>OY720675.1:32860512-35729999 GCA_963170755.1 Amphimallon solstitiale | reverse complement strand
CTGTGTTATCAATATAACTTAATATTGAAATGCCAATTTTATATAATTTCGAACTTATCAAAACACAACATTTCTCGGATAAATAATTTACATGCTATAAATAAATTCAGCTTCAAAATTTACGTGCAATTTGGTTATAATTTGTCTTACTTCATAACACTAATTTAATTTTTTTTAAAAGTTGGCAGCAAGTATAATAAGAAACCATTTTATTTTTAAACTGTAAATATTATGCTCGTTTTACATCTATCAATTTTAAGTTCAACTTCTAGAATTCGATCAAATTGACACCTCATCTGTCAATATCCAGTTCAACTTTAAGTTCTTATAATTGATGCATGTAAAACGTCATTTTGGTGACCTTGAATTTTAAGCTCAATAAATTGACAGATGTCAGACAAGCTTAAACATTTTAAAGTAACAAACTTGTGAATTAGAAATTGTAAAAGGAATAAAAGAGATGCAATTTTATATATACTAATTAACAATAGGTATAAATCGCTAAATAAAGCTGAATGTTGATATTATATATATTAGAGTGTTCGTGTACGTTATCAGAGATTCAGACAGATTCTTGGAACACATTATATTTTCCTTGAATTTCTGCTTATTCACATTAAAATCGTAAAACAGTTCATTAAGAAAAATTCTTTTCTGCCATAATTATATCCAGATTTACTTGAACATGCACAAATTTGCAGCAGACATTCTTGTTTATCGACATTATTCGCGCTGCATTCCATGGATTTTTTTGTTTCCCCCGTATTTTCCAATATCACTGTCCCATGTTTCAGTACACCTTTTCATCTTTATTTGAATCTTAGTCTCCCAAATTTTTCAACTGGTTTATTCTCATTCTTCTTCCATCTATACCCCCACCAATTCCATTGTCTTTCTTCGACGACGCTTAATATATTGTAACGTTTTCGGGTTCGCAATAAACAACTCGTGCAAATTATTTATTTAAAACAGTCTGTATATTCATACACTTAAAATTAATTACAATATAAAAACGTAAAACTAATGTATCACACTTAAACTACTACGATTTAAATTAACACAGGTATTTATTTACCAGTACTATTTATATGTCTGTAATATTTATATCTTTATTGCACTATGTATAATAAAAACTGCACCGTATTTATATCACTTCTATTTATATAACACTCTAATATTTATGTCTTTTCTTCGGCTACCACTCAAGGAACTATTTATTTATTTCTTATATTTATTTCTACTTTGGTCTGTTCCGCGCGTCGACTACTTAAGGAACTTCTTATTCCGGAATTATTCATCCATCGGTAACCCAGCCGCCTTATATACACATACGAAACATCTGGAAGCATTCGCGTAAACTCCATCTTTCTCTCGATGTTTATAGAACATCCGATAGACATTCTGTCTCTTTGCAGTACAACGCAAATGGATGATTTATTGCTTTACGATGTTTACCAGTCGTGCCGAATATTTGCCTTTCTTTTGTTGTCGCCCGGATGTCTACTGGTTTCGTTTAGGTTCTACACCTAAATCAATTCTTATTTGTTTTCTTCTTATTCGATAGTGTTTCCAAAATCCTTTTACTAGATACTCCATTTCTGCAGATTAAATTTTACTTTTTCTTGTCTCATAATATCTATGCCCCACAACCAAATGATAGTAATAGCGTGTAGACAAATTTGTATATGTTAAGTTCAGTTGTTTTAGATACGTTCCTATGATTTGTAAATCCCTGTGAATTATTCTAATTTATTTTTGGACTGTTTCATTAATTTCCTTTTCTACTTTTCCAGTATTGTTTATTATTACACCTATGAGCCGAAATATTGTGCTTTTTCCAGTTTTGTGTCGAGATCTTTTTGTGCATGTGCTACCACTATGACCTTTGTTTTTATATTTATTATCGCACTACCATTCTTCTATATTTGTTGCGGGAGTTTCAATACTCTCCAAAATGACCACATTTTTTTCGATTAGTTTTTTGTTGCCAAGCAATGTTCTTGGATTCTTTTTTGTTAATAATTTCATCCGTGTTTGCATATTTGATAGACTCTAGATTTATTTTATATTTCTCTAGATGTATTATCATGTGTCAGTCAGTTTTAGATTTATTATGTCAACAGCAACAGCAATACTTTCACATTGTTTATTATATCTCACGGAATACATACGTTTCCTAAGCATAAAAGTATATATTATTTTGCACAACACAAGTCAAGGATTATGTGAGCAAAATGCATTTACAAATGGAATTGAATTGACAGCATTTATGCAAGAAAAATACGGGAAGTAATTACAGTTATACTAGTTTGTCTTTAATACGACATAACATTGAAGTTCTCAATATATTGAAGACAATAACAGATTAATATTTTTCCATTACATTATTGAACAATTTGTTTTTCAGAATTATAATTTCATAATCTGTAACCTTTCACGTTTAATTTTCAGTTTACGAGAATGTTGCTTACTGAATATAAAGATAAAAAAAATAAAAGAAATCTTATGTCTTGGCATTGATTTTTGAGGACAACTCAGTATTATATAGTTAACACTTATTGTTCAGACCTTGTCACGTCCATAAACGTTATTACCGTTATTAAGAATGAAAAAACATTATTATTAATTTTCCGCAGACTTTTAATGCAACTTCACAGCGACGTTGCGAAATCGTAATGTCGCAGATTTATCACTCGAAAAACTCGCCCATTTATCGCGTCACCATGTATAGAGAACGATATCTCTGATGCCACTTTCAAAAACATTACTGAATATGGGATACGGTTTCATTAAAACGGCTCTCGATTAGTATGTTAATCTGTTTCGCCGCTCGCGAGGTAAAGCAAAGTTGGCAACACCGCGAACCTGTTTTCTCCATAACGCAGAAAAGGGAAAAAAACGCACACCACATCACCTGAGGCTGTTATTAAGAAACTGGCTGATTCAGCATTTATTTACTACTATATCGAGTAAGTTGCCGTATAAAGATTGTTACACGCGTCGTATATTTAGACACAGAAAGCGCGAACCGTATGCTCTGTTTCTAGATTAAATTCGTCTTCGTGATAGGGGTGGCCTGTTTAGACAGGCCCAAAATAAACTGTAGAACGTTTAACGATAGTTTTTTTTTTATATGTCGGATGGATTGTTAAATGCTATGGTATTAATAGTAATAAAAGAGTATAATTATCTTGCTCATTCATTTACCAGGATAGTATTATCAATGAACCTATTCATGTTCGTCTAAAACTGTGAAGTTTCGATGTTTTAAAAGCGATATCAAGTACTGTAATGTCTTGGTTAGATTCTTAAAATTTATCTAGCAATTAATTGCTTCACATTCGTACGAAATGACAAGTTCATAAAAATGTAACACAAGTAAAAAGTAGGAATATTGTTTATTAAAAAAATTGCTACATCGGCAAATATGTTGACGTGAATAGGAGTTTAATGTGATAATTATCCTTTGTCGGCTTATTTAATACTAAAATGATCGTTCTCTGTTCATGAAACAGTACAAGTAATAGCATCTGTCAAATTGATAGCACGACACATTCAGGGTCCTCTATAGTGGATCTGTGAATAATGGAAAAATAGCAGATTTTTGGTGCAAGATGTTTGTGTTGATTTTAAATTTGGAGAAAACCTTTCATCGTCAACTTATGAAGAATTTAGTAATCTACCCCACTGAATAATCAAACTTGGAAAAAATTATCTGATTAAAGAAAATTAATTAATATGTCAAAATCTTTAAAAAAAAGTTTCCTCAAGAAGCCTTCGGAGGAGATTTGTTTGCTTGGGTTCACGTTATAAATTGAATAAAAAGCTACCCCGCTCTGCACTTATTTTTCGTTCAACTACTCTTTCCTTTGTTTTAAATGAATATAAAATAAATTAAAATTAAGCAACCCACATTACAATGAATGTTTATTCTGGCAAAAATCTTTCCCGCGGTTACAAATGTGTAAATATTTGATCATAAATGAATTTTTATTCGCTTAGGTATTGAGTATTATTTCAAATATTTATTATACATTCCCTATGTATAATAGGTACTCGAACATCCTTGGCTTATTAAATTATGTGCTATGCAACCAATATTCATTTCATAGGGTTCGTCTCTGAAGAAGATAGAATATTTCAATTACAAAAATGGCCACCACTATTTTCCAAACGCTTCTGAAAATTATCAAAGCTTATATAGGATACGCCATCTGGTGGTGTATTTGCGAACATGTGTTGACAATTACAATCTAAACGCTGTCGAAGTTTTTAAAATCGGCTATCCGCGGTATGGAATGAATCGATTTAGATTTGAATAACTGTGTGGAATACTGAAAACCCATGGTGTGTGTGTTAATGTGTTTCCGAAACTTGGAGGAGTTGAAGCTAAATGCCACCCACTTCTTTGTCATTTCTCTGCTTGAGTGTTAGTGAATTTATGTCGATTTTGCTAAAAATTTTGCATTTTCATCTCATGACTGTATATACCCCACAAAATGCCATATTTGATGCATCGAAGCCCCACCCGTAGTCTTCTTAGAGGCACTAATACGTCCCCAGCGTGTGACTATTTGGTGTGGTTTTTGAGGTTTGGGGAAGTATTGGCCAATTTTTCTTTGCAAAATAAAAATGGCAACAACGCAACGGTCACTGGAGAGCGCGCTACAGAAGCATGATAAAAAATATTTTTCTAGGCCAGTAAATGATTAATTGGACTTGGACAAGCTAGTTCTATCAGGCAATTAGCCGTTTTGACAGTGTTGCTTGACCTCCGTGGACTTGAGATTTGTCGCTGCTAGACTTTTTTGTGGGATACCATTGAAGATTTATGTTACGTTGATAAACCAGAGAGACGGTTCAGGCACTCAAGTATAATGTTGATGAATTCCTATCCGTGAAATAAGCCATTTAAAATGTACTACACAATTGATGACAATAATACGATGGGTGACTTCCAACCCAGCAAGGCGGTCATTTGAGTCAAATTATATTCCACAACTAATCGGAAAGTTTACTCTTTTAAACTATAATAAAATATTGATTAATTTATTGCAGTTTCAAAAGCAAACCAGCCAATGGCCCACCCCTTATGAGCCAATATGAAAGTATTGTTTTTAAATAGACTTTTCTAAAATTCTTGTTAATGAGTAAATGTAAAGATCATCGTGATGCTGCAATTTCAGGATCTTCGTTAACACTTTCTTTTGCACGCTGGATGTTTCCAATCGAAACACTTTTGTGGTCTGCCCTATCTTCCCGCGTTGTTTATTGATTTCCTCAAATTTAGCAACCATTTGCTGCATGTAGTTAATGTAGTTAGACGAACGCAGTTAATATATTTAATCTTCGATACTGCTTTAGATTCTCGTAGTTTAAAAAAATTTAAAATCGGAAATATCTGAAATATAATTCGGAATAGACAATAAAAAGTATACATGGAATTACTTAGGGTGAGTAATATGTACTTGTTTGACTCTAAATATCAAAATGTGAGTGTATACATTTCGACTTATTTTAATTTGGAATTTTTCTTGTGTAAGAAATCAATTTCACCTCTCTTCAATTGTATTCTATACATTACTTGCTACTTTTGCATTATTTAGTTGGAACATCATTTTTATTTATTAGACATATAGATATAAGAAAATATTTAAAATATACTGACTGCATAGGTAACTTGATTTTCTAGGAACACGCTCTTTGATAGGACATACATAAAACTGCTATGTTTGGTTCTAAAAAAGACCTTCATAAATTATTTCGTCTTGAAACGGTTTCTTAAAATTACGTCTGGAAGTTAAGAAGGACTGACTACTAGTCGAAGTGAGTCATCTTGAACAAAGAGAATACAATCCACGTGCATAGCGCGATAATTTCTGTACAAACTGACCATGCAGCAATGGCTTCGTACATAATCCTAAAATAATTTAGTGAATCATGGAAGCCCAAGTCTTATCTCCAATACCTATGAGACACGTAGTTGACATGCTTGTATTTAATGACTTTAAATTACATTAGTTCAATTTTCCTATTTTACTTACCGATACTTTTGCTATTATTAATTACCAATCATAATTTAATCACGACGTAGAATTCTTGTTTTCCGTATCGTTTACGTAGCCTTTCACTCAAATATATCTACTTTTTATGAAATACGTATTAACTACTATAGGGTGGTCCCATGGTAAGACCGGTCAAACACTTGCAGAGGAAAAACCAAGATATACTATCTACTAAAACACTAATGTTTTCTGGAGACAATAGGTATATTTGTTTTGCAATACTCTAGTAAAAAGCAAAAATGAAAACAATTCAAACACCTGAAAAGTATAATAATGAGAATAAATTGTTAAAATTGATAAAACAAAAAACTGTAGATAACAATATTATGTTTACCGACGTAAGACAGTGATTTCGATTCAAGATATAGATTTATATGCAAAAAGTTCCAAATTTTCTTAATAAAAAGTCGTTTATTAAACTAAATTCGGATCCTACCAATAAATTTAAAAATAGCTAAAACAAAATTAACAACTCAAAAAGTTAAGCAAGTACAAAGTGTTAAATATTTGGGAGCAGTTATAGATAGTATTGGAAGAGCGGAGAGCGATATTAATATCACAATAGTGGCAAGGATATAGCATTTTCTTGGCATCAAAAGGGACTTCATCAATAAAAAAAGATGTAAGTAACTTAGAGATAGAAAGAATTGGAAAAGAATAGTAAAAGAAAGTCAAAACGAATAATGAAGCAGTTACAACACCCTCTCCACTTAACGGTAGAATAGGGCCAGATTATATAGGTATACAATAGTATACATGGGTCCCTATATGGGAAACTTTCTTAGTATTGAATATGAAGGATTGGCGAAATTAGCAAATTGGCTCAGAAAATTGAGGAGTATTTGATAGCATTTTCAGATTTATCATTGATAATCAACTTTTGAAGAAACAATGGCCGAAATTTTCAATTATACATATTTTACTAATCATTGAAGATAGAACAACTATGAAAATGGCATCTGGTAGTAATTTGTAGGTAGAATTTAATAATCTTAATTAAAATTTCATAGTGCACTTAATTATAAAGATATAACATGAACTTATGTTTTTTCTTAAAGGGCAACCACGATTGGCCATAACTTATTATACATGCGTATTTTTTTCTGATTTCGTAGATATAAGGTTTGGTATGGTTATCTTTTTAAATTTTGTATTATAGCGGATGAAAATCAATTATTATTACTTTTTGAGGAAATACTAGGCAATTACGGTTTGAGAAACTTTTTTAATGCGAAAAAATATAAGGGAAAAAACCATTAAATGAATATAAATTGAACTATATGACATATTTAATAGGCTTCTTGTATACACATACAGGGTGAGTCAACTACGCGGGTAAGGCCGATTGTGCCTTTATGAGTAAAGATATTTCGAAGCGGTTTTTTTCTTGTGGTAGCTGTTCATTAGGGGCACATTTTAAAAATAGTTTGTATTATACAGAGTGTTCCACAACTTGGTGGCTAACCATAGTTATACTTTTTTAAATGGAACAGCCTATATATTATTGCATTTTTGAATTCCCCGTATAATTTTTAGTCAAAAAGTTATAAGGTAGTATAGGCCTAAAGTGTAAAGTTTTTGACTTATTCCCATTTTCCTGAAAAATTCAATGTTTGTATAAAATTATATTTCTCTAAAACGACGTATTAGATGGACAAAATTTTTTGCAATATTGTTTACAATAAGAGGTCCTAATAGAAGCATGTTTTATTTTTTTACAGTTACTAACTGCATGTACAGGAACCTGGATTAAAATTAGATGACACGTTTTTGTATAAGTCATTTTTTTTAATGGAACAGCCTGTATATCGGTTCATTTTTGAATTGTTTATTAAATTTCGTGTCAGAAACATGTAAGACGTTAATACAGTAAAAGTGACTATTACTGAGCTATTGTCTCTTTTTGATACAATTTTGTCAGTACTATACTATATTAATTAAAACCTCAAAACTGACAAAATTATATCAAAAAGAGACTATAGCTTAGTAACAGTCATTAAAATGTGCTCCTAATGAACAGCTATCACAAGGAAAAAACCGCTTCGAAATATCTTTACTCATAAAGGCATAATTGGCCTTACCCGCTTAGATGACTCACCCTGTATACTTAAAGATATTCAAACACGTCTTTTAATTACAAATATGGTTATGCACTTAATGTATGGTTTAATTAAACTGCATAAAGATATTATTCCTATACATATAGCCGATAGTATCTTAAATAAAAGTAGGAATCTGCCGAAATATCTAATCACTTTAATACTTGAACATAAGAACAGTAATTATCTCATTAAAACAGATTTTTTTTAGTTTTGAACTTTATTTGATGCAAAACTATTGCCTATTTGAGTATAAGTTGTATAAAGGAATACAGGGTTTAACAATGGGAGATTCCGTAAGTACTATTCTAATCGAAATATTTATGAACAATCTGGAAAACATAATAAGCAAATCTTCATTCAAATACTTGCACTTATTGTTTAGATATGTGAATGATATGTTTGTTTTGATTACATATCTACATAATGAAGTGAATACTTTTCACCCAAATATCAAATTTACAGTTTAAGTAAAAGTAAATAATATAGTCCATAAAACCAATAAATTTCGAACTTTCGATTTATCGCCAACGTATATATACAAATACTGCAATACACGCACATTCTTTTTTCCCATAACACAAAAATTATCAGTTTATCGATCAATGCTTTATAGATGAATTAACGTTTCTATGAGCAAAGAAAACATTAATTTAGATTTGAATAGGATGTTTATTATAGCCTTAAACAACGGTTAGGCTATTGTCCTAATTAATACATTTTAGCAAGATGATGGAAGACAAAAATTATCTCTCTAATTTAGGCTAAAAATACTGAAAGTAATATTTTTGATTGTATTACATATATTGGGGAAAACAGAATAGGGAATTTAATTAAAACTCATAGTAACAAGCCCATTTTATATGAAACTAATAATTCTATACAAAAAGTTATCAAAGACAATAAAGATTAAATAGACAGAATATTACATTCAGGTGTATATAAGTTAATTGGCGAAGAAAGTAATAAAGTAGACATCGGACAGCCGGGGAGAACTTTCGAAACGGTAATGAAAGAGTTCGAAAGAAGTTATGAGGACAAAAAACAAATATGCATTCCAATATTATTCATATTCTTGTTCCTTTTTTTACTAGATCATTTTCAAAAGAAAAATAATTCGTGTTTACTGCGTGTTTCCGGAATGAATAATAACAATACCCCCGAAGAAGAAATGACTCCGTGTCCTTCAGCATATTAAAGTATATAATTAACGTAATGATAATTCTCACCACATGTTTGTTTCTTTCTGTACGTACAAAGATCAAGCCGACTTCCTTACACGCATTCCTATAAAACCGTGGCCCTATAAGAAAACGTTGAACTTGTCCTTTATTTCAGATCAGACCACAAACGAGCAGTCCATGCGTAAAATAATTGTACCTCGAGTACCTTAACATTTAATACCTTAACTGGAACGTACAGAAGTGATAATTTCACGGAAAATTTCAGTCGACATTTCTCTAAAGTTCACCGGCTCACCGGTTCAAAGATCTAACAACAATACATAACACCAAGAAATTAGATCGTCTATTAATAGGTAGAAGAGATCGCGTTGCAGCAGTTTGTTGTTACGCAGAATATTTGCGGATTTTATAAACAAGATGACATGTAGGTAACAGTACTGCGTTGTACATAAATCAATATTGGGTTTTAATGCCAACCTGCTTTCAACACATTATCGTATCTACAAATACCATCGAGAAGATTTATGAAGCAGGAAGTATAAACTTTTAAATGAAGTGCTATATATGTAAATTTAGCGAGAAATTCAAAAATGTACGCTATATATAATATAGTGTAAATTCTGTGCATTTCCTGTATAGCCGGATGCGCATTATACATGACAATAATTTTTAAAAAGGACAGTCCATACAAATTTTCTATTAAACAGTTTTTGGTGTATCTTAATACGAAAATGGAACTAGGAACCGTAAGTTTATTTTAGAATCATAATTTAGCAATAGTTGATTGCTTACACATTAAACATTTTCCCAATTTCGTGGGTGTTTTAATTTGGCTATGAAGGCAATCTCATAGAATTCAGGTACGAGATGTGAAAATTTAGTAATGAGACTGGCAACGTAACGTTAGATCTAACAAAACTTGAGACACGGGAGGGCGGCAGGTAGAGAATATATGATAGTTTGAACTAGCTGGACTCATTTTGCTATCCGTAGCGATTTTTTTTTATGAAACAGTTTATTCTAATGCGTTCTGCAGACCTAGGCACAGTTTAACAGAGACTTTTGTAAAACTTTAGCAGACCTACAAAGAGTCCAGGCTTTTCTCTAGTTTAAGGCATTTCAAACCGAACAGAATTGATTGAATATTAACCACGCAGCGAAAGGTCTTCATTTTCAAGAACCGATGAAAATGTCGACATAATCAGAAATCTTGAGCGTCCAGATCGTCCGTTAAGTCAGAATGATCGGAGAAGAGTTGTTTTCAGCAGAAAATCAGTGGCAACAAAGTTTGTTCCGAAATTCCTGAATTTCAACCAAAAACGAGGGCAGGAGTTGCTGAATGAAGTGAACAACGATTCAGAACTTCTGAAACGTGTCATAACTGGTGACAAGGAGATACATATGACATCGAAACCAAGACTCAATCGCCTCAATGGAATCTGCCTGAAGAGTCTAGATCAAAGAATATTTGATCGAACGTGAAACTTTGATTTCAATGGCGTAATGCACCATGAGTTCCTGTCGAATGGTCATACGGTCAATAAGGAGTACTGTCTGGAAGTTATGCATCGTAACCTGAAGCAATCCGACGAAAACGGTCAGAATTGTTGCAAAATAACTCGTGAAAATGTACTACGATAATGCTCCTGCTCGCACATCACTGCTTGTTCGTGAATGTTTGGCCGAAAAACAACACCAATGCCTCAGCCATTGAATCCGCCCCCATTACCACTTTCTAGCTGAAAATAACTAACTATAAAAGGATGACGTTTCGCCAAGATTGAAGAAATAAAAACAGAATCGCTGAAAGAACTGGACGCCATACCGGAAACTGAGCTCCAGAAGTGATTTGAAAATTGGAAAAAGCGCTGGCACAAGTATATTATATCTGAGGGTGAGTATTTTGAAGAGAACAAAATTAACATTAATGAATAAATGTAATTTTTCAAAAAAACATCAACTCTCAAAAAAGTTTTTGATCAAACCTAGTATGTGTTAGGATTACAACGCAAAATTGTTATATCTGGAACACGATTTGAAAATAAGGTATGCACTTAACCATTATATACAGAATTTTATCAACAATTTCCTAATTTTCTAAACACGTACGAACAACTGCCTAGCAAGATAAACCGTGTGTTGAGCAATTTTGCGTAAGAAGTCATAAATCTGGGGGCAAAGCAAATTGCATTGCGAAACTGTTGCAAGAACATCGATTATCAATTGGAACAGCCACGATATTCTCAAAACACACCTCAAATTATACACATCCAAAATTTCAAGTCATCCTACGAACTCAAGCCTGTTGATTATGATCGATGCATTTAGTATTGCCAGTGGTTTTTGAATAAATTGAATAATAACGACATGACGACATGCTTGATAAGTGTTTAAAAATAATCTGCTTTAATCTATCGGGGTATCTGAGGAGAATATGAGAATTACATCTCGAAAAATTGGTATTTGCCTAGCAATCATTGATCGTATATTTAAAAAAAAATGAAATGTCTCCAGATTTCTGAATGATCATTACTTCGTGAAAAATATGATATAATCATACGTCACAGAATCCACGAACCTGTGCTTTAGCATATAAAGTTTTGCGTGAAACATTTTTCGGAACTTAAAACTGCTAAAGCTTTTACAAATTTTACACCAAATAAGTTACTAATGTCGACATATGATACAAAAAGATGACAACCGTTAAAATTTAATTTCCTATATTAGAAATCTACGTTTTTTCACGTTTGCAAGTGTTGGAAATTATTTTCTTTTAATACCTCCGTATTGTTTTATTATAGTAATGGTCACGTAATTGATTGTGTGGACATGCAATAATTATGATTTACGTCGTAATACACTAGCACCGTTACATAAACGACTGTTTATTAATATATGTTGTATTTTAAACAGACAAGGATACGTGACATTGCTTCATTATTTTCCATATATGTGCACATAAACGAGGTACGCGATACGTCGAAATACATACGTATATAAATATTCATGATTGCTGTATGTGCTAATGTTTCCTTCACAGTTTCTTAGTCTGTAAAAAAAATGCTTCGATATATTATTCTGTAATTTCTGTAAAAGGTTTTAACCTCGCCTTTTTTCACAAATTCTCCTGAGTAAAGTAAATGATCAAGTAATACTATACGAATATAAATATTAATGCAATTGAGTACGACAACGACAACTGTTAAATTCGTTAATTTACCAATTCGCCAAAAGTTTTGAGAAATTAATTAGTTATGATTAGGGCGCGGACATGACCGGTTTAAACTACGACGAAGTTACAACGGAGCAAAGAAATAATGTAAACAATACACGCTTACTGAATATCACTAATTCATATGGTGAACTGCAACATCTGTTTACGCCCGAGAAGTGCCCGAGAATGAGAGCAAAAAATGCCCATAAAATAATTTTTATGCAGAGAATTTCGATAGTTTACAAAATTTCGTTACATGTTTAAATGACGATGCTCGAAGTATTTCTGAGTGCAAGGAACTAACACAAATCCCAAATTTAAAAAATCTGTTGTTATTCCTTCAGGAACACTTTGGAAATTTGACTAAACTAATCACATACTTTGAAAATCGAAATCTCAAATTGAAAGACAGATTAACCACATTAGATGTGGCTATTAATAATTTCAAAAGTATTCCAAGTGACAAAAGTTAGATGCAGTTTTTAATATAAATCCAGATTTAATAACATGCGGCAATTGTGTATGCTAAATACGCTGAAATAAAAGAATATTTCCAGTACGCACCTATAACCAGTTGCGATGTAGAAAGAACGTTTTCTATCTACAAGGATGTACTTAATTCAAAGAGAACAAGTCTTACAGAAGAGAAAATGAACAAATAAGGTATTTTGTATTTTATAGATCACTAGCCACTTGTTATCCAATTATATAAATAAAATTAAAACCTCTTTAAAAATACAACATTTCAATAGTGCGCCCATGGGCGATGAGTCATCAACCGTTCATGTCCGCGGCCTAGTTATGATAGTAGAAGAAAAAACTCTTGCCGTGTAATCTAAGCTTTCGCACTAATTAAAAGTTTCTTTAGAGAGTACAAACTAAAAATAATAAAAGTACATTTATCGATGTTGATCATCAAAGATAGTTATATCATTTTTAGTTTCGTATTTTTCAATTATTATAACTACAGTGGCCTGTTACATACATAAATATTATGATGTTTTTTTTTAAAACAAAATTCTAATAAAAAGAGTAGAGCTTTAAAAGGTTAACTTATTTAAACGGATATTGCTAGATGTTAAAGCAATATTTCAGGTAGAATTTTAAGCGAAAGTAATATCAAAAACTTATTATTTTTGACAGATGAACTAAGAGCTGTCTGAGGTTGTATTAACTAATTTGAATTTAAACCTCCAGTCAAGGATAATCCACGAGTAAAAAGCTGCTACAACAGCCATTTCGAAATGAAATTGCTGCATAAATTAGTTGAATAATTCATCTTATCCAAAACATACCATCGTCACTTTTGTACGAATATAAATCCCAAGAACATATTAAGCAACAGCGTAAACCACTCTAGAAATTATAGAAATATAAGGAATTGGTGATGAAACTTTTCTACTGTAAATCTGTTTTAATATTATTATTCGTTCATGAGTGAATTAACACATTGTTTAACAGGTAGCTGTCAACGTATCCCCATTATAAGAGGAGTATTTTTAGGGCTGCTCGTTGAAGTTGATCAAGTGTAACTGTATTTCAAACTAAGTCTGCTTAGAGAAATGTATATGTGGTCAAGTTGACAACTCCAATTTATTAGTCTTTCAAGAAAACCTGATGCAAACAAACACGGAAACAATTCTGCCAGTCGTAATGAAATATTATGAAATAGAAATGAAATTCTTTACGTTTCATAACAAGCAACTCAAAATAGAAAATATTAGTTAATTCCAACTGTAAATGGCAAGCGCAAATGTCAAAGTGATTCATTTACATTAGAAGCAATTTCTTTTACAATTTCAGGAACATGACATATATCGTATTACTTACTACTGGAAGTGTATTGTACTTTTTGAAAATGTATAACCATCAATACACAACAAACACACGGCAAATGTCAATATTTAAACCTATTGAAAATGTATTAATTGTATAAACTAAATGCCGCCAAATATTGAACTAGTCTCATGTTTAGGACTCGCTCGCTTCACTCGTTCAGATAAAAACACGACCCTTCCATAATGTCACTCGTTACATAAATATCTATAATATTAAGATCAGCTCATGTATTTAGTATAGTTTAGTGTAAAGAATTCAAAAAAAATTATTTATTTTCAAAATTTTAAAACATGGCGGGCTTCAATATATGGCGTTTTACGTATCTCTCACGTACAGAAGGAAAACACTGATAATTATTATGTCAAGGGCTGCTTGTTTGTTTATGATTTTATCACTGGAGAAGAATAATCCCATTTATTTAGTTGCCCGAATGTTTTAAAAATGATTTACATTCAGTCACGCCCACATGCCAGACTAAACTCATAAAAAATGATTTTCAGTAGGAACCCCATCGAGGTTTCGTCCTTCAAATAAGATATCTTAATGTTCTTGGGTAAAAGAGATGTGTTTTTCAACTTTAAGGCAATTCGCCTAGTCGGTATCCCCGTATGCATGTTTAGAGGAGTTACTGCGTTGAAAGAAATAGAAACGTGTATCAATTAACGTGTCACTCTAATTGCTATTCATGCTGGTTCGTATAAGAATAACACAGCTAGAAGAAAAAATTGCTTTTATTTAAAGTTTAATTACTCTTCCCCGTGTCTTTTATAAGGTACAAGCGAACTCAATTGTAATTTATAAAGAAGAAATAACTGGAATTATATATGTTTACACATTGATTAGCATTCAATTTTTTTAAACTATTATAATAAATTAATTATAATTACGTGACCAAGGCAAATTGGTTTCTGAAAATGAAGCTCAAAATAAAAATCTTTTATCGATAAGCGATCGGGCAGATTTTGATTCAAACAGGCGACTCGACTTCTTTTAATATACCATACCCTTGTTTATTAATATTATAGTCGTCCATGTGTCGATTAATATCTCACATTGGTTGATAGAGGGCATAGTTTTCATATAGTAAAATCCGTTGGATTACAGTGACATCTACCAAGCACTGTTATGTATTAATTGACAGTTGCACAACTATAGCATTAATAAACAAGGACGACACCCAGGTGGGTTTCAAAGCTACGCTGTCCGAAGGTTTTTTTTTTTTGAGTAATCCACTTGCTTATCTAAGATTACTTCTATTATTTCATGTCGGTAAATTTAACTGTATTTATGAATTTTATAAATAAACACAGGCGGAAATAATTAACAAGATATCAAACCGCAAATCAGACGCTGTCTCAAAGCCAAACACTATTTAAATGAGGCGTTACGATAATTAAGGAATAATAAATACTTTTAACAGTTATCTTTTGCAAACAAGGCAGAGTTTCCAATTTTGATATAGAGCCTAATTTGAAAATAATTTGCAAATTTTGTGATGCTTGCATATACAACATAAACATTATTTTTGATGATTATTTTTAGACCAATACGTAACGTCCAATATTCAGAGTAACCTATTTACAATCCCAGTCTTTCACCAGTTCTTTATTATTAAGTACAGCTCTGAAAATTTGAAAGCTTTCAATTCCATAATTCTAGGACAGATGAATGATTAAAAATTCTACTGTATGAAAGTAACTCTTCATTGCCTTGGGTTTACGATTTTGATATAATGCCTAATTCCGAATTAATTTACAAATTTAGTGATAAATCCAAATCATAACTAATATTAATTGTTTCTATAAATTCCTAAAGAGGCTAAAGTTAAAATAATTTAAAACAAGCAAGGTGAATATTTACACTTATACTCCCAATCTTTTATCAGTTCTTTGTTATTGATTGAATACAACTTTTGGCAATCCAAGACAGCTGCATAATTAAAAATATTGGTGTATAGTATTGATCGTTTTCTTGGGGTTAAAGCAATAGAAACCAACACTCTATAAATAAATAGTGAAACTATCACAAATAAATAAAATTAAATCATTATATGTTCAAATTTAAATGACTGAAAAATCAATGAATCTCCAGGAAAATATCAAAATAGAGACATATTGAGAATAATCTGTTTATAAATTATAGAAGAAATAAAATGAATTCACTATGTGTTAAAATTTAAATAATCAACGAACGCCTATAGTTTATAAATTTCAGAACTGATGTGCATGTGTATATTCTCACTTTTTGTATTTATAAGAAATACCAATTATGTAGTTTACGAGACTTCACATATCAGTGTTTGATTAAAAAGTTGATATTATTTTGAAATAGGCCATGCGTTTGCAAGACGTTACTTGAATTTTCAGTTTCGTCGGACAATTAGTTTTACAGATACAATAGATAAAATCGCTATTGGTGGTGCAATTCCTTCCATACTTGCTTTTTAAGATGATGAACACAACTGATATTTTCATGAATATGCTGCAGACATTGGGGATGTCAATTATGAAGAACGTCCTGGACCACCAAAACGTGTTACCATCGTTCCAGAATTGGTTGAAAAAGACCATGGTGTTGTGCTATGTGACCAAAGAGTAAAAGTGTTTTATCGATCATCTCATAGAGAGTCAAACTATCAACGGGGACATATTATGCTGCCCTGAAGGTTTCCCTTGACGAAAAAATATCTACAATAACTCGAAAGCAAGTGCTATTCCATCATAGCAATGTGCTGCAACATACCAGTCGCATTGTCAGAGAAAAACTGGATAAATTATAGTTCGAGTTTTTGATTCAACTAGTTCACCCGATCTAGCCCTTTCAGATTTATTACGAAAACTCAAGCTAGCAGAAGTTATTGTATAACTAAAGCTATGTTTTGACGATCTTGACAGTGATAATTATAAAAATAATATCATGACACTCCATCACCGCTGATTCAAGTGCATTAATGTTAAAAGGAAATATACTAGAAAATACAAAAATCATTGCCGTTTTTCAAGTGCTTTATTTTCCGTCAAATTATCCTTGAATTATTAAATTTTGACGAAGGATTTTAATTCTTTGTTTTAATAATCTTCTTAAATATCTCCACTTCGTTTTATTGTCCAATATCATTCCAAGGAAACTCCCAATAATTTAACAAAACCTTAATCAATCAAGTGGTTTTATTTCACCATATCAAAAAGCATTTGGTGTAGTTCCGTGTGCACATTTCTGCAGGCAAAGTCGCGTTGTTCTTGCGCAAGACTACTTCTCTGTATCCAATCAGTATTATGTCTTTTTAAAAATTTTCTATGATATCCAAAGTACTCGATCAAGTGAAAACGTAGATCAATTAAATTTAAAATGATGCTCTTCTTTCTGTTTCAATTGTATATTTAAAACGTCAGTTTTTGAATCTGAGATTTCTAGAAGGTTATTCCGTCGTTGTCTGTTTAATTACAAACTATAAATAATCAAGAGACAAGCGTGTACCGTCACGCTTGGCGGAATTGTTCTGATGAGTATAAGCTAAACAAAACATCATATCTGGGCCAAGATTCGTTCAAAAACACGCGTCATTCATAAAACACGAACGATTAGTTGATATAATGATCAAATTGGTAAGAAAACGGATATGAGTTGACGCAAAATTAATTCGATCCGGCCGTGCGTTGCAGTTTATCGCCATTATGTTTATTGAAATGATGTCAAAGCGTCGACGCACAAAACATACAATAATTTTACCTTTGTTCTCGTCCATCACAAGTAAATCATATGCAAATTAATTCTGTTTAAATAATACGATTTGTACATAAAGTTAATAGGTTGCTTAAGTGTAATAAAAAATACATTATAATTGCGATTCAAGGTTAAATAGACAAATATTTTCACATTGTTAAGAAAGAAGTCATTCTCTAAAGTCGATGTTGCTACTGCGTATACATGTAATATATCTACTCTTAATTATCAAGTCTGTACATATATTTACGCCTTTTAAATTATTAAGATTCCATAGCTATGATAATTTGGCTCTAATATTTATGCACCTAACTGACATAAAGCAAATAATTTTTAAATTTAACAAAAAAAAATAGTTTACTAGGACTCCTCCTCTCGAACTTTTGCGAATAGGTTTGTTTAGGTTATAACATTAAATTATAATAGCAATATTTAACAAGACAGCATGTGCTAAAATAAATATACACTGCTCAAAAAAATTAGGGGAACACTTTTTTCAAAACCTGTAACTTTTTAAATAAGAGGTCAACGGCATATATTTAAGTAAAGAAAATTACAAAAACAATTTTACAACTCTTAGTTACTTCTTCTTATTATCAAGTTAAATATATGCCGTTGGAACATACCAGATTTGATTTGCCTAGAACAATTATTTTAAAAGTTACAGGTTTTGAAAAAAGTGTCCCCTAATTTTTTTGAGCAGTGCATAATAAAAATATATATTTTCCGACAATTGTCTAATTTTATATAGGATATAATTCAGTTCATTACTACTATAATATATTACTAGGAGTATAAATGTTTTGATGTTTGTTTTTATCAAGCTCTACTTCGAAAAATATGTTATTCTCTTTTCCCTTTAAGCAAGAATGGCAAATTTTTAAAAATTGTATCCACGATACTAATGAAAACATACACGTGCTTAGTATTTATTGGATAATGATGGAACACGCGAATAGGATGATCGGAAAAAATAGTTGTCAGCAGTAATGGAAGATCTAAAGGAAGAAAGAATATAGAAAGACGAAATAGTATAAAGAATAATAAGAAATATCGTTGTCCCGCAGGGTTCCATTCTGGGTCCATTGTCGTACATAATGTATATTAATGGTTTATCTTCAGTCCTAATCCATAAAGTAGGTATATTTGCTTAATGACATGTCACTAGTATTTCAAGCAGATGGTATCGAAAAGATTATCAAGGAAAGAGAGAGAGAGAGAGAGAGGAGAGGAGGAAGAGAGAGGGGGGGGGAGAGAGAAGCCTACAAGATCTAGTAGTGTCAAACTAACAGTCAGAAGTTAAATATGGGAAAACCCAAGATTATAAATTTCCATTTAAAGAAGGAAGGAGCAGTTTACGAACATTGCAAGGGAACAGTGCCAACATCTACAAATCATGGTAAATTTCTAGGTGTAATATTGGATTCAAGGATGTGCACACCATCAGTGACCTTTCGCAAGCATTATATTCATTTGTCTATGCACTATGAGCTATATCCGATTGGGTTAGTGAAAGTGCATCAATTGCTTTCAAAAGTGAAATACAGAATATCATTCTAGGGAAATTCTGTGGATGTGCCGAGAATATTTAAACTCCAAAGAATGCGCATACTAAGTATATACAAACTACAACGAAGAGAATCATGTGTGAAAATCTTCAAAGAAAAACGAATACTTATGTTACCTAACATCTACATTTTTGAGTGTTTCTGCTTTGTGAAAACTCAATACAGTGAAGTGTTTTGGAGTCGTGAAGTGGTCCAGTTTCATGACATATGAGTAGGGTTTAAACTACCAAAAACCACGGAAGCAGATCTAAACAAAAGTGTGGAGACACATCTGTTTAGAATGACAAAAATTACAATTTAAAACATTTATAAAGGTGATAAAGCTGTTTTTGGCAAAGAACGTATTTTATACTCTGCCAAACTATTTTCTTTGTTTAAATTTTGATTATATGTGAAAGATTCTTGTCTATCTATAATATTGACATGTTCAATACCTACGAGTTTTCTATAAATAAATATTATTTTTGTTATTATGAATAAGCAGATTTGGTCTTAGTCTACAAAACCAATTCTATTATAATACGGTTGATCTTTATAGCGAAAATTTTATAAGAATCTCGTTGTTAAGCAATATGGAGTACTGAAAACTCTGATTTCTTATAAAATTACACCGCTATTGCAGCAGAAAATAATACATGCACATATTAGGCGCAGTGCGATACAATACTGTATTAAAATTAATATGTTTTTAATATGTTTATTGCTCTCAATTATATTAAGGACGGGAAGTTCTTAAACGAACGCAATGTATAAACATGTTTCTTAAATTCACCTAAATAAACTGTATTTAACAACCTGATTCGTCACTTATACAGAACTTATAAAGCACCTTAAAAGTTCCATAATCGATAATTATTATTAATTATTAATACCTATATCTGGAAGTTATTTACATCATTTGCCATCGATTACAAGAAAAAGCATTGAATATATTAATGTTGTACGTAAAAAGCATACATCATTACCGCAACATTTAGTACTTCCTTTTCAACCCAGCATTTAAACAGTTCTAATGAGAAATGTAATTAGAAAATTATCTGACCTAAAAATCTCAGCTGTTGGAAAACTCACTTAAGTACGTACAACATACATACGATTACATACATACATAATGTTCAGATATGCAAGTACGTGTGTCCACACAAAGCGTTATTAGTCTCATTACGGGCCGTTATAATTATGTCCATTTAGCACTCACAATTAAATCAGACCATTAATGAAATTAATGTAAAGGAAGTTAGATGCATGTTCTTTAATGATTTTAATCTGCGCTTATGTTTAGATTGTATTTGTAGAATGAACATCATTTCGTTCACTTAGAATATACAGCAAGAGCGCGCGAGGTATGATCACCCGATGGTATACGTAAACTCGCATCTAAACGTGGTCCGATAATACATATTAGAGTAACGGCACAACATAGCATTGCCTGCTCATATTCGAACTCATAGTGATCTGATTATTTTTTTGCAGATTGACAAAAAGAACAAATTAAATTTTCTCTTTAAGTGATGACGATTGCTTAGATAACTAAGTCGATAATAACGCGAAGATTGTAATACTTATAACGTAATTATGATTATCCTAATGAAATTAAATAATAATGTAGTTGTGTACAAAGTTATAGCAGTACAACTGGGTTTTAGAATGAAATAAAAACAACCCGCCTGAAACATCTGCAGAATAAACTAAGATGTCTAGAGAAAAATAAATAAATAGAAATTTCATGGTAAAAAAGAAACTATAAATAAGTATAACAGGAATACCATAAAATAACATAAAAACGACCCTTGAAATAGAAATTAAAATTAGAGATTCTCTCCAGTAAATATAACGAAATAACAACTCTGGAAAAATAAGTTGAATACATTTATAGCAGAATTATGCATTCAAAAATAAAATAATTACTCTAGTTAAAAAAACGAAAACTAAATAAATGAATCTCATGGAGAAAAAGAAATAAAAGAAACTCCTAAATAAAAGAATAATTGATCCGTTAGTGAACTAAGATCATTTTTCCGAATATACGTCCGAAGAATATCGACTAGCATTGGGTGATCATACCCCGCGCGCTCAAGCTGTATAAGAGGCATGTTATTATATGCACTACAATTTGGCAATTGCCTATTTTTTGTTGTGGGCTACTATTTTCAAACAAGTAACTTCTATTTAGATGTGCACTTGGGTATCTTTTACTCCAAATTGCCAAAATTATTAACGTTCCCGTCCGATATGCTCACCATCGTTTAGTTCTGTTCTAGAGAAAGATCATAAAAGAAAAATCCATAAATGTTTTAATTTAAATTTATGTTTGTCTTCCGGTAAAACGGTATGTAACGCCAACATTCCAAAGAAGTTTACTTTTACCTTTTTGTATGATTCACATTTTGAACTATTTAAGATGTTTAAGATTCTTTAATTAGTAGAGTATTTTTCTATTTATTTCAGTTGTGCACTCAAGTAGATCAAAGATATACGTATATAGGTATATATAGAAACTGTGTTTGTGCCCGGTCTATGAAGTTGATATTGTTTTGATTATATAGCGTGTCCCAGCTAAGATTTCGGGTCATATATCTCCATTATTATTGAACGAATTTTTGTGAAATTTAAAATGTAGATACTTTATTGAATGAGTATTGTTCTGATACTTTTAAAATTAGTGAAAGTTAAAAAATGTAATTTTCACTCATCGTTCTTTTTTTTTCAAATTCCACGAAAATATCTTTAGATGGTTAAGCACCAAAAATCAAGTCTCTACAGAAAAAATGAAGTAAAAGTCCCCCTGTGACTACTGCCTGTGGGGATACGTGAAAACAAAAGTTTATTCAACACCGCCTACAACTCCTGAAGATTTGCAGAACTGAAGCATTTGCATCAATAAATGCCTAATATGATGCGAAACGTAATTGATGATTTTAGGATTCGTTTAGAGAGATGTATTCAAGCGGAAGGTGGTGCATTCGAACATCTACTATGACATTTTCATCTGATTTTTGTTTTAGTGTTCTCGTTTTTTGGTCGTTCTTTGTTATCAACTTTTGCTGCTAAATTGGCGTTTTAAAGACTATGATTGTTTCAGTATAGCGCAATGGTTCTTCACTTAATAAATTGTTTATATTCCAAATTTTATAAAAATTCGTTCAATAATAATGGAAATATAAGACCCGAAAGTCTTAGCTGAGACACCTGGTATAATGTATATATCAGGGTGGCCCACATTTTGAAACAATCTTTTTCCCACTTTTACAAAGTTTTATATAGGTGCAGAAGTTATTCAATAAAAGCGAGCTAAAAACATGCGTTAAGGTAGATTAAGCCTATCTCTTCCCAAATTGGGTACGTGTAGGACCCACTTTCGTATTGTGAAATCACATAAAATGGTTCCTCTTAAACGGTCCGGAAGATGTAACGGGTGTCCAAGATGACGTAGCATAATTCGCTTCATAAAGGCGGTTACGCGTACGAAAACTACGTGAAAATTGATCGACGTCAAAAATGCACACAGGCAGACAATTAGAAAAACTTGAGCAAAAGAGCGCCGAATTGTCAAAAAAGGTGTGCTAATTGATCAAACGCGATACCTATTTGCAGTTTTAGGGCGTAATAACATTGCAGTTGTCATCTTTTTGACATAATTTTTAGTATAAATTAACATGGATTCTAAATTCCTAAAATACATTGGAACACGAATTATTCTGATTTTACATATAACCTTTTGCTTCGGCTGAACGCACACTTATCAAACAAAAACGTTGTTATACAGAACGTTTTACCATATAAAAAGTTTTGTTGTCATATAAAGCATCTTCATGCCATACAAAACGTTTACTCATCATAGTACTCAACCGAGGTATTTCTGTAGCAGCTAAAATCATGACGCCCGACGAAATCTGCGCTGTTTTTAGATAACAGTGGTTGTATTTAACTAGCATAGAGGAACAAAAAGAAAAACGCATGCTATGAATGCATGCTAATAAGGCGAAAAGAGTAGGTACTCGATATTATTTTAACAATGCTTTTAAATGAGGAGTTAGAGAAAATGATGAGAATGCCATTTTACTAGACTAAGATTAAACATAGGATCAGAAGACAAATTAAAAATCAGCAATCACCATTCGCCTGTAAGAAAGGCATACGCGTGAATGTTAAACTCTATGCGACATTTTATCGAAATATGGTCTTTTTCTGTCAAACGATTGAACATTAACATACATCATCATACAAAACGATTTTTACTTGGACATTTTGTCGAAATTAATTAAAAAAATGTCCTTATTTCCTATTTCATATTATATAATTTAACCCTTTTTTCGCCTTCGCCGAATGAATCGTGTTTTTCTAGAGTGTCTCTCATATATTTTTCAAATTTTGAATGGAATTTCATTATCAAAAGAATGCACAAAACTCGCAAAATAAGTACCACGGTTGGGTTTTAAGTTTTTCGACTAGCGGATTTGGGTATCATATTTAATAAATAACAATTTTAGCAAATTGAGGGTTTTGATCTATGGAGCTTTATGGGGGCAAAGAATGCCGAACCAAGCCTTAAACTTTTGCGGTACAAATGCATAAATAAGGGTATCACATTTATGCATATAAAGATATATTTTTAAACAATAAATGATTTTCCCCATCCAGCGTGCATGAGGAAACTCCTTAGAAGCAGGAACTGTAATAGCTTTCCAAAGAATAACTGGATCAAATGTGAAAATTCTCTATAATCATCACTAGGGTTGGGAATAGAGCTTATTCAAGAAAATTAAGAATACCATCCATATCAAGTCTTTAAGTTGCAATAATGCCGTTTCATAAAAAGCTTCAATACTATATAGGTACTATATGTAACAAAATAAGTACAATTAGGTGTGCCCATTAATTATCATATTAAAGCCCCTATATTATTAAGCACTAAAACAATAGAAAGCCTAATAAATTAAGCTAGGATTGATTTTTTTTCGTATATTAGATTATACTTTCGTAGAAGAAGTAGAATTCTATTTTCCCGAAGTTAAAACATGCGATGGTATTCCCATTGTTCAAAAAGGCCGATTCAAATAATTAATATTAATAATTACCGACATATAAGTATTATTATTTCTCCACGGTGTATGAATTTATTGTAAATATTATTTACTTCATTTTAACTTTCGGAAGTCAACATGGCCTATTTCCAATAAAATCTACAGATACTGCTATAATTAATTTCTTAAGTTAGTGTTTGCCCTTCGTTTGACTTCAATTTCTATTAAAAAAAATTTAAATTATAATAATTATTATTATGGAATAGAAAGTGAATGCAAAAATATTGACGATAGTAACAATACTAAACTGAAAATAAAATTCTGTAAGTTAAATACACATGTAATTATAAAAATAATATTTGCCAACGTTGAAAAATAACATCTAGTACAAAAGTATGGAGAAGATAAAAAAACTACGAGCTCTTTCTGTTTGCAAAAGAAAATAGACATTACGTATTTCAAATATTACAGTTTCAAATGTGTTTGCTGCTAAAGCGACTGTCGAATTTAAAATTCAAAGTTTCGTCTAAATTTAGAGATAGTTAAAAAATCCACCGTTAAAATATTTAGTGCGTTCGTCAATTTAAGTTGCTAATTTTATAGCTTCAAATAGAAATACCCCCGAAAACCATTTACGTTATATGCGCATTTGAGACCCAGCATTCATAACATACTTGAACGGAAGTGATGCATTTTTATGGTACAATCTCGTGGTTTTAAAAGTGAGCATTAGAATTTGTTTATAAATAGAGAAAACCATACAGATTTACTAAACGAATAAAATAGTTTTTGAAGAACGAGAAAGAATATGTGGCAAACAAGTACATATAAACATTGTATAATAATAGAAAGCCATCATATTTATAATATATCATTACTTTGACGTTCATGCTCTAATTATTAATAAGATAATAGTAAAAGTAGTAATATTTGCATATACATAGTATATATTAAAGACAAAACATGTGGAGGAACATTCGCGAGGAGAAATTGAGAATGAAAACAATTACAAGTTTAAATCATTACAATATTAGACACAAGATCTTTAAATAACAATGTATATTAACATGCATTCATGAGAATAGAATTAATATGAGTAAATGCACTTAAGGAATTAGAACAATAGACCAATAAAAACAGTCTGGTAAGGAAGTCCGATCGGTAAATAACCTCGGAAGACCTCGAAGAAGTTTAGTGATCAGGTAAGCTAATAGTGATAAGAATGATATATATAATTTTATTCTTTTTCTGACTTATAAAGAGGTTAGAATTTGTACAAATTGTATTATATAGTATATTATATATATCCGCGAATCTGCCATCATGACGTAGAGGCTATATTGATTGAAAATGGTAAATTTATACAAGGCTGACAATGCCGATCTATGTCATTAATGTCAAATGAGTGACAAAACATAGATGTAATCGCGAGTTGTGTAATTAAAAGTGAAAATGTAAACATTAAGGTATAAAACTGTCGCTGTTATCCATGTAGATCCATTAGAGTGTCCTGATTTATCATGGACGATATCTAATTCCACCACACAAATAATATCGACGCGAATTGTTGAATTTAAAGGGGAAAGATAAACATTTAGGTGTAAAGCAGCCGCATACCGTTCATGTAAATCTATTAGAAGATCCTGATTTATCATGGACGACATCTAATTTCACCAAGCAAATAATACTGATATATGTGTCAAATGAGTGACAAGGCAAGAAGAATGATAATGCAGAATTGTGTAAATCAAACATGAAAATGTAAATTAATAGGTGTAATGTAGCCGTAGGCACGAATTTCAAACTTATATGTTTTCTTCAGTATGGCACAATCAAGAAAGTGTTAATCAATATGTGTAGTAAATGTCAATATTATTTGTGTGTGAAATATCATTTTAATTTGACGTAATTATTGTTGGCAGGTTCAATTTAATTTAGGTGTTATTTATTATTCGAGGCTTCCATGATTTTTTAGGTGTATGTCAGTTTTTTAGGTCAAGTATTTCTTTGTTTTGATATTTAAATCGGGGGTTTATTAGGAAAAAGCAAAGAGAAACATTAGATACTGAAACAACGACCTACTTAGCTATTTTGCATATTAGCTAGGTAGGTTCCCAGCAAGGCAAATTTGGATATCAGCCATAAAACAAAAAAATATTCTAATTTTTCCCGATACATTCCTTGATTCGTTTTTTGAATATCTACATACTCGCTTCAAATAAAGAAAATACTACCTATGACTTTTCCTTCAAACCGATGATATAAACTATCTTTACTTGTCTCCAGAATATTGTTAATATTTCACGAACGACACAGTATATTAACGTAGGCGTATGAAACATTTCATTCATTTATATTGTATTAGGCACTAGTAGTTAAATTACTTCTAAAAGTGCGATAATACAGGGCAGATTTATTTTTTAAACTTTAATAGCAAATGATGTATATAACTTTTGTAAATACATGCTTTTACATAAACATATGCAATATGCAGTGTTTATTTTCTTAAAGTATGTTTTTTTTTCATATTCTTCATTTTTATGATCTCATCTTGATATGCATGCTACGTATTCACAACTTGTTCACAAGGAATCCAGGGCGAATAATTTATTTTGTAAGGGGAAACCAAATGTTCTTGAAATGATGTCGAAAATATTGACCTACATCTGGTAGTTCTCCTTTGAAGTTAGTTTTTACTGGCCACAGATATGCACTTACGAATCCCAATCATTTTGCCTAAACCGCGTTATTAAGTATAAACTATTTCAATAGAAAAAAAAAAGTAGTACCATGTTGAATGACATACACACATTCATAACCCTGAATTCGGAAAAGCATCGAGTTACGTATAGAAGATATTTTTTAACTTTATTCATAAACAGTGATTAGTAATGTATGTAGTTCTAAAGAAAATATACATACTTTTAGAATGAAATCAAATGAAGAAATTTAAGCTAGAACAGTTGTTTTAAAACCATATCAAAAATTAGCATGTCAAATACCTAAATCGTTAACATTGCTACTAGGTTCGTGATTCGTATTGTTGCTAGTTCAGTAATGTTTCGCCACATTTTTGTCGTTACGTTATTTATTTACTTATCCACAACTAGATATGACGCGGAAATACTTCTATGCATATTTTTCCAAAAAAAAATCACTACTGAAATTTTATCATTCTAAAAATGTCCATATTTTTATTTTTGCACTGAACAGATAAAAGAACTCACCTAGAAATCGAAATGTGTCAGTAAATACATTTTGGAAATATTTTTACCTACGTCGATAATAATGTTACATTTCTAACTAGAGAAATTTCTTATAGGAGGAGAATACCTTGGAACAAGCGAGGCTGTTTGAGAATTTTATATATGTCGCAGGCAAATAGTAATTTCAGGAAAATAGTATCTACCTAGGCAAATAGTATCTGCCTTGGCAAATGGTATTTTAACCTTTATTTCTATTTAAAAGCCATTTGCCTAGGTAAAAGGTATCTGCCGGAGTCGTACGTAGGCAAATAGATTTTTCATTCGTATTTGAGGTTATGTTCACTTAATGTTTATGCTCGTTCAGTTGTTCCATTTATAATCCTAGTTATTTTCCAAGTTTCTCATCAAGTAAGTTATTATTCACTTTATCTAATCTTGTGTAATATCTGCTGTGTTCCTTTTTAGTACATTATTAGTATATATAACATGGTAGATAAAAATGAATTTTATTTACGACTTCATGCAAAGTACGAACAAACCACAACAAAGAAGCCATGGAACCAACAACGAATCGATGAAGTTAATAATGTTTTAAAAAGTTTCCGTTCAAAATTACTTCAAAATAATGGTGAAGCCCTCACAGCAAAAGAAAAATACTACGGCAAAACATATGATCTCCTCGATATATCTGGGGTAACAAAAGTTATTTTAAAAGCAAAATCGGTTGAGGACGATCTAATTTATGTTACACCAATTGAAGAAATGTTCGATAAAATTGAAGAACAACACAAAGCTACAGGACACGGGGGAAGGGACAAAATGCTTCATAACTTAAAAAAGAAGTGTAATATTCCAAGACTGGCGGTTGAAATATACGCACAATTGTGTAAGACGTGTAACTTAAAAAAAACAGAAGCAGGCTGGTTTGGTTGTAAAGCCAATAACATCAAAAGATTTCAATGTAAGAGGTCAAATTGACTAATTGACTTTCAATCCTGCTCAGATGGAAAATATAAATGGCTTTTAAATTATCAAGACCATTCGACAAAATTCTTGTATTTAAGACCATTAGAAACAAAAAGGGCTGCGGAGGTTGCCATGGAATTACTGAAAATTTTTCTCGAACAAGGTGCACCAGTGATCTTGCAGAGTGATAATGGACGGGAATTTACTGCACAAGTAATAGAAGAATTGGTTTTGTTGTGGCCAGAATGCAAAATCGTACATGGACGTCCCAGGCATCCACAAAGCCAAGGATCAGTCTTACTGTCACAACCTCACCATTATTTTCACTTAAAAATGTATTTGCCTAAAAGTTACTTAGGTAAATAATATTTGCCTAGGCAAAAACTATCTGCCTAGTCATTTAACTGTTATAGAAACAAATATTCTATTTGCCAAGGCAGATACTATTTGCCTAGGTAAATACTATTTTCCTGAAATTACTATTTGCCTGCGACATATACATACATATAAATAAACAGTTAGAACCACTAAAAGGTTACCAACCGAAATCCAAAAATCGTTTGTTACATTCTTCAACCCATGTCTGCAAGAAATGACAATTTTAATACTTGAATTAATGAAAACGCTACGAATATTTCTGAGGATATATAAGAGATTGTTATCTTCAAGTATGGATGCCCATCAATTATACAAAGCAATTTGTTTGTTAAACACAATAATTGAAATACCTCACAGACCGTTTAAATTTATGGAGAGGTTTGAAAGCAGTAAACACTAACCAATCAGATAAAATATTTGACAAACATTTTAAGCATGTTTTTGGTAGATTGTTATTTAATAAATGTATTTGACAGTAATTATAGCAGGTTGATTTGATGGAAGTTAAAAACATTTGGAATAGCGCCGTTGGACTGCCAAGGTCGTCAAAATATTGTCCTGCGTTTGCAATAACTTCCTCCTGGTACGTGTTGATTTTCATTCGGGCGACAAACAACTTGAAGTTTTGGAAATATATAGATATCTGAACCAGCTCTTTTTAGGCAATGACAGGCTTTACTTTGTCCAGAAAATACACGTCCCAAAATCTCATTGACTTTCTCTTCCAGGAAACGTTTTGGCCGTTTTTGATGGAGAACTGTCACGATGCCTTTACTGCTGAGATCGCCGTTTCGATTTTGGCATATAGTTATGAAATTTCATCGACCGTGACAAAACAACGCACGTCCGTCAAAATCTCAATTGTGTTTATCTTCTTAAAGAACAATTACCAAATTGCACCACGAATAGCGATTTTATCCATTTTACAACTTTCAGCAAGCACGTCCTTTTTTAAGCAACTGCATTTGTCAAACTAAGCATCGGAGAGCATAGAAATTTTAAATATCCTCTTGCAGACTTATGGCCTAATCGAAAATAATACTATTTTTTTCACAATACTGATACAGGTCAGTCTAATCTTCCCTTGAATCATTCTCATAAGTGAAGTTCATGCGTAATTAAATTTTGCAGACATTTTGCTTAATTTATATACAACTTATCAATTTGTTTAATATGTGTGTATTATACCTTCAAATACATTCTTTGTCAACTATGTTGTATAATTGATGTGCATCCAGCCTAAATAGTTGAAGTTTTTGTGATCATTACTGCATCTCTTTTACCCAAGTATCCTAGCTTATTATGGTTTGAGAATTCAGAATCACCATACAACACGTGACATAATGAAAGCATTTAATACCAGGCACAATCTCATTTCATTAGGCTATTTAAAGTCTAGTAATTATCTTGAATAAGATATAGGGAATTATGTTAAAATTTTGGGGCGTCCGTATTAGCAGAAGCATACATATTTATTATACATATATATTATATTTTAAATTTTAGCTAGATAAAAGACTATCGAACATTCGATATCATAAGTCATTTTGTCTCATTAGTTCTGAAAACTGAAAAAAATACCTCTTAAATTACAAATACCTACACGACTTCATATGATAATAGCGTTGTAGAGATTTTAATCAATTATTGTGTTAGTAAACATACTTGAATTACATTAGTTATTAATATCTATACGTAAACATAAGTAACTTTAACCCAGTTGCGTGTGTATAATAATAATAATAATAATTTTATCAGTAAGGATTATGTAACATCATATCGCCTTCTTCACATAAAATTCAATACAATAAACTCAAAATACACAGTACGATATGACATTCCATGTTCAACATATACATCTACTATATAAAATCCATATCTCAGTGTCTCCAAAAAATGTCAGTGTCAATGAAACTATCGTCCAATATATCTACAATAACTGGCAATTAAAAGTACATACTTTTGCATTTCCCTTTTGAATACTATATTGCAGTATTTAAAAAGGAAATGCAAAACTATATTTTTCAAATTATGTGCCTATTTCTATATATATACCTTAATGACAATATATGATGATCTATTTCTCTAGAAATACATAAGTCCACGTAAAGGTATGTAAATAGTTACAGTTTCTCCTATTTTTGTAATAAGTTATTTTTAATTTTAGAATGTTTCTATAAGATTTTGTGCACGTCTGTTGCAGACTAAATCTAGATTATTTCTTTACATTAAAAAAATATATTCAATCAGTGTTATTGACATTAACAAGTAAGCGACAATATTTATCCCTATTTTGATTTGGGTGACTTAAGTTGCCTTCTTCCAAGTAAAAAAAGAAATCATTTCATAGAAAGGATCAAGTTGGAAATAAAAAACAAACTGAAACTAGCTTTGAAGATGAACGTTAGAATCAAATAAATTCTAAACAAAATGGTTACTACCTTTTTCTCACACTCGATTCTCGAAGTTAAGAGAAGTGAACTTTCTATTGAGAGAAGTAATAGAGATGAGATTCTCATCTCATCCATGTTGCTCCTACTTTCAAGAACAGCTATTACTTTCTTATACGTAGTATAAGGAAGTATTGTGATGATGAAAATTTTCGACCTCGAGATTTTTGCAGATGTCCACGTTTTGAAGTCCCCTGATACCAAAAAAGTGGTTTTTAAAAAATGTCTGTGTGTCTGTGTGTCTGTCTCTGTGTGTGTGTGTGTGTGACCACGATAGCGCTCAAACCGCTGTAGATATCAATTCCAAATTTTGTATTTAAGTGTATAATCTCCCTCTTGAGATCTGATTAGTTTTTCAGTAAAATCGGTAGACCGGAAGTAGCAGTTTACTTCAGCTAAAAAATCGAATTTTGACAATATTTCGTCAACTACTAAGTTTAAACAAATTTATAAAGAATTCATATATACTTAAAATTGAAATTGAAAATAATTTTATTTAAAAAGTTTTTCGAAATTCCTACCGGAAGTAGGTCTTTTACTCTTATCGAAAATCAGTTTTTTGCGAATATTTCGCAAGTCATGCTTTTTAGACAAGTACGTTATGGGTATAAAAGTATTTAAAACATAATTTTCAATATCTTTTATATAAAAGAAATTTCAAAATTCAGACCGGAAGTACCACTTTTACTCTTATCGAATAACGATTTTTTGCAAGTATGTCGTAAGTTATGCATTCTATATATATTTATCAAGAGTATAAAAGTATTTAGAACTGGATTTACAATATTTTTTGTATAAATGAAATTTCAAAATTCGGACCGGAAGTAGCACTTTTACTCTTAGCGAACAGCACTTTTTTGATAATATCTTGCAAAGTATGCATTCTATAGAGATTTATTAAGAGAATAGAAGTACTTAGAATAGGATTTTGAATAATTTTTGTATAAAAAAATTCTTAAAATTCTATAATTTGAAACGCTCATACGTATAAGAAAGTCGTGTGGTGGCCACACCTCATTTTTTTTAAGTAGGTATACAGATCGTGTAGGAACTAGCCCTGCAGTGTTGCCAGCTTGTAAATGAAGGCAGTAACATATAAGACAAAATCAGTTACATGTGTAACAGATGATGATTATGTAAATGATCTCAATTAAATTAGAAGTTACAGCTTATGAATCAGTTAGTTTACGCAAAGTGTTTCGCTAAAAATCAAAACTGTAAACCTACGAGGAAAGAATAGAATAGGAGATATAATAAAGTGGTGGAGGAATAGGTATTATTTAGACGGAAGTTACCACTTTTAGGCCAGGTCGGTTATGTCAATATTGACAGCTTTAGTGCTTTTATAATGGTGAATTGTGTGGCTTGTGGCCATTCTAAAACGACAAGAACGAAGAATCTCACTTTTTCTCTTCATCGGTATGGTCAATTTCATATTGGCATTCAACATATGCAATAATAATTTAAAAAATGGGTATTTTGAATAACTTGTCATATATCTGACATGTTTGATTATGTGTTTAGTGGCGTAATATACATATCCTAGGCTTGTTTTTTTTAATGTTTTCTTTAATACAGTTAGAATAAATGTTACTATATTAAAAAGAATGAACCTTATACAAAATATTTATGCACGCCTATGCATTGCGGCTTCCATATTGAGTTACCACTTTGATAAATATTGTTTTTAACGATACTCTCTCCTGTTCTATTCTTTTCTCGTAGCTGTAAACTGTTATTAGGTTTTGTAAAATCATAAAAATTCTGAAATTGCATTATTTAAGACACGTACATATTATTCCCTTGTGACATATACAACAATCACAATTTCTAAAACTTCATGTTAATATTCTTTATTTGGATTACATTTTAAAAATATGCCTCTGCACCTGAATCTTGCTGCGCAGGTAAAAATATTGTAAACATAAATTTTCCTATACAAAGAGTGAGGTTCACATTTCAGTGTCCGAACTTGTAGTTGTATTTCACTTCAACAGGTGCAGTTCAGATGTGTTTAAGAAAACAAAGAGTTTGTCTAGGTTCCCCATAAACTCATAACGATGCAACACACATCCAAGTCACACAAGGTTAAAAATGCATGGTGCTTTAATACCGAGGAAATGTGTTGTTTTATATTCTAAGAAAGAAGAAATGATCAAGCTTGCAATGTATTCGTCTATTCTTTTGATATCTCTTGACGAAACTAGGAAATCCATCGGCTTGATTCATAAAGAAGTTCGTTGCCAGATTATTTTTAGCGGGATTTGTATTTCGTGTTTATTTTTAAGTCGTTTCTAATACCACCGAGATTGATGGAAATAAAAATGTCTCTTGTCTCATTCGATTTTTTTTTTAAGAAATAGGATAATTAAACGAATATAAAAGACACGCTTATAAATCCATCAGGCAATCAGTTTATTTCTTGAATAACCATAAATTACCGAATGTAAACATCATTCTTAATCATGCAATGTGTACATACATACCAACATTACTGTTCTCATCATTAGTAATTATCGTGTTTAAAATGATAAGAAATATTATGGTTTATTTGATTACTACTGTGCATTTCATTAGTCATATATGAAAATACACAAGATATTATTACTTACCATACATATAAATAAACGTTTAGTAGATCGGCTATAAAGTTTTGTTAAAACGAATATTTGATGGGAAATATTGTATGTATAGCAGCGTTTTATGCGACCAATGCGTTCGTGATGTGCTCGCATAAATCAAATTTCGCATAAATTAAGAATATTTACATCAACAATACATAGAGTTGGCATAGACCACACATGTTATAATTTCTGTATTAGATGTAAGTATGTACGTCATATGCAACATGACAAATATGCGTGAGTGGATCAGCTTTTGGATATGGAACTGGTTTATGACCATGCATGAGCAAAAGGTTCTTACTGTTCATGCGACAAAAGAGCGGATTGTTCAACCCTCGCATTAAGAAAAAAAATAGAGAACTAACAATATTCCTTAATAAATACAAATCTAAAGTTGTTTGGGTTTTTTCCCTCAAAATTTCTTCGTATAGTGCAACACATTCTCGCATTCTTTCCATATTCGGATCATCCTCGGCAAAGATGGTAATAGCTGATGATATGTGCCCAAATGCTTCCTTAAGACGTCTAACTGTTAACTTATTAATTACAGGTTCATTTTCGTTTACGTGATTCTCCTCTTGTTCGTGCTCTTGATTGGCAGCTGCTATATGTGTTATAATACTAAATTCTTCTGAATTATTATAAAACTGTGGGCAAAATTTCCTCCATATACCAGTGATACGCTGCTTAGGAATATGTTGTCATGAAGACTTAATAATATCAATTTTAATGTTAAATGATTTCCAAAATTCTTTAACTGACCCCTGACTACAGTCCATTGCTTTAATAAGCCGATCTAATGTGTATGTTAAATAATACGACTTGAATGTGTTTATTACCCCTTGATCCATGGGCTATAAGATGGCTGTTGTATTTGGAGGTAAAAGCACGATTTTAATGTTTCCCGAAGGGTCTTCGAGAGTCGAAGGATGACTTGGAGCATTGTCCATAAGTAGAAGAATTTTGAACTCAAGTCCTTCTTGTATACAATATGATCGTAGTTTTGAATGCAATCCATTTTCGAAATAATGTTGAAAAACTGTGCTGGTCATCCAACCTTTCTTGTTTGAATACCAATAAGTGGGTAATAACGTTTCTTCACAACCATTTAATGCTCGTGGATTTTGCGAGTGGTATATAACTGCAGGTTTCAATTTATAGTCTCGTCCTATATTAGCACCTAACAAGACAGTAAGACGATCTTTGGATGCTTTAAAAGCTGGCGCCGTCTTTTCTTCAACGCAAATGTAGTGTTGAATCTGTTTGGAGGTTAACCGCCCTCCTCTATAATTTTAGCTTGCTTTTCAGGGAATTTTCAGCAGCTTCAGTATTAGCAGAATCAGCTTATCCTGTCATTTTTATGTTTTTAAAACCACGTCGAGCTATAAAATTGGCGAACCTACCAGGACTTGCATTGAATGGTTTTATATTATCGTAGTTTTTTACGTAATCAAAGATAATTAAGTACTTGTATAAGCAAACATTTAATTTTAAAAATAATGATCTTATACATATTTAAATTCTAACCTGTGAAAAAGAAATAATGACGTTTAAGGAAATATATTGTTTTGCGCATCCGTCATTTGCATTTAAGCGATTTTAAAGTTTTCAAATGTCCATCTCCGCTTGAATTCAAATTTTATGTTATAATCCGATAAGCGCAGTTTAAATGTTTTTTATTAATGATTTTGAAAATTATCGACATGACTAATCAACTTTAAGAGAATATGAATTCGAAATTAGGTTATTAATGGTATTTCACCATAGTGGCAATGTTATATGATTATGACATTATGATTATTTTGTAAATGAAAGCTTGGAAAATTATGATGCTTATTATAAAATTGTACAATATTCACGCTTGACGCCCATAATATAAACCCTTTTTTGCATAATCAACCTGTAACGACTTCTTTGTCTATTCATTCACTAAACTATATGTAACCTCGTGTTTTTTTTACTAACCAACTCTGATATAATTAGCAGATACATACGTATCTGTCAATAAGAAATATTACATAACTCTAAGTAGAATTCAATCTGGACCAAGGATACTTCACGTAGTTTAGAGAAAATGTTAAAATTAGGTGTACCGTATTAGATTCAACTCCAGTACTTCCGCATACCTTATCGGAATAACAATTAACTATGTATTGTACGAGGTAGGTGCCATAAATTCTCGGCCTGATATACAAAAAAGAAACTTGGAACAATATAAGAATTTTTAATTTTCAATGTAACCTCCCCTAACTTTTATACATTTATATTACAACGATTAATTAATAATTCGATACCCTTCTAAAAATAATCTAAAATTTTTCCGTCAACATGTTCTACAACAGCTGCTTTACAACTCACTGTCCTTAAAACTACGTCCTTTAAGATCTTTTTTTTAAAATTTGAAAACAAAAAAAAATCCGGTGGATGTTCCAATTCTGGAAAGCCGCATTTGCGGATGGCAGCTTGTGAAATGGCGGCAGTATGGACGGGAGAATTGTCGTGCAATAATCGCACACCTTTTGTCAATTTTTCACGACGTTTTGCCCGAATACTCTCCCTTATATTTATGCAATAAAGGCGCATAATATGTGCCGTTCACACTTGTATAGCGCTCTTTAAAGTCAATTAGCAAAATGCCCTCACAATCCTAGAATATTGCGGCCATCACCTTTCTTGTTGATGGAAAGACTTTCGCCTTTCTAAGACGAGGTTCATCAGGTCGTCGCCATTCCATGGATTCCCTTTTTGATAGAGGATCGTAAAACAGAATCATTGTTTCATCCCCTGTGGCAGTGAACTCCAAAATCGGTTTTGGGTCGTCTCCACACATGTTTAAAAACGGCTGCGCACATTCGACTCGACGTTCACGTTGGAGAGCAGAAAGAAGTCGCTGTACCCATGTAGCATTAATTTTATTCATACCCAAATGGTCATGGAGAATTCGGCGAACACTTGTTTCGGAAATGTTTGTTATCACTGCTAATTCCTTCACTTTCAAACGGCGATCTTCTAACACTAAATGTTCAATAATAGAAATGTGGTGAGGCGTTATCACTTCAATTGGTCGACCCGACCGATCGACATCTTCCAGGCATTCTTGTCCCAAACGGAAACGTTTTGCCCACTTTTTTACAGTTGAACACGAAGGAGATGAATCACCGTAAACGCCGTCTAAACGTTGTTTAATATGATAAGGTATATGCCCTTCTTTTGTTATAAATTCAATGACCGCGCGGTACTCATTTTTCGTGACGGAGTTTGAACACGTTTGAACCTGTATAAGCCTGTCATGCCGAGAATTTATGGCGCCTACCTCGTAAGTGCATAATATTTCTTACAATTAGTACGTCTGGGGATGTTATTTTTTATAGTATATTATGCAATGAGCATTTAATGCTAGCTATTAAGACACGAGAATGAAAATTGCAATACGAGCCGAAGGCGAGTGTCTTAATAGCCATTAAATGCGAGTTGCATTCACTATTTTTTCTACGACCACATAATAAAACATTATTTTTTGAACATTCCATTTCATAAATTGAACGTAAAATTTTCCGTACGTTTTTGCGAATTGATAAATTGTTCGTGGCTACTAAGGCTTGTTCCATAATTTCTGCTGGAGTCAAATTTTACATTTCACTGTCATTATCCCTCATTTTTACCGTTTATATGTTCAAAAAAGGACAAATTTTAACTACTTACTTGTAAATTGATGAGAACTGTCACATTTAATTAATTTTTATATCCGTCAGATATGCAGTCGCCATATTGAATATTGTTTGAATATTGGAATGTCGCGTTCCTATTGGATATAAACTTGTATCGTAATGAAAAATCTGTATTCCTATTGGATATAAACTTGTATCATAATGAAAATCTGTATCGTAATGGACATCATTAAAGTACAGGTTTAGCATATCTAATAATACAATAATTAAAGTATGGGAGTAGAAAATAGTATATTATGCAACAAGCATTTAATGATAGCTATTACGACACGAGTAAAAAAATTACAATACGAGCCGTAAGGCGAGTATTGTAATGAGTACGAGTGTCGTAATAGCCATTAAATGCGAGTTGCATACACTATTTTTTCTACGACCCCATAATAAAACATATTTTTTGAAAAATCTATTTCATAAATTGAGGTTAAAATTTTCCGTACGTTTTTGTGAATTTGGCTGGTAATAAATTGTTCGTGGCTACTAAGGCTTGTTCCATAAGTTCTGGTGGAGTCAATTATTACATTTCACTGTCATTATCCCTCATTTTTACCGTTTATATTTTCAAAAAAGCACAAATTTTAAGTACTTACGTGTAAATTGCAGAGAACTGTCACATTTATTTAATTTGTATATCTGTCAGATATGCAGTCGCCATATTGAATATTGTTTGAATATTGAAATGTCGCATTCGTATTGGAAATAAACTTGTATCGTAATGAAAAATCTGTGTTCCTATTGGATATAAACTTGTAACATAATGAAAATCTGTATCGTAATGAACATCTTTATAGTACAGGTTCGGCATATCTAATAATACAATTACAGTATGGGAGTAGAAAAAATATAATACGATCCAAAATATGAAACGTTATAAAGCAAGAAGAAATCTTTTCCAAACATGGTATTGTCAAGTAACTACTGAACCACGACGTCTTCGTCTTCTTTTAGTGACGTTCAAGTTAGGCTGTTGCCTTTTACTTTTAATCTTATAAATGTGGATCTGGCGATGACTTGTTGGTTGATACCTCTCTTGTGGGGAATCGGATGATGATAATAAAATAGCTGCTGTGTGGTAGCTTGAGCGTTTTATTTAGTTTCTATTGTTGAATAGTTCCACTATTTTTGCTGTTTGATGTATAAATTCGGTGATTTGTTCGGCTGTTGCGTTCGTGTTGTGTAGGGTAATGAGCATTTTACCCAATGAGAGAGCTAGTTCTTCGTGTGTAGAATGTTTTGAAGGTGGGGTTGGTTGAGTGCTTGTATGAGGCTGTTCGGAGTTCTGTTGACGATATGTCCACGGGTTGATTTTCGGTATAGGTGCTTCTCTGTACATCGGTTGGGAGATGGTTCTGTTCGGGTTTCTCGGGCAGTTGACCCAGGCCGCTGTGTGATTTCCCGCGCAGTTGGCGCACTTTGCCGGAGTTTCTCTTGGTTTGTTGCATATGTGGGTAGAATGTCCCTCACCGCATTTCATACAGGTGTATTGTGAAAAGCAATTTTCTTGAATGTGTCCGAAGCGTTGACACTTGTGGCACTGGATGATTCGAGATTTTCTCTTTAGCGGTTCTGCAGTAATTTGTATGCCGCAGCAATCTTTTAATTTAAAAATGTTGTTTTTAAATTCACTGTTTACACTCACTAGAATTAAGGGGGCTGGTCGGTTGTATTTGCCCGTCATTCTAGTGATGTTTTGTGTTGTAATTCCATTTGCGGCGAGATCTGTTTTGATGTCGTCTATCGTCATTTCTATTGGTACGCCTCGGAGGACTGCTTTTGTCGGTTTTTTGTAGTTCGGATTGAATGTATAGAAGTCTGTTTGATTGTCTTGAAGCACTTTGTGCAGTTTATGATATTCAGTTTCTGTTGCTGGTACGATACGGATGCCCGAGCGTATTAGTTTACTTTGGGTGGTGTTGATATTATTTTCTTTGAGTATTTCACGCAGCTGTGGCCATTTGCTTGTGTCTGTTGCGATTATAGGTGTAATGCGTTTCTTGTTTGTGTTGCTCGGCTGTTTTGATTTTTCAGACGGTTGAGGATTTTCGGTGGGTGATTTAACTTCTGTATTTTCTATGTTTTCGTTAAATTCTTCTGTGTCCATGTTGTCTAATTGTAGAGGTTCGAATCGGTTGTTGGTTGCTATCGGCTTCTCTTTAATTTCTGTTCTATTTCTTTTGACTCGCTTGACGGGATTTTTCGGGGACGTGAACCCCTCATTGTCCATCTTTTCCTTTGCAGGGAGTCCCTGTACTAGCAATTGTTTTAGCTTCATTAGTGGAGCAACCGGTGGTGGTGAACTTGGTAGAGGTGGCAAGCCTAGTGTCGATGTAGGTATTTGCTGCGTTGGTTGTTGCGGCATAACCGTGTTTATGCCTTGTTTGCGTTGTACTGTTGCTTGTAGTTGTGCAAGTAACATTTGCAACTCTTCAGTAGTGGTGTTTGGATTATTTATACGGCTGTATAAATTACGTTCAATTTCTTTGGGGTCAGTAGGGTGACCACTCGTCGTGGCACTTTCTTCTTCGCCTTCGCTGTCTGATAGCATTATGTCGCGTGTATTCTGACCGCTGCGCACGAGTGCTAAAGCCAGAATGACCGAACCACGACGCACACGTTCTGGGGTTTATATATGGGCCGGACTTCTGGTGGGTGGCCAGTGATTCAATGGAAACAATTGCATTTCTACCCTACGTGTCTCGGAACGGCTCCTTCACTAATGTGCTGTTTGCATATACATTGTTATACATACATCGCTGCTAATCTTTTTTTCAATAACAGCTACAAACAATTAGGTGTGGACACCACACGACTTTGTTATACGTATGTGCGTTCCAAAATGTCCATACAAAAGTTGTACCAAATTAAGTTTTAAATTCTGTATCTTCTTACAAAAATAAACCTCTGAGTAAAAGTGTTACTTGCGGTCCGAATTTTGAAAACCGTTTTGTACAGAAATTATCTCAAATCCAGCCCAAAGTACTTTTATTCTCTTAATATAATAATCTCTCTATAGAATGCATAAATCGATAAATATTAGCAAAAAAATTAGGTGTGGCCACCACACGACTTTCTTATACGTATGAGTGTTTCAAATCATACAATTTTAAGAATTTGTTTATACAAAAATTATTCAAAATCCTATTCTAAGTACTTCTATTTTCTTAATAAATCTCTATAGAATGCATAGTTGGCGAGATATTGGAAAGAAAGAGCAACTCGCTAAGAGTAAAAGTGCTATTTCCGGTCCACATTTTGAAATTTCATTTATACAAGAAACATTTCAAATCTAGCTCTAAATAGTTTTGCGCCCTTGATAAATATATACTCAATGCATAATTTACGACATATTTGCACAAAAACGCTATTCGGTAAGAGTAAAAGTGTTACTTCCGGTACGAATCTTGAAATTTTTGTTATACAAAAGATATTTACAATTAAGTTATAAATACTTTTATACTCGTAATATATCCGTCTAATAAGCATGACTTGCGAAATATTTGCAAAAAACTGATTTTCGATAACAGTAAAAGTCCTACTTCCGGTATGAATTTCAAAAAACTTGCTTCATAAAATTTTTCTGGAATTTAATTTTACGTACATATGCATTGTTTATAAATTTGTTTAAACATAGTAGATGACGAAATATTGGCAAAATTGGATTTTTTGACTGAAGTAAACTACTACTTCCGGTCTGCCGATTTTACTGAAAATCTAATCAGATCTCAAGAAGGAAATTTTACTCGTAAATACAAAATTTGGAATTGATAGCTATAACGGTTTGACCGCTATCGTGGTTACACACACACGCACACACACAGAGAGAGAGAAAGACAGGGAGAGAGAGAGAGAGAGAGGGAGAGAGAGAGATTTGGACATCTGCAAAAATTTCGAAGTCAAAAATTTTCATCACAATATTTCCTTATACTAGGTACAAGAAAGTAAAACTGCTATTCGATAAGAGTAAAAGTTTTATTTGCGGTTCGAATTTTGAACTTTTTTTGTACACAATTTATTCCAAATGCAGCTCTAAATACTAATACTAATTTGCGAGATAGGTACATATTTGCAAAAAACTGCTATTTGATAAAAATAGAAGAAAGTCATGTGGTGTTAACGCCTCGTTTTTTAGACTACTACAATTTAGAGTGTTTTGATGTACGATGGCTTTTATTTGTTAATACTGCGATTCAAAGCTTGATCTCCAAATCCTCGTTATTAACATTCGTCTAACATGCGCTGTAATCTAAAAAAAGTAAATTCATAATCTAACAACCTACAACATAATTAGCAATCTTTTGCTAAAAACTCACACCTATTTACGTCACTCTCACTGCAGTTAGTTACATATAAATAAAATGTCGAATAATCTATAGGTAGGTTATTTATGTGTATTCAGTACTTAATAGATACCTAACTAATAGCAAAATAGATTTTTTGGAAATAACGACTACCTAACTAAAACGGCATCAAAGTAGGGTCATTAATCATATTTATCTACATCGGAAATATATTATAACAAAAAAAAAAAAACTAAATATTTCCTGATAAGTGGTCAGAAACCGAGTAAATTACGACGTAGTTATTATTATTCCTAGTTGTATATTAATCATCAACGTTGAAGTTCATTAAACGCTCTCTCTTATCTATTAATACAGGAACATAACGAGTAATGGCTGTAGATATTCTTTTTTCACATGCTACACACACATATAAGGTTAGTACAAATCCAGTTTCTACAATTAGATGATTATTTCATTGTTAATTCTGTATTTAGAGTTATCAACAGTGACTCTAACAAGCATTTGATATCAATTTATTTACTTATACAGACAGATAAATACTCTGCTCTAAAAAATTATATATCCGTATTCTAGTGTTTGCGTTCTGAATTATTAACTAATCAAGAAAAACCTGTTTCTTGATATGTATCGTGCATCAGTATCGAACAAAGCAATCAGTTTTGTATTAAATAAAACACAGTTACCTATTAATTTGAGCATACGTCTACCAACAGAACTTGTTTCATATTTTTAATAATACAAATAGTCAGCAAATTTCAATCTGAAGATGTTGAATAAACCGGTTTTTTTTTAAAAAAAGATGGGTATGCATTCATTATACGATCGAGCACAGGAATAAACTCTTGTTCGTTCGCAAATGCGAATGAATAGGAGTTACCGCTTCATTATTTCAATTTCCGGACTAGACATGACATGATGACAGCAAAAGTCTTGGGCAACAACAAGCATTTATTTTTCATATAGTTACTTTTCACTTTAATACACGTGTTATACGATAACATTATTATTTCGTTGTAAAATTAATCTTCTGTGTTCTCCACAAAATGGTTTTACCCGGTCAGTGTCTTTTCCGGGATTTCTACACGAAAGGTAATCACAAGATGCCATATAGAGTATAAGACGGGTTTTGAATTTGTTCGAAGCTTTATTGAACAACCTCATCTGTCCATTTTCCACGACAATTCACTTGAGATGCATTAATTTTAGGCAATACTTGGCTGAAAATCTAAAACAAATTGATTCTTTTCTTCCTCTTCCTTCCTTTTTGGTATTGTCCGAATAGTTTCAGCGATGTTGTCCTATCTCCCTTTCTTATTATTTTCTTCCTCTTCCTTCGCTTCTATTATTGTCCGGATAGTTTCAGCAATGTTGTCCTATCTCCTTTTCTCTTCTATCGTTTCTTCTATTATATTATTTTCGATTAGTTTGTTTTATAGTTTACTGTTATCCGTGTTTACTTACCTGGTCCATCTTTTACATATGCACGTTCTGTGTGCTAGCGTTTTCGTTACAGTATTTACATATTTTGGTTTCTGCTATTCTGAATATTAAAGTTTTTCATAAACACAAGCATTTACAATCTAAAGACAAAATGGATGTCGCTGGATCTACAGAACCAAGTTTCTATTATGTAGAGGCCAAAGTCTTAAATAATTCGTGGCCTCTAACTAAGAAGGAATGGTCAAATGTAAAAACAGAATGGAGAAGACATTTGATGTATACTCCTCCTATTGATAGCGCGTCACAAAAATTTAGTAAAAATAAAGTTACAGCAATCGAAATAATCGAAAACCTGTACTGATCGTTACAAGTAATTCATAATGCTGGTGAGCACTTAACTCTCGAAAGATACTTACTTAACTAGGCATAACGAAATTAACAAAATTAAGCAATCCTGGTATGAAAAGGCTCCGGGTCGCTATAAAAAATCCAAAGAGATTCGTGAGGATTATTTGCAAATGCTTTCTAATCAAGCATGCGAAGATTCGAGTAGTTATTTTCTACTACAAAATAGTCTTGGTTCAGATAGCACCCTAACTAAATGGATACCAGAAACATTAATGTTGTCTCCTTTTGATTTAACTAAATACTACTATTCAATTGACGAAACTAAACGAAGATGTCTAAATATGAGTGAATACATTAAAAAATAAATCAATAGATAATGTCAATGTTTTATATTATACTTTATCACAATGTAGAGAAAGACTGGACGAACTTTCTAGTGATCAAATTGAAAATTTTGTAATTTTTCGCCAGGGGTTAAGATGATTGTAGAAAAGATTCTGGCGGCTAGTTATAACAAGAGAGATGAATACATATATAAACATGATAATCGAAGCCAATAAAAAGCCAAAAGAAGATACCAAAGAGACAAAGACAAAAGGTAAAGAGAAGAAAGTGAAGAAGAAACAAAAATAAAAATATATACAACGATATTGATATTTGCATTTATATAATTCTGTATATTTAATTTATCAATAAACAAGTTCAAATAGAATCCTTTGGAGTATGTTCAGAAGCAACAATGGCGTGTGTAGAATTGCGTGACGTAATAATTTATGTGTGTTTTGTTTTTAGTCTAGCTAGTATTAAACTTTTGGTCCATAAGATGTTCTCTCGTCTGCCTGCTACTCGTCGTGCCACCTTGTTTTTATTGTCTTCCGCCTTGCCTATTCTTTTTCTTCGTTTTCAGCTCTTTTATTCTTCCTTTCAACAGTAAATACCGACTTTGAACTCTTTGCAGTCCGGTCCACTGTTGCCTCGTATACCAGGTTTTGTTATTTTCCTTTCTTTTGGCCCTTTTCTTGGTTGGCATCAAATTACTTAAAGCTGTCCGTGTTTTCTTTGCTCTTTTTGTATCTGGAATGTTCAGAGGTTATCCCTAAGTACTTTATATGATATTGCCTGCACTTCTAGTTCTATTGTTTCTTATAGGCTTCTTGACCTGTTTAATATTAGTATTTCAGTTATCTATTGGGCTAATTTCTATCCTTTATTTCTCATCCATGCCACACTCAAACCTTAATTTGGTCGAGGATCATATTTATGAATCCACATTGCATGCCCTGTACGTTGCCCTAATTTTTTTAATTCCAGCGTAGTCACATAAAATTCTAAAAAGTGTAGTTTTTGAAACCTGTACTGCAATTGTTAATTGATGCTTTCACAATTTTAGATCCTCTATAACTAAGCACTTGGTTTTACTGTTATTACGTGAAAAAGACGAACTAACCATAAATCGATGCTCGACCATGCTTAAACAACTTTAACCACTAGCAAATAATTAAAAGGCAATCATTCTAGTGTAGGTACAAGCAATATTTCTGCAAAAGTAATTTTGAGTTTTGTTCTGCAGGAAATTTTGTAATTGTTCTTATTGTACTTATTCGTTTTTATAAATAACAAAATACATAACAATTTAAATACTTCAATCGTCTTATAAATAATCTTATAGATTTTCAAGAATGTCTATTTAGATAGAAATATGATAATAGCCCTTATTTGCATTGTTATGATGTGATTGATACGGAAGAGGAAGAAAAATAGAAGAAACCAGAGCTATACGAATGAAACTGAAATACCGACTAGTACTGATAACATTTTGTAAAAATAAGATACATTATTTAGAGGCCATTCTTATAGATGCAGGACTTGCTGTAGCCAATCGCTTTTTTAACACATGAAAATTATCATCTCTCAGAATGGCATGTGGTACGTCTTTCAATTAAAGACTTCAATGAATCACAACTTCATTCCTCTAAAACTCGAATTGTATAATATATAAGCAATCATCCGCTTTAGGTTGATAATTTATTTGTGGTCTTATCTATATATATTATGCTTGTTCAGTGATCAAAACAATTGATATCATATATTGTTTGGAAATTTTGTAATGTCATCACAGAAGTTATGAATACACAGAGAATATGAACAACTTATATACATAAAGTGCAGATAGTACATAAATTAAGAGTGTTATAATTTCACATTCATCATTGAAAAATCAGCAGGGCACAAAGGTTCGCTTGTCTTGGAATATATCGTCCTTAATTCAAATTTTTTTTTTTGATGATTCGATACATCAAAAAAAGATGAAGTCTGCATGGAGGGCTTAATGCTCTAGTGACTTCGCTTTAGCATATAAATAAAGAATCGCATTCGTTCGCATAAGGAATACCCACCCTAATATGAGTAAAACTTTCTATATCAGATTTGCTCTATATCTGAACATACCACTGAATATACCTATATATAAATGATTGTATGTGACGTCATACTAATATTTCATAGTATATGTGTTAACTAAAATTGATATACAAATTCCAAGAAAATGTATACTTCCAGTAACTCATTTTTATTTTATTTTGAGAAAAGTAAGTGATTTGAATCATTGTTAGTCAAATATTATATGAAACTAGAACATTTCCGGGAGATCTAACGACAGAAAAATACCTATGATATTTATTGAATTGATGTTATTAAATTGGTTTTTCTTAAAGGCATGAATTACTAACATCTGAGCTAATACTAAGTAGGCAGCTTTAAATATTCAAATATTAAATTTTAATTTTAATGTAATCTTAAAATTAGTATGGATGAATATATCGCTTCAAAATACACAGTGTATAATAAAAATTATTCCTAGGAAGCAACTGAGCAAAAGAGGTTTTACTATTTCCTAAAAATCCGGTTTTTCATTTCACGATCTTAAACCGATAACAGCTGTATATGAAATATTTCTGCTTACAATAGAATCGACTATTGAATGTTGGTATGTTGTCAGGCAAACACTTTTCTGGAGTAATGGATATTACATACATAAAGCGCATCGAATTACCTAACAAAAGTGGGAGAAAATCCTCCGTGACTGTATTTTACAACGTTAATGAAACAAAAACAGATGAACTAAAGATAGTTTACCTTAATACAACAAACTGAAAATTCTGGGATATCAAAATATGCTAAAACTTCTGGACTATGGGAGATATTATAAAAACTAAATTAAGTACATGTTTTTCAGATATTAGTAGTAAATTTTATTTCATTTATCTCCCTTTTTAAGCTTTTTGGAATAATCCCAAAAATATTTTTACTAATGCAAACAATAGTAGGTTATGAAAACATTAGGCTTGACATATGTATATTTTATATATTATAATGTGCTTGTAATTGATTTATGCCATCGTTATTTGCATTTTAGCGATTTGTACGTTTTTTTCAACCCCTGCGAGAATTCAAATTGTCAAATTTTCCATTATAATCTCATAAGCGCAGTTTAAATGTGTTTGATACTCCCATCTTTAATATGCCATTTATTCGTTTGCTTTAGTCACGGGGTGAACTTAGCAACGTTCTGAAATTTAGTCTAGGGTTTTGAATTGCAAAAATCAATTGAAACTCAATCAAGTTGGTTAATACTTGTCATTAGTCTGTCAAAATAACCCCCCGAAGTAGCGGGATAATAGACAAATAAATTTGTATTAATTTGATTATTTGCTGTCGTAGAAAAAGTATAGTATGGAACTCGTTTCACTAAACGCTCGCTCCGCTACGCTTCGCTAGTAATTAACAAAACTCGTGACTAAAATGAATGTTATAGAAAACTCTAATATGCTATTTTTGCAGTAATTTTGAAAGTTACCAACGTAAACTAATCAACTTTAACACAATTTGAATATGAAATTACGGGTTATGAATAATATATCATAAAATTCGCAATGTTATAGTTGTATATATGATCACATGATTATAAAATAATGATATTGTATATGAAATATCCAGGAACGCCACTGGCGACAGAAAAAATTTAGAAAGACATTTTCAAGTTTTCGATATAATAACATGAACATTTCTAAATTGCAATGCGTAAGTCAATTACAGACACCCATTATCAAGCGTACTGGTTCAGAATTAAAATAATTTATTTAAAAAATTGCAATTGAGTTTATAATATTTGATTACAATAAAGTATTTGCTTCGTGGAAGCAATAAAATAAACATATATGTAATTAACTCCTACAACAGTTAATAATGGAAATGTGTTAAACAATAATTCTAATCTCTGCTGGGAAGATTTTTCGTTTTCTCTAATGCAGCATTCGTTTAAGCTCAAGATTCGATTGTTATACCAAATAATACTTATAATTGACTAAAAACAAATAATAAATACTAGAGGAATAACTATAATTGTTTATATAGCCCCTACGTTATAAGATACATTTCACAATATAATTATTTGAACTATCTGAGAAACAATATAAATGCATACAACAAATAATTAAAAAAATTTTGCATTCATTGTATTCGTTCAATAAATTTTTCTTTGTTTGTTTGTTATATTCTGTGTGAAAAGTTAATTATATTGTAATTTGAATAATTTATTTTGTTATTAGTATTACTAGTTGCCTTTCATGTTAATTACTCGGAACTACACAGAAGTACACGGACTCATACTCTTGAGCTACTCCAAATTACTTACCTATTCACCTATCTCCTGATACGCCAAACAAATTCTTCATATTTTCTCATCAGGTGATGGGAAAGTAAATAGAAAACAGCTGTTTCGCATATGACAACAAATGTATCAGGCTGTACATGTTTCGAAAACGATTAAATAGGTACTACTAAATTAATGCTATCTGATTATATCATTACCTACTATAGTTTCCATTGAAAATATATTTATGTCGTGTTTCAAAAAACAGTAAAATTTGGAATGAACGTAGTAATACCACAGTTCCTTGAATGCCTGCAAGAAAATAAAGGAAATACCGCACGTTTTTGAAATCTCAGCATTTTCAGTTTCAGGTAATAACTCGGAAATGATTATAAATACTAACATATTTATCTCAAAAAGGTATCTCGTGGTCCTGGTAATCTCTCTTTTATTGTTTATTTACTATTTTATGTTCGCCGTAAATTGTTTTTCATAGATTTAGAGGTCAAGAAATAAATAATTAGTATCCCTGTCAAATAAATAACTAAAATACTTATCAGAGTCACTGTATTTTTGTTAGTGGCTAGTATATAAACGCAGTAACTCTCTCATCAACTTGCCTGCGAGCTATTAAAAGTGCAATTGATAATTTTCCAAATCTTGGCGGTATCCGAACAGTTACATCCCGGTATGTCACAGACACCGGTCACTGACTTTTCAACGGCGGCCCTTTCCACGCGGACCGCAGTAGCACAGGACACCAGACAGAAACAACAGCCCCCCAACAAAAGGCGCACCAACACCATAGAAGAATACCACCACAACACCCCCATCTCGATCGCACATCATATCTCGTGATCGGCCGTCTATCAGCAGGATATCGGCACGTGTTTTCGCACTCTTATCTGAATAAAGACTGAAGGCGCGCAACAACTGCTGCACATCTCAGTGATCTCTCCACGAAACACATGAACACCGTGAAAAATCCTGTCTGAGTGAGTTGCCGCCGGACTGTTTGTTGCTCCCGTAAAACCTCAGGCCAGACGTACACCCTCTCTTTCCCGAACACGATCTGAACGAACTCCACGACCGGTGAATGGTTTGATGGTTCGAGCTGTTTAGCGCGGCAGCGACGACCAGACGTGGTGGGAGTGAAAACAGCGTGCAGAAGAGATGCTGGTAACAGTGGCGGCGCGACGGAGTGCGTTGACTTCCCGATGCGTTCTCGTTAGGATTGTGTTTACTTTTTTGTGAACGAAATTTTCCGTGAGAAAAGGAAGAACAAGGAAACATACATGAAGCTGAAAAAATATCGGGAGGGTCCCTACCATAAAATATACAACACGAATTGAATTATATGGCATTGGTTAGGAAGAAGTATTTGTATAGTTTGTTTGCCCACCAGATGAAAATTACAAACAAAAAGACCCTTCTTGCGTATAAGTCATGTAATATAGATACGTCTTAAAATAAATAATCTTTTTTTGTATTATGTTAGAGGCAATATGCGAATTAATACATACTCGAAAAGGATGCTAAAAACTAGTAATGAGGAAATAAAATGATCAAAATCCGACACATCTATTTTCAGCTAGTATTACACGTCATAGTTTGCCCAAAACTTCTCTCCTAAAATGACGTATGAGTTCCCTTATACAGGGTGACCCAGAAATAAAAAGACAGAGTAGCAGGTATGTAAAGTCCGAACAGAAACAGGCCCAAATATACCGCCATAACGAAGAAATTAAAAATTTAATTTTCTATGTTATTTTTTAGATAAAAAAATTACATTACGGACCTGGCACACAATATATGTTTTTAAATACACGTAGGAATGCTCATTTGTAAATAGAAACGAACACGCATTCATAGAAAAATACGCTTTTATTTGTAAAAAGCGGGAAAAAACGTTAGATCGTACTCATTCATATAAAACATTGTTTGCCCTATGCGTCTAAATAACGCAGCTATGTAGTCGATTGTTGACCCAGATGGGCGACGCACTTTATTGCAGACAATAAAAGATTGTTTTTAATTTTAAAATAGGAAGGTTGCTGCTCTTTAATGTGTTTGTAGTCGGAAACAGCTGATTATTATTATTTATATTCAAGAAATCGTAGTAAATATCAAGAATGTAATTATTTTTTTCTAGCAGGTGTAAAATTAAAGTAATTAATGGTTTGATATTTATTATGAAGTATCTATTCCTCTTCCTTTTTTTTCCGATTGTGAAAGTGAAGCAGGTGGATATTTAGTCCAAGGTCGGCGTAAGGCCAATTGAATTCTTTATTATTTTTTTTCTGTCGTCTGCGCACGAATAAAGACTTGATATTTTGAGGGTACGTTTTTACACAATCTAGCTTCCGATTTCTGCTACTCCGTTTTTTATTTCTGGGACATCCTGTATATATGTAAAATGATTGTACACATTTTTTATACCTTGCAAAAATTGAGTTAAACACTAAATAGTTATTTACGAACCATGTGCGGGAAGGCTGTGTTCTCGTATGAGCGCATTTTACAAGCACGAGCGACTGAGAGAAGCGAGTGTTTTTAATTGCGCGAATGCGTGGAAGATTGTTTTCAACAATTGGTTTGTACAATATTTTTTGTACAAACATTAAATTAAAAATATTGCTGTTAAGTATGGTCCTATACCTATCTTTGATATTTTAGAAGATATTTAAGTTTATTTTAAAATCTTATCCACAGAGATGTGATGTAAATTACAATAACAAAAGAAAAGAAACAACAATTACGAAAATAGCAATAAGTAATATTAACAGAAGTCAATACCACGATTGCTAAATTTTAAATTACTTTAAAAAGCGGTAGATTTTGGGTTCGCGTCTCAGTTTTAAAAATTAAAAATTTACTTAATTAAATAATTATCACTGCTAAAAGCAGAAAATTATAATTAGAACACGTGGATTGTTTTATTCTTTTACGACAAGTTTGACAGAGCTTAACATTTTTGCATTAATATTTTTCAACAGTAACTATATTTTTCCATGCCAGCGTGATTTTTACTTCGTCATGGATAAGATTTAAATATCTTCTAAGATATCAAAGATAGGTATACGACCATATTTAATAAAGAAAGTGGCTATTGAAAGACTTAACATGATTCTATAAAAAATATTGGGCGTTCCATTTAACATAAGTATAATTCTTTTGTGTATAAAGTTTCTTCATTATCCAAATTTGATCGTGTATATAGAGTGTTCAATTTAAAAAATACTTCTTCGTTGTGTCAATGATTTATGGCTCACTCTGTAATTTAAAAGTAATGACAAAACCTTATCAATTACAGTATGCAAATTTTTAATTATATTAAGAGTGAAAGTGTAAATTTAGTTTGTCAGATCGACTCACTCTGTATACATAATATACACAATATTTTAAAAATTTAAAATCCAAAATAAAATTATATGCAATTCCTAGCAAATAATCCATATTGTCTATACCGTATATGTAACTCAACAATGTTTTTGACACGATTATCTCGTATTTCGTTGCTTTTTATTTTTGCTTCGACGTTCTCCTAGTAATAACTGTGATATTTTAAATCTATGTAATGATAGTTGTTTTTTACAACAATTTATAAACTGGAATATGTTGGGAAACAAATTTCCGACAGTACTTTGAAAACTTTGATGTCAACCCTCTATTTGTCGATGCTGATCATTTAAATGTTCTATTGTAGACGTTCCAAATTTCTAATGGAAATTCTGGCCATTTAATCTTCAAATTATGAAGGGGATATTAAAGTCGATTTGTATTTGTGCAGCTGAAGGCGCTGCTAAAATACAAATAATTCAGTACCGCACCATTCCGGAATTTTTTAATTTAATTACTCAAATTAAACTTTTTCCGCAATTCAAAAAGCTATATCTCACAAGAAAACATGGTCTACACGGGAATTACATCCGTTTTGATCAATTTCATTTAATTATTTCAGATTTTGACCGAGAAACACACGTACATTTTACTCTAATTTGGAATAAAAAAGATAGATGGTTGTGACAAAAAATTACATAATCTGACAACCTTTCCGTGTACTCCTACGAGGAAAGAATAGAACAGGAGAGAGTCTCCTTAAAAATAATATTTGTCCAAAGTGGTAACTCAATATGGCCGCCTCAATGCATAGGCGTGCTTAAATATTTTGCATAGGGTATATGTACACTTCGTATGTTCTCGAAAATCATTTAAAATTTCCAATAATAATTAAAGAAATATCGTGAGTGCATTATTTTTTCAATCCTTTTGTTATTTTTAATATAATAACATTTATTCTAACAGTATTAAAGAAAACATTAGAAAAAACATCCCTAAAATATGTATGTTAAGCCATTGAACACATAATCAAACATGTCAGATATATGACAAGTTATTCAGAAAACCCATTTTATAAATTATTATTGGTCAATATTGCCATAACTGACCTGCCTTAAAGTGGTAACTCCGTCTAAATAATACCTATTCCCCCACCAGTTTATTATCTCTCCTGTTCTATTCTTTCCTCGTAGGTGTACTCATATCTATATTGGAGTTGTACAGAAAATATCACATTTCTATCTTGAACAATAGTAAAGAAAAAACTGATAAATTCGATATCTTGCTTTCTCAACCGCTTTAATATCTCCTTAATCACAGCATTCGAAAATTTTCTCCCATTATCAGATTTATAGGGCAAATGAGGCACTGCACAGACCAAAAATGTCAATGAGATTATTGACAATTTCGAAGTTATGGTGATAATTCAATATGAATTTGTAATCTTTTTCAGACTCCTACTGCATATTGATAAGATCCACTTGACATCTTGAATTCATGTGATTAGAAATGATTGGCTACCAACCCTTTTCTAGTTGATTTAATTATAACACACGCAGGACTTTATTATAAGTATTTTTTATACAAAAGTTCTGTATAAAAAATAATTAACGAACAATTCCAGTGCAACTCAAATAGATGATGGACTTGATTCTCAATTTATGTGTTTGTAAAGCACATTTACTAAGGTGTATAATAATTATTGTATATTTATAATGGCAATCCTATTCAAAATGTGTTGTCGCTTTATTCATGGATTCCTTCTTATAGGCAAACCTAACAAGAAGTTATAATTCACGATAATCGACAATAAAATATAAAATAATCATTATACAAATAAGCAGGCAATAACCCGATAATGGCGAATGTAAACATACCCCAAGCGTCTTCACTTTTTGCGTAGAATGCCTTATCCTTCTCGTCTGTCCTCTTTGATTCTGATTAATGAAGCAACTTGCCCAGTAAATAAGATTTAAATTTAACCTTATTTGTTTCTTGGTTGAAACCGTGTTGTCGTTTCTGCTTCTACTATAGCGACGTTTCGTCTTCTATTCTAAGGAACAACTTCTGGGTTTCTACTACTATGATAATCTGAAACAGATGACTGTTAGTAAACGATGTATAGTAGACTGTCATTTTGTATAAGGTTACCGCGGTAGTAGAAGCCATGAAGATGTCCTTTACGATAGTGGACAAAACGTCGCAAGCAAAAGCAGAGATGACGGCGACGTCACCGACAACTGTGGAATCCTACGACTTAGGATCTAAGAATAATATCTAGAATAATCTAACTATAATATGGACAGATGCAGGCGATGAATACAAATGCAAATATTCATTTATATAGATTTCTCTTCAAGACACTTTCAAAAGCCGACACATTATTTTGCATAACTCAGATTTTCTGTGTACTGACATATCACAGATCAGTATATGTATGTTACGTGTGCATATACGAAATATGAATAGAAAGATTGTCAGATGACATGTAAATGCACTTCACATCAATTTACCGTTTTCGAAATCGCACATCAAAGTCAACAGGAACACGAGCAAATTGATGTACATCAATTATTTAGTGCTGTTCGCCATGTCAAGGCATTGATTACTATTTATTACAAATAAATTTAGAATAAACTTTCTAATTTTAACATAGAAATTATATTCAAATAGGGTTATGAAATACCAATAATATTAATAACATTAAATAAATTATTACATTTTCCTTATTTAATTGAATTCACTGTTTCTGAGGTTTAGTTGTAAAAGTTATCTGTCCGGTGAACAGGATACGTGGATTCGAGTTCCAGCCGAAATTTTTATTATAAAATGTTATTAATTAAAATTGTCAGTAATTATCCTAACTATTCACATTGATTATGTAATATATGATTATGTAATAATTGGGCTTCCTTCAGTATTTTCACTATGACAGTCAGGGTGGACTTAGTATTCCTATCTAAAGTAATAGATTATTAAAGTCAAGGCACAATTCACATGGGTTTTGGGAATGCACTCCATCGCTTAAATTATGACCTTATATTTTTCTACTCCTATCTTTAAAATTCCATTTATCGTATATGTGTCGATTACGCTAAGTGATCTTTTAAATACACATTGAGAAGCTGTGACTTCTTATTCACTAGTCATGGGATGAACTTAGCAGCGGGCGCTTCAGTCAAGGGCTTAAATTGGCTTTACATTTTTTAATCGCAAAAATTAATTGAAACTCAATAAAATTGTTTGACACTTGTCATCAATCTGTCAAAATAACCAAACATGGCGCTACAAGAGGCAAGTAGTTTTATCGTCAATCATCAACAAAGCGATACATTACCATAGCGAACTCGTTATCGTACTGTCAAATAAAATACTTTAGCTGCCGCTAATATCTGTCAACGTAGTCATGATTGTATGACATTAAACACAAATCGTTTGTCACTGTCATAAAATGTCGTAAGTTATTATATCTTTATTTTTTAAATTACAAACACTTTCTATGCACCACGTCATTAAACTGCCTTTATCGAACTCGCCTGTTACTGCCTCGCCCGCTTCGCTCGCTTGGCTCATAATCTCGGACTCGTTCGATAAAGGATCACTTTACTGACTTGGTACATAATAAATAACTATTGTACTATCACAGGGACTATCTTGATTATTTGCTGTCGTAAGAAAAAGTGTAGTATAAAACTCGTTTTATAAACTCGTTAGTCACTCGTGGCAAAAATGAGCTTTATTAAATTTGATACATAATATACCATTAGTTATTTATTTATCTTCTAATACAGGTTTTCCTTGCAGTAATAAATCACCAAAACAAAAGTTATAAATGTTTAATTAAGGTAAACCATCTTGACAATATTTGATAAAAGATAAAGGATTGCTTAATTTTTGCATAGAATATAAAAGGTTTTCTGGCAATGTCGTCTTTTACTCAGTTTAGAAAATATATTAAAGGAATATCTTGAAGTTAAAATTTATGTGTTATCTTTTAATTGACAGTATGGGTAGATCAAAGAGCTTTTCGCCTTACGACAAGATTTGTTTTTCTATTTGTACGCTTTTTCAAACTTTACGTCTATACCTTTACATTACATTTACTTTATATCCACAACAACAGATGTAAACTCAAACAGAATCGCCGTTAATACCGTCTAGTCTGTCAGGACATTTTATACCCTTACGCTATAAAGCTAGACAATATTAATTCCGCCCATTGAATTGGGACTGCTGTAGTAACATGAGGTTCTCATAAACGTATTAATGAATATCTAGCCCGAGTCATTTGCGACTTATTTCCTTTATAAGTAAACATAAATTTACAAAGAATATTTCTAAAGCTCTGAAATGTAATGTTCTATAATTATTATTATACAAGGCAGGATATTTTAGTTCATTAATTTTTATTTTTATCTGTTTTTCATGCATGTTACGATTTTGTAATATAAATCTTGTTGTAAAAGTACATGTTGTCTTCAGAATAACAAAAGTCTTATAAATGAGGAATACGAATTTTAAAATAATACTAATTTGAACATATTCTGTCATGATTTTTGCCACAGGTTAGAATTTCACGCACCCCTATCCAAAATTGCGCTTTCGTGGATCGATGTTTTGGAGAGCTGTAAAATATTTTCGAATAGTTCCACATTGACCAATTCGAGGGCGTAGAACAACAACCACGTAACTAGTGTTGTGCTTGTCTTGAGATTAATGTGTATATATAAAATACATTTTTGACACAAAACGCTATTATGTATGTGCAATTTACGTCAACCTATCAGAAATAAACCATTTTGTCACAACACTGATTATAAAAGCAATCTAAGCCTGGGTCTGGCTATGATAATTTAATCGAATGGCGTGTAATTGACCAGCTAAACGTGTCTGAACAACAAAAGTTTAGTCTAGTAGTGAGTAAGTGATTTATCCACTAAACCCGTACGAATCTGTTGGTTAAGTCGAGTTCACTGTTGCCGCAAAAATTTCGTTTCGTTGGCGCGAAGATACATCTATGAAATTTGTTGCGAAATATTTACAACATGAGTGCTTATGGAACTTTAAATCCAAAAATAAATAAATCAAGCAATTTGTGTTGATTTGGAAAATGCAGTGAACATATTTGAATTTGGTGAGAGGGAGGAATATTAAAATAATTTTCAGTCATTCTTAAAGTTTTGAGATATTATTTAGGATCTTCTAATCCTCTTTTTTTGAGACGAGAAAAAGTAACATCCACTTCATCTTTTATCTTAATCAATTATGGTATTCATAGCTTTTTTCTTTTATCATACTGATTTCTTCTTCCACTTCTTCTAAAACGACCATTACAATAAGCGTTATTAGCTTATTTGCTTTGTTGCGATGTATGTTCATCTTGCAATACACTAACGTTTGGTTAAGTTGTCGCTGGATGTCATATGTCACAATTTAACTTGTTTTAATTATGGCAGTTTAACTTTTGTGATCTGCTTCAGCAAAATGTCTGATAAAGTATATATTCGTAAAGGAATTTATAATCTATTTGGACGAATGCCCAAGCGTGATATTATTGCCATTTATCGTGAAAAGATATTTCTTTATCAACAATTTACCAAACCATAAAGGTATGTGAAGAAGGAATACTATGCGTTAAGTTGTCCAAAAGTGATCGACCAAAAAGTTTAAGCCAAGTGAGGGAACGAAGAATCCTTGAAGCCCTTAAGGACGGAGTTGAAGTTTCACAGCGAAAAGTAGGTTGAAGATTCGGGTTTCGAAAAGGAAGGAAAGCACAAACATATACCGTGGCCCAGTTAGAAAGAATACCCAGGTGTTGTCGTGCGCTAAGGCGCATCCATTGTGCCAGTAAACTGATTGTAATGGATGAATGGATGTCCCATTCAGAGATGAAGGATCAAATTCAAAGGTAAATCTAAATTTGAGGAAAATAATTGATTATGATGTGCAATTTCTGATGCCGGATTTATCTCACAACCGTACATTGGCCTTATTCGAGAAGAAGCCTTAACTGCACAACTTTACATTTAAAGATGCCTTTCTAAACTGTTTTAGTTTTTAAATACACATCATGGCAATGATGATATCATGTTTTGGTCTAATCTAGCTTTATGTCATTACGCTAGAGTTACTAGAGACTGATATAACGCAAACAACATAAGCTCTGTCCCTAAATTAGACAATCCTTTTAATGTACTTCAGGCTTGGCCAATAGAGGAATTTGGTTAATATTGACCAGAAAAGTGTATAAAAATGAATGGAAAGCTGCAAATGAAGACCAATTACGACGTTGAATTTTTTTAAAAATGCGAGAAATTGACGCTGCTGTTGTCCAGAGGTTGATGGGACAAGTCTGAAGAAAACTGAAGACCATCAAAGATATAGCCTACTATCAATAATTTAAAGATTAATATTTATTGTTAATTGTTGAAATATATAGTTTTTAAAATAAAACAGTTTGTGAAGATTATCAACGTCTAAAATTTTCCCGAAAACTTTGGGACCATATGTTGCTGACTAATGTACTGTACACGTCTATAGTGCCGAACCCTTTTTGATCAGTTCGTAGACTTTAGTTACTAAATTACTAGCATAGTCTGAACCATGCTAGTTTAAGTTTTTATCAAATTATTTGTTAATTTTTGTCTTTTTTTTCATTCTTGCTTATACCACAATATTATATATCGTTTTAATGTCTCATAATATCATGTTTATAATTTTGATGACTCTTGGATAATAAACGTTATTATTATTATTGTAATTAACATTACTGCATACTTATTTTAAGCAAGAATTTGAAAATACAAGGTTAACTGTTATCAAAATTAAATTCCCAGAAATATTTAATGATTTATAACAAACAACTTCAACCCTGTCTTTGTAAGGTTATCGGCCCATCTGATAGCTATAAATACAGTGATTATCTCCTGTATAAGTTTACTTCGTGTAATTTACTGTGCTTAATCGTTTATTCGAAAGACGTGTGTTTAAAATTCATATGACTCTACGGTTCAATCTCTCTCTTTCTTTCTCTAACATATTGAGAAACACATGTACGAAACGTTTCCTATACACAACAATGAACTTTAATGAATTATGTCACCGCGTGGCTCCTGTACAAATTACCACAACATAACATCAGAGAGCTTGTGGATTGTTGTTGTACGGTTCTCACCGGGTTGGCCGCAGCTGAAAATGAATACAATTATGGTAAAGTGACCGATTGAACGGAAATGCACGCCGCGTCGAAATCGACGCTTAAAGATTCACTTCCTGAATCATTGCCGTATGTGCGTTTGGTCTCTCCTTTCTTTATTTATGAAATATGTACGTGCGTGCATCTAACACTTCCGTTCCGTCTTTATTGGATATTAACGTTTTTAATTAACACAAACTTATAATAAATTTAACTTTATTTTTCTACTGCAGTTTGATTAGTTTGTGTAATAATACTGGCATTGCAATACTGTGAGAGGAAATCCGAACACTTAACTCTTTAGGATAAACTCGGTAATATTTATTATAGGGGCGGTAATTTCGGGTGTTCCATATTACAGCAATTAAGCACGTATGTACATACGTATTTACGGGTGCTAGGTATACGAACCTTTTAATTTTAGAAATGTCTGCATAGTTTGATTTTATAACTGCGGGCGTAAATATGTCGCAAGTCCGCAAAATTATTCTGTTAAAGTTTGTTTTAGTACAAGGAAAAAGTAAATTAATGAATCATATTTTTTCATAAATTCGAGAGACACATACAGTAATTTGTATAACTTACAACCACTTATTAAATACAAATTATTATTTTTTGAAGATAATGAATTTGTAAATTATAATACCTGGTTAAAATTTTGTTCAAATTTAAGTGTTGAGTTATATGAAAATATTGGCAAATTATTAGCATGTTATTCAACTTTTTAAAATGCTTTCCTAATGTTGGAAGTGTCAATTAAGCAAAACCTCTCCCAAAATGTTTGTTGTTGTCACTATTTTATCGGAGAATCATCCAACATTCACCGTCTCACAGAGATTTATGTTGGATATGTATTTAATTCAAATTTAGCGCGCTACAACATCTTGCTTCAACTCTATCTATTTATTACGTCATTTGATCAGACCTTTTTTCTGGGGGCGGCTATATTGTATCCGTCATCTTATTTTTACTGAACCTTATTTTTAAAACAGTCTGTATATTTATATTTAATTACTACGTCAAATACATGTACAACCTGGAACCCCCTAGCCTGTACATGTATTTATTAATTCAAATTGCGCGCGCCCTCTTTGATTCACAGTGTTAGCACCCTCTACTTCCGGCCCGGTGGCTACGATCGGAACTAAAAAGTGGTGATGGTAATTTGTCGCATCTAAGACTCCTTTGTCCTTGGGGGGAGTGAGGAAGTTCAGAACCGGTACAAATCATCTACTCTGACTCTTGAAGAGGAAACCTGTGATTTATAAATGACTCTTAAGACAGAAATTTTTCTTAATACTTTTGCGATAATCTTAACAATATAATATCCATTTGAACAACTGCCTCATGACCAAAATTCATTTTCAAAACGTTTGCCTTGTGAAAACTTTAAGATCTAGTCGGACTCTGCTGAACGCTCTTTATTGTCAGTGACTCTTCAAAAATCCTTGTTAATTGGTGTTGGCTTCTGAAAGTTTTTTCGGAATTAATTGGAAACCACTAACAAACTTCCGATCTTCAGTTCCGTATGTGCGAAAATAGTATTCAGCTATAAAATATAAGCGGCATTATTAGCACCATTTCGGCTCCTTTTGATATTCATTCGAATAAGAATATTATTGAGTCTTCATGATAAACGTTCGCACAGGCGAGGTTGACTTGACGGAAGGTGAGACTAAACATTTTCTTACCTTTAATGCTGTTTGAACAATAATAAACTTGAGTTGTTCTCTATTCTACTAAAGTTTTGAGGTTTTATTTTGTGATCTGTATATTTAAGCATATTCTATTTTTTTTTTCATTGACTTAGTGCCGATACCAATGTCTAATAACTTTGTGATCCTATTCCCTACCTATTACGGTATTTTACCCGCTGACCCTGACAGACGTTAATGTAAGAGTGGCGCCTTCTTTTTTATTATCTGTAGTTTATACTTGTTCGGAACCCCGATCATCTTCAATTGAGCCGGCGGCCCTCTAGATGATAGGCAACGTCAAAGGTAGGTCGGCCATAGTAGGTTTTAGCATTTGTGAGGTAGATATTGTCTTTAAGAGAACTATTATTTAATTTTATGTACTGCTGGCGCCAATAAACATTGCTACTGTTGGATCATGCGATTTGAGCGTGGCAAAATTAATGGATGTGCAGTGTAGGAATATACAATGTGATCAATCTCAAGTGAAGGTTAGCGTGGTCTACGTTTTTAAGTTGGCAACGATGACTAGTTGGTAATATTGAGAAACACTTTGTGTGTAGGTTATGTGTATAGGCGTACAATGTGCACATATCGTTTTGACAGATTTGTACATATTCAAAATAGGCACCTGTACGTATCTGTCTAACAAGAAAATACCCTAATCTAGGGATTTTAAAGATACCATCACACTTCACTTGAGATTGATCTCATTGTACTTGCTGTATATAAAAATAACGGGTTAAATCTTGATTTCCTTCCATATCAAGTAAGCTAGTGTATAGATAAATAAAGAACACATATTCCCAATATGCCGAGGCAATGCTTGATTCTTCCGGTCTATTTAGTTTACTGAATCTGAATATTTTCTTTGGTCCACATACTATTACTCATTACAATTTATTTCTTCAAACTTAATTTTATTTCTAGTGCTTCGTAAGAGGATTATAATGGAGGAATTAATCTATCTAAACACGACTTGAAGACAGCGTACATTTAAAGTATTGTTCAAATACTATCCTGAGTATTTGAACAATATCTTGATTTCGTTAATGTACTTGTTGGTAGGTTTCTTAAATTTGTTTCCTAATAATCTTTAGGTACTACTTCCTATTCAATGTTACTTTAGATTAAGATATTTTTGACTAAATCAAGTTAAATTTTAGAAATTGCGCCTTGTGTACGATTAGAGCTTACTCCTCAAAATTTGCCGGATATTGCGCTATGCCAACTGCACAAAGACTAGTCGTGAGTACGATTCATTTTCAACTTCTTAAATTGTTAAATGAAAAAGTTTTCTCGCTGCAAAAAAAATTATAAAAATGAAAAACTTGAACTACTGTAACGATTTTCATAAACGTTAATGCACTTCGACAAGCGGTGCCAGTTTTAAAATCATTAGCATGACAATCATCAAAATACTACTCCACTTCTGCAATAACTTCCTCGTTTGCCTTGAATTTCCTTACGGCGAGAAATAGCTTGTATTTTGAAAGTAAGTCTAAAGGAGTTAAAACCTATGAGCAAATTGGTTGGGGTACAATATGGAACCATATTGTGCCTCATTCATACAGTTTCTCTCAGACAATGCGACTGGTGTATTGTCATTTTGCCCAGAAGAAGAACTTTTCATCTTGTTTTGATACTCCAAGACGTTCTGGTTCGTCGAGACTTATATCGCTACGTTTAAAGCAAGCATCCCAGCGGCAAATTATGGCGGAGGGGCATCTTTACTCCATTTATGTTGTATATTCGTCAAATAAGTGCTAAATTGCTGCACCACGGACAGCGATTTTAACCATTTTACAACTTTCACTAAAAACGGCTACTTTGAAAATTTAATACAGTAATCCTTGCGTTTACAAGAACGCAAGGCGTACTCGCAAATAATACTATTTTAATTTCACAAAGTGTGTCTCGCCTTTTGTCAAAACATCGTACACTAAACTAGTTCATGCCAATTATTTAGAAATAGTTTTCTGTTCACTGTGCCATATACTAAATACAAAATGTTCTGCTTTTCTTTAGCAGCAAAATTTGCAATTTATGAGTTAGAACACTTGAAATCCCTGAATATTGTTGCAAATGCTTACAACCGACTATCTGCGCCAATCATTTTGAAACATATAAACAGTCTTATTAAACACATATTCGAATTCTATATTAAAATTCTATTTTGATTTTTGATTATGATTTAACCCCCCCTCTGGATGTCACTCGATAATAACATTCATCGATTTTTGAATCGTGTTTCCTACACAAACACTTTCACCACTTGGATAATATTAAACATGCTTTTATTTCAAGAGTTTTTGGTGATTTTAATTAAATTTGTCATTTAAATTTAGTAATGTCTAAATGCTCCTAAATCTTCTTACTGGAAATGTAAAATTCCTTTTAGCTTATTTATTATCATTGCCTCCTAGAATTACATATAAAACGAGTAACGTCTAACATTCGCTTTCTTTTATTTCAGTGTTCATTCGAACGAAAGACTGTTTCTGAGAGATTTCGTTGGATGCGTAGTCGGTACCAGTGGCGGACGTCTTGCCCAGTGGTTACAACCAGGCAGTCGAGTCGATCCATCCAAGTGTCACGTTTTATATTCCAGAGATGAATTGAGATGCGGGTGGCCTGCCATAATAACTGTTCTGACATGCGACCAATACTCAGACGTTGTCAACGTCCCAAACATGAAGGTATTGTATTGTATTTTGTATTTTATGTACATAAGGAAGTAGTTCTTTATTATTACGTCGAGTTGATAAATGATACCTACGTGTGAGTAGATTATTTTTAAACCTTTATAAATATTGATGATGCAATTCAACCCAGTTTCGAGTTATTTCGTCTGCTGAGATGCTGATGCTAATGATGATAATGTAAAATGCCTTTAAAATATATGCAAACACTAATTAATAATTTATGTGTTAATTTATTCTCTTGTGTAGGTAGAGGTAAAGGCTATACCGATAGACAAGAAAGAACTTGGAGATTCAGATGCTGGACGAAAAATGCGCCGAGTAAGTCAAGCGGACCCACTTACATTCGGAGGTCTTCCCCCACCACCCTTGCATCATCCTTACGAACATACCATTAAAGATAAGATGTGTTTCCATTCCATAACAGCGATGAAGGTAATCATACTCGATGAATTTATCGCGTGGTAGATTTTCATTATTACCATTTCTTTCAAGGCTTTTCAAAACTATTCCTTCGAAGAATTACGTTACACTTCGCCTCCAGTGAAGAGATCAAGTGAGAATATGCTCGTCCGACCAAACGGGGACGGTTCCTATAGCGCAACGTGGACTCCTGCGTCGATTGGATGTTACTCCATAGTGGTTAACATTGATGGGTATGAATTGGAGGAAATGTTCAAAGTAGAAGTCAAGGAACCACCTCAAGGATTGACACCTCCGAGTCAAAATGTTGCGAAAAAATATCCCAGCCTACCACCTGTTAAGCGAAGAAAATTCGTCGCTAAAAATTCTGCTGGATTGAGAATAAGAGCTTTACCATCACTACAAAGCGATCAAATTGGTATTGTGCCGGTCAATGGAACTGTTTCGTTTACAGATGAGGTAAAAATAAAATGTTTTTTTTCTTTATTACTCGTTGAGCTTTTTAATTGCAATCTGGTCATAGCTGACCTACTCAATGGCCTTTGGCCCTTTTGAGTCTTCTCATTAAATCCTTGGTATCCAGTAGCTTGATTTCCTCGACATTCTCGTGTTGATAAAGCTTCTCCTCGTGGTTTTTGGCAGACTTCTTAATTGTACTGGTTACAGTATCCACGTTCAGCAATACCAAGGTGCTTCAACTATGTTCCTTAATATTTTATTTTGAAATCTCTAAACAATTTGTATATTGTTCTGTTTAGTACAACCCCATAACTGTATGCCATATGTCCATAAAGGCTTTAAAATTTGCTTCTGAAGCGACAACTTGCCAATCAGCCAATACATCTTTCTGTACTTAATACCTAGTTCTTCCCTTTTTTCTTCACAGGGTCTTCCAACGTAGCGTTGCATGCAGTCTAATACGTAAGTATTTAGTATGGAACTGAAACATTATTTAAGTTGACTGGAATAGGCTCAATTCTTTTATTTCTAAAATCAGCTGACTTGCTTTCGTTTAGTTTTATACGCCATATTTTGAACAGCTGCTTTTGAGTTGACTCTATATTATTCTGCCCACTGCTAGGATTGCAATATCATCAGCAAATGCAGCTATTGTATTGTTTTCTAATTTAATTTTCACAAGTGTACACCAGATAGAGCACAGGACACAGCACACTCCCCTGTGGTACTCCCGCTCTAATTTCTTTTAATTCTGAATAAGTATTTTCTTGCTTTATTCTGAAGTGTATCTCTCCGAGATATAAGACTGAAGAATTGCAGAATATTGTTTTGAGAGGAGCAGTCGTAATTTATAATTTAAACCATCATGCCAAACTTTATCAAAAGCCTGCGCCACGTCCAGAAGAATTGCAAGCATTTTTTTATTCTAAGGCTCTCTCTATGACATTCGTTATTCTGTGGATTGGTCTCTAGTTGAATGTTTATTTATAAATCCGAACTGGTGTGTTGGAATTAATTCTTTCTCTTCTATCAGCGGCTCAATTCTCTTCAGCAGAAATTTTTCAAATAATTTCGGAAAAATCACTATTCAGATGTTACAACACTTTTCAAATTTCTTGCGAATACTTTTCCAACTCTTTTAGAACTCTTTTCAAAGGTTTTTTCAGTTCTCTGTAGAATTAGCTTTTTGGAAATATTAAAAGACCGATTTACTGAATATCCCAAAGTTAATAAATAAAATATCAAAATATCAACATGGTTACCTCAAATATAAATCATGTCCAGTTTTATTCATAATATAACAAATGCAATAAATGGGACGGAACTATTTACTGAAGCTTTCCTGGACCTTAATAAGGCATTTGATGTGGAACTGCCGAATATTAATGAAAAAAAATTACGAGGTTAAAAGACGAGAACTAGATGTGATCTCTCAAATAGCAGACAACTATTGATGTTCAGTAGTACAGCATCAAAGGTGAAAGAAGTATGTAGAGGAGATTTGTAAGTTTCGGTTTTGAGTCCCAACTTGTTTGTAATATACATGAATGATGGAAGTGTGTATTTCATGTGAACTGAACTTGTATAAGAAGATCCGATGAACAGGAACGTCAACAAGGAAAGACCAAAATTTATACCAATAATGTCTGCCTCAAATACTTGCGAAATTGTATATGGATATTGTCTAGATATAATGATTTTTGTGCAGAGTATTATATTTCGAGTATTTCCATTCTTTTCTGTCTGAATATTTTATATACAGGTAGTAATCGATCTTAATGAGTTATGTTGAGTATTTGTTTTATACCCTTTTTTAATTTTAAAAGTAGGGTTTACAACAACGTCTTTTAATCTGGTAGGAAACCTACCAGACTGAATGGAACAACTAGAATTTTTGAACCAAATTTTGTTGCTATTTTATAGTCAGCAGTTGAGGTAATAAATAACAGCTTTGACGCAAGTGTCTAAGCTTTGTATTGAATGTTTTGCTTTATACAGGCAATTATTCCATTATCACAGTTCTAGTTTTTGCTTTAACAAAAGTATTATTATTGTTAGGATACGTTGAACATTAGCAACGCGGATATTTTTGACTGCACGCAATCAATATACCTTTGCCTACCAAACTAAAAATCCACAACTTAGCATCCAAGAATTTATGAACAATGCAGGAGACACCACGTGCAATTCATATCTATATATTTTATAAAACAGTGATGTAATAAGTCTTATTAGACTAACTTTCAAGTTTTACATCTTTCTTTTAACGCTTTTAATAAAATATTCTAGATTCATAATGACGATGGAGTATGGTTAAGATTAACGTCAGAAACAATCACTCAATATTGTCAACCTGGCACAATCGAGGCATGGAGCCTTCAGTATAATCAGCATTTAGGCAAAACTTTGCTACTTCCTGTAGAGGAACCAAAATCAATTCTGGACCAAGTTATTACCGAAACTATAATGAGAAAATTACCAGAAATACATGACAAGTAAGGCTTTGGTTTAAGTTTTAGTATTCTGTTTGTAAAAATTGTAATAATAACAAACAATAAACTTCGTTATTTATAGGAAAGTGTACCAAGTAATAAAATGCGGAGCTTCTGGACACAACGTCCGTTCCAGACCCAGCCTCAAAGCGCCCCCTGTCGGAATGTTAGTATTGGGCAATCGTGTTGGTGTTAGTGAATACATAGTTAATAGTGATGGTTGTTGGGTTTCCTTGGATAACCTTACCAAAGAAAAATATTGTTTTAGCGCTGATGGTGAGGCATGGTCTTTAGCTGTTGGGCATAATAATACGTTATATTTGGGAGTTGTTAATGAAGCCGACAAAGGTATGTTTTACCATTGTGATTGAATATTTTGCTTCCATTATCTCGTAAGTCAATATAAGATTAACTGATTAGTTTTAATACGCATGGTTATTTCTGTATTCACAGATTGAAATAATGAAACTTGCGCAACAATAAAAAACATAGATTTTTCAATATACTTCTCGCCTATTAATCTACCATTAACATTAATCCTTGCCCAATTTTTTGTGATTTTCAACAATTGCTGTAAACCCATTTGGAAATAAAAGCAAACAGATAATACCAAATGTGGTTTGTATGGTATGTCTTCAATTTCTTCCAAACCACAATCAGCACTGCAACTTTGAAGACTTGACTTGTGCATTAGTATTATCATTCGGTTCTACTAGAATTCCAATAATATCTTTAAAATAGGTGGAATGTAATCATATATATTTCTAGAATTTTTAGAAACTAATCATGTCCTATACAGTCAACATTTCTTCATTTTGGGGTTGTTCATAATGGAAAATTGTATCAAAATTAAAAAGTAAAGAAAAACTCAAATTTTGTTTTAATATTTACAGATTTATGTCCTCAATTGCCTGCAGATACTGACCTCTTCCGGACTATCCTCAACAAAAGAGGATTTGACTTCAATTCAGCCCCGAGCCCCCCAGAGCCGCCCTTTACATTTACACCACAACCAGTAGTAACTCCGCCAATTATAAAATCTTCCGAAGTAGTCGGCGGAAACCCATTCGTGTTCGGTGACTCGGGAAGGCCGGAATCTCCTAAAATGCCGCGTAGAGACAAAAAAGATTGTAAATTAACAAGTCTACCAAAATGGTTTAAAACTGAAGATCCAAAAGGGTAATTTTTTAAAAAAAATGCGTTGCTTCGAATTTAATGTATTAATAAATATTGGTATTTGTCTAGCGACTTGTCGGAATTTAGTGGTGTTTCTGTGAAGGATTTGGTCAAGGCAATAGGCGAGTCACGGGCCAATGGTAATGGCGTCACTCCTCCTGATACACCAAAGAGATCATGTAGTCCTCGAACAGGTCATTTTTCACCGAAGCCTATGAGTCGGAGTTCTAGTCCAGTGGCTATACCACGTAAGAAAAAAACTTTGAGCATATTTTAATATTAAAGGTCGCAGATATAGAGATAGAATGGGCTTGATAGATTGCGTTGATTTATTTAGATCATATATGTACATGTTTGACTTTATTCAACTAGCTAGTTGCAATTTAAGGAAAAAATTAAATAATGAAAACGTTGGTTGATTTTATTGTTCTTAACGGAAACATATATAAACTTGCGGAGTGCGATCCATTTTCAACTGAAATGAACAATTAAGCATAGAAATAAAATAAATAAGGTAGAAACAGATATGTCTGTGGCAACGTGGCAACTAACACATCTTTAACACTTTGACACATAGTCAGTATTATTTGTGTGATAATATTAGATGTTCGTCTTAGGTAAACCAAGACCTTCTGATTGACCCACACGACCGGTATATGACAGCTCTACTCCTAATTTTCACATTACTTTTTTAATTGTACAATTTGCTTTGATATTATTTGTGTAGTGGAATTAAATGCATGTCTATAATAGAACAAGACCGTTTGCTAAAACTGCATAGATAGTAACGATGGTTCTGTACCTAATTGTTCACATTTTCACTTTTACACATTTCTCGTTTGCATTATATCTTGTAAGTCATGAAACTTTATAAATGATACCATGCTGTCAAATTGTAATTTTGTTATTAATTGTCATTACATTGCCGTTACGCCAAGATATCTAATTACTTTTAATACATTCCTTGTACATTGCGGCAAAGAATTTTAATATATGTATATAACACATGTGTGTATCTTCATAATGTGTAATTTTCCGTCCCAATTAGAGAGAGAGATGCACCTAGTCTGTTCTGCGCATGCGTTAAATTAAAATGTGTATTTGTATTTAATACGAATTGACTAATAAACACACAACATAAATATAACCTCTGATTTAACTATTGTTTTAGTTTATTTAAATTGATCTGTTCGAACTGCATCTATTGACAAACCCGTTCTATGTTCGTCAGATGTTAATGATGTAATTGATTCAAATAGCTGATTTATAATATCTCTTATATGTAGTCTGTAACAATACTACAACATAACCACGATTCATACAACTTGTGATAAATATATTTCTTCAATATAGTCGTTTGTCTATGGTTTGCATACATTATTTCTTCATTCGTTGATTTAATTATTTGTTGTCTTTTAACAAGGAACAGTTATTAATTCTCGAGGAATTTGTCGATTCTTAAACTATTTCTGCTTGTTTAATGGTTTATAAACTTTAATTAAATATTTATAGTAATACATCTATGTGATAAACACACATGATAGAAGGACTAAAAGAGATATGACACTCCCGTGGTTAAAATTCGTTCCTTCTGCGCAATGACGTCATGCGGTGACGACCAACAACGTAATTACACGAGTTTAATACGTAAAATTGTACATTACTGTTGATTGTGGATTAAATGAGGCCTGTTGACACAAAAGTTGGTAAATGAAGTGCAATGTCCTCTAATTGGATGTTATATTATTTTCAAATATGACCTTGGGATTAGCCGCAAATGTGATATTCTCATTTAAAAATCTGGATTTATAATATTGTCAACCATCCACTCCGTCCAACTAAAATGCCAGATATCCATGGCCTACTTTGGTCTAAATAGATAGTTAATAAATAATACAGTTTGCACATAGGATAATAATGGGTTTCATTTAATAAAACAAAAACATGTAATACAATATTAACATTTTAATGTATGATTTTGTCAAGTTTTCTTTTTCTAGATTTTTCTAACTCTTGAAGATTACTATTTAACTGTCTTATTCTAAAATACATTCGACTTCTAAAAAATAATGTTTTTACATCCACATGACAATGTATATGTTCGCTTTCCCTTATCAAATACTGAAGATAATTTTTTGTTATAACTAATGTGTCTTTATTAATATCTTGAAAATTTTTCTCCAATTTTTCCAGTTTTTCCATAATTTCTGGAGATGCTTTTGTCAATCCTCCTTCAGATAATTGATCAGTCCATGTAAAACTGGCTGAAGTAGATGTGGAAGTGGTTTGAGGAAGAGTAACATGTTTTAACCTATGACAAATATAACCACCTAAATTTTCAAGTCCGTCGTAAATTAATTCATCTTCATCAGCGAGTTCCATGTTATGGTCTTGGTCATTGTTCAGGTCACGATCTACAAAAACATTAAATGAACTACATATATTAATTATTAATTTTGAATCAATACTAACCAGTCAATAATTTCGAACATAATTCACTGCTTCTTACGTTTTCGCCTAATTCAAGATTCAAATCTGGAGTATGATCTTCTTCAGTATTACCAAATGACAGCGACCCATCATTTTTTCCCAGGATATATTTTCTTAGGCGATATTTGAATTCCAAAGCTGTAGGGTGATCATGGAGGCCTCCTTTGGCCCTGATTACACCAAAAAAGTTTTCTAGAACATCTTGGTTTAGTCTATACGTCAACAAATATTTAATGTTGAATTTATTTTGCATTTCATGAAAGAGAAGCTTTAAAGATGTATTGGTAATTAGAATTCCTAAAAAATTTATGCCAGCTACAAATTGACATGCATTGATTTATGTAGCATTTATACCCTTTTGGAACGGCAAAAGCTGTTTTTTGTTGGAAATTTTCATAGAAAGTACGGTGTCAGACATCTTATCCAAAATGATATTTTGTTCATTCAAAGCTAAGCCATATGCTTTTGTTCTTGCTCGTGAATCAGTTTCCGGGACTCGTACATTTAACACATCAAACCAGTCGTTCACCTAAAATTATAATTTTTATTGATAACTTACCTAATGTAATTATTTTATAATATTTTACTGTTTTGAAAAATTCTGAACACTGCGCCCAATTTGTTGATGATTTGAAACGACCTAGCATTCCACATCTAGAGATAGCAGTAGCAATTGTATGTGAAAATAACTTCGTTGCAAACTTCACTTTCTGCCTAGCTGCTCCCTTAACATTCAGCATTTCCTTGTTAATTTTGTGTGTAATTTTTAAATCTGAGCAACTGGTTAAATCAATCAATTCCTCAATAATATTTTTGTTTACTTCTTGTCCTTCCAATATAAAACCTTGATCCACAAAGTGATTTCGTATCAACTTTATTAGATGCGGAACGTCAGCAAATACAAATATTTTTTCATCATTAGCAGGATTGAGGAACCACGTTTTTGAAGTATTAATTCCTATCTCTGAATGTAAAGCACGGTTACCGCCTCCTAAATCGCTTGTCATTGCCACCACATGAAAACCTAAATAATAAAGTAATTTAAGTGATTTAACATCATATATAATTACCTGCAGATTCAACATAATTTATTACATCAAATATCTTATCCTTGGTCAGTTTGCAGTCAAAATCAAAAAATATTGGTTGCTTCCAACTTTTAAACAACCCTCTGAGCATGATCACTTGGACATAACTAAACGGTTTTATTGTTTCATCATTTACTTTATCATACAAAAACTGTTTTTTAATTTTCATTTCATCGAACGATAACACGCATACTTTATCCATTTTAGTCATATCTGAAGTTTTAATAATATGAAAAATCTTCTTTAAAATTCCTGGAGATATTAGTATTTTTTTTAGCCATGATCGAAGAGTTGAAACTGCTGGAAATGGAAATCCACGTTTTAACATAAGTCTATAAGCTTTAGGCCCTGCTGCATGAATAGCTATTGCTTTTGAAATATCCTCAGCTGACCATGTCAATCGTTTATTAGGAGTTTGTATTTTCCTTATCTGCTGAGGGCTAAATAATTTTTTCAGCTGGTTTTGTTCTTTTTCCATTACTGCTAATTGTGCTTTAAGATCAGCTATTTTTGTATCCCTGTCGTCATACTCCGTATTTACTCTAAAACAAAATGTAAAAATTCAAGAAATAAAATGTAACAATACATATTATAATAATAGTAAGACTTACCCCTTGCTAACACATGTATCCACAAGCTTGTTATTGTTACCATCACCTTCTAGAGCATCTGCATCTGGAGAAGAACCAGGTAGGGCCGGGTGATTATTATGGGTACCACCGCCATCCGAAGAAACAGTATTAACTGCATGTGTAAAAGAACTACAACAACCCAGAAGAATAATGCAGGCATTGTTAGATTTACATAAGTTAATTTATAGTATTATGAATACAAAATAGTACAATATTACCTGTTTACAACCGAATCAACAATTTTCTTGCGTTCTCTGGCTTCTCTCCTTTGCTGCCTAAATTTGTTACATTCTGAAGGCAAGGTTTTTGCCTTCATGATGTTTATACTTGGTACGGCACTCTCCTTCAACTGACGACAGTTTTTTGGATTGTAGTTCAGTAATTCGTGTTTCAAATTTCGAACGTAGTCATCGTCTGTGAAATGTGTCGAACAGATTCGAGAATTTTCAACGTTGAAACAGTCGGCACGAGAACAACAGTTCACCCATACACTTCGCGTCGGTTCCTCTTTAGGAAAACGAAAAAATTGTACATTTGGTCCAATACTTTTTAAATTGTTATTGACGGAGCAACCAAACACTGCGCACCGCATTGTACTTAGGTTAATTAATTACCCAATAGAAATAATTTCTAATTTCACAAGTAAAACGATGAGTAAAACGTCAGTCATGTCCGTCATATCACCACAACATGGTCACCACTTGACGTCACCGAGCAATGACCGGTGGGGGAAACATGCGCAATGTCATATCTCTTTTAGTCCTTCTATCATGATAAACACACACACACACCTAAAATAGAATAATAATTTGTAGCGCTTGCGCAGTTTTCACTTAGTTGGAGGAAAATTATCTTTTGTTTACACGCGATATAGTACAAAATTATAATTTTGTGTGGTTATGATACAAATCATATAATTTAACACAAATGTCCAGCTGATTCCAACCACATCTTAAATTTTCGAAGACGCTTTTCTAAATTTTGAAGGTGATGTCAACTAAATATGAAATGTCGAGCCTATTATTGAATGCAGTACATGCACTGTATGTAGTAATGAAAATTGTACGACCACAGTATGTATTTAAATTTTCAGATATACACTACACGAAGTCGCAAAATATAAAAACAGTAATGATGTCTTACAAACTGATCCATTTCAAGTGAAGGTTGGGTTGTCCAAATTTAAAGTTGGTAACATTGACTAAGTTGGTAGTATTGAGAAACAATAGCGTACAAATATAATTTTGACAGATGTTTTATGTTATATTTATATTGGTAAATAAGATTTTCAATGTTTATAACAAAAAATCATTTAGATCAGAATTTTAGAGAATGTAAGTGTTTGAAATAAATAAAAAAAATAGGTATCTGTCTAGCAGGAAAATATCCTAATCTAGGGAATTTTAAGATATCACCGCACTGCACTTGAGATGGATCTTTCCGTATATGCAAATATTATAAATTTTGTTACTATTTATAAATTGACATGTGTGCCCTGTAAATTAGTATAAATCGCAAGGCTAGTAGAATGAATGGGTATAAATAACGGCATTAAAATTTATATATCATATATGGCCATTAATCATCAGTCCCCATGTCAAAATATCAACTTGTAGTATCTTACTTGTCGCCTTTCTCAGACGAGTTTGTGAAAAAGACATCACGTGTCTAGTATGTGTCATCTATTTTTGAATAGATAGACAAACTTTTTGAATCTCTCTGTATTAATTTTGAGCGTTTCAATCATCTAATGTTTCCATTAATAACAAGATTAAAAAATAACATCTTAAAATCATGAAACTCAATATAAGCTTATGGCATTCGTAAGTGTAAACTTCTTTAGGTGCGTAGTGCTGATTGTAGGCAGTGAACAAGACTGACCTGCAACGCTCGGATATGTAACGCTCTTCGGGTAAAGTCGGCTAAGGGAACAAGATAAGTAAATATATCATATAGAGGTATTTAATTTCAATTAAATTGAAATTTAAATGAATAAATAAATTCATGTCCCAGAGCAGATGTGAACCGGAGCCGCCTGGGTGAGAGGCCAGCACTTAAACATTAGACCAAGCGGGAGTCGAAAGCCAGTATTTATATCGTCTATTTATATATATACATGCGTCCGAAAATCTCCTTAATAATGCTTGCGACCGAGGCAAGACAATCTCGAGTACGTTAAAGTTTTTCGCGGACAAGATATACACACAATTTTTTGGGCAACCGTTAAATTTTTCAATCGATTTAATTTAAATTGAGACACAATTTAATTTAATTTAGTTCTAAAGGTGCTAAATTAAAGTGGTTTACTTGTTTTACATGCGTTACCATGGAAATGAGACGAATATAATAAACTACAAATACTTGATAGTTGTCAAAATAAGTCTTAGAATGTGTGATTAAAATGTGTCAAAATGTGTATTTACTTAAACGGCCGCTGCCATAGTAACGGCCGCGAAATTGAATTTTGCGAACTGTGTTGCGTTCGCGAATTGGTAACTTCGCGGACGATTATTTAAATGTAATATAGAACGAAAAAAAAAAGTTGTATTTCGTATTATTAACCTCGCCTTGATGAAGTTTACACTTCTGCTGTGTGGTTTTAAGCACACCCATTTTCTTGTTTTTACTTTTGATGTTCTCTTAATTTAGATACCGTTTCTCTATCACTAATAATACCAGTACTTCTTTTTCGAAATTATTTTTTCCAGCGGGTAGAACTGTAATACTGCATGACAGCGGAAGCAGTAGTCCACAGCCATTTGGTTCTCCCCGCAGCATTGGAGTTTCACCTTTAGGTAGATAGGTTTTCTTTTTCTATCTTTATCTCTTTTTTATTTATCTTAAAAGTTTTTATTTTATTTTCCCCCCTCTACTCAAATTTAGAATGAAACGCTTGCTCCTTTCTACAAAATTTTTTTCGACTGTTCAAAGAAGAATTGCGTAGTTTAATGGTGTTTTATGTTTGTATATGGTGATGTTTTAATTTTATTGTTATAATCGGGAACACATTTTTATTACTTACCCCAAATCAAATGCAGTATCAGGAACTGGGCATGAATCGTCCGCCAGGAGAGGTTCAAATCAGTCAGATACAAGCGCATTAGTCAGTAGTATAACGAGGGATATTTCACAATCGCCAAGTCAGGCTACGCAGCCTAGAGACCTTTCACCAAGTCCCAGTGGAAGTTCATTACATACTAGATCTGAAACTAGCCCACCGAGAACTCCACTTAAAAAGGATGTTGTGGTAATGTTTAAAAAAGAAGAAGATGTAAATATAGTAACTAATTATTACACTGCTGTACAGGATCCTGAAGCTAGCCCAAGACAGCTAACTCAGACCGGAACTCAAACATCCCCTGAAACTACCAGCAACATTACACCACCAGTCAAAGGGCATTTCTCTATAGGAGCTGGTAATAAGGAGGAAAGAGTGTCACCAAAAATGACTAGAAAAGATCGATCAAACAGCAAAAGTCGATCGAAAAGGGCAATATCTCCAGCTAACACTCAACAATTTTCCACCAGCAGCAAAGTCAACTATCCAGGGAATGAACCAATAAAGCAAGCAGTTAGTCCATCTGTGGCAGAAGCAATGAGGGCAGTGTTTGCGGCATTTTTGTGGCACGAAGGTAAGTAATAAAGCAATAAATTTAAATAGAGAAAAAATCTTTTTAAGCAAGAATTGATATCTTTCACCCGTGATTCTCTAGATATTCAATTTATATTTCACACAATTTTAACATGTAAATATATATTTATATAATAATATGCAGTGCGTTCATGATGAAAGGAACAAATTCGTGTAAAATTCAAGTAATTATTTTGCCGAAAAACGCTCGGATAGGTCGATTAGTATTTTTAGTTGTGAATTTTTTGACATAAGAAAAGTGTATACAGGATGTCTAAAGAAGAACATATGCAGCAATCATTGTTGTTTTTAAATGGAACATACTGTATATTATGCCATGTTTGAATTGTATGGTAAACTCTCAACACTTTTTGTGTAACATACCATATCCCCAAAATTAGCGGTTTTCGGAATAATGACGTTTGAAATGTGATAAATTAAAGAAAATACATGAAAATCGATTAATTTGAAGTAAAGTTTTCTGGGAAGATAAAATTTGCAATACCAGGTTGTTTTTACTTTCTTATACGTAGTATAAGGAAGTATTGTGATGATGAAAATTTTCGACCTCGAGATTTTTGCAGATGTCCACGTTTTGAAGTCCCCTGATACCAAAAAAGTGGTTTTTAAAAAATGTCTGTCTGTCTGTCTGTGTGTGTGTGTGTGTGTGTGTGTTTGTGTGTGTGTGTGTGTGTGTGTGTGTGTGTCTGTGTGTCTGTGTGTGTGTGTGTGACCACGATAGCGGTCAAACCACTGTAGATATCAATTCCAAATTTTGTATTTACGTGTTTAATATCCCTCTTAAGATCTGATTAGTTTTTCAGTAAAATCGGTAGACCGGAAGTAGCAGTTTACTTCAGCGAAAAAATCGAATTTTGACAATATTTCGTCAACTATTAAGTTTAAACAAATTTATAAAGAATTCATATATACTTAAAATTGAAATTGAAAATAATTTTATTTAAAAAGTTTTTCGAAATTCCTACCGGAAGTAGGTCTTTTACTCTTATCGAAAATCAGTTTTTTGCGAATATTTCGCAAGTCATGCTTTTTAGACAAGTACATTACGGGTATAAAACTATTTAAAACAAAATTTTCAATATCTTTTGTATAAAAGAAATTTCAAAATTCAGACCGGAAGTACTACTTTTACTCTTATCGGATAACGATTTTTTGCAAATATGTCGTAAGTTATGCATTCTATATATATTTATCAAGAGTACAAAAGTATTTAGAACTGAATTTGCAATATTTTTTGTATATATGAAATTTCAAAATTCGGACCGGAAGTAGCACTTTTACTCTTAGCGAGAAGCACTTTTTTGATAATATTTTGCAAAGTATGCATTCTATAAAGATTTATCAAGAAAATAGAAGTACTTAGAATAGGATTTTGAATAATTTTTATATAAAAAAATTCTTAAAATTCTATTATTTGAAACGCTCATACGTATAAGAAAGTCGTGTGGTGGCCACACCTCATTTTTACTTTCTTATACGTAGTATAAGGAAGTATTGTGATGATGAAAATTTTCGACCTCGAGATTTTTGCAGATGTCCACGTTTTGAGGTCCCCTGATACCAACAAAGTGGTTTTTAAAAAATGTCTGTGTGTCTCTGTGTGTGTGTGTCTGTGTGTGTGTGTGTGTGTGTGTGACCACGATAGCGGTCAAACCGCTGTAGATATCAATTCCAACTTTTGTATTTACGAATATAATCTCCCTCTTGAGAACTGATTAGATTTTGAGCAAAATCGCCAGACCGGAAGTAGTAGTTTACTTCAGTGAAAAAATCGAATTTTGCAAATATTTCGTCAATTACTAAGTTTAAACAAATTTATAAAGGATTCAAATGTACTCAAAATTAAATTTGAGAAAAATTGTATTAATAAAGTTTTTCGAAATTCCTACCGGAAGTAGGTCTTTTACTCTTATCGAAAATCAGTTTTTTGCGAATATCTCGCAAGTCATGCTTTCTAGGCAGGTACATGACGAGTATAAAAGTATTTAGAATGTACTTTTAAATATCTTTTGTATAAAAAAAATTTCAAAATTCAGACCGGAAGTACCACTTTTACTCTTATCGAATAGCGATTTTTTGCAAATATGTCGTAAATTATGCATTCTATATATATTTATGAAGAGTACAAAAGTATTTAGAGTTAGATTTGGAATGTTTTTGTATAAATGAAATTTCAAAATTCGGACCGGAAGTAACACTTTCATACGTATAAGAAAGTCGTGTGGTGGCCACACCTCATTTTTTACTTTCTTATACGTACGTAGTATAAGGAAGTATTGTGATGATGAAAATTTTCGACCTCGAGATTTTTGCAGATGTTCACGTTTTGAGGTCCCCTGATACCAAAAAAGTGGTTTTTAAAAAATGTCTCTGTGTGTGTGTGACCACGATAGCGGCCAAACCGCTGGAGATATCAATTCCAAATTTTGTATTTACGTGTATAATCTCCCTCTTGAGATCTGATTAGTTTTTCAGTAAAATCGGTAGACCGGAAGTAGCAGTTTACTTCAGTGAAAAAATCGAATTTTGCGAATATCTCGTCAAATACTAAGTTTATACAAATTTATAAAGAATTCATATGTACTTAAAATTAAAATTCAGAACAATTTTATTTAAAAATGTTTTCGAAATTCCTACCGGAAGTAGGTCTTTTACTCTTATCGAAAATCGGTTTTTTGCGAATATTTCGCAAGTCAAGCGTTTTAGACAGGTACGTTACGTGTATAAAAGTATTTAAAACATAGTTTTCAATATCTTTTGTGTAAAAAAGATTTCAAAATTCGGACCGGAAGTAACACTTTTACTCTTACCGAATAACGATTTTTTGCAAATATGTCGTAAATTATGCATTCTATATATATTTATGAAGAGTACAAAAGTATTTAGAGTTAGATTTGGAATATTTTTTGTATAAATGAAATTTCAAAATTCGGACCGGAAGTAACACTTTCATACGTATAAGAAAGTCGTGTGGTGGCCACACCTAATTTTTGGCTTTTAGAAAAATGTTCAAGGTGTCCTTGTTCAATTTAAACATTTTATTTCATTACCTATGTGTATTTTAATTTATCACAAAACTCATTCCGAAAACAGCTGATTTTGGGGATATAGTATGTTACACAAAAATGTGTTTAATGTGTTTAGAATTCACACTACAATTCAAAAATGGCATAATATACAGGGTATTTCATTTAAAAAAACCAATGACAGCTGCATATGTTCTTCTTTAGATACCCTGTATATAATTTTCTTATGTCAAAAAATTCAAAACTAAAAATACTAATCGACCTGTCCGAGCGTTTTTCTGCAAAATAATTAAGTGAAATTTAAAAGAAATTTGTTCCTTTCATCATGAATGTATACCTAATTTATTTATTTCGAGAAGAAAACGAGTATATTTTCACTATGTTCAGATATTCAAATTTGTTTTTATAATACAATTTAATTGTATTTAAAATAGAAAAACACTTCTAAGTTTTAAGTTTCAGTGTGCATGAATTGCCTATTAATGTTATTTGATGATTTTTTTTATTTTTTTTTTAGTTGCTACTCGTGTGTTCAACTGCACACAAGAGTAAACCTGAAGTATCCTTAAAATAATACCATGAAATCATAACTAAATATAAATTAGAAAATATCAAAAAATTCTTTATATTTACGATAAATGAAATCTTTCATAAAAAAATTTATGAGAAAGTAAGTAAGATGAGATGAATGTTGTCACCTCATTTGTTTTCACTTGATCAGATATCTCTTTTTCTTACATTTCCACATATACAGGCTGTCCCAGAAATAACAAGACGGAGTAGCAGAAATCGGAAGCTAGATTGTGTAAAAACGTACCCTCAAAATAATCAAGTCTTTATTCGTGCGCAGAGGGCAGAAAAAAAATAATAAAGAATTCAATTGGCCTTACGCCGACCCTGGATTAAATATCCACCTGCTTCACTTTCACAATCCATCACCACAAACCATATTACTTGTGTTAAAAAAAAGGAGGAGTAATAGATACTTCATAATAAATATCAAACCATTAATTACTTTAATTTTACACCTGCTAGAAAAAAATAATTACATTCTTGATATTTACTGTAAACTAGAAAAACTACGACCACAAACACATTAAAGAGCAACAACCTTCCTATTTTAAATATAAAAACATTCTTTTATTGTCTGCAATAAAGTGGGTCGCCCATTTGGCAAAAAATATGTTTTATATGAATGAGTACGATTTAACGTTTTTTTCCCGTTTTATACAAATAAAAGCGTATTTTTCTACGATTGCGTGATCGTTTCTATTTACAAATGAGCATTCTTACCTGTACTATTTATAAACATACATTCTGTGCCAGGTCCGTAATGTATTTTTTTATCTAAAAAACAACATAGAAAATTAAATTTTTAATTTCTTCGTTATTGCGGTATATTTGAGCCTGTTTCTGTTCGGACTTTACATACCTGCTACTCAGTCTTTTTATTTCTGGGACATCCTGTATACAATGAGGCCAAACAGTAATTAACATTGATGGTGGAACCTTTAAAATTAGTCTCTGACAAGTAGTAAAGTTTAGTTATATATTTATATATATTTTTATGAAGTTATCATTGCTATCAACCCGTGCTTGTCTTACATGAGATTTAAGATGTGTTTGTTGAACTTCCTTCTGTTACTTTGTAAGACGAAAAAATTGTGTTACGCTTTTCATATTCTAATTATTGCTTAATAACTTCTCCTTATTAAAAATTATGTAAGCGGTGTTCCACAATGTTCTGTAAAAGTGAGATAAATTCTCAGTCTAAGTATTTACTTCAACAGAAAAACAAATGTCGTTTTGATATTTGCATTGCTTTGAGTACATACAAGAAAATATATATCATTTAAAAAGTCTTCTAAACATTTTGTATATAGAAAGTTTTATCGGTCTTGGCAAAAATTGGTAACTTCACTTAATCTACGGCCGTTAAAATACTCTTACCTACCGTTGTCGATGCTTAATTCGTAAAGTATAATACGACGAGCGATCATGGTTAACAACTAAGTAAATTAATTAGGTTATATGTTACCAGAGAATGTTAAGGCATTGCAGTTTATAAGAATTTTGAAAATAAGTTCTTTTTTATTTAAACTTTTCTTATTATCTACATGTTACAGTGAAAGCAGGAAATTCAGGAAATGCCAGCAATCACTAGTAAAAGCTTGTTTACACTGGTTGTACCAGAAAATGTGATTATACAACAGCATTTACTAGTAAAGGCTCACAATCACTAGTAAAAGTACATTCACTGATTGCCACCAGTAAATGTGCAGGAAGAATACTTTCAAGGCAGTTTAAATAACTTTTACACATGGAGGCGGTCAGCTGTTCTCGGCTCAGTAGTTCCTGAATACCACAGTTTTAAATAGCGAAACTATACGACGGTTGTACGGTACGATTGTACTACTCAACGTGCATGCGCGTTATCGTGGTGAAGAATATATCAGACATTCGCTGCTTGTGAGAAGTGGATGCTAGCATTCACTAGTAAAAGTGAGTTTAAATGTTCACTGAACAACTTTTCCTGACTAAAAAGGGGTAAATCAGTAAAAGCTAACTTCGACTAGTAACTTCCGGCTATCACTGATTTCCTGCTTTCATTGTAACATAGTGGATCGGAAATGTAATATTGGTTGCATAGCACATAATTTAATAAGCTAAGGATGTCCAAGTACTTATTACACATAGGGAATATATAATAAATATTTGAAATAATAACTCAATATCTAAGCCAATAAAAAATCATTTATGACCAAATATTTACACATTTGTAACCGCGGGAAAGATTTTTACTAGGATAACAATTCATTGTAATGTGGTTTGCCTAATTTTAATTTATTTTATATTCATTTAAAACAAAGTAAAGCATAGTTGAACGAAAAATAAGTGCAGAGCGGGGTAGCTTTTTATTCAATTTATAACGTGAACCCAAGCAAACAAATCTCCTCTGAAGGATTTTTGAGAAAGCTTGTTTTTAATATTTTGACATATTAATTAATTTTCTTTAATCCGATAATTTTTTTCTAAATTTGATTCTTCAGCGTGGTAGATTACTAAATTCTTCATAAGTTGACTTTGAAAGGTTTTCTCCAAATTTAAAATTAACAAAAATATCTTGCATCTAAAATCTGCTATTTTTGTATTGTTGACAGATCCACTATACAGGGTGTAACAAAATAAGTGTAAAATATTTCAGGGGGTGATTCCTTAGCGAAAAAGAGATAGGGTCTTTCATATAAAAAAACTTCAATGGAGCATCCCTTGTTAAGATACAGCCCCATAAATGGGGTACATAAAATTTGTTTTACATTTTTTCTCACATACACTAAAAATGTAATTTATTTCCAATGTAACTTTTTGTCTGATTATTTGTTTACCATTTAAAAATCTATTTCCAATACCTTGTTTCATTCGAAACAAAAAATTTCTCTTGAATTTTTTGCCCAAAAGTAATCAGTTCGCAGCAAAAAATTATTCTACGAACAACTACAGAGATACATCGTCATAAATGCGAACTGGATTAGTGTTGTTATTTTGTAGTTACTACCTGCATCAAAATACATATGATTAAAGATGAATAAACAAAACTAATTTATTAATAACAAAACATAAAACATGTAGAAATCATAGTAAATGTTCAATATGTCCACCTTCAGTCATTACACATGCGTCTAGACGTCGGCGCATTGAGCCACGTATTCGCTCAAATATTCCTGGATTCTCTCTAATTACCCTGCACGCATCGATGATGCGGTTTCTTAAGTCCTCTACATCGCGAACAGGAGTAGGATAAACCAAAGTCTGTAAATGGCCCCAAGTAGAGAAATCGAGAGGATTGAGATCCGGGGATCGAGCGGGCCAATTCTGTGGCCCTCCTCGACCTATCCAATGATTTGGATATGTTTGGGTTAAATGCTGACGTGCTGCTTGACTAAAATGGGCGGGAGCCCCATCATGCATAAAAAACATATCCCTTCTGCCGCCCAAAGGAACTTCCTCCAGCAGTACTGGATGCACTTCTCTTAAAAATTGAGTGTATGCCTCACCATTTAACCATACATTACATTGGAAATAAATTACATTTTTAGTGTTTGTGAGAAAAATTGTAAAACAAATTTTATGTACCCCCTTTATGGGGCTGTATCTTAACAAGGGATGCTCCATTGAAGTTTTGTTATATGAAAGGCCCTATCTCTTTCGCTAAGGAATCACCCCCTGAAATGTTTTACACTTATTTTGTTACACCCTGTATAGAACCCTTAAATGTCCTATATAGTGGATATGTGAATAGTTGAAAAATAGGAGATTTTTGATGCAAGATATTTTAGTTGATTTTGAATTTGGAGAAGACCTTTCAACGTCAACTTATCAAGAATTTAGTAATCTACCCCGCTGAATAATCAAATTTAGGAAAAAATATCTGATTAAAGAAAGCTCCTTACATGAACTAAACGTCAGTGAGCTGTACTATATACATATTTTTCGTCTCTAAGGATGATATACTGGTTAATTATTGAATTTCAGCAACTGGCTATGTGAAATAAAATGCAAAAGGAGAAATCCCTTACCACAGAAAATATAAAAAATCTATATTCGTATTTCGGCAACTAAGCAACAGTCGCGCCGGCGACCAACCCTTTAAAAACTGTAGATGTTCGTTCACCGCAACGACTACGACCTATTGTGAAAGGCAACCTATCGGGTACGACTATACTGATTGGTCGCCAAGCCTTTAGTTGCTTGCGACGATTCGACCGACACAACTATTCTTTATTTGTAAAGTTCAATTTGTTATGCTCGTTTTTAGGTTTTAACGCAATAACATGCCGTGATCGCTATCAAAAGCTAAAGAAAGTGCAAACATAGGGTTTGTGCAGGAGAATTGAAAAATACCCGTGTCTATATAATTACACGTTATAAAATTATGCCAACAATTCTTTCAAGTTCACGAAACTCTTTACTCATTCTGTAAGTTTGTTTAAACTTAACCGGATCTTTGAACTTACTTGCAACATCTTTTGCGCCTTTCTTTGCCCCCTTAAGTATAAGTACCCAGTAATACCATCCTCACCGGACGACGAAATACTTCAAAGTGGTTTCCTCGGTGGACGAACGGCCTAAGTGTTATACGTATATAGATTTTTTATATTGTTTGTGGTAAGGGATTTTTCCTTTTCCATTTTATTTCAGAGTTTTAGCTACAGTCTCCACCCATTATTGGAACTGGCTATGTGTAACTTTATAAATATTTCAAATGATATCTTGTTTTCATATTTGTTAACCATTGTTAATTAGGTATCGTACATGATGCAATGGCCTGCGCATCTTTTCTGAAATTCCACCCGACTCTACCGAAACAAGGAGCTTTAGTGGTGACAAGGCATGGTCCAACAGACACCCCCGTAGATAAACGACGTCAAGAATTATCCAAAGAAGAGAGGGCACGGCAACGTCACTCAGTAGAAGTAGCTAATGCAGGCAACTATCTACACATCCAACCATCCACGTTAGAATCCCTAACGAGATCTGCAGCGAATGCGAGCGCCAATAGGAATCGCGGCGGTAGAAAAGCAACGGACAACATTATCAAGGAAGATCCGATATCGGATGGTAACTTTGGATATCACACCATATCCGTTCTGCCACCCGCTTTGAAGTGTCTAGTGTATTTATGGGAAGAATTAACGGGAAATTGTATCCAAGCACTCACTCAGCAGTTAATCGCATCCAGTCCGGTCTATCCAAAGGCGAAGAAGTTCGAAAAAGTTATTTCGAAAAATGAAGCAAAAGATAAGACAGTTACACTTGATAAAGAAACTAAAAAGAGTCGTAAGAAGAAGGTTGTACCACGAAATTATTTAGGTAAGTTAAGTCATTTGCAGCTATGTAGTATTTTAGAGTTGCTCCCGGACATTATTATAGCATATTGCGATTCACTGAGTTAACAGTTCTTGTTCGATGTTTAAGGTCATCTATGTTATTATGGAACATAAAATTTGTCTTTTACATATCTCCAAAACGATAAATTACATACTATGAGATCGGGTAGTTATTCTTTCAAAAAGACCTTGTACCATCTGATGCCAATGAGAAGATGTTATATCTTGTTGAAAATGAATTGGTTTGAATTTGCTTGCAGTAGAGGGGCTTCTTTCAAAGAGAAATGATCCATAAATCTACTTCATAATAGTTGCCAGTGCTATCAAATGTAAGATAGCTTTGTCGCTGAAATTTAAATATACCATAAAGGCTTCTTCTATCTTGTTCAGCAACGAAAAATTCATATTAATGAGGAATATACAATTGATCTTTTACATACATATATCCAAAAAGAATAAATGACATAGAACGAGGTCTGGAGATTACAGATCAAACATAAACAGCTTGATATTCGGACATTGTCGGTCACTTCAAGAAAATATTAAACCGCTCGATGCCAATGAGGCGATGATCTTGTCTGAATCTGCTTGCGGTGAAGGCAAATGCCAATTTAAGAGTATATTGAGCATTTTTTAAAGCATCCCTCGAAGAAAGATGTCTCTATAGACATTCTTCATGGATTCTCTGCACTTGGTCCTCCAAAACTCCTGGTCGACTTGAACTTTTCCCTTTATATTGGCGCCCTCTCTGTGTAAGCTGTCGAAACTACCGTCATATTTTCTTCGAACAGCATCGAACATACAAAAAAGTCTAATTTTTGAAGTTTTATTTCTACATGTAATATAATCTCGCTTTAATTTTCTAGGAGAGACTATATGTGAACTCTGTGGTATTACTTTCCCTCATCCTGTAACATATCACATGAGACAAGCTCATCCTGGTTGCGGTCATCATGCTGGAAGTAAAGGGTACAGCCCCAGCGGTAATTATTGCAGAGGATGGGCTGGTAATTGTGGCAACGGTGGCGTTCGTAAGTGCTTAAAATACTATTAGTATGATTTTATAGAAGATTATAAATTAATTTACTTTTAGATGGTAGCACGTGGTATTTATTATGCGAGAATTGTCGAGAAAAGTACGTCAAAACGAATAGAGGTGGAAAAGCATACGTTCCAAAAGCCATGGACAAGACTATTTCACGCCGAAAAACAACGATTTTACTTAATTCTCCGATGAGTATCGAAGCTCATGGTATCTCCGAGGCTCATTTGATAATGAAAAATAATGCAACATTCCTCTTAGATCTGGCGAGTGCTAGCGAAACAAATTTAAGTAGGCAAAGACGGCCATCTTCCAGCATTATGCCTTCTGTCTCTGAAAATAATTCGCCTCCGGATTTGACGGGACCATTCTCTCCAGCACCGCCATTCCAGTGTTTACAAGCTCTAGGAGCAGATCCTCATGTTAATGAAGCGCAGTTCTACGAAGAAGTTTTGAGACGACAAAGAGGACCGGACGGACATTTCTTAGCAGGAACTACAGCTTCTGGACAGAGGGTAAGCACCAACTCATATTTACTTTTACTTGTAGGTATTGCTTAAATTACTTTTTATAAACACGTAGGTTATCTGATAAGTTCTCGGCCCAACAATGAAAAAAAATTGTTTAACGTGAAATATGTTTTATTTTTCAATATAATCACCAAAAAATTCAATACATGTACGCCAAAATTTTTCCTGTAATTCAATACCATAATTAAAATGTGATTCTGGAAAGTCCGCAAAATATCGATCCATGGTTGCAATAGCTTTGTTATATGATGAAAAACGCTTTCCAGCCATGAATTTTTCCAGGTTTTGAAACAGATAATAGTCAGAGGGAAGCAAATCTGGTGAATACGCTTTATATTTAATTAATTCGCTGAATTTTGGCATTGCCGAAACACTTGTGTGAATACGCGCATTGTCTTGATAAAAAGCTTTTTCTTCTTTAAATCAGGTCTTTCCTCACGAATTTTCGCATCCAACTGATCCAACGGCTTCAATCTATTGTTACGACTGTTCTTTTCGCAGTGGTTTGTAGTAGTGTATCCACTTTTCATAAATAATTAAGAAAAGCGCTTGAAATTAATTTTATTTTGCTTGAAACGATCCCGACAAGCATAATCAGAATTACACATTCCAATGCGTTTTTTGGTCTATTGTCAACAAATGCGGCTCCCATCTTGCACAATGCTTTTTCATATGTAGTTCTTTATTTCCAATACGTTCTTTTGTGATGTTTACGGTTTTACGATCTTGAAGTGAATCATCTTCGAGGCTTATACGACCAGATTGAAACATAGCAGCCCATTCTTTTTTTTCGCAATGGAAAGTGAAGGTGATGCATCCTTATACAATTTTAACCACTTCAGATGAATGTGTTTTGGTGTTAAACCATCCAAAACAAAGATTTTAATTACTGCACGATATTCTTTATTTTCTATTTTACAAAATCAATGCACATCTTTATTAAACAGCTGCTACTGCTCGAACGAATTAAACGATGGTAATTAAATTTTACATATTTGTATTAAGATCCAGAGTTCAATTTTAATTTAGTTTCTTTGAAATAATTCTCATTGAATCAAATTTTCTTTTCTTATTACTAATTTTTAAGATGGAGGATATCAACAAGATAGAATTTGATAAAGTATATGGTGAAATGAAGTAAGTTAGGAAACAAATAATTCAATTTAGGGATAGTTAATGGTGCTATACGTGCTGAGGGTACTATGTGAAAATATTTGCCCTAAGTAAATCGTTGGTATCATTAATTAGATGAATATTATCTTGTTTATAATAATAATAATAATTTTTTTCAAATAGTAAAAGGGATAGTTAATGGTGTTAGACGTGCTGAAGGTACTATGTGAAAATATTTGCCTTTAGTAAATCGTTGGGCTAATTAAATGAATATTATCTTGTTTTGTAACAATATTTCTTTTTCACAAAAATAATAAAAGGATAGTTAATGGTGTTAGATGTGTTGAGGATACTATGTGAGAATATTTGCCTTTAGTAAATCATTGGGCATCATTAATTATTATATAGTCATTTAATTTAGCAATTCAAATAAAAATAGGTACGAATAAGCGGGGATGTTTTTGGTGGGCTGGTGCTAAGCTGCCAGAGGTACAATGTGAGAATGTTTACAGCTAGCGATTAGTATCGGTCAGTTTCAGAGCATTCACGTTGCTAGGTTCTAGATTACCAAGGCACTATGTGAAAATGTATGTTTTGGTGAAATAGAGTTGACTTCGTATTAATAAACAAACTATCAAATATCAATAATTTTTTTTTATTTAAAGGAACAAGATAATTATTCTTTCAGCTATATGTATAAGTATTTCACAAGCATTATAACTCTAAAGTGAGTGCAATTGCTTTCCTTTTTCTTTTTCTTTGTAAAACAAATATATATATATACAGGGTGTAGATAAAGTCTGGAACAAAATTAATATTTCTGTTATCTTCGGTTTGATGGAAAAACCCTGAAACAGGTCGATTTTGTTTTTATCCCGTTCACTTTATAACATCGTGAATTTAATTCTGTCGTCATCTGGTTGCGCGCGGGCGTGACGTCATTAGTTTTTTCAAATGGTAACCCGCCACATTTATTACCCCTTGTCGTTAGGTATTCCATTGTGCATGCAACGGTATAAAAAGTTTGGTACCTTACATAACAATTTTTAGGAGAAAAATGCTTTCGAATTTCAAAAAATTAAAATTTTATTTCTAATGAAAAACTAATCAAAAATTATTTTAAAAAATCAGATAAATTATAATCCGAGGTTTATCTTGGATTGTTGTCAAACAAGACACCAAAAAAATGTCAACGGAAGTGTTCAAATTGTCCGCCATTGGCCATTTGACACTGGCCGAGAAGGACTCACGCTTTCTACGACACGTCGTATTGTCCCTGCACCAATATTTCGCATTTCCTCGCGGATACGATGTTTCAGATCATCCAAGTTATTTGGCTTATTGGTGTACACCTTTGATTTCACATGACCCCATAGAAAAAAATCAAGTGGTGTGAGATCTGGCGAACGGGCAGGCCATTCAATTGTTCCCCTTCGTCCGATCCATCTCCCGGGGAAAATTTCGTCGAGGTAACTCCGAACACGCCAGCCAAAATGTGGAGGTGCTCCATCTTGTTGAAACCAGATTCTGGGGTGAGGCTTGTCGGGGGTGTTTTCATCCGGAAATAATTCTACCAATGTTGGCACTAGCGTAAATCTTAGGAAATGTAAGTATGTTTCAGCGTTTAAATGTCTGTCCAGAAAGAAAGGCCCCACAATGCGATCTCCCACTATTCCCGCCCATACATTAACTTTTTGCCGGTGTTGGGTGTGCTCCTCTCGAACCCATCGAGGATTTTTAATGAGAATTTGAATCCGCTCTTTTTCGCTCAAATTCGCCATTTTCGCAATGCACGTTCAACACTACCAATGGAGCAAGTATTGTGAATGGATAAGTTCAAACACCAAGTAATGAACTGTCAATATGACGTGTCGTAGAAAGCGTGTACGTCCGTCTCGGCCAGTGCCAAATGGCCAATGGCGGACAATTTGAACACTTCCGTTGACATTTTTTTGGTGTCTTGTTTGACAACAATCCAAGATAAGCCTCGGATTATAATTTATCTGATTTTTTAAAATAATTTTTGATTAGTTTTTCATTAGAAATAAAATTTTAATTTTTTGAAATTCGAAAGCATTTTTCTCCTAAAAATTGTTATGTAAGGTACCAAACTTTTTATACCGTTGCATGCACAATGGAATACCTAACGACAAGGGGTAATAAATGTGGCGGGTTACCATTTGAAAAAACTAATGACGTCACGCCCGCGCGCAACCAGATGACGACAGAATTAAATTCACGATGTTATAAAGTGCACGGGATAAAAACAAAATCGACCTGTTTCAGGGTTTTTCCATCAAACCGAAGATGAAAGAAATATTAATTTTGTTCCAGACTTTATCTACACCCTGTATAGATAGTGTGAAAATGTTATTAATGATCGTCAAATCTTTACAAAAATGTAAATATAATTTTTATATAAGATTTAGATACCATGTTTAATTTTGACTTTCTCCCAAACAAAACTAAATAAGAGGCGCATCAGAATATAAGAAGAAAAATCATTGCAAGAACTCATAAGAACATAAATAATAATGTTATGCTGTTAGGTATAAGTTTATAAATAGACTATTTTAATTTTTATTATTCATCAGCATTGTTGCATCCACAGCAATATGTTTATATAAAGCATGGAACTTTCCAGTTCAATTTTGATTTCGCAGTTTTTAACGCCATCTATGTGTCATTTCGAAAACTTTTCAGGCATTTTCATAATTATTTCCTGGTTCTCACATTGCTTTCATTCAGCAGGCGGATCGAGAACCGATCGCGCTCCAACCGTTCACTTCACAACAGTTGAGTATTCGGTGAACAGGACCGCTCACTTTTATGTCATCGTCTGTCATCTGGTACTTTTCATTGCTGCCATATGTTAAAATTATAGAGATTAGACCGAATAAACAATAATAATAAATTGTTTTTCTGCATTAAGGTTTGACGTAGTTTTTAATGGAAGGGTTGGTTTTTCCAACCCCGAATAAAATACTGAGTGAACTCCAATATTATAATACATTTATTTCTGCACAATACCTTTAATATGTTGTATCTTACTTTTCTAGTAACTTTCTTCAAAATTATGTATTAGGTTGGTCTTGGTATGCATCAAGGGCGCATGCGTACAGAATACGCTCACTAAGTGAGCATAGAATTTTTCCGCTCACAAAAATGGCGACCGCTCCTGAACATGTTCAGAGTGAGCGCTCGTTTAATGCACATGATCACTGAACAGTTGCGCAACTGTTCTGTCTGCTGAATGAAAGCAATGTCAACTTTTACTCCGTATTGTCCAATAGATTAAGTTCACTTCGACTTTTCCTTTTTAGTTTTTTGTCCATTTGTTCGTTCTTGCAGTATCTCGGATCTTTTCTCTATATTTTGGTTCCTCGCCCTCTGGTGATCGTAGGCTAAATGGTCTTGTTATAACTTCACCTCTCTTAGATTTTTAATCTCTTCTGATTTCTTACCGTTAAATTGTTATATTATTTGATTTGCTATCCTTATTGTAGCGGATGTACACATTGTTGCCATTTTCTCTTTAAGTAATCGTCATCCATTCAAATTTTCCTATTTTATGTTTTGAAATTTCTTTTCGTTTTCATTATTATGTTCTTTATATTTACATTCGTTAATTCTATTTAAATCGGTCTCACTTTCCCCTTTTCTTTTTTCCCAGTTCTCCTATTTCTTGTATATCATGTTGTTCTTTCATTCGTATTCCTATTGTGTTTATTGGTTGTTCAATTTTTCTTCATTTTCTTCGTTTTCCTCGTTTACCCCAAAAATGATAATATTTTTCTTTCATGTCTCACGCTATCAGGTCCCGTTTTTATTCCTGCTGCCAACTATCTTCTTTTATTTCTTCCATTGTTTTTAGATTTTGTTCTTCCTTGTGTTTTAGCACATCCAATTTATGCAATTTGTTGTTCATTTTCAAGTTTTTTTTATTATTATTTCTTTCATTTTTATTTCGTTTCAATCATTTCAATTTATCGTATTCTCTTGTAGTTCACCTAGTAGTTGCTTCTAAAATACTCCATTGCACATATTTAATTTATTTGTTAAATAGTTTATTTTCTCTTCCCGACTATGTTGAATGTTTTATAATAAACTTGTAATTTGAATATACTTTCAATAAATATTGCGTTCTTTTCAGAATTTAATTTTTATAGTCTCACATTTTCGGTTTATTAAAGAGTAATTGGAAGAAAAGTTTTTTTTCATATATACATATTCCAAGAGTAATGGATAATGGGTAATAAAAATTACTTTCTCAAAGTAATTTGTCCAGGTCTGCTTGTAGTTTGTTCACACAATAATAAATAATGCAATATCGAAAAACTCTCCTATCTTAGAAATACTCCATAGTCAAGTTTGGAGATCTACACTTTTTGCAATACATAATTTTGAATGATCTAGGCTTTTTTCTGAAACAATCTTTAACTGTCCTCACCTATTAAGGAGATGAGGTCAATAAAATTAAACAATAATAGCAATAACTATATTGCTGTGTACTTATAAAATTCAAATGCATTGGATATGATGAACGGAGAAGAAATTGCTTGGCTGCGATTTATTCTGAGCCGACTAAAATAACTGATTTTGATATGGCATTTCAAATTCTTCCACTCCAAAAATTTATTTCTGCTCATGTTTTTATTTGAACTTTATTTCTTTAATAAACTATCGTCAAGAATAACACGAAATTGTTAAAATTAACTATATCTAATATATAAAATTCTCGTGTCACAGTGTTTGCCACAAAACTCCTCCGAAACGGCTTGACCGATTCTTATGAAATTTTGTGTGTATATTTAGCAGATCTGAGAATAGGACGTAAACTCTTTTTCGTACCCCTAAGTGATAAGGGTGGTCCACCCCAAATTTTTTTTTGTTTTTTTGGACAAAATTTTGTATTTTATTTTTTTTATGATTCGGCATTAAAAAATACATACAACCCTAAATTTTCACCCTTGCACCACCAACCCCTATTTTTTAATAGCGATATTAGTACTTTAATAATTTTCTACTCTCGGCGGTCGATAAAATTGATCAGTTACCACTCGATCAGTCTACCGATATCACTTCTCACCCCGTAAACAGCACAGAGTAGGGATGAGAACGAAGCCGGTCTCCTGTCTTTCTCACAGAATAAGCTTTCTCTCACTCACTAATGTTTAGGGCCTAAACCGTTTTCGGCCGTTATTATTGATTGCGCGTCGATCGTAGCAGTGACGCTTATACTTATCATTTTACTTTCTCAGTGCAACTCTCATATTAAGTATATTCTCATCAAGGCCAAACGATGTCTGTTTGTGGCTCAGATTTGGGCACACCGTGTTTTTCACGTGGCATGTTTTCGCGTGGGTAAACCAATCAGTTTGTTTGTGTTGGCTAAAGATGGACTCACTAAAAATATCGCACACTCCATTGCACTAAGACATTGATACAGTTTTTTGTTTAATTTTTGTGATAGAGATGTAATTAGAAATTTATTTGTTAAGATAATAAAAGCACAATGAATTCAAAAAATGAATGTTTGGTGTTTTGTTATTTTTATAGACCGTCATCGTAGACAGCGCTCTATTCCTCTTTCAGTCATATACCACATCCTCACACACTTACAATAAGTTACTTATTTTTTATTAGACTACCAAAATATTCACTAGAAATAATTTATATGGCAAAACAACGTTTGCCGGGTCAGCTAGTTAAATATATAAAATTTGTGTTACAGCCCTTATCTGAAGTCTCGTTGTCAGACGATACAGACAGCATTAAGGGACTTCGATTCCACAGATCTGTTTCCATGGGTACTAATGGTGTACCATGGTCTAAAACGGGTCTCGATGGACGAGTCATAATGTTAAGGAAACGTAATAATAGCAGCGGAGAAATGGCAAATGGTACGATTTATTCCTCGACTAATAAAGAATATATTGAATTATTATTATGTAACATTCCAGAAAGCGGTTCTTCTTTACTTTGCAACCCATCTCCGACTCTTCTGAAATTAGTACCGAAGATGGACAGTTCTGCTATTGTCTCGAACAATCAATCTAATAATTCGCTTTGTTCCGAAGGTCAACAGGAGGAATTTTGTTTATTACAGAGGCCAACGATGCGTTTCTTATTACAGCAACACGATTTGGAATCTTTACAATTAGCTATGAAACAAGCCTTGAGGTTTACCATATGGTTAATAATACTTTCCCCCCTTTATATAATGCTTATTTTTATTTTAGAAAAGCGATGTGCAGAGTTTATGCTATGCAATCATTAAATTGGCTTCTAAGATCTGTGACGCAACCTGTGTGTCTTCATGATTTACTGTGGTGGTTCGTTGCATCTTTAAGTCCCGTCGACATTGATTTAGAATCTGAGGAAGATAATAAACCACTACGAAAAATTGATGATCAAGTATGTGACGTTTTCAAATTAATAAATCATTTCTTTAAATATATACACATTTCAAAACGAAAATGAATAGTGTAAACACATGGATGTTAAGACTAACATCAAGCAGTAAATAAATACTGTGACTTACATATATACATTTATACGTAAAACGTATATGCATGTGTTTGAGATACACACATACATTAAGTGCCATTGCCGACAGTCGAACGCACAGACATCGGTGTTTCGACCTATGAGGTCTCGTCAGTGTGCGTGGAGACTGTCGACTGTCTCAAACACATGCATATATGCATATACGTTTTACGTATAAATGTATATATGTAAGTCAAAGTATTTATATACACCTTGTTTGCAGGACATAAATGTTTGTGAGCATCCCCTTTCTGATATAAATATTGCTGGTGAAGCAGTACATCCACTGCCAAGTACGTTTCATACTTTACTTCAAACTATTGCGGATTTAATGGTACTTTTACCGATGGGATCAGCACTTCAACAAATGGCTGTGAGATGTTGGGGAATTAAATTCTTACCAACTGATCATTCGTTTCTTCATAGATCACAAGTAAAAATGCATTTATTTAATTTTGAAAAATATTGTAATTTCTTCGTTTTTTTTAGGTTTTCAGTAATATAAGTAAAATTCTATCTAGAAGTGAGGAAATTGAAGATACTACTATATCCATGCACGAAAGCGCTTTGAATCAGGTATGGTTCTTGAATTATATTTCTCTTTCTTAAAACATGCATTCATTTTAATACCTAGGCAACATGTACTGTTGAAAGTCTCAAAGATCTAACGCAATATATCGAAATAAAAGCGTCAAGTCGTTTGGCAATGATTGGGAGTTTAACAGATGGTTCAACGGAAACATTTTGGGAGTCTGGCGATGAGGATAGAAATAAAACAAAAATTTTAACAATCATATGCGCTCACGGACATCACCCAAAATTGATCTGCGTTCATATCGATAATTGTAGAGATTTAGCTGTAAGTTTATTTGCTGATATTTTTAGTGCACTTCTACCCCAATCTAATAAAATTAAATTTCAGAATAAAATTTCGATTATGACATTTTTTTCTGGACCTAATTCGGAAGAGTTGGTAAAACTAAGAACAGTTGAAGTAGAAACTAGACTTCTTGGTGGTTGGGTAAATTGTCCTATACAAGGTAAGTTAATTTTCCGAATTATGTATAATAAATGTTGAAACAGGTATACAGGATGTCCCAGAAATAAAAAGACGGAGTAGCAGAAATCGGAAGCTAGATTGTGTAAAAACGTACCCTTAAAATATCAAGTCTTTATTGGCGGGCAGACGGCAGAAAAAAAAATAATAAAGAATTCACTTGGCCTTACGCCGACCCTGGACTAAATATCCACCTGCTTCACTTTCACAATCGGTCCTTTTCAGGACCACCATATTACTTGTGTTAAAAAAAAAAGTAGGAGGAATAGATACTTCATAATAAATATCAAACCATTAATTACTTTAATTTTACACCTGCTAGAAAAAATAATTACATTCTTGATATTTACTGTAATCTAGAAAAACTACGATTTATTGAATATTCTAAAAGAATAATAATCAGCTGTTTCCGACTACAAACACATTAAAGAGCAACAACCTTCCTATTTTAAAAATAAAAACAATCTTTAAAGTGGGTCGCCCATCTGGCAAAAAATATGTTTTATATGAATGAGTACGATTTAACGTTTTTTCCCCGTTTTATACAAATAAAACCGTATTTTTCTATGAATGCGTGTTCGTTTCTATTTACAAATGAGCATTCTTACGTGTATTTATAAACATACATTCTGTGCCAGGTCCGTAATGTAATTTGTTTATCTAAAAAACAACATAGAAAATTAAATTTTTAATTTCTTCGTTATTGCGGTATATTTGGGTCTGTTTCTGTTCGTACTTTACATACCTGCTACTCCGTCTTTTTTATTTCTGGGACAGCCTGTATTTGTACATACGAGCTCCTTATGTAATTAGCCAGTATACAAAAGAACAGCTAGATCGATGTACCTACTGTGCCTCCAACTCTACTACTACTAATCAGCTTCGCGTCAATCATTGAAGGTAAAATATTGGTAGTTTACTTTTTAACTCTTTTCGATTGCGTGAAAGTAAAATTCACTTAAGGTGTTACGGCCGTGTGCGTGTTGTTTGTAAAAGTGAACTAGTTTCCTACTGATTACTCCGAAACAAACAAGGAAATTGGTAACTCTAATTACTAGAAACTACAGCAGTAGCTTTACGACAATACGGGTGATGTTTATTGACTTACTAGGTACACAACAATAATAATATGTATATATATTAAATTATTCGTTGTCATATATTCAAGAAATGTATAAATTAAACTAAAATGTCAATCAAGATGCAGACGCTTCTTTGATTAAAAATAGTAAGCTAATAACGAAATGACAATTAGGAAAGCAATTTATCATATGAGTAGTTTCATCGGAAGGTCTTTGATTTATCAAAGGATAATCAAGTGACAAAACACAGAAATGTGAACACGCAAATTGTGTAATTAAAAATGAAAATGTAAACATTTAGGTATAAAGCAGCCAAAACCATTTGTGTAGTTTCCATCAGAGATCCTTGATCTATCAGAGACGACATCTAACTTCACTACGTGGTAAATAATATCGACTTACGCGTATTTCAAATTTGTTTTCTTCAGTATGGCACAGCCAAGAAAGTGTGTGTAAAATAATATGTGTTGTAAAATTTTTTACTTAGCTACAGGCTATTGGCTTCCGGTTCCTTTTGCAAATAAGTAAATATGCTAATAATATTCAATAATATTCCGTCAAGTTATACGAAGATAATTTGACGGAAGGTGAAACTAAAAATAAAGCACAGCAACGGTTTTTTTATTTTTCGACATATCCTCCTCTAACATTAATACAGTTCGACCAACTAAAGTGCTGTAATATCAGCTTTACAATCATCAGCATCAATATAGTCAAACTAATGCTCTACTTCTGCAATAGCTTTTTCCTCTGTCTGTAATTTCCTTCCGATGAGAAAAAATTGCGTTAGGAAATACGTCTAAAGTAATGATGTTCGATTCGGTTACTTTACAGTACTTGTAACTACACCTTACTCTCGAATTTAATATCCGTTACTTTTTACTCGTTACCGAGTACTCGTTCAAATGTGCGGTGCGGGAATATGTATAGTTAATATATGGTACAAACAAAATGTTCACTTATGTACTATTATTAATATAAATCATGTTAAATAAATAAAATTCGTTAAGAGTATCACAGAAAACATTCCAACTCAACGCTCAATGGAAGGCTTTGGCATTTTACTTTTAAATGCCAAAGCCTAAAGTATTTTTTTAGGAGTTCCCATTTTATTTACGATAGGCCAGATATTTTATCATAAAACCATAAAAATCTCCGACTCGGATATTAAACCACACTTAAATGTAAAATGTAGTACATGGCACAAAATTTATTTTACATTGCATCAATACAATATGTTCAAACAAAACTTTTATAATGAAATCGACCTAGGCAAATACAAGTATGTAGTACTAATAATTGGTTAAATTCAAATATTTTGTACAAAGTTATTTACTCTAAATCATATTTTTTAATAAAATATTTCAGACAAGAATGTATTCTAAAAGTTATACAGGGTGTCCCAGAAATAAAAAGACGGAGTAGCAGAAATCGGAAGCTAGATTGTGTAAAAACGTACCCTCAAAATATCAAGTCTTTATTCGTGCGCAGACGGCTGAAAAAAAATAATAAAGAATTCAATTGGCTTTACGCCGACCCTGGACGACTTATTACTTGTGTTAAAAAAAAAGGAGGAGGAAAAGATACTTCATAATAAATATCAAATCATTAATTACTTTAATTTTACACCTGCTAGGAAAAAAATAATTACATTCTTGATATTTACTGTAATAAAGGCTAGAAAAACTACGATTTATTGAATATTCTAAAATAATAATAATCAGCTGTTTCCAACTACAAACACATTAAAGACCAACAATTTTCCTATTTTAAAAATAAAAACAATCTTTTATTGTCTGCAATAAAGTAGGTCGCCCATCTGGGTCCACAACTGACTACATAGCTGCGTTATCTAGACACAGCGGGCAAAAAATAAGTTTTATATGAATCAGTACGACTTAACGTTTTTTTCCCGTTTTATTATATAAATAAAAGCGTATTTTTCTATGAATGCGTGTTCGTTTCTATTTACAAATGAGCATTCTTACGTGTATTTATAAACATACATTTTGCGCCAGGTCCGTAATGTAATTTTTTATCTAAAAAACAACATAGAAAATTAAATTTTTAATTTCTTTGTTATTGCGGTATATTTGGACCTGTTTCTGTTCGGACTTTACATACCTGCTACTCCGTCTTTTTATTTCTGGGACAGCTTATATATTATGAGAGTAACTGTTTGAAAAAGTAACGATTATTTGAAAGCAGTATTCGTTATTTCGGATCTTATCGAGTAACGAATAGTTTAGTAACGGATAGTTACATTTGCAACACCAGTAGTCTAAAGGGGTTATATCCGGTTTGGTTGGGACATAACCTAGATTAGATTAATAAGCATTTATACCTACTACATATATTATTTTACACATACTTTCTTGGCTGTGCCGTACTGAAGAAAACAAATACATTTGAAACACGTATCTACAGCTGCCTTGTAGCTGATAGCTTTACAATTCACTTTTGATTCACAAAATTCCAAATTATTATATTACTCTGTTTTGTCATTCGCTGTATATCGAAATGTTCACATTTTCATTTTTAATTACACAAATGCTTTGTCACTCCATTGCCATTTGACACACAGGTCGTTGTCTGCCATATAGTAAAGTAGCACTATTTTTAATCACAGAAGGTTGTTCGTTATAACTGGCAGATTAGTTATATTTATACATTTCTTACACACAGCGTACGTATATCAGCCTTCATTGCAGATGTATAATCGTGCAATATTCAGTTGATCACAGTGTAGTCATTTTCATACTCGACGTTTTAGTGTAAAGATAGATGCATGACTAGCGAAACGTCTAGCAAGAAGAGGCAACTACATAACAATAGTCTCAAAAAGATGGCGCTGCAATACTTTTTTAAAATCCTGCTCAAACTATATAATTATAGTTCTGAACCGAATTATCATTGTAATTGCTATTTTATTTGTAGGAACTAACGATTCAATCATTCGAATAGAAATGAAAGGCCCAGATAATTCAGTTCGCATTCGTCAGATACGCGTTCTCGGCGAAATCGACGGAGAATCTCTCAAACTTGGCAAACAGTACAACGCCACTACGATACAACAGAGGAACTGTGAAGCGGAAACATTGCGCGTTTTCAGACTAATAACATCCCAAGTCTTCGGCAAATTAGTGCTGGTCGATCCTGACAGCCAAAACGTGAACATGAATAATTTGGATAGCGGTTCGGTTTCCGCGAGTGAAAGTCTCGAACCACTGGAGGAGAGCAATGATTTACGCGAGCATATGGTTGGAATTTTGTTCAGCAGGAGTAAATTGACACATTTGCAGAAACAAGTATGTTATTTTTATTATAAATTCAGTATATAATCTCTTCTAATTGATCTGGGTATATGTATTTTACATTATTTAAAAGCATTATTACATTGGACGATACCACGACATGTTTGAAAATTTATTTCTCGCTGTTTTATAGGTGATTGTCCACATCGTTCAAGCCATCAGAAAAGAAACCATGAGAGTTAAGGAAGATTGGGAAATGATGTTGTGCTCAGCTACTGCTGGATCGGCAAGTTCCGGACAAAGTCAGGATGCTACTAAAAGCACGGATACGTATTGCTTTGAAATGTTATCAATGGTTTTGGCTCTATCAGGTAATATAAGAAACAAAACGAGTATTTAACTTTTCTAAATTTTGTAAAGTTAAATGAAGCTGTTTTTTTTTAATTTAATATAAGGGCAATACATATGTTCTTTTGATGCCATGGTTATCAATAACGCCTGAGTTCAGTTTGAACAAATATGAATTTTAACAATTTATTATTTCATATTTGCCGCACGAATACGGCCGTATGATATATATTTTATAATAAAAAATCATCATCTATAAATATGCAATGAAAGTTATGGATTTTTTTAAATTGATGTGGGAAAGTACTCAAAAAATCAGAAAAGCATTCCACATACCCTTACATACACTTTTTAAGAACACGTGACATTTTCCTAATAGTCATAACAAAGAGAGTTATCATTTTCGGAGGTGCTATTTCAATTTAGTTATGCAATTTATCAATGTTGAAATCAAGTAATGTCAATTAGCAATTGCTTAACTTAAAATAATTGTAATTTATGAGCTTGTCAGAAGCCGATATAAATTTCTTCGCATCATTAACAATCCTTTATTTAACTATCAGTATAAAAAAGTACACTTGTTTTTCAAAACCTATTCAATAAGAAAACAGTGACATTACACAAAAAATATTAGACAATTTATAACACCTAACATTGTTTTTCACGTCATTTTAGGCAGTCCTGTTGGCAGAGCTTACTTGTCACATCAGGGTGGATTATTGAGCGATTTATTGAGTCTCCTGCATACAGGCAGCGCTAGAGTTCAGCGACAAGTAACAGCATTGCTTAAAAGAATGCTTCCAGAAATTTCACCCGAATCTTTCGCAAAAGCAATGAATATCGATCATCTACCTCCGAAAGACTTCAGCATAGTTGCTGTCGCCAGTAAAGGATTATATTTTGACACCCATCGGTAAGAGAATACTTTTTACTTTCTTACTTGAACCGCCTTTAAATAACTTATTTTGGTCATGTGAGAGTTGTTATACATTTTGTATTAAACTCGTAAATGTTGAAGTAAAATATTTTGGTTAGTGATTAATTGTCATTGCTAATATAAAGAATAGAAAGTTTATTAGTTAAAGTCTGGAGATACGCTTTAATTGGTCTGAGGAGGAACATAATTCCAAATATGTGTAAAAGTAGTATGCAAATATTCAGACATGATTTTTTATTACTATTATTGGTTATTAATATTTCTATTCTATTTTGAAGTTAATGCTAACTAATAAACGTCATATTGATATGCTAATTGGAGTTATAAAAATAAAAGTGGTAGCTGGATCATTATGTAATGTATTGGATGGTTTTCACTAAAACACAAGATTTCACTAATTTCATAAGTATTTATCAGTAGTACTCTTGTGCAATTAGAAGAGCAAAGGTGAAAAATTAGCATGTAGACTATTGCCAGATGCAAAAGGAAGGGCATTTTAAACGTTTAATCAAAAAAAGATTGCTGTTTTAAATATTTTCAAGAATGTTTGCTTCACTTTCTAAATTGTATGTACAAATTACATATTTGGCGCCCAACGTGGGGCAATCATAAGAAGAAAATGTTTAGTTTTAATTTACAATCCATCGAATTATTAACTTTAAATTGTCTTTAGTACTACACTCACTTGTTTTTACACTTTTTAGGGCTGGTATCTTGGACGTCCTTTTAAGCGTCATCGCTAAATCACTAACAGTTCAAATAAAAGCAAAGGGTAAAACAAATTCTGGCAGTACATTGAAAGAACTCAATACTGTTACATTGGCTACTTCTGTTCACCCAAGGGACAATGTAGGATCTCGTTGGTGGTTACGAGGTTATGTCAGCAGAAAACTTGCCGAAGTAATTGTCCATCTCATTAAAGATATGGCTTCTGTAAGTATCATTCTAATTATACTATACATTTTACGTTATAAAAAAATATATACAGGGAAAACTATCAGAAGCATGGGCTAATGTAACGAAAGCAGCTATCGCCCAGAATATTTTAAATCTTACTCAGCTAAATGAAGAACAGAGAATTCCTTCAATATGTTTAAGAACTCCGACATTGTGGTTAGCTTTGGCGTCGTTATGTGTATTAGACAAAGACCATGTTGAAAGATTATCATCAGGTATATTACAGATTAACTTTTTTATAGATTAGCTAGTATTGTATACTATACTTTTAGGCCAGTGGACTAAATCTGATGGCCAACCGACACCGCCTAGACCCACTTGTACTAACCATGATGACGGAGAAACTAACGCAGTAATTCAGTGTTCTGTTTGTGGAAACTTGTGCGCAGATTGCGACAGAATTTTACATTTACATAGGAAAACTAGAAATCATCAGAGACAAGTATGATAGATAATTCATATATTGAGTTTATTTTTACTTGCTCATTAATATATTTCAGGTATGCAAAGAAGAGGAGGAAGCCATTAAAGTAGAATTACATGAAGGGTGTGGTCGCACTAAACTCTTTTGGTTATTAGCTGTTGCGGATGCCCGAACTCTGAAAGCTTTAGTTGAATATAGAGAAGGTAGTGCTCGACATAAAGGCGTAGGAACAAGCGGTCAGTGCAGATTCTGTGGAGCAGTTGGCAGTTCAGGCCTGTTAGCTATTGGCAATGTGTGTGCGGATCAAGAATGTCAAGTATATTAGCAAGATAATTAGTAATGTTCAATATTTAAACATATATTTTTTTAGGAATATGCTAGGACAGCTTGTACTAAATTACTTAGCTGCGGTCACATGTGCGGAGGAGTTCAAGGGGAATTTGAGTGTCTGCCTTGCTTACACGGATGTTCTGCGGACACGAACTTAAGACAAGATGCAGATGATATGTGTATGATTTGCTTCACTGAAGCACTTTCTTGTGCACCAGCCATAGAAGTATGAAATTATTAATAATTATTATACAACAAGATTTGTCTCAAAAGTAATGAGAATGATGTTTTTACATTTTATGAGGCAACACTGTATTAGGGGAACTTATTACATAGGCATTAGGTTACTTATATCACTATAGTGGTAGTTTTGTTGTTTATAAGTTATTCAACTTGTGGTTAGATAATATGTCATGCAGAAGTAGATAATTTAATTTTTTTTTGGCGCCCAACAAATTTGGCCCCACGGTGGGTGCCAAAAGAACATATCTTAAGCTTACCTCCTTTCACACCATTTAGGAAGCAGAATGCAAATATGCGTTATAGTTAGCTACAATTTAAGTTTTTACAACTCAAAACAAACACGGCAAAAGTGCGAGCTTCCTGAATAGTGTGGAAGTGGATAATGACAAAATATATATCTAAAACATTTTCATTCCTTTCGAGACAAACCTCGATCATATATATATATACGTGCACCTATCAATAGCTCTATTAATATTTTAGTTGAAATGTGGGCATGTTTTCCACTTACATTGTTGCAAAACTGTCTTGATGAAGCGTTGGGCAGGTCCAAGGATTACGTTTTCATTTTCATTATGTCCAATATGCAAGGTATGTTCATATAAAATGCATATAATAAAATAAAATAAAAAAAGCATATAATAAATAGGGCCACATCTCCTTTTTTAGGCAAATATGGAACACGGCGTTCTCAAGGAATTTCTGGCACCAATACAAGAACTATTTAACGACGTGCAAAGAAAAGCATTATTGCGATTGGAATATGAAGGTCTTCTGTCTTCCGACGCAATAGTGACACCAGGTGCGCGCTTTTATAACAACGCTGCTGCTTATGCAATGGACAGATATGCCTACTACGTTTGTTATAAATGTAACAAGGTAAAATTTTGATTTGTAGTAGTGTTGTTTTGTGTAAGTGGTATATTGTTTTTAGGCGTATTACGGAGGTGAAGCTAGATGTGATGCTGAAGTCAGTGAGAACTACGATCCTACAGAATTAGTTTGCGGTGGTTGTTCTGACGTCGCTAGAGCGCAGATGTGTCCAAAACACGGAACGGACTTTTTGGAATATAAATGCCGTTATTGCTGCTCTGTGGCGGTCTTTTTCTGCTTCGGAACGACCCATTTCTGTAATCCGTGTCACGATGACTTCCAGAGGGTTACAAATTTACCAAAGAATGAACTACCACAGTGCCCTGCAGGTATTCACACTCACGCAATATATATTACTCACCTTATATTCATACCTAGATACGATAAAAACTTAATTCCATAATATAGATCACAGTCTTGTATAGTTGGTGGATGTAGACGACAAATTTTGCAATCGATTAAAGTATAAAAGGGTGTTTTGCATCCCTACTTTTTTTGATAAAGAGAGGGACATTAAAAAACTATCTTAATCGTTTTTTGCAAGGTATAACATTGTCTAAACAGCGAATGTCATCACGTACTGAATTTAAGAAAGTTTATATACGATTAAGAGTGTAATAAAAACTCAATTTATTGCAAAAGACTGCACTTGAATGCAGGATTATGGAATTTTCCAGTGACGTATCTAGTGGTCCTGGTGCCCTTGGCAAAGGTAGGACTTGGCACCCACATGTCAAAATGTATACAATCAAAACTAGGACTAAAAATAAAAAGCATAACTGAATATACTACTTCATTTATGTTGTAAATGTTCATAAAAAGAAGAACATGGAAAATTCTAAAACTCATATTTTAAAGGTCATATTTTCCGCCAGCTTTTGTTCGATGGACCCCATGCTAGACCGGAGGTAGTTTTTAATAAGTTTCAATTTACGAAAACCAAAAAATCCTGGGGGTAATTTCTGTATTTGGATATGCATATTTAACCCTTTCCAGCCCAACTTTTTTTTTCAATTTATAAAATTTTTTTTTTTAATTTTTCTGCATCTGAGTTACTAAAAATAAGAGAAACAAGTTTTTTCTAGAGAAATTTTATTTTGATACACAAGAAAAATAATGACTCCATTTGGAATCAGTGGGCACACATGGTAGAACAGTTACGCATATGCAGTATATATGGTTTGTAAGTATTATACATATAATTGGTTAGTAAAACAAACTACTGAGAATGAAATTTTGTAAAACAATTTTTTTCTTTTGAAAGGCACAGAGGCATTTTACATTTTACACACGAAATTCTCGTGTAAGATTTCACACATTCTCTACATCTTTGTTTGGGTTCTATGTGCTGTGGCCAGTGACAAAATCCGTCATATTTAATATCATCAATAGGCTTGGGGATCACTGGTCTCTTGCGTGGTGGCTGTTCCACTATTTCCAAAGTAGGTCTTCCTTTCTGACGTAACTTTGCATTTTGCTGCAATAAAGCGTGAGCAATTTCAGCTCTAAAAGTAACCAGCCGTTGGAACCTGACTGTACCGCTTAGGGAAATGTCCCGACGATACAACAGCCACGCGTTCACAATGCAAATGTCTATGAGATGATACAGTATGCGCAAATAAAAACGCTTCACACCCAGTTTTATTCTGTATAATGACACTAACATATCATTCAAATCTACACCACCCATATTTTTATTATATTGCTTTACCAGATTCGGCTGGGGTACATAAATGTATTTTTTTTTCGGAAGAGGACCACCTCTTCACGTCTTCTATGGGTAAATACCTGTGCACGATGAAACAACATGGACCGACTTATTATCAAACCATTTTGCCACTAAAATGTTTTCATTCTCATCGGTAAGATAATCAAAAGAACCTCGGCCCTCCTTTTTCAACTCCACATCACTTTTCAATTCACATTTCGGCATCCTGGCGATTCTTACAGTTCCTGTCGCTAATATACCTACTTTTTTGAGTTCACATAATAAGGCATAAGATGTAAACCAATTATCTGTAAAAACCTTGTAATTTAAATTTTTTGGAAGTGAGTCGGTCAACCTGAGCACAATGTCGCCACTTATTCCCAGTTTTCCAGTTTCTTTTACCGTTCCCTTACCTCTGAAGATTTCAAAATCATAAACAATACCACTCACACCGGCTCTTGCGAATACTTTGATACCCCATTTATGTGGTTTGTTTTGCATATATTGCTTGAGGGAGCTTCTTCCCTTGAAAGGTATCATGATTTCATCAACCGAATGAGATTCTTCGTTTTCGATTTTGGAAAAATTACGTTTTAGAATATCAACGAGAGGTCGTATTTTAAAAAGTTTGTCATAATCTGCATGGTCACGATTTACTATATTCGTGTTGTCGTTTATGTGAATATAATTTCTTAGTTTGTCAAATCCATTTCTTGACATAGTATCAGCAATGGGTGAATAGCGAGTTTCTTGCGCCCAATACATCCGATAACTAGGCATCCTTACTATTCCGGATAAAATATTTATCCCAAGAAACTGAGAAATTTCTGTAAACGTTGTATTGATGCAAGTGCCACTCTTTTGCGAAGAATATAAATTTGTTTGGTCGGTGATCTGTTGGATCAAGTTATCGTCGAAGAACAACTTGAAGTACGACAAGGGTGTCCAATTATTTTCTTTCTGATTTGTAAATCTCCCATTGAATTCACAGTTGACTGGGCTTATATCTGTTTTCTGCCATCTTGGAGGAATTCGTGTTGTTTCTGTTGGCCGCTGAGTTCTAAAACGGCTAAGCGGCAAATCATCTTCAGGATCAAAATTGTCTTCTTCTAATCCTATGTCGGGCTCCACATGTAAACTATCTTCATTTAGTTCTATGTTGGGAATAGGTAACTTCAGTGGTTCTGCGGCTGGATCAGGATCATAGCGCTCTTGTAAACCACTCAACAGGTCTTCGTCAAAGTAATCCTTTTCATCGAAGCCGCTGAAACCCTCTAGGTCAGACTGATCACCTTCCATTAAAAGTAATAAATGCTTTTCTTCTTCTTCTGTTAAGCCCACCCGTGTCATTTGAAATTATTTTAATAAATTTGTATTTTATGAATTCTACATACCTAAATAAATAGTGTACAACTGCCCACTGATTCCAAATGAAGTTCATTGCTTTTTACCTTTATTGCCCGTAGACTCCATCTGGAGTCATAGGTTTCAAACTTCATAATTTAAGTAATATGCATACAATTTCATAAATAACAGAGTGCACATCATCTGTTAGTGTTCTTCTTGTACACATATTTTTCTGTACCGAAAAAGTTTAACACTTACCTTGGATGTTTGCAGATAAAATTGAAAAAAAAATTCTTGAATAACAGCACACTTTAACACATAACCTTCAATCAAACAACACCTAAATTTCTAAACCCTAAAGTCACTAGATATATAAAGTACCGCAAACCTCCGCCATTTTTGGGCAAAAATTATTATTATTATTATAAATTTGGCGCCAAAATTGAATTGCTGTGTTAAATAAAAAATCAATTTAGTACTGTATTCTTCAAAGAACGCAACTGTATGAACATGCGTTAATAATTAAACCGCAGATAGTAAGGCAATTAATTAAAACAAGCAAGCACCGTTTTCATTATTTATTATTGTTGGTTTACTAAAGCACGCATTGCAACGCTGCGACTACTTTTTAAAATTGACCTGGTAGCCCCTTTGTCCAAATCGGACAAAACAAAATATAATCTACTTCGTATAAATATAGAAATAATATTATCTAATATATTATGACAATTTGGTATGTCAGGAGTATCAAATTTCGTCTTAATAATTGCTTTGAACTCATTTAATGATAAATCATTTTGTATCAATGAATTCGTACATTCACGGAAGTACAGTTCAATTTTTTTAATATATTGATACAAATCATTTGTTGCGAATTGGAGAACTTCAACTTTAAACTCCTTTAATTTCGCCTTTTGTGGTTGACAACCAGATCAGGGTGTGCATTTGGAGTTAGTTTTTTCATGTCATCTGCTCTTGATTGTTCAAATTGGGAATCAGAAAAATGCACCTTACATAAGTAACTAAGTGTTATAACATGTGATCTGCTTTTACATATGTACTCACCTCACAAATCTTCGCATTTACCGGCACATTGTCTTGATTAATGTCACATAACCACACTTTTCTTCTGTCTGCATTCCTTTCACCACTGGGAAATGCAAATAAACGGAAACCTTTGGCGACACTGTTTTTGCAATTGATAATACAACAACCAGGCATAATTACACTTTATGTTGCCAACGGTGGGTTTATATGCAACGATGTCGCACGCTTAACCAAACTGAACACTACGTCTACGTTTTCGAACGATTTGACAAGTGATTTGACGTTTGGCGGCCATGTTTGGGCAAAAGTAGCGCGTTCTCTCTCGCACTCTTTGGCCTTATGGATTGCGGTACTTTATATATCTAGTGACTTTACTAAACCCGTCTATGTATAGCCATCTATGAACTGGAAGCGACAACTTTTTGTAAACAAATGTTACTTATTCGCTTTTACGGATTTATGACTAAGCTCCAAATGAATATATTCCAATTGGAGTCACTGGACTGGAAAGGGTTAAGGGAATATTTGCATATAGGTTCATTTTAGCAAGTCAAGTTGGGTAACTAACTCTATATCCTCAATGATGTCCACAACTTCACTTTCGAAATATTTAATTTCATTAACTAAGTCTTCAACACTACCATCCTTCGTATACTGAAGCCCAAAATTAGCAGCACATTTTTGAAGGTATCGTTTTTCATTGATATACTCCATAAAAAAACTAAAATCTGATGAAATAGATGCAATAGTTTCATATTGCTTCATTTTCATCATCAATCTGCCATACACAGCATCAATTTCTCTCTCAAAGTCTTACCCAGTGGTGAAAAGATAGACATAATCTTTTACCAATCCTGAGCTTAAAGTCTACTTTTTGCCCTTTTTTATCAAAAAAATTCGGTTTAATACCCATAATTTGCTATATGATAGCTGTGGCTCCAGAAACTGTCAGGGTTCCATGTTGTAGCATTTGTCATTTTCTGAAGTACTGTGCAAATATCCATTGGCCCATAGTTGAGATTACCAAAGGACAAACTCTGTTTATCATTAGATTCAGCTATCTGAACTCTATTGCCAAAGCAACTGAACTAACTCAGGAGCCCTAAACAAAGATGTTACCAGTCCAAGGAACTACCTACTACCTTATCCCACTAGATTTCGCCCTCTAGTGGGATAAGTGCGAACTGTTTGTCTGCCAGAAGTAGGTTAACAGGCGCCTATCGGTGCCAACTCCGCCGTAATATGGACGACAACCAGAGAGTATTTAATTTTCTGTCATTATTATAACTTTCGTGGAAAATAAAAAAGAACACAAATTCGGCTGCCCGTGTGGACGGCTTTTTTTACTTAGAAGATTTACTGTGCCCACCGACGCCCTTTGATTTAGCGCGCCCCGGGCGGGGCCACCCCCTAGATAAATTACTGGGATTTCTATGTTATTTTCTTTAGGTTTTTGTTTTAGCGACATGAATACAAGATGATACTACTATTGTAACGCCATGACCTTGCTTACTATCAAATTATCCAGGCAGTACGTGTTTTTATAGTGAAATCAAACAAGAGCGTTTTTGTTGTATTTCTGGAATATTAGATATTCCCTTTTATTATAGTAATATAAAAATGAAAAGTTGATTTAGAATAAGACTTTCGTAGTATTAATGTTTTCTACAAAAAATTGTTTAAAAAATCCACTATTTATTAGAGTATGTATCTATTAAATTCGGACGCAGCTGAGACAGACTTTTGTTTTTTTTCACAAAATGATATAAATGTTCAAAGCATTAATAAAATTATCACATAAGAATGCAAATAGCACCCTAAAAAATATGAATTATTAATAAACCCTATAATCAAATCTTATATTAAACAAAAAGAGTAAAAAGTTCGGAAAGAAAGTACCGAATTTTAAAATTGACGTTATTCAAAAATTGTTCCAAATCGAGCTATAAATACCTTTGTACCCTTGATAAATCTCTGTAAAATGCAAATTTGCGAGATATTTGCAAGAAGCTGCTATTCGATGCGAGTAAAATGCTACGTCCGGTCCGAACTTTGAAACACTTTTTTTATAAAAAATAAAATGGGTGTGCTTAAAACCACACAGCAGAAGTGTAAATTTCATCAAGGCGAGGTTAATAATACGAAATACACGCGTATAATATTCAGTAACGTACGTATTAAATAAAATGTATTCGCACATTTATTACATTTAGACATGTACACACGCGTATAATATTCAGTAACGTATTATACGACTGATGCGTCATGCTCTCCCATGTAACGGTCGCCGAACGAGTATAGCAGTGACGTATGTATATGTATAAATAGCCGATATGAATAATCGATTACGTGTCCCGCGTTGGTCTGATGCAACGTGCCGGCGTCATACATTGGTCATACCCGTTCGGCTCGGGGACATGAATTTATTTATTCATTTAAATTTAATTGAAATTAAATACCTCTATATGATATAGTTATCTTGTTCCCTTAGTCGACTCGAACCGACATTACCCGAACGAGCGTTACATATCCGAGCGTCACGGATCAGTCTTGTTCAGTGCCTGCAATCAGCGCAACGCGCCCAAAGAAGTTTACACTTCAAAAACAACAAAGTAACCATAAAAGTATATCAGTTTGGCTGATTGCAAGCGTATAGAGGTGCTAAATTAATGCCATTGGGGAAAATACTATGGAGACGCTGTAAAGCATCTTTGCTGTACTCTCAAAACGGGAGCATTGGGCGGGGCTAAGTGTGGGACCAATATGGCTGCCTCACTTAGTCCGGACTGCTCAAAATTATAATCTACCATCCCACACCTGCCAGACCTATACTAACCCATGAAATGTTATTCCAGACGACTTCTTCTTATCAACGCCGTCTCTGCTGTTGCAGCTACGTAGAGCACAAAAAACCATAATGTCTTTTAATATTTAAGTTATTATATAACTCTAATATACGATGCACTTAACAAACACTCCACTTTTTACCAATATTACGTTTGACGTAAGTGTAGTATCAATATGGCGGACCTGTACCCGGTTTGATCACGTGACGTCGTCTCCCTATCTATTCTTTTTGAATGATTAATGCACCAGTTCGTGGAGTTGGGGGTGGGGAGAAACCAAAACTATCCCTAGATACGGCCTTGCAAGAATGTCAGATTTAATTTCAGCTCTCGTTTGTGTACACTATAGCAATGGGTGATTTGACAAAGATTACAAGTTTTTATAAGTTAACCCTTTTGTAACAAATCCACTTAAATTTTGACTTGTCTAAAAGTATCTTAATATCATATTAAATGCAAACTATTAATCAATAGATTAATATGTTCGCATTATGTACACCAAGAGAAATAAGTAACCGTACATTTCGCGGAGATATAAAGTGGTATGGGGCATGTTGGCCTTAGTCTAATGCATAATAAACACGCCTATACTAGAATCGCTCTCGCAACCGACATGCGCCACCAAAATTAAAATGGCGTCAAATTTGAGACGTTGCAAAATTTGATCTGTCAAGTAATATTAATTTTGACACTATAACCCTAAATGATCAATTAGTCTTGTGGTTGTAGCACTACCGACAATAATTCTAATATCTAACTATTAATTTGATAATAATTTTGCTTAAGTACTATTGAAAAGAAGAATATAATAATTATTTTATATTTGTATGAACTTGTCTGCTGTTAGTAATTAGATATAAATATAAAAAAGGTTAGATTTTCAGAGAAAATTGAACTTTTGAAATTCATTTAAACATTCAGGAATGTATTTAATAATTATGTTCGAGTTAGTTTTACTACAGACAATAAAGATATTTAGTAGCAAAGACAGTTGTACAGCAGTAACCTTACTAATAGTGCGATATTGCTTTTCCATTAAATGCATCAAAATTAAAGTATTTTTACATGCAACAGCGAGAAGGTAAGAAAAGTATTACACTAATTATAAAAACATTTGTTTGCCAGATTCTTACTGTACACCATGATTATTACCATTATCACTGCTGTACTAAAAGCAACTTGTTTGAAACATTTCTCGTAGGTATATCATTGATTACAACATAATTTTAGCATGCTAATCAAACATTTTTGATTAAGCTAAACACATCATTATTATTTACTTAAGCTTTAAACTACTATAAATTTGTTGTTATTAAAGATTATATTTAATGCAGAATTAAACAATTCAAACGTATTTTAAAATATTTTAAATGTTGAGTATTCGTAAGCTGAATCTTTGCTACTGATCAGAATTTAACTTACCAAGCAACTTTAAATTATAATACAATAATGAACAAGTATTTTTACTATCCCAATTTATAATTTACTTCATTAATATTATTACAGTACTATCACATATTTTTGAAATTATATTTCCATTAATAACAATAAATAATTACAAAATTAAAGTCCTACAGAAAATATACAAAGGTTATTTTAGAAAAACTATAAAAATAATATAACATAAATATGTTTTAACTGCATTCCCCTATGCAAACGCTTATCTTGTTATCACATTAATAAACTCGATCATTATTTTATTCTGAAATCAATCATCCACCATTCCTCTATTACATTCAACATGGTTATAATTGTTATTTTAGTTAGTCATCTACTTCCTCGATTAGACAGAGTTCTTTCTTCAACTGATCAATAGGTTTGTTCGCAGCTTCTACACTTAAATGGCAGTGTACACTACAATTTTCTGCACTGCACTGCAACAGCCGTGTAGTGAGCAGAGTGTATGAAAATTCGTGTAACACGGCAAAGTTGTTGTGCACGACGTTCGTAGATAAGTTAGTGTAGTTTGATTTGAAACAGTTATAGGTTAGTTACTAACATGGATAGTGAAGAAGAAATTTTGGAACAATTTTTAGAATCGGAATCGGATGACGAAAAATTATTTAGTTCGTCCGAAGATGATACAATATTAATGTTGGGATGCGCACTTTTAAAAGATTCAAGAACAACAATAAAAAATTATGTCGAAGAAGTTATTCCTAAATATTCAGAAACAGAGTTTCTGTCCCATTTGAGAATTAGAAGAAGTATGTTCCAAAATCTCTGTGAGAGATTCAAGTCTTCAAGTTTTTTTTCTGATAGGGATGCACATGGTATGTGCAAATTATTATATGACACATTTAAATTGATTTCTAAATTTAATTCATAGGTCTGTTGTCTCCAGAAAAGAATATGGCAATTTTTCTCTGGTTCATAGGACATCAGACCACATCATACCGTGATGTTGCCAATCAATTTGATGTTTGTTTAAGCACTGCTCATACAGTAATTGGTAGGGTATCACAGTTCTTGTGTGATTTGGCACCAGAAGTCATTAAATGGCCAACAGTTGAGCAACAGCAAGAAATTTCAATGTTCTTCAATACCACAAAAGGTTTTCCTAATGTTGCTGGATGTATTGATGGGTCCCACATTCGTATAGACAAGCCCAACACTGAGTATCCTGATAGTTATATTAATAGAAAAGGGTATTATTCAATTCAAATACAAATAGTTTGTGACCACAAAAAAAAGATAAGAGATATATTTTTGGGATATCCTGGCTCTGTCCATGATGCAAGAGTATTTGCAAATTCCAAAACTTTACTATTATGCTCAAAATTACCAGAAAATGGAAAATATATTTTGGGTGATTCAGCATATCCATGTTTACAATATTTGTTGACAGCTTACAAAGATAATGGCTATTTAACAGCCAATAAAAAAAATTTTAATAAACAATTAAGTTCATGCAGAGTATTTGTGGAACACACAATTGGTATATTAAAACAAAGGTTTAGGCAATTGTATCACTTAAAAACTAGGAACATTTCCTTACTACTTCACCAAATTAAAGCATGCTGTGTATTACATAATCTGGCATCAGAAGATGATTTGCATTCTTTTGAAGAGCAAGAAATTACAAGTGATGAAGAGGAGGAAGAGGAAAAGGAGGAAGATAATGATATTGACACATTAAATTATAGCAAAAATGCTGGAAAATTGTTAAGAGATTTATTATCTAGTACACTATAATATACATATAAGTATGTATGTATGTTTATATAAATAAAAATTTGAATCGATGTTATATTTACATTTACTTTTCCTTTGAATGTGGAAATTTGAGTTCCAAATATTTTTCAAATAAATCATTTTTTCGTTTCAGTTCTCTGTTCCTATCTTTTATTAAATTTATCTTTTCTTCTTTTTCTAAGCTTTTCAGTTTTGCACTCTCTTTTAGTTCATTTTTTATGTCAATCAATACATCCACAGATCTTTTATGCCCTTTTCGAGAAGGTGTAGAGTGATAAGATGTTGATGCACTTTCATCTACTGAATCTATCATTCTGACATTGCTCCGTTTCACTACTATAGAAAATCATATAGTTATACAGCATGATATGCTATGTTAACAAAAATATATTACCTCATATTGTACTTTTTACGCAATTTTTCTTTATGGATTGTTGCTGTTGCAGTCAATAATATCTCTGGGAATATTTTAGGATCTTTTTCAAATATATCATCTAAATCTCTGATAATAGACATTGATAATTAAAAAAAAAAACTAATAATCAAAATACACACCTTTTATATTGGAACACATTTCTTCCACGACCAGTACTTTTATTGCTTTCATTTGTAGATTTATACCTTCTTTCTAAAGTTTTGAATCTATTTTCTATTTGTTTGCTATTGAAATTAAGACCTTTATTATGAAAGTCCAAAGCAATCTTTTCCCACATCCTTGCTTTTGTTTTTAATTTTCTGTTTCGGACAAGTTCTATATATTCTTTATATAGAGAAAGGAGAAATTTTGTATTATTTTCATTCCAAATCATTTCCTCTCCAGTTTCGTTGATATTATCATTTTCTGGATTAATAAACAATTTATTAGTGATTTAAGATAACTTATTTACATACCATCTAGACTGTCATTCACATCATTGCTTTCATTTGGTAATGTAGTATCTACATTTCTGGTGTCCCTAACATTATCAAATTTATTTATTTCATCAAATAATAGAATATAATTGTATCCATCATCAGAACATTTTATGCATGTCCACCCTTCTACACAAGAAATATCTACATTGCAAGAAATATATTCACTTTTATTGTTATTGCAATCACCTAAAATGCAAATATAAAAAATTCTGCATTGTAATACATTTTTTATACACACCAATAATTCGAAACAAATATCCAGACTCGTCTTTAACTGGCTCACCATTATCATTCTTGACTAAAACAGCACGTTTAGTTGGATACTCATAAGCCATTGTAAATAAAATTATTTAATTTTTAAAAATCAAATGCGTATGCAGCGTATTTACAATTGACTACCACAACCCACAACATTGTACATAACCTAATTCTTCTACACTCCACTCTTCACACTTGCTAAAAATTTGTGTACCTTAACGAGTGTGGCGGGATAATTTTTGAATTATTTGAACAACACGATTTTGCAACGAACAAGTTGTAGTGTAAAGTAGTGTAACACGTAAAATCAACGAACACATTTTATGTTACACTCTCTACACTATTGTACAATATTGTAGTTAGTGTAGGTGCAACGAACAAACCTAATATAAGTACAAATTATTTTAACTATCGTAATCTTCTGCCGAAGCATTATGAACAAATATATTAACAGGTTCCAAAATCTGTCTTTGACTTTTGATATAGATACTGAATTTAATCCGTCTCCAGTCCTTTATAAGCTACATTCGTTTTATCAGTTACGTGATTATTCTAAATAACATAAAGCAATTACAAGTAAAACCAAGCATTTCTGTTGAATAAAACTTACCTTCTCGTATATAATTTGGTTTAGATCAATATATTTGACTTTAATAACGTTCACAGTCGCTACTACCGCTATCATTAATACAAAATATTACTGGATTAATATCTGTTTTATCAATTTCTATTTCCCTATCCCACGACGTCTTTATTTCTTGTTCAATATGAGTGATGGTAGCCCAAGTTTCATGTGTAATTGTTCGAAAAACGCTGTACTGAATACTAGACACCTGCTTGTCAAACGCTACGCTTGTCAAGTGTCATACGCTCCGTGAAAATAAAAATCTGACAACAATGCTCAGAATAGCCATGTATCAAATAAAATATTGATATAGAAAAGTAATATTTAATAATTCTATCTATAATATTTAATTTCTAACTGAGTTTCATGTAATAGTATTTTACTAGCCGTACCTATTTATCCTAAAATATTAATTAGTTGGTTGAATTTTATTGTTCAAAAATTGTTCCGATTGATTGGAATTTGTAGTGGTATTGAATCAGCGTTTTTAGTTCGTACTTTTGCCGTGTCGGTTGCGAAAACGATCTGACTATACACCACCTTATATCTCCGCGAAGTGTACGGTTACTTATTTCTCCTAGCGTACAACGCATTTACATATTTTTAGATCAAGCTTTCTTTTGAGCTTTAAGCTTTTTTTCGAGTTTATAATTGAATGTCATTTGTGAGAGTTTTCATGGGTGCATGAGTTCATTGGATTTATAACAGATGACTTGAAAAAATTGTCTAAAATTTCGAATTATCCGGAACTATCTTAAAAGTATATGAGACATGGAGGATCTGGATATGTATGAAATTTATGCTATAACAGCAATGTACATACAATTTAAATTCATAAATGTGCAAATTAAAATAATATGTAAATTTATATATTGTTATGTTGGTACAATTGTTTTCCATTTTGCAGGTCCAAAGGCCAAACAGTTGGATGGTGAAGAATGCCCTCTACACGTGAAACATCCACTTACGGGAGAAGAATTCGCTTTAGGCTGCGGCGTATGTAGGAATGCGCATACATTTTAAAGTAAAATACTCGTATTAGCATATTAATAGATGTATACTCCACATTCATTAATCATATAATTATTACTGTATTCACGACTTGATATTTTTCATTTTTTTATCATAATTTTATGACACTTGACTTATTATATATTTTCAGTGATATTTACATAGTTATTTTATTGTGCCATTTGATTATGTATTACTGAGGAAATGACTTTTGTGTAAACATTGCTTCTTAATGTTTATTATTGTTATTTTTATTACATATAGGAATTCCTGTGAACTCTGTAATCTGTTACAGTTTAAATTAGAACAGAAGTGTATTTCATCGATGAAGTAAAAAATAAAATTTAATAATTTTAATACATTTTATTTTTGTTTATCAAAAAAAAAATCATCAATAATAGAGAATCAATACAAAACAAATAATGTACAATCCAGTCTGTGAAGCTTTAAAGAAATAGAGTAAATAAGAGGTTTTATACAATAAATTCATAATATAAAGTACACATATAAAAAAAGACAGTCGGAGAAGATATACATATCTCTATAAAACACTACAATAAATAATTTATATTTAGGATTTTGAACACCAACATGATTATATTTACAAAAGAACACTATTTACAAAATACAGCAATCATCAAATAAGGAATTTTAATAAATATTGCAAGAAAAATACATTTAACATACCTATGTATTTTTATTGCAAATGTTTTTATTTCCCTCTATTCAATGATTTTATTGCTAGTTTTATACACTATGACTAAAGCTCTGTGGCTTCTTCTGAATATCCACTAATTTTCCGATGACACACGTGATCTACGTCGTCCCCTTCTATTATATAAGGACCATTTCTGAATGTTCCATAACCTTCGGATGTTCCGCCGTCACTCTGCAGTTCGTTATTTCCTTTGTTTATATTCGCCAATGGATTTATACTCATCTTATAATCTGGTCCCCCGTAATATGTGTGTATGGTATTTCTTGAATTGGCCGCTCCATTTACAATAGGCGGTTCCAATGTATCAATCAGTGATGTGACTCTCAGTGGCTTATTCATGTTATTGGCGGGTAAATGCTTATTTTGGATATTATTAATAGGGAAATACGGTTCGTTATAACTGGACAGATTCATCAGTGTTATATTATTTTGATTTTGATCATTCTTTCTGAACGCAATAGAATCTGTATTGACGGAAGACTCGCTAGCGGCAGGCACGTATTTCCTTGGACTATATTTGCTTCGATTCTTTACCGAATGAGTGTACTCCCTGGTGCCCCTCCGCCTTAATGTAAAATCTCGTTGACCATCCTTAGCTTTACTATGCCACTGTACCCAATTATATCTCATTATAGGATCGACTGGACCCCATTTTCTCGAAAACTTCAGAGCTGCTTTTAATTTCTAAAAAAAATTAATACATTTAATTAATAATAATAATTATTATTCATAAATTATAATTATTTTCAACAATAGGTTTCTTAATTGATTAGTAAATATCATATTATATATACTATCCGTCCATCGGATCTTTTGAGTCACATAATTAATTGCGTGCATTATCAACGACATCCACACCTAGAATGTATATATACTCATTTCTTTCCAATCTCAATGACTAGATAAGGATAGAAATTTTAAACTTTAAGGTGGGGTTGTCTTCTCCATAAGAGTAATAAGACAGACAGAGAAAATATACCGCCATGACATGTTACTACGTTAGTCAACTTATTAAAGTTTGACATATAACATTATTTTCTGCGTTTTGGTTTATTTTTGTTATATTGCTTTTCTAATTCGTTTTTGTTCTATCTTGCAAATAATTGTTCTATTCAGAACAAAAAAAACTGAATTTAATACATTTTCTGTAAGTATTCTAATCACTAAATTTATTGGTTAGAGGTTAAGAATTTACATTTATTACAGAGACATGTCTGGGAAACGTCTGAATTCTGAATTCACAATCTCAACAACTTACATATGTTAATTACAGCATTAAATACAATCACAATTTTATCTACACTGTTTAATTTTTGCATATTCTTACACTTTTTTAACACAGACACTGAAATGAGATATTTTAAGGTGCTAAAGAGTTCTTCTTTTAGAATAACTAAAATTCACTTGCAGAATTCCTAGTGCTTCCTTTATTAAAAATGCTCTTTCTCCTAGAACAACATATCCTGGATTAAGATTGTTGCAAAAATTACTTCTTCCATTCATTTTTCAGATGTAGGTCACCCCGAGCTTGACTAATGTAGCACATACTTCACTGAGGAGTTATTGCTATTAAAATTTCTATCGTGCTTATAAATAGAACAGTACTACTGCTGAACTAAATTATTATCTGGTTTTCCAATGATAATTACTCACAAATTGTAAAAATAACCATAAAACAAAAATTATTTTGAACTGAACTGATTTTCCACAAAATAATTCCATTAAAAAATTGTCACTAGAAAATAGGTAGAGGTACATTTAAACATTTTATGTGTTCTATATTCAGACTGACATGATTTGTTGTTAAATATTTTGAGATTTATTCCACTATTACGTTTTTTTAATAGATACATACTAAGGAACTGTACATAATATAACCCATATGTTGTAAAATGAATGAATGACAGACCGGTAATATTTGTTCATAACCCCAACGGTTATTATTGCTTTACACTGTTTTATTAAATTTCATTATGATAGATATAGCTAATTTTAAGCAATGAATAAAACATGGTATAAAATATAAATTTTTTTAGATATAAGCATTATAAGCTCTTTATTTTTAAATGTTTAATTCTATTTTGTAAGTAATGAATTTGAGCCAGAAGTATTGATTTAATTCATACGGATCAAAATTAATCACGTGACTCAAAAGATCCGATGGACAGATAGTATGTATTATTACTTGCTACTCGCTAGTTATAATAATAATATACAAATCATTCTTGCCCTACTGAAGACCTTTGACATTTTTATATCCAAAATGGTGATAATATAAAATTCGCAATATCCTATTGAGTTATTTCAGTAATATCTACGTTTCCCTATCAATGAAGCTGTTAAAATTGCTCACTCTTGTACCACATTTATGTATAAAGCAAGCGCGCGTGATTTGTTGTCTTTTTAATAAATATACCATATAGTATTTTTGACTCATTTTTGACTCATGCAAAAATACAAGGGAACAAAATAAAAATATTTACATTATTTTCTTTCGAACGTATACGGAGTGGGGCAAAAGTCCCACGACCATTTTGATTGCCTATAACTTTGTTCAGAGAAAAGATAAGTAAGTTTGGTTTTCATAAAAAGTTTATTTGGTCTTTACATTTTTTTCCGTTATGCTTGGAAAATTATATCGGCTAAATGGTGACCGCGATTCGCTATGCAACTTTCGGCTCTTTTTAAGGCATTTTTCATGACATCCTGCAACATCTCAGGCTGAATTTCTTCAATTTCGTGACGAATATTGTCTTTAAGATGTTGAATCGTTTGGGGATTATTCACATAAACTTTTGATTTTAAAAAACCCCATAAGAAAAAGTCTGGTGCTGCTAAATCCGGAGATCTGGCTGGCCATGCTAAATCGCCATTACGCGAAATTAGTCTTTGTGGAAAAACGTCATTCAATAATTGAATTGTTGAACGGGCTGTGTGTGCTGTGGCCCCATCTTGCTGAAAACACATATTCTCTAGTCCATGCTCTTCCATTTCAGGCACAAGAAAATTTCGAATCATGTCTTGGTAGCGTGCAGCAGTAACAGTAACTCCAACACTGTCGAAAATTCGCATGTAAACGATAAATTGTGGTTTTGTGAGGCACTGGACGATTAGGATAGGACATGAGTTACCTGTAGTAATACGTAGTAGGTGTCATTTTCTTCAGTATTTAATATTTCATTATAACATTCTTTCTTATCCATTACAGATATTCGATCGCGTTTTTATTATTATCCTAGATTTTGCACGAGCTACCAGCCCTCTGAGTGGTCGATCCAGATGTCGATTTTTTCACTTGCTCGCCTTTCTTTATAGCCCGCGATTCCAAACAGTTGCTATTCTCTGATCACTTAGTGCTCTTACAGTTTTTTCAGGTGTAATGTTTCTATAGCTCCCCTAGTGATTTTTACATGCACCATTCATTCATGCATCAACGGCAACAAATAATCCAAGCAGCGTCGTGATAATTTTACACTAGACGCGTGTAATCGAGGAGTACGCCCACCCAACTTTCGCTGTAGAGGATGGCAGCAATTAGACCGAGGCCAAGGCAACACACAGGAAGAATATAAGTATCTCTTTACCCTATTTTTCTGATTCACACTTCTATATTGGTTCATAAAATCACTCAAATTACCTACAATTCGCTTCAATGGTAATCTTTTATAAATAAACCGCCGACAACTGACCACCGAGCACCTGTATCGCTCAATTTCATTCCTACTGCATCAATTGCCGTTTGATCCAATTTCATATACGTGTTTGGCCTACGATTATCTTGCATGCGGCTTTCCGTACAAAACACGAAAGGAGTTGCCAAACCGTACCTATCTAACGGATATACATACGCGAGCCGACAAGTAGACCTTCAGCGAAACCATATTGTTGCGTTTTCGGGTTCGCAATAAACAACTCGTGCAATTATTTATTTAAAACAGTTTGTATATTTATACACTTAAAATTATATAACAATATAAAATATAAAACTAACGTATCACACTTAAACTACTATTAATAAATTAAAATTAACACTTGTATTTATTTATTTCTATTACTAATATCTCTGTCCGTATTTATGTAACACTTCTATTTATATAACACGGCACTACTATATTTATTTCTACCGTACGACTTATATTTATTTCTACGCGCGTCGGCTACTTCTTAAGGACTTTCTTATTCCGGAATTAATCCGCAATTACTCATCCCGCAATGAATGAATCCATCGGTGACCCAGTCGCCTTATATACACATGCGAAGATTACTAGAACATTCGCGTAAACTCTATCTCCCACTCGATGTACGGAGAACATTCCATAGACATTCTGTGTCCGACTCTGTACCATGCGTAAATGGATGACTCACCGCTTTACGATGTTTACCAGTCGCGCCGAGATGATTTACAACCCTTTTTTTTAAGGTCGCCTGGTCTGCCTCATACATATTTCGTTACAATATTAAATTCAATCATAATAATAATAAATCTGAAGGATTTCTTATAATAGTAACTTAAGATACTTTTTTAAGAATATTGCGAATGGGAATAGTACCTAAAAATGAAGATAACCCCTGCAACATGTACACATGTATTATATTATGATCGTAATGATCGTATCGGCCAGTGGTCTAGCGTCGAACAGTACGTGCCCACTGCCCACATGTGCATAAATACTGGCAACAACGTTCGTTTCAATGCATGCACTTTAGCTCGCATGCAAGGTAAAAACAGACCGAATGTATATAACAAAGCTCGAATATTAGTCCAAGAATGCGAGAAAACATTCTTGCATGAATCCCAAGAGGACGTTCCTATCATGAATATTAGGTTATTATAAAGCGTTGCATTCAACGCGATCGACCCGAATGTATTATTTTAAATATTTTTAATTCCTGTACTCTCGATTATATCCGTGATGAGTTAGCAGCTTTCGTGACTCTTACATTATGTTATTTATAGGGGCACCCCACTGTAAATTGTCGTCAATGATGAGATGCAAGTGGAATGCCGACAATTAATAATTTCAAGTAGCATGTCGTTTCGACAAAGAACTGGTTTCGCATCAAGTTATCCTCGATCCTCAAAAGTGACCGTCTTTCTTTTGCCCAATCTAATATTTCATTTGTTGCTGGTCACTCATTCTCGTATTTAGCCGAAGACAGAATCCATCATTCTTAACGCTTATTTTCGTCGCGATTCTACACTAAAATGCTGGTATTATATGATTAATTCATGACTAACGCGAAACTATCGATAGTGCAGTGTATTAAGGTACTATTATAAAATAAAAAGAACGTGGGCCTCAGTATAGATGCCTGCGGAATTCCCGTATGACTTCCATCAACCCATTTAGGTTGTACTATAATTAAAAATTGAAAGTATAAATGGTTTGAAAACTACATATTTGTCACTATATTGGGAGTCTCCATATTCTTTCTATCGTCTGTATAATAATACACTTTGTTATGCAACAACACTTCTGTTTCGTCGCGGACTTACACTAAGATATTGGTATAATGTACGCAATTTATAAGTATCGCGGAACTATCCCTAGTACAGTGTATCAAGCCACTTATATAGAATAAAAAGAAGATAAGTTTACTACGGATCCGTGTGAGACTCTCCCACCAATCACTATACCATCCGATGATGCCCCTTTAAATAATACCTCAAACCAGATAACATACAATACTACTAATAATAATAATTCTACTCCCCAAAGAGTAAACAAAATCATTTTCTTAGAGCCAATATCTTTCCACGAACTTTCATATTAAATAAATTAAGAAATTCTCATTCATCTGGTCCTGATGAAATTCCATCATTTGTGATCAGGGCGATTTATACTTCTATTTATACCTGTCTTATCATACCTCATTAATATGTCTCTCCAGCAAGGAAAATTCCCATATATTTTAAAAACAACTAAATTAGTTCCCATTCATAAGGGTGGGGATAAATCATCTGTGGGAAATTACAGGCCGATTGTACTTACATCCTGTGTTTCAAAAATATTTGAATATACTATCCGTCCATCGGATCTTTTGAGTCACGTGATTAATTTTGATCCGTATGAATTAAATCAACACTTCTGGCTCAAATTCATTACTTACAAAATAGAATTAAACATTTAAAAATAAAGAACTTGTGATGCTTATATCTAATATTTTTTATATTTTATACCATGTTTTATTCATTGCTTAAAATTAGCTATATCTATCATAATGAAATTTTATAAAACAATAATAAAATTTGGTTATGGTTATCAACAAAATTTATCGGTCTGTCATTCATTCACCTTGCAACAAATTGGTTATGTACAATTCCTTAGTATGTATTTATTAAAAAAAACATAATAGTGGAATAATATCTCAAAATATTTAACAACAAATCATGTCAGTCTGAATATAGAACACATAAAATGTTTAAATGCACCTCTACCTATTTTCTAGTGACAATTTTTTAATGGAATTATTTTGTGGAAAATCAGTTCAGTTCAAAATAATTTTTGTTTTATGGTTATTTTTACAATTTGTGAGTAATTATCATTGGAAAACCAGATAATAATTTAGCTCAGCAGTAGTACTGTTCTATTTATAAGCACGATAGAAATTTTAATAGCAATAACTCCTCAGTGAAGTACATATATGTTACATTAGTGAAGCTCGGAGTGACATACATCTCAAAAATGAATGGAAGAAGTAATTTTTGCAACAATATTAACCCAGGATATGTTGTTCTAGGAGAAAGAGCATTTTTAATAAAGGAAGCACTCGGAATTCTGCAAGTGAATTTTAGTTATTCTAAAAGAAGACCTCGTTAGCACCTTAAAATATCTCATTTCTTAAAAAAGTGTAAGAATATGCAAAAATTAAACAGTGTAGATTTAATTGTGATTGTATTTAATGTATGTAAGTTGTAAATAATTTTGTATTTATAATTATTTATGGCACTATACAATATTAATTTATTCCTGCACAACGTGGGCATTATTTTAGAATTTAAATAGGCATTTCATTACAGACAAAACACAAAAATTTAATAATAAGTTAGGTAAATTTATTTATTAATATATTTGAAATCTATTTACATTTTTTTTACTGTTATTTATTGTATGCTAAATATCTATAATAAACTTTTATAATCTCACACATAATATTTCTATATGATTAAACTTATTTTCTTATTGCTATTTATTAACTATTGCTTTTATTATAATTAAGTGAAACTATTTTAATAAATAAATCTTATTAAACAATCCTCTGATTATTTTGTTAGGTACTGTAAATTTAAATAAGTAATCCTTAATCAGTGCATGAGTGGCTTTCTAAATAACAAATACCTAATAACATACTCTCTTTATACATGTTATAAATAGTGTTTCGTACTTCCATCTTTGTAGATTCTCGCAAATCTTCTGTTTTGGCTTTGACATGAGGTCTTTTCTTACCGGGTGAAGAAAGCACTGTGTTTTGTCCTTTACGTTGTTTTATATTTCTGATAGTTTGTGTGGAGATTTTAAGAACAGCGGTTGCTCTCTGCAATATTCAAACCTTTATTGTCATTTCAAAAAATATATCTATATGATTCTTACTTCAATTAGGTACATTTATATTTATGAGAGGTGCACGACTTTGTTTTTCTCTTTCAAAAAAGTCCAGGACATTTAATACAAGTTGTTGAGATTGTGAATTCAGAATGCAGACGTTTCCCAGACATGTTTCTGTAATAAATGTAAATTCTTAACCTCTAACCAATAAATTTAGTGATTAGAATACTTACAGAAAATGTATTAAATTCAGTTTTTTTTGTTCTGAATAGAACAATTATTGGCAAGATAGAACAAAAACGAATTAGAAAAGCAATATAACAAAAATAAACCAAAACGCAGAGAATAATGTTATATGTCAAACTTTAATAAGTTGACTAACGTAGTAACATGTCATGGCGGTATATTTTCTCTGTCTGTCTTATTACTCTTATGGAGAAGACAACCCCACCTTAAAGTTTAAAATTTCTATCCTTATCTAGTCATTGAGATTGGAAAGAAATGAGTATATATACATTCTAGGTGCGGATGTCGTTGATAAAGCACGCAATTAATCATGTGACTCAAAAGATCCGATGGACGGATAGTAGTTTCCTGGATAGATTAAATAACTTTTTGGTTAAAAATAATATACTGAGCAACTACCAACATGGCATCAGAAAAGGGCGTTCGATTACTACTGCCCTTAATGCTTTTTATAATTTTATTGTCGCAATATTTCTTGATTTAAGTAAGGCTTTCGACTGTGTGGACCACAGCCTTTTGATAAACAAGTTAGAAATCTCGGGGATTAGAGGTGTCGCTCTTGATTGGATCAAATCTTTCCTTGTGAGTAGGAGGCTATATGTTCATATTACCTATCGCAGTTCGAACAGTATTAGTAACCATACCTCTGAGATGATGGCGAGTGGCAGAGGTGTGCCTCAGGGTTCAGTACTGGGACCAGTGCTATTTCTGTTTTTTATTAATGACCTTCCGCAGATTGTGACAGACACTTTCATCACAATTTATGCTGACGATATTGCACTGGTTACTGCTGCTTCAGATGACCAGATTCTTACAAAAAAAATGCAACAATATATTGAACACCCTTTGTGAATGGTTTGTGAAAACAGGCTCATCCTTAACAATTCCAAAACCACTTTTATAAGGTTTCATCCTTATAAATTTCGGGCGGATAAGGAGTTTTACCTGGATCTGGATCTTAACGGTAACAGGTTGGAGAGAAGTGAAAATTACAAGTTTTTGGGGGTTTGGATGGATGAAATGTTAAGTTTAGGCACCATTGTGAGACGGTATTGGCGAAACTGAACTCTTTTTGTTACTTGTTCAGATCTTTAAAAGCAGTTTTAACTCAACAGCAGCTGATGAGCTTGTACCATGCTTACATTGCAAGCAGATTAAGGTACGGTATAGAGTTTTGGGGTACATCGGTATTGGCCGGTGATATTTCCATATGTCAAAAGAAGATTGTACGAACTATAGCTGGTATGCCCTCACACTCTGCCAAACCTTCTTTTATTGGCCTGGATATCTTGACTCTGCCATGTATCTTAATAGAAGACCTGGCAAATCGTGTTCATAACAATAAACATAATTATACAGTAAACCGTGATTTGCATGGTATTAGTACGAGATCTGGAGATGACTCTGCAATACCTAAATCCAGATTGAAATTACCCCAGGGACTCGCATTAAAAATTTATAATAAATTATCTCCAAATATCAAACATCTAATGCCCAAACACTTCAAATGTCAATTGCATCAGGTTTTGTCTGAGAATGCTTTTTACTCCATACAGGAGTTTCTAGATTTCAATTTTAAACTTTAATTTTTTTTTTAACTATTAGTAATGTTCAAATATTTAAGAAAAAGTTGAAAAATCTATTGATTGAAAGTTGTTTTTATGACTATAGTCAACTTCTGTAATATTTGTCTTATTTTGTTTACCTAGTTAGTGTTATTTTATAGTACATATTGCTGTGATAGCATATATTTGTGGGTATAGTCATTTGTATATGCTGTGCTCTAAATTTTTTCTTTTTACACCAAAAACTTATAATTGGTTTTGTATTTTATTTATATTGTTGAAGCATGTACCTAATAACTATTGTGGGTTCTGGCAATGTATGTGGTTCCTTCTCCTTCACTGGTGGCCTTTCTCTTACTTATAATAGGGATGAGGTAATAGTTTTGTTTAAAGAAGAAAACGGAATGTCTATACAACATGATCATACACCTTTTTATTTTGTAATTTGTAAATTCAAATATTTTTATATACACCTTAATGCTCTAAACAAATACATAATTGAAAATGCTCATATCATTTATACCAAATGTCGGTTGTAATGTATGTAAATCTTTTATTTATTTATTTATGATGCTAAACAAAAAAAAATAAATATTTATCCTGTAATAAATAAATGTAAACTTTTATTTTACATTGATAGTGATATTTATCGATGTAATTATTTTTATATTGGCTTCAATTAATTGCTCTAGACAACCATTTGCACGTGTTGTATCTAGCTTTTAATCTTTGTCTTGTAAAACTTTTAATTAATTATTAACATAACTTGAAAAAGATTAATGATGCCTAGACAATACCATGAAGAAAATGCTCATTCGCACGTAGCATCTCTTCAACTGCCCAACACCATTAGTCCTATTTTTGTTGTAATTCCAACTTTATGAATTAAAAGAAAACCTTACAGGATAATATTTGCTTATCTATATTGTTCAACATTACATTGATTAATCATTTGCACGTAAAAACCAATATCTGTTTAACAATTTAGATAACTCCTTTTCAAAAAAAAAAAACTTACTTGCTATCTTTAAACATTTCATCAAAATGTTCATTTTGAATGTCCATAATGAACGTTTCAAATGAATTTAAATATATTAATAAAAGAAAATTATTATGAATAAACGTGATAAAGAAATAATGAAAACTACTATTCTACAATGTAACAATTATTTTTAAAGCGTCTTATTCTTTCGGAGTCGTAATAAGAAGTCTCTAGTTATAAGCTAAGGTAATTTTTATCTTTTAATATAATTTAGTTCTTAAACTCTTTCATAAAGTTTTATTGCTTTATGCATGTAAATCATAATAATTTATTCAGTCATATTTGTGTTTTTTGCATATCGTATTTGATCTTTTTCATACAATTCTATTGCTTTTACATGACTAATTCTCTTGATTGTTCCGTCCATTAACATAACCCTTTCTCTATTATTTGCCTTCATTACCCTTTTTGACTTAAACAGCGGTCCATTATTTAGAATGTTTAAAGCAATCTTTACGCATTGTATAAAATTAGGTTCTTTTTGATGATATGTAAACCATACATCTTGTGTATCCTTTCTACAAAAGAAATATATTGCTTATATTTATTTTGTCTTTTATTTCATATTTATTTAATAAATTTTATTTTACATTTTCTCACTATTCACTTGAATAATAATGACTTTTGAATTACTTGCTTGTATATTGACCATGTGTATGCAACTTTATATACATCCATGTAATTTGTTGCATATTTTTACTCTTTCATATTTAAATACGATTTTTGTCATTTTTATTTTATTTCAAAACTTAAACTAATCCTTAAAGCTATTCTTATTTTATAAACTTGCGAGATATCACGGCAATATGTACTAATTGTATGTGATAGATCTTTATACATTATGACGTAGCCGATATCACTAGGTGATCGAATGGTTTGAATAAATTTATTATTATTATTATTATTATATAGATGGTGGGGGAAGAACAATTAGGTGCCCATCGATTCTTTATTAATAATACATTATTGGAAACTTGTTCAATAATATCATTGAAATGGTTACACTTTGTGCAATACGAAATTGTAAGAGTCAGTGGTCTGATAAAGAAACCTCCTTCCAATTGTCTGCTTAAAACCGGACATCTGGTGGTAACTATTAATAACAATCAATATCTTCTAGTTATATTGCAATCGATAACCCCAACAGATTGACTTCTAAGAAAAGTGTTGAATTGTGGCGAATCTTTATGAAATGTAAAAAGAAATCTGGCGATAATTCTCAAAATGACAACTCTGACGCTAGATACAAGCATTACATATGTCTTCAACAAAGCAAATGCGTCGGATTAGTTCTTTGTATTGTCAATTTATAGTAGCAAATAGAATAGCTAAATTGAAATATTAAAACAAAATAATGGAGGTACATTAACTTATGGGCCCCTATATAAATACCTGTGTAACAGACACAAAACACTCATAAACAATCAACAGATTGTGGATACTTACATCTCCAAATGTATAATAATCATCTTGTTTCGAAGCCTGACATAATCCCATAACAAGTATGAATACTATAGTTGATAATACGATTCCCCATCCGGTAGCATACATCCACATTGGATCTTCTGTTAAGTAACCAGTAATATGTGTCAACTTAACCAAACTCCATAGGAAAATACCACAAATAACAAACGGGGACAGCCACCATAACGAGATGTACAATACGGGCAACTTCCTGCCTAATATAAATTCAAAATCGGATTGAATACGTTTACTTCCTGCAAGAAATATTAATATAAATTCAACAATATTACAGAGTACTAAACAAATCTTACCATAGCAACCAATAACTGCCAAAATTTCAACAATAACGCTGACTAACACGACATTTCCAACGATATAATGATCAAACAGATGTACTATTTGAAATTCTTCTTTGAGGAGCATAAGGCATGCGCAGGCCAAGCCGATTATACCGTAGAACATACACACTTGCCACCAAAACCATCTCTTCCTGCTTTCTAATCTTATAGCTTTAACGATCGTATACATGAGGGTCGTCTGAAATAATTTTTTAATTGAAAATTGAGCGTTTAATAGTATTGAGATAACATACCATGCTAATAAAACCTGCAAATATTATGCCAAAATAAGCGACTAGTGGCCATGCTATTCCTGATTCGTTCGCTAGGGCAACGTCATATATTAGTGTCAATAATGTAACTTGAGTTATATCCCCGCCTTGAGGTATCGGATGATCGAAATTGTGTACGAAGGTGTAACATAACAATACACAAACCGTGCCGACTGTTAAGTTGATGAGAATGTAGCCGATACCAGTCCTGAAATTAAAATTAAATATGTAAGGACATTTGTATAAGTAGGTACAGCAGTGGCGGCTGGTGAGTACGTTTTGGTGGAGCAATTCCACAGATAAGACTGATTCGTTTATTATTGATGATAATATATGCTCGGCATCTGGGAGTATATCACCGATAATAAATGAAACAGTCTTGTCTATCCATGTAATTGCTCCACCTAAAAGTACTCACCAACCGCGACTGAGGTACAAGCGGATTTGTGTTGTCAACGCATCGAATTAGGGGAAAGAATACGGAGAAGTAGGTTGAGTAGTTTGCATATCACAAAAGCTATATGAGTAATAGTAATGTAGAGAGATAAATACTTTAGTTCGAGGGTATACATAATACAGGGTCCGGCAGAAAAAACTCCCCGATTACAAAGTAACGTGATGCGGACAGTAGAAGGAGCAGAGTGGTGGGGGGCGCGTCCTTGAGTAGCTGCCTACGTGCCGTTTTCAGTGTACGCCATGGCGTGGTCTGGTGAACATCGTGCGTTCGTAGTGGAACATTTTATTCAAAATGACGGATCGCCTATTAATACTCAACGTGCTTTTCGTGTACGCTTTGCGCTCGGACGACGGGACCCTGTTCCCGATAAGAAAACAATTTATTCTTGGGTTTCTAACTTTCGTGAGACAGGTTCCGCATTAAAACGGAAACCACCTGGACGAGCACGGACTGCAACAGGCCCCGGAAACGTTGATGCAGTTAGAGATTCAATTCAACAATCTCCTCGACGATCCGCTAAAAAGCATGCGGCAGCATTACGAATTTCGGATCGAAGTGTGAGAAGAATCTTGCATCGAGATTTAAAAATGCATCCTTACAAAATTGTAACTACGCAGGAACTGAGTGAACGAGACTGTGGTGTCCTTTGTAAGGTTGTGCCAAGACCTTCTTCGGAACATTCGTCCCGAAGATGTTGTGATTTTTTCTGATGAAGCACACTTTCACCTTTCCGGAACAGTGAACAGCCAAAATTGCAGGTACTGGTGTGAACACAACCCCCAAGAACTTCATCAACGGCCACTTCATAGCCCTAAAGTTACAGTATGGTGTGCTGTTTACAATTCCGGATTGATCGGTCCTTACTTTTTCGAAGAAAACGACAGGAATGTAACCGTCAACAGTGAACGCTATTGTGCCATGCTCCGCGACTTTCTCCAACCGAAACTAAGGGAGCTTTTTGGTGAAATAGAGAACGTGTGGTTCCAGCAAGACGGTGCTACAGCCCACACAGCGCGGCAGTCACTGGCATTGGTGAAGGAAATGTTTCCTGGACATGTGCTCTCGTTGCCTGGTGACATTGGCTGGCCCCCACGATCGCCGGACTTAACGCCCTGTGATTTTTTCCTTTGGGGCTATTTAAAATCAAAAGTTTATGAACAACGTCCACAAAATTTACGAGCCCTGAAAGAAGCAATTACACAAGAGGTTGAAGCTATTCCGCCTGAAATGACTCAAAGAGTAATGGATAACTTCAGGGGAAGACTCAACCAGTGTGTCGACAGTGAAGGAAGGCATTTAAAGGATGTTTTATTTAAAAAGTAAGACTAATGGTAGACCCTAAGAATGGTACATTTTCTAAAATGGCAGAATATGTACTTTTAGTTAGTATAAATAAAAATGTCCTACCTTATTTGGTTTTATTTTTATTAGCTTCCCTTATAGGGGAGGTTTTTCTGCCGGACCCTGTATATATTGTATATATTTAAGTAAGAGGTATAAGTTCCCTTATTTTACAGTATTTTGTAAATTGTACTTGAATAAAAGAAAAGATACATGTAATATTATTAAAAACAATCCGAATTTAGAAAAATAAATAAGAAAAACAAAACGATACATGCTATACAGGGTGCCTCACCGAAAACGAAACAGATTGAATATCTCGAAGGAAAAAACTTTTTTGAAAAAACGCAAAAACAGGTCGATTTTTGATTCAAGGGGGACACCCTTCGATCATATCTTCAACTCCCCCCCCCCTCTCCATCACTCTAACCATTACAATTTAAATAGGGAAAGTACTAAATACGATACATCATTGAAAAGGTAATTGTACGGAGAATTCAGCAAAGTGATTGTTGGTTGCGCTATTGTTATTTTAGCGCCCTCTAACGGGAAAAACGGTTACGTATTCCACAATGTGACACATCATTTCAAAGCTAATTTTATTAGCAACTAAATACGTAATATTTTTGACATTTATTTGTCATCATTATCAAGTACAGACTATCAGCGTCTTTTGTAAACTAATAAGTCTGTAGTTTCTAATATTAGAGCTCTGCAAGGTTTTTCAATTATTTAATTTTTTTCAATTGTGCATTAAATTGCTAATAAAATTAGGTTTGAAATGATGTGTCACATTGTGAAATACGTAACCGTTTTTTTCCCGCTAGAGGGCGCTAATATCAAAAATAGCGCAACCAACAATCACTTTGCTGCTTACCTTTTCAATGATGTATCGTATTTAGTACTTTCCCTATTTAAATTGTAATGGTTAGAGTGATGGAGGGGAGCGGAATGACGTATCACAGTTGAAGATATGATGGAAAGGTGTACCCCTTGGATCAAAAATCGACCTGTTCTTGCGTTTTTTCAAAAAAGTTTTCTCCTTCGAGATATTTATTCTGTTTCGGTTTCGGTGGGGCATCCTGTATATTCATTATTGCAGATAAGTACCCCAATTATTGGAAAGATTTTACGTGTAACTGCTACTGCAGTTAAGTACTTGGACACATTCAATCTGGTACAAAAGCATATGGAGCTTTATTCAAAAGGCGATCAGTAAATTTCTAATGGTCTTTAATTTTCTTTTTCTTATAATCCGTTTATGAATTATTCATAAAGGATTCTGTTATTATAACAGTATAAGGAATTTTTGTTTTGTTAAAAATACATTTTAGAAGTATTAATAAAATTGTATTTTAGATATAAAATTAGATGAAATTTTCGAACGCTCCCCCCTAGGACATTGGTCCACTCCGAAAATTACATAATGTAGTTTTCTTCTAACAATTTTTAGATAGTATGTTACTTCACGTTCTTCAATAAATTTTAAATAAAAAATGTCATCTATTTAAAGTTTATTACAATTAAATCCATTTTATGTAACCAACAATTGATTGTGAAATATGGAATAATTCTTGTGAGGGAAATCAGGACGATTTATCAAAATATCTTCGTTACCTGTAAAAAGTGACCCTTCTATAGTAAAGGAATTTCTGTGCGTTCGATCACAAAACTTTAATGTGAGTATTTTCTGTTGACGTGATTATTATCCTAGGTCAAGGTTCATAATCCAAACAAACGGAATACTTCTTTTTATCGCGTGTAAAGTATATGGAGTTAAAGAAAAAACTATTTCGAGGTAATTTTTATAAAATGATATTTGGAAATGTATTCTAACGATTCATTATAGTTTAACACAGAAAATACTTGAATTTTTTTTGATTTAAAGACAATATATCTTTGTGTTTACAACAAACAGTGACTGTTTTTCCTTCATTATTCTGCTGAAATCTTTATGAACTTGCAAGTTTAACTGTATAAATAATACAAAGCAATATACTTTAAGGAAAGAAACAATATTTAAATTGTAACCAGCATTGAAAATTATTTTAGGTTTTGCATATACAAGTTCAGTAAAATGTCTTGATAATTATAATTAGGGCGCGGACACGAACGGTTGATGACTCATCGCCCATGGGCGTACTATTGAAATGTTGTACTTTTAAAGAGGTTTTAATTTTATTTATATGATTGGATAACAATTGGCTGCTGATCTATAAAATACAAAATACCTTATAATTTGTTCATTTTCTCTTCTGTAAAACTTGTTCTCTTTGAATTCAGTACATCCTTGTAGATAGAAAACGTCCTTTCTACATCGCAACTGGTTATAGGTGCGTACTGGAAATATTCTTTTATTTCAGCGTATTTAGCAGTTAGATTTTGTGTCATTGTGCCCCCCCCCCCCCATACACAATTGCCGCAATGTTATTAAATCTGGATTTCTATTATTAAAAACTGCGTCTAACTTTTGCCGAGGGCCACATCCGAAGTCACTTGAAATACTTTTGGAATTATTACTAGCCACATCTAATGTGGATAATCCGTCTTTCAATTTGAGATTTCGATTTTCAAAGTATGTGATTAGTTTAGGAAAATTTCCAAAGTGTTCCTGAAGGAATAACAATTGATTTTTTTAATTTGGGATTTGTGTTAGTTCCTTGCACTTAGAAATATTTCGAGCATCGTCATTTAAACATGTTACGAAATTCTCTGCATAAAAACTAGTAGCTTCCAACCATGTTCCCCATCTAGTTATTACTAGTGAGGGAGACAGTGAAAAAGATGGACGTTTTTCCTTGTAAAGAGCTACTCTCAGTGGTGCTTTTCTGAAAACTTCTTTTAAAGCGGATACAACTCTATCAACTTCCGGTAGGTGTGCCTGATATACTCACAGATTCTGTGCAGAGTATGTGTTACACAAATAATATGCAGCATACAAGGATATCTTTCCTTTAAAAGTCTGCCTGTTTTTAACATATATGCGACACTGTCACTAACAAAAGTATTTTTTCCTTGTACCTGTCGTCTGAATGAAGAATTTTGTGCAAATTCTCGTCAATGGTTTTAGCAAGTATTTCCGCATCATCTGTTATATGGAATAGTTGAATGTGGTACACCAGCTACATCATTTACCACTCAGCTTCCTAATATATCGACAGTTTCGTCGACACTTATCCATAGGTACTGATTTGAAAGATGTCTTCTAATGCATTCTACTGTTTTCATGAAGCACTTAGAAACATGATATTTGCGTAAGGTGGATTCATCAGGAATATTTCGACCAGTATATTTTTGAAGAAATGTTTTGAAAGTGGGATTGTCAAGTTTCTTTAATGGGATACTAGCTGCCATCAATGCTTCACAGAGTTCTTCGTTAAAATTGTCAGCTTTCAACGGGTCCAATGTCTGTCGTATGTTTTAACGATGCTAAGTGACGTTGTACGTGCACTTTGTGGGCATTTTGTAACGATATTTTATAGACTTTGCAATAAATATCGGAATCACTGACAATGGACATACACGATGTATTTCTCGACGTTCTTCCATATCATAGTAACATAAACAATGTTCTAAATCTAAATAAATGATAACTAAAAATGTATGCGTATGTTATTGAAACTAAACGAAATCCAGTGCACACTTACGTCTAGATAATTGGGAGAAGTCGATTCAATGAAACGGGATTAAACAGGAACTATTACATGAAGTACGTAATTAACAGTCAAAACAATGAAAAAACGAAACTAACGTAAGTATGAATAGGTATATACATATATGTAACTATATTTTTCTTGGGAAAGATAAGGTAAATATAATAAATGTTAGAAACCCCTCGCGCTTCTACCTACGCCGATGAAGAAAGGATTTTACTCATTTCAAATTCCTTTTTTGATGGGCATTTTTTGTTTCCGTTTTCAATTACTTTTCAAGTAAACAACAGATGTTGCAGTTCACCATATGAATAATGTTATTCAGCGGTGTATTCGGTAACTGTGTGTTGTTTACATTATTTCTTTGCTCCGTTATAACTCCGTCGTAGTTTAAACCTGGGACGTCCGCGCCCTAATTATAATTTCATGTCTTTTTGAAGTATCTAAATGTGAAAAGACTAAATTACTTACTAAAATCTTTCAGAAAAAACAGCCACAGTTTGCTGTAAACACAATGTTGTATTGTCTATAAATCTGAAAATACAAGTATTTTATGTGTTAAACTATAGTAAATCATTAGAACACATTTCACACATCATACCTATCACTAAAAAAGTCAATTTACTCTTTAGAAAAATGACTATGTTTGTTTGGATTATGAACCTTGACCACTCTCAATAATGATGTCTCAGAATTGTCGCGCATTCAAACTGTATAAGTTATAAAAACAAAAATGAGGAGCCTCAAAAACTGGTATACAAAATGGCAATGATACAAAATAATAATAAAACAAAAACAAGCAGGATAGAGAAAATAGAGGAATTCCATCATAATATAATATTTAGATCTATTCAAACACACTAAAGAAAAATTGAAATAAAATGGTTTACACTTACCAAACGGGATTAACTTTCTTCAAGATTATTCCGGCATTTGTTACGAATATTCCAAATCCAAGGTGGGTGGAAAAAAATAGCTGAATTGCAGCATAGTACCATACCTAAATATAATAAGTATATTTATGAAACCATTCAAATCAAATGGTTACTCAATAAACAAAATGATACTAAACTTTACACACATAATATACACTAGATGACTCGTGTAGTCTTAAATAAGGCAATTTTAAATTCCCTACAAGTATACTCATGGTAACATCGTTGCTAGTTGCTTCATTTTGAAATGTTAATTATTAAATACCATTGTTTCCATGTCAGAAGTACTTAATTATTTTAGCAAAAAAGAACCAATTTAAAATAAAAAGCTGCGGAAGGTACTGAGCAATTAAAAAGAGTGTGACGAAGTGCAAATAATAATAATTCATGTTCTAACATTCACAAAGAGCTTTACACCAATTACAGAGGACATAGATTGTAGCGCCTCTTCGCATTTGCCAAGGAGTGTGGAGAACTTAACACATGGAGAAAAGTGTATGTGAATACACTTACTATATACAGGGTGTCTCAGCTTTTGCGTTACAGGTATTATCTACTTTCCCTGTATAGATATCAGAAAACTTTTCAAATAAAAGTTACTTGATATTATGATGTGTCGAAAATGACAAACAGAGAATTTTATTGCTCGTGACCTTGAAGGAGATTTCAAGGTCAACTTTGTTTTTTTTAATGGATATATGCATTTTTTAATGTTGCATCTTATTTATCAAAAACTAATAAATAACTTTTATTTGATCCATTTTTTATTTTGCCTTGTCAGTTTTGACACAATTCAGATAAACTTGTCAAAAGCAATTTTTATTAACTTAAAGGAATACGATAATTATAAGTAATTCAGTGCAAAAAAAATTAAAAAAATAAAGAGTAAGTATTTCAATAATAAATATCTCAAATTAGTGTATGTAGTTGGATAAGAAAACAAAACAAGAGGCATTAATTTAATAAATGTTCAAATTGGGCTCCATCAGCGTGGACACAAGCTTCCAAACGACGTCTTAATCCTCTGTTGCAAGATGAAAGTATCATTCCGTGAGTCATAATCCGGCATCCCATGCGAATTCGATTTTTCAGATCATCAAGATCTGCCGACCGAACATGATATACAAATTCCTTTAAATAACCCCACATGAAAAAATCAACAGGCGATAAATCCGGGGAACGAGCAGGCCAAGGGATAGAACCTCTATTTCCAATCCATCCATTGGGGTACAGCGCATTTAAATAATTCGTCACAATTTGCGCATTATGGGGCGGAGCACCATCTTGTTGCCAAATTATGTCTCGTCTTTCATTAAGAGGAATATCTTCCATTAAATCGGGAAGCACATTTTGTAAAAAATGTAAATAACGTTGTCCTGTCAGGGTTCCTTCGTAAAGTGGGGTCCAATTAAATGCCCATTAAACATTCCACACCATACATTGGTTCCCCACACTGTTTGAAAGCGTGCTTCCTCCATCCACCGCGGATTTTGGTTGGACCAATAATGCGCATTATGTTTGTTCACAACACCATTATTGTGAAAGCGACTTTCGTCACTCCACAAAATACAATTAAGATAATTTGGATTTTCATCTTCTAGAACTTGCAATCGTGCAATGAAATCCAGGCGTCTTTGTAAATCGTTTAGTCTTAATTCTTGTGATAAATGAACTTTAAATGGATGGTACCGATGCCCTTTTAAAATTCTATGTACTGTAGCTTTACTAACGCCAATTTCTTCTGCCAAACGTCGAAGTGAAACATGGGGGTTTACAGCTACATAAGCCAAAATGTTGATTACATTTTCTTCATTTCTAGCAGGAGCATTATGGTTAGCATGTTTTACGGTAGAGGGAAATGAACCAGTTCGTAACTTCGCTTCTACTCTATTAAATGTTGTATGTGATGGATGATGACGTTCCGGAAATCTTTCTCGATACAAATTTGCAGCTTCTCGGGAATTCCTTCTGCATTCTCCGTAGACTATTAACATATCTACATATTCGTTGGAGTTGTATGTAAGTGGCATATTAAAAAGCTGCGGATAACGCAAGTCAAATCTTTGTGATTTAAGCAAGACTGACAGTTGTTGACTGACAGAACACAACTTTTTACTTTTGACAAGTTTATCTGAATTGTGTCAAAACTGACACGGCAAAATAAAAAATGCATCAAATAAAAGTTATTTATTAGCTTTTGAAAAATAAGATGCAATATTAAAAAATACATATATCCATTAAAAAAAAACAAAGTTCACCTTAAAATCTCCTTCAAGGTCACGAGCAAATAAAATCCTCTATTTGTCATTTTCGACACATCATAATATCAAGTAACTTTTATTTGAAAAGTTTTTTGATAACTATACAGGGAAAGTAGATAATGCCTGTAACGCAAAAGCTGAAACACCCTGTATATATAAGAAGACAAACATTAAATTACAACGTCCTAGATGGACAAGGAAAAAATAAAAGCTGGGAATACATGAAGATAAATAACGCAAAGCTAAACAAAGAGTATGATAAAATTGAATAAAGTTTAGAAACTAACGAGAAATTAAAGCGAATGGAAACATGATAAATTAATAAAATTCTAGGGATTGTTTCGTTTAAAACCCCCAAAAAAATTAATATTGATTGTGATTTTTTTAAATATAATTGTTAAAAGTAGATATTATTAGGACTGGTACAATCGTCTAGGTAAATATAACTATATTGTATATTTTTTTGCTATTCCTACTTTCATACTTTTAACAGATTCTTCAGATATCAAAAACAAAAATTAGTTTTGAAATTTAACTTACATCGGCACTAGTAAAAATATCCCAATCGGCGATTTTACCAAACTTCGCAATTCCATAATAATTTGATTCTTCATCTACTCCTCTAACAATTAACGCTATAATACAACCAAATATACACACTAGAAAGACGACTAGGGTTTTAACGTATGTTTTCGTTCGTTTAATCAAGCTGAAAAGTCAAAACTTCTATTAATTATAACAAAATATTATAAAGCCATAAGATTACTCACCACAAAATAGTTATGAGCCAAACACACGCGAGTATGGCAATAAAGATTCCAAACCAAAACGTATCTTTAAAGGGAGATACTAGAAACGTTTTCCTGGAAAAGAATATTTCAATTATTGTATTTGCTACATTTTATTAGTTGACATATAAAACTTACTTTACACATTCCTGGCCGCTAATTCCGTATGCTGTGTATCCATTCTGTAAAAGAAAAATTAAAGAATCTCCATAAAATTTTAGTTTAACAGATAAATAACAGTTTATTGATGTTTAAAATAGAAGCAAGTTTAATTTAATAATTGATGGAAACGGATAGATAGGGATATAGACAATTTGTTCTTGCAATGTAACGAAAGTCAAGTTTCAATCAAAAATAATCAATAGTCAATGCAAAGGTCAATAAAATATAAACATATATAAAAATTTAGATATATAGATATACCGGGTGTTTCGGAATTGCACGGCATTATTGTAGGTACTTGTTCTCCAGCATAAAATAAACAAAAAAGTCCATATAAACATATGTCTCAAATTAATTTATTACTAAGATATTGGAGCATAAAGATATTTATTTAACAGTACAACATCCAAAAGAACTGTTTAAAGTGACCACCGTTTTGTTGAATGCAGCATTCAGCACGACAAATTAATGCTTCTTTATCACATCCTATAGCATCAGGATGATTCTTGATAGTTGCTGCGGCTTCCACGATGCGATTACTAAACTCTGATGAATCCCGATCTCCCGATGTAACGCCGTAAGATAGGTAGCTGATGCTACACGAAGTGCGAAGGAAGAATGAATTTGTCGTGCTGAATGGTGCATTCAACAAAACGGTGGCCACTTTAAACAGTTCTTTTGGATGTTGTATTGTTAAATAAATATTTTCATGCTCCAATATCTTAGTAATAAATTAATTTGAGACATATGTTTATATGGACTTTTTTGTTTATTTTATGCTGGAGAACAAGTACCTACAATAGTGCCGTGCAATTCCGAAACACCCGATATATACAACATAGAATTAAGAAAATACAAAGAGCATTATGAAAACAAGATATACATTGAAATTGTAAGAATAAAAATTCTTCGATAGTATACAACACTTGCTGCCGAAGTAGCTGAAGCATTTTACATGTTGACCATATTCCAAATTTTACTGCAACAAACTTCTCCCGGCGGCTTCGTGAGTTAATATTGCTTTTATGCGTCGAATACTATACACTGGCGGGGATATCTTATGTGCCAGATTAGTTATGTGTTGTAGTACCCATTTTTTGTTTACTGTCTGAAGTCAAAACTGCTGTACCAGTTTCTGGCAGTCACTTCAATGCGTTTGTTTTGCATTATTAATTGCAAGCCTATTGGCATTAAGGTAAATCTCTGCGTTTCTCGTTGAATCTTTTGTTCTTATTTACAGTTCTGATGTAGCATTTACTTCTGCCACTTCTGAGGTGTTCTTTGCAGATAGAGAAACTACATGACAAATAGGAGAGGGCTCAAAATCGAACCTAGGAGCACCTCTTGGTCTACTGTTGCTTTAGCAGATATTTTTATTGAAGCTTGTTCATCATTACAACATGGTCTTCTACCAAAGCTCGAGTCAAATTACAACATGTGAGTTTAATAAACTGTTTCTCGCTGCAACAGGAACTTGATCACTACCTGTATGGCTGTGCTGACAGATATTTTTTTTCATATTGTGTTGTATTAATGTACTTGTCAAAGCAATTTGTTATTTATTGTATTCCATATTATTTGTTAGAAATTAGAATATAATAATTTAACATATGTAAATAATTGAATTTGTCTACAGTCAGAATTTGAATACTACCTAATGCAATTATCATCCTCTTAATGAGTACCTAGGTACCTATTATGTACATTTCTTAGACACGTTTTTATAAAAGATGTGTTAATAGTAATAATCATTTACTGTCTATAGTATAATGAACATAAAAAGAATTACTGTATTTTCTTTTTTTGGAAATTGTTTTACAGACTTGTATTATTTATTTATGTAACAAAGGATCAATAAATATTATTATTATTATTTACGAATTATACACTCAATATTAACAAAAAAAATTGGATGGGTTTGAATACATAATCTTGCACCAGACTATTTTGTCGTTAGAAACTTAGCCAACGAATATCACACGATAAAATGGAAATAACAAATGAAGTATCCCGCACTGACGCGCATCTGATGAGATCCGAGGGCTATTGTGACGTCACACACTCTCGTTTGTTGCCTTGTAAGAATTTGTTTTGCGAAACTCATCCAAAGACATTGTCTTTAAACATTCCCTATTATTAAATTATGCCCTTCAAGTATAATTATAGAAAAATGGGAGATATTAAAGGTACTCCACAAAAGTTAATTCGTAAACAGTATAGGTACCTTAAGATGTTAAGAAATATAGAGAAATACCTCGGGCCAGTTAAACATTTCAAGGTGATTTATAACAACAGCACTCTAAGATGAAAGAATTCCAATTTGATACACAAAACAAATGTAATAGAACGTGCAAGAATTGTTTATTTCTTAAGCGCGCTATCCCGTTATCTAATTGGAATAATATATATACGTATCACGTGGATACCCAATAAAATTAGACGTAAACGCCTCAAGGTATACTCGCCAGCGTCCGAATAACATATTTTCAAATTAATTGAGGTCTAATTTACGTCAAAAACGTATAATTAAATAATAAAATTTTATAACACCTAACACAGCATGGCATCTATCTATACAGAATGTTGTCATGGATACTTGTCTAGACATAGATCAGTCAGGTATAAATTTCGATTAAATAGAATAATAACCTAACAAATATTATATCAAGGTATTATTATGGCGCTTTTTATTTCTAATCAATCGATGAGTTCAGCTCGTGTTTACGAGATAATGAAACTAAATGTTGCTTAATACTCAATAAAAAATTATGTCGATGAGGTTTTTAATGTAAACAAGTGGATATGCTTTATATATGGAGAAATTTTGGTAGTTCGACATAAATTGAATAAAACACTAATTACATTTTATCAAATATTTTCGGAAAATTAAGCCTTGAAATTAATACTTAACTACAAAAAAAAAGGCAAACGAAAGAGAAAGTAACATTTAGAAAATTAATTGTATCTTTTGTTAAAATTATCAAAAGTAATGCTAATTTAAATTAAAAAATTTCAATAATGAATATAGGTATGTTGGCCAAAAGATATTACCTATTCCTGCAAAGAGTATACGAATGGTCTTGAAAGTTGTATGCTTATGTAATCAAGTTTTAGGTTCATATGACATGGAGCTAACTAACACACAATTTTCAAAAAAGCTTGTATAAAAATTCCATACAATTTTAATATAAAATTTTCATGCAGTTTTTATTGTTTATGTTTCCACATAAAATTTAACAAACGCGCATGCGTATTGAGTATATCTGTCATAGGATTTTATTAAATGCCAAATATTATATGATATATTTGCTGTATTCAGTTCTAGTTTCACGTTTATACAACATTAAGAAAACAATTTTGTACATAAATTGTAAACCTCACGTAATTACAAAATACAAATTAATCCACTGAGATTCCTCTAACCGTATAAGAAAAACAAATTAAACCGAAATTAACCGTATTACGAAAACAATTAGATTTGTGATCTCTGTTTATAATTAAAAATGCCAAACTACATGTTTAATTGTAGCGTCATTAACGGATTTCCTTGTAAATGATGAGTTGGTACTTACAGAACTGTTAACAATTAAAGTTTATTTCAAATATACAGATACGTGCATCCAAATGCATAACATACATTAAATTAGTTGCGAATATAGCCGAGTCTTTCCGATGGTCATACCCTTCTAAATTTGGTACAAAAAACTCGAAGGATGAGTATACCTAAGCTACTGGAAATAAATGTGTTTATCCCCAACCGTCAATAAAGCGTTTTACGGAGGTAAACAATCATTTCATCCTACTGTAAAATAAAGTAGTTTACCTGCCGCTAATATCTGTCAACGTAGCCATGACTGACAACTTTAAACATAAATCGTTTGTCGCTGTCATAAACTGTCATACGTTATTATATCTTTAATTTTTAAATTAACAATTTTTACGGTTGGTGATAAAATTTTGTATGCACCATGTCAGTAAAGTGCCTTTATCGAACCCGCCTGTACACGCCTCGCTTGCTTAGTTCATAAATCGCACTTGTTCGATAAAGGTTCACTTTACTGACTTGGTACATAATAGTTATTTATGTAACAAGTCAGTAAAGTGATACTTTATCGAACGAGTCTGATTTACGAGCCAAGCGAGTGAAGCGAGCGCGGCGAGTAAAAGACGAGTTCGATAAAGGTACTTTACTGACGTGGTGCATACAAAATTTTATCGCCAACCGTGAAAATTGTTAATTTAAGAAATAAAGATATAATAACTTATGACAGTTTATGACAGTGACAAACGATTTATTTTTAAAGTCACCAGTCATGGCTACGCTGACAGATATTAGCGGCAGGTAAAGTACTTTATTGTACAGTACGATAAAGTGTTTCTTTACCTCCGTAAAACGCTATGGTAACGCATCACTTTACTGACGGTTGGCGATAATAGTTATTTATGTAACAAGTCAGTAAAGTGATACTTTATCGAACGAGTCTGATTTACGAGCCAAGCGAGTGAAGCGAGCGCGGCGAGTAACAGACGAGTTCGGTAAAGGTACTTTACTGACGTGGTGCATACAAAATTTTATCGCCAACCGTGAAAATTGTTAATTTAAGAAATAAAGATATAACAACTTATGACAGTTTATGACAGTGACAAACGATTTATTTTTAAAGTCATCAGTCATGGCTACGCTGACAGATATTAGCGGCAGGTAAAGTACTTTATTGTACAGTACGATAAAGTGTTTCTTTACCTCCGTAAAACGCTATGGTAACGCATCACTTTACTGACGGTTGGCGATAATAGTTATTTATGTAACAAGTCAGTAAAGTGATACTTTATCGAACGAGTCTGATTTACGAGCCAAGCGAGTGAAGCGAGCGCGGCGAGTAACAGACGAGTTCGGTAAAGGTACTTTACTGACGTGGTGCATACAAAATTTTATCGCCAACCGTGAAAATGGTTAATTTAAGAAATAAAGATATAATAACTTATGACAGTTTATGACAGTGACAAACGATTTATTTTTAAAGTCATCAGTCATGGCTACGCTGACAGATATTAGCGGCAGGTAAAGTACTTTATTGTACAGTACGATAAAGTGTTTCTTTACCTCCGTAAAACGCTATGGTAACGCATCACTTTACTGACGGTTGGCGATAATAGTTATTTATGTAACAAGTCAGTAAAGTGATACTTTATCGAACGAGTCTGATTTACGAGCCAAGCGAGTGAAGCCAGCGCGGCGAGTAACAGACGAGTTCGGTAAAGGTACTTTACTGACGTGGTGCATACAAAATTTTATCGCCAACAGTGAAAATTGTTAATTTAAGAAATAAAGATATAATAACTTATGACAGTTTATGACAGTGACAAACGATTTATTTTTAAAGTCATCAGTCATGGCTATGCTCACAGATATTAGCGGCAGGTAAAGTATTTTATTGTACAGTACGATAAAGTGTTTCTTTACCTCCGTAAAACGCTATGGTAACGCATCACTTTACTGACGGTTGGCGATAATAGTTATTTATGTACCAAGTCAGTAAAGTGATACTTTATCGAACGAGTCTGATTTACGAGCCAAGCGAGTGAAGCGAGCGCGGCGAGTAAAAGACGAGTTTGATAATAGTTATTTATGTACCAAGTCAGTAAAGTGATACTTTATCCAACGAGTCTGATTTACGAGCCAAGCGAGTGAAGCGAGCGCGGAGAGTAAAAGACGAGTTTGATAAAGGTACTTTACTGACGTAGTGCATACAACATTTTATCGCCAACCGTGAAAATTGTTAATTTTAAAAATAAAGATATAATAACTTATGACAGTTTATGACAATGACAAACGATTACGTTTAAAGTCATCAGTCATGGCTACGTTGACAGATATTAGTGGCAGGTAAAGTACTTTATTGTACAGTAGGATAAAGTGTTTGTTTACCTCCGTAAAACGCTATGGTAACGCATCGCTTTATTGACGGTTGGCAATAAATAACTATTATCGCCAACAGTCAGTAAAGCGATGCGTTACCATAGTAAACACTTTATCCTACTGTACAATAATAGTTATTTATGTAACAAGTCAGTAAAGTGATACTTTACCGAACGAGTCTGGTTTACGAGCCAAGCGAGTGAAGCGAGCGCGGCGAGTAACAGACGAGTTCGGTAAAGGTACTTTACTGACGTGGTGCATACAAAATTTTATCGCCAACCGTTAAAATTGTTAATTTAAGAAATAAAGATATAATAACTTTTGACAGTTTATGACAGTGACAAACGATTTATTTTTAAAAGTCATCAGTCATGCTACGCTGACAGATATTAGCGGCAGGTAAAGTACTTTATTGTACAGTACGATAAAGTGTTTCTTTACCTCCGCAAAACGCTATGGTAACGCATCACTTTACTGACGGTTGGCGATAAAGTACTTTACCTGACGCTAATATCTGTCAGTGTAGCCATGACTGATGACTTTAGACATAAATCGTTTGTCACTGCCATAAGCTGTCAAAAGTTATTATATCTTTATTTCTTAAATTAACAATTTTCACGGTTGGCGACAAAATTTTGTATGCACCACGTCAGTAAACTACCTTTACCGAACTCGTCTGTTACTCGCCGCGCTCGCTTCTATTATCGCACTGTACAATAAAGTACTTTACTGCCGCTAATATCTGTCAACGCAGACACGATTGTATGACATTGAACATAAATCGTTTGTCGCTGTCATGAAATGTCATAAGTCATTATACCTTTATTTTTTAAAATACGAATTTTTGCGGTTGGCGATAAAATTTTGTACGCACCACGTCAATAAAGTGCCTTTATCGAACTCGTCTTTTATTCGCCTCGCTCGCTTCGCTCGCTTGGCTCATAAACCAGACTCCTAGTTACTATTGACAACGGGTGGTTAATGATCTAATCCATTAACGTCGAAAAACAAAATAATGTCACTGTCAAAACAAATTTATCAAAAAATGTAAAATCTGATTTTTCGTGAACCGCTGTGGGAGCAGATAAAACGTTATAGACAACACAGGAGGTATCGGTACCAGTCTCGGGAGTTATTTACCAGCGCAAAATCATTTCGACTAGTAAAAGCTACTTACCTCCTTTGTGGAGTAAATAAATATTAGATTTTGGTAACCGGTCAACGTGACTTAATTTAAATTTTACAATGAATATCTGAGAAAAATGACTTTATAATCAATAAAGAATTTGTTTCATATTCAGTAAAAATGCTGCTGTCAGAATTGCAGAATTGGGTGACTTAGAATGAAATTCGATTTTGATTTTTGTATCTAGGGGAAACTGTCAGGATAAGATTACTTTTACTGTCACCATTCGAATTATCGTCTTATGGATTTTTTCCCCAATGGAATACAATACTTTAGTATTGAACAGCGTGCTTTTTGTGTAAAAGCATTCTACGATATGCTCATTGTCAATTTTGGCATCTACCTGGTCATAATAGCAGACAGCGACAAGTCATTTATGCAAACTTGAACCAATGGTATTGCTAAAAGAGGTAGTTCTGAAGTCGCTAGTTGCTTATACAACCTTGTGAATAGTTGCCAAGAAGTTGACGACAAAGAAAATTTCATTATCTGATCAGGCTAATAGGATGGCAAGAATAAAAATTTTAATATTGTTTGTATCTACCAGTTGATGATTCAGAAAGACTTCTTCAAACGTATAGATCATAAGTTTCCGGAGATTGGTGACACCTACTTAGACTCGGACAGAGATTTCGAGAGAATAGAAAAACTTTTAAGGCGCCACGAACTTATATTTACGCCGCAGCAGTACCGCAATATTATAAAAATTCTCTGGTAATTGCCCATTTGGAAGTAACACATAGGATTTGTTTTATGCTATTAATTAACACATGTAATAAGTGTGCAGGAATTATAGGAGAAGATGATTATGCTTAAAAGTAAAAAAAAATATATATTTATATGACAGTTCTTTTGATCAGGTCGTTAAGGCACTTACTTACTACGTGTTTTAATGTTATACTTAAGTGTACATTTACGATGATTATATTCAACAAGAAATTAACACTCAAATTAAATTCTTGTTATAGTTATTTGTACTATAAAATTGCCCGAAATAACCGTCCAGTTCAGTTACACTGCAAACTCTAAAATTAGACAAGGCAATTAACCGGTATTCGTTTTAAAAGATAACTGGATCCTTAAAAGCCTCATTTCGATGACATGATACGTCTGAAGGTAACGAATAGACAAAACAAAAGACGAAGAAACAATCGAGAAAAGGAAAAAAGATGAACGATCTATATAGGTCTCTAGTCGTTCTAACGATTTCAACCAAGTCTCACTGACCAACTTCGAATAGCGGAAACTGTTCGAGCTTCCGTTGTGTATACCGTACAATTTGGTCAGCGTAAAGTTTGGATGCATTTCAAATTACAAAGGAAAACTGTATATGTACATACATACTTGTATAACAAAAATAGGATGCAAATGAAACTGCCTGATTAGTATGAACTTCACTTTCAACACCGTTGCACACAATTTATGCAAAATAATTCCTTTCGTGTAATTTCATTTAAATTAAAATAACGGAATAGTATCATTTATATATAGGGTCTATTATTTAATTTGTTTGTCATACAATGAATACAGGACTTCTAAACTATTGTTATTGACACTATAAATAAATTAAGAAAAACATCTAAGTTCTTTAATCCCAATATTCTAGTAGCTGCGAAACGTAATAAGGCAAACAAATAACGTAACAAGCATTCACGGCAAAGAATAATAAGGGGCGTTGTAAAACGATGAGACATTCTCTTTTTTTAAGAATGACTCAAGAAAATTAAAGCTAAAAAGACGTACCACAAAACCAACACACACCAATTGAGAAAGGCCAATAGATGATTTATTTGTTAAAAAATGAGAACATAGGTGTCTATATAAAATCACCAACAGGACGAAACATAAATTCCACAAATTAAAACTTAAAGTTTAAAAATTCCTTTATGGAGTGGAATGGAATTGTCCATTAATACTTCTTCGACATGGGATTTGCAAAGCTTATAATTTTTGCATCTTATATCGAATCTGACAGCGTAGGAATTTGTAGCCAACTGACTCCTTTTCAAGTTAATTGTGTATGTCGGCGTTTTCCCACAGATAATCGCTTCGATAAACATGCAGCAAGGAAACATTCGGAAATGTTAAAATATTATGCTTTCCAAATAAAGTTTTGCATCAGGATCTTGCAGATACTTTGCTCAGAGCCCGCACCGCTTGCTTTTGTAGGCAAAATATGATCCCAGCCGCGGGTGACGCTCTCCAGAATTCCGTTTACAGCTCGGGAGTAAGAGTTTGCAAAACATGCTACACTGGCCCCATCATATGTTGCAAAATGCATTACTCGCCGCATGTCATACACGCGCCACGCCAATTATTAATATGGTTAATATGACAGTCCCATTCCAATAATAAGTTATAAGGCCCAGGAAGCAAGCCTATTGTTTTGGATTGATATCTCTATTGGTGGTAAGAAATAATTGTTGATCTTATCATTGTTAATTTTTGACTACTACTCCTAAACCATTCACCAGCTTCCGCAATGACGGCATACATTTTTGACTCCAGCCTGACACGTTGTTTATCACTCATCAGGAGGGTCATGTCATCCTCATACATTATCACCTTTGCTTTAGAAAAGTTGCATGCAAAATCATTTACATAAACCAGAAATATTAATGAGTCCAAAATAGAACCCTGTGGTATCCCCCTCTATAGTAGAATTACCGAACAGATGCAGTAGCAACATTGCATTATAATATATTATATTATGTAATGACGCGCTGTTGCTACTGCATCTGTTCGGTAATTCTAGTATAGTAACATGTACCAATCCCGAAACCTGACGCTTCTACGACTCCATTTGCCAGCCATCTTTAAGGTAGGACTCTATTAAGTAATTCGCTATTCCCCTAATACCATTTGGCCCTAGTTTTTTAGTAGTGTCGCATGTTCCACGCAGTCAAATGGTTTCCCCAGATCAAAACAGGACATCATTACACCCAATAAAGCAGAACAACACGTTTTTATTTTTTTATACTCTGTTTGACTGTTGGCATACAGGTTTGATTGGGTGAGCAGTATTATGTAACGTGTTCAACGTGCTGAAGTGAGAATTTTATCTGAGCGAAAACATGCTGAATTCATAGAACGACATTTTATTCAACGTCTGTATATTTGTATTATTAAAAGAAATTACTGTTGGCATATTAACTTTTGAAATGAAATGGCACTGAAAAATTAATTCAGAATTTTCCCATAATAACTAATTTATTACATATAACTCCTTTTGCATTTTATTGCGAAACTCTATCAATGACCAGTAGTAGTAGGTAGGCAAGTGTTTTGCTATTTCATATTGCTTGGTCTCGTTTTTCAACAGTAGCATGCTGAAATATCCAACTAAATTTTCCCAAACGGTTAACATGACGAATTATGGTGCCAGAACTTCTAGATACCTGCATATATATCATTATCTTCACATTCCTATATAGGTATAAGGTGGCGAAACTATATAATTCCTTGCCGAAACATGTGATGTATTTGCAATCAGAAGGCTTTGTTTATATGCACTTGTTATACGAAAACAAAAATTAGGTGTGGGCACCACACAACTTTCTTATACTTATTTAACGTTCCGAAATGTTTATACAAAACTTTTTCGAAATTAAGATTTAAATTAAACAGAAGCAACAAAAAAGCAAAAACCATGAGAACATATTCAGAAAGAAAGTTGGAAAAATAACAAGCGATAGGACGGAAATAGCAGAACAAATAAACAAGTATTTCGCTGAAATAGGAAAAGAATTAGCGAAAGACAAAATTAAGAACACGATAAAAAACCAGTAACACAGCCTATAACAAAATTGTACCATCATTTATATTAAAAGATATAGATATAGAACAGATGAATGCAATAATAGGCGACATGAAGAAGAATGCACCTGGATATGATAAAATAACATGTAGAATACTTAAACAAAACAAACAAGCATTAGTTTGACGCTAGTATGATCTTCACTTTAAAAATCAAGATATGCTCTTCACAAAATCACCAGTGGGATAACACTGAGTATTATCCCACTGGTGATTTGGTGAAGAGCATTGTTACAATTTCTTTTTAGTTTCTAACGCATATTCTCTTGTACAGATGATTTTGAGGTACCCTGTATCTATATGTTTCGTTAGCGTAATCTTAGTAATGCTGTTACCTTTTGTACGTCTATTAGTTGAATTTCTATTTATCAGTTTAGTGGAATTTATTCTTTTCTTGTTATTTCCTTGTTTGGGAGAACATTTATTTTGTTTCTATATTTAATTACCAATTGTAGATTGCTTGTATTGATTTTCTTTTATTTGTCGATGTAAAATCGATATAGATTTAAATATTGATTTGAGGATTTTACCGACATCTATAGGTAGCTAAGGCAAAGTGCCGAGTGCTGTTTCCTAACCGCAGCGATAGCTTCTGTCTAAGAACTATAGATGACGCGTGCCTATTTATATTTTAATTTTTATGGAAATTCTCTAATTTATTCCTTGTTGTTTATGTTAAGCTTTGTTTTAGGATTTATAAATAATTTTATAATTATTCCGCATGAGATTATCGTTATTTAAGCCAAAATAGTCGTTTTAGTCATTGTTCCACAGATGTTTCTCTGGTACAGAGGGCGTCCTGGGTAAATTTTTATGTCAATTATGCTGGAACGTTTAATTAATCTTCCTTTCTGAATCCAGCTTTCGTCTTAACAACACCTTCGATGCAAAAGTAGATAACAGCTTCTCAGTCAGTCTTGTGCAAAATTAATCTTATATTTAGTGTAGCGTTAATCTGACCCTATTTAATTGTGGGATTAATTATTAGTTTTGCCAAGCATTATATTTTGTATGGCGTCTTAAATCTCATTAGAGGATGTACTTTTTTTTTTGGTTGAGAAGATCAATTTCTACTGTGAGTATTTTTAGCGAATATTTTATTAATGCTAATTGCGTTATTTTCTTTCCGTTCCGTCCCTTTTAGTTTGCGGTTTATGTATGGTAATTTATGCGGCTATTTGTGATTCATGAGACACGTGGTTGCTTTTTTTTGGAAGAAATTGCCGTTTCGTTTATATCTTAATGGAGGATTTTAAACTACCGCCCTTTGGACGATAATCTGCCGCCCTGTACCTCCTGGAAAATTCTTTGAGGTTATAACTATTGCGGAAATCTTGTGTCGGGTCCTTGTTGTTACTGTGTGGACAGATTCAGGTGTTTGTTAACAATTTTGCTGCTGCCTAAGTGTAATTAGTGTGCATAGAAACATTATCGATTAATTTAATTAGGCACAACCACTTGTGTCGTGCCAATAATAGTTTTCCGAGGCACATCGGAGTGATTAAATACTGTTTCATTGTCAAATCATATTTTCAAGTATCGTCAATTTAACTATTATAATTTTATGGCATTTAGGCCTTGTACAATTTCAATTTCATTTAACGTTCAATTTTTAAGATAATTTAAACCTCTTTGTGGGGGTTTTCGAGTAATTTTTGCTCGTGTTAGTGTTAAATTTTTCAATTATTTTTAATTCATTGAGATTTAGTGTGCTACTTTAATTGCCACACCTAGTATTTTATAAACTAGTGTAATTTGGTAATTTCGGTCTGAGTTATCGGCCAAAAGAGTATAATTTTTAACGATTCAACTATCCTAGTGTATTAAGTTCTGTAAGGCGAAAATATCGAAGCTATATTCATATCACCTAGAATCTAACGTATAGTCGTCACACGGCTTGGCGTATTGCCCCTGATATACAGGGTGTCTCATATGCTTGTGTTTTGTTTTGCAATTTAGCGACCAAGCTGCTCGGCAACTATAGGTTTAGTAATATTAGTTTGTTTTTCGCATTTATTTAACCTCATTTAATATGATTTTTCAAAATTAATTAAGTCAAACCTTTTGTATCTCATTTTATCATTTAAATTAATGTTTAATTTTATAATTTGAACAGTACTGCTTTCACGTTAAGTGTATTTAGAGTTATTGTTATTCAAGCACAATGTTTTATTTGATGTTTCTTAATTAAGCATTCTATCTGTGTGGGAATTTAAGAAGTTGATAATTGACTTTAGTAATTTATCTCATATTTTTTGTCTATTTAATACTTTTTGGTGACCCTTCCATTTAATTTTGGAAGTAGAATAAATAAATTCTGGTAATTTGAATGTGTGTGTGTTTGATTTTGCCAATCATTTTACCTGGGATTTAAATATTGAACTTGGTCCGGAGTTTAAAGTATCAAGTTGGTAGACAGTAGATTACTACGGACTGGCGCCTTGACAACTTATGACCTTCGAATTGTACAGTGTTTCGAACCTACGCTTCGCGACTGCAGTTACTGCTGTCTGGCATTTTTGACACCGACCTTGAGAAGTGTGAAAGGTAAGACCATAAGTGTCGTATGAGCTGGCAATAAATAAATAGACTAGCATCCCTTAAAATATTTTGATTTAGTCTCTGATAATTTTGAATAGAAGGTTAGTATTGTGGTGGCGTCATTCTTTCTGCCTCCTTGTAATTTTAGGACAGGGGGTAGCAGCATATCTTCTAGGGTTACACCTTAGACAAAAAAAAACTACATTTAACACTCTTTTTTGTTTTATACAGATTTCTACTAAAGATGGCAACTTAGTTGCCAAAATACGTATACAGATTTTTTTATATACGTTTTGTGGTGAGGGATTTTTCCTTTAGCATTTTATTTCAAATTTTTAGCAACAGTCTCCACTCATTATTGGATATTGATAGTGCAAAATAAGTTATAAAATGTTTATTAAAAAAATATATATTAAACATATAACTGATATCAAAGACAGAAGTAATGTCAAATGAAAAATGTGTCCATACTGTGAAATTACTATTTTATAGAAATATACAAATACACGTTTTGCATCAGATAATCATGGTAATTATTTGCAGACGTAAACATCGAAACACGCAACAGGATGTCATTTGGCACTAAATTATTATCAATGACAATTTATCATTTAGAGAACTGTTGTCAACGTGATTGGTTCAATTTATCCGACGGCTGTAGTACTTATTTTTCTTTCACGAGAACAATAGAGACAGGGACAGACAAGCTTTAACGTTTAAAACATCTTCTATAATGGCAGATACGCCGTAGGTCGGTAACTAATAAATTATTAAAAATTCGTTCCGCTGTTTTGTCTGTCACGAAGTCGTAGAGTTTGCGGAATCGCAATTCAATGAATAATGGTAGTCGTTCTTCTGATTAGCTGTTAAGTCACGACTTATGTAAAAATTACAATAGCTGTCCAAGTAATTTGCAATTAATTCTTGTTATGTAACGAAAAATGTTTTTAGACCTCAAACAAAGCAAATTTGCTCTATTGCTATTCTATTAACATCTACAAGTTATAGATACATTACAGTTTCAAAATTGTTTTTAACTCACTGAGAAGCATTTTTTTGCTGGAAAGTAAAGTTACGACTAGCTATCATATACTAGCATTTCGCCATCTAAAACTCGTGTTAGAAAATAATAATAAATTGCCTTTATTGAAGAAAGTAAACCATTACGTTGATGAAGGCTGGCGAAGTCTAGCTATAGCTATTCATACTCAAGCAGAGTCCATTAACAAATACAAGAAATAAGAACAGTAATAAAAACTAATGACGAGAATGTACAACAAAAATTTTGAAGCTTTTGAAATCGCAACTTATCCCGTGCAATCAGACATGGACCATAAACAAAATCACAATAGCTAAACAAAGATAAGGCCAACGATTCACAAAGTTGCCGCCTCAAAAAATAATTTAAAATACGCCTATTCGCATATAACACTCTCAAAGCTCCGTAGGACTTCTTTAGTAAGTAGGAAACATGTTCACTGAAGCGAAGTCGAGTATTCCACAAGTAGTCCAAGATCTTTCCCAACCTCGACAAAAGGTAAGCGATTATTTGAAATGTGTAAATGTAAGTTTGATTTTAAAAAATCAACACGACATTTAGAACCAAAAATCAACACATTAGTCTTGTGCGAATTAAAAAGCAAGTTATGTTCAATAGATAACTCATTAAACCTAAACAAGTCCGCATTAATATCATCAGCCCTTTGGTACTCATGAAAAGGAAATGAATGAAATAACTGTGTGGCATCTGCATAAGCTTGGATATTCCATTTATTAACAGATGATAGAATGTCTTTAGTATAAATTATAAAAAGCCGCGGACCTAAGATTGAACCTTGTGGAACTCCGGATAAAATAACGGAACTACTTGAAATATCACCACGATACGCTATTCGCCGTGTTCTTTCAGATAAGTAGTAATGCAGCAAAACCAGCGAACTATCGCAGAATCCGTAATATTTGACCTTAGAAATAAGCAGCTGATGACAAATGCCATCGAATAGTCCAAAAGAATAAGCACAATACAATTGTGCCAATTCATTATCAATAGACTTCATTATGTCATTCAACACATAAGCCAATGCAGTAGCGGTACTGAAGCTCTTCCAAAAATCAGCTTTAAAAGAGGAAAGGCAATTATTGGCAGTAAAGAAATTGCAAATCTGATTATAACGAACTCTGTCTAATATTTTAGAAAAACTGACAATATACTAATTATTCTTATATCAGAGAAAGTGGTAAGATTAGCTTTTTTTAAGGAAGGGGATGCCCAAGGCAGACTCCCACATAGTAGAAAAAAAAAGATTGTTCAATACAACAATTTACAAGATGTCTAACATAAGAATCAATGAAAGGACTGCAGTACTTCAGCATAGTTGAAGAAACATTGTCACACCTATAAGCATCAGTAGTAATTCTTCTTCTCAACTGATGCCAATGCAATCAAATAAGTCTTCAGGATTATGACGATCAGAGTTGTAATAAGCAATCAGATCTTTGGAGTTATCATTAACAGACTAAACAAAAGGCGCATAATAATCATTTATTTTATGAACATCAGCTAAATGATCAGGCAGTATAATATTCGAGGAGGATTTTACATTGAGAGGCTGAAGCTTAGACCATAATATTTTTGAATTTGAAGCATCATACGCAGTATCCAAATATTTATTTTTTTTCAAGTCTAACCATACTAAGTGTGAAATTTCGAAGTCCTTTGTTCTGTTCCAGTCATCAATAGATCTGGAATTTTTGAAATCAGAAAGAGCTCTGTCTCTCAACTTCATAAACACTTTTGGCTTAGTTATCCTAACCTCCACAATTAGGGCATGAAAATTAAACAAAGAAGTAATTAATTCATTTGAATTCATTACTTCTCAAGAGGGAGATTATACACGTAAATACAAAATTTGGAATTGATACCTATAGCGGTTTGACCGCTATCGTGGTCACACACATACACACACACACACACACTGACACACACACAGATACATTTTTTAAAAACCACTTTTTCGGTATTAGAGGACTTCAAAACGTGGACATCTGCAAAAATCTCGAGGTTGAAGATTTTCGTCATCAAATACTTCCTTATACTACGTATAAGAAAGTAAAAAGTAATAAAAGAAAAATAATAATAATAAACGTCCTTAACAACTATTGTTAGAACTATAAAAGAAACGAAAATTGTATATAGTTTCTAAAGAAAAATAAAAGAAAATGAAAATGTGTTAACCAGTGTAAACCAGTGATATCCTATAGTTATTATTATTCGCAAAACGAGCAGTGATTTATGATGGTTTCCATAAATAAAAATGCCATCTTTTGAGCACCAGTCCTGGTAACTTTTACTGCATCCATGAATAAACACCAGACAAGACAGCAATGTTTCTATTTCATTACACATAAATTGTCGCACTTGATTATACACCGCTCAACGTTCTCAACTAGTTCACGCAGGAAATACATCTATTTCAGTTCTTAAAATAGAGATAGAAATGTCAAGAGGAGACTGACTTTGTAATGTTTTCGCAGACAATGAAAACTGCCCGTCTCGTTTACCGGTACCGTCTATACAATAGCCTTATAACACAGTTCCGCAAGGTTGTTTTGTTATCGTCTTGCGGAACTCGTATTCTATATATGACTCAACGGGTGTATACGACTGAAGCGCCGTTTATTCCATTGTGTTTATTATTAGTAGGCCGCGCTTGCGGTATCAATAAACATTTGCATCCCGTGGAAAATCTATCGAGCTTCACAATGAACGGTTGACGGTCCGTCGGAAGCGATTGCAACGGACGTCTACCGCAGAAGATTAAAGAAGTATGTCTATAATATTCGCTCTAATGATTCCGCAATCGGTGAGGTGTTATTGATAGGAACTAAATCGAGTTACGGGGAATTATATTTCTCTCGGACGACAGGCACAGACGTCATGCTACATCGACTTTGTTCTTGTATAAATGAGTACAAGAAGTTCTGAAAGGTATTCAGCAAAACGCGTGATTTTTGACAGATAAAATATTATTGGTTTCGTGTTTTGTCTCTCTGATCTGTTTACTCTTTATTATTCCTCTTTGAAAGCAAACTGGGAAATAAGTAGATTTACAGTATTCATCAAATAGGCTTCGTATACCGGTTGTCTGTTTAAGCTTAGCGACAGTGCGGAAAAAATCTTGACAGTAAAAGGGATCAAGGAAATGTCAACAAAATTATTTTTAGGTTTCCAAAATGACCGCACAGGGGCGCAATTCGCAGAGTAAATTAAAAATTCGCAATTTTTCATTAAATTCAAATTTAATCTTGCCACCATTCAAAGGGCGGGATGGAAGGGGATATGCTTGCGTGCAAAACTACTTATAATTTCGGGTTATCTTAAGGCTATACGTCTAGCCTCGAAATCTGTTTTCCCATTTCTTAATCGTACTTTTAACGATATAATGGGGTGTGGTCACCACACGACTTCCTTATACGTATGAGCGTTTCAAATTATAGAATTTTAAGATTTTTTGTAGAAAGAAAGTACTTCTATTCTCACAATAAAGCTCTACAGAATGCACACGTACAAAATATTCGGGAAAAAAATGCTACTCGCTAAGAGTAAGTGTTCGGAATTTTGAAATTTCATGTATACAAAAACATTGCAAATCCAGCTCTAAATACTTTTCTACTATTGATAAATATAATAATTTACGACGTATTTGCAAAAAATCGCTATTCGATAAAAGTGTTACTTCCGGTCCAAATTTTGAATTTTTTTTTTACAAAAGGTATTGAAAATTATGTGTACTTTTATACTCGTAATGTACCTGCCTAGAAAGCATGACGCGATATATTCTCAAAAACCTGATTTTCCATAAGAGTAAAATACCTAATTTCGAAACACTTTTTTAATACGTTTTTTCTTAAATTTAGTTTTGAGTAGAGCGGAATTTTTTTATAAATTTGTTTAAACTTAGTGTTGACGAAATATTGGCAAAATTCGACTTTTTCACTGAAGTAAACTACTACTTCCGGTCAGATCTCAAGAGGGAGATTATACTCGCAAATACAAAATTTGGAATTGATAGCTATAGCGGTTTGACGGCTATCGTTGTCACACACACACACAGAGAGAGGCATTTTTTTAAAACCACTTTTTCGATATCAGGAGCCTTCAAAACGCAGACATCTGCAAAAAGCGTCGAAAATTTTCATCATCACAATATTTCCTTAAGATAGAAGAAGGCAAAGAAAGAGGAGTAGGAAATGTTGAAGAAAAAGAAGACATACATATTTAATAGCAGTAGTTTTTTTAAATAATAATAAATAATGATATTTCTATTTAAATTTAAATTTATCATTGTTCTGTTCTCTCATTGCAATTTTAATGTAGATGAAAAGTTCATCTACATTAAAATTGCAATGAGAGAAACTGTAATTTGATTGGAATGTACATATATCCGAAGTCAACTTCTGAATTAGTCAATTTGGTAGTACCTACATTTCTTTCAAATTAACGTAGACGATACTTTATTATTATAGACTGGACGTACCAGGTTTAAATTACGACGGTGCAAAGAAATAATGTAAACAACACGCAGTTACTGAATAGCACTATTCATATGGTGAACTGCAACAAACATTGTTGTCGAAAAAACGACAGCAAAAAAGTCCATTTTACTTGTAAATTCCTTTCTTCATCGGCGTAGGTAGAAGCGTGAGAGGTTTCTAAAATTTATTATATTTATTATATATAGGTATATACCTATTCATACCGATGTTAGTTTCGGTTTTTCATTGTTTTGACTGTTAATTATATATTTCGTAATTTTTGTATAAGTTCCTGTTTAATACCGTTTCATTGAATTTACTTCTCCCAATTATCTTGACGTAAGTGTGCATTGCATTTCGTTAAGTTTCAATAACATACGCATACATATTTAGTTATCATTTATTTTGATCTAGAACATTGTTTATGTTACTATGATATGGAAGAACGTCGAGAATGGCATTGTGAAACAATGGCGAGTTGGATTAAGGGTTATACTGATTGTATGTCCAGTGTCAGTGATTCCGAAATTTATTGCAAAGTCTATAAAATATCGTTACAGAATGCCCAAAAATCCCACGTACGTCACTTAGCATCGCTAGAACATACACAGAAATTGGACCCGTTGGAAGCTGACAATTTTAACGAAGAACTCTGTAACTTTAATGGCGGCTAATATCTCATTAAATAAACTTGACAATCTCACTTTGAAAACATTTCTCCAAAAGTATACTGGTCGAACTCTTCCTGATGAATCCGTCTTACGCAAATATTATGTTCCTAAGTGCTTCACGAAAACAGTAGAATGTATTAGAAGACATCTTTCAAATCAGTATCTATAAATAAGTGCCGACGAAACTTTCGATATATTAGGACGCAGGTGTAGTACTTCCAACTATTCCATGTAATGCATATGTAATAGCATCTAAAGTTATAAATACAGTTGATGCGGAAACAGTTGCTAAAACCACTGACGAGAATTTGCACAAAATGCTCCATTCGGACGACAGGTACAGGGAAAAAGTACTTTTATTTGTTAGTGACAGTGCCGCATATATGTTAAAAACAGGCAGACTATTAAACGAAACATATCCTTACATGCTGTATATTACTTGTGTAGCACATGCTCTCCATAGAATCTGTGAATATACTAAAGACACCTATCCGGAAGTTGATAGACTTGTATCCGCCTTTAAAAAAATTTTCACAGCAGCACCATAGAGAGTAGCTCTTTACAGGGAAAAAGTTCCATCTTTGTCACTGTCTCCCTCGCCCGTAATAACTAGATGGAGAACATGGTTGGAAGAATTTCGATAGTTTACAAAATTTCGTTACATGTTTAAATGACGATGCTCAAAGTATTTCTGAGTGCAACGAAGTAACGCAAGTTCAAAATTTAAAAAATCAGTTATTACTTCAGAAACACTTTGATTTGCCTAAACTAATCACATATTTTGAAAATCGAAATCTCAAATTAAAAGTTAGATTAACAACATTAGATGTGGCTATTAATAATTTCAAAAGTATTCCATGTGACTTCGGATGTAGCCTTCGCCAAAAGTTAGACGCAGTTTTTAATAGAAATCCAAATTTAATAACAGTGCGGCAATTGTGTATGGGGGAAATGACACAAAATCTAACAGCTAAATACGCTGAAATAAAAGAATATTTCCAGTACGCACCTATAACCAGTTGCGATGTAGAAAGGACGTTTTCTATCTACAAGGATGTACTTCATTCAACGATAACAAATTTTACAGAAGAGAAGCTTGAGAAAGTATTGCTAGTAAATATTAATACTCCTTTACTCAACTTGAACTACAAAATGAACAAGTAGTAACGTATCTGGTATTTTATAGATCACCACCCACTTGTTATCCAATTATATAAATCAAATTAAAACTCTTTAAAAATAGAAAATTTCGCCCATGGGCGATGAGTCATCAACCTCTAGCGTCCGGTCTATATTTATTACAATAATTATTCAAGGAATCCAAGTGTATCTATATAAAAATTTGTATAGCGGGATCGCGTCTATAGTTAGCAAATACCTAAGCTTACTTCAAAACAAGTATTCCTATTTTGACGTTATTAGTTTAGTTTCTGTGCTTGTAATTAAAAGTATTCGATAATCATTGGTGAATATTTTTACAAGTACTGATCATTATTAAACAAGTTTTTACTTATTGAAAAGTGTGTTTTAGAGCTGTATGTAGGTACTTATTATAAACTATATAACCGTGAACTTAATTGCCGTACTAATTATTAATTAAAATGTGCTCAGGGCATTCAACTACATATATATATATACATTCAGAACAAACATTTTTCTTTAATTTACCACCGGTAAAACTTGTACATATTAATTAAAAACCACTTGTTGAAAGTGAATTCTTCATTTTTCTCCTAACTCACAATATGAGAAGAAGAATGCCATCCCAGGAAAGTAATTACGTCCTTCGTGACTGTGAAGCATATTGTTCGGTAATGCAAAACTAGCGTAGAAAAACGGCGAGACTACTTTCACTAAAATTACCGCCTGCTGATAGCATATAATGCAATCAATAACCGCTTTGAAACGGTTACTATTATATTTAAAATTCCTCCTTGTTTATTAACTTTTTATGAGGAAGCTTACCTTGTCTGGCATTTTCTGCACGAATGCACAAGAAGCGTATTTATGTAACCTAATTACAATATCAATAATTATGAGTTGTATTTACTTGTTAGTAATAATGAAAATTAGTGGTTATTATCTTTTATATTGAACCATCCATTAATTATTATTGTCTAATTAAAAATTATATATAAAACGAATCCTGATATGACATAATTTTACTTTCTCTTATTTTTCCATTTAGAATAATATCATAAAATGTGATATTTTAACACTCATACTTCAAAGTCTTCAGTTTGCTTAATTTCTTATAAACACACAAACAAATAAAAACAGAAAATCGTGAATATTAAACTAACCTGAAAATAATTCGCCACGCCGATGAAACAAAATAGTAATATACAGGCTGATCTCCGTGGAGAATGTATATTGTTATGTGTAAAGATATTTCGAAACAGTTTTGATATGATTGCTGCTAATTATTAACACCTTCCAAATTTATTTTTTATGATACGTAGTGTTTCATAAGTTTGTGACTGATCATAGTTATTATTATTTGAAAGGAACATCTTGTATATTATTTAATTTTTGTATTTCCTGAAAATTTTTAGTCAAAAAGTAATAAGACAGTATAGGCCTAAAATCTAAAGCTTTCTGCTTATTACCATTTTTCTGAAAAATTCATTGTCATTAAGTTTAATCTAGTTTTTTGCACATTCAATTAGTAATGAAAAATAACCCAATATGCCTGTATTAGATCACCTTATTATGAACAACACTACCAAAAATTGTGGGCGTCTATTACGACGCTTTCTGCAAATATAAGATTTTCAGAAGAATGGTAAATAACTTTTCCCCAAATCGTATTCAATCACACCAAGCACTTTTGGAAGCAGATACAATAGACGATTCGTATTTTGTTTATGGGTTCTCGAAAGGTTAGTGAAGATGAAAATTTCTTGGATTTTGTACTTCATTCTATAATAACGGATTAGTGAATATGCATAATTTTCATTACTACAGTGACGAAAATCACATTTTTTATAACTCTCGATAGGCAACACAGATGGTGTGTCAATGTGTGGGATGGAATAATGGGAATGCTACTGGTAGGTTCGTTCTTTTTTGATGGTTACTCTAACGGTGCCGTGTTTCTTCGATTTTTAAGAGACAATCTGCCTGCACATTTGGAAAATATATCTCTTAATATTCGTCCAAAAATGTGGTTACAACTAGACGGTGCGCATTTTCAAGTAAACGTTAGAAATGAATTGGATAGGCAATATTCCAATAGGTGGATAGGACGCGGCGGACCACACAATTGGCTAATAAGATCCACAGAGCTAACGAGTTTCGATTTTAGTTAAATAGTCCTTTCAAGAGAATTTATTTATGCATTGAAACGGATGGACATAATTTCGAGCACTTGTTAAAACAATAGTTTTCTTTCACTACTGTTATTTGTTTAATAAAGTACGTATTTGCTATTTACCTAGTTATGACGCCTTTTAAATATTGTGACACAAAACCAATCAAACCGTTAGATTAATATATATATATACAGGCTGTCCAGAAACTCTCCTGACAAAGGAAGACCGAAGATTCCTCAGATAATTTTAAGACAATTTAACCCAATTCACCCTAGTCCGAAAATGCTTCCTAAGGTCATAGGCGTCCGTTTTGGGTAGGTAAACGGTTGTTTTAACGCATAACTTTTTTGTCTTTAACTTTTAAGCATTTGTGACACTAGATTATTAAATTTTCAGGTATTATAGTACTAAAAGGTACTCTTACTTTAAGTCGGTAGGATACAGCGTTTTCTAGAAAAATCGATTTGAAAATTTTTGGTTCTTTCGTCATTAAAATTCAATTTATTATTTCTTGCACTAGTTGGCTCTGAACTGCCAACAGAAATAAAACCTACGTTTTTAATTGTCAAATTGTTGTCAGTTCGCGAAGTTGAAATGACGAAAGATGAAATGACGAAAAAACGAAAAATTTTCAAATCGATTTTTCTAGAAAACGGTGTATCCTACCGACTTAAAGTAAGAGTACCTTTTAGTACTAGAATACCTGAAAATTTAATAATCTAGTGTCACAAATGCTTAAAAGTTAAAGACAAAAAAGTTATGCGTTAAAATAACCGTTTACCTACCCAAAACGGACGCCTATGACCGGTACTAGAAATTCGCAATTGTTGGAATCGATTCATCTCTGGAGGATAAATAAGCATACCAGTTTTTGTTTTTCTAAATAGAAGCGTTCGGGAGATATTAAAAGAAAACTAATTACAAGGTGCCATCTTCAAAGAGCTCTAGCTCCCTTAGGAAGCATTTTCGGACTAGGGTGAATTGGGTTAAATTGTCTTAAAATTATCTGAGGAATCTCCGGTCTTCGTTTGTCAGGAGTGTTTCTGGACAGCCTGTATATACAAGGTGTCTAAAGTTAAGTGTTCACCATTACTAACTTTTTTATTATAGAAGCTACGAAGTCGGTTAAATTAGCAAACTAGTAGGACTTTTTTTGCTGATTAAGTTAGTCAAAACAGAGAAACAATTGAAGAGCTAGTTTCTGAGATATTCACAAAAGCAACAAATTTTTAAATGAACATCCTGTATATTTCGACATATTTTGAAAGAGAGTTAAATTCTAAACAAAAAGTAAGTTACACACTATCGTCGTATATTTAAAAATAAGCGAATAAAAAGCACTTAAACTCTTTGATTATCATTACTTTAATATTATGTAAGTAGTATTAAAATAATGATGAATTTGTTGCTTTTGTGAATATCTCAGAAACTAGCTCTTCAATTGTTTCTCTGTTTTGACTGACTTAATCAGCAAAAAAAGTCCTACTAGTTTGCTAATTTAACCGACTTCGTAGCTTCAATAATAACAAAGTTAGCACTTAACTTTCGAGACCTTGTATATTATTATATATTAGCATTTTGAAAAATAAATTGCAAGAAATTAGTGTTTGAGATTGAAAATCCTAAATTACTAAAAAACTGTAAGTAATAGGTATAAGAAACCCTAATGCAATTTAACAATTAACATTAAAATCTAAATATGGTAATAAAGATACAGGCTGTTCCATTTAAAATAAGAAAGTTATTTGTCTTTTTCCAACCGTTAGGTTAATATATATTAGCATTTTGAAACTGAAAGTCCTAAATTACTAAAAAACTAAAAGTGATAGGTATAGGGGAAACCCTAATACAGTTTTTAAAACAATTAAAATTAGAATCTAAATATGGTAATAAAAATACAAGGTGTTCCATTTAAAATAAGAAAGTTATTTGTCTTTGTCAGTCAAAACAAAAATTTTGTTTTTGAACATCCTGTGTAATTTTTAGATATCAACTATAACTTATCTTAAAGTTTAATGTTTTGAGTACACAATAAATGCAATTTAAAATAATTCGCTCAAGTATGTAAGACGGAAATGTCTCTTAGATTTTGATCTACATTTTCAAAAATAGTAAAATATCTCGAAAAGAGGTTGAGTTTGATATAGGGAATATAACAATAAGTAGCCTTCATTAAGCCTATAGTATGAAAGTATACCATAATACATATACAGTGTGTGTTCTATTTAAATTTTCAAAACATTGGTGCGCGACATTTTTTGAATCACTCTGTATATTTCAAAATAATTTGAAAACGTACCACTAATAAACCTACACAAACCATAATAAAAATATTTTTAAAATATTTTACCGCTTTTCGTACATAAATAGAGAGGAATATGGTGCGATATCCTGTAGGTATACTTTGAACCTCTGGTGTAAATGTTTGTATAAACTGTTATTTTTGTGCTTAGTTCTGTATTTGATGTTACTGTTTTTTCTGTTCCATTTAGTTTCTGTCCATTTTAATAAAATAATTAAATAATAATAATACATGTGAAATACAAACTTCCTTTTTAAAAACTTTTAATGAAAGCGAATTTTAAATATAAAAATTCTTAATAAATTTGAACTCATAAAGTATGTCCCCATGACGATTGCTTCACTAAACATTACAAATAAAATACAACGTAAATATGCCAAGTATTTTAGGCCAAATAATCAAGAAAACAAATTTAACAAGTCTATTGCTTTCTTCGTGTAAATCTTGACAATAGTACCTACCTACATACACCGAATTAAGGAATTTTCTTTTGTCACTAATATGTACAAAATTACTTAATAATTCATTTATATTTCTTCAATACTAATTCAAACAAGCTAGATAAAGATATGGAAAATTCGATAGTATATAATAATTAATAATAGAAATCCAACACGCATTTATGGAATTTTAGGTCACTCGATGAGCAGAGGTTGCAGAAGAGTCATTGCCCTTATCCTATATTTTGGCGCATTACAGATCAATAACTAGCTAGCTGGAGATCATCCCTTTACTGAGCGAGCATGAGACTAAATTGATTAAAATTCAGGGTAATAAAACTTATCTGATATTGGAATTTACGTGTAAGTTTTCTAGATTGAAAACTTCCCCAATCATAAATTAAATATGTTCCAGATAACGTCCAGGAAAATAAATTTCTTTCTGATGAACGGGTACGTTAAACCGATTAAAGTGATTGATCGTTAAGCATTTAGTCAGCTTTACTTCAATATACTTAATTTGATGATTAAAAACATTAAATATCTTTAGACTCATCAATACACAATATATATTATTAAGGTAATATACCACAAAAAGTAAGATGAAATTTGTATATAAGAAACTGCATTGACTAAATTTTTATTTTCACTTTTTTACATAAATAAATAAATGAAAAAGTATAATAAAAATATATATCTTGCAACTGTTCTAGGAAATTTGGTATTAGCAAGGCTTGCTTCTATTAAAAACATAGATAAAACCTTATATATAAATATTGATAATTTAAATAACAATAAACTTACCTCCCCCATGCGTACTTCGGCACAATCTCTGAATGGTACAGATTCTTTACCCAACCATATGACATAGTAAATCGCTAGCCCCACGTACAAGGAATAATACAAACTGAGTAAACATCCTGCCATGAATTTTATGTATCCGACACCTGCAACAAATTATAAACAGTTAAAGGTAAATTTTACACAGTCTCTGACAAGTTTCAATTAAAACATATTAAAAGTATACATTGCAGCAGTAACGACTACGACTTCCGGGAATTTTTTGCCGTAAGAATCTATGAAAAACATTTCACCTACTAAATAATAAACGAAAAAAAATCAAAAATCAACAAAATGCATTCTTTCAACATTTCGAGCAGTAACAGCTACGACTATCGGTAATTTCTTGCCGTAAGAAGAGATTAAATATATTTTCATAAATCGTCAATGTCGCAAGAATAGTCGTCAGAATTTAAGCCTTTCAAGATATTGGCCGATGAATTAAAGGCATCTTACTTAAATATTCAATGTCAGTGAGGTGTGGCCACCACACGACTTTCTTATAAGTATGAGCGTTTCAAACTATACAATTTTAAGAATTTTTTTATACAAAACTTATTCAAAATCCTATTCTAAGTACTTTCAGTCTCTTAATAAATCGCTATAGAATGCATACATTGCAAGATATTCGAAAAAAAGTGCTACTCGCTAAGAGTAAAAGTGCTACTTCCGGTCCGAATTTTGAAATTTCTTGTATACAAAAAATATTGCAAATCCAATTCTAAATACTTTTGTACTCTTAATAAATATATATAGAATGCATAATTTACGACATATTTGCAAAAAATCGCTATTCGGTAAGAGTAAAAGTGGTACTTCCGGTCCGAATTTTGAAATTTTTTTTATACAAAAGATATTTAAAATTATAATTTAAATACTTTTATACTCGTAATGTACGGTTTGTCTCAAATTTAATTTTGAGTACATTTGAATTCTTTATAAATTTGTTTAAACTTAGTAATTGACGAAATATTTGCAAAATTCGATTTTTTCACTGATGTTAACTACTACTTCCGGTCTACCGATTTTACTGAAAAACTAATCAGATCTCAAGAGGGAGATTATACACGTAAATACAAAATTTGGAATTGATATCTCCAGCGGTTTGACCGCATTCATGGTCACAGACAGACACACAGACATTTTTTAAAAACCACTTTTTTGGTATCAGGGGACTTCAAAACGTGGACATCTGCAAAAATCTCGAGGTCGAAAATGTTCATCATCACAATACTTCCTTATATTACGTATAAGAAAGTAATTAAATGTTTGGGATGGCAACAACACAATTGTTCCTACTGTATAAACGTTAGAATATACAGGGTCCGCCATCCGTCTGGGATTGTCATATTACGGCTTTAATATTGCAAAATTCGAAAAGTTATGTAATGTAGGTGGTAGCCGACTAGTAGGAGCACAAAATAAAATTATTGGTAATTATACAAAGTGTTCAGGAAAGGAGTGTGATGTCAAAGTTGTATTTTTTTAAATGGAACACCCGGTATATTATGTGATTTTTGAATTGCGCAATTAAAAATATTGGGATTTCATATGGGATTGTATTGACCTAAAGCTTACGTTTTGGGAGTTATGGACGCATCAATTGGAAAAAATGCTATAATCTAGCAGGATGTGGATTGGTTAGTATAGTATTTAGAAATATCGTGCTTATCATGAAGTTTTCCACGTTAGTATACTTTTATTCCGAGGTATTAATTTTAAGCTACATCAATCTGTTATACAGGGTGTTCATCATACGCGAATACTAATTTTTCTCAATTTTTTCAAATGGAACACCCTGTATATTATTACCAATTGTTAATAAGGGCACTTCTAGCTTTCATTTGATATAAGGGTATGGCTGTCTAACTCCAATAATTTTCAAGAAACATCGAATTAACGTTTGAAATTTAACATCTTTAATAACATTTTGTAGAAATTATTTTACATCTGCTCATACATTGATATTGCACTACGAAAATAATTTTCAAGAAACATCGAATTAACGTTTGAAATTTAACATCTTTAATAACATTTTGTAGAAATTATTTTACATCTGCTCATACATTGATATTGCACTACGAAAACTATACAATTTTAAGCACAAAGTAATATCAAAAATGGAAATTTACTACAAATGTTCAAAAACTCGGCCATCATTTGCTATGCAAATGTCAAGTCTTCGAATAAACGATATCCTAACATGTTCCAAAATTTCAGGAGAAATATTTCTAAATGCTTGAGAAATTCTAATTTGCATATTTTCGGCTGTTGTTGGTGCTACTGAGTAAACCTGTTGTTTTATGTGTCCCCACAGAAAAAAGTCTACCGGAGTTAGATCAGGAGACCTAGCAGGCCATGAGATAGGACCTCCTCGCCCTATCCATCTTTCAGGAAGCCACTCTTGCAAATAATTCCTGACTGCTTGATGATAATGTGCTGGCGCACCGTCCTGCTGTAGGTACATCTGTTGCCTAGTTGCTAAATCAACATCGTCCAAAAGCAGCGAAGTTCATTTCTTAAAAATTCTAAGTATCTTTCGCCAGTCAATTTACCATTGAAAAAATACGGTCCTATAACATGTGATCCTAGTATGCCTCCCCAAACATTTAATGACCACTGATGTTGATGATCAATGTATCTAACCCAGTGGGGATTTTCGGTGGCATAATAATGCATATTATGCCTGTTAAGTGAACCATTGTGTCGAAATGACGCCTCATCACTAAACAGAATACAGTCTAACATTTCTGGGCGGATTTGGAGCCTTTGTCTCATTTCTTGGCAAAATCCTAGTCTATGCTCTAAGTCATCTTCATTTAACTGCTGATGAAGTTCCATATGATAAGGATGAAAATTGTATTTTTTCAGTATTCTTCTAACTGATGTTTCACTAATTCCCGTATCTAAACTGATATTACTCACACTCGCATGGGGATTTTCTTCTACGGATAACAGCACAGATAATTTATTATCTTCATTAGAAATTAGAAGATGTGTGAATACCTTTTTAGGATACGCAACGCTACCTCTAGCATCGAACCTTTCTTTTAGTTTTTCAAATGCCGTTGGCTTAGGTTTACGTAAATTCCGATAACGTTGCGCGTACAACCTATTTGCTAATAAACAGTTACCAGACCATTCTCCCAAAATGTATACCATATTTATCATTTCCGGAACGGAAAAATTCATCTTTAATCACAAAATTATGACAGCAATGACAGACTAGCTGCGCACAAGGAAAAAGTCAAACTCTTTTGTTCAATTTTATTTAAACTAGCCATGCCTACATGAGTTTTTATACAATACGTATTTATTCGTATGTGTATTTTTGTTGTTAAAGACAGAGAGCAACTGTGGCCACAGGCTTCCTTCTGGGCAGTTGGATAATAAAGAAAGATCATTACGTTAAGGCCACTAAAAACTTTGTGCTTATTTTCGTAGTGCAATATCAATGTACGAGTAGATGTAAATAATTTCTACAAAATGCTATTAAAAATGTTAAATTTCAAACGTTAATTCGATGTTTCTTGAAAACTATGGGAGTTAGACAGCCATACCCTGATATCAAATGAAAGCTAGAAGTGCCCTTATTAACAATTGGTAATAATATACAGGGTGTTCCATTTGAAAAAATTGAGAAAAATTAGTATTCGCGTATGATGAACACCCTGTATAACAGATTGATGTAGCTTAAAATTAATACCTCGGAATAAAAGTATACTAACGTGGAAAACTTCATGATAAGCACGATATTTCTAAACACTATACTAACCAATCCACATTCTGCTAGATTATGGCATTTTTTCCAATTGATGCGTCCATAACTCCCAAAACGTAAGCTTTAGGTCAATACAATCCCATATGAAATCCCAATATTTTTAATTGCGCAATTCAAAAATCACATAATATACCGGGTGTTCCATTTAAAAAAATACAACTTTGACATCACACTCCTTTCCTGAACACTTTGTATAATTACCAATAATTTTATTTTGTGCTCCTACTAGTCGGCTACCACCTACATTACATAACTTTTCGAATTTTGCAATATTAAAGCCGTAATATGACAATCCCAGACGGATGGCGGACCCTGTATATACAAGAAATATAATTTGTTTCCAGTGAAAGGGATGTCTTGCACATACTGGTGCAAGTGTTAACTATAGGTTTGTTCGAACCTGCAGTTCCGAACGGTTCTAGAACTAGTGCGCATGTCATTTAAGAAAAAGACTGTTCGGACCATGCAGTTCTGGAACTGCAAATTCTGAGAACTGGTAGTTCAGTGTTCGGTCTTTCAGAACTAGTAATTCAAGAACCGTTCGGAACGGTTCTAACAGTTCTGAATGATGGGCTAGTATTTGAAATTCTGATAAATCCGGAGCATGCGTAATTGTCATTCGTATCAGCTTTCGCATTTTTCTGGTTATGTTTATCGTATTTATGTTGAACTTCAGAGTTGTAGGTTAGTTTTTAAGTTGTCATTCAAGTACTTATTTGTTTTTTATTTTAGTTTGTGATATTATTAGAGTATTGGTGTGATCCGGTTTATCAAACCTATTTTTACTTTTTTTTCAGTTTTTATTCACACCCATTATATCAATTTTATAATAGCCAAAGTAAACAGCTATAAGTATGTAACTAAACATTAGTTTCTTCAAATGGTGGTTTATTGTTTTAGAAATTACTCCATTGACTACCATGTTCTTGAGTCAAGCAAATCATTCTTCCTCTAAGAATAAAGAGAATGTAATGGTACAATTATAGGAACTTGCGAACATGAAAAAAGTTAATTTATAATTATCATATATTCGTAGAGAAACTAACATATTTGTTAAACTTAGACAAAATAGTATTTAATATTATGTATACTAAACTTACAATTTTTGATTCGATGTGGCCCCCTTGAGATTTAAGCAAAATAAATGGAATCTGTGATATCAATATATTAGATATCCGAACAATCTATTATATGTATGTATTTGTACCTGTTATGTCATGAAAATTATAATAAATTGCAAGTTAATGTGACTCCTAGACTTGTGACACAAAACGTTCAGAGTCTGATTGATGTAAGTACCAAATCATGTAGGTATCGCAATTCAAATTACCAAAAAGGCTTTAATTCTCCAAAATGGATTGAAAGAGTGTACTACTTCACAGATTAAAAGAAAAGAAGAGGAGCTGACTTTAAACGCTGAAAATGTATTGTAATATATTTCTCTAAATTCATTATGATTGTTGATTTTATAGTTATGTAATACATATTTATTAATGTGTGTGTGCATTTGATGCACGTGCCTATTATTAATAACAGCTTGTATTAAAAATCCATGTTTTATTTACCCGGTTTATCAGAAATATCCATTACAAAATATTGAAAAATGTACTTCTGACAAGTTCTTCATTACTTTTTAAATCCTGTTGCAATTTTGAGATGTAACATTTAAATGTTCATTACGATTGACATTTGTCCACCAGTTTGGTGTTTTTTTAAAAAATGCAGAAATATCCATAGGAAAATTTAGAAAAAATTATTTCTTATAAACAACTTTTTGACTACTTTTTAAATACTGTCGCAATTTTGGTGGTTAGATGCAGATGCAGTAACATTGATTGATTGATTGATATTTGTTCACCATTTGGTGTTTTGTAATATATAAATATATTGCTTATATAAAAAATGCAGAATTATCCATTACAAAATTTAGAAAAACGTATTTCATATAAACAACTTTTTCATTACTTTTTAAATCCTGTCGCAATTTTGGTAGTTAGATGCATTAGCTATTAAAAGTTCATTACGATAGATATTTCTTCCAATGAGTTTGGTGTTTTTTAATATTACTATTACTAATGTTGGTAGTACAAGTTTCCCTAAAATTCCAATTTTAAAACTGTTCGAACCTTCAGAATTTCGAACCGTTCTAGAACCAGGATTTGGCCGGACATGCGCATTATTATCAGAACTACTAATTCTAGAACGGTTCCGGAACTGTTCAGAACTGGAGGTTCGAACAAACCTTAAAGAGAACATTTGATCATCGGTTGTTAACTACTGGAGCGATATTTATTGGTCCCCTGATCTTTTCCTAAATGATTTTTATCTACGAGATTGCTTTAAAATATCAGTGTATAGTCTCTTAGATAATAGACTAAATCATATAGAAACATTGCGAATAATGATACAATTTCAAATATTGGAAGAAATTCTATTTACATTCGCACCAACAGATCATTTTGAAGATTTAATAAAACAAATAGATTTTTACTTGTGCTTTTATTGCATACAATTCCTTTACTTTCTTATACGTAGTATAAGGAAGTATTGTGATGATGAAAATTTTCGACCTCGAGATTTTTGCAGATGTCCACGTTTTGAAGTCCCCTGATACCAAAAAAGTGGTTTTTAAAAAATGTCTGTGTGTCTGTCTCTGTGTGTGTGTCTGTGTGTGTGACCACGATAGCGGTCAAACCGCTACAGATATCAATTCCAAATTTTGTATTTACGAATATAATCTCCCTCTTGAGAACTCATTAGATTTTCAGCAAAATCAGCAGACCGGAAGTAGTAGTTTACTTCAGTGAAAAAATCGAATTTTGCAAATATTTCGTGAATTACTAAGTTTAAACAAATTTATAAAGAATTCATATGTACTTAAAATTGAAATTGTGAACAATTTTATTAAAAAGGTTTTTCGAAATTCCTACCGGAAGTAGGTCTTTTACTCTTATCGAAAATCAGTTTCTTGCAAATATTTTGCAAGTCATGCTTTTTAGACAGGTACGCTACGAATATAAAAATATTTAGAACTTAATTTCCAATATCTTTTGTATAAAAAAAAATTCAAAATTCGGACCGGAAGTATCACTTACTCTTACCGAATAACGATTTTTTGCAAATATGTCGTAAATTATGCATTCTATGTATATTTATGAAAAGTACAAAAGTATTTGGAGTTGGATTTGGAATATTTTTTGTATAAATGAAATTTCAAAATTTGGACCGGAAGTAACACTTTCATACGTATAAGAAAGTCGTGTGGTGGCCACACCTCATTTTTTCGGATTTCGTTGGCTTAAGGAAAATACATTATTTATATTTTAGAAGAGATTACGTTTTAATTTTTAATGGTTCAAAAGAGTTTATTTCAATTTTATTTGTTTATGAATAGAATTACAGTCAATTCTCAAGATTATTTCAACTTCAATTTTAGCACTAAAACTTTGTAGTATGTTTTAAGAGGGGCATTTTTACCAACTGCATCTGGACAAATCGAAACTTGTATTACTAGCGAGACGGTAGACGCAAGTGGGTGTGAGTAGGTGGAGCTAGACGATTTTCGCGTTTTGATCAGAACCCCTCGGTTTTATTCACAGATTCTGTTGCTATGCAGGTCGGGAAAAGACACTCCGTTCTGAAGGAAAAAAAATTGGCGCAGAACCAGTTCAAACAAATTAAATAAAATTGTAGAATAAAAATTACTTATGTCGTATTTTGATTTTTCATTCGACTTGCATATTTGCTTTTTTTGTTCTGCTGATTTCTTATAATAATTAGATTTCCGCTTGCTCATCTGTTATATACACTCCAATATTATAGGTATAGTCCGTTTCAAGATATAGTAACCTGTGGGAGCTTGCATTCGCACTATATCTTGAGACAGACTATACTGCATTTCTTTTTTATTGAAAAAAGTATCTGTCATTCGGATTCAAGTCTGCAATAGCTGACCGATTCCGATAGATTTGCGTCTTCGCTAGGCCCGGTAGAGATACCCTAAAGTGGGGATAGACGATGCGATCGCTTCGAAAAACACTTGCTTGAAATGTGTGTGACAATGTTTACTATTTAAAATTTCTTATCTTCAAATATCATTTCAAATATTTAATTTTTTTTTATATCGCTCATCAAATGTGCAGCTGGCGCGTAGAGGTTGCTTTTTTCTTTTGTGTACCAGCATTAGTTATAAGACATTAATCAAATGTATGCATTTTTGTTGTTATTTCTAAAACACATAACTTTTTTAAGAAAATAAATTATCACAAAAACTGACCTTGACATTATAAATTTATGCCTTTTGCATCGCTAACCCAAATTTGAGATTCTAAAATTAAAAAATAAATTTAAAAAAACGCCAAACGGCGATGCCTTACGGGGCTATAGTTGTCGATAGGTAAACGCTCCTCCAACCGATAACCAATACATCAAGCACTGGTCGTCTGGTTAGCTGTATATAATGGGCTTTCACTTAAATTATTATTTAAAGTAGCTCAAAATTTTGATATAAGATTGGTGACGTTGAATAAGATAATTTAAGATGACGTGCGTAAAATTCTTTTGTAGAAAAATTACTGACATAGCATTAAATTAACATCAAAGAATACTCCCAAGAACTACTTGGAATTACGTGTAATAGAAATTCCGACCAATAAACCAGTATAGGAGGTACAGCAAGCCTAAAATAAATTTATGTGTATTTGCATTGACCACCAGATAAGAATTTGTTTGTATAATAAGTAATGGTATTCAAGGAGAACCATTTAATAAGAACGTCGTCATCTGTTGCGGAAATCAGTATCAATAATTCGCGTTTGATAATCATTCCCGCACTTAACGAAATTTATACAGAAATACATGAACATCATTTTTAAGAATTAACTGAGATGTCCAATATGAAAATTGTTTTTCTTGAGGGATTCATTTCTCGACATCTGCGTTACTTTCAGCTGTTCGTTTTATTCGTCTGACACCTAATTCGGTTGCAAAGAGTATTGCAGTCTTCATGCTTCACAAAAAATTTGTTTGAAAAAATTTGTACTAGAGAATTCTAATGCAACTGCTCAATATAGGATCACATATTATCATTCAAGTCCCACTGCGGTAATGTGTTTTTAGTATAACCGCATCTTCCTCGTCCGTAAGAGACATACTAACATTTGTTAATATAAAGGCAAGTAAATGGTGAAAATAATAATACAGAACTAATAGAGAACCAGACAATATAAGGAGCGACTAGGTGCTGACATTTTGCTATATTTTTCAACCTAATCAATTTCAAAATATACTAAATGTTATGGCAGTAAATTCATGCGTACCTCAGTCATTAAAAATCACGCTGTATATCTAGTATTCAACAACATCTTTATCAAATGATCTAGTCTAGTAAAACAGGTTTATAGAATACTCTCATCTTTATGTTTTGTTATATAATAAATAAGAAATCAAAACTCCTACAACTATTACATATACACTATCCAGAAGTTATTATTTTCAAGGTTTGCTTATGTTTCTAGTTTTTGCGTGACTTCGTTCTCGCTTGTGGTTTCAAATTTTCAATATCTCGGATGATTATGCGACATTTATTTCGTTTTTTATTACACAGTATACAGTATCTACGTGAGGTATTAATAGTCATTTAAAAATAGAACGTAATTGCTTTTTTTCTGCTTCTGTCCCGTGGCCGCAAAGTGCATGGATGCATTTCCCAATACCGAAATCGATTTACGCATTATAAAATGAGATTTCAACTAGTGCTGCGATACGTGCTTTAGCAAATCATGCGATCGGCCTACTATGCCCATAATAAGCAAACTAATAATGATGGCACGTTATTGCGAAGTTTACCTTGTAATTACCTTTATCGCGATTACATTTTTAAGGAATCTGAAAGTGTTACTAGGCAATTCGATGTATATAAATACCATGGCTGTATTGAAATTGTACTTATTGCTTGGGTCAGTCAACCCTATATAACAATAATATTTCACATTATTTCTAACAGAGTTTTATATTTTTATTTTTGCAATAGAAATGTGTATTTTAAAGACGTCGTGATATGTCACGTGTTCTGATGCCATATTAGGCATTCAGGGGTTTTATCATGCTGTTAACAAGTTTCTATTAATAGCTTAACAAAAGTTAAATTACCTAAAGCCAAGCAATAAAGTGTGGACACAGTCACATATAGTAACAAGGTAGTAATTTCACTCCCTTAAAAATCATGTTTCTATCTCCGTAAAATATATGTCCACTGACTTATGCGCTGTAGTCCAGTAGTAAATCGAAGAAATTTTAACCAATGTTTGGAGTAGTTGATAAAATATTAAATAGTGATTAGGATTACTTACACATGCACATAACCTAAACATTTTTTTTTATTATTATTGACAGCGTTTATGTTTTCAATGCATTTGTTTGCTGTATGAAAGTATGTATTTCTTTGAATTAATTAATAATTATTTTCATCAGTGATTTTATATTTTTATTGCTTCTTCTCTAAATGCAATGACCAGTATATTAATACATATTTTCTTCTGATGAGTACGATTCAGTTTTGGAGTTTTTTTTTAACTATACCACAATTCTGGGAGTATATCTCAAATAGTGAAGATTCTAACATACTGTGGCTTTATGCTTGTGTTTGCTGTTTTCCTCTTTGTAACTGCATTTAATAGCACTTTATTGAAGTATCTTTTTCATCGAACATCTTTTTAAATCACCCCAGATATGTCATTAATATATTAAGTATATTGAAAAATTACAAATGGAATTGAAAACATAGAAGAAATTCTACAGAAGCTGGCAGGTTTACATTGAGTGCTTATACAGACACTACTTTTGGCTGACTGGATTAGAATGAATAATGAACATGCTTGTAAGTTGACGTGCAGTTAAATTCTTGATTGAGAAAACAATCAATTTTCTTTGATTAAAGGATATACAACTACTTAGAATATCTTGGTTTGAATAAACAGCTGATATATGTATGGTCTTTCAGAAAATGTATCTGGGGCTTTTTTATTCACCCTACAGAAATTTGGAGCAAGCTAAATCGTCTCAGATATGGAAATGGAACGTTGATTGATAATCCAGCTTAAGACTCTAGATGCAGACCTTTTTTCAACAAATTATTCCTACTTTTATGATTTTGTTAGATATCATATATTTTACATATTTTTAGTAACTGTTAATTTCATATAGTATATGTCTGTATATTTTATTAGTTTTAAGTTTAAGGAACACATGGGTACCTAACAAAGTATACGTTATATCAAATATGTGTGTAATATAAAACAATCGACAACATTGCCTTTATCTAAACATTTTTATTAGAAAATAGGTTTTAGTTATTTCAGTAGTAAAAAAATTAATGAAAATGCTAGATAAATACTATGCTTTTCATTCTTCATGTTAATACATTTCATCATATTAATGCACACTTAAACCCTGTATTGTCTTCCCATGCGATTAGTTATTTGGGGGATTTACACGTAAGTGAACCATTTTCTAGTTCAAATCACAAGGCAAGAAATTTTGAATTTTGAATTTGTGATTTATTAGTTACTAGCTGGTCCACAGACATTGTTTTGCCCTTTCCGGTAGGTGGCGCGATGAGTTTGATTTGGTTAAAGTATCTGTATAAGATAGTCTGGACAGAAGAGGTCGTTAATGCGATTGCAGGATAAATTTTTCATTAAATTCTAGATTAAGATAGATTGAAAATTTTTCTAGCAACATTTTTAGACGTTTTTATACAACTTTCATTTGAAACTTTTTGATCTAACTCCCATATGAAGGGAAGAGGGGAGGGGGGTATGTCTGCGTACAAAAGTCGGTATAATTTTGGTTTGCACAAACGGATTTTAATGTTTCTGGGCTCATTAGACAGAGAATCTCACAAAGAATTGAAGGACATGTAGCACGAAATTACGTGATTGTCAAAGAAAATAACAGGGGGCGCTGTTCTCAATGTATGTATATTACTGGTTTTTTCTTTAAAATTTTAAATGGAACGGCATATTTTTAATATAGTAATATTGAAGCATATAAAAAACTGAAGAGAATGATGAAAACCGGAAGTTGCTACCTTTTTTCTTGACGAAGATATAGTCATACGAAGACAATCCAAAAAAAATAAACAATTTTTAATATAAATTTATTTATTTATTGTGAGTAATAACTTTATTTTAATTTTAAGTGTCACTAGACAGTGTATAGTTCGCTTTCACTTGAATTTTCATCATAGTCTTCCATAAATGTATTTATTTCAATCTTCTCACCGATTTTTTAATTCTTGCATATGTTACATTAGGTAGATCTAATTATAGGAAAACAGCAAAAATAATTTCCATAACCCATGAACTAAGTAGACAATAACGAGAAAGAAAAAAAATATCATATAATGCATTAGTTATAATCAAATCATTTACTCATTAGTATCAAAAGGGTACACAAATTGATATCTAAATCATCCCCGCCTGAAATGAAAGTAAATAAAAGAACCTATTATATACCTAAACATAAATAAGAAAATATATTGACCAAGTAATATAAAGGAAAAGAAAATATATTTAAATCAGAAAGTACAAAAAAAAAACAAGAAAAAACTTCAACTTAACAAATGTTCAAAGTGTTCACCTTCATTTTCAATACACGTTTACTTGTCGATTAGTAGAGAGCAGAGTTACTTCCATTTCGGAGGCAGCAATTGTTGTACTCGACTTTTTGTGATAAACTATGTCTTCTATTCTGCCCCATAAATAACATCAAGAACATCTGGCAAGGTGAATAAAAACTCAATAATCTTTTCTTCCGGGATAATTTAGGGAATATTTCCTCGAAGCAAGAATGCATTTTCAAAGCATTGAAAATACATTCTGATCATCTCATAAGCTTCAACGTTAGAATACGACATATTACAAACTTAATAATTATGTGCAGTTGTCCAAAAAGACTTAATTTGCTAAATACGTACAAAAAGTTTAACTACAAGTGACACTAATACCTTAGTAAATAACTTGAATTTCGATTTTCATGGCCTACCTTGGAAATCTTATCATAATGTAATTTAGTATCACTGTGCATGCCATGTTGTATGACAAAAATTTAAAAAAAAAAGCAAACTACACTGTTCACTATTATTATCTTATTTCAATGTTGGAAAGGATAAGAAATGATATTTAAAAAATAATAGCCAGAGTATTTAAAAACATTTAAAAGAAGAATCTAACGTAACATATGCAATGAATTAAAAAATCGATAAAAAGATTGAAATAAAAACATTTAGCGAAGAGTATGATGAAATTTCAAGTGAAAACGTACTATACACTATCTAGAGACCCTATTAAAATTAAAATAAAATTATTACTCCCAATAAATAAATAAATTTATATTTAAAGTTTTATTTTTCTGGATTGTCTTCATATGACTATATCTTCGTCAAGAAAAAAGGTAGCAACTTCCGGTTTTAATCATTCTCTTCAGTTTTTTATGTGCTTCAATATTACTATATTAAAAATATGCCGTTCCATTTAAAATTTTAAAGAAAAAACAAGTAATATACATACATTGAGAACAGCGCCCCCTGTTATTTTCTTTAACAACCACGTACTTTCCTGCTACATATCCTTCAATTCTTTGTAAAATTCTCTATCTAATGAGCCCAGAAACATTAAAATCCATTGGGGCAAACCAAAGTTATACCAACTTTTGTACGCAGACATGCCCCCCTCCACTCTCCCCTTCGTATAGGAGTTAGATCAAAAAGTTTCAAATGAAATTTGTATAAAAACGTCTAAAAATTTTGCTAGTAAATTTTTTAATCTATCTTAGTCTATAATTTAATGAAAAATTATCGAATTTTTAATTCATCTTGAGAATTGCGCCCCCTTGCGATCATTTTGAAAACTTAAATATATTTTTGTTGTAATTCCCGTCATCCATTTTACTATCAAGTGTTTTTCCGCGAGGTTGTACGATAAACGGTTGCCGGGATATGGCCGGTGGCCGAGCTTAAACAGACACCCGGTATATGTATATAAAGATTATTATTGTTTTAATATATTTATTGTTTAGAGAATTTAATTTTACAATCCTAATTATATTTTATTATCTCATTTACCATTAATTGCGTAATTTCCTCTATACCAAAGTGCTTTAAATTAAATTTAATCTAATGTATTCTTCAAATATCGATAAAACATAATAATTTTACGATTTAATATCCACGATTGTTGCGATTCCTTTAATGAACGTATATAAAAATATGTATTTTCTTTCAAAAAATTATTTATTGTGGCTAATCGCATCTATAAAAAAAATGTGATGCTACTATTGATATATTTTCAAATGTGCACGAACATCCTGGATATTCCATTTAAAAAATTGTAGCGTGACCGCATATTTTCTTGAAACACAATGTAAAATCAGAAATAATTTTACTAAATCTACACGTTTACTCTAATTCTATTCTTAATTGTAAATTATTTTAATAGTTTGTGAGAAATTACACATGTAAGTTCAAGGAAAGATAATACATGTATGTATACATGTATTATCTTTTGTTATAAACTTGAAATAATTAGTTTTTTATATCATTAACAATTAACATACAAACACTAAAACATGATAGAATGTAAAAATTAATACTAAATGCAAAGTTTTATTGTTTAAGGATATATTTTAATGTTTTGAAAGAGACAATATATACCTATAATCTACAATGGTAAATATTGTGTTAATAAATAAAGCACGCCCAGTTCTGTGGATTCTAGAATAATCATCAATTTGGGATGGAACATTCACGCCAAAAGAAAATCATTCTTTATTTCAATTAATTTAAAAATAATGTATGTTATCTTCTGTAGTAAGGAAAAAAAATATATTGCGTAAATAATAGTCACCATGTTATTTATTTAACTATTTTAGTAAGCTAAGCTACATAGTTCGTTTTACACATAACTAGTGGTCGCCCAGCGGTCGAAATGCGATCTTAATTCATTACATTTTTGAATTTGAACGTTATTGAGGTTCTTTCGTCAAACAGTATTAAAAAGCGGTACAAAGTATTTTCTTGGCGTATTAATATACAGGGTTAGTTTTAAATAGCGTAATTAAAAAACGAGGGTGAAAGAAAAATATGACTAATGCCCGTAAAAAAATCGCGGTCCAATGTGCATGCAGTGACGAGAAATTGATTTTTCTTTTCTCGAGTCCAAGCCTGTCGCAGTTAATATACAAACATAATAATTTTCATTTAGAGGAATTTAAGTTTCAAAATAATATGCTTCTACACACACGCACATAAAGGCGTGTATTCACAAAAAAAAAACATCTCCATAGAAAATCTTTTCAATTGGCATTTATTCTCTAACAAAGGTTGTAACTATTTGCATTTTCCCGTTTTTTGGAAGAACCTTAAACCGGTAATATTAGTGGTATTTACGTAAATGCGTATAGGATAAACAAAGCTATGGACCGACTTTAACTATATTTTGGCCCCAAAAATTTAGACATTTTTGATGAGTTACTAATAAGTTTCTTTTTTGATTTCCAGTTAGACATTTGTACGTATTCTTCAGATTCGTATAGCCTGGTACCTATTTATCGGTAACCCTGTATAGATATATTAAAAAAAAATAATAGGTAAGTACAGAAAGGGAATTTAAAGAAAAAATAATACAATGAACGGCATTCAATGTGACCATCGATAGATAAGCGCGCCGTGTTTAGATGCAAACCGGTCATTTCAAAAGACGGCAGCTGTACAATAAACTTAATATTATAAACTAAATATTCATGATAATCAGCATTATTCTTATTTGCTTTTAATACTCGTAAATAAACACAAATAGATAAATTTCTAGCACGCTATGTGTTATTATAACTGTATCTGTTTAATTAATATTCAATCGATAAACAAGACCGTAAATAAGTTAAATTCTGGCATAAATTGTCCTGTTTAAAAAAAACTCGTTAGAGCGAATTTCCACGTTAGCAGAAAGGCAACTATGTATGTAGTTCAGATAGATGCGACATAAGATAATGTAATAGATAATGTTGTAAATGACCCAATCAAATTCAAGGCAATAAAAATTAAATATTCGCACTCGACATCCGCAAGTGATACGCGTGAAGATCATATAAAATATGCTAGAAAAACGAGAAATTCCAGTACATGTGTTTTTGATGATGTGAGGAGCATTCATAATTAGTATAGAATCTGTATAATTAAACTTGAATGTCTTTCGACTGGAAATTGATGAAGTACTGGGACCTTTTTCAAGCATTATTTGCATGTAATAACATAAATTTTTGCATAAACTGGAGTCAGTTAATACTAGGGCTACGGCTAATGACAGACATGAAGAAAATAAATGATGTTAGAGAAATGACAAACATTAGATTTTTTGCAAATATCTAGGAAGGCTTTTGATTTTTTGCATTAACCACAACGAGTGGAGCTAATAAAACTCCAATTATTTTCCCTTTTATTTATACGTTTCTTCATTTCTTAATCAGTAATTTAAAATATATCTTATCGAAGGATCAATTAATATAATGTATTTATTTATATTATGTTTTCTTTGCTTGAACGTGGGAACATACAGGCTGAAATGTGTTTTGGATGCTTTTCATCAAATTAAAAGCATTTAAATTGTCACCTATAGTTGCGTTGATCTTAAATTGTTTAACTTATTATCAGAAAATATCAAAGAATAACTAAATGAAAAAATTTAAAATCGACTTCAGGTGGATGAATTCATTCATTCAAAAATTCAGGTGGATGAATGAATGAATTCATCCACCTGATGAAGTCGCTGTGCGACGAAACAACGTTGTAGTGGTTTACTGTAATTAAAATTTTGAAACTTAATCAGTGTTTTATTTTTATTATTATTTGTCATGTCATGTCATGAGTTTCAACAAGTGTGTCCCTCTTCAATTAATATTTTAAGATAGAAAACAATATTTTAGAGTAAATATTAAAGATCTATGTAAGAAATTGAGTAATATTTGTTTTTTAATGATGAGACTTTAATCACAACTAAAATCGGAACTATTGTCTAAATTTTAAATAGTATATTATGCAATGAGCATTTAATGATGGCTATTAAGTCACGAGAATGAAAATTACGACACGAGCCGAAAGCGAGTATCGTAATGAATACGAGTGTCTTAATAGCCATTAAATGCGAGTTGCATATACTATTTTTTCTACGACCCCATAAGAAAACATTATTTTTTGAACATTCCATTTCACAAATTGAGCATAGAATTTTCCGTACGTTTTTGCGAATTTAGCTGGTAATAAATTGTTCGTGGCCACTAAGGATTGTTCCATAATTTCTGGTGGAGTCAAATTTTAGATTTCACTGTCATTATCCCTCATTTTTACCGATTATATGTATTTTCAAAAAAGCACAAATTTTAACTACTTACTTAGTAAATTGCAGAGAACTGTCAAATTTAATTAATTTTTATATCTGTCAGATATGAAGTGGCCATATTGAATATTGATGAATATTGGAATGTCGCATTCCTATTGGATATAAACTTGTATCTTAATGAAAATCTGTATCTTAATAGACATCATTAAAGTACACGTTCAGCATATCTAATAATACAATTAAAGTATGGGAATAGAAAAACTATATTTTAGCACATATTAAATATATATGTAAAAAATGAGTATTATTTATTTTTTAATGACGAGACTTTCACCACAACTAAAATCGGAAAAATTGACTAAATTTGAAAACAATATTGTACTCAATGATGATCCAAAGAAAAACCAAAACTACATTTTCCTGCGTGCCCCCTAATTTTGCCGGTATGTGTATTACTGGTAGTGTTCATTTTTTTTTCATATGCTAGTATATAATTACTGCAAATACAGAGGCCAAGTTAAATTACCGTGGATGTAAAAGGGACTGATAATATAAGCCAATATCCACCCAAAACATTAAGGTTTTGGAATAGTGCGTATGGTATTCCAAACACCAAAAAGTATTTTCCAGCGTCCAGTATATACTGTTATGTTTGTTTACTTCACCGGCAACGCAAATAGCTTCATCAGAAAAACAACATTATTTACAACATTTTCATTATTAAATAATTAATTGATGCGGGTGATACTTGTTGAAACTATATAGTAAAAAATAACAACACTGCGTTTGAGAGTTTCAAAATTTCAATATAGCTTCACAAAATTGTACAATGTAGCTTCACTGAAACACTGTATTTCATCCACCTGATAGAGCTACAATGTAATCACGTGCAACAATATTGTAGTGGCAACTATAAGTAGAATTTTGAAACTATCTAACCCAGTGTTGTTATTTTCAATATTAATGAAAATATTTGACATCTCTTCCCAAAATTCTAGTCTCCTATCAAAAACATCCTCCGTCATTTAATAATAATGTTATTATTATATTTTTCCCTTTTGAAAATTGAAACAACTGATGACGACTGTAAAATATTGAAATCAACCGCTAATTCATTGGTTAATAAATAGAGATCTTCAGATACAGCCAATGAAGCGTCCAGTTGTTCTAGGCTCATTACTCCTTGCCAAATTTTGAATGCTACATGTTTGTTCAAAAAGTTTAAAGTCTAACCAACAACGAATTTAGAAATTTGATATCTAGTTGAATGCGTGTTATTAATAAATTACATATAATTGTATTTGATGTAAACTGTAACCACTGATAAGATTTTGACAGACTGCCATATGCTAAACAATTTTATTTGTGTTATTGTCAAATTACAAATAGATGACAGTTTGAATATTTAATTTACTCTACATATAACGTCATTAAAAATAATGTTATTTATCTTAGATGTTAGTAACTAGGTTTTTTTAAAACATATTTTTTAAATACTTGGCGTTTTTTCAATGTATCAAAACAAACTAAAAAATTAATGCTATCGGATGGTACCGTAAAATTTTAAATGTAGATACAATTACATAAATTACAGCCGCACGCTTTTAAATAACTTTGTATATTAATTTAATTTAAAAACCTAAAAATAAATCACTCAGTCTAAAACGTCGCTAAATTTACGTTTTACGTCCTAAACATCAGTTACCGATACCTTATCTAATTCACTATATATCAATTTATCTGATCACACTGTATATATATAGAACTATTCAGTCTTCGGAAGTTCATTGTAGCGTAACACGATCACAAACACAAAACACTCACCTCTGAAGAAAGGTACTGCTCTCCATGTCTTCATAAATCCCTCCTGTACGATCTGTCCTAATCCAATTTCAAGTATGAGAAGCGGAAGCCCGATAAGTATCGCTAATATGATGTAGGCTATGAGAAAGGGTAGTCCGCCTTTCGCCAGGACGACTTGGGGTAGCCTGTATACATTACCCAATCCGCAGGCCCAAGATATCGTACACAATACCGTCTCAACATAACGCAGACAGGTGCTACATTTCTGAAACAAAGAAAAAACAATATTAGATTGCACAGAATAGCAAAGGGAGTCTAAAACGTTTACCCTACGATAGCGCAAAGTTCTATATTTAAAATCATAGGTGAATACTTGAAAAGATCTCTTTTGTGTGGAGAAGGGACTTTTTGTAGTAGTCATGATAAGAAATATGTGTGCGGTGCGTATGTTTCGATACGTTTTGAGTTATTTTTTTGTCGTCTGCCACTTTCACTGCCCTTGGTTTTAATGATATCAAGTTTCACTGTCGTTCGAAAAATGAAGAGGAAATACTATTTGTGCGGTTGGTCAGGGCGATTTCCTGATTTTACCGCCACCACAGAAGCAATCATACATAACATGATAAAACAATCATCATTTCTATATATAAATTCTTCGACGAAGGCTGTGATAAGAATTGTTTCAGAAAAACTGAGAATAACAAGTTTAGTTTATCAGAAAGTTAACTAATTGGCGTGTTTAATTGATATCTAACGATTAAATATACTTTCTCCATAAAATTGTCTTCGCACCTCTTAAAACAACTACGTATACATGAATAGTACACATTTTTAATTTCTACAAGTTCCCGTGGCTTTGAAATATGTACGATAACGATATGACATGTTCAATAATGTCATGCAATAACAATACTGGATGCGATTTTTTATGCGAAAATTATTCTATATTATGTTTTAAATTCTCGCTCAATTCTAATCAGAAGCAATACAATCTTCACAGGGCTTATTGACCGGCACTTTATGATGCGTTACGCATCATAAAGTGCCGGTAGTAGTAGTAGTAGACAAGAGATCTTCTACTTTGTAAACTTGGCTTTATTTAGTTGTCATTAATTGAGTTGGTTTTGCACAATCGAATTTATCTGCTCATCAAGAACATCAAGAGAAGAGGTCAACTGTCACAAATCTTGCGAGCTTCACTCAATATGCTTTTGATACACTTGATACATGTGGCCAGGTGGATGCAATATATATACCGACTTCTCAAAGGCATTTGACCACATTGATCACGGATTAGATAAGCTGCACATCCTCGGTTTTACTACTCCACTCGTGATATTCTTTTCTTCATACCTGCAAAACAGAATGCAGTACGTTACCTTCAATGGATAGAAGTCATATTTGTTCATTGCATCGTCTGGAGTACCGCAAGGGTCAAATATGGGTCCACTACGGTTTTTAATTTTCATCAATGATCTCATTAAGGAGATTCATTGTGACAAATGTGTCTTTGCTGATGATTTGAAACTGTTTGGATCCGTCACATCAATTGCCGACAGTCTACACTTACAAGACCAACTAGACAAAATTTGTGTATGGTGTGTTACAAGCAACTTCACCTTCAACACTGACAAATGTTGTGTCGTAACATTTACGAGAAAGATGTATCCCATTCCCTTCGACTATGCAATAAATGGTACCACACTATCACGTACTTCAACTATCAAAGACTTAGGTGTTTACTTTGATAGCTCTCTGACTTTTGCCACACATAGGAATCACACTGTCTCTTCTGCCATGAGGATGTTGGGATTTGTAATTAGAAATTCAGCGCATTTTCATATAGATACAGTTAAACTGCTTTACTTTACCTTCGTGCGATCCAGATTGGATCTATTATATGGAGTCCTTTTTATTCTTCGCACAAATTACTTGTGGAGAATGTGCAGAGGAAGTTTTTTTTGAGTATTTGTACTTCAAACTGGATGGTACTTACCCTTGCAGAGGGTATGACTCGACTACTACTGCAAAAATTCAACTTGGATTGACTTGAACTTCGGCGTCAGTTAAATCTTATGAAATTTGTATATAACCTTCAAGGTATATTCGCCAAATTTATTGTCTAAACTTCGGTTTCATATTCCTCGGTTATCAGCGAGGCAGAGTATTACTTTTGATATACCATATGCTAGATTGAATTCGTCAATGAATTCTCCAATTGTTGCGATGTCGCGCGGGTTCAACCAGCTTTCGTCACAGTGCGACATTAATTTCATCCCCCCATTGAAATATTGAGAGTGGCTGCGGATCTGCTGGCTTGATATGATTTTTATTTCTTATGGCATCTATTATATATCGCACTTTTGTTATACTTTCAACTGTTTATTCAATTGTTTATATTATGTTATATGTTGTGTGTGTATATCAGTATAATTAGTATTATATATTATATGTAATCATTCATGTATATTGTCCTTTACTTGGATGACTGTTGGACAATAAAATGTATTATTATTATTATTATTAGTGTCAAGTCATTATCCTATGGAATATCAAATAATTATCTTCTCATCTGATTAATACGAATCAAAATGCTAATTAAAAAATATGAAGAAGTACATGCATTAATATCTGGTTATAGAGTCGTTTTTGTTTAAAACTTCTTGCAATCTCCATATTTGGAATAGAGTTATAAAGGTTGGTACAATTATTTTGATTTACATTCTCCCATGCTGTGTGAACTGTTTATACCAGTTCTTGTCTATTTTGAGGTCTTCGCTTTAATTGCTTTATTTTTTTTATCATCAACCCCCACACAGTTTAGATAATATCTAAATCAGGACTTCTTGGCGGAAAATCCAATACACTGATATTATTTTCTCTTACACATGTTTTCACTCTGTTCGATGTATGGATAGGACAGTTAATCCTATTGAATTATATAATTGCGATTTGGAAAAAATAGCTCCATTGAAGGCAACATCATATTACTTAGAATGTTGATACAAGATTGTGAATTCAAGTTTCCTTCTATTTCCCATAACATGCCAGTCCCTTGAATTGAAATCCAACCCCAAAAGTTTACTTTGAAATTTCCTGGATACACATTACTAATAAAGTTTTCTTCAAATCGGGTAATTCTTGGTAGGTAAGTAGGTATACATGAATCGGTCGATTTTTCTTGCTTTGAAATAATGTTTCATCTATAAAAATTACAATTTCCCAGAAATGTGTGTTATTTACCAAATGTTCAAGTGCATACCGTACACGAGTTTTTTTATGGATCGCACTCAAATTAAGTTTTTCCGCAGTTTTATGGCACCGCAAATTAGCTACTCTAAGTCTTCGTCGGACAGTAAAAGCAGAACCCGGAAAGTTACATTAGTTGCATTCACTACTACTACAATAAGCACATTTGTGAGGTGGCGGTCTTGCTCAGCTGTTGATAGTCTTTTGCGACCAGAACCAAAAATTCTACAAATTCTGTGCTGATCTCTATATTTTTTAATCATTTTAAAAGCTGTGCTTTTATTTATATTATTTCTTTCCGCAATTTCACGTATTTTAAAAGCGTTACTCAAATCTGCAATAACATTGACTTTAATATCTTCATTTATGGAAGACATTATATTAGTTTAATATCAATTGTAAGCTCGTCAGTTTTGATAGATAACTTAATATTGACAAATAACTGTGAAGCCGCTATTACGATAATCATGTTGAGAAAGTCTGTGACAGAAACCTGTGTTTTTGTCTACTTCTTTTTGCTTTCGACTGTAGATTTGATTACTTTGAAGAACTACTCTAAATCTGATGATGTAATTACTTCTACCATAGAATTTACTATGTTTGATCAATTCGTTTCTTGTTATATAGGTAGTGAACGTGCTAAGCACAGGTCGACAAATTTAAACTTTTGTGAAGTAACATCGGCGAAAATAGGTGTAAACGAAGTATTTTATCGTCCTAAATCCGAAAATGATAAGCTTATTACAGTAGCACGTACAGTTTTTCTGTTACAGGAGGCAGGTGGTGAAAAAAAATGAGAGAACGTATTTTCACAATCTAATATTTATTGAATATAAACAGATGTGAAATGTGTCAAATTTAAGCAAAAATGTATAGATATTACAGAGGATTATATGAATAGAAATATATTACATGAGATGACATTCAACAACAATACAACGACAGAAACTTTCACTTTTTCCTCTTGTATTCTGCAGCATCATCTCTTTTTAAAAACCAGCAGTAATTGCCCAACATTGATGGGTCCCAGCGACCCTGGTATCTTGTTTCCATCACCCTGATGTCCTGGTGGAACCTTTTTCCCTGTTCGTCGCTTACTGCGCCCAAATTTTCCGGAAAAAATTCCAAATGTGAGTGCAAAAAATGCATTTTTAAAGACATGCGATAGTCTAATATTTCATAGGCATTCAAGAGATCATCTATGAGGTTTTTTATAGTTTTCATATTTCCTGTTGCCCAGAAATCCTCTCACTACACTTACAAAACACTTTCAAGCTGCCAATTTCTTTTCATTTAATTTTTCTTGAAATGCAAATCATCTACAAGCTTCCTTATTTGGGGTCCAATAAATATACCTTCTTTTAGATTTGCATCACTTAATTGTGGAAATATTAATTGTAGCTACTTGAAACCATCACCTTCTTTGTCCATGGCTTTTACATAGTTTTTCATTAATCAATCCAAGCTTACTATGTAGAGGCGGAAGAAGCACCTTTTGTGGATTAACAAGGGGGGCATATTTTATGTTTGAAGTACCAGGTTCAAAAGAAGTTCTATGAGGCCAATCTTTCTTACTGTAATGTTCTTTTGTTGCCCTAGACACAAAAAACAGTAATACTTTGTAAAAACCACCTTGCAATCCTAGCAATATACCTATCACTTTTAAATCTCCACAAATATCCCACTGATACTGTTCATATTTAACGCGATTTAGTATAGTTCTTCAGTTGTCATAGATTTCTTTTATTGTAACTGAATGGGCTACCGGAATAGTTGGTTTTTTGTTTTCATTATGAAGCAAGACTGCTTTTAGGCTGTATTTAGACGAATCTATAAAAATGCGCCACTCGGAAGGTACATGTTTAATATTAAGCTCATTCATTAAACCGTCAATATCTGAACAGAAACAGCGATTCTTCCATTTTATAAAAACTTGAAAAAGCTATATTTCGTTTTCAGTAAAATGAAACACTTATCTAATAGGTTCCACTCTTGAAGTCTGAAGCAAGAAGTTCCGATTTCTGTTTTGACAAACCCAGGTCACGTACCATATCATTTAATTTAATCTGAGTTATTAAGTGAGGTTCACTACTGGTACTTGGTAAAAATGTTGGGTCATAGGTGGTATGATTTGGAAGCTTTAGAGCACATTCTGAAGAAGAAATAGAATCGCCAGGAACAATGTTGTCTAGGTTTAAGGGCGCAATCGGTAGCGGTAGTTCCTCGCTATGAGGAACTGGCCTAATTGCAGAAGGCAAATTTGGATACTGAATTTGGTCCCTTTGCTTTTTTGAAAACCCTTCTGTTTTAGTTATACAAAAGTAGCAATCCCTTACGTGATCAATAGGTTCTCTCCACACCATAGGAACAGCAAACGGCATAGAATATTTCTTGCGATGCATCCACTGAACTAAGTTTATATGACAATTCACACTGCAAATATGAGGAGCCCAAGTTTTATCTTGATCTCCAATTTGACATTTAAAATGTAAAAAGTATGCTATTTTCACTTCCTCAGATATAGATCTAGCTTGTGACTTTAAAATAAATCGTCCGCATATATAACAAAACTTATCCGCTGGATTTTTGCAACATCGGCGACTAGAACTTGCCATTTTATATAAATCGAGTTACACACTTGACTGTACTGTAAGCGATACAGAAACGAACAAACCTCTAGACAACAACACTTAACAGTTCATAGAACCCGTTTAAATTCGCGTTGCAGGTCAGGTACAAATAATAATTACAATTATAATAGGTTTACCCCGTAATATAAAAGAGAAGCAGGTACTTGAAAATGGGACGTGCTAGGTCATTTCTGTGAAAAGGTGATTTAATAATTACCTAAATAAAATGCAAGAAGAGCATTGTCATCAATGTTACCAAAATCATGTTGACCTATGTAGAATCGTATGTATCCTAGTTGGTATACTAATGAAATTAGTCGAAATATGAAAACAAAATATATGCAAAATACAGGAAAACGCATTCGGCTAGTGATTTCAATTCTTTTAACAATATGCCAGTGCCTGTTCATTATTAAATAAGAATTGCATAAGACCAGTACTTGCACAGTGTAGAGCAGTGCTTCTCAACCGGGGCGATATCGCCCCCTGTGAGCGTTTTTACTTTCTTATACGTAGTATAAAGAAGTATTGTGATGATGAAAATTTTCGACCTCGAGATTTTTGCAGATGTCCACGTTTTGAAGTCTCCTGATACCGAGAAAGTGGTTTTTAAAAAATGTCTCTGTGTGTGTATGTCTGTGTGTGTGTGTCTGTGTCTCTCTCTGTGTGTGTGACCACGATACCGCTGTCGATATCAATTCCAAAGTTTGTATTTACGTGTATAATCTCCCTCTTGAGATCTGATTAGTTTTTTAGTAAAATCGGTAGACCGGAAATAGCAGTTTACTTTAGCGAAAAAATCGAATTTTGCCAATATTTCGTCTACTACTAAGATTTGTTTAAACTTATATATATATATATATAAAATATATTACAATTCTTTGCCAAATATACAAATGTATTGAAAAAATGAATGAAAATCTTCTTGGTAGTAGTGGCATACAATGAAATTAAAATAATAACAATATGACAACTGGTTGTCAATTAGAAAACAATGACAAATATAAAATGTAAATCAAAATGTATAAATGAAAATGTATTCAAATAAGCATAGGACTAATTGACAACCAGTTGTCATATTGTTATTATTTTAATTTCATTGTATGCCACTACTACCAAGAAGATTTTCATTCATTTTTTCAATACATTTATATATATATATATATATATATGTCGTAAGTTATGCATTCTATATATATTTATCAAGAGGACAAAAGTATTTAAAACTGGATTTGTAATATTTTTTGTATATATGAAATTTCAAAATTCGGACCGGAAGTAGCACTTTTACTCTTAGCGAGGAGCACTTTTTTGATAATATCTTGCAAAGTATGCATTCTATAGCGATATATTAAGAGAACGAAAGTACTTAGAATAGGATTCTGAATAAGTTTTGTATTAAAAAAAATTCTTAAAATTGTACGGTTTGGAACGCTCATACGTATAAGTCGTGTGGTGGCCACACCTTATTTTTCTATTTTGGGGAAGGGTGCGATTAGTAACAATTAATATTTTTTGGAGCAAGAAACAATTCCGTTGGCGATATAGTAAAACAATTATATTAAGAATAATTAGATATTTTATTCGTTATATCATTCAGTCTATTGCAATACGAATTTGGCGTTAGCTTCAGCCCTCGGCATGGGAATGTTAAAGTTTGCAGAGATTTTTTCAGATTCTTCTTCTTTAAATACCATAAGTGCAAAAAACATCGGGATACTGATTTAGAAATATATTGCATACATAATGAAAATATAAAAAATAATATAAATATTCGCTTTAAAGACGTAGAGCAGCTAATAATACCAAATTGGGTAACAGACCTATTTGAAGTGGATGTAAATACGATACGTCAGTAGAGTACAAGGAATTATGATTCATTTGCAAAATGATGAGCAAGCAAAGACTCTGTATGCACAGGATAATACTGAATCTCTCTGCGTAAAAAATAAGATCAAGTTATTAATTATGGCGTATTCATCTTCTTATCTTGTAGATAAAGGTTTTACCCTAAACGCCAAATAAGATGGCTAGCGGTGGGAGTAAGTTCGCGCAGCATTAGCAATAGTGGGATAAATATAATCTGACATTATTGGATAATCTTCAGTAAGTGGGCGTACGCGTTTTTAAAAACGACTACAGCGCATTCGAACCGCTCGACATCTTATTTGGAGTTTACTGTACTGTAGTTATTGTCCAAACAAAAGAAATCGGTTAGAATTAACACAAAAAGGTAATTTGCGATTCCCTTTGATAAATTTCGAACACAAGATAAAGAAATTGTCTCAACTTCATCAGCCTTAAGGTTTGCACTAATAACAAGTTTTCTTTATACTTAAATATTTATATTCAACAAACATTATATTTTATATATTCGTTAAAATTAGAATTCTTATGTAATTTTGTTAATTATAAATGTTCAATTTTTAACAAATTATATAACTATCAAATAAACTAGTAAAGTAAGAATAGTTGGCGTTTTTTGTGATGAATTTTCTGTGCATCAGGGCTCCACTACTATATCGTTTGACGGAGCTGTAACTTGTAACAACATGCCTCTTGTGAGTATGTCAACAGTGTTGTAGAAGACGTTATTTGTAATATTAGAAGACTTAGAACAGCAAGCGTTCAGATGGTTCTCATCAGGTGCCTAGTTTCATGGTTAAGGATTGTAGTAATATTTTTTGGAACCGCTAGTAATTATCTTCAATGGTAAGTCTGCGTAGCTCAACATTTCCTAATAGGTGGAAAACACCTCGTCCAGTCTTAAAAAACGATGATCCATCAAATTTGATGAACTATAGACCGATATCTATGATATGCAATCTTTGCTAAGGTTTACGAAATTTATTTATGCTGCCATAAAACGTAATATCTCAAGTATGCGACATGGCTTTGTGGAAAGGCGATCAATTTTCACAATTTACATAGGAAGTTCTTGATATTATCTCGTTCAGTTCATATGCCATCTAATATTTTGGCACTTTCTCCCACTTTTCTCAGTAGGTAAAACAGTCTGTACATTGAATCTTTAAAATACATAGACATCCTAATATATTAAATCTATTGAAACATACATCCACAATTTGAAAGAAAGAGCAATTCTGACAAAGATAAAAGCAAGAGCTAATATGGCTTCCGTGTTAGAAAGATAGGAACGTTTAACCAGGTTTAGCTTCCAATTTGACCTTGATATCTTTATCTTTTGTTTGGTTGATTAGTATGCGGTTTGCGCCGCTCCTATATCAATAACATTAGCACGTGCTTTGTATAGTAAGCATACCACTAATATTTTATTTAAGATTAATCTATAAACAGTTTATAACGATAGATGACCCCTAAGTTTTTTATTTATAAGGAATGTCTAGGTAAACTTTCGCCTGTTTATTTCATAGGTTTAGGTTCAAACTAATTATTCGTATGGTAGCAGTGCTTGACTGTTCACCTCCAGTCTTCTATGTGTATATACGTCATTATATTGCAGTGCGACATATTTTAAAAATTAAGCAATATTAGAAGAAACATATTATTATATTGTAAAAATATTTATGCAAATGAATGAGTGTAAAATTTCATATTGTAACGAAAGAGAGTTTACATTAAAAAAAAAAGAAGGAGACATCCGGGCGACGATGCTAAAAAGCAATGTAAACAGTCATAAATCATGCACGCCGTACGGCGTAGCAAGCGAAAAGACTGGAACGTCTCTAGATTTATGAAGAAGAATTCCCGTATCATCTGGATCTTCTGTATGCGAATATATAAGGCAGCTGGGTCGTGGAGATGGGTAATTCCGGAATAAGAACTTCCTTAAGTAGTAGTCGCGCGGAACAGACCAAAGTAAAAATAAATATAAAAAATAAATAAATAGTTCTTTAAGTGGTAGTCGAAGAATAAACATAAATATAATGTAATAAAGACATAAATATTACCGTGTTATATAAATAGAAGTGATTTAAATATACGGACATAAATATTAGAGTGTTATATAGAAATAAATACATGTGTTAATTTAAATCGTAGTAGTTAAATGTGATACATTAGCTTTATATTTTTATATTGTAATTAATTTTAAGTGTATGAATATACAGACTGTTTTAAATAAATAAATTGCACGAGTTGTTTATGTCGATTCACGAAAACGCAACAATATTATAGTTTTAAAGAAGACATATTTATTATTATAAAAGAAGAATTTAATTAATTGTTGCCCGGATTCCTCGAAAATGCACTCTCATTGTGAAACAAGCTGGAGTCTCTTCCACTTTTACCTCAGACACTAACATGGCTACTATATACAGTATGCGTACAATGGAGATGACAAGAGGGCAAAAAAAATTATTTTAGATTTTTTGACAGCACCATTTACTTTTTTATAACGCTAACTTTGTGTTGGATTCTGAAAAGCCCAACAGCGACGGTTTTGTGTTGAAATGTGACCATTAGCGCAGAAAATCGCTTCACTAGTAAAAAAAGATCGTCCGATGAAAATTTCTATCCACGAAGTAATTCTTAACAGTCTATAAACTAAAGTCTAATCGCTTCTCTACATTTCCAGTTTTAAGTGTACATCGGAGCTTTGGTTGAAACTGCCAACTTTGTTTTCTCTATGAATTCTTTGCAAATAACCGTACTGAAAAATCTACGCTTAATGACGTTTGACAACCTAAATTGGAAGATAATGGTACTTCTCTCTTGACAGATTTTTCATGTTTTCTTAGTTTCTTAAGGCCCTGTGTATTTAATGTAATTTATTTTAATACCAAACTAGTTAATTCGATAAACAGATCTTTTTTAAGAATGACTATCGTAAAATAGAACACTTTTTTTGCCCTTTTTGGAAAAATTTCATCCGGAGACACAATGTATACTTGTAAAGCTGATGAAATAACAAATATATCTAGAATAATGTGCCCTTAATTTTACTGTTCATCTGAGGATTTTTTGTTAAGACTTCGATCTAAGATATTATTTATAACCACTTATTATATAAATTGTAATCTTACAAAACACCACCGTCCTATATTTTTTAACATCGAAACATGAAGCTATTGTTAATCATTTCAATTAGCTATCGAAAATAGATATTCATGTCAGAGAAATTAAAAATATTTCTAAATTTAACACTTTTAATTATAGTTGAATGTATCTATAAATTATTATATAAACAACTAGCATAAATGAAAAAAAGTTTAACTGAAAATGTAGGCATATGTTTAGTAGATGTTTTACAAGTACAATGAATTAAAAAAAATCAGAATCTAACCAAAATATGTATAGGAAAGAGTAAATTGTATCAATGTATTAAGGAAAAATTTGTACTTAACAGTTATCCATAATATTTTATGATATAACAGTGTCAAGGCAAATATTCATCAGTTTGATGTAATAGTTAGAATGAAATCATTAATTAGAAAGTCATTAAAGTGGTAATACTAGCTTAAGATATGTAATAACGAATAAAAGTAAAAACATGATTCAAATACATAAGCACTTTGGGTTCCAGACTAAATATTAAAAAGCGCAATCATCCTATTCTAGTCATATATAACAGAATTTAGATCAGTGGTTCTCAACCTTTTTTCGCCTAGCGCCCACTTACTGGATTTTGTATAGATCCCAGCGCCCACTGCAGAAAATCGCGAAGGGACACGTCATGGACTACGACTATAGATTATGGACTAGTTAACCTGGGCACAGTAATTAAAACAAGAAGTAATAAATTCTACCACTAAATTTATTTAAAAATATTAATTAATACAAACAAAAATTATTATTGAAATATTGAATTTTATTTAACAAAATTAAATTAATAAATTTGTGAGCCCAACCCATGCAGTCTTCACTAATGCGATCCTTGAGGTTGGTGCTTGCTCACCAGCTCTTTCACGCGAGGAGTATCATTATAATAATACTAACCTGACCGTCTGACCGTCTTACAATAAAGAAGTATTTAAGTGTACCTACTACTTGTATTATTTAAACCGACGAACCAAAGGAACCCCTGTGGTTCCGCCACAATTTGATTAATTTCACTAAATTGGTAAAGTTCTTTCCTAACGATATTACTGCGGAGAAGGGCCAGCTTGTCGATAAAGGTGGTCACTGCGCTCTTGCAGTCGATGAGTGTCACCAGTTTACCTTGAATCTGGAGAGACAACTCGTTGAGTTTCCTGAAGATTGTAGCCAAGTAGAAAATGTCGAATTTGTGTTTCTTCAGCTCACCGGCCAACTTCTCATGTTTGACTTGCAGGAAAGTGACAACTGAATCGAACATTTCACAGAATCGAGCCAAGCAGTTGCCCTTAGAGAGCCATCTCACCTCGGTGTGAAGCAGCAGCCGATTGTATATCTCGTCATTTTCCTGGCAGAGGTTGCGGAATAGTCGATCGCTTTTTGCATTTGTTTTTATTACGTTCACGGCCGTGATCACGAGATTGAGAGAGTCATGAAGGCTGGGGTCAGCCGTTTCGCTGCAAGATGCTCTCTGTGCGCTACGCAATGTATGCAGATGATATCTGGATGCTCCTTCTTGAGAAGAGCAAGGAACCCCTTGTATCGCCCAACTATTGCTGGTGCTCCATCTGTTGCGCAGGAGTGCATGTTGATTAGCGGGATTTCCTTTTCTTCAAAGTACTTCTTGACAGCAGCAAAGATGGATGTACCAGTTGTGTCAAGGGGTAAGGACTCTGCAAACAACATGTCTTCTTTTGTTTCCCCAGTTTCGTCGAAGTACCTCACGTAAGACATGAGAAGGGCAGTGTTATCACTCAAAGTCGATTTATCAAGCTGGATGGAAAAGTTGGTCTTCTTGAGAATGTCCACCAACTGGATTTCGACATCACTTGCCATCTCATCTATTCTTCTGGAGACCGTGTCGTTGCTAAGGGGGGTAGCCTTCACTATTTCTGTCGCATTCCTATGTAAGACAGTCGAAATCACCTCTTTCACGGCAGGCAGAATCAGTGTTTCCCCCACAGTTGCGGCTTGCCAGCCTTTGCAATCATATATGCAATGTTATACGATGCCAGCAGGCCATCACGCTGAATCTCTGTCACTTTGGCAAAAGCAGACGAAATGGACGGGGTAGTTTTCTCCCTGTCATCACGCAGTTTCTTGAAGTATTCTGCGGGCTTGTCCTTTTTGTCCGAATGCATCTTTTCTAGATGGTCACGCATACGAGAGGGTTTCATACCTTCATTTGAGAAGACATTGGAACAAATGAGGCACATCGGTCTTGTGCGATCCGCTGGGCTTGGTACGAAACCGAAGGCTATATAGTCGACCGAATACTGGCGTACCAACTTCTGCTTTTTGCCTGGAGGGGCCATTGCTGTCGTGTAAAAAAGACCGATGTTAAACAATGTTAAACAATTTTGCTTGGAGCAATATAATTAAAGTATTTTGTATAAGTTAGATTTCTAAAATAATTTGAGTTATTAAAAACATTACCAACATAAATGATTATTACCTGTAATGCTCTACCTAGTTTTAATTCAGCTCAAATATATATTGTTTATTTTATAACAGAACCGTGTGTGCTAAATGTACAATATTTTTGATTAACACTCTGTTAATTAATCACACAACTATCGCACACTGAATATTTGTCTCTGTTCGAACGTTATCGCTGACTATCGTAAATAGAATGAATCATGCGAATAATGACTTCGCTATATATACCGCACTGCATGGAATTCTCTGGAAGTCGAACTCTCTCGACCTTGGAACATTCGAGATGCGGTCCACTATACTCACGTTGACTCACAGAGTCCGCGCGTTGCGTCATACATACAATAACATAGTTAAGCACAGAAATAGAAACAGCATGTACGTAACCATAGCAACGATGGGGTTAACAATGCATAATAGGAACATTGGTGAGCGCGGATATTAAACATTTTGCATTTTTGTATAATTTTACTAATTTTTTACTGTGTAGTGTAGCTTTACCTTTACACCGTACAGCGCCCACCCAAAATCCTCCAGCGCCCACTGGTGGGCGCTACCGCCCACGTTGAGAACCACTGATTTAGATGCTCAAGCAATTCTAATAAGTGTACAGCGCTGGTAGTCACTGGCCTTCTAGTGTGTAAATTAGAATTTTTGTTTAGGATGTTAGTATGTTGAGACTATTATTATTACAATCTAGAACGTGAGTCTGTTGATTAAGTGAAGACGTAAGCATCTTGCTTATGAATACTCAGTATAGCAAGCTATTAGGATCTAAAGAAAGAAAAAGTCATATAAGAAAAAAGTTGTTTATTTACTGTAATAATTATTGCAAAACAAAATTATTACACTAAATTATTGACAGATAAATTTCTGAACGCTGTTAATTTAAATGTAAAGATTTTCTCTTTTAAGTCGGCAATTCCTTCAATAGTAATAGGAATACGTAAAAAGAAATCTAACTTAGCAAAATAATTGATATTATATTATGAGTCTACAAAAATACGATGTTATATAATTTTGCGCACAATGCTATTAAAATATCTGTCACATACTTATTATTAATCCACACAACAAAGCGACTCTGAGATATCATATAGTCATATTAATAATTACTTCTTTACTTCACAGTAATTATATTACAATACACATTCCAGATACTTATACATATTTATTATTATACAGTACGTAACATTACAGTACATTATACTAACTGTGTATAAGTAGGAACTTTTATCTTCATAATGCTGACAATGTATTTATTTTGATTAATGTGAAACCACAAATAAAATATTGCTTGTAGCAACCAAAATAGAGGATACCTCAAAAAAATCCCTGAGCTAAAGCAATAAATAATATAATTTATGGAAATGATATGTAATTTGGTTATAATACTGTTTTGAAAAAATGTTGAATAAATAACTGCATGTAACCTATAACTAAATTATTATGAAATAATATTACGTGGAGATGATATTGCAAATTACTACGATTTTTGATTGAGTAATAGAATATTATTGCCACTACTTGTGTTTGGAACAACTTTGGCTAGATTTATAATAAATCAATTTATAAAAAATATATTAAAAATTTGTACTATTAGTATAAATTTTATGAAAGCCATTAGAAATGACTGAAGTAATTAAGAAAAGGAATGTAGAAGCATGGTTGTTTATCGCTCTTGCCACAATATTCTAACACCACTAATTTATAACTTAAAATATATGTGGGAAAATTAAAAATACTGAATATTATAGTTATAATAGCACTTCTGCGAAATTTATAGTTTAGGTTAAAAAAAATATTCATTTTTTTGTTAAAGTTTCTTCTTATCTAAATTGTTAAATATTTAGGAGTTTATCAGTTAAATATATTGTAACTATTGTTTCATTATGCATATTTTTTTGCATAAGTAGATAAATAAAAAATTAATAAATATATTTCGATATCATTTTATTCGTTATTTTGTTAATGATTTTTCAGTAAGAACATTAAAGACTTATATTTTATAGAAATCATGGAAAAGAAGGTCTGGTGTGATGGAATTTACATTGCAACATTCCTGGTCTAGGTATTATGTCAAGAGTAGAAGTGGTAATCTACTTCACGTCTTGATATTTTTTATATATAGATGTTACAAATTCAGTTTTGAGTTTCGAATGTACGTATTTCTACTGTCAATTTGTTGTGTGGAATGCGAAATTTGCGAGATACTTGCAAAACTGATTAAATTAAATTCAAGTTTGGACATAATTTTGCAAAAAGAAAAGCTAAATCTAAATTCCATCATTTGTGTTTTCAGAACAATAATAATGACGATGTAAAATTCAATACGTCATAACATATCTCGTTTTAGATATATATTTCATGTGAAGTATTGTATTTGTTTTTAAACATATGGTTTATAGGTAACGCATGCACGTATTTATTGGTTGTTAAGTGTAACTAGTCATGTTAACTGCTGGTAGGTAGCATTTTAAAGAAGCATTAGTATTTACAATCTCTTACTAGAATATTTTCCATCAATATGTTGAATTGTGGCGTATTATTTGTACATAGAATAATTTTCTTTCTAACTAAATATTGAAGAATGTAACTGTTCTCGCAATAATATTGATTATATTAATCATTCTTTGAGTAAAGATTTTGTTCAAGGATATTAGTGTTGCATACAGTGTTTATTAACATAAAACAGGATTGTTAAAGCATTAACATTATACATCAAATATATATTAGGAAGTATAGATATTTATGTGGGCCAGTGTTTCCAAAATTTTTTTAAAGCGTGACCCCTTTTTGGTAACAATTTTGTACAAGGCCCCCTTTTTTACCATACCCAATTATAATTCTATAAAATAAACCAACAACACCACCCTATTAAATTCAATGTAGATAGCTTGTTACTTGCTCCATCTATGATCAAATAGCGCAAGTTTTTTATTTTTCGGAACTTGCAGCATGGTCAAGAAAGGGCACTACCATACTAGTACCCATTCTGAATTATTTGGAATCCGTTTGCCTTTATATAACCAGCGAAACACTCCCAAAAGAAAATAAATAACATGACAGAAGATATTCGATCAGTGCTTGCTGAAAATATAAACAAATGCACGTACTTATCCATACAGATTCAAAAATCTATGCACCGATAGTGCCATGGCTATGACAGGACGTCCATCAGATCCTATTGTCAGGTTACAAGTAATGACAAATGCTAAATGGCTTCACTGTTTTTTTACACCGAGATAGCCAAGGGTAAGGTTTTTTCAGTTAAAAGCTGACAAGGCACGAAACTAGAATATAAAGGTCCTTTTTCCAATCCTCTTTGGCTTCTTAGCTTGAATTTTCTTGCGGATACTTACGAACACCTGAATATCACGAATAGTGGTTTGCAAGATCGTGATGTTAATACAATAACAGCCACGGACAAAATTAATAGATTTATGAAGAACCAGCTTATTCATATGGAAAACTTCAATCGGGAAAAAGAATGTTGGTTGAGTTCAGAATGTTCAAGAACTCCTAGAAGGTATAGAAATTACAATTCTATTTTGTGCATTTTAAAGCAATAGGTTTATGAATACTTTCCAAGTGAAATTCAAGCCAGTTATGACAATTACAAATGGATACTGAATCTCTTTTTTGGACAATTCTTTTCAAGATGCTAAAATTCCAAAAAACACAAAAAACAACATTACTGAAACATCAAGTGATGTCAGTAAATTAAATTAAATTTATCAGCCCAACGGAATTATACAATTTCAATTACAGGATAATAATATACATTGTGAGTTTAGAAAGATAAAAAGAAAGCAAAAAATATTTAAAGAGTGCCCAATATGCAAAGAAACAGATAAATAGATTCTATATATCCTATATAGCGAGTTTTTGCAGTTATTTCCGCTTCTCGCATCCTAAGCGCCATTTATCTCTATCACTCCACTCTTCCTCTCGTAGACCTCTCTTCCTCATTTCTTCTTTTATATTTTCCATCCATCTCCTTCTTAGTCTGCCTCGTTTATCCCTTTGAGGTGGATTCCAAATCCACACTCTTCTTGGTAATCTTTCTTCCTCCATTCGACGCAGATGTCCATACCAGCTCAGCTTCCTCCCATTTATAGCATCTATAATAGTCTCCTTCACCCCCATTCTATCTCTGATGTTCTCATTTCTGACATGATCATATAATGTTATTCCGCAACATCTTCTCCATTATGTCATTTCCGCCGAAAGCAATCTTGGATTCATTCTTTTGTCTAGCACCCATATCTCTGACCCATATGTCATAACTGGTTCAATGATTGCTTTAAATATGTTCGTTTTTGTCTTTTTGTCAGGTTCTTGTTCCACAGACTAGGATGTAATGCTTTCATCATATTCCTTGCTCTGCCTATTTCCTTCATTATGTCCTTGTCGTCTCTTCCGTCCCCGTCTATTGTGACCCCCAGGTATTCATACTGGCTTACATTTTTTATTGTTCCCCTGTCAAACTCTATATCCCGTCCTTTTCCTCCGATGACCATATACTGGGTTTTCTTCATGTTTAACTGCAGGCCCCACTTAGTATATTCTTCTATGAGCTTACAGACGAACTGGAGCAAATTACGGTGGAAGAAGTGAGGAAAGCTCTACAAAAAATGAAAAACAATAAAGCGCCGGGGCCAGGTGTTCTGCCTATCGAGTTAATAAAACATGCCACAACAAAAACATTAGAAATAAACTGCAATATATTTAATAAGTGCCTAAAAGGAGAAAACATACCAAATGACTGGAAAATATCCCATATACACTCGATCTACAAAAAAGGATGTAGAAAAGATTGCAAGAATTATAGAGGAATAAGTGTTACGTCATCAGTGGAAGACTATACGGAAGAATTCTCAAAGTTAGAATAGAGAAAGAAACGAGAGAGATAGAAGAACAAAGCGGCTTTAGATCGGGAAGGTCATGTATAGATAATCTATTTACGATAAGACACCTCGCAGAGAAAAAACTAAATAATGGAAGAGAACTGCATGTTACGTTTATAGATCTGAAGAAAGCATTTGATTCCGTTCCGCTTCAAAAGCTTTGGGTAACTATGAAACAAGCGGGCATAAATTAAAAATACATAAACGCAATGAAAGCCCTGTACAAAGACAGTCAAGCCATCGTAAAAGTGGGAGGCCAAGTCTCATCGCTATTCACACCATCAAAGGGAGTAAAGCAAGGATGCTGTCTGTCGCCCACCCTTTTTAAAATTTACCTGGACGCGGCCTTAAAACATTGGACCAAAAAATGTAGTCCAATGGGAACATGGCTAAATGACAGCCCGATACATACGGTACTATTTGCAGATGACCAAATAGTAGTAGCGGAGGATCAACAGGATATGACATACATGTTGAACAAGATAAATAGATAATAATTCAATTTCAGAATTAACACATTGACCAATAAAACTAATGACAATAGGTAAAAGTAACAAATACTCGAATGTTGCTTTCCCATTCGAAGCATAAAATGAAAATTTATTGGAATAGTCATAAAGAAAGAAGGAAGGGGGTCAAAGTGGATATCTGCACTAGAGATAATTGGATTACAGTTAGAGGATATTACATAAACGGAGGATTTGAACCCAACCTTAATTTTAGTAAATGGTAGATAAAAGACAGGAGGGACGGGTGAAGAATTGCGGAAGCAGAAAGTTATAGTGCAGGCGAGTCCACATTGTTATGAAGCCGCTATAGAGGAAGGGGAGGCTATTGTAGACATGTCTAAAGGAGAGCAAAAAGGGAGTAGTCCGAGTCTCGAGGAGAATAAAAACCATCAACTTTGGACCATAAGAATTTGACAAGTCGTCGTTGTACATGCTCCACTGGGCGCTATTGAGCAGTATAATATGGATACCAAACCAGGCTGATATACGCTACTTTCGGCCCCACCAGCAAGTATGTAAAGTGGGTAGGTAATACCCTGGTGTTTAAAGAACCCTACTGTTCCGAATGACAAATCCCAATCTTTGTCTAGCTTGTTTAGGTATGCTATAAACATGTGCGTTGAAGGAAGTTTTGCGTCGAAAGTAATCTATGGCTTTTTAACTTGAAAGGCAAAATAGTGTAATCTATCGAATGCCTTGGCAAAGTTGGTGTAGATGGTGTCTATTTGTATAGTCTGTTATTCAACGCTTTAGCCACATATTCTGGAAAAATTGCTAGGTTGGATTGGGTTTTAATGACAGGAAAAATTCTTCAATGAAAAATAAATTCGAAAATCTTAGCCAAGTTCAAAACCGCAATAGAACGATAGTTATTCATATACGAAGAATCGCCAGCCTTTAGGATGATTTTCGTTTTGTTTCCAAACTGCGGGGAACGATGTCGAAATGTTGAAACTAGAATTTCTTTCCCGGAAAGCGGATCACTTTTGGTTCAAAATAATGAAGGAATACCCCGAACTGCCAAAGCAAACTCTTAAATGTTTGGTTTCATTTGCAACGTCATACGTATTAGAGTTAAGTTTCTCATCGATGAGTGCTTTTAAAAGTAAGAAATCGCCTGTAACTTGATTATGATATCATAGTCTGTGTATCAAATACAGACGCAAGATTCGAAATTCGAAGAGATAGTGTCTGACAATCAGGCACGTTGCATTAATATTTGTTACTTAGTGATTAAGTAACTTAGTATATTAAGACGTTATGTATTTTTACAATGCAAAAGATAAAAAGAAGGCTCTAAATAAATTGTTTTTGTTTTATTATGAGAATTCCACATTTTGGAAACCACTGATTTAAGTGATGAAGAAGATATATATACAAAATATACGTTGATATTAAGAAAACGTGTAGAGGAGTCTTAGTTCCTAGTTACTGTTTTGCCGTGTAAATCAATCAACAACAATTGATATTCATGTTTTCAAATAAAGTTGATTAATCAAATATTTACGTCATGTAGCTCACTGACATCAATCTTTTATATTAGAAGCCAAGGTCTGTATACCAAAAGAATATTTCGAATGCATTCACGTGTTTGTGTACAATGAAACACTTTTTATCCGGACATCTTAAAGAAAAAATATTTATACCATAGTTTAAAATTTGTTGAAAATTATCCTAATCTTCCCAATTGAGACTGATAATATTAATTATTGAAATTAAATTTTAAAAAAATTGAACAAGGTTAATACCGTAAGCTGTTACTTTGTGATATTCCATAATTAACTAAATAAAACACGTTTTACTCTGTTATACGAGGAATACGCTGAATTTATTGAGAATAAGAAAATCTAGTGGACTGTGAAAAACAATCATACAGTGTTCATTTAGAGCAACTCTTAATCTGTCGTTTGACGTTTAGTTGTTGAAGTTACGCTTCTTATTTTAGTACAAGAAAATGGAATTAACCAGAGAACATTTTCGAATCATATTTTCTATGATTTTAAGAGGTTTAAACGCTTATGAGTGCAAAGAGAGTTTAGATTCAGGTTTTAGTGAACAAGCACATTACATGGCTACAATTTACCGATGACATAAGGAATCTGAACGCGAAAGCAATTCTGTTCAGCATCAAAAAAGAGCAGGGCGTCCTCCTACGGCTGTTACCAACAAAAACATTGCTGCTGTTAAAAAAATAATTGAAGAGGCCAATAACGTCACTTATCTGGTAATAGAGCATCAACTCAAGATCCTCAGCTGTTAAAACAATCATACACGATCAAGTGCATTAAAAAAAGTGTAAGTCATTTTGTGTTGCATTACCTTCCTGACTTCCAAAAAGCAGAGAGTGTGAGAATTTGCCATTAAACTTTAAATTTCTTAAATAATGGCGGGCACCAATTGTTTCCAAAATCGTAAGAGGTGACGCCAAGAGAGTCGTGTATAGATCCACGGAGATAAGGAAACTTCTACAATGACTAAGAAGCAGCGAGCTATGGAAGAGGTTATATATGTGGTATTCTTTAGAAGTAAGGGCTTAGTAAATGCAAGTAAGCTAGATGAACAAAAGGCAGTTACAGCTAAGTTGTAAAAATGTTTGCCTGAAGTGTTCGGCAGAGTTTCAGCCAAAAGAATTATGCTCCACCATGATAATGCATCGTCCCATACGGAAGTTTTAACTCCCCAATTTTTGGCTGCAAAAATATAAAGTAATAGAACATCCGCCGTACTCACCTGTTTTAGCAATGTGTGACTTTTGGCTATTTTTGCTTAAACGCCATTTGCGGAGAAGAAGGTTTTTCGTCAGAACAAGAGACTGGTACCGCAGTTCATGCTTATTTTGAAGGCACTCCGAAAGAAGATAGGTTGGGAGCTTTAAACAGCGGAAAGAAAGAATGGTCAAGTGTATCATTGCTGATGAGAATTTCTTTTAGCATATTTAAAGTAGAATGCTAAAAAAGACTAACAGTGTTTTTTTTTCAGAATAATTTCAGCTTGTCCCTCATATCACTATGTTAAACTAAATGTGTGACTACAGTTTCGACCAATTTGGTCATTAACATACACTACAACTACACATTACAAATGCACCAAATTATTTATACTTTTTCCAGTATTGATATATCAATGCTGCCTACGCTTGCTATACTTAGAATTCATAATTTATTTGATATTAGTGTACCCACTTTTCTTGTATTCTGTATGCTGGTTTTCCAAAATGATATATAATTACCGTCTTTACTACGTTGTAATACCTAAAGGTATGGTATTGTAAATAATTTTATGTTTCATTATTAGTAATACAGTGTTTGTTAATGACCAAGTTGGGCAAAACTGAAGTCATTTAGTTTAATATAGTGATATAACAAAGTAATCCGTGTTTTACCTAGTCATAAAAATTTGTCCTCGACATGATTCGAACAAACAAATGCATTTTGCCGGACGTGTCTTGTACCTACTGAACTACATGGAAAGATTACAATGTTAAAATAATTCTTTCGCACTGAGAAAAAATGTTAGGCAATTCGAGAAAATAGAATGTTAATTCCAATTAACACAATTTAATATAAAAAATATGTAGAAATAAAAATTAAATATTTTTTTATTACTAAAACTCTGATATACTTCATTACAAATTGCAAAAAAAAACATACTTCTCTTAATTTAATTTAAATTTAATGTTTTAGAAAGAGTTTCTAAGATTGTATTTTCCTTTTAACCTGTTCGAACACATATTCAGGTACGTGCACAACACACAATTAATGTACTTATACACATAATTGGATTTCTTTTAGACTTGTATGAAGACCTATTATTAAAATTACAGTCTATACGTTTCTATCACATTATGCCAATGTCAGACACGATTACCTAAAGAAATCCAATCAACTCAAACAAATATAAAAACATATACGGTTTCAAATAAAAGGTCAAACGATTAAAATAAATGTAAGTTCTTGTATAAAATGCTTTAACGGATTACTATAACTATTATTTTAATTCTTTAATTTCCCTTGTGTTAGTCTATGTATGAGTTCTAAAAGCTCAGCGAGTTTCAAAACTTTTGGAGAGATTAACGTCATTGCTGAAATAACGTTTTCCTTTTTAGTCAAATTAAGCAGAGTATAAATATAATTTTACTATTAAGACTATCACGATCATTATTTAAACTTATATTATTTATTGCTAATGGGTTCTATAAATATTATGTATTTATTATTAAACTTCGATAACTTGCATTTCATAAATAAATCAATGTAATGTATTATTTAATAAATTACATCAGTTATAGATGCTCAGTAATTTTTTTAAGTATGTTGATGAAAACAACCAACATGAATAGGATTGAAGGATATTTATAAGAATTTGGAACCTTCTAAAAAAAAACAAGTATGCTACTGGCTGAAACAAGTATAATTCAATTTGTTCCTGTCGTCCCCCTACCAACTAATTACGAATAACTTCAGAAGTAAGCAACAACATCGACCGTATTTCTTAAGGCGTTTTCATTCTAGTTCTAGTTGCACATCGGTGTTATGTTTCTCTTTTAGTTTTCCAGTTCCAGAGTCTTCGCTAATTACAAGCGCATTCTTGAATTTAATCGTAAACCCCTCGAGTGTTCTATTTATAATATGCGAGGTCGTTACCTTAGATATCTGCGTGTTTATTCAAAGTTATAAACGCGCGGTGTAAATTACCTAGGTGAAAATGTTCACGCCTATTCAATTCTTGTTAATTCTATTAAAGATGTCACAAATATTTTAGAGATATTACATACAAATTATACATACAAATTATATGTAATTCATAAATGTTTGAAATAGTGAACTTGATAATTCATTAGAAAACATGTCGCGAACGGCTCGTTTTCTAAACATGAACGTGTGTGCAAAAAACATGTCGTATAGAACATGTACAGTAAACGCCAAATTAGATGGCGAGCGGTGGGAGTAAATCCGCGTAGCATTAGAAACAGTGACACAAATATAGTCTGACTATTACGTCAGGCGTACGCGTTTTTAAAAACGACTACAGCGCATCCCCACCGCTCGCCATCTAATTTGGCGTTTACTGTATGTATTATCTATTGTATTTCCATCTTTAAAATGCCATTTGTCGTACATGTTTCCAAGACGCTGAGTGATCTTTTAAATACACATTGACAAGCTGTGACTTCGTGCGTTGATGGGTGAACTTAGCATCGAGGTCTTTAGTCACGGACTGAAATTATCTCCAGGTTTTTAAATACAAAAATCAAATGAAATTTAATCAAGATGATTGACATAGTTGACACATGTCATCAGTCTGTCAAAATAACCCGATATGGCGATAACAGACAAGTAATTTTGATTACTTGCTGTCGTAGAAAAAGAATAGTATGAAACTCGTTTTATAAACTTGCGACTAAAATGAGGTTAATAAAACGTGAGATACATAATATATTATACTATTATAATTGTTATTCAGTAGACCATTTAGGATTTCGTGATACAGGCTCTTCTCTTTCAGCATTTTCAAGTGTGCGTACAGAACAAGTTCTTCCTTTAGGTCTTTCTCTGGCACAAGAAGCAGTATCGCAATACTTCTGTACCCAGTTTTTAATTGTTATTCAACAAGGAAATGGATCCCGTGGATTTAAATAAAAGTGACGGCGAAATAAATAAAAATTATAATTTTTCAATAAACTTCAATCACAAAAGAAGGCTGAACATGTGACCAACACTCCATATTCACAACTAAACTGACATTTGCCGCAAAACTTTTGACAACTGTCTTAAATTTCTATTTATCGCGAAAGCATGTCCGCTTGATTTGAATATATATCCTACTAGCTTTCCGGTAGGTGGCGCTATGAGTGGACCACAGCAACACCACCGATCGGGTCCAGATTTTGTGATTTTCTTTTTTAGCACGAAATCAACATATATTGTGAATATGAGTCATTTTAGTCCATAAATATAGAATCTGTTAATAACTTGATTACAGCGCCATCTATCGGATCCTAGCATAGCTATGAAAAATAGTCTCGACAAAACAAATATATGTTGGTTTAGTGAAATAGAAATAGAAAATGTAGTTTAGTTAGATAAATAGATATAAAATGACTACATTTGTTGGATAGATCGCAAAACAACACAAAAGGAAAAACAAATGTAATCTTATTTTAATTTAGGCTGGAATGCGTTTTTTAATTTCTATGCCGAGAGCACAAAGAACAAAACAAAAAAAGAATCAAGTTCATACAAAATCCTATAGAAAGAAGCACTTTCCATTTTTCCCAAATTTTCCAATTTTCAAGGCAACTTTTCCAATTTTTCATTCCCTAAAAACTTTACTTTAATGAATTTCTTTTAGAAAAAATTATAAAATTTTCCATTACTCGCCGTAACATTTCCGGTGTAATACGTACAACGTTTTCTTGAATTTTTAGTTCTAATTCCTCTAACGTTTGCGGTTGCTCAACGTACACCTTGAGCCAACCCCAAAGAAAAGTTCGCATGTGGACAAATCTGGCGATCTATAGTCGGCCAAACAATGTGTCCATTTTTGGATATGATATGGTTCGGAAAGAGTTCCGTTAAAGCAACAATAGACATACGAGCAGCATGACTGGTAGCACAGTCTCGCTGGAACCACGTGATCTCTGGAAATCGAACGAGTTCTTGCCTCAAAAATGTTGTGGCCATGTTTGTGTAACGAACTGTTAAGGTTGTAACATGTCCTCGATCATCTTCAGAAAAGAATATTCAAATAATACCAGATGATGAAAGAACGCATCATACTGTCACCTTAGGACTATGCGGTTTCTCATGTAACTGAAGCGGGTTTTCAGCGTTCCAATATCGGCTTCACCTGACATAAACATATGGTGAAGTAAATTTTCTTGCCGACCCAAACGCTGCAAAATTTCTTGATAAAAATTCATGAAATTACCCAAATCATCTTATTGAAGTGATAATTTAATGCATGTGTAACAAACCCATAAGTCAGAATTGTTTTGTCACTTTGACAGCGATAAAAGTTTACTTTAACTTTTATATCGGCAAAAAAGTTGTTTACCTTTGGTTGGCCTGACAACAACTTGTGTTTTCTCGTTATCTCATAAACTCAATGAACCCACTGTCAAAATGAAATGTCAAAGTCGACGCAACGGTAAGTTTTGCGTACTATCTTTAGTTGATCCGACATAAATTTGCTTACTTTCTCATCATAGAGTTCGTTGTGAAGTGATGTTATGACAAAATTTGCAAACTCATTGTAAGTAATCTTCACAAAATATATAAGAACAGTGTTTTTAATAACTGTATTTTTAAATAGTATGATTACTATGTAATAAATTTTTCAGTAATTGTTTACACATTTAGTAAATTATCTTACCGAATTACATTCGAGCTTTCGTTTTATTTCCAAATAAATTTTCCATTTTTAAACTCAAATTTAGTTGCTAAATGGTAACTGAACTCAACAAATTGCCTCTTCGATAAAACGACTCGTCTTTCGGACTCGTCGTTTTATCAGGCAATTTGTTTCGTACAGTTACCTAGCAACTAAAATTTTCGTTAAAAAATGAAAATTTATCCGGAAAAAAGAAAGCTCTCGTGTAATTATAAGTGACAACTTCTATGGGCGCGTTGATGCATTGATTGTTGGGCACTGAACGAGACTGAGCCGTCACGCTCGGAATGTAACGGGTGTTCGGGTAAAGTCGGCTCGAGTGGACTAAGGGAGCGAGAGAGATATAATTAACGCGTCTCTGCCGGTCTCTGCTATACTCGCTCGGCAACCGTTTCACGCTCGGCTTTGTATTATAACACTAACTAGCGGTATTTAATTTCAATTAAATTGAAATTTAGAATAAATACGCGAAATTTTGTATTTTTATTTTCTGAAAAATTCTTGTCCGCGTGCAGATGCGATCCCGAGCCGCCCGGGTATGAGGCCGGCACGTTACCATTAGACCAGCGCGGGTACTCGTATGAGAATTATCATATCGTCTATTATAAATATACATGCGTACGTATGAATTTTTGAAGTGAAAACATGATCAGACCGAGCGAAATGTACTAGAATAATGTATACACAATAATAATAAATATATATTTTTTAAATGTAATACAGAACGAAAATGGAAAATGGAAATGTAAATGTAAATGAATATAGAACGAAAAAAAAGTTGTATTTCGTATTATTAACCTCGACTTGATGAAGTTTTCACTTCTGCCGTGTGGTCTTAAGCACACCCATTTTTTTTTTAATTCTTGGACAACTTGAATTTTATAGGGGTGAAAAATTAAGTCCTTATGTAAGATTCGACGCATCGACGATTCACTGATATTCAATGCTAATGCATGTCTATTCGCAGAACGTTTTGGACTATGTGTTATGGCAGTTCGAACAATCAACATTTTCTGGCGTTCTAACACTTTTTGCTGCTCCTTTATGTTTTAAATTTAAAATAGATTCAGTTTCTTCAAACTTTTGTACCCCACAAATTAAATGCGTGAATAGACAGAATCCGCCCATGACGCGGAATATTGTACTGATTGCGAAATAACCTTCGAACAGTTGTCGTAGAGTCACCATTTTTATAAAACGATTTAACACAGAAAGCACGATAAGCACCTGACCACTGTCCCATGTTTACTAAATGGCGTTGAATTACAATTTATCAATAACATCAGCGCCCTCACCCAAACGTCAAATTAATTACCGTTTTTAAATTTTCCCGCTTCACTGACGAACGCTGTATTATGAAATGAAATAATTGGAGTAACTGTAAAAATGGATACTTCATTCTGCCGGACCCTGTATTTATTATATTTAAATATTAGTTTGTTTTGATATTACAGTATACGTACTCATATGTATATTTGTGCATGTGGTGTATAAATCGAAACAAATTATTATCTGAAAAATAACAAACCTTTTAAACTGGCTCTGTTATTTGATAGGTACCTTCTCGCTTTACATTTTGTTATAAAAATGTACCCGTATTAACCTGACATTTATCTAAATATGCTATTCATAGTTTGAAAGGTACCTAGCCGCATCGAAGTTCTAATTTTAAAGAAGAAAAACAAATAACGAAGACATAAAAAGGCATGATTCGAAATAAACTGGAAATTGGCCGTTCGATTAAACAAACATTTCATTTCGTTTTTTTCCCGGAATATATCAGAAAGTCGATGTACATTACATTCACATATTGTGACATAACAACCTATGTTGCTGCAACGTCTCTACAGCGCAACCTTCTGTGAACGAGTCATATTGCAATATACAGTAGATATCAGAGAGAAGTAAAGCAATATTCAATTCTCTAGAGAAAGTTTTCACGTGTAAGAAAATTTGCGCTACACTTCGGTCGACGATCTTATACAAAGAATTATGTATGCGTCTAGGTGTTTTTTATTCTTTCATCACGACACAATCTGTTCGAATCAAGTCGATTACATAAATATCATGTAAATATGAGCGAAGGTATTCCTTATTGCACGATCGACTATCTTGACTTAACATAATATTCACTTCATTTTATAAAATTAATTGATCTGTTGACGGTTAAATAAATTATCCATTGGCTTTGGTAAATTTAACATTTCATATATTATTAAGTTACATGTTTAATTTCATTATCGCTGAAACACTAAGAAAAATTTAATTATTATTTGCGCGTTTCTTTCATCACCTCAATAATTCACTACTATAATTATCATGAAGGGGGTATTATTGTCTAGAAATTTAAAAAAAACTCGTTTTTTTAGATTTTCTTACAGTTAGGGTTTTCGAGAATGTGTCATAAAAATATGAAGGTGAATTTCGTAAAACTCCCATAGTTACAGGACTGCCAAAGCAGTTCGACTATCACTAGACGTGTCGAGATCATAATGGATATGGAAAACAAACTGAAAAATTATATCATCGAATGTACATACTTTTCTTTGCAGTTTGACGAGACCAACGATATTACGATATTACCAATTATGTATTTATCAGATGCTACTTTCTGATATGTAAGCATTATAACAGATAGCGTTTGATATATATTGGCAACCAAATTGGTTTAATAATAATAATAATAATAATAATAATAATAATAGTAATACGTTTATTTGCCCAACAGAATATTTCCAATTACAGGACAAAATATAAATAAACACATACGTTAATGCAGAAAAATACAAAGTAATGAAAATGTAATACAAAAGGACACAAAAAGAAAAATGTAACAGACGTCACTATTGGTTTAAGTATCCAGCGTAGATGTCAGAAAAGAAAAGTTCGGCATTCCGTGCCATGTGGTGCAAGGGCGACCTCTTGAGCACATTGGTCCTGGCCGTTGGCAGATTGACGAACGCTGCATGCCGAGCCGAGCATCGCAGAACGTAGAAAGGCACAGCACCGAGCAGGTGCGGACAGTCAATCCTACAGTTAATCAGCTTGAATGAAAATCTGGCGCTATGCATGGTGCGTCGCACGGCCAAGAATTGGAGCTGATGCACCTCCAACAAATGAGTGTAAGAAATGTTCCAATCCGGGTAGGTTCCAGTCAGTTTAAAAGACAAAAATCTTAGAAATCTTCGCTGAATTCTATCAATAGGAAGTTGTTGTGAAGTGTAGAGGGGGTACCATATGACCGAGGCAAACTCCAACCTACTGACTATACCAACGCAAAGTAGAGAGACTTGAGGAGGCAGGGATCCGTGAAGTACCTCGAGATTCTCATCAGAAATCCCAACATCCTTGACGCTGCGGCACACACCGATGTTATATGTGGCGTGAACGTCAAGGTCGTGTCAAATACAACGCCCAGGTCCCTGATCGAGTGAACCCCACTGATCAACTGCCCACAAATGGTGTAATTGTAGTCCAGAGAAACGGATTTGCGAGTAAATAATATCGAATTACATTTTTCGATATTTAGGACCAGGCCATTCGAGTGCGACCACGCAGTGACGACATCAAGGTTGTGCTGCAATTTGATGGAATCATCTTCACAATGGACTGTTGTAAAAATTTTTAAGTCATCAGCATAAGCTAATGCCTGACAAGTCAGAAGAGGAAATATATCGTTGACGAAAATGTTAAACAGCACTGGCCCAAGATTAGAACCCTGGGGAACGCCACTGGTTCCACGGAAAGTAAAGGATCTGTAACCATTATAGAATACGTAGTTTGAACGATTTGTAATATATGATTTTAACAGGTTCATAAGGCGTGGAGCAAATCCATAATAATACAATTTCTCTAGAAGAAGACTGTGATCAACCGTGTCGAACGCACGAGAAAAATCCAGATAAATAACGTCAACCTGCTCTCTGTCATCCATCGCCTCACTTACATATTGAGTGAAAGTGGCTAAGTTGGTTACCATCGATCTTCCAGGCATGAAGCCATGTTGAAGGGAAGATATGAGGAAGGAAGTATTGAAGGATATGGATCTGTACAGGACCTGCTCAAGAATTTTTGAGAAGTTGGACAAGATGGCTATCGGTCGATAATTAGAGATATGAGATTTGTCGTTCTTCTTATACACGGGAACAATCCTGGTACGTTTCCACCGATCCGGGAAAACTGATGTTTTCAAGGCAAGATTAATTATAGAGCACAACAGGTAATGTCGCAAGTTTTTAACCAAGAAACTTGGGACAAGATCATCACCAGCAGTAAAGCTCGAATCAAATTTGGCCATAATATCAGTTAGGGACTCCCCGGAAATATAAGAGACCGCAAAAGTAGAAAACTGAGAAAAAAATTGAGGAGGAACCGCAGAGGTGGGAGTAGTATATGAAGTGGCAAAAGTAGATGCATTATGATGACTTTTCGTCATTTTTCTCATTCCATGACTCATTGATCAAGTCTATGTTCAAAAATACTAAATATGTGGACGTTATGAACACTGCTATGAAAATCGTATACACCATCCGTGCCCAAAGAGTGCAACGAGAGCTCTTTAAAGTACAATTGCAATCTATACCTTTTCAACTTCAAATTGAGAATAATCAAGTTCAAATTGAGTACGTACACTTTCAAAATGAGAATAATTGCAAATGAAAACTGCTTTTATTATATTCTAACATAAAAAGTAACACAATTAATACATGGGTTTTTTTAAATTACGTGATTAAATCGTTGAATATGCGGTATATATCTTGATTAATTTACCTGATTTATTGCATTAATATTAATATGTATTATCTCCTCTAATTGTTGTAGACGAAATTCCATCTGGTTTAAATAAAATTTGCTCTGCTTCACCAGCAAAAATATGTGGCATACGCAGACCTAAATCCCGTTTAACAGCAGCTTTTAAGCTGGACCAAATTATTGCAATTGGATTTATCATTGGGCTGTAAGGATTAAATCTTAGCAATTTATGGTAGCTGAATTCATTTTCAGAAAATACGGTTTCCATACCGGCATGCCACGAAGCATTGTCAATTACCAACACCATATGAATTTGATAAGTGTTATAGACTGCACGCAAACACTGACAGACAAATTAATTTGCGTGTTTCATTCTAAAGGCATCTCTTCTGACCGCGTTGTGAATCATTCCCATATTACCCTTTCTTGATCGTCCTTGTCTTCTTGATACGAAAAAATTAAAATTTGTTTCGTCCATGTAAATAATTGGCACATTATCCGCTTGATAAATTAAAAGTTGCTGAATATACTCACGACGTTTTATCTTATTTTCATCACTATTCGCTCTTTCAGGTTCTTTTCGTATGTCTTTCAATGTGAACAACAAATTATCCAAATGTTTTCGAAGTGTTTCTTTAGATACTGCACTTCCATTTTTAGTATAAGTTCTTTTAATGTTAATTTTGGGTTTTCTTCAGTGTATTGAACGATAAATCGATGATGCTCCTCCGTGATTTTCATAAATTTCTGCCCACCACGTAGCTTGACCACATTTTCTTGATTTTTAACTCATCGGTAGGCAGTCGATTTTTTAACGCCCAATCTAATTGTAATCTCCAATCACATTGACAGTTAAATGCAGCACAAATTTGCTGCTTAACTTTGTCAGCTTCGCGTTTTTTAATGTAAGGCATGGTAAATGTCAGTAAATATAACTATTGACGCTAAATGATACTCAGTAACACTCAAGTTTGGTATTGTTTTGTTACATCAACGCATGCTGCAAATTTATTAATTCTCAATTTGATGTTGATTATTCTCATTTTGAAAGTGTTTATGCTCATTTTGAAAGTGTTTAATCTCGTTTTGAAGTTGATTATTCTCAATTTGAAGTTGAAAAGGTATAGTGAGTTTGCTGGGCACACTGATTTACTTTTAAATATAGACGTAAGACAGTTAAGTCCTGGAATGTTTTTATAACGGTTTCAAGTATTACCACCCCTAGAAATCCTGTTCAAGATGAAAGAGGTGATAGTACCGAGATACAAAAAATGGGGATTTAGCTTTCTTAACAGATATGACATGTCATTTAAATAGCATTAACTTGAAGCTGTACGGGAAAGGTAAAACCGTCACCGATATGATTAATGCAATAAACTAAAGTAAATAGCACCCACTGATTAAGAAACTAAATAGTAAAGATTTGACAACTTTTCCAGCTTTACAAGTCAAGAAAGGTGGAAGTAAGAAATATTTTGGGTGAACTAACTTGAAACACACATCTCCGATTTTAAGAACTTCACAAATATTTAACTTTTATGAGTTAACCGTTTTCCTGTGCAGGTGTTAAAAAATCTGGCACTCATATATCAAGTATCAATCAAGGTTTGTGTTTTGTCAAAAATAAGGTATTGCAGATAATTTTAGATATAGGGGAAGGTTGCCAAATTTGGACCACCGCCTAAAATGGACCATCGTAATATCTCGAAAATTACAAAAGGTACTCACTGCGCCATCTATTTACAAAGTGCATAGTAACATTAAAACCTAAAAGAGTCAGTTGCACGGGGCGCTGTTATAGTTGTTCAGGCGCTTAGGCGCAATAAATGTTTGTGTTGTTGCGGTTATTATTTTTTGGCTACGCCGCTAAGGACATAATGCAGAAACGGTAAGTGGATTTAAATTATTATTTAGTCGATGAAAAACTGTAGTTAGTTAGCAATGTTTCCATATATCATTACCTGCAAAAACATTTGTTTGCATTAAACGACAATTATTTAAATCTTCTCATGTAGTAGTAGCCTATAATGGACCTCTACTGCTATCCCTAAAATGAACCGGTCCTATTAAGAAACTGTAATATACATCTCTAATAAATTAAATGATTGTTAAAGGGCGAGAGGAAAATATGGACAATGGACGCAACAAGAGCTTATTTTAGCTGTTAACGCTTACAGAAGAGGCCAGTACGGCCTAAATGAAAGTGCTCGAACTTGCAACGTCGCAAAAGATACTGTGCAGCGATACGCAAAAAATGGAAACTGAGGTGCCAGATATAGTTAAAAAAAATCTGGTAAGGCATGTGCACTTTCAAAGGAAATAAAAGATGAACTCGAAAGGCATCTTCTTAAATTAGAAGAAGTCATGTTCGGATTAAGTCCCTACGATGTCAGAAAACTTGCTTGCGAAATTGCAACCAAGAATAATTTACAGCATAATTTCAATAACGAAAAACGGATTGCTGGGAAAAAATGGTATTATTCATTTTTAAAGCGTCACCCTTCTATTTCTTTGAGGCAGCCGGAAAAAACATCATTAGCGAGAGTAAAAGGTTTTAATCGCAAAAATGTTAATAATTTTTTTGATCTTTCTTAAAAAAATATGCACAGAAAACTCTATTGACGCTACCCGCATCTTCAATGTGGATGAAAGCGGGTTTTCGACTGTTCAGAAGAAGTCGCAAAAAATTCTGGGTAAGAAAGGAAAAAGGCAGATTGGTGCAGTAACAAGCGGGGAAAGGGGTGTAAATACGACTATAGTTTGTTGTGTAAGCGCCGCGGGTCAATACATTCCTCCAATGATAATTTTTAAGAGGAAGAATGGCTCCAGAACTAGCCAATGGTGCTCCTCCCGGAAGTATGGTAGAAATTTCAGAAACAGGCATAAACATAAATACAGATCTTTTTACCAAGTAGTTAGACAATTTCATTAAAATTGTACAATCCACCATCGAAAAGAAAGTACTTTTATTGTTAGATGGTCACACCACGCACAGTAAAAATTTAGAATCTATACATCTTGCACGGGAACATGGGGTTATTATGTTGCAATTGCCAGGTCATACGACCTATGGGTCGTATGACAACCGTACAACCACTTGATGTGGGTTTTTTGAAACTCATGAAAACATATTACACACAAAGTGTGGAAACATGGTTACGGATATAAATCCTGGTAAAAAAAGTATCCGGACTACTTGGAAAGGCCTGCGCTAAATCTGCAAGCGTACAAACGGCTATAAATGCGTTCAAAGCTGCCGGAATTTGGCCAATTGATCGTCATGTTTTTGGCGATCACCATTTCGCGGCTGCAGATAATTTGGAAGAACTTTATGCCGTCGCCGACGAAGAAAGTAACGAAAACAAGGAAGGGGATACCAGCAACGAAGAAGAAGACAGTGAAAATGAAGTGGCTCACGAAAACATTATGGTGGCAAAAAAGAAACTATTTGAAAATGAAGGAAGTGGGAGCAAGTCGCAAACCTATTTAAATATCTCAGTTGAAGAAATATCTCCTATACCAAAACCAAGGAATCTTGAACAATCATTACAAAGGGGACCACAACAGGCCGCTGAAATTACTAGTTCCCCGTACGAAAATCATTTGACGATGAAGAAAGAAAAAACGCAAAAAGGTGTCTCCAAGAAAACCGATCAAAATAAACAAGCAAAGAAATTAAGAACGCAAAAGAAAACTAAAGCAAACGAGGTCGGCGGTTTTGTACCATCTGTGAGGAAGAAGACCAAAGGGACATGATCCGGTGTATGCTGTGTCGATGTTGGGTCGAGGGGTTAACCACTAAAGGAAAACGTGTTCCACAGATTTCATGGGACACGGGATTTCATCGCATTTTACGTGGATTTCACGGCGTTTTATGGGATTTCATGGGGTTTTCCGAGGTATTAGGAAATTTCACAAAGATTTCACGCGATTTCACGGCATTTCACAAAGATTTCCCGGGATTTCACGGCATTTCACGGCATTTCACATTGATTTTATAGGATTTCACAGCATTTCACATTGATTTCATAAGATTTCATAGAAAGTTGTGAATCTTTTTACTTAAGTTGAAACTACATATTGTATTACACTTATTTGTAAACATGTATTAATAATTAATCGAGGAAATGTCACTAAAATAAAAGTTATCAAATAAACATATAAGAAATTCTAACATTTGTTAACATGAACAACAAACATAAAACTAAAGAATAAAAATAAATATGACGTTATTATAATATGTAAGGAATTCTAACATAAATTTTGTCATGAACATGAAGATTATTTATCAGCATTATTCTATTCTATTCAGACTATTTAACACATTTTTGTCTATTCGTAAGCCAGTGTGTGTCGCAGTCGGGTTGGTAATGGTAAATTTATAGGTTTGAATGCTTATATAGCCATGAGTGTTTACAGGTACTGAGAAAATATGTCCGTCATCAGTCCATATATACCAAGTGCATAAGACGCCTATGTCACTTGTTAGTCTTTCAGTTTTCACAGAAGCCCAAGCTTTCGAATATTCCCTTTCTTTTGCACTCCTTCCTTTCAAATAAGAAAATCCAAGAACAAAACCTAGATAGGCTACATGCTGATCGTTTACAAACAAACACCATTCCCCAATAAAAATGTCTTCACATACTCTACAGGCTTGTGTCTTGCTTATAGACTGCTTCTTTGTGTGGGAAGAATTATACTCGGCTTCCTTGACTCTTTGTAGGCGATCACTACTTAAACGGCCACTGTTCTTTTGCAATAACCTGCATATGGGTGATTTTCTTACTACCATCTCCTTACCCATGCCGTCCCTTACTGTTGTGAATGGACTAGTTTCGTCTAGTTTAATACTGCTTTCCGTATAATCTTTAAGGACAAGTTCATCTGTTACACAAGATAGTACAGCCAAATCTTCCAGTATTTCTTCGTTACATGTGTGAGAACTATGGTTGTCCTCTGAATTATCGTTATCGAAACTTTGTGTAGTATCGTTTTCATCCATGGCATCACTTGTTTCAATGACAGAATCATCTTCACCTTCTAAGTCTATCGTCAATTCAGAATCGTTTGCTACTGGTAGAGAACATTTGTAATCATAATCTGCGGGTACAGTAAGATCAAGAGAAATAGCATCAATAGTAGCGTCGTCTTTAGACTTGTTTCTGCATATATTTCTTCATTAGTCGGCAAAATAGTTGGTGAAATTTCCGATATTTTCTTTGAAATTCTTGGCAACACAATATTTGGGAGCTGACACATTGATATGTCACTTTGGAGCTCAACTCTCTTAAGTTTATGAATTATATCAAGCATACTGCAATTAACAATTGTGGAATACGTTGTTGAAATTGAACGTATTTGCCTGAAAAAATTTTCACATGCTTGACTACTAAATAATGTTGGCAAAAACAGGTGAGGTAATTCCAAATTCCGTAGTGTAATCAGAACCTTAACAATAGAGTGTGCATTTCAATACACGTGCAACAGTTGAGAGTTACATAATTATCTGAAAGATTAAACACATTCTTTTTATCTTGAATCCATTTGCGCCATATTCGTAATAGGAAGACAGCGTACCAAATTTTATAAATTCTTTGGAGAGGTGACAATTCTGGATCAAGATAAGAGCTTGTAACATAATTAATGATTTTCAAGTAAGTAACAGTACCTTGACTATCTGGAACATGTTCTTGCAATAAAGAAAATACATGAGGCTGACTGATTTTCTGCACTGATGGATAGTTCATTCTGTCTTTTGGATCAATATCGTAAGGGGTTAATAAATGTTTATCCTTTTGTATAGTTTCTATCAAAATTTTCAAGTGAGAAACAGAAATGATTTTAGAACCAATTGGCAGAATGACGGACGGTTTAAGCAATCTATTTCTTAACATTGTACCAATGTGTATAGTATCTTGTACAAACAAAACTTCACTATTATTATCTTCATTAAACGAAGCATTGTACCACGGCCAATTAAAGTTTGACTTTTGTGACGTCCTGGGTACACTTCTTGACACACCCAACTTTGCCTATAGCTTCATACTTTTTAAAAGTCTTGGATCCCCATCTGAGGAAGTGCCTAACACTTCAACCTTCCATTTGGCTAACTCAGCAACTATATAGTCCCACCTTTTCGTTACGTCAGACGCAGTAAATTTATTATCAGTTCCAAAAAGTAAAAGGCAAAATGGAGGAATATTTTCTTTTAGCGGCTGAGCCATAACAGCATAGATCAATGATGCATTATGTTGACAATTATTATTCTTAAAATGCGTTTCGATGCCATGGTATGGGCATACCATGGCTGTCAAAGGGAAGAACGAAGCCGACCAATTGGTTTGTAGACGTATCGTATTGAATTTTGCCTGTTATTCTTGTGGCATCTTCGGACAACCAAACTTTTAAAGGTAGATTCCTTTTTTCTATATAATCTTTTAATTCAGCACATCGTAATTTGCTTTCAGTAATTGATGGTCCGTTGTCTTTCATGTATCTGCTAATAGCTGTGGGGGAGGGGAGCGGTAAGTTTGCATGGAAAGTTTCGTATAAAAGTCGGCCTCCGAGCATAAAGATGTACAAAGAGAAGAGTTTAATTGTTTCGTCATACCTAAAACCATGTTTTGCAGTTCGTGAATGTTGATGTGCTGCATTTATTAGTACGCTTAATATTACATTGTCATTTGATTTAGTCTTTAAGGTAGTACTGTCTGTGTTAGTATTTACAGTGTCAGATAAGTCTCTCATTTGGGTTGAAATCCGGAAGTTTTTAGAAAAGTTTTTAAAACAATCTTGTAATTCCTTGTGCTTTTCTTTCAACAGTTCTATATCTTTTAAAATTCTAAAATATTGTGGTTTTCTAGTTTGCCTATTACCAGAGCTACGTTTTGATGATTTGTGAAGTCTTCTAAGTTTTCTGTCTTGTCGAGTTCTTTTGTCACATCTATTTTTTATTTTCTTATTCAAGATTTTTATTTCTTTGTGGAAAATGTGGACTCCTTTGCTTTTCCCGGGGCAGGTGGTCCTAGTACTGTCTCCTCGTTTGACACTACACTTACATCTGACCTCACTTCTGCAAATGCTTGCAGGAAACTTTCAGCTGTTCTTTGCTAGATCCTGTCTTCTTCTTCTTATTCTTCTTCTTCGCTACTGGATATGAGGATTCGAGAAACATTTTTCAAACATTTTCTTTTTTTAAGTGAAATTATTTGGTCTTCGTCCTGGCTTTTGTCATACTCGTCATCTTCTGGAAATTTTTCCTTTTCGTAAATCTCCTCCTCTAGAGTTTCATTAATATCAGATTCAAACGGTGTGGCAGTAGCTTTGCTCGAAGATGCTTTATTAAAAAAATTACGGATGTTTTTTTGTGACTGGTTCTTCGTTTCGTCACTCAATTTTTGTAAATTTCGTTTTTTATGTGCTCGTACGTGTCTTTCGAAATTTGATTTTAACCATCTTTTTTTTCCCTGACTGGGATTGCCATATCTCACTTTGAAGGCTTTGATTTTATCAGTGCATAACGGACAGTTAACTACTGCAGAGTAGACAATCGAATCATCTTCATTTTCTTCTACTTTAACTTGGACCATAGAAGATGTAAAATTTTGAATAACCTGTTAAAATATAAATACTTAAGTACCCGAATTAAAATAACAGATTAATTAAAAAGTAGATTACCTACCTCAGTTAAATCTATTTGCTTTTTCATCGAGGTTTTTATTGATGTGTATAGTTGACTAGTTTCATGGTTTAGATCTAATCCAGAATCTGGATCTGTTGCTAGTGTTGATGAAGTTCGTGGTAAAGAGGTTGTAGACTGTTGCAAGTCAGGATTTTTCATTACTTGTTTGGGATTGCTTAAACGTTTATGAACGTTTTTTATTCCACATTTGGCATTCGTCGCATAATCAAAATAACGACTAAAATACGTTATGTCATTTTCGTAAATTTTTAAAGCTATATATTTTTGAATTTCTCTGATAATTTCTTTGTGTCCGTTAACTATTTTAAATTTGTCCTTGTGAATGTAGTATTTATCATAATAGTTTTTCAGATCTTCATTTTCTTCAATAAACAAATGCATTTCTTCTTTTGCAAACTTTTCGAATTCTTCAATAGTTTCTTCCCTTACATTTTTGAATGCAATTGCGGAGTCATAACCACATAATTTTATTATTTTTTTAAATATAAGGGAACGTTCATTCCTAAATCATTTTCAATTGCGCACCAAAATATATCTTCTTTGGGGTTTTGGTTGGCTTTTGGTATTCCGTCTTCATCTTCTACTTCTCTATTTGATTTTTCAGTGAGCGTTTCATTTGGATTCTCGCGAGGATTCTCGGAGTTGCTTGATGCCATGAGTCCCTGACTATCGGCAGGATATCTAAGGACGAAAATACATACACTTTACATATTTATATACCGGGTGATTCACGAATAGTGTCTGATTTAGCGTCTGTATTCCAGCAACACAAATTACTCTCCCATATAATACCTGTGACAAAGTAATTTGTGTTGCATAAAAAACGGCGCTAAAGCAGACACATTCGTGAACTACCGCCACACCAGTGAAGGGGTTATTCCTGACCGTATACAGAATCGCAGTCTGCAGAAAAAAACGTCCTGACTTCAAGAGTAAAGTAGTTAGAGGGGTTTGAAGCAAGCCAGTTTCTTACTAAATATGGCAGTGGCTATGTTACGGATAGGTTTACTTTTCAGTCAACAACGAACGAATTTGTCCATTGGTAGGCTTACCATACGTCCCGGTTTGACCGGGACTATACCGGTTTGAGCAGGGTGTCCTGCCCGGTTTTTGAGATATCCCGGTAACACCTGAATCAGCGTGTTCCTGACTGGAATTATTTTACAGCATAAATAGTAAATTGGAGAAAATCTTACTTATCTTAGCAACGACAGTTCGTTGATAAGATACTATGCTTTGTTGCTAAGGTAGACGCAGTCATTTGTCTGATTTTTCTCCCAAAGAAGTACTTTTGTTCGTTTTTGTTTTAAGCAGAATTTATTATTGGTTTTTAACTTTAATGTCAGTAGTTTTCTTCTGCACAAATTAGGTATTATGTTTGTATTTGCGTCGGTGCAACTTTGCGCCACTGATTTTTGTACTCCTTTTTTTTGTAATTTTTCATCCATTTTCAAAACCAAGTTTACTGCAGACACGTAAGAACAGCACAATCTTGTTAAGTTTGCCACAAAACGTCACAAAATTTTGCTATAGTCACTTGTAATACGAATATGAAAATCACTGACGCAGAGTTGCAGCGCCGCAAATCTAACTTGAAATCAGCCCCTTAGTTTGTTTGTTCAGAAATAAGAATAGTAATGAGACGTTGATTTTTTCTTGATTTTGATCCTGTCTTTGTGCCAAGAACAATTTTTCTTGCAGATTCCAATTCTGTACACGCTCAGCGAAAATCTCGAAGGTACTTAATATTAGTAATTTCTAGGTTAGGTATCTACTTACCAATAAAATATGCACTCAACGAAAAACTCTCTTAAACAATACACTTAGCAACGAGTGTTACAAGATCTTTACACTCTCACTACACATGCACATCAACGCGGCCGCAGAAAATCCTGGGTTATTGAAACTCGCCTGAAATTGCCGGGTGGATGCCGCCCAACATGTGATTCCACTCGAAATTCAAGTGTGAGTTCGAGCGATGTCGGGGAAGTACCGGACTGCTTCCTTTTTACAAAAATCAGTCTCTTGGTCGTTAGAAGCTTAATTCACTTAAGAACATTTTATGCAACGTGTTAACAAAAACTGTCATTTTAATTAATTCGCATTTTATTCGCATTTCATGAGATTTCATACTGGATTTTATGAGATTACATGAGATTTTATTGAGATTTCATGGGACTTTATTCAGATTTCACGAGATTTTTCGAGATTTCATAGGATTTCATAAGATTTCATGGGATTTGATGGGATGTCATGAGATTTCAAATCATTTCACTGGATTGCAGGAGGATTTCAAGATGATTTCAACATGAATGTTCCACGGATTTCCTGAGTGGTTAACCCCTCGTGTTGGGTACATGCAGACTGTGCCAATATCAGTCCTAAACGCAAAATCTATAACTGTCCCTCATGCTTGATGACAATGTAATGAAATATATATTTAAACATTAATTTTTGATCATGGTCCAATTTAAGGTACTGCTGGTGCCTTTAAGGCAATGGGTTTCTTAAATTGGTCCATTTGCAAGTAGGCAACGAAATATTTGTTTTTCAAAGAAAAAAATTTCATCTCAAAGCTTCAGCAAATGATGCTGGTCTTTTATATCTGAAGACAAACATCCTTGTTTAATGGATCAACTATCTATGCAACGCTGCGTTTGTTTAAAATGAAAATCCCTAAATCGAAAAATCACAGTCGGCTAACTAACGAACATCTGTCATCATGCTTGCAATTCTGAATCAGTAGTTGGTACGTGTCAACCTATGAAAAGTAACCCAAGGACGTGCACTGACATCAAATGATTAATGTGTGTTAGTTATATTGTAGTTTTTACTAGCTGGTAGTAGAATTCATACTTTGATTCCCCAGTAACTACAGGACCATACATAGGTTGTAACAGTGACACGATCACCACTTAGCATGAAAGAGATCAGTTCTAACCCCCTCCCCCACTTGCCGCCCACATTTTTTGCTGTAAATCGTTGATAATGTGGGTCTGTGTACTAAATTTTTTTCTCCTAATATATCCAAAATGCACTATTTTCAAGATATTGCAAGATGACCCTAACAGTTTTCTAGTTAGAATTTTGAATTTTGAAAATGTGCAGAAGATAGCAAATTAATAATTCTTGATAAGAGTAAATAAATAAACTTTTTTGAAAGTGAAGAATTATAATTCTATAGGTGTGGCAGCTTTAACCTTTGGTCGCTATCGTGGCTACACACGAACATGTACAGAGAACCGAGAGAGAAACACAGATATGATTGTAACCACCACTTTCTTTATTATCGTGGCATAAATATTTCAAGGTCGAAAATTATCGTTTTCAGTAATCATAACCATATTTCCTTGTCTTGCGTCTAAGAAAGTAAAAATATGAGCAATCGTACATACTCTAGAAAATACATATAAAACCATACATTTCTGAAAATATTTCGATAAAATAAAGCACATACTAAATCCAAATTAGTGTTACATCAACATTGTTACTTATTTATTTCAATTATACAGTAATAAATTTAAAAAAAAAAACGTACTCGTATTCGCCTAATTATCATGGACAGTTATTTCCTCTATTCTCTTTCCATATAAAAAGAAAAGCAAGCAGACAGGAAGCAACATAACCTTAACCAACGCTCTATCTTCTATGCACTGACACACATATTAAGTGCCGAGGTAAGTAGTAATTAAATATGTAACAGAAAATATAATAATAAACGCGAAACCTGTCACTGCAACACTTCACTGACACACAAACAACGTAATAACGATGATTATTGCAACACGTGAATGTTTCCTCAATTGCGTGTGGCAAAATACACGGCAAAAAAATGGAAAAAAGTAATACTGACATACAGATTTGCATGTATGTACACAGTTCGGTGGGAAGGAAATACCTTGAGAGACACCTCCGATCCGATTCTATTATATGCAAAAGATTGCAATTAATTCGGATTTAATAATCAATTGTTTATTACACATGGTAATTTGTATGTAGGTAAGATGTATTTAATGAGCGTAAATGATGAAATAGTAGACTTGTTTTGATACACGCGTTTTTATATTTTAATCACTTACATAATATGAATATATGTATTTTTAATATGTATGATAGATACCACGCGTTACCTAATAAATCCGTCTGATTCGTTTTAGTATTATATTTAAATAAATTCATTTTTTATTGACCTTAATTTGTTGTAAGATAAATTCGGATCTTATAGTAGCCACATCCGGTCCATAATCAAGACAAGAATCGTATGACAATTCCAAAATATTCCATGACCAAACCAAGATTATTTATTGGCTCCATATACGAGGTGTGACTAGAAAATAATGAGACTTATGCTTCCACAGAAGAAGCACGCATGCGCCAAACGCAAATGACCGACACATGTGTAGCATGAAGGCTTCTCTTTCGAATGCGGCGCCTCCCGCATCTGTAAAGAAATTAGTCTGGCCCTGGCTTTCGTTTGTATAAGAAGTTTTGCCGGAAAATGATAAGTGTAATGAAACTTAAAGGATACGCTACTGAAACGTATCCTTTATTAAAAGAAGTGTATGACAATGAATGTTTATCACGTTTAAGCGTTTCCAAGATGGCCGAGAAGACGTCCGGGTCGCCCTTACACGTCAAAAACGAAAGAAAATATTGAAAAATTGCTATTGATAAAACTGTATAGGAATTGACAAAGCATGCGTCAGGAAAATTTTACATAACAATTTTAACTTGCAGAAATGGTGCCTAAAATTCTCACGATTGAACAAAAAGAAGCTCGAGAAAATGTTTGTACTAACGCTTTGAACGCCACTGAAAATGATCCGAACTTCTTGGAAAGAGTGATAACATGTGACGAATCTTGGTTTTTCACTTATGATCCTGAAACTATCAATCCATGCATTGAAAGGGCCGAACTTCATCTAGAACTAGAAAAGCTCGACTGAGTAAATCAAGAATCAAAGCAATGATGATTGTTTTTTTTTCGATATTCATGGGATTGTGTACTTTCACTGGGCTCCAGAAGGTCAAACTATTAATCAACATTACTACATTGAGGTTCTTGCTCAACTCCATGAAAGAATAAGAAAAAAACGACCTGAATTGTGGAAGAACAAGTCATAGGTTCTCCATCAAGACAACCCGCCACGTATAGATATATTGACAACCTAGCAGAACAAAAGTGAATTTTGCAAACTATTCAAATAATTACAATAACCTAATATATCAACTCTTGACAGTCCATAATACTAGGAAACATTACTTTAAGATTAATAAGGTAATCCAATAATAAATACAGCAGGCATAAAGATCAATTAACCTCGAATCATTCGAAAAGTACCTTTTCTTTAGTTAAGTCGTTACGTGCATTCTGTGATAACCAGTATAGTCTAGTGACTTTTTTGTAGTTTTATTATTAATTACACTTATCTAGTGTATATTTGCAACACCCTTTTCTCTCTTTAAGGTAAATTTGTAATAGATTTAGAAAACGATACGTTTTTCAATCATGGCTTTTCGAATGTATACTTTCTATAGAAAGCGTTTTTCTTTTCTATACTGTTTTATACCGTAAGCGTCAAATTTTAATTTCGGTTTGCACTTCTATCATATGCAAAAGATGATCTTATCCTATGCAGTGATGCCTGCTTGCTAACAGTGGAGGGAGAGCAACGGAGTGGCGGGGGACCCCCACGCCTTACAAATGTCCAGTGTGGCAGCCTCGCTTATGTCTATCTTTAGTTTAATTCGTCGCGCTCTTTTCCACTTACTACTTTCCTATCAGAAATTAAAATATGACGACCTCGGTATAGTATTGCCAAAGAAACCGTACATATGATTAGTTCAGAAGTGAAGCAAATTGAGGAACAAATATTAGCGTTGTTTCCAATGCAAAAAAAAATGAACAATATGGATGGTAGATGGCACAGTTTTAATGCCCTATCGTCGTGTGTGGCAACGCAAAGATGTTACCTATGAACAATCCAGATGTGATTTCACATAAAATAGTTGATTAAAATGTTGTGTCATTTGGATTGTCGCCTTTCCATTTGTGGATACGTTTTTTCGAGTGTCTAGTCCTTATTTCCTTTCCTTGAGGTCGAATTATGGCAAGTGCAAGGGATAGAGAATAAAACAAAAGCAGTCGAAAGGAAGAAGTTCATACAGGGTAAGTTCAACGTCGAATTTGGTTTATGATTGAACATGCCTAAGCAACCAAGTGACAACACCAATGACGACAATATCGCTCATACATTCTTTAGAAATGCAGAACAAACTGTTGAAATAACCGGTCTTAATTTGGAATGTATAAAAAGGGTTCGCATTATATTGAAATGTTTAAGTTCTGGATTTCCGATAAAGAGAAATATTTATCAAGAAATATTCATAGTACTCAATGCCTGAATCAGTTATTAAATATCTATAAAACTATAAGTAATTGTGTAATTTAGCGGTAAGAAATAAAAGAAGAGCAAAAAATAAATAATACCATCGAAGAAATAGTTTTGTCCTGCTAGATTGTCAATATATCGCACTGTGCACCGGTTCATTCTGCATTGTCTGTCAAGACGTTTTTGCCAAGTATAACATCGCAGTGTTAGACCATTTGGCTTATTCGCCAGACCTTGTACCATGCGATGTTTATCTGTACCCAAGGTCAAATCTGGATTAAAAGGAACACGATTTCAGTCCGGTAAAGCTGTGAAAGAAAAAGCGGCATGGATGGAGCTCACAGAAGAATACTTCCAGCACTGTTTAGAACAATGGAAAATTGGCTTGGAGCGTTGTAGGGATAGAGGAAGTGTATATTGAAGATGATAATAACTAAAAATGCATAAATTCAAAATAAAATGTTTTCCAGCAATAGTCTCGTTATTTTATAGCCACACCTCGTATATTCTGCTAGTTTCGTGGTAACCCCTAGAGTGTTAGTTTTGTTGAGGTGTATATATACAAGGTGGCGCGCGGCAGAGGCATGGATTTCAAAAGGTCATTGCTCCCTCCTTAACGGTCGTAGCAGGTTGAAAGTGGGGTGGTTCGAAAGAGGGAGATGGGAAATTTATGTTCCATGCGGCTTCAGTCGCCATAATGGAGTGGTCCGTTGAACAACGTGTTTTTTGTGTGCAGACCTATTTGTCGAATGCCCGCTCGATCGTCCGCGTGCACCGCGCCATCCGTTTAAGGTTCAATATCGCCCCCGCGGTCGAATTCCCGATCGAAATCGAATTCTCGCGTGGGTTAATGCATTCCAGGATACCGGAAATGTGTCCACGATAAGAAGGGGGCCTCAGAATACAGTCACTACCGCAGAAAACATCGAGAGGGTTCGAGCTGCAATTCAACAATCTCCCAGGCGTTCAATTCGGAAACAGGCAGGTGCCCTTGGCATTTCGAGACGTTCTATTCAACGAATCGTTAATGAACATCTTAATTTGCACCCCTATAAGATGGTTGTCGTCCAAGAATTGAAGCCACGTGATTTTGAAGCCAGACAACTCGCTAGTCAAAACATGCCGGCAGCGTTGCCTCGAGACGGTATCGTTTTTTTCTTTGACGAGGCACATTTCCACCTCAATGGATTTGTGAATAGACAGAATATGCGCTATTGGAGTGATACGAATCCCAGGGAGCTCCACCAGAGGCCCCTGCACTGCGACAAGGTGACAGTATGGTGTGCAATGTCAAGAATTGGGATCATCGGCCCTTACTTTTTTGAAGAAAATGGTCGAGCGGTTACAGTCACTTCTGCACGTTACCTAACCATGATCCAGTATTTTTTTCTTGCCTGAATTGGAAAGGATAGAGCAGGAAGACATCTGGTTTCAGCAGGACGGGGCCACAGCCCACACAGCAAGGGTTTGCATGGCCTTTTTGCGAGACAGATTCCCCGGGCGACTTATCTCCCTAAGAGGCGATTTGAACTGGCCAGCGTGCTCTCCTGATTTGGCCTCTTGTGATTTTTTCCTGTGGGGATACCTAAAATTGCTTGTATACAACAATCGTCCCAGGACCCTGGAAGCCCTCAAACACAACATTCGAACCCAAATCGCCGAAATTCCTGTGGCAATGCTTCAAAGAGTGCACGAAAACTTCAAAAAGAGGCTTACTCAGTGTTTGGAGTTTGAGGGGTGCCATTTGGGCGATACTTTGTTCAAAAGCGTGTAAACTTAAATTCCCATGTTAATGATTCAGGAAAAAATAAAAAATTTGCTCATTTTGTAACAGTCTGCGTTTTATTCCATTTTCAAATCCATTCGTCTGCCGTGCGCCACCCTGTATTATCAAACACCCACCAGAAAAAATAAATAATTATTATTTTATTATCAGTACTGGATTACATGCGTTCACTGCTGTAATACAGCCGCGGACTACTATTTTACATCAACTAGGTAAAATGTATGTACCAATTCTCATGCATGGAATATTTGATGAAGTTCAGTGTAATAAAACGGATTGTTCATGTTACTCTACGTGCATGAGTGCTTTGGAAATTATTCAGAATATGATTGTATTCCTGAATTTCAAAGAAAATTTATTTTGTTAAATGAGATTGCACCTATTTACAAATATCGATTATATTCTCCATTCTATAACACAGGTCTTTTTGGTACTATTGCAGGTAAGGAGAATAAAGCAACTAACCCTAAACATTTAATTTAGATTTTGCCATAGGATTTTATGTACTTATTTAAAAAGGTTTTTTTCGTAAAAATGTCACACGTTAATATTTTTGATAAAGCAAGAATAATTGCTAATGCAGAAAATAAAAATATTAGGCAGATTGCGCTACAATTTAACATTAATAAATATACAGTGTTCAAAATTGGAAATGGAGAGATAAAGGAAATATAAACAGAAATCCATGATCAGGACGTAGAAGAATTTCAACTCCCGAACAAGATTTGGTTTTGGTGAATGTGTTAAGAGGGAATCCATTTTCAACTGTGATTCAGGCCGTTGAAGATATTGTAACGTAAATAACTTCGCAAAAAGAAAAATAAACATCGACGTGACGACGATATAAAAAACGTACCAGTAAACAAGGCAATAAATCATGCATTCATATACTACGTCAGCGACTCTGGAAAAAGAAAAAAGAAGAGTAAACATTTGCGCGACGCATCATAAATCGTCCACATGTAAATAATGTGTGAGCGACAGAAGGTCTGTCGTATGTTCTACAAACATCGAGAGAAAGAGAGAATTTTCGCGAGTGTTTCCAGTGTCTTGTGTGCCGATATAAAAAGCGGCCTGTACCCAGAAAGCATTCATTCATTCAATAGTCTCGTGCGGAACAGTGCAGATAAATAAATAAACATAAATAAATAGTTCCTTGAGTGGTAGTCGAAGAGTAAGCATAAATAAGGTGAGCGGTGTAGTTGTTACATAAATATTACGGAATATAAATAGAAGTGATATAAATAAGGCACAGTGTTACATAAATAATACCAACATAAATAACAGTAGTGAAATAAATACATGTGTTAATCTATTTGTAATAATTTTAAGTGCGTTACATTTATTTTACATTTTTATGTTTTGATTAGTTTTATATTTTTATATTGTAATTAATTTTACGTGTGTGAACATACTGACTGTTTTAAATAAATAAATTGCACGAGTTGTTTATATCGAACCCGAAAACGCAACAATATTAAAAAAAATGTTGGAACACGGTGATGAGAAAACTCTTCATCTGCTTATAATGGTAAAATTCGTGTCCGAAAATAATAAAAGTGGCCGGTTTTCGGTTAACAAGTGGGCCTGAATATCACCCCGTGAACCAGGTATTTTGTGGCACTTTGCAGAACGATTAAATAGTATTGTATGGATTAGAATTTTAGAAAATATTATAACGAGCTCCAAAACAACAGGAAGTCAGAACCCAAGTGAACAATGCCTCAAGAATTTCTGGCTATCTGAAGGACCTCATATGGAGGAACAAATACATGTCCACTGAAAGCAAAGTCCCCATATATAAAATCGCCGTAAGACCTGTACTCACATATGTAGTGGAAACTCGAGCGGATACAACAAAAGCGAAAAGCATGATGAGGGCAGCAGAGATGAACACATTGAGATTATAAGTTTGAGAGACCAGATAAGAAGCAGAGATATGAGAGCAGATCTCAAAATTCAAGACGTCGTGCAGTTCACGAGATCGAGACAACGATATTGGAGAGACCCCGTCGACAGAATGACAAAGGATCGATGGGCAAAATGGGCAAAGGATAAGATGCTGAACGAGATCAAGAGTAGAAGAAACAAAACTAAGTCATAAGAAAAGAGAAAGAAGAAGAAGAAGAAACTATTATGGTGCCTTCAGTGACACTATTATTTTTCGAAGAAAATATTTTTCAGCATGATAACTGCTCAATCCATCGCGCTCATCTAGTGAATTAATGGTTTGATGCAAATAATATTGATGTGCTTGACTGACTTGAAGCCCAGATTTAAACCCAACGGAGAACTTGCGGGGACTAACGTAATATTAGGTTAAAAACAACGTATAACCCTCACAACAAAATACATAAAGAAAAATGCAATTGGTATTTAAAATCAGGAAGTAATATTGAAACACTAAAGCAATGTATTTTTATGGAATGGGTACCGGTATGGGTACTTATACCCATGATATTTATAATAGCCAACAACACAGTTTTTTCAGTAAGTATTCAGTAGGAAAAGGTTACTGGTTGGTTCCGAAAGGTCTGGGACTTATCAGTCAACATTGGGGAATGAAAACTGCGATTTTCAATCTCGGAAATAGGATTATATTGCTATCTGGAAAGGTTGGCTCGGTAGTGCTCATGTAGGTTACTCACAGCATGTGGTGATGGGCATCTCCTGGTGGTACGTATTCCAATGTTTTGGTATTTAGTTCGTTTTAATGATAATGGGCACCTTAACTCGATAATACTTAAGAGAGTTGATATTTCTTCAAAATTATTTGTAAGTACTAAATGTTCAAAATGTAGGATTATGATCGATGATAACTAATAATATTTGCAAAAATAACGTTGTTTTTCTTTATAGGTTATCAAGTGTATATCTACTGAATACGAATATAGGTAATAATATCGGTCGTAGATCGGCACTCGATAGCAGATTGCAAAAGCTACTACTTTTATCATGTTTGCCATAATTTCCCATCGATTTTCCAACCAATAGGAAGATAGAATTCAATTAAAATGCTTTTTTGCATAAGAAGTGAAACAAATTTATAATTTGTCATTCTTTGTTTTCTTTGAATCTCAAAAGAAATTATTACTTTGATTCTGACATTTATTTAGCTGCTTTATCATCTTATCGAAAATATATAAAACTCGAATTGAAACATTTTTTGTATAAAAAAAAGCAAAATTCGGACCGGAAGTAGCACAGGTTTATTTTATTAAGAAAAAAAATGGGTGTACTTAAGACCAAACGGCAGAAGTGAAAACTTCATCAAGCCGAGGTTAATAATACGAAATACAACTTTTTTTTTCGCTATATATTCATTTACATTTACATTTTCCATTTTCGTTCTATATTACATACATTTAAAAAATATATATTTATTATTATTGTGTATACATTATTCTAGTACATTTCGCTCGGTCTGATCATGATTTGTATCAAACTCTAAAAACGAACGATAGCAATGACGCGTTGACTATATTTCTCTCGCTCCCTTAGTCGACTCGAGCCGACTTTACCCGAACGAGCGTTACATAGCCGAGCGTGACGGCTCAGTCTCGTTCAGTGCCCACAATCAACGCGCCCACAGAAGTTTTCACTTCAAAAAAGCATTTAAAATTTAATATGGGACAAATTCTGTATAAAAAATTCTGAAGGCACATACGTATACCATACCTCACTTTTAGGTATGGAAATAATTAGAGGGCCTTGGAATAAAAGGGGTATAAGTACATTTTTTTTTAATTTGGAGATATGTGCATATATCAAAATTTAATGTTGATATCTGTTTCGTGCAAAACAGATACAAGTGATATATTCGCCTTTAGTGCCATCTTATGGGGAATAGAAATACCATGTAAATAATTTCTGCAGTTTGGTTGGGGTAAAACAGGTATAAGTGTCACTTGTATCCATTTTATTCCAAATAATATTCCGCATTTATTTAATTCAGTAGGTACTGGGTTGGTAACAAGTGTTGTTAGCTGTTAAATAGTGTAGCACCATATTTTGCTATGGATACTTCTGAAACAGACGGTGAGTACCACGCTGTTAAATTAAATTAAAATGTTAAGGTTATTTTCAACAATTTCATTTTTATTTAAGATCGTGATATTCCTGACCCGTACGAAACAGATGAGGCAAGTGACTATGTTCCCGAAACTGATTCACCGTCTTCTGACGATGAAGAACGTGCTCACGGTCCAGAAGTCACAGAAATGATAGAAAGTCAGCACAAGACTCCATCTAAAACAAGAAAGCGCAAGCGAAATGTTGATAAATGGCAGGTAAACGAGAAGAAATTTCTTAGAAATTCTGGAAAGGCATACCTTGGCCACAAAAAGAGACCTCATTTACCACGCGAACTGAAACCATATCAACATAGCTGTCGATACAACTGCAACAAAAATATATTGGAAGCAGATAGACGTAAACTTTTTGAAGAATTTTCTGCTCTGTCTTCATATGATTTACAGAACTCATTTCTCTCTTCCTGTATAAAGAAAAAATCTGTTCAAAGAAAAAAAACTGAAGTCAAAGGCAAGAGTTTCAGTACTGAGATATTTCTGCTCAATAAGCGTGTTTGTAAAATGTTCTTTCTTCGAACCTTTGACATTAGCAACAAAAGATTTACTACGGTTTGTAACAAAAGTAGCGATGTTGGTATTTGTAAAAAGAACCAGAGACGTCGCGGTCCTGCTAGGAAAATGGATCCAGCAAAACGAAATGTAGTTATTGAACACATAAAAATGTTTCCAAAATACCGGAGTCATTACTCCAGAAATTCAAATTTTAATACTCGATATTTATCACCGGAACTCAATATTACAAAAATGTACGATTTGTATATTGAACACTGTAAGGGAAGGAATTTAGTTCCTGTTAAGCAGTCGTATTACCGATATATTTTTAATACAGAATTTAATTTCAAATTCCACCGCCCTAGTTCTGACACTTGTAGTAAGTGTGATAGTTTTACTACTATCATTAAACATTCCCAAGATGCCGAAAAAATTGAAGATGCTAAGATAAAGCAAATGGTTCACCATAGAAAAGCAGAAATGGCACGATCTTCAAAAGAAAATGATTCAAATCAAAATAAGGAATCAACAGATACTTATGTGGTTTGCTTCGACCTTCAACAAGCATTGCCAACTCCTCTCATAACCACATCAAAAGTTTTTTATCTCAGGCAACTGTGGACATACAATTTTTGTATACATAATCTCGTGACAGGACAGTCAAACATGTATGTATGGGATGAAACAGTCGCTGGTCGAGGCTCACAGGAAATTGGATCCTGTTTGATTCATTACATCACTAATGTACTTCCTCAAAATGTCATAAAACTTATTGCTTACAGCGATTCATGTGGCGGACAAAATAAAAATAAAAATATTGCCAAACTTTTTATGTACTTGGTCAAGGCTACGAGAATACAAGAAATTCACCATAAATTTCTAGAACCAGGACACACCTTTATGGAGTGCGATCAAGCTTTTGGTATAATAGAAAAGGTGAAAAGAAAGATTCCTCAAGTCTATGTTCCTGATCATTGGAGACAAGTAATAAAGAGTTCGTGCAAAAAGTTTACACCAGATGACCAATGAAAATTTTTTCAGTTTTTCTTTGTTGAACAATATCATGAGAGACCCAAACAAAGATACAGAAAAGCGTGTTATTAAATGGAGGGAAATTCAGTATTTCTTTTACACCAAACAGTCGGAAACATTCTCTTTCTTTTATAAAAGTACTCTGGATTCCGACTTTCCTTTTAGCAAATGCATATGTCTTTCTAAAGCCGCAGGAAGACCGAAGCTAGCGTTAGAAGACACGTTTTTGCTGCTAAACAAGGACTGTTTAAAAATAAACGAGCTAAAATGGAAAAATTTGCAAACAATTTTAGAATACATTCCCCCAATACATCACGAATACTACAACAACATTCAACACGAAAAGAAAGACAAGAAAGGAAAGAAAAAACCGAAGCTAACCAGAAGAAATGAAAGTAACGAAGAAACTGCACAAGCTGAAGTTGAACCACAAAATGATGACTGCGAGGAAGAAGAAAATATAGAGCATGAGATGGACTTTATTTTGTATTCCGATGACGAATGAATAATGTTTAGAAGTTTGTATTTTTTTAAATAAAAGCATATATTTGTGTACTAAAGATTTATACTGCTAGTTTTTCAAATAAAAAGTTGGAATAAAAAGGGTATAAGTACTTTTTGACAAATTTCTGATAAAGTTTTTTAATAACCTGTTATAGACTTAAAATTTACCATTTTTAAAATAAATAATAAATTGTAAATAAACATTGCAGTACTTATTAGGAATTTTCAAACGTTGCTTAACTTTGAAGGCAAATATCTCAAAATAGTTAAAATTGCACTTATACCCTTTTTAGTCCAAGGCCCTCAATTACAGTCCTTTGTAAAATCTTCGAGTATTTACTATTTTCGTAAACTTCCATTTCCTTATTATTTTTATGTATTTCTTATTGATTTAAATATTGATTCTGAAATTTATTTAGCTGTTTTATCAAATTATCTACAATTGCAGGATACCTTTATATATAGTATTGTTTGATAGGTTTACATATTATGACAATATACAATATACTCTCTCCCTATATGTTTCTTATTTAAATCTATTTAGGGTTTTTCCAAACACGAGAATAAAACCAGACAAATCAACAAATTTAATAACGCCTCTCTTTTATATTTTATTTATTTTGTTAAATTAATGTTTGCCGGACAACACAAACTGACAGTTAAAAAAATAATATGTGGCAATTGTTTTGTAAATTGACATACGAGGGTTACCAAGGCATATGTGATTAAAAACAAATCATGGAAAATTGTATGTATCGTATGTGTGATCGAACACGAACATTGAACAGTGCTACAATTTTTAGAACGTAAAATTCCATAAAAAAACCTATTTACGTCACACAGACGTAAACACCTGTAGGACTCATCTTTTCTATTTTAATGAATCGACTATTACCTGAGAAATAAATTGAAGGAAAATACCATAACATACTTAGCTGTCTAAGACTATTCACAATGTAATGTGGTAAAACAAATTTAATAAATAAATTAAGAGCTGATATTAAAGCAATTTAAGTGCAATTTGTTGTAATATAATTTCCAGTGATTAATTTGTGTTATGGCACATTTTCGTTCCGGTCGTGACTTAAACTTTTCCCGCGGTTTCTTGTAAGCCTAACAATATTAAAGTGTAATAGAACGTACATTTAAAATGTGTTAATTGTTAAAAAAATAGTTATCAAATTTATTTTTCTACGGCAATTATTAATCTTTTATGGTTCTATTAGGAAGCAGAAAATGTAAAAAATTTCTGGCAATCTGCAACTAATAATATTCTTAATTTAATTATGATAAAAAAAGTATATACCATGAATAGAATAACAGATGGTAAATGTGTATACGCATTTGCATACCTATTATCTTCGATTTAATTTAATTGAATTAAATTATAGAATTTAATATTTTTCACTTTCGAAAGAATGTAGGAATTGTAGGGAAGACAACCTACGGGAAAAATCCTAATCAAATAATTATTCAAGTTACATTGCCTTATTAGAGTTTTTTCTATGTCCCTAATTTTTTTTTGTATTCTTTTAACAGCTTTGTTTTTTAAATGTAAAGTGATAACTTTACCCCATTACCGCGGGGTATGTAAATAATTACAGTCATTTCTAAAAACGTGATATATGTTCTATTTCTTAAAACTTATTTTGAAATCATTTATATTTTAATGAAAATTATTTCGATTTATCACATTTCTTGAAATATTGCATGCTCTATTACTTTTGACACTTTCTTTGTAGCAACTTTCCCAAATTAAGTAATTCTATTTTGTTTTACTAGCTGTAGCTGTATTCTTATCAAATCCTTAACGATTCTGCAAGCTCTGTTACAATATTTGCGAACACTTAATGATTTCATTTGATATGGATTTTAAATCCGTTGTTATTGTACCCTCTTTTTTTATTGCTTGAATGTTGTTATAACGTTTGTCTAGATTTGTTATTCCAGAATTTCGTCGATTCCATTATATTTTTTGAAATTCTCTTGTATAGTATTAAGTTTCGTTACATGCAGATAAATAAGTTATAATTAACATTTAATTACAAACACACATATTTACAAATTATTTAGAACAAATTGCAACAATTAAAATAGGTAATTGTGGAAGTTCCGACACGGGACAATAGCTTAAGGTCACTGTTGTTAACAACAGCAAGATTGTTGATATCTTGATTCCGTAATGTTTGTTATAAGTAAAAATACAAATTCAATTATTTTGAATAAATATAAAGAAAAGATGCTCATGCAGAAGAATTATATAGAAGCACATTTAGAATCACACACGATTACAAAAAAAATTAGGTGCGTTCCGAATTTGTTATACAAGTTGTTCTAAATTAAGATTTAAATATTTTTATCCTCTTAATAAACTTGGGAGTAAAAGTGTTACTTCCGGCCCGAATTTCGAAGTTTTTATTATTTTTTAAATTATTCCAAATCCACCTCAAAACTGCTCTTAATAAATCTGTACAGAATGCATGACGTGGGAAATATTTGCACAAAACTGCTATTACGTAAGAGCAAACCTGTTACTTCCGGTCCGAAATTTGAATTTTTTTTATACAAAAGTTATTCAAAATTAAGCTTTAAATACTTTTATATTCTTAATATAGCTATCTGCCTAGAACGTATGACTTGAAACATGTTCGCTAAAGACTGTTTTCAGATAAGAGTATATACAAGACCTACTTCCGGGAGGAATTACGTAAAACTTTTTCTATAAAAAATGCTTCAAATTCACTCTTAAGTACCTTTGGTAATCCCTAGAAATTTGTCTAAACTTAGTAGTTGACGAGAAATTGGTAGAATTTGATTTTTTCTATGAAGTAAACTACTACTTCTGGTCTATCGCTTGCATTGAAAATTTAATCAGATCTCCCGAGAAAGATTATATTCCTAAATATGTTCGGCGTTGATGTATTTTATCGTTTGGCCGCTATCGTTATCACACACAGAGAGCGAGAGAGAGAGAGAGAGAGGGGGGGGTGAGAGGGGGAGAATTTTTTTAAAACCGCTGTTTCGGTTTTAGGGGACTTCAAAGCGTGGACAACTGCAAAAATCTCGAGGTCGAACATTTTCATCATCACAATACTTCTTTATACCACGTGTAAGAAAGTAAAAGATGATTTGATTGTATACTTCGGTAGTATACCGTTTGACTGAAATAAAAGTAGATATAGGGAAACACAGACACGCACACATGTGCATGCAAACATGAAATGGAGGGGTACGATAATAGGGGAATACAGATGAGTTCATATCGGGGGGACACCGGGTACCGAGACCGAGGCTTCAGTGCAAAACGTTGAAAGCTAGTATGCAGACGTTTGCTTTAAGGAATTGCTCCGCTATTTTGGTAATTGATGTATAATGTATTAACATTGAACTGAAACAAAACTATAAAAATTGTAACTAAAATAAAATTCTCACATTTAAAACGAAACAAAATATTATAATGAACTATACAAATAAATTTTGCACGTCTTTGTACGAATTATCCTTCGCATACCATAACACAATCTGTATTTTTTCCTCGACAGCTAAGGGCATTTTATTTTAATATTTGCGAGTTTGCTCAGACACAATGTACATAAGTTCACGCTCTAAAGATACGGAACGAATGCCATGTGCGCATGGTGTTCGCGCTCTCGGTTTACCCACACCACCATAAGACCGGTGGTGTGGGGGGCCACATTCTTGAACTGTTGTATACATACATACATACATACAGTTGATACTCAGGAATATATTGTAGGACTGGACTTAAATGAATAATGTAATTCGAAATTGGACGCAATAATAGTAATATCCATATCACTAATTACATTATTCATTTAAGTCCGGTCGTATAATATATACTTGACTACCGATCCCTAGAAGTTACAAATTTTATTTTTTGTTTCATGATGAATTATAATATTATCTAACGTTATTTGGCTTGTCCCATACACAAACATTAAATAATATATTGTTATTATATTATTATATCACACCCGACTAAAATATCACCAGTTAACGTCCGATGTATACATGGCATCTTCAGCACACTCATTTGTGAAGATTGGTATACTTCCTATGACAATGGATGCAGCATTTTACTGACGTGTTACAAAACCACTCTCGAAACGTTTTAATACCACCTCGTATATGAAACATATATACATATAATTTTGTGTGGTTTGGGCGTGTTTATTGGCGAAAGGAAGTACTGTCTTAGACTAATGAATTATTATTACGACGTTCGTGTTTGTCCATATCCGTAATTTCTTTATAAGCATGTCTTATGAATACTAAAAAACCAAGACTGTCCTTAACCTTATAGTTCAAATACATCATTAAAGGAGCAAATAAAATAATTAATATTTATGTAGGTAGTCAGTCAGTACATGGATGTTACATAGAATTATTTAATCGTGTCCAATTAAAAATTTTTCTTCCCAGTAACCCACATTAAAAACACAATTAAGTGGGCAATTGTATACATAAGGTTAAATAATGAATGAGGTAAACTTCAAGGTTGCTTCTTTACGTAACGGTAAATTATACATATTAGAGAAATTTAACATTTCCATTTCTTCTTTGTGCACAAGATTTAAATGGTCTCAATCAATTACATTGCAAAATATTTGCATTAATTCATGGCAAAAGATAAAACAATGTAGTAATGGAAAGAATAGTTACTTCTAAGTAATTAACCGTAATCTACATCGCTTTTTGAAGACGGTCCTTAATAAATAATGTTTAAAAATTAAGAAATGGGTGCAACGTGTAATACCAGGTGTCGCTGGGAAGGTATAGTACTTTGTTTGATCATAACGCTTGGTTAAATGAAAGAGAATGGATCTAATGTTGATAAATGGTTTATTTAATGTTAGCAAATATGTATGGAATACAATGTCAGATAAATGTCCGCCTCTGATAGCGTCACCAATGCGGGCTCTTTTAAGCACATTTTTCATTACATTTTGACACATTTCACCCAGTATTTATTTAATTTGATCATGAATATTTTGTTTCTGGTTTGTTTGCATAAACCTTGCTATTTAGATATTCCCACAAAAAAAAGTCAGGGGCAGTGAAATCCGGCGACCTGGTGGCCAATTAACATCTCCATTTTTTGAGATAACTTGTTGTGGAAAGAGGTCTTGCTGTAATTCCACTGTTATTCTGGCTGTATGCGATGCGGCATCGTCTTGCTGGAACCATAATTTAACTAAGCCCAAAGTATGCTGTTCTGGCGTGAACAAGTTTTCAATCATGTCACGATATCTTTTGCCAGGTGCAGTTACCGTTAAGCCGTTTTCATTTTCAAAAAAATAAGGTACAACGATTCCTCCTGACCTAACTGTAAACCAGACTGTCACTTTTAATGGGTGTAAAGGTGATTCATGAATAAATTGTGTGTCTTCCATTGCCCAAAACAGACTATTCTGTTTCTTCATATATCCATTCAAATGAAAATTGCGCCTCGTCACTCCTTATAAGTTTTTCATGAAAATCAGGGTTGTCGTGGACAAGCTGTAACATGCTATTGGCTTATGTACGGCAGCGTAAACGGCCTCGTGAAAGACGCTGCTGTGTTAATTGAATCTTAAATGGAAATAATTTCTAATCCTTGTATTGAATTCTAGCCAAAGTTGTTCTTCGTAAATCAAGTTCCTGGCACGGTAACGAATTGAGGTTTGATGGATTGTTTTGAATACTTTCTTGAACAACAGCAACAATCTCAGGCAATCTTGCAGTACGTTGTGCTCCACGCTTGGGCCTATCAGGTACAGACCCTCTTTTTTCGAAATCATTCACTACAAGATAAATAATGCGTTTTCTTCTACGTTATTTCTCTCAAAAATTCAACGAAACTTTATCATCGTTACAGTAATCGATGATTGATTTGCATAAATTTTTTAAGAATTAAAACACGTTGGTTTATCAAATATTCATCCATAATAAATTTGTCGTGTCTTTACTCCGCGACTGTCAAATATGAAATGTTAATATTTACCAAAATGGTGGCAAAACGAAGTATTTTTGGCATTCTATTGATATATCATGCTGCTGAATGGCGGTATACAGCTTAAATAATGAATAGTGTAGATCTTAGTAATGCTGATATTCATTTATATTCCACACGTAGAATTATTTATAGACACAACGTGCACACCTATTCCTTAGCTTCACGTCTTTGTGAATCTATATCTTAAAAGTTAAAAAAAAATTAGCTATAAACAGTAGCTGGAATAATGTCCAAACTCTCAGGATATGAGTTTAATTTCTCAGGATCTTCGGAAGCCAATTTGAAAGCAAAATTGCCCTAATAATTTTTTTTTATTTCAAAATTTTTGAAAATCACATTAGTTAGAATATAACGTATTTAATTTTAAAAAAAACTGTCCTTGTCCAAAACTCTTTAGTGGCATTTCTGCAGTAGAAGTCTTTTAATGGCCTATTTAAACCAATTTATATTCAAAATAATTCTGGAATACATTAGCAGTTGAATTATGAAAGTGCATGGCAAACTTAGTATTAAATAAACAGTGGCTTTGGACTTGCCATTTAAGGGACGTATTGTTCATTATTATTTGTAACTTAAAAATTCCGTCTGGTTTAAGCAAGGATCCCCGTGCAATTAACGCGTAGACGTATTATATGCAAAATAAAAAAATTGAAGTGTGTGGGGGTTCATATCAGATTTTACTCGCCCGAGCACGTGGCACAAAGAAGCAACGTGTTTCGCTAATGTGTCAATATGTTACTTCCAATCTAATCCATTAATTATCGTTAATCCTAAAAAAATCGTGTTATCAACCAAAGTGACACTGTTACCGTTATGTTTGATTAGTAGAGAATAACCTTTTATGTTTAATGTTTTTTACTGGAATTAAACTCAATAAAGACATACTAGCTTGCTGATTTATTAAATGAATTTTTTTCTAGAATTATGGCAAATTATAAGCCTCTTAATTGCAACTGATACTGCTAATTAGCAACAATTTCGCCGTCTGTAGGATACGAACTTACGTCTCTAGCAGACCTTGGTTGCCACCAACTGCACCAACAAGTGCTATATAGCAAGCAACAGTTGTTAGAAATGATATGCGATTGGTTCCTGAATTTCAATTTGCAAGAGCTGAATATCTTTACTCCTGACGCCACTGAGTACATTTTACAAATTAAAGATCCTGCATTTTTCCTTAGCATCAAAACTATACGCCTTAACTTGCCGCGCAAACTGTCTTTTTGTGAAAAGCGCCCTTGACCAATATGTGCCGTCGATATCTGAAGATAAACATTGGTACATTTATTTCTAACGAAGGTACAAGCACATTTCTGGCACCAGATATGTTTTATCTTCATGACTTTTTTAGAAAAAATGAAGTGTGGCCACCACACAACTTTCTTATACGTATGAAAGTGTTACTTCCGGTTCAAATTTTGAAATTTCATTTATACAAAAAATATTCCAAATCCAACTCTAAATACTTTTGTACTCTTCATAAATATATATAGAATGCATAATTTACGACATATTTGCAAAAAATCGTTATTCGGTAAGAGTAAAAGTGTTAGTTCCGGTCCGAATTTTGATTTTTTTTTATACAAAAGGTGTCGAAAAATAAGCTCTAAATACTTTTATACTCGTAACGTACCTGTCTAAAAAGCATGACTAGCAAAATATTTGCAAAAAACTGATTTTCGATAAGAGTAAAAAACCTACTTCCAGTGGGAATTTCGAAAAACTTTTTTAATAAACTTGTTCACAATTTCAATTCTAAGTACATATGAATTCTTTATAAATTTGTCTAAACTTAGCAGTTGACGAAATATTGGCAAGAGATTTTTTCACTGAAATAAACTACTACTTCCGGTCTGCCGATTTTGCTCAAAATCTAATCGGTTCTAAAGAGGGAGAGTATACTACTAAATGCAAAATTTGGAATAGATAGCTATAGCGGTTTGACCGCTATCGTGGTCACAGACACAGACATTTTTTAAAAACCACTTTTTTGGTATCAGGGGACTTCAAAACGTGGCCATCTGCAAAAATCTCGAGGTTGAAAATTTTCATCATCACAATACTTCCTTATACTACGTACAAGAAAGTAATAAATGTGCTAGTGCATTTTCTTCAAATATCGACCACACATGTTGGGTGTCAGCGCTTTACATTATTAAGAAGAAAATGTGCAGTACAGCTTTTGGTGGCGGTATCAATTTGGCGTCCCATGAGAAATATGCTTTTTGTAACTTTCTAAAAATATATGCGGCGTTGTTTTTTCTTCACATATCGAGGGCACATAATGCAACCCTTAGGCATATCACAGAACCAAAACTAACAGAGTAAACGGACATTATTTTAATCAACACATCAAAGTGTTACATGTGTGTACCCATACCCAAAATATCTATAGACAGTAGAAATGAATAAACGGATTTTTTTTTTCAAAACTATAACTTGCTTAATGATCAGTTAGAATTTAATATCTTCAATACGAAATAACGTTGGAATTTAATTTCCTCTACTATTATTTCTCACAAATGTTGGGCGCCAAAATCATCTCAAACAAGGTTGACAATTATTGTTTAAAACAAACATTAGATTGAATAATGTAATGTAATTGTTATACATCAAAGATCAAGGATATAAGAAAAAACAAAAAAGGTTGAAACGACATCCTTTTTGTTAAAATCCAATAAAATCTTTAAAGAAAAACTTTATCAAACTTAGTAAATAATGACATATAATAAAATCAACATTGACGAAATAGCAATATAAAATAATGGAGGTAGAAGGATGCTAAATAAAAAAAAAATAATAATAATAACTCCGGTTAGTTACAAGACAGTTCAAAAACAAATTTTGATTTTATTGTGAAATGATAGATACTCTGAATTAATTATTCCTTTTATAAATGGCGCTTAGTGGGACGCCTATCGGGCGCAAGTGCTTTTCACTAAACAGGAAGTTTGAGCCACAAGGTGTGGCCCTGAAGTAAATTTGACACCCCAGATATGTTTTTGTTTATAACTTTCTAAAAAATAAATGCGTCTGCATTTTTTCTTCGAACATCGACGGCGTATATTGGGCGCTAGCGATTTAGTCTAAATTGAAAATTTACGCTGTAAGTTGCAGTTCTACTAGGAAGTTGTCACCAAAAAAAAATTTTTTTTTTTTCAATAAATGCTGTTTAATTTACAGATATCGACTGCGCATATTAAGGGCAAACGATCTGCTCTAAATTGAAAGTTTGGAAGTTGTAATTCTGCTGAAGAGATTGCACCGAAAAATGTTGTAACAAATTATTGCGCTGATGTTTTTCACACTCGTTTAGTACTAAAAAGAACATTTACAATACAAGTTCGGGTGGCAACTTCAAGCAGCTCATGATCAAATGCTGTGAAGAGGAAGATGACATATGCAAACAATATTTGTATTTTTATAAAATTGTTCCACTTCATATATTTTATTTATTTTATGTACCAGTTAATTCATACTGGATGATGTAAAAATATAGCGTTTAATTACATTTACATTCATTGAAGATTAATTAAAAAAATATTCTTCACTGAACTTTCCACTAGAACATAATTATAATAACATCGCAAACATACTTTAGTTAAAGTTATACGTACTAAAGAGCTTATAAAAATACATATTCTTAAAGAACATCCTTTAAAAACTCATTTGTAACATTCCAAGCCAGTAACGGACGACACTTATTTAACGAGTTCCTAAACAGCTTTATTATATGCAAATAATGAAGTCGTCTTTGGCTCCCTGCTATAATAATAAGCCGGCTACACAATCTCGCCGCATAATGTAATAATAAACTGTTTCTAGTTCATTTATCAATCAGGAAAATCTATTGTAAATTAATGCAAAGCAGTTTCAATGTAATTTTCTATTAAACCGCATCTAATCAACGATCTTTTGTTACATAACGTTATTTCTCAAGCAGGTATTTCAAGAACCTCTTTTTTTAATAAAATAATGTAAAATGTTATTTTTGATACTAGATTTTTCTATACCACAGAGGTAGGAAACAAAACAATTGTTCAATTAATTCATTAAATAATTCCTTGGCGTTTCGGCTGTTCAATTTAATCATCTTCAACATTTAAAATGTTTAATTACGCGTACAATATTTAATTAAAATTAAGAATTAGTACAAGCACTCAGATGTAAACAAAGATATTACAATGAAACAATACATTTTATCCTAAGGAGAAATCATAATCATCTTGCAGCAAACTACTGAAGTGATCTAGTAAAGCATCTAGTGGAATGTGTACATAAATTGTTTCACTGCTACGTTACTTCACCTCATCGCCATTAGATGGAAAAACTGTTTTAATTTAAGTCTAACACTGTTAAGCAAGGCAGTAGATGTATTTATTTCATAATGCTAGATTTTTATGGAATCTTTAGCTGGAGGAATCAATCCTCCTACATCAGTTGATCGTAACAGTGATCCGGCTCTAACAAAAATTTCAGCCACATTCCAACGATGAATATAATGTACATCTTGTAAATAATTGTTTCGAAACTTGTAGACCTCCAATGGAATTCTGCTATACTATATTGAACCAAAATATTCCTTCTAGACGTCCTGGCCTTTCAAACGTCAAAAAATAGATAATCTTGATACCTCAAACTGGGATGCAAATGGCCCTATCCGGAACTGTTTTCTGTTAAATACATTCTTGGTATCTAATAATGTCGATAGCGTTTAATTTTTCCATGCAAAAATTGTATTTATGTTCGACAACGACAAACCAACACAAACAACATTTGAAAAGTTGCTATGAAATAACTATTAATGATGAAATACCTAGTAGAGATATTTTTTCAGTACGTGAAATTATTGTTTATTTCGACATATCTGTGCATGTTCTTTAGAGTTACATATCATTCGCGAAAGTCAAAAATTCTTAAAAAATATGCTTTGTCTTACATTACACATAATATAACTAAAATTAATCAAAAAGAGTTACTTCTAATATTTTCTTTTTACAAATAAGTAATTTTTATTACAATTTTAAAAATCATGCAATGAAAAGTTTGGAAGTTCATGAATTAACAATAGTTAAAATATCGCAGTCGCTGTGTGTCAAAAAATTGTTTATCATCATACTTAGACTAAATTATAAATTATTTTAAAATTTGAGGTCATACTTACAGTTATAACTTCAGTTGAAAAGCAAACCGTCAACACAAGTATTTAAATGTACGTTATTGAAAACTTCTATAACTTTCGCAATATCTTGAAGAACATGTAAGTTACTATGTATTTTCAAGCATCACAGTTATTATAAGTTTTCATCTAACAAATTAAAAAATGTTTGGTTTTATAGCATATTTATATTTTTTAGTATTTGAAATATATAAAATATGGAAACAAATACTTTTACGGTAAAACAAAAATTGGGGATTCTTAGTGGCGTAAAAATGCATATTGTGTCTATTTATAAGATGATTACTCCTAAAAGTAGCTTTATCAAAGAATAAAATCTGAGATACAACCCACCCAAAAGACGACACAGAAAAAGTCGTCTTTTGGGTGTTAGATGTCGCTGTGATACTCTCACTGCATTTAACACGCAAAAATGACATAGGTAGCGTTTCAAGTCTTAAAGCCATTGTCGACAGTCTCCACGTACACTGATGAGACCTCAAAGGTCGAAACACCGGTGTCTGTGCGTTTGATTGTGGGCAATGGCACTTATTGTATGTGTGTATCCTAAACGCATGCATATATGCATATACGTTTTACGTATAAATGTATATAAGTAAGTCACAGTATTTATTTACTGCTTGATGTTAGTTTTAACATTCATGTGTTTACACTTTTCATTTTCGTTTTGATTGTGGTTGTGATTTATTTTGTGCAACATAATATTACAGAAGACCCATTTATAAAAAAAAAATTCTGAAGATCTTATAATACAGATAATTTAAACTTCTTTAAGGTTCTCTTAATACAGTTTTTGCTCACATCAGGGACTCTGGAAAGTTTACGCACGGTTGTATGGGGATTTTCTTGAGCGCATAACAAAACAACCTTTCGTGCATCTGCATTTTCTACGGCAGCAGTAATAAGGCTCCTTTTTACTTTCTTATACGTAGTATAAGGCAGTATTGTGATGATGAAAATTTTCGACCTCGAGATTTTTGCAGATGACCACGTTTTGAAGTCCCCTGATACCAAAAAGTGGTTTTTAAAAAATGTCTCTCTCTGTGTGTGTCTCTGGCTGTGTGTGTGTGACTACGATTACCAATTTAAATTTTGCCAATATTTCGTCAAGTACTAAGTTTAAACAAATTTATTCATATGTATTCAAAATTAAATTTGAAAAAAAAATTATTAAAAAAGTTTTTTGAAATTCCTACCGGAAATAGGTCTTTTACTCTTATCGAAAAACAGTTTTTTTACGAATATTTCGCAAGCCCTGCTTTTTATACAGGTACGTTACGAGAATAAAAGTATTTAGAACTTAATTTTCAATACCTTTTGTATAAAAAAAAATTCAAAATTCGAACCGGAAGTAACACTTTTACTCGTATCGAATAGCGATTTTTTGCAAATATATCGTAAATTATGCATTCTATATATATTTGTCAAGAGAACAAAAGTATTTAGAACTGGATTTGGAATATTTTTTGTATAAATGAAATTTCAAAATTCGCACCGGAAGTAACACTTCTACTCCTAGCGAGTAGACTTTTTTCAAATATCTCGCAAAGTATGCATTCTATAGGGATTTATTAAAAGTATTTAGAATAGGATTTTGAATATTTTTTGTTTAAAAAAAAATCTTAAAATTTGAACATGAAGTAACACACTTACAGGTTTATTTTTCTAAAATAAAAGTATTCAAAACAATTCAGAACAACTTGTTAACAATTTTTGAAAAGCACTCATCTATGGCAGTCGTATATTTGGATATTTTTGGTTGTATATCTTTGTGCCAGTAAATCACTTTCCCCCAAAACATAGACCATATTTATTAATTCCAATTTTAAATATGTCATTTTGCACTTGACGTAATTCATGTCCTTATAATGACGAGTTCCCTCTAAACTGAAGTTTGACGTTTAAACAATTTTGGACACAGAGCGACTGCGATATTTTTTATACTATTGCTAACTTCCAAACTTTTCGTGAGTTTTAAAATTTTAATAAAAATTACTTATTTGTAAAAAGAAAATATTAGAAGTAACTCTTTTCGATTAATTTTAATTATAGTGCAAGTCATTGCAACTCATATTTTTAAGTCGTAATCGGGTTTATTCAGATATAATATTCTAACTTTTACAATATCGCCGACAGGCAGACGAAAGTAGATATTTTTATATAGTAAATTTTAAGTATTTTTCAATGGCATATAAATATGCATTTAATTTTTTTTAGAATCTTTTGCAAATTCTAAATTCTAAAGAACATGCGTAGATATGTCGAAATAAACATTAATTTCACGACTGAAAAGATATATCTACTAATTGAGCCCAAAATAGGTATTTCATCATCAGTCGTTATTTCATAGCAACTTTTCAAATGTTGTACATTTTTTAACGAAACATCGCCATATCTCAGAAACAGTTGAAAATCGACCAATACAAGTTGATGTCAGTTTAATCAGCCCTTGAAGGGCGATCATAAAATGTAAAAAAATGCATAGTCCTCCATTTAAAAAAAAAACAAGTTTGTGTTGGTTCGTCGTTGTCGAACAATCTGTATAAATGAGAATATTTTTAAATTGTATAGAGCTTATGATTATCTACAATTTTTGTATTAAAAATTATTCGCTATCTACATTATATAATGCATCTTTGTTGAAATAGATCTTCTAATCATAATATATCCTTTCTATACTTTGTCTAATCGTGACATAAATTAACTTTCTTTAATATTTAACATCTCATTCTCAATTTCAAATCTAATCAGTATGTCAAACTGACACTGTCAATAAATAATCTCATGTCATCGAAAAATATTCATATATTGATGTATTTAACAACGATATTGCATTTATAAATGTAATCACGTAAGAAAAACAATAACAACATATAAAAGTAGACAAATATTTCAATGACACAAAAATATTTCTTACTTTGCATTTCCTAGATGATATAAACTTGAAGCAATTCGACCTGATCAAAAAGCACTTAAGCTTGTACGTCCATGTATTCAGATTGGCGCTCCTCTTTAAATAGAATTGAGGCGGATAAGTGTGGTACTCGTAATATTCGTAATTTTGCGCACTGAAGTAGTAAGGATTCATCACTTTCGACCGATCAAAACAATCTCGATTCACGCTAAGATCACCACAACATAAAAACCCATCGCATCAAGGGACCAAAACAGCACTGGACCGTACATAATTCCGTTCGAAAGAGAAAAAACGTTACGTTTTTTTCCTTCTATTTTTTCGGTTTTCTGCAGATAAAAAGTGATGTTTCGCGTTCAGTACAAGCACGTCCCGACTGAGAAAAGTCTCGTTCCATTTAATGGAGGCATTTCTGCGGACTTTAGACGCGCTTCCTTCATCAGTTGAGGCGCACGAGACATAAAAATAGCGAAGCGTTTTCGTACTGTACCGTGTTTTCTTTGTGTTGTTTTGTCCCGCGGAAGCGCGCCAATAAGACCACCAACTGGCACTTGGAAGGAGTCTAAACGAAGCCCCAGAAAGTCTGAACCGTCCGAGTGTGAACTCGCAGCCGAGAGAGAAATAATAATAATAAAAAAAGAAACAGCTGTTCGGCCGCCTATCACATCATGTTTATAACCGCCTAAAAATGTACCCGGTCGTTCCGACGAAAATGACCATAGAGTAAGATAATGCGGGAGGATCGTGTATTTAGGTCGAGATGGTTTTAGAAGAAAACGGTGACGCGATGTTAACAACGTCGCGCCTTTATTATTACTCAATTTGTTGCCTATTGTCTGTTGTTGAATGCGTACTTACACTAACGATAATTGGCTAATGTCATAACATAACTTCAGGTGGTGGGAATCGGTAATTTTACATCTACAAGCATAGTTGCATCAGGAAATTGCGAACTATGTGAAAGACGATCAGATTATATGAATACTCGTACGTAAGTAAGTACATGGGGAAAATAAAGAGATAACGTAGATTTTGCTGCATCTAGCGAGTTAGATCGAGCGACTTGCTATACCTCCTCTTCTTCCGTTACGTAATCGAATTAGCGGTATTCCAAGCGTGTGTTAAGTTATCTGCTCGTTAGGATGTGATTGAATAAAAAAAATCAGTAAGGATATAAATTATGGAGATTAATCTATAGGTATCCCAATATATTAAAGCACATCAACACACACAGGTACTAAGGGCCGTTTTTATTTAAGTGAAACAAAAAGTGTGGTGTGGGCACCACACAACTTTGTTATACGTATTTGCGTTACTATTTTTGAAGTGTAAACTTCTTTGGGCGCGTTGCGTTGATTGTGGGTACTGAACAAGACTGAGCCGTCACGCTCGGCTATGTAATGCTCGTTCGGGTAAAGTCAGCTCGAGTCGACTAAGGGAACGAGAGAAATATATCATATAGAGGTATTTAATTTCAATTAAATTGAAATTTAAATGAATAAATAAATTCATGTCCCCGCGCAGATTCGATACCGAGCCGCACGGGTGAGAAGCCCGCACGTTAGCATCATTCATATTGTCTATTTATATATATACACATGCGTCCGAACCGACCCAGAAGCGTATCGGAAAATCTCTCCGTCGAGGAACCCTTTAAAGTGGTCCGTACACCCACGCCATTATATATCGCGTCCGCTGCCATAGCAACGGCCGCGAAATTGTATTTCGCGGACTGTGTTGCGTTCGCTAATTGGTAACTTCGCAGACGGTTAACCAAAAAATTTGTTGTGTGGGTATGAGATATTATCTCTATAATAATATAATATAATATTTCGCGCTCAGGTAAGTTTTAGCATGTTTATTAAAATGATATTCAACTCTAAATACTTTTATAGTTTTAATAAATCGGTATAGAATGCGTAATTTGGGAGATACATATTTGCATAAAACTTTTTCGGTAAGAACTACCTTTCTGTAGGAATTTCGAAACACTTTTTTGATAAAATATTTCTCAAATTCCCTTTAGAGTAGACTTGTATTCTTTATAAATTTGTTTAAACTTACAAATTGACGAAATATTGGTAAAATTTTATTTTTTACTGAACTAAACTACCACTTCCGGTCTACTGATTTTACTGAAAATCTAATCAGATCTCTCCAGAAGAAATATAATACACATAATATGTGGAATTGATAGCTTTAGTCGTTTCGCCGCTTTCGTGGTCACATACACATATAAGAAAGAAACGAATTATGTTGAAAAGTAAAAAAGAAAATCTGTATTTAAGAAGAAAAGAAGATATAACAATACACGTGCTAACTCCAATAGAAGTCAGATTGTTTCTCACATTAATGGTCCGCTATTTGAAATCCGAAAATTTGTTTTTATAACGTTCTGCGTTCCAAAACCAGTGACTTCCAAAAGCCTGGAATAATAAATGTCGTTTAAAGTGTATACTTTTTAACGTGTGTTGTCCGCCATTTAAAATCTGCCACTTTGTTTTTCAAAATTTAACGATATTATTATAACTAGCAACCCCAAAATCACAAGATATAAAATTTCGTTTAAATTCTGTTTTTTTTTAAATAAGTGGTCCAGCATTTTGTTTTTTGAAAATTTGACGTGTCATTTTTGTAATCAGAGACCCCAGAAACCTCAGTACCTAAATTAGAAGTTAATTTTCAATATGTAAATTCTAAATTCTAAAAGTTCTTCACTAAATGTTTAAATGAAACTCAGAGTCTGCTTTCTAAGGCCGTTCGTCCACCGAGAAAACCAATATGTGGCGACAACCCAGTCACGAGCGACTGGTTGTCTACAATCGGAACTTACAGAATGAGTAAAGAGGGTTTTCGTGAATTTGAAAGAATTGTTGGCATAAATTTCTAACGTGTAATTAAATATACACAGGTGTTTTTCAATCTCCTGCACAAATCTTATGTTTGCACTTTCTTCAGCTTTTGATAGCGATCGCGGCATGTTATTGTGTTAAAAACTAAAAACTATCATAATAAATTCAACTTTTCAAATAAAGTATAGCTGTATCGGTCGAATCGTTGTAAACAACTAAAGGCTTGGCGACCAGTCAATATAATCGTGCGCGATAGGTTGCCTTTCACAATAGGTCGTAGTCACCGCGGTGAACGAATAGGTAGTTTTTAATGTGTTGGTCACCGACGCGACTAGTTGCTTGGTTGTAAGCGATTGGTTGCCTCGTTTTGGTTTTCTCGGTAGACGAACGGCCTAAGGGATATATGCAATTCTCTAATATGAGATCCCACAAAAAAGTCTTTGAGCACAGCTTATTTCCGAAAACTGCTTCCACATTATGCGCAGTAGTATAGATAAATATTTCTAGTATCACCTATTGACAACTGTATTCATATTTTTCTTGGCATATCTAAAAGACAAACATAAACTCTATTATTTCGCATCGTGTCTCTGAGACAAAATTATGCGCAATCTACACGTGTGAATTCCAAAAAAATCATTATTCTTTAGATAATTCTTTACACATATATTTATAAATTAATTACACTCATTCACTTGCACTATTAGTAAATGTTTGATGTATATCGAATAATAATTGAAGGGATGAGTGGATGAAGGTGTCATGTAACATTTTTGTGAAAATCGATATTTTTATTTAAAACAATTTGTTTTGCAGTATTCTTTCACTGAATAAATCTTTGAAAGCTCAGTTTCAATTAGGAATCGAATTACCAAATGCTAAGTGTTATGTACAACTTAGATTTCTAAGCGAACAGTGGATAAAGGTGTTAAGGTAACATGACACCTTTATCCAATACCACATGTTTCAAATATTATAAAATATTTTATCAACACGCACATGACCCTTTCGTTTTGAGGTTAGGTTATCTGACGTTAAATTGTTATTTCGGTAGTTTTGACAGTGAGTGCTCGGTTTTTGAGCATAAATAACTACACCATGCTCTCCCGAGGCCAACGTATATTGAAAATGTTAGAAGATAAAACATCTCGCGGTACATTAACAGGTAATTTAATAATATAAGATTACGGTAGTTAGTTTGGTTATGTTTTCTGATAAGTGCTTCAATTTTTTGCTACATTGCTACAGCACTTGGAATTATTATGATCCATAGTCGTCAAATAATATATTATGAATACATACAACAATTTTAACTTCTTGCAGGGGCAAGCACTTCGAGTACAAGAAATTCTCTATTTATTGTTAATGAAGATCAACATTTTGCCACTGCACATGAAACAGATCGTAAAAAATCATATCCAGAAGGAAAGAGGCTGACTCAATCTTCGCCAAGGAATAAAGAAGATTTTGGTGAAGACCATATTAGTGACTTTTCTAACGGTTCAAGTGATTTATTTCTTCCTAGCGAAGACAATCTAGACGATAGTGAATCTATCAGTGAACATTCTAACGGCTCACGCACCACAACAGATGATATAGGTGATATCCTAGATTCTAAAGAAGCAGATGTCAATGTAACTGAAGCCAGAACGTTTGTCAGATGTGAAACTGCTGGTGTGGCTAGCCATCAGCTTGTGGATGAGAAGGTAGAAAAAGTAAAGAAGAAGATATTTGATACAAAGGAAAAAACTTACAGAAAAAAAGAGAGAAATCCAAATCAATGGAAGAGAAACAAAGCAGCCCTCGCAAGACAACGAGGAGAATCATACACAGCACAATCTGGTAAATTAATGCCCGCCAAAGAACCAAACTTAGGCACGCTTTGCCACGAAAATTGTAAGCTCAAGTGCAATACCAAATTCGATTCTAGTGCAAGAAGAGCCATTTTTAAAAAATACTATTCTTTAGATAATAATTCTAAAAATGCATTGCTATTTAAAAGTATAACAATTAAAGATGTTGCTCGGCATCGAGTTAATGTGAAAAAGCAAAAGAAATTTTCATTTATTTACTCAGTGACTTACAATAAACAGGTCACGCAAGTGTGTAAAAAAGCTTTATGCGCAATATACCAATTTAGTCAGAAAAAAATTGAGTTAACTCAAAGAAAGTTGAAAACAGGCCAATCAGCTCCTACTCCCGATAAGAAGGGTCGTCATGAAAATAGACCTCACAAAATTGCTGATAATATTGTTGAGACCATTGTTGAACATATTAAACTATTTCCAGCTGAATCGTCGCATTATTCACGACATACCAATCCGCATAAAATGTACTTGTCGCCACTGTTGAACATTACCAAAATGTATAATATGTACATTGAAGAATGTAGAAAGAAGAAACTGCCTGAGAGCTTTATGGTTAAAAAGTGTACATACAGTAATGTGTTTTCTCGTTGCTTCAACTTGTCATTTGGACACCCGAAGAGCGATACATGTAGTACATGCGATTCAGGCCATAACTCAGAGGAGCACACGGAAAGTTACAAAGCAGCGTTTGAACACCAACGCCGTGATAGGGAAGTGGCTAACACAAATACCAAAGTTTGTTACATGACCATGGATCTACAACAGACAATGCCCCTGCCCAAATTAACCACTTCTAAATGTTTTTATATAAGGCAGATGTGGTTCTACAATTTTGATGTACACACAATCACACCTTCTGGAAATAAGGCATATTTTTTCACATGGACTGAGGATGTCGCAAATAGAGGAAGTTCGGAAATAATAAGTTGTTTGCATACATTTACAAATCTTCTTAAAAACGAATTCAATAAAAATATTGAACATCTTATTATCTGGTCAGACTCTTGTTCTGGCCAGAATAAAAATTTTAATATCGTCTGTTTTTATCAATATATGATACGTAAGGGTTGGTTCAAAATCATCGACCACAAGTTTCCGGAAGTAGGACATTCGTACTTAGATTCTGATCGAGACTTTGGCAGAATTGAAAAAATCTTACGGAAGAACGAAAAAATTCAAATCCCAGATCAGTACAGAGACATAATTAGAAGTTCTGGTGGAAAGAATTCAGTTGTCATAAACATGGAGAACCGTTTCCGAAAAGTCGACACACTGGCTTCTAAATTACACCTAGTAAATAAGAAAAAAAATGTCTTAAATGAAAAAGTTAATTTCCGGGACAGCATCAAGTGGATTAGGACAGAAGAGTATGGAAGTTACCTGTACAAAACAAGTTTGGACGAATTCACACCATTTCAAAAAGTAGAAATTTTAAAAAGCAATGCTGCTAGAAACATCATCGGTGATGAACTTACTTTGGACAGGGTAATTGGTAAAAGTGGAAGTTTATCAGCAGAAAAACTTTCTAATTTACGTGACCAAATTACTTACGTTGATGATGAGTACAAGTGGTTTTATGAAGACATTTGTGGCGTGGAGAAAACTAACTTAAAAAGAAGAAAAACTAATTGATAATCAATATAAAACGTTTTTTTAAGTTGTCATTAAAATTTCATTCATATTTTGTTTTGTTAAATTTAGGGTTATTGAATTAAAATCTTTAGAAATGTTTAGTTTTGAAAAATGTTTATAAAGCAGCAGTTATAACAAAGTTTATGTTAGAAAATAAAGCTTGTTTTCGGGACATAACACTCTTATCATTTTTTCAATAATAAAAAATAACGCACTATAGTGGATGAAGGGGTCATGTACATTTGATCGTCAAAAAAAATCGTAAAACACAAAATTACACAAGTTTCCGTATATCAAGGAAACAACATTCACATAGGCCTTTAGATATTACATGATTTTGTTAACCAAAAACAAATAGGAAAAAAGTACCAACAAATTATATTAAAATGCTTATATCTCGGAAGATAGGTTAACGTACACACCTTTATCCACTCACCCCTTCAATTATTTGATGATTATACACGTAACACGTGTAAAATTTAGGTTAAGCTAAGAGGCTATATAATATGCTAAGAAGCACCAAACAAGACTTCCATCCAAGGCCATCTATTTGTAAGAATGCAGATGGAAAATGCACAGTAGAGACAGAAGAAGTTATGAAAATTTGGCGCCAACACTTTGCGAACCTATTGAAACAAGGAGTGAGGGAAAATGACAACTATGAAAAGGAAGAAATATCGACAGCACAACCACTGGTAACAGACCCTACCTACGAGGAAGTAATAAAGAGTATATGAGAGTTGAATAACGACAAGGCTCCTGGAATAGATAACATCTCGGCAGAATTAATCAAGAACGGAGGAGAAGCACTAGCCAAACAAATACACAAATCGATCACCGAGATATGGAAAGAAGAAAGAATGCCAGGAGAATGGAGCACGGCGATCATATGCCCCATTTACAAAAAAGGGGACAAACATAACTGTAAGAACTACAGAGGAATATAGCTACTATGTATAACATATAAAATATTCACAAGTATACTGCGACTAATAATAACAGAGTATGGAGAGGAAATCATAGGGGAGCATCAGGCAGGTTTCAGGGAGGAGCGATCAACCATTGACCAAAACTTCACCACTCGGCAAATACTGGTGAAAGCATGGGAATATAATGTACCAATCAATGAGTTATTCATTGACTTCAAGGAGGTCTACGATAGTATAAACAGGAATATGCTATATGATATAATGGAAACTTTTGGCATACCAAGCTAATTGGTAAGATTAACCAGAACATCAATGACAGACTCGAAGGCCGTAGTGAGAATACAAGACCAAATGACGGAAAAGTTTTCAACCACCAAAGGTGTGAGGCAGGGAGATGGACTTGCACCGATCCTGTTCAACATTATGCTGGAGAATGCACTAAAAAAGCCAGTGAGAACCTTGACAGCACAATAATGCGCAGGTCACATCAGATAATCTCCTATGCAGATGATATTAATCTAGTGGCCAGAACAGAACGAGAAATCAATGAAGTGTTTAGCAAACTAGAAACACAAGCCAGTAAGATCGGGCTGAAGGTCAGTGAAACAAAGACCAAACTACTACCAGTGAAACCAAGAAGAAAGATTGGGCAGAATTACACAAAAGGAAATAATAACTTCGAAATGGTGCAGCGATTTAATTTAAATATCTGGGATCCCAAATTAACAATGAAAACGACATCAAACAGGAAATACATACTAGCATACTAGCTGGAAACAGAGCCTACTTCTCACTCGCACATATATTCAAGTCCAAATCAGCCACAAGAAAAACAAAAATTACAATCTACAAGGCCATGATAAGACCCGTCGTGGCATACGGAAGCGAGACGTGGGCAATCACTAAGCACTCAGAGGAACTACTAGCAAGATGGGAACGGCGAATCCTAAGGAAAATATATGGGTGGGTGATGGAGGATGGGGAATGGAGAATCCGATACAACTTTGAATTAAAGCGGAAGTACAAACAACCAGATATTGTCGAATTTATTACATTACAAAGATTGAAATGGGCGAGGCACCTCGAACGAATGGGTGAGGACCGAATCCCAAAGAAGGTATATAACGGTCAGATGGAGGGCGACAGAGGAAGAGGACGACCAATACAGAGATGGGTGGACAACATTGAGGAGGACGCGAAACAATTACTGAAAGTGCGCAATTGAAAGGCAACAGCAAAGCAGCGAGATGTCTGGAGGCAGAAAATATGGGAGGCCTAGGTTCAAATGGGACTGTAGTGACACGAAGAAGAAGAAGACGTGTAAAATTTTACGGGAGCTAAAAAAATTCATTAGATGTTAGTCTTATATAATTAAAAATTTAATTGAAGAGGGACACACTTGTTGAAACTCCATTTAATTTCATTATTATTTCTCATATAATTTATTTGCAAAGAGCAATGGTTGACAAAATGTTGTCTTAAAATTATATTATTATTATATGAATATATATTTTTCTATTATATTTATTTTTGATTTTAAAAATGAACGAATAAATTGTTCTAGTCTCGCTGACAAGACTGAGTCAAAATATTTAATCATATTTGCAAACTTATAGAATTAATGTCAATAGAGTATAATATCATACCAATTATTTTAGTGCATGCTGTGTACGTTAACTGGAAAGTGTCGTCGAATTGAGCGTTGCCATGTCCGAATATATTTATTGTCTTCCTATGAACAAGCATATTATAAACATCAACTAATTACATCACATCTATGGAAGTTGTGTAGGTTAAGAAGAGAGGTGTAATTTTGATATTTGACTTTGAAATTATTAATAACGTGGAAACAGCTTAATTGTATTGGCATCCATAAAAATATTTGATATATTTAAAAATACCATTGATTATAGATAAATTGTACGTATTCAGTGACTTATAAAATATCAGAATTATTTATTCACTTAATTTCAATAACAATAGTTTCGAAGCAGTCTACAATAACTAAATGTAGGTGTGACTACAGACTGTTTTTAAAACTAAAATACAACGTGGAGACAATTATTGTTGGTTCACAAAGATCAATATATTCTCTATTACTCTTTTACTAACACAATGATTTACGCAGTAATTGTCAATACATATATACCTATAATAATATATACATGTCAAACCCATACACTATATATACATGTTGTATTTTTTCAATTTGATTTCTTGGCGGGAATGTGTCACACATGAGTGGATTGAAGAATGTCTATGCAATTGCGTTCTGTAATCGCAGAATGCGGAATTGTACACAAAGAGTGTGATTTACAAATTTACATACATACACGATATGGTTCTCTCGCATAAAGTTATATTTCAATAAACACTAAATTCTATCTAGTGAATTATTCTTGGCCATTTGAAGAGAGTAGATATCGTCATTAATAATTGGATTTTGAAGTGTTCTAGCACCACAAGTTATAAGCTATACATATGTATGCGAATAAAATGTATTAAATTTTAATATAGATTTAGTTTCTTAGATTAGAAGTCTCCAACTCATAAATAATATACAAACAATACAAACACAAGCACTTAAGAGTGATACAACTTTTAAATTTTTAGTTTAACTATACAATTTTTCCAGACCAAATACGAAAATGGGTCGGTTTAAGTTGCCTCTCAACTTTCTTGATTAACACTGGAAAGTACATAAAATGCGTCCAAAGGTTTTCAAAAGCCGTTCGTAATTTAAATTTACCTTAATGTGTTTAAAATGAGGGTACGTATTTAGACACCTTTTTCATCATCACAATACTTTCTTATACTACGTATAAGAAAGTATTGTGATGATGAAAATTTTCGACCGAGAGATTTTTGCAGTGTCCCCTGATACCGAAAAAGTTATTTTATTATTAAATTAAATTCCAAATTTTTGTATTTACGAGTATAATCTCCCTCTTGAAATCTCATTAGATGTTCAGTAAAATCGGCAGACCGAAAGTAGTAGTTTACTTCAGTGAAAAAAAGACCGGAAGTAGTAGTTTACTTCAGTGAAAAAAATCGAATTTTGCCAATATTTCAAGTACTAAGTCTAAACAAATTTATAAAGAATTCAAATGCACTCAAAAGTGAATTTGAGAAAAATTTTATTACAAAATTTTTTTGAAATTTCTACCGGAGTATAAAAGCACTTAGAACTTCAATTTAAATATTTTTCGTAAAAAAAAATTTCAAAATTTCGACCGGATGTAACACTTTTACTCTTATCGTATAGCGATTTTTTGCAAATATCATAAATTATGCGGTCTATATAGATTTAGCAAGAGTACAAATGTATTTATAGCTAGATTTGGAATAATGTTTGTATAAAAGAAATTTTCAAAATTCGGACCTGAAGTAACACGTTCACTCACGGGTTTATTTTTTTAAGAGGATAAAAGTATTTAAAGCTTAATTTAGAACAACTTTGCATAATTTGTAAGGCACATATTGCTGTAACCTCAACATTACGAAATTGCATAAATATTTTAATGAATGCTGAGAGTGCATTAAATATCATCAAAATCTTCACCTATAAATCTATTCCCTAGCAGCATTGGATTTATTCCTGTGAGTTCTAGCAGTGATCTTTCTTCTTTTACTCTGGTGTGTCTCTTATTTAGTTTTTCTTTTTTTTTTATTTGGATAAGGTCAATAACAAAAATAAATTTTAAATTTCATAAAAATATTTATAATCCTCTTTATTTTTAATAAACAACATCAAAAAAAAACATTGCCATCATGTGGCTATATCAAGAATGTTTCTTTACAATAATAAAACAGAAAAACATATTTTTTTATATATATATTGATTTGAGAAAAATATTATCTTGTGAAAAGGAATTAGACGCATATGCATATTTTACGTATATATGCATGGGCGAGACGCATGTATGCATAGAACATATATACATGTGTACATAGGCGAGCGGGGTAGGCGAGAAGGATCGATGCGGCGACAGGGTGGCGGGACGATCAAGGTCCGGGCGAAGAGGAGGCAGTCGTATGATACTGATCGAGGCGAAGGGATCGATAAAGAAATACGATATATGTACATATAAGGGCGTGGCGTTGTGGTTATTGTACATTATTAATAATAAAGGCGTTATAATTAAATTACTAATTATTTGTTCTGAGTGCGTTTGTGTATGAAAAGAAATTTGGTTTAACATATCAGAAGCGGGATATTCCACGTGCATTGGCGGCATCTGGAAATTGGTGTGGCGGCATCCTAGACGGCGTTGGCGACATATTGGCGAGGCGAAAATAAACAGGTTGTAGAATTTTGTTTATTAAAAATTAGAACAAAAAGGGCGTATAAATAATTAGGTGTTAATTATAAAATTATTTTTATACGGGCGTAGAATTAATTTTAGAATTAATTTTTATATACACGGGCGTAGAATTAGTTTTGGAATTATTTTTTATATACAAGGGGCGTGCGTATAATACAATGATTTTATAAATATACAAGGCGTGTTTGTAAAATAATGGCGAGTCGTTCATCATCCGAACTGGACTATGAGATGGATGAGGCGGAGAACCGGAGGGCTGGACAGGAGGGTGTTGGGCGCACTGAGGGTCACCACGACCTATTAAGCATGTTCCAAACGATGATGGAAAGGCAGACACAAATGATTGTGTCTGTATTGGCGGAGCAACGTCCGGCAGCGCCAGGCGAGGCGACTGCGGCGGCAGGGGCGGCACCAAGCGTGGAGGCGGCAGGTGCGAAGGCGGTGGCGGAGGCGGCAGGCACGAAGGCGGTGGCGGAGGCGGTTACAGGAGCGGTTGTTGAGGCGGTTTCGGCGATGCGGGCGGACATTGTGGCGGGGGTGGCAGAGGCGGCTGGGGGGCGGCGAGAAATTCCACCATCACTGGCGCTATTGGGACGGTGCCGCATCACTGGCGCAGATGCGGTCTCCGTACTAATAAACGGTTTGCCAGCAGATTTGAAGGCGGGGGCATGGGCGTCAAAAAGTACGACTCCGTCGGATTTATACAGAAATTATTTGGCGGGCCTTGGGGCCTATACGGAGGCGGCGTCAGGGGGCAGAAGGGCGGATTAAGGCGTGAGGCGGGGGCGGTTATGGAGGCGGCTTCTAGGAGGAGACCTGCGACGGAGGCGACCCAGAGACCGGCGAGTCGTAGGCGCACGCAAGATGAGACGATGGAAGGCGTCGTCTGCTACAACTGCCAGGAGGTGGGCGGTCATTTCAGCCGCAACTGCCCGAAGCCAAGGGTGGAGCGGTGCAGAAGCTGCAAGAAGGAGGGGCATATGGCGTACCAGTGCCCAGGGGCGAGGCGTGAGGCGGCACCCAAGCGGGTAAGTCTAATTTCAATATCTTCGGGGCAGTACAAGAATCTGGCGGTGGCGGCGGGAAGCAAAAGAGTTAAGGTCTATTTTGACACGGGGGCGGAACGTTGTCTCGTCACCAAAGAATGTGTCGACAGGTTAGGCGTACGGGTAAAACCTAACGACACAACACTCCGGGGTTTCGGTGGTTACACCACTCAGGCGTTAGGCGAGGCGAGTTTTATTCTTACGGTCAACGATGTAGACCTACTCGTGGTGGCGTTGGTAACTGATTTGGAGTTGGCGGGGGCAGATGTATTTTTAGGTCAGCCCGTTTGGACATCTCAAGGCGTGACACTCGTGGTAAGAGGGGGGCGGGCGACTCTTTACCGCGATGAAAAGGTGGAAGAGGTGTTCAGAAACCTGACTCTGGCGACTGGCGAATACGGCGACGACGATGACGAATTGAGGCGGTGTGTTATCAGAGTGGCGCGTTCGATAGACATTCCGGCGGGTCAATTAGTCACCATGTATGTGAGGGCGGAAAATTGTGGAGCTCATGAGATGGTGCTGTTCGACGAGACCGAATTTTCAGAAAATGGCGCGCGTATTGTTATATGCGAGGGCGGGATCGTTGGTACCGATCCAAACGAAATACTGGTGTCGAATAGAGGCGTACGGGCGATACGACTAAAGGAGGGGCGTGTGTTGATCCGGTGTCCAAGAGGCGGATTTGGAGGCGTGGCTCAGGTGAGTTTAATAGAACAAACACAAGACGAAATATTTAATTTTGATCAGATACAATGTACGGGCGTTAACGAGGCGGACAGGCGGAACAACAGGCGTTCCATACACTGAAGGCGAGGTTGGCGGACAGACCAGTTTTGGCTTTGTATGTAGGTAAGGCGGAGACCGAGGTCCATACAGATGCCAGTAGATGGGGCGTAGCCGGGATACTGTTACAAAAGCAGGCGACAGGTGATCTTCGCCCAGTAATGTATTTTAGTAGGGCTACTAATGTTCATGAACAGGTGTACCATAGTTATGAACTGGAGACATTGGCGGTCGTTGAGACAATAAGACGTTTTCGCGTCTATTTGGTGGGAATTCATTTCAAGGTGGTTACTGATTGTTCGGCGGTCCGGGCTACGATGGCGAAGAAAGATCTAGTACCACGTGTGGCGAGATGGTGGATGGAGCTTCAAGGGTATGACATGGAGGTTGAATACCGTCCTGGCGAAAGGATGAAGCATGTAGATGCCCTAAGCAGAAATCCAGTGGCGAATATTAATGTGGTGAACTTGGCGGAGAGTGATTGGTTTCTTACCGTCCAATTACAAGACGATAAGGCCCAAAAGACGATTGCACAATTGGCGGAGGGCACGGCGCACAAAGACATCAAGGCGGGGTATAAGGTGACAGGTGGGCGGTTATACAGGCGAACTAAAGATGGCGACAGACTGTATGTCCCGGCGATGGCGAGATTCAATATCATGCGCAAGTACCATGATGACATTGGTCACCCAGGCGTAAGGCGGTGCCACGAACTAATACGTCGAGAGTATTGGTTCCCAAAAATGAGGCGTTTCGTAGAAAAATATGTTGGCGCTTGCTTGAGGTGTGCTTTTGGCAAGGGAAATTATGGGCGGGCGGAAGGATATTTACATCCTATTGAAAAGGCGGCGATCCCGTTCGACACAATACATGTCGACCATTTGGGACCATTTTCCAAGAGTAGGCGTGATAACTCATATTTACTTATGATAGTAGATGGGTTTACAAAGTTCACATTGGCGAAGGCGACGAAAACTGTCAGTGCAGCAGAAGCTGTTCTGAAACTCAGAGAGGTTTTCAGTGGGTACGGATATCCGAGGCGATTGGTGTCTGATCGAGGGTTGGCGTTTACAAGCAAGACATTTGCAGAATTCTTGGTGGAAAAGGGTGTCAAGCACGTGCTAAATGCAATAGCAACACCCAGGGCGAACGGACAGGTGGAGCGTCAAAATAGGACAATCTTGGACGCGCTGGTGACAACTGCCGACGAAGAGCTAGGCTGGGACGAGAAGGTGCCTGAAATTGTTTGGGGAATGAACAATACTACGAATTCAGGTACTGGCGTCTCACCTGCTCAATTAATGTTTACACATAGTAGGGGTGTAATGGCGGATCTGTCCGAGGGCGTAAGGCGGGCGAATAATACGGAAGCTGAGGGAACTTTCGTAGCCGAGCGGAAGCGACTAATCAGTCGAAGACGTAAGGCAAAGGTGAACCTCGATCGGGTGGGTGAGGCGATGCGTACGCAATATAACAAACGGCGGAAGGTTGCAACCGAATATCAGAACGGAGATCTGGTATTGTGGCGAAATGCGAGCACGGCGGTTGAACGAGGCGTGAACCGAAAGCTATCAAATAGGTATGATGGCCCCTATCGAGTAAGTAAGGCGATGGGTAATGACAGGTATAAGATCGCGTCTGTGAAAGGGATGCGTGGATATAAAAAGTTCACAGCCATCGTGGCGGGCGATTCCCTCAGGCGATATAGGAGTGGTGCTCGGGACCAAACAAATGATTTGGGCGAGGGCGGAGATCTCGGCGAGATGGGTAACGTTCCTAGTAAGGCTGGTCCCCTTACTGGAGTTAGCGATACCAATGAGAGTATGTGACGAGTATGATAGTGTGCACACTGGTATAAATGGTATGTGGTGAAAATGGTGGCGTAGCGGCCATGAATGAAAGTAGGTGTACGGTGATTGGCGGTTAGGCGTGGTGTTTGTTGATGTTATGATTAATGAGGACATTAATTTTGCAGGATGGCCGAATGAAAAGGAATTAGACGCATATGCATATTTTACGTATATATGCATGGGCGAGACGCATGTATGCATAGAACATATATACATGTGTACATAGGCGAGCGGGGTAGGCGAGAAGGATCGATGCGGCGACAGGGTGGCGGGACGATCAAGGTCCGGGCGAAGAGGAGGCAGTCGTATGATACTGATCGAGGCGAAGGGATCGATAAAGAAATACGATATATGTACATATAAGGGCGTGGCGTTGTGGTTATTGTACATTATTAATAATAAAGGCGTTATAATTAAATTACTAATTATTTGTTCTGAGTGCGTTTGTGTATGAAAAGAAATTTGGTTTAACACTTGCTATTTTTATCCTTAACATAATAATATTTATACAGGGTTATTCACGCTATACGGCACGGAATATTGTGGCCAAAATACGTGACTTTCAAAAAGTTTCACTTTTGGGATATATGGGGGTCTAGTATGGTTACTTTTTAAAATTATTTTTATATTATACAGGGTGTCCCATAAGCCCTAAAAGTATCAAAGTTGTGTTTTTTTAAATGGAACCCCCTGTATATTATTGTATTTTCGGATTCTCCGATCAAAATAAGTGTCTGTTTTAATAAGGTTTACAATACCTAAACCTTAAGGTTTTTTAAATAATTTGAATTTTGCCAAAATCTAACCTAATTTTCATGTTTCAAATACTTAAGAAGTATTTAAGTTATGTAAGCGAAATTTACAGCGAAGTGTAACAATATATCATATTTTATATCTCAATCATAATAAACTTGCCATCTTATACAGGGTGTCCAAAAATTAAAACTAATCAAATAAGAACTTTAAGTGGCTATAACTTGATTAATTTAAATAGAACGCCATATTTTTTAACTTACCAGGAAATGTACTTTTTAATTACCTATCGAATGGTATTAGGGTGTTCTATAGCTAAGTCTTCGCGTTTTTACAGAATACGCCAAATAATCGTTTTTTGTACCATTTGGTGTTTTTTAAATAAAAGTTCTAATGTATCTAGTTGCCTATGGTATTTAGAAATGTCAGATAATTTACAATTATAAGAATAATAATGACGAATATCGTTACAAATGTTCAGAAACTTGGAACGTTATTTATAATCTAACAGGCTATAACAGCAATAATGGTAATAACATATCAACGATAACATAAAACAGAAGCAAAATATTTATAACAGATGTTCGAAATGTCGACCGTCCATTTCCAGACACTTACATATTCTTTTTTCAAAACCACTGCTAACTCTGGACAACATTTGCGGGGTTACAGTTTCAAAAGCGTCTCTTATGCGTATTTTTATATCGTGTGGTGTTGTCGGAGGCGTATTGTAGACAATTCCTTTTATGTATCCCCATAAAAAGAAATCTGGTGGAGTTAAGTCCGGGGATCTGGGGGGCCAATTTTGAAATCCATTTCTTCCAATCCACCTGTTTTGAAAGTTGGCATTTAAAAATTGCCGAACCTCGCGATGATAATGAGGCGGAGCTCCATCCAGTTGAAGCCACATGGTTGTTCTGATGTTTAAAGGGACTTCTTCTAATAATACTGGAAGTTGGTGTAAAAGAAAATCGAGAAACATCATACCACCACCTATTCTGATTTCTCATGACTCTGTATTCATGCGGATTCGAATCAGAATAATAATGGAAGTTGTGTCTATTCACGAGACCATTGTTATGAAAAATACATTCATCACTAAATAACACATTTTCAAAAAAGTTTTTATTTTCTGCCACTTTATCTAACACCCACATGCAAAATTCAGTTCGGTTGTCAAAATCATTTCCATAAAGTTCTTGGCAGAGCTGGATTTTATAAGGATGAAATCTGTGTTTTTTAAGAATTCTTGAAATACTTGCTTGACTAATGTTAGTATTTTCGGATATCTGATTTTGACTAACATTGGGATTTTCGATAACTGAACCAACTACCGTAAAAACATTTTCTTCATCTTCAGTGACAGGTTTTCTTGTAATGGGTTTTTTATAACTGACACTTCTACTTTCCTGAAACTGGTTTAATAATCTCTCAAAAACGGCTGGCTTAGGATGATTTCTTTCCGGAAAAGTTTGAGCATAAACTCGAGAAGCCAATAAACAATTTTGATGACATTCTCCTAGGATAAAAATCATATCAATACGCTCTTCTTTTGGGTAAATCTTCATTTTGACTAAGCAACACCACAACAATATTCAAATAATAACGATCTAAACTTCCACAATTACAAAAAATAATACCACTATAGCAAAAACAGACTTTGCAGACTAAACTGACAGACTAATTGAATTTATGTGACATTTCTAAATACCATAGGCAACTAGATACATTAGAACTTTTATTTAAAAAACACCAAATGGTGCAAAAAACGATTTTTTGGCGTATTCTGTAAAAACGCGAAGACTTAGCTATAGAACACCCTAATACCATTCGATAGGTAATTAAAAAGTACATTTCCTGGTAAGTTAAAAAATATGGCGTTCTATTTAAATTAATCAAGTTATAGCCACTTAAAGTTCTTATTTGATTAATTTTAATTTTTGGACACCCTGTATAAGATGGCAAGTTTATTATGATTGGGATATAAAATATGATATATTGTTACACTTCGCTGTAAATTTCGCTTACATAACTTAAATACTTCTTAAGTATTTGAAACATGAAAATTAGGTTAGATTTTGGCAAAATTCAAATTATTTAAAAAACCTTAAGGTTTAGGTATTGTAAACCTTATTAAAACAGACACTTATTTTGATCGGAGAATCCGAAAATACAATAATATACAGGGGGTTCCATTTAAAAAAACACAACTTTGATACTTTTAAAGCTCTTGGAACACCCTGTATAATATGAAAATAATTTTAAAAAGTAACTATAATAGACCCCCATATATCCCAAAAGTGAAACTTTTTGAAAGTCACGTATTTTGGCCACAATATTCCGTGCCGTATAGCGTGAATAACCCTGTAGATTCAAAAAAATTTTTTTTCCTATACGAAGCTAATTTTTATTTCAATAAAGACATACATTCGCACATAGTGCCTTTGATGATCTAAAACTTTGCAACAAGAATGTCTTGAAAATGACATATACCAATCGTCAAATGCAAATATTCGCACATAGTACACTTAACAGATTGGCGCTTGCCCATCAAGAACATTACTGTCTATTCGTATTTATCTATTTGAAATTTTTTAATCAAATTTTGACTACAATAATCGTTAATGATGCCTAGTGGTCCACTGGAAGCAAATATTTGCACATAGTATCTCCAGTGCCCCCAACACCATTAACAATCTTCCCACAATTACAGAAAATCATCAAAATTAAATTAATGATGTTCAACGCCTTGCTAAAAGTAAATATTCTCACATAGTACTTTTAGAGTACGTCTTACATCATCAATTATTCAAAATTGTATATTCATTTCAAAAACTTACTTATGTTCACCATACAAATTATCAAATTCTTGTTTATTTATGTCTTCCATTTTGAAAAATCTTGTGATACAGTATAAAAATGAAACTATCAAATGCAGAAAATTAATTAGTAATAACAAAACTAAAATTAAACTTGAATTCAAAATTAAACTTAATACATTCAAAACTAATATAAATTTTTATCGTAGTGTATCAAACCCCTATTCTCATTTACTATTTGCGAACGATATCAAAAATTTATGCGTCTTATTAATTCAAAAGATAAGATTCATCTCCCTCCTTTTTCGGTTTCACAGGCTTATATAAATTAAAACAAACGATAGCTACGCATTTACAGCGCACGTCTATTGAACTAACATTTACGTTGGTATCGTCTAATTCATTTTTATCTCCTTTAAGTTTTTCCAGTCACATAAACACATAATTCGCACCTTGAGAGTTAATGTTTATAAAATACTCAAAAATTGTTCACTGAGATTTTACACACACTTTCCATTCTTCGTCTTCGGTGGGTATGTTCTTTACTATTCTTAATACCATCCTTCATTGTACCTGTATACCGTATGTGTCAATTGTCATTAGGTATAGGAATTCAATGTTTACGTGCGATTTATACGTATACAAGTAATACATGGCAACGTGGCATCCCTACTGTCCGTCACCAATCCCGGCAACAATCGACATCACAACGATTTTCTCCGATCTTCCCACCAGATTTTACATTCAATGTTTAGCTGCGAACACGTTGCGATCTAGTCTGCAATAAAAGCCGTCTTATTACTGGAACGGGAAACATCAAATGGCCGCCGCGATCTCCTGATCTAGTAGTTTATTATTATTTTCAGAATCCTTTTTTATTTACCTTATTTTTAATTTTATTAGAATTACGCTTTTGTTTGTGTCATGCAGCGCGAATGCAGCTTAATAATTCTCTGCATTTACTGAAAGAAAAAAGAAAAAAAAATCCTTGCAACTCGTAAATATTATTTCTGAACGCATTACAAACACCCAAGCCGGTGGTCGAATAGTTACTGCTAACCACGCTAACTTGTATTTACGAACATGCATCGGTGGTGCTGGCATTGGAAAGGAAAGAAGGGATACTATGTTGCCACGTACTGTATGGATTAATCGCCCATGGCTAAGGAAAATTGACACATGCTGTATGAACATGTTACCTCTCTTATCCCTGGTTACATATTTTCTCTTCTCACTAACTAAAGTTATTCTCTACTTCTTCTTATATATGCCTTCCTTGGATATAATTGGAAACTTGTTATATACTATGGAATCCTCCTCACCAAAGCCTTATTACAAGGAGTACTCACTTTCATAGCACGGCTTGCAAGTTCTATTCAGTCTTTTTCTATTTCTAGTATGTCGATTTGTAAATAACTGCGAACAATATTAATGTTATTTCTTCTTTGCAGGTTCTAAAACAACCATACATCATTACACTACTATCTTTGAAGCCTTTGTGTTTATGCATACAAAATTTTACAAATGTATTTTACTTATACATTTGGTATACCGTTTGACTGAAATAAAAGTAGATATAGGGAAACACAAACACGCACACATGTGCATGCAAACATGAAATGGAGGGGTACGATAGTAGGGGAGTACAGATGAGTTCATATCGGGCGTGATATCGGGACACCGGGGTACCGAGGCTTTAGTGCACAACGTGTCTTTTAGTATGCAGTGAATTAACACAACCTTCTGTACGAAATTGTTTCACAATCTTATGGATAGCTGGCACAGAGGGAGGTGGACGATTTTCATACGCCGCAACAAATAAATTTTGCACGTCTTTGTACGAATTATCCTTGGCATACCATAACACAATCTGTATTTTTTCCTCGACAGTTAAGGGCATTTTATTTTAATATTTGCGAGTCTGCTCAGATACAATGTATGTACGTTCACGCTCTAAAGTTACGGAACGAATGCCATGTCTGCGCGCGCTCTCGATCTCCCCACTATCTCCCCACACCACCGGTGTTGCATACATACATAGGTACATGTTTATGTGTGTGTATTTGAAGATGCATATTAACTTTTAACTACGACAATCTGTATACAGATTGTCGTAGTTATTATTATATTATATATTATTAATTATTAACTTTTAACTACGACAATCTGTATACAGATTGTCGTAGTTAAAAGTTAATATGCATCTTCAAATACACACACATAAACATGTACCTATGTATAAGACCGGTGGTGTGGGGAGATCGAGAGCGGGGACAACACATTCGTTCCGTAACTTTAGAGCGTGAACGTACATACATTCTATCTGAGCAAACTCGCAAATATTAATACCGCTGAAGGAAATAGAGCGATTGATTTGGATGGCTTAAGAGAACAAATTCTTAACGCCATACAAATGATTACTCCTGAAATGCTATCGAATGTACGAAATGGGTTTTATAATGGTTTAGGTTACTGCTTGATGCAAGAGGGACAGACATTTGAACATCTTCAACATTAAATTTTGTATAGTTCATTAAGTATAATATTTTGTTTCGTTTTAAATGTGAGAATTTTATTTAATTTTTTATAAGAATTTTATTTTAGTTACAAATTTTATAGAGTTTTGTTTCAGTTCAATGTTAATACATTATACATCAGTTACCAAAATATTATACAAAAGCCGTAAAGAGCGTAGCTATTCCTTAAAGTAAACGTCTACTTACTAACTTTCAACATTTTGCACTAAAGCCTGGGTACCCCGGTGTCCCGATATTAACTCATCTGTACTCCCCTACTATCGTACCCCTCCATTTCATGTTTGCATGCACATGTGTGCGTGTCTGTATTTCCCTATATCTACTTTTATTTCAGTCAAACGGTATACATAAAACGTATCATATAGAGAATATCCTTTTAATATTTTTAGACATAAGTATCAGGTATTTATTTCACTTTTAAATATGATCATAAAACCCTCTCATTACAACTTCCTTTTATAGAAGTGGAAGAGATGATACTTTTCTGTAAATATACATTTTCATAGACAATACATATAAAACCAGAAATTTAAACCTTTGTTATACAGAAATTGCTGACATATAATGAGCGCATTGAATTAAAAATCACGTTTACACAAATGAGAGAATCTTCACCTTTTATACAAGGATCTGTGAAAAAAATGCAAATTCAATAATTTATTTATGTGCCTCTTGTTTACATATAGACACGCATATGTAATAGATGTGCATATATTCTTATGACGAACCCATGACCATGAAGATATTATTTCAACACGAAATGAAATTTAATACGCCCGCAGTCGCGGCTTGAACAATTGAAACTGCGGCCCTGGGCTGCTGTTACATAATCGACGTATCGTTTTTCGGGATTTATTTATGAGCCGAACGGTCTACTAGGAAAAAGTTTATTTTTTGCCCACTGTCGGCCCAATTGTGCAACTCTTGACAAATGCAGTGGAACTTATGAGTCAACCAGTAAAATATTTTGACTGTAATTATGAGGTGTTATGTTAGGAATTTTATATTATAATAAAAATGCTACATTTAATAAATTGGATAGGTATAGAAACTACACCGACTTCCAATTAATTCAAAGTCGTCCAATGACGAAAAAATATATTTGGACTAAATACGTTCTCAAGAAAAGAAAGCACTTTAAGTGTAATACACAAAGTTGTGTTAAGAAACTATATATTCAAAAAATGATATTTTTATATAAAAGTTGTAAAAAAAGTGTTTCAACTTAAGTTTTAATACTTTTATCTACTTAATAAAATAAATCTCAGTTAATTTTGAAACTTATTTAATAAAAAAATTGTTTCTAATTTAGCCCTAGATACTTTTGCACTTGTAATAAACATGTATAAAATCCATAATTTGCGAAATGTTTGCGAAAAACTGCTATTAGATAAGAAATTTTACATAAAATGATTCAAAATGAAGCTCTAAATAGTTTTATGCTCTTAATATACGAGGTGAGCCTATAAAATAACGAGACTATCAATGCAAAACATTTTACTTTGTATTTATACATTTTTAATCATCATCACCTTCAATATACACCCCCTCCTCTATCCCCACAACGCTCCAAGCTAATTTTCCATTATTCGAAACAATGCTGGAAGTGTTTTTCATGAGCTCCTTCATGACGCGTGCCGTTTTTTCAATTCACAGCTTCAATAGACTGAAATTTTGGTCCTTTTAATACAGATTTGACCTTGTAAAACAGATAAAACACGCATGGTGCAGTCTGTCGAATAAGGCGGATGGTCTATCACTGGGATGTTGTATGTGCTTGGCTAAAAACGTCTTGACAAACAATGCAGATTCCGCCGGCGCGTTGTCTTGATAAAGAACCCATGACTTGTTCTTGCACAATTCGGCCGTTTTTCTCTTATTTTTTTGAGGGAGTTGAGCAAGAACCTCAAGGTATTAATGTTGATTAATAGTTTGACCTTCTGAAATCCAGTGAAGGTACACAATCCCATGAATATAAAAAAACAAACAATCATCATCGCATTGAATCTCCATTTGTCCATTCGAGCTTTTTTAGCTCTCGATGAATGTGAGCCCTTCCAATACATGGATTGGTGCTTAGTTTCAGAATCATACGTGAAAACCCAAGATTTACGCTACACAGCTAGCGGTCGTTTGCGTTTGGCGCATACATGCTTCTTCTGTGAAAGCATCAGTCTTGTTATTTTATAACCACACCTCGTATATCTCTAGAAGTCATGACTTCCGAGATATTCGCTAAAAACTGTTTTTCGATAAGACTTAAAAAACCTACTTCCGGTAGAAATTTCGAAAAACTTTCTTTATAAATTTTTTCCCAAATTCACTTTTAAGTACTTTTGTATTCTTGAGAAATTTGTATAACTGAGTAGTTAACGAGATATGAGTAAACTTTCAGATCACAAAGAAAGATTATTTTTCTAAATAAAAGGTTTTGTATTGACATACTTTTACGTTTGGCCGCTATTGTGGTTACACACGCACATAGAGACAGACGAACATACACAGATATTTTTAAAAAATATACTTATCGGTTTGGATATTGAAATATTTGCATAAAGTACGTATAAAAAACTAAAAAGAAAAAGATTTCATGCATAAAGAATTTAATTTGTTGCCTCTTAAGAGCCTACAGCAGCAGCTCGGTGACCATCTACGGTTTTTGCGGTGTGAAGGGGGAGGTAAAACGAGACACACAAACGTTTGTGTGGTGGGGCAATCGTAACGTAAGAAAATTTTGGAGGGGTGCACAATTCAAACGTTTTCTATTCACAGTTTTGTAATGTCTAAAACCAGCCATATGGAAGGTATACCTGGTCAACTGCAATAGGCTGAACATCAAATAAACAGACATTATATTCCACTTTTTTATTACCTACATTAATATAAGAGGATATATTAAAGGAGTTTATAAAAGAAATAGGGAAGCATATGAAATGTGCCACTTATTTATGATTCATAGCTTGCTTGATAACATTCATATTGATTTTTTAGAAAAAATCTTCTTTTATTTGTCAGGTGAATGAATGAATGAATCAATGAATGTTTTATTCAGATATAGGCTTTATTTTGTCTTATTATTCTTGGTCTGGAATAAATATATATTATTATTATTATGAAATTTTACTTGTTACTTATAGTTATTATTTCTCGCCGTATTTACTTTAGACGTTGAAGTTTTTTTAATCGTAAAAATATGAGCAATGCCGTCTAAAATATTACAAAAACAATTCTGTGCCTGTTTTTACTTTCTTATACGTAGTATATAAGGAAGTATTGTGATGATGAAAATTTTGAACCTCGAGATTTTTGCAGATGTCCACGTTTTGAAGTCCCCTGATACCGAAAAAGTGGTTTTTAAAAAATGTCTGTGTCTGTCCGCCTGTCTGTGTGTGACCACGATACCGGTCAAACCGCTGTAGATATCAATTTCAAATTTTGTATTTACGTGTATAATCTCCCTCTTGAGATCTGATTAGTTTTTTAGTAAAATCGGTAGACCGGAAGTAGCAGTTTACTTCAGTGAAAAATTCGAATTTGCCAATATTCCTCAATTACTAAGTTTAAACAAATTTATAAAGAATTGAAATGTACTCAAAATTAAATTTGAGACAAATTATCTTAAAAAAGTTTTTCGAAATTCCAACCGGAAGTAGATCTTTTACTCTTATCGAAAATCAGTTTTTTGCGAATATCTCGCAAGTCATGCTTTCTAGGCACGTACATAGTATAAAAGTATTTAAATTATAATTTTAAATATCTTTTGTATAAAAATAAAAAATATATCGTAAATTATGCATTCTATATATAATTATTAAGAGTACAAAAGTATTTAGAGTTGAATTTTCAATATTTTTTGTATACATGAAATTTCAAAATTCGGACCGGAAGTGGCACTTTTACTCTTAGCGAGTAGCACTTTTTTTTCGAATATCTTGCAAAGTATGCATTCTATAGCGATTTATTAAGAGAATGAAAGTACTTAGAATAGCATTTTGAATAAGTTTTGTATAAAAAAATTCTTAAAATTGTATAGTTTGAAACGCTCATACGTATAAGGAAGTCGTGTGGTGGCCACACCTCATTTTTTTACTTTCTTGTACGTAGTATAAGGAAGTATTGTGATGATGAAAATTTTCGACCTCGAGATTTTTGTAGATGTCCACGTTTTGAGGTCCCCAGATACCAAAAAAGTGGTTTTTAAAAAAGGTCTGTGTGTGTGTCAGTGTGTCTGCCTGTGTGTCTGTCTGTGATCACAATAGCGCAAGTCATGCTTTCTAGGGAGGTACATTACCTCCTTTTTAGTAAACGTCTAAGCTTGTCGTTTTTCGAAGTTCTACTAGGATACCGCTGCCATATCAATTCTGATAAGTTCACTGATATTATCAATTACCAAAATTGAATTATGTATAAAAATTAATTATAAAAATTTAACGATAGGGCAAAAAGATAATAAACTGTGGGAAGAAATGAGGGTAAAAAGATTAACGGCATCAAATTTTGGTAAGGTAATTAAATTGAATAAAACCACATGTACAGCCAATACTGTTAAAGGCTTTATTATACCAGGAATTTACAGGAACCTTTGCGACACTATACGGTAATGAACAAGAAAAGCATGTTGTAAATGCTTTTGAAATTTCGGCACACCTAAAAGTCGATTATGGTGTTTTTATTCATCCTATATATAGATTTTTAGCGGCATCTCAGGACAGAATAATTGCTAATTAAAGCGCGGTTATTGATGTAAATTGTCCATTCAAGGCTCGCGAAGTGACGTCATTTGAAACAAGGGAAAAAGTTAATTGCATGTTTAGAAATTCGGAACTCTGAATTACGTTTGAAACCTAGGCATCATTACATGTACAAAATACAGGGATAGTTAAACATAACTCTAAGAAAGATTTATTTATTTAATCAATTATGTCCAATTACTTTTAGGTGTAAAACTGATACAAATACATACAATTATTGTATAACACTTTTATATTAAATACTCATGTTCTTTCTCGTATTCTGTTTTTTCAATCATTTCTATCTTGCGCCAATCATCTAGTCTCACTCCATTGAATCCCTCGCTTGTGAGCCTCTTGTCGTACTTGTTCTTCCCATTTTAGTCGTGGTTGTCCTAGCTTGTTCTTTTTTTTGTACTCTGGTTTCATAGACTTTTTTTGCTAACCTATTTACATTCATCCTATGTATGTGACCCAGCCAACCCAATCAATTGCCTTCCTCCAATCACATAAATCTATGGATTTTGTCTTTAAATCGGTCAATACTAACTCATTCCTTACTCAATCTCTTCTTGTGATTCCTTTTATCCTTCTCAGGAAACTCATCTTAGTAGCTATTACTTTACTTTTGCTCGGTTTTGTAAGGTCCAGGATTCACTGCCATATATTATTGATGACCTGACCACTTTTCTGTGTACCTGTGATTTGTATTTCCCGTGGTAAGCCTTTCTTGCCAAAAAATGTTCTTTTCAGGGTGCTATAGAGTATCCTTGCTTTTCCAACTCTCTGTTTAATTTCTTCATCAATTTTTCCCGTGTCTTTTATGACTGTACCTAAGTATTTAAAACTTGTGACCTGTTCTAGCTCCTGTTCTTCGATTTTAATTTCATGCCGTTTTTTCTTTGGAGACATTAACATGGTTCCGTACACTGAAGAGGCCTCAAAGGCCGAAACACCGGTGTCTGTGCGTTCGCTGTTGGTAATGACACCTAAGTGTATGCTGTGTATCTCTACACGTACATATATTCATATACGTTTACGTATAAATGGATATATGTATATTTGTGATAATTAACATGGTTTTTCTTTTTTCGATGTTTATTTCCTTGTTTACTTTCCTGAGTTCCTTTTGATAAAAATCTATATTTTGTTGTAATTTGTCTTCCAATTCAGCAATCAACACCATATCATCTGCGAATAAGAGTTCTTGTAGTGTTACATCTCTCATCTTCCATTTACCTAATACTATGTCTTATAACATAAACCTTTCTTATATGTTATATCTAAGAGAGATTTATGTTATTTCATAGTTCGAAAACCGAAGGGTGTTCAACATGCGATAATTCACAGAGATGAAGAACTTAATTACCATTTCTGTCCAGAGTTCTTTATCTCTCTGTATTATCTAATGCCTAACGTACTTCGGAGTCCAGACTATGAAATAACATAAGTCTTTCTTAGACAGAAGATATAAGAAAGATTTATGTTATTTCATAGTCTGGACTCCGAGAGGTGTTTGGCATGAGATAATACACAGAGTTGAAGAACTCTGGACAGAAATGGTAACTAATTTAGAGAAATGTTATTTTAATGATTTACTACCTGAAATTATTGATCCCCGCATTTTGAGAAATCGACAAATTAGGTAGGGGCGTTAAATTGGACAATTAGTACTGATTGTCATACGTTTAGGCAAAAACGCGGATGTCGAGAAATTAAACATTCTTTTTATTGCACCTGCAAACGGAACATCATATTTTAAATAATGGCCTTGAATAGTTTGCAGGGGACTACTTGGCTACTTGCTTATTCCTTTACGTTTTCTATGTTTTTGTGAACATCTTTTTTCTAAAAAAAAACATGTTTTAGGCCTACTGGGGATATCATGAGAACAAAAACGCGCTTTGCATTCTACCTCCTAGGTAGTGCGGAAAGTAGTGCGTTGACGTTTTGTATGCCACATAGTGGTTGTTTATAAATAAAAAGTTCCTAGACGCTTTTCTAAAAATTAAAAATGTAAGATATTAATAAAAAAAAACAATATCAATAACAATCGGTTGTAAATTGTTGTATTAAAATTTGCTTCAAATCAATGATGACTTCCAAGAATCCGGCAAAACTATATTCCAATCTTACCGACGGTCAAATTTTATAATTTAATTTTGCTAATTAACAATATCACTGTCGATTGTGAAAAATATAATTTTTAATAATTTAAAACATGCGCTACTTAGAGAATATAAATATTTTCACATTTAGGAAGAAACACCGGCCCTGTTGTTGCAATACGTCAGACTTTAGTTTTCTCTAACACATTGCTCAAATTATTAAAAAACCTCAACATGTAAAGTAAATACAAATCATGGTAAGAAATAATAAGAAGTACAACTTAAATAATTAATAATCATAGTAATAATAAATCTATATATATATTGCAGAATAAAACGTAATATCTAATTAATTCTGGCAAATATCATTAAAATAATTACAAATTACATAAAACGCGAGTCTTAATACAACTAAATAAATACAAGCCAGAAGAATACTGAGAAAAAGTAAAGAAAATTTGGAATAATGTAGACCCATGAATATTTTCATACAATAAATTTAAATGCGGGAGACAAATATCTCAAGTTTATTTGCTTTGCAGTTGACCAGGCATCCCATCGGTTCAATCGCTGGTGTACGTGTCTCCTGTAAAAGGCACAAGCAAAAACTCGGCAAATATACCCGTAATATAACAGTACATACGGCGTTCGGCAATTTTTATCAAATAGCACCTCCCCTTAATCCATTCTAGTGTATCGACTCACCGCATGGGGCGCCAGCGCACGGTATATTTTTTAATAAAAGCTTTAGAAGCATTTTATAAAGAAATGTTACAATAAAAAAAAAATTAGAACATGCCAAAAATCCTAGAAAAAAATGCACTTTTTGGCAATGTAAATTACATTGCCGCAACTATTTTCATTTAAAAGTAAAAAATGTGTTTTTTAACTACAATTTTCGAGAATAACATTCCCACATTCTTTATTGCTTTTCCATTCTTTTTTATAAAAACCATTTTTAATTTAAATTAATAATAACTGTAAGAAATTATTCAGCAAGAACGAACCGCATAGTGGGACTGATGTAGCCTCTTAAGAAACTAAATTTCTGGTTCATAGCTAAATCTTCTAAACTTTTATACAAAAATATTGACATTACTAAATCTTCAGCATTCTAACACACAAAGAACAACTTACTAGAATCTAGTAAGAATTTATTAACCAAGAAATTTTGATTCTCTAAACTTCTTTCTGCAAAAATTAGAATTATATTAGCAGGCTCGGTCAGTACTTGTAACAATATGAATAAACATCATCTACTGCTTTTAGTATGCTATAAAAATGTAAAATGATCTATTTTCGTCCTTTTTCATTACAAAGAATTCTAGAAGACAAAATATGAACTTCCTACATAAAAGAGCAAGAAAATAACAAAATTTCGGTAACCTTATATACTTAGGCTCTCTCTAAAAGGAAATGAATTACCAATTTATAAAAAGTATTTGTTATAATTTGGATTGGGTTTACTTTAATTGAAATACTGTATATAATTCCATATAAATGAGTCACATGTATGATGTTACCGAGAATAACCGAATAACACTAATCCAACTATGTGGTAACAGTGGTATTACACAAAATTGGATGTTTTATGTAATTTGCAATAAGTAAGGAATCAAGTATATGTTTCACAACAAAGGGGGTCCATTGCGTTTTTTACTTTATTAGCATGCATTAACATGCATGCCCAAATTTACGAGTAGAAATTAAATTTCTGATTACTTTGCATGCAGTGTTGCATGCACAATAAACACAACAATAATCTAACAATATTAGACTTTTATTACTTACTGCACATAATCAACAGTACTCGTAAGTTTACCGTTATGACAAAAGATACTTAAGCATGCGAATGAATATATAAAGCCAAATTAATACAATTATAATTTACAGGTGACGTAAATGGTTTTTAGGGAATCTGTTGGATAGTATCGTCAGTTCAATTTTTCCTTTGCGATTCTTCCATTAATACCCACCTCATATAACTTAAATGCAAGAGAGAAGGATAAAAACGTATACAAATTAACAATTGTCTATTTAGCGCACGAAATAAGAATGGAAATGCGATTTGCATATTCCATAGCATTTAGAAAAAGATAGAAGATTTTTAAACAAACGTAACTTGTTTTATTTAAATAGGATCCGTCATACTGCGGAAATAATATGATAGTCATAGAATCAACCAACGTTTGAAATTCTTCGCGTGAAATGTCAAAACTGACTTTTGAGATTTGCAAATACTAAACTTTATCCGTATTTTTAACCGGTAAAACATAAGCAAACTAAAAGTATTGACGACAATATTTGTGTAACAAGTAATTGCATTAATAATGTCAGTGATTACAAATCTAGAAAATAATGTTTGTAATATACAGGCTGTCCAGACCATGCGAGGACAGAAGATTGCGGCTTTATTATTAAAGTTAAAGAAATGTGTTTTAGACAAAAGTTGTAGCCACTCCTAAAATACACATTCTAAAATAATTTTCAACTATACAGAGTGTTGCGTAAGTGAGTGACGATACAAACTTGTGTTTTTTTAAATGGAACACCCCATATATTTTGCCATATTTAGATGCTACTCTTAAAAGTAAGGACATGGATATAAACATGTGTAGGGGTAACTCTTACCGTTGTAGCTTTATTCGCAATTTTGTGTCTCAACATGTCCAACTTTGTGGAGACTCCGAGACGAAATCAGAAAGAATTTTTGAGATCTGTATAGGTAAGAAGTTTTCCACTTTCGTCAAGTTTAGTAATCTATAATCAATTTATTTATTTTTAAATAAATGAATTTGCAGGAATAACAAACGCAAAATTAACATTTACGCTTTTTTTTTAAATAGAACACCCTGTATATTTTTCTTCTAAAGTAGTATTTTTTATAAGCTTTTTAATGATACCATGTTTTCCCTATCCACACTTAGTATTTTATAACTTATTAACTCTTATTATTAATAGATTCTAAATTTAAACAAAAAAAATCGTAGTCACCTGTGAATTTTTAATTAAAATAATATCTGAATTTTATATCTGTCATTAGTTACGTTGTATTTACAAAATAACGCTGATAATTGTATTTACTTTTACGATGAATTTCTCGAAAGATGAAATGGTAAATATGATTTACGCATTGGGTGAGAGCAAAAGAAACTGTTTATTAGCCAATAGGATTTACTGTTAACGTTATCCAAATGCAAGACCTCCTAGAATCGAAGCATTTCAAAAATTAAAAGAACGTTTTGAAGCATCTGGAAATATTGGTTATTCCAAAAACGAGATTAAAAATCGAAGGGTTACTAATGAGGAAAATTAATTAAATATTTTGCTATCGTTGGAAGAAAATCCTCAAGTAAGTACACGAAATTTCAATATCCAGACTGGAATAAGCAGGAGTACTATCAATTGCATCATAAAGAAAAATAAATACCATCCCTACCATATGACATTACATCAGGATCTTCGTGGAAATGATTTTGTAAATCGTTTAAGTTTTTGCAACATTATGTTAAACAAATTGAATTTTGACCCAAATTTTCAATCTTCGATTTTATTTAGTGACGAAGATACTTTCAAAGTACCGGTTTAGTTAATGGACATAATATGCATTATTATGCAATAGAAAATCCCCATTGGGTCAGACAAATTGACTTTCAACATCAATGGTCAATTAATGTATGGGGTGGCATAATTAATTTACAAGTTGTTGGTCCTTATTTCTTTGAAGGAACGGTAACAGGAACCATATACGAAAAATTTTTAAGACATCAGTTACCTAATTTTTTGGAAAATGTAGATCTCCATACACGAAGAATAATGTGGTATTAGCATGATAGAACTCCACCACATTTTCATAGAAACGTAAAATTTTTTTGAATAACTGGTATGAAGAACGATGGATTGGTCGGGAGGGTCCTCTAGCTTGGCCTTCAAGGTCTCCTGACTTAACCCGTATTGATTTTTTTCTTTGCGGACATGTTAAAGAACAGGTTTATCGAAACATTCCAACCACACCTAATGACATGAAACAACGTATAATGGCCATTTTTGAAAACATTGGACAGCAAACGCTTACTGATGTTAAAAACAATTTTCGCCGCCCGCGCCGCCTCGAATTGTGCATTCAACAAGACGGTGAAATTTTTGAGCATCTGCTATAAATATGTTATACTTTTGCATTTTATTTATTTATTTAAGATTTTGCATTAATCTAATAAATATTATTTTTTGTTTTTCAATATGTTGTAGTAATTTGTTGTTATTAATAATTAAAGCTGACAGCAACTTATATTCTTTTTTTTCTTCGTTTAAATTTAGAATCTATTAACAGTAAGAGTTAATAAGTTATAAAATACTAAGTGTGAATAGGGAAAATATGGTATCATTAAAAATCTTATAAAAAATACTGTACAGAAGAAAAATATACAGGGTGTTCTATTTAAAAAAAAAAGCGTAAATGTTAATTTTGCGTTTGTTATTCCTGCAAATTCATTTATTTAAAAATAAATAAATTGATTATAGATTATTAAACTTGACGAAAGTGGAAAACTTCTTGCCTATACAGATCTCAAAAATTCTTTCAAGTTTCGTCTCGGAGTCTCCACAAAGTTGGACATGTTGAGACACAAAATTGCGAATATAGCTACAACGGTATGAGATACCCTTACACATGTTTATATCCATGTCCTTCTTTTTAAGAGTAGCATCTAAATTTGTCAAAATATATGGGGTATTCCATTTAAAAAAACACAAGTTTGTATCGTCACTCACTTACGCAACACTCTGTATAGTTGAAAATAATTTTAGAATGTGTATTTTAGGAGTGCTACAACTTTTGTCTAAAACACTTTTCTTTAACTTTAATAATAAACCCATAATCTTCCGTCCTCGCATGGTCTGGACACGCTGTATATATTACAAGGGGTGAATGCAGGTATTCCTGAGTCAGATTGCTATTCGGACTGTCTTCTATTTCCAGTAGTAGTGGCCGTAGCAGAGTTGCTGATGACGATGACACAGCTCTAGTTATAGCTGGGCAGAGTATCAATATTTTTTACCAAAAAACTACAGAACGCAACTGATAAAACACACAAATGGACGAAGGAATAGAAAATTAAATGGAATAGGTTTAAACCATTCAAAATTTCACTAATACAACGTTAATAATAGCGTCTTTTTTTTAGAATAACATTTTCCACAGAAACTTTACTACGGCGTACATTACGTAAATACACATAATTTTCCAGGATTTAGATTAAATGTAACAACCACGATCTAATTGTATAGTTTACGATAAACAAGCATATTTCGGTTTCCGTTTCGTCTATAAATAGAAACGCCTGTTCAGAGACAATAATTCTCTATCGTATATTTATCATAAATAATTCTATAGTTTCCCGTACAATACAGGAAACACAATATCAAAACAATCTTCCCAGCATGCCACATCATCCTCACGAAATAGTGTAATTGTATGGAAAACTTTTTCCTGTTTCGCAAAATCTGCCAAACATTATTTTCAGATTATTACTTGCCTCTTTTTTGCGATTGTTTATATTCGCATGCAGAGAAGTGTTTCATTCATTACAAATCAGTATTCGTTGGACGAAAACCGGCATTTGTGTTTAATGTTTATATTACTCATTGCGTAAGATCGGAAGTTACCGGTATCGGATATAAATTTCAATACAACAACTGTCGAACTATATAAAGCTAATTTATAAATATTATTTTAAAATGAAACACTCTCTGTAAACACTATAATGTGCAGTATGATAATAAACTGTGTGAAATGTAGAAATTTAGAAGTATACGAGAGGACAGATGTGAAAAATTTAAGGAAAACTATAAAATCGTGAAAAGAGCTGGTAAATAAAAAAAACTCTTGTAATGCAAGGATGAAAATGGAAAAGTAATTAGGTTATCCAAAGATGACCGAAAAAGATAACAACCGACATAATGATCCAAGCGGAAATAGCTAGAAAAGAGGGGAATGAAATGTCGGGAAGAAAAAAATAAAGAAATATCTAACAGAATTGAACTACAAAAATGTATGTTTTAATAATATATTGCTGAACTCATAGATAGTGACTCCATTAGAGGCCAAATAGTAACAACTAGTACAAAGAATTGCTTCGTTAAAATCCCCAGGGCCTAGGTTGCATACATATTGCTGTGGCAACATGACTATTTGGAATATGATAATTGTAGTATTGCCATACATTAGGTTTTGCCAAATAAATCATGTTGTGTGCTGTTCCAGCAACATAAATAATAAAGATGATGACAATTTTTATTATCCTTAATGTATATTTTATTTATCTTAACAGCACGTACTTTATAAGTATACGTGAATTCCATCAGTGTATCTAAATTTCTTCTCTCTCGTCAAATCTCTTGTTTTACTTTTGATTGGGATAAGGTTATAGCTTATTTAAATGAAAACCAGAAACCATATAAAAATGATTGTATAATTTATTTAACATTTATTACATAATAGATAGCATCGCTATGCTATATTCACCATTTTATTTATAAGAAACATGATTAAAAGAAAACGTTTGTACCTTGTCCTAGGTTGTAACGTTTTATGGTACGAATATATTTTTCTTGTACTTAATCAAATAGAAATCAAAAATATTTTCCTGTTTCAAAACAAACAAAATTCAATTAGCTTTTGTATACTTTTTACATTTTTATGCTAGTTCTATTCCATCAGAAACATTATATTCGCACGTAATGCTCTGACAAACTTAGAACTTCGCAATGGTCAATGTTCGGAAAAAAGGCTTGAATCTGATTACTATCTATAACCATTCGCACGTGTTATATCTAGCATCTCAGAGTCCGCTACCCAGAAACACTTTCCTTATTAAAAATTTAATTTTAAGTCATTAATTTATAATCAAAAATTATCGTAAACCTTAATGATGCCCAAATTAAGTGCCAGAAAATATACATTTGGACGCTATATCCTCTTAACACCCAACACCATTAATAATTTTATTTTTGTAAACTTGAATCCAATAAATACTTATTACTATTACAGGAAAACATTTATTATCACTGTTGCACAACGTTATATTGAATATACATTTCCACGTTATATTTCAATACACGCATAGCCACATTGATAACTCTTGGTATCAAACTTACTGTAAATCATTGAAGAACTTCTCAAATTCTGCCATTTGCATATCCATTATTTTTTTTAAAAATACAAAAAAACAATTTACCAAACAAAATAAATGAATGAAACTTAAATGCAAATAAAAATTAATACGCTAATACAAAAGAAATAAATATGAATCGTGGTGTATCTAACCCTACGATTTTAAGTTACTGTTATTCTCTTTTCAGATAACCAGCTAATCCGTGAATCAATCAATGAATGAATGAATCTTGTCGATTCTTGTTTTCAATTTATATTCCCGGGAAAAACACGTGACCGCTCTCAACGCCATCCTCAGAAACTACCATTTGAGTTGTCACCCTGCGTCTTCAGTGAGCTCTTGGCTTTTCAGGTTGCCATTGTGACACACACGCACTTGTTGTCCTTTTGACAGTTCCCTCTCACTTCCAAATGTCAACACCCCGAGAATTGTCCATTTGCACTTTAAAAGTTTCTCACAAATTGTCCAGCATTTCTCCAACGTAGGTATCTGTAATAAACTACAAACCAAGTTTACATTATATTTTCTTTTTGTAGGTCATCAAAACCGTACTAAACCTCTCTACAGCTTATGAAACATAATACTACATATACGAATTTCATGAATGTATTTTATTATTACCAGCTGTCGTTTATTAAAAAAAAACTACTGCAGATTGTATGGACTCAGAATATCTTTATTTATATCCTTTTTTTATTTATTTACTTATATAGTCATAAGTTAAGGTAAATTTTTATTCTTTTTGCATGATTTGTTTAATAAAGTTTTATTACCTTATGTACGTTCTCAAGTTTACATAATTTATTCAATTATACTTTTCTCCCGTGCATATCGAATTTTATTTTCTTCATACAATTTTATTGCATTTAGATGACTAATTCTTATCACACTTCCATCCTTAAGCATAACCCTTTCTCGGTTATTCGCTTTCATTTCTTTTTACTTTCTTATACGTAGTATAAGGAAGTATTGTGATGATGAAAATTTTCGACCTCGAGATTTTTGCAGATGTCCACGTTTTGAGGTCCCCTGATACCAAAAAAGTGGTTTTTAAAAAATGTCTGTGTGTCTGTCTGCCTGTGACCGCGATAGCGGTCAAACCGCTGGAGATATCAATTCCAAATTTTGTATTTACGTGTATAATCTCCCTCTTGAGATCTGATTAGTTTTTCAGTAAATCGGTAGACCGGAAGTAGCAGTTTACTTCAGTATAAAAATCGAATTTTGCCAATATTTCGTCAAATACTAAGTTTATACAAATTTATAAAGAATTCATATGTACTTAAAATTAAAATTGAGAACAATTTTATTTAAAAAGTTTTTCGAAATTCCTACCGGAAGTAGGTCTTTTACTCTTATCGAAAATCGGTTTTTTGCGAATATTTCGCAAATCATGCTCTTTAGACAGGTACGTTACGGGTATATAAGTATTTAAAACATAATTTTCAATATCTTTTGTATAAAGAAAATTTCAAAATTCTGACCGCAAGTGCCACTTTTACTCTTATCGAATAGCGATTTTTTGCAAATATGTCGTAAGTTATGCATTCTATATATATTTATCAAGAGTATAAAAGTATTTAAAACTGGATTTGCTATTTTTTTTGTATATATGAAATTTCAAAATTCGGACCGGAAGTAGCACTTTTACTCTTAGCGAGTAGCACTTTTTTGATAATATCTTGCAAAGTATGCATTCTATAGAGATTTATTAAGAGAATAGAAGTACTTAGAATAGAATTTTGAATAATTTTTGTAAAAAAAATTCTTAAAATTCTATAATTTGAAACGCTCATACGTATAAGAAAGTCGTGTGGTGGCCACACCTCATTTTTTATTTTTAAACAACGGTCCATTATTTAAAATGTTCAGTGCAATTCTCACGCTTTTTATGAAGTCAGGTTGTTTTTCATTATACACAAACCATACATCTTGTTTCTCTTTTCTGTTTCATATCTAAATTGTAAATATAAATTCATTTTTATGTCTGTTTTCTCACTTAAAAAAAATGTATGCAACTTAATATACTCATGTTAAATCTTGAAATACAATAAAACTTATTATTGTCTCTTTTATATTTTATATACTTAAATTAAATCTTAACGCTATTACTTATTATCTTATTAATATGCAAGAGACCACGGCAATATGTGGCGCCCAACAGGCGCCATGCTAGCTGAGATCTCCCAAAACCTGTATGTGCAATTAACAGATATGTTACAGAGAACAATTATTTAATCAATGCTCATATAAATATTAATGAATTTAACTCAAAAGCTTAAAAGCTGTGTAACAAAGTTAACATCAAAAGTTTCGAAACCCTGATCAAGCTTACGTTACAACAGCAGGTACTCGATGGCACACCACAAGAAGGGTTTAGTTACTAACAGGTCACAAATTTAAACTAAACAAAAAAAGTTAAATTTTACTGACGGTTAATAGATCTGTCTAAACCTAATTCAATTTTAATTAACAAAATTTGGTAGAAAATTAGTATCAATTACATTAATTTACAAAAAAAAAGAAGAAAAGAGTATATAAAAACTACAAGTAGCTCGCCTGTATTCTAGACCCAAAGAAAATGCGAAATTCCTAATGACCGCAACTGAACGAAACTAGGGCTTGTAGTAATTGCTCATGTATAGAAGAAAACTCAGCAAAAGTTACTCCCTTAAAAATGAAAGAAAGGGAAAAAATTACTAATAAGCCAAGTAATACATAAAGGAATCAAGTAATGAAGCCATCTTGAAGAAAAATTATAATTGGAATAAAGAAAAATATTCATATTTACCGATACACTTTAGTGAGACACAGTAGCTTGTAAAACTCACGATTTAGAAATCACTAGCTTCGGCAAGAAAGGTCCCAGTCTTCTAATTAGTCAATGCCTCAAAAATTATCCGCATCTTGCGTTAAAAACTCCATTTATATATTATTAATTCTGCTCTTTATATTTTTCTTAATTTTATTTTTAGAAAAAGATGAATAAACTTTTCAGTAAACTGTCAAAAAAGGAATTATTATGTAATAAAAATAGACAGAGTTTTACTTAAATGATTAATCTAGTCCATACCGTTCAAATAAACAAAGTATATCTAAGAAACCGTGCGATATTCCTAATTTTGCTCTAATATTGTCAGTTCAACTTTCCGCTCTGCAACACACCACAACATTCATGGGTTTCTTATTTTATAACTTGACACAAATTCATCGTTACAAATAGCGAAACTAATGAAAATCCTTCAAGAAAATGAATTATTTCCACCATGAACTTTTTAATTACATTTTTTGTTTTTCGTTGTTTGGATTCATTTTTATTACAATTTGTATGAAAAGATATGTTAATCTCTGCCGGTATTTAGCAATAATTAATTTAATTATTACCGTTTATCATAGTCGAAATTAAAATAATATGTAAATTACTCCCATAAAATTAAGGAAAAAATTATATAACTAAACCAACCAGCATTTAAATTAATTATGTTTAAATAACGATTATTATACATACATACTACGAGGATCGTCGATTTAGTTTTTACAAACAACCACTCATTGCTGCTATTTTAGTAAAATTTGAAAATTGTTATTGTAAAAATAGAACTGGCTGAGTCGTTTGTTTACAGTGAGCGTTGATATATACCTAGTTGAATCGCTTTGGCGACAGACATGCGCAGGTAAATAAAAATGGCGTCAAATTTGAGATGTTGCAAAATTATAATATAAACTGCAAAAGCCATTTCATGAGTGTCACAATCCTTAGCATATCTAAAACAGCAGTTCATTTGATTCGCCTGAACATTCAGCTGCGAAAAAGATCTGTTCACGAAGAATTCTGCATAATTTAAGAGAAGCTCAAAAAAGGCTGTTGTTAATTGGTTTAAGGAAATGATCAAACAATTCATGACAAAAAATTCAACATATTCGCATGAACCGGAAACTAACAATGTTTGAGCATAACTTTGGACTAGTTTAGACTATTAAAACATAGTATTAATTACAAAGAATACTTGCAGTAAAGATTGGAACATGATAAGTTAGAAGACCATTCACAAACAGCGTCGGCATCTTGCAACTGATGATTCTCTTCAATAGCGTCGTTTTGTTGGATTATACAACTTCATTTTCAGACAAGGTGCGAGCAAAGAATTCAGTGTCCATAGATGCAACGTGCTTTATGAGATACATTAGGTTGGCAAATTTCAACTGCTTGATTTTTAGATGTTTATTCTCATAGGACAGCATGGGTAGGTCGCGAAGTTTACGGCTCTGCCCAACTTAGAAATTTTTATTGGTTCCATAGCGCCAAACAGGTGGCAGTGAACTGGGGTTGCTCATAACTCGAAAATTTGACGGGTCTGGATTTCGATATTTTCGACAAGCTCCTTTTATGTGAGGGTCTAACCATAATTTATAGCGTTTATTTATAACTTTTATTGTACGATTGTCTTCTTTCAGACATCCAATAGACCTCAGCGAATACTGTAGAAATACCACAGCAAATGGGTTTTTCTTTTTACATTCCGGGTTGTCAAGCTTGTCGTACTTTAATCTTTGTTTTTCGATCAGAGCGAAATCTCGATGTACAGGCATCACGCTCCGACCTGGTAGTAGGTATCAGACTACCATGGTTTCAAAAATATTAATGGCACATAGCTGATCCAAAAAAACCAAATAAAAACCTATTTTTGTTTTGGCGGAAGCAGTTGTCGCAAAAAAGTTAAGAACAAAAAGTAAAATACGTTACACTAGCTTCTGGTTTTGTGTGATATAATCCTGCAGGCATGTTATTACCTCGTTTGGTCCCTTTTAAGAGAACTGTTCTGCATACATATACATATTGGCTTGTCCTATCGTAAGCAATGTGTTCCCAAATTGTGAATCCACATCTGAAGCCATTAGTATTCGTCACCAATATTTGTCACAGGAACAAGCAATTTTTTCTTTTATAATCGAAGCAAATTGATAGGACGGAGGGATTATTACCTTTTGCTTCTTCTTGCTTATCTATATTGTTTTCTGAAAAATTTTGGTGAAGCTTGGCGACTGATAAATGGGAATCCAAATACTTGCGAAGTTTATTATCAGATCTGCTATAATGAGACTCTCGAGCTGGCAGTTCTTCTATAAATCTTCTAACTGAAACCAAAGAATCTGTTTTTGTTCTATTTGGCCTGGAATCTAGAATCCTTAGACTCTGCATTGTTTTTTTTTAATCTTCCGACGCAGTCTTGAGCGTTGTATTCCAAGTATTGCTACAAACGCCGCCTGACACAGTTTGCCGTCAATCTTTGACGCCTGCCTCCTAAATTGATAGATTTTCTTGATCTGTAACATCCGTAGGACGCACACAACTTTCAAGATACACATTTTGTTGTAGAAGATGTCAAACTGTGATAGACTGTACAAATTTTGTGTTGTTCTCCCACGCTCAGTTTTGATGAGCATTTACAGCGACTGCCTTTTTTGTCGAGAAAACGAGTCCTTACTTTTTATGATTCTTTTCCATGCATTCTTGTAAATCTTTATCTTCTTGCTTTTCTTTACTTGTGTTGAGGATCCATGAATGTCCACACAGGAACTCCCAGTTCTACATCCCTTTAAAGTTTTATTGGTTCTCGTACTGCTTATTGTCGGAGCAAGGTCATAGGCTTCAGAACTATCTTCACTTTCGCTATTCGATTCATACTCATTGCACGATGCCGAAAAATCCGACCATTCAGTATCATCTCAAATAAAATAAAATTGATATACATCAGACCTGCGGAAATTTGTGAGGTTAGGATGCAGTCAATGGCGGATAATTACAAAATAAAATGATATATTCAAACGTAAAAACGATTAGAAGTATAGTTTGTCTTAAGAATCTACAAACTATTTTAATCCGCTTTCCCAACATATAGGTTTAAGACAGCATAGGTAGGCTTGCCAGACGTCCCGGTTTGACCGGGACAGTCCCGGTTTTCAGACAAAATCCCGGTGTCTCCCGGCCGGTTTACTTGACGTCCCGGTAACAATTAAATTTGATTTTATAGATGACCAAACAAGTCTAAAAATAATTAACTGTGAAGAATTATTTAGGATAATTACTTTGTCTTTATTTCTGTAGCTACTGTACGAAAAGTGAAAACTATAGAAGAGTGATGGTCTGCTAATAAATAATATTGTCATCGTATCGTCTTGTCTCGCTACTCGTGACCATGCGCGATGCGAGAGGCTCTCCGGGCGAGTCCAATATTAGGCACTTAGGGGTCTAGCTCTAACGCCAGAAGATATTTCGCTGCAGGCCACAACCCCTGGTGTGCAATAACATTGGACTCGCCCACCTCGGCGCTAGACGCTTACGATAGAGATAAGATATGTCAGTCAGTTGTCAGTCCCTGTCGGCGGTGCCTGTTGTGTTAGTGACCTAGCGTTGTTTTATTTATGTTTTAAGTTAAAGATTATGCCTTCTCTGTTAAAATGCCAAAATGGTCGTGTAAATTTACCCAGGATTTACAGAATGAATTCCATTTTTTGAAGAAGATATGTACTGGTACTGGTAATCAAGATCAAGACGATAGAGTTAAATGTTCACATTGTAATTCGGAGTTTTCGGTTGCTCAGGGTGGTCGATCTGATATAAAAGATAATTTTGCAGTCGAGTAAACACAAAAATAGTTTAGCATGTGCTGCTAGCTCATCAAAACTGACCAGTTTTTTTAAGACTGTGAGTTCTAATGACAATATCTTAGGACTTAGCAGCGAAAGAGACGACCTTTGCTTATCACACAGCAAACAGGCAATAGTTTTAAATGTCATAGCTCGTTTTGCTCAAGAAGAGCTTAGGGAAGAATTGATCAAGTCAAACTACGTATCTGTAAGTATGGAATCATCAAACAGAAAGGATGTAAAACTTGTGCCAATTGTTGTGCGCTACTTTAATCCTAATTCAGGTGTGCAAGTAAAGCTGTTAGATTTCAAATCTGTGGTAGGTGAAACGTCTGAAATTCTTACAAATCACTCTGTTCTGTTGCAAAACGATTTGAACAACAAAATATTTGGCTTTTGTGGAGTTAACTGCAACACTAACTTCGGTGGTGTCAAAAGAGCAGGGAAAAACAATGTTTTCCATCGACTCAAGAATAGCCTAGGACGGGAAATCAATGGAATCGGATGTGGAGCACACATTGTGCACAACTGTGTGCAAACTGCAGTATATAGTCTCCCAATCGATATTGAGGCCTTAATGGTGAAGATTTATAAATACTTCCACATATACACAGGCCGTGTAACTAAACTAAAAGAATTTTGTGAATATGCCGAGATACAGTACCGTAAACTCATTCAACACGGGAACAGCCGGTTTCTATCAATGACGCCCGCGCTGGAAAGAATTTTACAGATTTTTGAAGGTCTGAAAGCGTTTTTTTTAGACCAAGAAATGTGCCCATCAACATTAAAAAATTTGTTTAATGATTTAACGGGCGAGCTCTACTTGTGGTTTGTCCACGGACAGCTTGCACTGTTTAACAAGGCCATCCTGGTAATGGAAAAAGATAACACTACAGCTTTTGAGGTTGCTGAAGCTCATAAATCTCTTAAAAGAAACCTGACAGAAAGAAAGGCTTCAAACTTTATCCCCATGAACGCAAAGAACATCTACAGGAATCTAGATGAGCAAGTCCGTAACATTGTGAAAAAAGAATTTGATGGCTTTTATGAAAGATGCATTGCATACTTGGACCTTTGGGAGAATAGTTTTGGAAACGCTGAACAGTTTTCATGGGTCAATCTGACCAAAACAAATGCTATTCATTGGGAAAACGCCGAAACTTCTGCTGAATTTATTAATAGCAGTCTTCTTGACGTACCCGATATAAAAATAAACAATGATGAGCTGTTTGACGAAGTTGTGCTAGCTAAGGAGTATTTGCAGTCAAATTGGGAACAGTGGAAGCAAGAAGAGACTTCCAGAGATGTGATTATTTCAAGTGAAGTAAAATGGCTTAGGCTGTTTGGTCACTTCAAAGAGAATCACATAGCAGTCCCCTATCTGATCAAGATTGTTGAGTATACCTTCTGCTTACCTGGGACATCAGCACCAGTCGAGAGAGTATTTTCTTTGATGAACAACGCATGGACTGATGATAGGAGTTTGATGAAGAAATCTACGGTTAAAGGCTTGATGATATGTAAAATTAATATCAGATTAGCTTGTGTAGATTTTTACAACAAGATTAAAAACAAAAAAGACTTTCTAAAAAAAGTCCTAGCCAATGAAAAGTACATGTAAATATTGTTCAAATTTTTATTCCTCATTCAAAGTGTTTATTTTTACTTAAGTAACTTAATAAAATGTTTAAATTTATAAGCTTATGTCATTATTATTACCCCTGGTTTTTCTAATCAGTAACCATTTATTCATAGCATTGAGAATAAACTACCCTCTAAAACACTCTAAAAAACCGCCAAGGGTGTGTACCCTTGAATACCCCCGACTCTGGGGGCATTCCGGTGTCCCGGTTGAACATTTCAGAAATCTGGCATTGCATTTGTGAAGTTGGTGACTTAGCACTTCTTGCATTGAAAACAAGGTGAACTCCCATTGGAGGAAATGTAAATTCAGGCACTTAGGTACATATTTATGCCCATTTGAAAATCCTATCTCAAAGCTTATAACAATGGCGACACAAGTTCGATTTCAATAAAAATGTTATTTACGTACTTCTTGCCATTGACCCATTCAATTGTGATATGGTGCTAAATTAATTTGTGCGTCCACGTATATCATTAAATTAAAAATAAGTACTTCAAATCAACAGAAATCAATAATCAGTGTATTTTTGTAAAAGTATTTCTGACACGTGTTGGTACATTTTACGTACAAAACTGTTTCATATTCACATAAAAATAACACAGCATGTAGATTCCATTACGATATGTGGAACAGATAACACGCCAGTGTATTATTACATGTAACAATACGGTACATATCATTGTGCTTAAGTGTATTTTTCCCGTGCATGACACGGCGAAAGAGATATGTGAATTTCTCAGTAGTTGCGTCACCCTTTCAGTTTCGTTGTCATCGCTGTCTTCTGCAGACACAGCCGTCACAATAGCAACGCAAACAGGTAATCCCCGTCGGCAGCGCGTTGTCCTCTTCGCTATCTGGATGAAATGCCTAAATTGCTAGAAAAGTATACGGTTGTTTGCTACGAAAGTGAATTTGAAGATAATAATGGTATGTTAAGTGTTCCGTTTGTTGTATAAATGTTTTATTTAAGCAAGTCCTTTGAAATACAAAAATACAACATGTAAAATACACAATGAAAAAAATTCCACTGGCACGCAGTTAATTAGCCTCTTCAGCCCGTATATGATGTATGGTGCAAATCAGTGGCGGCTGCTGCAGGGAGGGCAACGGGGCACTGCCCCCCGTGATAAACTTCTTTTAACAGATAAATTTAAATACCTAATTTGTATGTAATTTTTTTGATTTGTTTGATAACAAATAATATCCCTAGCAGCAAAATCAGTATATGCACACTTGTCCTACATTAGTAAATATATATTTTTATCCTTCTCTAAAATTGTGATTTTGCTGCTTGGGTATTTTTTCGGAAGTAACAGTCCGTCTCTTCAGCGCGTTTAAAAATCACAGTCTGACGTAGGCTCCGGGGCATCTTGCGCCACTGCCCAGTTTGTACTAGAAATCGCGCGTATAAAAAGTGGTGCGGGGCGAGAGCGGTATATGTCACGATAGGGCACTAGACTGTGATGCCGGATGATATCCAGTATGTAATATCACAAAATAACAGAAGTGACAAAAGCGTCACTTGCATAATTCCGATATTTGTGCGCAAAATCAAACAAAATGGCGTGTTTTGTTTTTGTTGTGTATGCACTTGTATAAATATAACCTGTCTTAATTTTATAACTTATAATTTACGAAAAAATAAAGGTGCCAGTTAAATTGTTGTTGATATAAATAATAGAAACTGTACGAAAGAAGAAATCCGGAGTACATAGATGTTGCATTTTTGCTTGTAAAAATGTTTAGCAACAAAGTATATTCTACAATTTCTTTTCGTTTCCTAAAGAAGAAAATCCGTAAGTTTTATAACAGATAGTTTGTAATAATTCATCTTTGTAGTAAACACTTTGAATGAAACTTTTTATATAATGAAGGAACTTCCTTCGAAAATAAGAATTTTAGAGAACATCGTTATCTCTCACAGCCATAACCATAATGAAAAGAAACCAATTCAAACCTCACTGGTTAAGAAACTATCTAAAGGTAAATGTTTATTATAAAATGTTATTTTATAAGAACTAAGTATTATTTGAAATTTTAAAAGCATACTAATTTCAAAATGTATTTTAGTATGTGTGGAAACTATGAATGTTCATAGCACAAGTGAACGTGAACCCACCTATAGGTATGACAATTAATATTTACAATACAAAATTATTTTATGAGCAAAACATAAAATACGTTTAGTTGTTAACTGAAGAATTCGAAGTCATTTTTGAACAAAAATTCAACACATATGTATTTAATCTAGTATAAAGTAGAATAATTTAGAACTTTTCAATTACAAACATACAATTAATTTGTTTTAACGAAATGTATAATTTTTTAATTTTATTTTACCAGTTATGGAAAGTCCTACCCTATGTTGGGGTTCAAACAGAAAAAAAATCTCTGCCCAAACACCCACAAAGGAAAGACAGAAAATCTCTAAAACAGCATCGACTTATAGCTACTAAATCTAAAATGAAATCCTATCCTAAACAGGAGAATTTACAATATTTTCAGGGCTTTGTGACAGATATTTATCAAATGAACTGGCAACTGTTGTTAAATTTAATGCAGTTAATAAAAATAAGAATATTGCAAGATACAGCATACAGTACAAACAATTTGCTTTAAATATCTATTTTTGAGATCAAGAGTTTATAAATACTTAAGTAAAATACTTCAATTGGAAAGCGTAAGAACATTACAAAGATTAACACAGAATTGGAATATAACTCCACGAGTGTTGATTTTGTGTATTCTGCAAGTGAAATAAAAACTGCTCATTTTACACCATAAGCACGTGAATGCATTCCACGCATTGATGAAATGTGACTAAAAGCTAATTTATTTTATAATATAACTAAAGACGAAATTGTAGGATTTCATAAAATAAATGGTCAAACAACATATAAACCAGCAAAATTTGCTATGGTTCTCTTTGCTAAGGGCATTCATATGAATTGGAAACAGCCAGTTGGTTATGTATTAGTCAGCAGCACATGTAGTAGTAAAGCTTTAGAGGAGACTGTAGATAATACAATACTAAAGTTATTTGCAGTTGGGCTTTCTGTCCGAGCACTAGTATCTGATGTCGGCTCAAATTTTTGTAAGTATTCAAAAGAAAAAGGAGTTACTCCAGAATCACCATACTTTTACTTAGAACATAAAATATTTTATTCTTTTGATGTATCACATCTTGTTAAAGCAACTAGGAACACATGTTTTAAATATACAATACAATTTGACAATTTTACAGCAAACCAAAAATATCTAGATGAATTTTAAAATAAAGATAAACTCATGAACACCAAACTTCAATGAATTAGTTATTAATCATTTTGCTAATCGTAAGGAACGGCGAATGGATTTTATTTTCAAACAAATTAATTATATAACATATTGAGTTTATTTTTTTGTCTGTACTTAATTTTTGAAATTAAACACTCAGACCCCCCCCCCCACCCGGTGCCCTCCCGTCCCAAAAAATCACGGGCCGCCACTGGTGCAAATCAACCAAATATTTTGATTTTTTATCCATTTTATTCATATTTGTGATATATGTACTTTATATTCCACAGGTCTCTCCAGTTCTATATACGGAGTCGTTCTACCAAGTGGTTTGCACACAATATCTTTCTCTAAATTTCACTGTGTACTTCGAAAAAGAAAAACAGGAAACAGAATCTACAAGAGTCAGGAAAATATTCGATCGTGTAAAAGAAGAACGTGAACTGAGAGGACCCATTAACTATGAAATTAACCGCAAAATAAAGGCTGGAATGATACGACCACATACAGAGGCGAGTACCGAAAATAACTATTTGGAATGTCAACAAGATAAGACCAACAGACAACAGGAAGATCCAAAGCAAGAGTGGAAGACCAAGTTCACAGAGATATCAACATTCTGAACAATACCAGATGGAAGAAGGTCATAGAAGACAAGAAGAAATGGCAACAAATAACAGACCAGGCAAAAACACATAATAAATTATAAAGTGGAAAGAACAAGGAACCAATAATAAAATAATCTACAGAGCTTATTCAGAATGGTCGCCATACCTTCAATGAATGAATAGCAAGTAATATTAAATCATCTTGTGTGAAATACGTTTGTAGTTTTTATTTAATGTATACTTAATTCGAACTGTAGGTGACAATCAGTGAGGCTTCAGATATGTAGATGGCACTAATACTTGCAATGCCCGCTCACAATTTTAAAGTTACTTGAGTTAATTTACGATGTTAAAGACAAAAAGGAAACCTTTTAAATATTTTATTGCTAGAAACTGATCAAAGAAGGTGTTTTTTGTGACTGTTTGAGTGATAAAATATTGGGATTGGTAAAACTCTTCAAAAATTGCAAAAGTTTTAAAGACGGAATTACTAAATTAAGAATAAACAAGCTACTGTTTAATTGTACACCACCCTACTTGTCCGACATGTATCACTGAACAAAAACAATCACAAACTTACATAATAATAAATACAAAGGATTAAAATTAAACCACGTAGCTATCGAGCCCTAGTCATTTTGAAAACGAAGTATGCAATAATTATTTTTAAGGATTCATTTGCAAGTACCCACTAACGTATGTTCCAATAGTTCTGGCACAAAATATTTACCATATATTTTTGTCAGAACTTCATTTAAACTTTTATTATTTGCTACAATGTATAGCTTAGTAATTAACAAAATCAGTAACCCAAACTAAGTGAAGGGGTCCATGCTCCTCTTCAACTCGATGCATTTTTCCACGAACATCTCTCATCAGGTTCTGGACGTCTTGAACATCTATTTCGCATGTCTTTCTAAAAATTCTACGCCGTAGTTGTTTGTTCCTCATTTTTGGCTTGCCACACACATACTTTGCGAGCTAAAAGTGTTCAAAAATCTTCAATTGGGCGGGCCTGAGGTAAATTAGGGGGTTATCGTCTATTGGTACAAAAGGTATGTTTTTTTTTGGTGAAGCCAATTTTGAGTTGCTCCTGCATAATGGCAGGACGTTAAGTCGAACCAAAACATTATATCGTCTCCAACGTGATGTTGGCGTACAATATTAACTAAGTGATGCAGTTGTTAATATAACTTTCAGAATATACAACTACTCGACCCATATAGTGTCTGGAAACCTTCTAGACGAAATTGCACACCAGACCAGAACTTTATCAGCGAATTTCGCATTTTTTTGTATTCTACATTGCTAGAGCGCTCTTCTTTAATGCCCGTATCAAAACCATCGTTTCCTTTGATTTCCGAGCTGGCAAATGTGAAGTATTTTCCATCGACCATAACAACGTCCCTCTCATTCGCAAAATGTATCCGCCTTAGTGGACGACAGCATCTTGGTATCCATGCTAATTCATTTAGGGTTGAATTGGGTCGAGTTGTATTCTTTGTATCCGTGCTAATTGATTTAGGATATACGTAGGGCACGTTTTCGAAAAGAACATCACGTGTTACGTCTTCTCCCCATTCGTTGTCTTGAAACCATGCTTTTGCTTCTTGCAAAACTTGATTAGTTTCTATATCTAATTCCTCAGCGTCAGTTAGATGTGTCACAAAGAGTAAGATAACCCTCTCAAAGATTTTTGATCTGCCCGGCAATATTGCTATAGGCCTATAATTGTTAGTCTTTTACGCGAGAACCATATTGACTCCCAACGTGGTGCCAAGGCCCAAGAAAAATTACAATGATGCATAATATAATACTATTAAATAAATTTTAAGAACCACATTTCTCCAAATTTTAGAAACAAATTATTATTTTTTAAGAAAGATAGCCCGACGTTCATTCAGGCACGCTCTTATATTTCTACCAAATCCCGAAACATCTTTTCTAGCAGTAAAATCTGTTTTTAACGTGAGATATATCGTAAATACAGGTTTTTTCCATATCCCTTTCGCCAAATAACGTATTTATGAATTAAATGTAAAATGTTTAAAGAAATTCCTAGAAATATCTATTTTATATTTGTGATACGTGTATTAAATAAATGGTACGTACAATAACAGCAGACATGTTTTGTATACATCCTCACAAATCCCAAATTTTATATTTCCAGATTTCTTCTTTGATATTCCTGATTCGTTCTTTCATATCCGATAGCAATAACTTTTCATTAAATTTACGATTCACGTGCACAAGTTTAAAATAGTCTATAGATAAGACGCATAAATGAAATATTCATGTATTAACGCATATGCAAATTTCATAAATAATTTTGTTCGAAGCATATTTAAACGCAGACATTTGCAAGCGTCAATAGGAGATAAAATAAGATACGTCTGTAAGGCACGTGTTTACATTTACCTCACAAGTAAATTTCCATATGTACAAACACATATATTCCTGACTAACTTCAACATCCTTATTTCTAGTTCTTTTTTCCTCGAAAGATACAAGGACGAACAAGGTCGAAACATCATGATGCGAGGAGCTTCGTCATCGTTCTTAGAAATGATCACGTGAAAGCCAAAGGCTATAATACCAATACACCTACTCTTTTCATTTAGATACGTTGAGCAGATAACATGGGAGTCAACGTAAATAAAAATACTAAACCTGTCGATGAACCGTGAATAACATATGCAGAAAGCATGGCTATAAAAACTAATATTGTTTTCCTTGACAAATAATGTGATACATTAAAAGGTCGTCACTGGTATATACATATAATGTTTACCAACTAAATAATTAGTATTCCATTCGGCGATATAATAAATTTTAGACACAAACGTACTCGTTGTAATTATTCTTAGCCATCTGTCTTTCTCAGAAAATATACTTGCTGAGGTTTTATTGTGCCAGAAGCTCCGATACGAATGGGATAAAATTCTCCTGGGATTTAATACATTTTGAATGGGTGCCGTTCGAGAGTAACGAAAGCAACAGAGAAAAAGTGAAAAATCTACATAAGTAAATTACATACAGGTTGTTTTGCTAAAAAACGCCCCATTCCCTATAACTTCTTTATTTATTATACGATTTCAATAAATAAAAAAAAATATAATGAATAGTTTGACAAATTCTATAAACTGGCCCTTTTTTTCAACGCTGTCTTGAATACGTAACGATCGTCATTTTTTTTTAAATGGTCATCTGTAGTTTTTTTTGCTTCAGTTTGGTAGATATTTTTTTCTAAATCAGTAGTGTTCATTTAGTTATCATTTGGTTGATATTTAATTAAAAAAAAAATTAATTATGTGCAACCTTTATCCGCTTACTATGAAATTTTCAAGGACGCTGTGAAAAAAAAATCGGAACAAAAATGAGACAAACATAACATTCAAACGTCCGTCATTCGAAAATTACTTTCTTGGGATTTTAAAGCATTATTTCTTGTGAAATAACAATACCACCGCAATCATGAACAATAATAATTATCTCACCGATATATTTGAAATTTACGTCGAATGTATTAAAAATCGAAATCAAGCGGACCTGAAATAAATGTTCTTCTCAGTGTGCAGGAGAGTCAGGAGAGTCTGCCTATTCCAACTCGAGAGATTGCCAGTAACATTTACTTCTCAACACGCAGTGTTGCAAAACCCTAAATTCAAGTAATATATACATTCCTCAAAACTTTTATTCAAGCCTTTTACAAAACAATCTAAATTTCTACAGAAAAAATATTTAGACCGATGAATGCACCTTTATCAATAATGGCTTTTTAATAGAAACATTCATCGGTATTGGGACAGGAAAATCCTGTTATTATCGTTGAAAGTAATTGCCAAACGAGAATCAGTCCGTGCGTTCAGGGAGTTACGGCGCTGGAAGCGTATACCGCTAGAGCTTGTGGCCAGCGCCTGAAGTCATTGAACGGGTCATAGTAGTACATTTTAAAATTGTTGCTTGGACATGCGTACTTTTACTACTTCTGAAGTCTGACAGCGGCAATATGGCGTTCTGAAATTTATTATTATTTAATTTAATTATTATTATTATTGTTTGAAGTATGAAGACGTGACATACGTACTTTTAAAATCTAAACTAAAAATAAAGTCAACGTATTTGGTGTGTAACTAATATATGATAGCAATATAAATCCTTATTTTAGAATTGACAGAGAAGATGGTAAATTATTTATTATAATATAAAGTGTGTCTAAATATTTAATACTACATTTTACACTGTATTATAATATGGATTATGTGGAAGTTTTCGATGAAGTTGGTGTAATCTATTATCAATATTATATCAGCAGTTTTGGTTGATATATTTATCGGCACTGTGAACAGTATTCATTTCAATTTTAATTAGTTGATGAATTTTCTGAATGCTAATGTTGCAGTAAGAGTAGGTATAACCACAGAATTATAACGGATACATAAATTTATTACAAAGAAATAACTTTGTGTATTTATTTTATTACTTACCTATTGAACTTATTGAAATCTGATGTTAGCTAATTCGTTGGAATGTTTTGAGGTTTTAGTTGAAGATGATGTAACGATTAACACTATTATATTAGCAGTGTTGGTTGAGATACTTATCGGCACTGTGAATAATTTTAATTAATTGATGTATTTTCTGAATGCTGCTTTGTAATAAGTGTATAAATAAATCGCCTATCCTATTGATAAATAAATATGACATAAACTGATAATATTGTGTGGTTGTTTTATTGTTGTGGTTGAAGAAGCAATATTATTACAACATTTATCGTACTAGAATCTGATGGTAGATCTTGTGTAAAAGTCTTAAGTTACGTTACCTAATAGACTATGTAGCTATCTATACTTATGCATGCAATACTAATGTATTTTAGAACACGAAAATATAATAAGAAGATAAGGCCCAAAAACAAACAATATTACATAGCTCATTAGTTTCAGTAGCAGCTCTTAATATTTTTGATTAAATTTAGTGCCAAATTAGAAGGAATTATGCTGTTTGACATTACTTGTTAATTATATCTATTTCAAAATACATTTCAATACCTATATAAACATATTCACTTTATATGCAAACCGAATATAATAGTACTTATCAACATCTATTTTATATGATAAATTTACCTATAACTTTCGCATAACATTAAATATAACAACAAGTACAACAGCAACCGTAAAAATAATATTTACTACTACAATTAATAAATTAATATGTTTATTAATCCGTGGGTTTGAATTTTTAAATTCATATTTGAATATTCACCGCTTATCCCCACTTCTTTCTAGCGCCGCTAGGTCATCGAGCGAAATTTATTTTCGCTAGGCAAGATGGCGACCGCTAGCTCGAGCGCCGGCACTCAGCAGTCGCGTTCAGGACACCGCTCGACCTAGCACAGCTCAGCGCTAGCGGCGCCGTAACTCCCTGAACGCACGGAGTGTCAATGTGTGGCGCGGTATTTAAGTGGTCAGTTTAATCAAGAAAAATATTATCAACTATTTTTTGATGACTTTGACAATTTTTTAGACGATCTACCTCTTGCAGAACTAACTACAGTGTTTTTTCAACAAGATGGGGCTGCTCCGCATAACGCCAGGATGAACATCATTTCTTACAAGTACCTAAGTATTAAAAATACATTTCCTTAAACTTTCTTATCTGATTATTTCATTCCGAATAACTACTACATCATTATTTCAAAATCTATTGCTTGCCAATTTAAATCACACCTAAATCCCAAATATATAAAATCAAATATAATATATGTACTTGTATTTAAAAAAAGCAACACTAATAATATTCTATTACTTTCTGTTTTAGTTTAACACTTTGCGTCTTACTGGTTAGTCCACATAACCATCAATTTAAAAAATGAGGTATGGCCACCACACGACTTTCTTATACGTATGAGCATTTCAAATTATACAATTTTTAGAATTTTTTTATACAAAAATTATAAAAATCCTATTCTAAGTACTTTCATTCTCTTAATAAATCGCTATAGAATGCATACTTTGCAAGATATTCGAAAAAAAGTGCTACTTTCTAAGAGCAAAACTGCTACATCCGACCCGAATTTTGAAAAAATATTGCAAACCCAACTCTAAATACTTTTGTACTCTTAATAAATATATATAGAATGCATAATTTACGACATATTTGCAAAAAATCGCTATTCGGTAAGTGTAAAAGTGGTACTTCCGGTCCGAATTTTGAAACTTTTTTTATACAAAAGATATTTGAAATTATCATTTGAATACTTTTATACTCATAATGTACCTGCCTGGAAAGCATGACTTGCGAGATATTCGCAAAAAACTGATTTTCGATAAGAGTAAAAGACCTACTTCCGGTAGGAATTTCAAAAAACTTTTTTAAGACAATTTGTCTCAAATTTAATTCTGAATACATTTGAATTCTTTATAAATTTGTTTAAACTTAGTAATTGACAAAATATTTGCAAAATTCGATTTTTTCACTGAAGTAAACTACCACTTCCGGTCTACCGATTTTACTGAAAAACTAATCAGATCTCAAGAGGGAGATTATATACGTACATACAAGATTTGGAATAGATATCTACAGCGGTTTGACCGCTATCGTGGTCACACACAGACAGACAGACACACAGACATTTTTTAAAAACCACTTTTTCGGTATCAGGGGACTTCAAAACGTGGACATCTGCAAAAATCTTGAGGTCGAAAATTTTCGTCATCACAATACTTCCTTATACTACGTATAAGAAAGTAAAATTAGCCGGCTCAATCCTAATGGTAGTGCCATCAAACCGCTCTGTCAATATAACACTTATGACGCCATCTGTTGGACAAAAAATTGACTCCGCTTTATTTGATGGTATAATGGTTTGGGTGCTGTACTACCGGAACAAATGTCAACAGGTTTACGCACGCTTGACGTTTTTATTTATATTTATAAGCTAAGTGATTAAAATGTGAAAATGGCTAGTAAGTATTATCTAATTACTACATATTTGCATATCTGAGGACTCCATTGACACGCAGTCTGAAGCAATGCAGAATTAACGTTGCCGCAGGGTTGACTGATTCTAGTTATTGGTGTAAGAAAAAGGGGCGTAATTCTTCAGAGCAAATAATTTCAAAAATACGGTTGAATTGAAAAAAGGATGGACCAAGCAGCTCATCTTCCCATATATACTACATTTAAAGTAGTGCAGCATGTAGTACCAAGAAAGAAGCACATAGAAGATATGGAGTTGGGGTCTAGGACAATTGCCCGAAAACAATTGACCGAAAGAAAATTGCCCGAAAAGATAATTCTCCGAAGAACAATTGACCGAAGCTGAAAATTGCCCAAAAAACAAAATTATATATCCAAGTCGTAAACTTCTTTAATTATCATTTGCATTACTAACGTTATTATGTTAATATATGTGTGTTTATTATTAAAATCATCCCTGTCTATATATAACTTCTATTTCTTTGAAATTGTTATTGTGCATAACGTCGTAAGAGTATAAACACGTAGAATGCTGGTCCAATTTGTTCACAGTGAAAATTGTAAACGGAAACTGATACTTAACGGTTACTTATATCAAAAACACAAGGGTGAATAAACAATTTATTGGAAATGTGATTATTACAAAAAAAAGTAAGTGCAACGGTCGTGTAATAACGCGGGGAAGTGACATTCTAAAAGAAAGTGGCATACATAACCATATTGCCGATGCAAGAGAAGTCGAGAAAAAATAGATCATGAACACTGTATCTGACAATGCTAAGACAACACAAGATGCCCCTCATTACCTCATATCCAGTGCATCTGTTGGGGTGAGTCAAGCAACGGCAGCTACTCTACCAAAAGTGAGCAGTATTAAAAGGTCAATCCTAAATATTAGAAGAAAGGAGCAAGCAGCTCTAATTTGGCCTCTTCACCGAAGAGATATTGTTTTCCCTGAACGATACAAGACAACCAAAAGTGGAGAAATATTTCTAATGTACGATTCAGGTTCAAACGACGATAGGATGCTCATTTTTAGTATACCCAAAGAAATTTGTTGCTTTTGCGCGAAGCTAACCACAGGTACGCCGATGGAACGTTTAAAACTGTGCCGCACCTCTTCTACTAGTTGTACACATTGCACGGGTTGAAAAGCAATATCGCCATTCCATTAGTTTATGCGTTGCTACCAAACAAAACCGAAGAAACCTATGTCAAATTGCTACAGCAATTGAAGGAACTTCTACCTAATACTTCTCCGCAGTCGATTATGACCGATTTTGAACCTGGATGCTTTTTTCATTTTACACAATGTATTTTTCGAGAAATCCAGTCTGATGGTTTCAAGAGACAGTATGAAACTGATGCAGATTTTGCTTTGAAACTACGGCTACTACCTGCAATAGCATTTGTGCCTCCAGCAAATATTGTTGAAACATTTGAAGCTCTTTGTGACGAAAATGTATTGTCTCCAGAAGTCCAACAATTATTGATTACTTTGAAGATACCTGGATTGGCCGTCCACAAAGACGTCAGGGTCGCCGCTCGCCTCGATTTGCGCACGAAATGTGGAATTGCTGCAATGGTGTTCAAGAAGGTCTGCCAAAAACCAATAACTCTATTGAAGGATGGCACCGAGCCTTCGAACAACAGATTGCAGCTGACCATCCAAATATATGGAAATTTATCGAGGCCATACGTAGGGAACAAAGTCTACATGAACTGCAGATTGAGCAATTTGTAGGTGGTATGGAAGGACCTCCATCTCGTAAAAAATATCGGGATTGTGCTGAACGTATTCACCGACTTGTCGAAGATTACGATCCTGAAAGGGTTTACGAATTTCTGCGTGGCATGGTTCACAAATTAACGTATTAAAATTAATTTATGTGTAAAATTAATTTATATGTACATAACATACAAACCTGACAAACGGATATTTTTCTGTTTTAAACTTGACAAAGGAATATTTCCCACCTTTTAAACACGCCAGTCTTTAAGAAGCTCTTAAATTCTTGAGCGTTAACACTTTTAGCGCCTTAAACACTTTGAGCGCTTTTTAAACGCTGCCAGTTCTAAGCCTGGAAAAAGTGTGAAGGAAAGTCATTGTTAGATCGTAAATAATTCCTTTTTCGGGCAATTTTGCCGTTAAATGTCACTGCAATACACTTATAACGTAATGCACAATAAAATTTTAAATTTGTCATTCCTATATTCTTTTTTATAAACCGATTATATGTAAATAATTTTGTTTTTCGGGCAATTTTCCGCTTCGGTCAATTGTTCTTCGGGGAATTATCTTTTCGGGCAATTTGCCATTAGGGCAACTTTCCTTTCGGTCATTTGTGTTCGGGCAATTTTCTTTCGATCAATTGTTTACGGGCAATTTTCCGGCATCCATGGAGTTGTACAGTATGTGAAGTTGGATTGTGCGTAAACGACAAAAGCAATTGTTTTTTGGCATACCACAGTAACCAGTAGGCCTACAGGTTATCTAATGTGACCACTATATTTTTTTTGTAATATGTTCAGTTTGATTTATTATGTTTAATATTTACTTGTATTTTCTAAGTTTAAAATAAATATTTTAAAAAGTACTTAATTCCGGACGCAAAGGGTTAACAATGAAAAAGGATAAATATTTAAATATTTGATATTTTATACCATCACAGTATATTTCAATATTTTAAGCTATTTTAAAACAAAATTACCGCCATTTCAGTACCAGAAGAACAATGACGACATTACATTTTCTAGATTCTTAAAAATATTTTGCAAATGAGTATATTATCTTCAGGAATATTACTTCTAAGTCTTTACAGCAAGGTATTTTACAAATCTCTTTTTTATTAACTACCTACATGATTACATTCCCATTTTGTATAATCTAAAGACAAGGAAACATCAAAAAAGAATACACTCCATAATTCGATTAACGTCCATTATCAAACTACCTGGCATCGAAACTCGTTCTTTTACAAGCGAAAAATCAAGGACGTGTAAGGTCGCTCGATATACATACACATAATGCAACCCTAAACTACATAATAATACAGAGGAACAGGTCACTTACATCTCTGAACTTGGGTCTGACCAGACTGGCCGTGGAACCTTGATCTTTTCCAGTGATGTCAGTCTGTGATCCTATGTGTGTGCCGCCCGAACTCGACCTGATGGTACAATATTCCGAACCCGTCTCGTTAGCCGTGTAAATGTGGCCGTGAGAAGCCAAGTTACCGTTCAACGGACGCGTACTGGACATCGTACTGAAATTACTAGCATAAGGATCACTATTTTGCGGAATGTATCCTAAATTATCGTAAGCTATTGTAGTGGAATCTTCGGACATGGCTATGTTGTTGTAGTTATCGATAGCCTGTCTGGAAGGAGCCATAGCTGAGGACTTCAGTCGGTATGTGACATCGGGAAAAATAACTATTCTCTGCGGTATCTGAAAATAGACAAAAACAATCTTTATTCATTACAGTAATACAAAAGATCATACATGTATGAGACATATCAAAAACAGAAACGGTAAATAATATTTAGGTGTTCGCATTAATGTTTATGCGAGGGGAGTTTTTTATGTTATCTACACTGAGAGAACAAGAAATGTTAATTCAACCTTTTTTAGAATGTTAAATATAAAATGTAGAATTAACCAATAATTGGTTGAGTCTAGAAAAATAAGCGATTCAAACAACGTTCTAAAATTTGTTAAACAAAAAATGTTAAGGCAATAGTTTTTGCGTATTGAAAACCAACGGCTTATTTAGAAGCAAGTGTTCTGCTTCTAAGAGTATATTTTATAGGGTACAGGTAATCTGAGTAGTAGCCGTAAACTAATTTCCGTAATTTCACCATATGTGTATTGCATCAGCTTCTATATTTGATTGTATCATCATGTGCGTGTCGACATATTTACCTACTTGTCTTCATAAAATGTAAGTACCTACATACATTGATATATATTTATTTAACATTTAGTTTAAATAATTTATGCATTCTAATATTTTTAATATCTGTTTGATTATAGTATGGAAAACGTATTACAAACTTTCACAATGAAAACATTTGAAATTATGAAATATAATATTTTATTTTTAGTTTATATGTGGTTTACAGTAATACTTCTACACAACTTTATACTTATCGGCGGCTCTTAACAACAGTCATAGTCAATTAAATTACTAAAAAATAAATCATTATATTTTCAGATTCCAGCAGATATAGAAAGATCCGTTGAAGAAGGGGCCAAAAATAAAGAAAAAAATCCAGCCTTATATGATTGTCGAAGGACCAAGTCTACACAGAATAAACAATTTTTATCTTTGTGTATAAATGTTCAAGTGTTATACAATGTTTGGATTTAATTTTTAAATCTTTTCATGTTTTGAACGCAGAATATCCCGCATCATCAGAACACTTTTGGTAGGTATTTGATACAAAGGGTTGTACATAATATTCCTACAAAGTAAGTTAGATTAAATAATAATATTTCCAGGTATCTAACGGTGATAAGAGAATGATATTCCACTTTCTGCACAGCTGAATTTGGTATTCATCAATTCCATTTTAATACATGCTGAAGATTTACTTTTTATTTTGAAGTTTTGTAGAACATCACATTTAGATGAACATTACTATGCATATTAGTTATTAGAAACTAATGAAACTATGTTAATAAAATACAGGAACCTTATGGATGTTCATCCCTATACACATTTTGCACAACCAATAGTTGCAATTTAGTTTCTCTTTAAAATGTTTATGTTAATATGGATGCACCACATTTCATTCTAATAAAACTAAAACATACATTCGTGTTGTTTACTTTCATTTAGCACCTGTCAGCCAATACTGTTAAAGATATGTTATTAAGCTGTGTACGAAAGCTAAAGATCTATCATTTTGATCTAGATATAAACTACGAATTGAGGTGGATAAATAATAAAAACTTTAATTTCTTTGGTGGGTTTCCTACAAGTAAGGTTAAGGCAGATTTCACGCTGTAGAAATCAAAAATAAAAGATATATGGAAATTTGTGTGAAATAAAACAAACAAATGTTTAAGATTTACAGTGTATTTAATAACAACGACAGCTGTTTCGCTACACTGTAGCTTCGTCAGGTTAACATATACAATAATAACTATCTACATACACTTGACTCTTATATATAGTGTGTGGATATTAGGAATTCTAAGAACTGATATGTAAAGAACAATTTCTTGTCTAAAAGTGTCGGGTCTATACAAAAAGTACGTGGAACTAAATCTATTGCAAACAGATGTTATGTGTGAAATTAGGTAAACTGGTGATGAGTTTAACTATCTACATGTAGATAGTTAAACTCATCACCATTGTTAAATATATTTAGTTAGTAATACAGTTTACCTAATTTCACACATAACATCTGTTTGCAATAGATTTAGTTCCACGTACTTTTTGTATAGACCCGACACTTTTAGACAAGAAATTGTTCTTTACATATCAGTTCTTAGAATTCCTAATATCCACACACTATATATAAGAGTCAAGTGTATGTAGATAGTTATTATTGTATATATTAACCTGACGAAGCTACAGTGTAGCGAAACAGCTGTCGTTGTTATTAAATACAGTGTAAATATTAAACATTTGTTTGTTTTATTTCACATTGAAAATGGATTTACAAAGACCAACTAAATCCAAGATATATGGAAATTATTGCAATGTTAAAAGTTAAAAGAACATTTTAAGAACTGCCATAGATTCTTATCGAACTATTAGGTGACACTATCAAACTTAAGGGGGGAAAATAGAATCCTATCCAAACAATGTACTTTTTTTCCTTATATTTAAGAATGTCAACCTAATAGTTTGAAATGAATCTATTATATGGCAATTCTTAGTGTTCTTCTAACTTTTTAGAATGTCAGCCTAACAGTTCGAAAAGATTGTACGGCAATTATTAAAATGTTCCTTTAACATTTAAGAATGTCAACCTAACAGTTCCGGATGATTGTATGACAATTATTAAATTGTTGTTTTAACATTTATGGATGTCAACCTAACAGTTCCAGAAGTTTGTATGGCAATTATTAAAATGTTATTTTAACATTTAAGGATGTCAACCTAACAGTTAGGGAAGATTGTATGGCAATTAATAAAATGTTGTTTTAACTTTGAAGTTAACACTTTTTAGATGGTTATACCAACTATTTAAACTATTGCTCACTGGTAAAAGTTTAAAACTGTTCACTTAACCAATTATTGGTTAACTGAATCCTTTTTCTCTCTCGGTGTACTTAGTTATGAATAAAACGAGTTAGAAGCCAAACAAAATTTTATTTTTCAACGTAAGAACCATTAACACTTATTTCAAAGTTTCTCTAATAACGCTATGCCTTCGGAAAAAAATCTTTTGGTAATTCCACAAAATACGATCCTACAGATAGCGTCTTCCACATGTTCATTCGATAAAAATCGAGACCCTTTTAAGTGTTTTTTGAGTTTTGGAAAAAAATAATAGTCATAGGGGGCGAGTTCGGAACTGTAGGGTGGATGTTATAATTCCTTAAAGGGGCATTCATTGATTACTGCTTGAACAATACATGACGTTATGCACCCTGCAGTTGTCGTGCAGATGCAGTTGTCTGAGCAAAATTGTGAAGTTTTTTTCACATATAGCAGCGTGCAATTTTTTAATCCAACATTTTAATTGGAAATAGGACGGACTATTTTCTCCATACACTCTCACCATTCTCTCATGGATATTTTTCGGGCAACTGCCTTTTTTTGATAAAAAATTCATGACAACTAGGTAGATAACGTAAAAAACTCCTCTCGTTCATAAAATAATCATTCAAAGAATAGCAATTTATTCCCTACAATAACTACTTAACACTATTTCTAAATTGTGTGGTTGAAGAAGTTTCTTTACAGTATTTGTTGTTTATATTAGGAGGTAAGAGATTCTTTATTTGTCCAGCATCATGGGTATGCTCTGCATTGTTCTGCAGAATTCTTATTTAAATTTGTGAGCGAAACGCAAAACCCCTATTAATATATAAATCAAACACAGTTCATATTTATATTGCCTTGAAAGTATTTTTGCAGGATGTTTTGTAGTGCGTTTTGACAATTACTTTTTGATAAAGTACTTAATGACCTCCCAATGTATCAGTCCATAATTCATTTTAGCGTAAAAGTTTACCTAATAAAAAATCTGGAAAGCATTTATATTACAAGATTATTTAAGGAGTTTCAGTGTAAAGAGGGTGATAAATCAGAATAGATATTATTTATGTGATCATATCATTTAACATATGCATCCAGAATTATGTCCACAATCTTTATCGTGCGTCTAATTTAAAGAGAAACATTGTCGAGTTGATGATTTGTTATATCAATATTGTTACTAGTTGAAAATAATATACAAGAAGTTTTATCAAGCCATCCATTTTGAAACCAAACTCAAGGTTTTCCTTATTTTTGACATCAAACCGATGTTGGTTTCATTCACATGCATTAATACTATTCATATATCATCATACACAGTTACATTTTAGTTTTGCAAGTACTGGGGCAAATGATTAATATATATATTAAGAAACGCGTAGGTCCTAATACGCAGCCCTGCGGGATACACAACATTATATATTATATTGTAAAGCGTTGGCCATCGCATAAAACTTTTTGAGATCCTTCAAACAAATAGTTCTTTATAATTTAATGATTGTGCCTCTTGTTCCACATTGTTGGAATTTGTGTAATAAGATTTCGTGATTTCAACAATCGAGCACCTTGTCAAATCTTTTGCTGAACCTAAACAAATCGTTCGCCTGCCCAAGCTTCCGTATGTACTTTTAGTTATGTAATGTAGAGCAGTGTCTGTACCTTCCAGTAGATGTAATTTGACTACAAATGGAACATCAGGAATTAGAATATACTTGCAGTTAATTCGCTTACAAATTCTGTTCTGGGGCTATTTGAAGAAAATGAAGAAATGAAATTTGTTGGAAGAACGACCACCTGGGTATGTTTCTAGAGGATTTACCACTAGCAAAAAAGTGTATTGTAGTTCATACATGATGGTATACCTTCATATTTTAGTGTGGTTGTTCGTGACCTTTTATAATTTTTTTTATCTATCAATTATATTTTTATATATCCAAATTACGTTCGAAATTTAGCTTGGTCTATTAATAACCGAAACCCAAAACATGTTTAATAAATATGTACTCAATTGTTTTTATTTGTTTTATTCAAATATACATAACATAACTTGACTATTACTTGTTAAAGTCAACATCACTTTTATTCTGTCTCTCCAAATGTTACGTATCTATGATACTGCTACCACGGGTTGTGAATCGAAAATAACTTAATACATCTAAAGTATACCAATGTTAATAATTTTTCTAATGTATACTGGTCGGAGATAGTGTTTAAATATTGCTTGATTTTTAATTTATCTCTTATATTCTGTCCGAGTCGAATGTCAGATTATATTCCTTAGATTTTGCCTATGGGGCCTTTGAAGGCATTAATAGAAAATAAAGAAGATTTGACAAATTGAATTAATGATAAGTGTAATCCAATAAGAAACAAGTCTGGCGTTTTTGAAAAAGGTCGGCCGTGAATAAGGAGAAGGTTGAAAGGAAACTATACTTCCTTTCAATATGCTTTCATCGCCCTTTTTATTTTTAAACTAAGTATCTTTTCAAAAATCATCTAAGGACAAAAAATAACCCACCCTGTATGCATGTTTAGTAAACACCTGGTCCTATTAAAAATGAGAAGGCTGGCAGCGAGTTTTAACACAGCTCCTCCTCTAGCAAGAGGCCATAATCGGTTGTCTGATCAAATCACCACATACATATACAGGGTGTCCCAGAAATAAAAAGACGGAGTAGCAGGTATGTAAAGTCCGAACAGAAACAGGCCCAAATATACCGCAATAACAAAGAAATTAAAAATTTAATTTTCTATGTTATTTTTTAGATAAAAAAATTACATTACGGACCTGGCACAGAATGTATGTTTATAAAATACACGTAGGAATCCTCATTTGTAAATAGAAACGAACACGCATTCATAGAAAAATACGCTTTTATTTGTATAAAACGGGAAAAAACGTTAAATCGTACTCATTCATACATTTTTTTGCCATATGGGCGACCCACTTTATTGCAGACAATAAAAGATTGTATTTATTTTTAAAATAGGAAGGTTGTTGCTCTTTAATGTGTTTGTATTCAGAAACAGCTGATTATTATTATTTTAGAATATTCAATAAATCGTAGTTTTTCTAGATTAAAGTAAATATCAAGAATGTAATTATTTTTTTTTAGCAGGTGTAGAATTAAAGTAATTAATGGTTTGATATTTATTACGAATTTTTTTTAACACAAGTAATATGCCAATTGAATTCTTTATTTTTTTTTCTGCCGTCTGCGCACGAATAAAGACTTGATATTTTGAGGATACGTGTTTACACAATCTAGCTTCCGATTTCTGCTACTCCGTCTTTTTATTTCTGGGACCCCCTGTATAAACATACTCTAGCTAAATTCAGAATATAGAAACTATAAAATACCTAGCTCGGAGCAGTATTTATACATTTACATTTACAGTATCAGGCTTGAAGAAAATCATCGTTTGTCACCGAATCATTGTACACACTATCGGAATAAAGAAGCAATGAAGAAGTTGCTCAGCATCAACCAGTCATTTCGCAACTAATTTAGCTAATGGAGAAGAATCTATGTGCGACAAATAATTCGTATATCACCCATTCAAATACGCAATGTTTATTCGATCGTAATCATCTAATTTATTTATATAATAATCAGATTAAATATACACCAATATTTGTAAGTACAAGCATACAAAACATATTTGCGTAATTCCCGATTGCAATATATTTTCTAGGTACTGAAAATAAAGCAGTACCTATTATTGTAATTATCAGAATTGTAATTACATCAATATATTTTACACGACAACAATTGTTAATAAATATTCACATATTGCGGTAATTTCAGATATGTACTCCATAAATGTAGAGTGCTCATAAATGAGTGTATGTACAAAAACGAAAATTGAAGCACAAATGTTAAAATAATATACGAAAACAAAGAGACCAGGAAACATCCTGCTGCGTTTATGAATAAAATACAAATTTATTCCAATATGACTAAACAAATATATAAACAGTTGCACAATATGATATAACAAAAAAAATGAGGTGTGGCCACCACACGACTTTCTTATACGTGTGAGCGTTTCAAATAATAGAATTTTAAGAATTTTTTTATACAAAACTTATTCAAAATCCTATTCTAAGTACTTTCATTCGCTTAATAAATCGCTATAGAACGCATACTTTGCAGGATATTATCAAAAAAGCGCTCCTCGCTAAGAGTAAAAGTTCTACTTCCGGTCCGAATTTTGAAATTTCATATATACAAAAAATATTGCAAATTCAGTTCTAAATACTTTTGTACTCTTGATAAATATATATAGAATGCATAACTTACGACATATTTGCAAAAAATCGTTATCCGATAAGAGTAAAAGTGGTACTTCCGGTCTGAATTTTGAAATTTCTTTTATACAAAAGATATTGAAAATTATGTTTTAAATACTTTTATGCCCGTAACGTACTTGTCTAAAAGCATGACTTGCGAAATATTCGCAAAAAACTGATTTTCGATAAGAGTAAAAGACCTACTTCCGGTAGGAATTTCGAAAAACTTTTTAAATAAAATTATTCTCAATTTTAATTTTAAGTATATATGAATTCTTTATAAATTTGTTTAAACTTAGTAGTTGACGAAATATTCGCAAAATCGATTTTTTCGCTGAAGTAAACTGCTACTTCCGGTCTACCGATTTTACTGAAAAACTAATCAGATCTCAAGAGGGTGATTATACACGTAAATACAAAATTTGGAATTGATATCTACAGCGGTTTGGCCGCTATCGTGGTCACACACACACACACAGAGAGAGAGAGAGAGAGAGAGAGAGAGAGAGAGAGAGAGGGGGGGGAGGGGGGGAGAGATACACACACACAGACACACAGACATTTTTTAAAAACCACTTTTCCGGTATCAGGGGACTTCAAAACGTGGATATCTGCAAAAATCTCGAGGTCGAAAATTTTCATCATCACAATACTTCCTTATACTACGTATAAGAAAGTAAAATGATAGTAAATAGTTAATATTGGACCTTCTAACTAAGAGCCTCTTCATTTTCACCAGAAAATTTAACACATAAAAAGATAGATTTCTAAAAAAGTTAAATCTTATAAAAAAAAATGAGGTGTGGCCACCACACGACTTTCTTATACGTATGAAAGTGTTACTTCCGGTCCGAATTTTGAAATTTCATGTATACAAAAAATATTCCAAATCCAACTCTAAATACTTTTGTACTCTTCATAAATATACATAGAATGCATAACTTACGACATATTTGCAAAAAATCGATATTCGATAAGAGTAAAAGTGGTACTTCCGGTCTGAATTTTGAAATTTTTTTTATATAAAAGATATTGAAAATTATGTTCTAAATACTTTTATACTCGTAACGTACTTGTCTTAAAAGCATGACTTGCGAGATATTCGCAAAAAACTGATTTTCGATAAGAGTAAAAGATCTACTTCCGGTTGGAATTTCAAAAAACTTTTTTAAGAAAATTTGTTTCAAACTTAATTCTAAGTACATATGAATTCTTTATAAATTTGTTTAAACTTAGTAATTGACGAAATATTTGCAAATTTCGATTTTTTCACTGAAGTAAACTACTACTTCCGGTCTGCCGATTTTGCTCAAAATCTAATCAGTTCTCAAGAGGCAGATTATATACGTAAATACAAAATTTGGAATTGATATCTACAGCGGTTTGACCGCTATCGTGGTCACACACAGACACACACACACACACACAGACACACAGACACACAGACATTTTTTAAAAACCACTTTTTTGGTATCAGGGGACCTCGAAACGTGGACATCTGCAAAAATCTCGAGGTCGAAAATTTTCATCATCACAATACTTCCTTATACTACGTCTAAGAAAGTAAAAAAATGAGGTGTGGCCACCACACGACTTCCTTATACGTATGAGCGTTTGAAACTATACAATTTTAAGATTTTTTGTATACAAAACTTATTCAAAATCCTATTCTAAGTACTTTCATTCTCTTAATAAATCGCTATAGAATGCATACTTTGCAAGATATTATCAAAAAAGTGCTACTCGCTAAGAGTAAAAGTGCTACTTCCGGTCCGAATTTTGAAATTTCATATATACAAAAAATATTGAAAATCCAGTTCTAAATACTTTTGTACTCTTGATAAATATATATAGAATGCATAATTTACGACATATTTGCAAAAAATCGCTATTCGACGAGAGTAAAAGTGGTACTTCCGGTCTGAATTTTGAAATTTTTTTTATACAAAAGATATTGCAAATTATGTTCTAAATACTTTTATACTCGGAACATACTTCTCTGAAAAGCATGACTTGCGAGATATTCGCAAAAAACTGATTTTCGATAAGAGTAAAAGACCTACTTCCGGTTGGAATTTCGAAAAACTTTTTTAAGACAATTTGTCTCAAACTTAATTTTAAGTACATATGAATTCTTTATAAATTTGTTTAAACTTAGTAGTTGACGAATAATTGCCGAAATTCGATTTTTTCACTGAAGTAAACTACTACTTCCGGTCTGCCGATTTTACTGAAAATCTAATCAGATCTCAAGAGGGAGATTATATTTGTAAATATAAAATTTGGAATTGATACCTATAGCGGTTTGACCGCTATCGTGGTCACACACACACACACAGACACACACACACACAGACATACACACACACAGACATTTTTTAAAAACCACTTTTTCGGTATCAGGGGACATCAAAACGTGGACATCTGCAAAAATCTCGAGGTCGAAAATTTTCATCATCACAATACTTCCTTATACTACGTATAAGAAAGTAAAATGCTATCGTTATATAGGTTCGCGCCCACTGAAAGAAAGAATTGCAATAGAAGCAGTTGTAACGTATAAATTGCGGCTTATTTACAACTACTAGTTTCCTCTAATAATATTTTTCATCGTTGCTTAACATTACAATTTTCTTTGCTAGTAATTATATTTTTGCCGTAGTTTTCATAATACATTTAATTCCCTTTTGCAATCTTTCCAAATTTTAATATTCCCTTCACCTAATATGTACATTTAACATATTGTTTTCATTTTATAAACTTTTAACATGCCTGTACTGAGCCCTCCATTACATCGGCTTTGGAGGCCATTACCAAGCCCAAAGTTACGGTCAGACACACTCTTTTCCTTTGTCGTAAATTCGGATTTGTTAATTAATTAGCTAAAATATATCCAATAAACGTTTCAAAATAATATAATACAATCAAATGAAAAATGTCACATTGCTTTATTGGCAAGAATATCATGAGTTTTATTTAAAATTATCATCGGTTCGCGTATATATGAAGTCATATGTTTGTTACCAATTATTTTTACTTTCTTCCACGTTTTGAAGTCCCCTGATACCAAAAAAGTGGTTTTCAAAAAATTTCTGTGTCTGTCTGTCTGTCTGTCTGTGTGTCTGTCTGTGACCACGATAGCGGTCAAACCGCTGTAGATATCTATTCCAAATTTTGTATTTACGTGTATAATCTCCCTCTTGAGATCTGATTAGTTTTTCAGTAAAATCGGTAGACCGGAAGTAGTAGTTTACTTCAGTGGAAAAATCGAATTTTGAAATATTTCGTGAATTACTAAGTTTAAACAAATTTATAAAGAATTCAAATGTACTCAAAATTAAATTTGAGGCAAATTGTCTTAAAAAGGTTTTTCGAAATTCCAACGGGAAGTAGGTCTTTTACTCTTATCGAAAATCACTTTTTTGCGAATATCTCGCAAGTCATGCTTTCTAGGCAGGTACATTACGAGTATAAAAGTATTTAAATTATAATTTTAAATATCTTTTGTATGAAAAAAATTTCAAAATTCGAACCGGAAGTACAACTTTTACTCTTACCGAATAACGTTTTTTTGCAAATATGTCGCAAATTATGCATTCTATATATATTTATTAAGAGTACAAAAGTATTTAGAGTTGGATTTGCAATAGGTTTTGTATACATGAAATTTCAAAATTCGGACCGGAAGTAGCACTTTTACTCTTAGCGAGTAGCACTTCTTTTCGAATATCTTGCAAAGTTATAGCGATTTATTAAGAGAATGAAAGTACTTAGAATAGAATATAAAAAAATTCTTAAAATTGTATAGTTTGAAACGCTCATACGTATAAGAAAGTAGTGTGGTGGCCACACCTCATTTTTTTGTTTGTGTTCGATAATTTGTGAACATGTGAATGTCCTTAGCATGGAGATAGCAACTACCATCAACATCATTTTAACAAACTGGTTAAAGTAATGTAATCACTCTCAATTACACAGTGCTTAAATTCGATACTAAAAAATATAAATAAATAAAACAAGGAATATCATTGGCAGCAATTCTTTGCAATAAATATATCAAACCAAACTTACACGTCAAGTAGTTTACAAATTTGTTAGGCAATACTTATTTCAAAAATGAGGTTTTAAATACATATTTTTATACTGTTAACAAATCCGTATGGAATGCATAATTTTCCACATACTTGCAAGAAAAATGCTGTACGATAATAGTAATAGTGTTACTTCTGGACCGAATTTTCAAAATTTTCTTCTACGAAAGTTGTTGCTGTTAGGTGATGAGAAACTGTTTTTTTTTTTAAGTTTTTTCAAATTGACGTTTAAGTACTGTTGCAATCTTTAGAATTTATCTATAGTTATTAGTTAACGAGATATTGGTAAAATTCGATTTTTTCACTGAATAAAACTACTAATAGACCTTTATATTTTTCACGCCCAGGGTGACCTTTCTACCAGGTGCGCACGCTGCAGGCCGTTAACTACGTTAACTACAATATTTCAAATATAACCTCAACTCTGAAAATAACAAAAACTTAGCTAGCCTTGCAATATCAACAACGCGGATTTTTATTCCAGGTAGGTAAATGGTGGCAGCACCAGCCGCGAAATTTAAAAATTTTCTACTAGAAGCGCACGCACTGATCTTTTCTCTTCTTTCACTTATTCCCAAATATCAATGCCGTATCTCTCCCACAAAAACTATAAAGGTCTATTCGAACCTACCAGTTTCACTGAAAATCTAATCAGATCTTAAAAAGAAGATTATACTTCTAAATAAAATGTTTGGGATTGTTAGTTTTAACCGTCTAGCCGCTATGGTAGTCACATACAGATAAACACAGATACACTCACAAGCGACTTGAAAACTTGGACATCTGCAAAATCTCGCGAACAAGAATGTGTATAATTACAATAAGTGCTTCTTTATGCTACGTAAGTAAGATAAAGTAAAAAGCATTACACAATGTTTATGCATCAAACACGAACAAATGCAATACATATATTTATGCATACTTACTACACGACAAGCCTATCAGCACTTCTACACTTTGAATTCATATACTGACTCGAAATATCCGGTCTAACGTATATCACACAAACCTAGAAACATTTTAAAATAGTTTTGATAATGTTTAATTTATTTCGTGCTTGACTAATTTTTACTTTCGCCTATAAAGTATCACGTTACTAATCGATTTGGAAAATGACAAAAACGACATGAAAATAATACCAATACTATCGAATCTTATGACGAAAGTTTGCTATACTTTTAAATTAATATTACATATTATATAATAAATATAAAATCAATAGTATTATAGGTATACACTAAATTTCCAATATAGAAAATAAATTTCTCTCAAAGCAATTTCAAACAAAACGTCCTTCATTGTTATTGTACAACCGCAAAATTGTTTATTAAATAATAACTCGCCAGTCTCCTACAAAGAGAGGTTTGATAATCTTCGTAAATTTCTACGAGATGGCAGTACAGTTATTTTAGATCATGGCCAACTGGCTTTTGCTATCAAGGCTGTGTAACATGAATGTGATTTAGTTTGTTGAAATTGATTCTGCCGACCTCAAAATTTCGTTCCTTATGTAACGCCATCTAGTAGTAGAATAATAAACTCAAAAAGATGATTTCTCAGTTTTATTATTATTAAAATAAACTTTAAAATAACACTTTAAGCCTTAACTTTACAATAAGCAATATTAATAATTTTAAAATAATGAAAGAGAACAAAATAGGATTAAAAAATGAGGTGTGGCCACTACACAACTTTCTTATACGTATGAAAGTGTTACTTCCGGTACGAATTTTGAAATTTCATTTATATAAAAAATACTCCAAATCCAACTTTAAATACTTTTGTACTCTTCATAAATATATATAGAATGCATAATTTACGACATATTTGCAAAAAACCGATTTTCGATAAGAGTAAAAAACCTACTTCCGGTAGGAATTTCGAAAACATTTTTTAATAAAATTCTTTGCAAATTTAATTTTAAGTACATATGAATTCTTTATAAATTCGTCTAAACTTAGTAGTATTGGCAAAATTCGAGTTTTTCACTGAAGTAAACTACTACTTCCAATCGGCCGCACAGAAACGGACATTTTTTAAAAACCACTTTTTCGTTATCAGGGGACCTCAAAACGTGGACATCTGTAAAAATCTCGAGGTCGAAAATTTTCATCATCACAATACATCCTTATACTACGTATAAGAAAGTAAAAAATGAGGTGTGGCCACCACACGACTTTCTTATACGTATGAGCATTTCAAACTATACAATTTTTAGAATTTTTTTATACAAAAATTATTCAAAATCCTATTCTAAGTACTTTCATTCTCTTAATAAATCGCTATAGAATGCATCCTTTGCAAGATATTCGAAAAAAAAGTGCTACTCGCTAAGAGTAAAAGTGCTACTTCCGGTCCGAATTTTGAAATTTCATGTATACAAAAAATATTGCAAATTCAACTCTAAATACTTTTGTACTCTTAATAAATATATATAGAATGCATAATTTACGACATATTTGCAAAAAACCGCTATTCGGTAAGAGTAAAAGTGGTACTTCCGGTCCGAATTTTGAATTTTTTTTTATACAAAAGATATTTAAAATTTTCATGTAAATACTTTTATACTCATAATGTACCTGCCTAGAAAGCATGACTTGCGAGATATTCGCAAAAAACCGATTTTCGATAAGAGTAAAAGACCTACTTCCGGTAGGAATTTCGAAAAACTTTTTAAATAAAATTGTTCTCAATTTTAATTTTAAGTACATATGAATTCTTTATAAATTTGTATAAACTTAGTATTTGACGAAATATTGGCAAAATTCGATTTTTATACTGAAGTAAACTGCTACTTCCGGTCTACCGATTTTACTGAAAAACTAATCAGATCTCAAGAGGGAGATTATACACGTAAATACAAAATTTGGAATTGATATCTCCAGCGGTTTGACCGCTATCGTGGTCACAGACAGACACACAGACACACACACAGACATTTTTTTAAAAACCACTTTTTTGGTATCAGGGGACCTCAAAACGTGGACATCTGCAAAAATCTCGTGGTCGAAAATTTTCATCATCACAATACTTCCTTATACTACGTATAAGAAAGTAAAAGCGTTGCTGAAAGTTAAGTTATTGGGTAGTTTTAGGAATAACAATTTTCTTGCATATTTAATTTTTACAAAGGGTTCAATAGGTAAAATTAATTGGGGGTTTACTATGTTGTGTTTGAATTTTGTAGTTGACTTCTTGGATTTTGAAAATCTTGCTGTACTAACGTAATCGACGCTTTAACTGTGATGAAATAACCATAATAAACCAAACCCATTTCTTTTCTTACATCCTCTATAAAATTATAATATATGTATAAGTCCTCAAATACCTTAGACTTATTGTTAATATTAGTGGCCAAATAACGTCTACCAATACTCATCACTTCAACCCCGCAATTTTTCCATCAGAATTTAAAAAATGAGGTGTGGCCACCACACGACTTTCTTATACGTATGAAAGTGTTACTTCCGGTCCGAATTTTGAAATTTCAGTTATACAAAAAATATTCCAAATCCAACTCTAAATACTTTTGTACTCTTCATAAATATATATAGAATGCATAATTTACGACATATTTGCAAAAAATCGTTATTCGGTAAGAGTAAAAGTGTTACTTCCGGTCCGAATTGTGAAATTTTTTTTATACAAAATATATTTAAAAATACGTTCTAAATACTTTTATACCCGTAACGTACTTGTCTAAAAAGCATGACTTGCGACATATTCGCAAAAAACTGATTTTCGATAAGAGTAAAAGACCTACTTCTGGTCGGAATTTCGAAAAACTTTATTAATACAATTTTTCTCAAATTTAATTTTGAGTACATTTGAATTCCTTATAAATTTGTTTAAACTTAGTAATTGACGAAATATTTGCAAAATTCGATTTTTTCACTGAAGTAAACTACTACTTCCGGTCTGCCGATTTTGCTCAAAATCTAATCAGTTCTCAAGAGGAAGATTATATTCGTAAATACAAAATTTGAAATTAATATCTGTAGCGATTTGATCGCTATCGTGGTCACACACAGACAGACAGACAGGCAGACACACACACACAGACATTTTTTAAAAACCACTTTTTTGGTATCAGGGGACCTCAAAACGTGGAGATCTGCAAAAATCTCGAGGTCGAAAATTTTCGTCATCACAATACTTCCATATACTACGTATAAGAAAGTAAAAATGTTCTTTTTGCACATCTGTATTAAAATACTTCTAATTTTAACCTAAAAAGGCAAATAATTATGCTACTTACCAAAAATATTCCTTATACTACTACATTTCCGATAAACAATTCTTTTTTTCCGAAGTACCTAGAGACTATTTTAGTAAGAACTAAATGACCACAACATCCACGTTTTTGCGGTGGAAAAACTAAATAAAGCTTTGTTCGTAGAGAAGTCACGAAGTGATCAGAGCCAATCAAGGGTTGTGAAATCAATCAGAGATTAGTTTCGAATTTCTCTCTACGAATTGAATCGCTGCTGAATAGTTTGTGATTCTCCTACAATCAAAGCTATACTTTCTATTGACACACGCCGTAACTTCCAAAATACATATATAATTGATTGGGATCTCGCTGAGCACTTGGTAAAACATTTTAAAATTAAAAGTAAAGGAATGATTAACACTTGGTTATTTGTTTCACTGAAATTTATTTACAAAATACAAACTTGGACAATTGTTTCGAACTTCCTAGTTCATTATCAACTTCAAAAATTAATAACAAGTGTCCAAGTTTGTATTTTGTAAATCAATTCTAGTGAAACAAATAACTAAGTGTTAATCATTCCTTTACTTTTCGAAAATATATTATAGTAAATATGTAGCATACATTAAATGAAACGCCTGAGTTTTTGTAGCATTAGAAGAATTTAGGTAGAAAAACAATTCGTACAATAGACAAAATAAACGTTAATTCAGTCAAGTGTCAATGACAGTAATAAATTAAGTGTTAACTGGGCTCGATATAATTCAATCATATTATTAGCATTGGTATTCATGCATATTCTTAGCTGCTGATTTTAAAGATGCTTCTGGATTACCAAGTAGTTTATAATAATAACAGATGACGCCAGGTAGAGGACGGAAATTTTAGTTTAGCAGAATCAGCAAAATCTCATTATGTTACGGCTTTGATATATCGCAGCGATAACAAGATCCAGTCGGCCATGTTTAGATTGCACACAATTAGCTTTAAGTGGTCATTCTCAAACTTAGTCCAAATTTCATACACAAGCTAGGTGTTGTTTAATATATGCAGAATAATGTTTAATGTCGTTAAAGTACGTTTAAATTTGCCACTGTCGTTTTTAGTGTATTTAATATTTCGAAGTTGACAGTCAGTCAAAAATGTTAATTTCATTGTTTGATTATTGTATTTCCCTATGATGATTCGTGTAGTTTTGTTTTCTCTATTTGTCTGCGTTCAATGTCAAAACTACTGTTTTATATTTTGCGTTGTTTAGGTACTGTATATTCCGGCGTATAAGCCGCACCGGTGTATAAGACGCACCCCCGTTTTCCAGCATTATTGTTTGTATTTTCCAGTGGCGGCTCTTTAATGAGAGCAAGTGAGCAATTGCACCCCCTGGAATTTTGAAACAAAAGAAACCAAGCGGCGACTAACTGTGAAAGTATTTATTTATTACGTATTCATAGTTATTGAACAGGAACATGGCGTGTGCGGCACGCGAAACAACCTACATGCACCGATCGTCGTCACAGATATAATGACGAGAAACTATTCGAATGTTTACCCCTTCCACCGAGAGAAACATACCCATGAGCAAAGCGCTACTGTTGCTGCGTTAAGCCATTAAACATTACATTGAAGGTGGGGAGAACTGTATTTTGTTCTACTTCCATATCGTATAATACATAGCATGTGAGCAAGATTCCCAGTCTGCTCACCGCTGTTGTAAGATGAATTTCGTGTCTGCGTTACAGAATAACACGTTTTCGCGGTTAACGTATGATGAAAAAATCGCAATAAAAAATCTGTTAAAGGTAAAGACGTTATAAGAAAATTCAAAATGAATATTTATCAGAAAAATGACTGGATTTGTGGGTGTGAAATTAAAAATACTTTTGTTTTGTTTTCCGTGTCTTTTGTTTGGTGGTGAACCGTCTTGGTCAAAGAACGGGATAAAAGACTTACTTCATCTTAGTACTAAAATTACGAAACATGAAAATTCCGAAGGGCATTTGAAAAATATATTTAGTCTAAGAATGTTAGGAAAAAATAACATTAAGAATGTTTTAGATTCATCATATAGAAAAGCAGTTCAACAACACAATGAACAGGTAACAAAAAATAGGCATGTGTTAAATTTAATAACAAATTGCATTAGATTTTGTGGCGCGTTTGAACTGGCACTTCGGGGTCATGATGAACGGCAAACGTCGAATACCAAGGGCATTTTTCGGGAATTGATAAATTTTACGGCAGAATTGGATAAATCGCTCAGAGATCACATCGAAGCAGCACCGGTTTTTAATTGAATTTATAAATGATTTCCCAAATTTTAATGAAAAGGTGATAGAACTGTACTGCAAGTCAAAGACACGCAAAATGGACTTCGTTTATCGTCAGATGTAATCAAACTGTAGTGTTATATTTACTATTCCCTCAAAACAAACTGTACAATGAACAGTACCTGTCTGGAACAGTATGTCGGTGAAACTTATAAAGATTGGGTAAGCGTTCTTGTATTATACTTTTTAATTTTGAAATTATGCACTCCCTATGTGAACCACCCCGAGCCGCCACTGGTATTTTCATATATTCGTTGCATAGGACGCACCTAGAATTTGTAACGGTCAGTTGTTTTGAAATCACAGACGTGAGACGTGCGCAAAAAAAGATGGCTCCTACAAAACGTTCAAAATATGAAGCAAGTTTTAAGTACGGAAAGAAACACGGTAATCGAGCTGCTGCAAAAATGTACAACGTAAAGGAATGTATGGTACGACAATGGAGAAAAAATGAAGAGAACATAAAAGAAATGCCAAAAAGCAAATGTGCATTAAGAAAGATACAAAAAAACCAAGTGGCTAATATTAGAAGAACATGTCGCAGTGGGTTTTAGAAAGTCGTAAAAATAGATTGATTGTAACAAGAAGCTCTATTCGTTTGTTTGCACTAAAATGGGCAAAATGTAATAAAGAAGAAAGTGTAAATTTCGAGGCATCTCAAAGTTGGTGTGGAAGATTTATGAATAGAAACAATCTAGTGAATCGAGGAAAAACCAAAATTTCACAAAAATTACCAGACAATTTGGAGGAGAAGGTACGAAAGTTTCAAACATTTGTGATTCAGGCAAGAAAGAAAGAAAATTATTTTTGTCCCAAATTGGCAATATGGATGAAACACCAGTGATGATGGATATGATCGGTAATAAAACAGTCGACCTGAAAGGAACTAAAACAATTAAGGACTACTGGCAATGAAAAAAATAGGTTTACTGTTGCGTTATCTTGTCTAGCAGATGGTACAAAATTGAGGCCAATGGTAATTTCTAAAAGGAAAACTTTACCGAAATTAAAATTTCCTGCTGGGGTTTTTGTTCATGTCCACGAAAAAGGATGGATGGATGAAAAAGGCATTGAGTTGTGGATAGAACATGTCTGGGAAAAACCGACCCGGAGCTCTAGGAAAACCATCTCTTTTAGTTTGGGACATGTTTAGATCTCATTTAACCGAAAAAACTAAAGAAAATGTAAGACAGTGTAACACTGATACGGCCGTTATTCCTTGAGGATTGACTTCCTTGCTGCAACCATTAGATGTGTGCATAAACAAACCATTCAAAGAAAATTTACGGAAACAAGTGGATGTTGGAGGGAGAGAAAACTTATACCAAAGGGGGTCAAATGCGTCATGCTTCATTAGATATTATCTGTGAATGGATAATTAATGCATGGAAAGATATTCCAACAGATGTAGAGATCAAGTCTTCTAAAAAATGTTCAATTTCACATAATTTTCGACGGGACAGAAGATGACTTGTTGTGGTTAGATAAAGAAAAAGAAAATGATAATGGTGATATTCATCAAGATGATGTACCAGAAAATATTACAGAAGATGAGTATAATGAAGTTTTTATGTCTACTGATGTGTAACTAAAAAATTGTATGATATAGTGTACCTATATGACCTATTAATAGTTGAATAGATATTTAATAAATTCTTTGTTTTTTAGTGCATTCTGAAAATATGATTTTGAGCCTATCTTTTCGGCCAAAAAAGTGCGTCTTATACGCCGGAATATGCGGTAGGTTTAATAACCATTTTAAAGTGGCGTCCCACTCCTACAGTATTGGAAAGAAGAAGATGATGCAGATCAGACTCTTTTCAAATGCCCTAAATAGGACAATAAAAGTAGGATGTTCTGGGCAAGAACGGATAGAATATGAACTTAGAAAATATAACCCAGCCTCTTATTAAATCTGAAAAAAGTTGGAAAATAGTATACAATGCAATAAGACGAATAATTAAGACCAAGAAAATAGAAAGTAGATGTAGGAGAAACCGACTAGGTAGCATATAAGAAGACAAGAAAGACAATCTTCGCTTTGAAGAAATTCACAAGCGGTCCTGAAGCAAAGCTGTAGATGAGGGAGTTCGTGGTGTTCATAACAGGATTTTCCTTCGTTCAAAAAAAGAGGTAAAAAAGATGCTTTTATTCTAAAATGAAAATTGCCGGACTGAGATTCGTAAAGAGAATGGCAACTGGTAATTGCTCATATTCACAGTGATCCGGTAGAAATGGATCAATTTCATGAGAATTTACTTGCCAAATTTTTGCCCAATATCGAAAACTTACATCAAGCTGAAAATAAGAATTGCATTTAAGAAGACAAAATTAGTGGAATTTGTCACTTTTAGCAGAATATGTTCATTATGTTAGGCAGTGAATTCAGACAAACCCAAAGAAATCAATTCGAATAGTAGTTGCACAAACAAGTAAATGCTTTTAATTAATTTTGTGACCTCCATTACTAATTTTACTTGTTCCTTCAAGAGTTATAGTGCCACCAGAAATGCCCTTGTAAAAAGTTTACCCATGCGTCCGTATAGAAAGATCCTCCTTCAATAACTGCAATAATATTGGCTATGAATGAAGAATTCAATGGATTTTTATCTGATTTTTTTATATGTTTCCTTACTTTTAGACATTTTTCAAAACAGATTTCATTCTTCAAAATGGAAATAACTATAAATAAAATAAATAGTATAGACAACCAATCTGTTCCATGCCGCTAAAAAAAATAAAGGAACGAGATAGCAAGAAGTAACACTTGCTATGAAAAATTATCTGTTGCGATAAATTCAACGACATTAAAAAATCAGACTTTATTCAAGCAAAATATATTAAACAGAGGATTGCAGACACCTGTTCATTAAACATGACATTTTAACTTCCTACGTGAATTTTTATTTTAAAACGTTTGCTACATGTCAAAAAAACTACGTAAAGGGCATTTTCTCTCGGATGATGTAACCAGATCTGAAAATACTCTCTGGCTTTAACGACCTTTATGACTATAGAAAAGTTAATTCGGGTTTAACATTTTACCAAAATGTTATAATATTCATAAAATTACCATCAATTAACTCAGTTTGCTTCATTCAAAAAGAAACTAAATCAATATTCCGATAGACAGCTTTTTCCTCCTACTATGAATAATATTTAGATGCTGACACGTGTCTATTAATAAATAACATACGTATGTATTTATAAGTACGTAATTGTTTTGTTTGTCTACATTTAAACACGAGCACTTGTTTATATACCTTCACATATGTAGGTTTCCCTTTATTTTTTAATTAATTCCTTATACATATGACATATTTAAATTGACTTGTGTTAATATGCATATAATGTAAAGTAGCACCAATAACTTTTTTCTATTCTTCAAATGTTCTTATACGTATTTGTGGTTCTATTGTTCATCGCATTCGATTTAGAAAACAATTGTAGTTCTTCACTTTGAAATGACAAAAATGCATTTGCTTATCTAAATAAGACAGGCTAGAACTGCTATTGTGTATTTGTGTGGTAAAAAAGAGAGATAAACACGCATTGTTTGGAGAAAACTCTAACGAGATTCTAAATTCTCTTCGTCCCTTCGGAAAATTATTTATTATCGTGTGTATGTATGAATATAAATACAGGATGCCCCAGAAATAAAAAGACGGAGTACCGCAATAACGAAGAAATTAAAAATTTAATTTTCTATGTTGTTTTTTAGATAAAAAAAATTACATTACGGACCTGGCACAGAATGTATGTTTATAAATACACGTAAGAATGCTAATTTGTAAATAGAAACGAACACGCATTCATAGAAAAATACGCTTTTATTTGTATAAAACGGGAAAAACACGTTAAATCGTACTCATTCATATAAAACATATTTTTTGCCCAATGCGTCTAGATAACGCAGCTATGTAGTCGGTTGTTGACCCAGATGGGCGACACACTTTACTGCAGACAATAAAAGATTGTTTTTATTTTTAATAGGAAGGTTGTTGCTCTTTAATGTGTTTGTAGTCGGAAACAGTTGATTATTATTATTTTACAGTAAATATCAAGAATGCAATTCTTTTTTTCTAGCAGGTGTAAAATTAAAGTAATTAATGGTTTGGTATTTATTATGAAGTATCTATTCCTCCTCCTTTTTTTAACACAAGTAATATGGTGGTCCTAAAAAGGACCGATTGTGAAAGCGAAGCAGGTGGATATTTAATCCAGGGTCGGCGTAAGGCCAATTGAATTCTTTATTATTTTTTTTCTGCCGTCTGCGCACGAATAAAGACTTGATATTTTGAGGGTACGTTTTTACACAATCTAGCTTCCGATTTCTTCTACTCCGTCTTTTTATTTCTGGGACAGCCGATATAATGCCACGCGAGTTGGTGATGCAATGTGTATAATGCTTCAGAATATGAAATCATCCTCTCTGAGTGTTGGTTTCTGTGGGTTCTCTCCACGCCAGGGCGAATGGGGTAGAGCACCAACTTAAATCGCACTACAGGCGCCTAATAATAGCGTATGGTTAAATATAACCCAGTATAATAAAATCAAATGCACAAAACACTTGACGTAAAATAACGCGTTTCAATTTCCAAAATTTGTATTAATAAAAATACGACATGTTTCGCTCACACAGTGGCTTTATCAAGTAAAAATAATACTAAACTTATGTGCTAGTTGAATTTTGACATTGGTGGGGGTGGTATCTTGAATTTAGTAGTTGAATTGCATCTAAGTGGTACGTTAAACTACTACTTAGATGCAATTCAACTCCTCAATTCAAGAAAGCACCCCCACCAATGCGAGTCGTGCAGCGATTTTTGAGAACATATTGAAGAACTATGTAAAAAAAAGTAAGTAGTATTTGTTTTTTAGTGATGAGACTTATATATCAACTAAACATGGAAATTCTGCGAACGTTTTACTACTACTCCCTTATTTCGTATGGGTTGCTCGCTTGAAGACTTTCGGTGGACATTGGGGGGTGTTGTCTCTGAGTAATCTTGAAGGTATTTGTTCTGGAAACTGAAGGTAATGACACTATCACGCGTATAACAGGAAAAACGAGAATATTCTTTAAATTTCAACACACAACCTAGCATTCAGTGATTAATCCTCGTTAGTTATCTATTATGTTTCAATTATTGAAATCTAAAGTGAAAAATATGATGTTGACTCAAAGTTATTATTCTTTCAAGGAGTTTATGAATGACCCTGAAACTTAAATTTGTTATGTGTTAATGACTATTACTGTAAAATAGATTACTACGAGGGCGTATTTTTATGTTATCTACATAGCCATGAAAAAAATGAGGTGTGGCCACCACACGACTTTCTTATACGTATGAGCGTTTCAAACTATACAATTTTAAGAATTTTTTATACAAAACTTATTCAAAATCCTATTCTAGGTACTTTCATTCGCTTAATAAATCGCTATAGAATGCATTCTTTGCAAGATATTATCAAAAAAGTGCTCCTCGCTAAGAGTAAAAGTGCTACTTCCGGTCCGAATTTTGAAATTTCATATATACAAAAAATATTGCAAATCCACTTCTAAATACTTTTGTACTCTTGATAAATATATATAGAATGTATAACTTACGACATATTTGCAAAAAATCGCTATTCGATAAGAGTAAAAGTGGTACTACCGGTCTGAATTTTGAAATTTTTTTTATACAAAAGATATTGAAAATTATGTTTTAAATACTTTTATACTCGTAACGTACTTGTCTAAAAAGCATGACTTGCGAAATATTCGTAAAAAACTGATTTTCGATAAGAGTAAAAGACCTACTTCCGGTAGGAATTTCGAAAAACTTTTTAAATAAAATTATTCTCAATTTTAATTTTAAGTATATATGAATTCTTTATAAATTTGTTTAAACTTAGTAGTTTACGAAATATTCGCAAAATTCGATTTTTTCGCTGAAGTAAACTGCTACTTCCGGTCTACCGATTTTACTGAAAAACTAATCAGATCTCAAAAGGGAGATTATACACGTAAATACAAAATTTGGAATTGATATCTACAGCGGTTTGGCCGCTATCGTGGTCACACACACAGAGAGAGACAGACAGACAGACAGACAGACAGACACACAGACATTTTTTAAAAACCACTTTTTCGGTATCAGGGGACCTCAAAACGTGGACATCTGCAAAAATCTCGAGGTCGAAAATTTTCATCATCACAATACTTCCTTATAACTACGTATAAGAAAGTAAAAAGAGTGACGATGTCAAACAAATTGTTGAAAAATTGCTGTCACTGTTAGAAGTACATGTGCGAAGTTGTGTTTAGTTTATGCTGTGTATAGAGATTTGAGACGGTCCATTTCTCGATAAAATGAGTGAAACTTAAGTTGAACATCGCAGCGTAATAAAGTTCCTGACAAAGGAAGGCAATGGTCCAAAAGCAATTCATGAAAGAATAGTTGGTGTATATGGGGAAGATACACCATCTTATTTCCAAGTAAAATATTGATCTGAACTCTTTCGATGGGGCCGAGAGGCAATCAATGATGACCCAAAGTCCGGACGACCCGTTGAAGCTCGAACTGAAAACATTGTGCGAAAAGTCGAAAATTTGGTACTGAAAGATCGGCGTGTAAAGATCTCTGTCATTGCCAATGAAGTCTGTATATCCGAAACAAGTGTTCTCAAAATTTTACATCACGATTTGGGTGTGAAGAAGGTGTCTGCACGGTGGGTACCCATATTGCTTACACCTGAACAAAAACTATGCAGAAGAGAAGTTTCTCAAGAAAATTTGGTCAAGTTGGAGAGGGACAAAACATTTTTATCTCGAATTATTACTGGGGACGAGACTTGGGTATATTACTGGTACCCTCCTACTAAACAAGAATCCATGCAGTGGGTTCATAAGGGCTCTCCACCAGCAAAAACGGCCAAGACACAATTTTCTGGAAAAAAACTGATGGCAACTGTTTTCTGGGATGCTGAAGGAGTTTTGCTTATTGAATATATGCCGAGAGGGTCTATATATAAATGGAGAGGCCTACGGAAAGACAATTAAAGATTTAAAAACTGCTCTGGAGGAAAAACGCCCGCATTCTTATCCACAAAACAACTTGTTGCTGCACGACAATTGTCGGGTTCATAAGGCAAATAAAGTTCAGCAGATAATCAATGACTGTGGGTTTATAGAGTTATGGCAATCCACCTTATAGCCCCGACCTAGCTCCGTCAGACTTCTTCTTATTCAAAAATTTAAAAAGCATCTCAGAGGAAAGCGTTTTGCTTGTGATGAAGAACTCAAAGAAGCTGTTGAATATTTTGCGGGGTTACCGAAACAATTTTTTTCTGAGGGTATGGGGCAACTGGAAAAAAGATGGAATAAGTGTATTATTAGTGTTGAAGGGAGTTATGTACAAAAAAAATTTTTTGTTCTCTTATGTGCTTTTTTTCATGGCTAGGTAGATAACATAAAAATACGCCCTCGTATGTAAATGTAATGACAATAAAGACAGTTATTATTATTATTATAAATACTTCTTATAAGTGTTTAAAACAATTGAAATATTAACGCTTTTGTATCATAACCGGGTGTAACTCATCATCCATGCTACACAAAAAAAATTAAAATTAAGGCATAGAAAATTACACCAATTATATAAAACAACAGTCGTAAATACATTACACTTCAGTAACAGATATGAAATATTTTCTGTGGGCATGATAATCAATCGACATTTATTAATGTTTTCTATGGTTCATACACTACGCAAATAAGGCTGTCTCAAATAACTTTATAATCGGCCACACGCACACGGCAGTAGGCTTCGTAATTCTTATTACCGCCAGAGGGGAAAATTAGATAATAATGACTATAAATAAATTTTGTCCCAAAAAATGTTGGTATTACTTTACCCCTAAAAATTTTAGCCCACCAAGTTAAAAAAAACATTTATGGGGGAAAATGAGGGACATTGTGGCTACTTTACTGAGCATAGAAGCACTGCGCAGCTTAGAGTCCCCCTCCCGCCAACCCAAACGGTCTTAACCGCTGCGACTAGGCGAGAGAGAGAGAGAGAGAGAGAGAGAGAGATTTTTTAAAAACCACTTTTTCGGTATAAGTACTAGGTATAAGAACATAAAAAGGCTCGTATGCACAAATATGTCTGTTTACTTATATCTATAAATTTCAATATGTCATCTTGATATCGTTATATCTACTAACAATTACACGGTTTACTTTTTTATATGACCACTTATCAAAACATTGACTTTGGGTATGAAAAATATTTATATTTAAATAAGACGATAACAAATGCTTCCACAATTATTTAATGAGATAAGCTAATATAAATAAAATAATGCCCGCCATCTAAACACGAATGTATAATCATAACGCTATGCTAATGATTCATGTCAAGTATCCGCTTATCATCAAAGAAAAGCGAAAGGCTTAAAAACAAAAGCCAAACGTATTACTAATCAAGACTCGGTTTTTTCAAGATAATAATTATTCATCTGTGATATTCTTCCTTGTAATTAACAGTATGATATTTTTCGAATGTGTTTAAAAAAAACTTCCGCAACAGCTAAATCAACAGGTGATTTTATAGTTTCACATCTGCGCGAAAAAATTCATCCGAAGGTCAACTCCGTGGAAGCGTTCACTTCTTCATTATTCAATTGAGAGAATATCTGACGCTTAACAAATACAAAAAAGAACTTTAATCATTTATTTCATCACAATAATGTTTCATCTCTTCTATTGTCGTTTGTCCTTCTCAACTTGGTTCCAGTATTTTTTGTTTGTCTTTGTTCTTGGTGAACTTTCGTTTGTGCACGCCTAAATATAGAATTACGAATCAAAACACAATTTATATTTAAAAATTATTTTGTTATTGTTCTTATTAACAAATTAATATAATATCACGATCTGATAATTTCATATTTTGATAATTGTGTCAGTAATATCTACATAGCTATTTCAATGTCATTTTAACTGAATGAATTGTTAATGAAATGAAGTATATTATGCTAACAGCATCTGTCATGTACCTCCGAGACTAATAAAAACAAAAAATTGTGATGAAAAATTTCAAATACAATTGGTCTCATAACTGAAACGCACCAAGCTTAACTCCGTTATTAATAACTCGATTTTAGAAGCTCAAAAACTATATAAGACATGTGTGTAAATACTACACGCACTACATTATTGTACCTAATATATTCCTTACTTCTAATTTTGTTATGTTTTTAATATGTTACTCTTTCATTTATTCCACAAATTTTTCATAAATTTGTTTACTGCTTCAGTTAATGCTTCATGTATATCCTTTGGCGGTATCCGAAGCAACTGTCATTTTTATTTATACTGTTTACTTTCTCATAGGTATGTAGAATAACGAAGTAATGTGATAATGAAAATATTCGATCTCCAGATTTTTTTATATAATCATCCTCCCAAGACATATTTCTAAAGAATACAAAGTACTCAGAAGTAAACTTTAGAACAAAATTTTGATCATTTTTACCGGTAATAGGTGTTCTACTAATATCGAAAAGCATTCTTTTCAAAAAATCCACATTATAGATCCTAAAGAAAGTGAACTGCCATGCTCATATGATACATATGTTATTCATAGAAGTAGGTACTTTGCTATTTATCTTGTTCTATTAGCAGTATACGTACTAATAGTGTTAGAATTTTAGTAGTTAACAAAATCTGAACGGATTTTATTAACTACTAAAGTCAAATAAACTTAATGAACAATGCATGCTGCTTGTTTATTTCAAAAATTCCCACTAACTTTCAGTTGTTAACTAAACCTATGGCTACTTTTCTATTACAGATCCCGAAACAACCTCTGAAAACAACAACTCTAGGGAGAATTATTATCATCCCAACTCTTCTTATGTATATACGAGTATTAATACGTGAAGAAAAAACTTTGTACCCCTTTCTAAGCAAATTGCGCGCACGGAGGAGTATGAGATTTGGCATAGTTAAAGTTCATTAGAGAAGGAGTGCAGAATGATAAAATTTATGTATAATATAAGTTACAAATACATTAAATTAAATAAAACAAAACATTCATTGTTAAATATGTAATACGTGAAAAAAAACGTTGTACCCCTTTTATAGCATATTGCGCACACAGAGAAGTGTGAGATTTGGGTATAGTTAAGGTTCATATGGAGAAGGAGTGCAGAAAGATAAAATTTATTATATGTAATATGTATTACAAATACATTAAATTAATTAAATAAAATGGTCGAATTTCGGCCACTGGGCGACCACTAGTCCAAATAATTACCCCTTTTTCAGGTGAACTGCAAAGAGAAGATTCTACTAAATCAGTCTTCGCCATCATAAAGGGAAAGGAATCATCTGATAATCTAATCTAATTGGGCTCTTGCGTCGGCCGGAATAAAATACTGGGCGACCACTACTCCAAATAATCACCCCTTATTTAGGTGAACTGCAAAGAGAAGATTCTACTAAATCAGTCTTCGCCATCATCAAGCGAAAGGAATCATCTGATAATCTAATCTAATTGGACTCTTGCGTCGACCGGAACAAAATACTGGGCGACCACTAGTCCAAATAATTACCCCTTATTCAGGTGAACTGCAAAGAGAAGATTCTACTAAATCAGTCTTCGCCATCATCAAGGGAAAGGAATCATCTGATAATCTAATCTAATTGGACTCTTGCGTCGGCCGGAATAAAATACTGGGTGACCGCTAGTCCAAATAATCACCCCTTATTCAGGTGAACTGCAAAGAGAAGATTCTACTAAATCAGTCTTCGCCATCACCAAGGGAAAGGAATCATCTGATAATCTAATCTAATTGGATTCTTGCGTCGGCCGGAATAAAATACTGGGCGACTGCTAGTCCAAATAATTACCCCTTATTCAGGTGAACTGCAAAGAGAAGATTCTACTAAATCAGTCTTCGCCATCATCAAGGGAAAGGAATCATCTGATAATCTAATCTAATTGGGCTCTTGCGTCGGCCGGAATAAAATAATGGGCGACCATTACTCCAAATAATCACCCCTTATTTAGGTGAACTGCAAAGAGAAGATTCTATTAAATCAGTCTTCGCCATCATCAAGGGAAAGGAATCATCTGATAATCTAATCTAATTGGGCTCTTGCGTCGGCCGGAATAAAATAATGGGCGACCACTACTCCAAATAATCACCCCTTATTTAGGTGAACTGCAAAGAGAAGATTCTACTAAATCAGTCTTCGCCATCATCAAGGGAAAGGAATCATCTGATAATATAATCTAATTGGACTCTTGCGTCGGCCGGAATAAAATACTGGGCGACCACTAGTCCAAATAATTACCCCTTATTCAGGTGAACTGCAAAGAGAAAATTCTACTAAATCAGTCTTCGCCATCATCAAGGGAAAGGAATCATCTGATAATCTAATCTAATTGGACTCTTGCGTCGGCCGGAATAAAATACTGGGTGACCACTAGTCCAAATAATTACCCCTTTTTCAAGTGAACTGCAAAGAGAAGATTCTACTAAATCAGTCTTCGCCATCATCAAGGGAAAGGAATCATCTGATAATCTAATCTAATTGGACTCTTGCGTCGGCCGGAATAAAATACTGGGCGACCACTACTCCAAATAATCACCCCTTATTTAAGTGAACTGCAAAGAGAAGATTCTACTAAATCAGTCTTCGCCATCATCAAGGGAAAGGAATCATCTGATAATCTAATCTAATTGGACTCTTGCGTCGGCCGGAATAAAATACTGGGTGACCGCTAGTCCAAATAATCACCCCTTATTCAGGTGAACTGCAAAGAGAAGATTCTACTAAATCATTCTTCGCCATCATCAAGGGAAAGGAATCATCTGATAATCTAATCTAATTGGATTCTTGCGTCGACCGGAATAAAATACTGGGCGACTGCTAGTCCAAATAATTACCCCTTATTCAGGTAAACTGCAAAGAGGAGATTCTACTAAATCAGTCTTCGCCATCATCAAGGGTAAGGAATCATTTGATAATCTAATCTAATCTAATTGGACTCTTGCGTCGGCCGGAGTAAAATACTTATCATGATTTGTTTATAGCAACTTCTCATTCTGAAAGGCTACTTTAAAACACTGAAACGCAAATTTCCCAAAGTCGGTCACTAAATTTTAGTTACAGAGAGGAATTTTAGAAGTATAGAGAAAGGCATCGAAAACATAAAAAGTAGAATACCTTCCTCGCTAATACAATCATAGGTAAGGCAAATAAAATTAGTCATGTTACTGATATATGAAACACCATTCCGTTGTTTTAAAGATTTGCCGTGCCAGTTCCAACTGGTGTTTGTTGATTTATTGGATCAATAAACACTAATAACGAAAAAAACAACGTTTGGGACTCAAAAATAGATTGGTTGAAAATTTTGGATATTATTCCTAAAAAAAACTCCTATGTAGAGGAACCATCACTTAAAGAAATGTGCCTATCGATAAGAAACAATGCAGGGGTCTCTTGAATTCGTCTCCCTCGAGCCTGGAGAGCTGGGTCGACTATCAGACGAGAAAACTGAATATTTACCCGGGCAGATCTGTTTCGTACTCGAGCAATACACGTATTTTTATGAGAATGTTATAGCAACGGAAAGAGCGAACAGAGAAAAACAGAGCTTGACAAGAGAAGAAAACGAAAAATAATTTACGTTACATAGCAAATTTCGTTTGCGAATGATTAAAGTTCAAAGACTAAATTATTTATTTCCAAAAGAAGTTCTATTCTTGCTGGCAAAAACCTTGTGCATCCAACTAATTGTGAACAAAACAAAGCGTTGATTTAATAATCTAGTACTAGTAATAGTACTCTTTCGTCTTCTAATATCGTTCTTTCGTTTAGCAGATAATCCTATCGTGAAGTACCGATATTGCTGCAAGACAATGTTAATAATACACAGTAAATATTTAGTTTAGAATACCAAACTTTTTATAGGAAAAGTAATATGATTCATTTTCAAAATCCCAATTTTAATATTCCCATATCTAAAAACAAAATATCTGACAACATTATCTAGAATAATCTAAATCATGCATTTTCATAAACAACGCAACAGACACATACAAATCTTATCGTTGAAGAACATAACTCTAAGTAATATCAGATTTCAAAACTACAGGTATAAAGTGTAAACACAATATGTTTCAACATGCATACATATATGTATAACATGTATATTTTCGCTTCATTGGTGTCGTCTTTTGTTTATCTAATAACGGATTTATCTCAAGCAAGATTAATTCTAAAAACAAAATTCTTACGTATAAATGCTTATTCTTGTGTAACAAACTAGAAAAGTACGTTCTTAGTCAAAACACAGACGATGTAATAATCTTGAGACGTGGTTTTATTAATTATAAAAAAAATGTATAAAATATATGGTACTCAAAAATAACAAAAATTTTCGAAAATAATCTCTTTTGGAAAAATAAAAATTCAAAACAATACAGAATTCCATACAGGAGAAAGATAAACACAAATCTGTTTATTAAATGTTCCGCGAAATATACATTTTGTAGTGCGATCTTTCTTTAGGTGTTTAAGATGATAAGCTAGCTATACTTTTCAAAGTTATTGATTAACACTGGTAATGCGATATGATTAAATTTATAAGAAACGAGGACGACACAAGTACTCAAAACACATGCTATTGGAAATAAATGTTTCTTAAATTCACATTTGCTAGTGGATGGTAAAACATTTTCAAATAGATTGTTTGATTCAAATATTTTACGAAAAAACAGGAATCATTAATTTTGTCTACCAAAATTCTCCAATTACCTATTTGTATTAATTTTAAAACTGAGATAATCTTCTGATATCTGTAATTTAAAAAAAATAACAACTGGAACTTAATACTGGAAACACTGCAGAAACGGAAAATATTGTAGCTGATTATCTGTAAAAAGAAGATATCAAAGTAACGATGAAGAACACTGAAAGTCTAAGCACGTGTGTCACAGGGCGCATCCTGGGTCTCCAGCATTATGGAGTGTTTTATATAATGGTGATGTTAAGTCATGTATTGAAAATCGCGTCGCAGAGACAAGGAAAGAGCTTTGCATTGCCGATAAACTGGCATTGATGGTGACTGCTGACACTAAAGCATATATAATGTGGACTACAGATGAAAACTTTTTCAAAAATGAACAGACAGATGAATGAAAGAAAACAACTTAACACTGGTGAAAATAAAATACGATAATTTTAAATTTCAAAATAAATTTAATAGTAATTCCACTACAACGGATATCTGAACATCAAAGAAGCTATAGAGATAAGAAATCAGATTCTACATTTGCTAATCATTGTATAGAAAATAATCACAATTTTAATAATAATTATAAAATCTTGCATATACAAGAAAAAAGTAAAAAACTAAATTTACTTGAGTCTCTAGAAATTGCTAGGTATAATAAATTAGGATTAGCATTAAATGACCATACAGATATATGTAACTCCCCCTTACTTTCTTTAAATTTGTAATCTTAGGCTTAGTATATATATCTTGTACATTTGTAAAAATATCAGTCATTCATCCACCTGATGAAGTCACTGTGTGACGAAACAATATTGTAGTGGAATTACTATTAAATTTATTTTGAAACTTAAAATTATCGTATTTTATTTTCACCAGTGTTATGGAGTTTCAACAAGTGTCTCCCTTATCAATTAATTATTTAAAAACAACTTAAAGCTTGTACCTGATACCGAAAAAGTGGTTTTAAAAAAATGTCTGTGTGTATGTATGTGACCACAATAGCGGTCAAACCACTATAGCTGTCAATTTCAAATTTTGCATTAAGTAGTATAATCTCCCTCTTGAGAACTGATTAGATTTTCAGTAAAATCGGCAGACCGGAAGTAGTAGTTTACTTCAGTGAAAAAATCGAATTTTGCCAATATTTCGTCAACTACTAAATTTGAACAAATTTATAAAGAATTCATATATACTTAGAATTTAAATTGTAAACAATTTTACTAAAAAAGTGATTCGAAATTCCTACCGGAAGTAGGTCTTTTACTCTAATCGAAAATCAGTTTTTTGCATGTCATGCTTTTTAGACAGGTACGTTACGAGTATAAAAGTATTCAGAACTTAATTTTCAATACCTTTTGTATAAAAAAATCAAAAGTCTGACCGGAACGAACACTTTTACTCTTACCGAATAACGATTTTTTGCAAATATGTCGTAAATTATGCATTGTATATATATATATTTATCAAGAGTACAAAAGTATTTAGAGTTAGATTTGGAATATTTTTTGTATAAATGAATTTTCAAAATTCGGACCGGAAGTAACACTTTTACTCTTAGCGAGTAGTGCTTTCTTTCGAATATCTCGCAAAGTATGCATTCTATAGAGATTTATTAAGAGAATAGAATTATTTAGAATAGGATTTTGAATAATTTAATTAAAAAAGTTTTAAGTCCTGTAAAGTTAGCAACAAATTTTCAAGAGTTCTGCAGAATTTAGCGATAAAATGGCAAGCACCACTTTGCAACCATTTTTTAGAAAAACACGGTGTTTTTGACATACTTCCGCACCTTGACCATAGTTCTAGAGTTCTTAAACAATTTTGCAAACAGTTCTGCAAAAATAAACTATGGAGAAACACAGTAGCATAGACTTCGGGGCATATCTACAAAGTTGAAGAAGACTCTAGTCCATCACAATAGGTAAGCGTTGAAACTCCGATTCATGTTTTTTTCTTGTTGACCGGTAAACGAGATTACATTATGGTATGTTAAGAAATGTTTTATTGTGCAAAAAAAAAATTATGGAGAGTTTTGATAGAACTCTTGGAATTCTAGCGAGAACTGTTATACGATTTTGTTTTTTTTTTTATTATTATTAACAACTTGGATGAGCTTTATTTCTTTAAATATCAGCTCAATAATTAACACAGAAAAATTAAGAAGGAATTTCGATAGAACTCTTAGAGTTCTAGAGAACTGCGAATTTTTTATAATTTTTTTATTTTTGCAGAACTATTTACAAAATTATTAAAGAACTATGATTGAGGTGCAGAAATATGTCTAAAACGCACTGTTTTTCTCAAAAGTGGTTGGCCAAGTTCATTATCGGTGTTTGCTATTTTTTCGCTAAATTCTGCCCAACTCTTGAAATTTTGCGCAAAGTAGGAACTCTAGAACTATTCCATATCTACCGGGAACTCTGATGAAATATTATATTTTTGCAAATTCGGTTTCCAACATCACAGGACACACTTTTTATCTGTATAATATTAATTTCTCATTATACGTGATAAATACTTCATGTATGGAAGTTTTTACATGAATAAATAACTTATGATTACTAATTATAATTATAAGCCGCTCCGTATAAATATATACAAATTATGTACATAGATACGCACAATACTTTGGAGACAAATGTTATTATAACTACGACGTAATGCATATTCATAGTCGAATTAATAAAAATTATATTGCAGTTTAAAAATAACAATACCAACCTTACACGAACATTCTAAAGTGCAATTAAAACAAGGTCAACCTCAACTGGTTGAACATTGGCACGTCCATACTTGTAAATATACAATGTCTCTCCCTATTCAAAAACAATAACAAAGTAATGATATTATAAACAAAAAGAATTACCGAGAGCAATGTTCTAAGAATGACATGGTTTTATTTAAGAAAATGTATGCATATTAATAAGAGGTCCTTCTGATTAATTTGTACAGAAGACTAAAAGCAACGGCATATCGAATGGCTTTATATTGTATTAAGTAATTTAAGGAAAAACCAATATTATGTTTTGTTATCTTTATGGTAGGATATTAATAAAGGCTAATGCCTAACCCATAAACATTACAAAATACTGAAGTTATATATATATATATGTATATGCAGATATGTGTGGTTCAAAGGAAACAATTACAAAATATCTAGAACAAATAATTATCTTTGGAAAGTATTTATCTAGAGCACCACTGCTTGTATGAATATTTTAGTTGATAACCACTATAGCTTATGCAATATTGACACTATTAAATTTATATCTTATTATATAAAAAAATATACAACAATTTAAAAACTTCTAAAAATAAAAATGAAATAAGTATGTAATAAGTGTATAATGTAAAACTAATAGTAAATATTACCGATAATAATAATAAGGATTATTAACTAAAAGCGTTATTGATTCATCTCAAAATCTAGTCATTAATAATATTTAATAATAATAATAATATTGTATTGTAAATATATGAATATAGATTTGGTTAATTAAAAAGCAAACGTGTATGATTAAAAACACTAGTTGCTAAATTGGTTATTTAGAAGATATAATCCTCTCAATTTTAGAAAATAGAAAGTATTCAGTTGCATTTACATTAACTTTGTTGTATATTTTTTTTAAATTAAGTATTGACGACTTTAGATCAACACTACATATATCCCTAAATTAATAATTTCTAAAAAAATCTTTTTTGTGACAGTGTTTTTTTATAATTACTTTTGTGTTTAAAAAATCAAGATCGTGTTTGGATAAAGCTGTTGCATTATAATAACTATATAATAATACTTTGTTGCAAAAAACTACTTTCCAACAAGAGCGAAAACGTTACTGTATCAAATCAAACTCTAAACACTGCTGCTTTTCGATAAGAGTAAAAGTGTTACTTCCGGTTTGAACTTTTTCTATAAAATTGATACCAAATTAAGTAAGACTACTCTTAGCAAATTTGTGTTAGATATACAATCTGTACGATTTTCACAAAAAACAATTTCTCGATAACAGTAAAAGACCTACTTCCAATAGGAATGTCAAAAACTTCTCATAAAGTTGTTCTCAGATTCACTTTTATGTACTTTTGTATTCTGAAGAAATGTGTCTAATATGAGACTTTTTCACTGAGGCAAATTATTACCTTTAGTCTACCGATTTGACTGAAAATCTATACAGAAACTAAGAAATTTTACTCTTAAATATCAAGTTAGGTATTAATATAGCTGTAAACGTTTTGTCGCTATCGTGGTTCACAGATATACATAACATGTGTGAAATAACGGCCTAATAGAAAAAACGTCGAGGTGGAAAATTTACATCATCACAATTAATACTTCAATATCCATCTGACGTTTGATTTGCGATGACAATCGTATTAAAATTCGATTCCAGGTTATGAGCGACGCAAATAATCGTCACAAGAAGCAATCAAGGTGTTCATTTCGCGATGATAGGTACTTTGTCTGACAATTTTTGGCCTATACGAAATGCCCGTATCCAATATGATCGTCAGCCAACACAGATGATGATGACATATGAACGTCAACGTCAACGTTAATGTCACAGAAAACGTCAGAAATGACGGGCCAAAACACCATCTGACAGTTGATTTGAGAAAAGGGATAGTCGGAGAATTTGAATTGCACACAAACATTTAGCGTGAAAATTGTTAACCACATTGTCTGATGTTTAGTTCAGTACGATACGCAATCGGTTCTCTGGTAAGATGTTTATTTACGGGCCTAGGTATTATTCTGTCATTGATAAACATCAAACTGTACACATAACCTATAATTTGTGTAATTTACTTTAGTAGTCATTTGTCTTGTTACAATGGAAATATCTACACGAAACAATCAAATCCCAATCCTAAAATATGCATTCCAAAACACCTAGTAGATATTTAAGTAATAAAAAGAAAATTATCAACGCCATTTTAAAGCACCGTACGTTATATATAATGTTAGCAGAACCTCAAGGCCTCAAAATCGCCAATTTAAAACCTCCAAACAAATGTCATTGTAGTACAAAAATGTAACCGCTTTTTTCAGGAACCGAGATTCGTATATCACGATCGTCCAAAAGCCTGTATCAAAAAATCCGGCGGTATTTTTGCACAGAATGATAACTATCGATGAAACCTGGATACATAACCGCCTGAGAGCAAACAATAAACAGTCAATGTCGTGAATTGTGATCGAGGGACCAGCTCCAAAGAAGGAAAAGGTGGTTCTCTCTGTCAAAAAAGTGACGGTTTCTTGGTATAGCCGTAGAATAATTCTTATCGATTATCTTGCAAAAGTCAAAAAATCAACAGGCACTACTACGCTGCATTGCTTTGTAAATTGAAGGTCACAATTATAAAAGAACGTCCGCATTTGGCCAAAAAAATGTCGTGTTTCAGCAGGATAACGCTGGAGTTCACATATGTATGGTAACGATGTCAGAACTGAATGAAATGATGAATTACTGCTTCACACACAATATTATCCCTAATCACCATGTCTAAATCCCAGATATTTTTTTCTGTTTTCCAATTTAGAAAAAACCTCAGAGGAAAAATATGGGTGAAAGACCGAGTATCCTGTAAACCAGTATTTTTCGAATTTAGGCATTCGATTGTTTTTCTTAAAATGTTGACACTAAGGGTAAGGAACATATATATCGAGTTGTAGAGAAACTACATCCAAAAATAAATAATAATAATATTAATAAATTTATTTCCATCAAATTACACGCAAAAACAAACAATTCAAGCGATGTCTGTTCTACCTTTACATCCCTCACCAAATCAGCAAAGCACACACAATACATAATTTTTCTGAAAATCACACATCAATATATACTGTAATCTATATATGAAACCAAATCCATTAACAAATTATAAAGTTGTATTTAGGTGTAGGCAAGAATATTATGCAAATATAAAAAATTAAATAAAAATATAAAAGTAAAACCGTTCTTATGCACTTGATTGAAGGTCCATGACCAAGCATGGGTCAACTTATAATCTGTCCTGAATATAATAATAATAATCATAATAATATAACATGTTTCTTCTAAAGACAGGCACTGGCAGAGACTTCAACTCACCGAGAATGGAGTTACGAGGTGTGTCTCAGAATTAATGAGAATGATTAGTTTTCTAGCGTTTTATTGAATGTATCTACAAATTAATATTTTTCTCTTCAAAGTATGTCCCTTGGGAATGCACACAGCGTCTTTAGTGAGTTTTCCATGCCTGGTAACAATTCTGGAAGTCTTGTTTCGTTAGGCTGTTTAGAACCTGTGTCGTGACTGTTTGGATGTTGGTTATTGTTCCGTAATGGGAACATTTCAATTATCGCTTAAGCGTTGGAACAAGAAAAAAATCACATGGAGCCATGTTTGAAATGTAGGGTGTGGGAGTACTAGAATATTTTTCTCTGCCAAAAATTGTCCAACCGACAATGAGCTGTGAATGGGGGCATTATCGTGATGCAGGATCCATGAGCTGGCAATGTCAGGCCGCACACGCAGAACTCTTTGCCGAAAACGTTCAAGGACGTTGCGATAAAGAGTTTGATTCACTGTCTGGCCCGGCGGTACGAATTCTTTGTGGACAATTCCGCGCGAATCAAAGTAGATGATAAGCATCGACTTGATCCAGGATTTGCTCATTGAGCTTTTTTCGGCCGCGGTGATACAGGTGTGTGACAGTCAGCGCTTTGTCGCTTTGTTTCTGGATCATATTCAAATACCCATGACTTGTCACCTGTTATCACTCTGTGCATGAAGTTGGGTTGGGTTGTTAAGCGATCCCGCAATTGCTGACTAATGGAGAAGCGATTTTCTTTTTGTTCATCAGACAAGTTCTTGGGCACCAGCTTTGCACAAATTTTCCTTTGTCACAATCCGATGAACAGTGTCCTTACTTATGCCGACCACATGTGCCATCAACCTGAGTGTCAAACGTCTGCTAACGCAGAACACATATTCGCCACGCTTTCATAGGTTTTTGACGTGGACGGCAGTCCGGAGCAATGGTCATCTTCGATGGTTTCGCGGAAATCTTTGAAAGTCTTGTACCATCTGAAAACTTGTGCTGACGACAACGTAACATCTCCATATGTTGTTCTTACCATTTGTAGTGTCTCTGAAGCAGTTCCCTTTTTTAACGCAAAATTTAATTGCATATTGCTGCTCGATATTTGCCTGCATTTTACATGTAACGTGGTATTGGAACTTAACGGTAAATATGTGGGGCTTATGCCACTAACACTAGACTTAGTGGGCTGCGCCTGTTATGGTTGCGTTCTTAGACATTCCACTCACATGTAGTCGACTCCAGTCGGCTGCAGTCGTTGTCATATTTAGCGTAAACAATTCATTCTCATTACTTCTGAGACATACCTCGTATACAGGTTAGCAATCGTGTAAGAAAAACTTTCACAGTAAGCGGTTCTATGGGGTGGAATGGAAATAATGTTTTTAAATCTGATATTGATATTGTGAATATCGGTCCTATATTTAATTTTGAAAGTTAAGTATGTAGGCCTGTTCAAATCTTATGGCAAAAAACACTACCAATGAACCTATACCTATTTTAAATATTTAACCACCCTACATCTGACAACTTATGCGATATGTGAGAAAACTTTCGAATTCTGTTGCTTATTTTGGTATATGTTTTTTTTTTTTATGAAAAGAATAGGCGGAAAACTTATCAAATTACCCTCGTATTATTGTTTGAAATTTCTTATTGGCGTTTTTCCGTTAGAATAAAATAAAGAGTTCAACTTCAGAAACATATTATTAGCTTATTGCGTATCTAAATTGTCCGAAAATTATTCAAAATATTTACATATAAATCCGTTATTATAGATAACAAGCCAACGCTAAACAAAAAGATTAGCTTATTATTAAAACTGCGAATCCCGAACGCATTCAAGGTGCCGCATAAAGACAAAACAATTATTTCAGTCAAACTGACGGTTGAAGCTTCACCAACAATGATATTCCCACTGCTTAGTTCAAATTGTTAGCGAAGCAATTAAATTTATTAACATATTTACTTTTACCATGGCGCATACACGTTTGCCGATATCAGCGCACAACACAAGAGGGCATGAGGTCGCAACGTTCAATTGTTTTCACAATTTGTCATCATTTATTCACTGAATTGATTAAAGTCACCGTTACTTAAAGAAAAGGACAATAAAATGACGTGTCATCTCGCTTTTCGCTGTTGATTATTCTTGCGATTACATAAAACACTGTCTGAGTGTAGGCAAGCAAACAAGTCCAAACCCAAATGCGAATGAGTGAAATATTGAAAGTAAATTTATGGATTTCACTAAATATATATAGGCGGTGTTACAGTTACTTAATGAAATGGAAAAATGGAACTAGACGCCTACGTGCGACGATTTTCTATTCGGTATATCGCAACAGGTGTCCTTTTAAATTATTTCAGGTCGAGGATATTTTGATAAACATTTACAATTTACTTTTTACAATGTCGACATATTTAGATAATAAATATGATGGGACGGATTATTTATTATAACTATAACCATATAATCACAATATGTTCCTTTCTATTGATTTTATTTGTTTAATTAACCAGCTTTAAGACAAAAATCTCATTTTATTCAATTTGCCTATACAAGACAAATATTCCACTTTTAGCATTACATACAACAGCTAAAAAAAGTTGTAGTTCCTGGTGATATTATTTAGTGTTTTCCTGAAATGCAAAAAACTTCATTTATCATTGATAACGAAGAAATTAAATAACAATCATCACACAAAAGGCACACAAATGATTTAAATGACACCTTAAGGACAATTAGAAATAGTATGCTAGCAGGTATAAATATAAGTGACAAAGTCGAATATTCGATAAACATATTGCTGTGCAAGAAAATCGACAAAACTGTGTCAACGCCCTAGTAGTTTTTTTCGAAGACATGCCAAAGTGAAGTAAGTACTATGGTAAGAAAATTGAAAATTTAAAATCTTGTGGATGTATATAGTCATACAGTAGGTCTATTGAAAGAAACATTAACCTTTTGCCGAAACAATAACATGAATGAATAAGTGCCAAGTATCCAGATCAGTTAAAATTAGCCACTGTAGTACCTTTGTACAAGAATGGACATAAATCGACAAGGAATAACTAGTGTTGTCGAACATTTTTCTAGAATCGTGCAGTTTCTGGAAAAACGCAGCAGTAACAGATATGTAGAATGGTAGTAACTATTCTAGAGGCGAATGACAAAAAAAACAGGATATAATGGTAACTTGTGACCGAAGCAAAGCATATGATAGATAGGGATGAGCTAGAAGTGACTTTTCAATACCTGTGATCACAGTAACAGTGATTTTGAAATATCAGTGAAAATTAAAGGTGATTGTGATCACGACTTACATTGATATAGGCAATATGCATGCATGTTAAAAATATAGTAATAATTCCTATATGCATATGAAATTAAAAACCACCCTTCAACCCTTAGGGCTGTTCTCTCTTGTAAATTTTAAAACGTGCTACTAGAGAAATTACTTGGATTTAATTTTTTTTAATTTGGTATATTATATTTATACACCTTGAACTAACTGCTACCACTAAAAAGTACATTTCAACCCTGCTTGTAAGGGTTGTTCTCTGTTGTACTTTTTAAATTAAAATATCCTACCGGAGAAATTTCTTAGTTGGTTTTCAGTGGAAATAGTTAGTTAATGGTGTATTAATGTAATATACACAATATGAAAAATTAAACTTCATGTTTCAGCAGTAGCGCCTTTTTCTTCCAAATTCACAACAGAGAACTACCTTTACATTAGGATTGTGGGGTGGTTTTTGATGGTAATAATGAGATATTAACGCAATACTTTCTTGAACAGAATTTTATTTATTTATATTTTTTATTTGCGCCGGTGGCATCTTTTCTTTTCTGGTCAGCAAATTACTGACGTTAATATTGCTGTAAATTCTGTTGTACCTAATTATTGTAGGCACCTACACCATATATAAATTAAACAAAGCTAATTTTTGATATAACATTTTCCATGAGATTAGAGAGAGAGAGACATTTTTTTAAAAAACACTATTTCGGTATCAGGGGACTTCAAAAGGACCTGCAAAAATCTTGAGGTCGAAAATTTTCGTCATCACAGTACTTCCATATGCTACGTAGGTACAAGAAAATAAAAACTAACATTTTGTGAATTTAAATAATAAAATAATACTATACTATGTGTACGCTTTCTAGTGTTATTGCTATAGATATAAATTAAAATAAGTTGATAATGCACGAGAAAATATATAGGTATTTCATGGACTGGATAGTTAAAATACATGAAATATGACACACCCAAAGTGAAGTATATTCATGTTTTTCATTCTTATCACCAATTTCAAAATATTTGAATTATTGTAAAGGAAAATGTAACTATTAAATGGTGGAATATTTAAAAGCGCGCGCGCACACACACACAATGTAAAGTTTTTTTTTTGCGAAACAATAAGTGTTTTTCCATAAACTAAACAATGTGTCATTCCAAATTAATGAGTCCGTTTAAATATTATTGAAAAGCATCCAGAAAATATATATCCAATTTTCAATGACTTTTCGGGACAATTGCATCTACGTAGCAACAAAATACATCGATACATTTCGTAACTGACTGAAAAATTCTATCTCTTAATAAATCGCTATAGAATGCATACTTTGCAAGATATTCGACAAAAAGTGCTACTCCCTAAGAGTAAAAGTGTTACTTCCGGTACAAATTTTGAAATTTCATTTATACAAAAAATATTGCAAATCTAGCACTAAATACTTTTGTACTCTTGATAAATATATATAGAATGCATAATTTTCGACATATTTGCAAAAAATCGCTATTCGATAACAGTAAAAGTGGTACTTCCGGTCTGAATTTTGAAATCTTTTTTATACATAAGATATTGAAAATTATGTTCTAAATACTTTTATACCCGTAACGTACCTGTCTAAAAAGCATGACTTGCGAAATATTCGCAAGAAACTGATTTTCGATGGATATAAAAGACCTATTTCCGGTAGGAATTTCGAAAAACTTTTTAAATAAAACTGTTCTCAATTTTAATTTTAAGTACATATGAATTCTTTATAAATTTGTTTAAACTTAGTAGATGACAAAATATTGGCAAAATTCGATTTTTTCACTGAAGTAAACTGCTACTTCCGGTCTACCGATTTTACTGAAAAACTTATCAGATCTCAAGAGGGAGATTGTACACGTAAATACAAAATTTGGAATTGATATCTACAGCGGTTTGACCGCTATCGTGCTCACACACACACACAGGCAGACAGACAGACAGACAGACACACAGACATTTTTTAAAAACCACTTTTTTGGTATTAGGGGACTTCAAAACGTGGATATCTGCAGAAATCTCGAGGTCGAAAATTTTCATCATAACAATACTTCCTTATACTACGTATAAGAAAGTAAAACAGCCTCCACGTATCAACCAGCAGAAAGCACCTATTATGCCAACTTCCATACTATAGTTACATACAGAATTGTCATAAAGGGCAGGACTGCGTGAGCTATGGTCATTCAAATTCTATATATGTCACTTTTATAAATACATTTTTTTTGTATGTGTGTTGTGATTATTTTATTTTTATATGAAAACTAATTCTAATTTTCTTTTAACTATTTATACTAACACGTCATGTAATTCTTTTTGTGGAAAATAAATATTATTATGACTACTACCATTTATTTTTATTTCCTAAAAGTTTTGTACGAGTATAATATTATATTACTCCATTTATAACAAACTAGAGTAGATTTTCAGTACACCGCATACAAAAGAGTACAATAAATAAATATGATAAATAAATGATAATCATAACCCGCAGGTAATGTAAGCTTTTAGTTTTTGATGAATTATATTCTATTCAAAAAAACGTACCAAAGTCTACTTAACTTAACGTACTTTTGATAATCTCTAATACGTTATAAAACTAATTAACTTAATCTTTAGCGATGCTTACAATTCGTAAAAATCGATAAACGCCACACATGCTGTTCTGCAGAACATACTTTTTCTATGTAAAAAAGATTAAAAACAAAATCGAATGAGAAACATTCTAGAAGCGGCGACGCTGATGTATTGTTATTTGGTCAATGCCTGACGGCAAAAAAAAAGTTAAAGAAGGCCGGTCCAGAATCTTGTCAGTTCGGTTAATAACCTAGAGCGATAAAAGGAAACGCGATTCTCATCCATATGGTCGGTCAGTACGAATTCCGAAACCATAAAATATTTTCATTCTCACATCTCACGTGTGTGGTGGAATGAAGTACAATAATAACAATACATCCAGACCATTCAAAGCGACTACGATCTATTGTCGATATTTTGACGTTGACATATTTCATATAACAATAGAAATCCCATCGTTTAAAATGACCATTATTTGAACTGCTACACGAAACTATATCACGTCCTTTTTTTACAGCTTGTTCATAATGTATACATACAGTAATAACTTAAAAGGGGCGTAAGTCTTACTCTTAAACAGCCTGACTAACACTATTTATCTATATGGAGTTCATGCGTTCACGATAGTGAGTTATACTGAGCAATACCGAAATTGAAAGCAAATAAACTTCATAATCTAGGGAATTTGAATTTCTTTACTGAATAAAAGTACTTTTTTTTTATGAAGAGTTAACTAATAATTAGTAATAATTACTGGATATAAGTAAAATAAAACACTCAATTAAACTTTGAATAAGAGTATCATGAATCTTCACAAAGTAACAGCCGAAAGTGTTACATATATATTAGTAATAATTATTTTCATATGTATATGTTATCTGGTTATCTTTATGATATATTTGGTCAGATACTTTTATAATTTAATTTTACTTTCGTATACGTAGTATAAGGAAATATTATGATATGAACATTTTCGACATCGAGATTCTTGCAGATGTTTTGAAGTCCCCTGACACTAAAAAAGTGTTTTTTTAAAAGCGTCTCTCTCTGTCTTTCTCTCTCTCCCTCTGTCTCTCCCCCCTTCCTCCTTCTCTCTCTCTCTCTCTCTCCCTCTCCCTGTTTGTGTATGTGTGTGTGTGACCACGATAGGGGCAAAACGGCTAAAGCTATCAATATAAAACCTTACTTATTTACGAATATAATCTTCCTCTTGAGATCTGATTAGATTTTCAGAAAAGCTGGAAGTAATAGTTTACTTTAGTGAAAATTCAAAACTGAATTTGAGGAAAAAGTTTTTCGAAATTCCTACCGAAAGTCGGTTTTTTTCCTCTTCGTGCACGTAACACAATATTACAAACTTTTTCAACCATTTCTGCAATCAATATATATTTTGATGGTTCAGGATGGTCTTCGTCGTCGAGACTCATTATCTTCACGTTTTAAGTATGCAACCTTGCGAGAAAAGGTAGCCGGCCTTCGAAGAAGCATCGTTGCCCAATATCTGCTGCACATCTGTCAAAATTTCGTATGTTATTCTTCTTTAAAAACATGTACCACGAATAGCACTTGTATCGATTTTACAACTTTCACTACACGCACATTCTTCAAGCAACGGTATCTGCGAAACAAAATGTGAGACAATATTGAAAATTCAAATATTCTCTTGTAAACCCATTGGTCTACTTTAAAATAATACCAAGAGACGGACATAATAACGTTAAATAATCATAATAATAACGTTAATAACTGTCGACAATGAATATTTAAAGAAAAATTGAAAATGAGAATAGATATACCCCAAAATATATCTAGAAAGTCCCTGCTGTGGGACAACTAATATTTCAAATCAAAAGTAAATGTTGGTAATAAAAGAAAACCCTAAAACAATCTAATATGTATCCCTCTTTTTGAATGCTGTATATAGCCAGGTAAGCATTTATTCTGAAGATTTACCAAATTAGTTAGTAACTTTGTGTGCATGAGATATCTAATTTGAAACATCTTTAACTGCAAATACATTCGTCGACCAAATGCCATTCTGTCTTTACTAATACATACAAATTACAAAGTACATACTAGTTTATCTGCAGAAGCAGCAATTTTTCGACATGCGACTAAGGTCGTAAAATTATTTTTTAAGTGATCCTTATTAAATGAATCGTAAACGATTATAAGAAAGTAATAGCTTCCAAAATTATTATTTTCAAATTATTTTATAAGCAAGTTCATAAAGAACACGACGATAAATACTTGACAAAAAAGAAATAAAGAATATTAATTAATAAACATTATATTTAAGTATATTTCAAATGGCTCATGATTATGAAGATTTCAGTTAAGTATTACATGAGTATGAACTAAAAAATGTCAAGGATTGTGAACACATAATCCCTTATCTAAATTTAAGACTTCGTAAAATCGTCTACTCTGCCTTACATACTTACGCTTCTATTTTCGTATATACACACATATATGCTGTAGGTACACTCATTTTATGTATGTACAAACATTTACCACGAATGTGTATTATTTTATTGGGTTACTCAACACTCGAACGTTATACGCGAGATAAATATTTGAGGAGATTAAAGTCACGCTACACGAGCAACTTCACTCGGAGTCTAAGTGCATCGTGTTTCTATTTTTTTTATTATTATTATTATTTGTCGCATTAGAAGTCAAGTAGATAGGTCAATAACCAGTGGCGGTTTAGAACATTAAGAAGTAGGCGTACAAATGTTCCGGAGCAACAAAAATGATTCATATTCAAAGCGGTTTTATATATTACGACCGGACGATGTGTGAGCGTGTATAATTTAATGTACACTTCCAATACATTACTGTTAAGAACTTAGATAATCTTAACTTTTACTACGCCCATATTATAAAACGAAGTATAGGGAATAAAAGTAGGAATTGAAAGTGTTTTTCAATATTTGGTCCGACAAACTTTATAGCATAAACATTAAATATTCAAATCTGTATATGAAAAAGCCATCAGAAAATTATTAATGTATACACATTGAAAGATGTTTTAATGTCTAGCAAATGCTTTGACATATACTTGTGATAATATTAATAAGAACATTCTTATTATTTGCTAAATATTTTTTTTGTTGTAAATTTTTACACGAACAACTAAGCTAAGCTAGAAATATTTTTTTGGATTAATATCTCATTTGCAAAATTATTTAATGTTTTATTGTTTTTGTTATTTAAATAACAGTTCTAATGACAACTGAAAATATATGATAGAAATGTCACATTACATAAAATATGTTTGAATTACGTATTCCACAGAAGTCTGTCTTGAACAGTAAAACTATTTCTTGAATACATTATTCAATGGACTGAATGTAATGTATCATCTATATTGAGTATCCCAGAATTATTAAACTCAAAAATATCAAGAACTCTTATACCATTTCTTTTTGTTTGAAAACAATTGCAGTTAACATTCCAAATACATTCCAATGGTGGCTGATGGGAGCTCCTGTCAAGTAAAATAAAAATAATATTGGGAACTTCACTTCTGTAGCAAATTTGAATTAAATATAAAGAACAATTATATAATAATAATTATTATTACTATTATTATGTTCAAAATGGTTGCAAGCGGCACACACAATAAGAAATTTCTAATAGTTTCTTGTACCAGGATTCGACAAAAACTCGCCACACCTGTTATATACCGTGCCTTCAAATACTTTCCTCATTGGAGACGGCCATGATTTTTTTTAATGGTTGGTGACAGTGCACGTAATCGAGATACAAACGCATCGTTCTGACAGTTTGGTTATGTTATGTAAATAATAATAAGGCGTCTTAAGTATGACAACTATCAGAATTTGAAGTTTTCAAAAGCTTCGCATGTGCATAATAGTAGTTTATACAAAGAATCAATAATGACAGTTATTATATAATAGTGATTAATATAATACGTATGTACTTTATTGTTTAGTCGTCGATAAACATTAATTACTTAATTCCTTAAAAAAACAGCCTACTCTAATGAGGAAAGTATTTGAAGGCACGGTATAGTCGAGTCATTTTGGCAACCGACACGGCCAAAGTAAGAACTAAAGACGACGATTCAATACCACTACAAATTTCGATCAGCCGGAACAATTTCAAAACAATAAAATTAAACTAATTAATTAATATTTCGGAAGATATACCTTCCCATAGTAAACTACTATTACATGAAAGCCAGTTACAAATTAAATATCATAAATAAAGATATTTAATATTATTTTTTCTAGACCTATATTTTATATAACATTTGGCTATACTGTTTAGGAGGCAACATTGTTAACAAATTTAAAATGTTTAGATGACAATTATAACAAATGTCAAAAGATAATTATGTCAAGTGTCAGAGTGTATCAATATTATTATTTATGACAGTCCTGAAATAGCTTTTGTAGGCTATATTACTTGACAGGTAAAATTTCGCAACATCTCAAATTGGACGCCATTTTAATTTAGCAGATGTGGCAGGTTCATGTACGAGGATTTGAAAAACCCACCACACATGCTAGTTATATAAAATATGCTGGGAATAATATGTATAATTCTGAAATTCATTTGAATTTTAGCCATTTTTACGTTTTACATTTCCAGCCCTGGTTTAATTCAAAGGAATAGTCAATCTTCACACTGAAGTTAGTTTTAGTAGTGATTTTAAAAATTATTGACATAAACTGATCAACTTTAGCCGAATATAAATTCAAAATTACAGGTTATTAATACTATTCCATCATATTGGCTATGTTGTAGTAGCACGTAAGCCTGATCATATAATTATACAATGATGTTTATTTTGTAAATTAAATATGTAGGCACGACTCTGGCAGTAGAACAAATAAAAGAAGACATTTCCAAGTGTTAATAACTAACAAAATTTCTAAAACGAAATGCGTAAGTCAATCACAAACACGCGTTACTATCTCCAGCACTTTATATATAACTAGCAGTTGTGGTGGGTTTTCAAACCCTTGTACAAGAAACTGTTACGGCGTTCTAAAGTTTGTGTGTCGTTTGCAGTCAACCATTTTGAATATTTGTATACAGTTGGTCTTTCAATTGAATTCAAATTTGCTGCGTAGCTTTCAAGTGTTATTTACAGCAAATTTTCTTAATATTACTTTTTTTTTGTCAAATTTGACAGAAGCCCCCAGCATATTATGAAGTTATATGGAATGTTAACTGCATTCGTCTTTGAGCATAAAGTAATTAGGGTGCAATATGAAAAAAGAAAGGGTGATCGTGATGGTATAAGAATTTTCGATACTTCTGCGTTTTATACGACGGAATTTAAGAAAGTGTTTGATGTCGTTTAAAACTGCTTTCGTTTCATCATTGTATCTGTACTCAAATAAAGAAGGTAATACCTGTATAGAAAATTCTGGGACCGCTGCACATATACAAGTGTCTCAGCGAAGCAACAAAGCCTTTTATCTATAATGAGTAGTATAAGCTAGAAATATTTTTATTTATACTGGGTGTTCGAGAACAATGAACACAAACTTACATTTTTTTATAAAATGCTATGCATTCTATTACTTTTTATGATAGATCTTAAAATGTTTATTAAATTTACACATCTTTGTATTAGCTGATTTCTAAATATTCCAGAGATATAGTAATTTTTCGGCAAAAATTGTAGAGATATTGACAAATTTATACAACCGAAAACGAAACAGATTGAATATCTCGAAGGAGAAAACTTTTTTGAAGAAACGCAAAAACAGGTCGATTTTTGATCCAAGGGGGACACCCTTCCATCATATCTTCAACTGTGATACGTCATTCCCCTCCCCTCCATCACTCTAACCATTACAATTTAAATAGGGAAAGTACTAAATACGATACATCATTGAAAAGGTAATTGTACGGAGAATTCAGCAATGTGATTGTTGGTTGCGCTATTTTTGATTTTAGCGCCCTCTAGCGGGTAAAAAAACGGTTACGTATTTCACAATGTGACACATCATTTCAAAGCTAATTTTATTAGCAATTTAATGCACAATTGAAAAAAAATTAAATAATCGAAACACCTTGCAGAGCTCTAATATTAGAAACTACGAACTTATTAGTTTACAAAAGACACTGACAGTCTGTACTTGAGAATGATGACAAATAAATGTCAAAAATATTACGTATTTAGTTGCTAATAAAATTAGCTTTGAAATGATGTGTCACATTGTGGAATACGTAACCGTTTTTTTTCCGCTAGAGGGCGCTAAAATCAAAAATAGCGCAACCAACAATCACTTTGCTGAATTCTCCGTACAATTACCTTTTCAATGATGTATCGTATATACTACTTTCCCTATTTAAATTGTAATGGTTAGAGTGATGGAGGGGAGGGGAATGACGTATCACAGTTCAAGATATGATGGAAGGGTGTCCCCCTTGGATCAAAAATCGACCTGTTTTCCCGTTTTTTCAAGAAAGTTTTCTCCTTCGAGATATTCAATCTGTTTCGTTTTCGGTGGCCCACTCAGTATGAAATAACAAGTAACGATGAAACATCTACTGTGATCTCAATTAGTAAAGATATCATTCGAGGACGTGAATTTTATGGTTTTGCAAAATTTAACGCAATTTCTTAAGAATACCATTCGCTCAACTTAATTTTTTTTTTTTTAAATTAAATGGAACACTATATTTACATGGTAGTAAAAACTACTAAATTTGCTTTCTCAATATACCTACTTTCTTGCCTCTGTTGGCAATGTTGTAAAATTTATGGAATATCATATCTGAATAAACCTGATTATATGATATGAGTTATTCATGTAGAAAAATATTTTTCACACTGACACATTTATATGAAAAATATTGATTTCTAAGTATGAAAGTTTAAAATCCCGAACCGACTAATACGAAAACGTCCGAAATTATCGGCTCAAATAATAGTTATTTAAAAATAATGGATATATTGAATAATCAATCTAGAAATCTGAAATGAAAAACTATGTTTGGTGTACTTCAAGGATGAATCCTCAGACCTTTGCCATTTATAATTTTCACAAATTAAGTACATAATGTTATTAGCATTTAATAATGTCGGCCTAAGCAATTAGTAATTTACGAAGTTTATTACAGATATGTATGCAGAATGAAAAGACAATATCCTTTACAGTGCATATGCACTCTAAACAATATATTTCGAATTTGAAATAAATTTAAAATCTTCAATTCCACTTTCTTCGGGATATCTCTTCAAATTACAAATGCTAAAGATGATCATTAAATATCAGCATCTATTATAAGTTCTACTTTAGGTAGGTATACAAGGAGTAGTAGTAATAAAATAAAAATCAGAAGATATTGACGAATAAGATATGCCATCAATAGCACGGTACATATACTACTACTCCTACTATTGTTGGCTAATTAAATGAGCATTGTTTTCGACATTTGAAGTTGTATTACTTCCAAACAATTAACTTGCATGTTCATTACATGAGCGAGCACACATATTGAAACAAAAAATAAACTAGTCATTATCTATTAACGGTTGTAATTGTAATACTAGTGATGAATATTGATTTTTGCGAATAGTATTATTAATAGCAAAACCTTCAATAGACATTGCAGCCTTTCTTCAGACAGAATTACACCATAGGATGAGTCACATTTATTAACACAATAATAAATTACTATAGACTTATAGAATAATCAAAAAAAAAAATGTAGACAGAATGAACGTAATTTTGTCGCTATTAATAAGTTTTCTCACGGAGCATTTATAAAAGAATTTTTTATGACATCATGCAAAGGAAGTCAATGCATTAATTACCTTTACATACCATTCGAAATTTTTACATATCAATTAAATTAAATTTATCAATCGCAATAAAATCTGACGCAGTATATTAAAATGATCAATGCCCGGTTCATTAAGAGTTAGTGTTCAGAAATAAATGGCTCCGATTCACGTGGGAATTGACTATATCACAGGCCTTGTGTATTTTAAACTTGAAAGTGTCTATGGGTCTCTGATTGTGAAAACAAAAATCGTTAAAACATTTTCATTTTTTGTTTTTGTTCCCGTAAAACACAGTTCTCAAAGATAGATATCTCGCGTCAATATACATCATACTGTGAAAAATATGAATAGACCCGGTGAGATACGTAATAAATCAAAATTAGCGTAGTCTAAAAAAATTAGCAGAGGAAAAGCACACTCTTAAAATTAGATCCTCATGAAACGCAAATTATTAGCAAGGTAATAGCAAGATAGGATATCAAAACAAGCCCCAGTGGTAAGAAGAACTTTGAAGAAATCTGGCGTATTAGTGGTAGTTAAACAAAATCTTAATCATCACGATAAAACGCAATTGAAGTTTTATGTATACTTGGAAACTAACACATGGTGAGACCCTGATTGGCACTAAATTTGTGAACTGACAAGTCCAAAATTCATTACTGCACAAGCAAACGTCAGTATGCCAGACAATTATTAAGGGTATTTCTTCGGGATTGCAGGCTACCCTGGGTGTGCATTTCAGCGAATGGTATTAGTGATTTTATGAAAATTGTAAATGGAAAGGAACTAGCAACAAAGGCATAGAAAAATTTATTCAAAAACATTTAGTTTAAAAAATACCCATGAAATAGCTAATATAATAGCATAACTATACAACACTTCAATATTATAAGTCTTTTGTGGGCTATTTCCATGGTTGGTTGGATTATTTTATCCGACGTTTCAGCAGATAATCTCCTGCCGTCTTTAGGGTTGCATAACCAAGGATGAAAATAATCCAAACACCAACTCAAATTACACTCCATCATCGACAATTATACGTCATGGGTTAGAAATCCGGTATGGGCCCCAATTAAACAGGTCTTTCAGGCAACATGAAATAACCATTATCAAACTTGCCAAGGACGCCAAACCACCTAACAACCTTCCTTCACAAAGAAAGAAGCAACAAAGTCACCCTCAATGACTTAATTGTTAGACTTCGAATTGGAAGCATCCAAGCGGAGAGAATTACCAAATAAGCAAGCCAAGCACTAATTAGGAAGAGAATCAACCATCCCCGGTTCAGCAGGCTATGGCTCAAGTAATAATGTGAGGACATCAAGCTGGATATCAGAAGCATAAGGAGATATGAAGAAAGTAATTAACATATCCAGTAAGAAAATTGATTAAATAATAATTTCAGTCCCGAAGAAAGACATGAAATTCTCGACAGCTCCTCCTAAACCTCAACATGGTAGCAGCAATAGAAGTGGTAGCACAGAAAATCCAACAACCGCAGCTAGCAGAAGAATACAGACAAACCGGACAGGTTACTGAATATTCTACCGGTAGACAAAAGAAACAAAACAGTAATTATGGACGTATAAGTATGAGATCAAAGTACAAGACTTGCTAAGGGCAGGACAATACAAAGAATTAAGAAGAGATCCAACAACATTTGTGGAAATTCAAATATACAAAACTCTATAAAGATAGAGCAGCCATCCCCAACCCCAACATCATGTATAGAGTTACACCACATTACAGTAAGCAATCACACTTGTACAGAATACTACCGGAAATTCACAAACCTGACATCTCTAAAACCAACTTTCAGTTTCAGACGCTTTCCGTGCCATCCGCTAGTAACACCGATATAATAACACCTATATCAGGAAACGCCCACTCGGAAAAATTGCGACCGGAAGACATAATGGTTAGTTTTGATGTCACTAGCTTGTTCACGGACGTACCGACAGAACCAACGCTAGCTATAATCTCGAATAGACTTCCATCAGAATACAGGTTTTAAAGAAGAAGTATATTCTGTCCCCCGAAGACCTTAGTAGTTAGTACACTTGGACAATAAAAATCTAGATAAGATAACACAATTCGATCTCCACAGCCGACACTAAAAAAAATTGAAGAATACACATACACATGCAAATTAGAAATTCCGAAAATGAGTTTGGCAAGAAACATCTCTTCTCAGGGTTAGCCTGAAGATGGTAGAAGACTATCTGCCAAAACGTCGGATATTCGAAATCCATCCAACGATGGAAATAGCTCCAACACTTGCTCAAATTAGACTCCATTGTCAACAATTATTAGAGTCATTTGGGATTACCCAAAGGAATCATAAAAGGACACCAAAGAATGTGAATGAGTTGTGGGCAATATTAGAGGATAAACGGTACAAAATCCGCAATGATTTTTAATATGCAAAACTTAGGTTCCCAAAAGGTGATAACCACGATTACATTTAAATGGGATCTTACAAATTACTTTTAAAAAATGCTATTATGAAATCGGTTGCAAAATCAAACAACAAACAAATATACATGTCTAATAAGAAGTTATAGTGACATAATACTTATTTATGTTTATTTTTGTATTACCATTTTTATAAAATATTTTTATACTGCTTTCTTTTGCACAGTGGTGTATATAGAAACAACTATGATAAATTCAATAAAATCATAAGAAGTATAAACAGTTATAAATTTAAATAAATAGTCTAAACTTTTCTACTGCTTAGACAAAAGTATGAGGTCATGAAAATCTGTGCGCAGTATGACGTAATGGACATGGATACGACTACTATTGGTCGTTTTTACTTCAATATTAGTGCATTGCGTTTGTAATGCATTTTTCTCTAGGGACACGCAGTTTATTCTGATATGAAATGATAAAGCATGTGCGAAAATTAATTAGAATAGAATTCTCAAAACAATTAAACTACTGGCGTACTGATATTTCAAAATCAGCAATAGCTGTGCCAGTAGAATTCAATTTACAGTTCGACCAGGTATGGTATATTAAATATTATTACGGTAATTAGTAGTAAGCAAAAAACAATGACATCAATAGCAAATCAATGTGAATCCCCTCAACTGTTTCGCGTATAACATTGGTTAGGTAAACAAACAGAAGAATTCGACTTTGTAACCAAGGTGACGGACTTCTTGTGTTATACAAAATAACACAGGAAAAACCCAACCTACTTGATATACATTACAAGAATTACTTTACTTTGATACGCGTACAAAACAATACAGACATTCTTCTTAAATAATTAATATATTCTAAGATAGACCATGACATTGAAATCGGTTATATTTTCCGTTGTTTTGTGTTTCAATCGAATTTAAATTTAATTTATTTCTCTTATTGATTTATATCAATAAGTTAATAGATAAGTATGCATAATTATTCGTACATTTAAATAATGGAGTCTCTATGAATGTACTTTCAAAATTTCTTTGGCACAAAATGGATCTTAACTAGGTATAGACTATGCGTGAATTACGGGCATTGCTGATATTACTTTTATGGCTTTATCTATACATATATGCACTGCACTTATTTAATGCAGTCCCTACATGATTTAATAGTCTTAAAAAAGATTACTTTTAAACTCTCAGATACACAGATGAGTCACTAAGTAAACTTAAAAATGTGTCAAAAAGCTTTAATTCTCTTTAATAAATTATGAAGACGATAAGGTAATCTAGGAATACAATAAGCAGGTATATACTAAACACTGATTATTGTAATACAATAAGAAAACTCTCATATTCTTGAATTAATGAAAATACTGACTTGAATGAAGCACGCCCATTCGCGGCAAAAATTCTCTACCTATCACGTGAAATGGATTGTGGAAACTTTATAAATGCATGCAGAACACGTAGATTATCAACTTCTTCTAAATTAGAAAGATTCTCCAAAGCATATTATAATTGTGTTCACATAAAGAATATCTTTTTATAAAGATTAATTATTTAAATAATTATTTGCTTCTAATACAAAATCGACATTTTGCCGACCCTGATTCAATGTGTGGCGTCTCTAAAACATACGTTTCTTGTATTAATGAAACAAACAAGTGCCAATGAGTAACCATTTAACAGAGACCAATCTACAAAAATACAATAAACAACGTTTATCTAAAATTCTAAACCACTTTCATCATACGAATTAGTAATCACCTATGAATGAGAATAACTACGGCGTGATAAAATAAAGAAACACTTGCTTTCTCACAGCTAAAATTCCTGATTTTGCACAGGTGATTGTATGTATAAGTCGAGTTTAACAAAATTTCCAAACCGTAACTTTCATGGAATTCACAATCGAAATGTACATTAATTAACATAAAAAATTAATATATTAAAACTAATCCATATTAGTATGGAAAAATAACACTATCGTTAACCTTGTAATTTCTTCAATATAGGTCTTTCCAATGTATGTATAAGTTTTTAAATTAACTTATAATAGTAATACGTATTTATGTATATGTAAATCATGCATAGTTAATAAATAATAGAAACCTGCACTTTGTATTGCAATATCGACTGACAGATACTGTTTACATTAACCAATGATAATTTTTATCTATATAAACAGATCTGCAATTAATAAAACTGAATAAATTTAATTAAAAAATTTATTAAATTTAGTTTTAAATCTGTATAGATTAGGAATGATTTAAAAAATTTAATTCAATTTTTTAATTAATAATATTTAGGTGTTAAAAAACAGAGTTTCTAATTATCTTTATTAACAGACTCTCAAATAAATAAATGAGTAGGTATATAGTATATTACCGTTAAGCAGTAAAATGTAAAAACCTAACAGAGCGATACCTATTATTTACATAGCGAGAATAAGCATTTTCACAAAATAAAAATTATCACACAACACTGAATTATATTTTAATTACAATAACAAATTTAGAAATCATGTTTTTATGTCCATTTATAATGATTAATTACTTTTAAAGTTTAGTTTGTCTGCAAACATTATTTTAGTAGGTGTCGTTAATATTCTTTTATTAGTTACGTTGTTTTTATATTCCATAGATAATAAAAATATTAAGAGGACTTCTGTATAGATAATTTGCTTACGCTGCGGCACATAGCAGAAAGAATCAGACTAAAGGAAGAAAACTTCACGTTATGTCTATAAATCTAAAGAAATCATTTGACTCGGTTCCCTTTCAAAAGCTATGGATTACTTTAGAACGAGCTGGTGCATAAACGCAATAAAAGCACTGTACAAAGAAAATCAAGCTCTCATAAAAGCTGGTAACAAAATCTCTATAAAAAAAAAATGGGCGTGCTTAAGACCACACGGCAGAAGTGAAAACTTCATCAAGGCGAGGTTAATAATACGAAATACAACTTTTTTTTCGTCTATATTCATTTACATTTACATTTTCCATTTTCGTTCTATATTACATTTAAAAAATATATATTTATTAGTACATTTCGCTCGGTCTGATCCCCTTAGTCGACTCGAGCCGACTTTACCCGAACGAGCGTTACATAGCCGAGCGCGACGGTTCAGTCTTGTTCAGTGCCCACACTCAACGCGCCCATAGAAGTTATCACTTCAAAAATAACAAAACGCCTATATTACAACTACTCAAAAGTGTATCAATATGTTACTAATAATTTGTTTAACAATATATAACGTGTGTATAAATTGTCGCAAAAACTACACGCAGCGACATTCTTTGATCGGTTCTGAATAACAAACCTTAATGCTAAAATGTCGTATCATGCTTTGTTTGTAATCATGGGGTTCTTGAAATTCAGACTTTTAGTGCGTAACTAAGCCTTCCTCTTCGATATCTGTCAAAAGGGATAGCTGCAATTTAGTTTAAAAAATAATTTTTACTAGTATTATTTCGTGAAAGTTTTCGTTTTGATTAAAAAGTTTGTTTTTAACATTTCTTCATTAATATACTTTCACGAAAAACACATTTGACAACGTTGTAGAGCAATGAGTTTATATTTCAATGTGATTTCAATCAGTATCATTATTGCCAAATTTTGACATTTACCTGTGCATTTAATTCGACTATCGTGTTTTATGTTGTGTAAACTCGGCTTCTCGTGGATATTTATATTGTTTTGATTAGTTGTTGTGCTACTGTGTTGTGATGGGCATAATAGTTCGAATCGATGAACTAGTTCATGCGAACTAATTGATACGAAAGAACTAGTTCGTAGGAATAGTTCATGAAGAACTACTTGTAACTTCTAAAGAATAGTAGTATAAATGCTTTGTTTTGTAACACAGTATTCTTTACCGCTTCAAATATTAATTGTAAATCCGAAAATTTATGAGAAAACTATAGGTAGACTCATTTAGTATTTTACAATAATATTTCTAAACTAACAACCAATAATTACCATATAATAACATTAATAATAATAATTTATTGCCCAACGGATAATCCAATAACAGGACAAACAATAAAGTACAAAAATTGTATACATACATTTCAGAAATTAGAAATTATTACAAAATAAGATGTATAAGTAAATTCTATTAAAATAAAGTGTCATCAAAAATAAGCTCCACTGTGCGACAATAGTTGTTACAGGAGAAAAAGATAGTAAGTTGATTCTAGGAAGGGAGAAAGTAGGGGAAGATCGGGAAGAAATACGCGGAATAAGGAAATTTATGCAGTAGCTTCCAAATAAAACGCGCACCATGTCTTTCACGACGCGACGTCAAGGACTGCATTCCATGTCGTGCCAAAAGCGTAGCGTAATCCATATTGCGCACAAGATAAGAGCCGTCAATTTTGTATGACAAAAACTTCAGGAATCTTCTCTGAATCTTCTCAACCATTAACTGGAGGTAAGTGTAATGTGGTGCCCAGACTGGGGAAGCATACTCAAGTTTGCTAGCAACAAAGCTGAAGAATAAAGTTTTCAGTAGACTGATATTGTTGAAATGCTTGCAGGTACGTATAACAAAACCTAAGGTTTTAGAGGTAACAAGACATAAATTTGAAATATGTGGGACAAAGGTTAGACGGCTGTCAAAAATCACACCAAGGTCTTTAAATTCGTTGACCTCAGAAAAATTGTGATCGTCAATCACATAAGTGGATGGAATAATGCTACGCTTCCTAGTAAAAGTCATGTGGCAACACTTGTCAACATTCAGAACTGGTCCATTACACATGCACCATTCACTGGTCATATTCAAATTCTCCTGCAGAAGTAATACGTCGTTCCAGGTCTTGACGGATTATAGAGATTATAAAAAATTGAATTATAGTACAAGAGAGTTTAACACTATAATAAGACGATTCTACAAAGAGTAGAGCGGTTCTCATCCATATACATATATTACTGCATACGTAAAGCTTAATAATACAAAATGATTCTTTATAATTAGTAAATCTACAAGTTCCCTTTAATCCTCTCATAGTTTAAGATTTTTTATTTTAGTAAAGGACCCGTCGTTGTGGGGGAGATAACGTGAAAAACTGTATCTAGGAGTTTTTGAATTGGTAAAAAAGAAGATTGTGTGTTCCTGCCAGGTCTGACTCCTGCGAACAAATTTTTTCTAAAGCGAGTCAAGTGCTATGCGAAAAAAGAAGTAGACTCACAAGCAAAAAATTTAAAGAAATTAGGTTTCTTATCATAATTTATAATTCACTTCTTAAGTTCATCCATTGGCGGTGTTTTTATTATTTATGTTGTGCTAATATGAAATATGTGTTTTATTGAAATAATAAGTTATTAAAATTATTATTACTTTATCCAAATAATAATGTTTTTAGAAATGCGCAGAACATTTATTTTATTTTATACACATGTGTATCTGTCATATAAGTAGGTAAATAAAAATTATTATTTATAAAACATATTTTCAATTTTAGTAATATTTTACATACAGGTCTATAAGGAATGAATTTAAAACCACGCCCACTAAATTTGTCTGACCAAAAAGTAGTTCGCCGAGAACTAGTTCGCTTGGAAATTGCGAACTAGTTCATTTAGTTCTATGAGAAGAATCGGTTTTTTGAATCGGTCATTCGCGAACTAGCCACCTCTACTACTGTGTTTTATCGTTTCTTTGTTATTTTATTCCTTCATATAATGGATTTTACATTTAATTAATATGCCGATATGTACATGGTGTATGGTTTATGTAATGGAAATGCTAATATGGCAGAACGCGAATATCACGTGGTTAGCCAAATCGGAGACTTCCTAGTGAAAATGTATTTGGAAGGTTGGATCAACATCTACGTGAAACTAGTTCGGTTACTGATAGAAATGCTAATGGTGGTCGGCCAAGAGAGGCGTACAATAAAACTAGAAGAGCAAATTGTAGCAGTACAAGAAGACCTCTCCGTTAGTACCCGACAGTTAGCTTCAACCTTTAACGTCCCTAGTAATAAAACTGTTCAGTTGTTTCTACGAGAAAACATTCGTCGTCCATATCATGTTTGTAAAGTTCAGCCACTCTATGAAAACGACAACATTTTTCGATTAAATTTTTACAACACAATTTTAAATACGATTCAAGAAAACGACTACTTTTTAAGACGTATGGTTTAATAATAATAATAATAATTTGCATTTATTCGAGAAAGTAAACCATCACATTGATGAAAACTGGCGAAGTCTAGCTAAAGCTACTCATACTCAACCAGAGTCCATCAACTAATACAAAATAAACATAAAATAATAATCAAAGTAATAGAATGCACAAACATAAAAAACACAAAAAAAAGAAACAACTCGCACATCAGTGCATGTGAAACTGTGCTACTGCAAAGACACAAGGTAAGACCTAAGGGCACGACTGAACCCCGCGCAACTAGAGAGGCTTTCAACATTGTAACGAAATATGTATGAGGCAGACCAGGCGACGTTTAAAAAAAAAGGGTTGTAAATCATCTCGGCGCGACTGGTAAACATCGTAAAGCAGTGAGTCATACATTTACGCATGGTACTGTGTCGGACACAGAATGTCTATGGAATGTTCTCCATACATCGAGTGGGAGATAGAGTTTACGCGAATGTTCTAGTGATCTTCGCATGTGTAAGGCGACTGGGTCACCGATGGATTGATTCATTGCGGGATGAGTAATTTCGGATTAATTCGGGATTAAGAAAGTCCGTAAGAAGTAGCCGACGCGCATAGAAATAAATACAGTAGAAATAAATATAAGTCGTACGGTAGAAATAAATATAATAGTGCCGTGTTATATAAATAGAAGTGTTATATAAATATACGGACGGACATATTAGTAATAGAAATAAATAAATACCTGCGTTAAAATAAATTGTAGTAGTTTAAGTGTGATACGCTAGTTTTTATATTTTATATTGTTATGTAATTTTAAGTATATAAATATATAGACTGTTTTAAATAAATAATTGCACGAGTTGTTTATTGGAACCCGAAAACGTTACAATATCATCCGGTATACTATTATAAAGTGTAACGGCGGAATAACTGAACGATCTCTCAAAAAGAAATGTATGATGACGCGGAACAGTGAGCAAATGTTTGAAACGCTTATTGAGAACATGGATGAAATGCCGTGGAATCAAGAAGCCACTGAGAGGGACGGGCGGAGACGTCGATTGAAGCAGCGCATGGACAAAGTTTGCCAGATGCAGTTTACGTCGGTTTTCCATATTTAACCACCCAACAGATTTAATACTGGTTGAAATGTGATCGTACTTCCTAAGATTACAAATAAGTCTGCAAAGAGTTCTGAGGCTTTTGAATTCGCAACCCATCCCGCGCAACCAAACATGGACCATAAATAAAATCACAATGCCGTGGAATCAAGAAGCCACTGAGAGGGACGGGCGGAGACGTCGATTGAAGCAGCGCATGGACAAAGTTTGCCAGATGCAGATTACGTCGGTTTTCCATATTTAACCACCCAACAGATTTAATACTGGTTGAAATGTGATCGTACTTCCTAAGATTACAAATAAGTCTGCCAAGAGTTCTGAGGCTTTTGAATTCGCAACCCATCCCGCGCAACCAAACATGGACCATAAATAAAATCACAATAGCTAAGCTGAGACAACACTAGGGATTCACATAGTCGTTGCTTCAAAGAAGAATTTAAAATATGTCTATACGCATATAAAACTCTCAAAACTCCATAGGACTTCCCCAACAAATAAGAAACATGTTCACTGAAACGAAGTCAAGTATCAACAAATAACCCAAGATTTTTCGCAACATCGGAAAAAGGTAAGAGATTACTTGAGATACGTAACCGCAAATTAGATTTGAAAAATTCAACATGACATTTAGAGCCAAAAATTAACACATTAGTCTTCTGCGAATTAAGTATTAAATTATGTTCAAGAGATAATTTGTTCACCTTAGACAAGTCTGTATTAATATTATCAGTCTACATTTGTGATTCATGAAAAGGAAATGAATGAAATAGCTGTGTGTCATCTGCATAGGCTTGGACGCTACAGTGATCCACATATGATAAAATGTCATTAGTGTAAATAATAAAAAGCAGCGGGCCCAGAATTGAACCCTGAGGAACACTGAATAAAATAGCGGAAATATTTGAAACATCACCACGATACTTGATTCGCTGCGTTCTTCCAGACAAGTAAGATCGAAGTAGAACAAGCGCATCATCACAAAATCCATAATATTTGAGCTTAGAAATAAGCAGCGGATGACAAATCGTGTCAAATGCCCTCGAGTAGTCCAAAAGAATATGCACGGAAGTCAATCTGTTATCAATAGACGTCATTATTCCATTCAACACATAAGCCAACGCCGTGGCTGTACTAAAGCCCTTCCGGAAACCAGTCTGATAATGGGAAAGAAAATTATTGGCAGTAAAGAAATTGTATATCTGATTATAAAGAACCCTCTCCAATATTTTAGAAAGAACTGGCAATATACTTATTACGTAGGTAATAGTACTGATTTACTATCAGATAAACACCCAAACTAAGAACTAATCCTGTTGTAACTAGACATTTTTCTATATGCATTATTTTCACAATAAATAATTGGAAGAGTAAATTGTACCTGGCATAATGTGTAGAAATTAAAACATCAGATTTACCATTTGATAATACAAATAACGAGTAAAATGGTTCGAACAATAAATTTTTTTATTCAGAACTGAACAAAGAATGTCGCTGCGTCTAATTTTGCGACATTTTTTACACACGCTGTATAGCTAATTAGCCATCACGGCAGACCTTGTTCTGTCCTTTCCAGTAGGTGACGCGAAATCGACCACAGCGCCACCTATCGGGTTCAGATTTTGTGATTTTGTTTTTGGGCACTAAACCAACATATATATTCTGAATACGAGTCATGTTGATCCATAAATATATAATTTGCTAATAAATTGACTTCAGCGCCACCTATAGCATAGCATAGCATAGCTATGAACCATCGTCTCGATAAAACAAAAATATTTTGTGCATCAATCGGACAAGTCTTTTTTTTTAAATGAAAGTATAATTTTCCTCAACAACAAACAGTCGGTCAATAAACACCAACCCCCGATTTACTAAATTCACACTTTATTTAACAATAACCTTGCGTCTTCTTCCTTTCAAAGTATTGGATACATTGAATTTTTTTCGTATCGCTTAGCAAATAAATATATTTAATCTTTCTTTTTGTTGAAAGTTCAGCTAAATTCTCATCTACAGTTTCGTCCTTTGAAGAAGATTCATCTTCCACTCCAGTAGCACGGTTTCTTCCACGCTCTGCACAATTTTAAAAGCAGTGATCTAAGAGAAAATTCTTTATCCATAGTTATTTATAAGAAACAAAACTCAGGGATGAAGTCCGAGGCGATCTACCACTACAGTACATATTTATCGATTTTCAACATTAAATTATAGGTATGTAACAATTTTCAGGTGATTGGGAAACCATACATAAATTATTACAGTTTATATTCACCTCTCTAAGTTTTACCTCAATCTCGTCTGTGTAATTACAATTATAGATCAATGTTAATAGTTTTATGACACCCAGGTGTTTGAAGACTTCTGCATGCTTTATTTATTTAATTTATTTATTTAAAGAAAAATACACGTGCACCTAGGTGTTGGCCACCTGTATGTGCAATTACATTATAAATTCTAAGAAATGTAGTAACCTAATATGAATACATATTTCGCGTACGCAAGTGTACGTTACTAAAGTTAACTAACTAACTATAACTATTTCATTAAGAAGTAACTTGTGTCCTTAAAACATTCCCATTAACGCCTCGTAAGTTAATAAAAATAAAGTTTAGTTGTGACATTGCTAATAAAAATGAAAGAGAATAAAAAAAAGGAACAAAATGCCAGAATAAAATACCGGGTGTTCCATTTAAAAAAACTAAATTTTTGGTATGTGAAAATTTCGGAAAGTAGGCTTTGAAAAGACAAAGTTGTTTGTGATGCAGAATTTTCTTGGCTACAAGCACCGCCAAAGTTAATGTTTTTACTTTTAAAAACAATGAGAAAATAATTTTATTCTAAACACGTGTTTTAGTCAAATAATTTCAAAAAAAATTAACAACTCAAAAACTATTGGCTCTATTTCGAAAAAGCAAAAACAGTTGAATAGGCAATTTAAAGCAGTACTAGAAAATCCAAAAATATATAGGAAGTGCGTCAGAGCTTAGAGTATTTTTGTTTTATATTGTGTAAACTCGGCTTCTTCGTGGATATTTATATTGTTTTGATTAGTTGTTGTGCTACTGTGTTGTGATGGGCATAATAGTTCGAATCGATGAACTAGTTCATGCAAACTAATTGATACGAAAGAACTAGTTCGTAGGAATAGTTCGTGAAAAACTACTTGTAACTTCTAAAGATTAGTTTTGTAACACAGTATTCTTCATCGCTCGAAATATTAATTGTAAATCCGAAAATTTATGAGAAAACTATAGGTAGGTAGACTCATTTAGTATTTTACAATAATATTTCTAAACTAACCACCAATAATTACCATATAATAATATTAATAATAATAATTTATTGCCCAACGGATAATCCAATAACAGGACAAACAATAAAGTACAAAAATTGTATACATACAATTCATAAATTAGAAATTATTACAAAATAAGATGTTAACATAAGTAAATTCTATTAAAATAAAGTGTCATCAAAAATAAGCTCCACTGTGCGACAATAGTTGTTACAGGAGGTAAGTTGGTTCTAGGAATAGGAAGGGAGAAAGTAGGGGAAGATCGGGAAGAAATACGCGGAACAAGGAAATTTATGCAGTAGCTTCCAAATAAAACGCGCACCATGTCTTTCACGACGCGACGCACAGTGGGGCAAAAAGCGTTTCTACCTGGTAAAAAATCAAAACATGAAATGTCGTGTTTACCCTCTATACAGTTATTTTCTTAATAACAACTATCTTATGCATTAGAAAGCAGGATTGGGGGTATTTTAAATGTACCTGTACTCAACTGTACAGAAGTCTAGTTCTCGCTAACTGCTTAAGAATGTAGACGTCTACGTAATTGTGTTATATTTGCCCCGTGTTTGTGAATTTATTGTAGTAAAACTTTTTATAATATTTGAGATTTTTGATATGGAGCCTTCAATATCAGGTATTTATTTATAGATCACAAACATTTATTGCCACAAAAATCATTTAGATTATATAAAATGTTATAAATAATGGCTTATGTAAATGTATACTGAGTTGTACATATTTGCAAAAAGTATGCATGAAAATAGTTATGTATCAAGTTAGATCACGTTTTAGTTTTATATTAATAATTGGACTTTATATATTATTCACACATTAACATTTCTTGCACATTTTTGCACGTTTCGAGAATATTTAAATTTTTTGCAGATATTGTATTTTGCGAAAGTTAACAAAATTTTAGATATGTAACTATTTATTAATTTTTATTTACAGGAACGGCCTCAACTAAACTTTTTTTTATGTCGACAAGAAGTATTCGACATCATGACAAGTTGCACCAATACTGGAAATGAAGAAAGGGTTTTTGCGAGAAGAAATGAAAAATTGTCGGGAAGAGGATGTAAACGTTTTAAATAAACACTCACTTCTTCTCACAGTCTAGAGCACGTTGGACGAAGGCCTCTAGAACGAAGGAAAGGTTCTTTTACAAAATAAAGATTGGCTGAATACATTAATATCATTTCCTTCAGAAAAACGGCAACGATAACGTAGAGGTCGCCTTCAAGTTATTTTCGAAGCTGGTGCAGAACGAACTAAGCGGCTAAAGACAATGTTAATTAGGGAATCCACTTCTATTGCTGTTTTAAGTTATGCCGCACAAATGAGTCTTAAGGCAGCGGGACAATCACAAACTTCTAAGAAGCACGGAACAAGGACTTCAAGAGGTTTAGGGAACACAACTCAATAAAGTTCGGCAGAGAAAAAAGTATGACACTTTTAATATGCTTCTGCTAAGCTCAGATCATGTGGTGGTGGACAAAAGAAAAAGTCCAAAGAAAAATCTGCAAGCTCTACCGAAAGAGGTACTAGAGCTCTTAAAATCACCATCTGGTCAAGTTGACGACGGCGAAGATAGTATTGCAGACAATGAAACTTTCTATTCTGAAGATGACATTTGTTAATTTTTAAGTAAAAAGTTTGCAATCATTTGGAAAGAAAAATTATGTTTAAGTTATTATGCGTTTCACTTAATAAATAATATATAGAGAACATACACTTGCTTTATTTACTTTTATTAATGTTTATAAAAATGTATATATAATTTGAAATAAAAAATATGAGCTCTGTGTTTAGATGCTAATAAAAGCTCAACCACGCTACAACTTATATGTGTGACCGGTTTAAGGAAATCACGTGAGGTGCGATAACTTCGGGCGTATGCTTAATATTCTTATGAAATTTTATACAAAGGCTACTTTTGTCGATAAGAATCAATGTACCAAAATTCAGCGTTCTTGCTTAAGCGGTTGAATTGATGCCAACTTTCAGGGCTTTCTGCCCCATTGTGCGACGTCAAGGACTGCATTCCATGTCGTGCCAAAAGCGTAGCGTAATCCATATTGCGCGCAGGATAAGAGCCGTCAATTTTGTATGACAAAAACTTCAGGAATCTTCTCAACCATTAACTGGAGGTAAGTGTAATGTGGTGCCCAGACTGGGGAAGCATACTCAAGTTTGCTAGCAACAAAGCTGAAGAATAAAGTTTTCAGTAGACTGATATTGTTGAAATGCTTGCAGGTACGTATAACAAAACCTAAGGTTTTAGAGGTAGCAAGACATAAATTTGAAATATGTGGGACAAAGGTTAGACGGCTGTCAAAAATCACACCAAGGTCTTTAAATTCGTTGACCTCAGAAAAATTGTGAACGTCAATCACATAAGTGGATGGAATAATGCTACGCTTCCTAGTAAAAGTCATGTGGCAACACTTGTCAACATTCAGAACTGGTCCATTACACATGCACCATTCACTGGTCATATTCAAATTCTCCTGCAGAAGTAATACGTCGTTCCAGGTCTTGACGGATTATAGAGATTATAAAAAATTGAATTATAGTACAAGAGAGTTTAACACTATAATAAGACGATTCTACAAAGAGTAGAGCGGTTCTCATCCATATACATATATTACTGCATACGTAAAGCTTAATAATACAAAATGATTCTTTATAATTAGTAAATCTACAAGTTCCCTTTAATCCTCTCATAGTTTAAGATTTTTTATTTTAGTAAAGGACCCGTCGTTGTGGGGGAGATAACGTGAAAAACTGTATCTAGGAGTTTTTGAATTGGTAAAAAAGAAGATTGTGTGTTCCTGCCAGGTCTGACTCCTGCGAACAAATTTTTTCTAAAGCGAGTCAAGTGCTATGCGAAAAAAGAAGTAAGACTCACAAGCAAAAAATTTAAAGAAATTAGGTTTCTTATCATAATTTGTAATTCACTTCTTAAGTTCATCCATTGGCGGTGTTTTTATTATTTATGTTGTGCTAATATGAAATATGTGTTTTATTGAAATAATAAGTTATTAAAATTATTATTACTTTATCCAAATAATAATGTTTTTAGAAATGCGCAGAACATTTATTTTATTTTATACACATGTGTATCTGTCATATAAGTAGGTAAATAAAAATTATTATTTATAAAACATATTTTCAATTTTTGTAATATTTTCCTTACAGGTCTATAAGGAATGAATTTAAAACGTCGCCCACTAAATTTGTCTGACCGAAAAGTAGTTCGCCGAGAACTAGTTCGCTTGGAAATTGCGAACTAGTTCATTTAGTTCTATGGGAAGAATCGGTTTTTTGAATCGGTCGTTCGCGAACTAGCCACCTCTACTACTATCTTTTATCGTTTCTTTGTTGTTATTTTATTCCTTCATAATGGATTTCACATTTAATTAATATACCGATATGTACATGGTGTATGTTTCTGTAATGGAAATGCTAATATGGCAGAACGCGAATATCACGTCGTTAGCCAAATCGGAGACTTTCTAGTGGAAATGTATTTGGAAGGTTGGAACAACATCTACGTGAAATTAGTTCGGTTACTGAAAGAAATGCTAATGGTGGTCGGCCAAGAGAGGCGTACAATAAAACTAGAAAAGCAAATTGTAGCAGTACAAGAAGATCTCTCCGTTAGTACCCGACAGTTAGCTTCAACCTTTAACGTCCTTAGTAATAAAACTGTTCAGTTGTTTCTACGAGAAAACATTCGTCGTCCATATCATGTTTGTAAAGTTCAGCCACTCTATGAAAACGACAACATTTTTCGATTAAATTTTTACAACACAATTTTAAATACGATTCAAGAAAACGACTACTTTTTAAGACGTATGGTTTAATAATAATCATAATAATTTGCATTTATTCGAGAAAGTAAACCATCACATTGATGAAAACTGACGAAGTCTAGCTAAAGCTACTCATACTCAACCAGAGTCCATCAACTAATACAAAATAAACATAAAATAATAATCAAAGTAATAGAATGCACAAACACAAAAAACACAAAAAAAGAAACAACTCGCACATCAGTGCATGTGAAACTGTGCTACTGCAAAGACACAAGGTAAGACCTAGGGGCACGACTGAACCCCGCGCAACTAGAGAGGCTTTTAATATCATCCGGTATACTATTATAAAGTGTAACGGCGGAATAACTGAACGATCTCTCAAAAAGAAAGGTATGATGACGCGGAACAGTGAGCAAATGTTTGAAACGCTTATTGAGAACATGGATGAAATGCCGTGGAATCAAGAAGCCACTGAGAGGGACGGGCGGAGACGTCGATTGAAGCAGCGCATGGACAAAGTTTGCCAGATGCAGTTTACGTCGGTTTTCCATATTTAACCACCCAACAGATTTAATACTGGTTGAAATGTGATCGTACTTCCTAAGATTACAAATAAGTCTGCAACAAGAGTTCTGAGGCTTTTGAATTCGCAACCCATCCCGCGCAACCAAACATGGACCATAAATAAAATCACAATAGCTAAGCTGAGACAACACTAGGGATTCACATAGTCGTTGCTTCAAAGAAGAATTTAAAATATGTCTATACGCATATAAAACTCTCAAAACTCCATAGGACATCCCCAACAAATAAGAAACATGTTCACTGAGGCGAAGCCGAGTATCAACAAATAACCCAAGATCTTTCGCAACATCAGAAAAAGGTAAGAGATTACTTGAGATACGTAACCGCAAATTAGATTTGAAAAATTCAACATGACATTTAGAGCCAAAAATTAACACATTAGTCTTTTGCGAATTAAGTATTAAATTATGTTCAAGAGATAATTTGTTCACCTTAGACAAGTCTATATTAATATTATCAGCCTCCATTTGTTATTCATGAAAAGGAAATGAATGAAATAGCTGTGTGTCATCTGCATAGGCTTGGACGCTACAGTGATCCACAGATGATAAAATGTCATTAGTGTAAATAATAAAAAGCAGCGGGCCCAGGATTGAACCCTGAGGAACACTGAATAAAATAGCGGAAATATTTGAAACATCACCACGATACATGATTCGCTGCGTTCTTCCAGACAAGTAAGATCGAAGTAGAACAAGCGCATCATCACAAAATCCATAATATTTGAGCTTAGAAATAAGCAGCGGATGACAAATCGTGTCAAATGCCCTCGAGTAGTCCAAAAGAATATGCACGGAAGTCAATCTGTTATCAATAGACGTCATTATTCCATTCAACACATAAGCCAACGCCGTGGCTGTACTAAAGCCCTTCCGGAAACCAGTCTGATAATGGGAAAGAAAATTATTGGCAGTAAAGAAATTGTATATCTGATTATAAAGAACCCTCTCCAATATTTTAGAAAGAACTGGCAATATACTTATTACGTAGGTAATAGTACTGATTTACTATCAGATAAACACCCAAACTAAGAACTAATCCTGTTGTAACTAGACATTTTTCTATATGCATTATTTTCACAATAAATAATTGGAAGAGTAAATTGTACCTGGCATAATGTGTAGAAATTAAAACATCAGATTTACCATTTGATAATACAAATAACGAGTAAAATGGTTCGAACAATAAATTTTTTTATTCAGAACTGAACAAAGAATGTCGCTGCGTCTAATTTTTGCGACATTTTTTACACACGCTGTATAGCTAATTAGCCATCACGGCAGACCTTGTTCTGTCCTTTCCAGTAGGTGACGCGAAATCGACCACAGCGCCACCTATCGGGTTCAGATTTTGTGATTTTGTTTTTGGGCACTAAACCAACATATATATTCTGAATACGAGTCATGCATCGGATCCTAGCATAGCTATGAACCATCGCCGTCTCGATAAAACAAATGTATTTTGTGCATCAATCGGACAAGTCTTTTTTTTTTAAATGAAAGTATAATTTTCCTCAACAACAAACAGTCGGTCAATAAACACCAACCCCCGATTTACTAAATTCACACTTTATTTAACAATAACCTTGCGTCTTCTTCCTTTCAAAGTATTGGATACATTGAATTTTTTTCGTATCGCTTAGCAAATAAATATATTTAATCTTTCTTTTTGTTGAAAGTTCAGCTAAATTCCCATCTACAGTTTCGTCCTTTGAAGAAGATTCATCTTCCAGTCCAGTAGCACGGTTTCTTCCACGCTCTGCACAATTTAAAAAGCAGTGATCTAAGAGAAAATTCTTTATCCATAGTTATTTATAAGAAACAAAACTCAGGGATGAAGTCCGAGGCGATCTACCACTACAGTACATATTTATCGATTTTCAACATTAAACTATAGGTATGTAACAATTTTCAGGTGATTGGGAAACCATACATAAATTATTACAGTTTATATTCACCTCTCTAAGTTTTACCTCAATCTCGTCTGTGTAATTACAATTATAGATCAATGTTGATAGTTTTATGACACCCAGGTGTTTGAAGACTTCTGCATGCTTTATTTATTTTAAAGAAAAATACATGTGCACCTAGGTGTTGGCCACCTGTATGTGCAATTACATTATAATTTCTAAGAAATGTAGTAACCGAATATGAATACATATTTCGCGTACGTAAGTGTACGTTACTAAAATTATCTAACTAACTATAACTATTTCATTAAGAAGTAACTTGTATCCTTAAAATAAAAAATCCCCGCTAACGCCTCGTAAGTTAATAAAAATAAAGTTTTGTTGTGACATTGCTAACAAAAATGAAAGAGAATAAAAAAAAGGAACAAAATGCCAGAATAAAATACCGAGTGTTCCATTTAAAAAAACTAAGTTTTTGGTATGTGAAAATTGCGGAAAGTAGGCTTTGAAAAAACAAAGTTGTTTCAGGTATTGTTTAGTGCAACTTATACCAAATGATGCAGAATTTTCTTGGCTACAAGCACCGCCAAAGTTAATGTTTTTACTTTTAAAAACAATGAGAAAATAATTTTTTTCTGAACACGTGTTTTGATCAAATATTTTCAAAAAAAATTAACAACTCAAAAACTATTGGCTCTATTTCGAAAAAGCAAAAACAGTTGAATAAGCAAATTAAAGCAGTACTAGAAAATCCAAAAATATATAGGGTGTCATTTAGAAAAATTAAGATCCGTGAAATTACGGTGAAACCGGAAGTGCGTCAGAGCTTAGAGTATTTTTAGAATATGCGCCACAATCAAGTATGAATTTTCCACTAATTGTTTTTTCTTTTATTTAACAAAAGAGCAATCGAAGAAGCGACTACTAATGACGACTCAGCCTGTATATGATGGTGCTCACACATCATTTTTTCTGTCTAAATTCTTTCAATCTTGAAATATCTATTAAATAATACACTTCATAATACAAAGAAAGGTTCAGCAAACTCAGTAATTGTTTACTAAATAAAACGGCGTATTCTTAGGATTAACAACAGCACTTGATAGATTCTATTTCCTGTATATAAAAATAAAATATGTTTATTCTGAAATTGTTAAGTCATCTAAGGTAACAGCGTCTTTATAAAACCACCTATGAACCGTTACAAGCTTTTCCCCAAGTGGAGGTCCACATAAAAGAAAATAAAACAACTGTATGAGTTAAAAATTATTCAACTATATACAAACCGAGAGTCTATTATAACAGTAAACATTAAGAATAACAGTAATTAAACGGATCAATGAGTTTTGCCAGTCCAACAAATTGATATATAAGCTTAGGTAGTATAACGTTATTTTTAACGATATTACTTTCAATTAAGATGTACTGACAAATAGAAATTTACACCGCGTGCCCAGTTATTATTTCCATCAGGCATGGTATAAAGATATAATTTCTATCTTGTGGTATTATAATAGGTTGCATATCCATATACTAGGAAGTGACAGTGTCGTTAGGTCATTCACTTATTAATACGTTTAAGTCAGTCGTGCAATTCCGCCGATCTTTTCAGAACGTTCTTGATTTATTTACAATTGAGGCGCTTTTTACAAAAACAACCATAGAAATCAAAGAAAACTTTCTTTCGTTCTTATATATTTTTTATAATACAATAATTTAATTGCAATTAAATTAAATAACATTTAATTGAATTTTCACTAAACAGTTCATCTTTCAAATTTGATTCATTTTCCGTCAAAAAATTATTACAATTTTTATAGGACGGTTATTTTTGAAGGAAACCTTAAAAGATTAAAAACGAACACTGAAATTTTAACGATTTTATTACAATAATTTTACTTTCTTATACGTAGTATAAGGAAGTATTGTGATGATGAAAATTTTCGACCTCGAGATTTTTGTAGATGTCCACGTTTTGAGGTCCCCTGATACCGAAAAAGTTGTTTTTAAAAATATCTGTGTGTCTGTCTGTCTGTCTGTGACCACGATAGCGATCAAACCGCTGGAGATATCAATTCCAAATTTTGTATTTACGTGTATAATCTCCCTCTTGAGATCCAATTAGTTTTTGAGTAAAATCGGTAGACCGGAAGTAGCAGTTACTTCAGCAAAAAAATTGAATTTTGCCAATATTTTGTCAACTACTAAGTTTAAACAAATTTATAAAGAATTTATATGTACTTAAAATTAAAATTGAGAATAATCTTATTTATAAAGTTTTTCGAAATTCCAACCGGAAGTAGGTCTTTTACTCTTATCGAAAATCAGTTTTTTGCGAATATTTCGCAAGTCATGCTTTCTAGGCAAGTACGTTATGAGTATAAAAGTATTTAGAACATAATTTTCAATATCTTTTGTATAAAAAAAATTTCAAAATTCAGACCGGAAGTACCACTTTTACTCTTATCGAATAGTGATTTTTTGCAAATATGTTGTAAGTTATGCATTCTATATATATTTATCAAGAGTACAAAAGTATTTAGAACTGGATTTGCAATATTTTTTGTATATATGAAATTTCAAAATTCGGACCGGAAGTAGCACTTTTACTCTTAGCAAGTAGCACTTTTTTGATAATATCATGCAAAGTATGCATTCTATACAGATTTATTAAGGGAATAGAAGTACTTAGAATAAGATTTTGAATGATTTTTGTATAAAAAAATTCTTAAAATTCTATAATTTGAAACGCTCATACGTATAAGAAAGTCGTGTGGTGGCCACACCTCATTTTTTAAGAATACAAACTCATTTCTTATTTGTTAATTCAGCAGAAATAATTGACAAGTCTGTACTTTGGCGGAAGTTTGTTTAATCTTCAACGCCACTACTATTATCATCGTTGTCGATTTCCACCTCAATAAGACCAGCAGAACTCGTACCTGTATTAGATTGAAGGCGTAGGTAGTACTCCACATTTTCAGGAGTTTTCAAACACTTAGCTAGATTTCTAAGAAAAGCTAGCCTTTGGGGCTTTATTTAAATTTCCTCTTGATACAAAGAAGACAATGTCAGTTTAGTTCGATGTCAAGGTCATGCGTAAGTATACTTTGTTTGAACGTAATCTACATCGGCAGATATTTTAAGTGCTCCTTTAATCTTCATTGGTGGTTTAGGATTTGGCATAAAATACGGTTTTAAAGCTTCGGATATGTTAAAAAAGTTATCTTTCTTGACTTTTACTAAATTAAAAGGAGAAGGTTTTTCCCTAGCTTGTAACATTGGTCCCAGTCAGCTTGAACTTTCTGCACAATTTTTTCTTTCTTTTTGCCTCAATCAAACTAAAATCTTGATCATTTGGTAAACGAGAACGTCCTCTCGTATGAGAAAGTAATACGTTATGGTTTTGAATACTTTGAGAATATGAACTAATGCGTATAAAAATCTAACCATTAAATAGTTTTTATTTTGACCGGGACATCCGTCACTAAACAGCACCAAGTCTTCACTGGTTACATACCCTTTTTTCCAATGGTTTCGTTATAAACAAACATACTGGCATTATTAGTTGCTAAATCGTGCACCCCAAAAACGTAATACGATAATAATTATGGTATTTCCAGTCAATTATTGGAAAAGAAAACTTCACACGTCTGAATATGAGGTAAAGGCAATGTTACATGTAATCAAACGATATGCACATAACGTTTGTTGTGCTTTAAGCTTGCATTGTCTCTTTATTTCATGAAATTTGTCTGCCCTGAGCTGTTGAAGATTCTTTTTCAATAGTTCGACGTTTTTCTAGGTCAGTACTTAAATTTAAAGTTGATATCAATCGACAACAAATATTGCAAGTATCAGACATATGCAGACCAAATTTTATATTGAATAAAGTTGTGAAAACGGACCAGTAGGTTTTGTAAGAAATGTTAATACGATACTTCTCTAAGAACAGTTTGTGCATAGCTCTTACAAAAAGTGTTTCATGTGGATATAAACGGTTTATTTACCCCATCATTCTCCAAACGAATCCACCGCGCTGTTATGATTTTACGATAGGATAGCCGAAACTTATTAAAGACTCAAAGCAATAAAACGTTGTAAAAACTTTATATTTTTGGGAAGCTTTAAATAAATACTTAGTAGATGTGATATGTATTATTCTTAGACTTACCCACAATCAGGGCTAGACTGTCTGGCGGGAACTTGCTTTCCCACGTGATTTATATGTGCAACACCGCTGACTTTGATTTTCTTTATGGCCGTTCCATTTTTAATACATTTTTCCTTTTCCTTTTTCCAGTTTGTTACATTGTTGTCATCGCAAAACAGTGAACACGCCATCATTTTTACAAAATAACTACAAAATCTCTATATCGTGTGAACGACTGAACCATGTGTGTGGTCTACTATTGCGCAAGAAGAATTTCCGGCAAAAACCTTTGTCCACGACTATGGCTGTTTCTGTAAAATCTCGAATAAACAAAGGCTGTTTTTGTAGAACTAGTGAAGATTTACTATACTGTAACTTCGGACCGCGTATTTTTCTGCAGAAAACGGGTACACCAGTTGATTGGGCGTTCCCGAAACTATTTAAATTAACACTAACCGCGAAATTTAAAGTTTTGGACTATGGCCGTTTTTGTAAGAAGTGTCTCAATTGTAAATATGTATATCAATTTTGAAGTTTATATAATTACAGCAACAGTAGCCCGTATACAGTGACCCACGACTAAAATAATATACTAATAATTTACTATCTCAATAAAAAACAATCAGCAAAAAAACATAATATAATGACAGTACATTACGAAAATAACATTGTAGCTATTGTTAGTAGTTAATTGTACAAACAAAATAGAATCTATTAATTAAATAAACACAATTAGATATTGAAAGTGATGCATTCCGGACGATATTTGTAATTCCATTATTATTCGGGTAGATATTCGCTTTATTTGTATATTTTCATTAACTATACAAATTAATCGAAAAACACTGGTATTGGCCCAACTGTAGTACGAAGAAGATGCAAGATAATTCCAACAGCACATGCAGTTTACATTACCAAAAGCTGTGAATGTTGATAGAGAGGACTATTCTTGGTTTATTTATGGGGATTTTAAAATTAATGCAATTATTTTGGATATGCATCAGGTTCATCGGGTGTAAACTAGGGAATAATTTTATGGATTTACCTGTCCTGCAAAAATAATTGCTTAATTCTACAGGTAATCCAGACACTATATACCCTTCGAGTAATGAAGTAATTAAATACAAATAAAGGGTTTTCCCATATGGAATTAGCTAATTCCTTTTTACATCTTATTGCCAGTCTTCAGTTTGGAGACCGCCGGGTTGTACCAAGGGACATCAGGTACCTAGATATAATCCTACCCTCTAGTTGAACCAACTAATTTCTAGTGAGAATTAACGGTTTAATAATAAAATCTTATACTAAGCTTAACAGATTTATTATAAATTCCATATACTACAAAATACATAAACATTTAAAATTTATTTTGAAATAAACACAGTCAAGTTTAAGTTTTCATTAAACTTACAATTTAAAATGAAATTAAAAGAAAACAAAATCACCAAATTTGTTTTCTTTTAATTATTTTATATTAGAAGTTATATAGTGATGTTTCTTTCTATAAGTAACAGATTTATTTTTTTTATATTAGTTGATTCATTAGCAACCCTCATTTTTGCAAATGTTTCATTTTGAATATATCATATCTACAAAAATAAATATACAGTGTGTTCCAAAAAGTGTTATACAAATGGAGAAAAATTTATCTTACGTTTCACAAAAAAAAATATTCTTTATAAAAAGCTCTGTATGACTTGTAGATCCATAATCAGGTACAATTTTTTTAATACACTGGCCAGAATACAGGCAAAATCAAAATGATTGTTTGGAGTGAGAGTAAAAGTACATAAACACTGTAGTGGAGAGCAAAATGTTTATTTTATTTGTTACTAAGTAGCAAAAACTTACGCACACTTGCAGATTAGTGATTTTCCCAGATAAAAATTAGAAGATTATTTAAATAAACACGTCAGTAATTGTTGTATTAATGCACAGTACGAAACATCGTAAGATCCCGTTCATAATACGTGCCTGATTTTGTGCTGTTCATCCATATTAAACACATTCTGGATCGAGTGCTTTGGAATATCTAATAACTGTCAACAATTGTCAAATGTTACATCAGTGTGTGTTTGCAATAATTAGAAATGCCAGTAAAATTGAGTATTAGTGATAAAATTGAAATTGTACTCATTGTTGGAGAAAATTATAAAACATGTAGGGAAGCAGCAGAAATCTTTAATAATAGACACCCTGATAAAAGAATACATTTCACAACTGTCAGATATGTAATATGTAAATTCAAGCGTTGTGGAAATGTTAATAATAAATTTAGACAGAAACATCGAGCATGGGTTAGAACTGAAGATATTGAAACGATGTGATGCTATCGGTCGTGGAAAATCCAAAATATTCACTTCGAAAACGATCCAATTTATTAATTGTAAGTAAAACTACAGTTGCACGAATTTTAAAGTCAAATAAATTTAAACCATACAAACCCCAATTTACCCACACTTTAAGAGAAGGAGATGCTGAACGAAGGTTCGAATTTTGTGTGCGTATCCAAGGAGAATTGGAAGATAACAGATTTATGACACGACAAGTACTTTTCTCTGACGAAGCAACGTTTACATCTAACGGTACCGTAAGTTCGCAAAATTGTCGATGGTGGAGCGATGTCAATCCAAATTTCCATGTCCAAACCAGAGATTAGTATTCACTTAAAACTAATGTATGGTGTGGCATTTACAAAGACAGAATTGTTGGACCATTCCTTTTTCGAAATAACATGACTGGTGAAATATATCTATAATTTTTAAATAATCAGTTGTCTGACTTTCTTGATGAACTACCACTAAATGAACTAGGAAAGATATGGTACCAACAGGATGGAGCACCATGTCACTGTAACAGAAATATTCTGGAATTTCTCCTCCACACATTTAACGGAAAAGTGATCGGGAGAAACATGGAGTTTCTTTGGCCTCCAAGGTCTCCAGACATTACCCCTCTAGACTTTTTTTGTGGGGCTACTTAAAAGAAAAGGTATACCTTCAGAGGCCATTTCTAGATCTTGATCATCTTCAAAGAATCATTAGACAAACATGTGAAGCTATAACTCCAGATATGATTAGAAATGTCATTAAAGAATTTAATCAACGAACAATCACCTGTTTAGAAAGGGACGGTAGATACGTTGAAGTTCCGTAGTATTTCAGTAATTTTACATGTTCCCAATAAAGTTTATTAGTTACGTATTATTTTTTGTTGATAAATTGACAAAGAGGTTATCAATTTTTTATCATGTCTTATTCTTTTATTCAATAAATAATTTAATTAATAATATCTTGTAATTTTTTTCTGGGAAAAAAAATTGTACTTGATTATGGATCTACAAGTCATGCAGAGCTTTTTATAAAGAATATTTTTTTTTTGTGAAATATAAGATAAACTTTTTCTCCATTTGTATAAAACTGTTTGGAACACACACTGTATTTGGGTGAGGAGAATAAAAACTGGTTTTAAGAATGAAACGATTCACAAGCGGGGTTAGACTGATACATACTATTTGTGTTACAGTTGTGTGGTTAACAAGTACGCCTTTTCAAAACAAAATGCCCTTGATATTTCCGAAAGTTAGCTAAAGACTTTTACTCGAAAAAATTTGTACAACGCAAAGATGAAAGTTTCGTTTCTGTAAACTGCCCAGCAAGCAATGTCAAATGCCTGAAGTGTACATGGACGGTACATGTTCGTACTGTACAACATATTTTTTTCAATTATTGACAATCCCATGGTCTTATAATGCACAATTTATCCCTTTGGTGTTTTGGTTGTTGACTGACAAACACTGTGAAACGTATGCAAGATTATTTGCAATGCTAAAAACAGACGTTACTCCTATAATATTAAAAGCATTCACATCACTAATCTATGGCTGTTTGTTTTCATTTACAGCAATTGTTGTTCAAGAAAATCCAAAGATTAGGTTTCTCAGTCGAATTGGGAAACAAAGATTCCCAAGTAGGAAGATGGGTGCGACATAGATTTGGATTGACGTACTTGATTTCTGCTGAAATAGGCGACTGTTCTGCCTTAGAATTTACTACCGAAAAAACAATTCATGCAGAGGTTGACAAATAAGCTGATTATTTGTTGGAGACGAAGACAGCGTGGTCAATCATAAAAGGTGATGGCAACATTAAACATAAAGATGGAAACACCTTAACTCTAAAAATAGATAATGAAACCGTTAAAGATCCGAAAATATTAGTGGATCACTTCAATAATTATTTCAATGAAATTGCTGATGGCTTACTGCCTCTGCAGGGGAAAAATTTGTTTAATACAAGTATAAATCACACATGTACTACATCCTTCTTCTTTCAACCTGTTTGTGAATTGGAACTCGTAAATATTGTGAACAGACTAAAAAATACATATTCTTCGGGTGACGATAAGACTAGTGCTAATCTATTAAAACAATGTATACATGAGCTTGCGGTTCCTTTAACACAATTAATCAACAATTCAGTTATAGAAGGCGTATTTCCTGAGAAGCTGAAGGTCTCTAAAATCAAGCCGTTATTTAAAAACGGTGATAGGCAATGTATATCAAACTATCGTCCCATATCTTTACTGAGCTCTTTTTCTAAGGTTTTTGAAAAAGCCATGGCAGTAAGGTTAATAAAATTTCTAGAGCAAAATAACACGCTTAACGATAATCAGTTTGGTTTTCGTAATGGACGCAACACCTCCACTGCTATTATTACATTTTTAAAATATCTGTACAGCGATATGAATGAAGGGAAAACTTGTATAGGAATCTTTTTGGACCTTAGTAAAGCTTTCGATCGTGTAAACCAGTGGTTCCCAAACTTATTTTGCCTACTGCCCACTTTGAGAATAAATTATTTTTTAGCGCCCCCATTTTTTCACCTACTCAAAAACCACTATAACTTCAAATTAAATTAATTATTGTGAGCTATATTAGCGGAGATTAAACATTCATTCTAAACGAGACTTTTACTATGGGTTATAGTAAAAGTCTCGTTTAGAATGAATGAGTTAACTTGAGACCTGAGCGTAGTAGGTAGTACACAACGGCGCTCAGGTCTCAAGTTAACTTTTACGGGCTACACCTGCCAATGAGAATGATTATTGAAACGCAACTTTATAGTATTCAGACAAAGTATCTTTTATTCAAAATTCAAAATAAAACAAACATAATCGATTCTAATATAAAAACTAATGTGAAGGATGAATCTGATGCTGTTTAATAAGTTTGTTGATATCAGGTTCCAATTTACTCAAGAACAGCCGCAAGTCACCACGTTCGGTAACATGCAAACGATTTCTCTTTTTAGTAAGCACCGTTGCTACAGCACTAAATCCACGTTCACACAAATATGACGATGGGATTGCTATCAAGAATCGTTGAATGATTGACCACAATCCAGGGTACAATTGCGGGATCGGTTTTTGTAGCCAAAATTCTTGGTAGCCATTTTTGAACTTGATTTTTATTTCCTCGTTCGTTGTCAATTCTATAAGTTCTTCTTCCAGATGTGGTGATATTGCTGTGTTGACATTTGAAAACGGATCCAACACCCAGTCTGGTATTTCCAAGTTCAAAATATCCTGGTATCGTTCGGTGAAGTCAATGTGGAGCTTTTCCAAATGTTGGCAGTAGGCAAACAAGTCGTCGTTACTGCAGGATACTGATAAATTCGGAAAATTATGAAACTCACGTCTGCCCATATTCTTTTTGTGTAGAAGCAGTTTGGCTGCGAAAGCAGCAACGACATTTTTTGTTTTAATTAAATTTAGTTCATCGCCTTGCAGTTGGAGATTCATGTTGTTGAACAATTTATACAGGTCTGTCATGTAAGCTATATCATTTTTTGATGTAATGAGCTTGTTGCGCAATTCTGTATCTTTAGTTTCCAAAAACTCTATCACAGAGTCAAACAGGTTGTAAAATCGAGTCAGACAATTGCCTCTTGATAGCCAACGAACTTCGGTATGAAACAACAAACGGTTGAAATCTTCGTCATTAGTAACACAAAGCTGATGAAATAATCTATCATTCAAAGAGCAGTTACGGATTTTATTGACTGCTTTGATGACATATTGCAGTGATTGAAATAGTCGTTCACTTAAATTTCTAGCAACCAAATGTTGTCTATGAATAACGCAATGTACAGCAAGGACATCTGGAATTTTATTTTTTACGTACGCTATGAAGCCTTTATGGCACCCTGTCATAGCCGGAGCGCCATCCGTAGCAACTGATATAATATTTTTCAAGGGAATCTCTTTCTCATCACAAAACTTTTCCAATGTATTGAATATGGTTTCGCCTTTTGTATCGGTCTCTAAATTTCTAGCAAACAATAGTTCTTCACATATTTTCTCATCTTTAATAAACCTCACGTAAGACAGCAACAATGCTTCATTAGTTGGTAAAGTGGACTCATCGAGCTGAATTGAGAATTGACTAGTCCTCAGATGATTGCACAATGATTCTTCTATGTTTCCGGCCATTTCATCAATTCGTCTTTGCACAGAATTATTACTCAAAGGAATTTTTCCGATAATATCTGCGGCCGGTTTATGAAGCACAGTAGTTATTACTTCCTTTATTGCTGGCAAAATTAACACTTCTCCGATGTTGTGTGGTTTGCCTTTTTGAGCAATTAACAAAGAGATGTTGTACGAAGCTCGAAGTCCGTCGTCATCTTGCTTAGCAGCCGCCGAAAAGAGTTTTGCTACACTTGGCCGAGTATTACGCTTCTTCTCTAGGTCTTGAAAATATGCTACATTCTTGTCTTTCTTATCTGGATGCATTTTATTCAAATGATCTTGAAGTCTTGAAGGCTTCATTGCTTCATTCGAAAATGTTTTTAGGCATAGAAGGCACAAAGGCGACGATGGGTTTGTAGGATTTTCAATGAATCCGAATTTAATATATTCCGCACAGTATTGCCGTCTCTTCTTTTTTACTTCCGACATTGTTTTGTTTTGAGAAATACGTAAGTATAAGTGTTGAACTTAAGTACTGCTTATCTATTACGCGCGAAACCGCAAATGAAAATAAAATAAATATTACGTTGTTTATATAGGATTGCATAAGCAGCACGCACCGACAGGAATAAGACAAACATGCATAAACTCGTTTATCTCATTCGACGCTCAATCGTACTCAACAAGTAAGAACAAGTATTCTATGAACCAGCCGATTGATACAGTTGCCTTTTTATTTGTTTGTTTGTGTCTCTTTTCGTTTCGAAACGGAGCGACCGATTGATATGTTTTTTATTTTATTTATTCAATAAAACAGGACAGATATATGAACTACTCGGAGAGAAATATCGAACCGAGTTGGTTTGAGCAATCTCTTAATTAATATTAGTTGATGTTCACAAGCTGTAGTCGAGAGTAGGGATGGGACATCGGTGGGTAAACATCGATATCAAACATCGATGTTAACATCGTTGATCAACATCGATGGTTGCAAAATATCGACTACCAAACATCGATGTTTTTAAACATCGATAATTATATTTATAGATTTATTTTTTGGCAGTTTAACAAAAACTTTATTATAACTTAATTAATTTACGTCCTTAACAAAATGATATAAAAGATATCACTATTCAAAAAAAATAATAAAAGAAATATATACATTTATAATATGTAGTTAACTTTAGAAACTACTCAAAAAAAACTATATAAAAAAACAATATTATGCAATTACGCATGAAACAACCACATGACTTAAATCGTCTGATACTTAAAAAATATATACATTTACGTGTATCAAAGCTTTTTAAGAGAACGATTTTTATTTGGGATTTTATAGTCTTGCATTTTTTTTTGACTACGCTGGCAAATACCGAGATACATATGGATATGGTTTTATATTTCTGATGTGTCATCTTGCATTTAATACGTGTATCGTCGTGTATGATTGTACGCACTAGGGAATTTCCCGAAGAAGTATACATCGGTAATGTCTATCTCCCTTCTTTTTCTATGAAAATACGTTTACCTCCTTCACTTATTCTGCATGCATACATAATTTAACTTTTATTCTGCACATTAAAAGTACTATAAATTTTTGTATTTAATTATATATTATTTAAATATTTATACTGAGTAATATTTAAAAGAGCCTAAAATGAAATATTCGAATTTATATGATATAGCACTGTGTAATTTAAATACTTCTTTTATTCGTAGACAATTTTACATCCTCGTAGCCTGTATGTGAGCTGTTAATTTGGAAACATTTTTGTATTTGTCAACAGAGGACGCTGTTTTATTTTGTGATTAGTGCAAATACATTTTGTCAAGCTTAAAAGTTCGATGTTCACTATATTTCTTCTAACATCGATAGTTTATCGATAAATCTAAATTGCAAACATCGATGCAAAAACATCGAACATCGATCCTAAAATATCGATGTTCAATGAACATCGATGTTTATCGCCCATCCCTAGTCGAGAGTCGAGAGCTCAGTCGGTGTCTAAGAGTCCTCCTAGATTCTAGATGAAATTACAAATCGCCCCCTAAGCCTTTACACAACGCCCCCATTTTTTTCTGGGTCTCTTACCGCCCCCCTTTAGACCTGCAGCGCCCACAAGGGGGCGTTATCGCCCACTTTGGGAACCTATGGTGTAAACCATCGAGTGCTACTTGAAAAACTGTATAATTATGGGATTAGAGGGAATGTTTGGGACTGGTTTAATAGATACCTTGTAGGAAGAAAGGACTATGTGGAAATTGACGGGACTTGCTCTGGCAGGTTGCATTTGAGGCGTGGTGTACCACAGGGAAGCATCCTCGGTCCATTACTCTACATAATATATATCAATGATATGGACGTGGATAGGGCTGTTTTGTTTGCGGATGACACATCTATGATTATAAGTGGCTCAAATGGGACAGATGCTGTGCGATGCGCGGAAAATAGTTTAATCGCGGCGCAAAATGACTTAGTTATAAACAGTAAAAAGATCACTTTAATGGACTTCAGAATAAGAACGTATGACAGAGACACATCGAATATAATTAGATATAACGGTCACAGTATTGCACAGGTTGATAGTACTAGGTTTCTAGGGGTTACCATTGACTATAGATGCAAGTAGAATGAACACATTGACAGCATTTGCAAAAAGATATATTCATTTTGTCACGTTCTCAGAAACCTTAAATCTGAGGTGAGCCCAGATATTCTCCTAACATATTGCTTTGGCCGGGTTCATTCGGTGATATCCTATGCGATTTTGGCATGGGGCTCATCGTCTGACATGGATAGAGTATTTAAAATGCAAAAACGTGTTAAACGTATTATGAATGGGGTGGGTAGTAGAACTAGTTGCAGATCATATTTTGCCTCGATGAGGGTGTTGCCGCTACCATGTGTTTATATCATGGAACTTTTGTTATACGCGATGGACAATCTTAATGATTTGCCCCATTTAAACAGTTATCACTCATACAACACGCGGAATTCATTACTGTTGGAAATACCAAGGCATAAACTTGCATTTTATGAAAAAAATCCGCACTTACTACCTATAAAAGCATACAACAAGTTACCAAATAACGTTAAAAATATCGGGTGCAGAAGGATCTTTAAACGCACAATAAAATAATCTCTGTTGCGGAAGTTTTACTACTCGTTGTCAGAGTTCTTGAATGAGATGTAAATTGAAATTGGTGTTTTTATATTAGTTTATATTCACGTTGTCTTTTTTATGTATATTGTAATGTATAATTGCTTTGTTTGTTGACATATTCCATACTACAATGTAGTCGAGAGGACAAATAAATTATTATTATTATTATTATTATTATTATGTACATAGAAGCCGAAGTTCCTTTTCCTCCATGCATATATGTAAGATACTACAAATCTATCGATCATTAACACCACAAATGCATGCGAATCGTTTTAATCAAAATTAAATGAATCATTTTATTCAACACATCCGTCTATTTATATATTTATTGAATACCTTATGTAATTCCAAACAGACACTTATTTAAAATTCAAAGTGATACAAAACAAACATTAAAGACCCTAAGTAAACTCGCAACATAATTATATAGTATGACAAAAGCACGATTACATTTCGTTAAGTGTATATATATCATTTTATTCGTCAGTTTGATAATGCTTAACTCTTTTACTTTATATATATTTTTGTATAATATATTTTATTTTTTCTCACGTGTGCTGTTTGATAATATGTACGTGATCTTAAAATATACTATTTTGTATTGCATAGTTATGGCTTTAATTAAGGACGATGTCCAGGTTACATATAACCAATGCAGGTGCATTTTTACCTAGTACCCATATTACTAACAAGATAGGTTAGTGCCTAATTAACAACCGCCCATCATGTTACATCGAACATGTCTTTGGGACAGTCGTGTCACAAAAAAAAATGGGTGTGCTTAAGACCACACGGCAGAAGTGAAAACTTCATCAGGGCGAGGTTAATAATACAAAATACATCTTTTTTTTCGTTCTATATTCATTTACATTTACATTTTCCATTTTCGTTCTATATTAAATTTAAAAAATATATATTTATTATTATTGTGTATACATTATTCTAGTACATTTCGCTCGGTCTGATCAAGTTTTCACTTCAAAAATTCATAAGTACGCATGTATATATACAAATAGACAATATGATAATTCTCATAGGAGTACCTGCGCTGGTCTAATGGTAACGTGCCGGCCTCATACCCGGGCGGCTCGGGATCGCATCTGCACGCGGAGAAGAATTTTTCAGAAAATAAAAATACAACATTTCGCATATTTATTCTAAATTTCAAATCAAGTGAAATTAAATACCGCTACTTAGTGTTATAATACAAAGCCGAGCGTGAAACGGTTGCCGAGCGAGTATAGCAGAGACCGGCAGAGACGCGTTAATTATATCTCTCTCGCTCCCTTAGTCGACTCGAGCCGACTTTACCCGAACGAGCGTTACATTCCGAGCGTGACGGCTCAGTCTCGTTCAGTGCCCAACAATCAATGCATCAACGCGCCCATAGAAGTTTTCACTTCAAACAAACTGTTACATTAAGCAGAAGTGACCACTACGGCAGAGTTTTATACCAAAGAACGACAATGGACATCAGCCTTTAGTGGAGAAAGAAAAGATGCTAATAAGGGATATTAAAACATGGTATTTTTGTCGGGCCTCAAAAGACATTTTAGAAATGAAGAAATGTTATCAGGGCAAATGAAACCCTGTAATATTAGAAAATGTAAAAATTGGAAATCAACAGTTAAAATTTTGTTGTTCAGTGTTATGGACACAAATACAATAATAGCTATTGTATTTGTGAAGAAGATTAGTTATAAAGTAAAAAAATAAACAGAGAGGGGGTTGAAGAAGAACATTCACACGACAATTGTTTCACCCTACGAAGCCTATGAAGCTGACCTGTCACATCTTTCAATTGGCCTTACTTATTCTCTCTTGTGTCACATATAAAATACGTTTTTCCAAATTCTATATTAATTTAATGCAATTCAAAAATGGTTGGAAGAATGGAGGATAAAAGCTAATGAAAATAAATCAATCCACCATGTCCGTATAGAGAAAGTGGCATTTGTTCGATAGTTATATACGCACTTGCTATACTGTAGTCGACAAAGTAGAAGAGGAAAAGAGCACAGCGAAATAAAATAAAGACAAACATATAGCAAGGCTGCCAAGTACACCCAGCAAACGTTTGCTATCAACTGCGTTGCTTCTCCCACCACTGTTGGGAAGCAGGCAGCGCTGCATATTATAAGGTCATCTTCTGCATGGGATAGATAGCTAGTATAGAGCTGTAAACAGAAATTAAAATTTGTCCACTACAGTATATGTAGAGTATAAGAATTGCCATTGTTATCGTACATCGATCTGACGAGCGTCAAGTAATGCGAAACTGGGCACTGATTCGATAAACAGTGGCAAACATTTTTTCAAAGTATTGTTATTCATAACTTTATATTTATTTCTTATAATATACTACAATAAAAATACAGCGTCGTTTCACTTATGTGTCGCTATGCGCATTCAGTGTAAAATTGTCATATTTGTCCTACATGACAGGCTTATACGATACCACTTGCGAAATAATGAAGAAATAACGCGTCAATGCATTTAAATTTTTGACGTCATTCCTTATTATAGTTTCGGTAATTCGTCATAACCACACACATTATGAACGTATATCATATGTATTGCGCACCATATAAAACTGTCCGGGAACAAAAGAAAACCGCAAAACCTTGGAAGAACAAAACACAACTTTGCCATTAGAAAAGTGAAGCAGCAGTAATGCGTGAAAAGCGTGTAAAATATGAGGCTTCTGCTGTCAACAAGAGAATAAACACATACACTTCATATAGTAGCCGGCACTATATCTGCACAATGTGGTGGTGATGAAATTCATTAAGGAGAATTTAATAAAATGTAACATTTTGTTACAACTTATCATGGAAATTTATATTTGTATTAACATGACTAAATATGCGATTAACATGATTAATAAGTAAGCAATGCATATCAAAATAAACGGTAAAAAGTATGTACATAAGTTATGAAAATTACTATATTCTAAATTCGTGGTGCACCTTCAATTTAGATAGATAGATAGATAATTTATTCGTTCTATGATACAAAAGTATTCTAGTAGGAACACGTCAGACATATCACAGGTAAAATAATTAATACATGTACACAGTGGCGCAGTCAGAATTTTGTATTAGGGGGGGTTTTCAAAAAAAAAAAATATTAAGCGTATTAAAGCACCAAAATTTATAATAAAACTCAAAACGCAACGTACATATAAAGTATATTTAAAAAAAATAAACAAAAAAACCGTCATGTAGTGATAAACATGTAAAATACATTTACAAATATAAATGACAATAAAAAAATGCGGTAATAATCTTCTGGCGATGAACTAGGAACATTGTTTCTGTGAGTTTGCCGATTAGTGGTTCGAGGTTGTAACATTGTAATGTCAAACTCGTCACAAATAGTTTCGGCCTCCTGATAAATATCTGAAAAAAACTTCTGGTCGTCTTGTCTCATTTTTTTTAAAGATTCATTGACATTATCAGCTGACTCAAGAGCTAAACTCAGGTCGAAATTTGGGGTCTGTAGGTACTTGCCCAGTGGCAAAGTCAGTGAAAATACAGCTTTTATCACAAAAGTACATAAAAGAAAGCCACATTGACAAATTGCCGACGAAAGTAATTGAGCGTCAGTTGCCGTTTTTTTATCGGTCCATTTAGCAATCTCAAACAAGGCATTTATTATTGGTTTGAGAAGAGAAACGAATGCAGTCGCGGCGTCATGTCTCTGAATCCATCTGGTGGGACATAATCTTTTAAGTTTTTCTATTTTTGGTTTTTCGAGTAATTTACTGATCTCATTTTCCAGTACGCGTTGTCGTTTTGGAAAATTAAAAAAATTATAAATTGTTTCGATAGTACCCAGACAGTTCCGTACTTCTGCCACTGAACATCCATCAGAAAGTGCTAAATTAAAGCAGTGTGACGAATAATGAACGTAAAGGGCTTTGGGATAGCTCTGCCGAACAATGGCTTGTGCTCCACTAAGGGCACCACTCATTGCACTAGCTCCATCGTATCCTTGGCCAACAAGATTTTTTACGTCTAGCCCTAAATCTATCATGGCATTGCAGATGCTATTTGCTAAACCAGCGCCTGTACCATCAGAAACAGGAATAAACTGTAGAAATTCCTCCCTTATCATGCCATCTTCTACAAATCTTACACATAATGACATTTGAGTAGTACCACTTATGTCGGTGGTCTCGTCGCATAAAACTGAGAAGTATTTTGCAGCATTTACTTTGTCAACAAGCTTTTTTAATAAAATCGAATTAAACGACGAGATTATTTCGTTCTGTATTTGCCAGCTGATATAAGTTGCATTAGCACCTGCTGTGCTTAAGTGTTTAGCCAAAATTTGATCTCCTGCCTCGATTCGAAATTTGAGAAAAGACCGAAAATTGCCCTCGCCTTTTACTGGAGGTTCATTTATATTAAGAGGTCCAGAGTCACGGTGACCTCGAAATGACTTTCCTAATCGAGCAAGATACATCGCAGTTTTAATTATGGGTTTTAGGCTTTCCCGATTACTAATTATTTGATCTTTTCGTTGTTTGTCAATTTTTAAAACAACATTTTCAGTTTTTCTCATCATAATATCTAAAAAAATTAGCTGCTCGTTCGAGACAATTCTTATGATACAAATGATTTTCATAATGTCTGAATTCTTCTCTGGCGTCCTTCCATTTTTTAAACGGAGTTTTAACCAGTTTTCCGGCCTTACTGGCTTGTTGCCCGACAACAGTGGAAAATAACGAACAATACTTGCAGAACGCAGAATCTAAAGAAGGGGAGTACTCTAGCCACCTCCACTCATCAAACCATTTTATCTGAAATTTTAAGTTTCTGGGTCCTGACGATGGAAATTTAAAAGACAGATCCGGTGACCAAGGTTTTTCTAAAAGTGTCTGCTTTGTAATATCGTCGATTGTTTTTCCTACATACTTTAGACTTTAGCCCGTATAATCCAAAAATATGTATTCAAAATATCGCAAAAGATGTTTTAAGGATTTTTAATCTAAAAGAAATTAATTATTTCAATTCAAAAACAGCATTAAAACCGGCAAATTTGTTTAAAAAATAACAGGCTGCGTTGAGAAAATGAAAAATGTTTGTGTATATCCATGAAATAAGTCTATTTGAAACTAAAATGCGACATTGATGCGTTCGTCCCGCGGCATTAGCGTCATATTCAAAAAATATACTTACACTAATATTGTTGCTCTGAGCAAACGAATCCAGTCTGGGTTTCTTTATTAAAAATGTATCCATAATTCAGAAAATTCATCTCACAAGTCACACTAAGGCTCAGAATGTACTCCGCAAAGCAGTAAATCACAAAAAAAACGCTACCGGCGATACCAGCAAGTGAAACTCAACTATACTAAAGCTCTAAAAGAAAATGTACAAGGCCCGTGTCCAAAATGTACTAATTTATTGGCTCTTGTACAGAATGCAATAAATTTAGAGAGCAGGACATGTAAATACGAAAAAAAGGGCAAACAATAAGTATTTTATTTATAAACAATTTGTTTGGCTAGAAAAGTTTCAGCCGTTTTCCTAATATGATTCCTGGTCCACAGTCCATTGTTGATAAAAAAAGCAATAAAATGCAATGTCTCTAGTCACCATACTTATATTATTATATACCTAAAATTTTAAAAAAGGGGAAGTCATATATAATTTATAACTCCAGGATCGACACGTTCGAACACTCAAGTAAAAAAATATAAACCATTTTTTAACTACCAGGCAAATTTATGGATTTTTTACGATCCATTTATGTCCGAATGTCCACATCTGTTCCTGTTCTAATTGTAATGTTATGAAGGGATGCAAGATTTTCGTTTTCGTGGAATTCATAGGAATGTGTACATTTTTGTCCATCGATCGTTGTTTTGAAAGAAACAAAGAAAAAATGACCGAGTATTTAGAAAATTAATGTACTTCATGAGAATGAAAAATATCCTTAAAATGTACAGAAAAGTAAACTTGTAGACTTGTATAGAATACAGAAGAGTGCAAAATGTACCTGATTCGTACAATCGGTACGTCGGTATAATTGCACTTACTATAGCAATGACCTGTAATAACCGTTTAGTGGTAATGGCATGCTGTGGGCGTGGCGTTTCGAAAACAATTAACACTGTTTGCCACTGTTGCCAAGATTTTTTTTAAACCAAAACACACATATATATTTTAAAAATCATTTGTATCTGTATCTGGCAGCCTGGGGGGGGGGGTTAACCACCAACCCCCCCCCCCCCCTCGCTGCGCCACTGCATGTACACCAACATTTTAAAATTTCAAATTATACTCCAAGAGCTACTTAAATTATAAAATACTTTTAATCAATTTTCAAAGACAGCAAGTTAGAAACTCGTCCAGGGAATAGAATGCATTGTCAATTAGAAAATTTAAAATCACGTACTAAAAATATGCGATATGATTGGATTCTACCCAGCCCAGTTTACAATGACTTTATTACTCAGTCAGTGACATTAGATTGATTGGGCATTTATTTTGTATATTTTAGGCCTTGTTTTTATACTTAAATGCTTCTGATACTATAGATATTCTACAATAAACAGTTACCTCTTCAGAACTCTCAGCCTTCTCATTTAAAATTATTACATATTTATTATATACAGGGTGGTTCACCGAGAACTGAATCGATCGATTGTGGAAAAACTATAGCTAGGAATGATCTGAAATTTTGACTTTATACTAAAGTCGATGGGGGCCATTTGCCTAAAATATTTTCAAGATGGCGGCACTTCGGGCTATGCCGGAAGTAGGCACCAACTTCCTAATTTTAAATAGAATACTCTGTATATTGTCAGGTTTTTAGATTCTACGTGAAATTCTAAATATATTTCATGTATAATATCATATATCTAAGTGTACCCTTTTTTGACTTATTGAAATTCTTATGTTAAATTTGACGTTTGCAAGCAGAAAATCAATAGCACTTTTTCCATATAAAGATGATTTTATTATTTAATTTAAAGTAAATTCTCTCAAATAGATGGTCTAATTAAATACTATTTGTATAAAATTGTTACAATTATTAATACAGAGTGTACGAATTCTCGGCAACTTTTATACTTCTATCTTATTATGCATTAAAAATAAGGATCACTTTGTATAAATATGTCTATTATAAAAATTGATTGTGTGTTTACAAAATTATAAATTTTGTAAACACTGTCATGGCTAACTAATGAAAAAGAACTAATGTAAACAGTATGTATTGTAGAAGATAAAAACACTAACTTGCTAATAATATTTCGAAAACTACCAATTTTTATAACAGACATATTTATACAAAGTGATCCTTATTTTTAATGCAGAATAAGATAAAATTATAAAAGTTGCCGCTTCCCATTTAAAAAAATTGTAATTTGGCAATTTTTCCAAATTCGTTTTCAGGCGTATAATTCGCACACTCTGTATTAATAATTGTAACAATTTTATACAAATAGTATTTAATAAGACCATCTATTTGAGAGGATTTACTTCAAATTAAATAATAAATTCATCTTTAGTATATTTTAGGCGAATGGCCCCCATCGACTTTAGTATAGTGTCAAAATTTCAGATCATTCCTAGCTACAGTTTTTCCGCAATCGATCGATTCAGTTCCCGGTGAACCACCTGTATATGGAACTAACATCTGGTACCAATAGAAACTATATACAGGTTCTGTCTGCTTTACCTTGCATGCGATCTAAAGTCCATGTATTGAAACGACCGTTGTTGCCAGTATTTATACACATGTGGGCAGTGGGCACTTACTGTTCGACGTTAGACGTACAGGCCGATACGATCATAAGATTCCAATATAATTCATGTGTGCATGTTGCAGGGGTTGTTATTTCATTTTTAGGTACTATTCCCATTCGTAATATTCTTAAAAAGTATCTTAAGTTAATATACAAGAATTCCTTCAGATTTATTATTTTTATGATTGCATTTAATACGGTTTTGCTGAAGGTCTACTTGTCGGCTCGCGTATGTATATCTGTTAGGTAGGTACGGTTTGGCAACCCCTTTCGTGTTATGTACGGAAAGCCGCATGCATGATAATCGTAGGCCAAACCTGTATATTGTCTGTCCAATATTTCTTTGCCACTCGGAATTTGAATTTCGGCATACTGAATTAGAGAGAAACAAACGCGAACTTTGAGAGGTATTTGAATTTATTTGTCAACTGCCAAAACAAGATAATATGACATAACCTTAAAAAAATATTGTTCATCGTAATGTGCTAATATACCGAATTCAACACTTAAAGTAAAATGCATTTACTATAAATTGGATATATGAAATCAAATTAAAGATAACATTAAACGACAAATACAGTAATAAATATAAAAAAAACTCATATTCAAATCTGTGCTAAAATGTTCAGACGTTACTTAATTGTTTTAGTGTTTCCACATATTAGCCCAGCGTAGCATGCTACGACTGTTGTAATATATTGAATCTCCTTTTACCTTGCTTCAATACTATATGTAGATAGCATTTTGAAAGTTACGCTAAACAGGAAAATGTTTTTAATTTGTACATTACATAAATGAACAGAAGAATGGCAAAGAAATGTTGGACACACAATATATAGGTAGTTTCTCCATTTAAAAAACGTGGTGGACATTTAGTTCTTACCAAAATGCATGTAATTCTCAAGACAGAAGAAAATGAGAATTGATTATCGAAATTGTAGTACATTATAAGAAAAATTCTTGGTAAAAAGCGAAAAGAAAATTGTTCCAAGCCAAGCTCTATATATATTTATGTTCTTAATAAATTTGCAAACAGTGCATAGTTTGCGAGATATTTGCAAAAAAAAATGCTTTTCGATCATAGTTAAGTTTCTTTTTTTACAAAAGTTGTTCCAAGTTATGTTTCCGATATTTTTATACTCTTATTAAGTCAGTGTAAAATGTATAATTTGTGCGATATTCCCAAGAAACTTCTTTTCGATTGTATTATGATGATGAAAATTTTCAACCTTAATTATTTTGCAGATATTTACGTTCCTGGTAACGAAAAAGTGTTTTGTTTTTGTGTGAATATGCTGTGTCTGTGTATGTGACCTATTAGATTTTCTGTCAAATCGATAGGACGGAAGTAGTAGTTTACTTCAGTAACAAAACCAAATTTGTCAATATCTCGTCAACTACTAAGTTTGGATATAATACAAAACCACTCAAAACTTAATTTGAGGGAAACTTTATAAAAAAACTTTTTCAAAATTTTCCCCGAAAATAAATCTTTTACTCTCAACGAAAACCAATTTTTGTGGAAATGTCTCACGAAATATACATTTAACACAGATTTATTAGTATGAAAATATTTAGTACTTATTTGGAAACAAGTATTGCATAAAAAAACTATCACATTTTCGACCGGAAGTAGTAACACTTTTACTCTTATCGAAAACCAATTTTCACGAAATGAAGAAAGTAAAACGTACTACTTGCAAATAAAAGATTTCGATTTTTGTTAGCTTCCTCTAAAACATTAAAAGGATTTTTAAAAAACATACAGTTCCATCTTATTTAGATTTTTAAATTTCAATCAAGATGATTTTATTAAGAAATGTCACCTTTATTAATAACGATTAGGAAAAAATACATTTGTCAAATGCAAATTTGAAAGGTGCCACTTGTATTTTCAAAACCATCCACTTAAGCTTAATACAAACTAATTATATAAAGTGTTACACAGCATTTAAAGAAATTCTATATAAAACGTAACTTTCGTCGTCGTCGTCGTCTCTGCTTCTACTGCAGACGTTTCGTCCACTTTCTAAAGGAACATCTTCAGGGATTTTCTTGCTGCGATTACCTGAAACAGACTGGCATGTGTTGTCACGGGGGTGGTTTACATTGCGTTTCGTGTTGCGGTTTAGTGGATGTTATAAGATAGGTTACTATCACCATCACACTTGGAAATCCATCATACAAACTCAGCTCAACCATAACATACACGCTCCACTGAACCGCAACACTAAACACAATATAAAACACCCTTTGTCAACACATGCCAGTCCCTTTCAGGTAATTCTAGCAGTAGAAGCTCTGAAGATGTCCCTTAAGATTGTGACGAAACGTCGACAGTAGAAGCAGATACAACGTCGCGGTTTCAACCCAGAAACCAAGAAGGTATCAACGACAACCGTGGAAGCCTACGACTCACATTAACTATGCATTTGTAATCAGTGGCAAATTGAATAATTATGCTTGTGCATAACGTTTGACCAACATACTAAAATATGAGGTGAATACGGTTGAGTCTGTTTGAATATCTTTCAAACAAAAGTGTGTTTTGTTTGATTAGTAGTGTTGTGCATCGTTATCAAACATTTCCGTATAATTTACATAATTGCCAATAAAGTACTTCATACAAATTATTTTTGAGATTGATGTAAATTAGGCTTTTTATATCTTTAGATATATGTTTGATGCTCTCATGAGCCAAAACTAGCTAGAACTTCCAGATTATTTAAATAATCTCTGGAAAGTATATTTTATAGATATATCTTCACGAAAGCGTTAAACAGCGAAAGAAAAATGTTCTATACTGCCGTCATCTTATCCGTACCATAATGGAACATTCTATGAGATTCAGTATCTAAACAGGTAAAATCAAATATCGAAACATAATGTTTACCCAAACTCTCACTAAATTCCTGACAATTAATTTAGGCCTCCGACACTTTCAATAAAAAATTTTACTAAACAAACATACAGATAGAATTACAAAAGGATTACTAGTTTGAACCCAAAAGTATCTGCACTAAAGGAAGAAAGAAATTACCTCATGGCAGTCGGCACCTCTGCGTAAGCGCCCTTAAGCTTGTCCTAGAAATTCAATTGATGCGTGAGTAGTGTATAAAACCGTGTTCCTATTTATTTTTAAGCAAAATACGCAGAAAAAGCTGTAAAATTTTCATTAGTAATATCACAAGAGAGTGAGACTAAATTAAAAATATTTCGACAGATTTTCGAAAACTTTAAGTTCAAGAAAGAAACTGGAGAATTATTTTCTAAATAATATTTTTTAAAATTTGCCTTTTGAACTAGGTACACTTAGTTGGAAAGAAGTGTCCACTAAAATTTCGAATATCACCGCTCCAATGTGGTTAGCAAATTTTTTTTTGCAACTAAGTGTACTACATACATGCGTTTGATTTGTAACAAAAAATTAAGTTTTCCAACTGACTAGTTTCTTGTTTAACTCAAGCACTTTTAATGTTATTGAAATTCTTATTTATAAAACCTGGCTGAACACTTTTCAATCATTTGACAGTATTTAATTTAACAAAAAAAAATTAGATGAAAATTGGATTACGCTGAACGAGGTTTTTCTGAAAGTATATATCCAAATAATTTATCAGTTTAGATTATTAGCCTTGCTGCGGTCTTATCTGAGTATAAAGTATGGAAAGGGTTCAATATCGGCTTCTAAAAGTGTATTCTTAAGAATTCTTCTACATATATATTATTATTCATATTTTCAATTGTACGAAGTTAGACTTGATGTGCTTGCTCTTTTCTGAACAATCTTTGTTTATGAATAAGCATTTGAAGAGAATAACAATTTTGTTCGTGATGACTTTTGTAAAGTATGCTTGCATCATAACATGCCAGATATGTACTTCGACAAATATCACAAGCAGATATGTACTACAATCAACATACTTAATTTAGCTGCATATTGAGCATGTATTACAACCTTTACTGCTATATAAACTGTTGTCACTCTCTTGTCTCACTCATAAATAGAAATGGAACATGATTCCAAAGTGGCATTGTTTGCAAAAACATTAACGTTGTATAATCTCTTCCATTCTGCATGAAAATAATTAATTCATAAAATCGTATTATTTATAAAGCAAAAAAATTGCTTTAATATGAAAATACGAGCATAAACATAAAAATACTTACATCCCATTAAAGGATTTTTTAAAAAAAAAGTACTTACAGAACATATATTATCAATTGAAATAAACAAATATCTAAGCTAAATTTACTTATTTGGATAAATAAATGAACAAATTTTCTTTCATAGTGTACCTACTTCTCAAGTCGCAAATATGATAATGTTAAGTAGTGTCTAATAGTGTGTATTTTTAGGTTATCGATATTTAAAACAAATGTACATATTCGACAGGCTTTTGCAATCAGATTGTTAGATCCGATTCGATTCCTAAAAACACACTGTCCAAAATCCATAGACAATGTTTGTATTTTCAACTTAATATTCATTGTTTTTTGTTATCTGTAATAATGTTATTAAGTACATACCGGTTGTCCTTCACCAGGATCCGCAGGTTCATCCTCCTTCTTATTCCATTTCTGACGCATTTCTCGAAAATTTCGAGAAAACACAGAAAGAACAAACAAAACGCACTCGCAAAACCGTCAAAAACGCACTTTTCACAGCAACGGATTCACGTTCGATCTATCTGCAATCTCTAGTAAGATATTTTATCACACTGAATTAAAATGCTTGTGTTATCTACTACGTTATCATGAAAACACCTACATGTAACAATAAAAAACGACCACTTTAATATATCAACGATTATTAAACGTCAATTCAAATAATTTCAGCGGGAACATTGTTGAGGTTAGAATTTATAGAAAAGTCCTACAACTTTTTATTAGTATAAATCCGTATGTAGTTAAATTGAAACGAGTAATAATCTATGACGGTTGAATATTTGAAAACACCAGAATTGTTGTTTAAAATTACGTTGCGAAAGAATAGTAGGCACTGGAGCGCAACGCGGGACGACCACTACGGCTGTTTGACACGCTGAGAATAACCATAGCAACGGACTATTCGCAATGACAGATAAACTGAAGCAAGAAGTCCGGTTTGGTTTGGCGATCGGTCATCGGCGTCGCGATCACTTTCGATTGGCTTTTTGAGCGGCCGCTGGCCAAAAGCACAGAGATCCGATGAGCATTTGTGTGCGATACATAATAACTATTAAACGGTTGATTAAAGATTGTACGTCATAGAATAATGACGAGACCGCACCAAAATTAAATCTTGGAACATGCAAATATATTGGAGCGGCATAATTTTTAAATTAACACATAGTAATATTGTCTATCCTTTTAATTCACCTACATTATATTTGCAATCTTTCAATTCATTTGTAATATAGCCTACGTTTCTTAGTAATTTCTTTCATTAACCTAAAGGTACGTATACTTACGTATAGTTTTATCAAAACAGTTAATATATTTCCACATAATTCAATTCACCTCAAATAGAATGGAATTCCAGTATGATCTTTGACATAAATAATTGCTTAGAGATCGGCAGTCGGGTTTACATGACGTCAGTTCCAGGGACGCATCAAGGACAAGAATTCCGATTTAATATTTTTCACACGCGATACAAAATACGTATAGATAGGCTTACCATACGTCACGATTTAACCGGGATTGTCCCGGTTTCAGACATCAATCCCGGCCGGTCTGGTATTTTTCCCGGTTGTTGTTTAAAGTGATGAGACATACGGGGATGAGGGCGGTACGCGTTATTAAATTTAGATTTTAACCTAAATGTGATGAAGCTTAATATCCCGAAAAAATAATTGCAAATTTACGAATGAACTGCAAAAGGACTACCCATTTATTAAAAAGCTTTGTAGTGAGGATAGCAGAGTGAACTGTCAGTCATATTTCTCCGAATTTTCTATTGCACACTGTGGACCAGCAGATATTAAGAGTTATTTGAAGCCTGCGAAGCACAAGGCTGGTGATACGGTGACTACAAGCATTTCATATATAAATACATTTTTTAAGAACGATGATCCAGTTCAAGGTGATTTAGTTAATGCGGCTAAAGGGGCCATATTTGCTTTTCACACAGCAATCTTGATACGAGCTTGAAAACTTCTGCCTGTACGTCCAAATGATTCTCAACATTTTTAAACCAAAATTTGGTGCCGCAAGAACCAAATTCGAAGCAATAATTTTAAATAGTCTGACACCTTTGTCTGTGGAAGAATTACATGCTGACAGAAGATGTTTTTACCAAAACACTTCAAATAAAAAACACGATAGACTAGCGCCCCTTTGTTGTAAGATATTTTTTACCATTGGAAGGCGTAGAAGTAAAACTGTTACATTTTGAAACTGTTGACGGTGGTTTCCTTGCGCAAGAGAACTGGCGACGCACATTGTGTGAATTATACCTTTGATTTGTGCATGGACAACTGACATATTTTAACAAGACTGTTCTGCTCGTGGAAAAAAGTGATGCAAGCGCAACAGATATTATTTTGGAGCTAAAACTATTGGAATCTAATCACTAGGAAAGGATGGATAGTAACTTACATCGAATTTGACTTTTTGAATGTCCCGCCTCTTAACAGAAAGGGCAACACTGCTCCTGTCAACAAACATCTGTTAGTTGACTCCTGTCAAAATTTGAACAAGCTGCGTCATTTTGTTTACGTTTGACAGCCAGTGATAGCACACTACCGCGTGATTTGAGGAGAAAATGAAAAAATGTGAATTTCGTGTGCTCATTAAGCATTATTTTTTGCGGAAAAAACCATCACTCAAACCAAATACTATGGGAACTCTGCACCATCAATTTCAATGGTAAAAAAGTGGTTTACTGAATTTCGTTGTGGCCGTACAAGCACGGAAGATGCCGAACGTTCTGGACGCCCAGTTGAGGTCTCTAAACCCGAAACAATTTAAAAAAAGTCACGATATGGTGTTGGCCGATCGGAGATTGAAAGTGCGAGAGATTGTGGAAGCCATAGGCATATCACATGGCTCAGTGGTTTCAATTTTGAATGATCACTTGGATATGAGAAAGCTTTCCGCAAGATGGGTGCCGCGTTTGCTCACAATCGACCACAAACGCAATCGTGTGACAACTTCGCAGGAGTGTTTGGCGTTGTTTAACCGCAATATGGACAAGTTTTTGCGCCGTTTCGTAACCGTGGACGAAACGTGGATCTAGCACAACACACCAGAGACAAAACAGCAGTCACAACAGTGGATTTCTCGGAGTGAATCGGCGCCAAAAAAGGCCAAGGTGGGTTTGTCAGCCAATAAAGTCATGGCGACCGTTTTTAGGGATGCACGCGGTATAATCCACATTGACTACCTTCAAAAAGGTAAAACAATCAATGGCGTCTATTATGCCAACTTATTGAGTCGATTTAATGAGGATTTGAAAAAAAACGACCCCATTTGGCCAAAAAAAAAGTTCTTTTCCACCAGGACAATGCAAGGGTGTACACATGTGCATGAATTAGGCTACGAATTGCTCCCTCATCCACCCTATTCTCCGGATTTAGCCCCGAGTGACTATTTCTTGTTTCTAAACCTGAAGAAATGGCTCGACGGAAAGGGATTTGACTCGAACGATGAAATCATCTCACAAACAAATACCTATTTTGATGACCTCGACAAATCTTATTTTTTGGAAGGGATAAAAAAAAAGTGGAGAAACGTTGGACAACGAGTAGATATAGAGCTCAAAGGAGACTATGTTGAAAAATAAAATGATTTTTTATCCAAAAACCTGTGTTTCATTTAAAAAGTCACAGACATATTGACCCGCCCTCGTATTATTAATTTTTTTATGCTTAACGTAACGATTTAACAGAAAACTGCAACTATAGTATAATATAAAATGTGTTTCTGATTGGATGTATAATAATGTAAATTGTTTATCTCAAATATTGATAAATTTAAGTGGAGTTTCATCATTCATTTCAGTTTCACAGTTTCTTCATTCGATATTGGAGATGCTTCTGGTAGCTGTTAGAAACAACTATATTTCATCCATTATCTATTTACTCTACCTGATGAATGTTTTTAGATATCATTAGTGTTATTAATTCAGAGTAGATTGTTTTAAATATCTACCCATTAGATTGAAATAAATAATAGTAAATAAATAATTTTGAATTGTGTCTTTTTAAAAATGGATTATATACGAAAGATTTATTGCACTAATACCTATAAAGGATGTACCTGAAGAAATAGTTTAAGATAAATTACCAAAGACTTTAATCTTTTAGTACCTGCAGAAGGTGCATGCTTTTGTATTGTAAAAATTATATTTTCCATAATTGTATCTTGAATATACCCGTGATTTATTGCCTATCAAATAAATACATTGCAAAATCATAAATTTCTGTTAAAATCTGTATTAAGTCTCTACTCACAGAAGGTCCCAAGCGGATTATTGGGTCAATGTCAATTCTTCTTAATAATACCGGGCATTTGCCTATTGTACCGCTAATCTAAAATAAATAATACAAATACTATAAGACAGTATGAGAAAGCCTAAGGGGTTTTCTGTTGTTTCCGAAGTTCAGTAGAAAAATTAAATTTTATTGTTGCTACTACAATATATATGTTACCGTGAAAGACCGAAAGTAGTGAATGTCAACATCCGCCGGTGGATGTCGACAAATACCAAATGCCTTGGTGAAAGTCCGAACATTTCTTAATTGTATTATAGATTCGGACTTTTACCGGTATATGTCGACAAACACAAATGAGGTCCGGTGAATGTCGGAAACGGCAGGTCGCAACAAGTTTTTAGACGGTTCCAGCATCTTGTTTCAGTTAGCTTTGCCTTCGTCAGTCTAACGCAACGTTTGACAGCCTGCGGGCACGCTCCCTAACCTAATTTAATTTTCTTATTAGAAATTATAATTTGTATTCAATGGCTACTACAGTGAATCGTGATAAGTTTTTTGAAAAGTTACATGCCTTAATTGGAAGTAAACGAGAAGACAATTGTTTTTATTTTTCACAAGAAAAGTACTCTAAAATCGTTTCTGAAGTAATTTCTGCTAAAAGTAAGTGTAGTACACCTTTGGACTACAGACGTTTAAAACGTTTTGACATTTTAAAAGTTAGTGATGAAGAAAAGTTAATTGTGCCATTAAAACCAGGAGAAACGAATATCCAGTATTATGTTACTAATGATGAGTTGTTTACAATACTTTCTGAAACTCACATAAGAACAGGCCATGGAGGAAGAACACGAATGCTTAAAGAATTGCAAGTTAGATACAAAAATATTACTTATGAAGTTGTAATGTTGTATTTCAATTTGTGTAAACAATGTCAAATAAAACACAGTGCGCCTAAAAAAGGTATTGTTGTGAAACCAATGGTCAGTTCCGAATTGAACTCTAGATGTCAAGTCGACTTGATAGACTTGCAATCACACAGGGATGGCGATTACAAGTTTATATTGGTATATCAAGATCATTTAACCAAATTTGTCCAGTTACGACCTTTAAAAAGCAAGAGAGCGGAAGAAGTAGCTTATCACCTTCTCCAAATTTTTTTAACATTTGGTGCTCCCGCTATATTGCATTCGGATAATGGTAGAGAGTTCAGTAATCGAGTCATATCTGAACTATGCGCTATGTGGAAAGATGTTAAAATAGTGCACGGAAAGCCTCGTCACAGTCAAACACAAGGCTCAGTTGAAAGAGCCAATCAGGACATACAAAATATGTTAGCTGCATGGATGCAAGACAATGATTCAAACAAGTGGTCAGAAGGTTTGCCGTTTGTCCAATTCGCCAAAAACACAACTTATCACGAAGGAATACGCCAGAGTCCTTATGAAGCCCTGTTTGGCGTTAAACCAAAAAGGGGTATAACATCGTCATCACTCCCCCGCGGGCAAATTGCAAACATTGAGACCGAAGAACAGCTAGAAGCTTATGTTGAAGAAAATTTGGGTAGTGACCATATTGAAAGAGGCATGGATAATGAAAATACCATTGGAGCTGATCCGCAACCTGACACGTCTTCATCTCAAGCACTGACTGACTCGCAACCTAACACGTCTTCATCTCAAGCACTGACTGACTCGCAACCTAACACGTCTTCATCTCAAGCACTGACTGACCCGCAACCTAACACGTCTTCATCTCAAGCACTGACTGATCCGCCACCTAGCACATCTTCATCTCAAGTACTGACTGAACAACACGAGCTAATTTCTTCAAAAAGAGTAGCTGCAAAAGAGAGTCTTCTACTTCAAGCAACAAAAATGTTGCGAACCTCAAAAAAAAAGTTTCCTCCTGCCCAAATTGGTGATACCGTAAGAATTCAAGTCCCTGATGTCGACCGTGGTCGTACAGACCCTCGAAATGTGTTAGCGGTTGTTGTTGGAATAGAGGACTCAGCCTTTTATAGACTAGCTAACAAAAATGGTACCTTGAAGCAGCTTTTCACCCGTAATCAGTTCGTAATTTGTAAAGAAAAGTTAGTTTCCATGGACGAAGTTTCAACAAAAGAAATGTCGCTAAGAGAAGCAGCTTCTGCTAATTCAAAAAGTGGAGGGCAAGGCTACACACGTTGTAACTGCAAAAGAAAGTGTTCCACGACTAAATGCAGCTGTAAAAGCAAGGAACTTTTGTGCAATTCGAAGTGTCATGGTAGTTTATGTTGTTGCAATAAATAAGATATTGTTATTATTTTTTATATTTCATTTTATATTTTTATGTTCTACTGTTTGTTTTGAGTTCAACAAAGTCTTTTTCCCATATTATTTTAATAAATAAAGACCTATGGGGTTTTTTTTTTTATTTAAAAAAAAAAGTTTTTTAACATACACCATGAGTGCATGCTGAATGTCGACAATCGCCGGTGTAAGTTAGAAATAATGAAATTTCACCAATATTTCGGACATACGTCAAGCAACGTTGAGAATGTTGACATTCACCGGTGAATCTCGACATTCACCAGATTTCGGTCTTTCACAGTAACATATACATAATAAATCTCCCCACATCTTAAGTGCTGTCTACCTCAATCAGTTTCTCCCAAATGCTGACTTAATTTTTTAAAATATCTAAACAATTATTACTTTATGGAATTATTTACAAAAATAAAAAAATATGATAGCATGGTTCTTTTTCCGAAAATGTAGGTACAGGGTGTTTCATCGGTTGGGGTATCGCGAATTAAAGTGCCTAAATATAAAAATGTCGACTTCAAATTTTAACCACTTATAGAACTTTTAAACTGCTACCAGTAGGTTAGGTTGTTTTTGATAATATTATTTTATTTAATGCGTAAATAAAAAAAAACCTTCGTTCAAAAAATCAAAAGTACTCAGATTTTATTGAAATTCAGGTGTTAAAAAGATATGTCTATAAAATCAACTATGCAATTGAAAAAAAAATTAAAACTTAATCAATTATTGAATATTTTACAATAATTTCAAAATTAAAGGCAAGACGTTGAAGAATTTATGGGTTTTTTATTACAGTGTTGTGTGTTGAGTTTATAATAAATTTTTATTTATTATCCGTCATAAATTTAAAAGGACTACCTGTTTGCGGACAGCACAATTAGAAAGTTAAGTACCATAAATCTGTCGTAAGAAAAACGACATTATTTAATATTGACTTTATTTGACAAACGGTTTCGTTTATAAAAATTCTGATTGTGAAGTTAATATGGGTGATATTTCCACGTATCACCATTCAAATTTGAACATTTTTTGAGCACTTTTAATTTTTGATAATACGTTTTTTTTTAATTTACGCATTAATTAAAATAATATTATCAAAAACAACCTAACCTGCTGGTAGCGGTTTAAAAGCTCTATAAGTGGTTAAAATTTGAAGTCGATATTTTTATATTTAGGCACTTTAATTCGCGATACCCCAACCGATGAAACACCCTGTATATAGAAGAAAAAATAAAAATGAAATTAGAAAAATATCCAAAAATTAATGATACTATGATAATTTAAAAAATATTCTGACCACGTCCTTGAAAGAATTGAAAAAATATTTTCTTAATTAAACCTGTGATTTGGAAAATAGAATACAAGACTAATTGTTGGAGAAATATTAAAGTGAAACATGTTACTGTTTCGGCTAGCAGGCGGAGTTTCGCCATACGAGATCGGTTCTGAGAATTCTAACAGAAACATAAAGATAAGGGTTTTACGATCCCCATTCATTGGTGTTTAGAAACCAGATTTTGTGAGTGTCTCTTTAGTGCATTCTACGAACCATTATATCTAATAGAAGATAGACAATGTGCCAGTAACAAGGAAGATCTTATAAACTAAAAAGTATTGGACTGAGAATGAAACGGTAATTATAAATTTTAATAAATCAAAAGTTTTATTTAGAATGTTATTGACGTTTTTGCATTCTCAAAAGCAGACATTGCGATTCTTCTTTTATAAACGTATTCGTTACGTTGTGTTGATCAGCAATAGAGATTTAAATATAGCCAACACTCTTTTATTTTTAAAATACAAAAAAAATTGCTTTGATATCCAGGGGGTAGAAATTCACCAAAGAAAGTTCTAAGATGTAGGGCAAGATCAAATGGAACTTCCCTCTACATCTAAATATTATTCTCCGAGCAGGTAAGTTTGATACAAGTAGTACGTAACACAATTATATAACATATCGTATTTCAGTTCGTGTACAGAATTATTACATTTTGAATGTGAGAGTCCTCCCGCTGAGAGTTTAGACGAAACAAAAAGGGAATTTTCCAGTGGAAGAATATGTAATGTCGAAAATTCAAATATAGTCAAAACTAAATTTGAGAAAACTTTTATTAAAGAAGATTTTCGAAATTCCTAGGTCTTTTACTCTTTCGAATATCAGTTTCTTGCCAATATTTCGCAAGTATGCTTTTTGGACAGGTACGTTACGGATATAAAAGGATTTAGAACTTAATTTTCAATACCTTTTGAATTCAAAAATTTCAAAATTTGTACCGGAAGTAACACTTTTACTCTTAACCAATAGCGATTTTTTGCAAACGTATTTTTCGGACCAAAATAAACCGATTTAGCAAAACTTGGCTTAGTCAAAGTTGCTTAGTTTGTGCGCAATACGGTCCTGAAGTTGCAGTTGGAAAATTGTTTTTTTGTTATAAATTTGAAACGGCTGGAGCGATTGCGCTAAATTTTGTCACGTTTACATAGTTTTATGAGTCAAGAAATTCTGTATCAAAATTGTGATAGTAATCAATCCATAGGCGGAGAACCTGCGTTTATAAATATTAAAACATTTCCATTTTCTACGCCAATGGATAAAAAAGAGTTTGTCTATAAAATTTAGATTAAGTGTCTTAAGTACAAGAAAAAAGGTACTCTTGGTAAGACTCAGACTCGAAAAATTGCATCGTTTTCTCAAAAATCGCATTTTAAGATTTGAGAACATTAACTAGAGGACGGCAGCGCATACTGTGTGCTCCATGTACATGTATTTTTAAGCCGTGTACACGTGTCTTAGGCCGTTTAGACGTCTCTTTAAACTATGTACACGTCTTTTGACGTCGTTTTTGAATTGATAATTCTTTTTTGTAAAATGTTTTCTTTTTTAAAAAATACAGAACGGCCAATACCAGATAGGTTAAAACAAAAAGGCACTGGTTTACAAAAGAGATATTCTATTTATCTCGACAATTGATGCAAAAAATGCTATTTTTTTGATGTTTTTTTTGTTTTAAGAATTCCACTTGTGCCCTGCGTTTTGTAAAATACATATGTTTGTATTATATGGTTTACAAAAAAGATATTCTATTTATCTCGACAATTGATGCAAAAAATGCTATTTTTTTGATGTTTTTTTTTGTTTTAAGAATTCCACTTGCGCCCTGCGTTTTGTAAAATACATATGTTTGTATTTAGTTGTTATTATTGGTTTCCATAGTTATGACTATTTGAATATTTGACAACGACTTTTCTGGATTTTCAAAAGTGTTTTCCATCATTACTTTTATTTTCGTTTTGTCATGGCTGTTCAATACACCAACGAAGAATATACCGATATGTTATTAGTATATGGATATTGTCAAGGCAATTGTGCCGAGAGTGTTAGAGTATATTCGGAACGGTTTCCAAATCGTCGTGTTCCAAGTCATCCAACGTTTGCCGCAGTAGAGAGACGCCTTCGAGAAACCGGTCGCTTAGCTCCTGTAACAGCAAACTATGGCAGGCAGCGCTTTGTGAGGCAACCTGAAGTAGAAGAAGAAATTTTAGACCGTGTTCAAGAAGATCCGGAACTGAGCGTTAGACGAATAGCTAGAGAAATTGCAGTATCTAAAGATGTGGTCAATAGAGTAATTAGAGAACATTATTACATCCATACCATAAGATTCGAGTTCAAGACCTCTTACTTCAAGATCCTGAAAGGCGCCTAAATTTTTGCCGGTTTATTGAACATAAAAGAGCAAGAAATTTAAACTTTTGCAAAAAAATCTTATTTACCGACGAAGCTTGTTTTACAAGAAGAGGGATAACGAACTTTCATAATGAACATGTTTATGCAGAGGAAAATCCACATGCCATTAAAATTAACCATTTTCAACATGAATTTAAAATGAATGTATGGGCTGGAATAATCGGAAATTTTATTATTGGACCTGTCAGACTACCGCAAAGATTAACTGGAGAAGCCTATTTGATTTTTTTACAACATACTCTTCCGGGCTTGTTAGATGATATACCGCTAGATATTCGACGGAATATGTGGTTTATGCACGATGGTGCACCACCACATTTTTCGATGAACGTACGACACTACTTAAACCATCACTTTCCAAATAGATGGATCGGTAGAGGTAATGACGCTCCTGTACAATGGGCACCTCGAAGTCCAGATCTGAATCCTCTGAATTATTTTTTTTGGGGACACCAGAAATCCATTGTTTACAATACACCTGTAAATAATGAAGAAGAATTGTGGCAACGTATTCAAGAAGCAACCAATAATCTCAGAGGTGATGTAGAAGTTTTGCAAAGAGTTCAATTTAATTTCCTCCGGCGAATAGACCTTTGTATTCACGAAAATGGTAGACATTTTGAACACCTTTTATAATATCTTTTCTTTTTTTTTTAAAAAATCATTGTTTCATTTTCATTATTTCATTGTTTAATTGTTAATAATTCTCTGTTATCCACCAACCAGAACACAATTGGAATTTATATGAAAAAACATTATTAAAAAAATAGCATCTTTGTATTAATTGACGAAATAAACAGAATATCATTTTTATTAACTAGTGCCTATTTGTTTTGACCTATTTGGTATTGGTCGTTCCGTATTTATTAAAAAAGAAAACATATCATAAAAAAATTGTTAACAATTCTTAAAATGCGATTTTTGAGAAAACGATGCAATTTTTCGAGTCTTACCAAGAGTACCTTTTTTCTTGTACTTAAGACACTTAATCTAAAATTTTATAGACAAGCTCTTTTTTATCCATTGGCGTAGGAAATGGAAATGTTTTAATATTTATAAACGCAGGTTCTCCGCCTATGGATTGATTACTATCACAATTTTGATACAGAATTTCTTGACTCATAAAACTATGTAAACGTGACAAAATTTAGCGCAATCGCTCCAGCCGTTTCAAATTTATATCAAAAAAACAATTTTCCAACTGCAACTTCAGGACCGTATTGCGCACAAACTAAGCAACTTTCACTAAGCCAAAAATACGTGGTAGAGTTGTTTAACGACCTTTTAGAGACACCCTGTATATTTATCAAGATTACAAAAATATTTAGAGCTGGATGTGCAATATTTTTTGTATACATGAAATCTAAACATTCGGACCAGAAGTAACAATTTTACTCTTAGCGAGTAGCACTTTTTTTCGAATATTTTGCAAAGTATGCATTCTATAGAGATTTATTAAGAGAATAGAAAAACTAAGAATAGAATTTTAAATAATTTTTGTATAAAAGAATTCTTAAAATTGTATAATTTGAAACACTCATACGTATAAGAAAGTCGTGTGGTGGCCACACCTCTTTATTTTTGTTATTTTTTTATATAATAATTTACATACTAAGGACAAGAAATACTTGTCCCAATATTTTGGGTGAAGAATAAGAATTTTATCTCGTACCTGAAATAGCCTGTATTGTATTATGTCACATTTTTATGCTTACACAGTTCACGTTGATTTGAGTGAAATATGTCAACAAATCAAACGCACGGTACACTCATAAATCAGAGTGCCTATGGGGCTGCAACTTAACATAAATGTTCCATCTCTTTCGCACCACTTGCGATTACCATGGCCATGACAGTTCAAAACGTACGTCGGTATACAAAAATCGGAGAAATACAGGACGCACCTATTTGAAATCTGGGAACACAGTCTTAAAGAGAAGCCTTAAGTGTTGAGTTATACTTGTCTGAGTAATTTACAGTAAGTATAAGAAATCTAATTGAAATTATTGTCTCCTGTAACCGCCTAGATTAGCAATTACTAATAAAAGTTTCCTTTCCTTGATTTACAACTTTATTAATAAACAAGTACATAATAAGTAAATTGAATATCGATCATTTCTGAATATAAATAATATAAAATCAAATATTATTTATTTATATTTAATGTATGGGGTAATAATGAGTTAAATTTACTTATTACTGTAGTTCGAAAATTACAATAAAACTGTAAAAAAATAGAAGTTGGTATATAATTTTACAAAATAACGGCTAAGAAAAAGAAATTATTTTGATTAATAATTGCTTGTGCAATATAAACAACTGTGTGCAATAACAATAGAGAAAATACGGTCCCTTATCCAAGAGAAAAGAATTGGATGCAATGCTTTTACTATAAAGACAAAAGAAGTGGAAACCCAAAAAAATTATCAATAATTCGCCCACAACGCCACCTATCGCGTTCAGATTTTGTGATTTTCTTTTTTTTTAGCACTAAAACAGCGTATATTGTGACTATGAGTCATTTTGGTTCATTCGAAGTCAAAATAATCCTTGAAAATTTAAAATCATGTCTGAGATAGAGTAGATGCTAACAATTATTGAGAGACGACAATTGACATTTAATATTGTAACGAAATATGTATCAGCCAGACCAGGCGACGTTAAAAAAAAGGGTTATAAATCATTTCGGCGCGACCGGTAAATATCGTAAATGCAGTGAGTCATCTCACAGATGTACGGCGTAAGCAAGGAAGAGTCCAGATTTCCACTGGTATATTACCGAACTTACTGGTACATTTCGAGAACATTTTATGCAGGTGTATATAAGGCGACTGGGTCACCGATGGATGATTCATTCATTACGGGATTCATTGCGGGATAAGTAATCGCGGAGTAGTTTCGGGAAAGAAAGTCTGTAAGAAGTAGTCTCGAGTACGCGGTAGCCAAAGAAATAAATATAGTAGTGCCGTCTTATATAAATAGAAGTGTTACATAAATACGGACAGAGATATTAGTAATAGAACTCAATAAATACAAGTGTTAATTTTAATTTATTAATAGTAGTTTAAGTGTGATAAGTTAGTTTTATATTTTATATTGTTATATAATTTTAAGTATATAAATATACAGACTGTTTTAAATAAATAATTGCACGAGTTGTTTATTGGAACCCGAAAACGTTACAATATTTAATACAAATCTTAAGTTAGAATCTATGATTTTTTATTCAACACCTACTTGACTCGACAAAACAAATTTAATGTATTGTGTGAATATGACTTCAATCGTTCAAGTCATTCAGAAGTTACACGATCACTAACAGACGCACTAACGATTTCATAGATACATAACAACTGATTGGACTTGTTCATGTGCTTTTAGTGATATTAATGAAACTTGTTCTGAATTTTATAAACAAATTTACGATATCTTTAATGATTACGTACCGTTGAAGAGTTCTCAGTAGTCTTCGTATCCTATTTGGTTTACTAAAGAGCATATTATCAATATTAAACGAAAGAATATGCTTCACAATATTTATAAAAAGTCTGGTCGTGACGAAGACTATCTTCAGTTTAAAGATCCACGCAAACTAGTCAGAGCGAATTCATAAGTTCTGTACAGAAACTATATTACTAATGTTGAACACCAACTTAAGAAAAATCCAAAACCGTTTTGATCATTCGTTGCTTCTAAGCGGCGGGGCCTGGGTATACCTGGTTCAATGAGGGGTGTTGAGGGATGTGAATTAAAGAATGCCACATCTATAGTGAATGGTTTCAAACAATTTATCCAATGCGTTTATACCGAGGGGTTAACCACTCAGGAAATCCGTGGAACATTCATGTTGAAATCATCTTGAAATCCTCCTGCAATCCAGTGAAATGATTTGAAATCTCATGACATCCCATCAAATCCCATGAAATCTTATGAAATCCTATGAAATCTCGAAAAATCTCGTGAAATCTGAATAAAGTCCCATGAAATCTCAATAAAATCTCATGTAATCTCATAAAATCCAGTATGAAATCTCATGAAATGCGAATAAAATGCGAATTAATTAAAATGACAGTTTTTGTTAACACGTTGCATAAAATGTTCTTAAGTGAATTAAGCTTCTAACGACCAAGAGACTGATTTTTGTAAAAAGGAAGCAGTCCGGTACTTCCCCGACATCGCTCGAACTCACACTTGAATTTCGAGTGGAATCACATGTTGGGCGGCATCCACCCGGCAATTTCAGGCGAGTTTCAATAACCCAGGATTTTCTGCGGCCGCGTTGATGTGCATGTGTAGTGAGAGTGTAAAGATCTTGTAACACTCGTTGCTAAGTGTATTGTTTAAGAGAGTTTTTCGTTGAGTGCATATTTTATTGGTAAGTAGATACCTAACCTAGAAATTACTAATATTAAGTACCTTCGAGATTTTCGCTGAGCGTGTACAGAATTGGAATCTGCAAGAAAAATTGTTCTTGGCACAAAGACAGGATCAAAATCAAGAAAAAATCAACGTCTCATTATTATTCTTATTTCTGAACAAACAAACTAAGGGGCTGATTTCAAGTTAGATTTGCGGCGCTGCAACTCTGCGTCAGTGATTTTCATATTCGTATTACAAGTGACTATAGCAAAATTTTGTGACGTTTTGTGGCAAACTTAACAAGATTGTGCTGTTCTTACGTGTCTGCAGTAAACTTGGTTTTGAAAATGGATGAAAAATTACAAAAAAAAGGAGTACAAAAATCAGTGGCGCAAAGTTGCACCGACGCAAATACAAACATAATACCTAATTTGTGCAGAAGAAAACTACTGACATTAAAGTTAAAAACCAATAATAAATTCTGCTCAAAACAAAAACGAACAAAAGTACTTCTTTGGGAGAAAAATCAGACAAATGACTGCGTCTACCTTAGCAACAAAGCATAGTATCTTATCAACGAACTGTCGTTGCTAAGATAAGTAAGATTTTCTCCAATTTACTATTTATGCTGTAAAATAATTCCAGTCAGGAACACGCTGATTCAGGTGTTACCGGGATATCTCAAAAACCGGGCAGGACACCCTGCTCAAACCGGTATAGTCCCGGTCAAACCGGGACGTATGGTAAGCCTACCAATGGACAAATTCGTTCGTTGTTGACTGAAAAGTAAACCTATCCGTAACATAGCCACTGCCATATTTAGTAAGAAACTGGCTTGCTTCAAACCCCTCTAACTACTTTACTCTTGAAGTCAGGACGTTTTTTTCTGCAGACTGCGATTCTGTATACGGTCAGGAATAACCCCTTCACTGGTGTGGCGGTAGTTCACGAATGTGTCTGCTTTAGCGCCGTTTTTTATGCAACACAAATTACTTTGTCACAGGTATTATATGGGAGAGTAATTTGTGTTGCTGGAATACAGACGCTAAATCAGACACTATTCGTGAATCACCCGGTATATAAATATGTAAAGTGTATGTATTTTCGTCCTTAGATATCCTGCCGATAGTCAGGGACTCATGGCATCAAGCAACTCCGAGAATCCTCGCGAGAATCCAAATGAAACGCTCACTGAAAAATCAAATAGAGAAGTAGAAGATGAAGACGGAATACCAAAAGCCAACCAAAACCCCAAAGAAAATATATTTTGGTGCGCAATTGAAAATGATTTAGGAATGAACGTTCCCTTATATTTAAAAAAATAATAAAATTATGTGGTTATGACTCCGCAATTGCATTCAAAAATGTAAGGGAAGAAACTATTGAAGAATTCGAAAAGTTTGCAAAAGAAGAAATGCATTTGTTTATTGAAGAAAATGAAGATCTGAAAAACTATTATGATAAATACTACATTCACAAGGACAAATTTAAAATAGTTAACGGACACAAAGAAATTATCAGAGAAATTCAAAAATATATAGCTTTAAAAATTTACGAAAATGACATAACGTATTTTAGTCGTTATTTTGATTATGCGACGAATGCCAAATGTGGAATAAAAAACGTTCATAAACGTTTAAGCAATCCCAAACAAGTAATGAAAAATCCTGACTTGCAACAGTCTACAACCTCTTTACCACGAACTTCATCAACACTAGCAACAGATCCAGATTCTGGATTAGATCTAAACCATGAAACTAGTCAACTATACATATCAATAAAAACCTCGATGAAAAAGCAAATAGATTTAACTGAGGTAGGTAATCTACTTTTTAATTAATCTGTTATTTTAATTCGGGTACTTAAGTATTTATATTTTAACAGGTTATTCAAAATTTTACATCTTCTATGGTCCAAGTTAAAGTAGAAGAAAATGAAGATGATTCGATTATCTACTCTGCAGTAGTTAACTGTCCGTTATGCACTGATAAAATCAAAGCCTTCAAAGTGAGATATGGCAATCCCAGTCAGGGAAAAAAAAGATGGTTAAAATCAAATTTCGAAAGACACGTACGAGCACATAAAAAACGAAATTTACAAAAATTGAGTGACGAAACGAAGAACCAGTCACAAAAAAACATCCGTAATTTTTTTAATAAAGCATCTTCGAGCAAAGCTACTGCTACACCGTTTGAATCTGATATTAATGAAACTCTAGAGGAGGAGATTTACGAAAAGGAAAAATTTCCAGAAGATGACGAGTATGACAAAAGCCAGGACGAAGACCAAATAATTTCACTTAAAAAAAGAAAATGTTTGAAAAATGTTTCTCGAATCCTCATATCCAGTAGCGAAGAAGAAGAATAAGAAGAAGAAGACAGGATCTAGCAAAGAACAGCTGAAAGTTTCCTGCAAGCATTTGCAGAAGTGAGGTCAGATGTAAGTGTAGTGTCAAACGAGGAGACAGTACTAGGACCACCTGCCCCGGGAAAAGCAAAGGAGTCCACATTTTCCACAAAGAAATAAAAATCTTGAATAAGAAAATAAAAAATAGATGTGACAAAAGAACTCGGCAAGACAGAAAACTTAGAAGACTTCACAAATCATCAAAACGTAGCTCTGGTAATAGGCAAACTAGAAAACCACAATATTTTAGAATTTTAAAAGATATAGAACTGTTGAAAGAAAAGCACAAGGAATTACAAGATTGTTTTAAAAACTTTTCTAAAAACTTCCGGATTTCAACCCAAATGAGAGACTTATCTGACTCTGTAAATACTAACACAGACAGTACTACCTTAAAGACTAAATCAAATGACAATGTAATATTAAGCGTACTAATAAATGCAGCACATCAACATTCACGAACTGCAAAACATGGTTTTAGGTATGACGAAACAATTAAACTCTTCTCTTTGTACATCTTTATGCTCGGAGGCCGACTTTTATACGAAACTTTCCATGCAAACTTACCGCTCCCCTCCCCCACAGCTATTAGCAGATACATGAAAGACAACGGACCATCAATTACTGAAAGCAAATTACGATGTGCTGAATTAAAAGATTATATAGAAAAAAGGAATCTACCTTTAAAAGTTTGGTTGTCCGAAGATGCCACAAGAATAACAGGCAAAATTCAATACGATACGTCTACAAACCAATTGGTCGGCTTCGTTCTTCCCTTTGACAGCCATGGTATGCCCATACCATGGCATCGAAACGCATTTTAAGAATAATAATTGTCAACATAATGCATCATTGATCTATGCTGTTATGGCTCAGCCGCTAAAAGAAAATATTCCTCCATTTTGCCTTTTACTTTTTGGAACTGATAATAAATTTACTGCGTCTGACGTAACGAAAAGGTGGGACTATATAATTGCTGAGTTAGCCAAATGGAAGGTTGAAGTGTTAGGCACTTCCTCAGATGGGGATCCAAGACTTTTAAAAAGTATGAAGCTATAGGCAAAGTTGGGTGTGTCAAGAAGTGTACCCAGGACGTCACAAAAGTCAAACTTTAATTGGCCGTGGTACAATGTTTCGTTTAATGAAGATAATAATAGTGAAGTTTTGTTTGTACAAGATACTATACACATTGGTACAATGTTAAGAAATAGATTGCTTAAACCGTCCGTCATTCTGCCAATTGGTTCTAAAATCATTTCTGTTTCTCACTTGAAAATTTTGATAGAAACTATACAAAAGGATAAACATTTATTAACCCCTTACGATATTGATCCAAAAGACAGAATGAACTATCCATCAGTGCAGAAAATCAGTCAGCCTCATGTATTTTCTTTATTGCAAGAACATGTTCCAGATAGTCAAGGTACTGTTACTTACTTGAAAATCATTAATTATGTTACAAGCTCTTATCTTGATCCAGAATTGTCACCTCTCCAAAGAATTTATAAAATTTGGTACGCTGTCTTCCTATTACGAATATGGCGCAAATGGATTCAAGATAAAAAGAATGTGTTTAATCTTTCAGATAATTATGTAACTCTCAACTGTTGCACGTGTATTGAAATGCACACTCTATTGTTAAGGTTCTGATTACACTACGGAATTTGGAATTACCTCACCTGTTTTTGCCAACATTATTTAGTAGTCAAGCATGTGAAAATTTTTTCAGGCAAATACGTTCAATTTCAACAATGTATTCCACAATTGTTAATTGCAGTATGCTTGATATAATTCATAAACTTAAGAGAGTTGAGCTCCAAAGTGACATATCAATGTGTCAGCTCCCAAATATTGTGTTGCCAAGAATTTCAAAGAAAATATCGGAAATTTCACCAACTATTTTGCCGACTAATGAAGAAATATATGCAGAAATAAACAAGTCTAAAGACGACGCTACTATTGATGCTATTTCTCTTGATCTTACTGTACCCGCAGATTATGATTACAAATGTTCTCTACCAGTAGCAAATGATTCTGAATTGACGATAGACTTAGAAGGTGAAGATGATTCTGTCATTGAAACAAGTGATGCCATGGATGAAAACGATACTACACAAAGTTTCGATAACGATAATTCAGAGGACAACCATAGTTCTCACACATGTAACGAAGAAATACTGGAAGATTTGGCTGTACTATCTTGTGTAACAGATGAACTTGTCCTTAAAGATTATACGGAAAGCAGTATTAAACTAGACGAAACTAGTCCATTCACAACAGTAAGGGACGGCATGGGTAAGGAGATGGTAGTAAGAAAATCACCCATATGCAGGTTATTGCAAAAGAACAGTGGCCGTTTAAGTAGTGATCGCCTACAAAGAGTCAAGGAAGCCGAGTATAATTCTTCCCACACAAAGAAGCAGTCTATAAGCAAGACACAAGCCTGTAGAGTATGTGAAGACATTTTTATTGGGGAATGGTGTTTGTTTGTAAACGATCAGCATGTAGCCTATCTAGGTTTTGTTCTTGGATTTTCTTATTTGAAAGGAAGGAGTGCAAAAGAAAGGGAATATTCGAAAGCTTGGGCTTCTGTGAAAACTGAAAGACTAACAAGTGACATAGGCGTCTTATGCACTTGGTATATATGGACTGATGACGGACATATTTTCTCAGTACCTGTAAACACTCATGGCTATATAAGCATTCAAACCTATAAATTTACCATTACCAACCCGACTGCGACACACACTGGCTTACGAATAGACAAAAATGTGTTAAATAGTCTGAATAGAATAGAATAATGCTGATAAATAATCTTCATGTTCATGACAAAATTTATGTTAGAATTCCTTACATATTATAATAACGTCATATTTATTTTTATTCTTTAGTTTTATGTTTGTTGTTCATGTTAACAAATGTTAGAATTTCTTATATGTTTATTTGATAACTTTTATTTTAGTGACATTTCCTCGATTAATTATTAATACATGTTTACAAATAAGTGTAATACAATATGTAGTTTCAACTTAAGTAAAAAGATTCACAACTTTCTATGAAATCTTATGAAATCAATGTGAAATGCTGTGAAATCCTATAAAATCAATGTGAAATGCCGTGAAATGCCGTGAAATCCCGGGAAATCTTTGTGAAATGCCGTGAAATCGCGTGAAATCTTTGTGAAATTTCCTAATACCTCGGAAAAACCCATGAAATCCCATAAAACGCCGTGAAATCCACGTAAAATGCGATGAAATCCCGTGTCCCATGAAATCTGTGGAACACGTTTTCCTTTAGTGGTTAACCCCTCGGTTTATACCGATTCGGTGCACAACTTGGATACTACTTCCCCATCATGTACCGTATGCTTTCCTATGATCGGTGTGTCTTCACTATCTGAGTCGGAAGTTGTTAGCAATTTAAAAAAGTTAAAGAATGCTTATACTATGGAATACTATGGATCAGGATAATATACCAAGTTTTCTTGCTCGTGATTGCGCGTGCATCTTTGCTAAACCTCTCGCTTTCCTTTTTAATTTAGCACTTAAATCGTATTGTCTTCCCTGAGTGCTGGAAAGTAACCAAACTATTTCCAATTCACAAAAAAGGTGACAGCCTTGATTGAGAATTACCAACCGACAGCTATTCTTAACAATTTTGCCAAAGTGTACGAAATGTGCCTTTACACGGATGTTTACTCACAGATTCGGTGCAGACTTTCGGACGACCACCATGGTTTTATGAGTAAGCGATCTACGATATCCAATCTTGCACTGTTAACCCAGTTTGTCTCGAAATGCCTGGATGATAACGAACAAGTTGATATCATCTATACAGACTTCTATAAGGCTTTTGATCGTATTGATCACGCCATATTGCTGCCTAAAATAGACGCTATTGTTTTTCACCTCAATTGAAGTCATTATTTAACACTTACCTGATGAATAGGGTTCAGTACGTCAGTTATGCTGGTCACAAATCATTTTACTTTACTGCCACCTCAGGAGTTTCACAGGGTAGCAATCTAGATCCCCCCTATTATTTGCAATATTTATCAATGACATCTGTTCTGAATTGGGCTGCCATAAACTTTTATTTGCAGATGATGTCAAGCTGTTCCAGAAAATACGCACCAATACGGATTGCCTGTTTCTGCAGGTGGATGTTTTAGGAGCGTGGTGTACTGCGAATAATTTGCCCCTGAATATTTTTAAATGCAATGTATTGACTATCAGTCGCATGCAAGAACATCTCTGTTTCAATTACGGCTTTGACGTCATTCCTGTTCATCGTTGTACAGTGGTTAGGGATTTACGTGTACTTTTTGACTCAAAATTAACGTTTTCTGACCACATCAATAGCACTATTTCATCTGCATTGAAAGCATGTGGGTTTGTTATTGGAAATACCAGGCAGTTTGCATGCATAGAGGCCATTACTATCCTTTATTTTTCGTTTGTTCGCTATCGCCTCGAATATGCTTCATTCGTTTGGTCACCAATATATAAAACTTATTCTGAAACGCTCGAGGCGTTTCTTGAAATATCTGTACTTCAGGAGGCGTGGTTTGTACCCCGTTCAGGGGACATTCTATGATGACCTTCTTGAAGAATTTAAATTTGAATCTTTGGAGATGCGAAGGTATAAAACAGATATTAAGTTCATTTATGATGTATTGCACAATAATATAGATGTTCCATCTTTTTTGGCAAAGATCATGTTTGTTGTACCTCAGTACCCATGTCGCACAAGGAATGTATTTTATTTTTCAACGGCCAGAACCAATATTTCACTTGGATCCCCGCTGTATAAGGGTTGTAGTTGTTGTAATGTCACTTGCGGGGATGATCTTGATATTCATTTTTCACCATCATCGCAACTAATTAGTAGGTGCAACTATTGACACTTGCAATGGTCTTACGCTTTACTTATACATTGCATTGACTTGTTCTTTAAGAATAATTCTTGTAGTGCATATTATTGAGTTATATGTGTGTATATGTGTGTGTATGTATGTATGTATGTATGTGTGCATATATACTCGTATGTATGTTTTTTGATTTTATATTGTTCAGTTATCGATATTGCATTTTTTTGGCCTGTAATTAGATGTATGTCTATTGGGAAATAAAGATATATTATTATTATTATTCTTAAAAATAATAAGAATTATTAAGAAAAGTGTAATTATTGGCAGATCGCCCCCGAACGTAGACAAGACGAATAACGAAATGGAGGAAGTGCTGAGGGCAATTCAAGAGTTGAGAAGCGATATGAATATGGCGTTTGAAAAAAGTAACAATCAGAACGAGGCATTGAAAAAAGAGCTAGAGGAAACAAATAAAGAACTGAGACAAATTAAAAACGAAATGAAAAATAAAGAGGAGGAATGGTACAAAGAAAAGCAAGAATTGATTGTCAAAGTACAGGTCTTAGAGGAAAGAATGGAAAAACAAGAAAAGGAAAAGAAAAGAAATAACATAATAATAAGAAATGCCGATGTAACAGGGAAGAACATGGTTAAGGAATTGGAAAGCTTCTTAAGAGATGAACTTAATACAGAAACCACAATTTTAGAAGCGTATGAAATAAACAAAGGAATTATATTAGCTAAGATTAAAAACTGGGAGCAAAAGAGAATGGTAATGAAGAGTAAGCAGAAACTGCGAGGAACAAACATATACATAGAAAACGATATGACAACACATGAAAGGGAAATACAGAGAAAGTTAAGACAAATAGCGAAGGAACAAAGGGACAAAGGAAAGGAAGCAAAAGTAAGCTACCAAAAAATCACAATTAATAACGAAACTTACGGCTGGGATGAATTGAAGAAAGATAGCACATACAACGAAGGAAACAGCGACAAATACAAAGGGAGTAAAGATAAGGAAAGAAAGAAAGTGGTATCTACATCAAAAAACTAAGGCGCGTCAAGGCAACGAACAAAAAAAGGATGATAAGGGCAGTGGACAAGGACTGGAATGCGGAAAAAATAAGCGAAGTTACAATTAATGAAAGGAATAAACATACTATGCATAGGACTATGACGGAGAAAATAATGAAGATAGGTACCTGGAATATAAGAAGTATAAATGGTAAGGAAATTGAACTCATTCAGGAATTTGAAAAAGCGAACCTAGATATACTAGCAATATGTGAAACAAAGAAAAAAGGGCAAGGCATTACAGAAATGGAGGGTGGACATATACTGCTGTACAGCGGAGTCAGACCGGAAGAAAGAGCTAGGGAAGGTGTAGGCTGCATAATAAATAAACAACATGCAAACCAACTCGGGAAATGGGAATATGTATCAGAGAAAATTTTGAAATTGGAAATGAAGTGGAAGAACCAGGAAAAAATAACAATAGTAATAGTGTATGGACCAGGGGAAGACGAAAAGACATGCATAAAGGATGAATTCTGGGAAAACTTAACAGATACTATAGAAAACACAGAAGAAAGATTAATAGTGATGGGCGACCTCAATAGTAGAGCAGGCAAAAGAATAGAAGGAGACAGTGATGTTATAGGACCATTCGGCGAATTTCACAGAAACAGAAATGGCACTAGACTAATACAATTTTGCGAAGAAAACAATTTAGCAATCATGAATTCATTCTTCGCACACAAGGACATACACATGTACACGAGAGAGGTCAAAAGCAGAAATGAAAGGTCAGTAATAGATTATATACTAACAAACAAAGCAACAAGGAAAGAAATAATGGATGTGAGAGTTAAGAGAGGACCGGAAATTTATAGTGATCACTTCCTATTAGAAGCTAGAATAAAAATAGTTACAGACCCTACACAAAACAGGGAAATTCAGACCGAAAAAGTAAAAATAAACCGAGTAATTAAATCGTACAAGCTATCCGAACAAGCGGTAGCTGAAAAATATACACAAATAGTAGAAACAGAGGCCATGCAAGTGATGGCAAATTGGGGAAACGACGATATAGAGGAGTTGTGGCAAAAAATCAAAAGCAGCCTTCTCACGGCAGCAACAGAAACCTGTGGAACAATAGCAATAATAAAAAATAAAAAACAGACGAGATGGTGGACACAAGAGATTAAAGACCAAGTAAAGCACAAGAAGTCCATTTGGAAGAAATACCTACATGAGAAGACAGACGAAAGTTACTGTTTATATAAAAAACAGAGACTGATAGTGAAGCAACTGGTAAAGCAATCTAAACATAATACGTGGGAAGAATTCGGGAAAAAACTGGATAAGGACAGTAAAGGAAACCAAAAATTGTTCTATAAAGTAATGAAGAATGCCTGAAAAGAAAAGAAATATAATTTAAACCATGTAAAAAAGAAAAACGGTGAAGTAGTAACCGATGGAAAAGAAATAATGAAAAGATGGAAGGAATACTTCGACGAACTATTAAATACGGGAAATGGACAAGAAAACAAAGGGAAGGAAGGAGAAGCAAAAGAAAGGAGAGAAACAGGTCCATTTGGAAGAAATACCTACATGAGAAGACAGACGAAAGTTACTGTTTATATAAAAAACAGAGACTGATAGTGAAGCAACTGGTAAAGCAATCTAAACATAATACGTGGGAAGAATTCGGGAAAAAACTGGATAAGGACAGTAAAGGAAACCAAAAATTGTTCTATAAAGTAATGAAGAATGCCTGAAAAGAAAAGAAATATAATTTAAACCATGTAAAAAAGAAAAACGGTGAAGTAGTAACCGATGGAAAAGAAATAATGAAAAGATGGAAGGAATACTTCGACGAACTATTAAATACGGGAAATGGACAAGAAAACAAAGGGAAGGAAGGAGAAGCAAAAGAAAGGAGAGAAACAGGTGATGGAGAACTAATAAATGTAGACGACATACAGGAAATAATTAGCAATATCAAAAGAGGAAAGTCAGCTGGGCATGATAAGATAACCCCGGAAATGTTAATACACCTGGGCCCACAAGGCAAAGAAATGATAGTTAAATTTCTTAATCAAGTATGGAAAACAACACAAGTACCACAGGACTGGAAAACTGGTGCAATCGTCCCTATACATAAGAAAGGAGATACGAAAGACTGCGCGAACTACCGGGGAATAACCTTGCTAAGTATAGTATCTAAAATATACGAAAGTGCCCTGGAGAAAAAACTAAGACCAGAAATAGAAAGGCAGTTGGAAGAAACCCAGAGTGGGTTCAGGAAGGGCAGAAGTGTACAAGATCACATCTTTACAATTAAACAATTAATAGAGAAAGCTAGGGAAAAAAACGAACCAATATACATGGCATTCATAGATATTGAGAAGGTCTTCGACCGAATACCGAAAAGCATAGTCTGGAACAGTTTAAAAGAAAGAGGCATCCAGGAGCATTTAAGAACAGCAATAAAAAGCCTGTATGATAAAAACACCAGCTACGTCAGGAAGAATAACATGGAGTCCGAAGAGTTCGAGATCCAAGATGGCTTAAGACAGGGTGGTGTCCTTAGCCCTCTGCTATTCATAACAGTGATGGAAGACGTAATTAAAGCCACAAATGACAAAACTAAGAAAGTAACCGTAGGATACAAACGACTGAGTCCAGTTACAATTTCGAACTGCGCTTTTGCCGACGATATAGCGCTATGTGCACCAAGCGGAAAAGACCTCAAGAAGAACATCACAGTATGGCATGAGGAGTTATCCAAAAGGAACATGAAAATAAACACAAATAAAACAAAAATACTAGTCATCGGCAAGGATAACGAAGAAATTAATATACAAATTCAAGAACAAAAAATAGAACAAGTGAATAGATTCAAATACTTGGGAGTCCAAATAGAAAGGAATGGTAACATGGAACAGGAAGTAAATGAAAGAATATCCAGCGCGGCAGGAGTGTACTTCTCACTTTCTGGGTGGTTTCTGAGCAACAAGGAGATCAGTCGCAAAACAAAGATGGCAATATATAGAGCAGTGTTCAGACCAGTATTAACATACGGCAGCGAGAGCTGGGTGACGACAGTCAGAATGAAGAGCAGAATACAGGCAATCGACATGAAATACCTAAGGAAAGTAAAAGGGGTCACACGCAAAGATCGGATAAGAAATGAAATTATAAGAAAAGAACTGGAAGTAGAACCAATATTGGGCAATATTGAAAACCAGCAACTAAGATGGTTTGGACATCTAAACAGGATGAGCAACAGCAGACAAGCGAAAAATGTATGGGATGCGAGGATAACCGGCAGGAGGAGCAGGGGCAGACCTAAGAAAACGTGGAACGGGGAGGTAGTAGTAATACTAGAGAAAAGTGGCAAAACGTGGCAAGAAGCGCTGAAGTTGACAAGTGATAAAAAACAGTGGGCAAAGTTTATATATGAAAATAGTAAATAGACAAAGTAATAACCTACACCTTCGGGTAATTTGGTTTATCGATTATATATATATATATATATTATTATTATTATTATTATTATTAAGATGAACTGATCAGACTTCACTAGTTGGTAACAATACCTATTATGTCTGATATTACCATCTCTGTACCCCAGCAGGCTTCAGTTTATTTCTCTGCAAAAAGACATTATGATTTCTGTATATATTTTATTGATCAGCGTGTGAAGCCAGTAGCTGTCGCTAATTAAAATGTTTATAAAATACTGTGAAATATGGACATATGTACATATGTATGTATATGTATATCGATTATAAATATAGATATGTGTAAGAGATTACTGTTAATATAAACATAACGATATATATAATTTCTTAACTTAATTGCCATGAGAAAATTAGATTTCTATCACAGGAACTTGACCAAGGATTTTTCAACAGCAGTCTGAATTCTAGAAATTAATTTGTCTTCATTTACTTAATTAAATAGGGAAACTGGTTTATTTAAGCGTCACGGTAAGGCAACTAAAAGCGCTCCGAGAACAACCTACTTATCTCATAGGAATATATCTATGAACAAAAAAATGCAGAAAAACTTGTTTCAATTAAAGACAATACGATACGTAAAAAACGAAAGTTAGAATTAGTGTCAACACTCGTCTAACTTAGATATCGCGTGATGGGATATACGAATTTTTTTTGAGACGTGTTCAAGAAAATTTACGTCATGTAATTTGATTAAAGAGCCGCCGCATCGATAAAACGTGATACACAAAATCATCTGAAACATCTCTGAAAATAAAGGTATGGTGTTACGTAAATGTTCTTCACATTTTTGTCCCCCTATCTTATACCGTTAAAGTTTGTTTTCAAAATTTAATTATGTAATCGCTCTTTTTAAATTATACCGTCTTCTTAAATATAATTGATTAAATATTTTATGGCAGGTGTTTTATAATTTCCTAAATTATCTGTTTTGCTTAATATTATATGCCAATATTTTCTTTTCAAGCTGATATAACTTCGGCCTTCATAGCTCATCATTTTATATTTAAACCCATCAGTTATTTAAATTTCCTTTTTCTACTCCCATAGATTAATTGTATTATTAGATATTTTGAACCTGTACTTTAATGATGTCTATTACGATACAGATTTTCATTATGATACAAGTTTATATCCAATAGGAATACAGATTTTTCATTGCGATACAAGTTCATATCCAATAGGAATGCAACATTCCAATACTCAAACAATATTCAATATGGCGACTGCTTATCTGACAGATATAAAAATTAATTAAACGTGACAGTTCTCTGCAATTTACAAGTAAGTAGTTAAAATTTGTGCTTTTTTGAAAATATAAACGGTAAAAATGAGGGATAATGACAGTGAAATGTTAAATTTGGCTCCAGCAGAAATTATGGAACAAGCCTTAGTAGCCACGAACAATTTATTACGAGCTAAATTCGCAAAAACGTACGGAAAATTTTACGCTCAATTTATGAAATGGAATGTTCAAAAAATAATGTTTTATTATGTGGTCGTAGAAAAAATAGTGTATGCAACTCGCATTTAATGGCTATTAAGACACTCGTATTCATTACAATACTCGCCTTCGGCTCGTATTGTAATTTTCATTCTCGTATCTTAATAGCTATCATTAAATGATCATTGCATAATATACTATTTTCGCCATAAATTTTCTTTGACGATGGTAGAAAATGAAATTCGTAATTTACGATTCTGTTCAACATTCTAGCAGCTAGTTTCCTTTGTTAATATAGAGAATTTATATTTACATCATATATACAATACGGTGTTGTTAGTTTCTTGGGTGCTTATCCTAACTCCTGTATTACAAGATCTTTTAATAATTATGGTTTGATGTGCGAATTCCGTGTGTTTCACCTATAACTATAAAATCATCTGCAAAAATTCCAATTATTTTAATGGTACATATTCTAATAACATCTTATTTAAGCATACATTCCACTGTCCAACTGATTGATGTAAAGCAGGGGTCTCCAGACTTATCGGCCTTCTCTACTAAGCACCAAGGGTCAAGACCTAGCTAGCTTGGCATACCAACACACTGCCAGCGTGTTCGCTTATCTGGAAGATTCGAGCCCTTTCGAGTGCTTTCGAATATACTGTACACACCGTGGAAGCGTGGTATAAATATGGAAGACAACCGAGAGTTGGGAATATGAATATTTTGTGTTTGAGTCAAATAGTGAGGCAATCTCTCTAATTTGCAATGAAACAATATCAGTCCTCAAAGTCTATAATAAAAAAAACGTCATTGTGAGACTACAAATTCAAAAAATTGTTTTACTTCAATCCCTGTTAAACAATAAATATATCACGCTCTTGATACATTCCAATAAATATTCAGTCAGCAAACTAACGCCATTGCCAGTAGATTTTGCAATTAAAATTTTAGATACTTTAAAAATTAATTTTGAGTCTCATTCTTTAGATTTTGATGCAATCGCGAACATAATCATGAATTTCTGAAATCTCTTTTACGCCGGCATAGAAAAAACTCTTGTCCCAAAACCTCAAATGGAAATGATTGATTCGCAGTGTAGCGATATTTTTAAAGAAATATATTCAAATTCTTCATTGCTGGAATTTTATAAAAAAGAATTCACACATACACTATGATCAGTTAAAATATTTGCTCGTGGCGTTTTTGGAACTACCTGTTTATGCTAAAAACACTTAGTTATAACGACCCAAGGGAATCAAATACATTACATCCCCGTGTAATGATAGATACAAAATTTCATTAAATAGAGAAAGAAAAACAAAAACAACCGCTGTGGTGTATATTGTGTTGCATAATCAACACAATTACGAATACATTCATCACGCCTGCTTACATCCAATTGGACAGTTGACAAAACATCAGTGACTGTCAAAAAATTAAAAAGTCGTGTATTCGTTTCTTTTCTTAATCTTTACAATAAGTGACTTTCGTATTTCTTTTTAAGTAAAAAATGATGACGCGGGCGAAAAAATGTTGTACGCAACACGGGAGCAAAGTAATATTACAGTCTCGACATGGTTATAATATCCATGTCTCGACTATAAAATATTACTTTACTCCCTTGATACGTAAATATCTATTACAGATTCCACTTAGTTCATGAGAATTTGAAGTCGCTGCTGCATAACTTTCACTAGTAAACTTGATCCACAACTGTAATGGTGGGTTTATGCAGCGTTCCTTAACTTAGTATTAGTATTAGTCCTAAGAATGAGTCTTAACCTTAAAAGTACACGTTATACAGAAATTAAATTTTCAAATTACGCTGCGTAATGTGGTACGTAGCTGTGTACATATTACCTCACAAAGTTTAGATCTTGGCTAACAAGGTCTTAACTTAGTCCTAAGAGTTAAAAATTACGAACTATCAAAGTCGTGTCCTAACGCGGTCCTAAGAAACTTACGACCATAAGACCAGCTGACTGAACGCTAACACGTATACTCAATGATCGAACTTTCTTCAGACTAATACTAATACTAAGTTAGGACTAATTCACGCTGCATAAGCCGACCACCAGTGGAAAGTTAACAGCTAAATAAATCATTAATCATAATTATACTTACGTATAATGTTTAATTTCAGTTGTGAATTACCTCTGTACGAGGTAGGCACCATAAATTCTCGGCCTGATACACAAAAAAGAAACTTGGAGCAATATAAGAATTTTTATTATCCAATGTAATCTCCCCTAACTTCTATACATTTATTACAACGATTAATTAATAATTCGATACCCTTGTAAAAATAATCTGAAGCTTTTCCGTCAAAATGTTCTATAACAGCTGCTTGCAACTCACTGTCGTCCTTAAAACTACGTCCTCTAAGATCTGTTTTTAAATTAGAAAACAAAACAAAATCACAAGCAGCCATATCCGGACTATACGGTGGATGTTCCAATTCTTGAAAGCCGCATTCGCGAATGACAGCTTGTGAAACGGCGGCAGTATGGACGGGAGCATTGTCGTGCAATAATCGCACACCTTTTGTCAATTTTCCACGACGTTTTGCACGAATACTGTCCCTTAATTTATGCAGTAAAAACGCATAATACCGTTCACACTTGTATTGCGCTCTTTAAAGTCAATTAGCAAAATACTCTCACAATCCCAGAATATTGCGGCCATCACCTTTTTCGTTGATTGAACGACTTTTGCCTTTCTGGGACGAGGTTCATCAGGTCACCGCCATTCCATGAACTCCCTTTTCGAAGAGGATCGTAAAACAGAACCATTGTTTCATCCCCTGTGACAATGGACTCCAAAATCGGTTTTGGGTGTCTCCACACATGTTTGAAAACGACTGCGCACATTCGATTCGACGTTCACGGTGGAGAGCAGAAAGAAGTCGCGGAACCCATCTAGCATTAATTTTATTCATACCCAAATGGTCATGGAAAATTCGGCGAACACTTGTTTCGGAAATGTTGTTATCACTGCTAATTTCTTCACTTTCAAACGGCGATCTTCTAGCACTAAATGTTCAATAATTGAAATTTGTTGAGGCATTATCACTTCAATTGGTCGACCCGACCGATCAGCATCTTATAGGGATTCTTGTCTCAAACGGAAACATTTTGCCCACTTTTTTACAGTTGAATACGAAGGAGATGAATCATGCTAAGCGCCGTCTAAATGTTGTTTAATGTGATAAGCTGTATGCCCTTCTTTTGATAAAAATTTAATGACCGCGTGGTACTCAATTCTCGTTACTTCAGACATTTTCGTGCGCTATTCACGTTGGTTGGCTGGTTACTAAAAACTACTAGGCTTCGAACCGTCCTATTTATAGTGTACACCTCGAGTATGTGCATGCCTTACGTGACGGAGTTTGAACACGTTTGAACCTATACGGAAGATCATTAACTGTTTCGGTGCTTTTTCTTCAGATATCGACGGTGCATGTTGTGCGCCAACGATTTGCACTAAATTTAGAGTTTGCACCGGAAATTTTGGTCTGGTAAGAAGTTGATACTAAATAAATATTTTTGTTTATAACTTTGTAACAAATTAATGCGCCGGTGTTTTTTTTCAGATATCGACGGCGCATATTAAGCGCAACATTTTGGCACTAAAAAGAAAATTTGCGCCGCAAGTTGTGGTGCTAACTTCACCCGTGAAGTTGGCACCAAAAAATGTTTTTGTTTATAACTTTGTAACAAATGAATGCGCCGGTGTATTTTCTTCGGATATCGACGGCGCATATTAGGCGCAAACTTTTGGCATGAAAAAGAACATTTGTGCCGCAAGTTGTGGTGCCAACTTCACGCACCTACATAATTGTATTTGTTTATAACTTTATAACAATTAACTGTTTCGGTGCTTTTTCTTCAGATATCGACGGTGCATGTTGTGCGCCAACGATTTGCACTAAATTTAGAGTTTGCACCGGAAATTTTGGTCTGGTAAGAAGGTGATACTAAATAAATAAGAACATTTGCGCCGCAAGTTGTGGTGCCAACTTCACGCACCTGATTTTGACAAACATTGGGCAACAATGCTCTTTCGAAGGTCACGATTTGCCGCCGAGATGCTTTCTTTAAACGTCGTGACGTAAGTCTCGACGATGAAGAATACCTTTTACTATCAAAATGTGTTACCATTCCAGAAAGAAGTTCATGATATTGTGTTACGTAATCAATGAGTGAACGTGGAGGAGATTGTCACAGGTATGTATTGGCTATCTCCCGTATCAACTGAACGTGTACACCAGATTTTGATTGTAAAATTAGACATGTTTAAGTTCTGTATGAGGTGCATGCGGCATCTACTGAAAGCAGATCAGAAACGTGAAAGAACGCGATTTTCCAACAGCAATTTGAAGTTATTTAGAATCAACCCAGTAGATTTGTTGCTTCGCTTTGTTACAGTCGATGGAAGTTGGCCCCATTAGAATATGCCAGAATCAAAACGATAATCTCAGCAGGATAATTTCATAACATTCGATTCAAACTCTCATAAATTTTAGTTTTCATTTTATTTCTACTTTTAATTTTAATGGAATTCATTATCGAAACACTACAGACCAAAATTTATACTAACTCGCCGATTAGCTGACAGGTGATTTCATCTATGCAGGTTCATTCATTCCTCATATACCTGTATGGAAAATATTACTAAAATTGAAAATAGGTATATTTTGTAAATAATAAATTTTTTGTGTATTACAATTCAAAAAAAATTGGTTACGTATCAAGTACTCATTTGCAGAATAAAATAAATGTTCTGTGCATTTCTAAAAACATTATTATTAACATAAAGTGAGAATAATTTATTATTTCAACAAAACGCACATGTCATATTAGCGCAAGATACACAAATAATAAAAATAACGTCAATGAATGAAGAAGTGAATGATAAATAATGATTAAGAAACATAATTTCTGTGTACAAAAGTAACAAATTGTTGAATTTTGTATGTTATGCCTTAAAATAAATTGTTTGCCAAACATTCGGTATAACTAATATGTAAGAAAACCATGGTAACAAACCTAATAAATGCAATAATACTTTTGTAAAAGCGCTATCTACGTGTCAAGAGCATAATTTCAAATACAAAATATTGTGATTCAATGTAAATATAGTTTGTTATTAGTACCTATAATATCTCAACTTTGTCTATTTCACAAAGGATGTCCTGGCATAATTACTGTGCATACAAGTTAGTATATCCGAGATATTAATTTTGTAAAATGTTGGAAGCACCAGTATGCGTTGGTAGTTTGTATAAACTACACACAAACTTTTGTTTTCATTTTAGAGTACCTACTTTGCGTTAGGTAAGAGTAGGTTGTAGATTTTATTTTATATAATATAATATATTATATAAGGGAGTTTGTGTTGTTCTACGACAAACTCCACATTATAATAATAAACTTATTGGTTGTATACTACAATACGCGTTTACTGCTTGTGTGAAGGGCCCACACACTGCGTTTTTGTTCGACGAACGTGAGTTGCCCACAGACTACAGTCTACAGTTTTGGTCGGCAAAACGTTGGTTATGAATATCAACTATATAGAACTACACCACTGCAAAAAATCGTCGTCTTTTAAAACTGTTTACCTCACACACTTCAGATTTGTTCGACGGACATAAACAGGCCGAACCAGATTATTTTCAGCAGCTTTTGTACGCCAACGTCAACGACGGTTTTCGACCCACACACTTCGGTTTTGCGTCGTTTTTGTTCGAACAGACTTGTTCGTCGAACAAAACTGTCGAACAAAAACGCAGTGTGTGGGCCCCTTAACATTTGAAAATATTTAGACTATTTTACTTTCTTATACGTAGTATAAGGAAGTATTGTGATGATGAAAATTTTCGACCTCGAGATTTTTGCAGATGTCCACGTTTTGAAGTCCACTGATACCGAAAAAATGAGGTGTGGCCACCACACGACTTTCTTATACGTATGAAAGTGTTACTTCCGGTCCGAATTTTGAAATTTCATTTATACAAAAAATATTCCAAATCCAACTCTAAATACTTTTGTACTCTTCATAAATATATATAGAATGCATAATTTACGACATATTTGCAAAAAATCGCTATTCGATAAGAGTAAAAGTGGTACTTCCGGTCTAAATTTTGAAATTTTTTTTATACAAAAGATATTTAAAAGTATGTTCTAAATACTTTTATACTCGAAATGTACCTGCCTAGAAAGCATGACTTGCGAGATATTCGCAAAAAACTGATTTTCGATAAGAGTAAAAGACCTACTTCCGGTAGGAATTTCGAAAAACTTTATTAAAACAATTTTTCTCAAATTTAATTTTGAGTACATTTGAATTCTTTATAAATTTGTTTAAACTTAGTAATTGACGAAATATTTGCAAAATTCGATTTTTTCACTGAAGTAAACTACTACTTCCGGTCTGCCGATTTTGCTCAAAATCTAATCAGTTCTCAAGAGGGAGATTATATTCGTAACTACAAAATTTGGAATTGATATCTACAGCGGTTTGACCGCTATCGTGGTCACACACACACAGACACACACACACACACACACACACACGGACACACAGACACACAGACATTTTTTAAAAACCACTTTTTTGGTATCAGGGGACCTCAAAACGTGGACATCTGCAAAAATCTCGAGGTCGAAAATTTTCATCATCACAATACTTCCTTATACTACGTATAAGAAAGTAAAAGTGGTTTTTAAAAAATGTCTGTGTGTCTGTGTGTCTGTCTGTGTGTGTGTGTGTGACCACGATAGCGGTCAAACCGCTGTAGATATCAATTCCAAATTTTGTATTTACGTGTCTAATCTCCCTCTTGAGATCTGATTAGTTTTTCAGTAAAATCGGTAGACCGGAAGTAGCAGTTTACTTCAGCGAAAAAATCGAATTTTGCCAATATTTCGTCAACTACTAAGTTTAAACAAATTGATAAAGGATTCATATATACTTAAAATTAAAATTGAGAAAAATTTTATTTAAAAAGTTTTTCGAAATTCCTACCGGAAATAGGTCCTTTACTCTTATCGAAAATCAGTTTTTTGCGAATATTTCGCAAGTCATGCCTTTTAGACAGGTACGCTACGAATATAGAAGTATTTAGAACTTAATTTCCAATATCTTTTGTATAAAAAAAAATTCAAAATTCGGACCGGAAGTATCACTTTTACTCTTACCGAATAACGATTTTTTGCAAATATGTCGTAAATTATGCATTCTATATATATTTATGAAGAGTACAAAAGTATTTAGAGTTGGATTTGGAATATTTTTTGTATAAATGAAATTTCAAAATTCGGACCGGAAGTAACACTTTCATACGTATAAGGAAGTCGTGTGGTGGCCACACCTCATTTTTTTACTTTCTTATACGTAGTATAAGGAAGTATTGTGATGATGAAAATTTTTGACCTCGAGATTTTTGCAGATATCCACGTTTTGATGTCCCCTGATACCGAAAAAGTCGTTTTTAAAAAATGTCTGTGTGTGTGTGTATGTCTGTGTGTGTGTGTCTGTGTGTGTGTGTGTGACCACGATAGCGGTGAAACCGCTACAGGTATCAATTCCAAATTTTATATTTACAAATAAAATCTCCCTCTTGAGATCTGATTAGATTTTCAGTAAAATCGGCAGACCGGAAGTAGTAGTTTACTTCAGTGAAAAAATCGAATTTTACAAATATTTCGTCAACTACTAAGTTTAAACAAATTTATAAAGAATTCATATGTACTTAAAATTAAGTTTGAGACAAATTGTCTTAAAAAAGTTTTTCGAAATTCCAACCGGAAGTAGGTCTTTTACTCTTATCGAAAATCAGTTTTTTGCGAATATCTCGCAAGTCATGCTTTTTAGAGAAGTATGTTCTGAGTATAAAAGTATTCAGAACATAATTTTCAATATCTTTTGTATAAAAAAAATTTCAAAATTCAGACCGGAAGTACCACTTTTACTCTTATCGAATAGCGATTTTTTGCAAATATGTCGTAAATTCATGCATTCTATATATATTTATCAAGAGTACAAAAGTATTTAGAACTGGATTTTCAATATTTTTTGTATATATGAATGATGATTTTTGCAGATGTTCACGCCCTGATACCAAAAAAGTGGTTTCTAAAAAATCTCTCTCTCCCTCTCTCTCTCTCCCTCTCTCTCTCCTCTCTCTCTCTCTCTCTCTCTCTCTCTCTCTCTCTCTCTCTCTCTCTCTCTCTCTCTCTCTCTGTGTGTGTGTGTGACCACGATAGCGGTGAAACAACTACAGATATTAATTCCAAATTTTGTATTTACGAATATAATCTCCCTCTTGAGATCTGATTAGATTTTCAATAAAATCGGCAGACCGGAAGTAGTAGTTTACTTCAGTGAAAAAATTGAATTTTGCCAATATTTCGTCAACTACTAAGTTTTAACAAACTTATAAAGAATTCATATGTACTCAAAATTAAATTTGAGAAGAATTTTATTAAAAAACTTTTACGAAATTCCTACCGGAAATAGGTTTTTTACTCTTATCGAAAATCAGTCTTATGCGAACATCTCACAAGTCATGCTTTCTAGGCTGATACATTACGAGTATAAAAGTATTTAGAACTTAATGTTCAATACCTTATGTATATAAAAAAAATCAAAATTCCGACCGGAAGTAACACTTTTACTCGTATCGCAAGCGATTTTTTGCAAATATGTCGTAAATTATGCATTCTATGTATATTTGTCAAGAGTGCAAAAGTATTTAGAACTGGATTTGGAATATTTTTTGTATAAATAAAATTTCAAAATTCGGACACACAGATTTATTTTTCTAAGATAAAAGTATTTAAAACAATTCAGAACAACTTGTGTATAATTTGAAACGCTCATACGTATAAGAAAGTCGTGTGGTGGCCACACCTCATATTTTTAAATTAGAAGATTCACTTTTCCATCTCCCTTCCTCCCTCGCTGGGGAGTTATCTTTGTATTATGTGAAGACATTCGCGTTTTATTTATTACCGCTGCCTGTTTTATATTGTCGTTCAAGTTGGGGCTATTGGAATTACCAATTATTTTATATGATCAATTTGTTGCATGCATGATCCTATTATCAATAATTTTAATAATGCTCCTTATCTATAGCATGAAAAGAACAGAATTAGAATATAATTAATATAGACCGGACACGAAAGGTTGATGACTCATCGCCCATGGGCGCACTATTGAAATTTTCTATTTGTCAAGAGTTTTAATTTTATTTATGTAATTGGATAACAAGTGGGTGGTGTTCTTAAGATACAAAATACCTTATTATTTGTTCATTTTGTAGTTCAAGTCGAGTAAAGGAGTATTAATATTTACTAGCAATACTTTCTCAAGGTTCTTTTCTGTAAGATTTGTTCTCTTTGAATAAGTACAGCTCACAAACTGAGACCTGGCCTATGAGATGCCCCTCCCACAAGGTGCGCAGTGAATCCTTATAATATTAGGATAAGCACGAGCAGTCTGGAAAAATTGTCAAGCGCTACAGATATATGTATCTCTTTTCAGTATATTACAATTTCTTATCTGCATTTACTCGTTCGTCCGGCTAATGTATGCGATGATGAACAAATGTTATCATTTATTTTTTCCGAATACTTTTTCTGTCACGCACTGATCTATAAATCTGCGCGACTTATAGGCCGAGGCTCCTCCCATCGGCCCAGACTCGGTCTGTGTACTGTACATCCTTGTAGATAGAAAACATTCTTTCTACATCGAAACTGGTTATAGGTGCGTACTGTAAATATATTATTTTATTTCAGTGTATTTAGCAGTTAGATTTTGTGTCATTGTCCCCATACACAATTGCCGCAATGTTATTAAATCTGAATTTCTATTAAAAACTTTTGCCGAAGGCCACATCCGAAGTCACTTGGAATCTTTTAATTTGAGTTTTTGATTTTCAAAATATGATTAGTTTAGGCAAATTTCCAAAGTGTTCCTGAAGGAATAAGAACTGATTTTTTAAATAGTCATTTAAACATGTAACGAAATTTTGTAAACTATCGAAATTCTCTGCATAAAAACTAGTAGCTTCCAGTCATGTTCCCCATCTAGTTATCACTGGCAGTGACAAAGATGGATTTTTTCCCTGTAAAGGGCCACTCTCGATAGTACTTTTCTGAAAACTTTTTTAAAAGCGGATACAAGTCTATCAACTTCCGTATAGTTGTCTCTGATATATTCTCAGATTCTGTGGAGAGCATGTGCTACACAAATAATATGCAGCATAGAAGGATATGTTCCCTTTAATAACCTGTTTTTAACATACATGTGGCATGCGGCACTGTCACTAACAAATAAAAGTAATTTTTTTCTGTACCTGTCGTCCGAATGTGCAAATTCTCGTCAATGGTTTTAGCAACGGTTTGGCATCAACTGTATTTATAACTTTAGAGGCTATTATGTATGTATTATATGGAATAGTTGGATGTAGTACACCAGCTACAACATATATCACATAGTGCCCTAATATATCGATAGTTTCGTTGGCACTTACCCATAGATACTGATTTGGAAGAATTTTATTACAAAACTATTTCGAAATTCCTACCGGAAGTAGGTCTTTTACTCTTATCGAAAATCAGCTTTTTGCAAATATTTCGCAAGTCATGCTTTTTAGACATGTAGGTACGTTACGAGTATATAAGTATTTAGAACTTGATTTTCAATAACTTTTATATTAAAAAAAATTCAAAATTCGGACCGGAAGTAATACTTTTACTCTTTTTGCATATATGTCGTAAATTATGCATTCTCTATATATTTATCAAGAGTACAAAAGTATGTTATATAACAGAAAAGTAGCACCACATAGCATCTGTTTACGATACCAACCTTTTGTTTCACTTCAACCATTTTCGAAATATAAAAGAAAATTTAAAATCATATCGATTTTTTCTAAAATTTCGATTCAAAATTTACTTTACCTAATATTTAACAGTTGTATCTCGGTGAATGCTTTATATCCATTGTTTCTTTACTTACACAATGTCCAACCATAAATGGAAATTGCGTGTTAGCCAGTTATGGGAATGAAAAGTAAAGAGGGAAGCATCCTTAAAAAACAAGTGGTGGTTTTAGAAAAGTTTTTCAAAGTACTCGTACAAGTGAAAAAGGTCAAGATGATTTGGACAGGGTACAGGTTGAGGTCGAGGTCGTTTGAGGACCTCATTGTTCCAACAAAGGAGTCTTCATCAGTTTCTTCGTCGTCTTCCAGCATACAGCCAGCTGATCGTATTGAACAACAAGAAAACGAACAGAAAGAAGCGGAAAAGACAGAAAATGTGTCGCACTCGTAGATGCAGACCGATGAAGTCGTTTTGGTTTTGAGTTCTGATCCAAGACTGTGATCTAAATGTGTTTTTGATGCAGAAAATGTTTGTCTTTCGAAAGCAAGTCCAGCGTCTCTAATGTACAACTTTGATTTTCCTGCTGATACCAGCAGACGTAGATTCACCTCAAACATCTATGCAAGATATCTTAGCAACGGAGAAAAAAATTACAGAAATTGGTTGGTGTATATTTTGTGGCCAACGACTGAATTTTCTGCTTCTACTGCAAAATTTTAAGGGCCGCATCGTTTTCTTTTTGCAAAACATGTCCATAGAGATTGACAGCATATAGTATAAACCCTCAAAAATCATGAAACTACAAAAAACAATAAGAAGCTCAACAGTCAAATATTTGTATGAACATGATAATAGAATCTTTTTAAAGCTAGTCTAACTATTAGCTGAATTTGATACTGTAATGGAGGAGCATGTTAAAAGGGCTTTGAACAAACTACATAAAATAACAAGATATTTGAGTAAAACCATTCAAAATGGTCATTCACCAAATTGCACATAATGTCAAAAGCCATATATTAGATGAAGTGAAAAAATCATATATGTATTACTCAAAAGATTAGATTACTCACCGAACATGAGTAAAACAGAGCCAATGACCTTCGTTATAAGGTAATTGCCGATTGAACAGTATTATTTATTCAATTTCGCAAGTTATATGCACGTAAGAGACACTGGGAACATGCAGAGCAACAACAATACAAGGATTTGTCACGTTTCATAGACAAAATAGTTTTCCTTCTTGATTAAGAGAAGCGTTTACCTATCGAAAATTAAGGCGTCGCCGTTTCACGTTTTTTAAACTTATTTTGTAATTTTAGAATCTCAAATTTGGGTTAGTGATGCAAAAGGCATAAATTTATAAAGTCAAGGTCAGTTTTTGTACTAATTTATATTCTTAAGAAAGTTATGTGTTTTAGAAATAACCACAAAAATGCATGAATTTGATTAATGTCTACTAACTAAGGCTGGTACACAAAAGAAAAAAAACGACCTCTACGCGCCAGCGCACATTTGATGTACGATATAAAGAAAAAATCAATTTAGGTAATTATTTTTAAAGATAAAAAACATTAAACGGCAAACATTGTCCCACACATTTTACGCGAGGTTTTTTCAAGCTAATCGCGTCGTCTATCCCCACTTTACGGTATCTCTACCGGTCCTACGAAGACGAAAATCTATCGGAATCGGTCGGCTATTGCAGACTTAAATGCGACAGTTTAATTACAAACTGTCACTCGCATTTAAATGTCATATATACCTATAATATTCGAGTGTATAATAATATAACAGTTATGGGCAAGCGAAAATTGGCTTATTATAAAACATCAACAGTTCTGTAAGTACTCATTCTTTATACATTATGTTTCCTATCTATAGTATTTTTTATCTATGACAGAATCTGTGAATAAAACCGAAGCGCTGTGACAGAACCGAATATCGTCTAACTCCACCTTCTCACACCCCCTTACGTCTAACCGTCCCGCGAGTAATATAAGTTGCATAAGTTTCTATTAGTTAGTATTATGCAGAATTAATTGTATTGTGACCATTAAACAGTTCACTTATATTCTTAATCTGTTTCTGATTTATTTAATTCGCAGTTTAACGGCATACAAAAAAGACATTTGCCGAAAACATCGAGAAGGCCATTGAGTTCTATCTCGTTATGTATTATATTACAGAAGAAGTAAAATCACAAAGGATTCGATGCGTGAAAAGTATCATTATTTTGTCTGAATCTAAATTAATGTTTACATGCATGTCTTGATTTTGGATATACAGGGTGAGTTTTTTTGAATGTTTAGCATTGGGATCTCAGAAACTACTGGAGATAGAAAAACGCTTAAATGGGGAAAGATTCGCAGTTTTACGAATTTGATTTAAAACTGCTTTTGTTTCTCCGATAACTTTCATGGCTTATTAGATATTCAAAGAAAACTAAATTTTACGTTTTTCTTTAAACATGCTTAGCATCGTTAATAGTAATTTTAGAGAAAAAGTGTTCAGACAAAAGTTTTAGATAATTTTACGCCAAATAAAACTATGTAGCTAATATTTTTTTTTCGTTCGCCATTATCGAGTTATGACACAAACTTGTGTTTTTTAAATGGAAACCATAGTTGGTTTTGACATCATTAAAAAGCTTATTTTTTGCTGATTACAATGATATAAGGTTTGATATGGTTATTTTAAAAAATAAAGAGGATATAGACATTTTTATGGTTTTTATGGAAAACAATTGAATTTCGAACTGATAAAATACAAACCAAACGAAAACTTATTTTGAAATCTTATGTAGTAATAAAATGAAAACTATAAGAACTTTTATTAAGGGCACACAACATTATTAATGTTCAAAGATACCTCCATTATTATTAATACACAAATTGCATCTCTTCACAACAGAATTTGTAGCATTGCGTACTTTACGCCTACCAATGTTATTAAAAGCAACTAAGACAGCTTGTCTTAAATCGTCGATTGTTTCATATGTTCTTTTGTATACTGTGTCCTTTAGTACACCCCACAAGAAAAAATCCAAAACTGATAAATCAGGGGATCTAGCCGGCCATTCAATGGGTGCATTTCGTACTATCCATTGATTACGGAAGTTCAAATTTAAATAATTTATAACATTCAGTTGATTGTGCGGAGGCGCTCCGTTATGTTGAAACCATTGCATTGCTCGGGTTCTTAAATTTAAATTATCTAACATTTCCTCGAAATCTTGTAAAAAATTAAGATAACGATTGCCAGTTAGTGATCCATCAAAAATAAAAGGAGGAAGAACAGTTGATCCTATAACACCACCCCAAACATTAAACCCAAATTTAATTTGTGGTCTCCTATGTTCAACGTGAAGCGGATTTGTTTGAGACCATATTATGTGCTCATTGTGCCTATTAAACATTCCACAATTTGTGAAACGAAATTCATCAGTCCATAATATTTTCATTGAGCAGTGTGGATCGTTTTAACACTGATCTTTAAACCATCTACAAAAAGCTATTCGTCTGATGTTATCACCTTCATGTAAAGTTTGTGATACTGATAATTTGTAGGGACGAAATTTATGCTTCTTCAACACTCTGACAATAGTGCGTTGAGAGGAGCCCATTTCTGTTAAAATTTGTCGGGTCGATATAGATGGATTCTGAGCGACACATGCTAATATGTTTATTTCTCTATCTTCATCCATCCCTTTTTTTGATTTTGGTTTAACGAACGAACCATAATCTGCTAAATTATCCCATAATCTCTTAAAAGTAGGTAGCCACGGCTGACATCGATCAAAATAATTTTTAAAATAAACTTCAGCAGCTCTAGTAGAATTTCTCTGGCACTGAATGTAACATTCAACCATATCACGCTTTTCTACGTTAGAAAATTCCATAGCCAATGCAAACTTATGATTAACGGCCGTTTACACCGCTTATAGTTAGGTTACAATTAAATTAATTAATAGTTAATTGTCAAACATTGACAATTAATAGTTAATTGTCAAACATTGACAATTAACTATTAATTAATTTAATTGTAACCTAACTATAAGCGGTGTAAACGGCCGTTAATCATAAGTTTGCATTGGCTATGGAATTTTCTAACGTAGAAAAGCGTGATATGGTTGAATGTTACATTCAGTGCCAGAGAAATTCTACTAGAGCTGCTGAAGTTTATTTTAAAAATTATTTTGATCGATGTCAGCCGTGGCTACCTACTTTTAAGAGATTATGGGATAATTTAGCAGATTATGGTTCGTTCGTTAAACCAAAATCAAAAAAAGGGATGGATGAAGATAGAGAAATAAACATATTAGCATGTGTCGCTCAGAATCCATCTATATCGACCCGACAAATTTTAACAGAAATGGGCTCCTCTCAACGCACTATTGTCAGAGTGTTGAAGAAGCATAAATTTCGTCCCTACAAATTATCAGTATCACAAACTTTACATGAAGGTGATAACATCAGACGAATAGCTTTTTGTAGATGGTTTAAAGATCAGTGTTAAAACGATCCACACTGCTCAATGAAAATATTATGGACTGATGAATTTCGTTTCACAAATTGTGGAATGTTTAATAGGCACAATGAGCACATAATATGGTCTCAAACAAATCCGCTTCACGTTGAACATAGGAGACCACAAATTAAATTTGGGTTTAATGTTTGGGGTGGTGTTATAGGATCAACTGTTCTTCCTCCTTTTATTTTTGATGGATCACTAACTGGCAATCGTTATCTTAATTTTTTACAAGATTTCGAGGAAATGTTAGATAATTTAAATTTAAGAACCCGAGCAATGCAATGGTTTCAACATAACGGAGCGCCTCCGCACAATCAACTGAATGTTATAAATTATTTAAATTTGAACTTCCGTAATCAATGGATAGTACGAAATGCACCCATTGAATGGCCGGCTAGATCCCCTGATTTATCAGTTTTGGATTTTTTCTTGTGGGGTGTACTAAAGGACACAGTATACAAAAGAACATATGAAACAATCGACGATTTAAGACAAGCTGTCTTAGTTGCTTTTAATAACAGTGGTAGGCGTAAAGTACGCAATGCTACAAATTCTGTTGTGAAGAGATGCAATTTGTGTATTAATAATAATGGAGGTATCTTTGAACATTAATAATGTTGTGTGCCCTTAATAAAAGTTCTTATAGTTTTCATTTTATTACTACATAAGATTTCAAAATAAGTTTTCGTTTGGTTTGTATTTTATCAGTTCGAAATTCAATTGTTTTCCATAAAAACCATAAAAATGTCTATATCCTCTTTATTTTTTAAAATAACCATATCAAACCTTATATCATTGTAATCAGCAAAAAATAAGCTTTTTAATGATGTCAAAACCAACTATGGTTTCCATTTAAAAAAACACAAGTTTGTGTCATAACTCGATAATGGCGAACGAAAAAAAAATATTAGCTACATAATTTTATTTGGCGTAAAATTATCTAAAACTTTTGTCTGAACACTTTTTCTCTAAAATTACTATTAACGATGCTAAGCATGTTTAAAGAAAAACGTAAAATTTAGTTTTCTTTGAATATCTAATAAGCCATGAAAGTTATCGGAGAAACAAAAGCAGTTTTAAATCAAATTCGTAAAACTGCGCATCTTTCCCCATTTAAGCGTTTTTCTATCTCCAGTAGTTTCTGAGATCCCAATGCTAAACATTCAAAAAAACTCACCCTGTATAATATTTTAGACATAAAAATGCATTTGATCTAATAATTTTGATGGTATTAATTTTTTATTCGTTTACTAATTTCCAAATTACACCTCGAAATAATTAAAAAATTAGGTAAATTGAATCTTCTTTAAAAAGAACATGATAAATACAAGCATCTAAATTCCAATACAAATGTTTTAATGCTATTCTTATCACACGAGTGATTACAAACGCAGTAGTCATTAATGACTAACTCGATAAAACATGTATAAAACTAATTCTTGAAATATAAATTTCCAGTTTTACTCACTTAGTTACCTAATAGCTTTGCCAAACATAGGTAGGTACATATTTTAGTCTTTTATTTAGAGGTAACATTACAAATTGTACAAACATGAAGCTACAAGAATTATATTTATAAGAGTAAGTATTACGTACTTACAATATATTCAATTAAACCGTTGAACTATTAACAAATTACCTTTAATAATATTACTACATAAAGGGAAAATAATCATAGAAGTCGAAATGATTATATTTCAAACGTTGCTGTAAGCGTCATCTGCAGCATTTTACCGGAACTATATCTTTTATAGCCGCGCTTCGTTCATTGGCGTCGAGCCATCAGCGTCAGAAATATTAACCGTCAGCCAACAAATTTAAAGGGACCGGTACTTTTATGAAACACAAGAAAGAATAAGTAATAATTTATCCCTTTGTTTGTGTTTTTACATGTACATATTCTTTTCAATAAAACAAATAAAGTAAGGACAATTTGTAAATAATGTTTTTTCCACTATTATATTTCAATATTAAATAAATTAGATATGTCATAATATTGAAAAACGTTTCTGAGGCCCACTTGACACGGTACAATTTTCTGTACAAGTTTCTGCACAGTTTTCTCATGAATGAAACTTTTCACCGAGGTTTGTATACTATTTTATTTACAAGCATAATTATTATATTTATTTGTGATAAAAATTCCGGTAAAAGTTTTGAAATATTGAGTTGTCAGATTGGTGATGTTTTAGCGTAAAAGTCAAATAAACATACGTCAGTTTTTTTCGGTGAGTAGATTATAAAAGAAATGATTAGTAAGCCTTCAAGGACTGCACTCCACTTGAACTGAGGGAAACTGTCTTCCCGTAGCAATCCAGATATCTTGGCTCGAATGGAGAAGGACAAGAAATCATTATTTCATAATATCAAGCTTCCAGTAATTCTAATGTAACAATTAATTATACAGGCTGTCCGGAAATGTGGGAAATCTGTTGGATGCACATAGAACATGAAGAAATAAAATGACAAGTTCCTATAAAAAAATTTCCTACATGCCCCTGCTATGGAGATATGCGTCCCTAAAGGACGCCGCTGGAAATCGGTTTTTATTGAATTTCTTTTAATGTAATTAATATAATTTAATAAAAAATGAATGTGATGAACACTAGTAAGGACCTCTTAAAATAGTGTTCTTGAAACATATTTAGCTTTTGTAGTTTACCAGGGGCGGGCTAATCTTTACAACTTAATGCCTCAATTTTTAACACCCTGTATGATAAAGACTGGGTGTTAAAAATTACTAAACTGGATAGCTTGAACCATAGATTTTAAAAAAGGTACTCTTGCTTATTGTCGTTAAAATGAATCGTTTACGAGAAAAAGTTTGCAAAAAATGTGCGTTTTAGTTTTTATCAGCACCAAAGAAACCTATTGCTGTTACAATCGTTACTATGGTACGAAATAAATAAAATATCCGGCATTTTAGAACTTGTCATCACATCGTTGAAGTATAGAATACACGCTTATTGAGTATGCAGATTTGCATCTGATGTATGGTCTTGCGTCTTGCAATGCTTTAGAAGCCAGAAGATTATATCACGGAAGATTTCCTAATCGTGCTCTACCAAACCATAAGACATGTCAACGTGTTGACCAACGTCTAAGGGAGAATGGTGGGCGATTCCAGTTAATAAGGTAGGTAATACATATTATTGACTATCTTCATAATTTTAGAAAAGTTTGGAAAAAGTAGTACTTATGCTGGTGTGAAAAGAACCGTACGTATGCCGCGATTAGAGGATCGTATTTTAAATGCTGTAGATGTCAATCCATCAACGAGTACTCGACAATTATCAGCACAGTTTAATACATCGAAAACAATAGTACATGAAGTTCTTCGTGAACAGCTGTTATATTCATATCATTTGCAAAAAATACATGAACTGATTCCTGAAGATTTTCCTCGTAAAATGCAGTTTTCAAACTGGGCTTTTCACGGTTGAAGCAAGGTTTACCAAAAATAGTATCACCAACTTACACAATACGCATGTATGGGCTGATGAAAATCCTGATGCCACTATTGTTGCGCATTATCAACATCAGTTCCAATCACTTAATATTTGGACAGGAATCATTGACAATTTTTTGATTGGACCATTCATTTTGCCAGAACGATTGAATGGGCAACTTTATTTGGAGTTCCTTCAGAACGCTTTTCGAGATTTAATAGAGCACTTACCACTTGAAACCCGCCGAAACATGTACTTCATGCACGATGGGGCACCACCTCATTTGAGCGTTCGTGTGCGAGAGCACCTGAATAACGTATATCCAAACCGTTGGATAGGTAGAGGAGGACCAATGCCTGGCCTCCTCGATTTTCTGACTTAACACCGTTGGATTTTAACCTGTGGGGACACCTCAAAAAAATGGTGTATTCCATTCCGGTCGACACTAGCGAGGAACTTCTACAGAGAATCACGTTTCATTTTGATGTGATAAGGAATACGGCTGGGTTATTGTTGCGGGTACAACAGTCCTTAATTCGTCGTGCCCGCGAGTGTATCAGACTTCATGGAGCCCATGTTGAACCCTCTGTCCCTCTTATGAAGTTTTTCAATAATTCCGTTAAGGTGCCTCCGGAGGCAGCACTGCGTTTATATTTATATTAATTACATTAAAAGAAATTTGATAAAAACCGATTTCCAGCGGCGTCCTTCAGGGCCTGTAGCAACAATTTTTATAGGACTTGTCATCTTATTTGTTCATGTTCTATCTGCATCCAAGAGATTTCCCACATTTTCCCGGACATCCTGTATTTACAACCAAACAATTAATAATTATTTGTGATACAAATTTCGATAAGGTTTTGACATATCGAGTTGACATTGAGGTTAGGAAATGAGGGCAGTAATAGAGGGCGGGAAGTAAACGTGAACAAAAGCACACTTCCAAACTTTTAAAAAGTCAGAAACGCCAACATTATGCGTATGGTTGTAAATAAAGAATATTCCGTACAACTTTCTGTGCAGAATATAGTTTGCCTACTTGCAACGGGACACAATTTTAAAGGTCCGGGCATGCGCCCAATGTAGTTTGGCGGGTATCCGAAATTTTGTAACCCTAAAATATCATTTATCTATATTTTTTGAAAAAATTCCAAATGGATACGAATAAAATAAAGATTTTATTACGAGGTGCAGTTTTTGTTATTATAACAAACATACTTAATATTAAAAATAAAGAACGCGAATAAAAAAAAAAGATGGGGACAAAACTTTGGCTTTTAAGGCGGCCATGCAGCCAAGATGTTTTGTCATTAATTAATAATTAATTTCCCATTGAGGACCCTGACTTATATAGGAATTATTTACGGATGAATTATGTTCTGTTTCAAAAATTATTAGAGTACATTAGAGCTGACATTACAAAGGAAGATAGTATCAGCCCATAGCGAGATATTTTCTTGATATTAAAAAAGTTCAATTACTTCTGATTTTCAGGGCACAAATTACTTTGCGGTTCTTAACAACTGGTGAAAGTTTCCATTCCCTAATGTATTCAACAGGAATGAATGAATTTATTTCTATTATGTATAGATAACAATTAATGTAGTAAAAATTCAACTATTTTTAATGAAATAAAATAGTCAAATAATAAAATATAATATGAAATGAATCTAATGTACTATATCTATAATTTATAATTACAAACTATCCCACAACCAATCACAAAATTAGTTCAAATAATAGTGAAAATTAAAAAAAAATTACATTTAAATAAGAAGGAATATATTCAAACAACATGCACATATTCTAACTCTTACTTTGGTAAAATTTACAACTAACTACTGGAACAAGAATGATGAATCTTATGATTCCTTTTCCCACTTTTTTTTTTAATTTTAGGGAAGGTTCCATGAGAGTTTTATCACAGACAATACCAATAATTTACATACGGGTGGGCACGATGCAACTACATACCTATACTTTGTACTGCAAAAGTAAAGAAACTCCTTCATTTTAATTTATTAAAAACCCCAATCTTCTTATTTGAAGAATATTTGTTTAAAAACATTATAATCTTGATATTTTAAGAATATTTGTAAAACAAAATCTGAATTGAAATTTCGTTTCTCGTACCCTATCGTACTTACCTCAAATAACTATAAATTTTTGTAAAGACCAGTCAATTTCATTTACTTTTGGTTATTCAAAAATAAAACTCAAAGCAATTTGCGGTATACATTTATTATTAAGAAAAAATGAGGTGTGGGCACCACACGACTTCCTTATACATATATATGAATTTCAAATTATGAAAAGTTGTTCTAAATTAAGCTTTAAATACATTTATCTTCTTAAAAAAATACGCCTGTGAGTAAATGTGTCCGAATTTTGAAAATTCTTTTATACAAAAATTATTTAATATCCTATTCTAAGTACTTCTAGTCTCTTAATCTCACAGAATGCATACTTTGTGAGATATTGGCAAGAAAATGCTACTCGCTAAGAGTACCTAAAGGTATTACTTCCGGTCCGAATTTTGAAATTTTGTTTATACAAAAGATATTCCAAATCCAACTCTAAATACTTTTATACTCTTGATAAATATATATAGAATGCATCATTTACGACGTATTTGCTAAAAATCGCTATGCGATAAAAGTGTTACTTCCGGTCCGAATTTTGAAAATTTTTTTATACAAAAAGTATTGGAGATTAAATTCTAAATACTTTTATACTCGTAACGTACCTGTCTAAAAAGCATGGTTTGCAAAACATTTGCAAAAAACTGATTTTCGATAAGAGTAAAACCTACTTCCGGTAGAAATTTCAAAAAACTTTTATATTAAAATTTTTCTCAAATTTAATTTTGAGTACGTATGAATTCTTTATGAATTTGTTTAAACTTAGTAGTTGACGAAATATTGGCAAAATTCAATTTTTTCACTGAAGTAAACTACTACTTCCGGTCCACCGATTTTACTGAAAAACTAATCAGATCTCAAGAGGGAGATTTTATACACACAAATATAAAATTTGGAATTGATATCTACAGCGGTTTGACCGCTATCGTGGTCACACCCACACACACACACACACACACACACAGAGAGAGAGAGAGAGAGAGAGAGAGACATTTTTTAAAACCTACTTTTTTGGAATCAGAGGACCTCAAAACATGGACATTTGCAAAAATCTGGAGGTCGAAAATTTGCGTTATCACAATACTTCCTTATACTACGTATAAGAAAGTAAAAGAAATTGATTTATTTAATACTTATAAAAATGATTTTGTATTTTCAATTATTGTCCAGAAAACAAAATTGTTTTATTTAATTTATTCCTTAATTTATTAGCATATCTGTTCATGCATTCACCTTGATGATATAGCCTAATTTTACAATAATTAAAACTAATAATTTTAATTAAATTTACAATATGATTATTGTCAACATCGTGGTCATACATGTGTTCTTTGTAATTGTTGAAAATTGTGCCATGAACACTGCTTAGACCTTTCATACATAATTTAGCCATTAATTTTTTTTCTTTTAATTTGTTGGCATTATCTAAAATTCGAATTTTGATTTCAGCAATTTTACAAATATGGATAACGTCTTTCGATGATTGAATTAAACATTATTAGTATATATAGTATAGTTTTCTTTAATTATAAATGTGGAATGAGATAAAATTAGAACGATTTAATCAATATTAACAATGTATCTATAACGTCAAAACGGACGTTAGACATACAACAGCAGAAACAAGCCCACCCGTGACGTCACATGCCTGCGTTATGTTTTGTTAGTATTCAAGGGGGGGGGGGGCGGAAAACGGCGTGTCTATATGTATAAATGGTCTAAGTTATATAGTGCATACCTAACTTAAATACAAATAATAAACAATCAAATGTTACACACTGCCATGTACTGTTAATGCGCAACACGTTCACGCACTTTCTGCACAAAAAAAAACTGTATTGCTTTTCTGTACATTTTGTTGTATGATTGTACAGAATCTTGTACAGAAAATTGCGTCGTGTCAAGTGGGCCTAAAAGTTAAATTGATTGCTACTTAAACTGCTCATGTGGTTGGAAAAAAATATTTAGATCAAAATAACCTGCTAGGATAAATTTATTTCTAATTGAAAAAATCTAATCTTATACTTCGTCATTGTATCAAAAGAATATAACTTGTTTAGTGTTGATAACTTTATGCCATGCAATAGAATGTGATAATGATATTGAATTACAAGGTCCATCTCTACAAAAATAAATGGACTTGACAAATGTAATAGAGAAATTGTCACCAATTTCATGGCCAATAAGTTTATTGTCTGTGCTTTTACAGACATTCAGGGTTCAGAAAAATACGCACACTGTATAAAATACTCGTACATAAATGTAAACAAACACAGCTCGAAGCAAGCAACACATATTTTTATTTTCCTTACTCAGGGTTCAGAAAATACACACATTATACACACAATGTTCTGTTCAAAATCAACCAACACATATTTTTATTTTCATTACAATTATGTGCGTCTTTAAAATTCGTACGGCACCGAACACAGACATGTACGTGTACATATTTTTATTTTCATTACAATTATGTGCGTCTTTAAAATTCGTACGGCACCGAACACAGACATGTACGTGTTTTATTTTTATATTTGGTTCCGTACACGGACATGTACTGTACACGTATTGTTCGATTCGAACACACTTAAAGCGTACATGTCGACGTGTACCTATACTTTAAGTTCGTGTACGCGTACGTGTACGCTAAAAAATAGATACATGAACGATAGACATGTTCGAGTGTGTTTCCATATTTATTAACAGCATTATGCAGAATGAAAACCAGGCATGAAGTTAGCAAAATTTATGGTTTGCAACGTGTAGTTGCTGTGTATGCCTTTGTTGTTGCTTTAATTGTATTGGATATTTCCATACAAAAAATACCTGCGTGCTACAAAAAGGTCAAGTTTTTCGGGTGAAATGCAGAAATTCCCCTCATTAAATTGCCGCTAATACTAATTGCAGGAGTTCCAGGTGGTTCTACCTAAATCAATAACTATCACTAATTCTTAGCGGAGGCTTTGATATTTCAATTCATCACTTTACATTAACAAGATTATTGCAATAATTTTTCAATATGACAACGTATTAGTGAAAATGCATAAGAAATGAATTTTTTGATATGTATACATAAAAAAAATTACAGCAATTGTTTCAACCAAATTTATTTAAAAGAATTTAAATACATAATTAAATAAATAAGAAATAACCCAAAAAATAAAATAAAATAACAAAACAAAACAAAAATAGTTGACAAAAAAACATATGAATTTCTCTATGCGGCTAAAATTTATCTGTTGTTGTTCACTGTTTTCAGGTGTTTTCTATTTTAAGAGCTGCACAGTCGAGCAAGTCAAAGTTTAATTTTGTTATTAAAATATTAGAAAGAGACTTCTTTGAGAGCTTGGATCTTAACTTGGTTAGTACTGTACATGGCTGTGTTCGGTGCCGTACGAATTTTAAAGACACACATAATTGTAATGAAAATAAAAATATGTGTTGGACTCAGGGTTCAGAAAAATACGCACACTGTATAAAATACTCGTACATAAATGTAAACAAACACAGCTCGAAGCAAGCAACACATATTTTTATTTTCCTTACAATTATGTGCGTCTTTAAAATTCGTACGGCACCGAACACAAACATGTACGTGTACATATTTTTATTTTCATTACAATTATGTGCGTCTTTAAAATTCGTACGGCACCGAACACAGACATGTACGTGTTTTATTTTTATATTTGGTTCCGTACACGGACATGTACTGTACACGTATTGTTCGAACACAGACATGTCCGTGTTTTATTTTTATATTTGGTTCCGTACACGGACATGTACTGTACACGTATTGTTCGATTCGAACACACTTAAAGCGTACATGTCGACGTGTACCTATACTTTAAGTTCGTGTACGCGTACGTGTACGCTAAAAAATAGATACATGAACGATAGACATGTTCGAGTGTGTTTCCATATTTATTAACAGCATTATGCAGAATGAAAACCAGGCATGAAGTTAGCAAAATTTATGGTTTGCAACGTGTAGTTGCTGTGTATGCCTTTGTTGTTGCTTTAATTGTATTGGATATTTCCATATAAAAAATACCTGCGTGCTACAAAAAGGTCAAGTTTTTCGGGTGAAATGCAGAAATTCCCCTCATTAAATTGCCGCTAATACTAATTGCGGGAATTCCAGGTGGTTCTACCTAAATCAATAACTATCACTAATTCTTAGCGAGGCTTTGAAATTTCAATTCATCACTTTACATTAACAAGATTATTGCAATAATTTTTTAATATGACAACGTATTAGTGAAAATGCAAAAGAAATGAATTTTTTGATATGTATACATAAAAAAAATTACAGCAATTGTTTCAACCAAATTTATTTAAAAGAATTTAAATACATAATTAAATAAATAAGAAATAACCCAAAAAATAAAATAAAATAACAAAACAAAACAAAAATAGTTGACAAAAAAACATATGAATTTCTCTATGCGGCTAAAATTTATCTGTTGTTGTTCACTGTTTTCAGGTGTTTTCTATTTTAAGAGCTGCACAGTCGAGCAAGTCAAAGTTTAATTTTGTTATTAAAATATTAGAAAGAGACTTCTTTGAGAGCTTGGATCTTAACTTGGTTAGTACTGTACATGGCTGTGTTCGGTGCCGTACGAATTTTAAAGACACACATAATTGTAATGAAAATAAAAATATGTGTTGGTTGCTTCGAGCTGTGTTTGTTTACATTTATGTACGAGTATTTTATACAGTGTGCGTATTTTTCTGAACTTTGAATAATGCTGTTAATAAATATGGAAACACACTCGAACATGTCTATCGTTCATGTATCTATTTTTTAGCGTACACGTACGCGTACACGAACTTAAAGTATAGGTACACGTCGACATGTACGCTTTAAGTGTGTTCGAATCGAACAATACGTGTACAGTACATGTCCGTGTACGGGACCAAATATAAAAATAAAACACGTACATGTCTGTGTTCGAACAATACGTGTACAGTACATGTCCGTGTACGGAACCAAATATAAAAATAAAACACGTACATGTCTGTGTTCGGTGCCGTACGAATTTTAAAGACGCACATAATTGTAATGAAAATAAAAATATGTACACGTACATGTCTGTGTTCGGTGCCGTACGAATTTTAAAGACGCACATAATTGTAATGAAAATAAAAATATGTGTTGGTTGATTTTGAACAGAACATTGTGTGTATAATGTGTGTATTTTCTGAACCCTGGTGTTGGTTGCTTCGAGCTGTGTTTGTTTACATTTATGTACGAGTATTTTATACAGTGTGCGTATTTTTCTGAACTTTGAATGCTTAATAAATATGGAAACACACTCGAACATGTCTATCGTTCATGTATCTATTTTTTAGCGTACACGTACGCGTACACGAACTTAAAGTATAGGTACACGTCGACATGTACGCTTTAAGTGTGTTCGAATCGAACAATACGTGTACAGTACATGTCCGTGTACGGAACCAAATATAAAAATAAAACACGTACATGTCTGTGTTCGGTGCCGTACGAATTTTAAAGACGCACATAATTGTAATGAAAATAAAAATATGTACACGTACATGTCTGTGTTCGGTGCCGTACGAATTTTAAAGACGCACATAATTGTAATGAAAATAAAAATATGTGTTGGTTGATTTTGAACAGAACATTGTGTGTATAATGTGTGTATTTTCTGAACCCTGCGAGACATTACATCAATATATTATTATTTTTAGAATTGTTAATTTCATGTGTTTTCATTTCTATTAAATATAATGGTTCTTAAAAACGTATAATCATCGAAAAAACATTTTCAGATTACTAAAACGATTATAGTAACAACCGCCCCACACCCCATCAATTAGCATCTATAATATGCATGCGAAAGACGATAAAATTCAACGCACTTTGAATACCAAAAGTATTTTTATTAAAAACCTTAAAAATTAAACAATTATGCTGATATACTAATACAATGGTCCCACGCCTTTGCATTTATTTGCTTGAGAATAGTTTTTAATGAAACTCCTGGACCACATTCAAATGTTCTTGGAAAATATTCACCAGGATCTCTTTCATATATCACATGCATGGTTTGCTCCCATTTTACCGGTTTTAAAATCTGCAAGAAATAAATACAATAAAAAAAAGTAAAAGAAAACATATTCTGGCATGCAGTTACTTGTTTTGGTAGCTGTTTCCTTATGTGATCTGCATTTCTGTATTTCTTTCCATCTACATTTGAATATACGCTAATCACTGGATCTTCAATTTTCGTTTTTTCTAAAGCTTTTTTAAAAGGTTCTATAGCAGGCGTCATCAGTTCTGTATGAAAAGCGCCGGACACGGGCAAACGAGACACTTTCTTCAAGTTAAATTCTTTAACATTTTTTTCTAAATACTCTAATGCTGAGGTACTACCTGCCAGGATTTTACAATGTGGAAATAGGTAATTGGCAATACGACATTCAGGATATTCATCGCCTTTTTCTCTGGCCCACTCCTTTGCCTTAACGCAGACTTGATTTAGTTTGCTTTCAGGAGTGTACAATACTCGCATCATACCCCCTTTATAGACTTCGCTGGCAAGTTGCATCGCTTCTGCCCGAATTTTAACTAATTCCAAAGCTCTTTCAAATCCCAATGCCCCGGCGAAAACGAGAGCAGTAATTTCGCCTAAACTAAATCCAGCAGTAGCCACGCAATTATCTATTGCGTTTGGTCTTTCTTCTTTTAACTTTTCTAACGCCGCTAAAGACGAAACCATTATCGCTGGTTGACAATATTTTGTTTGTTCCAACTTATCTTTAGGACCTTCCAAACATATTTTCAGTAAATCGTATTTTAATATATAACTAGCTAATTCAAACAGATCTTTAACAATCGGAAACTTTAACAAGTCTTTCGCCATTCCCACATACTGATTACCTTGTCCAGGAAAAAGTATTATTGTGGCGTCCCTCGGATCCTTTTTTTCCCTTTTGTAAAAATCACCCTGTTTTCTTATTTTAGCGCTTTCACCATAAGGTAACGTCGCCCATTTTTGTTCCAAGTTCGTTACTTTCATATCCTCAAATGTTGCTGCATCTTCCAACAGTTTTTTAAGTGGAGATTCTCGCTTAGTTTTGTTTGTGGACTCATTGCCACCATTGGCGTCATCTTTTTCAGCTGTTTTAGATGATAATGAAGTATGCAAATTACATTTTAAACAAGTTACGAAATTCAAGTCACTATAATTAATGTATTTTAATCTAAGTAGACGGGTAACGTTCATTTTTTCAATTCAAATTTGGCGCCATCAGTTAAGTTCAATGCCGGTCACAAAAAGCACTACAACAGTTTTATTATAGAGTTCACGTACATAAACACTAAAAATAAATGTGTAGCACTACAGGAATTTCATGGAATGTAAGTTATTCACAATAATAAGTGGTTATTGTTGTTTTACATAGCACTGGTGAGGAAAATAATGGGTATATTTCGAAGCACTACAATAGGTTATGTCTTCCGAACTGTCACTTTCACGTGTTTAAATAAGTTTATTGAAAGAACACCGGAATAATGTCCTTTAGGGTAATGATATAAAGATATTGAAAGTTCTTGGAATACTTCTGAAACGAGAAAATGTTGTGATTGTTGCTTTTTACGTAGATTTTCACAGATTAAAAAACGTTTGAATATTGTATAGATGCAACGTACCAAGGCACTGTGTGTTAAAAGGAGATAGATATATTCAACTTTATTTACTGAATAATTCCACTTCGAAGATAATACTTAAAATACAATAAATATGTAATAGTTCTAATAATCATTCAGTTAATTCTATTTATTTCAACTATTATACATAATTCCCTAATATGCATATAAATTGTAAATGTTAGTTTTACCTTTTGATGTAGCTTGTGCTGCCTACAAAGACTTTCATAGTACTAAAAAAGTAATTTGCCACAAAGTTTTAAATATTTTTAAATTTCCAATTTAGTTTTATATTGTTGAAAACCGTATTTAAAATTAAGTTATTCAGATTCAAACTTACATTATAATTCCATTATCCATATAACTATTTATTACATGTATTGTTTTAAGTAAATACTATTTACTACAATCTAATATAATATAGACAAAAATTTAATTTCTTTATCTTGTGGTAATGCACCTGTTCACAATATAAATTTTATAATTAATAATTATTTAATGTTTTTAGAATGACTGATGAGTCTTTAAAGAATGAAGAAGATGATCTATTTTATTTTGAATCTGATCATTTAGCTCTAAAAGGTAATCCAGAATACAGTGACTTAATGAAGACACTTTTTGTGCTTGAAGCACAAAGGAAAAGAGCAATAGATGTAAGATTTTTAATTCAATTCGTTAATAGTATTTTAAATTATTATAAATTATATTTTAGGATTATAACAAAATTATTCATTTACAAAAGGAATTTGAAAATGATCCGACATTAATGGTAGAAAGATTGAAAAATGGAGAAAGCTTAGGAATACCAGACTTACAGCACATTATCGATGTGCCAAAAATAAATTGGTCTAAGTTTAAGGCAAACATACCAGAACAAGTACTTGCCTCAATAAATAAAGATGAAGAGGAGACAGGGTGTCGGTTGAAATCTGATGATTTGAAACAAAAAAATTCTAATAATACTCGTAATAAAGTAAATTATTTCATCACATCTGATTTCATTGAAATATAGTCAATACGATTATTTCAGCCTTGGACTGTGGAAGAACAGAAACATCTCGAAGAGTTATTAATTCAGTTTCCTCCAGAGCCAATTGAGTTACGTAGGTTTAAAAAAATATCTGCTGCGTTAGGAACTAGAAGTGTGAAGCAAGTCTGTAGTAGAGTTCAAAAATACTTTCTGAAGCTGCGGAAAGCTGGCCTACCGATACCAGGTCGAATTCCAAGAATTTTTGAAAAAAAGGTATTTATATATATGTATATCCTGATTCATATAATACTTATTAGTGTATGATAGTTATTTCTAACGTGATTTTAATGCAAAATGTTCTTCATATTTAGTTTTTATTTTCAGCGTACACATAAACACCAACGTATGAATCACCTGTTGATCAAACCATCAACTTTCTTCCCTCACCTAGACATTCCAGTGGTTATGAATGAACAGGATGAGATACCAGGACCTAGTCAAACTTCCAAATTGCATGATACTTCTTTCGACTCTCATTCTTCCAATTATTTATTGTCAAGTAATTATCATGAAGATAGAAAATTAGGAACAGATAAGAATGAAGTTGAATTGCAACTGTATATATTAAGAAATATTAGAAATGAGAAACAGTTAGAATGTAATGATTCTATGCAACTGTTTCAACATGTTGGCTTTAAGGTAAGAGATTTTAATTACACATTCTTTTAGGTAAGTTAGACATAGTAACTGAAGAATAAATGAATACCTGGCAGACTTTCATATATCCCACCACTATTTGTATGTTTCTATTGCTTAAAAAACAATTATATAAAATCAAATAGATTAGTAGCTAATTTATGCTATATAAAATAGGATCTCAAATCTAGAGGTTTATTAGATGTCCCTGATTTTTATTAATGTGTGTTAGTTTTCGAACAGCCTATTATAAAAAGCTGTAGTTATTCATTATAATCAGGAGGATCATTAGTATGTGTTAATAGGTTTTTATTTGTATATGTTAAAATTTATTTCATCCCCAAAATATTCCCGAAAACAGTATGACTATATTTTATACAATTAATATTGCCATTGGATATCTGTGAAGGTGTCGCTTACTATTGAAGATATTACTTGCTTTTGCAAGTAATTAAATTCATTCTATATAGAAACAGATCTGGAGTTTCCTATAACTGTATGTGACTGTTTAAACTTAATAAGTTTAGAATTCTCAGAATTGTTTGTCTGTGTTTTCAAACAATGATACATTACACTGTCTAAATATCATATTTTATTCAATAATGGGTGGAGACTGTGGCTAAAAATCTAAAATAAAATGCAAAAGGAAAAATCCCTTACCACAAAAAATATATAAAAACTCTCTATACGTATTTCGGCAACAAAGTTGCCATCTTCAGTAAAAATCTGTAGAAAACAAAAAAGGATGTTAAACGTAGTATTTTTGGTTAAGGTGTAACCTTAGAAGATATGCTCTTCAGCAACTTCTACTACTCCCGCGTCTTCCTTTTGTTAGTGTCATTTTGATCTTGGCACCGGTGTTACTTACCCCCGCCCCCTTAAGGGGGCGTTTGAATCATAGAAAACATTATAATTTTACAATTATGCAGATGTCGGTTATAAAATCATTAATTGTTTATTTTATTGTATGTAATAAGTGATAATATCCTCCTACGTATGGTATAGAGGGGTTTAATTTATAATTTTTTATTTCAATTTTATCAAAAGAACCCCTTAACCCTTTGACGCGTGTTTCGTAGAAGAGAAATATAACGGAAATTTTGTATTTGCATATTTTAAATAATTAGTACAGAACAGCCATATTTGTATTTTGTACCTTGCTAGATTCCCTAAGAGAGGGCGCGGATCCGAAAATACTGTATACTGTTATCTAAGGAAATTAATTGATAATCATAAATATCTAAGTTATTTAAAATAATTTAGTAGTGATCGTATACCTATTTGTTATTTCAAAGAAATTCTGCCAATTCAATTATTTGTATATTTGAGATGATGAGTTCTGATACAGCGGGCGACATCTTTAGGATTAAAATGGTGTTATTTTTTGACAGTAACGAAATTACTTATGTTTTCTGTGATTCAAACGCCCCCTTAAGGACTAGCTTTGAAAGTGGTTCAGAACGACCCACGCATGCTCCGTTATATTTTATATCAAATGTGATTTGGTTGTTGTCTGTTTTGTAATGCGTCTTACGTCATAATCTCTCTTATTTGCGATAACAAGTAAAAAGCTGAAAATAATGAACTACTCGACTTCTAGATAATTAATTAAAATACGGCAACAACCGCACTTTTGACGCTACTACGTGCTACTACTGACTCATCGCGCGTATTCAATTGCCGAATGGCGGCAATTTGAAATAAATACACTTGCGTACATCCTTGCTTTTTTTATATAAATGTTTATAATCTGTTTAATATAGTAAAAAATATGATGTGTCGGTTTTTCAATGTTTTATTCGGTACTTAATTGATTTTATACAGTTACTTATGTCGTACTAAGATAATACTATACCTGTCACAGCTAGGGCATTTGTTTGTTATGCGGTATTCTCTATATACGAGGCAAATGCACATTCAAATTGTCCGCGAATGTTTTACACTTGCAGGTTAATTAGATTATTTTGGGCAGAAATATTAACATTAAAAAAACTATACGTCATATTTATTACTATATTAACACGGATTATAACATTTATATAAAAAAAAACCAAGGTTGTACACTGTACACGAATTTATTTAGTTCAAATTGCTGTCATTTGAGAACTGAATTCGATCCGCGTGTCATGCTTATAGTCAGCACTAGCGTGTTGCGTATAAACTCGAAGTGATGTTCCATGTTGTTATGGGGGACCCATTACGAAGTCTTACCATTACATGTTCCGGCGAGGGTAGGTTCATTTTGATCTCGGTCATTTTGATCTAGTTCATTATAAACTCTAACTAGAAATCCTTTATGGTTTGACAAATAATGTTTTCTGTTATATTTATTTCAGTAAAGAAAATGAAACAAATAAGATTTTCTATACCGTAGTCGACAAACTTTAATTTCTGTTTACATCTCGATACTAACTATCTATCCCATGCAGAAGATGACCTTATAATATGCAGCGATGCCTGCTTTCCAACAGTGGTAGGAGAAGCAACGCATTCGGGGGATTTTCACATTTGATAGCAAACGTTTGCCGGGTGTACTTGGCAGCCTCGCTATATGTTTGTCTTTATTTCGCCGTGCTCTTTTCCTCTTCTACTTTCGTACCAGAAATTAAAATTTGTCGACTACGGTATAACATAATTACCATTTAGAGCACAATGCTAGATAATGTGAGTGTTTGAAATAAATATAGAAAATATATTTGTAGCCGAAATAACTATAATAATAAGGCTGTACAAAGGATGTTGTGACTCTAGAAATCTTCAAAGTAATTTTTTTCTCTGCACACTCTTTTCCAACCACGAGAAGATATCCTGATACTTGTACCTTGGTGTATGTCACAATACAAGTGACAGCTTATCTTTAACTTGATAGTAACAAAGAGTCAAATATCAGATACTACTAGAATCAAATTTGAATCAATTCGGAGGCAATTCCCTCAATTTGTGTTACATCACAAAGAATAAAATATTTGGCAACATGGTTAAATTTTTCTATAAAAATTACCGATTTAATTTTGTTAATAAACATCGCATAAACGTTTAATGTGTGTCGAGTGAAATAAGACGAATATGAGAACCAGTAAAGCATTAGTAAAATCACTATAGAGCGTATCTACCTTAGTATTCAGAATGTATCTTATGCAGACGGACAACATAGTTGTCAGTTCGACAATGACAGGTTAGGTTTGTAACTCATTATAATGATATGATATTTTAAATATTTGTTGGTTAGGATATTATTCAAATATATTATTATTGCTGTGTTCCAGAATTACATTTTTTTACTCAGGGTGCTCGAATTCGTTTTTTATTGTAGCGTGAGCAAACAGTTTGCGTTCTTTGAAAAATCTCTGAGCTAGTAGGGCTTGCTCGCTTCACTCCGATTTTTGTGAGCTAGCTCTCAAATTGTAGGGCGAGATGTTTAACGAATGTGTGGTTAAAGCACGCATACGTGGATAGGGTAATGCTTAAACTGTATTGAATGCAGTCAATAAAGATGAATATAAGCCAAAATAACTGGTGTTATGATATTTACTAAGTGATATGAGAATGTTCGTGTTTTATTTGTTTACTTTTTTGATAGCATAATATTGTACCGTGTAAAAATAAAATTTATTCTTTATATTGACATTCACATTCCTCTACCCAGGTATGGGCAACCTTTGCTTGGCTATGGGGTTAACTTCAGGCTATTAATCAAGTCGTGGGCCGTAGGTAGATAATAAGTAGTAGTAAATAAAAAGCGATAAAAGGTCACACATTTATTTATAATACATAGATAATACAAGAGCTACTTAATGGAAAAAAAAAGATAAACAATCTCGTATTCGGCCCGCGGGCCGGAGGTTGCCCATATATGCTGAGTCTACACCATCATTTTGAAAGTTATACATGTAATTTACAATATAATTTTTATAGCAATAGCACAACACCTTTTACTTCATCATTAAGTTCATCATCATGAGCAGCAGCATCATCATTGTCAATTTTGTTGCTTTCTAAGTGGGATCTCTGGCTGACTTCTGTGTACTTGGATGTATTTCGGCAACAGCATCATGAACTTGCTATAATAGTTCCTTAAAAGTAATTGGGATCATCCTGAAACGTTTCTTAAACTGTTCATCGCTGAAATTAAGGACAGCGATTTCCCAAGAATTTTCAATTTCCTCAATGATACTTTTTTTTCTTCTTCATCAAAAGACATTACTTCATTTAAAATCAAATTTATTGCTTTAGCCATAATAATGACAAGTATTTATTTTTCCATGACAGCATGATCTGATTTTTGAGGTTACGTAGTTGCCCCTATTGCTCGAATTCGTTTCTTTATTTGCTGACAGCTCACATTACTAGTACGTCACGTGATCTAAAATCTGCTCGCTCTCATCTTGAATTTTAGATCAAATAAAGGTAATTCTAGAACGCAGCTTATATATATTGTATTATTAATTTGACACTTGACAGGAAGGTTATGTTGTGATACTTACACCACACCGACAATACCCACCATAAACATAATAAATCGAACTGACAACATTGCCTTGAAATATAAAAAGACAGTTTATTACAAATTTCTTATGGTAGTAAAAGAGGTATATATCCCATAAGAAACTTCACTGAATACTAAGGTTGAGACGCTTTATAGTAGACATTAAGAACTTGAAACCCCCCAATACTCTCATTCTTCTTAATGTGTGGTACGAACCGACGTAACTGTATATTATATCATTTATCAAAACAACTTAGATATGACAAAACACTTAACTTGCATTTAGAACCGTATTTTGTGATAGAAACAGAATGTCTCTCTATATTCCGCAAGTGTAGATCGTAGTGCGTTTCCGTGAATTAGGATTTACTGTAAAATATACATTGATTGAAATCTTGAAATATCTAAATCAGAGAAACTAAGTAATAATGAAAGTCATAGTAAAAAATATACAATGTCACAAAAACTCCAAATCAATGAGAAAAAGTTGAATGTTAATTTAGGTTTTTTTTAAACATTTTTATTGTTTATTTTTTCCATTTTCTTTGCCTAAACTGCAATTGCACTATTAATTTACTTGAGTTAAATAAGATATATCTCAATATGTCGTTATTATTATTATATATTTCTTCGTAACTATATACATGTCTGACAAGTATTTATGTGGCGACATTTAAGGTTTGTGCGCAACCCCAGTTTTGGAACCGTTCTAGAATTAGTAGATAATGCGCATGTTCTGCCAAATGCTTTTTCTGAATTAGTTCGAAATCCTAAGGATTCGAGCAGTTTTAAAACTGGAATTTTAGGGGAAGTTGTACTACCAATATTAGTAATAGATATATTAAAAAAAACCACGAAACTGATATAAACAACTAATGCACCTAACCACCAAATTTGCGATAGGATTTAAAAAGTAATGAAGACGTTCTTTACAAGAAATAATTTTTTCTAAAGTTTGTGTTGCATATTTCTGATAAGCCAGGTAAATAAAAAGGGTTGTTTTTATAAGAGCTGTTATTAAATGTATATCAAATGCGCACACACATTAATAAATATTACATAATTTTATTATAAAAATAAACAATCACAATGATTGAAAACAAATAATTATAACAATGCAATTTCAATATTTAGAGTCAGCCCCTGTTCCTTTCATGCAGTTATTTATTTAAGGTAAAAGATTATGTCTGAGATATTCTCTTAAGTTTATGGTTAATCTGTGATGTAGTACACTCTTTTAGTTCCCGTTGGAGAGTTGTTGGTAGTTTGAATTGTGGTACCTATTTGATTTAGTAGTTACATCAATCTGAATGTTTTGTTTTATGCAAGTGTATTGTCACATTAAATTGAATTTATTATAATTTTGATAATGTAACATGCTACTACAAATATTTACATATAATAGATTATTCGTATGTCTATCTTAATAAAGTAAGTCCTACTTCAAATGTTCCATTCTGTTATAGGTAGTACAGATCGCTTTCTTCTGAATGAGACCCGAATCAATCGGTTTTAGTCCAAAAGAACAATCCATAATGCATATAACAATATGCACTCCCAATGCATTGATATCACAGAATTCCTGTACTGTTCTCAAGCTCTGGATAAAAATAAACTAAAATAACTTGGAAGTCCAACATAAACATAACCAGAAAAATGCAGAAGTTAATACGATTGACAATTACGCATGCGCAAGATTTATTAGAATTTCATATACCAGGCATCGACCAGAACTGTTTGAACTGTTCTGGAATGGTTCTTGAATTACTAATTCTGAAGCATCCAACATTGAAGTAATAGGTTTCAGAATTTGTAGTTCCAGAATTGCAAGATCCGAACAGTTTTTTTTTTGCAAATGATATACGCACTAGTTCTAGAACTGTTTAGAACCGGGGTCCCAACAAATCTTTATTAAAGTAACTATGCTCATGAACAATGTGTGTTTGTATTTTATGTCAGTTTTATATCTTGAGCAACTTTGAATACTATTGTTTTTCTGTTTTTATACTTTCCAGTGCGATTACTGTGATGATGAACCAATTTCCGGTAGTAGGTGGCACTGTACAACGTGTGAGCCAAAGTCTATAGACTTCTGTACGGATTGTATGCTTTCGCAAATGTATACAGACACCAAACATCCCCTAACACATAAATTTATAATAATGCGTGATGATAAAACTGCAGTATCCACGGACTCATCGAGTGAATCTATATCTGGAAGTATGGTGGAAGATTCTAATAGAGATCTGGAATCTAGTGAAATGGATAGTGATGATTTTGAAGACTATGTCAATCAAGAACTAAATGAACAATCAGAAGTAAACGATAATAAACAATTAATTAATAAAGAACAAACTGTAGATAAAAAACGTTTCGAAAATAGTCATAATTATTACATCAAGCAAGAACTTCAAGAAACGGAAGATTGTAATTCTCAGGTCGATAATATCTCCTACGATTATCTACATTCTAATTTGTTTCTAGATAATACATAATTTTATGTACATGCTCTTAAAAGTGCAATGCTTGATCATGAAATTGTAATTATTATTTTTGTAAGTATACAAAGGAAAGTGAAAACCGTTCTTTTTCTATTTGTATTTATTATATAAAACTGTAATATTTTTTTATAAAAAAACAAAAAAAAATATTTCTTCTTTTATTATTTAGTCACCATGTGGTGGAACTGCTTCAAACAGTACTTGTACAAAGTATGTAAATTTATCTGAAAGAAAAAGAACAAATTTAAACATTCGATAAAAATTTTATAGATCATGAATTACCCATCATCTTCGGTCGTCTCTTTTTGTACACGAAAAAGTAATATACTAAAATACCTAATAGAATAAATCCCAGTGAAAACAGATATTTGAGTGAAGGATCTGTTACGATAGGTACAATGCTTAAAAATAAAGCTACGAGTGCTATAAATACTGGGATCCATATAGGCACCTGAAATAGAATAATAATAATCAAATTGCTTAATTTGACCAAAAAAATTATGTGATTTGTCTAATATAAAAAATGGCACTATCTACAAATTGTTATTGAACTGTCTATCTTATTATGTTTATAAACATGTTATGTTATGTGTTTGAAGAAGCAAGCTAAATGTTTGATTTCGAAATGATATAAATAAGTGCCTCGATCATAGAGCTATTCTGAAACCATCATGTCAAACTTGTGAGAGATTCACTTTTCGATTGCTACGACTCCGTACATGATAAATGTTATTTCATATTGTTATATACTTCTGTAGGTAAGTTTAAAACATGTTGACAAAGCTAACAGTAGATTCTAGTCGTCAAAATACAACAGAAAGTCTGGATAAACATATGCCTGGAAAAGGTTGGTTGAGAGATGCAACAAATTGAAAATCACATTCCGTTATTGGGAAACGGGAGAATTTAATTTATTTCACTGAAAGTGCTTATAAATACAAATCATTTGTTCAAAATAGACTTCACCAACTCGATTGCATGATGTGTATCTGTCATTTATAATTTTTAAATGTCAAGTAATGACTGTGAAAGTGACCTGTGTCTTGCTGCTGCATTAAGGACTTTAGTCACTGCAATCATTTTAAAAGCACGAAAGAAGACAAAGTCAAAACTGTGGAGCTGAAGATGTCCGTATTGAACAATATATAAATAACTAGCTGGCCCGGAAGACGTCGTTCTGGCTTTTCCGGTAGGTGGCATAAACTTGACCACAGCGCCACCTGTCGGGTTCGGATTTTGTCATTTTCTTTTTAGGCACCAAACTAACAGATATTTTGAATACGAGTCAATTTAGTCCATAAATATAAAATTTGTTAATAACTTGACTACAGCGCCATCTATGCGCATAGCAATGAACCATCGTCTCGGCAAAACAAGTATATTGTGAGAACATGACATCGGTGAAGTCGTTTAGAAGCTACACGCAGACGCACCAACAATTATAAAGATTTAACAGCCAAATGTCGCATAAAATTCAGGTATTTACTGACAGAAGATTTTCATGATGTTGACACTTTGCAGACACAAAATCTCTGCGACATGATGCTAAATATTCCCTTATAATTACACAAGAGCTTTCTTTTTTCAGATTAATTTTCAGTTTTTAACGAACATTTTCGTTGCTGAAACGAATTGCCTTCTCGATAAAACAACGAGTCCGAAGAACGAGTAGTTTTACCGAGGAGGCAATTTGTTGAGTCCAGCTTAGCAACAAAATTTGAGTTAAAAAATGGAAAATTTATCCGGAAATAAACAGACAACTCGAATGTAATTCTGTATGATAATTTACTAAATGTGTAAACAATTGTTGAAACATTTATTACATAGTAATTATATTATTTAAAAATACAGTTATTAAAGACGCAATTCTTCATACACCTTGTCAAGATTACATGTTTGTACAGATCAATCTCTAGTGGTAGCTATACATGAAGTTGTATTGTTAGTCGTGCTTAGTATATTTTGATTCCTCATTGTTTGAATTATTTCTGTATTCCCATATGTAGTTATTTCTCATATTAAAAACACGATCTTTAGTAAAAATAAGGTTCGTCATCAATGCGATGTAGAATCCCCCGGGAGAAATGAAGGGAGTGTTGGTGTAATCTGTTGCACTTTTGATAGCAACACAGCAGTTCTTCGTGCAAAATGCTGTATATTGTTGATTGGGCGACACCCGTCTTTATGTGCGATTGCTCGTGTGCTACTTAATATTCCGCTTCGATATGATCCAGTACCATTTCCTCAGTTTTCTTGGGGGATAATTTAATGCATACAGTGTTCTAGCTTCTCTAGTATTACAATGTGCTTACCCATATATTAAGTGAATGTCTGCAAGAACTTAATTCTGAAGCTATGTCTTCAATCCTAAATAGAGACAATAATTAGTATATTATTACCACAATTGAACTTTTAAGGATAATTTATTCAGACTTTTTGCTTTATTTTGATGAGTGAAATTTACTGTTTAACTCACTTTGTATATATCCAGTGTGCTTGGCCTGTTTGCTCTACATTTTGGTTCTCCTGTGAGGTCGGGGTCCAGGCATCTTTACATCTTCTAAATGGAGTTTCAAGTTCTCCCTTTCTCACTGTCTTCTATTTTGTTCTGGTCATACATTTGCTCCAGACTCTTATTCTTTGGCTGATGCATCTGACCACAATACATCTAGCAGATATGTCCTCATTCCTTTGTTTCGCAAATGTATCCTGTTATATGTCGTAAAGTTCTCACCTTGGCGACTCATCATTGTTTTCTATACCCATAAATGTATTTCTCCATGTCACATACACATGGTTCAAGCATCCGATCATTCTCTGTGCTGTATTGATTTGGTTCTTTGCCGCGTTGATTCTGTTTTGGTAAGAGGAGTATTTGTGAGGAATGGTAGTTTGAAATGGAACGTCATATTCGACAAGAGCAAAGAAAAATTAAAGCCCTTAAAGTAAATTATAATGTCACAACCTGGTAAAAGTCCATGCAAAGCAGACCAAAAATAAAGTGGAAAGACGCTATCGATGGAGATACATAGTTAAAGTTTTATAAAGTTGTAAATGACAAGTAAAAATAGAGTTTCAAATTTTATTTTCAAGCATTCGAACGTTCTCGATACTTTATTAATTTAGTCCATTGATTATGTCTTGATAGATTGAGATGGGCATTATATTTGGTAAGAAAGCATAAAGGTAAGCCCTCAAAGAAAAACCTCATGTCTCAACATGGCCAATGTAGACGCAGAGCAGGCCAAAACTAAAGTGGAAACATAGTGTCGACGAAGATAAATATTTAAACAAATAACAAAGGGATTACAAATTTATATTTGAATATTGGTAAAACACACTCCTACTATTTGGTATTTTCCTCTGTGTCAATATTAAATAGGATTCAAGGGTCATTATCTTCCACTCTTCTGCATAGGTATTGTTACTTACACTATATGGTCTGGCAACATCTTTCATCGTCTTCCTTAAAATTATCAATGAAACCATTGCTGTTCCATAGAATACCCATATGAAGAAACTTGCGAATTCTATTAATGCTACTATATTACCTACTACGATAAATATAAAAGCTATGAGACCCTAGAGCAATAAGAAAAACATTAGAATTGATGGCAAATGTCAGGTGTATCAATATTTTTACCTGAGTTACGACAGCAGGCGCTGGTGTCAGTCTTTTAATATTCACATAAGACATGCATCTCAACATATTTCCATCCTGACTGGCGACGTAGCACAATCTTAAATGAACACCTACTTTTAGTTATTATTTTCATAAATATAATACATTTCAGGGTTAAATCAGTGAACAACAATTAAAGAGAAGCGACAAAGCGTGTGCCTATTTTCTTGTGTGTGAATCTAGCGTGGTTGTCTGCGCGGTCGTACGTCTAGACTAAATGTTGTTCGTAAGATTGAACATTTTTTATTCTCTCAAATACACAAAGAGGGAGTTAAAACCAGTTGACAAGAAGACTGAGAGGAAAATAAAAGTTCTTTGTCATATATAATCTTACTTGTAGTAGGTACATACAGTGTGAAAATAAAGTGAGCTTTGTTAATATTGATTTTTTGAAAAAAATCTCTAAGGGGTTGGCGATTTTAACTAAGGGGAATATTTCCATTGCATTTTCAATTCCTTATGTCATTATGTTCTTCATGTTATGACGTCACTGACTTTTTGTTTAATGACAACCTATTTTTTTTAAATTGATTTCGATAGTACTTTCAATTCCCTATCCAACGGTGTAAAATTTTTAATATGTTATACATATTTGAAAAAAATTAAAAAAAGAGTCTTAATGTTCAAATATTAAAAACTCATTATATTGGCAAAATGAATTTAGTTACCGATGCAAAAAAGGTTCAGGGATCAGCCCATAAGTCAATCAAAAATTAGTAGAATTAATAAGATATTTCAGGAACATGGCATTGTATGGAATCTTCAAAAAAATCCAAATTCAGCTAGTAGAAGCATTGCTATGAACCACAATGTAAACCATACTTCAGTTCTGAAACTTTTAAAAGTTCAAGAATTCACTCTTAGAAGCTGCATGATTTCTTGCTAACCCATGTCATATACACTATAGAAAACAAATATTGATTTATTGCCACAAAGGGATGAGTGAACTAAAATACATAAAATTACAATTGAACTATCTTTAAATATTTCTAAATGCTTAAAAGATTTATTAGGCTAGGTCAAGTGGACCCTTCGTTTTGGTGAGTACCATAAAGTATTAAAATAAGATACCATAAAGTAGGATTAATAAGAAATTTCAGGAACATGGCATTGTATGGAATCTTCAAAAAAAATCCAAATTCAGCTAGTAGAAGCATTGCTTTGAACCACAATGTAAACCATACTTCAGTCCTGAAACTTTTAAAAGTTCAAAAATTCACTCTTAGAAGCTGCAATTGGTTCATGAGTTGGCGGAAGATGACTATGACCATAGGCAAGAATTTTGTGAACAAATGATGGAAATGATCTTCGCAATCCATTGTTTTTCCAGCGTATTTTATTTTCCGATAAGGGAACATTTTATTTAAATGAAACCGTTAATAGACAGAATTGTAAATATTGGGCTATGGAAAATCCTCATTGGATGCAGAAAATTCATACACAATATTCTTAGAAAGTTAACGTATGGGCAGGAATTATTGGTGACACAATTCTAGGTCCGTTCCTTTTTGCTAACAAGTTGACTGGAGAAAGATACTTGTAATTTCTACAATTCGAATTGATGCCAAATAGCCCTGACCTACCAAATAATAGTATATAGCTACAACATGATGGTGCTCCACCTCATTATGCAATGTGCAACGCTATTTGAACCAAGTTCTCCCAGGTTGATGGATAGGATGAAAACGTCCGATGGAATGGACTCCACATCTAATGCCATTAGACTTCTTTCTAAGAGGGTACTTAAAAAGTACAGAATTCGACATGAAACTATTCAGAATGTGAGAAAAAAAACGATCACAATGCTTCCTCTATTCTGCGTATATAGATATTAAGAAGTACATACAAGAGACATTTAATACATTTTGTAATTCTAACTAATTTTAAAACTTAAAATTATTAAAACAATTTGTTTTGTGAATTTGCCCAAGTATTTATTATAGGAGCCATCCCAGCAAACAAACTGACCAAAAATGACGTTAATTTTACGTCATTTTAGGGTAACTATTCGTCAGGTTGGTCATATGTCCAAAAAATGACATACAAACGACGTTGATTTTATGACTAACTTTTGACATAATATAATGACGTGAATTTTGGATGATATTTTGGTAATATTTTAGTTCCATCTTTTTATTTATAAAATATGTTTATTTATAGTCGAAAGCAAAAAAAAAGTTGTCCAGAAATAAAATGTTCTCGATGGTTTTTTTCCCAAAATGATAATAATAATAAATAATAATAATTATTATTTTATTCTTTTCTACTTTTTTTGCTTTCAACTGTAGCTAAACTAGACAAATAATAGTTCAAAATACATTCCTATATTCATAAACTAATTAAACCTTCAACATTAAAATTTTAGCGCCATTTTGCATAATGAATTTCTAACCAATGCGGGTTGTTCCCGCTTTTCGTCCACGATCGCGTTATCTCGCAGTCGCTGGTCGGTGGAGTGTGCACGTGCGTTGTGAACGGTGTGTGACATGCATGGTGCTAGTTTTTATATTTGCATATTGCATGTGCTATTAATGCCAATTTAAAAGATTCTCATCTCGCTATCGTTGCTATTTGATCATCGAAACCTTCAGAACGCATTTCGTAAGTAGTCATACAAAAATTAATATGCCATCACGTCTGATTTCCATAGTTTGTTTATGTGAGTTAAAAACTGCGTAGGTATTTGGTGGAAACATTGTGGACACACTGCATTATTCCTGAACCCCTGAGATATATAATGACTGTGTGCAATTCTTAGCATGTTTATTTAAATTCATGATGTTCAAGAGTAGTGAAATATACCATGATAATTATTGGCAACAATGATAAGCCATTAATAACCTACAGTGGAATCGGTGAAAACATTTATCTTACCTTTGGCAGTTTTTTTTTGTTATGATTATTATGAAAATTACAGGTTGACGAAATTAATAATAAAATGGCGTTCGTAGGGGTGGTGATTGAAGAAGAAAGAGGGACAACTGTGGCGGTCGATAACAAATTGTGGTTGACGTCAAAAAAAAAGAAGTATTGTGGCCACCATATAAAACTCAAGGTGAATACGAAAATTCTATGAAAAAAGGCGAACCTCCGTTGGACAGTTGCAAACTGTATAAAATTACGACATTTTTTTTTGCAACAGGTAATATAGCAATATGGGTTTTCTTACATAATTTGTATGTGATTTACAAATGGATATTTCAAAGGCCAGAAAAAGACTTAAATTAGCAGAAGTTACAGCTGATGTACAGAGTGATATAGAAGATGTTCAAAAGCGGTGTCCTAAAAGAACAAAGCGCTTCATAAGTGACTCTCATAGTGAGTGTGATGATTGGAGAAAAAGTCAACTCCCGAGACCATACTTGTTTGTCTTAAAAATAAAAATATTGACCTATAAGAGTCTGTTATTTTAGAACCTTACCACCCAGTGGCGTCAAATGCGATATACAATATGTCGTCTATTAAACGTTAAAAGGACACCACAAAGTGACGTCAAATATACTTTAAAATATGTCGTCAATGGTACGTTTGGCTTTCACGTACATGTGACGTCACAAACTGACGTTATTGGGCTGTGACATAATGTCGTCATTTATGTCGTATTTTGTATGTCATAATCGTACGTCTTTCAAGTCAAAAAGACACCTAAAATTAACGTGATTATCACGTCACCCTGTTTGCTGGGATATTACCGGTGGTTCTTTCAGTGTAAATATAAATTTGTTTTCAGAGTGTACTTGATGACAAAAGTGAGGCATGAAATATTAAAGGTTCCGACTACAATGTCGCTTCTCGAAAGATGATTGTTGTTATCTGATTATTATTTTTTTAAATTTTTGATTTGATTTATCATGCAACTAACACTAGCTGTACTTCGGGTATTTCTCTAATAAAGTACAAGTTTTAAAGGCAAGACTAAGGAGTGACATACTTTTTCGGGGACACCTTTTGATTGCCCGACGGAGATTGAATCCTTAACAACTAGTCCAACACCCGGTCCTACTCGCTCTTTGTAATGTTTTAATTTACAACTAAATGTATATTTTCATACCTTGTACATCCAAATTGTACTGCCAAAGCACAGCCGAAAGTGGCCAAAGCAACGCCAACAGGGATTATAAAGGAAAGACGACCCAAGACGCGTTCTCCGAACGCTACTGCTACGGCAGCTTCACTGGTCATTTCGGGGATGGTGAGTACTGTCATATAAGCTACATTCATAAAGACGTACAAAAGTGTTACTAGTGGAACACTTATCATTATACTTCTTGGTATATTTACTTCTGGTCGTTTCACTTCTTCGGTTACAATAGTGACAGTTGACCTGAAATATAATAAAATTGTGTTTTTAGATGGTAAAGGACGGCGTTTTAATATTGTAATATCAGATATTGCCATGAAAATATTTAACTGAATTCTATTTTTATTATCGGAAATGTATTTTATATATTCTCTATTACCTATCTTGTAAAATATTAGTGGTATTTTTTAGAAAAAGAGTGGTCAACAAGAAGCAATTTGAAATTAACTGAATGCAAAATTATTATAATTAATCTTTAATGACTCGAAATACCAGTACTTAAATGAAAATCAAAAAAAATCGATCTAGATCTACGAGTAAAGAATAGAACAGGAGAGATAATGACGTGGTGGGGGAATAGGTATTTTTTAGACGGAAGTTACCACTTTAAAGGAGGTCAGTTATATCCTGTTATGTCAAAAATGACGTTTTAGTGTTTCTATAATGGTGAATTGTGTGGCTTGTGGTCGTTCTAAAACGGCAAGAACATAAAATATCACTTTTTCTCTTCATCGGTAAGTTATTTCATTGGCATTCAACATAGACAATAATAATTTAAAAAAAAGTTATTTTAAATAACTTGTCATATATCTGACATGTCTGATTAGGTGTTCAGTGGCGTAACATACATATCCAAGTCATTTAATATTTGTTATATTTTTGACGCAGATTTCCTTTAAACCCGTTTATATACCGGGCTCTTTTTTTATCATTACACATAGCATTTTCCCTGTGTGTAATGATAAAAAAAAATTGTCAATGCATTAGCGATATAGTCACTGTATAGTAGACAACCAGTTATACACCAATGAAGAAGTTACGTATAGCATACCTTAAATTTTAAATCAGGTTGCCATGACGGGAAAAACATTTTTTATGTCTAATATTTCTGAATTTTTATTCAAACATAAGTCATAAATTAAATACATTTTATTAAAAAATAGATAATTTATTTATAAATCATGGATAAATACAACAGAAATGAAAAGGTGGCAATAGTAATGTGGTACCAGAAAAATAATAGTTTAAGGCAAGTTAGAGACATGTTTTCCGTCAATTATCCAGACAGGCCTATACCTTGTGCAAAAACAATTCTGAACTTTTTTAAAAAATTTCAAGAAGATGGTTGTGTTCTAAATTCTCACAAAAAAAGAAATAGAACCAATCATGTTCGAACAGAAGACATGAAATTAAATATCCTGTGTTACGTAGAGGAACGGTCTGTAGGATCGCTTTTAGATGTAGCTAAACATTTTGGAGTATCGTACAGTTCGGTAAGTATACAAAACTTTGAAAGAATTTAAATATAGGCCATACAAAATATCAAATCATCAAGAGCTTCTCGAAGAGGATAAGATAAAACGAACTGAGTTTTGTGAAATAATGTTTAACATGTTAAATGAAAACCAAGAAACTTTAAATAAAATAATTTTTACTGATGAGGCTACATTTACCGTAAACGGTGAAGTCAACTCTCAGAACTTTCGGTTTGTACCCTACATTTATCCACGAAGAATTATTAAATTTCCTATCCATTAATCCATTAGGTACTGGTCCCGTACAAATCCTCACGCTCAAAACCTGACCCGAACACAGTACCCTCAAAAAGTTAATGTCTGGATTGGAATAATAAGCGATAGACTTATTGGCCCATTTTTTATTGACGGTAACCTCACTGCAGTGAAATATTTGAATTTGTTGAGAGACCATATCATTCCATCAATTGAGATGATGAATGTTGATGAACCCTGGTTCCAAATGGATGGGGCCCCGCCACATTCTACTAATGCTATCAGGAATTTTTTAAATAACTTATTTCAAAGACGGTGGATTGGTAGATTTGGTCCCATACTATGGCCTCCAAGATCCGCTGATTTATTTCCAAATGACTATTTTCTTTGGGGTTACCTAAAAAGTAAAATTTACAACAATATACGAATACGCAACTTGAATGAACTAAAAGAGCGTATACGTACTGCATGTAATGGAGTAAGGCCAGAATTTATTAGAAATACACTTCGTTGCTTTCAAGATCGCCTTGCTTATTGCCTTGAAAGACAAGGTGGACATTTCGAGAACTTGTTATGATATTAGACTTCACATTTAAGTTCGTTTAATTGTTATAATAAACTAATTATTTTGTTCCAAGTGATATTCTGCATTTTCTTTATTAAAAACATAACCTAATTCTTCTAAGCTTTATTTTGCTCTGTATCGCCCAGTGTTACCAGTACAAGTATTATTGCCGAATCAAATACTTTCGCGCTAAATTTTAACAGTTTCGTAATAAATGTAAAAGGTTTTATGTACGCTGCAAAGTTTAATTTTTCCGTACAAATAATTTATGGTAGAAGTAAGAGAAACGGATCTCCAGAATATTATTTTATTTGTATCGGCCAGTGGGAAATGGCGGGAAATCCTTAATGTAACAATTATGATGTTGACGACGTGATATATTTCGAATCTTAAAAATGCAAGAAAAATTGTACAAAATTAGTTATTTACGATATAATTGTTAAAAGTGCTATTTTATTTTGCCAGTAAGGTTTGCGACACGAGGGTGATTAGGAACTGGAGCAATTTAAAATAAGCAAAATAAAATAACATTTTAACACGTGTATCGTACAGTGTTTCTGCTACAAACTCAATTTTTATTTTAAAATTTTAATAAAAAGTTTAACGAAAATTGACTGATAAAAATCTTATGACAGCTCACTGTTCTTGCTTGTCAAAATACGAGTGGGTTGTCTACTATACAGTGACTATATCGCTAATGCATTGACAATTTTTTTTTTATCATTACACATAGGGAAAATGCTATGTGTAAAGATAAAAAAAGAGCCCGGTATATTAAAAAGAAGAAAAGAGTTGAAAACATAATACACTCACGATATTTCTTTAATTATTTTTGGACTAACAACCTATTTTAAATGATTATCGAGAACACAGGAAGTGTACATATACCCTTTACAACATATTTATGCACGCCTATGCATTACGGCGGCCATATTGAGTTACCACTTTGGACAAATATTATTTTCATTCTCTCCTTTTCTATTCTTTACTCGTAGGTCTAGATACAGGGTGCGGCAGTATTTTGGGCGATGTGGCAGTAGCGCTTATTTTGGTTTGGCTAGAGTGAGGAGAATGCTATCACCATCATGTAAAAAACTTTAAAGCATTTTTAATTACAATGAAGCAGTGGACAGGCGCGCCACGTGCTTATGCAGTAAAGACATTTTATAATGAAGGCCACACTTATATGATCGCTCAGCGTGAATTTCGAAGAGAGTTAATGATTCATCGTTATAATGCTGTTCCATAAGCCCATGCCATCACGACCTGGGTACGAAACTTGAAGGCCACCGGTTCGACAATAAATAAGAGTGGTGTTAGTGGAAAAACAGTGCGTACACCCAAGAACATAGCGACAATGAGAGATGCCGTTGAACGGAGTTGTCATTCTCTGACACTCGGGCTTTCAGGCCGCAGCCTTCGACAGATTTTACATAACGATCTTTATGCCCACGCCCGCAAGATTGAAATTGTTCAAGCACTACAGGAGCAGGACTATCGAAATAGACTTCAATTCTGCCAGACATTTCTGTAGTTGATTAATGGAAATCAGAGTCTTGTTGCAATTTGCAGATGAGTGACGAAGCTCATTTCCATTTGTCAGGATACTTGAACAAACAAAGTTTCCGTTACTGGTCAAACACAAACCCACAAGAAATCCATGAGAAACCACTTCACAGCTTGAAAGTTACTGTATGGTGTGCGATATCTTCTTTTGGAATTATTGGTATTTGGAGATGAGAGGGATAGGGATGTAACTGTAACAGAGGAGCGCTATGTTTTGACATGTTGGAGAACTTCTTAGCTCCTACAATTGCTCATTTGCCTGTCAAGAGAGACACGTTCTTCCAACAAGATGGGGCTAGCAGTCACACCGTACGAAATTCCATAGCAAATGTGAGGAATCTGTTTCACAACCATGTTATCTCCAAGCATGAGGATATCGCATGGCCGGCCATCTTTCAGACTGTGATTTTTTTTCTGTTGGGCTACTTGAAATCATACGTGTTTAGTTATCCAGCACCACACACAATCCAGGAATTGAAACGTCAAATTCAGGAAGAAATTCAACTAGTTCCTGTGAACATGCTGCAACAGGTAATGGGCGATGTTAGCAGAAGGCTTGCGAGCATCTAAAAGACGTTAATTTTGGAAAATAAAGGCTTTTTTAGTTTTTTCAGTTTGAAAACAAAATGCTTTTATGTTTATTATGTGTTCTTGTGTATTTAGAGTAAATAATGTTAATCATTCACTTTTGATAACACTTTTAAAATCGCCCGATTCGAAACGATGCGGTAAATGTAATTGGTTGAATGTTTACAGTCTGTGCGTTTCATCACTAATGTCAAGTTAGTTTACCGCCAAATCATTTAGGTGAACGTCAAGTTTAATATTTCAAAAGATAGTCCGACGAGGACAGCTGACTCGTCGGCCATTTTGGAGATAAATGTCAGTCATATTATGTACTTATTTTTAGTTATTATTATATATTCTGGGTATTTCTTAAATACACGACTTTTGTAAAAAATTATACCTACATTATTTCACGTCCTAAACCGGCTTAATAAAGTCAATTAATTGAAGTTCTATTCAACATTTGCTATTAGCATACATATTTACCGCCTTAAAATTATCTCCAAAATGGCGGACGAGTCAGCTACTACGTATCTAATTATTATTCGTCATTACATACAGGCTGTCCCAGAAATAAAAAGACGGAGTAGCAGGTATGTAAAGTCCGAAGAGAAACAGGCCGAAATATACCGCAATAACGAAGAAATTAAAAATTTAATTTTCTATCTTGTTTTTTAGATAAAAAAATTACAGGCACAGAATGTATGTTCATAAATACACGTAAGAATGCTCATTTGTAAATAGAAACGAACACGCATTCATAGAAAAATACTCTTTTATTTGTATAAAACGGGAAAAAAACGTTAAATCCTACTCATTCATATAAAACATATTTTTTGCCCGATGCGTCTAGATAATACGCAGCTATGTAGTCGGTTATTGACCCAGATGGGCGACCCACTTTATTGCAGACAATAAAAGATTGTTTTTATTTTTAAAATAGGAAGGTTGTTGCTCTCTAATGTGTTTGTAGTCGGAAACAGCTGATTATTATTATTTTAGAATATTCAGTAAATCGTATTTTTCTAGCCTTTATTACAGTAAATATCAAGAATGTAATTATTTTTTTCTAGCAGGTGTAAAATTAAAGTAATTAATGGTTTGATATTTATTATGAAGTATCTATTCCTCCTCCTTTTTTTTAACACAAGTAATATGGTGGTCCTGAAAAGGACCGATTGTGAAAGTGAAGCAGGTGGATATTTAGTCCAGGGTCGGCGTAAGGCCAATTGAATTCTTTATTATTTTTTTTCTGCCGTCTGCGCACGAATAAAGACTTGATATTTGGAGGGTACGTTTTTACACAATCTAGCTTCCGATTTCTGCTACTCCGTCTTTTTATTTCTGGGAAAGCCTGTATATGTTATTATCAGAAATTAAGTAAATTATAAATCAAATCAATATACTTACCAGCCGTCATACGCCCATAATCCACTATAAAACGCTAATGCCATATTACCTGGATGGTAATTCGTTCCTTCAAATCCTTTATTTAAATTGGCAGTATTTCCTATTTTAGAGGAAAAAAAACACAAAGTAGGAACGTAAAAATGATTACATTATACACTATAGATTATAGAATTAACAGACCTATAGCGATTTCGTATATGCCACCGAAGATAACTATAAGACAAACTAAGACTTTGAAAGAACTGAAAATGTTTTGAATTTTCACGTATAACTTTACGCTGCTTACGTTTATGTACGTCATCGTTGCTGAAACAAAAAGATAAAATTTGTTAGATGCACTTATGTTTGCTCTTCGGCTATGGAAATAATTAAAAATCTATCTACAGCTTATATGTTTAGGTTGTTTACAAATGTATCGTATTGTATTTGAAACCACAAATTTTGGACCCTTCCAAACTTTGCTATGGGGCTCTACTATCTTCTTTAATAGCTTAGTCTCACCGTTGATTGAAGGAATACATAAAGATGCTTCACTACATAGCACAGAACGTACCCAAACTGGATCCGAGATCTATAGCGACTGCATCAGTCGTTTGGATCCGAGATTCGAAACACTCCGAGACACCGAAGATGTTTCCCGGTAAGGGGTTTGCGGGACGACTTCACGGAAGACGCTATTTTACTATAGCGTTGCGCATCTTTATATTATATGCCTTCAATCAACGGTCTCACACATAGAACACAAGAATTTCAGATAATTCTCTATTTATTATTGAACTTATTTGATAATAGAGCCATTGTCGTGTTGTAGTAGGTTTAATGATGTAACTTTTTGACTCGGAGATTTGTTGGTTGAGAAAAGTTACGTCGAAACTGCGTCCTTTACTTCTTCATCGCTTGTTAATGTCATCCAACGGAGCTCTTTTTACTTTCTTATACGTAGTATAAGGAAGTATGATGATGAAAATTTTCGACCTCGAGATTTTTGCAAATGTCCACGTTATGAAGTCCCCTGATATCGAAAAAGAGGTTTTTAAAAAATGTCCGTGTGTGTGTGTGTGTCTCTCTCTCTCTCTGTGTATGTGACCCCGATAGCGGTCAAACCGCTGTAGATATCAATTCCAAATTTTGTATTTGCGTGTATAATCTCCCTCTTGAGACCTGATTAGTTTTTCAGTAAAATCGGTAGACCGGAAGTAGTAGTTTACTTTAGCGAAAAAATCGAATTTTGCCAATATTTCGTCAACTACTAAGTTCAAACAAATTTATAAAGAATTCATATATACTTAAAATTAAAATTGAGAAAAATTTTATTTAAAAAGTTTTTCGAAATTCCTACCGGAAGTAGTTCTTTTACTCTTATCAAATAGCGATTTTTTGCAAATATGTCGTAAGTTATGCATTCTATATATATTTATCAAGAGTACAAAAGTATTTAGAACTGGATTTGCAATATTTTTTGTATATATGAAACTTCAAAATTCGGACCGGAAGTAGCACTTTTACTCTTAGCGAGCAGCACTTTTTTGATATCTTAGATGCATTCTATAGAGATTTATTAAGAGAATAGAAGTACTTAGAATAGGATTTTGAATAATTTTGTAAAAAAATTCTTAAAATTCTATAATTTGAAACGCTCATACGTATAAGAAAGTCGTGTGGTGGCCACATCATCCCTACAAAACAAAGGAGCTCAATCGATGAAGTTCAGAAGTTACACGATCAGTAACAGACGCACAATCGATTAGATAATATATAATCGTTGGTGCGTCTCTTAGTGATCATTATATATTATATAAAAATTAATAAATAAGTATAAATAGTTTGAGGTAGAATAATATGTGCGAAACTTAAGTTTCTTTGTCTTTTTAAAATTAATGTAAACAAAGTACTATAGCGTCCTCCTAAACCAGTGTTTTTTAGCCCTTTTAAGTGAGCTGCACCCCTTTGAATCTGAAAATAGGTCTCCGCATCCCATTGAAAAATGTATTTCGATTTTTTAGTTTAGAAAAATACATGTTTTGCGAAATTTATTGTTTATTTAAAAAAAAATGTACATTTTATATATCAAATACAAAACAGTACAGTTTTATTAATGGCTAGGCTGTTGTTGCTTGTTCATTATAATAATTGTGAAGCGAGGCTCTTTTTACTTTCTTATACGTAGTATAAGGAAGTATTGTGATGATGAAAATTTTCGACCTCGAGATTTTTGCAGATGTCCACGTTTTGAAGTCCCCCGATACCGAAAAAGTGGTTTTTAAAAAATGTCTCTGTGTGTCTCTGTGTGTGTGACCACGATAGCGGTCAAACCGCTGTAGATATCAATTCCAAATTTTGTATTTACGTGTATAATCTCCCTCTTGAGATCTGATTAGTTTTTCAGTAAAATCGGTAGACCGGAAGTAGTAGTTTACTTCAGTGAAAAAATCGAATTTTGCCAATATTTCGTCAACTACTAAGTTTAAACAAATTTATAAAGAATTCATATGTACTTAAAATTAAAATTGAGACCAATTTTATTTAAAAAGTTTTTCGAAATTCCTACCGAAAGTAGATCTTTTACTCCTAGCGAAAATCAGTTTTTTGCGAATTTTTCGCAAATCATGCTTTTTAGACAGGTACCTTACGAGTATAAAAGTATTTAAAATATAATTTTCAATACCTGTTGTATAAAAAGAAATTCAAAATTCAGACCGGAAGTTACCACTTTTACTCTTATCGAATAGCGATTTTTTGCAAATATGTCGTAAGTTATGCATTCTATATATATATTTATCAAGATTACTAAAGTATTTAATTCTAGATTTTCAATATTTTTTGTATACAGGGTATTCCGCGAGAGCCGTTCGTTAGAAGTTTTCGTGGTTAGAAAAAACTTAGAATTCTGAAATTTTGGGTTCCAGGGTTATTCAAGATTTTCTTTCATTTTAAAATATTTTCAAGATCATACTACTTCCGGTTATATCGGAAGTCGCCATTAACTTCCTTATTTTAAATGGAACACCCGGTATATTATTTCATTTTTGGATTCCTGAGAAAATTTCATAGTGGGTTTTCATCAGGTTTCCCTATACCTATTTTCAATTTTTTCTTAGATATCTTGATTTTTTTGAAAATTTTGACAGATGTAGCCCTGTTTCGAGCATTGCGCCCTTTAACCAATTTCGATTGGTGGAAAGCGCTTCTGGGGTAGACGGAAGCACAGGAATGATACTTTCGAATGCCATATTGACAACTGATTTATCGCATACAGGGTATCCAAAATTTAATGACCAATTACATCATTTTAAAAGTTGAAAAAGTTCGTTTTTTCAAATGGGACAGAATTTGATTCTGCATCGATTTGCTATAACATTCCCTATACCTATTTCCAGTGGTTTTCTTGTTAATCCAAATTTTTTATTTTAATGTGGTTTTTTGGCAGAAATCGAAACATCGCTTGCCTTTCGAAGCCAAATAAACATCAATGAAACGGTAAAAAATTTACTTTAATTAGAACATGACATTAGTACATAACATTTAGAACGAAATATAAAATAAAAACAAAAAATTGGAACATAATGACAAAAGATAATAAGAGAATGTAAAATTACAATAATTGTTCTATATGACCTCCATTTTGGTTCAAACACTGAATAACTCTGTCATATACTCCTCGGGAAACAGATCTCCGAAGTTCGTCTGGACTTATATTAGTAAACGCATGGTGAACACGGTTCAATAATTTCTCTCTAGTTTGTACCGGCCTAAAGTACACTAGTTCTTTTATACGACCCCAGATGTAAAAATCCAAGGGGGTCAAATCGGGTGATCTGGGTGGCCAGTTCCAAGGTCCCCACGGGCCAATCCACCGATCCCCGAACATCATTGACAATTGCCGGTGTACAGCTATAGTTGAATGTGCTGGAGCACCATCAAGCTGAAGCCAACTGTTTGCTCTATCACGTGGAGGTAGGGCATTTAGAAAATCACTAACAAAATCCTCTCAGTATCTCCAGATATCTAGACGCATTTAAATTTTCATCGTACACTTGATAAGCCACTCTGTTGTCCATAATTAAATCCATAAAACATTGAAACTAAAGCGGTCTTGGTGATTATGTTCCCTAATAACACGTGGATTATCTTGTGCCCAGTAGTGAGTATTTCGGCGATTTGTAATTCCTTGCCTGCTGAATTTCGATTCATCAGTCCACATAATCTGATGAAGAAATCTCGGATCTTCGGTCATTTTCAAAATCATAAATTCGCAAAAGTTGACACGTTTTGCCTCATCACCAAGACGTAATCCGTGAACAGTTATCTCACAAAAAGGATGCACTCCATGTTTTCTTAATATTCTGTGGATTGTTGTTTTTGAAATACCCAAATCCAGCGCTGCTGTCGAAATTGAACTCCGCGGATAAGCTTGAAAAAACGCCAACACATTCACCACGTTATCTTCATTATCAGTTACGGGCTTTAGGTTATTTTGAGTTGCCCTTACGTTTCCAGTTGCTATAAAGCGAGTTTCGATTCTTGCGAATTTTCCGGGAGTCATTGTTGGTTGGTCCGGATATCGTTCATTAAATAGTCTGCATGTTCGTCGAACAATTCGTCCACATTCACCGTGCGTGTAAAACAAATTTAATAAATCATTATTGGAATATTCTTCAACATTCTCCATTATAAACTGTACTTAAGCAAGTTAACAAAATCCCTAGAACTGTAAGTAGATACCTCACGAATCTGTACGATGATACTGTCTTGATATTAAATCAACATTGTTTCAATTCCTGTCAAAATCACTAGGTAGAACTTTTGGAGTTTGATCACCTTTTGATAAAAATTTGGATTAACAAGAAAACCACTGGAAATAGGTATAGGGAATGTTATAGCAAATCGATGCAGAATCAAATTCTGCATCCGACCATCCAATAAAATACAGGGTATCCCATTTGAAAAAACGAGCTTTTTCAACTTTTAAAATGATGTAATTGGTCATTAAATTTTGGATACCCTATATGCGATAAATCAGTTGTTAATATGGCATTCGAAAGTATCATTCCTGTGCTTCCGTCTACCCCAGAAGCGCTTTCCACCAATCGAAATTGGTTAAAGGGCGCAATGCTCAAAACAGGGCTACATCTGTCAAAATTTTCAAAAAAATCAAGATATCTAAGAAAAAATTGAAAATAGGTATAGGGAAACCTGATGAAAACCTACTATGAAATTTTCTCAGGAATCCAAAAATGAAATAATATACCGGGTGTGCCATTTAAAATAAGGAAGTTAATGGCGACTTCCGGTATAACCGGAAGTAGTATGATCTTGAAAATATTTTAAAATGAAATAGAATCTTGAATAACCCTGGAACCCAAAATTTCAGAATTCTAAGTTTTTTCTAACCACGAAAACTTCTAACGAACGGCTCTCGTGGAATACCCTGTATATGAAATTTTAAAATTCGGACCGGAAGTAACACTTTTAGGAGTAGCTCTTTTTTTCGAATATCTTGCAAAGTATGTATTCTATAGCGATTTACTAAGAGAATAGAAGTGCTTAGAATAGTATTTTGAATAATTTTTGTTTAAAAAGATTCTTAAAATTGTACAGTTTGAAAAGCTCATACGTATAAGAAAGTCGTGTGGTGGCCAAACCTCGTTTTTTTTCATTTTAGAGAACATGTAAAAAAAGCTAGAAGCCAGGTATGGTCTATAGGGCGCAGGAGCAGAACACATTTCGTCTAATTTCCCCTTCTTTTTTCTTTAATCACCTCTTTTAACCGCCCCATGATTGAAGCGTAGTATTCCCCAGCTATGGAAACGCCCTTATCTGTGTAATCAATTGACAGGTTCTTTCTGAGTCCTAAAAAACAGTAGCCATGAGTTTTCCCACCGATTGTGACACCTTAAACTTTTTGGGTGGTGATGTGCATTTTTTTGCAGGTTCATAATTATGAAGCTCAGTTTCATTTCCAGTAACAATTCGAAGGCACCATCTCTGCCTTCATTACAGAGTTCCAAAAACGCACGGGAACATTCCACGCGCTGACGCTTTTGTGGCGGAGTAAGCATTATCGGCAGCCATCTTGCGCAGACCTTAGTCATGCCAGAATTCTACTTTAAAAATGGTTGTATCAGATACTCCAGTCATTCCTGCAAGTTGTGTCTTCTTTAGCCGAACAAGTTTTGGGCGGTGAGTTGTCTTCAAGTGATTCCCTACCTAAAGCGACTGTGCCACTTACAAACCAGAGTTTATTCCCCGACATGTATCTCCGTAAACCGATGACATCGCTTCTAGTATGGTATATACAGACTTTTCTTGTTTTGTAAGGAAATAGATGACAGCGCAATACTCGATTGTCTCTATATTTCACAATTTCTTCCCGATTAAGTTGGTTGGTCGACGATAGTTTAAAGACTACTAACGCGATTGTGTTAAAACTTTATATTTATACTGAAAACATTACGACACGAAAGATCTCTCCCACTACCATCCAACCCCTCCATTCCGCGAACTTAAAAACACTCTCTCATATCTAACTCATGTACACACATTCCTTTTTTAATGAAGAATGAATAATAATAATAACTGTATTAAATGAATATTTGTAAATTGTCGTTGATGAATTTTACCAAATCTGCATTCCGGTATAGGTACATACCTAATGCAAATAATGCTATTAATTTCTTTAATGGATCTCCTACAGCCGTATCTTTGATACAAAAGGCGTCCATTATCGGTTGACAAAAATATTCCGAAAAAGTTAATATTATCACAGCAACCTCAGCAGGTCGTAATACAACGACGTATATCCACGATGCTAGAAAAGCTGGCAGGTTACCCCAAAACGGATGAAGTGGCCCAAAAGAATCCATAAAGTATGCGTATTCAGATCCAGATCTAGGAACAACCGTGCCCAATTCCGCAAAAGCCAGAGCCCCTGGAATCAAAAAATAAATCAGGCTTTTTATGAAATCGGTTTCAAAAAGCATTCGGAATAAATACTAATAGAATGTTCTTACCTAAAAGTGAAATAATACCACATAAGGTCCACACAATGAGGCACATGCCTACCGAACCTGAATGTTGTAATGCTGATGCTGGTGATATAAATATACCTGAGCCAATCATCACGGCTAGTATTATGTTTATGGCGGAAAATAGACCCAGTTCCCTTTTGAGTTCGACTTTTCCATTTTCTTCATTTTTCTGTTTGCCTAGAATCACAAGGAAGTTTTATTTGCAATTATCTAATTTAATGGGTAAAATTATTGTATGATCAGGTAGAAGCCAGAACATATTTTTTTTTCAAAAAATAATAGAGGTCAAGAAAGCTGGTAAAAAGGCGAGTTGAACGATAACTACAAGAACGATTAATTCAAAGACATTCTGGGGAAGGATAAGAAATACAAAAAGAAGAAAATCGAAGGAAGTAAAAGGAATGAAAAACCATCATACACAAAGGACTTACGGGGGTACCCAAAAAAACAAAAATTTTTAAAATTTCATTATTTAATTTTTAAACAAAAAACCTTCAACTAATACACTTGTTCAACTATTTATTCCAATGCTCAAAATATTCTTTAAATTCATCTTCTGTTATGCCCAACATCGCCATCGGCGTTTATTTCTTCGCCTTAGCAATGTCGGTAAAATGCTTTTCTTTCGTGTCTCTTTCCATTCGCGTAAATAAAAAAAAAATTGAGGGGGCAAAGTCGGGTAAATTTAGGTTGAAAATTGATGCGCAGAAAAGGCTGTGTGAACAGGGGCGTTATCGTGGTGGAAAAATTAGTCGCCCACAAATCAGGTCTCTTAAGCTCATTGCTCTTTATACTGGTAATGGATAGAGTACCTAATCAAAACTGCGAAAGGAAAAAGACAAAATTGAGTTTGCTATATGCAGAATATGTTGATAATACTATTGCCAAAACACCACAAATGAAAAAGAAACACAGAAAATGAAGAACAAACAATAACCTCCAAACATAAACCTCAAGAGTGGTGACAACTTATTAAATTTATATTAGTAGGAAACTGAAGAACATGCAAAAGTTGTCTGCAGCTGATAAAAACTTATGTGTTCTTTATGACATTGGTCTTAAACAATTAAGTAGATATCTACTAATCAGGAAGAATTATTCCATCTAGCAGACATTTTTGTTTACCTATCTCTTCTCTGTCTCTCTATACAGGGTGTAACAAAATAAGTGTAAAACATTTCAGGGGGTGATTCCTTAGCGAAAAAGAGATATGGTCTTTCATATAAAAAAACTTCAATGGAGCATCCATTGTTAAGATACAGCCCCATAAAGGGGGTACATAAAATTTGTTTTACAATTTTTCTCACAAACACTAAAAATGTAATTTATTTCCAATGTAACTTTTTGTCTGATTATTTGTTTACCATTTAAAAATCTATTTCCAATACCTTGTTTCATTCGAAACAAAAAATGTCTCTTGAATTTTTTGCCCAAAAGTAATCAGTTCGCAGCAAAAAATTATTTTACGAACAACTACAGAGATACATCGTCATAAATGCGAACTGGATTAGTATTGTTATTTTGTAGTTACTACCTGCATCAAAATACATATGATTAAAGATGAATAAACAAAACTAATTTATTAATAACAAAACATAAAACATGTAGAAATCATAGTAAATGTTCAATATGTCCACCTTCAGTCATTACACATGCGTCTAGACGTCGGCGCATTGAGCCACGTATTCGCTCAAATATTCCTGGATTCTCTCTAATTACCCTGCACGCATCGATGATGCGGTTTCTTAAGTCCTCTACATCGCGAACAGGAGTAGGATAAACCAAAGTCTGTAAATGGCCCCAAGTAGAGAAATCGAGAGGATTGAGATCCGGGGATCGAGCGGGCCAATTCTGTGGTCCTCCTCGACCTATCCAATGATTTGGATATGTTTGGGTTAAATGCTGACATGCTGCTTGACTAAAATGGGCGGGAGCCCCATCATGCATAAAAAACATATCCCTTCTGACGCCCAAAGGAACTTCCTCCAGCAGTGCTGGATGCACTTCTCTTAAAAATTGAGTGTATGCCTCACCATTTAATCGAGGAGGTAGAAAATGAGGGCCAATTAAATAATCCGCAAGAACTCCGAGCCACACGTTAAGAGAAAAGTGTTCTTGATGGTTAGCTTGTACAATAGCGTGAGGGTTTTCATCAGCCCATATGTGGTTATTATGAAAATTAATTATCTTGTCCCGAGAAAAAGTACATTCGTCTGTGAATTCGATCGTCTTCAGAAAGTCAGGATTTCTTCTAATCATTTCCAGCATCCAATTGGAAAATTCAAGACGGTTCGGAAAATCTCGCTGTAACAGTGCCTGTACTCGTTGCAGATGGTAAGGGTATAAGAGTTGTTCCTTTAAAATTCGAAATACCGTCATATGATCATCATTTAACTCGAAAGCAATCTTTCTAGTACTGCTAGTAGGTTGTTCTTCAACCAAATTAAGTACTGCTTCTTCAAGATGTGTTGCTCTAACTTCTCGATGGCGACCACAATCTTGCGTTCTTTTGTCGAATGAACCATATTCTCGTAATCGTTGATGATGTCGGGCAAATATTCTATGCGAAGGAAGCTGCCGTTGAGGATACATTTCAGCATATCTTCTAGAAGCTTCTAACCCATTCCCCTGCGACAGACCGTAAACGTAATGCATATCAGCCATTTCCTCATTTGTGTATGCCATTTTAATAACAAGTGAATTATTATACTAACAAATTACGAACAAAACAACCACACACAATTAAGTATTAATTCAATTTCAAAAATTTACAAACTGACAGCGTGATACCACTACTAGCGGCCTACTAAATAAATTAGTTTTACATTTTCGTTTTATGACGATGTATCTCTGTAGTTGTTCGTAAAATAATTTTTTGCTGCGAACTGATTACTTTTGGGCAAAAAATTCAAGAGACATTTTTTGTTTCGAATGAAACAAGCTATTGGGAATAAATTTTTAAATGGTAAACAAATAATCAGACAAAAAGTTACATTGGAAATAAATTACATTTTTAGTGTTTGTGAGAAAAATTGTAAAACAAATTTTATGTACACCCTTTATGGGGTTTTTTTTATATGAAAGACCCTATCTCTTTTTCGCTAAGGAATCACCCCCTGAAATGTTTTACACTTATTTTGATACACCCTGTATATAAACTGTAATATTCTAAAACTATTGGACCTATTTCGGTAAAACTGTTTGTGTTTAAAAACTTATAATTAGACTTAAAATCTGGTCCATATTTTATCTTCAGATATAACAATAAAACTATATTTTCCACAACCAAGTGCAACCAATATTGGGTGAACTCCCGTATAGGTAAGTTGTCATACGCGGGGAAGCCGCTGGTAAAGTGTCTTAAAGTTATTCATACTAGACCACTCGCAGTATATTTGCCCAAAAGTCAGAAGATTTATTTACTTACTAACAATTTACTTATGTACTCAAATTTTACGTCAAAATTAGCGAAGCACTCATGTTTAACTGTTTCTAAAAAATAGATAACCGATATAATGACATAAAATAGTAATTACCAGTTTAAACATTAGCGGATTTTTATCTTTTCAAACAACTCCAGCTATACATGTAGACATATAATAATAATAATAATAATAATAATAATAATAGTGTTTATTTCCATCAAAATCAAAATTACAACCTAAAAGGTAACAAAAAAAAAAAGAAACTTACAATAAGTTGAAAGATGATGGAAAAGGGAGGCAATTCAAGCTATGCTTGTTCTACCAATGTATATTATGTAACTATAGGTAGGTTATACAAGTTTCATTAAAAAAGAAAATATGTATGATAATCGAAACATAACGGTATTATGGTCTAGAAATTGATCTCGTGGATTGATATTCAGATATTAGAAAAAATGTTAATTCTTTCGCAAATATAATTATCTCGTCAACTCTTAATGATAGTGGGCGAGTGCTACTCAGCAGAAAAAATACACAATGATGTAAAATTTGTGGAAATAATATTATCATAAAGCACTCCAATTATAATGAAAGTGCTATATAGCTACTCTATTAATATATGCGAAATATTTTCCCGATTAAAGAGATTACATTTATGACTGCCAACAATTCTACAGTGGTAAAAAAGTCTCAATGTGTCGACTTAACTCATCTTTCATTTACAGCATATATCAGTTCATATCACGCGTTTCTTTTACATACAACCTGTCAAAAATCTACTATCCAGTTTTGAATAATCCTCAATAAGATCATAGTGTGAGACACCTCACTATCATGTTTGTGCCGGAGTACCTTTCATAATAATAATAAAAAAAAAATAGCGCGAAACTGACAAAATCATGGAAATGTTCTTAGATAAAGTTTTCAGGAGCGTTTTACTAGATTTCTTCGTAATTCTTTTTAAAATATGTTATTATTTCTTTACAGAGACATTGTAATGATATTATCCTTTTATATGTATTCATAAATTTAAAGTAACTGAACTGATAATAGTATATTATGCAATGAGCATGTAATGATAGCTATTAAGACACGAGTAAGAAATGAATACGAGTGTCTTAATAGCCATTAAATGCGAGTTGCATACACTATTTTTTCTACGACCCCATAATAAAACATTATTTTTTGAACATTCCATTTCATAAATTGAGGTTAAAATTTTCCATGCACCTTTGCGAATTTAGCTGGTAATTAATTGCTCGTGGTACTAAGGCTTGTTCCATAATTTCTGGTGGACTCAAATTTTACATTTCACTGTCATTATTCCTCATTTTTACAGTTTATATTTTCAAAAAAGCACAAATTTTAAGTACTTACTTGTAAATTGCAGAGAACTGTCACATTTTTTTAATTTGTATATCTGTCAGATATGCAGTCGCCATATTGAATATTGTTTGAATATTGGAATGTCGCATTCCTATTGGATATAAACTTGTATCGTAATGAAAAATCTGTATTCCTATTGGATATAAACTTGTATCACAATGAAAATCTGTATCGTAATGGACATCATTAAAGTACAAGTTCGGCATATCTAATAATATAATTAAAGTATGGGAGTAGAAAAAGACAATTTTCATAGAATATATTTTCGAAACGTTTTATACAATGAATTTTATTATTATCATGTCTTAACTGAAACAGGCCGCTAAACCAAAAATTTCCTTTGTTAAATTACAATATATATATATATACATATAAAGAAGCACTGTTTCCATATGCCTATACTCCATTCAGTCTAAGAATAAAGTAGATGGCGCTACAATTTGAGCACAGTTTACACACGATGAACTTTGTATTTTGAAAACAAGTAAAACATATGTTTACTGTCAGATGGATAGCAGGGATATACATATCTGATATCATTATATTTTGACATTTACGTACATTTTTGTACAAGTTGGTAAGTCATTCCTCAAGAAAAAGGAATGCACATGTCGTCTAATTGTACTTTTTTGTGCTTCATCCAATTTATTGTAAGTATGACGATAATTTCTTTTTCTTGGAGGAGAAATTGGAACTCCATATAATTCCATTTCTTTAATAATGCAGTACATTGTATTCCTATTAATACCCACTTCCTCTGCTGTTTGATTGACTGCAGCTGTTTTAGACATATTGTCTTTATGCTTAATGTACACATTATAAGCCATTTGCCTTTGTCCAGATCTTATGTGTTTCCCTTTACGATTTTTTGAAGGACCTGGTAAAATGCTTCCGCCGTACTATAGAATATTAGCGATTACGAAATAACGAAATTGATAAAATACCTTAACAAATGAATATTTCACTTGCGAGTTCTAAGAAGAACTATTTTTTAAGAATATTAACAACAAATAACTATGTAAAATACGGAAATCGACAAAATCTTTGAACAAAACTGTCAGTAAACAAATTTTTGACAGAACGAGCTAAATGCGATTATTTTGCCGGTGTAAATGCACACTCGATTTCAACCAATCACAAACGTTTATTTTAAGCCCTATCTTTCCCAATGCTTTATTCTTAGACTGAATGGAGTATAGTTAATAATTTGCGGTTTCATCTGGTATTTTGTTATTTACATGAACTAATCAATCAATAGGACATTATCGGAGTGTTCTGAATGTAGGCACTATGATAAAGGAATGACTATATTACCAAAATTATAAAAATAGAAGTAAGGTGTATATAGGTCAATATAAGACTTGATCAATATCAGACGCTCCCAATTTGATGTTTCTACAGATCAGATCAGAAAAAGATTACCAAGTTAATGCGAAAAATCGCTTGTATAATTTTAAATAAGTTTGTAACGTTGCTTCCAGGAAAGAATACGCTCTTTGCCAGTTTACGACAACAAATAAAATATAGTCAGAAACTCAAACCTAAATACATATTACGTTTAAAACTCTTCAACGACGATCATACGGCAATGTAATTTAATATATTCACAGCTGGTCTGGTTTCTTTAATGTCTGTTGATAAACTTTAGGCGCAAATGCAGAGTAGATACAGCAATTTAAATGTTAAATTCGTGTGCAACACCATTTTGAACATTAGTACACAATTTGCACGACAATTGGTGTCTGATCAAAAATGAACAAAAAATTTAATAGGTGTCTGTAATTGACTTAAACATTGCGATATACATGTAGAAAAGTTCATGTTATTAAATGGTCAACTTTTGAAACTTCTTTCTTTATATGTTCTATCGCTGCAGTTGGTAGAACAATTATTTAATTTACAAAGTAAACACTATTTTATAATCAAATAATCATTCTTACGTGCAACTACAACATTGTCGATATGATGAAATATCACTAAGAATTATCCTGTTCTTTAGAATTCATATTCTATTAAAGTGTATTAGTTTATATCGTTAATTTTCAAAATTATTGCTAAAAAAACATTTAAACTGCGTTTATGGGATTCTAATGTCGAATTTGACAATTAATTTGAATTTAAGCAGGAATGGAAATTGTAAAATGTTAAAATCACTGAAATGCAAATGGCAGCGGCCTAAATCAATTACGGACACACTGTCATATTTAAAAGTATAATGTATCTGTAACGTTTTACAATTTCCAATTACGTTACGGACAATGTACGGCTCAGTCGGTAGAACTGGATGGAAGACGTTTTCAAGTTGCCAATTAAAAACATGAAAATTTCTAAATTACAATGCGTAAACAAATTATTATAGACCTGCGTTAAATATATTAATTTAAATGTCAGAAGTACATCGCTTTCCACAACAATTGTTGACAAGAACAAATTGTCATTTTCTATTATAGAGGTATAGAACTTTAAGTTGGCAACACTTTTTTAACTGGCGGCCATTTTGTCAGCTGTCAAGTGATTTATATTTAGTTTGGTTCGGCATTTCAACGTGAATATACTGACGCCTGAACGACGCTTCCAAATTATGCAAATTTATTTTGAAAATCATGGTTCTGTTCGAAACACGTATCGCGCACTACGTCCATTTTACGGTCAACATAATCGCTCATCAGAGCAATTAATTCGATTAACTGTGGAATGTTTTCGCACCACGTTTACTCTAAGTGATAATACGCATCCACAGAAACGTCGTACGAGTGCGTACAGAAGAAGTCATTGCTGCTGTAGAGAGTAGCGTAGAGGAAGACCCGAACCAGTCTATCCGCCATCGTGCACAGGAATTGGATATGTGTCTATCCACTTTATGGAAGATAAACAAAACTGCCGTATTTGGAGTGATTAATCCTCAAGTGTATGTTGAGACACCGTTTCATCCAGAAAAACTGACTGTTTGGTGTGCTTTATGGGCTGGTGGAATCATTGGTCCGTATTTCTTTAAAAACGATGCTGGTCAGAACGTTACAGTCAATCGTGACCTCTATAGAGCCATGATTAATGACTTTTTCGTTCATCAATTGAACAACCATGATGTGCAGGAGCTATGGTTTCAACAAGGCGGCGCAACATGTCACACAGCTCGTGCCACAATTGATTTATTGAGGGAAACGTTTGGTAACCGCATAGTTTCGCGTTTCGGACCCGTGAATTGGCCTCCCAGATTGTGCGATTTGACGCCGCTAGACTATTTTCTGTGGGGATATGTGCAGTCGCTAGTCTACGCCGATAAGCCCGTAACGATTGACAACTTGGAGGAGAACATTTGCCGCGTTATTGCCGATAAACGGCCACAAATGTTGGAAAAAGTCATCGAAAATTGGACCTCCTGATTAGACTACCTCCGAGCCAGCCGTGGCGGTCATATGCCAGAAGTCATATTTAAATTATAATGCCAAAAGATTATCTTTCGAATAAAGTAAATTTTATGTCCATTTAAAAAAATCATCTTTGTTTTATTCCATTTCAAAGTTCTATACCTCTATAAAAAAACACCCTTTACTTCCTTTGAAAAAGTAAAAATCTGACAAAATTCGAAATAATGCAAAATGGCATCATAATGAAATACTATTTTCTTCATATATTTTCTGGTAGAATATTAAAATGTTTTCGAAATATGTTCATTTGTTTTCAGAAGAATATTAAATATAAAATGTTTCTTTTGCTTTCTGTCATAATATTTTTTATTTTTTGCAAGCATTTCGTTTTGCTTCGGTTCATAAGAGCTCTTCCTTCCCCAGGTTATCTCGGCAAATGTTGTCCCACCTTACCAAAATTATAATCTAGTTATATTTTTCAATGGGTCGCAGACCACAACGAAATCAAATTACACAATTTTATTTCAGTTAACCGTTTAAAGAAACGTATTTATTATCGCCAAAGTTCAAATTATAATATAAATAAACCATAAATTTCATAATTAACATTTATTCCTAATTCATAAGATTCTTTTTACGTTTTTATCGCGCGTGTCTCAATATATGTCACATATCCATCGCAACTGATAATTTTTTGTGTGTTTATTAGTACTTAGGTATTACTAATGATGATGTTAGTGGCTTATTTCATCATTCAATGACACGAAGTACATTCATAACGATAAAGTAGTTAACTTATGAACAACAATTAACAATTTTGCTAACAAACATTAAACAAAACTTTTGCCTTGTAAATGCAAAAATGTATGAAATATAATGGGAGTTAATTATTTTGTGATGGCATAATATAGATAGGTACATTAGACATGTGTTTTCCTTTTCAGATAAAATTCTACTATATAATACTTCGGCAAGATTAGATTGACAGTCGATTATTTGATCGATGTCATTAAGGTTTATAAATTAACTCTGCCAAAATAATAGACAATTTTTTATTTGTTATAATATGTAGAGGAAAATCGCCTAATATGGGGTCCTTTTTTTCAAACCTTAGTAATTCCAAAAGTTTTAGTAATTAATACTTAAAATTTAAACTACAGATTCATTGTTATGCTAGCTTTCGATGTATAATCAGTCATTCCTCTTTTTTTGTAATTACGGACAAAAATGATACCAAAAAAAAAATTTGCGTACCCCAAATTAGATTACAATAGGGCCATAATATGGGGCAGGCAAAAAACATTCTAAATCAAACTAAAAAATTGAAAAAATATAAATGTTGTTGCTTTATTCAAAAAATTATCACAAATGCATACATATCTGTATCTATACATGCATGTCAAATATGTTTTTGTTATAAAATATGGGAACTTAGTCAGAATTTCCTGTTTATAATAAACATAAATTTATATAATCGTGATTTTTATTTGCATAAGTCACAAATGTAACGTTTGCCTTTTTCTCCTGCACACTCACTATGCGCCCATTTTAAACAGACAGAGCATCTAAGCCACAGTTCTCCACACATATCTTCCGAAAATGGTTGGTTACAGAACAAACATTCTGCATCTTCATCTTCATTTGGTGAATCGTCACTTTCTTGCAAAAAGATTTCTGCAGATGAATCTGACGAGGATGAAGACATTTGTCTCTTTTTGCCTCGGGTTACTAGTTTCCTTTTCGATGTTGGTTTTTCTTGTCCTTCCTTATTTTTATCCTTACTAAAGAAGACTTGTCGTTTAACCTTTGATGTAGATGGAGAATTTTTCTTATTGAGACTTTCTTCTAACTCTTTTTTGTATGGGGTACTCGTGATAATAATTGCTTTACCAGTGTTTGATCGCTTTTTGATAACTATTTTCTCTGCTAAACTTGGGACCGGTAATAAATCAGCAGGCGCCACATGAAAAAGATTGTCTTTTGGTTCCATTGCTTCTTCTTCTTCAATTGATTCCATATCTGGGATCTCGTGATTTAATTCTGCTACTGACACAGGATTATCTTCCTTAGATAGTTGCTCAGCTACAAACTCATGCTCTTTAAAAACGTGCCTGTTAACAGGAAACAGACCTGTTTTCCGAAAGCCATGTATGGCAGTACCTAATGTGGCAGCCTTTAAATAGGCTCTACCAAAAAGTTCTCCAACCTGATAGACTGTTACAACTCGCCCTGGATTCTGCCTAAGCCAATCTCTTATTTCCTGAGCATAATATGTTTTAAAAGGAGACATGAATGAGACATCCAAGGGCTGCATTTTATTTGTACTATGAGGAGGGAAACAAACAATATACACATGGTTGTTTCTTGCTAGATTAATGAGTTCAAGGTTTCTTGTGTGCGAATAATGACCGTCCAGCAGCAAAACAACTGGGTCGTTTTCAGTAGGTTTAGTATGACGAACAAAATGTTCAAACCATTGAACAAAGATTTCTTGCTGTATCCATCCAGATTTATGGCATGCTGAAACAGCTCCTGGAGGCATTCCATTCATTAGCTCGGCCTTCATATTTTTTCTAGGAAAAACAATTAGTGGAGGGATATACTGACCGGTAGCCCCAAAACACATGACAACAGTCATTAATGCCCCACGTTCTGCAGATGTTAAAGCAGCGACTTGCTTTTTCCCTGTTAAGGCAATAACTTTCTGTTGTTTATGTTGTACAATGGTTATACCCGTTTCATCACAATTGAAAATGCGTGATGGGTTGTTATTAACTTTTTCCAAAACATTCTCGTATAAATTAAAGAAATTTTCAACATTTTCTTTAGTGAAAGATTTCACACGAGCGTAGGATATTCCTTGCGGTTTTCTAAAGGAAAGGATTGGATGGCGGTTAATAAAGCTCTTTAGCCACCGAGAACCTGCACATTGCTTGTGATTGTTAAAAGGGTTTTTTATATTGTTTTGCTCGCAAAGTTCAAACGCCAGGCGACAAATGTCTTTCTGAGTGACTCCAAAAAAGTTTCTTTCCAGTTCTAGACAGTGATTAACCAATTCTTCTTCCATTTGTGCTGAAAATACTGGCTTTCTCCCTAACCTCTCATTCACAATCTTCTCTGGCTCTTCTCCCCTTGCTACATATCTTTCTAGAGTTGTTTGTGGAACGTTGTATGTCTTGGCACTTTTTTTATAACCCATTCTTTTTTCTCTGCAAGCTTTAATAGCTTCTATCATATTTTCACGCGTCCACTGCTTTCTTTTACCCGACATCTGGAAGAATTATTTAATTTATTTGTGTTTTACCATTTGTGCCATAATATGGGGTACCCCAAAATAAGCACATCTATGTACCCCATAATAGGCAAAGATCAGCTCACAGATTTAGGTTAATATAAAAATAAATCGGATAAAGATTTTTTCACATCAGTATACACACATCATTACCTATTCCATCTACTTTTTAAACAACCAAAAACAGTAAATAATACTTACTTTTATCTCCTGTTTTAACCAATGCACACATACAGTTGCAAAAACTCAACCGCCGCCTAAATGAGTTATGGATAATGTTTGGTCGGTACAATCATTTTAAGTCGATAAATCTTTTACAGATGTCTGCAGACACCAAAACCTTATTAAAAGTTATCACATAATAGATGTCACTGCCATAGTTTAAAAAATATTGAGATACCCCATATTAGGCAGTGTCCCCATATTAGGACACTTTCCTCTATTGTTCAATAAGTTGAAATGTTACGGCATTTGTCGGGTATCGAGGTTTGATGTTCATTTATTATATCACAGTTTTTAATCAGTATGAAAATGTCACAAGGATCGATGTTATTCTTTTATACTAGAGGTGTCAAAGTCATACAGGGTAAGATATTTGCTTATAGTCCAGAAAATGGTAGAAAATAGAGGTTTACTGTGCAAAAGGTTGGCTAGTATTGATTTTTGAATATGTTGTTAGTGTGTGGCACTTAGCCTAAAATCCAAGTTGTCGACCTCAGCGCGTTACGTGGGGCACAACTTGGTATCAACAAAACATCAAAATTTTGGACTTTTTCTCAAAAACATATAAAAATTGTGATTATTCATCAATTTTTGTTGAATATCTCCTAAGCTAATATGAGGTGCTTAGAGCAAATGTTATATGGATCAGCAAGATATACAGTTGTTCAACGAAATCAGACCCACAGGAAGAAAAGCTACGTGTAGTGAAGGCTGCCGTTGAAATCATACTAGGTGACATTCGCTCTTAGATATACAATACATGTGAGTACGCACCGCCTTACAATTTTTTAGTCAACGTGGAGTCTGTAATCCCCGATTCTCTGCTCGTTTTCTTTACAACCATTATTCTAAAAAACAAGCGTTCGCCTGTAACGGAATGGAGAAAGAAATACATTTCTCTGCCACACGCATTGATTAGTATAGTGCGGCCATTTTCTTTCATATCATCTCTACTGATTGTCATCAGCGTGTATGTGTATCAGAAGTTTGGTGCGAAACAGTTGGTAGAACTGTTGTCGCCCTCTAGTGATAGTGAACCTTCCTTATTTGAAATATCAACAATTGTACGACCGGAACAAATAATAGTGAATGAGGATGCTTTTCTTCAATTTATCTTTGACAACGTCGATTTTACGTAAGTACACTTGATGGCTTGAACACATTTCACGCCATGTGGTGAATCATGGTGAGAACTCCTTATAACTCCATGGCACCCAATACCGCAGTAGCACGAGTAACTAAGTGTAAATCCACTGAAATTGTAAAAGAACGCTGGCGCTGGTTGTTTTGAACTGGATGTCTATAAAACAGGAGAAAACCCTGGATGGGAAACTGTCAACATTGCAGATGTCCAGAGTATTCGACCCATTCAAGATAAAATGCTGCCTCATCCTGTTTACTTTGGCTGTATGGCACGTCTCAACAAATGTGGGCCTGCCAGGATGGAAGCCTTATGAACGTTCTAAGGTAGGTAGGGTGAAACGTACAGTGGTTGGACAGCGTTAGTTATTGGACAAGCTAACTTCTTATTTAAGAAATAAGGTTTCTGTAAAGGTAAGACTTTATTACTACCCGTCAGAGCGACACCTATGTTATTTCTATTCAATAAATTAATACTCGGTGACTATTTTACAGGTTTCTGTAACCTTAGGAATTTGTATCCTCATTCCCGCCATTTCTCCAGTTTTTCTAAGCAGTTTGGTTAAGAAACGTCTGTGCCTTGATTTATGAATATCGGCTTTATCTTGAGTGTTTTTTTGAAAAAGTTTTATTCTGTATTCAAGAGGTAAGTTTGTAAATTAATAATCACTATTAATAATAGCTTGCTGGTTTTTTGTTAAAATAGCACCGTGTCCAATGACTGTCTAGAAAAATCTTAGATGAAGACAGTGATTGGACAACTGTCCAATTACTATATTTCAAATTAATTTGGACTCTATGCATCTTAGTTTACCACATTTGAAGCCGTGTAAGTATGTCTTTTCTCTTTTTAATTTTGAAATAGCTTTATTCAAGATAGTTATTGGACGGCTGGTGTCCAATAACACAATGCATAAAATTTTATATTAAGACAGTAATTGGACAGTGTGTTCTGTCTCAAATTGTGTTATCAAAAATGTGTTGACTACAAATTAACTAAGGAATAACTTATTTTGTATATTTTAGATTGCTTTTGGGATAGATAAATTTTAAAAATAGATCTTAAATACAGTGTAAAATGCCTATAAAAGCTGATTACGAACCAAATTTAATAGACATCGCAGTTCAAGAAGTTAAAAGCGGCAGTTCCTATCGAAGCGTGTCTATTAAATACGAAATACCAAAATCCACGATTGAGTTTAAATTATAAAATCCTGGACACCGAGAAAGTTGTGGTCCTCCTCCAGTTTTGACTACTGAAGAAGAAAACTTTTTAGCAACGTAAGTCAATAAATTTACTGATAAATAAATAGGTCACGTTCTTTATTAACGTAGATGGATATTAGATTCTGCAAAAAAAGGTTTTCCTGGGAAAAATATGATATATTAACCAGTGTTCAAAAATTTCTTATTGACAATCCAAAGCAGAACCCTTTTAAAGATAATCGTCCTGGAGATGGTTGGTTAAAGGTATGTGTGGTGCCTGTTACGTCCCTAGGTATTTGTCGTATTTACTAAACCATTTTAGGCATTTTTAAAACGACATCCCAAAATAGCAGAAAGAACCAGTGAAGCAGTGTCGTATGCAAGTGCTTGCGTCACAGAAAAGGATATTCGAAAATGGTTGCTAGAAGTACAAACTTACATCAATGAAACAAATTTGCGCGATGTTATAACGGACCCATCGAGGGTTTACAGCGGCGATGAGACTGGGTTTCAAATATGTCCTAAAACTGGCAAAGTTTATGCCGCCAAAGAGGCAAAAAACGTTTATACTGTTGAGAAAGGTGCTTCAAAGGAAAGCATCACAGCTATGTTTACGTTTTCGGCAAGTGGAACAAATTGTTGCCCTATGGTTATTTACCATTATAAGAGAATCCCAGAGAAAATTGCGACAACTATCAATCCTAAATGGGAAATAGGTAGAAGCGACAATGGTTGGATGACGGCTATAACCTTCTCCAAATATATATCAAATGTCTTTTATCCACATTTGATAGAAAACAAAATTGATTTTCCGTTAATTCTTTTTGTAGATGGGCATAAAACACATTTAACCTAGGAGCTAAGTTTAATATGCAAAAAACTACAGATATAATTAATTGCATTGTATCCTAATTCGACACGGATTTTGCAACCTGCCGACGTATCAGTATTCGGTCCATTTAAGTCAACTTGGAAGCAAAGTCTTAGAGAATGACAAATTGAACATCCTGGAGAGAGTTTGAACAAAGTATCTTTTACTCCACTTTTAGAACGGGTGGTCAATAAATCTATGAAACTATAAGTTACGGTTTCAAACGTTGTGGATTGTACCCTTTTAATCCTAATGCTGTCGACTACAGCAAATGTTTGGGCAAATCAGAAGAGCATTCTGATACACAGAATCAAAATGAAGAATCAATAATTATGACGTATCGCGATTTTGCCACAATTGTAGGACCAGAGAAAATTAAAAAATTTGAATACATTGATGTAATCTTTAAAGAGGATGAATGTTTCTGGGATCTTTATAAAATATGGCAACATTTTAAAAGTAATGTAGAAAAAAACATTATATTATTGAAAATAGGGTTATTGCGATGGCTTCGACCTCAAATGAATCACCTGATCCGACGGCTGAAATCGCAAATGAATCACCCGATCAAGTCGAAACAATTGAATATTTTATAGGGATGGTAGAAAATAACGAAACTATTACTGAAATTTTTGAAAGAGTGAGTGTGGAGACGAAAACGATGCAAGACCTATTGGTGAAGAAATGGTTAAGCCCACGACTTCAAATTACGAGGAAGAGATCAATAATTTACATCCAGAAAAAAAGACCTCTTTCACAGAATATTTTCTATATCCAATTGTTCCTGAAAGGAAAGGAAAAAGGTAAACTAAAAGACTGCCGTTTGCAATAACATCACACACTTTCCAGGAGATGTGTAGAGAAAAACAAGAAAAAATTGTTAGATTAAATCGTGAAAAAGAAGAAGGGAAGCGTAAAAGGGAAGAGTCTAAACTTAACAAAGCTAACACCAAAAAAACAAAACGTGTTCTTCTAAATTGCTAAGTTATGTTTGGAAAGGTGTAATTCATGGTACAAATAAGATTTTATTGCAATGCGACTCATGTAATAACAATTTTCATAAAAAATGCGTTCCACAGTCACATCACATACATATACCATCTGAAGAAGAAGACAAATATGTGTGTCACAATTGCTATCGCGAAGAAAGTGATAGCATAAGTGAGAATAATTATTCTGATGTGGAAGAATTATATAATATGTATTTAAGACGGGCGTTTACCAACAAATAGAAACTTATGCACCTTAAATTACTCGCGGAACGGGTAGACGCAAGGGGGTGTGAGTAAGTGAAGCTACACAATTTTCGGTTTCCTTCACAGCGCTTCGGTTTTATTCATAGATTAAGGAATACTAGAGATGGGAAACATATGTATAAAGAATGAGTACTTACGGAACTGTTGATGTTTTATAATAAGCCAATTTTCGCTTACCCATACCTGTTATATTATTATACACTCGAATATTATAGGTATATATGACATTTAAATGCCAGTGACAGTTTGTAATTAAACTGTCACTCGCATTCAAGTCTAATAGCCGACCGATTCCGATAGATTTTCGCCTTCGCTAGGACCGGTAGAGATACCGTAAACTGGGGATAGAGGACGCGAAAAACCTGGTGTGAAATGTGTGTGACAAGGTTTACTGTTTAATGTTTTTTATCTTTAAAAATAAGTACATAAATTTGATTTTTGCTTTATATCGTACATCAAATGTGCAGCTGGCGCGTAGAGGTCGTTTGTTTTCTTTTGTGTACATGCCTTAGTTAGTAGACATTAATCAAATTCATGCATTTTTGTGGTTATTTCTAAGACACATAACTTTCTTAAGAAAATAAATTAGTACAAAAACGGACCTTGACATTATAAATTGATGCCTTTTGCATCACTAACCCAAATTTGAGATTCTAAAATTATAAAATGAGTTTAAAAAACGCGAAACGGCGATGCCTTAATTTTCGATAGGTAAACGCCCCTCTTAAATGAAAGTCAAACAGTTAATTTTTAAATAATTAATTATTAAATTAAATAAAACTGGTGTCCAATAACTGTCAAATTATTGTCCAATTCCCATAAAAAGTGTCCAATCACTGTCCTTTAGTGCAATCATTGTTTAAAAAAATTATAATTTTGAACATAAAGAAATCCTACAAAAACTAATCATTCCATTCTTTGGTCAAGACTTTGAGGAATACATCTTGATAATTTCATCCTCTAAAATGACGTATTACGTTGAATAAAATAATAAGAAAGATAGTTATTTTCTTAAGTGTCCAATAATCGTCGGGTTTACCCTACTCTGTCTTCCATTCATAAATAGCCCGCCACCCCAATTCGATACCATAGTTCATTCGGACTGCTAAGCGAAAATGTGAAACATTCAATATGAAAACATGCATTGTTACCTACTTTCGACAAGACAGAAAAACTTTTCTTGAAATATAAGTCGTAGAAACATTCGAATGAGTAGAGCGCGGTCATTTCCTAATTGTAGATATTGGTTTCCGGGTTGGAACCGCATCAAATTTGGCGTAAATGCCGACGTTTCGACCACTATAACATGGAACATCTTCAGGGCTACAGGTGAATGTTCGTCGATTTTTCAATCTACTACGAATCGACGATACGTAATGTACGTATTGTGATGATGAACATTTTCGACATCGAGATTTTTGCAGATGTCAGCGTTTTGAAGTTTCCAGAGTTTTTTGCGAATATCTTCAAGACATGCTTTCTAGACAGATATATGACAGCATAAAAGTATTTAAAACTTAATTTTGAATAATTTTTTAGATAAAAAAAAATAAATTTGGTCTGGAAATAGCTCGTTTAGGTACATAATAGCAGTTTCTTCCAAATATCTCGCAAATTATTAATACTATACAGATTTATTGAGAGCATAAAAGTATTTAGAGCTGGATTTGGAATAATGTTTGTATACAAAAAATATTAAAATTCGAACTGAAAGTAACACTTTTACTCGCGGCTTCATTAAGAGGATAAAAGTATTTAAAACACAATTTAAAACAACTTTTGTAAAACAAATTTGGAACGCACATACGTTAAGAAAATCGTGTGGTTATTTTTAAACGGTAAGTATAGTAGACAATGCCTTTTTTTTGACATGCTCTTTTTTGATTTATACTGTTTGTTTGCATTACTATTAAGTACTATCGTAACATTTAAATCCTTTATAATACAATTCATAAAACTAAACAATAAACCATCCGAATTATATTTAGATTAATTTACACTCACTTGGTAGCTAAAATGGCAGAACGTGTATCTAGAGGCTGTATTACATTTACCAAGTTCTTGACCAAGTTATTGCGCAAGAAATTGTCGGCAAGTTCTTGATCAAGTTATTGTTGACCTTGACTGTTTTACACTTATCAATTTCTTGCCCAAGTTTTTAGGTGAATTAGCAGTACCAATAGTGCAAAAGTACGAAATAAAAAAATTAATAAAGTTACCGAAGATTTGTGTTTGATATTGAATGTAAAAATAACTGCACAAGAGATACAAAAGAAAATAAATAATTTACGCAACAGTATTCTAAAATGGAATTTGTGTTTACATTTTAGACAGTTGGCAAACAACTTTATAACATGAATATTACTAGAAATCACTAAAAACTTGTTCAAGTTGAGAAGAAAAATAGAACATGTTCTAAGCCACCAAGTTCTTGGCCAAGAAATTGACCAAGTCGACTTGACAAGTGTAATACACGACTTGTCGTGAATTTTAACTTGATCAAGATCTTGGCCAATAACTTGGTAAGTGTAATACAGCCTTAGGAAATACATGTTGTGTGTTGAAGTCACACCCAAATCTATTTGCATTTATCTATCAGTGCCAAACATGGAGAATATATTTCCAAATAATTTATAAAATCTCATTTGTTTTATATTTGTTTCTACATACGTAAACAAATAAAATTACTTCAGCACCTGGAATAGTAACAGCACCGACGGCGAGAATTTTGACGTGAAAATACTGAAAATGAATAAATTTACTTAACGTGCCACATAATAAAAGTAAAATGTCTTGATTTTCCAATTTATTGTTATTTATCTAGTCTTAAGATGTTTTCTAAGTAAAATTTCTGTTTTATTAATATTTTATCTTCTATATATAAAAAATTAATTGTATATTTCTTTCTTTCTTGTACAGAAAAAGTGTTTGTTGAAAAATATCTTACTCCGTCTATCTCTCTCTGTGTGTGTCTGCGCGCACGTATATCTGTATAACACTGTGTGTGACTACGACAGCGACCAAACGACTAAAGGTATCAATACCAAACTCTATATTTGCTAGTATAATCTGTTTCTTAAGATCTGTCGCTAGACTGAAAGTGGTAGTTTTCCTTAAATGAAAAAAGAAATTTTAATAACATTTCACCAAGTTTAGACAAATTTCTGAGGAATACAAAAGTACTTAAATCTAAGAATTTAAGTAAATAATTTTAAAAAAGTTTTTAGAATAGCTAACGGAAGTAGGTGTAGGTGTGTAGCATTTAAAGATTGATTTGGAGCAGTTTTCGTATAAAAAAAATTAAAAATTCGGACCAGTTTTATTTTATTAAGAAGATAATAGTATTTCAAACTTCATTTGGAAAAAATTTTGTATAAAAAAATTGGAAGGCACATACGTATAAGAAAGTCGTGTGGTGCCCACACCTTATTTTTTGCTATAGTTGCATTACTAAATCAATAGCAAATTAATGAAATGATTAATTTTAAATGAAACGCCTTTGGTACTGTAAATAAAAATGTTGCCTGAATATGCCATGCCTTGTTGTTTTCATGAAAAGAAAAATAAATTCTTAATTCGTCTTAACAGTCCTTAACTTTTTTCTCCAGTAAGGAAGAAAGTTTTATAAAATCTCATTATGAAGAGTTGCCGATGATGCTGCGAAAATGGTTGGAAATTACTTTTTTCTAGTTCAGTACTATAAAATTCTATTTTTTTTGAAGCTGGTTACCAATAATAGTTATTTATGTACCAAGTCACTAAAGTGATCCTTTATCGAACGAGTCTGGTTTATGAGCTAAGCGAGCGAAGCGAGCGAGGCAAATAAAAGACGAGTTCGATAAAGGCACTTTATTGACGTGGTGCATATAAAACTTTATCGCCAACTGCAAAAATTCGTAATTCAAAAAAAAGGTATAATGACATGACATTTCATGACAGCGACAAACGTATTCTGTTTAATGTCATACAATCGTGTCTGTGTTGACAGATATTAGCGGCAGTAAAGTACTTTATTGTACAGTACGATAAAGTGTTTGCTTACCTCCGTAAAACGCTATGGTAACGCATCGCTTTATTGATTGGCGATAGAATATAAAACCAAACCATATTTAAAATCATATATAAACATTTAAATGTAACAACCATCTAACGTTGAAATTGTCCAAAGAATAAAAAAGCCATATGCTAAAATTTTAGTTAGGCTAATTAACAGTATTAATCGTTAAACAGAGTTTTATATGGTAACACTTCTAATACTATTACTGCAATTTACTTCTTGCTGATATCCAAATATTTTAAAATGCTCTCGTTGAAAATCAGTGTAGCCAACTTCAAGAAAACGAAATTTCAAACATTTTCAAACAATACATGTCTCTTCTTTTAAGTCACTTCGAACTTTTAATAGCCGAAATGGAAAAAATATTATAAAATGCACGTTTCATAAGAACTTTTGCGCACGTATTCTTTAGAAAACCCGTTTTCTAAACGTGTGTAAATATCAGGTCTTATGAAAATTGTATTTTATATGTTATTATTTTATTGCATTAACGTTTTTAGTCGAGAAAATACCCATAGCCCCATAAACTATTTTCTTCTCTCTTTAATAGTAAACGAAATTATCTACAAAAGCGACAGATTTGACACAGTTTAAATAACTTTTTCTGTTACAATAATGATTGCTATACACTTCAAATATTTTATTGCCACATTGTTGACATCTAGGTACATACAATCTTGTAAACTCTTTTAAACACTTATGAAAGTAAGTCATTATCCTATACGTCAATGTAAATAATGGAAGAAAATTCCATACAGAGAGTTCAGAAGATATATTTAATCACTACGATTATTTCGCTCTGCGCGAGCTTCGTCAGGTGATGGAAATTATAATATAAAACATATAATCTATCGAGTTTTAACATGCATTCTTTTCATTAATTATTACTTATCTAGAAATATATTTCAAAATAAAAATTGATGATGTAAAGTCGATATATGTTTGTGGTGTATTTTCTAGGGACACGTGTTTATATATTATTTGAAGTAAATATTTTTTCTAATTTTGTTTGTGAATGAACTGACCAATTCTATAATCCTTAACTACCAAGTGAAAATAAATTTCTTATGTTAACAGAAATAATTTATAATTACCTGGACTCATTTTATTTTGAGAAAAATATATTTATTTGTACTTAAACAAAACCAAACAACCACGAATTACTGTTTTCTTCACTTTACATATTGCCACAATTTAGCACTCATGTTAAACGCGGTAAAATTTCCTTAAATTACAGCCGCTCACCGTATACTAATCCGCGAACTGACGGTCCCAAACTACAAAGAAGAAGAAAAACGTGCGAGCTTTTTGATTCCAATACGATTAGATAAATGCTAAACTCGATTATCGATAACAGAATCTTGAATGACAAAATCGTCTACTTGACGCGAATTATGTATGATCACTGCATCTTATGCATTACATACAAGGATTGATAATAATATAATGACTATTGAGGCTTCGTTGTGATAGCAATTATGACAACGTAGAGCTATTACGCATATCAGAAATGTAATTGTTAATCATGTAGTCTCTTCGTTTTTATTTGTGGATAAACAGTTTTATTTATTTATCAAACAGCGTTCCACACAGATAATTGGTTGTTTTTATTAAACGATACACTGGGAGGAATGACATACTTATCATAAATATCATAATCAAATATGAAAAATTTGAATTCTGATTTATAAACAATTTTTGTTAGAATTAAAGAATTTATTACTTCCTTATCATTTGACCGTTTTATCCAAAATTTGGTCCTCCATACATAAGTATGTAGACCAATTCAATGTAGGTAGGTACAAGATATATTTTGCCATAATTCTTATTTCTACTATCAATTTATAATGGTTATTTCTTAAAATAATAAAACCCAGTACCACCAGGCTTTAAATGCATCTCTTTGCAATATACATGGGCGAGATAGGGGAAGTGGATCAGATTTCACCCAGACTAGACCGACTCGTATTTTGTCGGCTCTCGGGGAAACCGGGAGGTTATACGGTACCCGAGAGCCGACAAAACACGGTCTAGTCTGAGTAAAACGGATCCACTTCCCCCATCTCGCCCATGTATAATCACTATTAATTTAATCACTAGTCAACTCTAGTAATTCGATAACATTTCCCACTAAATTTTAATAAACCATAAAGGGAGATTGTAATCTTTTTGTTTACACTTCAGAGATATATAAAATTTAGTCAAAAATAAAATACATCTAGCATAATAAAGCAATAAATAAGCAAACAAAGAATGTTTTGAAGAAAATATTTTAATATGTAAAATAAGAGCAATATCACACTTACCCCGGACGTTTTAATATATGTAGTTTTAAAAATGCAGAGAAATTACCATTCTAATAAAACAAGGAATGGTGAAATAATTGATCTTTAGAGAGGTGGCTGAACTATTAAAAAAAAGTATTTGTTATATAGGCTACAAAAATACTTGATTTAAATAACTTTCCAAAATTTAAACACCCCTAGCAATTGCGCTGTAAATACCAAGGTAAATACATATTTTAAGGGGCCCACACATTGTTTTTGTTCGAGAGATTTGTTCGACGAACAAGTCTGTTCGAACAAAAACGTCGCAAAACCGAAGTGTGTGGATCGAAAACCGTCGTTGATGTTGGCATACAAATCTGCTGAAAATAATCTGGTTCGGCCTGTTTATGTCCGTCGAACAAAACCGTAGAACAAATCTGAAGTGTGTGGGGTAAACAGTTTTAAAAGACGACGATTTTTTGCAGTGGTGTAGTTATATGTAGTATTATATATTCATATTTATTTAAGTCGTGTTATTATAACTGTAAAATCTTTACCATTTCAAGTTTAGTTAATCTACGTAATTTCAAGATCTGTACACGAACTTATTGTATTCAAATAATGTAATTTAAAACATACAAATATTTTACAAGATCTAAATTACTACACCTATAATACAATTCTCCGAAGGTAATTATACATGAAATTTCAAAATTCGGACCCGAAGTAACATTTTTACTCCTATCGAGTAACACTTTTTTTCGAATATCTTGCAAAATATGCATTCTATAGGATTTATTAAGAGAATAGAAGTATTTATAATAGGATTTTGATATGTAATTTTTGTATTAAAAAATTCTATCATTTGAAACGCTCATACTTATAAGAAAGTCGTGTGGTGAGCACACCTCATTTTCTTACATAGGATTCGTTATTTTTAATTTATTTACTTTATTGTTACATTTGAAACACGTACATTTTGATTAGTTTTAGAGAAAAAAATTATGCAATAGTACAAATAGAAGTAACTCACGCTAATGTTACCTCTTCCATAAAAAGAGTAAAGTTCTAGATATTTTGCATATAATTTTGAAATTTTGGCACAAAATGTATCATATATTTATTAATAAGACGGGATCGATCACCTTTTTGAATTAGTAGTTTACGCTAGTGAAAAATCAATATCTTATCAACTATTAAGTAGGTATATGTTACTCGATAGGAGTAAAAATGTTACTTCGGGTCCGAATTTTGAAATTTCATGTATACAAAAGACCTTGCAAATCCAGCTCTAAATACTTTTGTACTCTTGATAAATATATATATAGAATACATAATTTACGATATATTTGCAAAAAATCGCTATTTGATAAAAGTAAAAGTGTTACTTTCGGTCCGAATTTGGAAATATTTTTTACAAAAGATATTTAAAATTATTTTTTAAATACTTTTTTACTCGTAATGTACCTGCCTAGAAAGCATGACTGATTTTCAATAAGAGTAAAAGACCTACTTCCGGCAGGAATTTTGAAAAACTTTTTTAATACAATTTTTCTCAAATTTAATTTTGAGTACATTGAATTCTTTATAAATTTGTTTAAACTTAGTAATTGACGAAATATTGGCAAAATTCAATTTTTTCACCGAAGTAAACTACAACTTACTTTTTTTACTGAAAAACTGGTCAGATCTCAAGAGGGAGATTATACACGTAAGTACAAAATTTGGAATTGATATCTACAGCGGTTTGACCGCTATCGTCGTCACACACAGACAGACACACAGACATTTTTTTAAAATAACTTTTTTGGTATCAGGGGACTTCAAAACGTAGAAATCTGCAAAAATCTCGAGGTCAAATACAATACTTTCTTATACTACGTATAAGAAAGTAAAATGTAAAGTAATTAAGATAAGTTGCTAAAACAGTGTATCGTACTTATCGACAATCCTCAAAATACATGTCTGTATTGTTGAAACGGGATGGATAATTTTTCAAAATTTCTCTGTATGTCCGCTCTACCGATTTGACTGAAAATACATGTACAAGTCTGAAGAAAAAGATTATATTCCTAAATATTATGTCTGCCCCAATAGCTGTATCAGTTTGGCCCCTACCGTTGCTATATACAACCAGACGCAGATATGTTTGCAAAATGACGTAAACTAAAAATAACTACTACTATAAGAAACACTTCACTTGTCTATTACTAACTTTACTCTCTACTAGTATAAGAAACACTTCACTTGTCTATTATTAACTTTACTCTTCAACCGGCTTTTGAATTAAGTTCTACCGCTGAATGAGGCGAGTTCATCTGCCGAATGCAAATACAGTTTTAAACTAATTGCTTTTGTATGGTGATATGCAAAAATCTACTTTTCTGGAATAGTCCCACCATCTGTTTGTTCCGGTTGGAATTTTAAGAAAAATTAACGAAATTATTAAAATTATTAAATCTGTACAAAATGAATAAATAATATTTGTAAAAAACTGTGTTTTGGTAAGAATCTTTTTATATGAAAGTTGTTGAAAATGAACTTCTGAATACGCTTCTATTCTGTACAAATTTTAATACATTGATCAAACAACAGTTAACCAGATATTCGCAAAAAATTCTGATTACCTCTTTCGGCTAGGCACTTAGAGATATTGGCAAGTAAGTGTAACTAGATTTTTTTCTTCTTTTTATTAACCTGTAGTAAAAAATATTCACATCAAATTCCTTTTCTTTTCACACATTTTAAGATTTTAAATAATTTATTATTCATAATAAAGTAATTTTTTGATTAAACGTTTCTTTTTGTAATTTGTTTAGGTATTTTGAATTTTCAATTAAAAAGCTGGTACATATTGTGGTACTTTTACCTATAAACATACCGTCCACGACAAAATATAGCATATGTTAGATCTTATGAAGAATAAAATTACAGCTACAGTATGTCTGTTAAAAATTAATTTATTATAGTCGTGTTTGAAGTAAATAAGTGTTCAGCAATATCATTTATAATAGAAATAGAGAAGATACATGCATAATATTTCATAAAACATGACTTTACACATCGATGCAAATATTATTTAAATAATTAATTCAACTTAGAGTTGTAAAAAAGTAGACTTTTAACTAGTTACATGACTTCATTAAAAAGCAACCACAGAATTCTCTTATCAAATTAGTCTTCTTTGTCAATTTAAATTACCTACTTTAATTTCCCATAACAAATATCTCACTTTTTATTTATTTATTTTTATCAAGCAAATATATAAATAATTATCATTTATGTACTAAAGTAATTTCGGTAAATGTTTGTAAAATTTTGTAGAAGATACTGTGACGAAATAACATTCCCAGTAGATTTTAAAATACGACAGGAAAAGAAAATTCCATTCAATTACCTCTTGCATTATTATACCTACATACAATGGCAAATTTAATGAAATGATTGCTTAAACTTTATGTAGTAGGTTATTATAATTCATTATGTACCTACAAAAGTTGTTGCTTTAAATGACTCATTGACGTTAACAATACAAGTAGAACAACTTTATACAATATCACTTTATAACATTTATACTTTTATAGTAGGTACTTTACCTCTAACGTCTTCCAACATTTTTACAAATTATGTACTTAATAAATATATTACTATAATAAAATTATGATTTGTATGTAACATTGTTTCGTAAAATAAAAATCATTATTAATTATTGGTTCCAAATAACGATAAAGTAATAAATAGGATATAATTTTGAATTTGATAAAATAACTTAGGTTGCCTAGACACAGAAATTATAAAAAAAAAGGACAGTACTATTAGATTGACTGGCAGGCAACCAATTTAACACCCTAACGTCCTATTTGTAAACATTTCAACAGCAAATAGAAAGAATAAATTAACTTTCCGGTAATACCACTTTCTTATATCGGTATTCCGTTTAGTCATATTAGTACTTACATGTTAGTAGTTCATGGTGTGAGTCAGTACAAGCACATTTTTTGTAACTATCAAAAACATAGTGTGTAGTCTTGAATAAACTTTTTGGTGTTGAAAGGAATAAGAGTAATTGCAGAAAATGAAAATAGTAACTTGTATTGCTCCCGTGAACATTGCTGTGATAAAATATTGTATGTAAAAGCACTAATTACACTGCTATTTAATATGTATTGTATTAATTATTTTTAGGGGGTAAGCGAAATGAGGAACTTATTTTACCAATTAATGATTCTATCAGCAGCACATTGGATACAAATCAAGTAAATATAAATACGAGAAATACTTTAATTTTTTTAGTATCCAGTCATATTTTAGATGTGTGCAAAAACTACAATCATGGCCAGTCCTAATTTAATTAAAAGCAGAATATGGTTAAATGGTGAAGAAGAAAGTTTTGATAAGCCTCGATTACAAAACTGTTTGAAAGAAAGTTAGTAGTACTTAAAATTCAGGTCATAGGTTTGTAATGTTACCGTACTAAATTTAGCTCTTTGAAATGTTAATTTGTTTATATTTTGTTTACATAAATATGTAAATATTTCATTCTTATACAAATTTTTCAGTAAAGAAAAGAGCTGGTAACAGTGAAGAAGAAACTAGCATAATTAATTGGAACATTCATATTTGCTCTGAAAATAATTTCCCTACGGCTGCAGGTTTAGCTTCTTCAGCTGCTGGATTTGCATGCCTTGTATTCGCATTGGCAAAATTATATGATATTGAGGGAGATATTTCTACTTTGGCTCGAAGAGGTTCGGGCAGTGCTTGTAGAAGTGTCTATGGTGGATGGGTAATTAATTTAAATATAGTAGTACACTTTAAGCATGAAACATCTATAATTTAATTTTTGATCTAAAAGTTTTTGGTAGTAATGTGGTCTTGATGTAATACCTAAATATGCATATACAGGATGTTTACAAAAATGTGTTGCAAACTTTGAGGGGGGATAGTATGGCTCAGAATATGAAGAAAAGTGTCTATAAACATGGTTCTGGAAATGGACGGTTTCGAAGTTACGGAAACATGCGTTTACACTTTTTTTATTATGTATAGCCAAAAAATAAATAATTCGAGCAACGGGAGTAAACGTAAAATTACACTATCAACTGACTGTCAACTATAAACTATATTTTGACATAACATCTGTCGACTAGTACATGTACCCCCCAAATTTGTTCACGCATTTCTTACACCTTTAAACACATATTGAATATTATGATTTCATTGTTGTATTAAATGGTCGATTTTGAATTGATGTCAGAAATTGTGAAAGTTTTGACTGCATTTACATACATAATTTTTTAAAAAAAATATTTTAAAATTTAATCAAATATCCTTGAAAAATCGAGTAGAATTTTATGAATTTTAGCCACTATAGTTTTCATTCCGTGGATTTTATCCTGATTTCAGAATTGATTGCTTATGGCTGGTATATATTCATTGCACTATTGTTTACGTCTTACAATTTACATATAAAAATTGTTCATAACTACCAAATCCTAGTTATGTGTTGTAAATTTTGACTTTTATATTCAAAACAAAAGAATTAACATATAAAAATGATTTCAGGTTAAGTGGTGTAAAGGTGCAAAGGTAGATGGATCAGATTCCCTTGCTGTTCAGTTAGAACCAGCGTGTCATTGGTCCGAGATGAGAGTTATAATATTAGTTGTCAATGAATCTCGTAAGAAACATTCCTCTACCTCGGCTATGAAGAAGAGTATGACGACTTCCACTTTGTTGAATATAAGAGCAGAAAGAATAGTGCCAGATAAAATTAACGAAATGGAATTAGCAATCAAGTCCAAGGATTTCCCCAAATTCGCCGAACTAACGATGCGTGATTCCAACCAATTTCATGCAATTTGTTTGGATACTTTCCCTCCTTGCTTTTATTTGAATGACATATCTCTTGCAATCATAGATTTGGTCCACTCATACAATGAATTTAAAGGAAGCAATCAGGTAATGTAAAGCACTCAAAAATTATGTAATGGTGGTGGTGAACTGCGGTGACGCCTCTCTAGAAAAATTAAAAGGTGGGGGGCAAAAATATGTTCAATTAAAAACAAAGAAACTTGCTTTTTAACATAGAGTTGTAAAAGCATTCTTTGCTAATGAAACGCATTCCTTTTTGAATCATTATTATTTGAGGTGTCTTACTTTTTATTGCTCAGAGTCCTAACGTAAGTTTTTAGTCTCCTGAAAGAAGAAAAAACCACTCAGTTGATGCTGCCACGTCTACAACTATTTAAAAAACATCGTTTTCCGAAAAATGCGCTTTAAAATAAAAAAGTAAAGAGAAAATAAATTCATATGCAACTTTTTTCTACTAAAAAAAAATCAAATTAACATTAAAACAGTTATGTTCTCTTCATAACTTTACTTACATACTGTAACGTTTTCGGGTTCCAATAAACAACTCGTGCAATTATTTATTTAAAACAGTCTGTATATTTATATACTTAAAATTATATAACAATATAAAAATACAAAAACTAACGTAACACACTTAAACTACTACAATTTAATTATCACAGGTATTTATTTACTACTACTAATATGTCCGTATTTATTTACATAACACTTCTATTTATATCAGACGGCACTACTATATTTATTTATTTGGCTACCACTATTATTTCCACTGTTCCCACGAGACCACTTCTTTATCCCGAATTACTCATCCCGCAATGAATGAATCCCGGTGACCCAGTCGCCTTATATACACATGCATGAAATGTTCTCGAACAGTACCAGTAAATTCGGCAATATACCAGTGGAAATCTAGACTTTTTCTTGCTTACGTCGCACATCTGTGAGATGACTCACTGCATTTACGATATTTACCAGCCGAGAGAGAGATGATTTATGGCGGTGTGTAAATAAGAGCGTTTTTATACGTTGCCCGGTCTGTCTCTTTTTTGCGTGTGACAATTTCGTTTTTATCGCGCCGAGAGATCTGATTCTTTTATTTAATGTAAACACATTTCGTTACAATACCATAATTTTAGATAATCGCAAAAAACTATTTTTCGGTAAAAGTGATGTTTCGTCTCTAAATTTTGACTTTTTTTTTTATACAAAAGTTCTTTCAAATTAACTTTTGAATGTTTTTATGGTCTTTATAATAAACTTCTTTGCTATTAATTACAAATGTCAGATTAATATATAATTATCTTTTTCAGTTTTTTGTTTAATTGGTGTACAACTTAATAATTTGTGTGTATTATGCCTTCAAACAAATTGTTTGTCAAACATTTTGTATAATTGGGATACACCCAGTCTAGAAGCCAAAGAGGTATACCAGATATTTGAATTTGGGGAATTTTAATTAGTTTCAATACCACCAATATTACAAAACTCGAAACATCTATTTTAACCTTACAACTATGACATGTTCATTACTTTTTGGGCTCAACTGAATTGCTATGGAAGCACTGAAATATAGCTATACAAAGTATAGCTATATTTCAGTGCTTCGCGTTTACGGTTCAGTTGATGTTGAACTTAAAATCAGCACTGAAAAACCAGAAACTAAATCTGCACAAATGGCTAATTTGCAAGATATTTGCAAAAAACTGCTTTTGATTAAGATATTTTTTTCGTACAAAAGTTGTTCTCAATTGTATTTTACAAACTTTTGTACTAAAAAATCTGTGTATAATAATTTGCGAAATATATGCAAAAATGTTACTTCTACTCCAAATTTTAGAAAGTTTTCTATGCAAAAGTTGTTCCAAATTAAGTATTAAATATATTATTATACTTCTAAAGCCTGTTTTACATTTGACAACTAATTCATGAATTAGTTTATGAACAAAAATTTATGAGTGTAATACAGAAAATGAGGTGTGGCCACCACACGACTTTCTTATACGTATGAAAGTGTTACTTCCGGTCCGAATTTTGAAATTTCATTTATACAAAAAATATTCCAAATCTAACTCTAAATACTTTTGTACTCTTCATAAATATATATAGAATGCATAATTTACGACATATTTGCAAAAAATCGTTATTCGGTAAGAGTAAAAGTGATACTTCCGGTCCGAATTTTGAATTTTTTTTTATACAAAAGATATTGAAAATTAGGTTCTAAATACTTTTATACCCGTAACGTACTTGTCTAAAAAGCATGACTTGCGAAATATTCGCAAAAAACTGATTTTTGGTAAGAGTAAAAGACCTACTTCCGGTAGGAATTTCGAAAAACTCTTTAAATAAAATTATTCTCAATTTTAATTTTAAGTATATGTATATGAATTCTTTATAAATTTGTTTAAACTTAGTAGTTGACGAAATATTGGCAAAATTCGATTTTTTCGCTGAAGTAAACTGCTACTTTCGGTCTACCGATTGTACTGAAAAACTAATCAGATCTCAAGAGGGAGATTATACACGTAAATACAAAATTTGTAATTGATATCTACAGCGGTTTGACCGCTATCGTGGTCACACACACACAGAGAGAGATTTTTTAAAAACCACTTTTTCGATATCAGGAAACTTCAAAACGTGGACATCTGCAAAAATCTCGAGGTTGAAAATTTTCATCACAATACTTCCTTATACTACGTATAAGAAAGTAAAATCGACGTCAATTCCAGTTCATGAATTAATTGGTGAACTAATTTATGAATTAGAACATGTTCTAAAATATCGTCAGTTTTCTAGTAAGTTTTAGTAACTTTTTACTTTCTTATATGTAGTATAAGGAGGTATTGTGATGATGAAAATTTCGACCTCGAGATTTTTGCAGATGTCCACGTTTTGAGGTCCCCTGATACCGAAAATGTGGTGTTTGAAAAATGTCTGTGTGTCTGTCTGTGACCACGATAGCGGTCAAACCGCTGGAGATATCAATTCCAAATTTTGTATTTACGTGTATAATCTCCCTCTTGAGATCTGATTAGTTTTTCAGTTAAATCGGTAGACCGGAAGTAGCAGTTTACTTCAGTGAAAAAATCAAATTTTGCCAATATTTCGTCAACTACTAAGTTTAAACAAATTTATAAAGAATTGAAATGTACTCAAAATTAAATTTGAGACAAATCATCTTAAAAAGGTTTTTCGAAATTCCAACCGGAAGTAGGTCTTTTACTCTTATCGAGAATCAGTTTTTTTGCGAATATTTCGCAAGTCATGCTTTTTAGACAAGTACGTTACGAGTATAAAAGTATTTAAAACATAATTTTCAATATCTTTTGTATAAAAAAAAATTTCAAAATTCAGACCGGAAGTACGTACCACTTTTACTCTTATAGAATAGCGATTTTTTGCAAATATGTCGTCAGTTATGCATTCTATATATATTTATCAAGAGTACAAAAGTATTTAGAACTGGATTTGCAATATTTTTTGTATATATGAAATTTCAAAATTCGGACCGGAAGTAGCACTTTTACTCTTAGCGAGTAACACTTTTTTGATAATATCTTGCAAAGTATGCATTCTATAGAGATTTATTAAGAGAATAGAAGTACGTAGAATAGGATTTTGAATAATTTTTGTAAAAAAAATTATTAATATTCTATAATTTGAAACGCTCATACGTATAAGAAAGTCGTGTGGTGGCCACACCTAATTTTTTACTTTCTTATACGTAGTATAAGGAAGTATTGTGATGATGAAAATTTTATAGAATAAGATTTTGAATAATTTTTATATAAAAAAATTCTTAAAATTCTATAATTTGAAACGCTCATATGTATAAGAAAGTCGGGTGGTGGCCACACCTCATTTTTTATGTTAGATACCAACCAGCACCACTATCTATTTACGTGCTAAGTGATATAAAATTTACTGTTACAGGTGATTACGGTTGGTCATCATGATATTCATGAACAAATTCATGAATTTATTGTTAAGTTATAAGTGTAAAATGATTCAAGATCATCAATTTATTGGTATATAAATTCATGAATTAATTGACAAATGTAAAACAGGCTTAAGAGGGGCCTTTACCTACAAATAGAAACGTATGCAACTTATATTACTCGCGGGACGAGTAGACGCAAGGGTGTGTGAGTGGGTGGAGCTACACGTTATGAGGTTCCGATCCGAACGCTTCGGTTTTATTCATAGATAAAGGAATACTATAGATGGGAAACATATGTATAAAGAATGAAAAACTTACAGAACTGCCCCTCTTGCGGGTCTAGTCACGTATTACTTTCATATACTTATTCATATTTTGAAATATTTAATTATTATTTTTGAATGTGAACAAATTAAATGGATTCATTTTCACTTCGCTTTAATGCACATCTTAAAGTCGGATGAAAATTAATACATTCAATTTGTTTGGAATAAAAGAATACTCTCTTTTTAATTTATTTGCAGCCATCACAATAGTACAACATTATTTCTCATTATAATGTACAATTGTAATGATAAATAGATCTAGAAAAAAATAATAAAAAAGAAAATCTTATAAAAAAACAATTTCAGAAATGATGAAGTTACTTTATTACAAATAATTGATCGATATACAAATACATAATACAAATACATACATGTGTATAACAAATAATAATATATAATAAATTATGTACATAATCAAGTATTCTTAATTTTTATGAAGAACTTCTTGTGTTTAATATATTATTTAGACTTATATGATCTTTTAGCCCAAGTACCATCAACAACTACAGTTAGAAGTGGAAACCCATCACTATCTAGCTCTCCTTTAGATATAGCTTCAGCCTTCTCTGCTTCTGCAGCTTCCGCCATTTCTTCCACGGCATTTTCTTTTATTACTTCATGAACGTGCTTTTGTATATCATAATACGTTCGCGAAGACATGGTAGGCATATTCATAATTGAAAAACGCTCTTCCATTAGAGTAAAACTTTGTCCCGTGCACAAGTTTCCAAAAACCTACAATGCACATTTTGAAGACAAGCGTTTGCGGTAGCTATTTAGCCATACTAAAAATATTTTAAGCATCTCCTTGAAAATGTTGACTTTTACACTAATATAGACATAAATAGCTTAGATTACCATAACAAAATCATTAGTTTATAGTTTTCCCGGGGGACACCTAACATTATTTTGAGTCTAATTTCTATGTACATTAAAACATATAAAGAGCAAATACTACAATAACACATAGACACCGTAATCATAACGACTTCCAGGTGATTACAAATTTTTAAATCTCTTACCACAGCTTCATTTATGCCCATATCTTTTGAGCTATCACGTTCAATGTTAGAAAAAAGTTTTTCAATTGCACCACATATGCTACATTTAAATACAAATTTACAATTTAATCCATTTCTCAATTCTTTTAAAAAAGTCATGTGAGTTGAATTGCATCCATATGACGATTCATGGCCGCCAAAACTTTTTAACTGCTGAATTATCGTTCCTGGTTTCATTTTTTACAAGAAAATTACCGTCCTCGGGTTCATTTTCAGTTGGAAGCTTGTAACTGTAATAATTTGTAAATTGGTAAATAATGCCCAAAGTCTACAGTTTCGATTGTAATACGTACTTCCCATTACCTAGTGAGTTGCCTAAATAGATGTGTTCAGAGTTTCCAACATTAACCCCTTCAGGGGATGACAAATCAATGGAAGTTGCATCAGACCTAACAGCAAAAGCGTATGTATTAAAAGCGGACTGTAAGAAAGGCAATCCAAAACTACCGTGGGTTGAATATTTTAATACACACATAAAATGAATCGTCAAATATTTAAATTCTGAAATCTACTCGCATATTGGTATTATGTACTTAGTTAAATTAAATCGAATTAACAAATATCAAAATAATGTAAATAAAATTGTAGACTAAAAATTACTTACCTCGTATTTTGATTTTTCATACGATTTGCATGCTTACTTCTTTGAATGGTTGATCTTTTATGATAATCCAATTTTCGCTTGCCCATAACTTATATTATTGTAGCGTGATTCGTTCGTTAATTTAAAAAAAAAACAGAACACGCAGTTATATGAGTAACTATTTAATATCACTAATTAATGTTATTTACGTATATTTATATCCAATTCATTAAATAGACACATACATTTATTTCTACAATTTCTCTATACTGTCAGTCATGTCAATTTTAGTTTTATTGACAAACGTTGTCTCCATGACACCCACCGTGACATTACACTCGAATATTATATGACATTTCTTTTTAATTACAAACTGTCACTCTGACTTGGAATAGCCGACCGATTCCGATAGATTTTCGTCTTCGCTAGGACTGGTAGAGATACCGTAAAGTGGGGATAGACGACGCAAAAGATTCGAAAAACGACGTGTAAAATGTGTGTGACAATGTTTACTGTTTAATGTTTTTTATCTTCAAAAATAATTACAGAAAGTTTTTTTTTTTTAATGTCGTACATCAAATGTGCAGCTGGCGCGGGGAGGTCGTTTTTTTCTTTTTTTGTATCAGCCTTAGTTAGTAGACATTCATCAAATTAATGCATTTTTGGGGTTATTTCGGAGACACGTAACTTTTTTAAGAAAATAAATTAGTACAAAAACGGACCTTGCCATTATAAATTGATGCAAATAAATAGGATATGAAATACTTGAATGTGTAACGTACATTAACGGATAATAATTATCAAAGATAATATAACGAGAGCTTGACAAATAGTCGACTATTTCATTGTGATCAATTTTTCGAGTGTGCGCTACGGTCAATTTGACGAGACCAAAATTGGCATTAATAATTTGACTAGAGCACGAGAGCTTTAGCTCGAGGGCTTTAGTCTTTAATTATTAATGCCAATTTTGGTTAAGTCAAATTAGGAGGCACACGAGAAAAATTGAAACAATGTAATAGTCGACTACTTATCAAGCTCGAGCTATATTTGTTAAGATTATTTCCTAAACCAAGTTTCATAATAAAAAATGAGTTGTCAAATCGATGTGATTATCAATAATTTCATCCGAAACATCGCTAAATCTCTTTTTGTCGGACATTTTCATCTATTTGACACGTATGCCACTTAATGAAAAAATACATACTTGATTTGTTACCTACATTTGAATAGTCGATTTGTAATAGTCGCTGATATCAAGAACCGGTACCTTTCATTGGTTAATTTCAACTTCAGTTTTGATTGTGATTGGACAAAATTTAAATTTGACAGGTGAAGGAAATAATCACAAATATACATATATCCATTTATACGTAAACGTATATACAGGGTTGGGCAAAAAGAGCGGAACACCGAATTTATGGCTTAACTAGCACTTTTCCGAAAATTTAACCTAAATTAAAGTTTTTGTATACTTTATGTATTATTTATTGGTGTTTGCAGATTTTCCGTTTTTGTCACATTTTTGGAGATATGATGTCACCGGATAGTATTTTAAATGAATCACCCTGTATTTATATTTTTTTTTGAGTAGATATTTTTTTCCTGAATTCACTAATACCAGGTTTAGTGGGTCTCTGACTTATGGTTTCATAAGAAAAAAATAAAATGTAATGGCACCTAAATATTTATTTAATAAAAAACGAACGACAATAACTAAAGATTCTATTCATTAAAGCGTCCATTAACTTTAACAAATGATTATGAAATTCATTTCTCGCTTAAAGGTGACATGAACTTTTAATGCAGCATTAACTTTTTATTATGATATCGGCCCTAAGTAATTATCGCAGGAGGTATACCAAAAACTTTTTATCTACAATATTTTTTTCCGAGTTCTGTCAAAGTAAAAACGTACATTCGAATAACACTATTAGGTACAAAAACTCCAGCTTGTTTAAGTTCTTTTATCACATTTGATTTTACAAATTATTTGACATTAATACATTATTTGTCATGTCTCAACTAAGTGAATAGAATCTTTAGTTATTGTCGTTCGTTTTTTATTAAATAAATATTTAGGTGCCATTACATTTTATTTTTTTCTTATGAAACCATAAGTCAGAGACCCACTAAACCTGGTATTAGTGAATTCAGGAAAAAAATATCTACTCAAAAAAAAATATAAATACAGGGTGATTCATTTAAAATACTATCCGGTGACATCATATCTCCAAAAATGTGACAAAAACGGAAAATCTGCAAACACCAATAAATAATACATAAAGTATACAAAAACTTTAATTTAGGTTAAATTTTCGAAAAAGTGCTAGTTAAGCCATAAATTCGGTGTTCCGCTCTTTTTGCCCGACCCTGTATAAAAGCATACACTTAGGTGTCATTACCAACAGCGAACGCACAGACACCGGTGTTTCGGCCTTTGAGGCCTCTTCAGTGTACGTGGTGCTGCTGGCAATGATCCACAACTAAGACCGTGTCTTATGTCCGTTGAACCGCAGAAGTGCCTATGAGAATATCTCAGCGACATCTGCCATCCAAGCGCGACACCGAACACGACAGTTTCATCTTGCACACTGTGCTAAAGACAAAACCTGTACGCTAAATGTGTATCTCTGCATATAAGGCCAATAGGTGGCACCGCCATATCACAAATAAATAGGATATGAAATACTTGAATGTGTAACGTACATTAACGGATAATAATTACCACAAATATACACCGGTGTCTGTGCGTTCGCTGTTGGTAATGACACCTAAGTGTATGCTGTGTATATCTACACGTACATATATTCATATACGTTTACGTATAAATGGATATATGTATATTTGTGATATAAATTGATGCCTTTTGCATCACTAACCCAAATTTGAGATTCTAAAATTACAAAATGAGTTTAAAAAACGCGAAACGGCGATGCCTTAATTTTCGACAGGTAAACGCCCCTCTTAATAAATCTGTGTGAAATGAATAGTTTGTGAGAGTATCACATAAAACTGTAGTGAGTTTTGTATTGACTTATGAAAAAACATGCACCCCACCCCATCTTCCTCATGTTACACGATGCGTCATAAAGTGATTTGGGATTGACAAAAAGTCAATTTTGAGAGGAAATGAGTTTCACTTTGTACCACGCGATCATTTAAATTCTAAATTATAGCAGACGGGATTTTTTTTATTAGGTTGTCCAGAATGTCAATTATTGATTAATTAACATTGTGAAACGTCACTTTGACAATTCAAATTGTAAATTAGTACTTATATACCAACTTAATTTAAATTTCACAGCCTGCTCTAATTTAGAATTTAAATGATCGCTCGGTATTTGTGGCAAATAATTATTTCAATAATCAAGCTTTATAAAAAAATAGTATTCCATATGAACATTATTATAATACCCTGTGGAGAATTTTGCGTTTTATTACTACTTTGTGATTTCTAGAATCAAGCATATATAAATATTCGCATATACTTTTAGAATGTATCAGAAAGTAGCTATAAGTTAATATTTTGCACATGATCCCTGTAATCTCTGTTATTAATCATTCAAACTACAGCTGCCTACTTTCTGAGAAAATGACATCTGAAGAAGTTCTTAATGTAGTTTTTTTGCATGCTTGTATAAAGTTTCTGCAATCGATTTCACGTGATGCGAAGGCAATTTTTGCCGCGAATATGCGAGTTTGAACCGCTGTGCACCGCCGCAGTTGAAAATTAATGGCAATTACTTACACACTTTAATAGAAAGCCCAATGGTAGTTGTTTACTCAAAAGATTGATTCACACTGCCCACTTTTAAATGATTGACTCAACATTTTATATGACTTACAGATTTCGTCCTAATATGTCGTTAGTAAATTATATGTGGATTGAACAAATATAACTCCATAAAATGCACAGGAATTACATTTACATGGCACTAATGAGATTTTTATTTTTAATTTCAGATTGCTTATACATTTGATGCAGGACCAAATGCTTGTCTCTACACATTGCATAATAATCTCGAAGAATTCGTAGCGTTGATAAATACAGTTTTTCCGACGACAACTCCCAAAGACGAGTACATTAGAGGTATTCCTGTTGGTGAATTTTTTGTAAATAAGGTAAGTATTTTTATGAGAAGGTGAATTTTTCAAAAAAGCCCTCCAGTACAGGACGGCTTTGAAAATATTATTTAATTGCTATTTATGTAATAATGTAAGACTTTTGGATGAGCCATCTTTATGGCAACAAGAGATATACCGATAGGTCCAGCTCGGAACGGGCCATAGTCAGCAATGAGTGGCAACACCGAAACCCCCACCGAAACCCCTCTACCCGCAGCAGCTTCAATTGCAGTTAAGAATTTAGTAAGACTTAAACCGCGCAAGGATATAGTCGTTTGCATATTCGTTCTGAATACGTAATTTGCCCATTTGTTTCAGACATAATAAGGTCCAATTTATTATTATTATTATTGTATTCTTAGCTGCTACGGAAAAGTAATTTTAAGTAATAAAAAAACAATAACGTTTTCTAAACGATAAAAGTAAAAAAATCAATAATTCTGCAAAATAAATTCAAATTTTAAGAAAGTCACTTCAATCGTCGAATGCGAAGGAATAGGCCGGTTTACGCACTCTACAGCAAATAAATCAGCGGTTGTTCGACAGGAATTGCCTGCAAAATACCACGAAACTATTTGTACCTACTCTGCGGTTGTATACACTGACATGATAACTACCTTTACGTATGCACAGCTAAATACGAATGACGGGACATCTGTTGCGCTCGACTATCGGAATTAGGTTGCGCACGCGGAGTGGTATCGTACACACGTTGCCACATAGCATTACGTTCCATACGTATATTGTTGCCTATGTATGGCCCGTCGCGGGCTGGACCTATCGGTATAGGTATTTCGGTGTCTTTATCAATGCCTGATGACTGGTTGAATTTGCCGCCGTCGTTTTTAGTGTAATTCATTTTTTCATGTTGGATGTCAGGTTAAAATACTGTGTCACTAAATTCAGTGTCGGCTCGTTAATAATTATTTAATTTTATCGTTTGGTTATTGCATTTTTGTACTTGATTTAGTGAATATTTGTCTGATGTCATTCTATAAAAGAATTGCTGGAACTATTGCAAAAAATGCTGTAGATGAACAAAAACTCCGAAGTATATTTGCACATGTTAACAAAAGAGTGTGTTAATGATTGGATGCCAACGATGCACATTTATTGTAAAGTGTTTTTTAAGCGACAGTGATACTTTTCTGTTAAGGTGAAATCTGGATTTACTAATTCCATATTTACATTTTGAATTTGTTGATGTTTTATTGATTACAATATTATCTTCAACTCTTCGAATGTACCAACTCTATTCTATTTTGACATTGTAATTATAATTTTTGTCCAATACATTAGGGATATTAATGTGATTGATGTTTACAGGTGATTTAAAAATGTTCATGCTATTAAATAGGAGACTTTGAATGATAATGTCAAATTTGACTGTTAAATTCAAGTAAGAGCAGAATTTTGCTAAAATGCAAAAGGTTAATCTGTAAATCAATTACAAACACATTTTATATCAATCTTTTTGAATTATCAAATGATTTAATAACTAATAGTTTTCAAAATCATGTCTTTTCTTATTTGGTAATAAATTACTTACTGTATATGAGACGCCACTGAAGAAAGATAATAGTATGACCAACCTACGAAAATTTTTCTATGGCGGTAAATTCTTCAAATCACATAGGTGTTTTCGGCAATTAAACCCGGTCATTGGTGTTACAACACGGTTACCACGAATGCGTTCGTTAATTCTGTCGGGTAAAAACAACCGTGTTCGTAAAATCGAAAATGTAACCGGGTTCAACAACCAGGTTCGATTTTCATAACCTTGGTAAGTGAGTAGGGTAATGCGGGTTGTTTTACCCCCTCCTATAGTAGAATTACCGAACAGATGCAGTAGCAACAGGGCACGAGAAATGTGTCACTTGAACGTCATACGCAAAATATCGCTTACTATTGGTTCGTTTGTGTCCGTCCTTGCAAACGAACCAATAGTAAGCGTTATTTTACGTATGACGTTCAAGTGACGCCTTTCTCGTGCGCTGTTGCTACTGCATCTGTTCGGTAATTCTACTATAGGTCCATTTTTTCTGTCGTATTGCCAGTACAGCTAAACTATGTTATGAAGATAGGTATTTATAAGCTTATATGCTGACGTTTACGTTACGTTACTCAACGTGACTGCAATTGCGTTCGGAAATGTTTCATTTAACCGGGTAAAGTTACTGAACCTGTTAGGTACTTTCTAACCGGGTCAGGTTAATGCTATACATTTTCCGAAGACGCCTATTGTGTATTAGTATATAGTGATATTTACAATGCACACAAGGAGGTTGAATTTGTTATTGGCTTAGTAATTATAACTTATTGACAAACTTAGAACAATATTGTAAAAAATGCGACATACGCCTGAAACGTGTTATATATTAACAAAGGCAGGCTAGACAATCTTTTTTGAATGTTTTATTACCCATTAATACAGCTCCTTAAACACAGTCCTACATTTTACAATTGTTATCATTATAATGCTTATTTCTAATTGCCAAATTTTGAAGTATAAATTTAGACAATCTACTCTGCTTTTGAAATACAATATAGAATTCAATCCTTGGGCTAAATAGCCAAATGTGTGTAATTCTTCTTTAATGTTGAAACAGCTAGTTAATTTATATAATTTAATTTTTACAGGAATTGCTTGATAAGCTTTCGATATGCAAGTATCCATCAGACTTCCTAAAGTACATCATAATTACCAAAGTCGGTGAAGGGCCAAAAGTATTGACAGATATAGCAGAACATCTTTTAAAGGAGGATGGTTTACCCAAAAATTTAATCAAATAATGGTTTATATTTTCAGATAGTCTTACTTATTGTATGTACATATTTCTATTATGTTTGAATTTCAATAAAACACATGAAACGTTATTAAAATAGTTTATTGTTTACACTTAGTAGCCTGTTGTTATACAAAGAATAATAAAACTATGCCAATGCTATGTAATCTAGTCATTTCTTCCCACCTAAAAATAAAAAAAACATCATGGCTTATATCTTAAATTTTAATCAGGCCACCCTTGTAACATGCTATACTAATGTAGGTATAAAACTGTATGATGAATCTGTCCTGCAAAATAGACATGCTTTTAATTGTTGGTTAGTATGTGCAAGCCACAAATTATTAAAATTAATTTGCTCGAGCAACATTACATTGTACATGGAATAAGTTACCTTAAAACTATTATTCTTTTTGACCTGCAGGAAAATATATAATTAGAAAAGCATTATAAATTGTTAGCATAATTTAAATGTATACATAAGAATTTACATTATATAAGTACTAATAAATAAAATATACAAACATAAACAAAAATAAGCTAACCTCTTGTCAGAAGACCAAAAAATAAAACTTTAAGACCTAACTAGAGGTACAAATAATTTGTGGTGAATAAACAATGAGTCTATGTAAGAGACAAATTCTCATTTACTTCCTCTTTCTCGATGCATATAAGAATAAGACTTCTTGTTCTTTGTGACACAAATGCTCTTTTAGTTTACTCACCCAGATTATTTAATTAAGAAATTTTACTACCAATGCATTTCGATTTACTTCAGATGGGTTGGTAGTTGCTCAAGTAAAGTTATATCAAAATAAAATAATTAAATAAAAATCAAATTTTTATGTGCAATTTTTAAAATTTAAAGCTTATCAATATCTGTTTTGTAGTAGCTCTGTTTGTTAGCAGAAGCTGAGCTGCATATCTTGCAATTCACTTAAGGTTTGCTCACGCATTCAAAAGTGAACATTTTATTTCATATACCTGCTGGTTTACCATCTACCCATGGTGTAAATTTAATGTGAGATTCATCCCTTCGAGCGGCTTCTGCTCTCAATTCAGGTTTTAATGCTTTTCTCACCAGTCTTGCCGCTATATTTGAATAGTTGATGTAACTAAAATGATATAAGCATAAATTAACCTGCACATCCTTATTTGGTAAATTGTCTTAATTTATTTCAATCCAGCACTTACTTTAGGCCAACTTGTCTCCAGGCACTCATTTTAATGTCTATTTATGGTTCTTGTTCAATATTTTAAGCAATTTCGGTTTTATCTGTGGTACTCGCTTCTGGCAGGTTTTCGGTTGTTATGTCACAGTATTACGTACAGTAACTCATCAAAATGGAAACATATTTTTTATTTTGAACGTATCCACTATCCAAGGAGAAGCTCTTTTTATATGCACTATTCTATTTTATTGTAAGCTTTCCTATTAATTATGGGTATTTGGCAATGCAATTTAATATAAGCGAGCTTAAATTTAAAAAAAGACAAAATCATTATTATAGGTACTTACAGCGTTCCGAAACTTTAATGGTTTCGGTAATATCTATGGGCGAGATAGTGGAAAACGGCTAAGTTTCACTCAGACTAAACCGACTCGTGTTTTGTCGGCTCTCGGTGAAACTGGTAGGTAATACGGTGCAAATATCAAAATATTTGACAATTGATAGCAAAAAGCGAATGTAGTACTGCTTTCATTCAGCAGGCGGATCGGGAACCGATCCCGCTCCAACCGTTCACTTCACAACAGTTGAGTGTTCGCTGGCAGGACCGCTCACCTTTATGTCATCGTCTGTCATCTCGTACTTTTCATTGCTGCCATATGTTAAAATTATAGAGATTAAACCGAATATACAATAATAATAAATTGTTTTTCTGCATTAAGGTTTGACGTAGTTTTTACTGGAAGGGCTCGTTTTTCCAACCCCGAATAAAGTACTGATTGAACTCTAATATTATAAAACATTTATTTCTGCACAATACCTTTAATATGTTGTATCTTACTTTTCTAGTAACTTTCTTCAAAATTATGTATTAGTTTTGGTCTTGGAATGCATCAATGGCGCATGCGTACAGAATACGCTCACTAAGTGAGCATAGAATTTTTCCGCTCACAAAAATGGCGACCGCTCCTGAACATGTTCAGAGTGAGCGCTCATCTACTGGACATGATCACTGAACAGTTGCGCAACTGTTGTGTCTGCTGAATGAAAGCACTGTCTAATTTCGACTTGCTATCAACCAATAAGAAATAACTATCACTAGGGTCTGTTCAGAATTTCATCTCTCTCTTTTTGGAATAAAGTATAGATATACCATAAAAGCAATAATTTAACTTGGTTCCGGTTATGCGTTCTGTAAAAGTCAATATCTTGAAAATGGTGCCAGTTATTTGTAATGGAAGCGCCCGCTTTCAAATAGAGAGTTTGACAGATTATAAGCTTATGTTTAAACTGTCACTAAGCGATGACTCTCAGGACCACAAAAAGCGTTCAGGTTTATCTAAAAATAGAGACAAACACATTTAACCTTAAAGCCTTTATAAACTGGATCTCTAATCTAATCTAATCTAAAAGCCTTATGCAATCGAAAATTGATAATTGGTATTAATAGTTTTCCCATAATACAATAGAAGATGACATCTAGCAGTCACTAATATGAATTAACTTTCACTTGAGTAATTGTAAGACGTTTGGTTCTTTGCATCATTGATAAAAAAGTTATGTTAATTCCATTGCGGTTTTAGAGAAATAAGAGCTTAATAGTATGCATACCTTATAGGTTCCATTATAATGTCAGTCTTGAGGTTACAAAGAATCAGTAATTTTAAAATAATAAGATAGGTACCTACACTGGCAGGCAAAAAATTCCAGCAACTTTAATATTTTTTAAATTTTCTCTCAGAAATGATCCAACCGTATAAATATTTAATAAAATCCACTTTGCAGTTAGTTAATTTATTAACAAATGAAACTCTGGGAAGCCCATACAACTTTGGTAAAAAACATAAAAATGTAAGATTATTTATTAACAAGCGTAATCTCGTTTAATTACAGTGACTAAAAATAATTGAATATTAAGAAATGAAAACACATTATTCGGGTATTTTAATAAGATAATGTTTGCTCCTCTTACTCTTATTACTGCCTGCATTCTTCCATTCATACCTCTTGTAATTTTTGGATAGATTCTGGAGGCATAGCTTCCCACACTTAATTGGATTTAGATCGGGACTAAGGCATGGCCACTCAATTACTGCTATTTGCACCTCCTTAAGATACATAGTTAGTAATTGTCTCTGCAATTTGAGCTGCTTCAGTTTTACTCACACGCATCATCTTAAGAAATTCAAGTAATTTAAATTTTGGAACGCAGTTTTTTTACACAAAAAAATGAAAAAAAGTGAGAAACACAAGACCACTCTGATTGAAATACTGGACACATTTGAAGAGATCAAATGCTTAACGCACCCAATAATAATCAAATAACACTTTACCAGAATGACAGACAAGCTAATTTTCAGTTGTTTTAAACATAACTAAGCCTGCTACGTTCTTATCAAATAGTTACAAATAAGTTTTAACATTTCTTACAAAAAAAAGAGCATTAAAGAGGCTCAAATTTTTTGCTCGCCAGAGTAGTTCAAATTTAATTTGTTACTTTTATTGTCCCTTGGGCTCCACAATTCTAGTACGTAGTTCATATTTCAATATTAATACCTGCAGCATGGTTTAGAATTTTTATTTTAAGCCTACCAATTGTTAAAAATTGTATTTTACAGTGGCGAAAATATTAAGATCTATATATCAGATAAGGTATTAAATATTGCGTGACAATATAATTAAACATGCTGATAAACAAATATTGATCATTTTTATCTGACGATCAGAGCTAATCCACGGTATATTAGCCATAATACTTGGGTACACATATTGGATAATATTCCTTCCTAATAAGATTATACAAACCGCCACGGTATCACTAATGAATATGTAGTAATTTGGGTTTGTTTAAATGACGCAGAATGTATATGTAAATATCATTTAGGAAATTCATATATGAGTAATGAAGTACAAATTAACATGAAATTTTTACTAGGTATATGTAATGCGCGGCTCAAAAAGGATTTTTTTTAAAACTTCATCAGCAGTTTCTAACAAGTAATTTTTTGAATTAATACGTAATCGTAATATCATCTTTCTGCATATTGATGTTCCTGTGTCAAATAACGCACAGGATAACATTTGTCTGTCACGTGATGACGTTGGTTGTTGTTCTCAAAATTGAGGATCCTCTAGGTCCTAGGAGAAGCTACAAACCAGCTCTTCCTATCTTTAGTTTGCTAGGATTGTCAAACCACTTCGTCAAGAAGACATATAAAGAGAGATTCTAAAAAGTTGTCTATCCCAATTCAAAAATACATGTCACATATGGTTGAGTCGCTCTCGCAACCGACATGCGCCACTAAATTAAAATGGCGTCAAATTTAATTGATATGTTGCAAAATTTTACCTGTTCGGTAATATAACCTACCAAAGCCGTTTCAGGACTGTCATAAATAATAATATTCATCATTTGACATTTGTCATAATTATCTTTTGACGTTTGTTATAATCGTTATCTAAACATTTTAAGTTTGTCAACAATGCTTGCCTCCTAAACAGTATAGCCAAATGTTATGTAAAATATAGGTGTAGAAAAAATTATATTTAATAGCTTTATTTATAATATTTAGTTTGTAACTGGCTTTCATATAATATTATTTTACTATGGGAGGTATATATCCTGAAATATTAATTAATTTGTTTAATTTTAGTGTTTTGAAATTGTTCCGGCTGATCGAAATTTGTAGTGGTATTGAATCGTCGTCTTTAGTTCGTACTTTGGCCGTGTCGGTTACCAAAACGACTCGACTATACTAGGCATGTGCCGCCTTTTCAAGAAACTGGCTTAAGAAATGTCAATAAGTAAGATACCCCAAGTTGACACAGGCGATCCCTATGAGTTTCATTGGCGTACTTATTATTTATTTATTTTATTTACTGACAATCAAAACCAGTATTTTTTTTGTTAAGTACCTAAGCATTATTGAGAGACCAGTAATTAAAGATCTTTAATTAGTGAGAGTTTTATTTTTCCTTAATATTTCGCATATTGTATGCTTCTTCAGGATCAATTGCTGAACATTTGACATGTTAGAAGTAGTAGAGGTCTAATAATTTTGTTGACTGAAAATAAATACAAATTTGACAAACAAGTTACAATAACAAATAAAATGTCAAAAGTGTGAAGCTGTCTTTATCGATGAAATTATTAAATTGTCGGAAAACACATGTATCATTCTCAGACAATCGTTTACAGTTAATAACAAGTTTGTTCCAACATACAGTTCTGAACGGTTCTAGAACTAGTGTGCATGTCATTTAAAAAAAGACTGTTCGGACCATGCGGTTCTTGAATTACGCGTTCTGAAAGACCGAACATTGAACTACTAGTTCTCAGAATTTGTAGTTCCAGAACTGCATGGTCTGAACAGTCTTTTTCTTAAATGACATGCGCACTAGTTCTAGAACCGTTCAGAACTGTATGTTGGAACAAACCTAACAGTTTTTCAAGTTATCTGTGTTAATGTATATAAGTATTCCATAACACTGGTACTAGTAAGGATCTAGCTACACAGGGTAAGTTTTATCCTTTTAAAATCTAATATTTAAAAATTTTAACGGGTTCTTATTATGAATACATTTTCCAAAAATATCTTCAGTGTATACAGTGTGTTGTAAATATAAGATCCAATGCTTTCCTTTTTTTATAAATTGATTGGTATAATTCTCTTGTGGTTTATGAGATCCTAAAATTACCATCAAGCTAAATATTTTTTTATTTCATATTTCTCCGTTATTTTAAATGGAACACTTGTATATTAGTACACCATATAGCTAGAATTAAACTTTCGTTTCAATTGACAATAGGTTTCCTATTCCTAAACCTCGTGGTTTAATTCAAATATTGTTATAGGTATCATCATTAAGTTTGTGTAGCTGTCAAATTTATTTTTTCGTTTGAATGTACTAGTTAAAATTACAGTAAAAATGATTATAGTGTTCAACGATGATTTAATTCTAGGTTTAGAACCTTTAGTTTTGAACGGTTCTAGAATTGTTATTTGAAAAAACGGCTGTTCGGACCATGCAGTTCTGGAACCACAAATTCTGAGAACTATTAGTTCAAAGTTCGGTCTTGCAGAACTCATAATTCAAGAACCGTTCTGGGTGGTGGGCTAGTGTTTGTAATTCTGACAAATCCGGAGCATGTGTAATTGTCATTCGTATGAGCTTTCGCATTTTCCGGTTATGTTTATCGTATTTATCTTAGACTATTTAAACATATAGACACGCCTTAACTATCAAGCAGTGAAGCAAACATAATTCTACGCGGATGATGTCACGGGTGGGCACGATGTAACTACATACCTAGACTTTGTACTACAAAAGTAAAGAAAATCCTTCATTTTCATTTATTAAAAGCCCCAATCTTTTTATTTGAAGAATATTTGTTTAAAAACATTATAATCTTGATATTTTAAGGATATTTGTAAAACAAAATCTGAATAGGTATATAACCCAGAAATTTCGTTTATCCTACCCTATCGTACTTACCTCAAATAACTATAAATTTTTGTAAAGACCAGTCAATTCCATTTACTTCTGGTTATTCAAAAATAAAACTCGGAGCAATTTGTGGTATACATTTATTTTTAAGAAAAAATAAGGTGTGGGCACCACACGACATTCTTTATATACATATATGCATTTCAAATTATGCAGTCGTTCTAAATTAAGATTTAAATACATTTATCCTCTTAAAAAAATACGCCTGTGAGTAAATATGTGTCCGAATTTTGAAAATTCTTTAAAATCATATTCTAAGTACATCTAGTCTCTTAATCTCACAGAATGCATACTTTGTGATATATTTGCAAGAAAATGCTACTCGCTAAGAGTAAAGGTATTACTTCCGGTCCGAATTTTGAAAATTTTTTTATACCAAAAGTATTGGAGATTAAGTTCTAAATACTTTTATACTCGTAACGTACCTGTCTAAAAAGCATGGTTTGCGAAATATTTGCAAAAAACTAATTTTCGATAAAAGACCTACTTCTGGTAGAAATTTCAAAAAACTTTTATAATAAATTTTTTCTTATTTAATTTTGAGTAGATATGAATTTTTTATAAATTTGTTTAAACTTAGTAGTTGACGAAATATTGGCAAAATTCAATTTTTTCACTGAAGTAAACTGCTACTTCCGGTCTACCGATTTTACTGAAAAACTAATCAGATCTCAAGAGGATTTTATAAACGTACATAAATACAAAATTTTTTGATACCGGAAGTTTCCTAGATATTACTTTCTTCAGCAAGTGACCAGGAAAATCAAAAACCCTTGGGACAGCATGATTTTTAAGTTTTTTAATTGAACTCCAAGGGCTGGTACTGAACGAATCTGGCGTGAAATGCTTGCTACAAATTTTAGAATATTTCGATGGTTTGAACTTCTCACGGCGCATTGCTGAGATTCATTGCTTTTACAATATTATATCATGAGGAAATCTTAACACATTAATTTTATCAAGTGGATGCTTATTTCGAAGAAGTCAATGTTCAAATTTTATTTGCTACTGACTTTGCCGCTTCTAGTGTTGTAAATTAATACGTTAATTATTAAGTAATAATTATCATGATAATTAACACATTTTTCATCATTTATATTAACAATAATTGATGATAATTATCACACTCATGTTTGCAGTTATATGCACTACAGGATTGTACCATAATTAAAATTAGTATGATTTAATAAATATTAACACTGTACCTATAACGTTAAAACGGACGTTAGACATACAACAGCAGAAACAAGCCCACCTGTGACGTCACATGCCTGCGTCATGTTTGCTTCGGTTCGTATTCAAGGCAAATGGTCTAAGGTATTTATGTAGAACTTAGTTGTTGTAGGTTAGCTTTTAAGTTGTCGTTCAAGTTATTTGTTTTAGTTTGTGGTATTATTACAGTATTGGTGTGATTCGGCTCATCAAACTTGTTTTTAATTTTTTTTACACTTGTTTTAATTTACACTAATGATATCAATTTTGTAATAGCCAAAGTAAACAGCTATAAGTATGTGATTATTAAACATTCAAATTTCTTCAAATGGTGGTTTATTGTTTTAGAAATTACTTCAGTTACTTCTATGTTCTTGAGTCTAGAAAATGATTCTTTCCCTAAGAATAAAGTGCATGTAATAGTACCTAGTTATAAGAACTTGCAAACATGTGAAAAGTTAATTTATAATTATAATATATTCGTAGACAAACTGACATATTTGTTAAACTTAAGACAATATAGTGATTAATATTATGTAAACTAAACTTATAATTTTTGATTGGATGTGTCCCCCTTGAGATTTAAGAAAAGTAAAGGAATTCTGCGCAATCAATATATTAGATATTGAACAATCTATTATATGTATGTATTTGTACCAGCATGTTACGTCATGAAAATTATAATAAATTGCAAGTTAAATGTGACCCCCCAGACTTGTATGACAGAAAACATTCAGAGTCTGATTGATATAAAAGTACCAAATCATGTAGGTATCACAATTCAAATTACCAAGAAGGCTTCAATTTTTAGTACTCTGCAAAAAGTTTAGTGTTTTTCAATAATTCTTTTCCTAATGTTGGTAGTACATGTTCCCCTAAAATTCCAATTTTAAAACTGTTCGGATTTTCAGGATTTCGAATCATTTCAGAACCAGGATTTGGTCGGACATGCGCATTATTATCAGAACTCGAGGTTTGAACAAACCTACTATTATACTACTAGATGCCACTGTACAGTATGTCTTGCTTATTACTAGGACGCGGACATGACCGAGTACGACGGAGTTACAATGGAGCAAAGAAATAATGTAAACAACACACATTTACTGAATAGCACTAATTCATATGGTGAACTGCAACATCTGTTAACGCCCGAGAATGAGAGCAAAAATGGCCATAAAATAAGGAATTTATGAGTAAAATTCTTTCTACATCGGCGTGGATAGCCTGAGGGGTTTTTAAAATTTATTATATTTACCTTATATTTCGCAAGAGAAATAATGTAAATATGTATATACTTACTGTTATTTAGTTTCAATAACATACGCATACATTTTTAGTTATCATTTATTTAGATCTAGAACGTTGTTTATGTTACACTTTCTAATATGAAAATGAATTGTCAGTGATTCCAAAATTTATTACAAAGTCTGTAAAACATCGTTACAGAATGCCAAAATATCGCACGTTCGTCACTTAGCTTTGCTAAAACATACACAGAAATAGTTTTTATGCAGAGAATTTCGATAGTTTACAAAAGTTCATTACATGTTTAAATGACGATGATCGACGTATTTCTGAGTACAAGGAACTAATACAAATCCCAAATTTAAAAAATGAGGTGTGGCCACCACACGACCTTCTTATACGTATGAGCGTTTCAAATTATAGAATATTAATAATTTTTTTTACAAAAATTATTCAAAATCCTATTCTAAGTACTTCTATTCTCTTAATAAATCTCTATAGAATACATACTTTGCAAGATATTATCAAAAAAGTGCTCCTCGCTAAGAGTAAAAGTGCTACTTCCGGTCCGAATTTTGAAATTTCATATATACAAAAAATATTGCAAATCCAGTTTTAAATACTTTTGTACTCTTAATAAATACATATAGAGAGCATAATTTACGACATATTTGCCAAAAATCGCTATTCGGTAAGAGTAAAAGTGTTACTTCCGGTCCGAATTTTGAAATCTTTTTTATACAAAAGATATTGAAAACTATGTTTTAAATACTTTTATACACGTAACGTACCTGTCTAAAAAGCTTGACTTGCGAAATATTCGCAAAAAACCGATTTTGGTTAAGAGTAAAAGACCTACTTCCGGTAGGAATTTCGAAAAACTTTTTAAATAAAATTGTTCTCAATTTTAATTTTAAGTACATATGAATTCTTTATAAATTTGTATAAACTTAGTATTTGACGAAATATTGGCAAAATTCGATTTTTTCACTGAAGTAAACTGCTACTTCCGGTCTACCGATTTTACTGAAAAACTAATCAGTTCTCAAGAGGGAGATTATACACGTAAATACAAAATTTGGAATTGATATCTCCAGCGGTTTGACCGCTATCGTGGTCACACACACACACACAGACATTTTTTAAAAACCACTTTTTCGGTATCAGGGGCCTTCAAAACGTGGACATCTGCAAAAATCTCAAGGTCGAAAATTTTCATCATCACAATACTCCCTTATACTACGTATAAGAAAGTAAAAATCAGTTGTTATTCCTACAGGAACACTTTGGAAATTTGCCTAAACTAATCACATATTTTGAAAATCGAATCTCAAATTAAAAAATGAGCTGTGGCCACCACACGACTTTCTTATACGTATGAAAGTGTTACTTCCGGTCCGAATTTTGAAATTTCATTTATACAAAAAATATTCCAAATCCAACTCTAAATACTTTTGTACTCTTCATAAATATATATAGAATGCATAATTTACGACATATTTACAAAAAATCGTTATTCGGTAAGAGTAAGTGTTACTTCCGGTCCGAATTTTGAAATTTTTTTTATACAAGAGATATTTAAAAGTACGTTCTAAATACTTTTGTACTGGTAATGTACCTGCCTAGAAAGCATGACTTGCGAGATATTCGCAAAAAACTGATTTTCGATAAGAGTAAAAGACCTACTTCCGGTCGGAATTTCGAAAAACTTTATCAATACAATTCTTCTCAAATTTAATTTTAAGTACATTTGAATTCTTTATAAATTTGTTTAAACTTAGTAATTGACGAAATATTTGCAAAATTCAATTTTTTCACTGAAGTAAACTACTACTTCCGGTATGCCGATTTTGCTCAAAATCTAATCAGTTCTCAAGAGGGAGATTATATTCATAAATATAAAATTTGGAATTGATATCTATACCGGTTTGAGCGCTATCGTGGTCACACACACACACACACAGACATTTTTTAAAAACCACTTTTTTGGTATCAGGGGACCTCAAAACGTGGACATCTGCAAAAATGTCGAGGTCGAAAATTTTCATCATCACAATACTTCCTTATACTACGTATAAGAATGTAAAAAATTAGGTGTGGCCACCACACGACTTTCTTATACGTATGAGCGTTTCAAATAATAGAATTTTAAGAATTTTTTTATACAAAAGTTATTCAAAATCCTATTCTACGTACTTCTATTCTCTTAATAAATCTCTATAGAATGCATACTTTGCAAGATATTATCAAAAAAGTGCTACTCGCTAAGAGTAAAAGTGCTACTTCCGGTCCGAATTTTGAAATTTCATATATACAAAAAATATTGCAAATTCAGTTCTAAATACTTTTGTACTCTTGATAAATATATATAGAATGCATAAGTTACGACATATTTGCAAAAAATCGTTATCCGATAAGAGTAAAAGTGGTACTTCCGGTCTGAATTTTGAAATTTCTTTTATACAAAAGATATTGAAAATTATGTTTTAAATACTTTTATACCCGTAACGTACTTGTCTAAAAAGCATGACTTACGAAATATTCGCAAAAAACTGATTTTCGATAAGAGTAAAAGACCTACTTGCGGTAGGAATTTCGAAAAACTTTTTAAATAAAATTATTTTCAATTTCAATTATAAGTATATATGAATTCTTTATAAATTTGTTTAAACTTAATAGTTGACGAAATATTGTCAAAATTCGATTTTTTCGCTGAAGTAAACTGCTACTTCCAGTCTACCGATTTTACTGAAAAACTAATCAGATCTCAAGAGGGAGATTATACACGTAAATACAAAATTTGGAATTGATATCTACAGCGGTTTGACCGCTATCGTGGTCACACACACACACACACACACACACACAGAGACATTTTTTTAAAACCACTTTTTTGGTATCAGGGGACTTCAAAACGTGGACATCTGCAAAAATCTCGAGGTCGAAAATTTTCATCATCACAATACTTCCTTATACTACGTATAAGAAAGTAAAATGAATTAACCACATTAGATGTGGCTATTAATAATTTCAAAAGTATTCCAAGTGACTTCGGATGTGGCCTTCGGCAAAAGTTAGACGCAGTTTTTAATAGAAATCCAGATTTAATAACATTGCGAAAATTGTGTATGTTAAATACGCTGAAATAAAAGAATATTTCCAGTACGCAGTAATTATGATTTTTTTTCTTCTAATTATACTGATTTTTAACAGGTGTCATTCAGTTTTTATTTGTTACAGTAGTATTAGAATAGTTATTTACGAACCAAGTGCGTGAAATCAAATTTCGCGAATGAGTGACCAGTTTAAAGCGCGAGCCGAAAGGCGAGCGTTTTATGGACACGAATTCGCGAAATGTTTCACGCACGAAGTTTGTACAATATTTTTTGTACGAGAACTATAATAATAATACATATTGTTAAATACGTTATCGTTTATGACACACTACTAATCTCTTGATATTAATTAAAAAAAATTGAGTTGGCAGTATTGATTATTTGAAGTGACATTTAATTTAAAATTATCAAATTCAAAAAATTCCATACAAAATAAAAACCTCACCAACAACATGAATTCTGATAATGAAATGCAATGTACACCGCCTGAAATTCGCGAAGCTGCCAATATTGCAGTGGATAATTTATTACCCATAAAATCAAAAAACGTATACAAAAACACTTATACTAAATTCGTAACTTGGGCTAGATCTAAAAATATACAAAAATACTCCGAAAATTGTTTGTTAGTTTATTTTCAAAATTTACAATCAAATAAATCATTATGGTCCACTTATTCTATGTTAAAATCATGCTTAATAATATATGATAATACGGATATATCTAAATATGCAAAACTCATAGCGTATTTAAAACAGACAACCAAGCAACATCAGCCTAAAAAATCAGCAGTATTAACCGAAGAACAAATTACTAAATTTATTGTTGAAGCACCAAATTCTTTGTTCCTACTAATGAAGGTAAAGTCATTTCCGTATATTTAAATTCCATACAACACTATATATATGTATTTATAGGCTGTATTAATATTGGGTATTTCTGGAGCGTGTCGACGTGAAGAACTTTGCAAAATGTCATTGCGAGACATAGAATTTAAATCGAATTTAATTATCGTAACAATTCCAGAAACTAAAACAGGTAACAGCCGTACATTTGCTATCATTAAGCCCGAATGGATTACATTAATTCGGCAATATGCAAATTTAAGACCGGACAACCAGCATCGATTCTTTTTAACATATCGCAATGGCAAGTGTGTTTGTTCACCTGTTGGTCTTAATACAATTGGCAAAATTCCAATGCGAATAGCTGAGTACCTTCAGCTTGATAGCGCAAGTAACTTCACAGGTCACTGTTTCCGAAGGAGTTCAGCGACATTGTTGGCAAATCAAGGAGGTGACTTGCTTACAATTAAAAGGCATGGTGGATGGAAATCATCTACGGTTGCAGAAGGATATATCGAAAATTCTCTGCATAGTAGAATTCAATTAGCTAAAACAATGACCCCGTTAGAGATATCGACTCCGCCTGCAACTTGTTCGACATCTGAAATACAAGATATATGTAATAATACAATCAACGTTACTCTACCTTCGCAATCAAGATCAATTCAAACAAACCAGTTAATCCCTGGGGTATCAATCTCTGGTTGTCAAAATTGCCCAATCAAAATTTTTAATAATTGTTCCGTTTCAATTTCTGAAAAGAATGAATAATGGTAATTTATATAATATTTGTTACTGTTCTGACATTGAATTACATACCTTCCAAATATAACAATTTCTATTTCATTTCCTTTTATTTTCATAGAAAAACAACGAACTGGGTAGCATATTATTAAGGTTAGGGATTTATGATTTTAAAATGTGACTAAATTAATTAAGTTCTGGGTAGTACCAACTTTACTTTTACGCACTCGTGTTTAAAGTGACTTTTTACGCACGCAAATCGAATCGTGAAATGACAGGTTTTGATAAGCGAGTACAAAAAAGATATTTTAAAAATCACTATGGATATCAAATGGGAATTTTGAACTGGGCATTAGAATTATGAAAAAGTACTAGTTCCTGAATATGAGAATTTTATTGAATGTACAAAAATTGCAGCTTAAATAGAATGAAAATGCAATATATGAACTAAACATTATTTATTATGTTCTAAATAAAGAAAGCTAGAAAACGACAGCATTTCTTACATCTTCCTTTTAACTTTGGATATACTCAAAAAAAGACAATTATTAATTAAAATTTTATTTACTTAATTTTATATATACAGTGATCCCAAAAAGGTTGGAATAAATTCATTTAAAATTCAACCTTTAATTTTTTTAAAAAACACTGGGACCCGTCAATTTTTATTTTTAGATGGGCATTTTTTAAACTAATTTTTGTTTATACAGGGTGACTCAAAAAAAAGATTTCATTTGACACTTTAATTTTTTTTAATTGAAACACCCATTTTTTATTTTATTTTCGGATTCTACGTAAACTTTTGATCACATTTCATGTATTAACATACCTAAGTCTAAGTTAAGATCTTTTCTAAAATAATCAATGTAATTTAAAAAAAAAATTATTTAATTCTAAATAATAAATGTCTCAATGATTCGTAATTAAATTGTGAAATATTAATTTAATAAATGTTGAAATTGGCCACCACCAACATCCTGGCAATATCCGAGGCGATCTTCGAATTCTTGCAAAACATTGTGCACTATTTGAGGTTCTATCAGTCTCATTTCTTGTCTTATTCGGTATTTAAGTTCGTCAATATTGTTCGGTCTGTTGATATATACTTTAGATTTTAGGTAGCCCCACAGATAATAGTCTAACGGGGTCAAATCAGGGGATCTGGCCGGCCATTCTATTGGGCCCCGTCGACCAATCCACCTTCCAGGAAAAACACTATCTAAATATTCACGCACCGGGCGAGTAAAATGGGCTGGTGCTCCATCCTGTTGATACCATAAGCTATCATTGGGAATATCAGGATCTTCTGGATTTGGATACACTACAGCAAGCGCAGGTATCAAATCGAATTCTAGAAATTCTAGATATCTTTCTCCAGTCAAAGTGCCGTCAAAGAAGAAGGGACCCAAAATTCTGTTTCCAATAATCCCAGCCCAAATATTTACTTTTTGAGGGTATTGTGTGTGACACTCCATAATCCAATGCGGTTCAGGCAAAACGTTGCTTCATCCGAGAACACAATTCTTCGTGAAAATTGAGGATCATCAATACATATCTCCATCATTATTTCACAAAATTGCATTCTTCTATCTGGATCGTCCTCATTTAGTTCATGAACTAACTGAACTTTATAAGGATGCCATTTATTTTTATGTAAATAGTTTAATACAGATCCTTGACTAATTTTGTTCTCGTCAGCAATAGCGCGACTAATTTTATGGTTGTTCTCTTCAACGAATAGCACATTCAACTGCACATCTTCTGAGATAGTGGGCCGGCCTTTTACATAATTATCTCTCACATGCCCCAAATCCCTATATTTTTTTTCAATTTTACTAATAGTTGATTGAGATATAGGCGCTCTGTTTGGGTATTTATTGTTGAACAGTTCGGAAATAAATAAATATTCATATGAATTAATAAATAGATGCATGAACATAAAATACATATAGCAATTCCATAAAAATAGGAATATTTATTTGTTCAAAACAGTAGCGACTGTATTCATATTGTCCTTCACACCACTGCACTATTTGCTGTCATACTGTAGGGGCTGTGACTGAAGAAAGTTTTAAATAAACGTGTAACAGGCTCTGGAGGTTTCGGTCAGTGCATTTTCCTATTATTTGTTTACCCTTCGCAATGTATCAATAGAGTGGGTGAATCGAAAACACTTTGTATTCTTTGCCTCATATAATATTTTGTAATATTTGGGAGTATGTTCTGAACAAGGTGCGGTAAGGTATGTTATGTAAAAAGAATCAAATAAATGGGAAAATGATACACTTTCCAATAATTCCACCTCTACACGTTTAGTGACCACTGTCGTTGGCTAAAACCTGTTCTCATAAATTTTTCATTTTGTGTAGCATAATGATGGAGGTTATGTCGATTTCGAATAAGATTTTTCGTAAACGTTGCCTCGTCAGTGAAGAATAACATTAAAAAAGAATAGGTGTTTTTCTCCACATTGCCAAAATATTTTGATATTGATATCGGGGGCTCTTGATGAATTGTCGGTATTTTCCAAATATTTTGCTTTCAGTAGATTGGAGTGTATCTGTAAATAATAAAAGCATTATCATTTGCGCCGATACATAAATGGCGGCATGATAGGTAGAACATTAAGACTGATTACAAAAATAGGTACAAAATATAATCTGCATGATATTCCTAAACATACTAAAGTCATCCTTAGACCTCTTGCTGATGTTTATTTTATTCCCGGCAATTCTTCAGGCTTCGGGCCAAGTTTCGTTCCAACTGGGTCAATCCCGTTTCCTATATTTAAAAAATCATACACATCAATACACTGATTTCCTGTTCAGAAATTACAGGATGTTAGTGATGTATAAAATTGTTTAAATATTCATCATAATCGCTCTTTCTAGTGTAATATAGATTGCGTACCTGTAAAAACTCAAACTGTTTTCATATTCATGGTCATTCAGTGTCATATGTATTTATCTTTGGGTAGAGATTAAAGTGCGGTAACGTTAATTTTGGTAATTTAACCCGGCAAATTTCTTTACCGGTTATTTTCAAAAAATCTCATAAAATCACATTTAAACGACGGCGACCATCCTTTTTATGCATTATTCGCCATCTATAGCCCTGAATCTATAACTCCTTGGATTAATTCATTTTTTTCAAAGAGTTGCATTGTTTTCTAGCAGATGGCAGTGATAGTGGGATTAGTAGGTAATTCTCCGATTTCGATTTATGCGTGTTGGGCCAATCAGGGGAAGTACCAAACCAACTGTCAAATATAAACGGCCAAACAGGTTGTATACGGAATACGGTTACGTTTTATTTGATTTATTTTTATAGAATACAGTGTATGGTAGTTTATTGTTGAATCTTAATAAAATGCGTGTAAAATCGAAAGTCAGAGAACAATTTAATGTGAAAAAGGTAAATAATACTACTAAATATGCTTGCAAATTTTGTGGGCAGTGTTACAATCTAAATGTAACAAGAATGCAAAAGCATATAAAAAGTGCAGAAATGCCCCAGACAGCGTGAAAATTAAGGAAAATAAAATGTTCCAAATAAAAGAAAAATCGAGTGTAGGAACCTCAAGAAATGAAAATGATTTTTTGTCTGCTTCTGAGTCGACTTCATCGTCTGGTTTATTAGCCAAAACCGGGAGAACAAGTACAGGCAGTACACTAACACTCCCATCTGAATTTGATACTGATGCAAAAAAGAGAAAAATGCAAAATGAAGGTTCCTACGGTCCCTTGCTTAGCTTCGTTGATGTTAGACCTTCAGGAGAAGAAAAGGTTAGTAGTACTTCTAGTTGTTTGTAATTTTGCAAAATAAAAGTTTGAATGTTTTGGTGGAATTCTTGGTGGGATAATATTACGAGTATTGTACTACTATTGCAGTATCAATAAAATCAATTAAATTATAACACCCATTCGAAAACACATATTTTGCTTTAGGAAAAAATCTGGGAGCTTCTTGCAAGAGCTGTATTTTCTTCTGGTACCATTAGCCTAGGCATATTTGAAGAAGAAGGATTTGTAGAGGCTTTTAAACGCATTAGACCATCTTTGGAACTGCCAACAAGGTACGTTCTGTCAAATAGACTGTTGGATTCCGAATTTTTAAGAGTTAAAGCCAACATAGATGTTAAGATACACGAAGCCGTTTCCCTAACTCTACAATGTGATGGTTGGTCAAACATTAGGCATGAGGGAATAATAAATTTCGTGATTAATACTCCAACTCCTGTAGTTTATAAATGTTTAGATACCAAAGCTGAAAAGCATGACGTTAAGTATATTTATTTTGAAATAAAAAAAGTTATGGATGAAATAGGACCACATAAATTTTTGGCAACGATTACAGACAACGCAGCCAATATGAAAAAAGCGTGGGAATACATTAAAATTGATTTTTCAGAAGAGCTGATAACTACGTTTGGGTGTATTGCACACATTTTAAATTTGTTATGCGGCGACATAATAAAATTACAAACATGTCAAACTGTCGAAAGCCAGTCAAAGGCCATGGTTAAACATATTAAATACAGCCAGGTGTTAGCGGCAACATTAAAGGAAAAAGGTTCAAAAGTATCTTTAAAACTCCCTGTACGTACAAGATGGGGTTCAACTCTTCATTGTTTCGTATCTATTTTACAAAACAAGCAATATCTGCAGGAACTAGCCATTTCCCAAAATGTAGCAGATATTTTAAGCAAAGACATCAAAACTAGAATTTTGACTGACGAAGTATACTGGGTACGAGTAGAAAAGTTTGTAGAAATATTTCAAGTTATTACCCGGTTTATTACAATTTTGGAGTCAGATCGCTCTAAAATCAGTTTTGTAGCAGAAGCTTTAAAAGAAATTGAAACCCACTTTTTGAACTGCTTACCTGATTCACCTTTAACAAAAGCAGAAGAAAAACAGCTGATGCAGTCATTCAAACAGAGAAAAGAAATGGCCCTTTCACCATTACATTTTGCAGCCAATATTTTAGACTGTACCAAACTGGGAAAAGATTTAACACCTGAACAAAATTTGGAAGGGATGGAATATATTTTTAAAGTAGCCGCTAAACTTCGAAAATTATATGAAATACAAAGCCTGGGTAGCGACAAGGGGAAGATTATGATGAATGAAAATGATATTATAAGGCAGCTTGCACAGTATCGTTCTAAAGAAGGTTATTGGAAATCTGATTTTTTATGGAATATGGCAAAGTCAGAAAGTGTTACTGTTATACAGTAGTGGAAAGGTCTATGTTCTGAAATGAGCTTATCAGCTGTAGCTGTTGCGATTTTAGGTAAGATATATAATGCACTTTTTATTTTTAATAGTTAAATTAAATTTCTATTATTTACAGAGGTACCTGCATCATCAGCCGCAACTGAAAGGTCTTTTAGTACCTATAGTTTAGTCCATACGGCCAGAAGAAATCGCCTAACCAACAAAAAAGCTGCGAAATTAGTATTCGTAAAACATAACCTGCAATCGATGAAAAGGGAATATAGACAAGAAAGGAAGCCATTAGAAAAAGGAAGAATGCTCCAAGAACTGTTACCACAAGAGAAGCGAGACAGAGACGTAACACTCGTTTCAGATTCCGAAAAAGAGTATGAAGAAATGAACAGTGACTCAGACTCAGATGATGCACTCGAAAAAGAAAGTTGGAATAGTGAGAGTGAGACTTGTGCAAGGCTTGCTGAAACGTTACGTTCCGAGGGGGCACAAGATATTTAGATTTTTAAATATGCTTTTTATATTATATTATTTTCTTTTTGACTACATGCTATTTTTATTGGTCGTTTTAATAATATGAACTTTTTTTATTTGTTCAAACATCATAATATTTTATAACAAACAATAATAAAATAGTTCTTTTTGTAAAATGTCCTAAAAATATATTATTCTAGAAAATATACATATGTATATATTATATAATATCCATCCATGACATAGTAATTTGTTTTCTGAAATATTTCCAAAATTACCAAAATTACCGGAAAATTACCCGTAAATTACCACTGGGAAAAATCAAATGAAAATTACCGGTAAACTTCAATCACTATCTTTGGGAAACAATTACATCTTTCGAGTGAGAAACAGAGAACTGATGTGCTCATGATGCTCGGTTATGGTGACTGAGCTAGAACTAACCAAGAAGTTTTTCAACTTTGTAGAGAAAATCTGTCTGTAAGTAAAAAATTATCAATTTTGATGATTTTAAGCAGGTATAGTAACAATTGCAACTTAGACAATAAATAGACGTATTGAAGAATTACTATTTGCCAAATTCAAGATATGTAAGAACGTTTTTTTTTAAGAATTTAATGAAATCGATATTCCAGACTTTTGTTGATAATTTTAAAAACAGGGTATAAAATAAATGTTACACGGTCCATTAGTAGGTTTAATCTCCCTGCAGTCAACTATCTTGAACAGAGAAAAAATATTATTGAAGCCAAGACACACTATAGCACATACTAAAATGTTTCATTTATTCGAATCAACTAACTATTATATGTGTCCAGCAAATGGTTTATTAAAAAAATATTTGAAGAATGTAAAAGTAACTTGACTGTAAGAAAATATTCATTTTATTTCAGTATTCTTGTTGTATGTAAATTCCTGTTAAATAAAACGTGATCGTAATACAATCAATGCATTTCTATTAATAACGTAAGTTGATATATTTAATAACTCCTACAAGTGAGTGGAATTCAGGCACAAGTACACCTCACACAATATTTACTTAAATACATATGTGAACAATTACTTTCACTTTAAATAGAAATAAAATACATACAGTACTACCAAATATAAACACTGATAAAAAAATGCCATGATTTTACTAAAAGATAAACCTACTTTTTCAAAGTTTTCCAAATGAAAGTTCTGTTGTATAGGTCACACTTGATAATACCTTAAATACCTTAATTTCTCTAAATTCGTTAATTATTATTTTACTTATTTCTTCTGTTAAACCAAATTAAATATATAAATGGCCGAATCTATCTATATAAGAGATTGATATAACTGAGTCTAATACATGTTACAATCAAAACCATACAATCCTATGTGTTGTATCTTTAGGTTTGTTCGGGTTTAATATTACGAACGGTTCTAACACACTTCTGTTACTGCGCAGAACTGTATGCGTCATAGTACACCGTTCGGAACGGTCTGGGAACGGTTCCGAACGATTCGATGCCTTTATCCCGAATTAGTTCTACAGTTCTAGAACGGTTCCAGAACTGACAATCAGAAACCAAAACACGAAATTTTTAGTTCCAGAACAGTTCCGGAAACCCGAACACTTAACATATTTCTGCGCATGACGTGAACTGTTCTGGAATCGTTCTTAGCGAAACAAAAACAAACCTTTTATAGTGTGTAATTTTTCGTCCCACCAAAGAGAGATGGAATAGGTCAGCTGGGGTGCGTTCAGAAATGTTGGATAGGATACTAGCATGGTCAGATCACATTTTATGACGTTGGTAAACTTGGAGCGCTTTACAATTCTGAACGCCGTAGAGTGAGTCGAGTTAGTTTATGACAAAAGTTAAAGGTCAAAGCTACGGAGGACTATATACTAGGAGGCGAAACGCTTATGCAGATATCTGAATTTTGTGTACCCACTTTAATTTAGTTGAACGAACTGCCACAAGTGTCGCAACAATAGGTAGCGCGGCTACGTTCATCCACATTTTACACGTGTTTTAATGGGGCTCGTTGTAATTTAAACGATTGTTTGGAAAAGAACTGGTGGATAGAGCCAGATAGAGCTGTAGAAAATGAAAAGTAAAAACAGTTGTTTTGTGCCGGGGTGTAAAGCCGGTTATTCATCGACACGGAAATATAATAAACTGCATGGGATAAAAAATGCAAGCTTATTTAAGGCGCCAAAGGTAAGTTATTTTTTAATCACTGTTACGTAATTATTATGAATACCTCTCTGAAATTGAAGGATAAGACTATTTTTAATAAATGGAAGAGAGCTATTCCAAGAGCGGATAAAGAATTAGCTGAAAATGATGTTGTTTGTGAAGTGCACTTTTTGCAATCCGACATTTCAAAATGCTTTGAAACGAAAATAAATGATAGGGAAATTAATAAAATTGAAAGAGGACGACCCAAACTAAATTGCGATGCAATTCCCTGCATATTTCCTAACTTGCCTCATTACTTGTCCAACCCTAAAGCAGAACGAAAAGCTCCAACTATAAGAAAAATCGCTGGAAAAACGGAACAAAAACAAAATAAAGATAATGCAGTTGCTGATATTGAGGAAAGTCTGGAGATTAGAGACAATGAAACCGAAAATAATGTCTTGGAAAATCTAGGAAAAAGCTGGTTTCAAAGTACGATGGACAATTTTGACCAAATTCTTTTACCTACAACGAAATGGACAAAGGCTCATTTGCAGCATTCTCATGATTTAATCTTTGCCAAATGGAATGATGCTTATCAAGTAGAAAAACAAGTTGTTTTACATTCGGACATGTCTGTTCAAGTCAGTGTTACGTCTAATAGACCCATCTACTTATATTTGTAATTTAACTTTATTGCAGGTTTTTTTTGGTAAGACTGAAATATTTAAGAATATTATTAAAACAAATATTATGCACCTGGAAGAAATTACAGAAGTTTTAAAGATTGTAAATGACTTTGTTCCATGTGAGGGTATTGAAATTGCAAAGTAATAATTTTTTTATTTAACTTATAAAATGAATCAATTTTAATATTTTTTTGTATTTTAGAACACATTTGTGTTTAGGGATTGCTCAAGAAAGAAAACCAGGACAGAGAGGAATTTTAGCAAACAACTGTGTCAATTGTCAGCAAGCTTGTCGAAGACGCCTAAAAAAAGATCGTGTGCCAAACATATTAAAAAAACATGAAAAACTTCAGGGAGTTTTGAAGTGCATTAAGCGAAAAAACACTCGACTGAAAAATAAGGTAGTAGTTATAATCATAATCACCTATTGTAAAAAATAAGATTTTTTTAGATATCAAAGTTGTCTCAAGAAATTCTCTTGTTGAAAAATAAATTTGCTTCAGTTAAAGAAGACGTGATTGAGGAGGCTATCAAAAATATGCCTCCCTCCCACCAAGAAGCTGTGAGAACATGTTTTGCTACTTCTAAAATCAAGAATTCAAAAAACAGACGGTATTCAACTGCTTGGATTTATGATTGCTTGCTTATTAGAATAAAAAGTAGATCTACTTACGAGCACTTACGCAAAGTTAATTTATTACCTTTGCCGTGTGTAGAAACTCTTAACAGGTACATTAAGCGGATTAGTGGAGCTTACGGTTTTCAATCACGTATTTTTGATCTCTTAAAGAAAAAATCAGAATTAATGCCCGAAAGTGATAGAAGAGGTAAGAACTGCATAAATACAAAAATTCTGATTTAATTGGTTATGACTTTGGTTTTTAATAGGAACACTGTTAATAGATGAGATGAAGCTGTCTGAAAAACTAACATTTGACAGAACAACTTTGAAAGTAAATGGATTTACCAATTTAGGTGATTACACACCTAAACATCAGAAAAACAAGGCAGGAGATCATGCATTACTAATGATGTTTCAGCCATTTAGAGGAAGTTGGGTTCAATCCATTGCAAGCTTTTTATCAGTGGGATGTGCATCTTCAACAGTTTTAGAGCATTTGATTATTGAAGGAGTAATCCTTCTTGAGAAATCTGGATTTTATGTTGATGTTGTCACTACTGATGGGGCAAGCTGGAATCGCAGTATGTGGAAAAAATTTAACATATCTGAAACTGAATCATCATGTGAACATCCATATGAGGAAAATAGGAGACTCTGGTTTTGTTCTGATTTCCCACATCTTCTAAAAAATTTTAGAAACTTTATCACAAATAGGCCTGAAACTTGGGTAAATATAAATTTTTACATAAACAACAGGTAACATATATTGTTAAATTCATGAATTAATTTCCTCAGACTCCAGATGGAATAGTTAAACTTATTCATTGGTCTACAATTGTTGAAATGGATAAACCAAAGGGCCTCAATATGAAGCTTTGTTCACAATTATGTGAAGATGACATACAACCAAAACATTATCAAAAAATGAATGTGGGAAGAGCATACAGAGTAAGTTTAGTTATTTATATAATTTTGTCATTTTTAGGTTTTCTTAGTTTTTCAGTGAAAAAACTGTAGCAGCAATGAAAATATACAAGGATTATAATTCAAATTTGGAGTATTGTGAACCTACTATGACTTTAATAAATAAAATTGCATTTCTTATTAAAATAATGAGCTCTAGAACACCAGAAAATCCTTTAAGGCCTGATTCTGCAGAAACTCAAGTATGATCCTGTACAATTTTTTTTCCATATTACTTAACATATTTTTTTCATACTTAGTTCTTACTTGAATTTGTGGAATATCTGAACAACTGGAAGAACTTGGCTCTAGCAAATGAATATTACTTTTTGTCTGAAAGTACTTTCCTAGGATTTATTGTCACTCTTAAAGCCACTGTGGATATTTTATCGTTTTTATGTGATACTTGCCATTATAACTACTTGATGACAGCTAGATTAAACCAAGATGCATTAGAGGCACATAATTTTGATATTAAAAAGTCTTTAACTATAGTTCGTAGCAGTTTCAAATGTCCAGTCAGGATATTGCAACTGTAATTTTCTCAATGCTGAGTTAATAATTTGGGCTGAAATTCCGATTATCACTTAATTGAGTGAAAATAAACCGGTAACTCTATTTTCAAAAGCAACAATTAATTAAAAGTTGAAAAAAAATAATTTGGAACACTCAGAATGGACATTTGCAACCGGCACAAACTGTATCTGTGTCTAACATATATTTTCTTTGTTTACTAACATCATATCGTCGTTACAGAGGTGAACAGCTTTATGTATTTGAAAATTTCATAAGCTCACTCACTTCTGATGCGATTGTGTAAATAGGAGAGTATAATAGTTTAGAGGAATTTTTTATTTTCTTTTTTGCTTTTAAATTTTGTAGCTTGTTGTAGTAAGTAAGTGTTTTTCTAATTTGTTTTCGGTTTCAGAGATTCTTTGGAATGATGAGAGGGGCTTGTGGTGCAAATGACCATCCAGATTCAAATATGTTTATTCAAATTTTTAAATTAGTTAGTACTTACTCGCTCATAAAACCTCCAAGAGGTTGTAATGTCGATAGTCACGAAATACTTTCGTCTTTAATTAACACCAAAGAAATTGTAACTAATTCAAATGAAAATGTAGCCCAATTTCAAAAGTCTCTAGATACAGTTATTGATAAATGCATATGGTTCGATGAAGTGTCATTTCCCGATCGAACTTTTCAGAATGATCACGATTACAATACTGAAGAATCATCAACTTTTGTGATAGCATATGTTGCAGGATATATGGCAAGAAAGTGCTATCGATTTACCAAGTGCCACGAATGCTTAAACTGCCTTAAATCTGCTGAACCAAAATTCAGAGATAAATTTACGCAGCTGTTATCAAAAGGTTACTTAACGTATCCATCTGACGCTCTATTTCACCTTATATGCACCCTTGAATCTGCATTTTTGGAAATTGTATCATCAAGCAATGAAATAAATAGTAATATTATTTTAGAAGTAGTGCAGAATCTTGAAGATAAGCAGTTGACTTTAATTGGTTGCAAAGTGCATGGGGCTGGTTTAACAGAAGCCGTCGTTAGATTTTTTGTCATTAATAGATTGTATTTTTTATGTAGAACCCTTAATGAAGCTAGGAGACTTAAGAAAGAGAAGACTAGAAAATTAAGAAAAGAGTCTAAATTATAATATTTGTTTATTTATTGATTTTGTATTTTCATGTTTTTTTTTAAATAAATTAAAGACAATGTCCTGACCTTTTGCTTCCTTTAAAATGTAGCCGAGAATAAAGAAAATAGTCTAAATTATAATATTTGTTTATTTATTGGTTTTGTATTTTGTTGTTTTTCTTTTAATAAATTAAAAACAATGTCCTGGCCATTTGCTTCCTTTGAAATGTAGCCGAGAATGGAACAACTGCGCCACCCAGCGACGCGCTCGGAACTTTAATTTAAGTTCTATTATAGGTACGCTTTGTTGATACGTCGTGTCGCCTCCTAGTATATAGTCCTCCGTAGTCAAAGCTAAGCATTGCAGAGTTAGAGGTTATGTATGAAAAAATAAAGTCATCAAAGAAATAAGTCGAAAATTAAAACTAATTAGAACAATGGATCATAATCGAAAATTTTTTTTGGATCAAATTAAAATTGTTCAAAAACAAACTGTTCAAACTCCAAGAAACACACATATGACCATATGATATGAAATGACATGAAATTATAATTATAGCCTTAAGAAAACACTCAGAACCGCGCTTTAAATACCTCGACCCGAATGCGCATGAATCGCCGGCTATTAACCATCACAAATAGGTGGGTGATAGAAGGAACACTCCGAGTGTCGCACCAATCATTTCTGAACGGCAATGCCGTCATAATTTTGGGACATCTTTTTGTTTCTGAACGGCAAGTGTGAAATTGGAATGACACTTGGATAACATTCTTTCGTTTTCTGAACGCACCCCTGGTGTGTTCTACGTTGGCGTTAAATCAAAATTTCTTTTTGGTAAAAAGCAGTTCTACAAAAATGAATAGAGGTTTATGCAGTAAAAAGTTGTTGGGTTTGAGAGCTATTAATAATAGCAATGTCTCTTCTAGATGATGACAAATTTGAAAATTTATCTAAAAAAAGCACGGTATTATACAGGGTGTCCAGAAACTCTCCTGACAAACGAAGACCGGAGATTCCTCAGATAATTTTAAGACAATTTAACCCAATTCACCCTAGTCTGAAAATGCTTCCTAAGGGAGTTAGAGTTCTTTGAAGATGGCGCCTTGTAATTAGTTTTTTTTTAAAGATCTCCCGAACGCTTCTATTTAGAAAAACAAAAACTGGAATGCTTATTTATCCTCCAGAGATGAGTCGATTCCATCAATTGCGAATTTCTAGTACCGGTCATAGGCGTCCGTTTTGGGTAGGTAAACGGTTATTTTAACGCATAACTTTTTTGTCTTTAACTTTTAAGCATTTGTGACACTAGATTATTAAATTTTCAGGTATTCTAGTACTAAAAGGTACTCTTACTTTAAGTCGGTAGGATACACAGTTTTCTAGAAAAATCAATTTTAAAATTTGTCGTTTTTTCGTCATTAAAATTCAATTTATTATGTACCTACTTATTTTTAGCGACGAAGTTGGCTAGGACTATCAAGGCATGGATGAAAATTAATTTAATAAATCATCTTTTGTTTCAATAAATGCAACACACAGTTCGTAAAAAAAGTTTGGGAAAAGAAGCAAAAATCAATTTGAAACAAAATTTTAGCTGAAGGTTTTTAAAAACAAAGTATTTATTACAATGGAACGAAACTAACAAAAAAAGAACAAGTATCAAAGGTAGATAGTTACAAAAGATGCTCGATGTGATGACCATTAGTCTCTATGCATAAATTTACCCTTTTGCTTAGAGAACGCCGAATTCTTGCAAAAATTCCAAAGTTATTTCAAAATGCGTTGCAAGCATCTTGTATCCTTAGCCAGAGTTGTGCACGATTTTGTATCGGAACGGAATAAACAAATGCTTTTATGTATCCCCAAACACAATAATCGCAAGGATTCAAATCCGGCGACCTTGCTGGCCAAGCAACTGGACCGTATATCTAAAAAAAAACATGTAGGGTATTACAGAGAATGAAATGGCATTAAAAATGATCATCAACCAACGTAACTTTAACAAACGATATAATAAATAAATACAAAATATAAATGTAACATCTAATTTAAATTGACGATGTAGCTGTAATCGCATTATAAATGAAAAACAGAGCCAAAACTTTTTTTTTAATTACATTCAGCATATGGGAAAGTATTGACTTCACAAGTTCATCGGTGGATTTGTATATTTCCACAAAAAATACGATACAGAACAAAGATCGCGTATGAAGTAGTTTTGTAATCTTTAGAAATTTGGTAAAATTTAGTTTCACTGAATAAGGAAGCTACTACATCCGGTCTCACCTGGTCGCTTATCTCCTTAGGGAATAAGACCTCAAACGAGATATGCTTCAAGATGATTTGTTGTTTTCACGAATGAATAAACTTTAGCTCTGTTCCAACATAAAATCACAAACAACTCTCAACCAATCAAATGTTGTAAAAAATTAATCAGAAACAAGTTTGTGATTTCTTTCAAACAATCAAATTTGTGACTTACAAATAAATTAGGTAATTTTTTATGATCAATAAAAGTAGCATATTTATATAGGTATTTACCCATTCAAATATAACACGATACATTTACATCGTCTCATGATAATGACAACCTCAAGAATGCGTGAATAGTTGGACATTAGTCGTCAAAACAAAACTATAAGGCATTCGTAAAGCTTAAAATATTGAATCCATAAAAGAATTCTTTGGCGATATATATCATCCACTGCACAATATTTACAAGATATTTCCTATTCCAGATTCAAGTACCTTCAAGGACTCCGTTAGAGATGTACTTTCAGTGGATATTTACAAGGGTTCACAACAGCAGAGGAAGAACAGTTTATAGAAGTATCCATGAAATTTATTGTTTAAATTGCAAGTCATGAGGATGACACTTCCAAGTGTTGGAATCAAACCTGATAGAACCAGATTTGTTTGTGAAATCCAGCAGCAACCTTCCCATTAATTTATTAAACGCACGATATAGTATTTTAGTGCTAACTAGGTTGAGAGTACAATGATTACAGTTTTGTAAGATTTCTTTTAAATTCCTATTAAAATATATAAGTATTTGGGCCATTACAGTTAATACAATAAATAATATTTTTTTAATAAAAGTTATTTGTTCTTTCTTTCCTGGCAGGTAATTTAAAAGATTTGATTCTTTAGGAATTTAGACTCCGAGAAAGTAGTGGCCTTTGAACAAAAAGTGGATGGTAAAATTAAAATATGGGGCTAATTCTTAAATTCATTCAAAATATGTATGTATTATGTATGTAAGTCATAAAGATAAAAGAAGCCGAACGTACTATCAGCATTTTGTTTATCAATAATAATAAATTGCACTACCTACGATTTTAATAATAGTTTTACTTGCTCTAATTTCAAAACAAACATAAAAACAGGCAGCTGTTTGATTATCATTCGTATTGGCAATTTATGAGTTTTATTTACATATTTATGCGACAATATTTCCGGCAGCTATCGCTAAACCGACAAGTTGCGAATTCGCGTTCATTCTATCTGTTCCCGCATATCTAAGCATTAAAGATTGAGCAATAGTTATAACACGTGCTATCTCAATCAGTGTTATAGAGATATCGATTACGGAATTTCAAGTGATTTTAGCACTCTCGCGTCTTGTGTTTATTTAGCTTGTATTTCTTGTCCCTTGAAATCGCATTTAAGTTGGAATAACCAGTCTTCAATACACAGTACCAGTAGAACTGTAACATTAATTTCGAATTCGATATCGTTTATTTAGTATTAACAAAAGTGTTAGTAATTTTATGATTTTATTGCGTTAGCATTTATGATGGCGTTATATTCCCGGTAATATTTTCTTTGTCGACAGCCATGTTTGCCAGAACGTTGAATGAGGATATGCACTCTTTGGAAAATACTCTTTATGCATTTGTGAAAATCGCTGATCGAGTAGAACTGTGTATGATTTATTTTTGTTCGATTCTTTCTGGAAATCATGTGTAAACAATTATTTATAAGTAATTTATTTGTACTTTAAACGATTATCGTCGTTTCGGGTAGAATACACTCCATGAACACACAACCAATAAAGTAATAAACATAATGCTTTTGTTATGATACGCCAGGGCCCGTAGATAAATATACTTACAGATAACTAATAAAGCACCGTACAGAGAATCACTGAGTCTTTTAAGAAGATTGCGAGCGACAAAAAAGCACGAAATAGGGGGCAGGCAAAAGAACGGCCGATTGGTTTTTCATACAGTTGAAATATGAAGTTTGCAGAACACTTATCAGCTCACATTACGCCAGAATGGAGAAAACAATATATACATTACGAGGTAAGAATATTATTCAACAGTATTTACATATTACAGATAATTTATTACTTACAAATACCGTCTACATTCCTGATACACAAACAGTCACTTCTGTAAACTAATCACTAGATTTTCGCACAAAATGGCTTTTTCTGTAAACGTTCTCTTCGAACGATTCGGGAGCACGACATCTGCCGAAGATTTTGTTACTACAAAAGGCGCAACATTTCAAATATACGATGAAATCTTGGATTAGGTATACATAATATGTATCTGTTAAAAAATATTATTTAATTTCTAGATTTTCAGTTCTCCGATCAAGTATTTACACTGATATTAGATAACTAGATGACAGTAGAATTTATTAATATATACTTACACATTAAGTTGCGTTTATAGAATATTTTTAATTCAAAATATATTTTAATATATATTTTTTTAAAGAAACGGAATATGGAATATGAACAATAGTAATTGCTAATTTTATTATTGATTTATAAAATTTAAGAGAACTAATATTTCTGTAGTTTGTGAAATTCATATAAATCGGTATTTTTCGCTAACTCGATTAGTATATTAGTATTATGATTATAACAAGTATGTTCTAATTAATTTTTTAAAAACTTAACTACAATTAAATTAGAGTAGTGATTACCTTTTATTACAGGCGCTTAATGAAATAAAATTTGGTTATTTAAATAACTGTTGATACATGTTTTACTATTGTGATCAATATTTTAACGCATTTTCTTTTGTGAAAAAAAATCATCTCGGTTTGAAGTTGAAACCAAACCATGAAATAATATAGAAATTAAAACGTTTCCATAATATAGATATTATCTTTGTCAATTAATGAAAACATAAAAATATTAACGAACTATTAATAGCACTGTAATAGTATATTATGCAATGAGCATTTAATGATAGCTATTAAGACACGAGTAAGAGAATTACAATACGAGGCGAAGCCGAGTATTGTAATGAATACGAGTGTCTTAATAGCCATTAAATGCGAGTTGCATACACTATTTTTTCTACGACCCCATAATAAAACATATTTTTTGAACAATCCATTTCATAAATTGAGCGTAAAATTTTCCGTACGTTTTTGCGAATTTGGCTGGTAATAAATTGTTCGTGGCTACTAAGGCTTGTTCCATAATTTCTGGTGGAGTCAATTATTACATTTCACTGTCATTATCCCTCATTTTTACCGTTTATATTTTCAAAAAAGCACAAATGTTAACTACTTACTTGTAAATTGCAGAGAACTGTAACATTTAATTAATTTTTATATCTGTCAGATATGCAGTCGCCATATTGAATATTGTTTGAATATTGGAATGTCGCATTCCTATTGGATATAAACTTGTATCGTAGTGAAAAATCTGTATTCCTATTGGATATAAACTTGTATCATAATGAAAATCTGTATCGTAATAATGGATATCATAAAGTACAGGTTTAGCGTATCTAGTAATACAATTAAAGTATGGGAGTAGAAAAAATATATTTGACAGGTTTTTTTTTGACAAATATTATCAGTACATAAAAAACTGAAATTGAATATCCTTGACAATTCGGCAAGTATATAAATGTAGTAGCACAATATATTTCTAAATTTTGAATGTTTGTTCATTAATTTACTGCATTATTCTTTTTCTTTATTTGTATTAGTTCCAGAATATTTCTGGTTTTGTTATTGTTTTTGCATAAAATATTGATTACATCAAATTTTATATAAAGAAAGGCAATAATGCAGTAAATGACTTACCTTTCAATAACTCACTGGAGACGCGTTACGTTCAGTTGCACGTCATCGATGACGTTTACATGTTGTCATAACTGCATTAGAGAAACTAAAAAAGTTACTTTGTTAAATTATACCTGAGGGCATTTATTTCATTAGCTTAAATAGAAGATTTAAAAATTGATCGTAATATACCCATTCATGGCAAATAAACACATAATTTCCGTTTCAATATTAAATTTCTTTATTACATATTTTTAATAGACTAATAGTTCAATTCGGTGTTGACAGATAAATCATATCTGTCAAAAAGACCTGCGTTGTGTATATTCTTCCTGTCAAATATTTCATGTTTATTTTTGCTTTGATATAAATTGTTTAAAAACAGTGCTTCTTAGAAGTGTATTTATTATTTATTTGCGTCCATTCAATATAATGCCGAAAGGTTTCTGTAAACAGTCGAGGCTTTTTACACACTTTCCTATAATCATGTGTTAAATTTAATGTGAATAGCGTAAGTATTGCTTATTTTAAATTATATTATGGATACGTAATGAAACATTTAAGGTTTTCGACAATCTAAATCAATATAATAAATAAGTTGAGAAAGACTGAAGTCTTAGAACATTTCAATTACTAAATATATTACGTTATAGTTATTGTATTGTGAATAATTTTTTCTTTGGTTATATCAAATGTCACTGATAGAAATAAAAATAGATCCGGCAACATATACAAGGCGAGTCGTCATGGATCTAGTATGACGTGCAACTGAATGTAACGCGTTTCCACTATACATTTATATACTTGATGGGTTGTCAAGGATAATCAATTTTAATTTTTTTTGTACTATACAATATTTGTTGTCAAGAAAGCAGAAAAAATGGGACGTTATCTATAAGTTTTATTTCTCGTCGAAAAGATGCTTTCAAGATGTCCTATATTTGGTTTGGGTTTGTCAGCGTAAACTAATGATTTTAAATAGCCCCTCACCTACTAAGATCAAAAGATTGAGGAAGCAGTAGCACGTCTTCCAATCGTGAAAACCTTATCAGGAAAAGGTCCCACAAGTGGATCAATTAAATTTTGGATTGCTCCATCTTATTGAAAGTAAGTTGCTCTGGTTTATACGACGGCGCAATCTTTTTAAAATTTCAGGGTGTTCTTACAGTTCCACGTTCGTTTAGGGTCAGACGATATATTTTTTCATAATAGAATCGATTAAGTATTGTAAAATTTGTTCGTCTAGGAAACAGTGTTGCGGCTGGTAACGTTTCCCTGTTAGCCAATATTAAAATGTCATCGGAGAAGCAAGCCGTAACAAATTTACCAGTTTTAGTAAAGTCATCGTATGTGAATATGCGATGTGTTCACAATCTTAGCGGACATCTTCAGGGATGTTGTTGCTCTTTGGATAACCTCAAATAGATTTACTGACACAGAATCAGCAACAGCCCTGAAGACGAAACCAAGAAGTGATACTCAACGACAACCGTGGAAGCCTACGATATAGACATACATATATAAAATTCAACTAACTACATAGAACGCGCCCTTTCGCCTTAAACAAATACTAACATTATTGATCTCAGTTGGAAAAAAAATAAGATGACGCAAATTCTTACTCTCTCGTTATTTCTGAACGATCCCTACGACCACCTGTTAATTCGTAATCGATTAAATATGACGGAGAACGTACCATGTCTTTACTATAAATGTACTTAAATACGTAGGGAGATTTTTATAGTATCTACCAAGCTATGAAGAAAAGTAATATTTTATTTTTCAACACATGAGCTATTAACGGTCACATATTTATTCTATCGATTTTCCAATAAGACTATGCCTTCATAAAAAAAACCTCACTGGACCCACTCCATGTCACGTCGAAAATTTGATTACTCTTCTATATTCTACCTGACATTTACTCATTTTTTGTTAGTGAACCAGATTTTGTCAGTAAACATCAAAATGTCGCAGCGACTTTATAGAAAAAGTTTGCGATCGTCACCTGCCTTCGTAGATAACATAAAAATCTTCCCTGGTACATACATAAAACTTATGAGTGTTGATGAGTTTTCTTAGTGAATATGTACAGTTACGGATAAAAAAAGTGGGACAGTTTTTTTGCGTAATGTACTGCGATTTTGAAACGCGAACGTCAATAACTGATGTCAGAAAAATTGGTTAAATTATTGTCAGAAAACACAAAGCAAGACGGAAATGGACTAATAATAGTTTATTCAAAATCGCATTTTCTCTTAAGTATTTTATTAATATACGAGGGCGTATTTTTATGTTATCTACCTAGCCATGAAAAAAAGCACATAAGAGAACAAAAAAAATATTTTTCTACATAACTCCCTTCAATACTAATACACTTATTCCATCTTTTTTCCAGTTGCCCTATACCCTCAGAAAAAAATTGCTTCGGTAACCCCGCAAAATATTCTTCAACAGCTTCTTTGAGTTCTTCATCAGAAGCAAAACGCTTTCCTCTGAGATGCTTTTTTAAATATTTGAAGAAGAAGAGGTCTGACGGAGCTAGGTCGGGGCTATAAGGTGGATGCCTTAACTCTATAAACCCACAGTCATTGATTATCTGCTGAACTTTGTTTGCCTTATGAACCCGACAATTGTCGTGCAGCAACAAGTTTTTTTGTGGGTAAGAATGCGGGCGGTTTTCCTCCAGAGCAGTTTTTAAATATTTAATTGTGTTTCCGTAGGCGTCTCCATTTATGGTAGACCCTCTCGGCATATATTCAATAAGCAAAACTCCTTCAGCATCCCACAAAACAGTTGCCATCAGTTTTTTTTTCCAGAAAATTGTGTCTTGGCCTTTTTTGGTGGAGGAGAGTCCTTATGAACCCACTGCATGGATTCTTGTTTAGTAGGAGGGTCCCAGTAATATACCCAAGTCCCATCCCCGGTAATAATTCGAGATAAAAATGTTTTGTCCCTCTCCAACTTGACCAAATTTTCTTGAGAAACTTCTTTTCTGCACAGTTTTTGTTCAGGTGTAAGCAATCTGGGTATCCACCGTGCAGACACCTTCTTCATACCCAAATCGTCATGCAAAATTTTGAGAACACTAATTTCGGATATACAAACTTCATTGGCAATGACAGAGATCTTTACACGCCGATCTTTCAGTACCAAATTTTCGACTTTTCGCACAATGTTTTCAGTTCGAGCTTTAACGGGTCTTCCGGACTTTGGGTCATCATTGATTGACTCTCGGCCCCATCGAAAGAGTTTAGACCAATATTTTACCTGGAAATAAGATGGTGTATCTTCCCCATACACAGCACCCATTCTTTCATGAATTGCTTTTGGACCATTGCCTTCCTTTGTCAGGAACTTTATTACGCAGCGATGTTCAACTTTAGTTTCACTCATTTTATCGAGAAATGGACCGTCTCAAATCTCTATACACAGCGTAAACTAAACACAACTTAGCACATGTACTTCTAACAGTGACAGCAATTTTTCAATAATTTGTTTGACATCGTCACTCTTTTGTTTCATGACTAGGTAGATATCATAAAAATACGCCCTCGTAGTAGAGTCCCGCTATAGTGAACGTTATTAGCCAAGCCCCTGTTCACTAAATCGGATTGTTCATTAAATAGAGGTTTATAAAAATCAAATACAAATACATATATGCAATCAAACTTTATTTAAATAATCTTACTTTTACTATAATAAGTAATAATATAATTTGGCAATAATACGCATATTTGGCAATAATATGTATAATAATAATAATACATTTTTATATTAAAAACTTATTAACTTATAATTGGTGGTTTAAAATACGTAGTTATTTTTGATTGTTCTAACTTTTTCTTTACTTTAATTTCAATTAATTTACTTCTTAAACTATGCAGAGTTAGTAAATGTGAAAATTCAACATTCTCCTCATTTTCTTCCACACACTGAATAAGATCATTAACAGATTTAAGAGCATGATTTGTCGAAATTAATTTGTCGTCATTGGTGATATTACGCATTAACAAATGACTATTGTTGTCTTCTTCCGAATCACTTTTATCAATAACATCTACCTCAGTGGCTTCTTGTAATATGTCATTATTCCATTCATCAATGTCAGCATCATTAAAATGAGTCTAAAAAAATATCAATTTTATAATTAAAATTTACTTAGCAACTTTTTACTTACATTTGAAGTAATATTTTGTACAATATGTCGTATATATTGATTTGCTTTAAAGGCTTCGTCGTTAATTAAACGAGAGCGTAAAACGCTTAGTGGAATATTTTCCTGATCATCATCATCAATGTGTAAAATATTATTCCAGCACTTCTTTATAACTGCAGTATTTACATTATTCCAAGCCATAGCTATATTTAAAACAGCATCTCTCAGAGAATAGTTTTTCAATGTTTCACTAAACTTGTTTGTCTTCTGATAACAAATCGGTCAATAAATTTTTTCGATAAAATAATATTGTAATTCTGATGGCATTTTGATCCGTGGGTTGGATTAAGAGTGTCACATTTGGTGGCATATACATAATAGAGATCAATCCATTGGAACTTCTTAAGTCTGACTCAGGTGGATGGCTAGGGGCGTTATCTAATAATAATAAGGCCTTAATCGGTAATTGTTGGTTTTGTAACCTAAAAAGTAAAATGAAGTGTTCTGGAACAAACATTTCATGAAACCATCCTTTAAGAATGGTGGTGGTCATCCATCTGCCTTAGAATGCTTGTAATGTACTGGACAGCTAAAATTTCGAAATGATCGGGGTTTCTTTTCCTATTATTAAAGGTTTTAATATGTGTTTTCCGGACGCGTTTGCTCAGGCCAAAAAAGTTAATCTTTGTTTTTCTGTTTTTCTACCAGGTGCATTTTTCTCCATGTTAGATACATACGTCTTATCGTGTAGTAGTTTCAAATAAAGACCTGATTCGTCCGCATTATAAATTTGTTCCGGTAACAGGTCAAGATCTTTAATTGAATTCTTCAATGTTTCCTTGAATGGATCAACTAATTCTTGTTGTGATGATAATTTCTCTCCTGAAATCTTTAAAAACCTTACGTTGTACCGTCTTTTGAATCTATTAAGCCATCGATTACTTGCAATAAATGTTGACGATTCATCGATTGATTTTTGCAAATTTATAGCTTTTTGTTTTAACATTAATCCACTAACGGGAATATTTCTCTCTCGCAATGAAATAAACCACTTGTACAGTGCCTTTTCCATTTTTGAATATGTAGATTTTTTTAATGTTTTAAATTTACGTATACCATCAACATTTTGATTAGTTTTTCTTAAAATTAACGTTCGCCTCTTCTTTATAGCACATATTGTAGATTTAGCCGCTCCAAATTGTTTAGCTAAATCTGTTACACATCTACCTTTACTTAAGCTTTCCAATATCTCTAATTTCTCGCTCAGTTTTAAATGTTTCCTATTATTCGACATTATTTTAAACTCTTACATACATATACATAATAATAACACTTCTTATAACACGACGCACCATGTATCACTGCCCTGAGTTTTTTAATGGACCGCTCAAACACACCGTCCTCATACAAATCGAATAGAAGAATGTACTAAGTTTAGGGTAATTACCAAACTACCAAAGAAAGCAATTCACTCTACCGGGGTTTCCCCTGTTCACTAAATCGAATCCCAATGTAAATTTTTCGGTGTTCACTATTTCGGCTAGTTCACTACAGCGAGAGTTCACTCAAGCGGGAATCGTCCTTGCAGTCTAAGTAATAAGGAAATAACCTTCACCACAGATTTGCCAAAAATTATTTGAATATTGAATGAGATTTAATATAGTTGACATAGTGTCATACGTTTCTTTTGTATTTGTAAAATGAGCCATTAGAATTGATGGTTTCGAGTTATCATTATAAAGTAAAACGGCTTTGAGACATGTTTTCGATGAGTCGATAAACAATCGCCATTCTGCAAGGTTATATTTAATACTCATTTCACAAAAATGTTGATTTACAGTAACAGAAATGTCTTTCAACTTTGTAAAATGAACTGAATTTTTCGTGACGATTCTTCAATACAGAGATTCTTGTAGTGGGATGTAAAAGATTCCATTATTTTAATCGATATCCCAAAATTTGTGAGTTTTTTTGGTTAAACCCAAATCCCGTATCAAATCATTCATATCTGATTGAGTAACGGGATGTGGTTCGTCAGAAGGAACATACGTCAGATCACTTAAAAATGACAAAGGTTGCAGAAGAATATGAATGCATTGGAGTTGGAAGCTCACAATCAGTTCTTTTCAACGGTTTGCTTACAGATGGAATCTGGATATATTACTTTGTGTTTATTTCTTTTTAAAAACCCTGCAATTTTTACAAGACAGAAGTAACTGTCCGTAGCGTGATCTACTAATTCACGCCAAATCATTAGCCTTTCTGACAGGACTTCAGAAGAATTCTTGTTTTTGTCTCACTGAGTTAATTTGACATAACACGAAGTACAGCATATATGTGCTACCCGTGTTTTGTCGTGATTATTAATTTTGAAGCCAAAGTATTGTTCATAACATCTTTGAATTAATTAACTTAGAGGCTTTTTTGCGATTTTGTAACATATAATGCACAAACATAACAAAAACCGTCCGGAAATTTTTTACAGCCTCTTTCACGGTTTTCCATTCTTGAAAATCACACGCAACACAACGTGTGGAACACTGCTTCAAAATTTCTTAGCTAAGTGACAATTCAGTGACATTTCGTTTGCCTCTTGCCAGACCGCCACAGCAACTAATCAATAAATGAATCACTAGGTCGGCTGCAACCTTCATATATGCACGTATCAATTAGTTTCCGTTTTAGTATATTGCGCGTTGACTAATATTTTAGAATTTGCTACTTATCTCTGGAATGTGTGCCGTCGTATCCTTTGTAGTGTCGCTGTTCTTCACGGTATAGCCGCGACAATGCTCGTGCTTGTTGCAATTTTAAATTTTACGCTAATCTTAGTGAAAACAGATAAAAATTTGATTTTGAAAATGTCACTTGTACCCTATATTAGAGTACAAGTCTTTATATTTAAAACAATGCAAAATACTAAAATTTTAGACTGATTTATAATATACCTATACAATATTTCCGAAAATATGTATTCATATTTTTCATAATGAATTTTGATCACGAAGTGGATTGTTTCGTGCGTTTTGGTATACCTAAGGAGAAAATATTTCAAGCAGGGAGCTTGAAATATTTTCTCCTTAGGTATACTACAACGCACGAAACAATCCACTTCGTGATCAAAATTACTTTGAGTAAATTAACTAGATTTTTGTCAAAAATAAAGCAGTATTTTCTGTGGGTAGGCATCGTTAGTTGGAAAAAGAACTTTTAGTGATAAATAGGGCGCGGAATCGAGCGAGTCATGACTCATCGCCCATGGGCGCACTATTGAAATGTTGTATTTTTAAAGAGGTTTTTTTTTTATATAATTGGATAACAATTGGCTGGTAATCTATAAAATACAAAATACCTTATTATTTGTTCATTTTCTCTTCTGTAACACTTGTTTTCTTTGAAATAAGTACCTACGTCTTTGTAGATAGAAAACGTCCTTTTTACATCGCAACTGGTTATATATATGTGCGCACTGGAAATATTCTTTTATTTCAGCGTATTTAGCATACACAATTGCCGCAATGTTATTAAATCTGGATTTATATTAAAAACTGCGTCTAACTTTTGTCGAAGGCCACATCCAAAGTCACTTGGAATACTTTTGAAATTATTAATAGCCACATCTAATGTGGTTAATCCATTTTACTTTCTTATACGTAGTATAAGGAAGTATTGTGATGATGAAAATTTTCGACCTCGAGATTTTTGCAGATGTCCACGTTTTGAGGTCCCCTGATACCAAAAAAGTGGTTTTTAAAAAATGTCTGTGTTTCTCTCTCTCTGTGTGTGTGTGACCACGATAGCGGTCAAACCGCTGTAGATATCAATTCCAAATTTTGTATTTACGAATATAATCTCCCTCTTGAGAACTGATTAGAGTTTGAGCAAAATCGGCAGACCGGAAGTAGTAGTTTACTTCAGTGAAAAAATCGAATTTTGCAAATATTTCGTCAATTACTAAGTTTAAACAAATTTATAAAGAATTCAAATGTACTCAAAATTAAATTTGAGAAAAATTGTTTTAATAAAGTTTTTCGAAATTCCTACCGGAAGTAGGTCTTTTACTCTTATCGAAAATCAGTTTTTTGCGAATATCTCGCAAGTCATGCTTTCTAGGCAGGTACATTACGAGTATAAAAGTATTTAGAACATACTTTTAAATATTTTTTGTATAAAAAAAATTTCAAAATTCAGACCGGAAGTACCACTTTTACTCTTAGCGAATAGCGATTTTTTGCAAATATGTCGTAAATTATGCATTCTATATATATTTATGTAGAGTACAAAAGTATTTAGAGTTGGATTTGGAATATTTTTTGTATAAATGAAATTTCAAAATTCGGACCGGAAGTAACACTTTCATACGTATAAGAAAGTCGTGTGGTGGCCACACCTCATTTTTTACTTTCTTATACGTAGTATAAGGAAGTATTGTGATGATGAAAATTTTCGACCTCGAGATTTTTGCAGATCTTCACGTTTTGAAGTCCCCTGATACCGAAAAAGTGGTTTGTAAAAAATGTCTCTCTCTGTGTGTGTCAGTGTGTGTGTGTGTGTGTGTGTGTGTGTGTGTGTGTGTGTGTGTGTGTGTGTGTGTGTGTGACCACGATAGCGGTCAAACCGCTATAGCTACCAATTCCAAATTTTGTATTTACGTGTATAATCTCCCTCTTGAGATCTCATTAGTTTTTCAGCAAAATCGGTAGACCGGAAGTAGCAGTTTACTTCAGCGAAAAAATCGAATTTTGCCAATATTTCGTCAACTACCAAGTTTAGACAAATTTATAAAGAATTCATATATACTTAAAATTAAAATTGAAAATAACTTTATTTAAAAAGTTGTTCGAAATTCCTACCGGAAGTAGGTCTTTTAATCTTATCGAAAATCTGTTTTTTGCCAATATTTCGCAAGTCATTCTTTTTAGACAAGTACGTTACGGGTACAAAAGTATTTAAAACATAATTTTCAGTATCTTTTGTATAACAAAAATTTCAAAATTCAGACCGGAAGTACCACTTTTACTCTTATCGAATAGCGATTTTTTGCAAATATGTCGTAAGTTATGCATTCTATATATATTTATCAAGACTACAAAAGTATTTAGAACTGGATTTGCAATATTTTTTGTATATGTGAAATTTCAAAATTCGGACCGGAAGCAGCACTTTTACTCTTAGCGAGTAGCACTTTTTTGATAATATCTTGCAAAGTATGCATTCTATAGAGATTTATTAAGGGAATAGAAGTACTTAGAATAGGATTTTAAATAATTTTTATATAAAAAACTTTTAAAACTCTATAAGTTGAAACGCTCATACGTATAAGATTGTCGTGTGGTGGTCACACCTCATTTTTTAATTTGAGATTCGATTAGTTTAGGCAAATTTCTAAAATGTTCCTGACGGAATAACAACTGATTTTTTAAATTTGGGATTTGTGTTAGTTTATTGTACTCAGAAATACTTCGAGCATCGTCATTTAAACATGTAACGAAATTTTGTAAACTATCGAAATTCTCTGCATATTATTATTATTACTTTCTACTAAAACACAACAGTATTTTACTTGATAATTAGTTGTTTTTTCAATATTTGAACTATACAAATATTGACGCAAAGCATTTTTATTGGAAATTTCATTATAGTTTCTTTTAAATTACTTATCCTCCTAGCCGTGTGTACATGTGAAATTCTAATTATTTTTAAAATTATCTATTTAGAAATTGTAAATGTTTTTTTATTTTACTTCTACTATGTATGACATTATTTATATTAGACAGTTGCTTCTTTTATATGAACATCACCGTTCTCGAGAAGAGAGTAGCTTCAAGAAATCATAAAAAGTTTGTTTCGGTGCCGAACTGTTTACTTAATATAGTCCCAGTAAATTTCTACACGCCTTTTTTTCGAACAGCTAGCATTTTTTCCAAATACCTCCAAACATTTGGAGCGCAAAGTTTTGGTTAATACGGTGCAGTTTTCATCCACCCAGTCACATATTAGTTCTTTTTCCTTAATCGTTAATATTTGTGGACGACGTCCTTTGGGTTTTTTATTCATTCTGTCTTCATTTTTGTATACCTTAACAATTTTTCGAACCGTATCGTATTTAACATCAAACGTTGTACTTAAATTTTTCAAAGTCTCACCTCTGTAAAACGCTTCTATTATTAAACGTCTTCGTTCGTTACTGATTTTATCGTAAACCATACTTTTTAAATGTACTAGTGTCAGCAAAATGAAACGAGCTGACAGCGACCGTCCTTTCTTTTGATCATAGCGGACTTTCTTTTGAATAATAGAAGATTGGAGATTAGAAATGTCATGTTGACATCCGAACTTTCTACTGACGATATCGGAATTACTTATGAATACAGCGGAAAATCAATTGATTTGGACTGTAATTTAGGTTTTTGTGCTGCTGCATGACAACGCAGCTCAAGCTCTTTAACACGTCGGCGACCAGGGGTGCGTTCAGAAAAGGAAAGAATGTTATCCAAGTGTCACTCCAATTTCACACTTGCCGTTCAGAAACAAAAAGATGTCCCAAAATTATGACGTCATTGCCGTTCAGAAATGATTGGTGCGACACTCGGAGTGTTCCTTCTATCACCCACCTACTTGTGATGGTTAATAGCGGGCGATTCATGGGCATTCGGGTCGGGGTATTTAAAGCGCGGTTCTGAGTGTTTTTTAAGGCTATAATTTCATGTCATTACATATCATATGGTCATATGTGTGTTTCATATGGTCATCAGTTTGTTTTTGGACAATTTTAATTTGATCCAAATTTTTTTTTCGATTATGATCCATTGTTCTAATTTGTTTAAATTTTCCAATTATTTCAGTGATGACTTTATATCTTCATACATAACCTCTAACTCTGCAATGCTTAGCTTTGACCTTTAACTTTTGCCACAAACTAACTCGACTCACTACGGCGGCGTTCAGAATTGTAAAGCGCTCCAAGTTTACCAAACCAAGTGGATGACGTCATAAAATATGACCCGACCATGCCAGTATCCTATCCAACATTTCTGAACGCACCCCAGTACGAGTAGACCCAGGAAAATTTATATCTTCAACGGCCTGAATCACTGTTGAAAATGGATTCCCATTTAACACACCAAAGCCAAATATTGTTCTGCAGCTCAAATTCTTTTACGCATTGATCCTGGATTTCTGTTTATATTTGCAGAATCTCTCCATTTCCTGACAATTTTAAACACTGTATTTTGTGCTAAATTGTAGCGGAATCTGCCTAATACATTGTCCGTTTTCTGCATTAGCAGTTATTCTCGCTTTATCAACAATATTAACTTGTGGAATTTTTACGAAAAAACGTATTGTTGACAAGTTGATGATGACATTTATGAATTTATGACTACTATGTCCTATTCAGTAAAATTTTAAAAGCCAGCAATAACAACTAAAATAAAGCAAAATTTGATGTAAGAGTTGTCACACTTTTTTCTGTCCGTAACTGTACGTTCTACTAATTACACGTATGCAATGAAATTGTGACACATTTTTAAAAAATAAACAGTGATAATTTTATTTGCATTAGACGTTTTTGTCGGTAAAATTAAAAAATTTAAAAGAATAATTTTGTCAAAGCGTGATAATCAGCTAGTAAGAGTATGATCTGAGAGTATATTTTATACATGGGTTTAGTTGCTTTTTTCATACTATTTGTCTTACCTAACTCTATTTATGAATTAGAGTGATTTACATATACGCATTACCTTGCTCAAGAATTACTTGCTAATGAGATTACTGCGTTATTCTGGACATTTAGTATGTATATGACTCTATTTAATAATATATTACCATTGTCTTATTAGCACTATATTCATACTTATGGTTCATTGTTCTAATTTAAGTGAACAGAATAGAGTTATTTATTGTGTTCTTGTTCTTTCTTCCTACTTATCGATCGGCCATTTACATTTTAGCGAATTTTACGTTTACATTTTCTGCCACAGTTTGAATTCAACTATGGACTTATGTGGATAAGAAACGTAAAACTGCAACGTTGCCTCACGAGTTCCTGAATAATGACCATGTTATTTCTAATCCTTTCGATGTTGCCAATGCATTTGCTGACTACTTTCAATCGTCATTCGTGAAGCACTCAGACACCTCATCTCACATGGGATCGTGATGATAATTGTGATATTCTCAGTGTTATTTCTCTTTAGGAGTATAAGGTTTACAAAACCCTTAAGAGTCTCAAAGGCAACGCAGCGCTGGCCCTGACGGTGCTTTCTCTTTAGTCTGAGAGATTGTGCTTTGGTTTTGGCAAAGCTTATAGGGCTTTGAGAGGCATATTAAATATTGTTAAGCTTGCATAACACTTTCTCTTTTAATTATTGACATGCTATGTTCTGGCATATAAATAGTTGAATCAAATTACATGTCGAGGCAGTAAAATTCCAAATTTCAACCGACATGCGTCAATAATTTAAAACATGGCGTCAAATTTAAGATGCAAAATTTTATCTGTCAAGTAATATCACCTACAAAAGCTATTTCAGGACTGTCACAGATAATAATAGGTTTGTTTTTGTTTCGCTAAGAACGATTCCAAAACAGTTCACGTCATGCGCAGAAATATGTTAAGTGTTCGGGTTTCCGGAACTGTTCTGGAACTAAAAATTTCGTGTTTTGGTTTCTGATTGTCAGTTCTAGAACTGTAGAACTAATTCAGGATAAAGGCATCGAATCGTTCGGAACCGTTCCCAGACCGTTCCGAACGGTGTACTATGACGCATACAGTTCTGCGCAGTAACAGAACTGTGTTAGAACCGTTCGTAATATTAAACCCGAACAAACCTAATATTAACAGTTTTTGACTTAGTCATAATCATAGATAAAAGAAAGGGTATTATAGTGGTTTACTCTCTCACTAAAAAGTGAACCAAACATAAGCACCATCTGTACTTCCCTCCCGGGTACTTTTGGTAGAATTCATCGTAGGAATCTGTAGAGAATGATAACTCTCTAATGAGCGGGAACTTTAAAATTTCTTGATTGTAAATTAAGTATTGAAGTATGAAATTCATGTGAAAATTTGCATCATTATGTGTCTGCAACATTAGACGTCAAAATATTTGATGCTAATTTTACATGAAAAACAAATTAGTTCGTAATGATAGCGAAGTATCGTAAAATATTTTCTGTATCTAAACAGATTAAAACAAATGTATTTTTATCTATAAGTATTATATATTTAGTAAATCATATACAAAAAATAACATTACCTATACCTTATAACTGCAATATATTTAATATGATTAAGAAACTGTTACATTTTTTAATACTATAAATGACACTTACAAATACATGACACATACTGAATTTCACTGGGACTTGCTTGTGAGGTGGACGGTAACGCCTGTACAGTTCTGTGCAATAAAATAGCGTACACGTCTTATTGCTAATTTTGACATTATTTTGCCATTGTGAAAATCGCTTAAGTTAAGTATGACAAATTGAATTATAGCATCAATTCAATATGTCATACATGACAGATATTCAAACAAAAGTCATATTTACATAATCGTATAATAAAAGTATGCCAGTTTATTGCACAGAATTGTACATCCATATTTTCTAAAGTAGTATCATCGGTTTGCTGTTTCGAAATGCACTTGTGGAGAAGAATTAACGTATTTAACAATGACAGTTACTCACAATATTGCAAATGGCGGAGAAAAATCACATGACAACAACAACTCTAACAAAATTCACCAACGCAGCCAACTATATTAAGAGTTATGTTTTCGATCCTGTATAAAGTGCTGCCCTCTAAGAAACTCTCACTTAACCAAAACCCCTGGTCATAATTACCTTTTGATGTTTGTTCTAACTGTCATCCAAACGTCTGTACATATGGATGTACCTACGAGGACAGAATAGAACAGGAGAAAGTCTCCTTAATAACAATATTTGTCCAAAGTGGTAACTCAATATGGCCGCCGCAATGCATAAGCGTGCATAAACATTTTGTATAGGGTATATGTACACTTCCTATGTTCTCGATAATCATTCAAAATAGGTTCTTAGTCCAATAATAATTAAAGTAATATCGTGAGTGCATTATTTTTTCAATCCATTTATTCTTTTTAATATAGTAACATTTATTCTAACTGTATTAAAGAAAACATAAAAAAAATATGCCTAGAATATGTATGTTACGCCACTGAACACATAATCAAACATACCGGATATATGACAAGTTATTCAAATTACTCATTTTATAAATTATGATTGGTCAATATTGCCATAACTGACCTGTCTTAATGTGGTAACTTCCGTCTAAATAATACCTATTCCCCCACCAGTTTATTATCTCTTCTGTTCTATTCTTTCCTCGTATGGATGTACAGACGTTAAATTGTCAACATTTCTTGTCTGCTACATGGAATAGGCACGCATCGCCGCCATTTGCACCTTAGCGATTTTTACATTTTCCATCCCTGCGTGAATTCAAATTAATTGTCAAATTTGACATTAGAATTCCATAGGCGCAGTTTAAAGGGTTTTCTAACAGTGATTTTTAAAATTATCCATATAAGCTATGCCTTATTCAAAAAAGAGAGAAACGAAATTCCGAACAGACCACCAGTCCAAATTACAACCTATAACTCGTGAAATCAATCTTAGGCGTTAAAATTAAATTTAAATATCTGTCTGGTATATGAAATCTGTATCAAAATAAATTGTATATTGATTCCTCAAAGATAAATCCACAGTTAAGGCAACAGAATGGTAAATGTAGTAGTTACAACACTTGAAAGTAAGCAAATTTGTCCAGTAAACAAACAATATCAAAGATGTCAAAATATTTGACAATTGATAGCAAAAAGGTAACCTAGTAGTACGGTGTTATTTCGCCTTGCTGTCAACCAATAAGAATAAACTCTCACTTGGGTCTGTTCAGAATGTCGTCTCTCTCTTTTTGGAATAAGGTGTAATCAACCTTAATATTATACGAATTGGAAATTACGGGTTATTTATCCTATTTCATAATATTGGCAATGACAGTTGCATGTAAACATTATCATATAAAGTGACGTTTATATTGTAAATTAAATGTTTAAGCGGGCCTATGATCGAAGAACAAAGAAAAGAGACGTTTCCAAGTTGCTGACTTCATAACAAGAAAATTTCTAAATCGCAAAGCGTAGATTAATTACACACCCATTATTTATAAAAAAGTAATATTTAATTTGCAAGTGGCTTTCATATAGTATTTTACTAGCGGAAATTATATATCCTGAAATATCAATTAACTAGCTTAATTTTATTGTTCTGAAACTTTTTCGATTGATGGGAATTTGTAGTGGCATTGAATCGACATCTTTAGTTCCTACTTTGGCCGTGTCGGTTGCCCAAACGATTCAACTATATCAGCATTTGGCATTACATGATTCTATCTATAATTAGGTACTTGTTTGTTGATTAGTGTAATAGATAAACAAATAAATATACCGTGGTTTTTTTTTATCACTGAACATAGCACACGATAACACCTATGTTCAGTTTTAAAATAAACGCGTCAATGCATGGAACATTATGCAACCAACATTGCGTTATGTAACGAACATCGGTCAATTATTAGTTTTGACAAACGTCAAAATCAATGTCATAACAGAAATGACATTTTGAATATTTCAATATTTCACATTTGTATTCACCTTATTTAAAAAATGTATACAAAAGATGATAAAATAGAAATTTTAAACTGGTATAAAGCTGGAAACAGTTTAAGGAAAGTGCGGGATCTGTTTTCTGACAAATATCCTGACAAACCCATCGGAATAATTCAGGCGATTAGTAGGAAATTTGATTCTGATGGCTGTATAATAAATACTCACAGAAAGAAAATTAAAACTCCTCACATTCTAACAGAAGCATTAAAATTAAATGTGTTATGTTACATTGAAGAAAGCCCCACTACACCATAAGTAAATTAGCACAACAATTTAATATTTCGAAGACATCTATATTTAAAATTCTCAAAGAGTACAAATACAAATCTTACAAGTTTTCAAATCACCAACAATTATTTGACGAAGATAAAATAAGACGTGTTGATTTTTGCGAAATACTATGTAATTCATTAAATAAAAATGATAATATGTTGAAGAAAATACTTTTCACTGATAAAGCGTCTTTTACATTAAATGGTTCTGTTAATTCTCAAAATTATCGCACCTTATTTCACTAAATCAATGACTTCATTTTACATTATTAGGTACTGGTCACGGACGAATGATCATATTCAAAATTTAACACATACACAGTATAACGCTAGAGTTAATGTATTGGCAGGTATTATCGGCACTGAACTTGTGGCACCATATTTTATTGATACAAATTTTAATTCCAATAAGTTCTTGAAATTACTTCGTACACGAATTGTTCCTCGAATTGAAAATTTAAACATTGAGAATCCCTGGTTTCAAATGGATGGAGCCCCAATTCATTCAACTGCAGCAATTAAAAATTTTCTGAATTCAAGTTTTCCTGGTCGATGGATAGGGAGGCGTGGTCCGATAGTTTGGCCGCCCCGTTCGCCAGATTTATCGCCAAATGACGTTTTTCTTTGGGGATAACTTAAATCTAAAATTTATAATAATGTAATTTTAACTAATATTGAAGGTTTAAAAGCACGCATAAGTACATCCTGCGACGAATTACAAACCAAACCGGATTTTAAAATCACTCTTTGCAAGAATTTCATAATGGACTCGCATATTGTATGGAATGTGTTTCGAACATTTGTTAAAAAGTTAAAGCATTTTAAATAAAAATAAATTATTTTTTTTCAATGTGTCTTAAAATTCATTATAATAAGTGTTAAATAAATTTAATATACTAATTTTCACCCTTTGTTGACACTGACAACTAAAATGCCTTATTATGACAAGTGATGACACTCGCAATTATCGCAATGTTGGTTGCATAGTGTTCCATGCATTGACACGTTTATTTTAAAACTGAACATAGTTGTTATTATGTACTATGTTCAGTGATTAAAAAAACTCACGGTATATTTAAAAGTGTTCATATTATTTTGTAATGAACTGTTACTATTCATAAGAATCTCGTAATTGTTTCAAGCAATGTTCGTAACAAAACTCAATTATAATTGTCTAGAGTCTAGAACAATGTACGCCTGTATGTATGTATATAAATATGTAATATCATAATTCGTCTGGCGTTAAAATTTGTTGACTAGACGAAATCGAAATTGTGACCAGTCATCCTATAAATACAAAATAATCTAAAAATATTTATATTCGTCGCTTTAGTTGCATTGATACAAACAAACGTACGAACACGTTTTTTTCTAATATAGTGACGGAAATCCGAGCGAGAACTTGTAATGTTTATTCAAGTCGCTCCAAAACCAACAACGTGTTGAAAATAATTGGGGTACACTATTAATATATGTAATAAATATTTATTTGGTAACTGCCCTGAAAATTATTTTAATACAAGAGTCAATAAACTATTTAACACAGCAGTATCTGGGGTTTATTTTAATACTGGACCGCGTTTTTTCTTATTAAATATTTGTATACCGGGTGTCAACGAGATCATGCATCAGCTCGCCATTTAATACCTAAAATAAAACTTTGAAACTTGGACCACATGTACGACTGATTGGTGCGCTTATTCGGGTGCACCACTTTTTGGTTTTTTTTTATAGCATTTCCGGTTTAATCGGAAGTTAGGTTAATTTTGAATTATTAAATCCAACATTCTATATTCTGTTTATATTAGGTTTCTACTGAAAATCTGCCATCCAGTACAGGTTAACTTTTGACATTTCTGTCAAAGATGGCGGTATTAAATTTATCTATTAAAGTGAAACTGCTTCGTAATAATTGTCGGAACACAAAAACCACCAAAAGTGGCGTTGGAAACAATTACGTCACTTATTTTTGACATTTACTCGCATTTGCGAAGGAAACATTTATTTCACCTTGAAATTACTACAGAAAATAAGATTTGTTTTGAATTTTCAAATGCCGGGTTCTCGTATTTTTTATTGCACTGTTATAATTAGCATAATTTTAGCTTTTAATGGATATACAATATGCTGTGATTTATTGGTAGATAAATAGTAGAAAATCTAAAATGTTTCAAAATTAATTAGACCGGAAGTCCTATAAAAAACTGAGTGCACTCGAATAAGCCCATCAATCACTCATATACTTATATGGTCCAAGTTTCAAAGAAAAAAATGAGGTGTGGACACCACACGACTTTCTTATACGTATGAAAGTGTTACTTCCGGTCCGAATTTTGAAATTTCATTTATACAAAAAATATTCCAAATCCAACTCTAAATACTTTTGTACTCTTCATAAATATATATAGAATGCATAATTTACGACATATTTGCAAAAAATCGCTATTCGATAAGAGTAAAAGTGGTACTTCCGGTCTAAATTTTGAAATTTTTTTTATACAAAAGATATTTAAAAGTATGTTCTAAATACTTTTATACTCGTAATGTACCTGCCTAGAAAGCATGACTTGCAAAAAACTGATTTTCGATAAGAGTAAAAGACCTACTTCCGGTAGGAATTTCGAAAAACTTTATTAAAACAATTTTTCTCAAATTTAATTTTGAGTACATTTGAATTCTCTATAAATTTGTTTAAACTAAATATTTGCAAAATTCGATTTTTTCACTGAAGTAAACTACTACTTCCGGTCTGCCGATGTTGCTCAAAATCTAATCAGTTCTCAAGAGGGAGATTATATTCGTAAATACAAAATTTGGAATTGATATCTACAGCGGTTTGACCGCTATCGTGGTCACACACACACAGACACACACAGACACACACAGACACACAGACACACACACACAGACACACAGACATTTTTTAAAAACCACTTTTTTGGTATCAGGGGACCTCAAAACGTGGACATCTGCAAAAATCTCGGGGTCGAAAATTTTCATCATCACAATACTTCCTTATACTACGTATAAGAAAGTAAAAATAGAGGTCCAAAGATGGATCCTTGTCGAATTCCTCTGCTTAATCCATGTTGAATGAAGTTCTTCGCTTTCTTCACTTACACACATTTTGTTAAATTTTCCACACTGATGAAAGCTGTAGATAAATCCATGAAAACCACATTCACCCGTTTTTTCGCATTCCAACCATCCAAATTCTCACACATATCTTGAAAACTGGTTGTATTACTTGATTAACCTTCATAATAATTACTTGGTCTTTCTGAAAGTAAAGAAAAAAACAGAAATCTTCTGTCCATTATTTTTTAAAGGTCTTTTATTGGAAATGAGTATAATTGTTCGATAATTTTCTATTTTTTTCTTTAAACACTTTCTATCAATATTTTGTAGAATATGATTTTAAAGCCCTGTGTACAGGTGCCCATTTTCTATCTGCCTATATGGGTAACTTCCTTAATATTGAAGATACAGGATCGGTTAAATTAGCGAAGTAGTTTCAGATTTAACATTTATTGTCAACATTTGAAGATATTTTAAAAAAAGTTGAAAACTGCCGAAATTTTCAATTACACATATCTTCGTAACTATTGAAAATAGAACTAATATAAAAATAGTATCTGGTAGTAATATTTACGTACGGCAATCATAGTTGGCAATGACTTCATAAAAATGCTTATTTTATTTTCTGATTTTATAGTTATAAGTTTATAAGGTTTGGTATGGTAATCTTTTTAATTTTTTTTTAAAAGGTGACCATACCAAACCTTATATCTATGAATAGCTACGAGGATATGTATGTATAATTGAAAAGTTTTTTAAACATATTTTCAAAAGTTGACAATAAATTTGCTAATTTAACCGGTCCTGTATCTTCAATATTAATAGAGTTACCCATATAGGGAGATAGAAAATGGACACCTGTATATGACATTAAATTATACGTGAGTATATTCATTAAAAGATAGTTCCTATAAATATTTGGAAATTCTCCCATCATACATTATACCAATTCAGCATATAGAAACTAAACACGCCGTATAGAATTCGTTTTCGAAATCGAAAGCAAGTTTATTATTAAGAATTATAAATTTTATTTTTGATGTTTCTTTTTTGTCATAAAAAAAGAAGTTAATTTTTAAAGCATTATTGATTATTAAAATTGGTTTTAGTGCTCATATGTTTACAATTGCAATTTAAAAGTGGTTTTGGCTAGCCGAGTAAATATAGTGTTGATTGACGTAAAATAACATTTATTATACTATCATATGTAATATAATAGTTACGCATTTTTATGTGTGACTGCACATCAACCGGCGAAGTTCAGCTTGAGTTGCTCTTGACTTAACCGCAGATAAGAAAGAAAAAAAATAAGAGGTATACATACTTACGTTAATAAACAGGAAGTAATGAGAAAAAACATACTTGATTCTGTTATTAAATACAGCTTTTACATTAATAGTTCTGTACAAAATATATAGGTATCGAAAGAGTTTTTTATTTCGCCTCATAGGATTACGCGCTATAAAAGCAAAAGCTTTTTGGATATATTCCAAGGTAATCAGCGTCGAAAATTAATTTTTAAAAATTTCATCGTTAGTATAAGGCATGTCATATTCATATTCCAATATTGACAGAGTCAATTAGGTAAATGCTTCTTGGACTACGTTTTTTACACTAGTTTAGGTGTGATGACGCTTAAATTACTTAATTAACTAGAACTTGGGCAGAAGATAAAAAACGCATAATTAAAATTTGTATTTGAACTTTGTGTGTGATGATAGTTTATCTTTTGTAAAATCTCATTTGTTTATAGAATTAATTGTAGCAGTTGCGTGCAAAATTTAAACTATTAATACATTTCATGATTATAGTATATGATCAAGACGTGAAATCAGTCAGAGGAGTACTATAATGTAGAAAGGTACAAGTGCCGTAAGGTGATGAAGCTTTTGGTAGCTGAAACGCCTCATCAGATTAATCAAACTTTATATATTTATAACTTTATTTGTATGGAATAGTATAGAAGAATAGGTTTTGAATTTAACATATTTGCATATGTGAATTTAATGTTTGATTATGATTGACTGCATATTCATGCATGTTATTTTCATTATTACAATCTATATAAATAAAAATTAAATGCTATTGGCTGGTAAGCGCATCACTTGAGAATGGCTGGACCGATTTGGTTTATCTTTTTTGTAATACTTTTAATATGGAAAGAAAAATTGGAAAAGTTGCCCGGAAAATTGGAAAATTTGGGAAAAACTGAAAGTGTTTTTTTTTCTGGAGGATTTCTGTATGAAGTCGATTCGAACGATGGATATATGTAATTCTTTTTTATTTTGTTCGTTATGCTCCCGAGATGGAAATAACTCCAATGTTTTCAATTGAAAACAATCTGGAAAAACGCATTCTAACCTAAATTGATGCGTGTTAGTTATAGTCGGCTGGACCGATTGAGCTCATATTCACGCAATATATTTTCATTGGTTGACTTCGCAGATATTTCTTGGTGAAACATTTTGTAATAACTTAATTAATTATTCGAAAATAAACGCTTGGCTCAGTTTCACAACTTCTTTATTAGATACACTAACAATTGTTTCGGCTATGAGGCCATTATCAAAGAGTTATCTAGAACTAAACTTATTCTACTTAAGGGTTAACTTATATACCTGTGTTCATTATGGGTGGGAGAATATGGGTAATTGATATTTAAAACATACTGGTTTCATTAGTTCTTTTTTCAATAGTTAGCCATGACAGTGAAGGACAGAAAAGTCATTTACCTTATCATAATTTCAATAAGTCATGCCCGGGCGCTTAAATTATACAAACGATGATTATTTAAATTTAATTATTATTTATGGGGAATGTAATAAAGTTATGTCACATACCTTTTTAAAAAAGTCGAAAAATTAATAATGGAAGATGTTTGGCTAAAGAAGACACAACTCGCAGGAATGATTACCTGACACAACCATTTTTATATAATTATTCATGATCATTGTGGCAGTGGCAGTCGTAGGCAGAGTAGCACTTTTTTTCGAATATCTTGCAAAGTATGCATTTATAGCGATTTATTAAGAGAATTAAAGTACTTAGAATAGGATTTTGAATAAGTTTTGTATAAAAAAATTCTTAATTTATGAATGAATGAAATTTAATGAATATACTCACGTATAATTTAATGTCATATACAGGTGCCCATTTTCTATCTCCCTATGTGGATAACTTTCCTAATGTTGAAGATACAGGATCGGTTAAATTACCAGAATTGTTAAGAAATTTAAAGAATATTTGATAATACTTTCAGATTTGACATATATTGTCAACTTTGGAAGATATTTTAATAAAATTGAAAAAAAGGATAACTCTACCAAAGCCTATTATATCTATGAAATCAGAAAAAAAATAAGCATATTAATGAGAAGGCATGGCCAACTGTGACCGCTATTTAAAAAACATAAGTTTATGTCATATCTTGATAATTAAGTTGGCGATGTATTTTTAATCAATATTATTAAATTTTTTGTTAAAATTACTACCTGGTGCCATTTTTAGTTTTGTTCTATCTTTAACGGTTACTAATATATTGATAACTCTAAATTTCCACTATTTTCTTAAATACCTTCAAAAGTTGAATATAAATTTCAAATATGAAAATGCGATCAAATACTCCTTAAATTTCTGAACAACTTTGCTAATTTAACCGATTCTGTATCTTCAATATTAAGAAAGTTACCCATATATTGAGATAGAAAATGAACACCTGTATGTGTATACACAAATAGATAGATTAAAGATACGACGTTTTTTTTTATAAAATAGAAACCCTTCTTTTTTATGCAATATTTGAATAAATACAGATGATATAAATATGCAGTATCAAAATTCCTCTGTTTCTTAAAATATCACTAGTTATATTAAAAATATTTGGGCACATGTTAGTTACTACTAAAATAATTTCTAAAAGAATTGCTTGTAAAAATTTATTTTGTATTGCACAACTTTTCGAGGAAAAACGTACAGGTGATCCATATAAAAACTATGTTATCGAACATTTTGTATGAAACATTATTTTTTATTGAATATTTAAAATCTACAAAAAATTACAGATAAAACTTATTACCTGCAAACAAAATTCTTACCAGAAGGGTCGCGCTTTAATTAAGTTTGGGAAATATGATTCAAAGGACATAATTAAACTTGTAATTATAATGTCCTGATTACAGAGACTTTACTCATGTGTAAGATTTGAACTCGTAACCTCCCAATTGCAAGCCAACTGCCGTATCCACCGGAGCACCCAGGAGCATGAAATCGAATCTTTAAATCTAATTATAGCCATAGAAATATGCCATATTTTTAAGATGAAACTATCAGATTTTTATAAGGGGTTTGCCCTGATATGTCTTTCATTTTTCTTTGTTTTCTTTTACATGTTTTTAAATATCGTAAAATGTATACCTCTTTATAAGTTTAAGTTCCTACAGGCGATAAAATATGCGTTGCCATTCTGGTGGCAACACATTACATCATTATCAGAGAGTCATAAAAATTAAATATTGTGAAAGTCCAAACGTAAAGTTTATTATCATCACTGAAAAATTCTATTAAATCTACCGGTTGTAAATAAAGTAAGCAACAACATGGTAAGAATTATATAAAATCCCAGACCAATCCTCTAGCAAATATGACGCATTAAGTATTGATACCTAATGTAAGTTTACAAAAGGATTTCGTGGTAATTCATAAAATGTTTGGAGATAATAAAATAAATCTGACTGTTCAAATATTTTCCTAATAAATTCTTACTCTTACAAAACTTGCTTTTCTTTACAGGAAATGAAGGCGATGTTATACATGACCGTGGAAGAGGCACCCTCTGCCGAAAGCGTCGACCCAGATGTCGTCACAAGGCACTATCGCAACTTCGACGAACAATTTTTTCATTACTGCGAAAAAGAACTGAAAAAAATCAACACATTCTACGCTGAAAAGTTAGCCGAAGCAACGAGAAAATTCGCCACGCTTAGTACAGAATTGAAAACATCTTTCTCAGAGAACAAACAAAGACAAAAGTCGAAGCACAAACCAATAGCAGATGAAAAACCGTATATGACGAGCAGAAAGATTCATGAATTTAAAACGGCCTTTAGTGAATTCTACCTTAGTTTGATTTTGTTGCAAAATTACCAGCAACTCAATCATACCGGATTTAGAAAGATATTAAAAAAACACGACAAAGTAAGTTTATTATAAATTTATAAGTTCTAGATTTATAATATATTCGTATAATGTTTGAAATAAACATAATCTGGAAGATATTAGTTCACTGTTGATTTTCTTGGCTCCACGAAAATGTACTTCTGCCAAAATAATATTTTGTCAGAGTTCTAACTTTGTGGCAGACTACATAAAGGTAGGATACTGACAGAACATTATTTTGTCCGGAGGAGAGAGAAAATGATGAAATGAATACCATTAATTAAAAACTATTTTCTTAGAATAAAGCAAATAATTGTTTTAATGTAAAATAACGTAATTATTTTGGCTCAAGATATTATATAATAATAATAATTTGTATCTATGAAAAATTAGTTGAAATAGTTTATTAAATAAAACGCGTATTACTTGGTTATATCACTATATTAAACTAAATGTATGACAGCAGTTTCGACCAACTTGGTCATTAACAAACGCTGTATTACAAATGAAACACAAAAGATACATTTATCATAGCAAAGGCGGTAATTATGTATTAATTAGGGAAACCAAGATACAGAATACATGAGAATGGGGTACATTAATATGAAATAAATTATAAATTTCAAGTATAGCAAGGGCAGGCGGTAATTATACAGGGGATAAAGTAACGCACAAAATTCATAAAACGTACAATGTTCATTTTTGAAAAAAATGCAAAAACACGTCAAACAGTTTATTTTATTCCGCGTCTTTTAACATAAGTCAAAAAAATAAAACGTCAAATTTGTCAAAGTTATGACGTCATCAATATTTTTTTTAAATATGAAGCTTGGTTTTTTTTTACTTTATTTGATAAAGCTTGTTTTTCTGCATTATAAAGAAATAATTGAAGTAGGGGTCACATAAGAAAAAACTAAAAAAAAAAAAAACGAATTAGACATGAAATGACTCGTATAACTCCGCAGATGATCGAAGACTCTGTAAATCAGGTCTACCATCGACTTGGCCTATGTCAGATAGTGAACGGGACACAGTTTGAACAATTCCTGTAAGAAATCGTTTTGGTTTAATGGACTGTTTAGTTAATTTAAATGTTATTACTATAATAAAGTTTATTTTGTTTTTTATTAATTCTCTCAGTTTTTTCTTATGCGACCCCTACTTCAATTATTTCTTTATAATGCAGAAAAACAAGCTTTATCAAATAAAGTAAAAAAAACCAAGCTTCATATTTAAAAAAAATATTGATGACGTCATAACTTTGACAAATTTGACGTTTTATTTTTTTGACTTATGTTAAAAGACGCGGAATAAAATAAACTGTTTGACGTGTTTTTGCATTTTTTTCAAAAATGAACATTGTACGTTTTATGAATTTTGTGCGTTACTTTATCATAACCCTTTATATCAATTAGCCAATAATGTGGACTACAAACGTGAACTTGGGGTATTCGCTATCAAATACCTTTATATATTTTTTAACGTGAATATTAAAACTTCTACCAGTGTTTGATCGATATATACAGCTAAAGTCCAAAAAAAAAAAACGGGAAATGCCAAAAAAATTTGATAGGTTTTTTTCAATTTTTGTATAGTGTGAACATGTTTCATTAAAAATAGGTTAAAATACGTTGACGGTATGTCAGTATACAAATAAATAGGTTAAATTTGAACAAATAATATTCTAGAAATAGTAACAAACTTAACAAATCAATATTTAATCATAGCTCTGTTTTTCTCTATGAGGGATGTTAATCGTCTAGGCATAGACGCAATCACGTTTTGGCAATACTCTTGTGTTAAATTTTGCCATTCTTGATTTATGTTATTTATAAGCTCTTGCCTATTTTGGGGGCGAAAATTTGTCCGGCGCATTCTATTTACCATTAAGCCCCATACATTTTCTATAGGGTTAACATCTGGGCTTCTTGAAGATCACGGCAAAACATTAATATTATTTGTTCTCAGCCTTTTTTGTGCAAGTCCTGATGTGTGTATTGGACAATTGTCATATTGGAATATAAAATTATTGTCAGGAAAGAACGGAACAACTGATGGTAACATAACATCTTGAAGAATATTAACATAAATGTTTGCATTAAGCCTTTCTTCTACAATACATAGTACCCCCGGACCTAGCGCACTAAACCAACCCCACACATTAACTGAAAAACGTTTATAGTTACATTGTTGAGTATATTTTTCTTCTAAACGTGTGTTTCAAGGTCTATAGACTTTTCCTCTACCGTCTTTATTAGATTTGAAAGTTTTTTTCATCAGAAAATACTACCATATTCCAGAAATTTTCTCTTTAAGAAATTCTAAAGCAAATCCTACCCTCTTTTCTTTATGGAACTTGGTAAGGAAAGGTTTCATAGCTGCATACTAGTTGTCCAATTCAGTAGAACAAATTCGTCGACGTGCAGTGCTTTGTGATGCTGGAAAATTCTTTACGTCCTCAACTTCTTGATCATATGTAGTTTTAGGCCGACCCGAACCCACCTTTCGTGTTACAGTCCTCTCGTTTATCCATTTTCTAAATTCGCTAAATTCATAATTGTCCTGCCATTTTCCAGGTGAGAGACGATTCTGGCTCTATCTATTAAATTTAATGACATTGTTTTAAATATTTTTGACAGGTATTGTCAAGTAGACAATTGACAAATAGAACCCAATTTAAAATAGGATAAATTTCATTTCCCGATTTTTTTGGCTTTAGCTGTACTTCTTTACAATCTAAACATTCAAACTTATAGATTCCAGATATGTTTGGAGGGTTTGTTTTAATTTTAGTATTAAAAGGGTATTAGCAACTTTCGTGTGAGGTCAGGGTAATGTTAGTTTAGAAATAATTTTAGCAGTTTCTTTACTAACACTGTTGAAATAAGTCAGCGATGCATATTGAAATAATTCAATTTTATTGCGAGGATATACTGATGCAAGTTTAGTTTCTGTTTTATTTAATAATAATAGTAATATAATTATTGTCACAAGTTCTGAAGTGAACATGAACACGTCAACAAACATACATAAGGGATACAAACATAAAAAACAAATCAATAAAATTACAAAAATTTATTTAAGAATTCATTTAAACTATAAAAGCAGTTTTCATGTAAATAAAATAAAAAAAGAAAAAAAATTTTTTTTAAACAATGTGAAAGCCTGTTGTAGACCATACTAGCTCTCTGTCGAGGAACCCCCTCATAATGACAAGTCCGATGAAGGGGTACGTGCAGGTCTAGTGATGAGCGAGTCTCCATCGCGACAGATATATCACAGTTTCTGACAAATGTTGACCCATTCTTTTTAAACCAAATCAGGACCCCCAACATATACAAATAGAACAACGATAACACACGTAATTTTCGAAAAAGCGGACGACATAGCACGTTTCTGCATCAAGAATTCCCCTTAGAATGGGGCGAGGACCCCCACAAGGCCAACCTCTATCTTAACCTAGATTCAGCACCCACAAAATAAATTGATCTCACTGGTTCAAGACTTACAATACTATTCAAGCTGCTAATGCAATAATGTCGACCATAGTTTACTCTCAACCTGCCGACAATGTAATTCAGGATCGATGACCAGTCCCACGGATCCCACCTGACTCACCTGACTATAGTCAGGTGTAGACCGCCCCCGAAACGGAACCTAAAGGCTACAAGGTATGCCCAGCAGTAACTTAAATTGTAAAATACTAGTCTTCTCATCGTTAAGAAGAAGACGCATGCCATCGCATCATCTACCCATGCTATCAATAGCAACTTTCATTGCCAGAGACATGTCATCAAGCATACGCTACAGTGCAGCATGTATCGTCATATTGAGAAACCGTGCAACGTTTCATTGATTCACACACATCGTGTACATAGGTAAATGTATTATAAAGAGAGTTGGGCCGAGAACGGAACCCTGAGGCACTCCACAAAACAAATTCATAGGCGATGAACTGAATGAACTCACAACATTATTTACCTAGCCGGTCACATGTACAGTAGACATTCGCATAGTCAGAAAGATTTAAATAAGTCATAAATAACACCAAGCATATAATTTATCTAAATATTTAATATGTTTTCGATGATTTTGGCGGATCGCCATTATTGTAGGCAATTTGTTTATTAATATCAATTCCGTGATCGAAATTTTATTTTGATAAAGGTAATGCTACTGTCCTGTGCATTATAAAGTTGAATGCAGCTAGTTTGTGGCTATTCAAACCCTCTCGTAAACCAGAAATAACCCTATTTAATGATCAGATGATTTGATGTACACCTTTGTTCACTTAGTGTATTTAGTTTTATATTATTGTACTCGTATTTCTGTTTTTTGGTTTTTCTATTATTGACTAATTGATATATAATTGTGGCCTGTGCTTGCTATACTTGGAATTTATACCACATTTCAAATTATTGTACCATCTTTCCATAAGGTTTCATAAGGTTTGAACTTGTGCTTCTAATTTCTTGTGTTTTGTGTCAGCAACCTCATACCTAAAACCTGCATAAAACACGTTGAATAATTTGAAACTTGTTTTTCTTTGACCAACTTATCACTAGATGAAAGGGTTAAAATAATTATTATTTCATATATTTTTCAACAATTTCTTTATGTTAGTTAATTTTCTAATATTCTTGAAATTGTATTTATTATTGTTTGTCGATTTTAAGCAATTTACTCTTTCAGTTATTAAACGTAGACATCGGGGGAAAATGGCACATAGAAAATGTAGAATCTTCACACTTTTACACAAACAAGGACATAGACAAATTAATAGCAGACACCGAAAATACGTTTATTACCAAATTAGAATCCGGAGACAGGCAGAAAGCAATGAAAAGATTAAGAGTACCACCTTTAGGAGAACGCAGATCTCCATGGACAACATTCAAAGTAGGTTTGTTTTCGGGATCATTCGTAGTCCTTCTTATAGCAGTAATACTTTCAGGTGAGTCTTACATATACGTACGCAGGAATAATATACTATATTTTTTATACACAGGTAATATATTTTTGGATTTTCTTAAGCTGTTGTAGGTTTGCAAATTGAATAAGTTGACAGTAAAGTTTTTGTTAATCATTCATTAATAATAATAATTTATTTATTCTTAGAAAAGCTAGCATAGCGACCTTCTCATGTTACAGTATAACATTTCAATAATTATTAACATGTTTTCCTGTGACATAGATAACAGATGGCTGTATACCGGGTGGTGCAATAGTGTGTCGGCGGAGCTTAGTGTGAAAACTAATAACGCTGCAGCAATGAGACTTTACGTACGTATGTAGTATGCGACTGTGCATTTTCTAATTTTATTTACAAATATACAGGGTGTTCCAAATTTTCGCAACCACATTCAACTTTTTTATTTTAAATACATTGCTATACTTTCTAGATATTATAATGATAGCCATTCAAATTATCTTTGCAATGATATATGGATATGTGCACTTCAGACTGTTCGTTTTGATTTTATTGATAATATTGTTAAAATCTTGACAGTTGCAGCATCAACATTTTAAGCTGTAGTCTGTAAATGGGTAGAATGCCTCACGTAACTCTTGTGTTACTAATTTATGGACTAACACGTTATTTGTTTTGAGGTTAAACAAAGTGAATAAATATACAGGGTGTTAAATATGTCGTGTCTAAGTTATCGATCTTTATTGGTTATTTTCTCGTTTTTTTTAAATCTAACCTATAATATTTTTATAAGTCAGCATATTCCTTGTAAAATCGCCTTTAAAATGGTACCAATAACATAGTACTCATTTCTAGTATTTTCAAAGTTATAACCCTTTAATGGGATATACTCATGTTTATAATATGCAATATGTGGGGCATCTAATAGTTGGTTGGCCTTGGTTTAAAAAAAAAATGGCTGTACAACCAAACGTCAAATCTCTACTTCAAAAGTCCATAAAAAGTCGTTTTCTGTATTTTCTCTTTTCTGTAATTGCGTTTTGTTGTTATAAATTAAGTTCGGCTAGTGAATTATTAATTTCCGTTTATTTGTTAGTAGTTGTTACGTGTTGTATATACCTTGTTATCAGTTATATCGCTTTATTGACATTATTTCTCATTTAGATACCATAATAGTTTATTGTTGTTTTTGCTTTAAAATGAATTTTTCGAAAGAGGAGCTCATAGACATGGTATTTGCTCTTGGCGCTAGCAACAGAAATCCATTTTTAGCATCAAGAACATATGCGATGGAATATCCCGACCGAAGAGCACCGGATAGTAAAACGTTTGAAAATTTGTTAATAAGGTTTCTTCGAACGGGTTCAGTGAATTACGTCGAACATGAAAGAAGTAAGACTATGATTACAGAAGATAATGAAGTGATAGTCGTCCAGTCCATTGTGGAAAATCCGCACGTATCTACAAGGATAATTTCGAAACAACACGGGATAGAAGTCACTGCTGTAAAAAGGATTTTAAAAAAACATAAGTTTCACCCTTACAAAATTCAAAATCATCAAGGCTTATTACAAACGGATTTTGAAGGAGACTTGTGTACTGTGAATGGCTACTTTTACAATTACGACACGATATAACTTTTCTAGATCATGTGCTTTTCACAGATGAAGCAACATTTGCTAATTGTGGAACCATAAACAGAAAAAATACCCATTATTATGACACTACAAACCCACATTTTGTTCAGCCCATTTTATATCAACAAAAATGGAGTGTTAACACATGGGGAGGCATCATAGGAAACACTATTATTGGTCCATTCTTTTTTGATAATACTTTAAATTGTGCAATCTACACAAATTTCCTACAAAATAATTTACCATTGCTATTAGAAGGCCTCCCAGATAACGTCATCAGGAGATTGTGGTACCAACATGATGGTGCACCAGCACATTATGGTGCTGCTGCAAGAGCACATTTAGATAGGGTATTCACCAATAAGTGGATTGGGAGAGGAAGTTTGATAAGCTGGCCACCACGATCACCAAATCTCACACCTTGTGATTTCTTTCTGTGGCCAACTGTAAAAGACATTGTTTACGCAACACCTCCTACAACGGCAGAGAACATGCAGCAACGAATAAGAAACGCTTGTCTTCAATTAAGTGAGAATAACTTAGCTGAGAATGTAAGTCTGTCGATACAGAGACGGTTGAGAGCATGTGTAGAGCAGAATGGAAATATATTTGAACACATTTTAAATTAAGATTGTTTTATTATCGAAAATTTTCAAAATGTATTTCTAAAGCTAATGATAAAGCATTTAAAAAACAGGTGTTTGTTAAAATTACTTTGTTTTATTTTCATGGCCAACCAACTATTAGATGCCCCGCATTTTGCATGTTATAAACATGAGTATATCCCATTAAAGGGTTATAACTTTGAAAATACTAGAAATAAGTACTATGTTATTGGTACCATTTTAAAGGCGATTTTACAAGGAATATGCTGACTTATAAAAATATTATAGGTTAGATTTAAAAAAAACGAGAAAATAACCAATAAAAATCGATAACTTAGACACGACATATTTAACACCCTGTATATTTATTCACTTTGTTCAACCTCAAAACAAATAACGTGTTAGTCCATAAATTAGAGACACAAGAGTTACGTGAGGCATTCTACCCATTTACAAACTACAGCTTAAAATGTTAGATGCTGCAACTGTCAAGATTTTAACAATATTATCAATAAAATCAAAACGAACAGTCTGAAGTGCACATATCGATATATCATTGCAAAGATAATTTGAATGGCTATCATTATAATATCTAGAAAGTATAGCAATGTATTTAAAATAAAAAAGTTGAATGTGGTTGCGAAAATTTGGAACACCCTGTATATTTGTAAATAAAATTAGAAAATGCACAGTCGCATACTACATACGTACGTAAAGTCTCATTGCTGCAGCGTTATTAGTTTTCACACTAAGCTCCGCCGACACACTATTGCACCACCCGGTATATGGAAAACAAGAAGCTATGCTTCAACTGCAAATAGATTCAGAAAGATTATCTCAGTAGGCATAATAGATCTAGAAACTTATTATCACTAGTTGACATTTTACCACAGTGCTTCTGTAAGGCTTTTATTGCAACAACTTATTTCTTATTTGATGTATTATTGACATTTCAAAAAAATATATCCAGTAGTATATGAAAGAATTCTTTGTCACTGTATATAAAGTCAACCATCGTTTTCGTACTACTTGACGTTCGTCTGATTCTGAGTATATATAAGAAATTGTTAGTAACGTTGTATGCATGAGATGCACTCTAATTAGGAAAATCTTTCGCACATATAATTGACGGAATTTCTAATTTCTCTCTACAGGCAGAAAATAGTACTTAGTTCTTTACATTTTTTGACTATCTGTAAAGAGAAAGTGTCATGTGCTCCACAATTGCTTGTGCTAATAAAGATATTCCGAATTAGAGAATATCTTATGCAAACAACGTCCGCTAGTATTAAATAACTGATAAGAGTAACAGAAAACAAAACCATATAATCTACGTCCATATTATAGCAAGTTTGCGACAAATGTTAATTTCTAGATAACCGAGTTACCGATAAATTTAGAAGATTATTCTAAAAATGCGACACATGCCTAAAATTTGAGGTATCTAAGTGTTGCTGCTTTAATTGTTGGAATTGGCAACACAAATTTACAATAGTTACACATGGCAGAACACTTGTACTAACAAAAGTAACTAGGTTATTATTATAGATTTGGGATATGTAGGTATGCTGATTTATTACAACAGTTGAAGTTGATACAACTCTGTTTGTACGAGTACGTTTCGTCCTGTCTGAAACTGTGGCCTTGCAGCGGTGACCAAGTTATAACCGTTGGAAACTGCACTTCCAACTTATGTAAAATTACAATTATTACATTGAATTTTAAATTTTATCGTTTGAAAATCCAAAAATATATTTATTAATTTTCTTGAGCATTATACTGTCCTATATGACACACTATTTTTGCAGCAATATTCCACGAGGGCAACGAAAATTTCAAAGTGGCCTTCCAATTGTATCGCGGTCCACTTCTTATCATCGAGTTTTTATTCTTAATAGGTGTTAATGTCTACGGATGGAGATCATCGGGTGTCAATCACGTCCTTATTTTCGAACTGGATCCTAGGAACCACCTGTCCGAACAAGATCTCATGGAATTGGCTTCCATATTTGGTGTGGTGTGGACTTTGAGTGTGCTTAGTTTTATATACAGTGACAGTCTTAGTATACCTTCGTTTGTAAATCCGTTATCGTTAACTGCTATGATGGTGATATTTTTAATTAATCCGTTCAAAGTGTTCAGATACGACGCCAGGTTTTGGTTTTTAAAGATATGCGTAAGTATATGTGTATAATTAATAACTGGCGTAAAGCGAAATTTAAATCTGTTAGGCTGGGTGCACACCATTTATACAAAATGTTTGAGAAACAATTTATTTGATGCCATTATGCAATCAAATTTGACAAATTATTAGGTTGTTGTACACAAATTAAACTAAATTATGCAGTCATTTGGCATTTATAATTAATGTCAAATAAATGTATTAACGCAGTAGTAGGTTACAAATTTGCCAAAAATGTGTTTAAGATGTTTGTCAAACATTTTGTTTCATCGGTGTGCATTTGCTTCAAATATTCCCATATAATTTAATATACGCTGACGTACCGTCAATTGGGGTGACTTGATACATTTTTGAAATTCAATTGCTTGTAGTTTTGGAATGGATAGACCTAGGAAGTTCATATACCCTTCAAAAGTTTAGTCTCGATATCTAGTTTATATAGTCAAAGTGCCATAACGTTATAAATTTTAGTTTAGGTTTAGAAAAAGAAAATGTTGGTGTATCAAGTCACCCCGTGGGTCGGGGTGACTTGATACCCATATTTATTTCTATATAAATATCATTTCACAAGCTTTAAGGGGTGACTTGATAAACAAAAATGTTTTTTAAAAGGTTTAAATTTGAAAAAAAATACATTAAAAAGTTTACTTATGCGAAACTTATAAAAAATTAACGTTTATTGGAAAAAAAGGGATTAGTTATCCCTTTATACGGTAATAAAAATACGAAAAATGTTTTTACAATACAAATATAACTATAAAACATCGAAAGGAAATTTAAAAAGTCCTCTTCTTTGTTTTTGTGGCATAGGTAATCGGTACTTCACTTCGAAAGGGTAAACAAAACTTGTGTCTTTAACATCAGGCCACGTAAATGTATCTTTCGAAACGCTGTAAGGTCTCAAAAATGAAACTTCGACCGCCGTGTTGGCGTTATTGGATGAACCTGCCACACTGAGGACCTGAGCAACAAACCGTTTTACTTGTTTTTTCACAGAACTAACTTGCATTTCAATAAACAAAAAATCTTCTTCTTCAATGTCATTAAAATTAACTTCGAATTTACTCCAATCCGTCTGGGACTCGGTCTGGGAGTTTTCAAATTCTGAAAATATAGGGAGTTCGTCTGACTGATCTTCCAATAAATTACTCTTCTCGGCATCTTCAGTTGAATCGTCGTTTTAATTGAGGGTTTCAGTGACTTCGAAGTCGTTGTTTTCAGAAGCGGAATCTGAATCGGAATCTATATTGAGAACGCTTTTTCCAGGTGGCACTCTTAAATTTTTCTTTTTCTGTGGATTTTTCTTAGCTTCGTCATTGCTATATCTTAACTGTCTTAAAATTTCAATCAAAGAGTTTTCCATATTGTGTTGATTAGCTTCAGCATCTGTAGTGTCTTTCGGAATTTGATTTAAACTTTCATCCTGTCAATCGGAATTATTCCAGCCTTTTTAAATCCCGCTTTAATTATTTCGGCAGTGTTTGTTTCCATTTTGCTTAACAGTTTTTTAAGGATAGATGGAAATCTGTCTTTTGGCACTGTTCCTCTATTGCCTTTTAGTTTCCACTCCATCAATATATCGCGCCATTGTCTTTTGAATGGCCTAAAATAGGCAACATCTAGAGGCTGTGCTATGTGAGTTGAATTTTTGGGTAAAAAAATAAACCGAATATCATTATCTTTACATTCAGCAATGACATGAGCGGAAAGGTGCGACGATAAATTGTCTCCAATTAAGGCTCGTGGTGGGTCTTGTCTCTTCAGATAGGGCAAAGCTATCGTAGAAAACCATTCATCAAAAGTTTTTTTGTCTATCCAACCTGATTTGGTATTGCCATATCGCGTTCCTTTTGGACCTCCATTTGTCCATGTATCCCATAAATGAGTTGAACGATATATCACGAATGGTGGTAGAAGAGTACCATTTCCAGCACACGCCATCATTACTGATATAGAGGCTTTAGAAGAATTTAAAACAAATTCTGGATGCTTGCATCCCCTTTTAACGACAACGCGCTTTCTCCCAGGGTCATCAGCCAAGTTGGTCTAATCGTAATTAATTATTGACCCTGGTTTTACATTTAACAATGAAATCTCTAAATTATCGAAATATTCATTCACAATTTGTGGCGAAACTGCGGCGCGACAACGTTTGATGTTTTCGGCCATTCTGACTGTTAATCTTTGGCCATTTCGGCTTAAGTAACCTTGCATCCAGTCTTCTCCTGGAAGATTTTCCTTAAAGACTCCTACCTTTCGTCCTTGTCTGTCTAGGTAAGTTTTTACTATTTGTCTGACTTCATAAGATGTCATAGGTAAGCCCCACTCACTTGCAGTGATTAGTTTATCGGTGAGAAAGGTTTCCTCCTCTACAGAGAGCGCCATTTGTCCCCCATACTTCTTTTGATTTTTGGCTTTTAAACAGCGATGGATTTTCATTTTGTCAACACTGTACATTTCATTGGCTCCCCGTAAACTTAACTTCCCGCTTCTAACATCTTCCAACGCCTTATTCAAATTTTCTACCGAATACGATGCATATCTGCGTGTCCCAGGGCACTTTTTGTGGTATTTTCTTGGCATTTTACATGTGTATCAAGTCACCCCATCCTGGAACCAAATATGCTATTTTATTTGCAAAGTTATTAACTTTAATTTTTTTACTTTGAAACTTTGTAATATTGCTAAATGACATATAAGCTAACTTACCACCAAATTTCATGAAAATCAAACTTATACAACCGTAGCTACAGATCAAAGTTTACGGACCACCAGATATACGACGTTGTTTTGTCTTGATTTAAGCCGGTACTGGAGCACGTGTTTTAGCTTTGTGGCGCCAAAAACAGTAGGGATCATTCACATATAGTCGCTAGCCACAATCTAGGACAAATGAACTGTTAACGAGGATGGCTCTATATTTTAGACATATTAAGAAAGGGTAATGCGTCAAATCGTATCAAAACACCCCGGCGTATCAAGTCATCCCAATTGACGGCACTTCAAACATTTCAAATTGCTTGTATAATTGATGTGCACCCAGTCTTAGAGAATGATAGGTATACAGGGGCTTGGAAAAAATGTATTGATCATATACAGGGTATATCACGTAAGGCGGCTATTAGAAGTTTTATGGGATCCATAAACAGTGTAAACTCGACATTTGGGATTGAGTACTTACTTTATAAGGCGTATTATTCTAAAATATTTTCAAGTAGAACTGACTTCCGGTTACAGCGGAAGTAGATACAAGTTTCTTATTTTAAATGGAACTGTATATTTTTTTTCGATTCATTCAATTCTACATGTAATTATGAAACAATTTGCATTATAGTTCCCTAACTCTAAATTCAACTATTTTTGAGATAATTGCATTTTTGTTAAAATTTTTGCATTTACATAACTTAAAATAAAATTTGCTATTTAAGAAGTCAGAAAAGAATAAAGTGCTATATTTTCAGGGATCAAACTACAAGGACATTTGTGCCGATTAGCATTATATTTTGGATCTACTTTTATACAGGGTGTTTCAAAATTAATTGCTAATATGGATATCTTCAAACATACGGAACTCCTTTTTTTTAAATAGAATATGGTATTTTTTATTACTGGATTGAATGAAACTTCAAATTCTGCGTCAATAAATATTAATGTATAATATGTCTATTTTTCCTAGTTTTTGAAATATTCACGATTATTTGTTTTAGTTGCATAAGAACCGCTAATAAATTTCGAATTCGCATAGTGTGCCAGGGAAATGACAAACATAGGTAGTTGTGAAGCCGCTGTCATTTAGTGTGCGAATTACTGTCATCATGGACAATGATAACGAAAATTATACAAACAACGATATTTTAAACCTATTTTATATCCACGGCGAATGTCAAAGGATTATCGAAAGAACTTGCCGAATATTTAATGAAAGGTATCCACACTTGCCATCGATAAATTCGAAGAAATTTAAAAGGATTACATCCAACTTTCGGCGCCATGGACGAATAAAAAGTAGTAAAAGAAATCGCTTAAAACCTATCACAAACGAGGACGCAAATGAAATAAATGTTATTTCAATGCTTATCCTAACAGCTCAATTGCAGCAGCATCAATTGATCTATATCTAAAGGGTCTATTCAACGCATTCTCAAGAAACACAAGATGCATCCTTATTCATTCAAATTAGTTCAAGCATTACACCCTGGAGATACCGACAGAAGAGTAGAGTTTTGTGAGTTTATGTTAACAAAAATGCAAGAAGACGAAAGTTTTTTGAGAAAAATAATTTGGACCGACGAATCGAAATTTAGCCGAGAAGGAGTGATAAACCGAAAAAATTTGCATTATTGGGCGAAAGAGAATTCACATGTTGTCTGTGAAGCAAACATTAAACTTTCGTTTGCTGTTAAGGTATTTGTGATGATGAAATACAATCAATTATGCTTCCATATTAACGAAGAAAATTTGAATACAAATAGATATCTTAATATTTTGGACGAGGTAGTAATACCATTTTTAGACGACCTACCTCTACTTGAGTTTAGAGAGTGTTGGTTCCAACTAGATGGTGCCCCAGCACATTCTTCTTGGCCCGTTAATACACAGTTAACGAACTTATTCGATGATCGTTGGATAGGGACCAATGGACCGTGGAAATGGCCACCTAGATCTCCAGATCTAACGCCTCTGGATTATTTTTTATGGGGATACGTAAAAAATCAAGTGTATTCGCGTCCAGTAGAATCACGCCAAGAATTACTTAATCGAATAGAAGCGTCTTTAACCAACATTAGTGGCGAAATTATTATCACTGCTACGACTACTGAACTTCACAAAAGAATTACTCGATGTTTAGGAAATAATGGTCAACACATCGAGCACAATTTATAATCTGTATGTTTTGTTTTGTTGTTTAAAAAAATGTTTTTTTTTATTTCTGTATATTAAATTATTTTTTGCAAGTGTTTTGTTTTAATTTATTTAGGAGAAATCAATTTGTCATGTGTAGCTTTTTAAAATATGTATGTATAATCAATCATCTCTATGTATGTACGTATTACACGTTATGATATCATCATTATCGCATTAGTCCTTAAGCGACAACTGCTCGACAACTATGACAAGAATTTGTCATTTCCCTGGCACACTATGCGAATTCAAAATTTATTAGCGGTTATTATGCAACTAAAACAAATAATCGTGAATATTTCAAAAACTAGGAAAAATAGACATATTATACATTAATATTTATTGACGCAGAATTTGAAGTTTCATTCAATCCAGTAATAAAAAATACCATGTTCTATTTAAAAAAAAGGAGTTCCGTATGTTTGAAGATATCCATATTAGCAATTAATTTTGAAACACCCTGTATAAAAGTAGATCCAAAATATAATGCTAATCGGCACCAATGTCCTTGTAGTTTGATCCCTGAAAATATAGCACCTTATTCTTTTCTGACTTCTTAAATAGCAAATTTTATTTTAAGTTATGCAAATGCAAAAATTTTAAAACAAAAATGCAATTATCTCAAAAATAGTTGAATTTAGAGTTAGGGAACTATAATGCAAATTGTTTCATAATTACATGTAGAATTGAATGAATCGAAAAAAAATACACAGTTCCATTTAAAATAAGAAACTTGTATCTACTTCCGCTGTAACCGGAAGTCAGTTCTACTTGAAAATATTTTAGAATAATACACCTTATAAAGTAAGTACTCAATCCCAAATGTCGAGTTTACACTGTTTATGGATCCCATAAAACTTCTAATAGCCGCCTTACGTGATATACCTGTAGATTTTTGAAATGAACGAGAAGTCTATGGAAATTGGTTTACAAACTTTATGACTTTTAAATATAGTCCAGTCAACGAAGGAAAAATAGGGGAACCAATTCGTGTAGGAGCAAATTTTTGAACAGTGGTAGGGGGAGTCCCTAGCAAACATACTAAAAATCGTGACCGGTGGGATGAGCGGAGGTGTGGGAGGGGGTTTAAAAGTCATATTTCTACGTTTTTCTTAAATGACTAGAAGATCGCGGCCTCTAGCAAAAAAGTGTCAATGTACAAAATTACACTACATAAAATTTACTACAAAAAAGATCTTATCCATTTTATCTCTACGATGAACAGTTTGCGAGATGGAAATATTGCAGATTATTATAAATAGTGTTTTAATGGTTTAAAATTAATGTTTAATGTTAAAATGAATTTAGAACTAAAAGAAGAACTACATAACTTATTAAAAACAATATCTTATTTAGAATGTGTACATTTCAAAATCAACAATTTAATCATCATCGTCATCATCATCTTTATCACTCTTTTTTGCAATGACAGTTCTTTGGAAAATGGTGAGAAGGTCTACAGTTACTGTTTCACCGTTTACTTTTACGACACTATGCTCATATGCCAATGACTACACCACATTCTTCTTAGACTGTTTCAATTACAACCAACAAAACTTTTGCATGGTTCTGGTACGAATTTCTAGGGATCGGTGACTATCTATCTTTGAGTTTCCGATTATCCCCGTCGACAGATACATAAGGGAATTGATTTTCGAAAAAAGGTCACTGAACCATTCATAAATCTTTGTCCGGTCTTGTCCATCCATATTTTGCCGTGATATCGGAAATCAACATGCTGCTTCCCACTTGAAAAATTCACCCCAGTAAACTCCTCTAATGACGAGCAGATGGCGGTTGCTCCGGGAGACGCAACTCACTTTGCTAAAATAGAATTAGTTATTCCTTCTCCTCGCGACAGCTCACCTGAGCTTTTAATGGAGCGCATTAGAGTCTGCTCTATAGTTATCTCTGACCAATTCCCTGACTATCGTGAAGCAGTTCGATTTATGGTAAAATAACCCTTATCTGCAAAATGATTGAACACTTGTGGGTGGCTAGTTTTCAATGCTAGCCCTAGCATGTCTTGCACTTAAATATGGGCATATTTTGCATACTGAAAATGACAGCTTGCATGGAAGAATTGTGTCATGGTCTGAACACAGACAAAGTGGTCATTTCAATCACCACGACGCTCAGAAGCTAACTTCTTCATCAATGAAACCATCTTAAAATACTGCACCCACAATGCAGCGGTAGGCCCATTCTCCTTGATAGGATCCAGCTCATTCTTGAATTTATTTAAAAACGATGCCAACCAAGTATCCCCTGAACCTTCTGTACAGTAAGGTGTTTCATATTGCTCAAAATGCTGCTAATATCCTTCTTTTCGTCTACTGAGACGCTGGATTTGTCGCGAATGATCCGAGCCAAAACAGATTTAACGAGTAGATAGTAGTAGTCCTCGAACGGCTCTGCTGTAAGTATGCCCATTTAAGATCCTATCAACTGAATTTGCAGCAAGAACTAGGCATAACACGATTTTCAACCCAGACCCTGCCATTTTGTGACTAATGCACTCGATGAAGGACATGAGTGTCTGAAATCCGCCCAATCTCACGGAAATTATCCCAGACTGAATTTCTCGAGCCTTTATAGATATAGGTTGGTCGAAAGTAACAAAACAAATTGTGGCACCTTGCTGCTGATTATTGTTGGCAGCGTATCGTAAAGCTATATACACCGTGTTGTAGTTACTTGGTCGTGAATTAATGACAAGTTTGTTCGTAGAGAGAATTTGTGATAGTTATTCGATAGTTTCATTAGTTTTATACCATTAAAACATTATTTTTAATAAACCGCGATATTTCCATCACCAGCATCAAGCAAACTATTCATCATAGAGATAAAATGGATAGACCTTTTCTGTAAGAAATTGTATGTAGTTTAATTTTGTATATTAACACTTTGTCGCTAGAAGTAAGGTTTTTGAATTATTCAAGAAAATCGAAGAAATATAACTTAAACCCCCATCCCCTCTCATCACACTAGCTGGTGAACTGTACACCGAGTATTTTTTGTTGAGAAATTTATTGAATTAAATAAATGTTGGTATTCAGAGATGTTTTCGGCATTATGTTAATATTATTATATTATTCATAACGTAACATTTTTCATTTTGGATTAGTAAATAGAGAGCAATAGGATCGATTGAAGAAAAAAAGTCGACCGACAGGCCATGGTTCTTATGTAATACTGCTAATAAAGAATGATTAAGAACAGCAATTATTTGCTAACATAACTACATCGGTAAGTCAACATAGTCTGGCTCTAAATTATAAACTTATAAACTCAGTTTAGCAGCTGAACGATCCAAATAAGATTAAACGTATTGTATTTTGCCGAGGTTTTATCATTAATCATATGATCTCAACATGAATATCGAAAATAATCTTTTCATGATGATGAATCTCGTTTTCATCTTAATGATGATGTTTCCAAACAAAATTAAATTCCAAGAATAGTTGTTTCAGGAATATTGTTTTCAGAACCATGTTACTACTAGCCATACTGCGATAATAAGTGTGGATGTTTTACAAGTCTTTTCTAAAGAGACTGATGGTACCAATTTAAAAGAGACCACCAGGATCTTCCGATATTTCTGCTTCAAATTAATTTCTATGGCGTTATAAGCAAATAATATACAGGGTGTAACAATATAAGTGTAAAACATTTCAGGGGGTGATTCCTTAGCGAAAAAGAGATAGGGTCTTTCATATAAAAAAACTTCAATGGAGCATCCCTTGTTAAGATACAGCCCCATAAAGGGGGTAAGTACATAAAATTTGTTTTACAATTTTTCTCACAAACACTAAAAATGTAATTTATTTCCAATGCAACTTTTTGTCTGATTATTTGTTTACTATTTAAAAATCTATTTCCAATACCTTGTTTCATTCGAAACAAAAAATGTCTCTTGAATTTTTTGCCCAAAAGTAATCAGTTCGCAGCAAAAAATTATTTTACGAACAACTACAGAGATACATCGTCATAAAACGAAAATGTAAAACTAATTTATTTAGTAGGCCGCTAGTAGTGGTATCACGCTGTCAGTTTGTAAATTTTTGAAATTGAATTAATACTTAATTGTGTGTCGTTGTTTTGTTCGTAATTTGTTAGTTTAATAATTCACTTGTTATTAAAATGGCATACACAAATGAGGAAATGGCTGATGTGCATTACGTTTACGGTCTGTCGCAGGGGAATGGGTTAGAAGCAGTGTTGTCCCAGCGACATGTGAGTTGGTAATAGAATTCTGCGCAAAAACGTAATAGATTTACCTTGTTTCGTAATAGATGGCGCAGCTATTTTCAAGACTATATAAAGTCCCTGAATAGTAGGCTGAATAGTTAAAAAACCGCAATACGGTAACCATTTTTTGTCCAAAATCTGACAGCCAATAATATTTTTCTTGATGTAGGTATTAGTTGGATGTACCCAACCAGCAAAATCACAATTTTAGCGAAGGATCAAAATATATATTTGCTAATGTAGAACAAGTGTACATATAATGATTTTGCTACAAGAATACTGTTCCAAAAATATAGGACACAGCCAGGGCCGCCGCGTGGGGGTGGCAAAATTGTTCACCGCACAAGGGCGCCTGGGCCAGGGGGGCGCCAAAATTTATAGATAGTACTTATAGTTTTTTTAATTTAATGTTACTTAAATAAAAGTTGTTAATTATTCGCTTGCAATTTTTTATATTTTCTAAGCAATAAAATGAGATTTTATTTTTATTTTTATTTTATATTTTAATTCTATTTTACTTTTGTTTTCGTTTCTGCGGGCTGTTTTCGTTTGTGTAAAACAAAATTTGATTGCCGATGCGAACAATAAAATGTGGAATTCGCGCTACTACACGGAACGTGTTAAAAATCTAATCATTTGTAACATGTAACAACAGGAATTGGGATTGTTTTGTATCGGCATATATTTATTCTTTATGTGCTGAGAAGCTGTTGCGGTTCAACGTCGTTGTTTAGTTTGCCTTATTTTTGCAATGATAATACACATTCATTTCTTAAATGTGACAACCAAAGGTCGAGGAAACCAATAAAGCCCAAATTGAAGAACATTTTTTAGGATTTCAATCTGTCGACGACACTACTGGACAGGTTCTGTTTGAATTCATAAATGGACATTTAAAATCGATGGAACTAAATTTTTCAGATTTACGAAGCCAATCTTACGATAATGGTGCTAATATGAGAGGAAAGCACAAAGGATTGCAACAAATAATTATTGAAAATAATTCGAGGGCACTCTATATCCCCTGCTCTGCGCATTCTCTAAATTTAGTTGTAAATGATGCAGCTAAAATTTCCTTCTAAACAGTTAATTCTTTCGGAGTAGTGCATGAGCTTTACAACTACTTTTCTTCATCCGTTAAACGTTGGGCTATTTGCAACAGTATGTTGAAAATCTAACTTTAAAGCCACTCTCCAACACCAAATGGGAAAGTAGAATTCAAGCTTTAAGACCGTTGAAAAACGATTTGAAGGGAATTTTGAGAGTGTTAATAAATATTCAAGAAGATCAAACAAGAGACATGGAATCAAGAATTCAAGCAAAAAAGTTGATTCAGAAGGTTTCCTCGTTTAAATTCATTTGTTCCATTAACATCTGGCACGATATTTTAAATTTAGTAAATGTGGTAAATGAAATAATGCAAAATTCTAAATGTGATTTACAAATCGTGACTTTACAAAATCTTATATCAGAACTAAATCATCAGATCAGATGAAACGTATGCAAACATGCAATTGCCAATGCAAGTATCGTTGCTAATGATTTGGGGGTGGATACTGATTTTCCACAAAGTCGAAACAGGTTTAAAAAGAAACTATTAAAAGATGAACAAACCGACGAACCAATCAACAATCCAAGACAAAAATTTAAGGTTGAATTTTACGATATAATATTAGACACTGCCATTTCTTCAATTACTGAAAGATTCAGTCAATTAAAATAAGATTACAATTACTTCAAGGTGGTACACTATATACCTCATTTAAAAAACTGGAGTGACAATGAAATTCTAAAACATTGTAAAGAATTAGAACAAAAATTAACGGATACTAAAAATGTTAATGAAAATGACATTGATGGATTAAATTTGTTCGAAGAAATAAAATCTTTGCGATGTTTTACCAAAGAGGATGTGTCACCTATTGATGTTTTAAATTATATTTATGAAAACAATCTTACCGATACATTTCCAAATATTGCAATAGCTTTACAGATTTCTGTAACCCTGCTAGTTTCGGTAGCTACTGGAGAACGAAGTTTTCCAAAATTTAAAATTATAAAAAACTACATGCGATCTACCATGGCGCTGGAGAGATTATCGGACTTGTCAATTATATCCATAGAGAGCGAAATTTTGGATAAATTAAATATAAAGGAATTGATACGAGCGTTTGTAGCTTATAAAGCTCAATATTTGAATATATTTTCTATTTTTTATATTTTACTTAAAAAATGTTTTATCATTGTTTTGTTTTTAAAATTTATGAAATAATAAAAAACAATAAGACAAACGTGTTTTAATAATCTAAAGCTTTTCAGTTCGAAAGTCAAATTTTGAATACTATAAAAGAGTATATCACATATAATTTGCAGCACTTTATAAGAGTCCAACAGAACCCCATAAAGGGGCGGGGGCGCCAAATTTCAATTTGAACAAGGGCGCCTAATACCCACGCGGCGGCCCGGGACACAGCCGTAGTAGCAAAACCACTATACGCATACTTGTCCTACATTAGCAAATATATATTTTCATCCTTCTCTAAAATTGTGATATTGTTGCTTGGGAAGATTTGAAATTAAAGTAAAAAAAATCGTTGAAAAATCAACGAAAACGTAATAGATTTATATGCTTTCGTAAGGACGTAATAAAACATAGTGAAACGTAACAGATCTGTTACAACTGTAACAGCAATCGTAACAAACAAATAATCAGACAAAAAGTTACATTGGAAATAAATTACATTTTTAGTGTTTGTGAGAAAAATTGTATAACAAATTTTATGTACCCCCTTTATGGGGCTGTATCTTAACAAGGGATGCTCCATTGAAGTTTTTTTTATATGAAAGACCCTATCTCTTTTTCGCTAAGGAATCATGAAATGTTTTACACTTATTTTGTTTGTATATACCAATAAATAGAGAAATTTGAGAAATTGCACAGAAACATCAACTTTTGGTCTGTATTCCAGAATTTGGCGCGCGTTTGGAAGAGTTACTTGCTGAGAACGGCGGCCACTTCGCCGCACTATTTTCAGTTAAAACTCTTATTCCTGGTATTTTTAAATGTGTTTACTTGTTTTGTAGTTTACGTTCATTAAATGTTATACCATGTTTAAAATGATCAGTACATTTTCCTGAGTCAAATGCTTGACATAATGTATAGCTCGGTTAAGAACTGATGGCACCTGAGATGCGCGAGGCGCGGCTTTAAGTATGTATTATTTGCGTTAAAAATATCGGTATTAAAAGGAATGTATACAGGGTCAACGTAAAAAAAAATTGATTTTTGACAAGTAGTTTATGGGATTGTTATTGTTATAGTAGCAAATAGTATATATTCTCATGTTACATTATACTATTTCATTTAATGTATATGGCAAATATAAACGTTAATTAAATTTCAAATACACTTAAACTTCTATAAAGGAAAGTTAAGCAAGAAATTTGTTTGGTGTTTTTCTTGGAAATCTTTCTTAATTCAAAACCAGAATAATGCTTAATGAATATCAAACTCTATTACCAGCATTTACATTATACTAATAATATTAATCTTTCAATTCTTGAAATTTCGTTAACAAGAAAGCGTTTGTACGTTTTTACGTTTAGATCGAAAATTTTTTTTTCAAAATATATTAAATAATTTAATATGTGAAAGGAGTTTAGTGAATGATAGATTTGTTCGTTTCTCTATGCTGAACTGTCCACTGAACTTTTAGATATTAATTAGTGATATTTCCACTTTTCTCTAAATATGTATACAGGGTGTACCACTTAAAACTCCCAGGTCAAATATTTCGGAAACGGATAAAGATATTTGAATTTTGTAAAAAGTAGTTACTAAAGAATGTTATTGACTCTAGTTTGCTCTCACAATTGTGTTTTATTATGGTGAGATATAGATGGCGCTGCAATAAAACGAATTTTTTTGATCGCCACAATCTTCATTTGTTTTTTATTTGAAAGAGTATTAAAATTAATGTAACTTTTATTATTTGTGTTAGTTTCCAAAATTTAACAGTTTCATAGATATTCGTGCTCGTATTCGTGTTTAAAGAAAGTAAGAGTAATTTTAAAGTTTTTTCTTTATCTCGTTTAAATACTTAAAAGGATCAAATATAACTAACAAAGATGATCAAAAGTGTTGCCTTTTTGATTGCTACTTAACGTATATCGCCTTAATAGTTCTCTTCCGCAAACATTTAACAATGTATTTCTACTAATTTTTTGAACACTGGCATAAATTTTATTATAAAGGTCGCCCATATCTGTTATGGGTTGCTTGTATACTTCAGCTTTCAAGTAACCCCACAAGAAAAAATCTAACGGGGTTAGATCCGGCGAACGAGCCGGCCACCTAAGGACGCCATTAGTACCAACACACGCACACCAGTTAATGTTTCATGATAAAAGTGGAGGGGCCTAAAATATATCCGTGTCAAATTCCACACCAAACGTTAACGCCAAAAACTGTTTGATTTCTTGTTTGCCTTATCCACCTAGGAAACTAAACTTGGAGTCTGTGGCTTGAAACTACACAAAAACACTAAAACACCTTCGCCACACTAAAGCACAAAAATGGCTAAATACGTATTTCAACAACTAAGTTGTCATCATCAGTAGCACTGATTAAAAATCGCGTTGTCTAGTGTTGTTCTGTTACGCTACGGTGTGTAGACAGCGCGATTTTTAATCAGTGCTACTGATGATGACAACTTAATTGTTGAAATACGTATTTAGCCATTTTTGAGCTTTAGTGTGGTGAAGGTGTTTAGTGATTTTATCCACCTAGGATTATCTTCTGACGAATATCGAGCATTATGTTTAATTAAAGTACCATTGTTGTGAAAAGTCATTGTTGTGAAAACGACATTCGTCACTCCACATAATCTGATTCATAAAGTTGTTGCTTTTCGCTAACATTACAGAAAATTCTGCCAGAAAATCGAGCCTGCGTTGATTATCTCCTATTCTTAAATAGTGCACTAAATGAACTTTATACGGAAAGTATTTATTTGCTTTTAAAATACTACGGCAAGAGGTTACAGATAGATCATACTGTTCTTTTAATTGCCGTAATGATGTATGTGGATTATTATTAACTGTTTGTAGTACCGCTGCCGTAATTTCATCATCTCTTACTCTTTTCTGCCTTAATTGCTTTTGTTTTTTGAAGCGATCGTAATTTCTGAGATTTGCACACCGACTTATAAATGTTTTGTGATCTGGTAAAGGCCTGTTTGGAAAGCGTAGAGCACATAATCGCATTGCTTCAGATACATTTCTACGGGATTCTCCGTAAATTAAATCCATATTTTTAATACAATCTCAACGCAAAGTGAGTAAATGTTTGAATGAAAATAATTATAAAGACAATTAATTGTCAAGCAAATCTCACTAATGTGGGTTAATGTCAAAATATTTCCTAAATAATCAAAGCAAGCATACATACATATAACAGAGATATGAATGCTTTTCTGCCTACATACATACCTATGGGTACCTATGAAGTGGAATTTATAAAAAGGAACTAACTATAAAATTTAAATTGTGAAGTAACTATGATAGCAAGAATTGTGAATATGTTTACTGCTATTTTTCCCTACAAATTAAATATTTAAACAAAATAAAGACAAAACCTTAAAATTACTCTTACTTTCTTTAAACACGAATATCTATGAAACCGTTAAATTTTGGAAACTAACACAAATAATAAAATTTACATTAATTTTAATACTCTTTCAAATAAAAAACAAATGAAGATACTGGCGATCAAAAAAATTCTTTTCATCGCAGCGCCATCTATATCTTCACATAATAAAACACAATTGTGAGAGCAAACTAGAGTCAGTCACATTCTTTAGTAACTACTTTTTACAAAATTCAAATATCTTTATCCGTTTCCGAGATATTTGACCTGGGAGTTTTAAGTGGTACACCCTGTATATTGTCTATACAATATTTTTAAAAAGATACAAGTAGAATGTTGCACAAAGGGTTTAGGTCTGAACTTGTAAATTGCATATGAAAACCCGTCTTTTGACATCAGTTCCATTTGTTTTGTGGAGAAGCAAGATTTCATTATTTTAGAATAAAAAATGCATATACCAGTTATTTAATAATAATAATAATAATAATATTTTTTTATTATTTTGTCATAAAGTATACGGTAGTCGACATATTTTAATTTCTGATACGAAAGTAGAAAGAGGAAAAGAGCGCGACAAAATAAACTAAAGATAAACATAAGCGAGGCTGCCAAGACAGTACACTCGACAAACGTTTCCTATGAAATGTAAGGCGTGAGGGTCCCCGACACTGCGTTGCTCTCCCACCACTGTTAGCAAACAGGCATCGCTGCATATTATAAGGTCATCTTCTGCATGGGATAGAAGTGTAAACCGAAATTAAAATTTGACGACTACGGTATAAGAAGTGCATGCATTTTGCAAATGGTGTAAATTTAAACTCCAGTTGTTATTTAAAGAAATTCAATACTGGCATCTCTGTGGAAAACAAATTCAACTCTCGTAAAGGATGAATTTGAATTTACCAAATTTAAGACCTAAATGTTAAATCGACAGCATGTCACATTCCACTGGGTGTATTTTCCATTTTAAAATACTCAATTTTTATTTTAGGCTCGCATGTTTGGAGCACCGTTCTTCCACGTAAACTTCGCTGATTTCTGGCTCGCAGATCAGTTAAACAGCTTGGTGGCTGCTTTGTTAGACTTTCAATTCCTTATTTGTTTTTACGTTGTAAATGGTGATTGGTTAAATGCCACCGGTAAGGACTTTTTGTAAAACTGTCGGCTTTCATAACTGTCGTTGACTATCACTTCAGGGCTTCGGGATTGAAACCCTGTCGTCGTTTTTGCTTCATCTACTGCAGACATCTTGCCCACTATTTTAAGCGAACCCTTTAGGCATGTTGCTTCGTCTGTTTCAATTAATTGCAAGAGAAACAACGGCCTTGACAATGTAGGTACCTTAGAATAGTGCCAGAAACGTCGGTAGTAAAAGAAGAAGAAACGACGATGCAGTTTCGACACAAAATCCAAGAAGTTATACTAAACGATTTATACATCGCAGAATATCTACCATGTACGGAAATCTTCTATTTATAGATATATCAATATGTGCTGAAAGAAGTTTCATTATCAGACCCTTAGTTAATTGCATACCAGCTTGGATTCGTTTCGCCCAATGTCTCAGACGTTATAGAGATTCAAAAGAAGCTTTTCCCCATTTAGTGAACGCCGGGAAATATTCCAGTACATTTTTCGTGGTAATCTTTGCGACGATGAAAAGTTATTATAAAGGTATCTATTTGTTAATTTGAAAGTTACAATTAATTCGATTGATTTATTTGATTGTAGATGATTACTTAGATGCGCCAAGTGAAAATCCGTTTATTTATCTTTGGATCGGTGCTTCCATAGTGAGTTCATGTTATGCTTACACTTGGGATATAAAAATGGACTGGGGATTGTTTGATAAATCTGCTGGTGAAAATAAGTTTTTGAGGGAAGAGATTGTATATTCATCTACGGTAAGTGGTATAATAATTATTTAATAAAATGAATCCGTGTAATGTAAGAATAATCCGGAAAGCTTAAAATAAGCAGGCATTAGAATAAATGAGTGATATGAACATGGTGGACACTGTGGCTTGAAATTTGAAACCACAAACAAGCATATACGGGTTATGTGGTGTTATATTTGCACTTCCATTATATGCTGTATCATTTCTTATTAAAAATGATACACATCGGTTCAGTTAATGAGTGTTAATAATTATTTCTGATTATTTTACACGTACAGGGAGAACCAAGTTTTACCGCCACCGACAAAATAACCCTTATTTATAAAATGCGATTTTTTATATTTAGTGAGTGACTTTATCGATAGGCAAACTACAGATATATTATAATTAAAATTGTATCGTCTTCAGGAACCAAAAATTTGATTAACAGTGCCTACTCAAACACATTCAGAAAATTAATTTTAGACCATTAAATACCTAACAGTATTTCGAATCGTTTCCCGGTATTAAAAATATCAACATATTTTTGATTAACGAGTTATTTGCATTTAATTTTTTAAACATTGACGTTTCAGACGATTGACAAAGTTTCTAGTTGGAGTTCATATACAGAGCTTTCTATCCCGGATTTATTGCTTGTTGTAATATAATATTTTGAAAGGAAATGCAAGCTACGCGCCAGCTATGCATGGTCGTAATAGGTCGGTTAAGCTTAAAACAGAATAAGTCAAAATTAACATTAGTTTATTATAACAAATTATGGAAAACAATCATTACATCAGGTGTTCGGAATGGTATCCCTCTCACTCTTTGCAAAGACGTAGATGTGTTTTAAAATTATTTTGCACTGTCGCAGCAACATTTAAATCATTTAGTTGCTGGAAAGCATTAACAATACGTCCTTTCTTGTCGTGAGTACTATCTTCCAATAAAATTCGAACCTCATCTCGTAAGAAATGTGTCCATTTAATGCACCGTCAAAAAGAGCATCCAATTATCCAATAATACTAAAGGTGTTCATGCCTAACGCTTTAAGAGCTTTGCACAATGATTTGGAAAAATGTTCATATGTTTCAATCTTAACTGATGCGTTCAATCACAAGGAAATACAACTTTCTCCAATACTTGTTAGATTTATAGATTGGAGTTGTGGAGTTAGAGTAAGAATATTAGAATTGAAATGCTTAGCTGGTGAAACATCCGATATTGTCAACAACGTTTTAACTACCTGTCTTGAAGAAAATAATTTAAAAGAAAAAATTATTGGTTTTTTTGCTGATAAAACGAATTCTAACTTTGGAGGAGCAGACAGACGTGGAGAAAATAATGTTTTTGTTAAACTGAAACCAAACCTTAACCATGGTTTAATTGGAGTTGGTTGTGCAGCGCATAACACTAAAACATCATCAGCTGTTGTTTTGCCAGTTGATATAGAAATGATTATTTCTAAGATATACTTGACTTTAACACTTAAACATTAAAAAATTCTGCAACTTTGTAGAAACCGATTCTTCGACGATATTAGGGTATTCACAAACAAGACGGTTAGCTTTTCTTTCCGCCATTAAAAGGGTACTCCAAATGTTTTTACCACTAAAGGCTTATTTTCTATCTCAAGAAAAGTGTCCCATGCTTATTTTAAAATTCCTTGAAAATCTAGTGGCAGAAGCTTGGTTACATTTTATTAACACTTATGCTTCAATATTTCATAAAGCTATTACAACAATTGAAAATCTAACTGCGTCTGTATTTGATGTAATTGCTTCAACGAATGCTCTGAAAGCTTCAATATTAAGCAATATGGAGGATAACCTTATCCCATAAATGTTAAAAAAACCCTAGAAAAACTTGAAGAGAATGGAGACGTGTCACAACACGAAGTTATTGAATTTCTAGAAGCCATTGTTTCATTTTATCAGACTGCTCATACTTATGGAAACGTACATATATATGATATTAAATGAAATCTCTTGTTGGAGTCAAGTTGAAACAGATTTTTTGTTAATTAATAAAATGATACCAAATCTTGAATTATTCGAAATTGATGTATACGAGGAATATGTTTACCTTAAACAATATATAACGGAAGAAAAAATATTGGCATGGTCAAAAAATAAGATTTGCCCAGTTGATAGGTGGATGGAAATAACTGCGTATTTTAACAAGAACCAGATTTCTTGTTCAAATGTTCTAAAATTGCCAGAAATTTTCTTTTATCTTCCTGGCACTAATGTTGCAATGTTCTAAGAAATATTCATGCCTCAGAGAAATATAAAGCTTCATCAAAATAATTTAATAGCGTTACAAATTTATTATTTAGTTTAAAAATGAATAATGCATTTTTATTTATTCTTTATTTATTGAAAAATATTATTTACCGGTTGTGTGAAATAGCGTTAGCCATGGGGACTCTCATGCATACGTATGTATATTTTTGCCAACCCGGTACCTGCTGCCGTCCCAATGCCGGCGTCGTATATACGTATACATTGATTTCCTATGGATAATGCTATTTGACACAACCGGTATATGACCTGCATACCACCAATAATAAAATAGTTTATTTGTAAAAAAAAAAATATTTAAAAAATTATATATATAGCGTCCCGAATATCGAACTTCGAAATCTGGTCAGCGTAATATGTATTATGAGGTGTAGAAATAAACTAATCAAGAAATAAAAGATACCAGTAAATTAAAGGATGTCAAAGACTGATATAGAAAATTTCTGAAACATTACCAAAAGGCACACTTTAAATTAAAGTATTAAAATTAAATGCTTCAGGTAATATCTAATTTTAATCTTACTTACATTTTCTGTTTCAGTTTTTCTATTATTTCGCGATCGTTGTTGACTTCCTTTTGCGTTTCGCCTGGGCCCTTTCGTTCTACCTCACCGAAAATAGATTCATTAGTGGCGACTTAATGACATCGATTTTGGCTCCACTAGAGGTGTTTCGCAGATTCGTTTGGAACTTCTTCCGTCTGGAAAACGAACACTTGAATAACTGCGGTAAATTCAGAGCGGTCAGAGACATTTCCGTGGCACCCATCGATCAATCGGATCAAACTCAGATCATTAGAATGATGGACGACGAGGACGGCGTCGTCAACAGAAAAAAAAAGAAGGCTCTTGGTAAGAAGAAGGAAGACAAGCGATTCTTGCTGGGAGATGATATATTGAAGAAATTGGAAGGAGCCAGTCCATCTTCGACAATACATTAGTGAGATGTTTGATGGTTATTACAATAGAATATTCAAAAATTATTTATTGAAGGTATATAATGTAAGTGTACAAAGTGATTGGAGCAGGAAGGTGGCGTGATATTAATTAGTGAAATCATGTTAATAACGTACAAATATTGAGTTACTTAATTAGCCTTGTATAGGATGTCACACGGGGAACACATATTTGAATAAGAAATTTATCATTAAAATAAATATTTGTTGGTGTTAATACAACGTTCGTAGGGGCAGATTTTTAAATTTTGAAAATTATTTTATCTTCAACACGTGTAACCACTACATAAAAAGTAGTTTGGCATTAAAACTCGCCAGCGAAGTAAGATCTTATTTGATTTTTGTAATAAGATGTGCCCGCTTTGATGAAGCTTTTCTAATGAGAGTAGATATTATCAGTAATATAATAACAATAATAATTCAATTAATCGTCTGCCTTTTATAGCAATTATTTTGAAAATTGTCAATATAAACTAATTAATTTAAAATTACACCTATAGTTGAATCGCTTTCGCAACCGACATGCGCCAATAAATTAAAATGGCGTCAAATTTGAGATGTTGCAAAAATTTTTTTGTCAGGTAATACCATTGAGGAAAAATACTATGGAGACGCTGTAAAGCGTCTTTGCTGTACTCTCAAAACGGGAACATTGGGCGGGGCTAAGTGTGGGACCAATTTGGCTGCCTCACCTAGTCCAGACTACTCAAAATTATAATCTGTCATCAAGAAACCATAATGTCTTTTAATTTTTAACTTATTATATAACTCTAATACACGATACACTTAACAAACAGTCCACTTTTATCAACACTACCTGTTTGACGAAAGTGTAGTATCAATATGGCGGACCTGTACCCGGTTTGATCACGTGACGTCGTCTCCCTACCTATTCTTTCTCAATGGGTAATACCGTGCCTTCAAATACTTTCCTCATTAGAGTAGGCTGTTTTTTTAATTTTTTTAAGTATTAATCAATGTTGGTTGTACATGCTAAGCTTTTGAAAACTTCAAATTCTGACAGTTGTCATACTTAAATTCAAATTATATAGTTGAGTCGCTCTCGCAACGGACTGGCGCCACTAAATTAAAATGGCGTCAAATTTGAGATGTTGCAAAATTTGACATGTTAAGTATTATAACCCACAAAAGCCATTTCAGGAATGTCATAAATAATAATATTCATACACCTTTTGACACTTGTCATAATTACCTTTTGACCTTCGTTATAATTGTCACCTAAACATTTTAAATTTGTCAACAATGCTTGCCTCCTAAACAGTATAGCCAAATGTTATATAAAATATAGGTGTATAAAAAAATAAGATTTAATAGGTTTATTTATAATATTTAATTTGTGACTCTCGTTTATGTAATAATATTTTACTATGGAAAGGTATATATCCTGAAATATTAATTACTTAGTTAATTTTATTGTTTTGAAATTGTTCCGGCCGATCGAAATTTGTAGTGGTATTGAATCGTCGTCTTTAGTTCGTATTTTGGCCGTGTCGGTTGCCAAAACTCGACTCGACTATAGACGCTTATTAATATTTACATGACATAACCAAACTATCAAAATTATGCACTATCACCAACCATTAAAAAAACGAGTATGGCCGTCCCTAATGATGAAAGTATTTGAAGGCACGGTATAACCTACGAAAGCAATTTCAGGACCGTTACAAATAGTAACAATACAGTTTTTGACTTTAGTCATAATTACCTTTTGGTGTTTCTTCTAATTGTAATCCAACAGTAAATATTTGTCAACAATTCTTGTCTGGTAGACAGAATAGGCAAGTACCGCGCGATCATTTAAATTCTAAATTAGAGCAAGCTGTGAAATTTAAATTAAGTTAGTATATAAGTACTAATTTACAATTTGAATTGTCAAAGTGACGTTTCAAAATGTTAATTAATCAATAATTGACATTCTGGACAACCTAATAAAAAAAATCCCGCCTGCTATAATTTAGAATTCAAATGATCGCGTGGTATTAAATAAAATAAAGGTAAGAAAAGTAATATTTAATAACTTTATTTAGAATATTTAATTTGTAACTGGCTTTCATGTAATAGTATTTAACTAGCAGAAGCTGTATATCCTGAAATAGTAATTAATTAGTTTAAATTTATTGTAGTGAATTTTTTTCTGTTTGTGGGAATTTGTAATGGCATTGATTCATTGTCTTTAGTTCGTAGTTTGGCCGTGTGCCTTGCCAAAACGATTCAACTATAATAATGTTATCTCATCATATTGGCAATGTTATCATCTTTGGCGTCGGCACAAATAAAGGAACACTTTTAGTTTTAGTTACCGATTTAATAACATGAAAATTTCAAAATCGCACTTCTTCACGCAAAGGTAGCCTTGTAATACACATGAAGGTATATTCAGAGAACATTAACGTGTCGTCAGCGACTCAGATATCATCCAATAGCGTTGTTGTGTATTCCTCATTGTTACTGTTAAATTATTTTTCCTTATTTTCTTCAACAAACTATGCTGTTGCTTATACTGGAAGGTAGTATTTAGAGGCAATAAGAAGAAAGGTCACCTTTAAGTAGAGACACATTTCTCACACTCAGCCGGATTTATTTTCTTTCTTTCTCCGATATATTTCGGCCAGTAATAATATTTTTTGAGTATTAAACGTATTTTTAAAACTTGAAATCTTGAATGTTAGATCTTGTATTGCTGGGCTTTAACTAATTTATGTTAAATTTCTTATTCAAATATAAAACGTTCTCTTTGATATATTTTGTTAGTATGTACGTGCTTCCTCGATGTAGTATTATTCACAATTATGGTAGAATCTAAATTATTTGTTTCCTTTTTAATTGTGTTATTATAAACATAGAAATAAACAGAAATTTGGTCATAATCCGGCAAGAGCAGCCAATACGAAATGTTTCTATTCAAGCGAGTGCAGGTCAAAGCTTTATAATTTAGTAGCTTTATTTTCCTTTACTTGGCACAGCATATTTAAGCAGTTTTTAGTGTCCACTTATGTTCACTTGTGATATTTTTATATTTACTCTATTTTATGTAAACTGATTAATACTACTGTTAGCTTATTTGATTAGAGATCCGACACAAAATATTTCAACTAAATCTATTATCCAAATTTGCACTTCCTCCAGAGCAAGTGCAAAATTAGACCGCTCTGATTGCATAAGATAACCTGCATTGGTTGCTTTTTACAACCAAAAACAACATTACTCATTTTGAAGTGTTCAGTACTATATACTCTTTTTTTGATTTTTATATTATCTACCTGGCTATGAAGGAAAATAGTTAGAAAAGTAATATTTTATTTTTCAAGATAATATCTATTAACGGCCACACATTTACTCCAACGTTTTTCCAATATGACTATGCTTTCAAGAACAAAATCTTTTAATGGATCCTCAAAAAATTTCTCTCTGGGTTTTTCCAAGTATTCATACGAAAAAAACAGCGTCTGTTCAAATGCTTCTTTAATTTGACACTCGATAGGGTGGATGTTCCATCTATACAAACCTGCATTCCTAATTTACTTTACCAACATCGCGACCTTTGTGATCTCTGCATCATGAAACAACGTAGTAGAGCCTTTTTTTTGCTATATGACAGTTTTTAACTTCGTGATTGTTTTTTTTTATAGACGTCTCCTGTTTTTCAAGAGCCCCTTGCATGTATTCAATTAGTAGCATTCCTTCATTATGGCAAAACACCATCGCCATCAGCTTCGGTCGGTAAATCCCATTGTTGTACCCACGATTTATATCACATGTTATAATTTTCGAGAAAAAACTCTGTCGACAGCCACACCAACAAGTTTTCTTTGCAAATGTTTGCCGACACAGTTCTTGTTCGGGAGTACGCAAATTTCGGAATCCATCGTGCTAAAAACCCTATTCATTTCTAAATCTTCGTGGAAATTTTCCCCATTCAAATATTTTGGATAGAAAGGTTTTTCAGAAGAAGCATATCTCATTTGCAGCATCCTGAACAGATAGTTTGAAGTTCATGTGCATTTGCCGAATGTTAGGCCAAATATTAAAGACCTCCGTTTTCCATTTTATGTCCATATAAATGTAATTTTAGATCTGTACTTAATATTTTTCTACAGATTAGATATACAGGGTGTATTTGAAATAAGGGGACAGAGTATGATAAATGGAAAGGTAGAATTATGTAGAATATAAATCCCAAAAATTGTGAGTCAATTACGACACGAACGCCAAAATTAAAATCTCCCGAAAAGTGTTTAATGTGCCGCCTATGGATTTAGCATGTGTCTATATGTCGTAGGTATCGCGCCAGACATCGACGGTTCCACACAGGTTGAGGAGACGTAATCATCGAAGTAAATAAACACGCATAGATATACGCAATAACAGCTGTAGACGTTACAAAAACCCCAATGATAGCATTGTTTACTATTTCTAAACGGGTGTTCATGCTAAGAGTTCAACAACCTTAATATGAAATATCAGCTGTTAAAATATCTTATTTTTTTTATTATTACTTTTCTTCCGCTATTACTGTTATTATGATTAAATTCAACGACTTTTTACTTCTTATTTCTCACAAAAACAAATTTGTGTTGTAAAATTTGCCCAACTCTACTTATGAGAAACTTTTATTTTAATTGGACGCAAGTAAATTAAAAAAAAAACATAATTTATTTCAGTTCGTGTGTTGTGTAAGCAATAGTCGAAACATCCACACGTAACAATCGAACGGGACTGACCTCGCACGCCTTCACACTCCTACTTACTAACCCACCCTTCCATAGCCTGCAGTCGTATTAAATTGCAGTGGCGCGACAAATCTTTTAAAAATAACTTTGTAATTTTTAAAATTTGAATTTGCGCAAAATATTTTGGATTTGAGTCTAATAAAATTACATCTTTCCATTAATCATACTCTGTCCCCTTATTTCAAATAGACCCTGTATATTTAGTTATGGCATAACATCGTATAAAATAACGAATAATTGAGGTTCTATCCTTTAGTAATTTAAGTAATATTTTATTACCATTAATACAATCAACAGTACTTACAATAATAAAATTAAGGTAAGTTTTTAGTAAATTCATATATGTATATTATTGTATATATATTTTCCAAGTCACTTGTGTATTTTTAATATATTGAAGAAGAAGCCGAAGAAATATATTTTGAAATTAATACTAAGTGTGACTTCTTAAATTTTATAGAAATTATTTTAAATTGTACTTTTTTAGTATCTGCTGATGTTTCTAATATTATTTATTTCTTGCAATACATTACAACACAGCAACATTATTGTAATCCTAGATTACGGGTCTTGTTTCAAAATACCTCAATTCGGGAATATCGTTAACTTTACGACGATGAGACGAACTCACATTTTACCAAAATGTCTGTAAAAATACCTCAAAAAAATAAAAGCAGCATGTTTTTTGATAACTTTATATAAAATACGATCAAAAAATTAAAATATATGTTTATATTTTCTTGGTGCTTACCATAGATTGTATTGTCCACAGCACTTTTTCCATTTTCCTCTTGAGAACTTGATTTATTGGTGTCTCATCTTTCGGCATCTAGAAAATAAGGACAAGACCTTCACGAATGTTTCGACGCAACGTAGTATTCCATATTCTATACCACATACATAACTCAGCAAGGCAGCGATCTGAACCTACCATTTATTGGTAGCGTGGAATTTTCTTCTTTTTAAAAGTATTGGTAGGATAATCGCAAAGGAGATAATGCTGGGTATATTCACCATCACATACAACACAGAGGTCATATTTTGTTTCACTGTAGTACTGAACAATTGTTGGTTTGCCTCTTTCTCCTACAACTGCAGCAATCTCATGAGTTGTAGACAATAATAGCAGTAAGTAGGGGAGGTGGGGGTAAGTTGACGAACTTAAGGTTGCATCCCTAAATTTGGTGATTTGTGGATACATTACGAATTATATATTTGCAGACTTACTGTATTGCTACATACTTTAACTGATTTATATATTTTTTTCCTGTGAAGATTGACACATTTTTGATAATTGGTGAATATAAAAAAAAATTAACATTCCTCATCTTGCACACAATAGTCGCTAAGTTGACGAAGTGAGGTGGGTAAGTTGACGATATATATAAGAAAGTAAAAACGGACTATAAAAATGAAATAAGGCAATTTATTAAGAAAAAATCACACAATCCAAAATACGCATAAGCGAATGAACGATATTCTCATACTTATTAATCAATTATCGCAGCGATAACAATGCCATTTTTTAAATTTAGCTACTTTCGGAGAAAATTCTGTGCACTTAGCATGTGCCCAAAGTTTACAAGAACAACATTGAAACCAAAGCTCATTGTCCTTGCCTATATCATCACATATAATACAGGTTTTATCATTGTCTTCAACTTCTAACTCCATGTCATCATCGCTATCGACATAGGGTATTTCCGTGGAACTAGTGGAATCAGAGGAGTCGTCAAATTTAATTTGACGCTTTGTATTTTTATTTGTTTTCTTCAGTTCAGGTTTTCTTCTTCCTACTTCTTTTACCACCTTTTGTGTAACTTTCTTATTTTTTGTCTGCTCCCTTAAAAGCTTTTTGTTTTCTGTTCCTTGTTTCTCGCGCTGCTTTTGTTCCAAGGCATCTTTAACTGGAGTGCTTGAAATAATAAATGAAGGTAACAAAGGTAACATCTTCCTGGGACGTCTAACTTTTGGATTTGCTTCAGGTAAAGCTGGAAGTTCAGAAGTCATATCTTTTGAATTTTCCTTATTTGGCGTTCGTGGTGCTTCTAAAGTTCTCGGTATTAATGTCGATACTGACTAAGATTCATCTGGTAAAACTTTTGCGGTTGAAGGTCAATGGTTGATTTTCGTTAAAATCTTCAACAACCTCTGTTTCTGGTTGTACGTTTGACAAATACGTTTCAGTTATATCTAACATTGGCGCTGGTGCAGCTTCAACTCTCTCTGTGGTTTTTGCGGTTTCAAAATCGGTAGATGTGAAAATTTGTGAGTCAAATGGCTCTATTCCACTCGCTCTAAATCCACTCATTGCATTTGCTATTGTAGCGACTTTTAAATAGGCCTGATCAAAAAGTGAACCAATATCATGTAGAGTAATAACTCGCCCGGGATGGCTACTCAGAAAATCTTCGCATACTCTGCTGTAGGCAGTTTTTAAAGGACCACGTCAAGTGACTGCATTCGATGACTTGTGTGCGGCGGAAATCCAAGTAGAGTAATATAATTTTCACGGCACAAGTTAACTGCTTGTAGGGTAACATGACTAGCATGATTGTCCATTAAAAGTAATACACGATTACCTTGGCTAGGCCTTACATGCTGAATAAAATGTTCCAAGTATTTTACAAACGTATCAGCAGTCATCCAGCCACTTTCATGTGCCACGCCCTTGAATCCAGAAGGCGTGTTATTCATGTAAGCTGGCTGCATCCTAACTCTGGGAAAAATTAAAAAAGGCGGAACAAATGACCCGATTGCACTCATACAACAAACTGCCGTAACATTTGTGCCTCTTTCTGCAGAAGAAATTTTTATTACTCTACGCTTTCCCCTAGGAGTTATTACTTTAGGAGGCTTAGTAGCCACAGTTGAAACACCTGTTTCGTCTAAGTTATAAATTTGATGTGGTTCAAAGGCAAACTTTTGTTTTAGTTCTCGAAGTGCATCAAAAAATTTGTTTACATTTTCTCTGTTGAATGCCACAAGCCTGGCAATAGAGGTAGCTTCAGGACTTCTTAGAGACAAATTGAATTTTTTCATAAACCATTCAACGGAACGTCTACCAGCCCTTTTCTTTTCGGTGTTAAACCTGTGTGGAATTTTACGGTTTTCAGCATAATCAAAAATTACTCTGCTGAACTGTTCTTTGGTTAAACCAAATGCCCTTTTATCTATGTCTACAATGTAATGATATAAACTTTGCAGCTGTTCTTCAGAGAACGTTGTTTTGAAACGTCCAGCGTTAGAGGGAAAGGCCTAAAAAATAAACTTTAGGTTTATTTTGAAAAATACAGAGAATTGAGATTACTTTTGCCTCATCTGCGGGATACTTTTTCAAATATCTTCGCAATGTTGGCTCTGGAATGTTATGTGACTTAGCGGCCGAATTAACACTTTTCCCCATCACTTGAACATCCCTCATTGCTGTTTCCATGTTCTCTTTATTCCACGATTGTCTCTCAGTTTTTCGTATATATGTTCTACCCATCTTTTCACATAAACTAAAATAATAATATGGAATAATCAATCTAAATTGCACCAAAAAAATCGTGGAGGGTAAGATGACGAATCCGTCATCTTATCCCCCTACGTTGTTCGTCAACTTAGCTACAAATAAAATTTCAAATATTATGATTATTACTTCGGTTTAAATAATGATATTAATAGAAATTAAATTACATAAAGGTATGCAAAAACAATGGTTTATCTTGTACTATCTGCAAATTAAGTTCAATTCTTACCCAAAATATGATAAATACTATTTTCTGAGCACTCGATATTACAACACGTTGCACATGTTAGGTTAACCTTCATTTGAAATAACGTTCAAGTTTCGGATTGAATTTTGGTGTTGACCTCTAGCGGTGTACTGGTAAGGCTCGCGTTTTCATGCAATACCTATTGCGCCACCTACCAGATTTACTTAATTTACACCAATTCGTCAACTTACCCTCACCTCCTCTACTACTTTATATTTTTTTGGAATATACGAAAATAATACTATTTATTGGTCAGAACAGAACATTGTGGCATTTACATTTTGCTGTCTTGTAGCAAACAGTTCTGGGTAAATGTCCCTTTTATTTTTTTTTAGTGATCCAATTGCAGTATCTTGGAGTAATTCAGCTGCTAAACTTATGAATGTAACTCAACTGATGGTTACATGCCTGTTTGTGCCGTGGACGGGTTTTGAAAGTTTCAGTTCCTTTACAATGTAGGTGGCGGCAAATCATTCGTTTTGGTTTTTTCCCTATATGTGGGCTAGCATCCACCATGTATTTTGCCGTGGAGGAACATAACAATACATTTTTTATAACATACTTTGAATATTTAATAATTTTATTTATACGGAATAGAGATCGCGCCCACGAAATCCCAAGAGCTGTTCGTCAATGTCGAGTATGATTATCTGCAAGTTTCAATGAAGATATTCCATATCTCCCGGATATGTCCAAAAGGATAATTGATTTTTCTTTCGTGTCCCCTTTCTTTTGCATTAAACCTGAGACAGTTCAGTAAAAACATAAATCTGTCACAATTTATGCAGGGGCTCTATAAAAGGAACCAGAAATCGTCGTATCAAATATATGTCTGGCAGACAGATAGTTGTCTTTTTTTGGCAGCCTTCAGAATCAAAATTGCAATGAAGGCTAGTAATTCTTCTTTTGTGGTAGGTGGCACATTTATGTTACCGGTTGATGATGCTCCATCTTTCAGGTACGAGACAAAATGGATGACATTTCTTGAAGCAGTAAATATTTTCAAATTATTACTATAAGCATTAATTTGTTTGAAATGTTAAAAAGTGCTCTTCGAATTTTTTTACTAATAAAATAATCAAGTCCATTCTAGAACGTCAGTGGCCGCATTCAGCCGTATGACATGTTTCGATCTCCGAACTGAGTATAATTTAAAATTTAATTGTCAGACAATTTCATACTACGTGCTACTCAAACTGTTAAATGCACGTCAACTAATGAATCTGGAAGTTTAAAAAAAATTTTTGGGGAAAATTATTGGACAATAGTAAATTAATTTCCAATCTGTTGCCTTGGCCCGCCTTATTACTCTACATGTTATAGAAACGTAGCGATAATAGAATGTGCTACAAAAAATAACAGCCCGCTTCCTAAAACACTCGGCCATTACATAACAGTTCAACAATAGTGCGCCTGTTGAATGCGACCACTAAGTTACAGTAATTCTCATTCTAACTTCACAGGCGATTTTTACATGTTATAAATTATAACTTACTTATGATGAATTGTGATGTAGTCGATTGTCTTTCGATTTCATTCCACATAAATTATTACACTAGATTAGGCAGGTTAGATGTTTAAGTATTAGTTAGGGCAATGTATTTTATTTTAATTAGGTAACTACCTTTCATGTTCTTTATTATAAGTGCCTTATAGTGATCTGTAGATTTCCATTTTATAGATTTTTATATAATGATTATGTATATACTGTATAACTAATATAGCACAATAATTTTATTTAGTAATATTTTTAAGCAGCAATAGACATATTCGTAAGCAATTTTTATGCCTGAAAACGTTATTTTGAATGATTATTGGATTTAGAAAACCACGGCGAACGAGTAAAGAACGGGGTATACGCACAGTGATCACTTTTTCGAATCTAGGAGGACAATAGTATATTGTGTTATAAGTACGTGAAGCTATTTTTTTTATACAAGCAATTACATTTCACGCACGTAAAAAATTCATTAATAGACGTGATTTATTATTTCTTTTATTGTAATAATGATTATTAATAGTAATACTACAATGAAAGATTTTTGAACTTGGGACCAGCTTAGAGATTTCCGTTCAACATTACTATCTGAATTTTGAAACGTCAACATTTTATTAGAGATATCTTTTTTTTTTTTTTTATTGAGTTTTCTATACAACCTTTAGCCACCGATGAAGATTTCCAGCCCCAATGCTGTTTTACCATTAGTGAATCTGTCCCGGCTTCAAGCAGAGGCGTGTATTCTTCTGTATGAGGCAATTTTTAATATTTCGCAACGTTGCAAGACACTCTTCCAATTTTATTTATACTGATAATTTGGCGGGCACATTTTCTGGCACAATTTTTGAAAATTAATAAAAAAAATTCTGGATAATTTTGAGGACGGAAGGTCCACATATTTTTTGTAAGGTTTCAAATGTTCAGTTATTGTAAATCTATATACTTGTGGTTTTGATTTTGGGTCAAGGACAACCACGACGAGAATTGTTTTCAACACTTCAATATCCTCCGTTTTTCAGTTTATAAATTTTGTTCCTTCTAAGAGCACCAGCAAGTCTGAAGATTAAAATTACCTGGAATTAAAAAAGAATAATGTGTCTTCTACTATAGTAACATTTGGATAATCCCAACATTACTACATTTGCAAATCGCAACTTACTTTGGTTAATAGAAATGTATCATCAGGTGCTTTCGTTATAAACTTGAGGGTTTGTTCTCTTTCTAAAACACATCGTTCTTCCTTTTTAAATACGTACACTTTTGATACTATTATGCTTAATACTTATAGTACTCTTCAGCATGGTGTAGGTATTTCAGAGTGTTGACGATTTAAAGTTCTTCACCACTTCCGACAAGTATGTTAACATTACTTTCTTTGCCCCCCTCCCCTTCCAGATAATAACATTAACTATTACCCCTACGATTACATAAATGCTGGGGCAATTAGTCTACATTAATAAAATTACAATATAATTTGATTCTAAGAAGATGAATCTTAGAATTTTGCCCGTCTATATTCGCAAAACTGACCACTGTGTGTCCTTGCTAAATTTAAAGGCAAATATTAATGATGATGTCTCTCCAACTTCAGTGGTTGTTTAAGCAGAAAAAAATTTATCGTATTTTTTATCTAATGTTAGGTTATTCAAGATGCTTTTGAGCAAATCATGCATATCACTCATACATACCAGTTTTATTAATATTTGATATTTACTTGACACTCTTTATTTAAAAACAATAATTATTCATTTCACGAAAGGAATTTGTATTTAGGCACTATAACATAGAAACACCAAGCATATGCAACGTGCAGTGGCAATAGTTGCATTTGCTCGAGACATAATAAGCCTCCTTAGTGTTTCTAGAGTTAGGAAACTTAACTTTCAGCTAGTGCTGGTTGCCTTTAGTATGTTTTTTTTGTGTTTGACAGTTTTATAGATGTGAGCAACTAACTTGCTGAAAGTTAAGTAATATGAATTTTAATTACTCATACGTACTTATATCTTCCATTCAATGCTGTGATAGATATAGCATAATCGTAAACTTTTTTTTAAGTTTGTTCTCATAATGTTAAAAGCCAATTATTCATGTGATTACTGTATATTAATAAAAGAATTAATGTAGGTGTGAGTTTTATTAATTACTAATTACTTCATCACATTAACGAAATAGAGAAGAATTTTAAAATAGCATATGGTTGCTATAAACGTAACTATGACGTTTTATAAATAAATTAGTTTGATATTTTATGTTGCATCGTGATAAAATTGGAAATTTTAGAAAATGGCAAAAGTTAGATTTTAAAGAGAACAAGTTTCGGTCAATTACTCGTATTAAGCGCAGCAGAACACCCGTATCCGCTGACTTCGTATTTGCGGTTTACGTATGATGAGTAGGGGGCGGACACGAGCGATTGATGACTCATCGCCCAAAAAAGGATTTTACTCATAAATTCCTTATTCTATGGGCATTTTTTGCTCTCATTCTCGGGCACTGCTCGGGCGTAAACAGATGTTGCAGTTCACCATATGAATTAGTGCTATTCAGTAAGCGTGTGTTGTTTACATTATTTCTTTGCTCCATTTAACTTCGTCGTAGTTTAAACCGGTCATATCTGCGCCCTAGTTATAAGCAACATGTGCATTGTTATGATTTACAGTTAAGTAGCTTTTGTGTGGATTTGTACAAAAATGGAAAAGAAACGATAGATAGCAAGAACATTTAAAGAGAAATTGAGAGGTCCAAAGCAATAACTGGACAAGTCCATTTTAATCCATTTATGCCTAGGTTGCGATAACGCAATGTCGACAATAAAAATTTCTTATGTAGAAACGTTACTATTTGTAATATCCAATGAGTGGTATTATATTAATGAATGTCTGAAAATGATCATACAATTTTTCTACACAGATATTTGCATTCCCGGAAGAGAATGAAAACAAAATACACAGTGTTTTTTTAATACACCTATCATCTTTATCTTTATAAGTAATCGTTGGTGCGTTTGTACGTCATTCAATAACTTTTAAATGCTCAACCAATCTTCTTGATATTCCTAGACCATATGTATATCGTCAATGTTTGTAAGATAGGCAATCAAAACATTCGATAGATGGTGCTAAAGTCAAGTTATTAACAACTTCTATATTTATAGACTAACTTGACTTATATTTTCAATATAGGTTGGTTTAGTGACAAAAAAGAAAATCGCAAAATCTGGACACGATAGGTGGCGCTGTGGTCGAGCTATTAATAAGTTTTATATTTATAAACAGAAATGTATGTGTGTACGCACACAATATGTTTGCGTAGTCAACAAATTTTTTTGGTATATGCTGCCGATTGATAGATGGCGCTATTTTTCTGATAGAATTGAATTTTGACATATATAAACATAATTTTTCTTTGAATTTCGACATAGGCCATTTTTCAGTCTCCATGACTATCCTGCAATCGCACTAACGACCTCTCTGTCCAGATTTTCTTATACAGGGACTTTAACCAAATCAAACTCATAACGCCACCTACCGGGAAGGGCAGAACAACGTGTGCCGAGGCAGTTAGTATTCTTATAAATTCCCTGAATCAAACATGTTTCCCAGTTCTTAAAATGACCATAGGCAGTTTCACGTCAAAGTCACTTCAAAAAACCGTGTATGATAAAAAAAGAATTATTTCGGAAAATGTTTCCTTATAAAGGGCTTTGAATACAACGTTGCAGAACCGGAACATTGGAACGAAGCAAGATATGTTAGCTAGAGAGTGGGTGTGAGGATATTCGTTCTATGCATATCCGTTGTCGTTGCGGTTTATTTCTTTAGTGGTTCATTTTTATGTAACACACGTGTTTGTGACAATAGAAAAACAGTAAAAGTAGTTTTATTATTTACTAGAATATTATTAGATTTTATTATTATTATTATATAGATTAATTGTTCTGCCATAAGAAAATTATTTTCTTGAGTCTGTATTATATTGCAGGAAGAAAATGTGTCCTTACAATAAACAAATTAATGTCTTGCAATAAGTAAATAAATTTTTATGTCAAATAATTTTTTGTTTGTTTCAAGAACATGTCATTTTAATTTAAAAAAAATATTCTTAGATTAAACAAATCTATATTGATTAATTATTTTGAAGTGAGTATGCATTATATTGCACGTTTCATAAGACATTTTGCGCACTTGTTCTTTAGAAAACTCGCCTAGCGGCTCGTTTTCTAAACTTGAACGCGTGCGCAAAAATCGTGTCTTATGAAACTTGTATTTTAATATACTATTATTGTACAGTACGATAAAGAGTTTGTTTACATCTGTAAAACGCTATGGTAACGCACCGCTTTACTGACGGTTGGCGATAATAGTTATTTATGTACCAAGTCAGTAAAGTGATACTTTATCGAACGAGTCTGATTTACGAGCCAAGCGAGTGAAGCGAGCGCGGCGAGTAAAAGACGAATTCGATAAAGGTACTTTACTGACGTGGTGCATACAAAATTTTATCGCCAACCGTGAAAATTGTTAATTTTAAAAATAAAGATATAATAACTTATGACAGTTTATGACAGTGACAAACGATTTATATTTAAAGTAATCAGTCATGGCTACGTTGACCTATATTAGGGGCAGGTAAAGTACTTTATTGTACAGTACGATAAAGTGTTTGTTTACCTCCGTAAAACGCTATGGTAACGCATCACTTTACTGACGGTTGGCGATAATAGTTATTTATTATACAAGGGAAAAAAATATTAGATTTTAGCTCGAGGTAAGGTTTAAATTACCGAGAGCTAAAATCTAATTTTTTTCCCGTGTATAATACACTATTTTTTTCTGTGATGGGAAAAACGACGATTTAATATTGAAAAAACACGTAAATACTATATATTAAAGTCAGAAAATCAATCGATATGACATTTGAAGTGACATTACACCTGCGTTGCTAATGGAAACCTAAATAATCAAATATCTGTCAGCTTAAGTTGTTTCTTTACCTCCGTAAAACGCTATGGTAAAGCATCACTTTACTCACGGTTGGCGATAAAAATTATTGTCATAAACAAATGCTTCTTAATTTAGAGTATGTTTGCTAAACTCTCATCTGCTGAGTTGACAGATAAAGGTGGTGATGATAGTAATTTAGAATCAGTATCACCACCTAAAGGTTCATCAAAGAAACAAACCATTGAAAAAACCTATCAAAAGAAGTCTTAATTAGAGCATATATTGCTCCGACCAGACACATATATTGGCTCTGTTGAAATATTAACTGAAACGATATGTGGATGTATGATTCTGAGAAAAACCAAATAGTACAAAGGGAGATTAATTATGTACCTGGTTTATACTAAATCTTTGATGAAATTTTGGTGAATGCGGCCGATAACAAACAAAGAGATAAAACTATGGATTGTATTAAAATAAACATAAGTCCTGAAACAAATACCATATCAGTTTGGAACAATGGTCAAGGTATACCTGTAGTAATGCATAAAGAAGAAAAAATGTTTGTACCCACTATGATTTTTAGACATCTTCTAACATCATCTAATTATAATGATGAAGAAGAAAAGGTTACTGGAGGAAGAAATGGCTATGGTGCAAAATTATGTAATATATTTAGTACAAAATTTACAGTTGAGACAGCAGCTAGAGAATATAAAAAAACAATTTAAACAAACTTGGGGCAGCAATATGTTAAAGGCATCAGAGCCAAAAATTAAAGAATATTTTGGGGAAGACTACACAAAAATAGTCTTTTCCCCAGATCTTACAAAATTTAAAATGGATAAACTTGATGGTGATATAGTTTCATTAATGTCACGTCGAGCATATGATGTAACTGCTTCTACAAGGGGTGTTAAAGTATTTCTCAATGGAAAGAGGATTGGTGTAAAAAGTTTTAAAGATTATGTAGACCTCTTTATTAAAAACCATGAAGATGAAACTGGAAATCCATTGAAAGTTGTTTATGAATCTTGTGGTGACTGTTGGGAAGTTGCAGTAACAATATCTGAAAAAAGGATTTCAACAAATGTCTTTTGTTAATAGTATAGCTACAACCAAGGGAGGTCGTCATGTGGATTATGTTACCGATATGATTGTAAAACAGCTTATCGAGGTTCTATAGAAGAAAAATGAAGGTGGTGTGATTGTCAAACCTTTCCAAGTAAAGAGACACATGTGGGTTTTTGTTAATTGTCTCATTGTGAATCCTACATTTGATTCGCAAACAAAAGAAAATATGACATGTCAAGTAAAGAACTTTGGATCCAAATGTGTTCTTACAGATAAATTCATTAGTGCTATCACAAAAAGTGGTATTGTCGAATCTGCTTTGAGCTGGGCTAAATTTAAGGCACAAAATGAGTTAAGTAAAACTAGTGGTAAGAAACAGGCAAAGTTGAAAGGTATTCCTAAGTTGGAGGGAGGATGCAAATGAAGCCGGAACCAGAAATGCACTTAAGTGTACATTAATATTAACAGAAGGAGATTCAGCTAAATCTACAGCTGTGTCAGGTTTAGGAGTAATTGGTAGAGATTATTATGGTGTTTTTCCACTGAGAGGTAAATTACTGAATGTGCGGGAAGCCACACACAAACAAATTTTAGAAAAGGCTGAAATTTATAACTTAATTAAGATTCTTGGTCTGCAATATACGAAAAAATATAATAACAAACATGATATGAAAACATTACGTTATGGTAAAGTTATGATAATGACTGATCAAGATCAAGATGGATCCCGTATTAAAGGTCTTTTAATACATTTTATACATTACAATTGGCCTGAACTTCTGCGATAAAATTTTCATGCAGAATTCATAACACCCATTGTGAAAGTTAGAAAGAAAATAGAAGAATTCTCTTTTTTTTCTCTCTCCGAGTTTGAGGAGTGAAAACAAAATACACCCAATCACCATACATACACAATAAAGTATTACAAAGGTTTGGGTAGCTCCACGTCAGTGGTGGCAAGGGAATATTTCAAGAACATCACTCGTCATCGTATCCGGTGCCGGTATAATGGCCAAGAAGATGATGACCATATTGTGCTAGCTTTCAGTAAAAAGCATGTCGACGACCGAAAAAGATGGCTGACAAACTTCATGGTAGAGAGTAAGAGAAGAAAGGAAAAGGGTTTACCTAAAAGATATCCTTATGCTAAAGACACCAGGTATGATTTTCTTTAAATATTTGTTTTAAGAAAATATTTTTTTCGAATTCAAATGAAATTCTGAAAATTAGACAATTATTTTTTGATAAAGGATGTTGATGTTCTACTTATATATATATATATATATATATATATATATATATGTGTGTGTACTTTTATATTATATCAGTTTAAAATAGGTATAGGGTTTTCTTTGTTGTTGACTTTCTCACTAGACAACTGTTCTGTGGGTTGGTAATGATGTTCACAGATGATCAAGGTGACATCCACCTGTTGCTTGACGTTTGGATTTTGATTGTAAAATGATAAACATCACAATACATTAATTACAATTTTAAATATGTAATGAAGTTTAACTAGAATAGTTTTTTAAATGTGTTTTTTCTTGTTGTTGTATCCCGTCTTGATTTATAGTGAACATCGTTGTTAAAATCATTACTAAAACAACTAATGCCAGTAAGTTAAGTGGTGAAGATACATGTATATTCAAATCTTGCGAGATTGTCCACAGAAATAGTTCACATTGTAAGTATATTTACAAACGTGTAACATATCAGCACACTTATTTCTTGTTAATATACACCCATAATTGATGCCCTGAGGATGTACACATCCAAATGTACGAAATATTGGCTGCAAAAATAAAGAACTGACATATAACCTGTTTATGATTGCTGGATTCCCCAAGAACCCATCATTCCATATATATATATATATATATTGTGCTGAGTAACAATATTGATGGTTGGCACTGTATATTTTTGAACAAGTTGGAAGGATTATTTAATTTTACTAATTTTTCTTTGTGACTGTTAAATTAAAATATTTAAACTAAAAAAAGAACAGTTGTGTATACTTAAAATGTTATTTATTACAATAAAGATGTGTGCAGTCAATTATGAAAACAGTACTTGAAGGAGTTGTAGTGGACCAGGTTCTTGGTGGCCGTAATTTTCTTTGGTATCTGAAAATGGAGATTTAAATATTATAATTTATGTAAAAATGTAGTTTGAAATCTTGTAAAACTTGTCTAATTAACAATAATGTAAAGTAAAATAATTTAATGTTGATTGTTGAAGTATGAAGGAAACAACTTGGTAAATGATTGCGCGGGTAAAGTTTGAATAAGCGGATCTGTCAAAATTGACATTTACAGAAAATTTTGATTAGCAATATTTTTTGAAGTACAAAGTCTTAGTAATTCATTATTATAAATTAATAGAGATTTAATAGAGAAGGTTTACTAAAGTTTGAAAAGCACTGAAACGTATCAATAAAGTTTTATAATACCATTTTGAACAAGAATTGTGAGAAAAGGAATTTAATTGGATGAAATTAGAAAACGGAAATATTGTCTTGGTGATGAAAAAAAACAACGGATTGAAAAATATTTTTTCAAGAAAGGCGCGTGTACTTTTCGGAAAATCACGATTTTATTCCGAAAAGTATATCTTAAATTCACTAAAACCGCGAAAGTTGGTGCTTAAAGTGTTCTTTTCAGCATAGAAAATATTTATTTGATGGTAGAATCAAAATATATTATAAAGAAGCATAAAATTATTCAATAAATTCATTATAATTTAATTAATTGATATCCTGTATGGAAAAAGAAGATATATTCTAAGGAAAATAAATATTTAAAGATTACTTACCAAATATTAACCAAGTCCGAGCGGAATATTGAATCCATCAGTTGCACGTGAGTTCAAAGAGGGATTCCAGTTATCCAAGTCCAGTTTATTATATAAAAACGAGAAGTTCCAACTAGTTAGAATCCCTGATGTCGTTCCAGTAAATGTTAAAATATTTAGAGGATCCGGTAACCCATATATATTTCCGAAGAGGTCTAGTTCAGTGTTAATTCGAAATAGAAGTACAGCTGCATTTAAATCCAGAAGATATCCCACAGTTTTCGAGGACACAACAAGATACATCCTGTAAGATATAACCGAAGCAGTTCCAGATCCTGGAGGAGAACGAGGATACACCAAAAAGTCGTGCTAGGAGGGTTTCCAGAGAGTTACCAGTTGCACAGAACGAGTCCAGGAAGATCCTGTGAGAAAAAAAAAGGAAAACATAATTTAAACAAACCAGAGATAGAAGATAAATTTTAACAAGAGGTTGTATAATTTTTAAATAAGGAAAATTTGAATTTATTTAATTGTATATCGAGTAAAAGTCTTAAATATTATTTAGAATTGATTACTAGTCTAGAACAAGTATAGAAATACGTTTTGTTAAAAGATTAAATCTCTATTTTCACAAAAAGATACAGAATATGCACATATATAAATGAATTGACATGACCTTGGTACTAAAACATACCTTCAATTTGTTTAATATTTTATAGACAAAGGTTATTTATAGATAATTAAATTGCATCGTATAATGCATGCTAAATTGAAAAAGATACATTGAATTGAATTTTGTACATACCTTTTGAATAAATAACATTTGCTAAACATCCTTCATATCACAATAAACGTACAGGTGCGATTAGACAGGTTAACAATCTATGTACATGTCGAATAACTATTTTGGATGTATATTTTCGAATCAAGATTTTTATATTTGTTGTCATTAAACTAGTATTGTGTTGAAATTCTTCTTTTTATTTTGTAAAATAGTAACATTGTGTTAGACATTTTCATAACGGACATAGAAGCTGATAAGTCAATGACCTACAAGTAAACAAAAATAAAATAGCATTATAAAGTATAAAATAGAGAGGAAAAGTATACATACCGTACTATTGTGATCCTATAAGAGGGATAATTTATTAGCAGCAATATTCTCTTCATTATAAGAATAAGTATCACAGGATTATTAGAAACATTTAAATTGTTATTTTTATGTAGCAGTGTATAACGGCAAATACCTAAGCGACATCTTTATAAAAGTAAATGAAATGCTTGTACTGCGCGGTTAAAAATAAAAACTAGTTACATTTATAGATAAGTCATACCATAAAGAAGTGATGAATCGTAATTAATATTTGAGAGAGTTAGGAGATTAATATTTATTTCTAAATGCAGTAAATAATATTATTATTATAAAAAAAAGAATTAATTAAATTGATTAAGAATAAAACTGAGTAGTGTTTGGGCATAGATAAAAGAAATAAAGAAACCTATAATAGCATATGAGTACATTAATTTTGGTGCAAAAATTTTAAAATATTATATACTGAGTGGTACATTATCATTATCATAGATTATAACCTGAGATTAATTGAGTAAATTTGAATGACTAGGTAAGAGAGGAGATATTATTAGCAATACAAATAACAAGATTTGAGTAAATTAAGGTATATTATTTATTATATGTGTTGCAAGTATATTATCCCCTCCACTAGTGCATTTTATGGCGTGCCCAACGTGGAGCGATTAAAATAAGACTCGCAAATAGTATTTTGATTATTTTATTAATTTTGATTAGGTGTTTGTAATTTATATTACCCTCCTTAGCTCATTTTATGACGTATCTAACGTGAAGAAATTAAAATAAGACTCGAAACAACATATTTCAAATATTTTATTAATCATAGTAATAGCGGTAACATTAGTATATATTTTACAAAGGTAATTAAATCAGCTTAAAGTATATTAAGGTATAAGAAATTGTGTATTATAATTATTTAAAATGAATACCAGATCTAAGAGTAATTTTGGATTAAATAGATCTGAATCATCTAGTGACAGTGAAGAGGAAGTAGGTCAGGATGTGAATGTACAAGAGGGTGGAGAAGATACATCACAGGTGCAGGTAGAAGATCAATTGACAGGAGAGTTACAGGATAGAGGTGATAAGGTGGAAATACAAGGAGAGACTTCTAAAATAGAAATGTCGACCCCAGTAGTAGATTTTGGACCAATTTTACAAATATTAAAACAAATGAATGAAGATAATAAGAAAAATAGAGAGGAAGATAGTAAGAAAAGCGAAAAAATTAATGAAGAAAATAAGAAGAATTTAATTGATTTAAAGGAAGAATTAAGTAATAAATTGGACAAGGCTAATGAAGATAATAAGAAAAATAGAGAGGAGGATCTTAAGAGAAGCGAGAAAAATAGGGATGAGGATAAAATGGAAGCTAAGAAAATTAGAGAGGAGGATAAAAAAGAATTAGGAGAAAAATTGGATAAGTTGGAAAAGGCGAGCATTGATACTAGAGAAGAAAATAGAAGAAATCTGGAAGAATTAAAGAAAACTTTACTGAGAGATACAGAAGAAAAGGTTAAAGAAATTACTATTGAAATGGATAGCAGGGAAGTGAAAATGCGGAAAGAAATGGATGATAAGATGAAAATTAAGGATACTGAAGTTAAAACTCTTATTACAAATAAAGTACAAGAGGTTGAAGGGAAAGTAAAGGTAGTACAAGAAAACATTAAACAATTAGAAAAGAACAATCATGAGAAACACAAGGAGTTAGCTAAACGTATAAGAGAGGAAGTAGATCAGGTTAGCAAAGATGTTACGGACAAGACAGAAAAATTTGCGGAGAATTTAAATAAGAAGATAGAAAATACTGAGGATAAGTGTTTGAAAGATATTAGAGTATTAACAATGTCTACTAATGTTCAGAAATCTGGAATAGAAGAGGTTTTAAAAGAGTGTGAGGTTCAGAAATTAGAGTTGAAAGAACTTTTGTTGAAGTCTAAAAATATTAAAATACCACAAGCTACTTGTACACCGTCTTATCATATATTGAATAACGGTATAAGAATAGAAAATATTACCCATTTTAGCGGAGATAAAATGACGACACATCCCATGGCATATTTAACTAACATCTTAAGATACATAGAAGAGATACAGGATTTTAGGAGCCAAATGAATATTATTCGAGCGACTTTAAACAATGGTGCAGCGGATTGGTTTCAAAGGGTTGAAGACAGTTGCGGTGATTTAAGTAAGTTTGTGGAATTATTTAAAAACAATTACTGGAGTGAGACGCAGCAAAGCAGAGCACATCAGAGGTTGTTAACAGGGAGATATCAGCCAGGTAAATCTTCGAGGGAGGCTTATGCACAAAGAATGTTTAATTATTGTAGATACATCTCACATTTAGACGAACAGACTATATCTCAACATTTGTTGCAACATTTTATTCCTGTTGATACACATGCAATTATTTGTCAAAATGTAACAGATATGAATGGGTTGATCAACATACTTAGACGATTAGATGATTATTCAGACGGCGTGAAATATAGGGAATTTCGACAGGTAAATGGAAGAAACGAATCTCAGAATAACCAGCAACGTTCGTCAAATATCAATGGTGCGAATAATCAATATGCACGTAACAATACATCTTTTCCACAAAATGCATATCCGAGGAATAATCAACCTGGTAACAGTCAAAATAACAATTTTGGGCCAAGACAACCTTACCAGTTTAATAGTCAACAGAATAATAATTATAATAGGAATTATAATACACAAGGGAATGGTAATAACAATTGGAATAATAATCGTGGTATCATAAATGGAGGTAATGGAAGACCAAACGCAAATAGGAATAATCCATTTATAAATCAATCTGCGAGACAAGTACCTCAGCATAATAATTACCAAGATCAAAACAATAGGTATTATGGAAACTCGAGACAGGTAAATAATATACAGACTCAAGATTGGAGAAAATCAGATAGGAGGATTACTGGAAGTCAGGTTCCAGATGAACTAGAAGTTGGTCTAATAGAAGAAAAAAAAACGCCAATTTTGGAGATGAAATTGAACCCATATCAAAATGCGATACCGGGAACATCTCATTAATAAATGATTTTGATATAAATAGAGTTAGTTGTAACATAAGTAGAAGTAGTGACATAACGGGAATGGGGAATGTACAAAATAATTTAGATATGGGAAACATAATTAATAACTATGAAAGTTTACCTTTTTGCATAATTAGTATTAGAAATGTTACTTTTAAAACTTTATTGGATTCTGGTGCAGAAATCTCTCTTATAAAGAAAGATATGATAATGAAAATTCCTGAATATTCTAAATATATAATAAAAGTCAAAAATACGAATGTTATGTCTGCAAATAAGGGAAAAATGGGATGTATCAATAAGAGGTTATGCATAGATGTCGTTTTGAGTGGATATAAATTTATTATGCAATTTTATTTAATAGGCAATTTGTTTTATGATTGCATACTAGGAATAGATAATATGAGAATACTTGGAATGAATTTAGATTTTGAGGAAAACAAAATTAAGATAGGAGGGAAGGATATTTTATTAGAAAAAGTTGTGGATGTGAAAGAAATAAACGCCTATATCGAGTATAAGGAAGATATTCAGAATGAGGTAAACAATATTATTATAGCAGATCGTGCAGAAAATGATGATACACAAGAACATTTGGAAGGGGCAATGTTCGAATTACCAAGATCAACAGATATAAATGATGAATATGGAGATACTGTTATAATTGAAGATAAGCATGAAGTTAAAGTTATAAGGAATAAAGCTGACATTCAAACTTTTATATTGCTACAAAATTTACCAGAACCATGGATTGAAGATAGTTTAGTAGAAATTCTCGATAAGAACATTAAATTAATAAATGATGAAGTCGTTTTTGCCAAAGATTATGAACACCGGTTATTGATTAATGATGATTCGCCTTTATCATGTAAAAATTATCCAATACCGTATTTTTTTCAAGATCGTGTAAATGAAGAATTAAGAAAATTAGAAGAAGCAGATATTATAGAGAGATCGAACACATATTTTATTAGTCCTGTTGTATTAGTAAAAAAGAAAGACAATTCTATTCGACTTTGCATTGATGCGCGCTTAATTAATCTTAGGATCATGCCTGAGCACGAAATTCCACAAAACATTGATGTCCTACTTACCAAATGTGGAAATAAAAAGTGGTATAGCAAATTAGACCTTAAGAATGCTTTTTGGTTAATAAGGTTGGACGAGAATTCCAGGAAGTATTGTGGTTTTAACGTAAATGGAATTACTTACCATTTCAAAGTCTGTCCTTTCGGCATTAAAAGTAGTCCTGCGGGATTGATAAGATTTCTTCACAAGATACTGGACAAATATGAGAAATTTGCTCTTCATTATTTAGACGATATAATAATATTTTCAGATGATATAGAATCACACATAAATCATATAGAGATTATTATAAATACTTTACAAATCAATGGCATGAAATTAAACTTGTCTAAGTGCCAATTTTGCCAAAAAGAAGTTAATTATTTGGGTTACGTAGTAAACCAACAGAATATTTTACTAGATCCACAAAGATTAGAGGAGATCCAAAATTATCCCAGACCAAATAAACTCAAGATGTTGAGAGGATTTTTAGGATTATTGAATTACTATAGGAAATTTGTATCTAATTATAGTCAAAAGACAAGTACGTTGTTAAATCTACTGAAGAAAGGAACGAAATGGAAATGGACTGATGAGTGTGAGGAATGTTTTGTACAACTAAAATCTAATTTTGTAGAAAATCTTAAATTATATCATCCAGATTTTAATTTAGAGTTCATCGTTAGGACAGATGCATCAAGTGTGGCAGTTGCGGCAGAATTGATACAAATGAAAGATGGTATCGAGGTTCCGATATATTTCGCGTCAAGAACTTTAAAGCCGTGTGAAAGGAAATTTGGGACATCAGAACTCGAGATGCTTGCAGTCATATATGCATTGACCAAGTTACGTTATTACCTAATAGGGAAGAAATTCAAATTGGAGACGGATCACAAAGCTTTATTGAACATCATGACGACTAAATTAAATAATAACCGAATTTATCGTTGGACGTTGTTAATACAGCAATATGACATGGAAATTGTATATAGACCGGGGAAAGAAATGATTGCTGCTGACATTTTGAGTAGAAAGTATGGTGAGACTAAAACTACGAATGTACACATCAACTTGGTGAAATTGGGATTAGAAGGTATTTTTTCATTACAAAGAATTAGGGAAGCTCAAGAGTCACCTGAGTTGGAAATAATTAAAATTAATCTACAGACAAATGGTTCATATAAAGGTATGAGTATAAGAGAAGGGATAATTTTGAAAAAAATAGGCGATTTGGAGGTATATGTTACAGACGAAGAACATACAATTGAAATTATTCGACATCTTCATATGATGTACACACATATAGGAGCGAGAAAATGTTGGCTTATGTTCAGAGAAGCTTATTATTGTAAAAATGACGAGAAGATAATTAAAAGGGTAATTAAACGATGTGAAACGTGCGTTTTGGCAAAGGAAAAGAATTATACTAATCAAAATATTAGTTTGAGCATCATAGCGGATGATAGATTACAATTAGTGGCGATTGATTTTATTTCTAATCTAATCCCGAGCACAAGAAGATATCGTAATATTTTGGTACTGTGTGACATTTTTTCTAAACATGTGCGATTAATACCTACACAGAAATGCAATACGGATACAGTTTTACAAGCTCTACAAGAGTATATAACAGAATATGGAACTCCTAGAACAATTTTATCGGATCATGCAACATACTTCATGAATCAAAGATATCATGAATTTTTAGATGAAAGAAATATTAAGTCACATCATATTTCAATACGGCATCCCCAGGCTAATCCTTCTGAAAGGTATATAAAGGAAGTATTAAAATATTTACGTATATTACTGGAAGACAACCATCATAAATGGGCAAGATATTTAAAACAAATCGAATTCGTCATGAATAATACTCCAAGTACTGTACACGAAGCATGTCCAATAACTATTTTTACAGGACAACCTGCACAAAGGCCTTGGCAAGATGATGAAACTGCTGAAATAGGAGACAGGTATGAACAAATAAAGCACAAACTTTTGAAACGCAAAATTAAATGGGAGCAGAAGAAAAGAGAAAAACAACGTAAATATAAGATTTATAATATAAATGATAAAGTAATAGTTCGCGCGTTACGAGTAACAGATAGAAAGAATAAAATTATGGCAAAACTCATAAGGCCATATTCTGGACCATTTACAGTTTATCGAAGGATAGGTTTGAATAATTACGAACTAATTGATGAGGATACTGGTTATTTTAAAGGAACATATCACATATCTATGTTACATGACTATATAGTAGAATGATAAGAAATTATAGGTAAGACACAGTATTAGGAAGACTGTACTGTGAAAGTGATTAACGCCACTTCCTAAATCTGAGTTATATTAAATCTTCCGAAATAATAGGTAAGACACAATATTGGGAGATTGTATTGTGTAAGTGAGTAACGACACTTCCTAAATCTGAATTTAGACAAATCATCCACAACAATATAATAAGACAAATCATCCACAACAATTTATTAAGACAAATCATCCACAACAATTTATTAAGACAAATCATCCACAACAATTTATTTAGACAAATCATCCACAACAATATAATAAGACAAATCATCCACAATGATATAATACGACAAATAATCAACGACAATTTAATATGACAAATAATCCACATTATTTGCATAAGTAAGAACAATATTGGAAGTTTAAACTGTAAAAGGAGAAATGACATTATTTCTCTGAATCATGCTAATTCATACCAAGGAAATTTTAGTCAGGACAGAAGATAAGAAAGGAGATCGTCTTCTGAAGGTACTTACAACACCTGCTTATCCAAGTAACATGTAGATCTCAAAATTTCAAAAGTTTTTGACAAATAGAGACCTGGAGTTTATTAGAAAATAAATAATTATATAGTAATGAAGTATTAGGAGGACATAAATACCTTATATTAAAAGATAGGGGCATGACCAGATACAGATAACAAATTGATAAGAAAGGGGCATATTGAATTTCGCTTTCTTTAAAATGAATAAAAGACATAATGATGAAACAGATATACATGTATACAGACAAGTTCATGTTTATCGAGAAATAATTTGAATTTATAGAGAGATTTTCAGATAAAGAATGTACATAAAGTATTCCGGTATTATATTAGATTAGTTTAGTTATAGGTCTGTTACAATTATTAGTTATTAAAAAAAATGATGATTAATTAAAGGAAAAAATAAGTTATATCCTCATTCCCATATTGTATATAAATTTGTAAATAACCATAAGAGAAGGTAATATAAGTAATCTTACTAGTAAATAGATTTGCCTGAGTATTTAAATGGAATGAAATGGATAAAGAAGTTGTATAGAGGATAAATAACCTTGAGCCTTATAAAATTAAAAAGAATGTTTCAGAATAAGTAAAGCACTGAATAAAGTTAGAAAATAATTATCAAGATGTAACAAACATGTTAGGTGATGAAGAAATGGAAAAGAAAGAAGTTAAGAAGAGCCTCTTAAAAATAAAATATGTTAGATGAAAGTAAATGCTTACAATAAATAGTAAATATTAAAAGTACCATAAGAATATGGAATTATTATAGAGTGAATATGTATAAAAGGGTGAAAAATACCCAAAATGATATAAAATATAGGACCAAAAGTGTCTTAAAAAAGAATTATATAGGTAACGTAAGCCTTTAAAAACGATAAGTAAAAAAAATATGGACTTTCCATAAATGAAAGTATAGGGAATGACGAAAATGTCAATTATAGGTAAAAAGGGAATTTGTTCGAATGAGAACAGTATATAATGAAAATAATATATAATTAGTAAGCATAGTGAATCATTTTAAAAGAGGCAAATAAGTAACTGAGGCATAGACAGATAAAAAGAATATGTTTTTCACCTATTTATGTAAAAGTTAGTACAGATAATATTTTTATAAGGAGTTTGAGTTAGGAAACACAGAAAAACATATATACAATTAATGTTAAAAAGTTTGGTGGCAATTAAAAAAAAAAAATATAGATATTTTAATAAGTGATAGAAAAATCAAGAAGGATTATAATACATAGTACGATAAATAATGAAACAAAAATTTTTTTTTATACAGGTCAAAGACATCCATTTAAATAAATAAATTTATACTTTTATAATTAAAATGAAAATAAAGAAAAGCCTTATATTACTTTTGGACTTATAAGAAAGTTGAGTTTATAGTTATGAGTGTCACAAATAATTTTGAATTTAAACACTGTTATGTACAGATAGTTATAAATAAATGTTATATGATATTACCAAATAATAGAAGATTCATTTGAAATTTGTTAAAGGATTTAGTAGATTAAAATAATTGTTTTGAGCACAGTGATAAACATGTGTATTATCAGATTTTGTTTAATAAATATAAATTTTGATTCGAGTTGAAAATTTACATTTTTTAAAAGGGGCATATGTGCTGAGTAACAATATTGATGGTTGGCACTGTATATTTTTGAACAAGTTGGAAGGATTATTTAATTTTACTAATTTTTCTTTGTGACTGTTAAATTAAAATATTTAAACTAAAAAAAGAACAGTTGTGTATACTTAAAATGTTATTTATTACAATAAAGATGTGTGCAGTCAATTATGAAAACAGTACTTGAAGGAGTTGTAGTGGACCAGGTTCTTGGTGGCCGTAATTTTCTTTGGTATCTGAAAATGGAGATTTAAATATTATAATTTATGTAAAAATGTAGTTTGAAATCTTGTAAAACTTGTCTAATTAACAATAATGTAAAGTAAAATAATTTAATGTTGATTGTTGAAGTATGAAGGAAACAACTTGGTAAATGATTGCGCGGGTAAAGTTTGAATAAGCGGATCTGTCAAAATTGACATTTACAGAAAATTTTGATTAGCAATATTTTTTGAAGTACAAAGTCTTAGTAATTCATTATTATAAATTAATAGAGATTTAATAGAGAAGGTTTACTAAAGTTTGAAAAGCACTGAAACGTATCAATAAAGTTTTATAATACCATTTTGAACAAGAATTGTGAGAAAAGGAATTTAATTGGATGAAATTAGAAAACGGAAATATTGTCTTGGTGATGAAAAAAAACAACGGATTGAAAAATATTTTTTCAAGAAAGGCGCGTGTACTTTTCGGAAAATCACGATTTTATTCCGAAAAGTATATCTTAAATTCACTAAAACCGCGAAAGTTGGTGCTTAAAGTGTTCTTTTCAGCATAGAAAATATTTATTTGATGGTAGAATCAAAATATATTATAAAGAAGCATAAAATTATTCAATAAATTCATTATAATTTAATTAATTGATATCCTGTATGGAAAAAGAAGATATATTCTAAGGAAAATAAATATTTAAAGATTACTTACCAAATATTAACCAAGTCCGAGCGGAATATTGAATCCATCAGTTGCACGTGAGTTCAAAGAGGGATTCCAGTTATCCAAGTCCAGTTTATTATATAAAAACGAGAAGTTCCAACTAGTTAGAATCCCTGATGTCGTTCCAGTAAATGTTAAAATATTTAGAGGATCCGGTAACCCATATATATTTCCGAAGAGGTCTAGTTCAGTGTTAATTCGAAATAGAAGTACAGCTGCATTTAAATCCAGAAGATATCCCACAGTTTTCGAGGACACAACAAGATACATCCTGTAAGATATAACCGAAGCAGTTCCAGATCCTGGAGGAGAACGAGGATACACCAAAAAGTCGTGCTAGGAGGGTTTCCAGAGAGTTACCAGTTGCACAGAACGAGTCCAGGAAGATCCTGTGAGAAAAAAAAAGGAAAACATAATTTAAACAAACCAGAGATAGAAGATAAATTTTAACAAGAGGTTGTATAATTTTTAAATAAGGAAAATTTGAATTTATTTAATTGTATATCGAGTAAAAGTCTTAAATATTATTTAGAATTGATTACTAGTCTAGAACAAGTATAGAAATACGTTTTGTTAAAAGATTAAATCTCTATTTTCACAAAAAGATACAGAATATGCACATATATAAATGAATTGACATGACCTTGGTACTAAAACATACCTTCAATTTGTTTAATATTTTATAGACAAAGGTTATTTATAGATAATTAAATTGCATCGTATAATGCATGCTAAATTGAAAAAGATACATTGAATTGAATTTTGTACATACCTTTTGAATAAATAACATTTGCTAAACATCCTTCATATCACAATAAACGTACAGGTGCGATTAGACAGGTTAACAATCTATGTACATGTCGAATAACTATTTTGGATGTATATTTTCGAATCAAGATTTTTATATTTGTTGTCATTAAACTAGTATTGTGTTGAAATTCTTCTTTTTATTTTGTAAAATAGTAACATTGTGTTAGACATTTTCATAACGGACATAGAAGCTGATAAGTCAATGACCTACAAGTAAACAAAAATAAAATAGCATTATAAAGTATAAAATAGAGAGGAAAAGTATACATACCGTACTATTGTGATCCTATAAGAGGGATAATTTATTAGCAGCAATATTCTCTTCATTATAAGAATAAGTATCACAGGATTATTAGAAACATTTAAATTGTTATTTTTATGTAGCAGTGTATAACGGCAAATACCTAAGCGACATCTTTATAAAAGTAAATGAAATGCTTGTACTGCGCGGTTAAAAATAAAAACTAGTTACATTTATAGATAAGTCATACCATAAAGAAGTGATGAATCGTAATTAATATTTGAGAGAGTTAGGAGATTAATATTTATTTCTAAATGCAGTAAATAATATTATTATTATAAAAAAAAGAATTAATTAAATTGATTAAGAATAAAACTGAGTAGTGTTTGGGCATAGATAAAAGAAATAAAGAAACCTATAATAGCATATGAGTACATTAATTTTGGTGCAAAAATTTTAAAATATTATATACTGAGTGGTACATTATCATTATCATAGATTATAACCTGAGATTAATTGAGTAAATTTGAATGACTAGGTAAGAGAGGAGATATTATTAGCAATACAAATAACAAGATTTGAGTAAATTAAGGTATATTATTTATTATATGTGTTGCAAGTATATTATCCCCTCCACTAGTGCATTTTATATGGTATCGCAGGGTTTCGCGGGTGTAATGTGTAATCGCGTTTCTTCCCGCGTGGAAGTTCTGGCGTCCTGAGAAGAACCGGTGCAACGTTTCGATAAAATCTCATTTATCATCTTCAGGCGTATGTTACTCTCTAAAGATCTTCGTCTGACTGCGTGTTGTTCGTTTTTCGACATTTATTTGTATAGTTGCGTTGGTAGCTGGAGTGGGTGCAACTCTGCATGCCGCGTCCCTATTGGGTCGTCGAGTCGGTGGTGGGGGGAGCGTCCTCGTTTATTCCCTCCAGTGGTGTAGATGTTGTTGGGCGACTGTGATGAATACGTCGCTCCCTTAGTGCCGTTCTCCAAATGTCCGGCAGCCTTTTCGCATCATCCCTTCTCTTGAAATTATCGGGTCGTTTTTCTATCTACGTGAGGCTGTAGAGATAGAAAAACGACCCGATAATTTCAACAGAAGGGATGATGCGAAAAGGCTGCCGGACATTTGGAGAACGGCACTAAGGGAGCGACGTATTCATCACAGTCGCCCAACAACATCTACACCACTAGAGGGAATAAACGAGGACGCAACTTTGCCTGTTTCTAACCACTAGTTTTACTTAACTCATTTTCTGCCTTAAATTTAGCCCAGCTCAAAACAGATTCTACAATACCACTTTTTGTGATAGCACTAATGAATTTATCTGTAAGAACACATTTGGATCCAAAGTTCTTTACTTGACATGTCATATTTTCTTTTGTTTGCGAATCAAATGTAGGATTCACAATGAGACAATTAACAAAAACCCACATGTGACTTTACTTGAAAAGGTTTGATAATTACACCACCTTTATTTTTCTTCTTTAAAACCTCGATAAGCTGTTTTACAATCATATCGGTAACATAATCCACATGACGACCTCCCTTGGTTGTAGCTATACTATTTACAAGAGACATTTGTTGAAATCCAATTTCAGATATTGTTACTGCAACTTCCCAACAGTCACCACAAGATTCATAAACAACTTTCAATGAATTTCCAGTTTCATCTTCATGGTTTTTAATAAAGAGGTCTACATAATCTTTAAAACTTTTTACACGAATCCTCTTTCCATTGAGAAATACACTAACACCCCTTGTAGAAGCAGTTACATCATATGCTCGACGTGAAATTAATGAAACTATATCACCATCAAGCTTATCCATTTTAAATTTTGTAAGATCTCGGGAAAAGACTATTTTTGTGTAGTCTTCCCCAAAATATTCTTTAATTTTGGGCTCTGATGCCTTTAACATATTGCTACCCCAAGTTTGTTTAAATTGTTTTTTATATTCTCTAGCTGCTGTCTCAACTGTAAATTTTGTACTAAATATATTACATAATTTTGCATCATAGCCATTTCTTCCTCCAGTAACCTTTTCTTCTTCATCATTATAATTAGATGATGTTAGAAGATGTCCAAAAATCATAGTGGGTACAAACATGTTTTCTTCTTTATGCATTACTACAGGTATACCTTGGCCATTGTTCCAAACTGATATGGTATTTGTTTCAGGACTTATGTCTATTTTAATACAATCCATAGTTTTATCTCTTTGTTTGTTATCGGCCGCATTCACCAAAATTTCATCAAAGATTTTGTATAAACCGGGTACATAACTAATATCCCTTTGTACTATTTGGTTTTTCTCAGAATCATACACCCACATCGTTTCAGTTAATATTTCACCAGAGCCAATATACATATGTGTCTGGTCGGAGCAATATATGCTCTAATTGAGACTTTTTTTGATATGTTTTTTCAATGGTTTGTTTCTTTGATGAACCTTTAGGTGGTGATACCGATTCTAAATTACTATCACCACCACCTTTAATCTGTTGACTCAGCAGATGACATTTTAGCAAACATACTCTGAAATTAAGAAGCATTTGTTTATGACAATAATCTATAGTTTTATAGGAACAAATATGGATACCCTTATTAAATAGTTATTTACGAACCAAGTGCGGGAAAGCTATTTTCCCGCATGAGCGCGCATTGTAAGCACGAGCGACCGCAGGAAGCGAGTGCTTTTAATTGCGCGAATGCGTGGAAGATGTTTTCACGCAAGTGGTTTGTACAATATTTTTTGTACGAACATGAAATTAAAGAAATATTATTGATTATTTATATTATTAGTATCATACCTAACCTAAAATAGATTACCTAATTAATATAAGCATTTCATGTACGTAACTATTACTCACCTTTCCGTAAAATTAAGTTATTATATTCTTACACATGGCAAACATGAGGTATTTATTCTTATATTATAAATTTATAGTACATTTATTGCGTTTTTTTGTTTAAATACAAACAATATCGAACTGCCAATATGAATGTCGATGTGGTTCAAATAGCTTAAAATGTCGTCAAATAGATGGCGACACAATTTTTTTGGAAGAATTTTTAATTATTACTCCTATTTCCACAACTTTTAGTGAAGAATAATGGAGGGAAGTAGTATTTTATAGACTAAATTTTATTACAACCAAGTTAGATTTTTTTTAAATGTCCCAAAGTGCCAGTGTTTTTTTCAATTTTTACAGTCGCCTCGACCGGGAAAACGTATTTCCCAGTCGAGCTACACATGGGCCAAATGTCACTCTACAGGCGGTGAGTACAAAAAACTAATTATGAACCTATTTTGCTCAAGCTTTTTAAAAAACATTCGAACATATTATGCTCAATAATTTAAAGGTATATATAATTAATTGCAAAAGCATTGTAGAAACAATAAAATATATCCCAAACACTATTCTAACCTAACGAATAGATTTTACAACTATTCAAATATAATAAAATTCTTACCTTTATATCCGCCATGGTCAAGAATATAAATTAATCCTAATTAAATATGTGTTAAACTAACATTTTAATTGTAACGGTTATTTCTTCAGAAAACAAATGGCAGACTACCGCCAACTCTCGCTTCCAAAGTCGTTTACCTTCAGTTAATGGGGTGGGGACTGAAATACATCAAGGTGGTAACGATTTTCAGCGCCTCCTTGCGAATGGACCGGTACTAAATGAACACTCAGTCGATAAAATAGAGTACAAATTATACCGATAGTGAAATAGCTAAGATTATTTTTTTTACTTCTTATTCAAACAGAATTTCTTACCTTTCCTTTCTTATGTCAATATTTTCTTTTTCTGCTTTGTATAGGACAAATTTAATGTAAGCTAAATTAGAATATTCTTCTAATTTTGATGAATGTTGCTGTTCTATTTATGTATGTACGTAGTAACATAATTGAAAATCAGATATTTTCCAAAAAGTAATTGCACTGTAATTAAATCCACAGTGTATAATCTGTGGATTTGGTATAAAATTTAAGAAAATAATTTACTGTTGTTGACAAAACTTACAAATGAAAATTATGTTTGAATTAAAAAAATATGATTTTAAAATATCATGAAATGAAGCAAGTTACAGTCAGTACCAACTTTACTTCCCGCACAAGTACCTAAGTACTTAAAATAGAATTTCCCGCACCCACTTGAATGCGTAAAATTGTGTATTATGTTATATGACCTTATATAACCTTTAAAAAACTACAGACCATATTTATTATTACCTATATTATCACGGATTATAAACATTTATATAAAAAAAACAAGAATGTACACGAGTTCATTTCTTTTAAATGGGCGTTAATTCAGATTCATGCGCCGCTAATAGTCAATAGACTGCAACCAGTTGGGCATCTATAATATAAAATTTTCGTATTATAACCTGAAAATGGTGGTTCTTTAAGACTAAAATTTGATACTTTTTACTCACCTGCTGGCAATGAAATCTACATTTTAGGATTCTGTGCATTGTAAGCTTTTTATTGATGTAAATATTATCCTTGTATTTTGATGCTATCATGGGGCACCCTTTCCAAAGAATAGCCAAGTAAAAATAGACTAATTGTTACAACCATTTTTTAAATTTATCGTTGATATACCTCCGTTTATTGTCGGCCACATGCATAAAAGGATTTTGTTTTGGGTCTTAAATACCATTAAGCAATGCACTAATATCAATAAAAAATTAAAATAAATATTTCAATATTTTAAATGTAGTAACGGTTTCAAGAACTCTAAACACTCGCCTGCAATAAGATCCCATGTGCTTTAAAAATCCAGTTAACCTGTCTGTAAATGTTTATTAATTAACTAAATCGACTCTTGTCGATATATTTAATAGGTTGTGTAAAATTTGCTTAGTATAATCTAAAAAAAGATTACCTATCTTTATCTAGGAAAACGCAGATCACCCTCTCTTTTTGGCACATACGGTATATAGTAGGGGAGACTGGGGAGGGTTGATACGCAGGGAGGCTTGATACATCTTTAAAATAGGCGCTCTATTTATTTACAGAGCTTGTAGTTAGGTGTAGATGGCGCAAATACCAATTTTGTATAGAATGTAGTATATTAGAAAGGAAAAGTGCGCCGTTTGTGTGAACAAGATCTGGTGAAAAATTTATGTCCTCAAAATGTAAGTTTTTAATATAAGCGTTGTAAGGGTTTTAGTAAATTTAAGGCTAAAAATGAACTATACTTTATGAATTTTGTGAAAATGTGTTCGATGTTGTCACATGCAACATATAAACCAACTAAAAATTGAAGGTTATAGACCCTCAAATAATATTTCTGATCGCGAGCCCGAGTGAGGAGGTTTGATACAATAACGAAAGAGAGGCTTGAGACATGTATCAATCCTCCCTCACTAATTCTCAAACAATAAGTTTTGTTGGAAAATTGTAAACAGAATTAACAACAGTAATTATTTAAGTAACTATATTAATGTGCCCTTTAAACAGATGCCGTTCAAATGGAAATCCAGAGGGCGTCGCCCTGCTTCACCCACAGTTATAAAAGAAGCAGTGTCAGAAATTGTTAATGCTGGAGGCAAAATAAGGACAACTGCACGAAAATATAGTATTAAGGTTAAGAGGCTTCATGTCGCGTCATCCTCAATTGTCACTAAGAACCCCAGAAGCCACACGTTTAGGTAGATTTACAGCCTTTAATTCTCACAATGTAAAACTATTCTACGAAAATTTGCGCACTCTACTCGAGCGTGAATATTTTGGACCCGAATCTATTTATAATGTTGGCGAAACTGATGTAACAACGGTCCATAAACCACATAAAATTATTTCCAAGATAGCAGGTTTCAAAAGTGACTTCTGCAGAACGTGGAACACTTGTTACAGTCTGCTGTGGTGTCAATGCCAAAGGAAACGCCGCAGTGCCCCCATTTTTCGTGTATCCGAGAACGCGCATCCAGGATTATATGACGCAAGGTGCTCCACCGGGTCCAGTAGCTGTCTGCCATGAAAGCGGGTGGATGACAGCTCCAAATTTTGAGAAATATTTGCTACATTTTGTGGTGTGCGAGATGCAGTCTTCAGAAGAAATGTCTTTTGATTATCGATAATCATGACAGCCATATTTCACCTGAGGTTATAAACGTATGTAGAGACAACGGTGTTGTAGTGCTAACATTGCCACTACACACTAGTCACCGTTTACAGCCTTTAGATGTCTCTATATATGGCCCCTTTAAACGGTATTACAATGAAGAAGTAGATGCTTTCATGGTTAATAATCCCGGACAAATCATCACGTTAACAAACGTCTCAGAACTTGTTGGGCGGGCATTCAATCGTGCATTTCTTCCTAAAAACAACGTCAGTGGCTTCTCCGCCAGTGGAATTTTCCCTTATAATCCACATGTATTTGACAAATCCGATGTTGCTTGTTCCGAAGTTACTAACCGCCCTCAAGAAACAGCTTCAGCATCTGAGTATCAGGAAGATATTGTGATAGATAATGCAGCAGCTGGTAGCTGTAACTTACCACCAACCACTTCTGAATCTGTTGAATCCCTGGCTTCAAAAGCAGCCAGTTTAATGAAAACCCCAGAACAAGTACGACCCCTTCCAAAGACAGGTCCTAGGAAAACAAAGCAGGGCAGAAAGCTTGGTAGAACTAGAATTCTAACAGATACTCCTGAAAAATTAGCATTGGAGGAGGAATATTTAAAAAATGCAAAAAAAACATGCAATAAACTTGTAAAAGTGAAACGTACACTGGAATCCGTAATAAAAGTAACATCAAACATCAGTTCTGAAACAAGGCTATCTAACAGAGCTACAAAAAAAACATGTAATGCCGGACAAGACGCAAACGATGATGAAGAAAATAACGAAGGCAGTGAAGACGACGCTGCGTGCAACTCCTTGTACTCATGGTCGAAGGCTCGTGAATCTTGGATACGATGCCAAAACTGCAGACAATGGTGCCATACTGAATGTGCGGGAGTTCAAAAAACAACACATTGTATTTAAAAAAAATGCAAATAACGTTTTTCCTGAAAATAAATCACTGTTTAATAAACTTCTCTACATGTTTACTCTACATATAGCATATGCATATTGGTAGTATCAAACCTCCCTAATCACTGTATCAAACCTCCCACACCTAGGGAGGTTTGATACATTTGTCCTCAGTGAAGAAAATAAATTAAAACTCCAAATCCAATTACAATTTACCGACTTTATATATTTTTTTAGTTAAAGAACACTTGAACAATTGCATATCAACCAAAGATCCTCATACAAAATATTTTGTTCCAGAAATATTTCGTTTTTATTTGAAAATGTATCAATCCTCCCCAGTCTCCCCTACGTCGATTGTATTTCTGTAGGAAATGCATGGATAATTTGTTTACACAAGTCTTAATACTGCTCATGTTTTATCGTACTAAAATATATGAATTACTATAAAATCAAATTGCTTTTAAAGAAAGTTTCTTACTGTTGAGTATTATAGTTGTACACATGTTTAATGATAGCATCTACTAAGCGGCTTCTGTCTGTACCATCTAGGCATTTGTTTTTACTATAAAACTTTAAATAGTTATTTACGAACCAAGTACGGGAAGACTATTTTCCCGCATGAGCGCACATTGTAAGCAGGAGCGACCGCAGGAAGTGCTTTTAATTGCGCGAATGCGTGGAAGATGTCTTCACGCAAGTGGTTTGTACAATGTTTTTTGTACGAACATTAAATTAAAAAAATATTATTGATTAATATCATTGGTATCATACCTAACCTAAGATAGATTACCTAATTAATTTAAGCATTTCATGTACGTAACTATTACTCACCTTTCCCTAAAATTAAGTTATTATATTCTCACACATGACAAACATGAGGTATTTATTCTTATATTTATAAATTTATACTACATTTATTGCGTTTTTTGGTTTAAATACAAACAATTCCGAACTGCCAATATGAATGTCGATTTGGTTCAAATAGATGCCGCTTGAATCATGCTTAAGATGTCGCTTAAAATGACGTCAAATAGATGGAGCCACAATTTTTTTTGAAGAATTTTTAATTATTACTCCTATTTCCCCAACTTTTAGTGAAGAATAGTGGAGGGAAGTAGTATTTTATAGACTAAATTTTATTACTACCAAGTTAGATTTTTTTTTAAATGTCCCAAAGTGCCAGTGTTTTTTTCAATTTTTACAATCGCCTCAACCGGGAAAACGTATTTCCCAGTCGAGCTACATGTGGTAATATCAGTAAAGCATCGTTTAAATTAAAATCAAAATTATTTCCACAAGCACGATGAATGTCCTCTAGTCCAAGTAATGCAGTTTGTTTATTTACTGTAGGTACCTACTTTATGCAAATCTAACTTCGATGATGAACCGGAGGCGGTGTCTGTTTCAATGTTTGCTACAATCTTAAGCTTTAATTAATATAATAAATAATATGCAAGCTATATTCAATTAATGGTCTGGTCCGAAATATTAATCAGGTAAATTTTCTCGTTCTGGAAAAATTTAACAAAAATAATGTAAATAAAACATGATTGTTCAATGTCATTTGCGTTTGTCAGTTTTCCCCGGCTCCGAAAAACTAGCCGGTTAATATTTCACACCTCACCATATCATATTGTCGCCTTAATTTTAAAACCCCGTAAGTCGTTTTATACAAATTTTAGAGGAAAGTAATAAAGCTGTACCTATTACCCTACTAACATAATAAGTATTCAGACATATTTTGGTAGTAGGTCTTATTTTGATATGAAAGTTATTATAACATAATTTTCGATTGTATTCTACGATTATGTGAATTTTAATTGCTCGCGATTGTTTGAGGGTGATTTAAAAGTATATCGACTTATGAGGTATTAAAATTAGGGCAACGATATGCAAACTTTACTTGAACGCATAACAATTACGGGAATATATGTATGTAGGTATGTATGTAACAATTGCAAGTGATATAAGATGATACTTGGCCGTCTACCGCATTTTCTGTAGTATATTATAGAGCAACGATAATTAATTTATTCATTAAAATACATAAAAATAATTCTATTTTTCCCATCAGTCACACAAATAAAAAAAAGAAACAAACATACTATCATCCAAGCAAATAACCCTTAAGGCTCGTCTATGATAATAAAATTAATTTGCTGTTCCAAGTAATGTTTTTGGTTAAGATTTAAATTGGATCTATTGGACCACTTTTTTCTATTTTAATATGTATTTACTATTTTACAAATTATGGGTGCTTAAATAATCTTTATATCAAATATAAAAAAATATTTTAAATTATTTGCTTAGGAGTAGAAATATTCATTTGATAAAAATTAGTACAATGTCCAGCCATAATTATTGGTTACATTTAACTTAGTAGATTATTGTTTAACAGTTTTTATATTATGTATGTTCCCATATAATAATGCTTAAAGTCAATAGATATGAGTGAATTTCGTACTGCGTTGTTAGATGTAACCCTAAACACAGAGAAACAAACGATTTACATATACATAACTACCTACTTACCTTTGAATACAGAAATTATGTATTCCTTCGAAACTCCAATCTGTTAATTTTGTTATAACATATGAATCCATAGTAATTAATTACCGGAAAAATGTTACTTCAAAATCAGACGAGAAGGTTGAAACCACCTTACACCTCACACATCAAAATAAAATAATAGTCTTTTTATATTCCAAATATATGTATTTTCCCCCAATTCTCCCTTCTAGGCATACCTACATTTCAGCATAACTGGATATGACTGGATCAGAGAAATAGAGTAGGGGAGAACGCGCTTCGACGAGTGCGCATCCAGTTTTAAGCAAACGCTATAGTGGTCGCCATTTTGCAGGAAGGCATTTCTTTTCACACGTAAGTTTGTTTACATTTTTCTAAGTCAATGAACTTTACATGCGAATTGTTGAGCTAGGTATAAATATAACCTTCAAAATGGCGGAATTCAATTTAACTTAGTTGGCGCATCTTTAAGCGCGTTCTCCCCTACTCTATTTCTCTGGACTGGATAGATCTGGTTTGAGGTACTACGTATTTAGTTAGTTAAGAAACACTTCTAGATACAAAAAAATATTGCTTATACAGTAGAAGCTCTCTTAACCGACCATGATAGGACCGGGCAATAGGTCGGTTAACCAAAAAGTCGGGGTAAACCGAAAATCGGCAAAAACTAGGAGTTAGCTTCGAAACAATCCATCACTAGTTAAAACCACTCCCAGAAAGAAAAAAAACCTAAGTTGACATTATGTATTTCTATTAAGAGATATATTTTACGATCTATAAACAAGAAAGTAGTACATACATATACATATTGCCGTGAATTCGCAAGTTTATAAAATAAGAATAGCCTTAAGGATTAGTTTAAGTTTTAAAATAAAATAAATATGATTGAGTAAAAATATGCAACAAAAATTACATGGATGTATACAAAATTGCATACACATGGTCAATATACAAGAAAGTGATTTAAAAAACTATTATTATTCAAATAAATAGTGAAAAATGTAGAATAAAAATTTATTAAATAAATATGAAATAAAAGACAAAATAAATATGAGTAATATATTTCTTTTGTAGAAAAGATACACAAAATGTATGGTTTATATATCATGAAAAAGATGAAAGACGATATGCAAGAAATATAAATATAAATAAGTAAATTATTATGATTTACATGCATAAAGCAATAAAACTTTATGAAAGAGTTTAAGAACTAAATTGTATTAAAAGATAAAATTTACCTTAGCTTATAACTAGACTAAGAAAAGGATATAAAAATATGTAAAACGTAAAAATGATCAGCAATAACATTTTGTATTAAAAGGTAGCTGATATCATAAATAAAAAGTATATGTGTTTATGATTTGTTTGTAACACAATGCTTCAGAGACTGGAAACAGACGTGTACAGTTTCATGACCTACAAAAGAGAAAAAATATATATATATATAACTTGTGTAAAGTTTATTGCAGATCGACATTTTACCAATGGAAAGATCATGGATAGAGGACAGAGATACAGTGAAGAAACAAACGTGTCCTCCAGATACAGGCAGTGCGGGGAGAAAAATAATAGTTATCTCCAACGTGTTTCCCATTTTGCCGAATCGCAATCTAGCTAAAAGAAAAGTGAAATTGACATTAATAAATGGGAAGAAAAAATATGTATCGAACAATAAACAAGGCAATAAGTTCATTGACGAATACAAAGAAGGATTGACAACAAGAATAAACCTACCGTTGGAAAGGCTGTGCGAGGCAGAAGGGACTTCATGAGTAGGAAAACAATTTGCGATATGTTGACGTTTTAGTGAATAAAGAACTGTCAGAACGGTATGTGTATGTGTGCGTGTATCAAGACGGCAACATGCGGGCAGCGACTTCACTGGAACGTGTATTCCAATGCCAACCTAAAATATGGACTAGAGGGCGCAATAGTCAACGTAGAGTTTTTTTCGGGTATAAATTGGAAAACAAGATCCGACAAGAGGGACTTCTTATTACGACTCCGAAAGGAAGATTTCTGACTTCGAAAGAATAAGACGCTATAAATAATTGTTACATTGTAGAATAGTAGTTTTCATTATTTCTTTATCACTTTGATTCATAATAAATTTTCTTTTATTAATATATTTAAATTCTGAAACGTTCAATATGGACATTCAAAGTGAATATTTTGATGAAATATTTAAAGATAGCAAGTAAGTTTTTTTTTTGAAAAGAAGTTATACAAATTGTTAAACAGACATTGGTTTTTACGTGCAAATGATTAATCAATGTAATGTTGGACAATATAGATAAGCAAATATATTATCCTGTAAGATTTTCTTTTAATTCATAAAGTTGGAATTACAACAAAATAGGACTAATGGTGTTAGGCAGTTGGAGAGATGCTACGTGCGAATGAGCATTTTCTCCATGGTATTGTCTAGGCATCATTAATCTTTTTCAAGTTAGGCTAATAATTAATTAAAAGTTTCACAAGGCAAAGATTAAGAGCTAGATACAACACGTGCAAATGGTTGTCTAAGGCAATTAATTGAAGCCAACAATAATAAAAAAAATATAATAAAAGTTTACATTTATTTATTTACAGGATAAATATTTATATTTTTGTTTAGCATCATAAATAAATAAATAGGAAATATTTACATACATTACAACCGACATTAGGTATAAATGATATGAGCATTCTAAATTATGTATTTGTTCAGAGCATAAAAGTGTATATAAATATAAAAAGAATTATTTGAATCTACAAATTACTAAATAAAAAGGTATATGATTATGTTGTATAGACATTCAGTTTTTCTTTGAACAAAACTATTACGTCTTCCCTAGTATGAGTAAGAGAAAGATCACCAGTAAAGGAGAAGGAACCACATACATTGCCAGAACCCACAATAGTTATTAAGTATATGTTTCAACAATATAAAAAAAAAATACAAAACCAATTATAAGTTTTTGGTGTATAAAGAATAATTTTAAGAGTACAGCATATACAAAAGACTATACCCACAAATATATGTTGTCACAGCATATATATTTAATTTGGCGATGCCCAATGTGTGGCAATAACATTATTTATAATAAATATATTTATTTGACGCCGCAACCAAGTGGGGCGGTGTATTCTTCATATCTTTTCTTATATTTTTCGCCAATAAAGAATGTTGCTGCTACAGCAATATGTATATAATTAACAATCACTCACATGACAATTAATATTGCAAATAACACATGTACGTATGTACTAGAAAAAATCTGTGATTTTCTTTTGTTTTTTGTGTTCCATTGTTTTCTTGAATGCGTAGTCACGCCACTTTTTAATGAACATTACATCTACCGCTGTTGATGCATTTTGTTGCTCAATGTATGCTGCAGCCAGTTGTAGAGCAATTCTCGCATCAGCATGACTAACAGTGTTGCCTTCTTCTTCTTCAATTTCAACCTCCTCGTCTTCTTGATTTTCGTTCAAAACAGCCTGTACGATTTCTTCATCTGTCAAATGTTCATTGGTAAAGTCATCATCAGCTCCAACAACCCATTCTTGACAATCCTGCAGTCGAATATCATTCAATTCAGGGAGTTGTTGCAAGTCGTTCAACAAAGATGCAATGTCATCTGGCTGGTCCAAAAGGGTTTCATCAGGATTAGAACCTATAACCTGGCTCGTCTGCTCTACTTATAACATGGTGCCACTTGCTTATGTAACACCAGAGCAAGCGATCCGGTATAAGATATGTCTTCTGTATGCCACCAAAATACACAGCACTTCTGGTTGCCTATATACTCAGGCATCACTATTGCGAATTGCTAAACGTCTTGTCGGTATGACATCAACATCCACTCGTACGGTCGGCTTTGTTCACATATATAAATATGGCGGTTGAAGTGTTGTGTTTTAGAGACAAAAGACCAAAAGCTCTACAACTAGCACAGTGGAGAAAAACGTGAGTACTTCTTATTGTTTTAATATATCTTATTGCTCTTTGAAAATACTACATTCCCTAACTCATTGTTAAACGGTAAAAGAAAAGAAACACGTGTAGAAACTTATTTGAAAACTAGAATAATTAGCCTTTATTTTTACTAAAACCATATTAAACCAATTAATACACAATTTTATTTATTACTATATACAATTAACAATTTTATATACATAAACAGACTTGCTCAATATCGTCATAATCAAATACAAAATAAATTCCCATCAATGACCTCTTTAAGTCATGATTAAAACTAAGTTTGAACATATATACATCTTTAGCCCCTGAACTATTATTTACGAATCCCAGTGCATTTTATCTATTAATATAAACAAAATTATACGTGGACTATGATACGTGTCGGTTAATTTGAGAGAAAATGCATACTCAGATTAATTTAAATTGTTCTACAAATTATTTCCGTGTTATGTCATGCTCGCAGAAAGAATCTTTAAAAGTTTATCGTGAATTAAATTATTAAAGCGGTACGGGTTTGGACATCTATCCAATAGCTACACGGTGAAATGCTAATATCTCTATATTTATTGCGGTTCAGAAGCGCGAATAATCTATTTGAATTTACGGCGCGTTTACACATAATATTGTAAATTTAACATCTCTGAAATAAAGAATAATTATTAAATGCGGAAATATAGTCACGACATCAATAGTCTGACTTAGACGGGAATACTGGTTGTAGCGGTAAAGTGGCCCTTTCCCCACGACCCTTGGTCTGAGTGAAAGAGACACATTCGGACGGATTTAGTGGATTGTTTGAAACGACTGTTTCACGGTACTAAAAGACCTGAAAATAGTACGTTTCTGCGGATTAGACACCGACTCTTCCATGCCATCAAGGCTGAATAGTGTGGTACAGGTAGCGGATGGATAGGAGAAATAAATGAACGAGACACATTCGATGGGGCCTTTATATATCTGAAAACCCCCCTACGTCTGTAGGTAAAAACTTGTTCAAAACACAACAATTTGCGCACGACTCTGACATGAACCGCGACTTTGAGCATGACGTACACATTCGGTATTTTTCCATTGAAAATAAGCAAATAACATAAATTATTATTACAAATGAATATATATACAGGTCCGTCCAAATCACTTTATACAATATTTGAACAAAATAACACACATACATTTAATTTAATATTGACAAATAAATTAATTATGGACTTAAAAATGTTAATTTGTACAATTAACGAGGAACCTCGTTACAAACCGGAATCAATCATTTTGTCTATGTTAGGCCATGCTTTTCTCCAAGGTTTTACGAATGTGGAACTTTGTATTTCATTAAAAGCTTTTGCCACCATCAAAATAACGTCTTTTATGTTTATGCCTTTCAAAGCATCGATTAGGCCTTTGTTCTCTAACTCCATTTTAGCCAAGATTTCTGCAAGTAGTTTTTTCCTTTAGCGCCTCTTAAGACATTCGATCACTCCTTGATCCATTGGTTGGATGATATTTGTTACATTTGGTGGAAGAAAAAGACATTTTATTCCAGGCTCCTTTTCACTCTGAATGTTTTCAGGATGTGTTGGTGCATTATCCAACACCAAAATTGCCTTGACTGGCAACTTCAAGCTTGTTAAATGTTTTGCGACATTAGGACAAAATTCATTGATAAACCAATATTTAAACACGTACGCGTCCATCCACGCTGCTCTTTGATTTTTATAGCATACTGGAAGTGAAGAAACGTTAACGTTTTTGAATGCTCGAGGTTTCTCAGCCTTTCCGATTACGAGCAGGGGGACTTTATGAGTTCCAGAGGTATTACAACAAACAGCAATAGTAATTCTCTCTTTGTTCATTTTGAATCCAGCAGCTGATTTCTCATTACTGGCAGCAAATGTTTTTGCAGGCAATCGCTTAAAATTTAGTCCGGTCTCATCCATATTGTAGACCTGTTCGGGCAGTAATTCTTCCTCTTTAATTAGTTCTTGTAATTTATTTTTCCATTCGTCTGCTGCAATTGGATCAGCTGACAGTTTTTCACCGCACACACTTAAAACATGTACACCGTGACGTTTCTTCCAGAGTGCCAACCAGCCATCGCTCGCACAAAAATTTCCTCCATTCTCAAACTTGACATGCAGTATCTCAGCCTTTTATTTTAAAATCGGACCACTTATAGGCGTACCTTTGCGACGCTCTTGCATAAACCATAACCATAACGCATCGTCTACCTGTTCATTGATAGGTTTCTTTAAAGTACATCTACTCGAGAGGACTTATACTCGATTTGAGTGCAATAATCTTGAATGGATTTCTTGTTTCGGCGCCAGTCTTTTACGGTTGTCACTCCAACACCGAATTCGTCACTAATTGATTTTACAGAATGACCTTTTTCAAGCCGCTCAATGGCATTAGCTTGTCTTTCATTGACATTACAACACGTTTTCGTTTTATTCCACTCATTCTGAAGAGTTCACTACAACAGTATGGTTAAGTTTGTAACACGCACAAAAAGTAGGTACGATGTATAGACTCTAATGCGGCAGCGAGAGTTCGTCTGACTCATTAGTGGTAAAGGTACATCTGGTTGGTGACTTGTAGTCGGCAACGGAAATGAAATCTAAATGTCTTCTAGGAAAGGGTCGGTTAAGCCAACGGTCGGTTAAAGGATAGTCGGTTAAGAGGGCGTCTACTGTATATGTATTTTCCCCCAATTCTCCCTTCTAGGCACATCTACATTTCAGCATAACTGGATATGACTGGATAGATCTGGTTTGAGGTACTACATATTTAGTTAGTTAAGAAACACTTTTCTAGATACAAAAAAATATTGCTTATATGTATTAAGAAAATCATTTTTTGAAATGAAACAATTTTCCAAGTAAGGTATTTTCTCAAACTAAGAAAAATGTTTTCAGGAAAGTAAATTATTGTTTTGCCGTGAACCAAGTTCCAAGAAAATTATTTTTTTGCAGAAAATATCAAGAAAGTTTTGGTTCAAAACAATTTTCTTGAAGCAAGAGGATTTTTTCCGAGAAATTTTGTTTTCTTGGCGTAAGAAAACATTTCTGTCAGTGCGGACGTTGGCGTTCTATAACAGATCATGAAGATGATGATGATGCAATAGTCGGACCAGAGAATTTACAATCAACTATTGCTGGAATTTTCGAAGAAATATATGCAGATTTGCAGATTCAAGTTAACCAATTAGCATTTAGTAGTAAACTTTATCCACAACTGCAAACAATTGAAGACCTTGGGACCAGAAGGGGACATGCCACCAAACAAAGTTTTGGAAAAAACGTAATTTTTAACTTATTTTCAAATCGTGAAATTCAAGTTTTAAATTTTTATTGGATATAAGGTCAACATTAGTTTGGAAATATGTAATTAAAAACATAACAGAAGTAACGCAAATGTTTATTTAACGGTTTTTGAATTTTTGCAATTTTTTTTGAAAAATCTGAGGCTTATCCCCTTTTACATAAAAAATATTATATTCTAAATAAATGATCATAAAATTCAGTTTGTTCAGTCATTATCTTCAATGTCCGAGAAATCATCCAGATGTTCAATATCTTCCAGTGGTTCATCATTTGTATCTGGTAAAATCTGTTCGCAAGCACCAATCTCTTCATAAAATTTTAGGAAGGCTGGCGGAATAAACTGTAAAAGCTGGGAAACATTTTCAATTTTTTTCTGTTTAGTGGAATAGGCTGACTATATTTTGTCTTCAAATCTCTTGAAAGTAACATTGACTTCCTTAGACCTTTCTTCCCAATATTAACTGGTTTAAAATCTTCATTTATAAGATGTTTGATGTACATTATGTTAGGTTGTTCAGATGAAAACTTGAGCATTGATATTTTGGAAAAGTTAACTTTTTCTTTCTTATCTGTACAGCTTTCTTTAGTAATTTGGCTTTGTAACTCTTTAAAAGAAAAAAAATCAAATTGGTTCAATACAATCACCTCAAAGCAATTTTTTCTTTTACATTTTCTCACTGCTTCATACCAGTCGTCTGGAGTATACACTTGTTTCATTCGATGACGTTTATATTTTTCAATGGCTGCAAAATCACTGTCACATGGTAATCTCGTATATCCTACTACCAAGTATTTGTGCTCAATAGAAGTGAATATGCCTTCTAAAGTAAGTTGTTGCCACAAACAAATTAGAGACCAATTTTTGTTTTGGCCACTGCAGTTATCTGTATACACAATAAGCTTATCAGCAGTGGGCCTATTAGTTGTAAAATGTTTATATAAAATGCTGGCTACTTCGTCGCTACCTCGCTTAGCAATATTTTCTGGCCACATGTACATGTACGCTTTGCCACTAATATAGTCATGGATGCCGAGGTTGTAAACCCATGCCTTTCTCATATAGAACGCTGCTCCCACTGTTAAATTTGGCACTGGCATAGCCTGTTGTAGATCAAAGCTAATAACCATTGAATTTCCTGTAGCCTTGGCCTCTTCTGTATCCTGTTTCATTAAATCCTGCATGGCTTGAGCACGTCTCTGGTGTAATTCTAAATCAATTTTTAACTTTTGTACAACTTCTGGGTCAGCTTCATTATTAATTTTTATGTTCAGTGAATCACAATTTTTACAGGTATCACTCTTAGGTAATTTAAAACCTATGTTATACTCGGTGCAGAATATTCTCCAGTATTTATCTTGCGTTACTGCTACAAAATTATTTTGGCGGCACCAGTCCGGATAATAATCATGATATAAACTGGAAATAGAGAGATCGGAATCAAGGTAGACTTTGGTTGGGTTTTTTTGCCTGCTATAATGACTTGTGTATTTAGGCATTAAATCAATATGCTTTCTGACATTTTCACAGTGTTCTTCCGGTATCTTCTTTTTGTTGTTTTCATGCCTTCCTCTTTGGTGTGACTTTGGAGTAGAACTACCTAAAAACACAAAGAGGTTACTTTAAGTCTGTCTCATCAGCAAAATATTTCATGTTGCGCCGGTTAAGGCATTATCCGATCTAGATTAATATATTAAAATTACTATTATAAAAAAAATAAATAAATGAAAAGAACTACCTGCTTTATTTTGGTCAACCAGCCTTTCAATCCGTTTTTTTGAAATGGCGTGTATAGCAAGAAACTCCTTTTTACAAATTTCAACTTCATGCCCATTTACTTTGACCCTATATTTAACCGATATATTTCTGGATGAATTAACTCTTTTGGTTTTCTTTGGGTAACTTCGCTTTTTTGGAATCACCGTCATACTTGAGAACAAGTAAATATTTTGTTTATCATAATCACCCAGGTTCCAAAATGCATGAAATATGTCATTTTCCTTGCCTTCCAAAAGCTGTCTACACTGTTTTGTGCAACCGCAAGGGGCACCCAATTTTTTTGGCTCTATTGCCTTTCCTTTTGTATTCACATAACTGTGGCCTAGATTTCTTTTAGTCTTGCGCTTGATTTTTTATGTCGTTGAATATTTTTGTGTCTCCATCTAGACGGCGTCTTCTTTTCGGGAGTGGGCAAGGCACCTCGAGAAGTCTGGGGAGTATTATTAGGATCCTCATTTTCCTAAAGTATTAAAAGGGGATAAGCCACAAAAAAACCAATAGAACGATTCTAATATTTTGGGTTTAAAAAATATAACATAAGGGGACAAGCCATACATTTTACAAACTTGCCGTTCTGGAGTCTGTATCGCTCGAATCACTGCTACTTCCGGAAACTGTATAGTCTTCATCATCTTCACTTTCATTTAATAACGGATCTGGCTCACTGTCGTCAGAATCAAACTCAGAAAAGTCATTTTTCCTTTTAAACGCACGAGAATGTTTCGCCGCCATGTTGATTACTACTGTGGCTTGTCCCCTTTTAATGCAATTTAAAAGTAGTTGTGTCAAAACAGGACTTCCTACAGTGGCCCCATCTATGAGGTAATAGATGAAGTTTTCTTTTTGAGATATTATAATGGTCTTACAGTGTTCGTTTTTAAGTTTAACCATGTTTGACGAAATTGTGGCTTATCCCCTTATGGTCCCAAGGTCTTCAATTGTCATAGGAAAGTTACAGCTACAATTATATAAATCTTATAAATTAAAATTATAATATTTAATTTCACTACGTAAACAACCTAGCTATGTTATTGTAAGTTTTTAGGATAAACTTCATATTATTAATTACAGTTGTGTCTCTTAATTGGTCTTTAATAAAAACATCTGATTATTATTATTACAAATTTTACAATAATTTAATCAACATAAAAGCGGGCGGGCCCGATTGCTGGTGCCGTAATTTAGAGACCCTGTCTTACGCAATAGTGTCCTTCATACGCCACTATTAAAAACTGGATTGCGGAATTTAATCAGATGTCGATGATGAAACTCTGGAGACACAATTTCTATGACAATTCTGGAAAACCTGGATTCTGTTCACGATGTGATTGTAGAAAATCAACGAATTGCATTCTAAGTGTATTGTAGAGCATCGCGCATTTTCTATGGACGTGTGTTTCACATCATTCATCACCATTTGCGTATGAGAAAGCCACTGAGAAACAATTTTATATTTCTCGTCGCCGACTTGGTAACATTTGATCATTTCTTAGCCGGGCTAAGTATAGCATGCATGATCGCATTATTTCTTTTTATGTAATATGACGCATTATAACGCCAATATTTATGATTAGTTTTGATAAAAAAATCTCCACTCAATAAGTTTTAAACCTACCTTCTCCTATTTAAGAGAAATAGTAAAATAAGCTTAAAAACCATATCTTTGGGTGTAACGTACATAATATGAAAAAGAAAATAAAGCTGAGGATAATTGTCTATCACTTAAAAATGCAATCTTTTTTTCTTATTTCCGACAAATTCAGATCAGACAGACTCGAGATAGTGCATTTTGAAAATAGACGATTCAAATGTTTGTGTAATATCAACGGGAATTTACTAGTGAAGTGTATATAACTACATTACAAAATATGTTTTGAAAACACTTGAAAAACAAGATGAGATGACCTCAACATTTATAATAATAAAAGATTTACGAGTAATATTATACTCATGGTATTAATAGAACAAAATCATCTTGTTGCACACAAGTATACTCCATAACAAAAATTTATTCAATGCATCGATTATATCATATATAGATGATATTAGATATTTCAGTTGCACTTGCCAATACTATTAAATAGATAAATAAATTGTATGTAAATTTCTTTAAATATAGATGTTTATTTGGAGACAGTTTCTAATAAAACCTCATGGTATTACATACTAACTAATATATTCTTTTAGAGTAGCCTATGATTTCAATATTAATGTGGGAACATTGTGGAAAAGTAATGGTTTTCGATAGTCAAAGTTTGTCAACTGTCATATTACGGCAGATTACAATTTAGTTGTACTAGTGATTGCAAGATAGGTAACTGTTGTCGAAAATTCTGTATAGGTACATTGGTTAATTGCATAAACCCATTGTCCATTTACCAGTCTACCAGTTCTAAAGAAACTTTCAATAATAAAAACTGCTAAAACTACTTCAAACATCAAAAAAAATTGGGTGTGCTTAAGACCATACGGCAGAAGTGAAAACTTCATCAAGGCGAGGTTAATAATACGAAATACAACTTTTTTTCGTTCTATATTAATTTACATTTACATTTTCCATTTTCCATTTTCGTCCTATATTACATTTAAAAAATATATATTTATTATTATTGTGTATACATTATTCTAGTACATTTCGCTCGGTCTGATCAAGTTTTTACTTCAAAAATTCATACGTACGCATGTATATATACAAATATTATAATTCCCATACGAGTACCCGCGCTAGTCTAATGGTAACGTGTCGGCCTTATACCCGCGCGGCTCGGGATCGCATCTGCATGCGGACAAGAATTTTTCAGAAAATAAAAATACAATATTTCGCGTGTTTATTCTAAATTTCAATTTAATTGAAATTAAATACCGCTTGTTAGTATTATAATACAAAGCCGAGCGTCGAGTCGACTTTACCCGAACTAGCGTTTCATTCCGAGCGTGACGGCTCAGTCTCGTTCAGTGCCCAACAATCAATGCATCAATGCGCCCATAGAAGTTTTCACTTCAATAACTAATCTAATTGATAAGACAACTTTACAATAAATTGACTTAACTATGACAGTTGTCAAAATGAAAAACATTACTGAACCACAGTGTTCCCAAATTAATATTGAAATCATAGGCTACTCTAAAAGAAAAATTAATTGAAGGCACACTATGTATATATTTTTGAAAAAATATAACTTATTACCACTATAGCAGAATTAGTGTTTTAAAAAATTATCAAGAAAACGCTATCTTCAATTCATGAGGTTTTGGTCTTGATTAAGACCTTCATCAGATCTTTGATTTTTATTTAATTAACAAAGACATATTACATTAGTTCTGTAAAAAAATACTTACATTTGCTCATTTTTTGAGCAAAAACCATCATAACTACATTGAAAATAATATGTAAAAATTTTTAAAATGGTAAAAATGGTTTTTGAAACTTCATGAGCTGAAGATTGCGTTTTCTTGATAATTTTCTAAAACCTTAATTCTTCCAAGCTAGTAGTAAGTTATATCTTTTAAAATAACATCAGTTTAACACTGAATTTTTGTCAAATATTTTATATATGTATACCGTGCCTTCAATTAAATTTTCATTTAAAGTAGCCTGTGATTTCAATATTAATTTGGGAACACTGCAGAACTTTTCAGTAAATTAATATTGAAATCATATAGGCTACTCTAAACAGTACTAGCTAATACGGCAGGCCTAGAAGGCCCGCTGCCGCCTCTTATTCCGCTTACAGTTGAGGTACCGCTCCCCCTTATTCTTCTAAATTTATTGCGGATTTTGTCTTTATTGCGTTTCAGTTTTTGAAACACCATATAATTCCGATATATAGTGAATAACTAAATATAATTGTGTTTTAGATGTTCAATATTGTTTAGTTGTTTTTATACACCCCTGTATATAGTTTACAACTATGCAATATTTTATTCAGAATGCTTATCGGATGAAATGATTAATAATAGATTTAGTGATAATAGCAGTTTTTAAATTGAAAATGTTTAACAGCTGTCCATGAATTAAGATCGCGGGCTCGTCATTTTAATTGACATACTCAAATATACGTAGTATCTCCATAGTGTTTAATATGTTTACAACAAATTTTGTTTGGTAAATGGGCGTCGCTTTCAAGCATTCTTATAGCATGCTAATGAATGCTGATGAACTTCGAACATATAGCTCGCAAACATATGTATGCGAATGGGAAAAGTAAATTTAATTTATAAAGTATATTACTTTCTTACTACCTTTTCGAAGTCCACTATCGTTAATAAAAAAGCAGAGTATATTTTATCTAAAATTATTCTCCTTCTGTTTTTGACACAAATCGGTACACACTCAAGAGCGAGAAAGGTAATTTAATGTTAATCATAAGCCATGTTAAAGTATCCAAAGACACAATGAGCTCAAAAAGCGCAACATTATTATTAAAACAGTTTACAATACTATTTTGATGTAAAGTGTGACCCTTTTGAAATCCACTATCATTAATAAAGGAGCACAAAATAATAATAAAAGTAAGAAACCCAAGTTTTAAATTTAAGCCCTTTTCAAGCGCCTTTCCTGTAAACAGTGCTTTCTAGAATATCCATTTTTATAAATTTTTGAAGCACCCCTGTATATACATATATTTTGTTAAGCCAATAGGATATCTTATTTAAAATTCTTCTCGAACTGTTTTTAACACAAACCGATACACACTCAAGAGCGAGAAAGGTATTTTAATGTTAAACATAAGTCGTGTTAAAGTATGCAAAGACACAATGAGATCAAAAAGCGCAACACTTTTATTAAGACAGTGTACAATACTATTTTGATATAAAGTGTGACCTTTTTGAAATCCACTATCGTTAATAAAGGAGCATAAAATAAAAGTAAAAGTAAAAAGCCCAAGTTTTAAATTGAAGCACCTTTCCTGTAAAAAGCGATCACTGGCATGACGCTTTTCAGAATGTCCACTTTTATAAACTTTTGAAGCATCCCTACATATATTTTTTTAAGCCAATAGTATATTGTATTTGAAATTCTACTCGAACTGTTTTTTTACACAAACCGGTTCACACTCAAGAGCGAGAAAGGTAATTTAATGTTAAGCATGTCATGTTAGAGTATCGAAAGAAACAATGAGTTCAGTGAGCGTAACATTTTCATTGAGACAATGTACAATACGATTCTGATGTTTGCGAATCTACTGTTGATACGAAAAAATTAAGTATTAAATTTAAACCCTGTTCAATAACGTTTCGAAGAATCACCAAATTGAAGACGTAATAAGCGACCACAAACATCTCCGTATCTAAACTTTCACATTCATACGTCAATTTTCAAAAAACTCTTCCGCCATTTTGTTTTTTTTTTACATTTTGACTTTGGAATCGTGATCGGCGACCCCCAAAACTCCCGTATTCTAAAATTTCACATTCATACGTCAATTTTCAAAAAAATCTTCCACCCTTTTGTTTTTTTTGATATTTTGACTTTGGAATCGTGATCGGCGACCCCCAAAACCCCCGTATCTAAAATCTTACATTCATACGTCAATTTTCAAAAAAATCTTTCGCCGTTTTGCTTTTTTTGATATTTTGACTTTGGAATCGTCATCGGCGACCCCCAAAACCCCCGTATCTAAAATTTTACATTAATACGTCAATTTTCTAAAAAATCTTTCGCCATTTTGTTTTTTTTGACATTTTGACTTTGGAATCGTGATCGGCGACCCCCAAAGCCCCCGTATCTAAAATTTCACATTCATACGTCAATTTTCAAAAATCTTCCACCATTTCGTTTTGTTTTGACATTTTGACTTTGGAATCGTGATCGGCGACCCCCAAAACCCCCGTATCTAAAATTTTACATTCATACGTCAATTTTCAAAAAAATCTTCCGCCATTTTGCTTTTTTTGACATTTTGACTTTGGAATCGTGATCGGCGACCATCAAAACCCCCGTATCTAAAATTTTACATTCATACGTCAATTTTCATAAAATCTTCCGGCATTTTGTATTTTTTGACATTTTGGCTTTGGAATCGTGATCGGCAACCCCCAAAACCCCCATATCTAAAATTTTACATTCATACGTCAATTTTCAAAAAAATCTTTCGCCGTTTTGCTTTTTTTGATATTTTAACTTTGGAATCGTGATCGGCGACCCCCAAAACCCCCGTATCTAAAATTTTACATTAATACGTCAATTTTCAAAAAAATCTTTCGCCATTTTGTTTTTTTTGACTTTGGAATCGTGATCGGCGACCCCGAAAACCCCCGTATCTAAAATTTTACATTCATACGTCAGTTTTCAAAAAATCTTCCGCCATTTTGTTTTTTTTTGACATTTTGACTTTGGAATCGCGATCGGCGACCCCCAAAACGCCCGTATCTAAAATTTTACATTCATACGTCAATTTTCAAAAAAATCTTCCGCCATTTTGCTTTTTTTGACATTTTGACTTTGGAATCGTGATCGGCGACCCCCAAAGCCCTCGTATCTAAAATTTCACATTCATACGTCAATTTTCAAAAAATCTTCCACCATTTCGTTTTGTTTTGACATTTTGACTTTGAAATCGTGATCGGCGACCCCCAAAACCCCCGTATCTAAAATTTTACGGTCATACGTCAATTTTCAAAAAATCTTCTGCCATTTTGTTTTTTTTTGACATTTTGACTTTGGAATCGTGATCGACGACCCCCAAAACCCCCGTATCTAAAATTTTACATTCATATGTCAATTTTCAAAAAATTCTTCCACGATTTTGTTTTTTTATGACCTTTTGATTTTGGATTTGTGATCGGCGACCTAACACACCCCCGCATCTAAAATTTCACACACGTCAATTTTCAAAAAAATCTTTCGCCATTTTGTTTTTTTTGACATTTTGACTTTGGAATCGTGATCGGCGACCCCCAAAACTCCCGTATCTAAAATTTCACATTCATACGTCAATTTTCTAAAAAATCTTTCGCCATTTTGTTTTTTTTGACATTTTGACTTTGGAATCGTGATCGGCGACCCCCAAAACCCCCGTATCTAAAATTTCACATTCATACGTCAATTTTCTAAAAAATCTTTCGCCATTTTGTTTTCTTTGACATTTTGACGTTGGAATCGTGATCGGCGACCCCCAAAACCCCCGTATCTAAAATTTTACATTCATGCGTCAATTTTCAAAAAATCTTCCGCCATTTTGTTTTGACATTTTGGCTTTGGAATCGTGATCGGCGACCCCCAAAACCCGCGTATCTAAAATTTCATATTCATACGTCAATTTTCAAAAAAATCTTCCGCCATCTTTTTTTTCGACATTTTGACTTTGGAATCGTTATCGGCGACCCCCAAAACCCCCGCATCTAAAACTTTACATTCATACGTCAATTTTCAAAAAAATCTTTCGCCGTTTTGCTTTTTTTGACATTTTGACTTTGGAATCGTGATCGGCGACCCCCAAAGCCCTCGTATCTAAAATTTCACATTCATACGTCAATTTTCAAAAAATCTTCCACCATTTCGTTTTGTTTTGACATTTTGACTTTGGAATCGTGATCGGCGACCCCCAAAAACCCCGTATCTAAAATTTTACATTCAAACGCCAATTTTCAAAAAAATCTTCCGCCATTTTGCTTTTTTTTACATTTTGAATTTGGAATCGTGATCGGCGACCATCAAAACCCCCGTATCTAAAATTTTACATTCATACGTCAATTTTCAAAAAATCTTCTGGCATTTTGTTTTTTTTTGACATTTTGACTTTGGAATCGTGATCGGCGACCCCCAAAACCCCCGTATCTAAAATTTGACATTCATACGTCAATTTTCAAAAAAATCTTCCACCCTTTTGTTTTTTTTGATATTTTGACTTTGGAATCGTGATCGGCGACCCCCAAAACCCCCGTATCTAAAATTTTACATTAATACGTCAATTTTCAAAAAAATCTTTCGCCATTTTGTTTTTTTTGACATTTTGACTTTGGAATCGTGATCGGCGACCCCCAAAACTCCCGTATCTAAAATTTCATAGTAATACGTCAATTTTCAAAAAAATCTTCCGCCGTTTTGTTTTTTTTGACATTTTGACTTTAGAATCGTGATCGGCGACCCCCAAAACCCCCGTATCTAAAATTTCACATTCATACGTCAATTTTCAAAAATCTTCCGCCATTTTGTTTTTTTTTGACATTTTGACTTTGGAATCGTGATCGGCGACCTCCAAGACCCCCGTATCTAAAATTTTACATTAATACGTCAATTTTCTAAAAAATCTTTCGCCATTTTGTTTTTTTTGACTTTGGAATCGTGATCGGCGACTCCCAAAACCCCGTATCTAACATTTTACATTCATACGTCAATTTTCAAAAAAATCTTTCGCCGTTTTGCTTTTTTTGACATTTTGACTTTGGAATCGTGATCGGCGACCATCAAAACCCCCGTATCTAAAATTTCACATTCATACGTCAATTTTCAAAAATCTTCCGCCATTTTGTTTTTTTTTGACATTTTGACTTTGGAATCGTGATCGGCGACCCCCAAAACTCCCGTATCTAAAATTTCATAGTAATACGTCAATTTTCAAAAAAATCTTCCGCCGTTTTGTTTTTTTTGACATTTTGACTTTAGAATCGTGATCGGCGACCCCCAAAACCCCCGTATCTAAAATTTCACATTCATACGTCAATTTTCAAAAATCTTCCGCCATTTTGTTTTTTTTGACATTTTTACTTTGGAATCGTGATCGGCGACCTCCAAGACCCCCGTATCTAAAACTTTACATTAATACGTCAATTTTCTAAAAAATCTTTCGCCATTTTGTTTTTTTTGACATTTTGACTTTGGAATCGTGATCGGCGACTCCCAAAACCCCGTATCTAAAATTTTACATTCATACGTCAATTTTCAAAAAATCTTCCGCCATTTTGTTTTTTTTTGACATTTTGGCTTTGGAATCGTGATCGGCGACCCCCAAAACCCCCGTATCTAAAATTTCACATTCATACGTCAATTTTCAAAAATCTTCCGCCATTTTGTTTTTTTTTGACATTTTGACTTTGGAATCGTGATCGGCGACCTCCAAGACCCCCGTATCTAAAATTTTACACGTCAATTTTCTAAAAAATCTTTCGCCATTTTGTTTTTTTTGACATTTTGACTTTGGAATCGTGATCGTCGACCACCAGAACCCCCGTATCTAAAATTTTACATTCATACGTCAATTTTCAAAAAATCTTCCGCCATTTTTTTTTTGACATTTTGACTTTGGAATCGTGATCGGTGACCCCCAAAACCCCCGTATCTAAAATTTTTCATTCATACGTCAATTTTCAAAAAAATCTTTCGTCATTTTGCTTTTTTTGACATTTTGACTTTGGAATCGTGATCGGCGACCCCCAAAACCCCCGTATCTAAAATTTTACGGTCATACGTCAATTTTCAAAAAATCTTCTGCCATTTTGTTTTTTTTTGACATTTTGACTTTGGAATCGTGATCGGCGACCCCCCAAAACCCCCGTATCTAAAATTTTACATTCATACGTCAATTTTCTAAAAAATCTTTCGCCATTTTGTTTTTTTTGACATTTTGACTTTGGAATCGTGATCGGCGACCCCCAAAACCCCGTATCTAAAATTTCACATTCATACGTAAATTTTCTAAAAAATCTTTCGCCATTTTGTTTTTTTTGACATTTTGACTTTGGAATCGTGATCGGCGACCCCCAAAACCCCCGTATCTAAAATTTTACATTCATACGTCAATTTTCAAAAAATCTTCCGCCATTTTGTTTTGACATTTTGGCTTTGGAATCGTGATCGGCGACCCCCAAAACCCCCGTATCTAAAATTTCACATTCATACGTCAATTTTCAAAAAAATCTTCCGCCATTTTTTTTTGACATTTTGACTTTGGAATCGTTATCGGCGACCCCCAAAACCCCCGTATCTAAAACTTTACATTCATACGTCAATTTTCAAAAAAATCTTTCGCCGTTTTGCTTTTTTTGACATTTTGACTTTGGAATCGTGATCGGCGACCCCCAAAGCCCTCGTATCTAAAATTTCACATTCATACGTCAATTTTCAAAAAATCTTCCACCATTTCGTTTTGTTTTGACATTTTGACTTTGGAATCGTGATCGGCGACCCCCAAAACCCCGTATCTAAAATTTTACGTTCAAACGCCAATTTTCAAAAAATCTTCCGCCATTTTGCTCTTTTTTACATTTCGACTTTGGAATCGTGATCGGCGACCATCAAAACCCCCGTATCTAAAATTTTACATTCATACGTCAAATTTCAAAAAATCTTCCGGCATTTTGTTTTTTTTGACATTTTGACTTTGGAATCGTGATCGGCGACCCCCAAAACCCCCGTATCTAAAATTTTACATTAATACGTCAATTTTCAAAAAAATCTTTCGCCATTTTGTTTTTTTTGACATTTTGACTTTAGAATCGTTATCGGCGACCCCCAAAACCCCCGTATCTAAAATTTCACATTCATACGTCAATTTTCAAAAATCTTCCTCCATTTTGTTTTTTTTTGACATTTTGACTTTGGAATCGTGATCGGCGACCTCCAAGACCCCCGTATCTAAAATTTTACATTAATACGTCAATTTTCTAAAAAAATCTTTCGCCATTTTGTTTTTTTTCACATTTTGACTTTGGAATCGTTATCGGCGACTCCCAAAACCCCCGTATCTAACATTTTACATTCATACGTCAATTTTCAAAAAAATCTTTCGCCGTTTTGCTTTTTTTGACATTTTGACTTTGGAATCGTGATCGGCGACCATCAAAACCCCCGTATCTAAAATTTTACATTGATACGTCAATTTTCAAAAAATCTTCCACCATTTTGTTTTTTTTGACATTTTGACTTTGGAGTCGTGATCGGCGACCCCCAAAACCCCCGTATCTAAAATTTTACATTGATACGTCAATTTTCAAAAAATCTTCCACCATTTTTTTTTTTTTGACATTTTGACTTTGGAATCGTGATCGGCGACCCCCAAAACCCCCGTATCTAAAATTTTACATTCATACGTCAATTTTCAAAAAATATTCCGCCATTTTGTTTTTTTTTGACATTTTGACTTTGGAGTCGTGATCGGCGACCCCCAAAACCCCCGTATCTAAAATTTTACATTGATACGTCAATTTTCAAAAAATCTTCCGCCATTTTGTTTTTTTTGACATTTTGACTTTGGAATCGTGATCGGCGACCCCCAAAACCCCCGTATCTAAAATTTTACATTCATACGTCAATTTTCAAAAAATATTCCGCCATTTTGTTTTTTTTGACATTTTGACTTTGGAGTCGTGATCGGCGACCCCCAAAACCCCCGTATCTAAAATTTTACATTGATACGTCAATTTTCAAAAAATCTTCCGCCATTTTGTTTTTTTTTGACATTTTGACTTTGGAATCGTGATCGGTGACCCCCAAAACCCCCGTATCTAAAATTTTACATTCATACGTCAATTTTCAAAAAAATCTTCCGCCATTTTGCTTTTTTTGACATTTTGACTTTGGAATCGTGATCGGCGACCCCCAAAACCCCCGTATCTAAAATTTTACGGTCATACGTCAATTTTCAAAAAATCTTCTGCCATTTTGTTTTTTTTTTGACATTTTGGCTTTGGAATCGTGATCGGCGACCCCCAAAACCACAAAAAAAAGAATGAAAGTACTTAGAATAGGATTTGAATAAGTTTTGTATAAAATCTAAAATTTTACATTGATACGTCAATTTTCAAAAAATCTTCCACCATTTTGTTTTTTTTGACATTTTGACTTTGGAGTCGTGATCGGCGACCCCCAAAACCCCCGTATCTAAAATTTTACATTGATACGTCAATTTTCAAAAAATCTTCCACCATTTTGTTTTTTTTTGACATTTTGACTTTGGAATCGTGATCGGCGACCCCCAAAACCCCCGTATCTAAAATTTTACATTCATACGTCAATTTTCAAAAAATATTCCGCCATTTTGTTTTTTTTTGACATTTTGACTTTGGAGTCGTGATCGGCGACCCCCAAAACCCCCGTATCTAAAATTTTACATTGATACGTCAATTTTCAAAAAATCTTCCGCCATTTTGTTTTTTTTTGACATTTTGACTTTGGAATCGTGATCGGCGACCCCCAAAACCCCCGTATCTAAAATTTTACATTCATACGTCAATTTTCAAAAAATATTCCGCCATTTTGTTTTTTTTGACATTTTGACTTTGGAGTCGTGATCGGCGACCCCCAAAACCCCCGTATCTAAAATTTTACATTGATACGTCAATTTTCAAAAAATCTTCCGCCATTTTGTTTTTTTTTGACATTTTGACTTTGGAATCGTGATCGGTGACCCCCAAAACCCCCGTATCTAAAATTTTACATTCATACGTCAATTTTCAAAAAAATCTTCCGCCATTTTGCTTTTTTTGACATTTTGACTTTGGAATCGTGATCGGCGACCCCCAAAACCCCCGTATCTAAAATTTTACGGTCATACGTCAATTTTCAAAAAATCTTCTGCCATTTTGTTTTTTTTTTGACATTTTGACTTTGGAATCGTGATCGGCGACCCCCAAAACCACAAAAAAAAGAATGAAAGTACTTAGAATAGGATTTGAATAAGTTTTGTATAAAAAAATTCTTAAAATTGTGTAGTTTGAAACGCTCATACGTATAAGAAAGTCGTGTGGTGGCCACACCTCATTTTTAAAATAGCGAGACGAATTTCTGAACAGACCACTTTGACAGTGAAATCTCATTGGTTGAAAGCAAGGCCAAATGACACCGTATCAATCTTGCTCACATTCTGTCAACTGACATTGTTTATTGTTAAGCCTTGTTGTTGTTTCTATTATTTCCCCGTTATTTCATTATATACTTTACCAGTTCTATTCAGAGCTCGACAGTAATAGTTATCAGATATACTCGTAAGTTTGTTTTCAAGATTTTCGTGCATGTAATTTGGGACAGGGGTATGTTCAGAAATTCGTCTCGCTATTTTAAAAATAGACTATAGTCATTTCGCTGTATAAAATTTGTAATTTCATATCTTTTTGTGTCAAGGTCTACAGTAAATATCGATGGAGCTTAAAACCATGACCAATGAAATATCAGACAGATGTCAGGGTGTTTAACCTTTTTTTCTTAAATAATTGTCATCATGAAAGCAGTTCAGATTTCATCACGAACTGAAATCGATTGATCGTTTTGACGTTTTATAACCTGCAATTAAATTTTTGTGAAATTGCCAACATTAATCAAAAGTCAGATGGATTTTTTCTGACAATTCTGACGTTTCCTGTAAGATTTAAGCCACCTAACGTGAATGTTGAGTTGACCAACATTGCGCGTATGCTCTAGTTAAATATATCGGTGTTAAAATGATAATAGATGGGTAAAGATGGCGACATAGATGTGCACTATTTTTTTTATTTTCGCTGCACCCTTTAACTATTACTTAATTTTATTTTAATAATATACTATGTTCACCAATTATGATCAGCATCTGGGGCGTAATGCTTAAATTATTTTTTCTTAGGAGGGGATGCTTTTGTGTAATAAAGTAGATCGCGATCTTAAAGTAACTGATAATTAGTGAATTACCATGTATGATAAATATTTAAATCGCATTGTCTTTGTATGTAGTAGTGGATCCATTTTTGAAATAGCAGTTACATTACCCTTTAAATCGTTAAATTAAAGGTGATATGTATGCATGATGTATTTGTTTCTTTGAATTACAATTAACGTAGGGCTTCCGGGACAATAGTCAATAGAAATAAATTTATATGACGTTGTTTGCCAATAATCAAGAGCATCAGTGCTCCATAATGTTTGTCATAAAATGTCGATATCAGTCATCAAATGCTGACTAATCAATTTACTCTTTCCCCCTTTTTTTTTAATTTAGGACACATTAATTTAATAGAATACTTGCTCTTTTTGTTATTACAGTGGTCCATGAAACTCTTCGAGTTTGAATTGCCTCTCCGCGTCCACTTTTTCGCTGTAAGTTTCTCTATAAATGTGCCTGTTTGGAACGTGACCACTGCCAGTCGCAGAAGCACTTGAATTTTAACGGTTATAAATTTTCTTTTAATTAGTTTATGAATGAAGATGCAAATGAAATAAAATCTCTCTAGAAATTAATTATACATTATTGTGGCATCTATAATTATAGACAAATGGATTTATTAATTAAAAAATTTCCCATAAAATGTTTAACATTTCTATAGAAGTTACTGAAAGCTGATTACTTGGAACATTTCGTTGACATTTAGGTTTGATATAATGCGTGAGCACCTAGTCTAAGTTGAATGTAAGTAGGCCGAAAAGGTAAACCTAAGATGGTTGTATGATCAAGATTTATTGAATCATATATAAATTTCTTTGTTTTTTAAATTTGGTAGTACTCTAACTCTATTTGTCTCAAGTTTCATGATAAAAGTTGCCCCTACGTTAAATTTTCTTGCAAACTGTCAACAGTTTGAGAATGAATTGTCAAATTGAATGTCATTGTAGACATAGCGTGCCTTCAATTAATTTTTTTTAGAATAACCTACAATTTCAATATTAATTTGAGAACACTGTGGAACTTTTCAATAAATTGACTTAACTATGACAGTAGTGAAAATGAAAAACATTACTGTAGCACAGTGTTCCCAAATTAATATTGATATCATAAGCTACTCTAAATGTAAATGAAAGACGCAGTATATGTATTTGTATGTAGAAAGATGACAGAGATGTGTCCAAGCCATTAAAGATACGATAAATGACCGATACAATAGTAATAATAATAATAATTGATAATGCAATAAAATGTAAATATTAACGGTTATAATATTTCTTTCAGTGGACGTCAAATGTTATGAATCACGCCTTTGCTTTAATTTTTATAACTACGATATTGGAAACTGTACCTGAATGACCGACAATGTAGAGTAATTACAACCGCAGTTCAGTTTGTTTTTGTTTATGAATGAAGACGCATATTAAACAAAATGTCTCTTAGAAATAAATTAAATATTATTGTGACATTTATAATTAGTGGCAAATGAATTTATTTATTAAGACTTTGCCCACAAACCGAACAACATTTCTATATAATTTACTGAACGCTAATATTTAGAAAAATTTTGTTGACATTCAGGTTTTGTATCAATTGTGTGCATCTAGCCCAAGGTGAACGTAGACAGACCAAAAAAAAAAACCAAGACGGTTCGGCAATTAAATGTTGTTTCATGTTATTCGTTCTATAAAATTGGTAGTACTATGCTTCGCTTTGTATCAAATTTACGATAAAAATAGTGTATACCTCAAATTTTTTGACAGACTGTCATCGTGACACTTATACGGCAATGAAAAGTCAGACTCTTGACGTCAAGATGTTTAACCAAATTGTCGTTCCACCTGTCATCGTGACAATAGTTCGTTGAGTGTATTCATTCACACATAAACTTGTGAGAACGAAATGTCAGACTGGCAGTGCTTAACCAAATTGTCTTTCCAATTGTCAAATGAAATTAACAACATAACATGATAAACTTTAATAAACATGTTTTAAACTTACAGGTCATTGAGAGAATTAATTAATTTTCATATTACGCTTTAATAGTATACTTTGTAAAACCCAATCGAAAATCTTGCTGGCTCCTAATACCATTTAACCGAAAATGTACTTCTGATTAGTTGGTGCCTACCCGCAGGCGCATACTTTAAATGCTTGGTTTTATAACTGAAAATTGGTAAACGAAATTACGTAAATGCTTATGCGAATTTTATTTGATGTATTTATTTTATTTCGAAGTGCTTCGGACACATCTGATCTGACAAATAAAGACTACATCTTGAACACTGATATATTTCCAACATTCTGTTGACATTTAGGTTTTGTATCATTCATGTGCATCTAACGTAATTTGACAGGCCCAAATGGCAAAACTCAGATGGTTCTTCTTTATTTAAGCTTGCTTCAAGTTCTTCGTTGTATGAAATTTACATTTCGATGACATATATAATGAATAGAATGTCATTGTATTTATTAATATATCTTAATAAAAAATAGCAAAATCGTTATATTTATTACTGTACTTATGTACGTGCGACAATACACTTTAAGTTTATTTTATCATATCCGTCGGCATTTTGTTCATATATTCATTTAGAAAAGAAATAATAACGATTGATAATAATAACACTAATACGTATCTGAAAGGTACCACGTTTCAATTAAAAATACACCTCTTCTTCGTAATATCTTTATTTGTCGGCCTTCTGACACTTAAACTTGACAACCGATCGATGAACGTGAATATATAGTCATTAATGACACGCAAATTCGTCATCGTGAATTTTTTTTACCGCATTCCTCTGCATAAAAGCTTTAAATGAATCGCACCTTCGACAGCGACAGACTTGGCACGTGGACAGTGCACTCAATCGTCGCGGAAAAGTCCACTCTTTTGGTTTCCAACCTTCTTTCCGCACTCTAAACCTCGACGGCCTGAAATTTCTTCGTCAATGTGAAACTTTTACAATTCCTTCGCGCGTGCCTGTCATACCTGACATTTTTGCGATTTTGATCGGTTGTCACGTGAATCGTCATGACGTAAGCCATTTTGCTGTTAGAAAACCCCGAGTGCACGCTCCTCTTCAACGGGCGATATCTCTGCACACGCTCCACTCGGGAAGAAAAACTCGCCGTCGTTGAGCGGTTTAAAGTCACCTCTATCAACATGCCAAAGCACAGCCGTTAATTTTGCGTATCCAGAGACGAGTTCTTCCTACCGCACAACCGATTTTCGTCCATTTTTCGAGCGTTTGGTTGCCATGGGCTACTCCGCTTTTATTATATATAATTGTAAGTTGCTCCTGGAAAATTAAAAAAAAAATCCAGTTTTGATTTTTTATGAGTTCTGTATATTTTTTGTAGATACTTAGGGTATCCGTACAATCAATGGTTATTTTGTTATATTATAGTTACGAGGTTGGCGCCATAAATTCTCGGCCTGATATACAATATAAGAATTTTTAGTTTTCAATGTAATCTCCCCTAACTTCTACACATTTATTACAACGATTAATAAATAATTCGATATCCTTGTAAAAATAATCTGAGTTTTTCAGTCAAAATGTTCTATAACAGCTGATTGCAGCTCACTGTCGTCCTTAAAACTACGTCCTCAAGGTCTTTTTTTAATTAGAAAACAAACAAAAAACACAAGGAGCCATATCCGGACTATATGGTGGATGTTCCAATTCTTGTAAGCAGCATTCGTGAATGGCAGCTTGTGAAATGGCGGCAGTATAGACGGGAGCATTGTCGTGCAATAATCGCACACCTTTTGTCAATTTTCCACAACGTTTTGCACGAATACTGTCCCTTAATTTATGCAATAAAGACGCATAATATGTGCCGTTCACACTTGTATTGCATTCTTTAAAGTCAATTAGCAAAATGCCCTCACAATCCCAGAATATTGTGGCCATCACCTTTTTCGTTGATTGAACAACTTTCACCTTTCTGGGACGAGGTTCATCAGGTCGCCGCCATTCCATGGACTCCCTTTTCGATAGAGGATCGTAAAACACAACCATCGTTTCATCCCCTGTGACAATGGACTCCAAAATCGGTTTTGGGTCGTCTCCACACATGTTTAAAAACGATTGCGCACATTCGACTCGACGTTCACGTTGGAGAGCAGAAAGAAGACGCGGTACCCATCTAGCACTAATTTTATTCATACCCAAATGGTCATGGAGAATTCGGCGAACACTTGTTTCGGAAATGTTTGTTATCACTTCTAATTCCTTCACTTTCAAACGGCGATCTTCTAACACTAAATGTTCTGTAATTGAAATTTGTTGAGGCGTTATCACTTCAATTGGTCGACCCGATCGATCAGCATCTTCCAGGGATTCTTGTCCAAAACTGACACATTTTGCCCACTTTTTTACAGTTGAATACGAAGGAGATGAATCACCGTAAACGCCATCTAAACGTTGTTTAATGTGATAAGGTGTATGCCCTTCTTTTGCGCGGTACTCAATTTTTGTTACTTCAGACATTTTCGTGCGCTAGTCACGTTGGTTAGCTGGTTACTAAAAACTACTAGGCTTCGAACCGTCATATTTATAGTGTACACATCGCGTATGTGCATGCATGACGTGACGGAGTTTAAACACGTTTGAACCTGTATAAGCCTGTCAGGCAGAGAATTTATGGCGCCTACCTCGTATTTTAGTCATTACATATTTTGTTTTCTCTGATTTGTTTCTGCCTATAAGGAAGTTTTATATATTACTTCTGGTGTTGAAGTAAAGTACATTATTTATTATTGATATACATCAGAAAACGTTTTCAATTTTGTACAAAAAATAAAAACAACTAAGAACTGTCTTTTTATTCAACCCTCTCTACGCTTTTACTTTCTTATACGTAGTATAAGGAAGTATTGTGATAATGAAAATTTTCGACCTCGAGATTTTTGCAGATGTCGACGTTTTGATGTCCCCTGATACCGAAAAAGTGGTTTTTAAAAAATCTCTCTCTCTCTCTCTCTCTCTCTCTCTCTCTCTCTATCCGTGTGTGTGTGTGACCACGATAGCGGTCAAACCGCTATAGGTATCAATTCCAAATTTTAAATTTACGAATATAATCTCCCTCTTGAGAACTGATTAGATTTTGAGCAAAATCGGCAGACCAGAAGTAGTAGTTTACTTCAGTGAAAAAATCGAAATTTGCAAATATTTCGTCAATTACTAAGTTTAAACAAATTTATAAAGAATTCATATGTACTTAGAATTAAGTTTGAAATAAAATGTCTTAAAAAAGTTTTTCGAAATTCCAACCGGAAGTAGGTCTTTTACTCTTATCGAAAATCAGTTTTTTGCGAATATCTCGCAAGTCATGCTTTTTAGACAAGTACATTATGAGTATAAAAGTATTTAAAGCAAAATTTTCAATATCTTTTATATAAAAAAAATGTCAAAGTTCAGACCGGAAGTACCACTTTTACTCTTAACGAATAGCGATTTTTTGCAAATATGTCGTAAGTTATGCATTCTATATATATTTATGAAGAGTAGAAAAGTATTTAGAGTTGGATTTTGAATAGTTTTTGTATAAATGAAATTTCAAAATTCGGACCGGAAGTAACACTTTCATACGTATAAGAAAGTCGTGTTGTGGCCACACCTCATTTTATACTTTCTTATACGTACTATAAGGAAGTATAGTGATGACGAAAATTTTCGACCTCGAGATTTTTGCAGATATCCTGATAACGAAAAAGTGATTTTAAAAAATCTCGCTCACTCTTTCTATCTCACTCTCTTTTTTTGTCTGTCTGTCTGTCTGTGTGTGTATGCATGTGACCACGATAGCAGTCAAACGGCTATAACAATCAATTCCAAATTTTGTATTTATGAGTATAATCTCTCTCTTGAGATCCGGCTAGGTTTTCAGTAAAATCGGTAGACCAGAAGTAGTAGTTTACTTCAGTGAAAAAATCGAATTTTGCCAATATTTTTTGTGCCAAAGCTTTTTACGAATATTTTGCAAGTCATGCTCTAAGGTATTAAAAACTGAATTTTCAATACCTTCTGTATAAAAAAAATAAAAATCCGGACCGGAAGAAGCCTCTTCGAAAAGCGATTTTTTGCAAATGTCGTAAATTGTGCATTCTATAGATATTTATCAAGAGTATAAAAGTATTTAGAGCTGGATTTGAAATATTTTTTCTATAAATGAAATTTCAAAATCCGGACCGGAAGTAACACTTTTACTCTTAGCGAGTAGCACTTCTTTTCGAATATTTTGCAAAGTATGCATTCTATAGAGATTTATTAAGAGAATAGAAGTGCTTAAAATAGGATTTTCAATAATTTTTGTATAAAAAAATTCTTAAAAGTAGTAACAGGCTTTCTCACATAATTATTTTTCTACGAAGACGAAAGTATTTAAAACAATTTAGAACAACTTTTGTATAATTTGAAATGCCCATATGTATAAGAAAGTTGTGTGGTGGCCACACCTCATTATTTTTTAATTGGACTACGTACTTTGATAATCGACTTCTTTCATGTGTTGCAATATGGTAGCAGTAGAAGGTATGGAATATATGATAGATTCTTGTTCTGGGCCATTTGTACGTTTCTCTGTGATATTCTTTTACTTTCTTATACGTAGTATTTATATCGACAGTAAACATGGAAATCTTTACTGTTATGCGTAAGTCCAAGATTTTTTCGGAAGTAACTGCCCGTGCCGTGTACGGTACGAGCTGATATCTGCGGTAAGTTATGCTTTTCACTATTTATGCACCAACATAAGCTTGCATTGAACTTCTATAATCGTGAGGCAAAATATCACCGACAGGGTACATCACCGATATGTGGGAGAATTTGGAAAATATATCGCGTAAAATATTATAATACAGCCCGAGTATATAAAGCTAAAAAAATAATTATAATCCATTTTAGCTATTTGCTTAGATTAGCCGGCACTACGGAAGATTAGTTTTATTTATCGGAATAAAATGGTAGCCTCGGCATTATCTACCACTTTCATGAAAATTGCTTTTAAGTGCATATCAAAGAGCATTTAATTTGGTCCCAATATAGATTCCGTCTTGTTCGCATTTGTATATCTCTCATCTAGACCTACTTTCGTCAGTCCTTCCACACTGTCAATTGCATTGGAATAATCAATAAATTTTACGCATATATAGTGACAATTTTGTATTCACTGAGTGTCAAAACATTGAATAATTCCATCTGACAGTAATAATAATAATAACGATAATAATAGTTATTTATTGTATAAGGGTTTTAGATAGCATATTATTCACGCAAGAATGTTTAAACGCGAGAGCTTGCTCGAGCGTTTAATTTTCTTAAGTGAATAAAATGCATCTAAAACCCGTATGCAATACAACGTTTTATCCACAATCACACTTATTTATAATCAGAATCGCCGAAATTTATGAAACAATGATCTGACATTTCGGTCTGACAGCGGCTGTCACCTCAAAAATCATTGAAATTTCGCATTAACTAAAAAAATATCGGGAGGTCTTGGATCGGTTACTATGTATTTACTATATGGCGTGTTTTATAGCGTGTTTTATGATTTATAAAACACTAGTGTTTTATAGACCCCATAAAAGGTTGCTGAGCAGTTGAATTATGACCGTATAATATAGTGATTGTGGATAAATTTATTAATCGATAGCAATACATTCGTAGTATTGGCAGGCCCGGATTAACACTGAAGCCTACGAAGCCCGGGCTTAAGGCGCCACATTTTTGTGGGCGCCAAAACTTAAGAGACACCATTCGCATGAATCATAAATATTCAATAATAATTTAAAAAAATATTCTATATGAAATAATACTCGACTGGAAAGGGAGATAAGCGGTCGTCTAGGCCGAACAGTGATGTGCCGTGTGCAATTTTCCAAGAAGGTCTGGGGTCGGGTGGACTGCACCACCGGAAGTAATAATTAAATTGAACGTATTTTTTGCCTGAAATTCCTATTTATGATTTTCTAACAATATAAACTAACTCGAAATGTTTTTCTTCACTTTAGTAGCGTTAAATGTTACCTCTCAGTCAGTTATTGCAGATCTGTTGGTTGGTTTAGACAATTATCTGTGCTGTGAAACGGTGTCGGTGTTTTGTTAATTCCTGAAATTAATTGATTTTATGATGGGTGCGAACAAAATTAAAAATAAACCGAGTGGCGCTGCTTACAAAAAACGTGCTTATGAGAAGCAGCAAAGTGAAGACGCTGTTTTAAAAAAAATTCCCAGAATTGAAAGCTTTTTTAACTCCACAAGTGCAAGTGCAGGTTCAGGAAGCGTAGATTTAAGTAACAATGTTTTACTACCCACTACAAATAGCGACACTTCGACTAGTGATGGTAAATTAACAAAATGTTTTATTTTAAACATTAATACAGTGATACGATTTTGTTAGGTAAAAATATGATCACAAATTCTGAAAATGAAGAGTCGTTAACGAATAAGGATATTCGTTTATCTTTGCCTAAATCACCCTCAACATCCGCTTCGTCAGTTGCTTGTGATTATAGTGATCCTGCAAAGTGGGAAATAAACGAAGACACTATAGAATATTTTTGCTTTCATGGATTCAGTCGAGACAATAAGGATTTAAATTTTGAAAAAACATAAAAAGTTTATGGTAAAAAAAATCGATTCTTAACCAAATCAGTGATTATTAAAAAAACTACGTAATGGTGAGAATAAAATACGAATGTGGTTGATATATTCTAAAAGTACCGGAAACGTGTTTTGTGGTCCATGTAAATTATTTGGATCAACTGCTAATGCATTCAGCAGAGACGGTCATTCTGATTGGAGAAATATTAATCGCGATGTTGAAGCCCATGAGAATTCATTTTATCATCGGACAGCTTGCAGTACGTTTTATACAAGATCAAATTAAAAAAAACGAATTGATAATGCCCTATGTGTTCAAATCCAACAAGAATTGAATAATGGCGTAATGTGTTGCGAAGAGTTGTTGAAACTGTTAAGATGTTGGCTGTTCGTGGATTACCGTTTAGAGGCTCTAATGAAATATTTGGATCTCACAATAATGGAAATTTCTTAGGCTGTTCAGAATTAATAGCTAAATTTGATCCTTTTCTAAAAGATCATATCAGCAGATATGGAAACCCTGGAAGAAGAAATACATCATATTTGTCATCTACAACCTGTGAAGAATTCATTAATATACTTTCAAATCATGTTTAAAAATATATCCTAGAAGAATTGCATGAAGCCAAATATTATTCTATAAGTGTCGATTCCACCCCTGATATTTCACATGTTGATCAGCTAACATTTATTGTTAGGTAAATATATTACATAATATGCAATGTATTTATTGATATTGAAAATTTGTAGGTATGTACAAAAAGATGGTGTTCCAGTAGAACGATTTTTAACATTTATTGAAAACACTGGTCATTAGGGATGAGCAATATTTCACTACCGGTGATTTAATCACGGTGATAAAAAAATCACTGGTCACTACAGTGATCCATTATTCGGATTCACGGTCACCGGTGATTTCACTGGTCAGCTTACAATACGAAAAAAGAATGACTATTTAGAAGGCAAGAAGCTACATTTATTACTTCACTGGTTCTTTTGATAAATGTGTGTCTACACCATCTACGCATCAGCCTATGGGAACTTCTACTTCTCGAGCAATCATAGAAGTTCAAAGATATCTTGAAGATAAAATTCTCCCAAGAAGTGGAAATTGTATAGGGTGGTGGCAGGAACACAAATACAATTACCGTAGAAATAGGTTAAGTGATGCAAAAGCCAACATGATTTTATTTTTAAATGCGAATTACAAATATTGTGAATGAATCTATTTTTTATTTTTAGTAAATTAAATATTGTTTTTTTTATTTCAATGCGTTTGTTTAATAAACCACAAATTTCTCAACTAATGTATTTTCTTTCAAAACAGTAATAATTCTGAAAGGTAATCCAGCTCATTCTTTTTGTATATAAATTTAAATATATGTAGTTGAAAAAATGCTACATCACTGCTGACTATATTGCAATATGCCGTGATTAGCGACAGAAACACAAGTAGTATTGGTAGGTTTGAATTTACTTGGAACAAGATCGGGGTTTGTACTACAATAACGTGATCACGGTCACCATTTAAAATCACCGTGATTGAAAAGTAGCAGTCACAGTTCACGACTATATCAGAAAATCACCATATCGCTCATTACTACTGGTCATACTGCCCAAAAATTAGAAAATGTTATTTTATTCAGCTTAGAAAAATACGACATTAAAATTCAGGACTGCCGTGGTGGACAAAGCTATGACAATGCAAGCAATATGGCCGGACAATATTCAGGTCTTCAGAAAAGGATAAAAGATATAAATTCACTAGCAGATTTTATACCTTGTTCTGGACATTCATTAAATTTAGTAAGAACTTCTGCAGCTGAATGTTGTGTTGAAGCAACGTCTTATTTTGGTCTTCTTCAAAGTTTATACATTTTTTTTAGTTCTACAAAACGGTGGGATGTGTTGTTGCAGCGTTTGCTAGAAAAAGATAATTTTAAAGTTGTAAAAATTTTATCACAAACACGTTGGTCTTGCCGTGCCGAAGCTTGTGACTCTCTGAACAGATCGTATGCAGAAATTATCTTGGCATTATCAGATCTGGAAACTGATAAGACTGAAAAGCCGACATGAAGCATCGATTTTAAGAGGGGCGTTTACCTGTCGAAAATTAAGGCATCGCCGTTTCGCGTTTTTTAAACTCATTTTGTAATTTTAGAATCTCAAATTTGGGTTAGTGATGCAAAAGGCATCAATTTATAATGGCAAGGTCCGTTTTTGTACTAATTTATTTTCTTAAAAAAGTTATGTGTCTCAGAAATAACCCCAAAAATGCATTAATTTGATGAATGTCTACTAACTAAGGCTGATACAAAAAAAGAAAAAAACGACCTCCCCGCGCCAGCTGCACATTTGATGTACGACATAAAAAAACAAAAAACTTTCTGTAATTATTTTTGAAGATAAAAAACATTAAACAGTAAACATTGTCACACACAGTTTACACGTCGTTTTTCGAAGCTTTTGCGTCGTCTATCCCTACTTTACGGTATCTCTACCAGTCCTAGCGAAGACGAAAATCTATCGGAATCGGTCGGCTATTCCAAGTCAGAGTGACAGTTTGTAATTAAAAAGAAATGTCATATAATATTCGAGTGTAATGTCACGAAATACGAATGGGTGTCATGGATACAAGGTTTGTCAATAAAACTAAAATTGACATGACTGACAGTATAGAGAAATTGTAGAAATAAATGTATGTGTCTATTTAATGAATTGGATATAAATATACGTAAATAACATTAATTAGTGATATTAAATAGTTACTCCTATAACTGCTTATTCTGTTTTTTTTTTTAAATTAACGAACGAATCACGCTACAATAATATAAGTTATGGGCAAGCGAAAATTGGATTATCATAAAAGATCAACCATACAAAGAAGTAAGCATGCAAATCGTATGAAAAATCAAAATACGAGGTAAGTAATTTTTAGTCTACAATTTTATTTACATTATTTTGATATCTGTTAATTCGATTTAATTTAACTAAGTACATAATACCAATATGCGAGTAGATTTCAGAATTTAAATATTTAACGATTCATTTTATGTGTATATTAAAATTTTCAACCCACGGTAGTTTTGGATTGCCTTTCTTACAGTCCGCTTTTAATACATACGCTTTTGTTCTTAGGTCTGATGCAACTTCCATTGATTTGTCATCCCCTGAAGGGGTTAATGTTGGAAACTCTGAACACATCTATTTAGGCAACTCACAAGGTAATGGGAAGTACGTATTACAATCGAAACTGTAGACTTTGGGCATTATTTACAAATTTACAAATTATTACAGTTACAAGCTTCCAACTGAAAATGAACCCGAGGAAGGTAATTTTCTTGTAAAAAAAGAAACGATAATTCAGCAGTTAAAAAGTTTTGGCGGCCATGAATCGTCATATGGATGCAATTCAACTCACATGACTTTTTTAAAAGAATTGAGAAATGGATTAAATTGTAAATTTGTATTTAAATGTAGCATATGTGGTGCAATTGAAAAACTTTTTTCTAACATTGAACGTGATAGCTCAAAAGATATGGGCATAAATGAAGCTGTGGTAAGAGATTTAAAAATTTGTAATCACCTGGAAGTCGTTATGATTACGGTGTCTATGTGTTATTGTAGTATTTGCTCTTTGTATGTTTTAATGTACATAGAAATTAGACTCAAAATAATGTTAGGTGTCCCCCGGGAAAATTATAAACTAATGATTTTTTTATGGTAATCTAAGCTATTTATGTCTATATTAGTGTAAAAGTCAACATTTTCAAGGAGATGCTTAAAATATTTTGAGTATGGCTAAATAGCTACCGCAAACGCTTGTCTTCAAAATGTTCATTGTAGGTTTTTGGAAACTTGTGCACGGGACAAAGTTTTACTCAAATGGAAGAGCGTTTTTCAATTATGAATATGCCTACCATGTCTTCGCGAACGTATTATGATATACAAAAGCACGTTCATGAAGTAATAAAAGAAAATGCAGTGGAAGAAGAAGAGAAGCAGATAAGGCTGAAGCTATATCTAAAGGAGAGCTAGATAGTGATGGGTTTCCACTTCTAACTGTTGTTGTTGATGGTACTTGGGCTAAAAGATCATATAAGTCTAAATAATATATTAAACACAAGAAGTTCTTCATAAAAATTAAGAATACTTGATTATGTACATAATTTATTATATATTATTATTTGTTATACACATGTATGTATTTGTATATCGATCAATTATTTGTAATAAAGTAACTTCATCATTTCTGAAATTGTTTTTTTATAAGATTTTCTTTTTTATTATTTTTTTCTAGATCTATTTATCATTACAATTGTACATTATAATGAGAAATAATGTTGTACTATTGTGATGGCTGAAAATAAATTAAAAAGAGAGTATTCTTTTATTCTAAACAAATTGAATGTATTAATTTTCATCCGACTTTAAAATGTGCATTGAAGCGAAGTGAAAATGAACCCATTTAATTTGTTCACATCCAAAAATAATAATTAAATATTTCAAAATATGAATAAGTATATGAAAGTAATACGTGACTAGACCCGCAAGAGGGCAGTTCCGTAAGTTTATCATTCTTTATACATATGTTTCCCATGTATAGTATTCCTTTATCTATGAATAAAACCGAAGCGTTCGGATCGGAACCTCATAACGTGTAGCTCCACCCACTCACACCCCCTTGCGTCCACTCGTCCCGCGAGTAATATAAGGTGCATACGTTTCTATTTGTAGGTAAAGGCCCCTCTTAAGGAAAAAACTGGAAACACTGGAAACCGGAATTATGACTGCTGTTTGGAACAAAATCATGTTTCATTTTAATAAAGTTAGTAAGGCATTTCAACTTTACGAATAATTAGAAGCTTTGTTAATGACTTTAAGAGAAGAATATGATAATTATGAAGAAACAGCAAAATTTAATACAAAAATTAATGAATATGAATATGGCTTGCGAAGAAAACCTAAAGTGAATAAAAAATTTGACCAAGGTTCAAGTATGGATGAATCCATAAATATGAACGGAGCTACAAATTTTAAAATAAACACATTCTTTGTAATAATTGGCAAATTAAGTGCAGAACTGTCTAGAAGAAAATCCGCATATATTTCGATTAACGAAAAATTTGCCATTCTGTCAAATATAAAACATTTAACAACATATAACAGTTAAAGCAAAAAAGTTACAAGAAATATATAAGGATGTCCTGGAAGAAGCATTTATTGAAGAATGTGTTTATCTAAAAGAATATATTTCCGAACATTGAAATTGCTTTTAGAATATATTTGTGTATGGCTACAAACTGCTCCGGAGAGCGTTCATTTTCAGTACTCAAAAGGGTAAAAAATTATCTTAGGTCCTCTCTTCACCAAGAGCCAAAGTACTAAGTTAATAAATATTTATATACAATGATCATTATAAAATAAATAAAATAGTAATTAACTAAATTAAATCTAGAAGTGATCTTGATTATGCTTATTTACAATTCAATCCCAGACTCAACTGCAATACGTATACGTATACGTTGATTTCCTATGCCTAACGATATTTGACACAACCGGTATATATATATTGTTCCGTTCTTTTCATGTCATTAAAAAGCCAAAATAACGTATTTTTGTTCTAGAAAATAGGTATAGAATGCATAATAAAGGAGAAATTAAAAAAGTAAAAGAATATTGTGAAAGGAAGAAGCAAGAAACAGTTACAAATAATTGACAACAAACATAATAAACTAAGATAAACTGAACCTGGCTTTTACCCATACCGTCATACCATAACTTAGTTAGTTAATAAACGTAGTAATTCTGCATCCCTTCAACTGCACAGGCTCACAGTTATATTTTTTTTATGATATTACGTATATACCGTTTCAATTAGTAGAATGCCCGCAATTCTCATGTCTGTATCGCAGACTGTACAAGCAACCGTGAATTCGTTTTCATCTAAAAAAAGAAACAGGATCCATTATCCTTTCGACAGTCATTCCTGTTCTCTATATTCGTATCTAACATTATTCGTTTTTTTGATCTACACCAGAACAAACGGTCATCCATTACTCTGAGTGCGTCAAGAGCCAAAAATACATCGATAGCCAGCAATCGATTCGCTTTGCTCATCCAGTTCGGAATATTTCGCTCATCTGGACGAAAACTATAGCCGGAGGAATGGCATTTTCAGAAGAAATTGAGTGCTTCGAGGATTGTCCGTGTTTATCATCAAAACTTCAAGATATTTGTCCCTTGTGTAAGACTTATCCGGGTATGACAGTGGCAGAGGCCAGGGCTACTCACGTTCTTCATGATGATTATTTTTACCTGTTCTATTACGGTAAGTTTTCATTTGCTTTATTTGTTTAAACTATTCTATTGCGCAATCATGCGTATAATGTTAATTATATTTATTTATATGTAACTCATCTAATTTGATTTAGTATTTTTATACAATAATTACCCCTAATGAATATACTAATATTTAATTACCATATTATTTATAAACAGTATTAATGTATTAAAACACATATGTATACTCAATAATACTCATGCTATACATATGAATATATGGAGTTCTTTATATACCTACGATATAAAAATGAATGTACTACAATATTAAAGAGAAAAATCAGTACTAAGAATCATGTTTATTAAACAAATCTTTTATGCTTTGTATATATAAACATTTCAAGTCGATATAGTTAGAAAGAATTTGTGATCATGGAATTCTGTTTGTACCTTTTTTTTTACATTTCCTTTGAAAATCGTTTTGAATTAAGAAGCAAATGATGGTGAATTGGTGATGTTTTATAAATTACATAATCAATAATATCATAAGAGCGCTTTCGTATATTCAGATATACTGTGATATAAAGTTTCTAGGACGAAAATGGCATTGATATAAAAAATAATTATATGCCTGAATTTAATTCAGGGTATTATAATTTAACGGGTTTGAAAATTATTTTGATAGTGACATTGACTGTCATTAATTAATGTGTTAGCACTGCTGAAAGCAAAGTTTGAACATCAGTGTAAAAAGCGTACATGATTGAAGCCTATTTTCTGACTGAACTGCGAATTGATGGTGTTTGGCTGTACAGTCAGCGCTCATGTTTGGATAATTTCAGAGAGCACTTCCCAGAGTCAGCTGTAATTCTCAACAATTTTTATAATTGACTTTCCAATTGTGTTAGTGTTTTCCTGAGCCTGGTTCTGTGGGTCATAAATCACGTACTGGCAGACCAACTCTTCGTTCCGAAGAAATTATAAATGATGTTCGTCAACGTATGGAAAATGAAACCACAAAACCTTTGAAACGTCTTTCTCAAGAGATTGGACTTTCTTATGGAACATGCCAGAAAATTATAGAGAAAAACTACACATGCATTCGAATAAGATGCAATCACATTCCTGTGGGTCATAAATCACGTACTGGCAGACCAACCCTTCGTTCCGAAGAAATTATAAATGATGTTCGTCAACGTATGGAAAATGAAACCACAAAACCTTTGAAACGTCTTTCTCAAAAAATTGGACTTTCTTATGGAACATGCCAGAAAATTATAGAGAAAAACTACACATGCATTCGAATAAGATGCAATCACATCAAACTATTTTGCCGGAGACTACCATAGAAGTCTTGCTTACTGCCTATGGTTTGCAAATAGTTTAATGCAAGATATATTTCCGGGTACGTCAATTCCCAAAATACTCGGATGTGAACTAGTGAAAATCGTCATATTTTTGTTTAATCGTTTCAGCATTTTGCGAAACTTGGTGTTCGGCTAGCAGTTTCTTGCCGCCGAATTGTTGAACCTATTTTTTTTAAATTCTACCATTGAGAGAAACATTTTGAATGAATTTATTGAACAACCGCCCGAAGATGAATTACAATATGGTTACTTCCAGCAAGATGATGCAACGGCACACACAACACCTTGTTTGACAATTATGGACTTTTTCACGTTTCCCCACCCTAGGAATAGGATATTTAAAACTGCTGTTTCTAATTTGTAAGATCTGCAACAAAGAATTATCGAATAATGTGCATTAATAACGCCCGAAATTCTGCAAAATGTCTTTAACAGCGTAGGAAGGCGTATAAACTTGGGATTTGAAAATAGTGGACAACAATTTCAACACTTGCTTTAATTACGCCTTTTTTATGTAATCAAATCTTGAAAGCCAGCTGAACTTGTTGTTTTATTGTATCTTTAAATCAAATGACATATTTGTTGATGTCACGATGACACTGTCAAAATAATTTTCAAAAGTTAAGGTTGTGTTTTGTGTATGATAATATGGCTTAAGTTCAGATATATGGTTTTTATTACAAAGCCATCTTTGTCCTAGAAACTTTACGATATCACAGTACTTTACCGATTTCTATATAAAATTGATGTTGCCATGGAAATATCGAAATATCCCGAGCGCTTGCACGAGAACGCATCATTTATTAAAAAATAATAAACATTTAAAACATTTTTTCTACTCCCATACTTTAATTGTATTATTTGATATGCCGAACCTGCACTTTAATGATGTCCATTAAGATACAGATTTTCATTAAGATACAAGTTTATGTCCAATAGGAATACAGATCTTTCATTAAGATACAAGTTTATATCCAATAGCAATGCGACATTTCAATATTCAATCAACATTCAATATGGCGACTGCATATCTGACAGATATAAAAATTAATTAAATGTGACAGTTCTCTGCAATTTACTAGTAAGTAGTTCAAATTTGTGCATTTTTGAAAATATAAACGGTAAAAATGAGGGATAATGACAGTGAAATGTAAAATTTGACTCCACCAGAAATTATGGAACAAGCCGTAGTAGCCACGAACAATTTATCACCAGCTAAATTCGTAAAGATGTACGGAAAATTTTACGCTCAATTTATGAAATGGAATGTTCAAAAAATAATGTTTTATTATGGGGTCGTAGAAAAAATAGTGTATGCAACTCGCATTTAATGGCTATGAAGACACTCGTAATAATTACAATACGAGCCGAAGGCGTGTCTTAATAGCTATCATTAAATGCTCATTGCATAATATACTATTTATCAACGATTTTCCGTGCTACCTCTTTCACGATAGCTTATATCGTTTATAGGTGGAGGAGAGGAGGTTTATGTCTATGGAGGAGAATCATCGACACAATCATCAATCCTGAATTAACAGGGCAGGTTTTTAGTGTGTATTAATACCACACGACTAACGCTTCTCAAATCTTGCCTTAAGTTCATATCTTTATTTACTAACGTGGTGTTCAATTTCCGATACTTTTTCATATACAGTCTCATTAAGCTCTACATATAGAAAAATTAACAAAACGAAATTAGCTAAGGATTAACTATCGCCGTGTCCTACAAATATCTAAGAAGTAGATTGGCCACAACTAAAATCATAAGTAGTAGAAATAATTAAATATATTTTGGTGTCAAATTACTCTTATTTTTAAGATTGCTATCACAATACAACACTTACTAATTTAATTGGTAATTGTATTGCAAATAATATATAAAAGTGATGCTTTAACCGTAACCAATTAAAGAGCAAACGTCTGATATCTGGTGAGTATACAATATATACTATATTTAAAATAGTAATAACAATACTTAGATATTGATATAAAAAATAAATATAGTCATTACATTAAAAAATAAAACTTAAGTATACTATCTTCAAAAAAAACGAGGTGTGGCCACCACACGACTTTCTTATACGTATAAGCATTTCAAACTATACAATTTTAAGAAATTTTTACACAAAAATTATTCAAAATCCTATTCTAAGTACTTCTATTCTCTTAATAAATCGCTATAGAATACATACTTTGCAAGATATTCGAAAAAAAGTGCTACTCCCTAAGAGTAAAACCGTTACTTCCGGTCCGAATTTTAAAATTTCATATATACAAAAAATATTGCAAATCTAGAATTAAATACTTTTGTACTCTTGATAAATATATATATGTAGAATGCATAACTTACGACATATTTGCAAAAAATCGCTATTCGATAAGAGTAAAAGTGGTACTTCCGGTCTGAATTTTGAAATTTTTTTTATACAAAGGGTATTGAAAATTATATTTTAAATACTTTTATATTCGTAACGTACCTGTCTAAAAGGCATGATTTGCGAAAAATTCGCAAAAAACTGATTTTCGATAGGAGTAAAAGACCTACTTCAGGTAGGAATTTCGAAAAACTTTTTGAATAAAATTGTTCTCAATTTTAATTTTAAGTGCATATGAATTCTTTATAAATTTGTTAAAACTTAGTAGTTGACGAAATATTGGCAAAATTATATTTTTTCGCTGAAGTAAACTGCTACTTCCGGTCCACCGATTTTACTGAAAAACTAATCAGGGAGGGAGATTATACGCGTAAATACAAAATTTGGAATTGATATCTACAGCGGTTTGACCGCTATCGTGGTCACACACACAGACACAGACACACAGAGAGAGACACACACATTTTTTAAAAACCACTTTTTCGGTATCAGGCGACTTCAAAACGTGGACATCTGCAAAAATCTCGAGGTCGAAAATTTTCATCACAATACTACCTTATACTACGTATAAGAAAGTAAAAGTCAAGCCTCAATACTGAAGCAATTTACTAACATTAATAGAATGAAGAATAAGGAAATGAAATGGTGAATTTTGCAGCCTCATATCTAAACAGCTAAGCTTTAAGAATGTGTTTAACACTTTTTCATACTCTTTGAATATTCATTGGGAACGTACCACTGTTTTAGTGTTGGAATCTTTAAGCACTTATACAAGATATTAATTTTAATAGTTAATCGGCAAAATTTAAGAAATAAAAAAAATTAAAAAACCCCTGATAATGGTCAAACTTTCTGTTCCAACTTTCATCATTCTGTCTATACAGGGTTACCGCTGAATAGGTACCAGGCTATGCGAATTGGAAGAATACGTATAAAGGCCTAACTGGAAACCAAGAAAAAAATTTATTTGTAACCCTTCAAAAATTTCTCAATTTTTATGGCCAAAATGTAGTTAAAGTCGGTCCATAGCTTTGTTTATCCTATATACGCATTTACGTAAAGAGCACTAGTAATTCCTAGGGCGCGGACACGAACGGTTGATGACTCATCGCCCATGGGCGCACTATTGATATGTTCTCTTCTTAAAGAGGTTTTAATTTTATTTATATAATAACAAGTGGCTGGTGATCTATAAAATACAAAATTCCTTATTATTTGTTCATTTTCTCTTCGAATTAACATCCTTGTAGATAGAAAAAGTCCTTTCTACATCGCAACTGGTTATAGGTGCGTACTGGAAATATTCTTTTATTTCAGCGTATTTAGCATACACAATTGCCGCAATGTTGGTAAATCTGGATTTCTATTAAAAACTGCGTCTAACTTTTTCCGAAGGTCACTTCCGAAGTCACTTGGAATTCTTTTGAAATTATTAATAGCCCACGTCTAATGTGGTTAATCCATCTTTTAATTTGAGATTTCGATTTTCAAAATATGTGATTAGTTTAGGCAAATTTCCAAAGTGTTCCTGAAGGAATAACAACTGATTTTTTAAATTTGGGATTTGTGTTAGTTCCTTACATTCAGAAATACTTCAAGCATCGTCATTTAAACATGTAATGAAATTTTGTAAACTATCGAAATTCTCTGCATAAAAGCTATTTCTGTGTATGTTTTAGCAAAGCTAAGTGACGAACGTGCGATGTTTTGGCATTCTGTAATGATATTTTCCAGACTTTGTAATAAATTTCGGAATCACTGACAATTCATTTTCATATCAGAAAAAGTAACATAAACATAAACAACGTTCTAGATCTAAATAAATGATAACTAAAAATGTACGCGTATGTTATTGAAACTAAACGAAATCCAGAGTACACTTACGTCTAGATAATTGGGAGAAGTCGATTCAATAAACCGGTATTAAACAGACTATTACAAAAATTACGAAGTACGTAATTAACAGTCAAAACAATGAAAAAACGAAACTAACGTAAGTATGAATGAAAATTTTATTTCTCTTGCGAAATATAAGGTAAATATAATAAATTTTAAAAACCCCTCACGCTCCTTTCCACGTCAATGAAAAAAGGATTTTACTCATAAATTCCTCATTTTATGGGCATTTTTTGCTCTCATTCTCGGACACTTCTTGGTCGTAAACAGATGTGGCAGTTCACCATATGAATTAGTGTTATTTAGTAAGCGTGTGTTGTTTGCATTATTTCTTTGCTCCGTTGTAACTTCGTAGAAGTTTAAACCGGTCATGTCCGCGCCCTAGTAATTCCAGTTTAAGGTTCTTCCAAAAAAAACGATAAAATGCAAATAGTTACAACCATTGTTAGAGTATGAATGTCAATTGAAAAGATTTTCTATGTCGATGTTTTCTTTTGTGTGAATAGTACGCCTTTATGTGGGAAAGGTCGACAACCTCGGTGCATTAACATGTTTTTTTTTTTAGTTAAATAGAAGTACATTATTTTGAAACTTAAATTCCTCTATATGGAAATTATTATGTTTGTATAATAACTGCGACAGGCTCGACTCAAGGAAAGAAAAATCAATTTCTCCTCACTGCGTGCACATTGGGCCGCGATTTTTTTTTTTGTACGGGCATTACTCATATTTTTCTTTCACCCCCCTTTTTATTGACGCTATTTAAAACTAACCCTCTGTATACTAGGAAATCGTTGGTGGCAATTTCAATAAAATTTGGCAACTCTTTCTAAGTGTTCAGTTTTTTCTTTTTGGGAAAGCTGTATATGAAGGGCTCTATGCAAAAAGTCCCTAAGTGACATTTTAGAGATTTTGTACTATTAGCGCCATCTCTAATAAGAATGGATGAACTTTCCATCCCACTTGCTGGTTTCCGTTTAAAAGGCCCCTAACCATGTTATTTTAAATGTCCCATTCTCAGCTGGTTTAGGAATTTTTGTGCAAAAAGTACCTAAGTGTTTAAGAAGTACCTAAATGTTTAAGAATACCCTAGGTAAAAAAGAAGTGGTTAGTTGCATTTTACATTAAAACAGCTCTCAACTACCTATTGTACCTAGCGCAAAATAAATACTTTTTCTAAGATGAGCAGTGATGAAAGTATCGCAGGTAAGTTGCAATGTTAAAAAGTTATGTAGATGAGTACCTATTACAGTAATGTATTGTTTTTATAGAACCTTATCCAGCTAGCGATGATGACGATGTGTGGCTGCCTCCTGATGAGGTTAGGGTTAGGGCAAGTCCAGTAGAGAATTATGACCTGATTATTACTGAAGACGAAAATGGGAATGATGAAGAAAAAGCAAAACCAAAGAAAAGAAGATCAGATCCAAAAAAATGGGAAAGAGAAAACAAAAAGTCAAAGTTAAGAAAATCTCGTATACAGAGTGAAATGCCAGAATGTCGCTGTAAGTGTAAAACCAAGTTCACTGGTATATCCTATAAGCAAGTTTGTGAACGTTTCCAAAATTTAAGTAACCATAATGAACAAAATTTGTACTTGCGAGGGTGCATCAGTTCAAAACCAGCTGCGCGCCATTCTAATAAAAATAAACCTCCGCGAAAGGTTTTTCAGTATACTGTTGTAGACAACAACAAATCTGTTACAATTTGCCAAAACTTTTTTCTTGCAATGCATGCAATCACTAGAGATAGACTCAGAAAGAAGATTTTAAAGTTTGACATAGACGATGTAAGAGATTTTAGAGGAAAGCACCATAACCGGAAAAATAAATTACCTACCGATACAGTTGAAAAAGTTAACAGTTTTTTGAAAAATCTGCCAGCCGTTGAATCACATTATAGTCGTTCACAAAACATGTGCAAAAAATATCTACAGTCTGATCTTACAGTATCTCAGCTCCATAAGAACTATGGCCAATGTTTTCCTGATAATCCAGTGAAGTATGGAATGTTTCATAAAATTTTTGTTGAAAATTTCAACTATTCTTTTGCTCATCCAAGAAAAGATATATGTGCAACTTGTACAAAATTTATGGCGGATCTTAACTCGGCAAAATTACGAAACAATGAAAATGAAATAATGTCTCTCAGTACCGCTAGAGAGTTACACCTTCGTCGATCTCAGGTTTTTTTTACTCTTCTTAAAGAGAAAAAAGAAAACGCAAGCAACAAAGAGTTAGCAATATGTTTTGACTTCCAAAAAAATTTGCCATTGCCGGTAACTAATATTGGCGACGAATATTACAAAAGGCAACTTTGGCTACATAATTTTGGAATCAATAATATTGTCAGTAATCAAGCCACTATGTTTCTCTTCACGGAAAATTTTGCTACTAAAGGTCCGAACGAGGTTATCACAGCTCTAAATTATTATATCAAAAAATATAAAACCGACGAACAAGAGAAATTATCGATTTTCTGCGATAACTGTTTCTCGCAAAACAAAAACAGATATTTATTCACTTATTTAGATTCTTTATGTACATCTGGAATTTTTCGAGGTATTGTGGTATACTACCCTATTCCAGGACATTCCATGATGCCTGTAGACCGCTGTTTTGCCCTGATCGAAAAAAAGAGAGTGAAAAGGGAAAAAGTCGATAACCCAGACTATTACATACAGCTTATACAAAATGCCCGATGCAAAGATCCCTTTGAAGTAGTGTTCTTGGAACAATCCTTATTGACCAAAAGCAGCAAAATTACAGGAAATTTTGCGACACTGAAAGTGCTGGACTACAAAAAGTTGTATGGTGACAAAATAAAATCGTCCTTACCGGGAATTTCAAAATGCCGATCAGTTATCTTTTCTGCTGCGGATAAACCAAGACTGAGAGAGGCTATGACTGGGGATTATGGCAGTTGTTTCAACTTATACAAAGTAGGATATCAGAGACTTCTTTCCAACATTATCCCAAGTTTTGCATACGATAAATTTTTAAAACTGAAGGAAGAGAAACTGGCAAACATAAAATTTTTGGTTCATTATATTGAAGCAGAGGAAAACAGGGAGTTTTATAAAGTGTTAGACGAAGAATCCGTGAAGTTGGGAAGAGAAGAGGATCAAGAGTCTGATGTAGAACAGTTCGAATAAGTTTTTTGTTGAAATTATTACGTTTAAGCAGAAAAAACCTTTTATTGCGTGTTATGACAATAAATTAAGTTTGTGGGAAAGTTTATTTTATTATTATCGTATATCACTGGTCTATTTTTACTTGAAATAAAATTTTTGAAACAAGTTTGCAGTAATTTTGTTAAAAAGTACCTAAGTGTAAATTGTTTATATATTTTTTTTTTGCATTAAGTGTGGATTTTTTACCTTGAAATTTGGCGATAATATAAGAAATGATACAAATAATCTTTAGGAAAAAAAGATTAGTCAAAATCAAAACAATGTGATTTCCAGATCAAATTGAAACATAAAATCTCAAATATCTCAGAACATGAAAAAGTGACTTAGGGACTTCTTGCATAGAGCCCTTCATATACAAACTATATTTGATCATTTGTATTGAAGTTTATAACTTTTTTCGTCCGTCTTTACATCAGTTTTGCATCTTGTAATCTTAAAACTTTATATAATTACTAACCCTTATTGACACAGTTCCTAATAAATATGAATATATTTTAGAAAGTAATTTAAAAGCAAAAAGTACATTATAAATATGTTTATTAAGCAAGGGTATGGTACAATTTATTTTTATTTTCATATCAGCAAAGTAATTCAAGTTACAAACTGAACATAAAAAAGAGATTATAATTTTGTAAACCATTAATACCAAATTAGTATAATGAAGCAATTGTGGCATAAGAAAGGTGGCCATCTCGCCCATCTAAATTACATTGCAAACATGTTGCGAACATATTGCACCAGAATCCATTAGTAAGCCACGAAATTACAAAAAAAAAATACGAGCATAATCTACAAACTTATCTCCAGGGGACTGGGTAGTTTTAATAACGGAAGTTTGTTCGAATAATGTGGGAAAAAATGTTAAAAAACAGGAAGTTTTTATACCAAAAATCTGCTAGTTTATTACATAATTACTTGGAATATATAGATAATTGCCAGATATTAGATAGCTTACCCCCTGGAGAAATAAATTCTCTTTCTTTTGATGCTTGATACAAAGCAATTAAACGTATTTTATAGCTGTCTTGTGCTTTTAAATGTTTTCACCCCTAAATTCCCATTGATTTGTATCTAAGAGACATATTCTTATGGGAAAAGTAGATTTCGTTTATTATAATCAGAGTGGTAGGTGCAGCAATTCTTAAACAGAGGGCGCTGCCAACGATCAGTTATTGTTAGGCAAGTTGACTACGGGAAATATAGACTAGACAAACTTGTATGTTGCTTACTCAGTCATACTCAGTTACGTTATATATGTGTTTGTCAGGCATCAAAAGAGTATCTTTAAAGAAAAAAAGGTTACAAACAACATGCTCTTCAATTACAAAAAATCGAAAATAGAACTCAGGCGTCTCGGATTCTCAACTTTTTTTATTACCTCAAGTAAACGAATGTTTCATTCATATATCGGCTTTATTTTGTAATTATTTTAAGGATATTTGCCAGAATGTATTAGATATTAATTTTTCGCCTGGAATAAATATATGTTATTATTATTATAATAATAAGTATACACTAATCATATTTGTAAAAGAAACTACATGCGGTTGGTATATACAAGCAAATTGTAATATATTTCAGATATTTTTCGGGGTTCATTTATGATTGATTACGTGATAACATTGATGCGTCTACTTTGTTAGACATTTTTTTCTGTTCGTTAATATTCTTCTCACTTTCAAAATGCATTTTATTTTTCAAGGACAAGGTTCCAGCTTTATGGCATTTCAGAAATGTAGTTTTCTTCGGCAATAAATATACATTATTATTATTAATTATAAAGTTGCAGGAAGCTTTTTAATAATATGAACAATTTAATGTTTGTAGAAAACTAAAATCTGACAAAAACAACTTTATGTCTTTATAAGATACGAACTTAGAAGTTTGCCGGACTCTTTAAACTAAGTGGCAGGAAGTTACACAATTTTCAGTTTTCTAGATGGTAAAAGCATTTATTTTAATATCTGAATTTGTTATGCCTTCATGTTTTTATTTTATTTATACTTTGTATTTTGACTCCAGGACAGTTTTTTTAGATTTTTTTTGTATATGTGAGTCAGTAAAAGAGCATGGGCCAAACGAGCTTATAAGTTTAATTGCAGCGGTTTATCAGGAGTGGCAGCAATTATTGGATGGCGAACGAAAAATAAAATTGTATGTAGGCGTAAAAAACAAATTTTGATTAATTTGTGCAAAATTTGGTAAATCTAAAGATCAGATATGCTACAAAAATTAGTCTTCGTCGTCAACAGTCATGGAGTCGACAATTATTGCGGAAGGTTTCTCGTGAAATGCACGGTGTATTTATGGTAGATTAATAGGGGACGATGATAGCATCGTTCTTAGAAAACTAAGTGAAACGGCCCCTTACGGTCTCCAAAAAATTATTGAAAAAATCGAGTGCCGAAATCATATATATTCCGTAATTATATAAATAAAATTAGGGACTGTTTGAAAAAAACTTAAATTCAATTCGGCCGTGACAAAAGCAATTGAACATTACAAAAGTTCGAACTTAACAATAACAAATTATAGATAGTGAAATTGCAGTGTGACATTATAAATGGACCAAGATATATTTTTTGTGAACACTCGGATTGTGCTTCTTACTTTTGTCAAGGATCTAAAGAAGGATACTTGGTATGAGACAATACACATAGGTAGATGTAGAACTCTGACCAGAAATGGTAATTAAGTTAGAGGAATTTTATTTTCTAGCTTTATTATCTCAAATTATGGATCCTCGTATTTTGAGAAATCGAGAAATTAGAAACGTCAAATTGGAGAATTAATATTTACCTACTGATAGTGATACGTTTAGACAAAACGCTACTTGGCCATACTTGTTTATTTTCTACACCGTCTATACTTTTGTAAAAAAAATTTGTTGTAGAAAACATGAATTAGGCCTACTGGAAATACCATGACAAAAAACACCCTTTGCACTCTACCTCTAAGGTGGTGCGGAAAGGATTGCGTTTGACGTTTGTCTGCCACATAACGGTTATTTAAAAATTTTACCGAAGCTTTACTGAAAAAAAATTAAACAGGCAAGATATAAATAAAAAAAATGATAATATCAATAACATTCGATTTCAAGTTGTGATATTAACATTGTCTTCTAACAATGATTAGTTCGGAGTCCGCACAGTTCGTATCGTACCCACGTACCCGTGAAATTTTTATAATTTATTTTCGCTAACTAACAATATCAGTGTCGATTGTGAAGAATATAAATATTTTTTGCATTTTATATGAAACACCGGCACTGTTGTAACAATAGATTTTTTTTATCAGATTTTAGTTTTCTCTAAAACATTACTCATATTTCAAAGCCTCAACATATAAAGTAAATACAAATCATAGTGAGAAATAATATGAAATACAACTTAAATAATTAATAATCATAAATAATAGTAATAAAATTATATACTTATTGCAGAATAAGATTTAATGTCTAATTAATTCAGGCAAATATCATTAAAATAATTACAAATTACATAAAACGGGAGTCTTAATAAAACTAAATAAATACAAGCCAAAAGAATATTCAGAAATAGCAAAAACAAATTTCGAACAAAGGAGATGCACCAATATTTTCATGCAATAAATGCAAGAGACAAATATCCCAAATTTATTTGATTTCCAGTTGACCAGGCATTGCTTCATGTTGCTGATCATATACCTGTATCGTGTAAAAGGTACAGGCATATCGAACTCCGTAAAATTATTCAATATATTTCAGGCAACCCGACATACGCCGTTCGAGAATTTTTCTTAGAGAAAGCCCACCCTTAAGAAATTTATATAAAAAGCAAATTTGCGAGATATTTCAAAAAGCTGCTATTCGATAAGAGTGAAGGTCAGTTGCAGACTGTTGAGTTCGTTTAGGTGACGCAATTACATAGACAAGACTGATTCGTGTATTATTGCTGATATACTCCCAGTAGCCGAACATATCACCGATAATAAACGAATCAGTCTTGTCTGTCTAATTGCTTCTCTAAATCGTTCTCACCAGCCGTCACTGTCGAAAGTGTTATTTCCGGTCCGAATTTTGAATTTTTTTTTACAAAAATATTCCAAATCCATGTTTAAATACTTTTATACTGTATAAAATGCATAATTATCGAGATATTTTCAAAAAATTGATATTCGATTAGAATAAAATTGCTAGGTACTTTCAGTTCGAATTTTGGAAATTTCTTATTACAAAAATATTCAAAATTGAGCTTTCAATATTTTCATACACTCGATATGTTTGTCTAGAATGCATGACTTGCGATATATTCGCAAAAACCTGTTTTACGATCAGAGTAAACACCTACTTCCGGTAGGAATTCTTTTATAAAATTGTTTTCTAATTTACTCTTGATCACTTTGTTATACTTTAGATATTTGCCTAAAATTAGTAATTGACGAGATATTGCTATTATTTGTTTTCTTCACTGAAATGAAGTACTACTCCCGATTTATCGATTTCACTGAAAATATAATCAGATTTCCGAGGGAGATTATATTTCTAAATATACACTTCGGTATTGATGACTTTTACCGTTTGGCCGCTATCATGGTCAAACAGTGAGAGAATTTTTTTTTTGCAAACAAATACATTAATTAATTAACTCGAAAATTAATGCATAATGACGTATTTCTACACGCTCGCAGCTGACGTAATAGAAAATTGAAAAAAAATGTATGCAATGGTCATACAAGTATACTTTTTGACAAAAAACCTCAATAACTCAAACTTAAAAATTTAATGAATTAAGATCAAATTTCGGCCACTGGTCGACCAGTAGTATTAATTATAAGGCAAGTTATTTAGGTACCTATACAAAATTTTTAATCTATTTTCTTCAATCCTGTAATAAAAATTACTTACATATGTAAGAAATGTAATTCAATATTCTGCAGATCTCGTTTTTAATTATATTTTAGTAAATTATTATGAACGTGGGAAATCCACACTGTCGGATAAATTTTAGGGTGGTCTTTCAAATTTTTTTCCAACTGAATCGGGCATTCTAATAGCTGATACGGTATCAAAAGTAATACAAAGGAGGCATTTTATAATATCCAAAACTACTTTCTGAGCACACATGTAGATTTAACCAATTTAATTAGAGTGTTATAGGTATGTGAAACATATTGATTGTTTCTCTTTTTCTTACTTTTACACACACAATAGGCCTTGTGTTTCTTACATTGACAGGTTCACTACTTACGGGTTTCTTAAATAAACAGTTCATTTTTTAGTCAAATTTGAATAAATACTTGGCGAGATACTTCTATAAAAAAACTATTTATCTATAAGAATAAAAATGTGAAAGTAGATTTTTTTATACAAAAGTTGTTCCAAACTTACTTCTGAATACTTTTGTATTCATTACACATTTTGAAAAAACTAACCATTGACAACATACTCGGTAACTATGTATTTCGCGCTCAAGTGTTACTTCTCATCTACTAATCTAATTCTTCCCACTAAGACATGGTACATGTTCAAGTTACATAACAAAACACAAAATTTACCAACTTTGCCAAACTCAAACCTACTCTCTATTCCAAATAATAAGCGAAATACCCATGGTGACCATCAAAATTGAATCAGCCTATATATTCCTTTTTCAAAAATGCAATAATCACTAAAAAATACCTGTTTATTATCTAAATCAAATAAATAAAGGACAGATCTACATAGGTATTTACAAAACAAACATTATATGTAACAGTATGTTCCTATTATTCTTGTAAGGACGCAATTTGCATTTTTACAATTTAGAGTAAATATCAATGATTTCAAAATAGACACATATTCCATTAAATCGTGTATGAGACAAAAACTCTGTTTTTTGTCTCATACACAAAAAAAACAACGGTCTGGTCTGCCAGTCTCTGTATAATTTGGTTCAATCTAAGAGATACGTGGCGTTAGTACTGCCATCTGTTATCCAATAAATTTGTTTTACAAATAATATCGCTGCTACTGGCAACCAGATGGCTAATTAAAATACAGTCACGTATGCAACACATAATACACGCCTAATGGTTAGAAAAGGATAGAGCAATGGGACGATTCTCTTTCTATTAAACAGCCACCTTAGGAGAAATAAAACCGTTATAGGTAAGTTGATTTTAATATACGCTTTTATATCTACCACTAAAACATTGCATAACAATTATTTTTGAATTATTTTACCAATAGCATCTAGTCAGAATATTATTCTTGACTAAAACACAATAATTTGCGTTGTCCTGTATGCAATCATACAATTTAGATTCATTGTCTTTTGTGTAAATAATTCCTTTCATACATGCTGGTGTGAAATTCCAAGGTGTTTGGTGATGTGCTGATGCAGATGCTGTTGTAGTCATTCATCATTTTCTTAATAATTTCTGTATGAGCTAGCCTATAAATTTTATTTTCATAATTTTTCAAACGATGTTGAATGTCTTTCTCTCCTTCCAGCAAACTTTCAAACCAAATCAGTCCTAGGTGCTTGGTCAGTGTTTCACAGTAAGATTTCCAAAACTCACACATGACATTTCACGTCATTGTTAAAGTGAGAGTTGTATGCATGTCCTAACAGTTCCCTGCTTTTTGACATGTTTTTCTCTTTCGCTTACGAGTGAGGGATGCATCGGATCCAGAATCTTAATCTTCTAGTAGATCATCTAAACTTGATGAGTCGCTTATTGAATCTGGGTTTGTAGTATACACAATGTGTTATAAATATACTGCTATTTCTTGCTTCTACATAAGCAGTTGCAGTAGCTTTGGATTTAACGTTTGTTTTCTTGCTAAAATTATATATCCTTTTACTTTCTTATACGTAGTATAAAGAAGTATTGTGATGATGAAAACTTTCGACCTCGAGATTTTTGCGGATGTCCACGTTTTGAGGTCCCCTCATACCAAAAAAGTGGTTTTTAAAAAATGTCTGTCTGTCTGTCTGTCTGTGTGTCTGTCTGTCTGTCTGTCTGTCTGTCTGTGTGTCTGTGTGTCTGTCTGTCTGTCTGTGACCACGATAGCGGTCAAACCGCTACAGATATCAATTCCAAATTTTGTATTTACGAATATAATCTCCCTCTTGAGAATTGATTAGATTTTGAGCAAAATCGGCAAACCGGAAGTAGTCGTAGTAGTAGAATTCAAATGTACTCAAAATTAAATTTGAGAAAAATTGTATTAATAAAGTTGTTCGAAGTTCTTACCGGAAGTAGGTCTTTTACTCTTATCGAAAATCAGTTTTTTGCGAATATTTCGCAAGTCATGCTTTCTAGGCAGGTACATTATGAGTATAAAGGTATTTAGAACGTACTTTTAAATATCTTTTGTATAAAAAAAATTTCAAAATTCGGACCGGAAGTAACACTTTTACTCTTACCGAATAACGATTTTTTGGAAATATGTCGTAAATTATGCATTCTATACCGTAGTCGTCAAATTTTAATTTCGGTTTATACTTCTATTCCATGCAGAAGATAACCTTATAATATGCAGCGATGCCTGCTTGCTAATAGTGGTGGGAGAGCAACGCAGTGTCGGGGGACCCTCACGCCTTACATTTCATAGGAAACATTTGTCGAGTGTACTGTCTTGGCAGCCTCGTATATGTTTATCTTTAGTTTATTTCGTCGCGCTCTTTTCCTCTTTCTACTTTCGTATCAGAAATTAAAATATGTCGATTACGGTATATATTTACGAAGAGTACAAAAGTACTTAGAGTTGGATTTGGAATATTTTTTGTATAAATGAAATTTTAAAATTCGGGCCGGAAGTAACACTTTCATACGTATAAGAAAGTCGTGTTGTGGTCACACTTCATTTTTTTGATCGTATTTCAATGACTTTTGCATGTGCCAAATGCCCTGGTCCAGAAGTAACATTTTATATACTAAGCTGGTTTTTTCCATTTTTTGGTGATCTGTAGATATTTGGGTACTTTTCGGGCACATAAAAATTTAGCTATTTTTGAAGGGTTTTAGCTTCTTTTTTGTTGTTTCATATCCTTTTTTGATCGTATTTTAATGATTTTTGCATGTGCCAAATGCCGTGGTCCAGAAGTAACACTTTATATACTAAGCTGGTTTTTTCCATTTTTGGTGTGCTCAATTTTTGGTGATCTATAGATATTTGGGTACTTTTGGGATGCGTAAAAATGTAGCTATTTTTGAAGGGTTTTAGCTCCTTTTTTGATGTTTCATATCCTTTTTTGATCGTATTTTAATGATTTTTGCATGTGCCAAATGCCCTGGCACTACGAGATTTGAATAAGATTATTGGCTCTTTTTTCCGGTTGTTTTTTCAATGATATGTGCGTCAATTGACTTGGTCCAGAAATGAAAAGCTATATTGGAGTGTCTAAGTACAAGAGATAGTTGTAACGTTTTTGGTTGCTTTTATGGTAATGTTTGTTAATCTATAGATATTTGGGTACTTTTGGGGTACATAAAAATTTTGTTATTTTTGAAGGATTTTAGTTGCTTTTCGGTTGTTTCATTTTTTTTTGATCGTATTTCAATGATTTTTGCATTTGCCAAATGCCCTGGTCCAGAAGTAACATTTTATATACTACTATTATATCCCAAGCAGCAAAATCACGATTTTACAGAAGGATAAAAATATGTCTTTGCTAATGTAGGACAAGTGCGCATATAGTGATTTTACTACTAGGGATTTTACATAGTAGTACTATATATCTCTATCTCTTTCTAATGACGATTGCGAATAAAATTTGTCGTGGACAATTGGTGACATTGTTGTCATTACAATAAATCGAAAATGTCATACAGTAACTTGCCGTATGCTGCACAAGTATTGTGTAGCTGTGCATGCGCCCAAAAACCTAAATCACAAAACTTCACTCCCGATCCTCGACTCCAGAATTGGGAAAAATGGATGAAAAACAGAAAAGAAATCAACGAGAATATGGAAACGCATTTAGGTCGACACGCAGAGCAACTTCTATTCAATTATTCAGAAGATCTGCGATCAATTCGCGAAGAGAAAACAGTATTGGAAAATACAAAAATCGTACATCCTCACGATCCTTATAGAGGTAATCCTGCATTTTGGAAGTTGCCTCTAGGTTTACAGAAAAAGCCCTGTCAACCTGATTATTTCTCGGTGATGACGAAAGAGCAAAATTGCGAAATACCAGATATGGATTATGTCGGTGTTCCGACAGCAATAAGATATGAAAAGAATGCTATGACTGCCGGTTACAGAAATCCGAAAGATATTTGGGACCGATCTGAATATAGGAAGCAACGAACCAATGAGTTATCTGTCGAAATTCGGAACATTGAACCGTGCAAGCCTAGTCTTAGCCAATTATTTATAAAAGGTGTTGGTATTGTGAAAGAAGATGAACCTACAGAAACAGGTAAGGTGTTTCTTGGTGTTAAAAATTCAGGACGATTAATATTTTTTGAAATAAGAGGTACTTAACTCATTTGGAACTAAACCTTTTGATTTTTGAATAAATCACATAATATTTATAACACGTTAATTGTTTCTGGCTTGTTGGCGTATATATATGCTCCCTTTTACACAACCCAGTCCAGTAGTATTAAATGACATGATTTTGTTGAAACCACATAATATTCTGCAACTCCAAATCCACCAATCAGCATTCTGGTGGAAAACGAAATTATTTAACATGTCACGATAGTGTATCCATTACCTACAGCATTACCAACTTCGTTTTCGAAAAAGTATAGTCCGTTCTTACCTAATACCCAATCCAAAAATGTACGACTTTCCAAATGGTCTCTAACTTTTAATTGTTGAGCCAACTGAATGTTGTATGCTGTCATTTGCTGTTCTTTCTTTAAAATATTCTTCTTGGTGGCTCTTGAAAGATTAAATTGTTGTGAACGACGTCGAATTTATGTGTTTGAGTTTTCAAGTACATTTTCTCTCATTGAAGCAATTTGGAATTTGACCGAACACGACGAGGAAGTATTCTTGTTGCCTTATCAATAACAAAACCCGCTTCTTCAAATTTCTTAATTAAGACAAGAACTGTTAACTCTGTAGGAGCTTCGTTCAGTCCTAATCTTGTGCGAATTTTTCTTGTGCAATCGTAAATTATCGCCCATTTTAATAAAATTGTACAAAGTATTCGTTGTTCAATAGTCAATAAAAATATTGGGTCTTTTATTTCACAGAAAACAAATGCCGCTCAATTAATTCAAATTTTATAGTTCCAAATGAGAAATGCCTTATTTAGAACATTGAGATAACAGAAAAATCTGTCCATTGAATGTATTAAAAGCAGTTTCATTATTGCAATAAATTACGCTTATAACAGTTAGCAAATAAATTGTGAGATCTACCATTGTTGAAAGAGTGTTGAAAATTTTATAAAATCTATACAATTTGTTCGATCTTATATGTCACAGCATATATCTCGACTATTATATGGAGGATTGTGATAGAATGATATATAAGAAAGTTATTAAATTATTTATTCTTAATAATGTTTTAAAATCAGAAAAACAATTAAACATTAAATAATGTAGGTAAGACAAATATACTTTAAATTTAAATGGAACGGTACCTATAATAGTATTATTTGCACGCACAAAGATAAAGTTTGCCTGCCCAGATACTTTCTCAAGGAGAAATTCCGCTTCTTTTGTTAAGGCGGTCGTGGTGCTATAAAAACCTTTTTTTTTCTAGCTACATGCAACGTTCACATAAACATTTAGTTTTAGATATGTTATATCCAGTCTTTGCTATTTAATATTTCTATTGATATGACCGCTCTTTTTTTCTATTGGTCAAGTCGCTAACCGTCTATTCTCTTATCTCTCAGAATTCTTTAAAAAAAAACTGCTTCTTTACTCAGTTATCTTACTGCCATCTCACTGCTCCCGTAGTTACGCGATACTTTTTGTGATATTCATCTAGTGTGCCCTAGTGCACATTATCGGCGTCCACCCGATATACGTGAATCTGTTCAAGAGTCACACACGTAAAGTGTGAATTGTATCGTATGATACATTCCTTAAGTTATTATTGCTATTTCCTTATTTGTCATTTTAATCTCCTATTTATTTCGTTAAGAGGGGAGTTTACTAACAAATAGAACCTTATGCAACTTATATTACTCGCAGGACGGGTAGACGCAAGGGGGTGTGAGTAGGTGGAGGTAGACGATATCCGGTTCTGTCACAGTGCTTCGGTTTTATTCACAGATTCTGTCATAGATAAAGGAATACTGCAGATGGGAAACATAATGTATAAAGAATGAGTACTTACGGAACTGTTGATGTTTTATAATAAGCCAATTTTCGCTTGCCCATAACTGTTATATTATTATACACTCGAATATTATAGGTATATATGACATTTAAATGCCAGTGACAGTTTGTAATTAAACTGTCAGTCGCATTTAAGTTTGCAATAGCCGACCGATTCCGATAGATTTTCGTCTTCGCTAGAACCGGTACAGATACCGACGCTATTAGCTTGGAGAAACCTCGTGCAAAATGTGTGTGACAATGTTTACTGTTTAATGTTTTTTTTTGTCTTTAAAAATAATTACATAAATTTGATTTTTTCTTTATATCGTACATCAAATGTGCAGCTGGCGCGTAGAGGTCGTTTTCTTTTGTGTACCAGCCTTAGTAAACATTAATCAAATCCATGCATTTTTGGTTATTTCTAAAACACATAACTTTCTTAAGTAAATAAATTAGTACAAAAACTGACCTTAACATTATAAATGTATGCCTTTTGCGTCACTAACTCAAATTTGAGATTCTAAAATAACAAAATGAGTTTAAAAAACGCGAAACGGCGATGCCTTAATTTTCGATAGGTAAACGCCTCTCTTAAGGTAATTTAGATTTGATAACTTGAACAGTACTGATAAGCAATTAGGGGCGTTCTTTAGATCAAAAATACGTTTAAAAATAAATAAATGCCCCCATCAAAATTCGAGATTACAGCAGCCCCAAGATAACTTGTATCTTCGTCTGGCAAGGCAAGTTACTCTCGACAAGGTACTAACAGGATTGTCGAACACTTCGTAATCCGTGCTTTCGAATTAGTTCCTCATCCTCCATATTCACCGGACTAAGCCCCCAACAACTTTTTCCTATTCCCAAACCTGAAAAAGTCGTTGGCAGGACAGAGATTTGCCTCAAATGACGAGGTCATCGACACTACAGATGGCTATTTTGCCTACCTCGAAACATCCTACTTTTCCGACGGCTTGAAGAGACTGGAGCACCGTTTGACAAAGTGTATTGATCTTCGAGGAGACTACATCGAAAAATAAAAATAAAAAACCACACCAATATCGTGTTTTGCTTATTGATTCCGGAAACATTTCAGGTCGCCCTCGTATGTCCTTGTTAAAAGATGGACCAACACTGTGGAAATGAACAGAGATTACATTTAAAAGTGACAAATTAATCATCAATATCGTGGTTTTTAACCTATGTAATTGAATTTTAATTTGTTGACAATTAAGAGGATAAAAAATAGGAGACATTATTATAGTAATAAATAAAAATTAATTGAATGCAACCAGCCCCTTAGCAAACGGCATGTATGTAACCCAAGATACCAAGGTGCAGAAGGGGAAAAAGGTGCTCACACGAAAAATTCACCTTAAAAATAAGATAACTATGCCAACGAACGGAAATAGCACAGAATTGTAATAAAAGAGGATTGAAACTACTCCTTTAACCATAACTATAGACAGTATTACACGTAACACTATATAAAGCATGTTATAGAATAAAAAAAACTAAAATTTACAAGCAAAAACCAGAAATGAAACCAAAAATCAAAACGAACGAAAGGCCATATAAAAGCGATACAAATGCAACTAATGGGTACGAAAAATATACAAATATACAGGTCAATCCTTTAGATTGTAACACAATATGAGAGAGGTTCAAAACATAAATACATTTGTAAATTAGGTTTGGTTTCCGTAATTAGCGAATTTTACATTTATAACATTCCAGAAACTTCCAAGCGGACTTTTTGTAATTTTTCCAGAGCTACTTGTACTAGTTTATGTTTAATTGTCATAGAAACTACATTGACAATCTATAAAGGCATTTGCATGTTTTCAAGAATGCTAAATGAGCAAATGTTCTTATAATAGTGATGTTGGATTCAGTTACTTTTCAGTACTTGTAACTATCCGTTACTTTCGAATTCACTATCTGTTTCTTTTTATTCGTTATGAGTACTCGTTCAAATGTGCGGTGCAGGAATATACAGGATGTTTAAAAAAGATGCGACAATATTAAAGGGGTTGATTGTCCAGGTCATTTTATACAAAAAAGTTTATAATAAACAAGGTCCGCAAACACTTCGTTACCGATCTACAGCGTGTTGCAGTTTAATTAAAAGAAACAGTAAAAATTATATTTTTCCAAGACGGCATTAAAGATCATAATGAAATTTTAGGCGTGTTATTTTTCAAGAAAAAAATAGGACGCCGCTGATTTCTCTAAAAATAAAAATATGTTTCTATTCTTTGTTTAATTGTGAAGAAAAAAGCTCTCTTAACTTTCTATCATACGACGTGCCGTTTTATAGTAAAAAAACACATTTTAGTGCATGTACATTTATTACAGAATTCTTTTTTTAAATAACAAGGGTTTTATTTATGGGCAAAAAAAATTTCTGTAATAAATGTACATGCACTAAAATGTGTTTTTTTTTACTAAAAAACGGTACGTCGTATGATAGAAAGTTAAGAGAGCTTTTTTCTTCACAATTAAACAAAGAATAGAAACATATTTTTATTTTTAGAGAAATCAGCGGCGTCCTATTTCTTTCTTGAAAAATAACACGCCTAAAATTTCATTATGATCTTTAATGCCGTCTTGGAGAAATCTAATTTTTACTGTTTCTTTTAATTAAACTGCAACACGCTGTAGATCGGTAACGAAGCGTTTGCGGACCTTGTTTATTGTAAACTTTTTTGTATAAAATGACCTGGACAATCAACCCCTTTAATATTGCCGCATCTTTTTTAAACACCCTGTATATATATAGTAAATAAATATATGGTACAAACAAAATGTTCACCTATATACTAATTTTAATAAAAATTAAAATACGTTCAAAGTATCACACAAAACATTCCAATCCAAAATTAAAAGTAAAAAGCCAAAGCCTAAAGCATTTTGTAGGGAGTCCCCATTTTATTTACGATAGGCGAGATATTCTATCATAAAACCATAAAAAATCCCCGACTCCGATATTAAATCACATAAATAAATGTAGAATGTATAACATAGCCCCAAATTTATTTTACATTGCATCAATACAATAAGTTCAAACAAAGATTTTATAATGAAATCGACCTACGCAATAACAAGTAATACTAATAATTTGTTAAATTCAAATATATTGTACAAAGTTATTTACTGTAAATTATATTTTTTAATAAAATATTTCAGACAAAAATGTTTTCTAAAAGTTATACAGTGAAACTTCTATTAGCCGGGCACTTCCCTTAAACGGACATTTTATCCGGTCCCGAATTTATTAGTAGGGAATTCCTAATAAATTGGTTTCTCTTATGCGGACACTCCTTTGAACGGGTGCGGACAGTTATTTAGCTGCTTTTGGACCGCAAAGTTTCCATTAAACGGGCTCGAGAATCGAGACATAGTAATTCTGTCCGGTAAATCCCCTGCCTTCGTCGATGATTTAATTTGAACAGTATAGATATTTGTTTAGTTCGCAACTCATCTTCGTCTGGATGTGTTGTGTGAAAATATATATGTATGTGTTTGAATACATATTTGTTACGTTCTCTGTAGAAAATGGTAGGTTTTAAATTGTTTTAAACAGGGTTATTTTTTCGGACACTACCAACAAAGACGATGGCATTAAAAGGCGAAAAATATGTGGGCGACAAGTTATCGAAAGAAAGATTAACTATAATGCACTGTGTGAATATGGCAGGGGAGAAAGAAAAACTGTTGGTTATCGGAAAATCAGCACGTCCTCGCGCATTTAAAAATATTAGCATTGCTCTTCTTCCAGTCCAATGGTATTCAAATAACAAGGCTTGGATGACTAATTCTATTATGACAGAGTGGTTGCGTGAATTTGATCGAAAAATGATCGATCAGAACAGAAAAGTTTTATTATTTTTGGACAATGCAGCTGCCTATCCTAAGGACGTACAATTGCAAAATGTTAAACTTGTTTTCTTACCGCCAAATACGACAGCTTACTGCCAACCGCTAGATCAAGGCATTATAAAAATGTTCAAAACTTGGTACCGACATTTAATACTAAAACACATCTTATCACAGTTTGAGAGTTCTGATTCTGTACATAATTTAACCAATTCTATTAGCGTATTACATGCGATTTATTTTATTAAAAAAGCATGGGATGATGTCTCATCTGATACAATTACAAATTGTTTCAAGAAAACAGGATTTCAAGAAGTAAATGAGGAGTTTGAAAGTGATCAATTTGATCCTGAAGATAAAATATCTTTATCTAAAGTGACTGAAATGTGTACGCTAATGAGAAAATTAGGAAGTAATGATGTACAGGAATTTATAAATATTGACGCCAATTTGTATACAGAAGACGATAATCCAGACTATATTTTGCCCGATAATTTAGAAAACGAAAGTCAAAACAGTGATAATGAAGAACATGAAATAGAAATTCCTAGAACTAATGATTATGAGAAAAGAATAGTATCGTATAAAGATGGTCTACTGGAAATAAAAAAACTAAAACAATTTTGTTTTGAAAAAGATGATGTATGTACAAGCGTTTGGTATGCTTAGTGAGCTATCATTACATTTTGAAGCAAAATTGGCATGTAATACACATAAGCAAACTTCCATTTTAGATTATTTTGTAAGATAAAGTTATAAGTATATAATTTTACACTGTGTGTTCAAATGAAAGTTTAGCTTTGCGTTTCTACTTAATTTTTCTGTTTTCTCTGATAAACGGGCACTTCTCTTAAACAGGCAGTTTTGTCAGAACGAACAGTGTCCGCCTATGGGAAGTTTTACTGTATATTATGAGACTAACGATTATTTGAAACCAGTAATCGTTACTTCGGATCTTATCAAGTAACGAATACGTTAGTAACGGATAGTTACATTTGCAACACCACTATCTTATAATATACAGACTTCCATGTCTATAACTTCAAATGAGGTATTTGCACAAGAGTAAATTTTATACAAAAAGAACTTTGATAACCACGTATATCATATAGTAAATCAAGAAAGGTTTTCACTTTTCCACCAGTTATCACAACATACATATTTCAAATAATGTCAAAAATTCAAAAATTTCTTTAAATATACATCACTCGAAAGTAAACAATGTATAAGATTATTATATTGCAAATTTATCATGGTTTTTGTTTTTTATAGGTAGGTATATTTTATATTACATTTCGCAAAGTGTTAAACGGTTGAATAAATAATAATAATATATAACTGTTATTATTATTTGACAAATAGCAAATGAGCAATTGTACTTTTGCATAAATAAAAGTAGCTATCCTTTAGAAATTTTTAATTAATAATACACATATACGCCTAATTTCCAGTGCCCCCTAATGCCCAGAAGCTACACTAATATTCAAGTTCCTGACGTGATAATTCTGCATCTTGACGGTTTTTCTCCACACTATAGTTGAATTGTAAACCTAATTTCATATAATGTCCACGCATTTTTATTTTTGATACCATTTACAAACGAAGATATTATTTTCGTTGCAGTATTTTTTGTTACAATGCAAACTAATTTTTTTAAGGTCCAGAGGGGTGCAAGAATGCTATACTTTATTTGAAAATTACAGATAAAAAATATTTATATTTACCTCTAAAAGGGGTATTTTATTCACAGTATATAGTGTAAAAACAGCCCAATTAGACATTTAAAACCCCCCTACGACCTCAAATCAAGTTTCCTTAACATAACTGTGTACTTTTTATAACAATTAAATTAATAGTTTCCATTTCTTATCAAAAAAATGTGAGCATGTTTTCATCGTGAATATTGTCCGTTGCAGCGTACGGGACGCCAGCCTTAACACTTTGCGTCCGGATTTAACTCATTTTTAAAATATTTATTTTAAACTTAGAAAATACAAGTTAATATTAAATAATAACTCAAATTGAACATTAAAAAAATTAGTGTCGATATTACAAAAAAAGATATCGTTGTCACATCAGATAACCTGTAGGACTACTGGTTACTGTGGTATGCCAAAAAAAAAAATGTTTTTTGTCGTTTAAGCACAATCCAACTTCACACACTGTACAACTACATGTGCTTCTTTCTTGGTACTACATGCTGCATAGCATCTAGATGTAGTATATATGGATAGATGAGCTGCTTGGTTCATCCTATTTTCAATTGGAACGTATTTTTTTAGATTATTTATTTGTTCTGAAAACTTACACCCCCTTTTCTTGCACCCATAACTAGAACCAATCAACCCTGCAGCAACGTGCATAGTCGTTCAGCTACGTGGCTAAGCGGTTCGTCGTCGCTATCAGATTCAACATCTTGCGATATTGTTGCAATATCAGCGGTTTCAAGGACGCCGTCTGCTTCATCTTCATCTCCAGACAAATAGTTCTCTGCCAAAGATTTTGCATCAGACGGAATTTCAACAGGAACGGCGTTTACTTCGTCTTCGTCCATAACTTCGAGCTTTGCAAACTACCACTTGCTTTTTTTTTTGGAAGTAGGAAGAATCTAATAAATCTGTGTGTAGTCCTGGTGGTCACTTGATACAACCACCACTTTTTTGAGAATGTGGGAAACACAAAAAAAGTCGTTAATTGAGCCCTCAGATATGCAAATATGCTATAATTAAGTAATACTTACCGACAATTTTCAAATTTTAATCACTTAGCTTATATAAATATAAATAAAAACCTCAAGTGTGCGTAAACCTTATGACATTTGTTCCAGAAGTATAGACCCAACCCATTATACCATCAACTAAAGTGGAGTCACTTTTTTTTCCAACAAATGGCGTCATAAGTGTTATACTGACGGAACGGTTTGATGGCAGCACCATTAGGATTGAGCTACAGTGACTTGATATATAACCTTCGATCATATATATTTACATGGATACCTAATACCTTGCCTAGCTCGTGTTCCAAAAAAAGCGACAGAATATCTACCGGAATGTTGCATTCTGCGCAGGCGCATGTACGTAGCGAGTGATTATTAAAATGTTTCCTTGTGAAAAGTGTAAGCAGTGACACTCAAACTGTTTGCAAAAGCGATGCTCCAAATCTAAAAAAATAAAAACATTTGCGTTGAACTATTGCACATACCATTACATGTACCCTAATATGCCCGCTAAATACTAGTATACGTACTATTAACAAATTAATTTAAATATATATAATTATCATTTACTATTGTTAAATATGTAAAATAAAACCACACTATTTTCTACAATTATTGTTTATTGATTTTTAAACAAAATTAACTTGGTGATTTTTTTACGAATATTTTCTTTGGGCGTTGAAACATTTTTGCTTAAAAAGTGAAGCCTTATTTTAATATACCATTTTAGGAACAGCTTGATTATTTCTGTCCGATGATTATCAAAAATATCTTGATCTTCTATATGGGCAAGAATTGTTGGAGTCAAAAGTACCTCATTACATATTTTAACATATATATATTGCTCCATTTTAGGGCCATATCTTTTTAAATTTATAGAGTACTGCCTGAATAACACCTCGATTTTTTTGGCAGCATGTACAATGTCATTAGAAGGCATGAACAGTTTCCCTTCATCCTTAATAAAAAGTAATGAATTATTTCGTTTGGCAGGTGCTTGCAAAACGCTTCGACACAACTGACAGTGAACAACCTTGAACATTTTTCTGACCACAAACCCACTTATGTATTCGACTACATTTACTGCAAATAAATTCAATTCGTATCTGGTGGCCAGATAATCATGGTCCCCGATTATTTGAAAGTCGTCGTCAAATTCCATTGGCATATCGTAAACTTTAGATTTTACATGGCTGCCTATATGTAAAATGTGAACATCTGCAAAATTTGTACAGTTGCCAGAAGCATTAATTTCATGTCTTACCAACATTTGACGATAGGCGCTTTGAAACTGTATAGCACTCGGGTTATTATTATGTCCCCCTTTTGACCTAATGGCACTGAAGAAAACTTCTAAATGGTCCTGGCTTAATTTGTAAGTCAGGAGATATCTCAAATTATAAGCTTCCTTTAACAGTTTATACAGTTCCAAACTGTTTTTTAAGCTTATAATTAGGCCCAAAAATCCCGTTTTCCTGCTAGACTCCACTGCTGGTACGCCATTAAGTTTTAAATTTGAAATATATTTGGATATTTCTTCTACTTTGTCTACCAACAAGTGTAAATTATTATCTGAGATTTTTTGTTTAAATTGGGTCTTTGCCCACACGTTTCTGCTATTCAAAATATCAAATGCATCATTAATAATTTTAACAAACTTGGCCGTTTCAGTGCATTGTTTAAATTGTTGCATAGACTGGGAGCAAAATATCAAGGCATCACTGACACTTTTGCTGAACAACTGAACTGCCAAACGAACATTCATTTTCTCATTCTGCCAATTAAAGTGACGTTTTGACAATTTGTTTGCCAATCTCAATCCCTCCTCTTGTTGTTTGTTATGCAAAAGTTCAAGATAATACCACTGGATAAAATGTCCATCAATTTCAAATGATTTAATTGTTCCCCATGCATTCCGAACTAGTTTAATCATATGGCATGCATCCCAGAATACAAAAATTTTATGGTTAGTAGCAGGTTGCAAAAACCATGGTTTAAAATTGTTTCCCAATTCAAAGTTGCAACCCAGTTTCTTGCACATTGAAATGTTCACTGCAGCGCCATCAAATGTAAGGGAATGACATTTAACTCCCACTTCATGTAATAAATAAAGGCATTTGTTAACTAAATGGGCCCTTTCATCTGCATTCAGACCATTAACCAAAAAATATCCTACAGGCACTTTCCAGTGTCCATTTATAGCAGTTGCCATAAAAACAAGAGCGTTCTTTGCCAATTGTGAATTATCAAAATTTGCATCTTCAGAACTCATTCCCAGGTCCACATAACCCCAAAATCGTTTCCCATTCCAATGCAGGTGCTCTCGTATAGCCATTTCATCGACAGTTAAATTTACAATCGGACTTTTATCACCTTTATTTTTGAGAGCGTCAAATGGTTCTTGAGTGAAGCCTGGTTCAGCATTAATTGTCAAGTACCATTTTTCGATGGTACTGGGGTGTGGTAGGCTCTTGCTGAATGCATTTCGTACATATCGATAAGCCTTTGGACTGTAGAAATGTAATGTAATCGCAAAAGCTCTGAGATTTGGCGAATATTTCTCTCTCGTTTTGCCTTTCAACATTCTTTGTACCATTGCTGCCATTGAATCAGAGGCTCCTTGCTGTTAAACAAGATAAATATGTAAAAATAGCAACAATTTATAGATACCTATTATACCAATAAAGCAAGTTCTGCATTTTCCGACAACATATTATTTTCTTTTAAATGTACAACTAATTCTTGCAATGAGGTTACTTTCTTCCTAAGTGCTACATTTTGCCTCTTTATTTTCTTCATGTCCTTTCTTAATCTTAAAAATTTTTCTTTGATGTGGTCACAGTGCCGCTTAGCACTTCGGGGACTATTAAAATTCTTCTTCACTCTTGGCTTTCTTGGTGTAGAAGGCAAGGCAGATAATGATGTCTGACGTGCTGTATTGAAAATAACATTTTAGGAATATAAACCATTAGAGTATACAGGTGTCCCATTAATGTCGAACCAACTGCTAAATGGCGAATTCCTTATGAAAAACTGAGACAAATTTTCCTTTGCTTTCTAATGCAAACTAATGTCAGTTGCTAGGAAACAACTAGAAATTTTTATCACAAAGCTAAATAAGACGGTGTGGTTGGTCACCTTAAAATGCTTCTAACTTGAAAACTCTCAGAGATACGCAGTTTTTGTAAAGAAAAATTTCTCAGTTATTTCATAAGGAATTCGCCAGTTAGCAGTTGGTCCGACATTAATCGGATACCCTGTAAGTATGTTAATAATTGAAAATCAACAATACTTGCCAACTGTGTAAGGTTCGGTAATTGGTACTCTCAAAGGGCTAACATTTCCTCTAGGTGTGTCGGTGTTAACAGATGGAGCACTCACAGAGGGGATGTAATCTGCATTATTTGGAGTCGATCTGGTTACGTTTGTGGAGTTCCAATGACTCATGGAGCATGTAGTAACTTCCACATTTGTTGCAGCTGATGTGCACCTTTCATTAGGAATTGATGTATAAACAATTCCACTACAATGTAAATTACAAATAATGTGCTCTTTGCACAAGATTTTAACCTACCTTTTTATAGTTGATTTTGGCAGATGCAATGTAGGAATGCTTCCTTTGATTAATCTTGCACGTCCAAATAGAGTCTCTGCAAAACATGTTGCAGCAAAATGTTTGCTACAAATCTGCGTATATTTGAAAATATCATTTTCTTTAAGTCGGCATGCTTTCAACCATTGCTTTCGGCTGTCTGGCTCTGTAGGAAACTTGTAAATGTTTTTAATAGTAAATAGATAAAATTTTATGACAAGCATCTACTTACTGATGGTACGAGTGTGTATTAACTTTATTTTTACAAACGTAACAAAATTTCATTTTTCCGTTTTCACCTTGTTTTCACAAACACGAGAACAAAAACATCAGAAACTGCCAAAAGCGTTGGCCGTTGATCATGCGCAGGGCAAACTTGTGCAAGTTTTGTATCTATTTCTCACAGACTAATGCATTTGTGTATATTTATCTTTCTTCAATTATTTGGAACATCAGATGTGTCTCACCAACTCGTTGCATTACGCATCCATATATATATATGATCGAAGTATATAACAGTGGCGACACACAACATTTGGCCGCCATCTTGTGTCGAAAATTACGTCGAGGCAAATGTGAATTTGGGATAAAATGTTAATTTTAACATATATTCAGTTTATTATAATAATTAATAAGTATTTAGTTATTATTAGTACATGAGATACCTAAGCATTTGAAATAGTGTAGCTACCTACTTATTTTAGAAAATTAGAGAAAAGGAAACACATTCAAAAATTCATTTCTTTTATTTTTAAATTTAAAAACATGTTATAAAAAATGAATTACATGTATACAGGGTTATTCACGCTATACGGCACGGAATATTGTGGCCAAAATACGTGACTTTCAAAAAGTTTCACCTTTGGGATATATAGGGGTCTAGTATGGTTACTTTTTAAAATTATTTTTATATTATACAGGGTGTCCCATAAGCCCTAAAAGTATCAAAGTTGTGTTTTTTTAAATGGAACCCCCTGTATATTATTGTATTTTCGGATTCTCCGATCAAAATAAGTGTCTGTTTTAATAAGGTTTACAATACCTAAACCTTAAGGTTTTTTAAATAATTTGAATTTTGCCAAAATCTAACCTAATTTTCATGTTTCAAATACTTAAGAAGTATTTAAGTTATGTAAGCGAAATTTACAGCGAAGTGTAACAATATATCATAATTTATATCCCAATCATAATAAACTTGCCATCTTATACAGGGTGTCCAAAAATTAAAACTAATCAAATAAGAACTTTAAGTGGCTATAACTTGATTAATTTAAATAGAACGCCATATTTTTTAACTTACCAGGAAATGTACTTTTTAATTACCTATCGAATGGTATTAGGGTGTTCTATAGCTAAGTCTTCGCGTTTTTACAGAATACGCCAAATAATCGTTTTTTGTACCATTTGGTGTTTTTTAAATAAAAGTTCTAATGTATCTAGTTGCCTATGGTATTTAGAAATGTCAGATAATTTACAATTATAAGAATAATAATGACGAATATCGTTACAAATGTTCAGAAATTTGGAACGTTATTTATAATCTAACAGGCTATAACAGCAATAATGGTAATAACATATCAACGATAACATAAAACAGAAGCAAAATATTTATAACAGATGTTCGAAATGTCGACCGTCCATTTCCAGACACTTACATATTCTTTTTTCAAAACCACTGCTAACTCTGGACAACATTTGCGGGGTTACAGTTTCAAAAGCGTCTCTTATGCGTATTTTTATATCGTGTGGTGTTGTCGGAGGCGTATTGTAGACAATTCCTTTTATGTATCCCCATAAAAAGAAATCTGGTGGAGTTAAGTCCGGGGATCTGGGGGGCCAATTTTGAAATCCATTTCTTCCAGTCCACCTGTTTTGAAAGTTGGCATTTAAAAATTGCCGAACCTCGCGATGATAATGAGGCGGAGCTCCATCCAGTTGAAGCCACATGGTTGTTCTGATGTTTAAAGGGACTTCTTCTAATAATACTGGAAGTTGGTGTAAAAGAAAATCGAGAAACATCATACCATTTAAAGGTCCTTCAAAAAAATAGGGTCCAATTAAATATTGGCCCAGTATTCCACCCCACACATTAACGGACCACCTATTCTGATTTCTCATGACTCTGTATTCATGCGGATTCGAATCAGAATAATAATGTAAGTTGTGTCTATTCACGAGACCATTGTTATGAAAAATACATTCATCACTAAATAACACATTTTCAAAAAAGTTTTTATTTTCTGCCACTTTATCTAACACCCACATGCAAAATTCAGTTCGGTTGTCAAAATCATTTCCATAAAGTTCTTGGCAGAGCTGGATTTTATAAGGATGAAATCTGTGTTTTTTAAGAATTCTTGAAATACTTGCTTGACTAATGTTAGTATTTTCGGATATCTGATTTTGACTAACATTGGGATTTTCGATAACTGAACCAACTACCGTAAAAACATTTTCTTCATCTTCAGTGACAGGTTTTCTTGTAATGGGTTTTTTATAACTGACACTTCCACTTTCCTGAAACTGGTTTAATAATCTCTCAAAAACGGCTGGCTTAGGATGATTTCTTTCCGGAAAACTTTGAGCATAAACTCGAGAAGCCAATAAACAATTTTGATGACATTCTCCTAGGATAAAAATCATATCAATACGCTCTTCTTTTGGGTAAATCTTCATTTTGACTAAGCAACACCACAACAATATTCAAATAATAACGATCTAAACTTCCACAATTACAAAAAATAATACCACTATAGCAAAAACAGACTTTGCAGACTAAACTGACAGACTAAATGAATTTATGTGACATTTCTAAATACCATAGGCAACTAGATACATTAGAACTTTTATTTAAAAAACACCAAATGGTGCAAAAAACGATTTTTTGGCGTATTCTGTAAAAACGCGAAGACTTAGCTATAGAACACCCTAATACCATTAGATAGGTAATTAAAAAGTACATTTCCTGGTAGGTTAAAAAATATGGCGTTCTATTTAAATTAATCAAGTTATAGCCACTTAAAGTTCTTATTTGATTAGTTTTAATTTTTGGACACCCTGTATAAGATGGCAAGTTTATTATGATTGGGATATAAAATATGATATATTGTTACACTTCGCTGTAAATTTCGCTTACATAACTTAAATACTTCTTAAGTATTTGAAACATGAAAATTAGGTTAGATTTTGGCAAAATTCAAATTATTTAAAAAACCTTAAGGTTTAGGTATTGTAAACCTTATTAAAACAGACACTTATTTTGATCGGAGAATCCGAAAATACAGTAATATACAGGGGGTTCCATTTAAAAAAACACAACTTTGATACTTTTAGGGCTCTTGGAACACCCTGTATAATATGAAAATAATTTTAAAAAGTAACTATAATAGACCCCCATATATCCCAAAAGTGAAACTTTTTGAAAGTCACGTATTTTGGCCACAATATTCCGTGCCGTATAGCGTGAATAACCCTGTATATATGCAGTTTATTATAATTAATAAGTATTTAGCTATTATTAGTACATGAAATACCTAAGAATTTGAAATAGTGTAGCTACTTATTTTAGAAAATTAGGGAAAAGGAAACATTCAAAAATTCATTTATTTTATATGTAAATTTAAAAGCCTGTTATAAAAAATGAATTTAAAGTTGAATATTTATCTACATTTTCTATAACTCACAAACTTCTATTTAACAATATATGTCTTAAGTTCTCATTTGAAAGCCTAGCAAGATAACTAATGCATGTGTTGCACTTCCGTATGGCCAGGCAAAGTTACATCACCAATGTATTTACTACTACTTACATCATATAATTTAGATGTTGTTATTGCCATTTCATCTAGCACAATAACACAATCTTTACTATTCCGCTCTTTAAACAACTCTGCTTTAATTTTTAAAAAATTAAACACTTCATATAATATACTACTTTCAAATTTCAAATTTTGCAAATTGCTTTGTAAGGTACTGATAGAAGGTAATGGATAATTCTGCAACAATAATTCATCATATCCACTATTACCACAGGAAGACCGTATTTTTAAGGCTTTTTTTACAGTTGAGTATGACCACTTCCGGGATCTTTTACTGGGTTGTATTAATGCAGATATCTGATCATCATTAAAGACTGATTTTAATAATTTAGCATTTTCCTCAGTTCCATTCTGCTTATCTATCTTTTTAAGTTTATATTGTAAAGTTCCAACTTGGCGTCTTAAATTCTTGATAACATTTCTATATCGGTGGTGTTTTGCATGTAATTTTCTCACTTGTGTTCTATAATGAAGAAGTAAGTCTTGTAATGGGCTGCTATCTCTTGTTGCATCTTCAACTGTTGATTCCGCTTCATCACTTAAGCTAAAAATTGAAATATAAATGTGAAATATATGATCGATACTAGTTTACTATGTATTTATATACAGGGTATACCACGACGGGATTTCATTAGAACAATATAGAAAACTAATAAGAGTTGAGCTTTGAAATTTCGCAGATATTAGTTTCGCCTTAAGCTCTTTCGATTTAAAATAGTTTTGAATTTTTGCTTCTTCCGGTTACACCGGAAATGGATATCAACTTCCTTATTTTAAATGGAATACCCCATTTTTTATGATTGATTCGTATTTCCAACTTAATTTTGAGGGTAGTTTGTCTGATAAACTTTGCCTCTAAAGTTAGCCATTTTTGAAGTATTTCAATTTTTGTAAAAAAATTGACAGCAGCAGACTATTACTCATAACAACATTCCCAATAATTGAATACATGCCCATATTTAACATTTTAGGTAATCATTTTGGGAAGTATACTGCTTCAAATGCGGTATTATAAACGTTTCAAAATAATAGAGGGTGATCAGAAAACCATGTTAAACATTTCATCCAGAAAATATCAATATCTTGTAATTTTTAAATAGCAACCTACATATTCTTTAACTTCATTGGATTGCACGTTCAAAATTAGGGTCAGTATGTATTTACTTCCCTATGACTAAACGTCTTAGTTTCAGAGTTATTTTGGAAAATGTATCAATTCCTATAAAGTTTTATTTTGTATAATCAATTAGGCTATGGAAATTCATGTGAATAAATAAAAACAAGTTGCAATCATATTACCTGTCATCAGTAAGGTATTTCCTAGTGCTATTGAGCGTTTTAGTTGTGTTCCGTTTCTGAATACTTGAATAATAATAATAATGGCGCGATCTGGATTTAATAACGAAGATTTTTTAAACATAATAATAACATATGGTGAATGTAAAAGAGTAATCGAGAGGACATGTCGTGTTTATGCAGAGAAATATCCAAATCGGTCAAGATCTACAAAGAGTATCTTACGCAATCTTTTAAAAAATTGCATTTCCTTCGGATCATTCTTGCCCAAAACAACCAAAAGGAAACCTGTTGTTGATAGTGAAAATGTGGAGGTAACAGCACTTGCTTAATTTACAGCACATCCTAGTAATTCTCTAATGGATGCAGAAGCTGAAGTAGGTGCGTCCAGAATGAGCATACATCGAATTTTGAAAAAGAACAAGTGGCATGCTTACAAATTTCAACCTGTTCAACATATTAATGAAGCTGATTTTGTAACAAGAGCGCAGTATTGTGAGTGGTTTTTAATGAAATCGCAACACGACGATTTCACAAAAAATCGTATATGGACAGATGAAGCAAAGTTTTGTTGAAATGGAATATCTAATGGACACCATAGTCATTTTTGGTCCGAAGATAATCCTCGAGTTGTTAGGCAACGACGTTTCCAAGAGTCTTGGAGTTTTAATGTATTTTGTGCTATTAAACATGTCAAAATATTTGCTTTGCATTTATATCAAGAAAATTTAAATAGTGAGCGGTTTATAGACATCTTAAGAAACGTCATAAATTTAAATATAAAGACACTGCCCGCAGAAGAAGCTCGTAGTGTATGGTTTCAAATGGATGGTGCACCAGCACATAGTACCAGAGCTGTTGGAGAAGTATTAGACAACATATTTTATGATAGGTGCATCGGAAATAAAGGACCTCATAGGTTTCCACCGCGATCACCCGATTTAACGTCCGTAGATTATTTTATTTGGGGCTATGTTAAAGGTAAAGTATACAGTATACCTCCTACCACCAAAGAAGATATGATGGCCAGAGTGCGAGGCGCGTTCAATAACACTGGGCAACAAATTTTCGAAAAGTTCATGCTTCCAAGCTGAAAATAGTCATTTCTTAATGAATTCAATGTGCTGAACACGAAAATGACTAAGAAAAAGCTGAATTGGCTACGGGTTTTCTGTAATATGTACGCATATTTCAGAAAAAGTGTACTTATGTCAATATTATAATACATGGTAAGAAAACATTTACGCATATTTCAGAAAAAGTGTACTTATGTCAATATTATAATACATGGTAAGAAAACATTTACGCATATTTCAGAAAAAGTGTACTTATGTCAATATCATAACACATGGTAAGAAAACATTAGTCTGCTTCCGGCTTTCGACTTCTTTTGGCCTGCCGTTTGTAGTGGACTTGTGGAGCATCTCTACTGATTGTCCAACAATAGTCAGCTAGCATTGACGTAGACCATTTGCCTTGGTACCGTTGCTCTATGGTGGCAATGTCCTGATGAAAGCGTTCGCCGTGCTCATCGCTGACCTGCCCGCAGTTATCAGGAAAGAAATCTAAGTGGGAATCAAGAAAGTGGATCTTTAAGGACATATTGCAGCCGAATTCATGAAACAAAGCCAACATATCCTCAACCAGACACTTGTAATTTTCTGCCTTGTCATTCCCCAGGAAGTTTGCTGCCACTTGATAGAATGCATCCCAAACCTGTTTTTCTTTACCTTGAAGAAGTTCCTCAAACTTGGGGTCTCGGAAGAGCTGTCTAATTTGAGGCCCCACAAAGATGCCCTCTTTAATTTTGGCTTCACTGAGTCGAGGGAATTTGTCATGCAGGTACTTGAATGCTGGTCCATTCTTATCCATGGCTTTTACCAAGTTTTTGACAAGACCGAGTTTGATGTGTAAAGGAGGAATGATGATTTTGTGTGGCTGTGCCAATGGTGGGTGCTGTACATTCGTTTCTCCAGGCTTAAAAATGCTCTCGGAGGCCAGTCTTTCTTGATGTAGTGCAAATCGATTGCTCTGCTGTCCCATAGACAAAGAAAACAGCAGTACTTTGTATATCCCTGCTGCAAACCCATCAACAGAGATACTACCTTCAGGTCAGAACATATCTGCCAGCCATACTTGCTGTAGTTAATCGTCTCCAGTAGCTGCTTTAGATTGCCGTAAGTCTCCTTCATGTAGACCGCATGTGCAATAGGTATGGATGGAAGCTGGTTCCCATTATTCAACAAAACCGCCTTTAGGCTCAGTTTTAAAGCGTCTATAAACAGCCGCCATTCGTGGGGATCATGTGCAATACCGAGAGCTTGTAGTAGACCATCAATATCGCAGCAGAACACAAGGCTTTCTTCTTTCTTAAAGAAAGATTCGAAGAGCTGATGGCGAGTGCGAAATGAAGTCACTCGGACATTCTGTTCCAGAAGATTCCACTGTCGAAGTCTTGAGGCCAGTATCTCCGCTTTGCTTTTCGACAGATCCAAATCGCGAACAAGATCGTTCATTTCATCCTGGGTAATTTTATGTGGTGCAGATGTTTCGTCAAAGCACGAAAAGTCATCATCCTTACTGCCACGTTGAGGAGAACTCGCCGACGCATGGCCATCCTCATCGTCTGAACTGATAGAAAAATCTGTAGGAGGTTCTGGAATTGGGAGTCCTTCGCCATGAGAGACAGGTCGCAGAGCAGATGGTATGTTAGGGTATTCAACTGTCCACTTCTTCTTCTTGGTGATGCCTCCAGAAGCTGGTCGTACCATACAGAAATAACAGTCGTCAACGTTATTGGTGGGCTCCCTCCAAATCATGGGCACAGCAAATGGCATTGCCTTTCTTTTGCCATTAAGCCACTGTGAAAGATTTACGGCACAAGTGCGGCAGCATACGTGTGGGGCCCAGTCTTTGTCCTGGTCGCCTATCTTGCAACCAAAATACAAATGATACGCTTTCTTAATTGTTGCACTGATGTTCTTTTTCTGTGCAGCAAATGTCACTTCTCCGCAAATATAACAGAAGTTATTTGCACTATTAACACAGTTACGAGGCATTGCTACTGTTTAGTTACTTTACACTATAGCAATCACTTATGTATGCTAGAGTTTCGAAAAATATGCGCGAATGAACGGACATTGCACGAGTTAACTGTCACGTCGGCCATTTATAAATAAACTATAATTAGCTATTGCTTGATATTGCGCAATCAATTTCGCAACACTCTCAATGGAAACTTACAGTAAATGCTGCATTAACATCTTTGCATGATGGGGTGATGCAATATGACGCAAAATTTCGTAATTTCTCACTAAATTGCATTACATTATGCAATAGCATCTATACAATGGACAAAACGTCAATATCTCTTGAACGTGAGCCAATCAACTTTTTTCAATGTGATATTCGTGTTCAGCACGTTGAATTCATTCAGGATTGGGTACTTTCACCTAAGAAGCAATTTCACTGTTGACCAGTGTAATCTAGACGGTGCCATGATTCAGCGTGCCACGCGTACGAATATTTTAAATAGAGTAAGAAAGAGGTGGTGATGTGTTTGAAAACTTTATTTAAGATTATTAGAAACTATTATTAAGACTACTTCTTCTCGATATTGTGTAGTTTTCATTTAAATGTTTTAGGACATTATTAAATGATGCCTCGTTTTGTTTTTATTTATGTACATGAGTTTCCATAGCCTAACTGGTTATACAAAACACAACTTTAAAGGAACTGATACATTTTCCAAAATAACTCTGAAACTAACACGTTCAGTTATAGGGAAGTAAATACATACTGGCCCTAATTTTGAACGTGCAATCCAATGAACTTGAAAAAAATGTAGGTTGCTATTTAAAAATAACAAGATATTGATATTTTCTGGATGAAATGTTTAACATGGTTTTCTGATTACACTGTATTATTTTGAAAAGTTTCTAATACCGCATTTGAAGCAGTATACTTTCCAAAATGATTACCTAAAATTTGAAATATGTGCATGCATTCAATTATTGGGAATGTTGTTATGAGTAATAGTCTGCAGCTGTCAATTTTTTTACAAAAATTGAAATACTTCAAAAATGGCTAACTTTAGAGACAAAGCTTATTAGACAAACTATCCTTAAAATTAAGTTGGAAATACGAATCAATCATAAAAAATGGGGTATTCCATTTAAAATAAGGAAGTTTATATCCATTTCCGGTGTAACCGGAAGAAGCAAAAATTCAAAACTATTTTCAATCAAAAGAGCTTAAGGCGAAACTAATATTTGCGAAATGTCAAAACTCAACTCTTATTAGTTTTCTATATTGTTCTAATGAAATCTCGTCGTGGTATACCCTGTATACCTAGTTTCTCCTTTTATAGATTGTACATCAAAGTTGGTTGAATTTGGGTCAGGATCGCAAATCATAGGCAACTGTCTTTTTTTCTGGTGGTTTCCTATGTATAACAGGTTTTTTGTGAGCAAATATTGTTGGAATTGCATTACATCTTAATTTTCTTGTCCCATCAACCCTCACTTTCTCCCACATATCAGCTTCAAAATTTGTTTCACATAACACACTATAGTCAGTCGGTTTCCAATTCCACAATGCATGTTTGCAGCCCACTCTTTCCTTCTTTCCAGATCTTTTGGAAACCGTTTCAAAATGAATCCTTCTTCTGAAGAATTAGAGCAACTTACTGCAGCACAACCTGGCATTGTAATATTTAAAATATAAGGTTATATCACTAAACACTAAATTACTAATTCTAATGCCATTTAAATTTTTAAAACTTTACTGTCTATGTATGTATATTATATTTATATTTACCTTATTTTAATGTGATAAGTCAAGTAATATTTTATTTATCGATAGGCACTAAACACTAAACTAGGTCAATAATGTCAATTAACTGTCAAATAACTGAAGATAATAGGAATTCTAAGAAAAAAAAAGTGGAAATAACTATAACCTGTGATTACACAAATAATAAAACGAAACTTTTTAAACTTATTTGAAGGGTACGATAAAAAATATACTTGATTATATGACTTCTTTACATAAAAACACGTTCAAAACGCCAGAAACTTTGACACTCGACTCATCATGGCGGATTTTTCATCAACCAATAGAAAATAGGCCCAGGCGCTGTCGTCACTGTTATATATCAAGTCACTGTAGATTGAGCAAGCTAAATTGGTGGTTACGTGGACTAATCAGTGAGACGCAAAGGGTTAAAAAATTATACTAATCGAGATATTTACAAATAATGAAAAAAAGTTTGTTGCTTTTCTTTTCGAGATGGCTGCCATATCCGGGCTTTCTATAGACTGCAATTTTAAGAGACACCAAATCAAACAGATTAAAATTAATTGTATCTTGTCCAGAACTGCTCGCACTATCAGCCATTTTAAACCACTTATGAATGGCCTATAATGTAAAAACTAATTTTAGCTTGTAACACAGTTTTATTCAAAATTTGTTTTATAGCACAATCGGACGAAGAAATTTCTCCTGAAGGCAAAGAAAAGATGGAGGCGGAAAACATACACAGAGACGAAGATTTCCTGTTGGTAGATAACTGCAAATTATGTCCACATATAACTGAAGATATTAATGTTTACTTAAATTTTGAGTACGATTTAAACTCCAGAGACTTACTAACCAAAACTATAGCTATAGAAAACGGCACCTCCTATGCATTAAGATACTACTTAAATCGAAAAAAGAAATTTTTCCTATTTCGAGATATTGCCCAAGAAATGGAGGACCAAGTATTTTTTTACGATAAAAGAGAGCTCGTCTTATTACCTAATAAAAAAATTGATCTCCCTATTAGTTTCAAGACGGACTATCCCAGTTCTTATAAAATGCAATTGGAAATTCACTTTAGACCAAAACTTTGGAATTGTGGTTTTATAATTAATTTAAACGGGATCTCTACGTATCATGATCTGCCACAAAAATCTGAACAAATCAAAAAGTACATTGACTCAAAAGCAAACGAAAGCATCGTTAAAGACACCATCTACGATTTATTGAATGATGTACCAGCTAAGGAAGAATCGAAACCAATTTTCTATATTTACGACAAAGCGATGATATTTGAAGCGGCCAATCAAAAGTTCACGCCAATAGATCAGCGACCGAAGTATATTTACAATAAGGAAATAGTTGAGGAATTGGAACATTTCTATTCTCAAATACGATTACCTAATACTGGACCTACATGGAATTTTAACATTGATGATTTACGGGAAACTACTAAGCGAAGACAAGAACTAGATTACCAGAACAAATTCGTTGATGAATTATTAATTGTCAGGGCCGATGAAATAGAAAAGAGAGACAGATTAAATAGATCTAGATCCTTGGGGAGAGAAGGCACCAGAATGTCGAAAACCACGAGATCACAAGATTTGAGTACTGGTGGAAAATCAGACAAGTCTATTAGATTGTCAAAAGCAGCAATAGACACTAAAAAGACATTCGGGAAAAATTTAATGAGTGAATTGGAGAATATCCTCTCGAAACTACAACAGTCTTCGGTTTGGATAAACGACAATGAAGATCTATACGAATCCTGCTACTCCGTCCTTTGCACAGCATTAGATGCTATCATGACGGATGTATCCAAATTGGAAACTGATTTGAGTATTTCTAGGAACGACAAGTACCCAAATCAATATGTTTTTGACAATTACTCCATGGGAGATAGGAAGAAAGAAATACACGATGATTTATCTGGGCAAAGTCCGATGATACAAGAAGATTTTATTAAAGAATCCCTTCCAGCAGCTGCATGTCTTAAAGACATACCTTTCGATCAATGTGATGCTAGACATAAAACATATTACGGTATCGCAGATGAGGTCGACCAGCAAGGGAAAGGAAAAAAGAAGGGCAAAAAAAATAAACCACCTAAGAAAGAGAAGAAGCAGAAAAAGGAAAAAGGTAAAAAAAAGGAAACCATTAAAGACATTGACGAGGAACCTACAGTTCCAGACGTAAACCTTCAAGAAAACATTAACTTTAATATTTCCCAGAAACTTAGTACGGAAACAACTCTTTCTATTAAACAATCAACCTCTAGTGATGACGATATATCCAGTGAATTTGCATCGGGATTACTACAGAAGGAATACAAACGTTCCCTCTACGACATATTCTATAAGAATCTCGTGGAAGCTGCTCTTAAGGTTAGCGATGTGGTTGAATTACGCAGAAACCGCAAAAATAAACTGGCAAACATTGGAAGAATGCTGACCGAAGTTTTATCTAGAGATCCACCAGGCGAAATCAAAGTTTTGGACTTGAAACAAGCTTTAAGATTCGCATTAGAATTACCGCTCAAATACCAGGCAAAATATTCCGAGGTTGAAGAGAAATCCGAAGTGGAAGTACCAAAATACGCAGAACCGGTCCACTTGAAAGAAAGTGGGTCTAAATGGAGCATACTAAGACCACTTAAGGAGCCAGAAGAAACCCATAAACCTATTAGTTATCCAGAGGGCAACGTATACCTGAAAAAAAGGTTAGGTAAACGTATCGTGAAAGATATTGGTACTATTATGAGTAACGCTGGCATTCATCCGGGTTGGATGGATTTCAAAGATGTAGGTGTGCAAATTATAAGTCCGGAAGAAAGTCGTCCTCAAAAGGAAGATTTTGTTGACGGTATAATCGGTAGTGTTGTGACCAATATTTGCAATGAAGAGGCGGCAGCTGAAACTGGGTATGAAGGAGAAGAAGAAGACAAAGGTTCTACGTCTAGCGATCAAATATTTTATGACGAAGATGTAGATGATATAATAAATAAAGTGCCTAGTTTAACACATAGAACTACTTTTGAAAATACTTAGTATATTGCAGGAACATCTGTAACAATATGAAAAAAGATCATTTATTATTTTAGTTAATTTCAGAAGAATTAAAACCATTATATGACTTTTTTCTAACTCTTGTGTTTTTCAAAATATATAATAATATTTATTTAAATTTCAATTAGTTTTTTTCTTTGCCGTATGTACTATTTAAATATAATAAAAAGTATTTTTCTGTGGAATAGCAGATGAAGACATAAATAAATGTCGAAATGACACAAAAAACAAATGTAGTTTTATTGGTAATTTATCAGCCGTTATTAAAAGGAAAAATACTTTTTATTATAATATTTATTGATCGTTTGTTACACAAATAAATAGGACAAGTTTGTAGAACAGTTTCCAAAACAGAAAAAAGAAAATACATTTACAGTACAGTATAGTGTTTAACAAACAGAATAATATCAAAAAAAATATCAGACTGTATATAAATCAATCTCATACAAACTGGATTACAAGCTAATGAAAGTATTGGAAAATATATTTAAAAAAATGAGGTGTGGCCACCACACGACTTTCTTATACGTATCAGCGTTTCAAGATTTTTTTATTCAAAAATTATTTAAAATCCTATTCTAAGTATATCTATTCTCCTAATAAATCTCTATAGAATGCATACTTTGCAAGATATTCCAAAAAAAGTACAACTCGCCAAGAGTAAAAGTGTTACTTCCGTTTCGAATTTTGAAATTTCATGTATACAAAAAAAATTGAAAATCCTGCTCTAAATACTTTTGTACTCTTGATAAATATATAAAATACATAATTTACGACATATTTGTAAAAAGTCTATTCGATAAGAGTAAATTTCGAAAAACTTTTTCAATAAAATTTTTCAAATTTAATTTTGAGTAAATTTGAATTCATTATAAATTTGTTTAATCTTAGTAGTTAGTTAAGTATTGGCACAATTCGATTTCTTCACTGAAGTAGACTACTACTTCCGGTCTAAGGCAGATTATACTCGTAAATACAACATTTTGAATTGATATCTATAGCTGTTTTGACCGTAACTCTGTAACAGTGTAAAAAGCAAAATGGCTTAATATTTTTTTCAATTTAATCTTAAATTTGTTAGTCGACAGTTCATTTAAAAATGAAAACAATTTATTCTACAACCTAAACCCTAGAAACCATGAAGGATTTTTTGAACTGTCAAGTGAACATGTTTTGGTAAAAGAGTTTTTATCTCTCGTTGGGTAGGTACTGATGAGTAGTGATGAGTAGGGCGCGGACATGACCGAGTTAACTACGACGAAGTTACAACGGAGCAAAGAAATAATGTAAACAACACACATTTACTGAATATCACTAATTCATATGGTGAACTGCAACATCTGTTTACGCTCGAAAAGAGCCCGAGAATGAGAGCAAAAAATGGCCATAAAATAAGGAATTTATGAGTAAAATTCTTTCTACATCGGCGTAGATAGCCTGAGGGGGTTTTAAAATTTATTATATTTACCTTATATTTCGCAAGAGAAATAATGTAAATATGTATATATACTTACTGTTATTTAGTTTCAATAACATACGCGTACATTTTTAGTTATCATTTATTTAGATCTAGAACGTTGTTTATATTACAAAGTCTGTAAAATATCGTTACAGAATGCCAAAATATCGCACGTTCGTCACTTAGCTTTGCTAAAACATACACAGAAATAGTTTTTATGCAGAGAATTTCGATAGTTTACTAAATTTCGTTAAATGTTTAAATGAAGATGCTCGAAGTAGTTCTGAGTGTAAGGAACTAACACAAATCCAAAATTTAAAAAATCAGTTGTTATTCCTTCAGGAACACTTTGGAAATTTGCCTAAACTAATCACATATTTTGAAAATCGAATCTCAAATTAAAAAATGGATTAACCACATTAGATGTGGCTATTAATAATTCCAAGTGACTTCGGATGTGGCCTTCGGCAAAAGTTAGACGCACTTTTTAATAGAAATCCAGATTTAATAACATTGCGGCAATTGTGTATGCTAAATACGCTGAAATAAAAGAATATTTCCAATATGCACATATAACCAATTGCGATGTAGGAAGGACGTTTTCTATCTACAAGGATGTACTTAATTCAAAGAGAACAAGTCTTACAGAAGAGAAAATGAACAAATAATAAGGTATTTTGTTTTTTATAGATCACCAGCCACTTGTTATCCAATTATATAAATAAAATTGAAACCTCCTTAAAAATACAAAATTTCAATAGTGCGCCCATGGGCGATGAGTCATGACTCACTCGTGTCCACGCCCTAGTGATGAGGATAACGTTTATTCAATTCAATGTTATGTATACAGTGTGCTTGCAGACGACCTGCGTATAGGGCTTACTGTGAGATAAAACGACGACACCGAGAGTTTGTATGAGTTAGTACGAAAAAGCAATATACAAACTGCTCCTTGGTCGAGTGTAGTATTGGAAAAGAGGGGATTCGAGTAGATTTACGCTGAGGCTAGCACGGGCTAGGCTGACTCTCCGTTTAAGCAGGGCAACGAGGATAGATAGCAGCTGTACTGCAGTTTGTATATTGCTTTCTCGTACTAACTCATACAAACTCTCGGTGCCGTCGTTTTATCTTACAGTAAGCCCTATACGCAGGTCGCCTGCAAGCACATGGTATATACATGTCTGCAAATTTCCAAAATATACAGAGAAGCAAGCGGCAAGACAGTAGTTAAATAAAATTGGTGGACATCAGTGATTCCCAACGAGAGCGATAGCACCTTCACTGGGCGCCTTCCATGGGTGCGGTAGCGGATCCAGAGGCAAATGGGGACGTTGAGGCAGTCAAGAAAAGCGGTCAAATAAATAAATGGATTTTAAAGAAATTCATTATATTTACTTTTTAGTATAATAAAATACTTGTTTTTATGAATAAATATTTTATCTAGTTATGCAAATTATCTTATTGTTATCGCGTTAGTAGGCATTTTGCAAATATGACTGATTCCTGATGAGCACGCTATCTCTTCTGTACACTGGCTGCTGATGTGTATTATAGTTTTGGTGTTTGTATTAAGGCTATGTATTGCATTGATGAATGATGTTGAATCCATTATTTTCCACCAGTATCGATTCAACGTTGTGTAACTGTACGCAATCTAACGCCTTCTGTAGGTCCACAATGCAAAAGAAGACCGGCGACTTAAATTCGATTGCTTTTTCAGTTATTTGTCTGATTATAATATTGCGTCTGTCGACGGGCGGTTTTCCCGGAAGCGTTGCTGATCCTCATTTATTCGCATGTATGGTTCCAACTGTGTCGTTATTATTTTTGTGAGAAGTTTCTGGGAGGTCTTTAGTGGAGTGATACCTCTATAATTCTTCAGATATGTTGATAGTATAAATTATAATAATTTACTTGAATAATTTTTGTATAAAAACATTCAAAATTGGAAGGAAACGTAGGACTTTCACAAGGGTACCATTTTCTTTTATATATTTCTCAAAGTATTGCTTCTATAAAGATTTAGAGCAGTATTTGGAATAATTTTTGTATAAAAAAAATCGAAAAGTCAGACCAGAAGTAACACTTTCACTCGCAATTTTATTTTATTAATAAAATAAACTTATTTGAAAGTTAATTTGGAACAACGTTTATGTAAATCGGAATGCATATACGTATAAGAAAGTCGTGTGGTTCCCACACTTCATTTTTATATTTATTGACTTGATGCTTCCTTCATCTATGATCATTATAACATGTTTTATAGCGCTGCTATTTAAACACATCTTATAATTAATAATTATAATTAATTATATTATGTCGTATTGCAGGAATAATACTGCGGCGTTACTTGGGCAGTAATTGCATTAAATTGCAATTTTTTTTTATTGTCAGACTCTGTTTATTCGAAGTGGAATACTAGGTTAATGACCTGTGCTGTAATACCACATAATGCAGATAGTCCGAAAACAATTTTCTTCAATTACAGAATAATTATTTAACCATTTCTACGTAACGAAAAAGTGTAATTTACACAGTTATCCAAATACACATGTGTAAAAGAGTTTTATTTTGTATTTTATATATTTGTATTATCACACAAACGAGGTCATTAATTCAAATGACATAATTTTGTTTTCTAATAAGTTATAAATATATATATAACTTTTTGTGAACAGAAATCACTTTATCAATCTAAATAGACGACTAAATGAGTAATATACTAAATTTATTTGGACGCATTGCCATTGATATTTGAATTAAGAAAGGATTAAAGTAATAATTAAGTTTGTAATGATTGTATTATGATTTAGTGTTGACGAGAGTGTTATTATGTGCCTTGGATAAAATATTATACTCTTCTCGCAAGAGTAAATTTAAACATGAACTGAATAGAACACTAGATATTATAGTTACAAAGACGATATATGATAATAATTAGCCAAATATGTATACGAGGGACACTATTTATGTATTGAGAATAGAAAGAATAAACAAATGAATTTGATGAAAAATACCTTTATTGCTTTTCAAAATAATCGCCTTTAAGATCTATACACTTTTGCATGCGATTGAACCACCCTTCAAAGCACTTTCTTCGGGCGATGAATATCGTTGTCCACGCAGTTTATCTTTAATTACTGGAAACAAGAAGAAGTCATTGGGTGCCAAGTCGGGGCTGTAAGGCGTATGACCCATCAATTCGATCTTTTGTGTGTCCAAATACTCGTTTGTTGCATGTGATGTGTGTGAGCTCGCATTGTCATGATGCAAAATGATTCGTCGTTTTGGGTTGGTTTCTCTCAATTTACCGAAAACTTCAGGCAAACAAATGGTCGTATACCACGCTGAATTAACGGTCTTTTGATTTTCGAGAGCCACAGTTGCCACAGGACCAGTTTTCGTGAAGAAAAACGCCACCATTTGCTTCCTAACGCTACGAGAACGAACAACTTTTGTTGGCTTTGCTTCACATTGAAACACCCAAACTGCCGACTGGTCTTTTCTTTCTGGCTCATAAGAATAAATCCACGACTCGTCACCTGTGACGATGTTGTATACCGCTTTGGATGCACCACAGTTGTATTTTGAAATCATTTTACGGCACCAATCGACACGAGCATTTTTTTGAGCATCTTTCAACAAATGTGGAATCCAACGCGCACACAGCTTCCGAACACACAAGTGTTCGTGCAAAATCTGATGTATGCTGGTCATACTAATGCTTAAATATCTCTCGATTTCTTGATATGTCACATGACGATCTTCTTCAATTAGTTTTCGCACAGCATCGATATTTTCCGGCACAACGACCGATTTTGGACGACCTTCTTTAACTTCGTCCGTGAGCGAACTACGTCCACGTTTGAATTCAATGTACCAGCGATATACAGTGGGTGTGGATGGCGCTTCATCACCAAAAGTTGAATTCAGTTGATTGATGCATTGTTCTTGAGTTAGGCCACGTCGAAAGTCATAATAAATCATAGCTCGAAAATTTTCGCGAGTTAATTCCACATTTTCGCTGAGATGAAATTTTAAACACAAATATTGCTCGCACGTCAAAACTTTCTGACTACCTATAACGTCAAAAATGTCAAACTTTACGATAACAATTTCAAATTTCACCTGGCAATACCAGTGTTGCCAATTCTCAATACATAAATAGTGTCCCTCGTATAAAAGTCTATATCCGGGGAATTGTTATACAATAACCTTTACAAAATACTAAATTTCCAAATTTATTCCCCCTATTATTTGTAGTAACTCCTGATACAGAAAATGTAGTCTGCGTCCCCCTTGCCCCCTCCCTCTCTCTATGACCATTATACCGGCCTTTCAGTTAATGCTAGCAATATCACTATAACTTTTTTGCAAGATCTGATTAGATTTTTAGTGCAATCGTAGCTCGGAGCTAGAAATTTACTTCTCCTAGAAAATCAAATTCTTCCTCGTCAATTACTAAGTTTAAACAAGTAATAATAATAATAATAATAATAATAATAATAATAATAATAATATTTATTTTCAGCGGATGGCCATACAGAAACACGATAATTACAAAATATACTTAATTTATTCTAAAAATGATTGCCTTTATTTTCTAAAATTTGCTTGAAATTCTTTATTCGTGAAATTTTCCAGTAATTTCTAGAAAATCTTGAATTCTGTATGGTTTTGTCATTTTTCTGAATTTGCAACAATAATTCCATTTCCATTTATTTCCATCACCCATCGAATTGGAACATTCAGTTTCATAGAAAAAATGAAAAAATTGTTCCATTATACCGGGATAAATTAATCATAGTCCAGTAAATAGGGAGTTTGGCCCTGCAAACGGTGGGTTAGAAACGATTTTTCGCCTAGCTCGTAATAAGAAGCAATGGACTGAGACCACCACACAACTTTCTTATACGTATGTTGTTCTAAATTGTTTTAAGTACTTTTATCTTCTTGTAAAAATACACCTGTGAGTAAGTGTGTTAATTCAAGTATTTTAATTTTAAGAATTGTTTTATACAAAAATTATTCGAAATCTTCTTTTAAGCGCTTCTAATCCCTTAATAAATCTCTATATAGAATGCATACTTTGCGAGGTATTCGAAAGAAAGTGCTACTCACTAGGAGTGAAAATGTTACTTCCGGTCCGAATTTTTGAAATTTCATTTATACAAATCCAGTTCTAAATACTTTTGTACTCCTTATAAATATATATAGAATGCATAATTTACAGAATATCGCTATTCAGTAAAATTGTTGCATCCGGTCCGAATTTTGAAAATTTAGTTATACAAAAAGTACTGAAAATCAAACTTTAAATACTTTTATAGTCATAATGTAACGGCATATAACTCGCGAAATATTTGCAAAAAACTGATTTTCGATAAGAGTAAAAGTCCTTTTTTCACTAAAGTAAACTACTACTTCCGGTCTACCGATTTTACGGAAAATCTAAATTTCGACGTCGAACATTTTTGTCATAGCAATATTTTCTTATACAACGTATAAGTTTTTGATACGATTTCGGTTTTATACGGTTGATAAAATAAAGAATTTCATATAAATGGTAAAAATGTTTTTAACATTTATATTTTTTCTGGCATTTTTATAATTTACGTAATTTTTATAAGGTTTTATAATGCCAATAGATTTTTAAAAAATGAGGTGTGGCCACCACACGACTGTCTTATACGTATGAGCGTTTCAAATTATAGAATTTTAAATTCGATTTTCTCACTGAAGTAATCTACTACTTCCGGTCGGCCGATTTTGTTGAAAATCGAATCAGTTCTCAAGAAGGTGATTATACTACTAAATCCAAAACTTGGAATAGATACCTACAGTGGTTTGAGCGCTATCGTGGTCACACACACACGGACACACACACAGACACACACACAGAGACATTTTTTAAAAACTACTTTTTTGGTATCAGGGGACTTCAAAACGTGGACATCTGCAAAAATCTCGAGGTCGAAAATTTTCATCATCACAATACTTCCTTATACTACGTATAAGAAAGTAAAATCAACGAAAAAGAAAAGTTATTTCTTTAGAAATAAAAATTAAAATATTAGATCGCCTACGTAATAGAGAAAGAGTAAAAAAAATACTCCATCAATGAAGCCACAATAAGGGCAATAAGAAAAAATGAAAACTACATTAGAAAAAGTGTAGCAGTTGGAACGAGTATGAGTACAATTTCAAATGTAAGAGATGGTACTAGCATATTATTTAGATTGATGTCCGCAATTGTTATTGGTAAAGAAGTCGGTGTATAATTTGAAAAGCACGCCTGATGGTATAAGGGTTGTTGGCACAACTGTGCTTCAAAGGGCAGATTCTAGAGCAGTTTTTAATCTCGTTGAAAACAGTTATAATATTGAAAATAATGGAGGTATTACCTGTATAGGTAATTCTGGGACACCGGTATATAAAGTTCTATTAATTTTTCAATATTGTTTCTGCACGGGGTTACCAATCAAAAAGACTGCTTATTGTTAACCCAAGCAATTTATAGATGAATATTATATCAAATATATTCAATCTTGTAATTCATTTGATCTGTCCTTTCAAGAACTATTAATTTATTTTCAATATTTCTTTTTAAGTTTTTGTTATTGTTGAGAAACAGCTTGGTAGGAGTATCCTAATTTTATTCAGTAATCTATTTGTGTTTTTAGCTGTATGTATAACATTGGTGTTAACAGCATACAAGATTTTCCACCAAATCCATAATTAAAATAACGAAAAAAGAGGACTTAAAATTAAGACTTGCGGTACACCAGCTGTCACATTGATACATATTGATGGATCGGATACTCATACATCGTGAACCTGATCGTGAAATTCGCGTCACCGTGATTTTGGATTTGGTCCGCATTAAAAAAAATCACTGTAAAATTCGTTATACCACCGTCATATTTAATAAGTAACTAAAATAAATATATCTGTGTATTGTAAAGTAAGAAATTGCTTATTTTTGCTAAGTTGTCACGAGTTTCATCCAGCTTTAATTTATTCCCTTTTTACATGTTATCTGCCGACGTATCAAGCTTAAACTGTATTTGTATTGTTTTGTGTTTTGAAAATAAAGAATTAAACGTTTAAAATGTCATTTCCAGTGTGAATGGAGTCTTTTATGTATTGTTTCCTGTAATACATTTATGTATTTATTTAAGCAACGCATGTCTATAGCATCAGTTTGATATTGAATGTCTGTAGCGTAAGATTAATTTTGCACTTAATAATACGTTAGCATTTATCTCCTATATTAAATAATATGGGAGACGCACAGAAAAGACGAAAAATTCGTACATCGAAAAAATATAGTGAATTAAAAACCAAAATTCAAATTATCCAACAAGCAGAGGGCGGTTGTCGGGTAGCGGATATTGCCCGCTGATTCAATATGTCATGGGCTACCGTAAAGGACATTATTAAAGATAAAGAAAGATATCGTAACATTGCAAAACAGACTCATGGTTCAATGGGAGTGGTTAAGTTGAGAAATGCAAATTTGGTAACTATTGAAACGCTACTGCTAAAATGGTTTAAAAGGAAACGCGAAGAAGATGCTGACTTATCTAGTGAAACAATTCGTAAGAAGGCCCTTAGTATATTTGCTGAAATCAAAAAAGAAGATCCAACGTGCACATTAGAATTCAAAGCAAGTGCTGGGTGGTTTACTCGTTTTCAAAAACGAACTGGCATAAAATTTGCAATTAGGCATGGTGAGGCAGCTTCCGTAGATAAATTGGCAGTCAATGCATTTCGTGATAACTTTACAACACTAATCGAAGGTTATACACGGTTTCAGGTATTTAATTTCGACGAGACTGGAATTAGTTGGAAAAAATTCCTAAACAAACATACATAATGTAAGAAGAAAAAAGGGTACCAGGTTATAAAGCTTCAAAAGAGCGTTTTGCGTTACTAGTGGGATGCAATGCATCTGGTGATTTTAAAATGAGACCTTTGCTGATTTATAATTTTGAATAGGCCGACTTACCCGTTATATTCAAAAGTAATAGAAAGGCTTGGATAACTCGTGAACTTTTTGAAAATTGACTTCTACATTATTTTAGTCCAGCTGTAGAGAGATATTTAGAGAATAAGAATTTGGCGAAAAAAGTTATTCTCGTCGTTGATAACGCCACATCTCACAATTTATGCCTTGAAAATGTACCAGATTGTAACTTACAGTTTTTACCGCCTAATACAACATGACTAACCCAGCCAATGGTCCAGCAAGTCATTGCCAATCTCAAGGCGAAATACCACAAATATACCTACCAACAATGTTTCCAAGCGAAAGATGGTGAAGGAAAAGTAACTCTTAAAGAGTTTTGGAAAGGATACAATATCCATGATGCTATACTTAATATTGCTAAAGCATGTCAAAGTGTCAGCGAAAAATCTTTATCAGCAGTATGGCGAAATCTGTGACCCGAAATAGCACCAGATTTTGAACCAGACGAAGAACAAAATGCCGAAATTGCCGAAGTTGTCCAACTTGGCCAAAATCTAGGTTTTGCCGTCTCATTTGATAATGTGGTTGATCTACTTAAATCTCACGACGAAGAGTGTCGAGAGTCTTCTGTCGAAGATTCTTCTGAATCCGAGGAGGAAGTTGCGGTAGAACCAGAAGTAAGAAAAGAACTTACAATTTCGGTTTTGAAGTATATAATGGAACACGCGGATAAAATAAAGAGGCTATTATCTCTATATGACCCTCAAGAAGACCGAATACGCATATAGAACCGTATGCGTTCATGTTAAAAGAAAAATCGAAGCCTAAACAAACTAAAATTCATTCGTTCTTTAAGCATGCTGTAGTACCAACTTCGTCATCATTGGAGAATCCAATCCCGTCTATATCAGGATTAAATATAGTATAATTCATATACAGGGTTGCGATTATGTATGGAACCGGGTTCGTTATGCTAAGACGGTCTGAGCTAGAATACTGAAATTTTAAACAGACATAAGACTAAATTAGAACTACTTATTACTTGTTTTTCTTTTTGTTTTAATCCATAAGTTTTTGAAATACAAAGCCTATACTTGTTTTTTTTAATGGGTACATGGGCTAAATGTAACATGGTTAAAAAGGTTATTTTCCCCCGTATTAAATGGTATTATAGGTTTGGTGATTATTTCGATAGAATTTAAAAAAAAAAATTAAAATTAATTAAATTAAAATAAAACACGCAAATCAAGCAGCCTTTGCCCATTCGTCAAAAATTGGAAGAACTTAACAATGGCAGTAGAGAATGTCCCATTGTCATTATTGCCTCTATCATTTCCCATTGAAACCCCAACAAATGCTTGCAATTAAACTAAATAAACAAAACTGACAAAGCAACAAACATTTTATAAAATGGTTCAATTAATATTTAAACAAGAAGTTTATAATTTATAAACAAAATTTCACTTCAGAATTTAGATTATAAAAGATGTTCAAAGTGTTCTCCATTTACTTCCTGACAATAATGAAGTCTGTGGATAAATTCATCTATTGTATTATTTAACCAATTTTCAGGAATATTTCTTATTTCTGTCTGAATACGTAATTTTAATTCGTCCAAAGATTCTGGTTTGTTGTTGTACACACGGCACTTTAAATATCCCCATAAGAAAAAGTCTAGGGGATTCAGATCAGGAGATCGAGCCGGCCATTCAATAGTTCCTCGCCTCCCTATCCACCTTTGAGGAAGTGTATTATTTAAGTAATAACGTACTTCACGTCCATAGTATGATGGAGCGCCGTCTTGTTGAAACCAAATTTGATTGTTGTGGTTTGGGAAAAGATGTATAATTTGAGGAACAATATTTACTCGCAATAATTGTAAATACTTTTCAGCAGTTAGATTTCCGTCTATGAAAAACGGGCCTATGATATTATGGCCGATAATTCCGGCCCATACATTGACTTTTTGTGGATATTGGGTATGTACCGTCGCCATACAATGATGATTACTATCAGAACAATATCTACAATTGTGCCTATTTACAATACCATTTAACTGGAACGTTGCTTCGTCTGAGAAAACAATCCTTTTAACAAAGTTTTCATCGCCGCCAATCATCGTCATCATTCTTTCACATAATTCTAATCTTCTGTCAAAATCATCCTCGTTGAATTCGTGTACTAGATGAAGTTTGTATGGGTGGTACTTTGCTCGTTTTAAAATATTTTGAACAGATCTTCGAGACATATCATGATTTAAAGCCACTTGTAGTACAGACGTTTTAGGGTTCTCCGCGACATCTAATAAAATATTAAAAGAATTTTCTTCGTTGGTGCATGTTCTTGGCCATCCTAATTTAGGTTGGTTTTTCACACTACCGGTTTGATTAAATTTTCTTAATGTTTTTGTCACTGTTGACTTACTTATTGGATTCCAATCTGGATGGGTGTCGTTAAACACTGCACATGTTTCTTGGTGACTTCGTTTTCTATCTCCAAAGCCAAGTATCATGAGAATTTCTATTCTTTCTCTTTCAGTTAAGTGATTCATAATTATTAGTTAGTTGCTAATACAACGTTATCTGATGACAATTAACTGTCAAGAATTTTATGTTTGATGGATTTGCAAAGTCTGCATGATTTGCGTGTTTTATTTTATTTTAATAATGTTTTAATTTTTTTCTAAAGTTTTGTCAAACGAATCACCAAACCTATTATACCATTTAATTCGGGGGAAAATAACCATTTTAACGATGTTCCATTTAACCCATGTTCCCATTAAAAAGAAAACAAGTAGGGGCTTTGTATTTCAAAAACTTATGGAACAAAACAAAAATAAAAAAAATTAATAAGTAGTTTTAATCGAGTCCTACGTCTATTTCAAATTTCAGGATTCTAGCTCAAACCGTTGTAGCATAACGAACCCGGTTCCATACATAATCGCAACCCTGTATACATATACATTGTACATACATGCAATACATGTTTAGTTTAATTATTTCCTATTATTAATAAATATTTTTGCAATTAGTACCGTAAGCATACCATTTATTTCACTAGTGCTGTAATAGGGTCTATTACAGCACTAGTTGCGTAATAGAAATGGAACATTTAAACAGATTTATTTTAAGTTGGTCACATTGCAACAGAAATGGAGATGTCAATATGACATTTTGTAAGCAAGTTTGAGGTTTTTATATTGAAATTCATTGTAAGATTTGATATTTTTAATTAATCTTTGAAATAGTACAACTATTATAAACATTTATATTAACGTTTGAATTATCTTTCGAAGTGATAGTGATACCGTGTGCAGTAGAAACATTCTGTTGAAAATTATCAAAAATGTGTCAATTTTAAATTAACTTGTCAATTTAAATCTTGTGCCAAACCAAGGTGACAACCGCCACAAAATTTCCCTTGATTATCAAATTTTTCTCGTTTTGCTTTTACAAAAAGAGAAATTTTAAAACTAATTGCAAAAAATAGCATAAAAGACACGTTTCATTTGACATTAAAGCACTCATTCAGTTAAGAAACTCGTGGCTACGCCACTCGTTTCTTAAACTCTGAATTCGTACTTTGAAACGTCAAAATGAAACTTGTCCTTTAATATAGGTACTATTATAAATACCTACATACATATATTGAACTTTTTTTATTGGTAATTCTGAAATCCCGAGTTATTCACTAATCGTGAAATTCGTCCCTCGTGATGATTTCTCGGTCCGCATTAATCACGGTAAATGAGTATTACCTGTATAATATATGTAATTCTAATATTTAATAATATAATAATAATTCTGTTAAAATCTTGTCAAAATTTATAGAATCAGATATCTTTAATAATATTATTATTTTTTCAAGATATCCAAAAACCTGATAAACTTCATCATCATCATCACCGTCACATTCACGACAATCAGATATATCAGATAAAGCTGAAAAAAGACAAACAATACGAACAGATGAATGAACGACACTCGTGTACGTACGCAAGTACTAAACAGCCAATAGAAAAAACTTTTATAGCGCAGGAGACAATTCTACACGCTCAGACCGCGTTTGACCATCGATGTCGGAGTATTGTGTGGGTCGCCTAGAAATTCCGCGCTTCTTTTTCGGATATATTTAAATCTATACGACAGCGCGACATCTCAAAAGTTTTTTGAATTAAAACAATGCAGAATCTCCTTAATTTATCGAATTACTTATACTAAAGACTTTGTGCGATTTTATTCTTCTCACCTGTTGCAACGTTAGTTTAAAAAGACAAAAGCTACCGTTTCTTTTATTTTCTTCAAGTGACGAATTTCGTCAGTGAAAAAAAAATGAAAGTTCCAAATGAATAGGCGAGTGTTATTGACATGTTAAGGTAAGTGTAAGTAAGTAACTGTGCCTACTTATGTTCCATCGAACTCGTCCACATTGTGCTTGAAGTTTTTATGTAATAATAAAAATGTAATAGATTTGAATGCAAGGTTCGAACGAATGGCAGTGCCGGTCAAAGTTGTGATGTGATATTGAAGAGTATTTCATAGTCGGTGTGCTTTTTTGAAGGATGTACGGTCTGATAGCTTTCGATTCCTCATTGTTTTGCGTTTCGTGGTTGTTTTGTGTTTCTGAAATCAACTGGGCGTTACGTTTTCGATTCATGCGGTTTCTGCATTGTTTTTACGACGTCCACCTATATACGGGCGCTCATGCAACAAACGTAATAAATAAAAAAGTATTATATTCAAGGTCTAAGTCTTTATATGGTGGATTGAATATATTATGTGTGTATGTGTGTGTGCATTTGTGTAGTGAGCGATTTTGAAATTAGATAGCTTACAACTATGTATAATTATATTCTATTCTAAACTATGTTAGTTATTAGTTTATTTATTAGTTATGTTAAAATCAAGTAACGAAATACAAAATCATTAATTTTCTTAAGCTTATTTATTGTGCAATAAATACGTTTAAGAACACTACTAATATAAACATCTTATCATCGTTCTAAGGAAAAGCAGATTAAAAACAAGCACATTTCTTATTTCCTTTTCCGTGTAAATTCGCAAATACTCGTATATACAGGAATGCTCATTTAGTACGGCAAAGTAAGTTCTAGCTAATAAAATTTAATAACTGTCTTAAGTTTTTTACGGATCCTTATTATGTCTGATTATACACGTCTTCCAAAAATATTTTCAGTTTAGACAGGGTGTTATAAATACAAAATCCCAACGCCTACTTTATACTTTCTTATACGTAGTGTAAGGAAGAAGTATTGTGACGATGAAAAATTTTGACTTCGAGATTTTTGCAGATGTCCACGTTCTGAAGTCCCCTGTTATCGAAAAAGTGGTTTTTAAAAAATGTCTGTATGTATTTGTGTGTGTGACCACGATAGCGGTCAAAGGGCTGAAGGTATCAATTCCAAATTTCATATTTACGAATATAATCTTCCTCTTAAGATCTGATTAGATGTTCAGTAAAATCGGTAGACCGGAAGTAGTAGTATACTTCTGTGAAAAACTCGAATTTTACCAATATTTCGTCAACTACTAAGTTTAAACAAATTTATAAAGAATTCAAATGTACTCAAAAGTAGATTTGAGACAAATGTTATTAAAAGTTTCTTGAAATTCTTACCGGAAGTAGATCGTTTACTCTTGTTGCGAATATTTTGCAAGTTATGCTTTATGAAAATAAAGGAATTTTGAACTTGATTTTCAATACCTTTTTGTATAAAAATTTTTTGAAAATTGCGACCGGAATTAAAACCTTTACTCTTATCAAATAGTGATTTCTTTGCAAATTCTTCATAAATTATACATTCTGTATAGATTTATCACGAGTACAAAAGTATTTAGAGCTAGATTTTTGTATACAAAATTTCAAAATTTGGGCCTGAAATGACACATTTTCTCACAGGTTTATTTTTTACTTTCTTATACGTAGTATAAGGAAGTATGTATTGTGATGATGAAAATTTTCAACCTCGAGATTTTTGCAGATGTTCACGTTTTGAAGTCCCCTGATACCGAAAAAGCGGTTTTAATAAAATGTCTCTCTCTCTCTCTCTCTCTCTCTTTCTCTCTCTCTCTCTCTCTCTCTCTGTGTGTGTGTGTGACCACGATAGCGGTCAAACCGCTGTAGATATCAATTCCAAATTTTGATTAATTTTTATAAAAAGAATTCTAAATATTCTATAATTTGAAACGCTCATACGTATAAGAAAGTCGTGTGGTGGCCTCTCCTCATTTTTTAAAAATGTCTGTGCGTCTGTGTGTGTGCCTGTGACCACGATAGCGGTCAAACCGCTACAGATATCAATTCCAAATTTTGTATTTACGTGTATAATCTCCCTCTTGAGATATGATTAGTTTTTCAGTAAAATCGGTAGACCGGAAGTAGCAGTTTACTTCAGCGAAGAAATCGAATTTTGCCAACATTTCGTCAACTACTAAGTTTAAACAAATTTATAGAGAATTCATATATACTTAAAATTAAAATTAAGAATAATTTTATTTAAAAAGTTTTCCGAAATTCCTACCGGAAGTAGGTCTTTTACTCTTATCAAAAATCAGTTTTTTGCGAATATTTCGCAAGTCATGCTTTTTAGACAAGTACGTTACGGGTATAAAAGTATTTAAAACATAATTTTCAATATTTTTCGTATAAAAAAAATTTCAAAATTCAGACCGGAAGTACCACTTTACTCTTATCGAATAGCGATTTTTTGCAAATATGTCGTAAGTTATGCATTCTATATAAATTTATCAAGAGTACAAAAGTATTTAAAACTGGATTTGCAATATTTTTTGTACATATGAAATTTCAAAATTCGGACCGGAAGTAGCACTTTTACTCTTAGCGAGTAGCACTTTTTTGATAATATCTTGCAAAGTATGCATTCTATAGAGATTTATTAAGATAATAGAAGTACTTAGAATAGGATTTTGAATAATTTTTGTAAAAAAATTCTTTAATTTGAAACGCTCATACGTATAAGAAAGTCGTGTGGTGGCCACACCTCATTTTTTAAGAAGGTAAAAGTATGTATTTAAAACTCAATTTAGAAAGAGTTTTGTATAATTTGGAAGGGATATACGTATAAGAAAGTCGTTTGGTGCCACACCTTATTTTTTTGAATTGAATTGTATATGTAGTTTTTTAATGCTGTTGTGATAGAACTCCTTGTACTATACATGTAATTGCATTACCATTCTCTATACCTATCACTTGCAGTGTATGCGATATTCAATATTTCTTAGCAAATTGCCTTATTAGGCTGATTGCACACCAATTACACAATTGTTTGACAATCAAATTGTTTGAAGACTTCAGAGCGCAAAATATAGACCTAAACAAATAATTGAAATATCTGAAAATTTTTACTATTTGTAGGTGCATTTATACTTACTTACTTAATAAATTGATATTAAAATATAGAAATTTAAGCCGTCAATTATTATGTCACTACATGCCAATAATGTATGAATTTATTTTTGTGACCGCACAATAGTATTTGACAAACATTTCGAATTTGTTTGGAAGCCTTTCAAACACAAATGTATTTTGTTTGCTTGGTGTGCCTCACAAACAAGATTGGGGAATCGTCCCGTTATCTGAATGCATTAATCAATTTCTATTTTTGTGAATGTATATACAGTAGAACACGGTTATAGCGTCATAATCGTGACTGGTACTTTTGACGTTATAACAGAGTGACGATATTCACGAGATCGGCGAGTTTCGAAAAACTGAAATTTAACAAATTTTTGCATAACTAATCCGATACGTAACATGCCTTATTACCTATTTTACATTACAACGAACACAAAACTGCACAAAAGTCACATTAAGAATTTCTTTGGCAGCGGTTTATGAATCGCATATTTATTCAAACTCTTAAGTTGCATAGTACTGTATTGTTAGATGGTTTATTAATTTTAATAAAAGAGGTCATTGTTATTTCCTGCAAAGCACCTCTGTAAATACGGATGTTCCCGGTAGTTACATATGTATTTCAACTGACGTTAAACCCGAGGTTCGCCAGAATTTGATGCCGCTATTTAGGCTGTCTACTACAGGTAATTCTAGGGACAAAGACGCTTATAATGCTATCACCGAGTAGCTGCTATAACCGATGACGTTATAAACAAGTTTTTCTGTACTCTCGTAACTATCTAGTTTTCTATAATTACGCACTTGTTTTATAAGTTAGAGGTCGCTTGCTGGAATATCATGACATGTGTCAAAATATTTCCTGTTTAATAGGACAGAGAAGTCTTGTGTAACTCGACACAGTTCATGTTCCAGTAAGAGGCCTCAAACTTATAAAACAAGTGCATAATTATAGAAAACTAGATAGTCATGAGAGTATATACATTCACAAAAATAGATTAATGAATTCAGATAACAGGCCGATTCCCCAATTTTGTTTATGTAAGTTTGTGGTGTGAACAACGACACCCCTTTTAGGTATCGTTAGTTTTCATAGAATATTTGAATTAAAGAATAGGATTATAAATAGCTTAGGTATAAGTATAAATAAGCCGTGCCTGTAAATTTGAAATCAGTGTTGTTCTGTATTGCAGTGTATAGACAACGCGGTTTTAATCAGTGAAACTGAAGATGACAACATAGTTGTCGAAATACGTATTTAGTTTTTTTGTGCTTTAGTGTATTGTTTTGTCTAATTGATGTATTAGCCTTAAGGGATCTTATAGAATTTATACTTCAAATGCTAGTAATTTAATTAAAAATTTAGGACTTGCTTATTAAGAACAAATCGTTTGGCGATATCGAAGACTACAAAAATAATTTTGATAATTTCAACAATCTGCCCTAATTAACACCAAAACTAAAAATTTTTCTATTTGATATTTCTCCGTTATTTTAAACGAAGTACGTGTATATTAGTACAGCATGTAATAAGTATTTAAATTTGCAGTGCAGTTGTCGGGGGTAGGCGATTTCAAAGTTTTTTTTGGAAAAATAAATAATGCCTCTTATAGACAAGCAACTTTTTTTTAAAGAAAATTATCTTCTGAAAAGTACAGAAAAGGAAAAAGAAGGTAGAAAGTACATTTATATGAAAATCAGTAATAAAATAAAAAATTGCAGTACTTACACAATTTAACAGATGTTTTGGGGGGGGGGGAATAAACTTCAACTCTATAAATAATGGATGACTTTTTAGCAACATTCTTCTTGGAAAGACTGTTTTTGGCAGCTCAGCTGTTTTCGTGTAACACGTTACTGTCAAAAATAAAGATTTCATACATTTCTCTAAATTTTATGTTTTTTTTTTAATCAAATCCGAAAGCTCTTAAAAAATCACCCGTTAATTTACATTTTGTTACTGATTTGCATATAATTTTCAAATAAATGGCGTTTAAAAATATTAAAAATGTACATTTTTAATCGACATTCTACGTCGTTTTATGATTCTTTGCAAATGGTCGTTTGACCGATTGTAACTTACTGGACTGATTCCGGAGCATAAGTTAGTTGTAATTGGTCTACTTTTGTTTACATTATGTTATACTTTTAAAATCGCAGAAAAGTAATAAAGTAACTTACAAATTAATTTAATTGTTGTGTAATAAAGTGAAATAAACATCGATTATTACGATTTGCATAATTTCAAGGGTACATAGCAACACATCCTTGCGAATTTACAGCACGGTAACCGCTTAATTTTGCTGTATTCTTATTGTAACGAAAACTTTAAGGTTACCTTACTTTATTTATTCAGAAAAAAATTAAGTTTACAAAAGTTAAAGCAAGCATACAGTAATGTTCTTTTATTGTTTTTACTGTGTATGATGTATATGACTAATAATGTGAACTGGAAAAATTCACTCGATGAGTACCTAATTGAATAATTATTTCTATTTGTGCATGTTTCCCCCGATAATTTTATAAGTAAAAGTTAATCAATTACAGGTCATCTATAAGGTAGATTAGTGCGTTTGACAAAAATCGAGAGCTTCCTATTTTATAACACTCGTGATTTTTTAGTTATGATGGTTTAATTCAAAATTTTAATTCAAATATTGTTAATAGGTACATATCTTCATTAGGTAACCCTGTATGCCAAAAACGTCAATGTACAATAATTAATAAAAGCGTGTTCTTAGTAAAAAGTGCTTTATTATATTTTATTTATTTATAATAATTATTTTATTTATTTGAGTTTAGATATACTGTCTTCTTATTAACAGCTTTGTTAAGATTGAAATTAAAATTTAAAATTAGATAAAATTGTAGTAAAAAGTAATTATAGTAAGTGTTTAATATGATGGAACTGTTTTGCTTAGCACATTTTCCTATTGTTTGTAAAAATGCTTTATTTACCCATGTTCGAATGTAGGTAACAATAGAGATAGAATCGAAAGCGTTTGAATCCTTTTACTTCAAATCTTCACGAGTCGTCGTAGGCGTGTGGCAAATTAAATGTTTAATGTATACCCGAATAAGAAATCCAACATTGTGATATTTGCATTAAGTTCCATTAAGTTTGTGTTAATTAGTGTTAATTATTCAACGAAATTTGAATTTAAAAGATAATTCGTAATTTTGTTTAATTAAAGAATTCAGCCCTAGATAAAGAGTTATTATCATGAAAAGACTGAGCAAAATAAAAAGTAAATAAAGAAATGTTTGATTATAATTAAAAGAATACAAAAGCCGTTATTACAGAGAGAAATTTTATTTTAAGAAATATAAGAAATGTTTTAAAATATACAGTATTATAAAATTAATATTGTTCCTTTTAAATATTGCACATATAAAATTTAATCATAATTTAATTTATCTATTTTACATACACTTATAAGAAATATAGTAATATATTATTTTCATGAATATTAAGGTTTAATGTTGATTATCAAAAGATATTTCAAACAAATACGATACAAGAAGCTGTGCATATAATGAACAATGCACATACTGACACTTTATGTTATAATATTTTAATTTACACTGAATAAATTATTTACCTATCTATGTTTAGTGTAGTTCTATTCCTTATAGTTTATATAATAGATGCAAAGTCAAAATGTTATGAAATCCCACTCTTTAATTGGCTAATAAAAACGACACAGCAATATCGAAAATACAAAAATAATTGAAGAGCTTTATGCCACTTACAGGGGTTTTGGCATTTATGTCGATATTACCACTAGTGGTGCGAATGAAGTCTGCAGTCTCTTCGGATTTGTTAAGGAATCTTTCTCTATGCCGTATATATTTGAGAACATATACAGAGTTTGCTTCATAAATTTTAGAAAAAGTATCATTAAAATGTTGATTAACTTTGGTAGACATTTACATGTGTTACTTCTTGACCGAGTTTTGACAATTTTGTTACATATACAAAACTTGTTTTAAATACGTTTATTCTTTAATAAATCTACGAAGAATACATATTTTGCAGTATATTTGCAAACATTTTTTTTTGATCAGTGTAAAAGTGTGAATTCTGACATTCTTTTACATAAAAGTTGTTCTAATTTGTGTTGTAAATATTTTTCTACTCTAAATTAAAAGAAAGTGTCCGAAATGGTCCGTTGAAATTACTAAATAAAGATTATTTACCTTTATATTATTCTGTTCACCACATCACCCATTATGATTTTAACTCCAAACCAACATTTACCGATTTGGTTCAAATAAGATCTTAACGACCAAAACTAAAATGATAAGTTTTGAATACGGTGTAAATAGCTATTGCCAAGTTGGCTAGTGAACTTTCCATCGAAGTCTAAAATCGATAAAAGATTTGTCTTCTACCTATATGTATCCAGTATTCGGTAATTGATTTGAAACTGAAATTTTTATAAAACATTTTGATTCTTCTATTTGAAAATACTCTATAGCATTTGAGCTTTTGCGTAACAGCTTATATAAGATCGATTTTGAAGAAACAACTATTAATAGATCAGGTCATTGCCCTGATGCCGACTTATTTTTATATATAGAATAGCCACGACGCTGCTTAAGTACTTACTACAAAAAAAAACGCATTAAGCAACTCTTGATTACCCAATAAAATTTTAAGTATTATATAATTCATTGCATGTAAAACAGACGTTATTCACTGATTTTAATCCCACCTGGACGAATTTAAGATTTAAAGCCGTAAAGTGCTATTGCCATTGAAGTAACGATTAACATTATTTTATTTCGCATTTAATTTTGTAAATAAAGAATATAGTCAACTGTTTACTACTGTGACATATTTTAACAAATCTATCTCTGGCCATTTTGTATATAAGATCTATCTTAGGTAGTATAAGGAAGTATTGCGATGATGAAAATTTTCGACCTCGAAATTTTTGCAACTTTTTGCAACTCTTTGAAGTTTCCTGATACCAAAAAAGTGGTTCTTTAAAAATCTCTCTCTCCCTCTTTCTCTCGAGTTTTTCGAAATTCCTACCGGAAGTAGGTCTTTTTCTCTTATCAAAAATCAGTTTTTCGCGAATATCTCGCAAGCCATGCTTTCTAGACAGGTACAGGTAAGTTTCAATACCTTTTGAATAAAAAAAATTTCAAAATTCGGACCAGAAGTAACACTTTTACTCTTATCGAATAGCGATTTTTTGCAAATGTCGTAAATTATGCATTCTATATATATTTATCAAGAGTACAAAAATATATAGAGCTGGATTTGCATTATTTTTTGTATACATGAAATGTCAAAATTCGCAGCGCAGGTAACACTTTTACTCTTAGCGAGTAACAGGTTTTTTGGAATATTTTGCAAGGTATTGATAGAAATTTATTAAGAGATTAGAAGTATTTATAATAGGATTTTGAATAATTTTTGTATAAAAAAGTTCTTAAAATTGTATAATTTGAAATATTTATACGTATAAGAAAGTTGTGGCCACACCTCATTATTTGTAGCTATTCTATTTGCCTTTGTGTCTAATATGTGTATCATTGTCTCGTTATTTTTATCTCGAGCACTGTCACTGTTTCAAATTTTTCATTTCTATTCTGAATGTTGGAAGTATCATATAGCACATTATACATATACTTTCTATATACCGCATGTGTCAAATATCATTAGGTATAGGGATTCAATGTTTAGCTGCGAAGACGTTGCGGTTTGCAATAAAAGCATTCACTAAAATTAATTTATAATGAGTCTCTATACACCCGCTGAAAAGCTTCAGATAGTAAAATGGTTCTATGGTAATAACTCTGCAACAACGTGCATAAATATGTTTGCGCTGACTTTTGCAGACCGTCCTGTATCTTGCAAACAAACAATTTGTAATATTATTAATACATTTGAAAAATATTTCTGTCTGAATAACTGCACGAAATGCAAACCAAGAGAGATATCCTCACAAAAAATTGAGGAAAGTGAACGGCGGGATGTATTAGTGTGTAGTATTGTGGAAATAAACAACACGATATCAACTAGAAGTGCTGCCGAGAATTTGGGTATAAGTAACAAAAATGTTTCACGTATTTCGAAACGTAATGGTTTGAAATGTTTTAAGTATTCGAAAACCCAAGAAATATTTCCGGAGGACCATTTTCGAAGAATGGAGTTTTGTCAATCCGTTATGGATAAAATACATCAAGACGACAATTTCGTTAGAAGTATTTGCTTCACCGATGAGTCAACTTTTCCATTACACGGAAAGCACAATCCCTCTGTTCTTCGATATTGGGCCACGGAAAATGAACACCGGCATTTTGCAAACCGCACCCAATATTCTCAAAAAAGTAAACGTTTGGGCAGGTATCTTAGGTGATCATTTGATAGGACCGTTTTTTCTTGATGGTATATTAAATGCCGACAAGTACCTCGAATTATTGCAAAATCAAATACTTCCCGACATTCGAAACACTGGAATAAATCAGGAAATCGTTTGGTTTCAACATGATGGCTGTCCAGCACATAATGCAGTCAGGGTAAAGGAATTTCTAGAGAATAATTTCCCTGGTCGCCTTATTACTGGAACGGGAAACATCAAATAGCCTCCGCGATCTCCTGATCTCTCTCCAAATATATTTTTTTTGTGGGGATATTTAAAAAATATTGTTTATACCCATGAAGCTGGTAGAGCAGGAAACATAGTTGCCTTGAGAGAAAAAATAATTGAGGCTGCTAATTCAGTAACTGCTCACATATTAGAAAACGTAAGAGTAAATTTTTACGACCGTCTAGGGTAGTGTCTTGCTGTGCAAGGAGGAATTTTTGAGCCCCTTGTGTAGTTTATTATTATTTTCAGAATCCTTTTTTATTTATTTTATTAGGGTTATTTTTTTATTTAATTATCGTTATTTTTTAATTTTATTAGAATTATGCTTTTGTTTGTGTCATGCAGCGTGAACGCAGCTTAATAATTCTCTGCATTTACTGAAAGGAAAAAGAAAACAAATGCTTGCAACTCGTGAATATTATTTCTGAACGCATTACAAACACCCAAGTCGGTGGTCCAATAGTTACTGCTAATTTGTATGTGCGAGCATGTGTCGGTAGTCGCTGGCATTGGAAAGGAAAGTAGGGGTGCCACGTTGTAACGTATTGCATGCGTTGATCGCCTATGGCTAATGAAAATTGACACATGCGGTATATCTCTTCAGCCAAAAGCTTGCTCTAGAATATGTCATTCTGAAAGAAAAGTGGTTTTAAGTTTGACACTTGTATCTCGATTTTCGACTAGGATTATGCAAATATGATCTATGCATTGTAGATGGGATTGTAAAACGTATTGAGATTGGACTGTCTTATTATTGTTTTCTGTTGTTTGGAACGAAAACGACTATCGGATAAGAAAAATAAATTTTAGTTTTATTGCGAAGTACTTCGGTAATTTTTGTGAACCACTGGCAAATTAGTTTTAGCAAGCCAAACATTCATTATATGGTAAAGCACAAATTACCAAAGTACATTTAATAAAACAATGTTGGATTTGGCATTACTTGCTTTTATTTTTAAATAACAGTATTTCCTTATCACCTTTTTGTTAAATAATACGCATTAATATGTAAACTACAAAACACAACACTGTTAAATAATGTTAATGCTTCAATATCGTCGTACATACCAATATAGCACGACAATTTTCGCATATTTACTTATTTTAGTCGGCATTGCACTGGTAAGTATTAAAAAAACAAAATACAGGGTAATGTTAAGTATAGGAGTGCAGTTGATTTTTATGAAAAACATTATAGTCCCTTATAAATGACTCATGACGTGTAATTATTATTAACGATGGAGTATAATTTAGTGTGTTGCTTGTGCTATTTCCATCTTTGAATTTTGAAAGAAAACCGACGTCTCGGCGGACATTCCGTCTGGCGTCTTCAGGGTAGCCCTATAAAGGACAGTTTCTGGCCAAACAACAAAATTAAATTTGTGTTTGTGAGGTGAAATTTGTGAAAACACTTGCGAGATTTCTAAATGTCAGTGTGACGAATTATATCATACTTTATCTGAATCTGAATTGTCACGTAATATAACCTATAAAACCCTTTTCACGACTGTCATAAATAATAATATTCATACAGCTTTTGACATTTATCATAATAACCCTTTGATGTTTGTTATAATTTTCATCCATTAAGGGTCCTCGCTAGTGAATGGGAAATGTAATATTGGTTGCATAGCACATAATTTAATAAGCCAAGGATGTTCGAGTACTTTTACGCATAGGGAACATATAATAAATATATGAAATAATAACTCAATATCTAAGCGAATAAAAATTCATTTATGACCAACTATTTACACATTTGTAACTGCGGGATATATTTATAGCAGAATAACAATTCATTGTAATGTGGGTTGCCTAATTTTAATTTATTTTATATTCATTTTAAACAAAGTAAAGAATAGTTGAACGAAAAATAAGTGCACAGCCGGGTAGCTTTCTATTCAATTTATAACGTGAACCCAAACAAACAAATCTCCTCCGAAGGATTTTTGAGAAAACTGGTTTTTAATATTTGGACATGTTAATTAACTTTCTGTAATCCGATAATTTTTTTCTAAATTTGATTCTTCAGCCGGGTAGATTACTAAATTCTTCAAGTTGACGTTGAAAGGTTTTCTCCATTTTTAAAATCAACAAAAAAATCTGGATTCTGAAATCTGCTATTTTGCCATTGTTGACAGATCCACTAGCGAGGACCCTTAATATAAATTGGTCAACAATGTTTGTGTACTAATCAGAATATCCAAGTATTCAATAAAATATGGTATTAAAAAGTAATATTTAATAACTTTATTGATAATATTCTAGCGGAAGCTATATATACCCTTAGATATTAATTAATTTGTTAAACTTTATTTTAAAATTGTTCCTGTCGATGAGAATTTGTGGTCACATTGAATCGTCCTCTTTAGTTCGTACTTTCGCCCAAAACGATTCAAAAACATATATACGTATTATATTGACTATTCAACTCATGTGTCATTTGTAAAAATATGACCAATAAGAATCAAAGAATCACATTTTTGTGTCCTAGCAACAAAAATACTGCTGCGTATTTACACTAGTGGGTATTTCATTGAAATCACCACTAGTGGTATCGGTGGATATTTTTGACAGATATATGTCTCCAGATATAATCTCTTGTTTTCTTTGTGTTTTCCGGAATAGTTTTATGAATTTCAGCATCAATTTCACTTTCACCTTTTTCACCAAACCTTTTTGAATTGCTTTCCATATCAGAAATCTATTTATTCTTGCAATAACTTATTAAATTCGAATCGTAGAAAATTTTCTACATTGACAGTAGTTTGTGAAAACATACTACTATGGAAACCAACGCAATAGCTACTTAATTTTAGAAAATTAAAAAACTCAGTTCGTCATTTATGAATGAATCATTCGATGAATAGTCCTTCGAATACAATTCGTAATCAAAGTATGGTAGATCATTTTTGCGGTGTTATCACTCTTGTTTCCTTGCGCTTGTAAATAGGACTCGTGCTGACGTACTCGTCCTATTAATATTCAAGCGCAAGGAAACATTCGTGAACCACCACAAAAATAATCGAGCGTACTTTGACTACCCGTTGTATTATATATGATTATCATTACGAGCTTTTTGTCCCACTGCATCCTGTATGCCAACTATTAAACCAGTACTTTTGGAAACAACTTTTATTCGTAAACAACATATGACTCCATATATATGTGTTATCTGTTTATGTGAGCTATTTCACGGCTTTGTTACTTCAACTCGAAGCCAACTATTAAACCAGTACTTTTGGAAACAACTTTTATTCGTAAACAACATATGACTCCATATATATGTGTTATCTGTTTATGTGAGCTATTTCACGGCTTTGTTACTTCAACTCGAAGCCATTAGATGGAAGAATTGCTTACCTGTTACAGACTTCAACAGGTAAGAATAGAAGGTGAGAAATCCATGCCCTATTAAACGACTTCTATAAAATATTCTAAACTTTAAATTCGAATCTAATATGCAGCTTTTTTCGAGATATGACAGTAATTTGTTCTATCTTTTCTATTTTCTTTAATAATATTACTTCGCTTTAATCTAATCAATGGGGTTGTTTCATTTTCCGATGTAAAATATCTACTATTAATTCTGTGCATTGAGAAAGTATTTTGATTTCTGATTAAGGTGATTAAATACGGCTTGCCAGGCTTGGGCGCTTAATTTTACTAAAAGTAATTCTACTTAAAACTTCACATTTTGATTCATACGCGTCTATCCTACGAAATGTTTCAATTATATAATTTTCTCCGTTTCCGTTTTTCGTGTTAGAAGTACTTCCTGTTAAGCGCATTTAACGCAGTTTTAGTCTTTCAAAATTAACGTAGTATTCTCTACAGTACGACAAACTATTTCCGTAACATAATTTAGACTTGTTCAGTTTAGAATGAACGCTACGGCATATTCACTTCTTATTACAGTGGGAATTGTATGGTTAAAAAAATTTTTGAAAGATTAGGGCAAACTTTATAAGAAACCTGCTCGGATAGGGTAATATTTGTTTTCTATTGTGCATCTTTTTAAATAAAAACAATATATACAGGATGGCACATGTAAGAAGAAGATATGACCTACATATACTTTTTTATTAAATAGCAGTAGAATTTTTTAATGAATATTTAGGAAATAAGTAGATAAAATTTAAAATAACGGTACTAATAAAAAAATACCCAATATCTAAATGATGCAACTGATTTTTGAAAAAAAAACAATATTAATCTCAAAAAGTATCATTGTCGTAAATGTTTTCTTAAATAACAGTTCTAGCTGTTGTTATTATGTGTACTAGTGGTCTAGTGTAATTGATAAGTAATGAAAGTTAACGTTTATATCGTAAAATTGGAATGGGTTCCTAAGTTAAGTAAGAAAATTAGATATAAACACATGCGCGCGCACCTTGGCATAATTGGAATTGAATTAATTACCCTAGTAAATGTATTGTGATGATAAACATTTTCGACCTCGAGATTTTTGCAGATGTCCACGTTTTGAGGTCCCCTGATACCAAGAAAGTGGTTTTTAAAAAATGTCTGTGTCTCTCGGTGTGTCTGTGACCACGATAGCGGCCAAACCGCTACAGATATCAATTCCAAATTTTGTATTTACGAATATAATCTCCCTCTTGAGAACTGATTAGATTTTGAGCAAAATCGGCACACCGGAAGAAGTAGTTTACTTCAGTCAAAAAATCGAATTTTGCAAATATTTCGTCAATTACTAAGTTTAAACAAATTTATAAAGAATTCATATGTACTTAAAATTGAAATTGTGAACAATTTTATTAAAATTCCTACCGGAAGTAAGTCTTTTACTTTTATTGAAAATCAGTTTCTTGCAAATATTTTGCAACTCATGCTTTTTAGATAGTTACGCTACGAATATAAAAGTATTTAGAACTTAATTTCCAATATCTTTTGTATAAAAAAAATTTCAAAATTCGGACCGGAAGTATCACTTTTACTCTTACCGAATAACGATTTTTTGCAAATATGTCGTAAATTATGCATTCTATGTATATTTATGAAGAGTACAAAAGTATTTAGAGTTGGATTTGGAATATTTTTTGTATAAATGAAATTTCAAAATTCGGACCGGAAGTAACACTTTCATACGTATAAGTCGTGTGGTGGCCACACCTCATTTCTTTATACGTATGAGCGTTTCAAATTATACAATTTTAAAATTATTCAAAATCCTATTCTAAACTTCTTGTATACAACAAATATTGCAAATCCAGCTCTAAATACTTTTGTATTCTGGATAAATATATATAGAATGCATAATTTACGACATATTTGCAAAGAATCGCTATTCGATAAAAGTAAAAATGTTACTTCTGGTCCGAATTTTGAAATATTTTTTACACAAAAGGTATTAAAAAGTAAGTTCTAAATACTTTTATACTCGTAACGTATGTACAACGGTGGACTTTTTAAAGTGGACACCTTTTAGTTGCTATAGTATTTTTTTTATTTTTATGTATTGTAAATATGGTTTCAATTAGTGGCGTTTCAGTCAGTTGTGTCACTTCGACTTATACCAATGTAATGTACTAAGTACTTGTTACACAGGGTACATTAGGTGTCCACCTTGGGGAGTCCACCATAGTACCTGTCTAAAAATCACGACTTGCGAAATATTGGCAAAAAGCTAATTTTCGATAAGAGTAAAAGACGTACTTCCGGTAGGAATATCGCAAAACTTTCGCATAATAAAATTCTTCTCAAATTTAATTTTGAGTACTACTACTGCCGGTCTGTCGATTTTACTGAAAATATAATCAGATCTAAAGATGGAGATTTTACTCGTAAATACAACATTTGGAATTGATAGCTATAGCGATTTGACCGCTATCGTGGTCACACACACACACACACACACACACACAGAGAGAGAGAGAGAGAGAGAGAGAGAGAGAGAGAGAGGGAGAGAAAAACGTTTACTATTTTTTTTGTGTTTAATAGACCAACACTTTTTTCAAATAATTGACACACAAAAATAATTATCAAAAAATATTTAACAAGTTAATCAAAACTTAACGCAAATGTTCAAAGTGCCCCCCCCCCCCCTCCTCAACAATTAGGCATTCATCAGCACGATAGTAAACAATCTTCCTATACTGCGCTGAATAATATCTGGCTTAAAAGAAATCTAACGGCGTTAGGTCGGGGGAACGCGCTGGTCACTCAATTGGTCCCCGCCGTCCTGTCCATATTTTTGTAAATGTAGCGTCAAGGTATTGACGGACCTCTACGCCAAAATGGCACTCAATTGGTCTCCGCCACCCTATCCATGTTTCTGTAAATGTATCATCAAGGTATTGACGAGCCTCTATGTCAAAATGTTGTAACCAGATATTCTGATGAGGTACATACATCGCCATCTTCATTATTAGGAAATCATTGCTGGCACCAAATCAAATTGCAAAAAATTTAAATATCGGGCAACAGTCAGGCTTCCTTCAAAAAAATAATGTACTAAGAAACGCCTTCCTATCATTCCCACCCATAGATATAATTTGTTTTGATACTGACTATGTAATTCCTGAATCCAGTGAGGATTCTCCCGTGACCAATACCTACAATTATGTACTGATCTGTTCAGGAAAAAAGTGGCTTCATCAGAAAAAATAATGTTGTTTCAAAATTGGAATTTTGATCACATCGTAACATTTAGTCTTCATAAAATTGTAAACGGCGGTTTGGATCATCTTCAGTTAACTCGTGAATTAGGTGCACTTTGTACGGATGATAGTTTTCTATTTTAAATAATTTTAAAACAAAACTGTGAAGGATAACTTGATAACAACGTGGACCACATTATTATCTAGGGCAAGTTGCCTTGTAGAAATATGATGATGTTCCCCTGCTTCAAGTAACACTTTTAATTTTGTTTCATCATTTATTCGTGGACGACCATCTCGAGACAAATATCTTTTACACTTCCAGTTTCCGTAAATTTGACGACCAGTTACTTACTGTAGATCTTGCAATTGGAGGCCTATCAGGATGTGCTTAATTGAATAACTCACAAGCTTCCGCATGAGTTCTTAGGCTATCGCCCATTCACGCTATTGATACCCATTCACGTAAATGCGCCACTTTTTGTTCTTAACTCCAAAATTTAGATTGTAATGATGAACATCTTCGATATTGAAATTTCTGCATAGACTGCTGATACTGAAAAAGTGATTTTTAAACATTTCTTATGTGTTTTTCTCTCTCTCTCTCTTTGTCTCTGCGTGTGATCACGATTGTCGCCAGACGGCTAAAGCTATCAATTTATATTATGCATTCTATACAGATTTATTGTAAGTGCAAAAGTATTTGGAGCTGGATTTGGGACAAGTTTTGTATACAAAAATTTCAAATTCCGACAGTAAATAATACTTATTCTTATCGAGAACAGCAGTTTTTTTTACAAATTATGCAAGATTTATTACAAGCCCAAAAGTATTTAGAGCCGCATTTGGAATAACTTCTGTATAAAAAAATTCAAAATTCGGACAGGAAGTAACACTTTTACTCACAAGTATTTTATTACGAAAATAATTGCATATTATGTATCAACTTTTGTAAACCTCATTTTAATCACGAGTTTTATCAATCAGTATTTAGTAAAACAAATAACAAAGGACCAGTCACCAGGACCAGCTTCATACTATACTTTTTCTACAACAGCAAATAATTAAAATAATTCAAAATGACTAGTCTGCTGCTGCGACACGTCGCGTCGGGTTATTTTGACAAATTGATTACAAGTGTCAACTGGATTGAGTTTAAATTGTTTTTTGCCATTAAAAAACCTAGAGTTAACTTCAGTCCGTGACTAAAAATGTACTAAATATGACGTCATGGAAACAGATACCACAAATGGTATTTTATAGATGGATGTAGAAAATAGTATCTTATGTATCAAGTTTTATAAGCGCAATTTTAGTCACGGGTTTAATTAATCACGAGCGTAGCGTAGCGAGTGATTTATAAAACGAGTTTCATACTATACTTTTTCTACGACCACAAATAATCAAAATAATACAAATTATTGATGCATTGATGACAAGTGTCAACCATCTTGATTAAATTTCACTGAATTTTTGCATTTTGAAAAATCTAGAGCTAACTCACCCCGTGAATAAAGTGCCCGTTACTAAGTTCAACCTGTGACTAAAGTGCACGAAGCCACAACTTGTCAAGGTGTGTTTGAAAGGTCACTTAGTGCCATAGAAACCTATGCGATAAACGGAATTTTAAACACTCGATTAGAAAAAAGTATATATTTAAAACTTAATTTGAAACACAATTATATAAAAGTATGGGAACGCTAGTCGTGTGGTGCCCATATCTTTTGCTACACTTTCTGTTTTGTTCCGTGTATTTCTATTATATTTACGTTCCTATTTTTAATCTCAACGGATTTTTTTTGCAGTTATGCATGTCATTTTGTCATTGAAACAAACAAAAAATCGCGTTGAATGTAAAAACGCCTCATTATATTCTTTTCACTGACGCCTGATAAAATATACACGCTAAATGCAATTTATTTAATTGCCCCAATTTTATCCTGGCATGTCGTACTTACATGTTCAAATTAACTTTACAGCGTGTTTTCTTGGAATACCCGCAGATTATTTGTTTATACTGTCCCTTATTGAGAGAGCAAAATCTTTCATGAAATAAAAATTCCAGTCAGCAATTACCTTGTTAAGTTTAATTATTTCAAAGTGATCGTTTACTGGCTTTAATTGAACTTTTTCTTAAGGGAAAACCATTAAATTAAATTAATAAAAGTGGTTTTAATATTAAAAAGGAAAGAAACCGAACAAGATGACTGTAAAGTAAAAAAAAAAAATTGTAAAATATTTATTTTACAAAAGTACTGATAGTAAATAATTACAAAATGTATTAGTCACAACTTTTTAATTTTTTGACAGTCACTGATAATTTGTCAACTGTCAAATTGAATGTAAGCAGCCGTGATGAATGTATTCGTAATTGTATAGAATATGCAACACAATATACACCACGGCGGTTGTTATTGTTTTTCTTTCTCTTTGTAATGAAATTTTGTATCTGTCTATTATTTTTCAGCACGGGGATGTAATGTGTTTGATTCCTTTGGGTCATTATAACTAAGGTTACGTCTTCGATAGTAATTCAGTTATGTTCTCTTTATATAGTGAAGGGCGGAAAAACATATTTAAAAACATATGTTTTGCCACCGCGAAACGAATCAATGACGCGTTTCGAGCTACTTCACTCTCTTCGGTACGATTTCGCAAGAACATTTCATGTAATTATCATATATATACGAAGTATTGGTATTGATGTGTGTGTGAGAGATTCCTCAATTTGGAATATCTTATATACCCACACATGTGTCAAAAAAGTGCCACTTTTGTTCCAAATCAGGAAATATCTCAAAGACACATCTTTACCAACATTTTGTGTATATACGTTAATTATATCAAATGCCACTGCGAAATCATACAATATTCTGAAGAGAATCATGCAACTCGAAAGATGTCCTTGATTCGGTTTGAGGTGGCAAAATATTGTTCATGTTCATTTTACTACAGTTAGTTGTATGTCGAAAAATCTCTGCTTCTGGAGATAAATTATTACTTTGTCATTTATACATATCTTTAGAATAAAAGTAGAAATTAATCATATGTGTGTGTGTAATTAAGTAAATTGAATTTAGCACCACTTATTCTTCGGTTGTAGGGCATTGCTCGCAATATATCGACGGTATTTTTCCAAAAAGGCGATTGCACCATTTCGTTGTTTTGAGAAAATTGGAGAAAACTGTTCTGGAAATATATGGGTGACCAAATTGAAAAAAATTGTACTCAAACCTTTCACATTAATAATCAAATGAATAAGTAATCAAAAAATACAAAATTAAATGTACTGTTAGTTTAAAATTTAAATTTTTGTGGATATTTGCCCCTTTTCCAGATTAGTGCTGTTAGATGTGGTGCATTGACCCCAAGTTCGCCCTTTGGTTAAGTGTTAGATTCATTCGCCCAAACCTCTAATTAAGAGTTGGTGAGAACTTTTAATGATTAATTACAATAAAATCATAATAAATAGTTCTAAAACATTTCAGCAAAAAAGTCAAATAAGAAAGAAAAAATGTTTGTAAAAAAATATGAAAATACAAATGAAATTAAAGTAACAACAAACTACAATAATACTCAAAAAATTAATAATTGGGTGCAGTCTTCGTCCTCTTCATCGGTCTCTAAGAGCCTATCTTCCACGATTGGTCTAAATAACATAAGATAGAGATGCAGTTTGTTATATTATTCTTTGTACCATTAGGAATTCTGTCTAATTATGGAAAAAAAAGAGTTTTGTAACTGAAAGATATAATATTAAAAAAACACTTACAGCGACTGATTCTGTAATCTGATAGTTTGTTTCACTGTTATTCAAGAGAAAAGAAGTACCTGTACTTATGTCAGTTACATCGGATTTCTCAATCCTACTCTATATAACGTCCAAATTATCTAATGCCATATAACATTTAACCAGCAATGGTACACCAGTTGAAACACTACTTGTTGGTTTATTAATATTACGAGCCAATTTTAGTATTCGCTCTGTCCGACTATACATAATTAACAATTTTTTCGTACCGTATCAAAACTATTTTTAGGTTATGCTGCCTATAGTAAAGCAATGCGCGTTCGCCCTTTAGGCGTTTTAGCTTTGTTACATTCGTCCTTTTGAACGGATTCTTCTGAACACATTTGCTCAAAGGAAAAATGTATTTTTGATTACCAACACCTTATGTTCCATCAAATATCTTCATCCTTTTGCCAACATCATCTTACAGTAGGTACTTATTTTTTGGTACATAAAGCTCTAAATCGAAAAATGGGCGCGTTCGCCCTTTTGGCAAAATACCATCTATATGTCAGTGTCATAATCTTTCTAATATATGACCCAACCTATACGCTGCGATCTACTATCTGAGCCTGGAAAACTTTCTTGCACCTCTACTTTTTCCATCGATAAACTACGCTATAACTACCAAAATATTGTCAGTTGGTAAAAAAGTTTCAGATAAAAGACGTAGATAACCAAATTATTTATAAGTGTGATAACACTGGTCAACACAATTCTTGTTTCCTTTATTTTTTTTTTCTGTTATTGGGTATTTCTATGGCCCTTACTATGAAAAAAATACTGTGAGATTGCTAACAGCTTTACTTTTTGAAATATACAGTTTTATTATTTTGTTAAAAAAATACAAAAAATTTCTATGTTAACAAAATTTCTATCGAACACTATCAAACGATCTTTTATAAGATTTTCTTGAATGAACGACTTTAGGTAGATCTCGTTGAAACTCCAGCAGTAGTCTGCCATCATATGTGAGTCCCACCTTCCCTGATAACGCTCTTCCATTGTCCGAAGATCCTGATGAAATCTTTCACCTTGCTCCTCACTAAAATCAGCCAGACTTTTTGGAAATCGGTCTAAATGCGAGTGCAGGAAGTGGATTTTTATGCTCATGTAGCACCCTAGCTGTTGAAAATTCGATAGCATGCACTCAACAAGCTCGACATGATCGTCAGATTTCTTATTACCTAGGACCTAGGAAATTACTCATAACCAAAACAAATGAATTCCAACCTTTGGATTCGACTTCAGTCATTGATTTGATAAAATTAGGATCATTCACGAGTTGCCTAATCTGTGGCCCATCAAAAATACAAGCTTTCAATTTTTCTGTACTTAATCCTGGAAACTTGCATGAAAGAAAATTGAAACATTCGCCACTTTTGTCAAGCGCCTTCACAAACTGTTTCATTATGCCGAGTTTAATATGAAGTGGTGGAAATATAATGCGGTCTCGGCTGACTAAAGGCACGTGTATGACATTTTTTGTACCAACTTTTAGGCATTCTCGCACTGGCCAAACTTTTTGTGACCAATGATGTGGTTTGTCACGACTGTCCCAGAGACACATGAAACAAGGGAACTTTGTGTACCCCCCTTGTTGACCTAAAAGAAAGTTAACCATTTTCAGATCAACACAAACCACCCAGTTGTGTTCTTGATACTTAATTTTTTCCATAACACTCTTTAAACTTTGCTGCTGTCTATGAAAAGACGCCAATCACTAGGTTGGTACTTTTTTAAACCCAATTGTTGCAAAATACCACCAACATCGTTACAAAAGACTAAAAAGCCTTCTCTTGAGCAAAATACGGTAACAGGTTTTTTTCTCGGGTACGATAAAATGTGATGTTGGTTTCCGGAGTAAGCAATTTTTTTTTCTTTTAAACGAGATGCTAAAATTTGAGAAGCTTCTTTCGGTAAGTTCAGATCTCTTACTAAGTCATTTAGTTCTTTCTGATTAAATCGTTCAGGTTCTGAAAAGCTAAATTTGTATTCTGGATCAGAGTCTTCACTTGATGTATTTCGTTCGGGTTCACAGAGATTTGGATCATCAGCAGATTTAGATGTACTGGGTTGCACCTCTCGTGATTTTAATAAAGGTCGTTGAGCAGAAGATAAGTTAGGATATGACCATTTACGTCGATTTCCAGGGTTAATTCCGTTTATTTTCACAGCGCAGAAGTAGCAGTCGTCATGATGGTTTTGAGGTTCTCGCCAAATCATGGGTGTTACGAACATTATAGCATCTCTTTTTCCACTGGACCATAACCGTAGACATATACCACACATTTCTGGCATACAATATGAAGAACCCATGGCTTGTCCTGAGTACACAATTTTATTTTAAAGTATTGATGATACGCAGTTTTCACAAAATCCGATATAGGTTTTCAAATATGTATATATTCACCATAAATATAGCAAAAACAATCTGGATTAAGCACACAACATCTTCTTGAGGAAGCCATATCTAAAACAACAACAAAATATATTTTAGTGTCCAATAAAAAACCAAAATCTAAGTAAAAATAGTAAATGAGGGTAGTTAACTATAATTGAAAAACAAAAGCTGGGAAAAATTGTAGCCGTATTTAAAAAGTACGCGTCAATTTGAGATAGAAACAAACAAAAAATCACAGGAAGCAAACAATGTTTTGTTGTTGTTGACCTGTGTAATAGGTAAGATTACAAAAAAGTTAACTATTACAGAGATAGACGCGAAAAAAAGACGAAAGTAGGGAAGTTTGGGTATTTCTAACGAAATAAAAAAATATTTATGCTAGAAAACAATATTTCGATTAAAAAAGTTAAGTAATTCAGTTTATAAGAGAAAAGGTTTCTATAGTTTTTTGTGTAAACCGAACCGTTCCCGAGATACAGAATTAAACGCGTTACTCACGATAGCGGCGCCACTGACCCTCAAATTTAGAATTATGCTCAGAATACACCTCGTTAACATATTACACTATCGAGAAAATTGCGCTATTTTTTGCAGATTGATTCACACTTTGACTGGACTATCGTGGGGATATTAAGCTATATTCTACTTAAAATTACGTAAACCATGATGTGCTTCTGACGATATCGTCTTTAAAATATTCAAATAAGTAACGTCATCGTCCTCTTTTTTTTCTCTCTCAAAAAATTCCCATAATGTTGAACCTTGGAAATGTTTAAATATTTGCGTACATAAATAAATAAAATACAATATACACGCGCGCTTATATTAATCAACATTTTGACGAAAACACGTACACTGACGTAGTGTGTAAATTTGAAGGTCGACGAACAAAAGCAAAAATTTCAATAGAAAAAAAAAGGGAAACCAAAGAAAACGAAACCGGAACAATCGAGGATTGAAAAAAGAGACCGGTGGTCACCTTTCTGTACCAGTTTTTCCCATTTCTCGTGCGTATTGGGGATCCATTCATACAAACATATATATCGTTACGAGAACCGGAATTTAATAAAGTGCGTTCTTGAACTTGAGGAACGCTGGCTGCTTGATCCTCGCAATCGTCTACAACATCGTCGTCGTGTCGTCAAAAGAAACGTAACGCGACACGACATTCGTTTGGACATACGATAGAACGGAGGAACGAGATCCGTCCGATGAAAGAAAATCTGTGAGGTCAATTGGAAGGAGTGGATTTGACGGCGTGGGCAGCCACAGAAAGATCGTGACATTATATCGGGGCCCACGCTTGTAATATGTACAGTAGGGTGGAGTGAAAAATTTTTTTTTTCATATTCGTTTCGGAATACCTGTAAAAAGTTGCTGTTATTGTTCACAAATATACATACAAAATTTTATTTGGCACATGATAAATTTAGAGGTGCCCCCAACATCATGAACTTTAGAGAAATTCGCAAAATTTTGTCAAAAAACACCAACGTCTAATATTGTCAAATTAACGCTAAATCATATTCTGTGTGTTCCGTTTCGTTGGCAACTGTTTAACCTTGAATAGTGCGTGGATAGGTGGGGTGGGGGCGGGGGTGTTGAGGCGGGAGAGATGATTTCACTGCACTTGTCAAACGTTGTTCGAACGCCATTGTGCGCGTGTATTATTGTTATTTTACTTGTGAGAAACATTAATTTTAACCACTGCTGTCAAGAAAATAAGACTGTATGTAAGTAATATTTTTAATTTCCTGTTCACAGATTGTCGATGACACACTATTTTCGATATAATTTATACCTATTTTTTCTCTTTATTACAGTCAAATGTCGCGAGTCAAAACACGAAAAGAGACATGTTGTCCTGTGTTTGGTTTACCGGAGAAGTTACCAGTGTCTCAATTACCAACTTATAATGCTGTTATGAAAAATTACTTATATATTAAATATGAATTAAAGCCTGACAAAACAACAAAAGAGCCGACAGTTCATGATATATCCCAAAGATTGGCTACGGAAATTTTAGATATCTGGCGAAAAGCGTCGCTTCCTACTGTCAGCTTTAAGAGAGTACTACAACTTATTCGATCTTACCATGACAAATATAGAAGCTTACTAAAACCTTATCAAAGCCGTCAAACGAACAAGAAATATCAAGAGAAAATAAATGAATTTGTTACTGAGTCCCAACGGTTATTTGATATTTGCAGTTGCAAATGCAAAGTAATCTCAGAGTGCAATTGCTCAAAAGACAGTCGTGTTCCCAAGGAAGAAGTATGTTTTTTACTTGATCAAAGAACTACAAGAAAAATGATGATAGGCGGTGTAGATTTGGTTGCGACTGTAAAAAATATGAAAAAATTAAAAAGACAAGAAAAAGAATTACTGCGTAAAAAAGAGATAATGGATCCTAACCAACCGTCTTGTTCTCGTTCTTTGCCTGATGACTTAACAACCGAAAGCACCAGCTCAAGCAATAACAGCGTAGCTTCTAGTCCTTATCAATCGCCAAAACAAGTAGCTGCTCCGCCACTTAAGAAAAAGAGATTAAATTTACCATCATTAGCTCTCGCCTGCGATCGTACTGGAGTCTCTGACAGAGCAGCTGCTATTATAGCTTCTTCTGTGTTAAAAGATGTTGGTATTATTACATCAAAGGATCCAAGTGCTGTCATTGATCGTTCAAAGTTGCGCCGAGAAAGAACGAAAGTCAGATCAGCATTACACGATGCAGATCGCAATAAAAATATACGCGGAATTTATTTTGATGGCAGAAAAGATAAGACTTTGGTTAGTATTCAGAAGGAAGGCAAATTTTATAGAAAAAGAGTAACAGAAGACCATTATGTGATTGTATCAGAGCCAGGAAGTGATTATTTCGGGCATGTTACGTGTGAGTTGGGAACTGCTAAAGGTATTGAAAGTACCATAATAAATCATTTGAGAACAAAATCGGTGGAATTGGATGAAATAGTTGTTATTGGTTGCGATGGTACAGTCGTGAATACAGGTTTCAACGGAGGTGTTATTCGTTTTATGGAAGAAGAACTTAACAAACCATTACAATGGTTTGTCTGCCAGTTACATTCGAATGAGTTACCATTGCGACATCTTTTATTGCATCTGGATGGAAAAACTACAGGGCCTAAATGCTTTTCAGGCCCTATTGGATCTGAATTACAAAAATGTGAATCAATGCCACTTGTTCAATTTACCACCATTCCCTGCATATTACCTGAAGTCGCTAGAAATGACTTGAGCACCGACCAAAAATATCTTTACGATGTGATGACAGCTATCAGCACTGGCATTTTTTCTCCTGATCTAGCTAATATTACACCTGGACCACTTAACCATTCTAGATGGCTTACTACAGCAAATAGAATCTTAAGATTATATGCTACTAAAACAGACCCCGAAGAAAATTTAGTGATATTAGCCACTTTCGTTATGAGAGTTTATGGTCCAATGTGGTTCACAATAAAATGTTATCCTTCATGTATAAACGGAGCTAAGCACCTGTGGCAAACAATTACCCTAACTCGATATTTGAATGCGCCTTTGAAGAAAATCCTTGATAAGGTAATCCAAAGAAATGGATATTTTGGTCATCCAGAAAATATTCTTATTGCTATGCTTGGAGACGACAGAGAAATCATACGTAAACTAGCATATCAGCGAATTTTAAAAGCAAGAGCAGGGAATACTCTAGGGCTTCGAACGTTTAAAGTGCCTGCTTTAAATTTCGATGCTCAAGATTATACCGACTTAATTACGTGGCAAGAATGTAAGATAACTGAACCACCTCTGACTTCCAATTTATCTGATGAAGCCTTGAAAGAGATTGTCGAAAACGGTTTGACTACATGTCAGAATATTAAAGATTTTCCGTGCCATACCCAAGCTGTAGAGCGCTGTATCAAATTAGTGACCGAAGCTTCAAGTGCAGTTTGTGGAGAAAAAAAACGAGACGGTTTCATAAGGGCAAGACTATTATCACGGCAGCAAATGCCTAAATTTGAAACAAAAAAACAATTTAATACCAAATAATCTACTAATTTCTGGTTTTGTTCATTCCTTGATAATATATATTTTTTAATTTTTCTTGATTAAAAATATTAGTACTCCTAACCAGGCTCTTAATCAACGTATCACAATGTAGTTTTTTTTTTATGAGGGACATGAAATCTATAAAAATACTATCATTCAAAATTAGATCAATGTTTTTAAAAATTTAGTATTTTTCTAATTTTCAATTGGGTTGGGGCACCTCATAACATCAAGACAAGTAAACAATCTTTTGTATGCTGAATTTACTCATTAAAAGGCAACTTTGTATTGCTATTCCAATAAAAAAAATTAGAATTTTTTTTTTTCATACATTATCACTCCACCCTAATGTACAGGTATCTACTTGGTTTGGCCTGGCTCGTATCTGTAAATGATCGCGCAATTAGCAAAAATAAAAACGTACATGTATACCTTGTGGTGAGGTTGATGAAGATAATCATAAATGATTTAGAATGCAGATGGTTAATGAACCTCAACAGGAAGTGAGTATATTGAAACTCAGAAAATAATTGTTAAATGTTCTTCATGTTGATATATAAGTATTTTGTATTTACGATTCTTTGTTAAACTCATGTTCAACTATTTTTTTAAACAGAAGTGGCTTTTACAACTAAATATAGAATACACTATGAAATTTAATGGTTGTAAAATATAATATATTAAGATAATAAGACATTGACTAATATTTGACAGATAACTTTTATAATAGTATATTATGACACTAGTGCATAATCAAGCTTTTAAAGCACGAGTAACGAGTTTAAAGCCACGACGCGAAGCGGAGTGGCTTTAACGTTTCGAGTGCTTTAAAAGCTAATTATGCACTGTGTCATACGATATTTTTTAGTATAAATGCAACAATAATTTTAATTAGAAGAAATCAAATCAATAATTTCAATACATATTATCGAGTGACTTGTCATTTGACATTTCCTGACATTTCAATGGACTATTAAACGCTTGGGATTGGCTGTTACCAAGCAACCTTTATACGCACGCCGTGCGATAAAGGCCCGATTATGCACGCTTATGGGTGTGTTTTGATTGGTTTATGATGCATGCATACTAAAAATAATTTTTTAGTATGCATGCATCATAAACCAATGAAAACACACCCATAAGCGTGCATAATCGGGCCTTTATCGCACGGCGTGCGTATAAAGGTTGCTTGGTAACAGCCAATCCCAAGCGTTTAATAGTCCATTGAAATGTCAGGAAATGTCAAATGACAAGTCACTCGATAATATGTATTGAAATTATTGATTTGATTTCTTCTAATTAAAATTATTGTTGCATTTATACTAAAAAATATCGTATGACACAGTGCATAATTAGCTTTTAAAGCACTCGAAACGTTAAAGCCACTCCGCTTCGCGTCGTGGCTTTAAACTCGTTACTCGTGCTTTAAAAGCTTGATTATGCACTAGTGTCATAATATACTATTGTATTAATTTTACTTAAATTATATAAACCAAAAGAATTTCTAGGCTTTTGGTAAAACATGAACACAGAACTGATTTATGGGCGAGTTTTTCCAACACCAATGTAAATAATCAGTTATCTAATCATTGATTAGCACAGTCAATTTTCATTGCGAAAAAATATGCCACTATAGTAGAATTACTGAACAGATGCAGTAACAACGTTGCATTGACGTAATAGCTTTAAAAGGCAAATTCACAACGCTTAACGCATAGCCTTAACCATAAATGTTTTGACATTAGACGTTATAAACAAATAGTTACTTCTAACCCCATATTTCGATGCAAGGATTCTACACATTCTCCTATATAAATGTAATTATAATAGACGAAAATTAATGCAATGTACGTAATATAAGCTCTGTTTAAGCAACTAGTTACTAATAATTTTCATTACTTCAGATTATTTTACGTATCGGTATAGGTAATCAGAATGAAAATGAAATGAAAATAAAATACAAGAGTCGTCCTCTCTTTAGGTTTATATGAACAAGAAATGTTGTGATATGATAATTTGTTTGACGTTTGGAATATGACATAAACAACTTTGTTTAATATTCTGTATATAATTGCATTTGTATAATAATTTATTAAAAGCAAGCTCAAAGAATAATTTTCTTCTAAATAAATGCACATTTAATGAATATAAAGTTGTAATTTAATTTTTATTTTTTGTCCAATTCGCTTGTAAATTGGGGAAATGGGAAGAAATAAAGAAAACGACAGGTTCGGAAATTATTAATGCAATATATACACTATCAGGATAAAGTATATTTTAAGTTTCCATGATTACTTACATGATACAAAGAAAATGTGTTTATTCATTCATCAATAGATGAGTTTACATATGAAAAATAAAGTATAAGAAAGCAGTGATTTACAAAAAGAGCATATTAAATGAAACAACATCAAATCAGTCTCACTATTAATTAGTCGTCACTAGAAGATGATGTGTGGAATCATCACCTGTTATAATTAATGAGTCTTCTTGACAATCTATTAAATTATCAAGTTCCCACATTTTGTTTTCCACATTTACCACATGTTTAATTGCGTTTTTCCAATTTTCACATGAAATATTGAACACACCTTGTTGAAATAATTGCTTTACATCTTCCAGTTTGAATGTTACATTGTGCCTAGCAACATACATACCCCATTACTTGTGCCCATATCAACTCTATCGGATTTAATTCACAATGGTATAGAGGTAGCCGCAATACCTTTCTATTTGATGCTTCAATTATTTCATCTACAGCATATTTCGCAAGGCTGGTCACATTTTCTTTAACTAATGCTATTAATTTTGCCTTCACCATGTCATCTGCATATGGTATGTTTTGATTTACAAGCCATTGTTGAATTTCATCTTTGCGGTTGTTTGCTTGTAGGTGGTTCATTTATTTTGGGACTGTGATGTGGTGCGTTATCCAAAACAATCACTGCGTTTTCTCTCAAATTGGGCAGAATATGTTGAAGCCACTCTTAAAATCGTCTCTTTCATTTATCACCATAAGAATTTTCTGTACAGTTGGAGGTTCGTTTTTTAAAAAAAAAAGGAATGAATAATTCCTCGAATGCTATTCCGCATTACATCATCAACGTTGTCCAGTACGGCCTCTTTCCTATGGTATTTCTTTGGCGATTGAAATTTATGCTCAGCACTATATTCTTGCAAAACCTTGTAAACACTACGTTCTGATATTCCTGAATATAAATCACCAAAATGAGGGCCCCATCTTAGGAGGTGAATTCTCCATAATCTTACATAAATGATAAACACAAATCTGGGAATTCCCACTGTACGGAAATGCTCATGGATAAATGGTTTTATATATTTTTTACGGTGCAGTTTAGAAATAAATTGTTAAATATGAACAAATATGCAATTTTATATGAAATATGCTCAAAGAAGTATTTATATGCAAGATATCAAAACAAAAGGATCCGCAAATGCTTTCTTTTTACGTGATCCATATAGATTTGCAAGAAATTTGGTAAACATCTCATAAATAAAAAATATGCATTTTCATATAATCTTAGCTTTAGTAATAATAATAATAAAAGGTAATAGTGAACTCTTTTAATTTCGGCATGCGGTTTGAACATAAATATTACGCCATGAGAGTTCATATTACTTCGATGCAATGGTGATTTACACTATAATTTTTTTTTAATTTTGTTTTTTGAAAAAGAAGCGTCGTATAACTCAGCAGAGATTTAGAGAAGAAGCAGCTTAGAAAGGTGGATTATTTCTATAATTATATCCGTTGTAAACGAAAAGAAAATCATTTACATAAATTATATAAGAAACAAAATTTATTAATAATTTAAACAATTTTCAATTACAGTCGTACTCGTATTAAAGGGATTCTACTATTCACTTCGTTAGTTTAGTCATGAAACTATTACATTAGTTACTTTTATAATCCTATTTTGAATGAGAAAATGATACATGACGGTCTTTTAAGCCTTGAGCTTAAAACTAAATAGAAAGGTGTCGATTCATTGTTACATTCAATGACAGACAGTCATAATTACTTGCAATATTTTTGTTCTTAACGCAGCATTTACGTTTTAATTGCGGATGCATGATTAGTTACAGACAGTCAGAAACAACTATTGCCAACCGCACTTTCAGTTATTGGCAACGATAGCTATTGTCTGTGAATTAGAATAATTAATATACTTATTCAATCCTCGCAATTTGATGAATGAATAATATTTATAGTATTGACGTAAAATATTGCTATTAATCTACACTATTTGCAACTGTGAAAGCCCTACCTTTAAAATATTCCGAGAACTCAATGAAATTTATGCAAGATTGGAACAATAAAGAATTACAATATGGGCTGGGGTAGTTTGCTTTTTTTTTTATTAACAAATTAACTACTTCATTCAATTGTATACATAATAATACAATGTAAGGATTACATTTCAGTTTTAGAGTTTAATCGGTGGCATAATCAACTAACAAGTTTGTATTATATTTGTAAAGAAAATTTATATATTGCATAATATATGCAATAGTAACCATACACTATCTGTCAAATTAGAAAAATTAAATTAAAATTTAATTAAACAAATGTGAAATTCAGTACTAGTTTAGAATTAAGTAAGTGTAGAAACCGGTGGCGTAGATAAGGCGCCCGCAGGCAGGGGGGGGGGCAAAAATTCAGGGCCTCGCACTAGTAATGAAATTTACAAAATTATTTCTGTTTTATCCTTGATGTATAAAAAATTAGATATAGTTCTGGAAAAAAATGAAATCGATTGCAATCACGAGGATTCAACATATTTTAATACCGACAGAGCCTATTTTCGGAATCACTTTCCGAATTAAAAAGAAAAATTATTACTACAGGGCCAAATAAGCCTATGGGATCGTTTCCAAGGAATAAAGACGACATCTAAAAGTTCATTTGTCAAGCACTAATATTCGAAACAAATACTTAAGCCCTGATATTCAAAATGAAATAATTGTACATTTGGCTAAAACCGTTTTAAAAAAATTAACGAAAAATATTAATAAAGCTCCTTTCCCCCCCTTATAATTGATACAACGCAAGACATATCCAAGAAGGACCGACTAAGTCTCGTTATAAGGTATACAAGTATGAAGAAAAATTCAAATAAACAAGACACTCTAGAAATAAAGGAATCATTTATTGGATTTATAAAGCTAACCGAACAAGATTCACAGAGTTTAGAATCTGTTGTTCTAAGTACTTTAGAAAATTTTCAAATTAAAATAGAAAATTGTCGAGGGCAAGGATACGACGGGGCTGCTAATATGTTTGTAAAATATAATGGTTTTACAAGCCAGAATTAAGAATCGAGTTGCTACAGCTGATTATATTCATTGTTCAGCTCATAATTTGAACCTAGTCTTAAATGATTCTGTCAAAAACATCATTAAACTAAAGAGTTTTTATGATCTTTTGCAAAGCATTTATGTGTTTTTTAGTGAAAGCTTGCCATGCTGGCAAGTCCTTCATCAAGCTGCACCACATGGAAGTAAAATTAAGTACACACTGAAAAAGCTGTGCGTAACAAGATGGTCTTCTAGATTTGAATGCTTACTGTCAATAAAATATAATTATCAGTCTGTAATGCAATGTTTGTCAAATTTTATCCTGGTGTGCAAAAAGCAAAATGACAGAAATGAAGCAAGGTCTCTGCAAAATAAAATGGATAATTATGAGTTTATCTATTGCTAGTTTTCCAGAGTAACATCCTTGAAACTGTTAACTTAATTTCAAAGAAACTTCAGAGCCCTTCATGTGATTTAGAAGAGACGTGCAAATTGCTCAATAATGGTCAAGAAAACTTGACAGAACTGCGACAAAGTTTTGATAAATTAGAAGAAGAACCTAAGAATCTAGCAGAATCTTGGAATATTCAGCCTATGATAAAATATAAACGCCAGAAGATAATTAAAAAGTTTTTTGATGAATGTGAAAACGACTGTGTAATTCCTATAAAAAAATTTCAAGTAGAAGTTTTTAATGCGTCACTTGATATTATTATCAACCAATTATCTAAAAGATTTTACTCCATAAATGAAGTTGTAAACCTTTTCTCGTTACTTAATCCCTCAAAATTTGCCGTTGATTTGGAAGAGTTAGTTGAAAATTTCCTACTATTGAAAAAAAGACGTTTCGGCATATTTTGTCTTCTAATTAGCTTTTTTTGTGTTTTCAAATGTATTATTATAAAATAAATAACTAAATATAATTTAGATTTTTTTATTATAAAATAAATTTATTATAATTACTCCGATATTCACATTCTATGCTACTATCTCTAAACAAGTATTTTGGACGGGCCCCCTAAAAATTTTGCTGGGGGGCCTAAATTTTTTATCTACGCCACTGGTAGAAACAATTATAAATACAAGCAAAGGCGGTATTTTGGTTAGTTGCGGTGACACTACTTCCAAAGAAAAATTAAAAAATCAAATGAAAACAGAATTGGGAAATAAATATGGAGTGTTAGATCCTAAGCTTAAAGATCCACAGATTATTATAGTAGGAGTGGAAAAAGAATATATTGACATGTAGATGGAGGGTATTATGTGCACAATTGTTAATCAGATATGACATAGAAATACTAGGTAGTGAAATAGAGAAAAGAAGTAAAGATAAATCGGAAGTATCTCAGCAAACGCAAAATGAACTATGGTAACATAATAATTGATGTAAAATCGAATATATTTGGAAAAATACTACAGAAAGAAAAAATTAATGTTGGATTGCCATGATTTCTCCACATACTTTTATTGACTCCTTGCAGAATTTTGTTCAACACATTCATTACTGTCAAGAAGTTAAAGGAGAGCATTTCGAGAATATTTTGTAATATAAAATATTTATACAATTTAAACATTATTTTTATTGTTCTTAGAATGGATACGAAATCAATTTTAATAAAATGCGTTATTTTTATTATTTTTGGTTGAAGTGAGGTTGTCAAGCAGTTGTCGACAGATTAGAAACATCATTTCAAAAGCTAATTTAATTTAACTTTTCTTCAAAATTGAATTATTAAAAAAGATATTTCTGTTTTTATGCAAATTAGGGCAGGCATGTGTTACATCACTGAATAGAGAGAGAAAACGCTCTTTTCAAAATGTTACATTTGACCTCCCGTGCTATTTAAAAAACATCAAGTTAGCGTTGTATTTCCAAAACAAATGACGGTGTAAAAATGAAGAAAATCTCAAATGATGGAGTCAAAATCCTTCTAATACTGTGCCAAATTTTAGCGAATTTCCAATAAACCGTTTTCAAAATATTTAGCTGTATGCATACTTCTTTCCCACACTGTGTAACGCTATTGCAGTATATTGAAAGTGGTTAAAGTCTTTCTAATTATTTAACAATACTCACTATCTTCCATGGTGCATATTTATTTACGAAGTTGTGTTATCTATAACACAGATGCAATAAGTATTTTGACGAGAAAATTCAAATCGTAATCGTGCTTTGTTTTCTTTATAAACATAAACATGGACCTGTCATAACTGGATATAAATTATAATGAGAGACTACAGCTTTTTCACGGTCTGCATGTATTCCGGATATGTCATGTATGGAATATGATCGTGCACCACCTATCTGCATAACCCTTTCTCACATCCGGACACTAAATTTAACTCGGCAAAGTGTCCCCCGTAGAGGTAATTTGCAGCTTGATAAATCTACGAATGGCCGTATAACGAATGTAGTTGAAAATAGGTACTACCTAAGTGCATCCGTTGGAGACTGTGGAATGTCTAATTTTTCTTTGCTTTTTTTAAGCATTTTTTATAGTTTGGTTTCTACGTATTTTAAAGTTTAATATTTCCATCTACAACATTTTAGGACACTATTAATTATGCTTGAGGTGATTTAATTTTATTGGGAGAGCCTATTTTAAATTATAAAATCGAGTATAGTCATTAAAAAATTGCATAAAACCGTAATTTTTTGTAGTCGCAAATCAATAATGTTATTAAAATCGTTTGAGATTTTCGCATTTACATATACCTAAGTAGATAATTAATGAAATTTTCATAATATTCTTTAAAATCTTTTGAAATTAAAATTAGTAGTTCTGTTTTAGTCTAATAGTTAATATTGGCTTGCGCCACACCGATTCCACTACTAAGTCACAAGGGCCAAGACTTAGCTAGCCCATCATAGTAACATACTGCACCGAGGAAGAGTGATATCAGTACGGGAAACAACCAAGAATTGGAAATTCCAAATTTATAGTTTTGGAGCGACAAGTACATTATTTGATTTGAAGTTACGTGTCTTTTGTGAGGATTTGTACAAGTATGGAAAAGAAACGACAGATAGATAATGAGTGCAAACCATTTAACGGGGATATCAAAATTTGGTGATTGAGGAAAGTAATAAGGCAATGTGTATAATATGTAATGAAATAATATCAGTCCTCAAAGAATACAATATAAAACGTCATTATGAGATTAAATATTTTCAGAAACACTACTAATTTACAGGAAGTCTATGGTTAGAATCATATAAATCTTTAGAAAACAGGTTGAAATTTCAAATACGAGGTGTGGCAATTATATAACGAGACTGATGTGAAAAATGTGATTTATTGCAAACAAAGTTACAATACACTTTTTTGCACGACCCTTGCATAATAGGCACGTTCACTCCCTTAAATGAGGGAGTGAAGTGACTCTTTTGCTCCCTTGGTATAAAAAACATAGCCAACTCAATTTATGAATTTAATCGTTTATTTAATATTAATATTGACATTAATGTTAGTACCACCATTAATAGTGAACAAAGATGTTAATGGACTAATCACACGTTGCTTAAAGCCGCTAGAATTGGACAGTCGATTTTCTTTTACATTAATATCCACTTGATTTGACCCACTGGAAGTTGACGGTCGATTTTCCTTTTCCGAGTCTTTTCCGATTAGAATTTTTTCGGAAATCAAATTCTTATTAACTAATGAATTTTCAATATATCCCTCTGCGACAGTATCAGATTTCCATCCGCCATGACGTTTTATAACTCCAATTTCAACACCTGAATCGGCCAGAAAAGATGTTGATGAGCGCCGAAAGCAGTGGCCGGTGTAGGAAGATGGATTGGGTAAATTGAGGTATGAAGCTATTTGCTTAGGCAATCCTCCAAAAGTATTCTTACCTACGGGTTGTGTGGAACATTTGTTATTTCTGTAACATACAAAAAACCGTCTATGATCTGTGTTTTCTTTCCGCAGAACCATATATTTTTTACAAATAACAACAAAATCAATTGCACAGTTTTCTTTGGAGACTATCGTAAATGCTCTATTTACATGATTTTTGGTATTGTTTACAGATACCAAAATAGTTGATCCCAAGTCTTGGACATCATCTACTGTCAATTTTACCAGTTCATCCGATCTTAAAGCCCCAGCAATTCCCATAATCATTGCTACCTGAAATCATAGTGTATAATTATCTTAAATTAGAAACATTAACTTTTTTAGTTTACCTTAACCATCAAGTACTTTTCTTCTGGAGCGTCTATTAGAAATTGATGAACTTGCTCCTTAGTAAGAATTTTTGATTTTTTTGCCTGGTATCCAGTATTTTGTCTTTTAAGGAATACTACTAATCGTGAGTACTTGCTGATGTCGACATTATTTTTCACGCTAAGAGTAGCTTTTATCATTGAATAATGTGACCACAGTGTTGAAGCCTTAAAATGCTTCGCCTTTTCGGCAAAATATACCAGGAGCACACTCTCGCTATGAATTTCATCTACTTCTTTTACCAGACACCAATCACAAAATTCCTTGAAGCACTTTTCGTAGATCTTCCTAGATTTTTCTGGCAATAAATTCACAACTATTTTTGAAGCCGTTTCTTCAATAGTTTCGTCACACATTTTTCCAATGCTTATTTAACGAAGCGAAGAAAATACGGGCAGTTTCTCGATATTCACAAAAAACCAATATGGCTACCCTTATTTATCGGTCGTCAAGGGTTTCCATCAGAACCAGCATGATTTTTGCGTTCGACAACTGGAAACGTCATGTTGACAATTTTTAAAAAAAGTTAGATTTCTTCAATTAAAATCGTTTGGGTCGTGCAAAAAATAGTATATACACCTCGGGAGTGAATGAATTTCTCCTCGGTGCTTTGTAGAGCCCTCGGGCTTCGCCCTCGGGCTACAAACTGCACCTCGGAAAAAAACATCATTTCACTCCCTAGGTGTATAATATACTATTATCCCCTTCAACATACTCCCCTCCCCTATCTATACACCGTTGTATACGTGCCTTCCATTGTTCGAAACAATGCTGTAGATCATTCTTTGTGATACTGCGCAACAACTCCGCCGTTTTTACTTTTACGTGTTCCACCGACTCAAAATGTGTTTCTTTCAATACACTTTTCACTTTTGGGAAGAGATAAAAGTCACATGGAGCAAGCACTTTTCAGCAAAAAACTGCTTCACAGACAGGGCGTTGTGGGTTGGCGCGTTGTCTTGGTGGAGAATCCATGAGCAGTTCTTCCATGCATCTGGTCTTTTATTCCTTACACGTTCCCTTAGCTTGATTAGGACTTCTGTATAGTATTGCTGATTTACGGTTTTACCCTTAGGAACCCATTCAATCATCAGAACACCCTGGATATCGAAAAACACGATCAACATTGCCTTCAGCTTGGATTTGCTCATTCGCGCTTTTTTCATTCTTGGCGATGAGGGGGTCTTCCAGTGCATGGATTGACGTTTAGTTTCCGGGTCATACTGGAAAATCCATGTTTCGTCACATGTGATGACATTTGTGAGCAAGTCTGGATCATCTGCGAGTCGTGCCATGATGTCAGAGCAAATGCCCTTCCGATTGTCTTTTTGTTCCTGAGTGAGGTTTTTCGGAACCAATTTTGCACAAACTTTTTTCATGTTTAATTCATCATGCAAAATTTGCCACAATGTCTCTTTGTTAATGTTTAACATGTCGCCAATCATCCGAATACTCAGACGTCGGTCTTTCCGCACAATTTCGCTGACTTTCTGGACGTTTCCTTCACTTCTGACAGTCACAGGTCGTCCGGGACGTTCATCATCTTCAACTTCTTCCCGACCTTCAGAAAACCGTTTATGCCACTCAAACACTAGTGCACGTGACATAGCATTGTCACCAAACACCTGCCTTAAAATTTGAAAACATTCCGTGGGTGATTTCTTTAATTTCACTAGGAATTTCAGATTAATGCGCTGCTCGACTTTTATGTTCACCATGATCGCGGCACGACTACACAACAGCGTCCCCTACAACCAAGTCTCAAAAGCAAACTAAAGCAGGTACAACGACGAAACGAAGTATGCTTGCTCGGGAAGGATCAAGGTCGACTACATTCCACTGACAACCTCCCACCATGCGATCACGTTTAAGAGGGTAAAATCTGATCAAAAAACATCAGCTTGCGCTAGTTCCCGTGTAACTCATTCAATAGTGAAAATGGGAACCCATTTAATAATGGCAAATTGATCAAGAATTTTATGATTGCAGCACAGAAGAAATGTGTTCAGAAAAAACTTATTTATTTAAAAATATCAGCTTGTTAGCAAACACTGTGAATAGTAATTTACCTAAACTTAAGATTGAGTTCGACGTCCGAGGCGACCTTATTATGGCGAATTTACCGAAATTTTAAATTTAGGATATATGTGAGCTACCATAATTGTCCCGCAAGCTACCGGTAGCTCGCTATTTAATATCATTCTATTAGTATTAAAGGTGAGCATCTTCTGCATTGACCTAACTTTTTCTTTTTCCATTATAATGATGGAGAACATCAGCGATAGTAGTAGAGCTAGTAAATCTACTGAGGACTGTAACAGTGAAAGTAGTCGACAAGTAAAAAAAAATTAAAAGATGCAAATCAAAAAAAAAAAAAATTGATCATAATTTTTTAAAAAGTGTCTCGAAGCTGTACCAAATAATAACAAATATGCATGCAATGTGTGCAACACAGAACTTTCATGTGGTAAAAGTGAATTATCAAAAAATGCAGCAAGTAAGAATCAGTTACAAAATATCGCTGCTATTAAATCTAGCTCAAGCATTTCCTCACATTTAATTTCTACTATAGTACAGTCTATTATGGGATATATACCTCTTTTACTACTGTAAGCAATTTGTAATAAACTGTCTTTTTTTTATTTCAAGGCAATGTTGTCAGTTCCATTTATTCTGTTTATGATTGGTATTATCGGTGTGGTGTAAGCTACGAGGAAAGAATAGAACAGGAGAGATAATAAACTGGTGGGGGAATAGGTATTATTTAGACGAAAGTTACCACTTTACGGCAGGTCAGTTATGGCAATATTGACCAATCATAATTTATAAAATAAGTATTTTGAATAAGTTGTCACATATCCGGTATGTTTGATTATGTGTTCAGTGGCGTAACATACATATGAGAGTCATGTTTTTTTCTTATGTTTTCTTTAATACAGTTAGAATAAATGTTACTATATTAAAAAGAATAATAGGATTGGAAAAATAATGCACTCACGATATTACTTTAATTATTATTGGACTAATAACCTATTTTAAATGATTTTCGAGAACATACGAAGTGTACATATACCCCATACAAAATATTTATGCTCACCTATGCATTGCGGCGGCCATATTGACTTACCACTTTAGACAAATATTATTATTAAGGAGACTCTCTCCTGTTCTATTCTTTCCTCGTAGGGTGTAAGTATCACAACATAACCTTCCTGTCAAGTGTCAAATTAATATTATAATAGGGCAATCCAACGACCTGTCAAATAAAATTCAATATGGCCGTTGTGGGCAAACAAACAGATTTGTATAATTAAAATTTGATTATAAGTGTTCTTATTAAACAATTATCCTATTAAATTAATTTACTAAGGTAATTATTTAGTTATCTAAGTTGTTATCTAAATGTTTGACCAGAACGTTCTGTATTGCAGTGTGTTTGAAAGAAGTGTTTCAAGAAAAAAAGAGCTGAATTATTGCCTGCTTTGAAATTTTCATTGGTAAGCCAGAAAACAATTTAGCTCAGCAGTAGTACTGTTTTATTTATAAGCACGATAGAAATTTTTATTCTAATAACTCCTCAGTATATGCTACATTAGTGAAGCTCGGGATGACATGCATCTGAAAAATGAATGGAAGAAGTAATTTTTGCAACAATCTTAACCCAGGATATGTTCTAGGAGAAAGAGCATTTTTAATAAAGGAAGCACTAGGAATTCTGCAAGTGAATTTTAGTTTTTCCAGCTTTTACTAAAGGAAGAACTCGTTAGCACCTCAAAATATCTCATTACAGTATCTGTGTTAAAAAGGTGTAATATTATGTAAAAATTAAACAGTGTAGATAAAATTGTGATTGTATTTAATGCTCTAATTAATATATGTAAGTTGTAAATGATTTTGTATTTTTTAATTATTTATGGCACTATATAATCTTAATTTATTCCTGTACAACGTGGCCATTATTTTAGAATTTAAATAGGCATTTCCTTACAGACAAAACATAAAACTTTAATAATAAGTTAAATTTATTTATTAATATATTTCAAATCTATTTACATTTTTTAAAGTCTTAAACTGTTATACATTGTATGCTAAATATTTATAATAAATTTGTATAATCTTACACATAATATTCCTATATGATTAAACTTATTTTCTTATTACTATTTATTAACTATTGCTTCTATTATAATTAAGTGAAACTATTTTAATAAATAAATCTTATTAAACAATCCACTGATTATTTTGTTAGGTGTTGTAAATTTAAAGACAAGTTTAAATAATTAATCCTTAATCAGTGCATGAGTGGCTTTATTTTTCTTCATATACTAGAAATAATAATGCACCAACATAACTACAATGTTCGGCTGTTACCAGCCATGCCTGTAGAGTAAGCCGAAAGTATTGATTCACATTTCATAATAATGCACTACACATCCATTGGTTTTAAATTAACTTCTTATAAGTGTTTCACCTAAACAAAAACACGTACTTTTCCACATAAAATAAATAAGTTGTTAATAAATGTAAGAGGTGAGACTCTTGAACACTGTCATTTGGTCCTTAGTGTAATAGATATGTATTAAAACCAAATATACTATATGATATCCGTACTTGGCACAGGTGGAATACCATCTATTGTCTAATTTCAAGAGTGAATGGATCAAGTAATTTAATATTCATCTGATAGCTGCCAAAAATACACATTCTCACACGAATAACTATTTTCCATGATGATTTCAACAAAATGTTACTCCAACTTCTGGATTTTCAGATAAGAACTTCTTGAACTAATCATTCTGCATTATCATGTTTATAAACTCAACACACATGAAAAGTAAAACCATATTAAAACTAATAATGATGGCATACCAAACTAAGCTTCATTCTTTGTTTGCCCATAGACGCCATATTAAATCACGTGATTTGGATTCCCTAATATAATAATATAGAATAGTATTCTAACCAACAAGTATTTAAAATATCGTGTCATTATAATGAGTTACCAACCTAACCTGTCATTGTCGAACTGACAACAATGTTGTCTGTCTCCATAAGACACATACTGAATACTAAGGTTGAGACGGTCTATAGTAATATTGTAAAACACCAAAATACTCTGAAAAACGCCGAATTAAGACGAAGTATCCTTATTGCTGAATACAACGTAGCTATTCATATAATTAATTATTGGACACTGTTATTTAAAGACATCTTTTCGGAGCCAAAAGTATGTCAAGATAAGATACACAATTGGGAAGAATTGTTTATGAATATATTATTTAGATAAATGTATATATGTAGGTATATAGATTATTCAATAAATTATATAAAAAAAAAATTATTAAACCAATGGCTCTTATAAATTTTTCCCGACGCCCTTAATATTGGCTCTTTGGCTTCTAAAGTTTGCAGATCACTAGCCTATAGGAGAATCAGATAAAAATACGTTCAAGATTAATACAGTATTAAACTATTTATGTATGTACATCTTAGAGGCTCTTACTTTTGTTCTTAAAATATATCAGAAATTGCAGACTCTACAAATCATATAGTTACTTACTACCGCAAGTGTACAAATACCGGGTATTTCAAAAAAAAAGGAATATCTTGGTTTTTTAATTCTGTACCAATGTATTTGAAGTTTTTCTCATCAAATACAATGTTTAAAAAAACAATTAGAACTTTTGCTCGAAATTGATTGTTAGTCGTTAAATGACTTATTCTTCCATAGTTCCATTAAATAATTTTTGCAATTAGTGTTTTTTGTATACCATTTAATCTATTTAATTTCTGTAGTCATGCAATGACAATAAACATTATTATTATAATAATTAATATCTAGTAACTATAAATAGCCAGTAACTAAAATAAATAAACCCCCTGTTTAGAACACATTACATTGGAATATCTTAAGATATCTGACATTCTTCTTCAAATGTACCGCAAAATGTGCTATAAGCCTAAATACACATGATATCGTCTTAGAGTAATAATTTACGGCCGTAATTGAAATGATCATAATTTCATAGCAAGCGATAACTCAATTAAAAGGAAAGTTTATCAACGTGGATAATTTAATACGTTCCAAATCAATTTTCTGACAATGTTAGTTCGACTTATTTCTTGGATATTATAAATTATATCAATCTTATCGCCTAAAGAGGAATGCATTCAATTATTATTATGTATCTATTAAATACTCCACACATTATTCATGCGACAATAAAAAAAAATGATAAATGCATACTAAAATATTTCATGGAACTAATGTAATTTCCATACGAATTCCTTATACAACTTATACATACAACAAGTAGCGTGTTAGCAGTATTAATAATTCATTTTTGCTCGCAGGTCTAAATTTCTTCTACCTTGTAAAGCTAATTTTGGGTAAGGTAATAGTCGAGAGGAACCTTGAATATTGATGGATGGTAATACACATACGTACAATACACACGTATCTATATTAGCGAATACATTTACAATTCAAAGTAGGATTTTCAATGTTGGTAATTAATAATGTTAATTTATAAATCAATAAACTCTAACGACAAATGCTGTTACATACATACATAAATATCTAAACTCCATTCGATCATTAATACTTAAGTATGAAAGTATATAAAGTATTTAATTCTATAAACTATAATTTTTTTTCAATTTTCAAATTATCTTTAACAAAAAAATTAACTACTTTAACAAATTAACATCATGAATGGCTGCAAACGGTGAGAGATGTGTGGCGGTAGTGATAAATCGACGATTCCAATTTGTTACCAAAATTATAAGATTGTAATGAAATGTGTGTAGAGTGGTTATCCAATATTAACAAAACTGAATTATCATTAGAAGGTGCAGCTAATTTAGTAAAATGTTGTAAGCAGTCTAAGAACAGTTCCTCAGTCATCCATCCCGACTTTAAACACCTATATTAATGCATCCAATGGTTCCTTTTTGTTTAGCGTGACAGGTAATTGTTGTCCTGCAAAAATAAACATAGGTGGTATATAAGCCCCTGCAGCACTAATCGCACAGCATACGGTTCCGACTTTGAATACCTATATTAATGCATCCACTGGTTCCTTTTTCTTTAGCGTGTTAGGTAATCGTTGTCGGCAAAAATTAACATAGGTGGTATATTAGCCCCCGCAGAACTAATCGCTTAGCAGTTGTATTTCAGCCACGTTCTGCACTTGTTATACTGTCAACTTGTTTTTGGCTCCTTTTTGCATAAATTTTGTCAGGTCTTAGCACAGTATTGAAGCTTGCTTTATCCATATTGTAGATTCTTGCCGCTGAAAAATTATGTTTTATGATTAAATTCGTCAGATTATTTTAAAATAATTAAACTTCTTGCTTGTTGAAGGCTTGAATTCTATAAAGACTGGTTGGTTCTGGTTTGCGAATGCTAATATTTTTGACTCGTCTTAGAAAATTATGTAGCCATTTTTTTCCAGCCTATTCTGTTCTTGCTGACTAAAGGTTAGCTTAATATCACATCTCGTCGCAAACTCATATCATATTCTTCGCAGTTCTTTGTTGGAAACTTGCAAACAAATCTGCCATCTTGATTACGTATACCTTGATTTCTTCTTCTTGGGCTTGTGTGAAGATTAGTCGTCTTCCTATGTGTTTATTTGGTAACTTTCTACCTATAACTATTTCATATAAGTAGTTGCTTGTATGAGCTTCTTAGCTTCTACATTTTTAATTGTACATTTCATGGTTTCATTACTCCACTCTGCTTTTTTAATCGTTCTTTCTCTCTGTCGCGATATCTGAAAACACAAATATTGAACAAGGTTTCAAATTGAAGTTAGTCGGACAATAGCGATTTGTGAAGGGTAATTGCGATAAACTGATCGCTATTACTCGTCAGCGAGAGATAAGAAAAAAATCATTATAACCTAAAATTGGTTACAAAAATTTCGAAATAATGTGACTTTAAACTTTCGTTAGACATTAGTCATACGAATATATAGAACTGAAAAAAAGACATCGTCCATATTTCGTCACGCTACTGAACATTTTTGGAACATGAATGTAGAATTCCTCTGACCCACGACAGTAAAAACCAGACTAGTATGATTTTACTGCAATGTCATTTTATGTCATGTTTGAAAGAAATATCAAAATGTGCCTGTTCTTTACAAATAAGTGACGGTGTGTGGTTTGAACTGATTGTAGCACCACATACTTTCTATAGAGAGCAATATTAAGGTTCCTTTCTCCATTAAAAACAACATTTCAACCGTTTTCAGTTTTGTTTCAATTAAATTTGACAGGAAACTGCCAGTATTATTACTTAAGCATTTGCATTTGCAGGGCAGGTGGCGGGCATAATTATGTTTCTTTCCTACCAATATATCAGTCAATCAGTATCAATATAAGGTCATTGAATTTGCTCTGCTGATCGCAGTTCCATCTTTCCTCTCATAATTTTGAGTAGATTTGGCATGTTAATCTAAAAAGGCGCTTTTATCCAATCATTATTTTATTAATTCTTTATACTTATTAAGACAAATAAATTAAAAAAAATGTAACATTGTTGAGAAATTACTGCATTCATGACGGTTTACATATATCAACTTGTTCAGCAAATAACATTTTTCGTTGTGTTCGGGTTTTCGAGGGTTGTTTCAAGCACTTTTTCTTATTCTGAACAAGAGCTTACTCATACAGTGTAATCTGTCAACAATATTATAACCACAGAGTGACGTTGTTGTATAAGTAACTAACTTCGTAAATGGCCTATACCATTGTCCCAAGTTATTCATCCGAGGGCCGCGGCTTCTTCCTCAACTTCTCTTGCTTTGCATAACATTTTGAGGGTATAAATATATTTTTCCTGACACCTCCCGGATACTGAAGCTTTATTATTTTAACTATATTTAGCAGTTCTTTTTTGTTCCTCATTCTTCTGAGGACTTCATTACTCGTTACTTTTTCAACCCAGCTTATCTCCAACATCCTTCTGGAGGTACGCATTTCAAATGATTTCAGTCACTCACATTAATGTCTAGATCTCTATTCCTTAAAATGCAGCGGAGATCATATAGCATCTTAATATTTAAACTAATATGTCTGGTTCATAAGAAATATTTCATTCAACGAGGGGAGTTTTTTTATGTTATCTACCTAGCTATGAATGAAATGCACAAAATTTTATTTTTCAACGTAAGAACCATTCACACTAACACATTTATTCCAATGATTCTTTAGTAACGCTATGCCTTCGAAAAAGAATTCGTTTGTTAATTCCGCAAAATACGATCCTACAGCTTTTTCCACGTCTTCATTCGTTAAAAATCGAGAGCTTCATGAGTTTTTTGAGTTTTGGAAAAAGATAATAGTCACAGGGGGCAAGGTCAGAAACCTGTAGCCATTACTTTTTCTGCAAAAAATTGCGTTTTTGCATTCTTGGGCGGTGGAAAGCCCTTATGAACCCATTGCATGGACTCTTGTGGGAGGGTCCCAGTGGTGTAACCAAGTTTCATCCCCAGTTACAATTCTACTTAAGCAGTCTTCATTTTGAGATAAAGAAGTCAAATTCTCTTCACAAATTTGTTGTCTACACACTGAGCAGCCTGGGTATCCATTGTGCAAACATTTTCCAAATCTTCGTGTAGAATGTTGAAAACACTCGTTTATGACATTCCTATTCCTCTAGCAATAACTGAAAGTTATACTCGACGTTCAGTCAACACCAAATCTTCAACTTTGATGATGATTTCTTCAGTTCGTGCTCCTAGAGGACTTTCACACTTTGGGTCATTGTGAATGGATTCTCTGTCCCATTTGAACTGCTTTCACCAAAATTTTACTTGGAAATAGGACGGACTATTTTGTTTATACACTCTCACCAATCTCTCATGGATATTCTTCAGGTTACTATCTTCCCTGGATGCAAATTTTATTAAGCTTCTGTGCTCAAGTTTCAATTCACTCACTTCCTCTTCTTTAAACGAATGTAAAAGTAACAAATGTAATGTAAGAAAATGTCGCGATAGCATATTGTTATCATTGTTAGGTAGTTAACATAAGAAACTATTAAAGACGCGGGCGATTCAAATATGAATCGGACTTTTCTCTTTAACGTTCCTAGGTGAAGTGAGTAACGTGATGTCTTGATATATGTTGGGTGGAGATGTAAAGTGGAGGGGAGTAAATCGGTTCAGCTCGCCAGAGTAGATTGGCTGTTAGTAGCATCATGTCTGAGCAAGAGGTGCATACGTCTGTTGAGCAACGTATTATTATTAAGTTTCTGTCGCGAGGGGGCGTAAAATCTTCCGATATCTTTCGTCGACTAACTGCACAGTTCGTTGAAAAAACGCTTTCAAGGACCCAAGTCTACGACTAGTACAAAAAATGTTTGCGACGGCCGTGAGTTAATGCAAAATGAGACCCATGCACTCCCACCGCGGACAAGCACCAGTGAGACGAATATTATTGCGATCCGTGAGATAATTGAAGAAGACCGCCGCCTTACAGTATGGGAATTTGCTGCACGTGTCATTTCAGATGATTTGGGTTACCGAAATGTCGGCAAGGTGGGTTTCTCGCCTCTTGATGGAAGATCAGAAAGCAAGCCGTCATGTCGTGTGTGAAAGGCTTTTGGCACGATATTGAACAGAGGGGGGTGATTTCTTGAGGCAAATTGTCACCTGTGATGAGACGTGGGTGCTTCATTACACCCGGAGTCTAAGCAGGCAAGCATGAAGTAGCAAAAACCTGAAGAAGCAGCACCGCGGAAAGCCAAGCAAGACCCGTATTTCTGCTGGAAAAGTTCTGGCAACGATTTTTTTTGGATTGTAGAGGCATATTGCTCGTTAATTTTCTCCATGAACGGCGTACAGTTAATGCAGCGTACTACTGCCAACTGCTTGATAAGGTGACACTGGCCTATCGACGAAAAGGGCGAGACATGCCTATTCAAAGTGCAATTCTGTTTTATGACAACGCTCGGCCACACACAGCTGCATTAACCCAAGAAAAATTGGATAAAATCTATTGGAAACCACTGGGACATTCGCTCTACACTCTCGATCTGCGCCGTGTGATTACCACATGTTTGGGCCATCAAAGAAGAACTGGGAGGTTATCACTTTGACGACGACGAAGGTGTGGAAACGTTCGTGCGTAATTGGTTACAGACGCGACCAGATTCATTCTTTGATGACGGAATTAAAAAACTTCCGATTCGGTGGGAAAAATGTGTGAATAAAAGAGGAGATTATAAGAAAAATAAGGTGCATTCAAAATTTTATTTACTGTACCAATAAATGTTCTAAAACAAAAGTCCGGTTCATATTTGATTCGTCCTCGTACATTTCTGACTAGAACTTTTGTCACTGATTAAGATTAGGTAGATTAAGTAATAGAAACTCGAGAAGAACGAAGCTTAACATACGAACAACAAAAGTTACAGGAACGCTTATGCCTATAACGGGCTATAAGAGATTGGAAATAATGACATTGTTGCATGAATTCTTTGACAATATCATAGATATTCAAGCACGATTTTCATATGTAACTATTTATCGCACAATATGCATTAAATTTATCATATTTATGTCTCCCTTCTACGCTACTGCATTTTAAAATACCTACCGTGCTACCATAAACACCCACAATGCGCTTCCAATCAAGATAATATTAAACCACCTTCATTTTAAATACATTATTGCAACTCGGACGCAATAAAAACAACAGCCGTAAAACACAAAATTGGCTCTTAACGTTTTGCATTAAACCGGGATTCATGGTGTCGCCCTCTGCTCGAAAAATACACAATTATCGCCTTTAAATACATAATATACCGTGTCACGTTTCACTGAATGCGCTCTAAAAACGAACGTAAAAACATAAAATCCGCTGCTTATCAAAACATCGCATCCACAAATTATGACCAATTCAAACGAAATTCGTTCCCCATTGTTTATTATGTAATATACAGTTAGCACGTCATTAAATCTAAAGATAATGCAGGCAGCGCGCTTGAATAAATAAATTCTTTCCCTTTAGTCATTACAATAGAGGCGTTATTCATTTGAACGTGACGAAAATGCCTTTGCATACAATGAAGTCAAACGAAAGTAAAATAGTCTTTTCCGCTTAAAGGGACCTCTCTATTGTATCTTCTAGTATATGATTCGATTAGCCCATACCTCCCAAGTTAGATTTTTATGGGAAAAATACCGAAGGGGGACGTGCTTTGCGTTGGATTCAGCATCATTCTTTGCTGAGTTTTGGTCCGGACCAACTGCTATTCACGATTGACCGGTAAACGTACCGAGCTACTTAAGCCTTTCTTGCGAATGTATGCGGAGGAATTAAAAAATATATGGCAATAATAGAGGCAATATTGATTAAAATATTAATTAAAAAAAATTACAATTAGGAAAGCAAATAAGTAGACTTATCGGAACATTTTTGATTTATTGTAAAATTTATATTTTTGGGGTTTGTAGCTTTTATATTTTTATATACTTAAAACTGTTTTTCGTCGTCTTAAGTGTACTAATCGTTGACGTTGTTTGGATGGTTAATTTAACGGTTTACATGGACTTGCATTATAGCTAATGTTCATGAGGTCCTTAAATCTACAGACTGTATTTAATAATACAGCAAAATATAATCAATCAAAATAAAAATACAAGAGAATGTTTACAGGTTATGTTATAAAATATGGCGCATGTTGTCTACTTATCAATCCATGTTAAATTTGCCTACGTAAGAACCAACAAAATCTCTTTAATATGTACCATTTTAACGCGATATTTGAATCACTCCTTCTTATTCCGAGACAAGGTATAGCAGACAATATTTTCTGCAACTAGGTGGAATGTAATTAAATAGATATATAAATATATTATTAGTATTGACAACAAAACGACAGTTATAAGGCATTGCAACACAAAGTAAGCAAACAGAATAATAGAAAAAGAAGCAAGTACATTCATAAAACAAATACGCAACGTTAAGGTGTAACCATCAGAACCGTAGCAAAGTTTTAAATGTTATGCAAAATATTGTTTGGTGTTTTTGCTTTTAGAGAATTAATATTATTGTCGCTATCAAGGAGCATATCAAATGTTCGCTGTGGTATAGTCAAATCCCTACCTCTTGGAGGACGTAATACATGCAGTTTATGTGTTTCATAAAACTGACTCCCAATTAAACTAGTATATTAAAGCTTAGTGCTTTCTGAAATAGAGCATTGAATCTCAGCTACCGTTTGCCCCAAGAATGTCTTGGAACAGATGTATTATCGAAACTCACATACACGCCTAAATAATAAAAATAATAATTTATTCAGTCCAACAGTAACAAACCAATTACAGGACAACGAAGTATATTCTTATTTGTAATATAAATAATTTACAACTATACACATATATTTATCTATAGAGTTGCAGAATTATGTATTACCTGCTGAATTGGAAAAAAATATATCATCATAATGTAAGTTTGCAGCACGACACATGGTGACCAGTGGCGATCCCCGAAGAAGATTAGTCCTCGAAAAGGGCAACCAAAACGTGGAGGAGGAGCGAGAGGAAATCCTGGGAGTGTAAAAATTCAAACATGATAGATGTGGGCTATCAATTGTTCCATTACACAGCTTTCATATGAAGCGAGCACCATGAAGCTCTCGGCGATCCCGCAGTGATTGGAGGTCATGTGCTTGCAGCAACAGATTGTAATCGATGCCACGTTCCGGATAAATTCCCATATCCTTGAAAGATAAGTATTTCAGGAATCGCCGCTGCACTCTCTCAATTGCTAGTTGTAGATATATGTGCTGAGGTGACCATACTTGTGATGCATATTCCAGCTTACTGACGACAAAACTGAAATACAAAGCCTTCAGAAGCAGTGGATTTTTAAAAAACTTACAACTGCGCAAAACAAAGCCCAAAGCCTTTGAAGCCGAATTGCAAATGAAATATATATGACTGGAAAAGTTCAAATGTGTGTCAAAGAACACGCCAAGGTCCTTTATGCTGTCCACCCGCCTAAGCCGGTTGTCGTCAATAGAATAGGTAGATGGTATATTATTATTTTTGCGAGAGTAAGACAACATTTACTTACATTTAGTTTCAAATTGAAGTTGGAACACCAAGTCGATATACGATTCAAGTTTTCTTGAAAACGAAATACATCGTTCCAAGTTCGAATAGAGCAGTAGATCTTTATATCATCCGCATATGCGAGTACATTGCATGTTATTGATTTAAGCAAATCGTTGGTATATAGAGTAAATAACAGAGGTCCCAAGTTAGAGCCCTGTGGCACACCGGATGAGGGAGTAAACTCAAATGACCTAAATCCATTGTAAAAGACGTAATTGCGCCTATTTGTCAAATATGAATGCAGAAGTTTGAGCAGGGACGGGCTGAATCCAATTGCTGCGAGCTTTTCCAGAAGGATACCATGATCTATCGTGTCAAACGCGCGACTAAAGTCAGTGTAAATCACGTCTAATTGGCCATTAGCATCCAGTTCATGAGAGACAGCCTGAGTTATAGTGAGTAGGTTCGTAACTGTAGACCGTCCACGAATGAAACCATGTTGACATTCAGAAATCAAAGATTTTGTATTGAAAGCTATGCAGGAATAAATTACATTTTCAAAAACCTTTGCAAAGTTGGGTAGAATGGATATTGGCCTGTAGTTCTCAACTATTGAATGAGACCAAGTTGTCTTACGCACAATTAAGTAACAAAGCATTCGACTTATTATATTTACCTGTTGCTGAGCAAGGCTACAAGATTTAGTGACATATGCAAGTCGCTAGTGGACCAAATTATACGTTTCCATCAAGTGTTTTGTGACACATTTAAACCCTATTATATACGATAATAACAGGAAGGTGTATTCTCTGGAATTAAAATAAATAAATAATTTACAAGGCAAAAATGCGGACATATGTGCGCAATGACAAAGAGTGACAAAACATAGAAAGTTCAAACGCAAATTTTGTAACTAAAAGTCAAAATGTAAAGATTTATGCATAGAACAGTCGCTATTATTCATGCAGCTTTATCTCAGAAGATCCTGATTTATCATGAACCACATCTAATTCCACCACCAAATAATATCGACCCGTATTTGTGTAATTAACAGTGAAAATTTAAACAATTAGGTGTAGAAGACGCTAGATTGCTCTGGGAGTACTAGACCCAGAACACTACTCTGTGGTAGTGTTCGAGGTCAACTATTTTACCTTTTACTATTGTTTCCAATATCTTATATGATATACCAATACTAAACTCAACAAAGTCTGCCTCTTTTCCTGATGACACTTGCATATTGACAGTTGTACCTGATGAAGCCAAAGTTATAGGAAAACTACAAGAAGCTGTCAGGTTTATACATAGACCAAGAAATGGCATATTAAACTTAAAAACAAAATTTACCATACTGACTTTACCAATAGATGAATAAATAAAATAAATTACCAGTCACAACGAGCTTCTGTGTTTTATGCTGTGTAAATGTTTACCATATTTTTTACTGATTCAATTCACGGTACATATTCTAAAAATAGGTTTTATTGTCTGATTACAAGAGTAATTTTAAAACATAAAAAATGCATTTGTCAGTAGTAACCTTCATTAATATCTCTGCAATTAAACCAGAATCAAATAATTGGTATTGTTTATTTTAACAAGCTTGTGCACTCTCCAACAATTCTGTAACGGAATTGGATTGTTAATATTTTTATTAATTTTGCTATTGAATATGTACTTCATCCAAATATATACATATTTACATATAAACAAGGATAGTGTAACTTAAGTGTACCGTTTCTGTGTATTTAGCGACCGTGAATTGCGTCAAAGCATTTTTTGTAATCTCGTACAAGGTGAGATAATTACTTGTTTGTACGTAACCTGAACGCATATGGTCTATGTTGCTGCAGTTGTTGAACATAAATACATAGGTACTATGAATAAACTTTTTGCTGTGACTTTTTTTGAACAAATATTTTTGATTATGATTAGGAATTTGCTTTGCAGCGTGTTAAAAAGAACAAATTAACGAGTCTGTATCAGTTGAAAGGTGCATAATAATAATTATTATTAGTAATAATAATAGTGAATTTATTGCTCAACGGGATTACCTACCAATAATAAGGGTAAAATACATACATGTCCACAATGACAACAACAAAAAAATACAATAAAATAAAGAATATTTATTACTCAAGATAAAGTGCATAAACATTATTAATTAATTAATTAATTCTCCTATAAATACATCCAAATAAATTTCCTGTGAGCTTCCTCTATGCTGTAAATCGGTAATTTTCTTTGGATGTTTGTCTCAGGCTTCTTTACAACATCAATTTGCTTTAACTTGTACATTAACTTGTAGGTTTTTTTATTATCCTCTAACCCCTACCCGTTACCCCCTTTAATATTTTAAACGGCATCAAACTATACGCGGTAAATTATTGGAAAGTATTTTATTATAAATTTTATTATAAATTCAGACGTGGATTCGGTATTTTGATAAAAATTGTAACAGATTTTTTCAAAAAATTTTTGTGGTATAGAAAATATTTTTCACAAGCCAAATGTGTTTAGTGTGTTTCTTCAAATTTCAAATGGTCCGAGCACCAAATTATATAAAAAAACTATAAAACACAATACGTCATTTTCTAATTTCCGAATAGTTTTTCTAGCTTTTATACTTTACAAAACCTCCTTATTAAACATTGTATTAGTAAAGTGTTTTGGATTTTAGTGTTGAATAATATTATTTAACACTTCCACCTAATATATGTACTTCGTTAAAATTAATTAATTCTCTCAATAACCTATGTTTCAAAACATGTTTTGTTAAAGTTCATCATGTTATGTTGTTTCTTACATTTGACAATTTTAACGACAATTTGGTTAAGTACTGTCAATCTGACATTTCGTTTTCGCAAGTTTACGTGTGAACGAATACACTTCAACGAACTGCTGTCACGATGACATAAATGGAGGTCGAACGGCACATATGACGATGACACCTAAAATGCCACTAAAGGACGTTCAAATAACATTGGCAGGCGCCCGAAAATTCAATTGCAGGTTATAAGCAACCAAAACCAGCAATCAATTTTAGTTCGCTAGGACATTTGCCGGGAAACGTCAAAATTGGCGACATTCGTGCAATACATAAATAATAATACAAGTCTCCGCATTAAATATGGTGGTCGATCGACACAGATGACACATCCATTTTAGTTTTGCCTATATATTAGACAATTACCTTAATATAAGATTGTTATTATTATTACTAGGTGACAGACGAATCAAATTCCAATGTAATGACAATTGTTTTTAACTATTCAATTTATTAAAGTAAATATTCCAGCCTAATTCAACAATTACTACTACTATATAATTTGATTGTCAATAGAAAGTTTGAAGTTTGGTCAGCGTCCAATTATTTAATGGGATATGTTTGAAAATACACCATTAAATCAAATGGCTCTTATTTCGATCGATTCGATCATTATTTGTAATTTGGATGTAATCATGAACTATCACTTTTTGTGTTATTTTTCCTTAAGAGCGGCGTTTACTAACAATAGAAGCTTATGCTTGTTGATGTTTTATAATAAGCCAATTTTCGCTTGCCCATAACTTATATTATTAAACACTCGAATATTATAGGTATACAGCAAGAGCGCGCGAGGTATGATCACCCGATGGTATACGTAAACTCGCATCTAAACGTGGTCCGATAATACATATTAGAGTAACGGCACAACATACTAGCATTGCCTGCTCATATTCGAACTCATAGTGATCTGATTATTTTTTTGCAGATTGACAAAAAGAACAAATTAAATTTTCTCTTTAAGTGATGACGATTGCTTAGATAACTAAGTCGATAATAACGCGAAGATTGTAATACTTATAACGTAATTATGATTATCCTAATGAAATTAAATAATAATGTAGTTGTGTACAAAGTTATAGCAGTACAACTGGGTTTTAGAATGAAATAAAAACAACCCGCCTGAAACATCTGCAGAATAAACTAAGATGTCTAGAAAAAAATAAATAAATAGAAATTTCATGGTAAAAAAAAACTATAAATAAGTATAACAGGAATACCATAAAATAACATAAAAACGACCCTTGAAATAGAAATTAAAATTAGAGATTCTCTCCAGTAAATATAACGAAATAACAACTCTGGAAAAATAAATCTATATATCTATATCTGGCGAACACAGCTAGCGGAGATCATTTGCCGAATATACGTCCGAAGAATATCGACTAGCATCGGGTGATCATACCCCGCGCGCTCAAGCTGTATATGACATTTCTTTTTAATTACAAACTGTCACTCTGACTTAAGTCTGGAATAGCCGACCGATTCCGATAGATTTTCGTCTTCGCTGGGACCGGTAGAGATACCGTAAAGTGGGGATAGACAACGCAATAGCTCGGAAAAACCTCGTGTGAAATGTGTGTGACAATGTTTACTATTTAATGTTTTTTATCTTCAAAAATAATTACAGAACGTTTTTTTTTTTATATCGTTCATCAAATGTGCAGCTGGCGTGTGGAACTTGTTTTTTTCGTTTGTGTATCAGCCTTAGTTAGTAGACATTAATTATATTCACGCATTTTTGTCGTTATTTCCAAGACATAACCTTTTTAAGAAAATAAATTAGTACAAAAACTGACTTTGACATTATAAATTGATGCCTTTTGCATCACTAACCCAAATTAGAGATTCTAAAATTACAAAATAAATTCAAAAAACGCAAAACGGCGATGCCTTAGTTTTCGATAGGTAAACGCTCCTCTTAATACAAAAAAATAACGAGGTGTGGCCACCACACGACTTTCTTATATGTATGAGCGTTTCAAAGTATACAAAAGTTATTCTAAATTGTTTTAAATACTTGTATCTTCTTAGAAAAATAAACCAGTGAGTGTGTTACTTCAAGTCCAAATTTTAAGATTTTTTTTTTATACAAAAATTATTAGATATCCTATTCTAAGCACTTCTATTCTCTCTCTTTTAATAGAACCCTATAGAATGCATACTTTGCAAGATATTCGAAAAAAGTGCTACTCGCTAAGAGTGAAAGTGTTACTTCCGGTCCGAATTTTGAAAGTAAATTTAAAATATTTTCATACTCTTAATATACCTGTATATTAAACATATAGTTTGTGAGATATTCTTAAGAAAAATGTTTTTCAATAAGAATAAAAGAAAATTTGTATAAAGCTAATAGTTGACGAGATATTGACCGAAAATCTAATCAGATTTCAGCCGTTATGGAGGTCACAGAGAAACAAACACACAGAGATGTTTGTAAAAACTACTTTTTCGTTATCAGGAGACTTCAAAATAAAATGTTTCGGATTGACTAATATTTTAAATGAACTTGCCGATATATTTTAATGGGTTTCGCTAGAACGTTAAATTACAAATTAAAGAAATAATACGCAATATGGTCATAAAATTACAGTTATTAAATAATTAATATTGCAAAATTATTTTATTTCATTTTAATTACCGATAACCTCAAACTAGCATGGACCGAAGATTCAGTGCTGTGAATATATACTTAATGTTCTTATAATTAATTTTATATTTAGAAAAAAATAATTTTCTTATATGTACATATATGCGTTCCGAATTTTTTATACAAAAGTTATTCCAAACTAAGTTTTAAATACTTTTATCTTTTTAATGAACATGTGAGTGGAAGTTTGAATTTCAATTTGAGCTCAAAATACTTTTTTACTGATAAATTTATATAGAATGGATAATTTAAGTGATAATACCTATAGGAATTTTAACGACTTTTTTATAAAATTCACTTTTTAGTACTTTTATTTTATTACTTTCTAATACATAATATAAGGAAGTATTGTGACAAAAAAATTTGACCTCGAGGTTTCTGCAGTCTCCTGATACAGAAAAAGTGGTTTTTAAAAAATGTCTTCTCTGTCTCTATGTGTTATATCTGTCAGTGTGTGTGTGTGTGTGTATGTTCCACGATTAGCGGTCAAACGGCTAAATCCATCAATTCTAAATTTTATATTTACGAGTATTATCGCCTTCTTGACATATGATCAGATTTTAAGTAAAATCGGTAGACCGGAAGTAGTAGTTTACTTTAGTGAAAAAATCAAATTTCACCAATATTTTGTCTACTACTATGTTTAAACAAATTTATAAAGAATTCAAACATACTCAAAAGTAAATTTGAGAAACATTTTAAAAAATTAGTTTTTTTGCGAATGTAAATAGATTCAGAATATTATTTTTCAGCCTTTCTTATAGGCAATAATAAATAATAACTTAAAGAACAAAAGATTAATATTATAAACTAGCTAAAATCTGACCACTAATATTAGAGGAAAAAACACTATTAGTTTGCTGTTTTATACTAATATAGTGTTTCTTTAGTTTGGAAGGTTCGATATACAAATACTCTCCCTCCCTCCACTTATACGTTTTCGTATTTTTCAATGCATATAGGATACTTAACTTTGTGAATGGTTTACGTAAATCGTGCGACATATCCGATCACTCTTACCAGGAAAGTTATTTTTGTCGAATTCTATTTCGAAGGGACCCCTTCATTGATAAATTCGATGCTGTCGACAGAGCTTTTTCATCATTCTGAGATTGTGAAGGAAGTGCGTCTTGTTGTAATACGTATATGTCAATAAAACAACAATCGACTGTAAAAGTAGGGATTTCTCTATGTACATGATATGTCTATCGTAGCTTTGTGTTGAAATTGATTATTCAAACGTTCTCAAGCTGTGTACACTATATTAATAAATATATTGTTGGCCAATATTGAAGAATATTTTATAAAACTTTCTCTTTATAATCGACGTATTAAGTATAAATATCATCGTTAATGATTATTAAGTTATTAAAACACCAATCTTATATTTGATTCACATCTTGCATAAAGTATTATTGTATTCTTTGTTAGTTTTTGTGACTATATATAATACACGTGTCGTCTACGTGTCCGAAATTTTGTCATTGAGTGGTAATTCAAATATATCATTGGTGTACATTAATGGATTAAGTTTCCGCCTTTTTGTTGTATTTAAATTCAACAGAGAACACGTCGCACGCTGATGACGCCTATCTAAACTGAAGCACGTGTACGTGCATTGTCTGCCAAAGGTAAATAAACATGTTTTCAATATTTAATGCTTTTATATCTGTAACGCTTTCATTGCTATCGTGGTTACAAGGATAGAGACAGACATGCACAATACATACTTCCATCATTCCGTCTATTCTCAAAGAATCCTATATAATTGTTCTTGAAATACCAAATTTGTGTTGCATTATAATTCTTTCGAATAATTCTCTCAGAATAGCTTGCATTCCAGAAATTTACATCCAACTACATACAGTGTCCCCCCGGATGGACTGAACAGTAGGGAACAAATTTGTATTGGGGCCTTTACGCAAAAATGTCATTCTTTTTAAAAATTCTCAAAACCACCAATTCTGAAACAATATTCTAAATATTATTTTTAGCAGCTGAGAAAATTACAATAGCATACAAAAATTTAAGCAATAAAGTTTCATGTTTTTGGTTTAATCATATTATCTTGCTATCTTCCATGACAACCTAATATGTAAGTCAAGTTACTTGGCATCTGTCATTTTCATTACGTATTTGTGAATCTTTAATGAGATTTACTTAAGGGTCCTCGCTAGTGAATGGGAAATGTAATATTGGTTGCATAGCACATAATTTAATAAGCCAAGGATGTCCGAGTACTTTTACACATAGGGAACATATAATAAATATTTGAAATAATAACTCAATATCTAAGCGAATAAAAATTCATTTATGACCAGATATTTACAGATTTGTAACCGCGGGAAATATTTATAGCAGAATAACAATTCATTGTAATGTGGGTTGCATAATTTTAATTTATTTTATATTCATTTTAAACAAAGTAAAAAATAGTTGAACGAAAAATAAGTGTACAGCCGGGTAGCTTTCTATTCGTTTTATAACGTGAACCCAAGCAAACAAATCTCCTCCGAAGGATTTTTGAGAAAACTGGTTTTTAATATTTTGACATATTAATTAAGTTTCTGTAATCCGATAATTTTTTTCTAAATTTGATTCTTCAGCCGGGTAGATTACTAAATTCTTCATAAGTTGACGTTGAAAGGTGTTCTCCATCTTTAAAATCAACAAAAATATCTGGATTCTAAAATCTGATATTTTGCCATTGTTGACAGATCCACTACTACCCCTTAAGGGTCCTCGCTAGTGGATCTGTCAACAATGGAAAAATAGCAGATTTTAGATGCCAGATATTTTTGTTGATTTTAGAGATGGAGAAAGCCTTTCAACGTCAACTTATGAAGAATTTAGTAATCTGCCCGGCTGAAGAATCAAATTTAGAAAAAAATTAACGGATTAAAGAAAATTTATTAATTTGTCAAAATATTAAAAACCAGTTTTCTCAAAAATCCTTCGGAGGAGATTTGTTTGCTTGGGTTCACGTTATAGATTGAATAGAAAGCTATCCGGCTGTGCACTTATTTTTCGTTCAACTATTCTCTACTTTGTTTAAAATGAATATAAAATAAATTAAAATTAGGCAACCCACATTAGAATGAATTGTTATTCTGCTATAAATCTTTTCCGCGGTTACAAATGTGTAAATATTTGGTCATAAATGAATTTTTATTCGCTTAGATATTGAGTTATTATTTCAAATATTTATTATATATTCCTTATGTGTAATAAGTACTCGGACATCCTTGGCTTATTAAATTATGTGCTATGCAACCAATATTACATTTCCCATTCACTAGCGAAGACCATTGAGGGTCCTAGATAGTGGATATTAATTCTCTTTAATCAGATCATTCTTTTCTAAATTTGATTATTCAGCGGGGTAGATTACTAAATTCTTCATAAGTTGACGTTGAAAGGTTTTCTCCAAATTTAAAATCAACAAAAATATCTTGCATCAAAGATCTCCTAATTTTCAACTATTCACATATCCACTATATAGGACCCTTAATAGTAATGCTAACTTTAGATCAAAGAGTTTACCTCGTTTTAAAGTGATACTGAGTGAACTGGTGAGGTTTCTTATAACTTTGCAATTCAAAAATTTCAAAAAAATTATTAATGTTCACGTGTCCGTTAATGCTTTACGAAATTTGGTAGAAAAATTAGAAAGAACAGGTATTATACCAAATGACATCAAGAAAAGAAAAAGGATACACAATGAAGAAGATGCTGCTACAATACTGGCTCTAGATTCTGTAGAAACATATCCGAAATTATCATTACGAAAAAGGTCTGCCTAGTTAAATCATTTAATTGGCAAATCACATTTACAAAGGATTTTTAAAGAAAACAAAATCACGCCTTATAAACCGATTTTTGTACATGAATTGAGAAATGGTGATGATGCATTGCGTTTAGACTTTTTGCTTATGGGTAGGAGAAAATCATTTTGTAAATCGTAATTTCTGCAAAAACATTATTTTTTCTGACGAATCGACATTTACAACCAATGGGATAGTGGCAAATCAAAACTGTAGATTCTGGTCAAGAGAAAATATTAATTTCAAAATTACAACTTGAAGTCAGTATTACAAAAAGGTTAATGTGTGGTGTGGTGTTAGGTATGGAAAAATTATCGGTCCGTATTTTTTTAATGAAAATATGAATCAATACATATTTGAAGTTGCTTCAAAAATTTTTAATGCCTGCAATAAAAGATGAACCTAACTTCGAAAGTGTATTGTTTCAACAGTGCTGGTTAGAAATTATCTGCAAGAACATTTTGGAAACAGATGGATAGGTCGTTACGGACCTGTTAATTGGCCGACACGTTCCCCTGATTTAAGCCCATTGGATTTCTATTTATGGGGATCTGTTAAACTGCATGTTTATAATACTAATTTAGATAACAATATGGAAATTTTAAAATATAAAATTACGGAAGCGGTCAATTCTGTCACTGAAGATATGATCCACAATCTTTATGAAAAATTTGTACGTAGGCCTGAAAAGGGTCTAGAGGTTGGAGGATACCAAGTTGAATAAAATAAAAAAATTGTTCCTTTAATTCAAGTATGTTTTTGTAATTTTCTCAGCTGCTAAAAATAATATTTAGATTATTGTTTCAGAATTGGTGGTTTTGAGGCAAAAATTTTATAAAAAATGACATTTTTGCCTAAAGGCCCAAATATTTTTTTCCCTATTGTTCAGTCCATCTGGGGGGGGGGGCACACTGTATATCGATAAAATTAACTACTTAATTAATTCTCAATTTAAGAGTACTTACTATTCATTTGAACCTATGCTGATCTTAAATAATATTCATTTTATTTCATTTATTGACGTGTTTTAGAATATAATATATTTTTATCTTTAAGGGCCTGCTTTTCCAACTTCGATTAAAAGGAAAAGTGTAATCATTGATTAAAGAACCGATTAATACAAATTTGGGTGTTTCCAACACCGGTTAACACAAATCATTGATTAAGATTATCGTTAGTCGGAGAAATTTAAACTGATGCTTCGGGTACTTGATAAAATCAGTGATTACGATGCACATGCGTATAATCTAGAATTTGAATTTTTATTATTACTGACAGCAGCTGTTTTCATATGCACTTGTTTGCTGTATAAAAGTATTTTTTGGAATTAATTAATAATTATTTTATCACTGATTTAGTAACTGTATAACTTCTTTCATAAATGGAGTGAAAACTATAATAAAAATATAAACAGCGTAATATTTATTTGCTCTAAAAGAATGCATGTAACTTTTAACTTCCTACATATTGCTGTGACCTTCAAATTAAATAAAAATAAGGTTGTTAATAATTACCTTAGTTGTTCAAAAGGAATATTATTATTGTTTTAAAACGTTTATTTTAAGTTTTAAGCATTTGACAAGGCAGGTAACACAAGGGTATAATGGGTTGCCTATATTTAAAGGTAAACTCATATCAAAACAAATATAATTTTATTAGTATATTATTAAGTTGAATAAGTACTAAAAAGTAAGTACAAGACAAATACAAAACAAATCAATAGGTTTTATGCTGTCTTAAAGGCACATAAATGCCATATGAATGAAACAAAAACAAGACGTGCTTGAAAAAAATCATGCAGTCTTGAAACACAATTTTGATTGAATAAATGTAAGATTCAGACATGCATAATGTTGACAATTTATAAGAAAGATTTTAATAATCATACTTAAAAATATAGCAAATACAGAGATATCAACAATTCCTGTAGACCACGTGACTACCAAATTAGGCAACCCAATTAACAGCAGTTGGTAGTATTGAATGTTTTATGTAAAATATGGTTAAAAGTGTCAACAATGACAGCAGTATTTGTGAATAAAATGTACGCTACTGTCAAATACTAGCGATACGCGAATCTCATAAACATATGAACACGAAAATCACCAGATTTTAGAAAATTACTGATCACGTGGTCTACAATCTTTCTCGATAGCACTGTACCTTGAACTTATATCTATGAGTAGTAAAAGGATATGAATCAAAACATTTATAATACTATATATTCGATGACAGTGTTCTGTATAAATAATAACTGTACGAATACAAAAATACATTTATAAGTTTTTATACGCATAATGCAAGGACTTCAATAGACTATGAAAATGATCATGTGTGGTTTAAAAACCTACAAAAAAAAATGCAGTGTCAATATTGTTTACAGCGTTCTGCAAATTAACATACTACCAGAAGAGAGGGCATGGATGGAATTTGGAGACAATGTGACGGAGGCGAGTGGTCTTTGTAGTGCAGGCTCCGTGAAGAAAATTCCAGTTGTGTATAAAGTGTTCCCAATACTACCTAATCGGGGTATTCCTAAAAGAAAATTAAGGATAATGTTAGCAAATGGGAAAAGAAAATACATAACAAATGATGAAAAAGGAAATACGTTTATATACAAGTACAATGAGGGACTATATTAAGAAGAAAAAGAAAAAAGGAATATACCTACCGTGGATGAAACATGGCAAGTTCGTGAAAGACTTTTACTGCTGACATTTTTGTGTATGAACTGTGAAAGACAAGGTGTGGGTATTGGGTAGATGTGGTAACTTGAAGAAAATGAACAAGAGGGATTTCACTACGGGTATTTCAAGAAATCGATGCCAACTTAAAATTTAATTTAAGAAGAGAAGCACTGTGAATTGTCGATAGTGAATTATTTTCATATATAATCGGAAAACAAGAATCGACTTGTCGAAGATGAATTTTGTACTTCGAGCTAGAAAGACGTACTCTTTTCTAAAAAGATAAAATTTTTGATATAGCAAAAGTGAGAGTAGGGTTGATACACTACTTTTCGACTCACGATTAGTTTATTTGTGTTAAGATTTAGAATTCAATTTTTAGTTTAGCTTTCATTTTTAAATATTTTCCTTTCAATTAATTTTTATTGGTATTGCTGTTTATTTTAAAATGGAGGATATGAATAAGGCAGAATTTGAAAAGATATATGATGAAATAAAGTAAATTAATAAATGAATGATTCAATTTTGGAAATAATTAGTGGTGCTGTGCGTTTCTAAAAGTACTATGTGAAAATATTTGCTTTTAGTAAGACGTTGAACATTATTAATTAGATAAATATTATCCTGTTTAGTAATAATAATTCATTTGTTTCTAATAGTAATGAAAGGATAGTTAATGGTGTTGGATGCGCTGAGAGTACTATGTGCGAATATTTGCTTTCAGTAAATCATTAGGCATCAGTAATTATTATACTTTATTATTTTGATTTAAAATTTCAAACCAAATAAATACATACGAATAAAGAGGGAATGTTTTTGGTGGGCAGGTATTAAGACGCTAGCGGTATTACGTGCGAATGTTTGCAGCTAGTGATTAGTATAGGCCAATTTCCGAGCATTCACGATTGCAAAGTTCTAGATTACCAAGGCACTATGTGAAAATGTATGCTTTTGGTAAAATAGAATCAGCTACATATTAACAAATTACTTATCAAGAATCAAGGTTTTTCTTATTTTTAAAAGAACACGATAATTATTTTATGACGATCATTATAGATATATACGCTTTACACAAACATTATAACCTAAAGATGGGTAGCCATGTTTTCCTTTTTCATTACTTATAAAATAAAAGTTGCTATAGATACAGTATAGCAATGCTATTTATGATTAATGTTTTAATAAAAATATAAATATGATTTTTATGTAAAATTTAGACTTTTCTTTTAATTTGTAACCTTATCCCAAACAAAACTGAATAAGAGGTATACCAGGAAACGAAGAAGCTAAAATCACTGCAAGAACTCATAAGAAATTTTAAAATATTATGCTGATCAGAAACTAGCTTATGATTAAAACTATAATAATTTTATCATAAAAGTTATCATTTATTTAAATTATTCAAATTATTGAGACTACAGCAATATGTATAATTAATAGATAGCTACGAACACATCTATGCTGAGCAGGACAAATGAGTATTGGAATTCTATTACAATTCTAGGAATTTGTTTCAGTCTTAAATATTTTATAGTAATTTATGCCTGCAGTTGTTTTTTTCTCTCTTTGTAATTGCATTAACAGCACTTTATTAAAACATTATTTTACTACAGTTATTTTTTTTTTTTTTACTTAAATGTAATTCCAATTATTCACGATATAATCTTACAAAATTAAAATAAGGGCAAAAAGCACGATAATATAATTCAAATAAAGTCAATGGCAGGAATATTATTAGAACAAAATACAGTTTCAACATCTAATTCAGATCAAATGCAATAGCAAATATGTTGCCAACTTGGTAAATACATCCTTACATATTTATTTGGATAATCGGTGTTTTCTGCGTATTGAAAAACGCCGGTTAGAAATAATCAATGATAAATCTTAATCAATTAGTTATCAGAGTATTTTAGAAAAAAAATGAGTTTTTTCCAACAATATACGGATTACATATTAGTTTAATGTAAAAAAAGCATCGCGAATCACTACGAATGACAACAGTCTGCGTGCTCATCGTAATTAATGTGCTGTTAATGAATGCTCTACGCAAACAAGCCGTACATATAAATTAAACTAATTCGGTGTATGAGCGACACATTAGACAAAAGCGTGATTAATAACGCCTTTATCTTTCACTGGTGTGAGTATACACATTCATATATGTATATATAAATACAAATTACATACTTAACACACACAAGTATGTAATTTGTCATTTACTCTTATACAGAATGAGCTGCTTAAAGTGTAACAACCAAATTACGGGTGAACTGGAGAGCTATTAGAAAATGAGGTACAATGACATTGTATAATACATAGGAAAATACTAAATAATTAGCAATTAAATAAAATGTTAAAGAAAATATCTGCAAAGAATGCATAATTTGCCAGATCTTTGCCAACAAAAGTTGTTCGATAAGACAGAAAGACCTACTTCCGGTAGTAATTTCTAAAACTTCTTTTTATAAAATATTTCTTAAATTTGGTTTTTAGTTCCTTTGTATTCACTATAAATTTATCTAAACTTAGTAGTTGACGAGATATTAGTAAATTCTCATTTTTACTTTCTTATACGTAAGTATTGTGATGACGAAAATTTTTGACCTAGAGATTTTTGCAGATGTCCACGTTTTGAAGTCCTCTGATACGGAAAATGTGGTTTTTGAAAAATCTCTCTCTCTCTCGTTCTCTCTCCCTTGCTCTCGCTCTCTCTCCCGCTCTCCCCCGCCTCTCTCTCTCTCTCTGTCTCTGTGTGTGACCACGGTAGCGGTTAAACCGCTGTATATATCAATTCCAAATTTTGTATTTACTTGTATAATCTTCTTCTTGAGATCTGTTTAGTTTTTCAGTAAAATCAGTAGACCGGAAGTAGTAGTTTACTTCAGTGAAAAACTCAAATTTTGCCAATATTTCGTCAACTGCGGAGTTTAAACAAATTTATAAAGAATTCATATGTACTTAAAATTAAAATTGAGAACAATTTTGTTTAAAAAGTTTTTCGAAATTCCTACCGGATATAGGTCTTTTACTCCTATCGAAAATCATTTTTTTGGGAATATTTCGCAAGTCATGCTTTTTAGACAGGTACGTTACGGGTATAAAAGTATTTAGCACTTAATTTTCAACACCTCTTCTATAAAAAAATTTTCAAAATTTGAACCGGAAGTACGACTTTTATTCTTACCGAATAGCGACTTTTTACAAATATGTCTTAAATTATGCATTTTATATATATTTGTCAAGAGTACAAAAGGATTTAGAGCTGGATTTGCAATATTTTTTGTATACATGAAATTTCAAAATTCGGACAGGAAGTAACACTTTTACTCTTAGGGAGTAGCACTTTTTTCGAATATCTTGCAAAGTATGCATTCTATAGCGATTTATTAAGAGAATGGAAGTACTTAGAATAGGATTTTGAATAATTTTTGTATAAAAAAAGTTCTTAAAATTGCATATTTTGAAACGCTCATACGTATAAGAAAGTCGTGTGGTGGCCACACCTCATTATTTACTTTTATTAAGTATTGTGTTGATGACAATTTTCGACCTCGAGATTTTTACAGATATCCACGTTTTGAAGTCTCCTGATACCGAAAAAGTGGTTCTTTAAAAATCTCTCTCTCTCCCTCTCTCCCCCCTCTCCCGCCTTTATCTCTCTCACTCTCTAACTAAATTTACAATACCTTTTGTATAATTTTTTTTTTCAAAATTCGGACCGGAAGTAACACTTTTACTCTTATCGGATAGCAATTTTTTGCAAATATGTCGTAAATTATGCATTCTATATATATTTATCGACAGTATAAAAGTATTTAGAGCTGGATTTGGAATATTTTTGTGTAAATGAAATTTCAAACCTCGGACCGGAAGTAATACTTTTACTCTTAACGAGTAGCATTTTTTTGCAAATATCTCACAAAGTATGCACTCTGTAGTGATTTGTTAAGAGATTAGAAATACTTATAATAGGATTTTGAATGATTTTTGTATAAAAAAAATTCTGTTATTTGACACGCAGATACGTATAAGAAATTCGTGTGATGGCCACACCTCATTTTTTTACTAAAGCGAACTACTACTTTGCTATCGTGAACACACAGTGAGACAGACTGCGCACGCAGAAACACACCTCGACATTTTTTAAAAATCACTTTTTCGGTATCAGGAAACATTAAAACGTGGACATCTGTACAAATCTCGAAGTCATCACGATACTTCCTTATACTACGTATAAACAAGTAAAAAGCAAGAGATCAAAGGCCAGAAGTAAAAATAGATTCCGAAAAACCGTTGATTGAAAGATAAATGGACAGCTGGGCTTCTACATCAACCGAAACGCCATAAGAAATGTATGCCTGAAGAAAAATAGGTTTCAACCTAAATAATCTAAGAACATGAAAAAGATCATTATTATAATTACGAGGTAAGCGCTAAGAGTTTCCGACCTGGCTATATTCTGGAAGGGATAAAAATAAAACGAAATAATTATTTCTCAATATAAATCTCCGTGTAATTCAATGTATTTATCGGATCGTGAAATTAATATTTTAATACCATCAGAAAAGTACTCTGGAGTTTTATCTGTAAAATGGTCTTCTTACACTTCTCCATCACTCTCAAATTTTCTTCCTCGAAGGTGTTTCTTCAGTTTTGAGAACAAATAATAATCGCGGGGGGTGCAAAAATGCTACAAAACCACAGTTCTGCACATCAGCCTGCGCAATTGAGCCTTATGGACAGGAGCATTGTCGTGCAGAAGGCGAACAGTACGGCGCAAAATTCAACGCCTCTTTTCTTTGATTACGTCTCTCAATTTATTGATTCCCTTTTGGATAAAAGTATAGAACCATAGTTTCATCTTCTGTAAAAATGGATGAAGAAATGGTTCCTGGTTGTCGCAATAGAGGTTTAAAAACTGCTCACATGTTATGCGTTGCTCTTTCTGAATTACTGACAATAATCGTGGCACCCACCTGGCCACTGACCTTATTCATATTAAGGTATTCATGAGGGATTCGTCGTATGGTTGTACCAGGAAGCCCATACAGTGTTGATAATTCTTCTCGTAATTCTTTGACCTTCAATCGCCTATCTTGCAACGTAGCCTGTTTCAGAGTTCGATGTTTTCCGCCGCAAGTATTTCAGCTCGCCGACCGGCACGTGGCTCGTCTTCTACGTTTTTTTCTGCCAAAATGAAATTCTTTTGCCCATTCTTTTACAAGGGAAAGGGAAGAAACAGAGTCACCGTATACACCATCCAAGCGTTGTTTAATATCCTTAGGATTAACACATTCTTTTGTCAGAAATTTAATCAGTGTTCGGTATTGAATTTTCAACATTATGTAAAATAACACCGACACGACCAACACAAACAACTGTTGCTATGCGACTGAGACAAGTCTGACAAGTACGCGTCTAAAATTTTTACCACTATTTCACAGAATGTGGCGCTACATAAGACTGCCAATATTTGTTTTCTATCATTGCCGGAACATGCTCAGGCCGGAAATTTCTGGCGCTTACCTCGTCGTATTCTATCATTTTATATAAATGTAATAAAGTGTATTGAACATGATTAATACGCAGGAGACTGATTTACACTTATACCATAAATAATCACTAAGAAAGCAAAATCATTTTATTCTGATGACAATACAAGATATTTACGTAATGATGATTCGATTAATTTTAATGAATATACGACTTGCATAATTCGTGACTTGCATTAAAAATTAATTACAGTTGTAAAAATATACCTTTTTATTCTTTAAATTTTCACATCTGCAGGCATCTATTTCAAAATAGCGTAGGTAATTCCGTGCATTACTATGTAGTTTGTTCGGAATACTAAACAGAAGTAAGCATATTTTTCTTGTTCGTGAGCAATTTGGTAATGACATGGACTAACTCGTTATGCTCATAAATCAATTGCAGAAACGGAAAAGTAATTTCTGTTATTCCGTTCAACTTAGTAGTAATTGTGGTAATTTTTCAGTTGGGTAGAGTTATTGTACGCCGATTAATCAACGGAAACATTATAATTAAGTAATTATACATCGATATGTCATTTATCCGATACAAAATTATATATATATTATAGCTATAAATTGTGTGCCGGCAATTGCTGCATAATATACTCATGGCAATTGTTTAAAAAAACAATTTTGTGTATTTATAGGTACTTTATTGACAAATATGTTTATAAACTATATATTTCAAGAGTTAGCAATAAATACTTAATCTTTAAATTATTAATAGTGGGCCATTATCTTCGATGGTTCTCGGTTTTCTTCCGACTTGTCCCATCTTTCTCTGGACAACAGTATCAGGATCTATTTCTCGCATTTTTTGAAAAATTCGACATCGTAATTGGTCTTCATTTGCAGCTTCCCATCCATTTTCATACACTTTTCTGGTCAACATTGACAAAAAATTCCTCTATTGGATTAGGTTCATAATTTAAGAACAAAGTTAATGTTGTTTACCTTATACCAGGTTTTTGGAACTAGCGTAATGGCATGAAGCTAGATCAGGCCAAAACATGAATCATCATTGTCATGATGTGTATTCAGAAACTGAAGCAGTTTAGAAAGACATCTTCGAAAGTAGAGTAGTGGAAGGCTTTTTCTCAAACACGACCATTGTACGGCTGCGAGATAAATCCGGCCTCAGAAATGGCACACCAAAAATATTGTCCATAATTTTGGATCGGTATAAAAACCGTCGTTTCCCTTTATCTCTTAATTGGACAAAATGAAATATGTCTCATCATCCATTACAATCAGTTTATTGACAAAATGGTTACACCTTAAGGCACGACAATACCTGGATATTCTTTCTAACAGGGCCGCGGTATATTTTGGCGCTTACTTCGTTTTCGAAACATCACATTATTTCGGGAAATTGTTCGAAAAACAGTGGTCTGTGAATCGCCGAATCTTCGACCTATTTTTCGCTGCGAAACTCCAACTCCTCCTTAAGGGCTTGAAGGTTTCTTCGTTCTCTCATTGGCTCAAAATTCTTAGTCGACCACTTTTGGGCAAATTAACGCATGATATTCTCTCTTCACATTCCTTTATGGTTTGATAAGTTGTTGATCAAGAAATATCTTGTTTACGATAAATAGCATCAATACCACGCTTGGATATTCGCCCAAGTAGATTGCTATAGCTTGTAAGCCATTTTGCTGAACCAGATCACAAAAGCTAAACTAAAATTTAAACAAGTTAATTGTGTCATCCAAACCCAACGACATTTAGTGCAACTACAAATCATCTAAAAATCTTCCGAAAACTTTTAGACCATACGTTAAAAGCAAGTATTTAACGCGACTTTTATTATCTAACATATACGTATCATTATTATTGTAAAGACTAAACTAAAGTGAAAAAAACCAAAATGCAATAGATTTATAATTTTATTAGAAAAACATGTATTTTCGACTGGACTTGCGCATTATTAATGTATAAATTGTCCACATATATTTCAACTTTTCTCACAATATCTATAATTACTTTCGACGCTCCATGAGACTGTAAAAGATGGCGAATATTGCTAACAGTCCAGATGGCTTCCTGGGTAAATAAAGAATGTAATTCTGGTGGTTTTCTTTCATCCGTCTTGTCTTCTTTTTGACCATTTACATATGATCATTCACGCATGAAGTATTTCGCCCAAACTTAAAGCAAATTTAAATTCTAACTATATACAGGGTGAGTTTTCTTTCAAATTTATATGGGGATGTCGAAAACCATAAGAGATACGTATTAGGTTAAATGGATCTTTATAAGCCTCATCCAGATACGTTTTTGTCCATTTAAAAAAATTGATGGTTTACTAGATATTTGCAAAAAAATAGAAATTCTCCAAAATCTTTTCAGTGCTATAACTCTTCTATTCATACGGGTAGGAAAAAAATTTTGAATATTGTTTTTAAGAAATTCAATTTCAAATAGCGACATCTTCTTAAATTTTTAATTTTGCTTAGCATTTTTGAGTTAGCAAGCACAGTCTATTTTTTTTAATGGAAACCATAGTTGGCTATAACATATTCAAATAGTGCATTTTTTTCTGCTTGCAATGATGTAAGGGTCGTAGCACTTATTTTAATAAATAACAGCACAATACACATATTATGTTTAACAAAAATCATTTCTTGCCTTGGAAAACGCGATATTAATAATTGAAGCATTATGTTTACTTCAACATTGACAGTTCGTTCATTAGGGTATAGTTGGTTTTGTTAGTGATTTAGTTGCTTTACAAAGCAGGGCAACTAGCGCAAGACGACTTCTTTATACGGGAGCATTGTCGTGCAGGACTTTTCGTCAATGTTTCCCTTCTGTTTTCTTTAATGACTTCTCTTTCGCACAGTCTCCAGTTTTTCTGTGTCCCAAAAAACAATGGCCATGAATTTTCCAGCCGACTGTGCACTTAAACATGTTAGGTGGTGGTGTGCCTTTTTGATGCCACTACATGACGTATTGCTTGCACTCAGGTTCATAATGATAAACTCAATTTTCATTCCCAGTAACACTTTGTCTCAATAATTTTCCCAGCCTGCATTGCAGAACTCCAAAAACGCACGGGAACATTCTATGTGCTGTTGAATTTGCGGTGGCGTGAGCATTTTCGGCACCTACCTTGCGCTTGACCTTAGTCATGTCAAGATGACCATGAGAAATTTTAAATTCCTGCGAGATGTGTCTTCTTCAGCCGAGCATCGTCCATTATTAATTTTTCCACCTTTTTAACAAATTCTGAATTCAATAGGATGCCTCGGCCATGAGACGTAATCAAGTGATTCCCTACCTTACTTAAAGCGACTGTTTCACTTAAAAACGATAGTTCCTCCCGGTCAAGAATCTCCATAAACTGGTGACATGCCTTTTTAAAACAGACTTTCCTTCTTTTGTACAGAGGTTGATAACGGCGCAGTAGTCGATTTTCTCTTATCTTATCGATTAAGTTGTTTGGTCGACGATAGTTTTAAAGACTACTGACGCGATTATCTTAAAACTTTATATTTATACTAATAATGAGTTTTTAAACACGTCACGACGCGAGAGAGGCCTCCCACTACCATTCAACCCCTCCATTCTGCAAACTTAAAAACGCTCCGTCGTAGCTACTCTTGCAACGGACTTCTGTCCGTCACTATGTATAAATTATCGAATAAATTAGTATTAATGCTTTTTATGTAATTTTAACATTAATGGGTTCGATAATTTAATACAAATATTCTAAAATATGTTTATTTTGTCTAAAATCAATTAGTAAAGAGAAAGATGATATTTTTTGTTAATTTTCTAAATGCATTTTTGCACGTGATAATATCGTACGTTTGAGCACAGTTCTAGCCCTTTACGCGTGATACTTCGGAAAAACGACTTTGTTAGTAAAGTTATAGTTCTCCTCGGCAGTCTGGGGGGATCTTCTCACAGAGTTATCCTGGCAGTCAATGAGAATTCTCACCAAACTCTCTGGCAGTATAGAGAGTACCTAGTACCTATCCCTTAGTCTTTCTGACAGCCTAGAAAGGCGGTCCGTAAGTTTTTTTGTTACCAGGCAGATCGTGGTAAGAAAACAAATCCGCCCTGTAAGTCCCGAGTAAATCTTTACATAGTTATTCCGTTTATTTTAAATAATTTAAAATGTACCAAAGTAAATTTTAGGTTCACGTAGGATTTTAAAGAAATATATTATTCTCGTCGAATATCTCTTCAATAATACGAACGCAAGTACCAGATGATGTATTAACGTTTTTGCTAGACTTGTGTAAAAATATCACCTTTCTCGAAGTAAATATAATAATAATAATAATAATAAATCGACTTTATTATTTAATATATACATAGAGACACTGTACTGAACTAGGCGAAGTTTAGCTATAGCTACTCTTACACTTAACCTAGCCAGCACAGTATATTCAGAATAAGTACAATGTAAGTATAGAAATACAAATACACAAGATACACGAAATTAAAATAATCAAAACATAATAAGGAAGATAAATATACAAAAATAATGAAGAAAATAATAATTTTAAACGAAAGTAGGAATACAAAGAAAGAAAAATACAAAGTGATGCATGAATTGTAATATAAACAAGAGAAAATTGGAAAACTTAAAAAAAAAAAAAAAAAATAACATATATAATATCTTAATTCACAAAATATTTATATATATTTTAATATTCAATGTGTGAATATTCCGTGGAATGTTTGTTGACATACTGCGAATAATTTTTTTCAGTAAATGTAAAGTTATTTTCAATATATGAATTATAGTTGCTTTTGTATATAACAAATACTTTATGATATTCTTGTAAATATATGTACTAAATTTGTGTAATTGAATTTCTGTTTCATATGTAAATAAAAAGATTGACATAGTAAGATTTCTTTTATTCTTAATGCTAGAAGGTAATATAAAATGAATATTGAAGTAATAAACATACTAAAACATACCGAACCAGAGTTTTCTTCTCCGTAAACCGAACTACCCGTATTTGAGCATTACTGTTGATAAAGTTCACATTAACTAGACACTTAAAACACTTCATTTTATCATTACACATATTGTTTTAAGTTTAATATCTAATTATCTGTGACATATAGACAGTGAAGGTGGACGAATACCAACTGTAGATTTAATAGACGACAATATCACTCTGATGGTAAATATCCCTAAGATTGTACAAGACGTTTAGTTATCCGTTGATAGATGGGAGCACTTCAATTTGGAAATTAGCGTTATTAATTAGGTATTTAACAATTTAAAGAGGGTTTCATGTCGCACTCTAACCTTGTTTCATTATGTATTTTTTGTAGATACAATGAAAAATATTTATGTTTAGGTTTTATTATATATATCCTTGTGATTCACAGAAAGTTAACGTAAATTTTTAAATTTAAATACTCGCCAAGAAATAAATAATAAAAAGATATTGAGGAATAAGAATCAATAAAGGAAATAATAATAGCCTAGCTAAATATAAAAAAAAGAACTTTGTATAACATAAAAGCTTTCGAGCATTACATATAGGAATTTGTAAACACAGTACAACTTTTTTTTATATATTTTGTAATCCTATTTGTTTTTCCGCTATTTCTAATATAAAAAATACAAAAAAATCTATCACATTCACGTAAAAAGTCTAAATATAAAGTAAATATCTGGATGGATTATTTTTTATTTATTTGAAAATATGTACGCGAATTATGTGTTGCGGCTTGATAACCTTTTTGCGATCGAATCTGTACGTATGTGATATGAGTGAATGTCTGTTGCATGTAGAATGTATTGATTTCAAGCACAATGTGGTTATAAATAAAAGTTCTTAAAGGAAATCCATATCTATTAATTTCTGCTGCTGCCGCTTTGGCCCGGCAATCGTCAACATACGAAATGACCGCACCATATCACTCGCATGCACTCTACCACGTCACACAATAATCACAACGTTATCGCAAAGTCTTGTGTTCGCTTCAGAGAATGGAGAACAGGAGTTCGACGTTGCCTCGTTCGTCCTGCACGGAAAGCGTCAAGAATGGAGGTAGCAGACCGGTCAGCTTCTACGATAATTTCCGGGAAAACGGCAGCAACGGTACGGCATGCAATTCGCTCGAGAAGACCAAGTCCAAATCGTTGCAGAACAATTCGCTTAACAATAAGGAGATTAAATTCAAGTACGAAAGTCCGACGCAGATGGTGTGTTTGAATACGACGGTGCCGCAAAATATTGCAGCCAGTAGTATAGCCGGTAGACACACGCCTACCAGGAATAGTCTTAGGCACAGCAGGATGATAGTAATGAATAGAATGGGAAAAGGTGAGAAACTATATTACAAAGTGATAATGTTACCATAGAAATTCTTTTATGTTTGTGCTATAATGATAATAAACTAAACTTGGAGTCTGTGGCTTGAAATTACACCAAAAACACTAAAACACCTTCACCACACTAAAGCACAAAATGGCTAAATACGTATTTCGACAACTAAGTTGTCATCTTCAGTAGCACTGAATTAAAAATCGCGTTGTCTACACACGGTGGCGTACAGAACAACACTGATTTCCAATTTACATGGATGGCTTATTTAAACCTATACCTTAACAAGCGATGCATTAGAAAATTGAAAGAAGACAATATTTGTTGGAAACAATGATTAGAATCTGCTGTAATGAATCTGTTTACATTGGTTTCCTTTCTATAAATATCTATTTCTATATTACAGCCTACTTTAATTACTAATGTATCTCGAAAAGCTAATTAACTAATGTTGAATTTGAAATATAAGCAAGTAATAACAAATAACACACTTGGTATTGTTTCACAAATATATATAATTAAATACTCGATGTACATTTTGCCTTGCGGCATCGTCAGGAGTTCTCGAGAAACTAAAGTAAAATTTAATATACTGTAACTACCTACTTCGAACAAAAATGTAAATAGAAAAAATATACAAAAATAGAAAATTATGAAAAGGTCATGACTTATCTGGAAAGACCGTTTTTACAATGCTAGAAACGGTGAATTTATGAGTTCGGTTTGTTCATTAAGAACATTGCCTGGTTGTAAAAGTAAACTTTCTTTTATAAATAACCTTCTAGAACATTTAGCTACACTTGAATTTTCATAATTTAATTTAACGGCTCGCATATGTTCTGAGAATCTTAATTTGAAATTTCGCCCCGTTTGACCTATATAAAATTTACTACAATTACTACAATTAATTCTATAAATTCCTGATTTGTTTAGTTTAGGTTCGCTGTTTTATTATTTGTTAATTAACTTTTTAAAGTGTTATTATTACAGAAGGCTATTTTAAAATCCAGCTTCTTTAAAACATTACTAATTTTCATACTTATACTACCTAAATATGGAATTTTAACCCATTGTTTTAATGTCAAGTCCTGGGACGGGGGAAATGCTGATTTTAATGTAATTGATTTATTCATTCTATTGACTAATTTATCTATTAGAGATGATTTATAACCATTATTTTGTGCAATTATTTTAATAGTTTTTGATTCTTTAGTAAAGTTAAATGTGTTCATCGGTACTTTCAATAGTCTATAAATCATTGCGTTTAATTCAATGATTTATAGACTATTGAAAGTACCGATGAACATATTTAACTTTATAACTCATCTCTAATAGATAAATTAGTCAATAGAATGAATAAATCAATTACATTAAAATCAGCATTTTCCCCGTCCCAGGACTTGACATTAAAACAATGGGTTAAAATTCCATATTTAGGTAGTATAAGTATGAAAATTAGTAATGTTTTAAAGAAGCTGGATTTTAAAATAGCCTTCTATAATAATAACACTTTAAAAAGTCAATTAACGAATAATAAAACAGCGAATCCTAAACTAAACAAATCAGGAATTTATAGAATTAATTGTAGTGATTGTAGTAAATTTTATATAGGTCAAACGGGGCGAAATTTCAAATTAAGATTCTCAGAACATATGCGAGCCGTCAAATTAAATTATGAAAATTCAAGTGTAGCTAACCATGTTTTAGACACGGGACATCATTTTTCAATAGACAATTTAGAAGTACTGTATAGTTTAAATAAAAGTAAAAAAATTAATGTTCTAGAAGGTTATTTTATAAAAGAAAGTTTACTTTTACAACCAGGCAATGTTCTTAATGAACAAACCGAACTCATAAATTCATCGCTAATAAACCCTAGCATTGTAAAAACGGTCTTTCCAGATAAGTCATGACCTTTTCATAATTTTCTATTTTTGTATATTTTTTCTATTTACATTTTTGTTCGAAGTAGGTAGTTACAGTATATTAAATTTTACTTTAGTTTCTCGAGAACTCCTGACGATGCCGCAAGGCAAAATGTACATCGAGTATTTAATTATATATATTTGTGAAACAATACCAAGTGTGTTATTTGTTGTTACTTGCTTATATTTCGAAATGTTTCACCAAGAGATTTCCATCACTTCATTTAATTATTTGTTGAATTTGAACATTGGTGTCATTTTCATAGAAAGATCGTGGAAGTAACCAACTATAAACTTGAAAAGAAAGTTATGAAACGCAATAATAAATTTCAAAAGCTTTGTCCGTACGTCAATAAATGTCAGAAGGTATGTTCTATGAAAGAGACACTATAGTTAACCACTCATCTGAGACTTTTAACGCGGAAGAGTTAAATTTATTAAATAAAGGTTTGACATATTGTATACCTAGTGGTAAGATCCCTTTCGACGAAGTTATTGCTGGCATTGAAACTCCCATAAAGAGTGTTGATGAATCATCGAAACTATTTATTAGGGAGGCTTGCAAGGTTCAAATTGAAAGGAACTTACAACTACATAAACAAAACAGAAATAGTAGGGAATTAGGTAAACATTATTAAAAATCTCAGATCGAAAGTGAACTGCCGCCGTCAGTAAGATTCTTGACGAGAGTTGTAATTTTCTGTTTTGTGGAACAAATACAAAAAAAAAGTAATTTATTCGTGTGATTTAAGTTACGTATATCTTATGATTGACTAATTATGAGAGGAACAATGAAAATTTAGGATATCTGTAGTCAGAAATAGGGCAAAACTTACGTTTGTAATTCAAGTGTTTCTCAATAACTATTTTGTAAATTAAGTTGAATTAAGGCTGTACGTTTACAGTAAAATTTATTGAAGGTACCTAAAGGACGTTTTTTTTCCATTTGTGGGAAAATAATATAGAAAACATATGGTAAACTAATTTAATTCTTTAGGTACCTCAGAAAAACCTTAAAACATTTGTTGGTTTTTGTTTAAATAAAATCCCTGCAAAAATAACGGAGAAAAACTTGAATTTCTAACCTCTTGATTTCGGTAGTCGGCAGTTCCCCCTTAAGGCCGACAAGGGTAACATATTAGTCATTTTGGATAAATCGCACTATTTTTGCCGAATTCAAGAACTTATTAGTACGTGCAATGTGTTTAAACAAAAATCCATTGCCAAAATTAGTCAGAGAAACTAAGAGCGCGTTGAATAATTGTCTAAAATTGATAACTTCGTCACTCAAGTTTCGGTTAAATGTATCCAATCCAGTCATGCCTAGAATGTATTGTTTACCTAAAATACATAAGCCCGGTAAGTCGATGAGACCTATTGTGTCAGGTATAAACTCACCGACTTATTTACTGTCTAAATGGCTATTGTAAATGAATTCACAAATTTACCATTGCAACAAGATAGCTTTGCAGTTCATTCAAAAAATCAAACATTATAAGTTGCAAGAAGGTGAGATTTTGATTTCGTTTGTTTGTCAGTTCATTGTTTCCTTCGGTACCGATTCCAGAAACCCTGAAATATTTGGAACGTTTGCTTCATAACAACAATATTGAAAAGGCTATAATAGATGAATACATGCAGTTAACATCTCTTTGTATGTCTCATAACAGTTATCAAATAGAAGGTCATTTCTATGAATAACGACATGGGACTGCCTTGGGAAATTGCTTGTCTCCATTTATTGCCGATTTATACATGAGTAATTTTGAAATAGATTTCAAAAAGAACGCCGAATATTTCCCTAAAGTATGGATAAGGTACGTTGGCGATATTTTCGCGATTTTTGACACAAAGATGTATGATACCGAAGTGTTTCTTAATGAATTAAACTCAAAATTCCCCACGATTAAATTCACTCTTGAAAAAGAAAACAACGGACAATTAGCTTTTCTAGATACATTAGTAATTAAAGCAGGCTGTAATATAGAAATATATATTTATAGAAAGGAAACCAATGTAAACAGATTCATTACAGCAGATTCTAAGCATTGTCTGCAACAAAAATTGTCTTCTTTCAATTTTCTAATCCATCGCTTGTTAAGGTATAAGTTTAAATAAGCCATCCCTGTAAATTGGAAATCAGTGTTGTTCTGTACGCTACCGTGTGTAGATAACGCGATTTTTAATTCAGTGCTAATGAAGATGACAACTTAGTTGTCGAGATACGTATTTAGCCTTTTTGTACTTTAGTGTTGTGAAGGTGTTTTACTGTTTTTGTGTATAATGATAATAATAATTTATATGTTTCATAAACATGTATTAAAATGTTAAAAATGAACCATAATAAAAACAAAATATAGGGCACATAAATTACATCTTAAGAAAATCCTCATAAGAGTAACAACTCATTGTTAATAATAATTCCTTAACCTTGTTTCTACACTTTTTGAACTCACCTTTTTAATTTTAAAGTTTATTAAGTATATAATTTGCATATTTGTAAAAATTAGAAAAGTAGGCTACCATGTGTGTAGTTTCCATCGGAAGATACTCGATTTATCAAAGACGACATAGCTTCACCACATAGCAGATGTATAAATTAAACTAAGCTGTCATTATGACGTAGAGGTTTCATTGATTAAAAGCATTATAAACTAATAACAAAATGACAATTGGAAAAGCAAGCTACCTTTTGTATAGTTTCCATTGGAAGATCTTAATTTATCAAAGATAAAATCCAACTTCACCAGATGGCAGCCAATGCCAAGCTGTGTGTTGATGACAAACGAATGTCAAAACAAAGAAAGATGGACACGCAAATTTTCATAATTTAAAGTGAAAGTTTTAGGTGTAAAGCAGCCGCTCCCATTCGTGTAAGTACCACTGACTGATTGACTAACTCACAGATCATGATAAATCTAGAGTACTTCCTATTAAACTAGAGCTTTTAAATTTTGTACATAGATAGTGTTTAAGGCACTGTTTAGAAAAAAATTAATGAAAATCCAATTAGTATGATAATTAACACGGCATTGCTGCGGCATGCAATGTACGGCAGAGTGGCGGGGCGAGGGCAAAGCGCGGATGTGAACCCGGCGGCGGAGGCAAGATCACATCTATAGAGTACTATGTCAAGTCGCCACGAAATGCGGATGTATGCTTAGCAATTCTATTATTTTCTCACTCATACGTAATATTTTTTGAACTAAATAAACATATTATTGTTGTTTATTTGAATATTTAGTTTATACTCATATTTTAGTTTTCTTTAATAACTTATTTATTTAGATATAGTTGTTTTTTCTGTATATACGTGTATTTATGTAAAGGCACTTAGAAGGACATACCAATTTATCGTAGTATAAAGTAGCAGTTATATAAACTATAATTGTTTGATATTTTAATATAATTAGATCCATTGACCTATTAATGTGATGCATAGATATAATATTATTCAATAATTATGTTCCCTTATAATAATACACGCGATTCGAAATATTAGTATTTTTAGAACAGACAAACTCATTTGCATTTCACAATAGTCATGTAAAACAAATAGCGTTCAACATTCCTGACATAACCGAACGTTCGTAAAAAACGAACAAAACTGCGTCCATCGTGCATACACATCTTTCCAATTCAACGATTGTGACGGGAAAATGCCAGACGGAGATCGCCATGAATAACAAATAATTAGAAAGAGAACACCTGTCGACGTCAACGTGTACAACAAAAACACATGTACACCCACGCTTATTACAACTACCGTCCACTGCACTACCACCAGCAGTACCAACGTCACAATCTTCCACCAGAATACAATTCCATCATATATAGGCGTTTTATATTAAAATATTGAGGTGTAGCCACCATACGACGTTCTTATACGTATGAGAATTTCAAATTATACAAAAGTTGTTGTAAATTGTTTTAAATATGTACTTTTATCTTCTTAGAAAAGTAAACATGTGAGTAAGTTTCTTAGATACTTCAAGTCCAAATTTTAAGAATTTTTTTATACAAAAATTTTTCAAAATCCTATTCTAAGTACTTCTATTTTCTTAATAAATCACTATAGAATTGCATACTTTGCAAGATATTCGAAAAAAAAAGTGCTACTCGCTGAGAGTAAAAGTGTTTCTTCCGGTCCGAATTTTGACATTTCATGTATACAAAAAATATAGCAAATTCAGCTCTAATTACTTTTGTACTCTTGGTAAATACATATATGAGTCGTATAGATGCAAAACCCGCCAAGTCACTTTTAATTGGTTTTGAGAAAATCAAGAAAAACCTTCATAAAGCAAGGTATACTATTTATTGGGTACTTTGTATTTTTATAATGTGCTGGGGTAGTTTATTAGCAAAAATAAGTATTTTGATAAAATCTAAACATGTTAGATGTATTAATATCAAATTTTCAAAAAATGACTTGGCGGATTTTGCATTTGAACTTAAAGAAAATTGTTAAACATTTTTGGTATACTACGTTTATTTTACATGAAAAGGAAAAAATATTGGAAAATGTCTAACAAAAGAATAAAGAAACTTTAATTTGAAAAAAAGAACAAATTCGTAAACTAAATTCTAAATCCTTAAATCAATTTTAGAAATATGATTTGGAGCAATTCTATAAAGCCACGCGGCGAGCATACCAATTACGATGGAGTTCTTATTTTGCCCAGCGCACCCATCAGCAAAAAGACGAACAGTGGTAATTTCTCCAGAAAAGTCAAATTTTGAGAGAACATGAAAGAGGGCTGAGGCTATGACACTAGAATTTTTTGGTATTTAACTTGGTAGAGGATGGCCCCTTTACAACTGTAAAGTTATACAAATTGAATTGTTGTGAAAAATAAGCTGATTGGTCGGCTAGTTTGGGCAAAGCTAGATTTTTCTGACAATCGAATGAGAAACACTGAATATTATTGCATTCGGTTTTAAGGTACCAGTAAAAAGCCTCTGCCTTTAGCTTATGTACCCTATTAGCCAGCATAAGTTCTTTTCTTACGTTCTGATTTGTTTCAGTCTTTAGCTTTTCTTGCGTTTTTAGACAATCTGAGCACATATCTGTCAGAGGTGTTCCAAAGCCTATATTGTAATGACTGTTAACATAATTTCTAAAAAAACATTCTTTAACTCTTAATTGTCCATCCACTGACTCATTGTACATTTTGTACAATTTTCGAATATTCAGCTCACAAGGTAAGTATTTTCTAACTACTGTTTTACTGCGACAGTAATGTGTTTCAGAACAAGTCAGACTTTCTATGAATGTTGATATTGCGTTCTTCTTATGGTCATTTTTATGTTTTATTCTGTCACCTCCGCGACCTTCTTTTGGAGGAGCCCCTGTTGCCAAAAATCGTCTCATTACTCCCTGAACTCTGTCCTTTTTTATATTCAAGATACTCAAAAAAAAATTTCGACAAACCTTCGCCTCTTTTCCATCATCTTTCCGAATGCTATATTTAATTGTAAGTGATTTTTTACTTCTGGTATTATCTCTAATCCTGGATTTCTTTGGTTTCTCAGCAGTGCAATACTTATATATTATTGAATCTTGGTATAGTTTGTCCTTTTTTTTGTAAAATAAGTTATGAAACGCCTTTACATCGCACATTTTTAAAGTTTTACATTCCAAACAATTACTGTGTTTGCATTCTGGAATTTCTGGAACGCTAGATGCTCCATATTCCACAATCATCATGTTTGCTAAAACTGTATAATGAAAATAAACTTACAATAAATTTTTTCGTATTTGTCTCTTATGGGTTTCTGCCTGTTTTTGTTTCTTCCTGCTTTTATTTGGCGGTGTTTTTGTCAACTTTGTTTCAAATGACTCCATTCTGCACTTTACACGATTAAACAATTAATGACAATGTCATGCACCCTTATACAAACTTCTAAACTAAAAGTAAAACAGCCATGTGTGTCGCAGGTGGTGTTGGTGTCGCTCACCAAAATGCCACGTGATACTCTCCGATGCATCTATTGGTTAAAATTGACTTGGCGGAATATGTACTTGAATGACTGCTGCAGTTGGCGGGTTTTGAATTTAAACGTGAATGTCAAAGCAAAGTAATAATGCACTTGGCGGGTTTCGAGAGGAAATGATAATTCAAATACGTGTAAGACGTATTAAACTAGCAACTGCTGGTAACAACTCCTTTATTGTATTTTTTTGACTTGGCGGGTTTTGCATCTATACGACTCATATATAGAATGCATAATTTATAACATATTTGCAAGCAATCGCTATTCGATAAGAGTAAAAGTGGTACATCCAGTCCGAATTTTGAAATTTTCTTTAAACAAAAGGTATTGAAACTTATGTTCTAATGTTCTAAATACTTTTATACTCCCTAGAAAGCATGACTTGCGAGATATTCGCAGAAAACTGATTTTTGATAAAAGTAAAAGACCTACTTTCGGTAAGAATTTGAAAAAACCTTTTTAATAAATTTTTTATCAAATCTAATTTTGAGTAGGTACATTTGAATTCTTTATAAATTTGTTTAAACTTAGTAGTTGTCGAAATATTGGCAAAATTCGATATTGTTACTGAAGTAAATTACTTAATACTTTCGATTTTACTGAAAATCTCATCAGATCTCAAGAGGGAGATTATACTCATAAATACAAAATTTGGAATTGATAGCTATAGCCGCTTGACTGCTATCGTGGTCACACACACTCTGACACACACACAGAGAGAGAAAGACGTTTTTTAAAAAATACTCTTCGGTATCAGGAGACTTCAAAACGTGGACATTGCAAAAATCTCGAAGTCGAAAATTTTCATCACACTTTTCCTTATTCTACGTATAAGAAAGTTAAAGCGTTTCAATGCAAAATTAGAAACAAATCCAAGGAAGACCACCAAAGAACAAAACAAAGCAATATGAAGAATTAATATTCTAAGAAATGCATATAAAAAAAAATGAGGTGTGGAGGGATATTATACACGTAAATACAAAACTTGGAATTGATATCTACAGCGGTTTGACAGCTATCATGGTCACACACAGACACACAGACATTTTTTAAAAGCCACTTTTTCGGTATCAGGGAACTTCAAAACGTGGACATCTGCAAAAATCTCGAGGTTGAAAATTTTAATCATCACAATACTTCCTTATACTACGTATAAGAAAGTAAAAAAATGAGGTGTGGCCACCACACGACTTTCTTATACGTATGAGCGTTTCAAATTATAGAATTTTAAGAATTTTTTTTTACAAAAATTATTCAAAATCCTATTTTAAGTAAGTACTTCTATTCTCTTAATAAATCCCTATAGAATGCACACTTTGCAAGATATAAAAAAGTGCTACTCGCTTAGAGTAAAAGTGATACTTCCGGTCCGAATTTTGAAATGTCATTTATACAAAAAACATTGCAAATCTAACTCTAAATACTTTTTTACTCTTGATAAATATACACAAGATGCATAATTTACGACATACAGTACAAGCTCGATAGTGTGAACGCAAAAATACCAAGGACCATTCATGTTATAGGGGGTGTTCATACAATTGAAGGTACATAAAAATACATTATCAAAAGCTCTTTATTGCACAAAGAAAGTTAACATGCATAATATGTATAACGAAATAAACATTTATTAAAAAAATAACAAATAAAAATATGTATGTCCGATCCTACGTAACAAAAACTAAATATCTATGTATCTCCTTAAGAAAGAAAAAAGTTGCACATGTACACATATGTATGTACAACCGTATTACATATTTATTTTAGGTCTGAAAAAATGTATAATCTTTTTCTGAATCTTTTTTGATTGAAAATTCAAAAGGACAGCCTCTTCTAATATATTTTGAAGCAATAAATTTTTACTCATGTCAAGATTATTTTCTTGAGCCCATTGCACTGATAAACCCAAAGCTTTTGCAGCAGCAGCATGTGAAACACGCTGAGGATCTAATTCTGCTTCCTCATCCTCACGAATTTCATCGTCGAAGATTTCGATATCAGATCCATCTTGACGATCTTCATCCCATATTTCTATGTCTTCAGATGTGTTACCATAATTTATTTCATTAAGTAGTGTAACTGTGTCCTTAAGTGTTTCATTGTAGTCAATCTCTTTGGCGGCATTAATTTGCTTCACAATTGCCGATAGGGGAATATCATCTTCGTCCGGTTCGTTACACTTTAAAATATTATTCCAACATTTACGAATTATATCAGGATTAAGTTTATTCCACGCAATCGTCAGATGCATTATAGCATCCCGTATTGTTAAAAGTTTCAGACTCTCTGTTAATTGACCACTTTTTCCTACAATTGAACTTAAAAGGCTTTTCCTATAGTAAAGTTTTGTTAATTTTAAAACGTTCTGATCTAGCGGTTGTATTAATGGTGTGACATTGGGTGGCATGAATATTACGAATATCATTCCATCGGCTGTTCTTTGCTTCTCTTTTGGTGGGTGACTAGGAGCATTATCTAGTAGAAGAATGGCTCTTGGAGGCAACCCATGGGATTTTAAAAACTTCTTTACCTACAAATGCGTAAGGGAATGTATTATTTTATTTATCTACGTTTTTACATTATATAACATAAGCTTACCTCAGGGACAAAATTCTCAAAAAAGCACTCCTTAAAGATTTCACAAGTCATCCATGCATTTTTTGAATGTTTGTAAATCATAGGATTTTGCAACTTAATGCTCTCGGGTTCCTAGATTTTCCAATAATAAGAGGTGGCAATTTATGTTGGCCTGTAGCATTTGTGCAGCCTTAGAAAGTCAATCTTTGCTTTGCAATTTTTAACCCTGGGGCTGTTTTTTCTGATAAAGAAACGTAAGTCTTTTCGGGGAGGAGTTTCCAAAATAATCCCGTCTCATCTGCATTATATATTTGTTGGTGACTTAAATTTAGTTCTTGTATAATTCTGCATAATTCCTGTTTAAACGGGTCGACCAATTCCGGCTGAGAAGAAATTTTTTTCCCGTTATTTTTAGAAATCGAATGCCATAACGGGTCTTAAATCTCTGCAGCCAACCATCACTAACTGTAAATGTTTCGTTTCCACATAAGCTTAATGCTTTTTCTCGAATTATGTCGCCACTTACAGGTAAATTACGCTCTCTTTGTTTAAGAAACCATTTGTAAACTTCTTTTTCCATTAATTTGTATACAGATACCTTCAAGGTATGTCTTTTAGAAGGATTTAACATATTGTCTACAGCTTCTAAAATGACATCTTTTTTCTTTTTATTAAACAAACAGTTGATTTTGCTATACCATATTTTTTGGCCAATAGCGATACTGTCATACCTTTCTCAATTTCTTCTAATATTCTTGACTTTTCTTTCAATGTTAAACACTTACTCTTTGGCTTAACCATGTTTATAATGAATATAAAACCAAATTGATAACAAGTTGACTGCTCGATGGGGTAGATCTAACTACAGTGAATAATAATGCTGCTTATATGTATTGTAAACAAGTTCAAACAAGTTAAAAGTCAACAAACACGTATTCATACTATCGAGAGGCAAACGTTGTTCACACTATACGGCTGTCAGTACAAAATGTTGGGGCGAAAAATCTGTTCATGTTATCCAGCTGTTCATGTTAGCGAGCTTGTACTGTATTTGCAAAAATTCGCTATTCGCTAAGAGTAAAAGTGTTACTTCCGGCCCGAATTTTAAAATTTTATTTATACAAAAGATATTTTTTTTTTGTTTAATGGCATTGCGGACATTGTCCATGCAGCCAGACCCTAACTACAAAAGAGATGACTTTGAAGATGCCACAAGGTTTGGACAAAAACACTTTTCACGCCTAGAGGCTCATCAAGGATACAAAAGATATTTAAAATTGTGTTTTAAATACTTATACTACGTATAAGAAAGTAAAAACCACTAAACAATTTAGAATTAATAATCTTTCCAAAAAAAAAAAAATCTACAATCCAGAGTCCTCCATAATACAATGAAAGAGTTCTGTACTCAACAATATTGAATACACCAATCTCGAAGTGAGACTGGGAATACATTTAAAATGATTACAGGTGGCTTACAAGTACCTACGTCATACTCTGCCACCTTTGTTCTGTCGGAAGGCGATGATGACAAAACAATAGGTTCGATGAACGATGTTCTGGGTTGGAGTAGGAGGAGGTGCGATCGTTTAAATTAAACGGCTCTTCTCATTTGTTTATTATTCCGGACGCATCGGAAACAAAACGGTTTCTTTTTATAAAACGCTTCCAGTCCGTTTGTAGATAGATAAATAGATAGAAGATACAAATAACACCCAGTCATTGTACTGACCAAAATAACAAAACTCTCGCCTTATGAAACGGCTTCTCTCTTGTTTGCTTTGCGGGCACAACTATTTTTATCAAATGCTACTTAACTAGTCACGCCTGTGTACAAACAAGAAAGAAGAATAGCAATTTACTTACTTCGGTTCGTGTTTATTTTTGATTTAAAACCGTTGAGGGGGATATTTTAAAATAATTCAGGGGTTCTTTTAATTTTTGCGCTCCTATCATTTGACTCACAGATGTGTGGCGTTGTATTTTTACATTTTTTTATATGTACGTGGTGACCCAAGTTTTACCACCACCGAAAAAAATGAGGTGTGGCCACCACACGACTTTCTTATACGTATGAGCGTTTCAAACTATACAATTTTAAGAATTTTTTTATACAAAACTTATTCAAAATCCTATTCTAAGTACTTTCATTCTCTTAATAAATCGCTATAGAATGCATACTTTGCAAGATATTCGAAAAAAAGTGCTACTCGCTAAGAGTAAAAGTGCTACTTCCAGTCCGAATTTTGAAATTTCATATATACAAAAAATATTGCAAATCCAGTTCTAAATACTTTTGTATTCTTGATAAATATATATAGAACGCATAACTTACGAAATATTTGCAAAAAATCGCTATTCGATAAGAGTAAAAGTGGTACTTCCGGTCCGAATTTTGAAATTTTTTTTATACAAAAGATATTTAAAATTATAATTTAAATACGTTTATACTCATAATGTACCTGCCTAGAAAACATGACTTGCGAGATATTCGCAAAAAACTGATTTTCGATAAGAGTAAAAGACCTACTTCCGGTTGGAATTTCGAAAAACTTTTTTAAGATAATTTATCTCAAATTTAATTTTGAGTACATTTGAATTCTTTATAAATGTGTTTAAATTTGGAAATTGACGAAATATTGGCAAAATTCAAATCTTTCACTGAAGTAAACTGCTACTTCCGGTCTACCGATTTTACTGAAAAACTAATCAGATCATAAGAGGGAGATTATACACGTAAGTATAAAATTTGGAATTGATATCTACAGCGGTTTGACCGCTATCGTAGTCACACACAGACACACAGACAGACACACAGACATTTTTTAAAAACCACTTTTTCGGTATCAGGGGACTTCAAAACGTGGACATCTGCAAAAATCTCGAGGTCGAAAATTTTCATCATCACAATACTTCCTTATACTACGTATAAGAAAGTAAAAAAATCAAATTTTGTGTAAAGTTGGATTGAAACGTACTCTACGTAGTTAATAACAAGAATTATGCAAAGTGTTTAAAGCGGCAGCCAGCATTAACAAACATTTTCATTTCTGGAATCGACTTTTTTTCATTATTATGATGCAATTTTCAAACATATTCATCTAAATTAAAATCAAAAATTTAGCTTAGCTTTCCTTTAATTTGAAATTTAGTGGGGAACATTTAAATTCCATTTATAATTTACAACCTGTCTGCATAGATGACCATTTTGTGTAAATTTGTTTGAAAGAAATCTTTTAAAGTGTCATTTTAAAACTAAAATTTATTAAAGAATATTTATTTTATATAATATTTATATTAATAGGAAACATTGATACATATTAATAGGAATACAAAAAAAATATGAATACAAAGTGATAAGAAGAAACTATACTTACTCACAGAGTAAATTTGTTTTAGACACTCATTACGTTGTACTTCTTTTTTTTAAAAAAAAAGTATTTATTGTACTCAAAATTGCACTTTGTTATTATCATTGCTTTTACTGTGTCTATATGCAGTCATGAGTTTTGTGGAAAAGTGTGATTAAACATAGGCATCCACGTAGAACGCAAAGAGCACAGACGTGCAAATAAAATATAATCAAATATTATAATTAGGGAGCGGACATGAACGGTTTAAACTACGACGAAGTTACAACAGAACAAAGACATAATGTAAACAACACCCACTTACTGAATAGCACTAATTCATATGGTGAACTGCAACATCTGTTTACGCCCGAGAAGTGCCCGTGAATGAGAGCAAAAAATGCCCATAAAATAAGGAATTTATGAGTAAAATCCTTTCTATATCGGCGTAGATAGGAGCGTGAGGGGTTTTTAAAATTTATTATATTCACCTTATATTTCGCAAGAGAAATAATGTAAATATGTATATACTTACTGTTATTTAGTTTCAATAACATACGCGTACATTTTTAGTTATCATTTATTTAGATCTAGAACGTTGTTTATGTTACTTTTTCTGATATGAAAATGAATTGTCAGTGATTCCGAAATTTATTACAAAGTCTGTAAAATATCGTTACAGAATGCCAAAATATCGCAAGTGCGTCACTTAGCTTTGCTAAAACATACACAGAAATAGTTTTTATGCTGAGAATTTCGATAGTTTACAAAGTTTCGTTACATGTTTAAATGACGATGCTCGAAATATTTCTGAGTGCAAGGAACTAACACAGATCCCAAATTTAAAAAATCAGTTGTTATTCCTTCAGGAACACTTTGGAAATTTGCCTAAACTAATCACATATTTTGAAAATCGAATCTCAAATTAAAAAATGGATTAACCACATTAGATGTGGCTATTAATAATTTCAAAAGTATTCCAAGTGACTTCGGATGTGGCCTTCGGCAAAAGTTAGATGCAGTTTTTAATAGAAATCCAGGTCCGCTGAAATAAAAGAATATTTCCAGTACGCACCTATAACCAATTGCGATGTAGAAAGGAGGTTTTCTATCTACAAGGATGTACTTAATTCAAAGAGAACAAGTCTTACAGAAAAGAAAATGAACAAATAATAAGGTATTTTCTATTTTATATATCACCAGCCACTTGTTATCCAATTATATAAATAAAATTAAAACGTCTTTAAAAATACAACATTTCAATAGTGCGCCCATGGGCGATGAGTCATCAACCGGTCGTGTCCGCCCCCTAATTATAATATTCACATAATATGATGAATTATGTAATCCGGGACTGTCCCTGAATATTCGGGACGAATAGTCACAGTAATTAAAGCGTGCAATAATCGAAACAGTACAGTTTGAAAGACGTTATTTATGGCTGTTTATTAACAAACATTCTCGACGAAATGGTCAAGACCTTTGGGGGAGATACTGACACCCCCACTACCATTCCAGCGTACCACGCCCTAGAAGCCAAGAAGACATTCACGCCAAGGTCGAGGTCTGGGGGAGGTTTCGACCTAATATGACCCTACACAGCTGGCGCGTAACTAGTATTTTCTTTCAAAATATTACAACATGCAATAAGTCTGGGATAGGAACCTTCTTTGCATCACTATTGTCGCCTAAATTTATAAAATAACTAGAAAATTGTCAATCGCCTTATACGTCGATGTTAAAAAAATTAAGTGCAAATAACTGGATATGTTTAATCCCGGGAAACGTTTCGAAATATTATTAGGTCTTTAATGGTCTTAAATTAGTATTTTGAATGTGTGTCTGAGTAGGTTTTGTTAATCAAATTTTTAGTTCCTAGAGGTGATAGAGGTAATTTTAATTTGGTTGAGGTAAGTGCCAATATCTGAAGTGTACTTGTTGATACAATCACTCACGAAATATAAAAAAAATCATTTTATAAATAAGGGTTATTTTTTCAGTGGCGGTAAAACTTGGGTTGCGGCCAAAGGTGGTCTTAGCTCCTAGGGCGTGTCTCGCTGGAGTAGTAGTCTCCCCCAAAGATCTTGACTATTTTGTCGAGAATATTTGTTAATGAACGGCCATAAATAACCAGACTTCATTGTGTCGATTAGTGCAGGCAGGTAAATTATAAATGGAATTTGGATGTTTTCCACTCAAATTCAAATTTAAAGAAAACTAAGCTAAATTTCTCATTTTTATTTAGAAGAATATCTGCATCATAATAATGAAAAAAAGTCAATTCCAAAAAGGAACACTTTTGTTAATGTTTTGTTTTTTGGCTGCCACTGACACATTTTAAACATTTTGCAGAGTTTTGTTATATTGAGTATGTATGGTACATTTCAATCTAACTTTACACAAAATTTAATTCTTTTCTCTTTATAAATAAGATCCATTTTGGCCGTGGCGGTAAAACTTGGGTCACTCGGTACAAATTCGACAAAAATTCCAAATTCCAAAAAAGAACATTTTTGTTAATGTTTTGTTTTTTAGCTGCCACTGACACATTTTAAACACTTTACAGAGCTTTTATATTGACTATGCAGTGTACATTTCAATCTAACTCTACATAAAATTTGATTCTTTGGTCTTTATAAATAAGATCCATTTTGGCGGGGCGGTAAAACTCGGTGTCACTCGATACAAATTCGACATTTTAAGATATTTTGCAAAAAAAAACCACTGTAAATTAATTAAAATCGCTCAAAATGGATTTATGTTTGGGGCAGCAAGTGCAGCATTTAAAATCAATAAATCGTATTAATTCTTCGAAATGCTATTACTGTACGCTAGTTATTAGGAAACAAAATTAAACCATAAACGTTTCCTTTGTTTGTTACCAATAAAATCCATTCCGTGGAGAATATACAAACCACTCAATCGGTAAACGTCACGCGATTATAAAAGTTTAACATAAACCGAACTGTAAAAGAATCATAAAGTTCATCATTAAGACCATGCATTTGTAACAGACCGACCTTTATCTTCAAGCGAGCGTACATAAAATCAATTTTAAGTCCTTTAATCTGACACGAGGGCGCATATGTTAGTTGTTCCTCATGGTTAACTTCTCAGATATAATACGCTTATTTTAGTTGATGATATATCCATATATATACACAAAAAGACCATTCAAATGTTTATGTATGTAATTTTAAATATTTCATACTCATATCTCTATAAGTGTCTACAGTTCCCACACTTAAAATGCCATGATTTCTGTTGAAACACTTGTACTAGGAATATTTTTATTGTAAAACTTCAATGCTATTTAGAGGCAAGAAGTTGATTATTAGCAAACATTATTGTATGTATGTTGTACATTGATGCGTGCTATACCACGACTGCTTTCTATTAGTCGTTTTAAAATTATCAGAAAAAGAGTACTTGATTTGAATAATTATTTCATGAATGTTTGTTTACATAAAGATGGCTAGCGGGGGAGTATTTACCATGAACAAGGCCCGATCTAAAGTGGGTTTACATTATAAGATTTTCCTTATGATCTCTCATAACTCATAAGCAAAAATCATGTGAATCGCTTAAGAAATACTTAAGAGATGACAAATTACAGAATATCTAAAATATTGTGTTTACATGCTTATGAGTCGTTATGAGTTTTGTAATGATTATTACGTTAAGATCAGAAAAAAGTGAGGTTAAAATTGTTGACAGTATTCTAACCTAGAAGTTGATGCGAGAGTTAAGTTTCGTAGAACAGGTAGTTGTATGTACTTGTGTCGCAAACAGTTTGTTTCGAATGGATGAAAATGGTCTACGCAGAATTGCTAAATTATTACAGAAATATAAAATTTTTTCTTATGAATTATTAGTCAATAATATTGTACTGATGTTTTTCTTGTACAGAAAACAAAACTTATCGTCCAAAAAAGCAAACAGGAAGAGACTTTGGACTCGTAAATGGTTGGAGAGGCGAAACTATGGGCGTGGTATATCTAATTTAGTTTTCAATGAACTCGCTGTGAACGATAAAAGAAGTTTCAAAAACAGAAACAATAACCCTTACTGAAGGTGAATGGAGAAAACAAACTTTTATAACTGGTTTGGAAAAAAATCCTAGAAAGCCCGCCAATGAACCAATTGAACTAAGGAAATTTTTTATAGTGGATTTGTTCCATGGCAGTGGGAAGCTATAAAAAAAATTTATTTTTGAAAACTAAAATGTATTTAATTTTCTCTACAAAATAGAAAATAATTATGTAATATAAAATATATAATCATACTGTAATATTAAAACTATAGAATAATCATGTAATATTAAAAATATAAAATAATCATGTAACATTAAAAAACAGTTATTCTGTATTTTCTATAATGATTATTCCCCCTTTTTTTCTTTTGGATCCACTATTTTTTGGCAGAGTAAAGTATACTTGTTATTTCAAATTTATTTACTCTCGCCAACTCGTAAAGACACATAAAGAATAGGTACTTTCCTCTTCCTTATGTTTCGCTGTGTTCGCTTAGGAATTTTGCCAAGTCTTGCTTATGACAGCCTCTCTCAAGAAATATCATAATATGTAAACAAATACATACGACGTTAAGATTTTTCATAAGACTAATCGTAAGTCAATACTAAGGAAAATCTTATAATATAAACCCACTTTAAAGAGAGGGGACGAGTCGGGCAAATGCCCTGAGCGGCAAAAATGAGGCGCGACAAAATTGAGGGGAGTTGGCAGCTACTAAAAAAGTAATTTTATGAATATTGTAGTTAATGGAGGCATAAATAATTATTCGGATACATTAATCAAATAGCCTATTAAATAAAGTATTCATTCACAAGCTGCTCATAGTATTCATGAACCTGACGAATAATGGAACAAAGTTGAAAACCCACTTTAAACGAATTCGATAATACCCACACCTGCACCACTATTGTTTTTCTTCTTATTAATCTTGCACACATGAATCCACAGGCATTTTATGTTCCTAGCAGTGGTCATGGTTTAAACGTAGTAGTAAACGACATGACACAGTCGTCACTGGGAGCTACATTTCTTTTTAATATTGTGCAAAAGATATATGTTTTATTTTCCTCGTCAACGTTGAGATAGTCAATTCTTTTGACGAACGTAAAAGATATTACTCTAAAACCACTTAGTAAAACGAGATGGGAAAGTCGAATCGAGGCAATAAAACCCCCAAGGCATCAAATAGGATAAGTTTACGATGCATTATTTAGTGTTTATCAAATGGATACCTCTACACGAGACGAAGCTTCAGGTTTGTTGAATCAAATTATACAGTTTAAATTGTATGTTCTGTAATAATTTGGTACGAAACTTTGAAATAAACGATATTCAGTTGTTTTAATAGTATATTATGCAATGAGCATTCAATGATAGCTATTAAGACACGAGAATGAAAATTACAATACGGGCCGAAAGCGAGTATCTTATACGAGTGTCTTAATAGCCATCAAATGCGAGTTGCATACACTATTTTTTCTACGACCACATAATAAAACATTAGTTTTTGAACATTCCATTTCATAGATTGAGCGTAAAATTTTCTGTACGTTTTTGCGACTTTAGCTGGTAATAAATTGTCTTGAAAGATTTATAATACCGCATTTGAAGCAGTATACTTTCCAAAATGATTACCTAAAATTTTAATTATGCCCATGCATTCAATTATTGGGAATGTTGTTATGAGTAATAGTCTGCAGCTGTCAATTTTCTTACAAAAATTGAAATACTTCAAAAATGGCTAACTTTAGAGGGAAAGTTTATCAGACAAACTATCCTTAAAATTAAGTTGGAAATGCGAATCAATCTTAAAAAATGGGGTATTCCATTAAAAATAAGAAAGTTGATATCCATTTCCGGTGTAATCGGAAGAAGCAAAAATTCAAAACTATTTTAAATCGAAAGAGCTTAAGGTGAAACTAATATTTGCGAAATTTCAAAACTCGGATTCTTATTAGTCTTCTGTTCTAACGAAATCTCGTCGTGATGTACCCTGTATATTATATATTTGTGAAAATAATGTACAGTGGATGTTTATAAAACCAGATCTGCATTCTGTTGTGGATGACTCAACCTAAGAGTAAGGATTTGTTATTATTATATTGCATCAAAGAACCACCACGGTCTGAAGTAGGTACCTACTGTGTGCTACGAATATACTCGTAACAAATTATAATAGAGAAACTAATAAAGATTTTATTTGCTCCAATTACAAAACGATCTTTTACATGTTGTATAAAACATGTTGAAATATTGCATTATGCGAATAGTATTCATGTCTTAGTCAGCAAATCTATTAGATTTCACTGGTTCATTTCGCGTTATACAAGTTGGTGGATGCAATATAGCTCTTTACATCTCCTAGTATTATTATACCTATGTATTAAAAGGACCACACACTAAGTCAATAATATAATAGAATAATAAATACGAAAAGTATCGCATTGAAATTGTCAGATAAATTTTTAATAAGTGAAATAAATTACAAGCATATATACAAAAGAATAAAAAGTATAATTGCAGCAAAAAGTTTTGAGGGCTCCATGAACCTCCTATAAAGAAGCAGTTGTACCTTCTTTATAGGAGATTCAAGGAGCCCTCAAAACTTTTAACTGTAGTAATTCCCAGGCGCTACAATAAAGATTGTGTTAAATTTTGTCATACTGAGGAGACTAACTAATACAACAACCAATATCATACATACCATAACACATCCACAAAATAGACTAATACTAAGTGAAGACTTACTATAAATTATTGACAAGTCACCCTTAAATGAAATAAATAATTTAGTTTTTCAAAAGATGGAGCTACTCCACACAACGCCATAATCAATAGAGTTTTTGAACAGAGAATTTGGAGATCGTTGGATGGGAACATGCAGACCTATTTTGTGGTCAGGTTGTCTTTGTGATCAGACTCTCATGGATTTTTTCCTCTGGGGCTATTTGCAAGATATTGTTTATGCCACACCTCCTGATACAGTCGAAGTTTTGCGAAATCGAATAACTGACGCATGTCAGGAAATGTCTCGAGAAGTTCTGACGAGTGCTACGTTAGGTGTGATATCCAGGTGTCGACAGTGCCTTGAAAATGATGGTGCCCAGTTTGAGCATTTTCATTAATTTTTTGTTAAAATAAGTTCATTTCATTGAAAAATGTCATTGTATTATTAAACAGTTGTTTTAGTGAAAAAAGCGTTAAATGTTGGAACGTTCTTATTTCATGTAAGGGGCCATCAAAGCTTTCTAATTTTAGACATATTATAGTTGACACAACTACATACTATGGTTGTCATGGTTACAGTACCGGTAAGAGTGAAATGATTATTATTGGAAAGTGATAGTACATTAAAACACAATGTTTTTTTTTTAAGTGTAAACTTCTTTAGGCGCGTTGCGCTGATTGTAGGCAGTGAACAAGACTGACCCGTCACGCTCGGATATGTAACGCTCTTCGGGTAAAGTCGGCTAAGGGAACAAGATAAATAAATATAACTTATCGAGGTATTTAACTTCAATTAAATTGAAATTTAAATGAATAAATAAATTCATGTCCCAGAACAGATTCGAACCCGAGACTGCACGGTTATGAAGCCGATACGTTACCATTAGACCAAGACCGGGACAGTAAGCAAGTATTTATATCGTCTATTTATACATACACATACGTCCGAACTGACCAAACAAAACGGACGCTCGCGTAAATGTAATAATTGTGCGAATATGTTTTATTTAATACGTTACTGAATATTATATGCGTGTATTTCGTATTATCTACGGTATTATTAACCTCGCCTTGATGAAGTTTACACTTCTGCCGTGTGGTTTTAAGCACACTCATTCTTCTTGTTTAACAACTTGAAATAAAACAAAAAACGGTATATTATTGAATTCAAGAAAAGAATCTTTATTAAATTCTGTTAAAAATGTAGCAGATGGCCATTTAACATAAAAAAGTTAACTATCGATCCATGATGAACCGAATAGCCAAATATAAAATTTGATATTTTTCAGATACTACTTTTTAAGTCGTTTAATTTGACATCTCGATCATTACAATCAGGCTTCAAATAAAAGTGCTTCGAGCTGGGGCGGTTTTTTGTGGACACCCGGTATAAAACGCAAACTATTTATTTTAAAGATAAAAATTTTGAACGTTTGGTGACAGTAAAACAATTATATATTCGAGTAGGTGATATTTACACTGATAATTATTCCACTAATTCAGTTTGATAAACCTGCAAGTTGAACGCACTATGTCACAGATAATAAGAAATAAAATAAATAAGAAACAAATATGCTTATATTGCTTCAATATTGCTGTGACCTTCACATTAAATAAAAATAATAATGTTAAGAATTAGTTGAGTTGTTGAAAAAGAACATTAATTTTATCTTTAAAACGTTTACTTTAAGATTTAGGCATTACTCAAAACAAGTTACAATAAGTAAAAGAGGTTGCCAACATTCAAGGGGCAATGCTATTACAAAAATGTATACGTTAGAATACATATATTACGTTGAATAGGTACTAAAATTAGGCATAAAACAAACACTTAAGATATAGTAAATACCTCAGACTTATATCTATAAACAGTAAAAGGATATGAACCAAGACATTCAGTATACGAAGTGACAGATTGTAATGTTCTATGTAAACAGTAACTGTACAAATTAAAAATACATTTATTTGTTCCTATATGTATAACACAAGGACTTCAATAGACGATGGAAATGGTCATGTGTGGTTTAAAAACCTGCAAAGAAAAATGCAGTGTCAATATTGTTTACAGCTTTCTGCAAATCAACGTACTACCAGAAGAGAGAGCCTGGATAGAATTTGGAGACGGTGTGCCGGGGGCGACTGGTCTTTATGGTGCAAGATCCGTAAGAAAGATTCCAGTTGTCTACAATGTGTTCTCAGTATTACCTTATCGAGGTATTTCTAAAAGAAAAATAAGGATAACTTTAGTAAATGGAAAAAGAAAATATATAACAAATTACGAAAAAGTAAATACGTTCATATACAAGTACAATGAGGGTCTATATTAAGAAGAAAGGAAAAATATACCTACCGTAGACGAAATATAGTGAAAAACTTTTAATAATAAACAATTCAAGGTGCCGGCATTAGTGTATAAACTGTCACAGACAATGTGTGCGTGTTGGTGTAGATACGACAACTTGAAGAAAACAAATAAGAAAGATTTCATCACAGACGTTTCAAAAAATCAATGCCAACCTAAAATCTAGTTTGACTAGAGAGGCGTTAAAAATTGCCGATAGCAATTGTTTTTGATATATAAACGCAAAACAAGAATCGACTTGTTGGAGATTGAATCTGTACTTCGAATTAGAAAGACGCTAATTTTCCAAAAGGAATAAAATTTCTTGAGATAGCAAAAGTGAGAGTAGGGTTAAAATACACTACTTCTAACTCACAATAAGATTAAATGTATTAAGTTTTGAGTTCCAATTTAATTTAGTTTTCTTCTATTTAAATAATTTACTTTACAGCTAGTGATTAGTATAGGCCAGTTTCAGGGCATTCGCGTTGTAAAGTTTTAGATCACCAAGGCACTAGTGAAAATGTATGTTTTTGATGAAATAAAATTAGCTTCGTATTAATAAATTTATTATCAAGATTCAATAATTGTCTTTTATCTAAAAAGAACAACATAATATTTTTTTTAATTTAACCAGCATTAATTTAATATAAGCTTTACACAGACATTATAACTCAAAAATGAGTATAAATGTTTTCTTTCCTCATTATTTGTAATACAAAAATGGATATAGATACAATATAATAATGTTATTTATGATTGACTTTCTCATAAAATATGAATATAATTTCTACATGAGATTTACATCCTTGGTTTATTTTTTTAACCTTATCCCAAACAAAAACTAAATAAGAGGTATACCAAAATAGAAGAAGCAAAAAAATCACTACAAGAACTCATAAGAACTTTTAAAATACTAAGCTGTTAAGGAATAAGCTTATAGGTAGAATATAATGATTTTGTCATTTACTAGTATTGATTCAAATTATTGAGTCTACAGCATAATTTATATGGCTGTACCCAATGTGTGGCAATGTTACATTTTCATTTCAAATAAGAAATTTACTATTTTTAACAGTGTAGCAGCCACCACAGCAATATGTTCAACAAGTATATAACTTACTGTGTGTCTCTCATCTGTTCCAGTACCAAAAAAATCTCTACCTCCTATAATTCGGTTCCACAAGTTAGCGAAAGCTCTAGTGGCCCTACAAACTGTCCTCGGTGTAGCACTGTGTCTTCTGTCACTATGGCTCCTCGCGTGGACGCCGAAACTAAAGACACGGGATAATCCATACTGGAGTAGTTTTCCGGTAATGTCAGACAACGTGTATAGATAAATAAATTACTAATTCAAATTTTCTTTACAGCTTTTACTTTCTGGAATTGTTGGGTTAGTGGTGTTATGCAGTTGCAGAAAGGAGTACCCTGGTATGTCGAAAGGATATTGCACTTATTCTGCCAAGGTAATGTAACCAGATAAATTATCATAAATAATTCAAAATATCCAGATTTTTGTGTATATAGTGTGTTTCAAAAGTCTGGAACGATTAAAATAAAATTCTAAGAAACAGTTTTTGAGAAAAACGCTCTGACAGGTCGATTTTGGTTTTAAAAAACACATTTTTTTGTATCAACTAAATTTTTCGATCGTCTTTTGTTTTTGATTTATGACGTCATCGAATTTTTTTTTAAATTGCAACCCATATTTTTTTCGATGGATTTGGATAGAGCTTGAAATTCTGAATACAGAAATATATACAAGCATGACCCAGACCTTGATAGTTTCTGTAATAACGGACCTTAAATCCTGAAAGTGGAAAACATTGAGTAAGCTTTGAAATTCTTAATTACTATGCGAACTGTCACTTTTGACGCATTACTCTATTACCAAAATGGTACGATACTTAAGTGAAAAGCAAAGACTAGAAATTTTAATGATGACCCTTCATTATTAAAATTTCTTCATCATCTGTCTCCATATCCCTATATGGAGAAAGATGTAGAACTCAAGATGAAGTTTGCGAGCTCTTTAACAATAAGTATCCAGAACTGGAACCAATTACAAGAACAGCCGTATCTAAGATTTTAAGAAAATTTGAAGATTTCGGGCATGTAAGGGATGTCCCTAGATGTGGTCGACCAAAAGTTTTCGAAGATGTTCAGTTAGATGTTCTACTGGACCTGCAAAAAAATCCCCATAAAGCCACACAAGAGGTGGCTGCAAATTATGAAATCAGTAAATCTTCGGTGTGGAGGACATTGAAAAAGTATAAATGGCATATCTACAAGGCAGGTTTAGTGCATGAACTTAATGAAGACGATCCGGATCGCCGTATGGAATTCTGCGAGGATATGATGGCTCGATGCATTTGCCTTAATGGAGCAGTAAATCGGCAGAACTACCGATACTGGGCTCCCCAAAATCCTCATTGGATGATAGAGGTCCACACGCAGTTTCCACAAAGAGTTAATGTTTGGACGGAAATTGTTGGAGATCGAATTTTGGGACCATTTTTCATAGAAGGGACGTTGACGAGTGCTAAATACTTAGACGTTTTGAGGGATGACCTGACACCCGCTCTTGCGATGCTTTATCCCAATGAAGAAGATCCAGACTTGCCAAATAATAACTTACGGTATCAACAAGATGGAGCGCCACCACATTTTTCGTTAGATGTGCGAAATTATTTAAATCAAGTTTTTCCCAATCGTTGGATAGGTAGAAGGGGGGGGGGGGCAATTGAGTGGCCTGCACGGTCCCCCGATCTTACCCCACTCGATTTCTTTTTGTGGGGCTACCTGAAAAGCAAGGTTTACTTCAATCGGCCAGTTACAGTTGACGATTTAAAGAACAGAATTTGGGCCGAAATTAGAGCAATTCGGCTAGAAACCCTCCGGAATGTTCTACAAGATTTCAAATATCGCCTGGGATATTGCCAAGAAGTAAATGGGAATCAGTTTCAACATCTCATTTAGTTTATTTATGATAATTAGATTGGTAACTTGCCCGTTTCTGTAGTAAAATAAAAAGAAATTGAAAAAAAATTATTTATTTATTTTTTATAGTTGAGTTGCAATTTTAAAAAAAATCGATGACGTCATAACTCGTCAGCAAAAGGCGATCGAAGAATTTTATTGATACAAAATGATGTGTTTTTTAAAACTAAAGTTGACCTGTCCGAGGGTTTTTCTCAAAAGCTGTTTGTTAGAATTTTATTTCAATAGTTCCAGACTTTTGAAACGCACCGTATATGTCGGTTTAATAATAATAACATTTGCTATGCATAAACATGTGGGAAATGTCAACAAAAATTCAATAGATAGTATAAATGTTATCTCATAGTATTGTAAAAGTTGAAAGGCATTTGTTACTGTCCCAGAAATACAAATAAGTACACCTCAATTAAGTATTTTTGATTGTACTGTTAATTACCTGATCTCGGATGCGGCTAAATATGAATAACAGATTTCTACTGCAGACAGCATGTCTCATACATAAAACAGTTATGATAGAAAGTCCTCGCTATGGATTTCGAAAATTGTTTTTTCTAACTTATATTCATAATTTAAATATCAGACGTAAAGGTTTGCTGACGCCGTCCATTCATCGAACTATGTATGTACACTTTTTGAAAATTCATTTAGATGTATTTGCTGATCGCTGGATTTATAGCGCTGTTTCTACACTTTTCAAACGTTCAGCATATTAGTACTTCCTATGACAGTATTTATTATTATTTTCATCAGCTGTTAGTTGGCATTATGATGGACAGTACGTCACAGTTTTGGAAGAGCAGCTGGTGGTATTTTAATGCTGCCAAATTGAACTCCGCCTTGTAGTTTCCCTTAAATTTGATTATTTTCTTTCACATTTAATACTTATTTCATTTTTAATTTTTATATTTTAAATAAATAAAGACATTATTATTAACATCTTAAAGCTGCCCTGAACTTATCTATGGGGATGATTTAAAAATCTATTTATGTTAATAGTTAACAGTTGCAATCGCAAGGCGAAGTTTACTTTACAACTTAACCTTGGATATTGAGCCAGAAAAGATTGTAATTTGATAACGAATGCCTAAGGAAAAAATTCGATAACGCACCAGGCACCACTGCAAAAATGACTTACACATGGAAACGAATATTGCAATCTGAAATTCTAACGGTTATCAAAAACACACACAAAAAATGAGGTGTGGCTACCACACGACTTTCTTATACGTATGAGCGTTTCAAATTATAGAATTTTAAGAATTTTTTTATACAAAAATTATTCAAAATCCTATTCTAAGTACTTCTATTCTCTTAATAAATCTCTATAGAATGCATACTTTGCAAGATATTATCAAAAAAGTGCTGTTCGCCAAGAGTAAAAGTGCTACTTCCGGTCCGAATTTTGAAATTTCATATATACAAAAAATATTGTAAATCCAGTTCTAAATACTTTTGTACTCTTGATAAATATATATAGAATGCATAACTTACGACATATTTGCAAAAAATCGTTATTCGATAAGAGTAAAAGTGGTACTTCCGGTCTGAATTTTGAAATTTCTTTGATACAAAAGATATTGAAAATTATGTTTTAAATACTTTTATACCCGTAACGTACTTGTCTAGAAAGCATGACTTGCGAAATATTCGCAAAAACTGATTTTCGATGAGAGTAAAAGACCTACTTCCGGTAGGAATTTCGAAAAACTTTTTAAATAAAATTATTTTCAATTTCAATTTTAAGTATATATGAATTCTTTATAAATTTGTTTAAACTTAGTAGTTGACGAAATATTGTCAAAATTCGATTTTTTCGCTGAAGTAAACTGCTACTTCCGGTCTACCGATTTTACTGAAAAACTAATCAGATTTCAAGAGGGAGATTATACACGTAAATACAAAATTTGGAATTGATATCTACAGCCGTTTGACCGCTATCGTGGTCACACACACACACAGAGAGAGAGAGAGAGAGAGAGAGAGAGAGAGAGAGAGAGAGACATTTTTTAAAAACCACTTTTTTGGTATCAGGGGACTTCAAAACCTGGACATCTGCAAAAATCTCGAGGTCGAAAATACTTCCTTATACTACGTATAAGAAAGTAAAAATCAGAATTACTCACTAAATTTACCCAATCTATCAATTCTTCAAAATTACTGAACCTATTCACTAGCAAGCATCAACACCTTGTCCACGTAATAATTTTTACTTTCTTATACGTAGTATAAGGAAGTATTGTGATGACGAAAATTTTCGACCTCGAGATTTTTCCAGATGTCCACGTTTTGAAGTCCCCTGATACCGAAAAAGTGGTTTTTAAAAAATGTCTCTCTATGTGTGTGTGACCACGATAGCGGTCAAACCGCTGTAGATATCAATTCCAAATTTTGTATTTATGTGTATAATCTCTCTCTTGAGATCTGATTAGTTTTTCAGTAAAATCGGTAGACCGGAAGTAGCAGTTTACTTCAGTGAAGAAATCGAATTTTGACAATATTTCGTCAACTACTAAGTTTAAACAAATTTATAAGGAATTCATATGTAATTAAAATTAAAATTGAGATCAATTTTATTTAAAAAGTTTTTCGAAATTACTACCGGAAGTAGATCCTTTACTCCTATCGAAAATCAGTTTTTTGCGAATATTTCGCAAGTACGCTTTTTAGACAGGTACGTTACGGGTATAAAAGTATTTAGAACATAATTTTCAATATCTTTTGTATAAAAAAAAATTCAAAATTCACACCGGATGTACCACTTTTACTCTTATCGAATAGCGATTTTTTTCCAAATATGTCGTAAATTATGCGTTCTATATATATTTATCAATAGTACAAAAGTATTTAGTGCTAGATTTGCAATATTTTTTTTGTATAAATGAAATTTCAAAATTCGGACCGGAAGTAACACTTTTACTCTTAGGGAGTAGTACTTTTTTTCGAATATTTTGCAAAGTATGCATTCTATAGCGATTTATTAAGAGAAGAAAAGTACTTAGAATAGGATTTTGAATAATTTTTGTGTAAAAAAATTCTTAAAATTGTATAGTTTGAAACTCTCATACGTATAAGAAAGTCGTGTGGTGGCCACACCTCATTTTTTCTCATAGAATAACGGAAAGGTAAACCAGAAAAGACATCAGTAGGTATCCTGTTATATTTACAATAAATTTTATATGAAAATGATCTTTGTTCAAAGCAATCGCTGTGCATATACGTATTGCATTTTTTGCACACTGATTGGCTGTGGCAATCCTTACATCTTCACCGGGTTTTACTTTAATTTTTCATAATGATATGACCAATATTATCAAAACAGGGTTCAGTTATTACTCTAACTTTCGATAGTTTATATCTGTAATTTTCAACTTTTAGTAGTCTGAAAGAGCGATCAAAAACTTGAAGTCGAATTGTGACATCTTTTTCGTGTTTACCAAGTTATAAACCTTCCAAGCATTCGTACTTGTCATAACATTTGATAACATTGGGATGTTGGTTGTTGACCTTCTTGTTCTCTTTTCTATTATATCTCTGTGGACAGCGCGTCAACACTAAATTGGAAACTCATAACAGTAACCACAGAATTATCGGTCCATTTGATCAAGGAAATTGTTGTTTTGTTATGTAAGCAGCGGCAAAAGAACCTCGAGTTTTTTTCTGGAATCGACTTTATGGTTTCCAATGGACTATGGCTGCTTTTGTTTTCTCGGATAGTCTCTGAGGCGAAATGGTCTTTTTCAGATAATACTCTAGACAGTTTCTAAGACGAAAAAATTTGATGGTTTTCATTTTCTATCTCATCTACAGCTTTTTCAAGAGCAGCTATCAACTCTTTTTATTGTTGAACTGCTGATTTGTTACACGAGAAACATTTCAGATATTTTACCAAAGTTGCGTTTTCAACATAAGAATGATGACTGTTCTTTTTTGAATTACTATGAAGGTTTTTTGGGTTTGATGGTTGGTGTAGGGCCTTTATTTGTTGTTCCTCTAACGGATTCGACCTAACTTTAGAATTTATGACTTATACTAGAATCGCCGAAGAGATTCAGTAATAAAAGTGCGGGATCACAATGTGATCAAGGCATCCTATGCATAAAAACGGTCGGCGGCAAAGATCGTTTACATTAGACGATTAGGTAAACTGTAATAGTATCACAGATCGCAGGTGTTTATTTAATTTTACCTTTCTGTTTTAGTTGAATCTGTTTTTATTTGAATATGCACAATTTCTTATGTTAAATACAACGGCGATAACTATTTTACAGATACTGATCCTTGAATGATTTTATGTCCCTGTGTACATACGACTTGGGTCTGATCAAGTGAACCCAACGTGATCACTGAATCTGTTCAGCGATTTGAGTATAGTGAGAAACTGAATCATGTACCGTAATTATATGTTGAAATAGAATTTTTTTCAGAACAGCTTTGGGAGATATTGTCTCAAATTTTTATGAAGTGTGTGTTTACAACAAGATTACAGAATTTAAATGTTAAAAAATAGATAAAGTTTAATTTTAAAAAAATTGCGTGAAAGCAACATTATTAAAAAATGGGTTAATTCAATTAATCAGTTATGAAATTTTTTTTTGTGTGTTTAATTTATTTGACATAAGTATGTATTATCTTTTATTTGTCCTGTGACAAATCTACCGTTGAACAATGAAATATAAAAAATAAGTATTTAAACAGAATAATTACTTTTATATATGTATTTCAATGAAGTTATAAATGAATTAAATTAGAATATTCAAATTGTTAACAAAATTCGCAGTGCTCGGGGTATCTATTTTTATTATCTCATACTATTTAATATAGCTTTTCAAGGCGAAACATTATATAGAAGCTTCTGAAGTTTATTCAATTTAAAACGATTCATTTTTAGATAAAAGATTCACACTCGCTACTCGAAATAATGAAATTTTGTACTCCTTTCGCTCTGCAAATGCCCCGCTGAGATTTTCATTTTTAGAATAAATTACACAATCATATCTCTTCACTCACACAGAAAGTATTTGATAATTGATTCAGAGAGAACGAGACAGAGAAAAATTATTTTAATTTTAGAAATGTTGGCTATTTATTTTCTAAAATAAGAATATTTGATAACACTAGAAGATATCATCATATTTATTTAAGACATTATTTATAACAAGTAAACTTACAAGGTTTCTAGGATTCATAGAAAAAATTGTAAATATAAATGTAGATTCGTAACTATTAAACAAGTATTGAATGGATAAAGTTATACGTTTAGGTACAAGCAAATATATTTCAAATATTTTTAAATATTATTGTATAATAACATTAATTAACGTCATTAGAAAACAGCGAATGTTTATTACTTTCATTATTTTAATGATATTTGCAAAAATAAATTGATATTATTTTTTTAAACCTTGAAGCATTTTAATTGTAATTATATGAGCAACATGTACTGTATAAGAAAAACATTGTCTGTTTTTCTCATAAAATGTAAAATCATAATCTCTAATAAACGGATGTTTTTAAATTATTGAAAATAATATTCTTCTCCATCGATACTGATATTGTTAATTAGCGAAATGAAATTATAAAAACCTTATAAAATGATTCGTGCTTATGTTTCTGCTGTAGAGCAGTTGGTTAGTTCGAAGGGTCCGGCAAATCTCTGAGACGTCAGTTCGTATCTTACCAGTGCTGATTTTTGTGTAATTTAATTTGGCTACTTAATAAAGTTAGAGTCAATTGTAAGCAATGTTTAATAATTGAAAACATTCGCTTATTAGAGAATATAAATCTCTTTACATTGCATTAGAAAAACACGCACTGTTATTGTTACAACACAAAATTGTCTTTTTCCATTTTAGTTTCAAAAATAATAAGTAGGTCTTTAAACTTAATAATAATAACAACAACAGTAATATATTGTCGCAAATATAAAATAATTAAAATTCTATAAAGCCGAGATCTCAGTAAAATATTCGTTCTCGTCTTTGAAAAATAAAATAGATTCTGAATGCGAAAAGAAAATTGAGGAACGGCTTACAGATTTGTTTCCAATAAAGTTGACTTATCAATGTTATCATGCAGTAAATCATAAATAAACAAAAGTTATAAACATATATCTGCTTATATATGCCAGATGTATTTTCTACAAAAAAACAGTCTAATATATACTTAAACTTATGCATTAAAATGTAAGCACCACACCACTCTCTTAGTGCATATATGTGAAAAATGTTCATAGAAAAGTTGTTCAAAATTAAATTTGACATACTTTTATACTCTTAATATATCTATCTAGAAAGCATAGAGAGAAAGAATGAGAGAGATGTTTGCGAAAATCCACTTTTTTGCTATCAGGAGACTTAAAAGCGTGGACATCTACAACAATCTCGAGGTCGAAAATTTCCAATACTTCATTACACTACGAATAAAAAAATAAAAACAAATCTATTATTTATTATACAAGGCACCTTGAAACCTGGAAATACCGACATAGCACTGAACACGTTGAGGCAATAATATTCGTTATTACGCTAATGGTGATACGGCAATAACTACCGACTTTTGCTGATTATTTCCAAATAATAATTTAGTCAACCGAAGAAGGTTCTTCCCAAAAATAACTAGAGGACTATTTTTGTGATAACCACCAAATGTAATAAAATTATTTAAAAGATTTCCTTAATTTAACCGTAAACATCAAATTAACTTTGCTTTTAAAGTTCAACAAAAATCTTTTATGTTAATGTTATTTTTAAAAAGGTGTTAATATTAACTACAACCAAGTAACTACAAATATTTTGTTAAATTAACGAAATATGGTATATGTATGAGTATATACGAATGTAACATCATCTGAAATAAGTTTATTGATTTTTCATGAATCATTTAAAAAGACATGTACATGTATTAGTCACAAATTTATTAAAAATATCTTCAAATAGACTTTAAATGATTCACTGAAAGTAATTATATATGTACGTGTAATAATAATGATGATTAAGGTATACTTTGAAAGGTGATGTGGAAAATCTCCACGAAGTAACATACACAACAAATTACAAAAGCAATAGTATCAAAACATATATTATTTATAAATGGATGGATTACTTGATTGACGTAATACTAGGAAAATTAGTCAAGAAAACGACAGAAATTCGAATTAGTATTTATAAAACTCAATTTCAATTACTCTAAGCTTTCATATTATTATTTAAAGTGCTGATGGTGATAATACATTTAATTATATTCTTATTTCAAAGATGTAAGTTATAGCTTTGAATGCTGTGCAGCGGATATTTATTACAATAAGAAACAATTCTCTGCTAGTAGGTATGCATATACAAACAGACTAAAAAGGAATTTCCGAGAATTTTCTGCAAAATTTGATCATCTATGTACTTAGTCTAATATCGAAACTGAACCTGACTGCCATTATTGCTGGTGGTTTCAAAATTGACCCGTTGTCTGGAGACAATGGCTGTAACATACTGCAAGCATTTAGAAGACACAACAGTTGCACAATTGATCAGTGATCATGTCCAGAAGACGCTCACTAAGTGAACGTATTCTGATTCACATGCACATTAACGCGCTCCAACACCAACGTAACACAATTTTTTGAGAAAGTTATTAGAAAAGTAAAAGTAAATAGTACTGGTCGTGGGTCCCCACACACGGCATGCAACTTTTCTCAAACCTTGCTCCATTCTACTACTAAAGTTAAATTCATTTTTGAACACAATGAGTTTGCTTACATATTTAACATAAAATTATTGACGATTAAAAATATCTGTGAATAATTAATGCTGGGGAATTGAGGATATCCATAAAAGAAAAAAATAATGAAAGGTCGAAAGTTTCAGGGAAATATACTTCGGTTAAATGGTAGAGGAAAATCGCCTAATATGGGGTCCTTTTTTTCAAACCTTAGTAATTCCAAAAGTTTTAGTAATTAATACTTAAAATTTAAACTACAGATTCATTGTTATGCTAGCTTTCGATGTGTAATCAGTCATTCCTCTTTTTTTGTAATTACGGACAAAAATGATACCAAAAAAAAAATGTGCGTACCCCAAATTAGATTACAATAGGGCCATAATATGGGGCAGGCAAAAAACATTCTAAATCAAACTAAAAAATTGAAAAAATATAAATGTTGTTGCTTTATTCAAAAAATTATCACAAATGCATGCATATCTGTATCTATACATGCATGTCAAATATGTTTTTGTTATAAAATATGGGAACTTAAAGTCAGAATTTCCTGTTTATAATAAACATAAATTTATAATCGTGATTTTTATTTACATAAGTCACAAATGTAACGTTTGCTTTTTTCTCCTGCACACTCACTATGCGCCCATTTTAAACAGACAGAGCATCTAAGCCACAGTTCTCCACACATATCTTCCGAAAATGGTTGGTTACAGAACAAACATTCTGCATCTTCATCTTCATTTGGTGAATCGTCACTTTCTTGCAAAAAGATTTCTGCAGATGAATCTGACGAGGATGAAGACATTTGTCTCTTTTTGCCTCGGGTTACTAGTTTCCTTTTCGATGTTGGTTTTTCTTGTCCTTCCTTATTTTTATCCTTACTAAAGAAGACTTGTCGTTTAACCTTTGATGTAGATGGAGAATTTTTCTTATTGAGACTTTCTTCTAACTCTTTTTTGTATGGGGTACTCGTGATAATAGTTGCTTTACCAGCGTTTGATCGCTTTTTGATAACTATTTTCTCTGCTAAACTTGGGACCGGTAATAAATCAGCAGGCGCCACATGAAAAAGATTGTCTTTTGGTTCCATTGCTTCTTCTTCTTCAATTGATTCCATATCTGGGATTTCGTGATTTAATTCTGCTACTGACACAGGATTATCTTCCTTAGATAGTTGCTCAGCTACAAACTCATGCTCTTTAAAAACGTGCCTGTTAACAGGAAACAGACCTGTTTTCCGAAAGCCATGTATGGCAGTACCTAATGTGGCAGCCTTTAAATAGGCTCTACCAAAAAGTTCTCCAACCTGATAGACTGTTACAACTCGCCCTGGATTCTGCCTAAGCCAATCTCTTATTTCCTGAGCATAATATGTTTTAAAAGGAGACATGAATGAGACATCCAAGGGCTGCATTTTATTTGTACTATGAGGAGGGAAACAAACAATATACACATGGTTGTTTCTTGCTAGATTAATGAGTTCAAGGTTTCTTGTGTGCGAATAATGACCGTCCAGCAGCAAAACAACTGGGTCGTTTTCAGTAGGTTTAGTATGACGAACAAAATGTTCAAACCATTGAACAAAGATTTCTTGCTGTATCCATCCAGATTTATGACATGCTGAAACAGCTCCTGGAGGCATTCCATTCATTAGCTCGGCCTTCATATTTTTTCTAGGAAAAACAATTAGTGGAGGGATATACTGACCGGTAGCCCCAAAACACATGACAACAGTCATTAAGGCCCCACGTTCTGCAGATGTTAAAGCAGCGACTTGCTTTTTCCCTTTTAAGGCAATAACTTTCTGTTGTTTATGTTGTACAATGGTTATACCCGTTTCATCACAATTGAAAATGCGTGATGGGTTGTTATTAACTTTTTCCAAAACATTCTCGTATAAATTAAAGAAATTTTCAACATTTTCTTTAGTGAAAGATTTCACACGAGCGTAGGATATTCCTTGCGGTTTTCTAAAGGAAAGGATTGGATGGCGGTTAATAAAGCTCTTTAGCCACCGAGAACCTGCACATTGCTTGTGATTGTTAAAAGGGTTTTTTATATTGTTTTGCTCGCAAAGTTCAAACGCCAGGCGACAAATGTCTTTCTGAGTGACTCCAAAAAAGTTTCTTTCCAGTTCTAGACAGTGATTAACCAATTCTTCTTCCATTTGTGCTGAAAATACTGGCTTTCTTCCTAACCTCTCATTCACAATCTTCTCTGGCTCTTCTCCCCTTGCTACATATCTTTCTAGAGTTGTTTGTGGAACGTTGTATGTCTTGGCACTTTTTTTATAACCCATTCTTTTTTCTCTGCAAGCTTTAATAGCTTTTATCATATTTTCACGCGTCCACTGCTTTCTTTTACCCGACATCTGGAAGAATTATTTAATTTATTTGTGTTTTACCATTTGTGCCATAATATGGGGTACCCCAAAATAAGCACATCTATGTACCCCATAATAGGCAAAGATCAGCTCACAGATTTAGGTTAATATAAAAATAAATCGGATAAAGATTTTTTCACATCAGTATACACACATCATTACTTATTCCATCTACTTTTTAAACAACCAAAAACAGTAAATAATACTTACTTTTATCTCCTGTTTTAACCAATGCACACATACAGTTGCAAAAACTCAACCGCCGCCTAAATGAGTTATGGATAATGTTTGGTCGGTACAATCATTTTAAGTCGATAAATCTTTTACAGATGTCTGCAGACACCAAAACCTTATTAAAAGTTATCACATAATAGATGTCACTGCCATAGTTTAAAAAATATTGAGATACCCCATATTAGGCAGTATCCCCATATTAGGACACTTTCCTCTAATGATAATTTTATTATTATGATCTACAATAATGTTAAATATGCGTACGACGTGTAGAAATAAATTTATTATAATATTAGACTTAGGGAGATACACTTATATCGTTGATTGAAGGAATATATAAAGATGCGCAACGCTATAGTAAAATAGCGTGTCTTTCCGTTAAGTCGTCCCGCAAACCCCTTGCCGAGAAACATCATCGCTGTCTCGGGCTGTTTCGAATCTCGGATCCAAACGACTGATGCAATCGCTATAGATCTCGGATCCAGTTTGGGTACGCTTAGTGCTATGTAGTGGCGCATCTTTATGTATTCCTTCAATCAACGCTTAAATATAATGTAGAAAAGTACCAGATGACAGAAGAGGCGTAACCAGGGGGGGATTTGGGGCTTAGAACACCCCCCCCTCCTTCGTAAAAAAAAATAAAATCGGGGCATAAGTAACAGTTAATTTCACAAGTCTTGACAAATTTAATATATTAACACATTCTAATGGAATGGAATAGAACAACTACCAGTACTGGCAATTGCGAAAAAACGGAACAGAAAAATGGACGATCATCGCATATTTTTGAAGTGACCCTCATGGTTGAGGTCTAGTTACGTCTATGGATGACAAACGATCACTTAAAGAGAACTGTGCTATCTAGCTAACACTCAACTATTGTCAAGTGAACAGTTGGAGTGAGAACTGTTCCCGATCCTTCTGCTGAAGGCGACCACTTTTAAATATTCTTGAATCCTGCGTTTGCAGATCTGTAAATCCGCTCAAACTTGTTTAGACAATATTATTATTATTAGTAACGATAAAAAATCACTTGTGTGTAGCAAGTGCAATCCTCACGGCTACTTTTCAGACCATATGATTTTAATACTTACTGCGACCTGTTAAAATATGCGATATTTTAAGAACTTTTATAAAATACACTAGACTGTTCAATGATAAACCTGTATGTGACATCATGAGTAATATATCTCCCAAAAGTCGTGGAGTGATGTGTACAGTGATCGATTGAAATGCATTTAATGTGTTTCGGAAACGAGAGATGGCGCTGATTTTAGTTTCCGTTTTTTTCAAAAACTATACAATATATTAAGAATTTAATTGATTGTATATATAGTTAAGTGTATTTAGAAATGATACAACGTTTTACTTTTTTTATATTTTATTCTATAAAAAAAAATATATTTAATAACTTCCAAAAAAACAGGCAAAACGAAAATTCGAGAAATGGCGACGTTGTAGAGTTAATTTTTATGTACTTTGGTGTTTTTATTGTTTTTCTATGATGAATATTAATATCCGAAACGCATATTTTCATAATTTTTACGTCCCTTTACACCCCTCACCACTTCCTATCCCGAACGCGCGAGATCACGATGATGGGGCGTAACCACATGTCTTGATTCGAACTGTCACGCACCTAATGCAGTACAAGTTATCAATTTAAAGTTTTCGCATTCGTGAGTTCGTTTCTGTAGTGATAAAACAGACAGGAATAACATGGATAAAAGATACTCGACTAAGGGAAGAAACCATCTTCGACTTAGTGCCAAACGTAATAATGAGGTGTGGCCACCTTCTTCTTATATGTCTGAGCGTTCCATATTATACAAAATTGTTCTAAATTGTTTTAAATAGTTTTATCTTCTTAGAAAAATAAGCCAAATTTTCAGAATTTTTTTATATATAAATTATTCAAAATCCTATTCTAAATACTTCTATTCTCTTAACAAATCTTTATAGAATACACACTGCGAGATATTCGAAAGAAATTGCTACTCGCTAAGAGTAAAAATGTTACTTCCGGTCCGAATTTTGAAATATCATTTATACAAAAAAATATTCCAAAGTCAGCTCTAATGCTTTTATACTCTTGATAAATATATATAAAATGTATAATTTCCGACATATTTTCAAAAAATCGCTTTTCGATAAGAGTAAAAGTGTTACTTCCGGTTCGAATTTAGACATTTTTTTTACACAAATACTTTTATACTCGTAACGTACCTGTTTAAAAAGCATGATTATTATCACCAGGTACAGGGGCAACTTCATGTAACAAAAAAAAAAAAATTCTGTGAATTTGTTGTGTGGACCCCGAAAGACATACATGTTGAAAGAACTTTTCCAGACCAGGAACTATGGGAAAAGATGCTTCCAAAATATTTTTTTTTGAAAAAGCTCTCTTGCCCGAAATTTTAAACCCTAGAAAATGCAGGAGCATGAATATAAGAGAACCACACAATGAATTGCCTCCAATTTTCCACCAACACCCTTGCCATCAAAGTTTGTCAGGTTTTGTGGAGCCCTAATATCTGTTGATATCTTTGGTCAATGTTGTTTATTCGAAATGTAGTTTTCGTCAAAGTATTTACCGATGAGGATGGTAAACAAAGTGTCGACTGGCATTGTTTTTTACTTTGCGAATATTTTCGGGTCCAGATGCACCCCGAGGAAAACTACACTCTTTCCATTTCTCCCCTCCGGGACATCCTTCGTCGAAAAAATCATTTTTTGTGTTTTATTTTTGTTAACAAATATTTATTCAATTTAAACCATTGCCCGGCCAAAGACTGTGCCCCATTCACACTCACCCGAGCCTCAAAATAGCCCCTATCCACCCTGGAAATAGTGGTGTCATCGGCGAAGAGTGTAAAGTGAGATTCTCGATCGCAGGTTAGAAGGTCGTTGATGTAGATCAGAAAAAGCAGTGGCCCAAGAACGGAGCCCTGGGGCATCCCCATGTCCAATCCTCGCCTCTCCGACAACCCCCCCCCCAACCCTTACTTGCTGATACCTGTCTGACAGATAACTTCCTATAATGGAAACACTTCCATCGTCAAATCCATACTTTTGCAGCTTTTCCAAGAGAATACCATGCGAAACAGTCAATAGCCTTACTCAGAATTAAAGATATAGGACGATAGTTTACTAATGTCATGATAATCATCCTTCTTAAAAATAGGGATGACTATTGTGTTCTTTACCTTCGATGGAAAGACACTTTCTTCCAAACACAGATTCACTAATTTTGTCAGCGGGCTTATAATTCAATTTTTGACACATGATATTTAAAAGTGTCAGAAAGAATGAGTGCAGAAAGGTAAAATGTATGTATAAGTGTTACAAATACATTAAATTAAGAAAATAAGAAGGTCGAATTTCGACCACTAGGCGACCACTAGTTATTAAGTCTGACTTAGATTTCTACTGAAAGATTTTGCTAAACTGGACGTAAAAACACCAGATCTAAATATATTAACACAGTAGGAGTTAATATCGTTAATGCTGAAAAATAATTGTTTAAAACGTCCCAGTTTATTTCCTTCTAGCTGTGAATTCCTGTTATAAATAGTACATATTTTATGTATCATTTAGCTATTACGGATTTTCTTACAAAAGTTTATAAACGCATTATTTTTTATAGGTATTCAGCATATTCCTCAGCACACTGGCAGCTATAACATGTTTGACAGCATGTACCTTCGGCATTATTCATCTGCTCTGCCTATCGGCGATGGAATGTGAATCTCCGGTCGAGTTGAATGGTAGTTGCCAATGCAAAATCATCTCGAAGGATTCCGTAGCACCCGTGAAAGCCTACCACTACGTGGACTTGCAGTGCTCGGAAGTGGAAAACGTACTGACAATATTGTTGATATGTTCTTGTGTCGCGAACGGTATAGGCGGCATATTATCCGTGTGGTACATTTATTTGTACTGGTCAAGCCGATATATGTACACGTATTCGAAAGTGAGAACGAAAGATAACACTCCGATTATTTTCAGCAACAGCTAACGTCTAATTTTCAAGAACTTACGTATAATTAACCAGTTTTACATAAGAAATACTCGAGAATGCAGTACCTAAGGGTATACAATTTTAGACATACGTAGATGTGGTAATGAGTATAACACTCTAGTTACATAATACTCACTTTTAACACAGTCGGGGAGAGTTGCCGAAATTGTACCAGGCTGAGATTTCTTTTCCCATAACTAGTTTATAGTTGAAACAGCAGATTAAAACTGTGTCTATATTTTTGGCAAGAGCGGATTCTTTTTAATTTATTTCTTGAAAACCAATACGTCGCGTCGGCGAATTTGTCAATTTAAAAAAGCTGACACTTGGTACAATAAAGGGAACAGCTTTCCTAGATTTTACCGGTCGCTGCTGCTTAAATTGTACCAGCAGACTCCCTAGTTTATAAAAACAACTTAAACTGTGAATAATGTTTTTATTGTTGCTAAACGAAAAAGTAACTGTAAATACAAAAACATATTGGACTATAATAAACTTATAAATAAAGAAAAACTGAAAATTAAACATACAACTACATTGAAATTTAAGAACACAGTTTACAAATACAATGTGTTATTAACACTGCTCCCGAACAAGTTTCATAAATCCATTTCATACATTTAGAACATTTGACCATGCCTTCAAATAGATTTTCTTGACATAGGAAACAATACCACTCATCAATATACACTTCAATTTCTGGTTCCGTCCATTTGGATTATCGAGGTCATCAGTAAGCTGACGTCTAGCTTGTTTTTTCTTATCTTTGTAAGGAGTGGTAGTCAAAATAGCAGCCTTTTGAGCAGGTCAATTTGGGAGCTGTAATATTGATCTTCAATATTGGTGTCAGCGTCGGTGTTTTCTTCAGTTATATTTAAATTATTTTCCAGACAATGTGCATTATTTTCCGTCAAGTCCTGATTTTCGGGAGTGTCCTGATTTTCTATAGCAGATTCATCTTGGTTCTCATTTTGTGTAGGGATTTCTCCTGGTAAGAAGTCTGCATCAGTAAATCTGAATTTTTTTATACGCCAAATACCAGAACCTTCAAATAATCCCATAGCACTGGACAGTGAGGCAGCTCTGAAATTTTAAATTGTGTGATTGTCTGTGATGGATGACTTTTGAGCCATGTTTCTTGCGCTTTTAAGTAGTAGATATCTGCGGAAAAAAACCAACATCTAAAGGCTGGAGCCTTTGCGTCGTATTCCCCGGCAACTGTAGCAAAATAACACCATTTTGCTCAGCTTATTCTATAGTAGAAGAAATAAAAGCCAAGGGCCTCGAAGGCCTGTAGAGCTGATATATATATATATATATATATATTGTATTAGTATTATTGTCCCATGTTGGGCCAGACAAATGTACCTGTATAAGGGTTGGATGATCGTTATTTACAACAAACTATCCTCTAATAATGTTCCAAGTTCGGGCACTAAATGTACTTATATGTGTGTTGGAAGAGTGTTATTTTTAACACCTAATTTTTTTTACTACTAATATTATTTTTTTTTTAAATGTCTCGGCTAATACTCAATTTTAATAAATATAAAATTTTATTTCTCCTTGTTTTATTAATTGAACTGGTAGGACTATATTCTTTGAACCCTATACCAATACATGATAAAAATGGGAGGGATATTTCACATTACATGTCAAGAAATATAACCTAACTTATGACTCGTTTATTATCGATTGAATTGCACGTGTTCTTTATAAAATACTTTTTATATATATCATCAGGGGTGTTTATGGTCCATTGTGACTGATTATTCGCTTGTACATTGTAGAACTACGACTAAACACGTAAGTATTCCAAATTTTGATGGGTCTTTTTCAGGTTAAATTAATTCAATATTTTTATGATTTTAGTGTTACACAATCTTGTAGATCAGTTGCTTTGTTTGAAAAAGCACATAAATAATGCTACAAATGAAAGAAAACAAATTGCTCAAGCTAATAATGGTATAATGATGTGTTGATCAGATACACAAGTGAAAATAAATATTATTGAAAAATTATTTAACAACGATGCATTGACGTTGGTTAGAAAATATCAAAATAAACCATGAGAGATAATGACATAACTGTAGCGAGTAAGTTTGTTGAACGACAACTTGTATGTTTTCTACGATTGACTAATAATGTATTTTATTTATGGTTGTAAACATTCAATTGTTGATGAGATTTCTATGGAATGCAACTTGTAATATTACTACAAATAAGGTATTGCCTTTCTTATTCTTAATTCAATACATTCTGGTGTAAAAGTGAATAACTTTCCTAAATATTAATATAAAATATGTTATTTTTAAATCGAATAGTACCAATATACTTTATATTACTTCAAATGTTAAGGTATATTTACTTGTAGGTGCTGTTGCTACTATTGTATGACCTGGACTTGATATCTTGATGATGTTCTCCGATATCCTCCGATCTTCGACGTCCTTCTTGTACTCCTTTATATTGGACTCCTTTGGATATGCACGTTCTGACTCAGAAAAATTCTCTTCGAAGTTCTCTGCACAACATAATACTGCTACTCTAGAAGAAATGATTCCTACTTGTTCGGTCTAATTTGGAAATACACGTTCGGTCTCCTTTGGAAATACACGTTCGGTCTCCTTTGGAAATACACGTTCGGTCTCAGAAAAATTCTCTTCGTAAGCCTATACACGATAAAATACTGCAACTCTAGAAGAAATGATTCCTACACGTTCGGTCTCCTTTGGAAATACTAGGAACTTCGTCTATGGTTAATCTTGAAAATACACATTGGAATTCGTCTATGGATAATCTTCTATTTATGTAAGTACTCGTGATAAATTATGATTCAACCTTTTTAAATATTCCTTTCCTTTATCTATCAATTTTGCTACCTATGTTTTATAGATATCACATAAATTATGTATGTTTCTTTCACTTTTAACTGTGTTATTCACTCTGACTTTGTTAAATTAATAACTTTTAACGCTTTAAAGCACAAAATTCGCTGTATTTGCGAATTTATCAATGAATTATTTCTTATTCAAAGATAAAAATAACCGCGTCGTATGAAAATTATTTTTCATCTCCTGTTGTTTTTTTTTTCAATAATCAAATTCCTAAGCAACCCTTTTACAATTTTTTTAAATTCTCCAATCAGAAATCTACACCTACCTTTATAATTCAAAATATCTCTTTACTATTTACTTTCGAATATTTACATCTCTATAAATTATTACTACGTGTATTAATTATTCTTTTTACATTTAACAAAACCTAATTTCAAAGCATTTCATACAAATGTCCTTCAATTTATAAATTCTCATTTCAGGAACTGTCAAAATATTTCTTTCATTAACACCTGTTCAAATTATGGCGGGAAATTTAATTCAAATTAGTTTATACTCTAAATCAATTATTTACGTTTACAATACTCGTCATATCATCGTTAATTAAACAACTTTGTACATAAAATATAATACATCATATTTGACAATAATAATAATGTTTTTTTAATTTCTCTTTAACAGATTCTAAAAATACAAACATAGAAGAAAGAAAACCTTATTTTTCCTCTACGACAACCAGATCAACATGAAAATCTCATCAACTTATGAACATCAAATAATCATTTAAATAATTTATTGTTTATTCATTGATAAAAATATACTTTTAAGAATTGAAAAATTATATGTAATAACACAATTGCAAATCAATATATTGTATGGATATTGAAACCATAACAATATATATATAAATAAAAGGAATTATCGCGGAGACATGAAATACAGGAAAGAGAAAATTATTGGGTAAATTCCGCTGTAGAGCAACCGTAGACACGTGTTTCTGACTCATTGGTCGTCATCGGTACGGTGTAGCCAAGGAATAAGGTGGGATAACCATTTTCTCTTTCCTGTATTTCATGTCTCCGCGATAATTCCTTTTATTTATCTTTCCTGGGTTCTCGGATGGTACGCAGGTTGACATTGTCTTCCTCGTGGCGACGTTAGTTGTTGTACTCAAAACTGAGGATCTTCTAACTGAAGCTACAAATGGTGGTCTGTCTCCTGATGGTCTTCCGTACAGCATACATCTCCAAGGTTATCCCACCTTATTCCTTGGCTACACCGTACCGATGACGACCAATGAGTCAGAAACACGTGTCTACGGTTGCTCTACAGCGGAATTTACCCAATAATTTTCTCTTTCCTATATGTATATATATATATATATATATATATATATATATATATATTCTATAGCCTCAAGATTTTTAGAATGGGTAGTATGGCCATCGATGAGTAGCAAAACCTGTCTAACTTTGACTGGGACGAACATGGTCGTAAAATGCCTGAGAAACTTGACAAACAATTCAGAATTTATATATCCAATTTCTGATACTTCAAGTAGATCCCCAGAAGATGCTCCTCTTTTTAAGGCATCATGCATTCTCATTCACTTGAAAATTATTATCGGTGGAACAAAAAAGGCCTGAAGGGCTAACACAGCAGCTGATTGTCGTGTTTGTTCTCTCTCTCCGCTTGTTAGACCACCAATCTGACGTTTTCCCTTTTGACCTACTACTTTTTATGTCTTTTTTTTTGGACAATGGAAAACCCAGATTCATCTGCGTTGAAAATTTGTGTTTTGTTCAAATTATTTTCTTCGACAATTTTTTCGAACAAATCACAAAATGCAGACCTTTTTCCAATTAAACCCTTTGACTCGGGCTAAAGACGTGGCTTTGGATTGTCGTAGTGCTAGATTGGAATGCTTCTTCTTCTTAATCTTCTAGAAGATCCGTAGATCTGTTCTGTAACTGATTTTATTTTCTTACGGCAGCGAATTCCAATTGTCTTGACATCTCATTGGTGCTCTTCTGGGAAGCGTTGTTCTCTTGGTTTCCTTTCCAATGCAACACGGACTATTCTGTGTCCATCCTTTTTATGTGCTGACACGAGCACCTCTTCTCCGATGTCTTCTCCACCTTGAATTCCGCATGTCTGCCTAATGTCATCATTTCTTACTCGATCCCAAAGAGTTTTGCCTACTATTGTCCTCAGAGTTTACATGATTTTATAATACCACTTTTTCCCAACAATCCCATTCTCTTTGTTAAATACACAGATAATTTAATTTTGTTCCTTTCCACTATTTAAAATGCAAATTTTTTTCGGTAATCGTCAAGCCAAAAATATGCTTTTCAAAGCACAATATATATTGGACAAGATCTTCCTCAATATTTTTCGGAAGAATAGACATGCGTTCTTTGCATTTTTAATTATATTTAGCATATTTATTTGTATTATTTAAATGTCTTAAGTGTTACTTTACTAATTGCAAATCTGAAAGACTCATACTTCCAGCTCTATATGCAGCAACGACATTGCTTAGGCAATTATAAAACTGCCGCTGATTTTTTATTCCGTTATCGTAATTGTACCAGTTCAATATAGGAATCTGTATACTGGCACAAAGAAGGCAACGCGACAATTTTTTTTAGATAACGTTAGATTTCTCGTTGTTATAAACAAATATAATTAAATTACGTATATGTTTAGAAAAAACTATTTAGTTCGAATTACAATTATTGTTATACTTCGTTCACTTAACGTATAGAGTAGTAAAAAACGCGTGATCAACGCATGAATTTTAATACTGCCTTTCTATTGGCTCTGAGAGCTACATAAAAATCCTAAATATGTAGGTTATGTTTGAGATTTACGTATTTTAGTTATCTAAAAAGACAAAACATGCATTTTCTGTAAATTTAAATCGATTCAGTTTTATAAAACTAATCAATTGTTGTTTTCGAAAATTTAAACATGTAATCAAAAGATTTTATAAAACTTTATTGTTAATATAAGTACTCTATTGTAAATTGGGCTGTGCACGTGATACAGTCGTGAACAGGTCGTGATTACTCTATACGTTCAGTGAATGAAGTATAGTTGTACTTACGTACACAGAAAATTGCAGTTAACCTACATTTGTGGGCAAAAATCTGTCAGGAAAGAAGCGAAAAACTTTATTATTTCACCATTGTTACACGTATTCCAGCGATTGATTTACCAATCTAATCTCCCGGACGCCAGTGGGAGTCTTAGTTTTTAAGAAATTGGGAGTGGTATGATTTAGGCGCCTGTACAATATCGGCAACTCTCCCCTAAGTACTAGCAAAAATAAATAGTTATCTAGCAAAGATTCTACTGTTGATAATGTATATTTCTTTGTATAATATGGAATTTAAATTGATTTCTTTACTTATGGAAATTAAAATATAATCAGTTTGTTGACTACACAATGCATGATAATAAAAAAATACCCTAAAAATAGATAAACTTTCAAATTTCTGAAGCGTTTGTCTGGAAGTTTTGCTAAATTATTTAAGAACTTTCATGTTAATATTTTGTACGTTAGAAAAGAAATGAAATATGATCCATATATTTTCATCAATATGGATCAATTTAATTTGAAATTTTTGAGGCTGTTTCATTTAATCTTTACACATCTAAATACTTGATTTAGGTTTAAAGTCCCTACTTTCTGAATTAAAATATATGAAAATTCTGATATGATGGAGTAATTTGGAAACTGATTTCAAAATTATAATGTAAAAATGCATAAAATACCTATGTTGATCTTTCTAAACTCGAATATAGTTAAATAAATTAGAAATAATCAAAATAAATTCCATATTATAATTTGTAATATATGACTATAAATTTACTAAATATATCTGTAATTTTATATAACATGTGTGTACATATATGTATATTGATGGAAAACAGTAATTTAAAATTTATCCAGAAAATATTTTAATAACGTTTCCGATGAGTGATGCAAAACTAAATATTAAGGTTACTATATAAAAGTAAATAATGTAGATACGAAAATTATTTTTATAAGAATTTCGGTAATTAATTTATATTATGAATTATTGCTTAATTTATTTGGGAGCAGCAGTATTTTTATAACTCGTACGCCTTGCCTATGTTTTTAATCATTTAGCGAATGTCATCTCACATGTTTTCTAATTATTGTAGTAATATCTATTATTAAAATTGTTAACACTCAATGTACCTGTAAATTATGTAATATGGAAATAAACAAATTCGTATATATGTGTTTAGTTTTGTTAATCCTTTGATATTATTATAAGATTGTGATAACTACTAATGCTCTGATGAAATCCAATGCCATACATTTCGTAATTAGAAAAAAAAAAACTGTAAATCATGCGGCGTGATAATTAATGACTAATATACATATATCGGGAGTTCAGAGAAATTCGAAGTCAAGTAGGTGATGAAGAAAAAATCGTCCTAACTTAAGTCTATAATTTGTATTAAATATTAAATCACATAATAATAACTTCATCTCAGACATAACTTCAAATTTTCAAGGATTATTTGGACTTCACATTTTTTTGAACACCCGATAGAATGTATGTATATAAATTTTAGTTTTGATTTAGATGATAGAGAGCAATATAATTTCGTTTATACAACAATGACTTGATATATAACAATGGCGACACACAACATTTGGCCGCCATCTTTTGTCGAAAATTACGTAGAGGCAAATGTGAATTTGGGAAAAAATGTTAATTTTAACATCTATTCAGTTTATTATAATTAATAAGTATTTAGTTATTATTAGTACATGAAATACCTATGCATTTGAAATAGTGTAGCTACTTATTTTAGAAAATTAGGGAAAACGAAACACATTCAAAAATTCAGTTCTTTTATTTGTAAATTTAAAAACATGTTATAAAAATGAATTACATGTGTATATATTCAGTTTATTATAATTAATAAGAATTTAGCTATTATTGGTACATGAAATACCTAAGCATTTGAAATAGTGTAGCTACTTATTTTAGAAAATTAGGGAAAAGGAAACACATTCAAAAATTCAGTTCTTTTATTTGTAAATTTAAAAACATGTTATAAAAATGAATTACATGTGTATATATTCAGTTTATTATAATTAATAAGAATTTAGCTATTATTGGTACATGAAATACCTAAGCATTTGAAATAGTGTAGCTACTTATTTTAGAAAATTAGGGAAAAGGAAACACATTCAAAAATTCACTTCTTTTATTTGTAAATTTAAAAACATGTTATAAAAAATGAATTACATGTATATATATGCAGTTTATTATAATTAATAAGTATTTAGCTATTATTAGTACATGAAATACCTAAGAATTTGAAATAGTGTAGCTACTTATTTTAGAAAATTAGGGAAAAGGAAACACATTCAAAAATTCAGTTCTTTTATTTGTAAATTTAAAAACATGTTATAAAAATGAATTACATGTGTATATATTCAGTTTATTATAATTAATAAGAATTTAGCTATTATTGGTACATGAAATACCTAAGCATTTGAAATAGTGTAGCTACTTATTTTAGAAAATTAGGGAAAAGGAAACACATTCAAAAATTCACTTCTTTTATTTGTAAATTTAAAAACATGTTATAAAAAATGAATTACATGTATATATATGCAGTTTATTATAATTAATAAGTATTTAGCTATTATTAGTACATGAAATACCTAAGAATTTGAAATAGTGTAGCTACTTATTTTAGAAAATTAGGGAAAAGGAAACACATTCAAAAATTCAGTTCTTTTATTTGTAAATTTAAAAACATGTTATAAAAATGAATTACATGTGTATATATTCAGTTTATTATAATTAATAAGAATTTAGCTATTATTGGTACATGAAATACCTAAGCATTTGAAATAGTGTAGCTACTTATTTTAGAAAATTAGGGAAAAGGAAACACATTCAAAAATTCAGTTCTTTTATTTGTAAATTTAAAAACATGTTATAAAAATGAATTACATGTGTATATATTCAGTTTATTATAATTAATAAGAATTTAGCTATTATTGGTACATGAAATACCTAAGCATTTGAAATAGTGTAGCTACTTATTTTAGAAAATTAGGGAAAAGGAAACACATTCAAAAATTCACTTCTTTTATTTGTAAATTTAAAAACATGTTATAAAAAATGAATTACATGTGTACATATTTATCTACATTTTCTATAACTCACAAACTTCTATTTAACAATATATGTCTTAAGTTCTCATTTGAAAGCTTCAACTCATTACTACAATATCTGAACATTAAATTAACAAATATACATACATTCTTGATTCAGCTTGGGTAGAATTTACTAAAAAACATCAAATTATACTAGCAGCAGCTGATTTGCTAGCATATATATTTTTAACACTTTTAATTTTCTTCTTTCCTTTAATTTTTAACATAAAATTAATAAAACTTACAAATATTTTTTTACGCATATTGTGGCAATTTAAAATATGCTGCGTGTTAATCAGTTGGAACTGACTAATGTAAAATTGCAAAAGATTTATATTTTGATTTATTACGGCATCATAATGTTTACGAAATATGTTTTCCATTTGTACAAATAAATCAAAAGTACTGTTATTACAAGAAAATAGAGATTTTTCTTTGAAGCATTTAATGCGCGTAAACTTAGCAAACTGCAAAGGGCAAATTATTTTCGACCCTACTGATGTTAAACATTGACTACATGTCCTCGAAGTGCGCTTTATATTTGTTATCAAATAACCGCTAACATTATACAATGAGTTCATCTCACTATTACTTAGTTGTGCAACATTTCTTCTGAGTTTTTGATTACATTAAGAAAATCTGAGAAGAAATTCGCGTTCATCCTTGTAGTAGCTTCCTTTCGTCACATTTTTTAAATACTGAGACACACAAATAAGTTTCAAATTATTTTTAAATTGTAATGCTGTTGGTATACCTTCTTTAGCCCGTACAATACTAAATAAATTTTCTAGACAATCTTGTGTGAATCACTGTGTCAAGAGGAACTAATACTTCTTGGTATCCAAAAATTCATGTTGCAAATGTAACATAGATTGTGTCGTAACAAGCACACATGTTTGGGATGGTTTCCAAACAGACTTATATCCTACAGTCATTGTTGCAAATAATTTCATACAATCTTGCAGAAATGCAATTGATTCATCATATACACATGTTTTCTTTTATTGGGTTGTTTTAATGCAGATATCTGATAATCATTAAAGACTGATTTTAATAATTTAGCATTTTCCTCAGTTCCATTCTGCTCATCCATCTTTTTAAGTTTATATTATAAAGTTCCAACTTGTCGACTTAAATTCTTGATAACATTTCTATATCAGTGGTGTTTTGCATGTAATTTTCTCACTTGTGTTCTATAATGAAGAAGTAAGTCTTGTAATGGGCTGCTATCTCTTGTTGCATCTTCAACTGTTGATTCCGCTTCATCACTTAAGCTAAAAATTGAAATATAAATGTCAAATATATGATCAATACTAGTTTACTATGTATTTATATATACCTAGTTTCTCCATTTATAGATTGAACATCAAAGTTGGTTGAATTTGGGTCAGGATCGCAAGTCATAGGCAACTGTTTTTTCCAAAGTACATAGGGCAGTTACTCTTTTTGCTGGTGGTTTCATATTCCTTGTGAGCAAATATTGTTGGAATTGCATTACATCAGAGGTGTCAAACTCATGGACTAACTTGGGCCAAACAAACAAGGTTTAACTTTAGGTGGGCCGCAAAAAAAATCAATATTCAAATAAACATAGGTTTATTTTGAATAGTACATCATAATAAACATATTAAAAGAACAAGAAAAATTAATGTTTACGTCCTGACACTTGACATCTCTTCTCTGCTACTATCTTTCCTATTTCGGGAGAAATTTTGTTCGCAGTGATGACTTTTAACACTGACCCAAGGTGAGCGTCATTAATACGGTTTCTAACAGGAGACTTATTACCTTTCAACACTGAAAATAACTGCTCGCACCGATAAGTACTACCAAACATGGAAATTATTTCATATGCGAATTTTCGAGTATTTTCAAACCTGGCTGGTAAATATTTGTAAAATCCAGGAATACCCACTTCAATGAATTTTGCCTTCAAATTTGAGTCGCACTGAATCTCGATCACCTCCATTTGCATATGGCTGGGTACTGAGTGTATATTTATTGAGAAAATCGAAGAAAACAAACAAAATTTGTCTTCCAGAGAATCAAAATCTTTAAATCTTGTTTCAAATTCAGTTGTAAGATTTGAAATTTTTTCTGCGTATTTTTGATATGATGAAGTATCATCTAAAGTTGATTTGTTCATGTTGCACGTCGGAAAGTGCGTTAAATCTTCATTTTTAAGTTGCTTTTCCCAAAGAAGTAGCTTACATTTGAATGCTTTAATTATGTCAAACATGTTCGTAATGATCAGATCTTTTCCTTGTAACGATACATTGAAATCGGTTAAGTGGTTGGTTATATCCACCATGAAAGATAAATCCTGCAACCATATTGGATCGGAAAACAAACTTGTGTCTTGATTTTTAGTTTTTAAAAACTGACATACTTCTTCTTTCAAATCCCAGAATTGTTTGAGAATCTTGGAGCAAGATAACCAACGTACCTCGGTATAGTAGGACAAACCTGAATATGCACTATCTAACTCGCTTAAGAAAGCATTGAATTGACGCTGATTTAAGCCTCGAGATCTTATAAAATTTATAACTTTTTTTATATATGACAAAACATTCTCCATGTTTATTACCTTCGTGCACAGTACTTCTTGATGTATAATACAATGCGTATGATGAATTTTTGAATCGTGAATTTCACTTAGTTTTTTTCTTAGTAATGCTACGAAGCCGTTGTTTTTTCCGGTCATTGATGGAGCCCCATCTGTAGCTACAGAATTTAATTTTGACAAAGGTAGATTGTATTTCTGCAGAAGTGCAAAAACACAATTAAATATATCTTGTCCTGTAGTAGTACCAGGCATCGGTATTAGTTCCAATAATTCCTCAAAAATGTTAAAATCCGTGTCGCAAGAACGAAGAAACACAGCCAATTGAGCTATGCCACCAATGTCCGTGCTCTCGTCACAGGCAATGGAAAAACTTTCGAAACTAGATGATTTTGCTTTGATCTGATCACTTAAATTGGCGGCCAAGTCAGTAACTCTCTCCGCAACTGTATTTCGAGACAAAGAAATTGTTTGGAAAGCCTTCACATTTCCAGGACAAACAATTTCTCCAGCTTTAATTAGGCATTCCTTGATGAAATCACCTTCAGTAAAAGGCTTCGAGTGTTTAGCTATCAACTCGGACAAGACGTAGCTTGCATGTACCGCCGCTTCATTTTCTTGCAATACTTTACTAATTATTAACTGTTGTTTTTTCAGACCTAACTTGAGCTCTTTCAACTTTTCTTGCCTCATTAATCCTTCGTAATTGTCATATTTTAATTGATGTTGTTCGTAATGACGTTTAATATTATATATCTTTGGTACATTAATAGCATTTTTACATATTAAGCAGATTATTTTATCTTTTACTTCACAGCAAAAATAGTCTAGTTCCCATTTTACTTGAAATATTCTATGTTCATCAGCAATTTCTCGTTTAGTTTTACTGCCACTTGGCTTCGATATGGACATATTGAATACAAAGGGCTGAAATAAATAAACAGTTGTTAACAGAAAAAAATAAAATGTTTTAATAAAATATCGATGTTTTTTTCTTGAACATTAACTTACTAGAGAGAGAATAACTGCACAAATCAATAATCGTACTATGAATTAAGCAATAATCCTATATAAACTATACAACTTATTTTCCGTTACGTGCACCAATCCGTCGTATAAGACTGTAGTTAGAGAACTGAGACCCAGCTATATAACGGAAGATCTATACCACCTGCACACGACTTCCATGAATGTTCCGAATAGTAATCAACAGCAACAAAAAAAAACTAGACTGTCTCTTTTTACTTTCTTATACGTAGTATAAGGAAGTATTGTGATGATGAAAATTTTCGACCTCGAGATTTTTGCAGATGTCCACGTTTTGAGGTCCCCTGATACCAAAAAAGTGGTTTTTAAAAAATGTCTCTGTGTGTGTGTGTGTGTCTGTCTGTCTGTCTGTCTGTCTGTGTGTGACCACGATAGCTGTCAAACCGCTGGAGATATCAATTCCCAATTTTGTATTTACGTGTATAATCTCCCTCTTGAGATCTGATTAGTTTTTCAGTAAAATCGGTAGACCGGAAGTAGCAGTTTACTTCAGTGAAAAAATCGAATTTTGCCAATATTTCGTCAAATACTAAGTTTATACAAATTTATAAAGAATTCATATGTACTTGAAATTAAAATTGAGAACAATTTTATTTAAAAAGTTTTTTGAAATTCCTACCGGAAGTAGGTCTTTTACTCTTATCGAAAATCGGTTTTTTGCGAATATTTCGCAAGTCAAGCTTTTTAGACAGGTACGTTACGTGTATAAAAGTATTTAAAACATAGTTTTCAATATCTTTTGTATAAAAAAAATTTCAAAATTCGGACCGGAAGTACCACTTTTACTCTTACCGAATATCGATTATTTGCAGATATGTCGTAAATTATGCATTCTATATATATTTATTAAGAGTACAAAAGTATTTAGAGTTGAATTTGCAATATTTTTTGTGTACATGAAATTTCAAAATTCGGACCGGAAGTGGCACTTTTACTCTTAGCGAGTAGCACTTTTTTTCGAATGTCTTGCAAAGTATGCATTCTATAGCGATTTATTAAGAGAATGAAAGTACTTAGAATAGGATTTTGAATAAGTTTTGTATAAAAAAATTCTTAAAATTGTATAGTTTGAAACGCTCATACGTATAAGAAAGTCGTGTGGTGGCCACACCTCATTTTTTTCTTTCGCCGCGCGTTTCTATGGCAACGCCTACCGTGGCGCCCCCACCATCTCGGCACGTTCAACAGGCAGTAACCTAACTTTTGATATATTTTAGATATTATTTATACTTAGATAACGTATTTACCTAATTGTGGTATATTCAAAATGAATGTACGCATTTTGTTTAATAATAGCAAAAAAGAGTATAATTAAAATAACGTTTAGCGAATTCTATCTATCTTATTTTTTTCTGCATCGGTTTGTTATTTTATTATATATATCGTGTGCCGATATATTGGCCGGGCCGCAAAAATGTTCGTTGTGGGCCGCATGCGGCCCGCGGGCCGCGAGTTTGACGCCCCTGCATTACATCTTAATTTTAATGTCCCATCAACCCTCACTTTCTCCCACACATCAGCTTCAAAATGAGTTTCACATAACACACTATAGTCAGTCGGTTTCCAATTACCACGATGCCCACTCTTTCCTTCTTTCCGGATCTTTTGGATACCGTTTCATAATGAATCCTTTTTCTGAAGAATTAGAGCAATTAACTGCAGCACAACCTGGTATTGCAATATCTAAAATATAAGGTTATATCACTAAATATTAAATTACTAATTCTAATGTCATTTAAATTTTTAAAACTTTACTGTCTATGTATATTATATATATTTATATTTACCTTATTTTAATGTAATATGTAAGTCAAGTAATATTTTATTTATCGATAGGCACTAAACACTAAACTTGGTCAATAATGTCAATTAACTGTCAAATAACTGAAGATAATAGGAATTCTAAGAAAAAAAAAAGTGGAAATAACTATAACCTGTGATTACACAAATACTAAAACGAAACTTTTTAAACTTATTGAAGAGTACGATAAAAAATATACTTGACTATTCAACTCATGTGTCATTTGTAAAAATATGACCAATAAGAATCAAAGAATCACATTTTTGTGTCCTAGCAACAAAAATACTGCTGCGTATTTACACTAGTGGGTATTTCATTGAAATCACCACTAGTGGTATCGGTGGATATTTTTGACAGATATATGTCGCAATTTTTTTATTTTTTGAAACAATAACGTACAAATACCTTATATAATAAAAATTACATGATGGATTATAATTTTATAAATGAAAATTGCAATTAGAAAAATTAATATGACTACAGTTGTGTAAAAAGGCTTCTCTGAAAGTGCCTTTCATCTCACTTTCTTCGGACAGTGCAACGGAACTGGTGATATTAGAAGTAGAGGCTACAGCAGTGGATCCAGTATTTGTTATATTTTTTCTCAAATGACCAATAATACTCTCATGGTGTTCATCATCTAACTGCAGGTAAGTTTTAATAGAATTTATATTGCCGTGGCCAGTAATTTTCATCAATTGATGCTCCCCGACTCCAGCTTTTGCTAAAGTTGTCACTGTAGACGATCTTATTGAGTGATTGGATATTTTTCTTTTTTTAACATCCAATCCGGCTTTTTCAGCAGAATTTTTCACCCATTTATTCATCTCATTAATCCCAACCGAAATCTATTTATTCTTGCAATAACTTATTAAATTCGAATCGTAGAAAATTTTCTACATTGACAGTAGTTTGTTGAAAACATACTACTATGGAAACTAACGCAATAGCTACTTAATTTTAGAAAATTAAAAAACTCAGTTCGTCATTTATGAATGAATCATTCGATGAATAGTCCTTCGAATACAATTCGTAATCAAAGTATGGTAAGATCATTTTTGCGGTGTTATCACTCTTGTTTCCTTGCGCTTGTAAATAGGACTCGTGCTGACGCACTCGTCCTATTAATATTCAAGCGCAAGGAAACATTCGTGAACCACCACAAAAATAATCGAGCATACTTTGACTACTCGTTGTATTATATATGATTATATGACTTGTCTACATAAAAACACGTTCAAAACGCCATAAAATTTGACACTCGACTCATCATCAGTGCTGCCGGAGCCATACGTCCATCATACGTCTGCCTTACCCGTATAAGCGAATGAAAAATACCCGCTTTTACCCGACATTTCAAATAGAAAGCGCCAAATTTAAAAGTGTCCCAATGTATATGACATAAATCCTAAATAAATTTTCGTGCATTTTTTCAAAGAGTTGAACAAACCATTGCCTTTTCCAGATGCAGTTTTAACAACATCAAAAAAGTTACTTGGCATCATTTGTTTTTGAATAGTATACAACAGTAATTGCACATTGTTTTATTGCACTCACGTCCGCCGTCTCGTTCATGACTAAGGAAAATACTTCCTCATACTACGTATAAGAAAGTAAAAACATCCAGGTTTCTTCAATATTTCAAACAGATTTTTGCGAAGTGTACAATCCTAAACTTTCCTTAACAAGACAAGTAGCTTTTGTTCTTTTAACGGACAGAAATGGAACAAACAAGCGAATATTTGTGTGGTCAACAGCTAAAACATTTTTCTCTTTCAAGTCACTGAAATTGATAAAATTGCTGCATAAATGCACCAACAATCTTTCTGTAGCGTTTAGATTTAATAGACAATAAAATACATAATGATATCTGATGTTGACTAAATTGAGTTAAGAAAAGGAAATTTTAATTGTTTTATGTGAAAATACCCGATTTTACCCGCTTCACAATTTTACCCGACAGTCTGATTAAAATACCCGCGTTTCGGGTAAAATACCAGAGAAATAGAGTAGGGGAGAACGCGCTTCGACGAGTGCGCATCCAGTTTTAAGCAAACGCTATTGTGGTCGCCATTTTGCAGGAAGGCATTTCTTTTCACACGTAAGTTTGTTTACATTTTTCTAAGTCAATGAACTTTACATGCGAATTGTTGAGCTAGGTATATGTGAGCAACCTTCAAAATGGGGGAATTCAATTTAACTTAGTTGGCGCATCTTTAAGCGCGTTCTCCCCTACTCTATTTCTCTGTAAAATACCCGCAATTGGCAGCACTGCTCATCATGGCGGATTTTTCATCAACCAATAGAAAATAGGACCAGGCGCTGTCAATATTATATATCAAGTCATTGTAGTTTATACTAGATTTATACTAATATAAATGTGGCATATGTCAGTTTATAAATACATATACTCCATTCAGTCTAAGAATGGAGTAGATGGCGCTACAATATGAGCACAGTTACAGTGGCTTGATATATAACAGTGGCGACAGCGCCCGGGCCTATTTTCTATTGGTTGATGAAAAATCCGCCATGATGAGTCGAGTGTCAAAGTTTCTGGCGTTTTGAACGTGTTTTTATGTATACAAGTCATATAATCAAGTATATTTTTTTTCGTACTCTTCAAATATGTTTAAAAAGTTTCGTTTTATTATTTGTGTAATCACAGGTTATAGTTATTTCCACTTTTTTTCCTTATAATTCCTATTATCTTCAGTTATTTGACAGTTAATTGACATTATTGACCTAGTTTAGTGTCTATCGATAAATAAAATATTACTTGACTTATTACATTAAAATAAGGTAAATATAAATATAATATACTTAGACAGAAAAGTTTTAAAAATTTAAATGGCATTAAAATGAGTAATTTAATATTTAGTGATATAACCTTATATTTTAGATATTGCAGTTCCAGGTTGTGCTGTAGTTAGTTGCTATAATTCTTTCCAAAAGATCCAGAAAGAAGGAAAGAGTGAAACAGAAAAGATGCAACAAGAGATAGCAGTCCATTACAAGACTTACTTCTTCATTATAGAACACAAGTGAGAAAATTACATGTAAAACACCACCGATATAGAAATGTTATCAAGAATTTAAGACAAGTTGGAACTTTACAATATAAACTTAAAAAGATGGATGAGCAGAATGGAACTGAGGAAAATGCTAAATTATTAAAATCAGACTTTAATGATGATCAGATATCTGTATTAAAACAACCCAGTAAAATATTCCGGAAGTGGTTATCCCCAACTGTAAAAAAAGCCTTAAAAATACGGTTTTCCTGTGGTAATAGTTGATATGATGAATTATTGTTGCAGAATTATCCATTACCTTCTATCATGTAATTCATTTTTTATAACAAGTTTTTAAATTTACATATAAAAGAAATGAATTTTTGAATGTTTCCTTTTCCCTAATTTTCTAAAATAAATAGCTACACTATTTCAAATGCTTAGGTGTTTCATGTACTAATAATAGCTAATTACTTATTAATTATAATAAACAGAATATATACACATGTAATTCATTTTTTATAACATGTTTCTAAATTTACAAATAAAAGAAATGAATTTTTGAATGTCTTTCCTTTTCCTTTATTCTCTAAAATAAGTAGCGACACCATTTCAAATGCTTAGGTATTTTATGTACTAATAATAACTAATTACTTATGAATTATAATAAACTGAATATATGTTAAAATTAACATTTTATCACAAATTCACATTTGCCTCTACGTAATTTTCGACACAAGATGGCGGCCAAATGTTGTGTGTCGCCACTGTTATATATCAAGTCACTGTAAGCACAGTTAAAGTCCCTAGATATATAAAGTACCGCAATTACCGCCATTTTGGCGCCAAAGAAGCGCCAAATTTAAAAATCTGTACGTTTTCTTTTAACTTTACAAATTTAATATGCGAAATATTGTATTTTGTTTTCTGAAAAATTCTTGTCCCGTGCGGATTCGAACCCGAGTCGACCGCGTGTGAAGCGAACATCTTACCATTAGACCAACGCCTAATACACGAATGTAAGTTGTCTCATCGTATATTTGTATATATATGTACGAATTACTAAATAACTACTAAAAGTCACCAAATCGCCGCCATTTTGGCGCCGTTATAATGGGACAAACCAATTGCGGTACTTTATATATCTAGGGACTTTAAGCACAGTTTACACACGATGAATTTTGTATTTTGAAAACAAATAAAACATATGTTTACTGTCAGATGGATAGCAGGGATATACATTGTATATGATATCATTATATTTTGACTTTTACGTGTTTATTGACATTTATTTAAGTAAGGCTTACATTGCTTTTAAAATGATAACCATACTAACAAACATGAAAAGGCAAACAGCTAATCAGTATTTGATAAGTTTTCCGAAACAGAATATCGCTCACACAAAAAATATTAAAATATAAGGAAAACATTAAATAACACGTTGTGTCTACATGTAAATAGAACGCATACATTTTACAACATTCAAGAATGCAGGTATCATTATCAATATGTGAGTAAAAGGTGTAAAGGGCAATATTTTATGTTAAAATCCAATAAATTTTAGATACTATTTCCATTAGCAGATATTTCAATTATTATCTTATTTACAATATCTAGAAATTGATAAAATACCTTAACAAATGAATATTTCACCTGCGAGTTCTAAGAAGAACTATTTTTTAAGAATATTAACAACAAATAACTATATAAAATACGGAAATCGACAAACTCTTTGAACAAAACTGTCAGTAAACAAATTTTTGACAGAACGAACTAAATGCGATTATTTTGTCGGTGTAAATGCACACTCGATTTCAACCAATCACAAACGTTTATTTTAAGCCCTATCTTTCCCAATGCTCCATTCTTAGACTGAATGGAGATAGTTAACAAATTTGTCATTTTTGTATAAGCAAGATATTATTTATTATTGTTTTAAATTTTGCAAATTAGTGTCAGTTGTGTTCTTGCTTTGCTAATATTGAGTGCTTAATGGTTGTTTTTATTAGTTTCTTATACAAAACAACAATTAATTTCACAAGTAGATTCGTTATACAGACTGTCTGGAAATGTTTGTACGCCAATTATGTTGGTAGTATGGATTTTATTTTTCTAAAGTTGATGGAATTCAGTAGCGGAGTATAGAAGCACGGCATGACCATATTGTTCTGAACAATAACACTGATAAGTAGAAAATTAGATTTATAAAAATTTTTGAAAGGGTTCTCCATTTGCTTGTAATCATAAATACGCTATTATTAAATGAAAATACATTGATAAGTAGAAAATTAAGATTATAAAATAAAAGTTGTTGGAAATGTTCTCCATTTGCTTGTAATCACAAAAACGCTATTATTAAATGAAAATAACACTGATAAGTAGAAAAGTAGATTTATAAAAATTGTTGAAAGTGTTCTCCATTTGCTTGTAAGCACAACATTACTCGTCGTTTCATGTTTTCAAATACATGGCAAAGCTGTTCTTGTGTTATGTGTTGAATTTCATGCCTAATCGCTTGTTGAAGTTCATCCAAATTGTGCAAGCGGTTTTTATAGACATTATTCTTAACCTGTCCAAAAAGAAAATAATCTGGTGGTGTCAAGTCTGGACTCCTCGGTGGCCACAGGCCTTGGCTTATAATACGATTTCCATAAGATTGTTGCAAAAATTCTATGGTGGTCTGTGCAGTATGAGCAGTGGCTCCGTCTTGCTGGAAATAGCCCCTCTTTATTTCATCATCATGCAGCTGATTAATAAATTCTGTCAAAATGACAGTTTGACATCTCTCTGCATTAATTGTTTCGTTAAAGAATATTGGTCCTATTATTCTCCGCCTTGAAATTGCAATCCAAATTCCAACTTTTAATGGATGCAAATCTTTTTGAACGAAATTGTGAGGGTTCTCCGTAGCCCACGTTCGGTAATTCTGGCTATTTACATAACCATATAAATAGAACCAGGCTTCGTCAGTGAAGAAGGTTAGGTCCAGTAAATCATTAATATTAAGGTGCTCGTTAAACCATTGACAGTACAGTATGCGTTGTTGATAATCACGAGGATACAATTGCTGCACAATGTAACTCGCTAGGGATGCATATGTAAATTTGTATGTAGAGCTTTTGCACAACTAGCTCTACTAATACCTGCAAAGAATCCATAATTAAGGACTTGCACTTATTTAAATATACTCTAGCTTGTGTACCTGACTGTGCTGATAGTCTTTGTAGTGATTTCCCAGGTGGCACAGTGTCGTCCATTTCACGACATTTAGGCGTACATTTTTGTCACCATTCACGTCATTCTGACGGTCAAATTGACGTACGAGTGACCCTAAATTGACGAGAGTTTGTCACATCCAAAATGACGTCATCCGCTGACTTCAAAAGGACGTCAAAAGACGTCACAAACTAACGTCAATATAACCTCAAAATGCCTTCCCATTGGCGTCAATTTAATTTTTCATTAAAAACACTTTGTAATTGCTCTTTATTTGTATAAATAAAACTAACATTTGGAGTAATATTTTTTAATAGAAAAATGCCTATGCAAAATACGGTACTATACATAGGTACTAGTATTAGGTATTTGGTACTTGACTGACATAAGAACAGTAGATCGTCTGTAATTTTAAACTTCAACGTAACGATAATAATAAACTAACAATAATAATACCACTGGAGTAAAATATTCGTGAAATCCTATACAACTTCCACATGTTCTCATCTGCCGGTTCACTTAACCTCAAAACTTTATCAAACCGATGTTGCTTCTTATATAGAGGCCAGAAAACTTCTCTTTTCTTAGGCGTAAGCCAGCAAGAGTTAACTGCGGCCAAACCGCTTTCGTCGCCATCTTGATTAGTATCGAATTCAACAATAACATATGCCATATTTATTATTATGCTACCTACCACAATCAATCTTAAAATACGATGGATTAGAATAGAAGGCATTCAGGGCGCAGGCGCGCCATTTGAGTGGGACCCAACCGAATAATTTAGTAGCGGGAATATTTAATTTCAAAAAATCTTTTGAACATAAAACAACCAAAACCGTTGATTGAAGGAATACATTCCTTCAATTAACGCCAAAACATAATTATCGTAAGACAAACATTTTTTCCAATTAAATTAAGTTACTGAAATTGCCTCTAAAAGTCCAAACATGGTTGTAAAATGTCGTCAGTTGTACGTCTAACAGAGGAGGTCATATCAACGTCAAAACTGAGACGTCAACTTTACGTCCTGGATAGGTCATCAGACGTCTTTGACGAGAAATGACTTATAAATGTCGTCATTGAGACGTTGTGTGCTACCTGCGTTGTTGGGGCTTTGATTGATTCGTTCTTCAAGATCATTAACAACAGCTTCAGATAATACTGTAGGTCGTCCAGTTGATTTATCCTTACAAATACAATTTTTTCTCTCAAAACGCTTTACAATCTCACGCGTGTGATGGCCGAAAACCTCATAATTGGCATTTTCATTAGGAAACGCTTCAACAAACTGAACTTCCATCTTGATTGCGAGTTGCACTTCGAAAGTGTGCCATAAGAATGTATGCGTCTTGTTCAGGGGTAAACATTTTTGGTTATCCAGTCAATACTGAATAAAATTTAAAATAGTGGTTACACAAAAACAAGTTGCATTTCATATTAAATTATTACTTACCTACAACTTGCAAATGATAATTATTGAGCTCTAAAAAGAACTGTTCAAAATTAAATGTATAAATATCAAGAATTCAAAGCAAATAATTTTTAGAAGACCAACGACAAGAACTGACAATACAATTAATGCTTTCATTCAGCAGACACAACAGTTGTGCAACTGTTCAGTGATCATGTTCAGTAGACGAGCGCTCACTCTGAACATGTTCAGGAGCGGTCGCCATTTTTGTGAGCGGAAAAATTCTATGCTCACTTGGTGAGCGTATTCTGAACGCATGCGCCATTGATTCATTCCAAGACCAACCTAAAGGCCACTTTACACCATGCTATTTTCATACTTTTTCTATACTAATATCTAGAAACTAGAAAAAATAGTCAGAAAAAGTATCATGTAAATCACAAACATGCTTCCAAGTTTTAAAACTATGCTAGATACTACACTATTTTCAAAACTAGATCCAGTCCTATTTTTGTTTCTAAATTAATTCTAGAACATGCGCAGAAGTACTTTTGGCAGATTGGCCAACATCGGAAAATAAATACAAAGTCAGTATATTATTGGAAACGTAGTTAGGTTATGTACGGTTGAGCGTTATCGGTAATTGTATGCGAAATTTATTTGTTTGTTTCACTTTTATTGTTTCGAATTAGGTGAGTACAAATGAATGATTAAATATAAACTTCATATTTAACTTCATTGTTTACTATCAAGTTGGTAGAAGCTAATGGCTGTTTAGTAGAGCCACCACGCATTGATTTGTTGTACTGACACCTAAAAAAGTATTTAGAAAATCCTAGAATAGAATCTATTATAGAAAAAGTATAGTTCTAGTCAGTTCTAGTATCGTGTAAAGCCTGCTTAATACATATTTTGAAGAAAGTTACTAGAAAAGTAAGATACAACAAATTAAAGGTATTGTGCAGTGCAGTAATAAATGTATTATAATATTGGAGTTCACTCAGTATTTTATTCGGGGTTGGAAAAACCAGCCCCGCCATTAAAAACTACGTCAAACCTTAATGCGGTAACACAATTTATTGTTATTGTTTATTCGGTTTAATCTCTATAATTTTAACATATGGCAGCAATGAAAAGTACCAGGTGACAGACGATGACATAAAGGTGAGCGGTCCTGTCCAGCGAACACTCAACTGTTGTGAAGTGAACGGTTGGAGCGGGATCAGTTCCCGATCCGCCTGCTGAATGAAAGCAATGACAGTTTATCAACAAATTATTTACCTACGTCTATGTACACAGCTCAAGCCAAGAGTTACCACTGTCCACTACACTTTGATATAATTGCAGACATACCAACATAATTGGCGTACAAACATTAACAGACACATTGTATAAGTAAGTCGATTACAATATGCACATATGGGTGTCTGTAATTGAGGTACGCATTGCGATTTTCATGTTATTAAATCGGTGACTTTGAAACGTCTTTCTTCCAGTGGCGGCTGCTGCAGGGAGGGCAACGGGGCACTGCCCCCCGTGATAAACTTCTTTTAACAGATAAATTTAAATACCTAATTTGTATGTAATTTTTCTGATTTGTTTAATAACAAATAATATCCCTAGCAGCAAAATCAGTATATGCATACTTGTCCTACTGTTACCACTCGGTCCAACCCTTCCCCTCACAAACATAGAACGACGCTGTTCGACACGATCTCCAGATACAATTTTTGTAAAAGGGAGTCTTGGAAAATGCCTTCTGTCAGCGACTTCAATCAATGATTGACAGTAGTTAGTTGTCAAATGAGATATTTGTCAGTTTGTTATTTTATTGAACTGAACATAATTATATGTTATTGTATTTCTTTATTAAAGTTCTTAATAAAACGATTGGTAACATATTGGCGCCCAACTTAGTGGCTTTGTGATCGCGTAGTGATCAAGGACCCATTAGCACCTATCAAGATGCCAGGAGGAAAAAGGAATAGGAAGGACCGCCAGAGCAGCGATTTCTTGGTAGTTCCACAGCCGGGAGCTCCACAGCATCAACCTCAAGCCTCTAACCTAGAAATACAGTTGGCCATTCTCGTTAACGAAATGAAATTGATGAATGAGCGAATACAGGCCATAGAGAAGAACAAAATTGCCAATCCTGATACCATCATCAACGTGGAACATGAGGAATCTGCGGACATCCATAAAGCAGATGCAGCTACCACAGCCTTCTTCGAAACCCCCATCAACGATGGACCAGAAACAGTACCTGAGCCAATGATTGCCCAAGCGTTCGTTAACAATTCTAGACAGTCAACCATCAGGGAGGTAGGCCACTGCCATCATCAAGTATGCTATCATGCATGTCATCCAATCCAAACAACTACTTCATCTCCAAGACCATATGGTGGCCATTTAACAGAGGATCCAGAAGTTTTCCTCACCAGATTATTGACTCATCTGGACGGACACGTCTTGGAGGTACCAACAGACGTCGATGTTGCGGTGCAACCGTTTCTCGTGGACGAAGCCTTAGCCTGGGCAAAGAAAAATGCGGGTGGATTCGACACGTTAGTAGAATTCGCTTACCGTTTTCGCCGAGAATTTTTGAGCCCACTAAGACGAAGGGCTCTGCAGAAAGCATGTGAAATAAAGCAGAAACCAAATGAAGACCCTGCCACATTTATCACAAGACAGAAACGACTTTGTAAGCGTCTTAATCCACAATGGCCGGAAGACGAGTTGGTGCAACATTTAACAATGCTGCTAACTGAACAATATTGTATACAGATCGCCCAAGCCAATCCAACATCAATGAGAGAGCTACAAGAAGCCGTCGAAAAGTGGTCTAATATTTTCATGAACTTCTCTGATATAACACCGCAGACTAGCCAACGATCATTATCAATTAAGAAAGGGGTTGCTAGTCCGACGTCGTTACCTAAGTGCTGTTTTTGTCCTGGTCATCACTACAACAGGGACTGTCCCCAGCAGCCTGCAGGTTTTGCGGCACGACACACACCAGTCGCCCGGAATTCGGGGGAAGGAGAAGGGGCCGTCCCTCAGACAATGCAGGAACGGCCCTAATTACCACAGCATCGCCCGGGGACACCATATCCATAAGATTAAAAATAGGCGACCGCTTCGTCCTAGCCAGAATAGACAGCGCTGCCAGCCGTAATCTCATCAAAACCAAATGGATCAGTGGGCCCATTTCCATCACACCGAGGGTTGAATTCTCTATGGCATTGGATAACCACACCTTCTCCACGAATCGATGTGGAATCCTGAAGGCTTCCGCTGGTGAATACCATTTTCAATGTAATGCTTTGTTGGTTGATAACTTACAAACGGATATTATTTTGGGACACCCATGGCTCCACGAGAATCAAGCCGTAATTGATTACCAAAGAGGTTGCCTTCACCTGGGCAAACAGCAACGTCAAACAGTATTTTTCGATAGGACCCAACTTGGACGGGTGGCCCCAAGCTTGGATAAGGCCGACAAATCACACAAAAATGACAAAACTGATTCAGGAAAACACACAAATGATCACAAACCAACTGGAGGTGGTGGTGGTGCCAACGCCCGTTCCAAACCGGAAGATTCAAATGTTATGAAGGAGAAGGTTTGTCAGGTTAGGGAATGCACACACAAAAGCGAAGTAGATGTTTGTTTCGCCTTACACGAGTGCGACAACGACGTGGAAAGAGCAACTGACATGTTACTAGATGATCAGTGGTACATCACTGTTAAGAAAAAGAAAAGTAGACAGGCGTCCAGCAGTAAAACGGAGAACACAGATGCCTCGTTGGCCCAATATGATATTGTGGACGACTGGAATGATCAATCTCATCCGGGTGTTAAAGAGAAACCTCGAAAAAAAAGCGGCGGCCCACCACGTCTTCACGGTAGACACAACGATAGCCGTAGCTGGAGAGGTAGAGAAAAGCAAGAAAACGAACGTAACTTAGAGGTTGGCGGTAGTTATCCACCGCGGAACAATAGGAATACGTTCAACAGCAGGACAATGGAGACATGGGACAATTCGATTACGTGGGATGCGAATACGACGGCGAATCATACGGAAAATTGGGATGACGGACCAATCGACGAATGGTCTACGGAGGAATATACAGGAAGCTTAGCCGATACTATGGTCTTCACGCCAAGTGTTCAAACGGACATTCAGCAGACGAGGTCGCCTTTATCTGAGGAGAGAAACCAAATGACGATGCAACAAGGTCATGTGCCCTCCCTAAGTCCAGTACCTTTAGTTGTTGCCCTGAATGCCGCTCACACGCAGTATTTCAGCCAGTTAACGCAGCAAAATAGTGACATGAAAACATCGCACAAACCAGCTCAGACCTACAGAGGAGCCCCAGCCCGGGACCAGCCAATAGTAGGACAGACGCAGCTGAGAATGTTAGACAGAAGGCATTTCCCTAAAAGACATCAACGTATCTGGAGCATCAAACGAATCAGCGTCTTTCAAGAAAGGGGGGGTGTATGTTACCACTCTGTCCAACCCTTCCCCTCACAAACATAGAACGACGCTGTTCGACACGATCTCCAGATACAATTTTTGTCAAAGGGAGTCTTGGAAAATGCCTTCTGTCAGCGACTTCAATCAATGATTGACAGTAGTTAGTTGTCAAATGAGATATTTGTCAGTTTGTTATTTTATTGAACTGAACATAATTATATGTTATTGTATTTCTTTATTAAAGTTCTTAATAAAACGATTGGTAACACTACATTAGTAAATATATATATTTATCCTTCTCTAAAATTGTGATTTTGCTGCTTGGGTATTTTTTCGGAAGTAACAGTCCGTCTCTTCAGCGCGTTTAAAAATCACAGTCTGACGTAGGCTCCGGGGCATCTCGCGCCACTGCTCCGTTTGTACTAGAAATCGTGCGTATAAAAAGTGGTGCGGGGCGAGAGCGGTATATGTCACGACAGGGCACTAGACTGTGATGCCGGCTGGCAATGTAGTATATAATATCACAGAATAACAGAAGTGACAAAAGCCTCACTTGCATAATTCCGATATTTGTGCGCAAAATCGAACAAGCGCACATTTCAAAATGGCGTTTTGTTGTTGTATAAATATAACCTGTCTAAGTTTTATAACTTATAATTTACGAAAGAATAATAAGTAAAGGTGCCAGTTAGATTGTTGTTGATATAAATAATGGAAACTGTACGAAAGAAGAAATCTGGCGTATGTAGATGTTGTATTTTTACTTGTAAAAATGTTCAGCAACAAAATATATTCTAGTTTATTTTCGTTTCTTAAAGAAGAATATCGGTAAGTTATAGCTATTCAGTAACAGTTAATTTGTAATAATTCATCTTTTTTGTAGTGTCTTACAGTGGATTACCAGCTGTAACCGGAATGACCTAAGTAAAGATTTGTCAAAATTATGGCAAACAACATTTGTGTGTCGTAAACACTTTGAATCACACATGTGTTTAAATGATATAAGGAATCCAATGCAATTCTCGCATTATTTCTCTCACTCTGCATGGAAACACCAGAAAGAAACAGCTTTTGATGCAAAATTTCACACGGGTAGGTTATTTTTCATAAAAGTGTTTTTAATATAAACTGTCATAAAATTAAAATATTTCCAAAATTATTTGTTAGCATTTGTCTTATATATTCAACAATTTTTGTCTATATTAAGTTGCAATACCGTTGCATTATAATTTTAAAATATGTAACTTCATACATCATCATTGAAGTAGAATAAATATAACATGACTTTACAATTTGTAATATTTCAAAAAATCTGTACATGATGATAACGTTTTAGTTTAATTTCTCTAATAAGATATTTCGTAATTTAAATTTGTAAACTTATTTACAATCTACAAAAAATATATTGTAACGTTTTCGGGTTCGCAATAAACAACTCGTGCAATTTATTTATTTAAAATAGTCTGTATATTCATACGCTTAAAATTAATTACAATATAAAAATATAAAACTAACGTATCACACTTAAACTACTACAATTTAATTTAACACTTGTATTTATTTCTATTACTAATATTTCCGTATATTTATATCACTTCTATTTATATAACACGGCACAATTATTTATTTCTTCGGCCACCACTTAAAGAACTATTTATTTGTTTCTTATATTTATTTCTACTCTTCCCACGAGACCACTTCTTAATTGACTTCTTATTTCGGAATTACTCATCCATCGGTGCAACTACCTTTTTATGTACGCGAGACATTCTGTCTATTTGCAGTACAACGCAAATGGATGATTTATTGCTTTATGATGTTTACCAGTCGCGTCGAGATGATTTACAACCTCTTTTTATTGTCGCTCGGAAGTGTGCCTTCTTTTGTTGTCGCCCGGATGTCTACTGGTTTCGTTACATTGCCCCCTTCTTAAAAACTGCGTTTCGTCCCGAAACACGCTATTCCATGTTCTCGTTGCTGGCGGATGACGAAATCCACACCGGGACCCACGGATGCACCCATCCGTCTTGTGAAAATGGCAATCCACCGTCCCAGGCTGCACAACGGGCTGATTGGGCCGACAGCCGCACACGATCATTTCCATACCAGTATACCGAAACACTGCCTCCAGCATGTTTCTTACGGTTCTTCATTCCAAACGGTCTAATCCGCAGCCCAGTTTCGAAATTGCCAGCCTCCTTACATTTTGCTCGAGTGCTCGTCCTCGTGAATCGTCAAGGAATTCCCATAAGTTGGCTCTCTAGGTTTTCCGGTAATTTGTCACACATCCGCCACTTCACCGCTGTCACGTCCATGGTATGGGCCAATTGGTTGAAACGCACCACCCCTGGCTCACTATGGGGTGTTAGTCTCATGCGACAAACCACGTCATCTATTCGCTCTAGTATTTCGCATGGTCCCTCCCAGTATTGTTGGAGCTTTGGGGACAGGCCTCGGCGACGTTGAGGATTATATACAACCAAACAAGGTCCTCTTCTCGGTAACCACCTCTCTCGGCTTGCACGTGGTAACGATCCTTCGTCCTGTCGCTGGTATCCTAAGTGTGATGGCCTACTCGCTCGTGGGCATCCTCCAACCTTCGCCTGGGTCCGCTGACGTAGTCTTCTCCATTTGGGTTCTCCACAACACGCTTGAGTAGGCCATCCACCACCTTCAGAGAGTCCCATTGAGCCCAGTATGATTCCAGTCCCTGTGAACGAGCAGCTAATTCTTGACAAGCCGTTCCGCGACCAGTACATTTCTAAACCATCAATGAACCAAGGTCTTCATCAGCTTCTTGACTGATCCGCAAATTGTCAGGTTGCCACTGATCGTCAACCACGGTAGTTCTGAATGTGTTGGCCGATTTTTCTTCTAGTTGGTTATTATGCCTGCAATCTTCTGGACGTGGTCTCCTTGCAACAGCATCAGCGTTTTGGTGTTGCAGAGATACAATTCGCGCTATTTATTTTGAGGCTCTGCGATACTGGGTCGACGATTGCCTCTTCTCATCGACCCGTTTCATTTTTCGCTGCTCCGCTATGGTTTTCTTGGGCTCCTTCCCGCATTTACTATGCACATGGCCCATTTCCATTTCCAATTCCAGCATCCGAGCGTTCTTCTCTTAGGTTGCACCTGATTCACTAATCGTCGGGCTACCTTTTCCAGGTGTGCATGCCCATACTTCATCTCAAGACGCTTGATTGATTTAAGGTAGTCTTGACACTCTTCCGGACATAAGGTCTGCAGAATGTCACTGGCCTCTCCTCTTAATGACACAATCAGGGCAGTAGCTTTCTCCGGGGACGTCCACCCATTTGCTCCTGCAGCGGCTTCGTATTGTTTCCGGTACGTCATCCATGACGTCTTTCCATCGAAGGTGGGAGGTTTGATCTTGGCCTTCGCTGTTCGGGAGATCTCCAGGCTTCCGCCCGAGGTGTCATAGGGACCGCAGTCGTTCATCGCTGGCAACTGAAGCTGAACCCCAAACTCGTCCCCCATTCCGAACACGCGCTCCTCAACTTTCTGTTCTACGGCTTCGATGGCCTCAGAAAACTCCTGTCTCCCACTCGATGAATTCCTTTGAATGTCTTCCTCGAGTTGTTTTGAATTACTTGCAATTTCATTTCTTAAAGCTTTTGAATTATTTGCAATTTCATTATTTAAAGCTTTTAAATTATTTGTAATTTCTTTTAGAGTCTCCATATTAGTCTCGAATTGTTTTGCAACTTCATCTCTTAGAGTCTCAAATTGTTTTGCAATTTCATCTTTTAATGTTTTTGAATTATTTTCAATTTTATCTATTATTAAGCTTATATCAGGCTGTACTTGAAACAAATATTTCTCGAGATCCTCACCTTCATTTATTAAAAGGTCACGAACCGATCCTGGAGAATTGTTTTTTTACCAGACGTATCTGCGTCCCTTTCTTCCAATTCTGCCCTCAACTCGGAGACCTTTAATTCTTCCAAACGTTTGGTAGCCATTTATTTATTTATTTATTTGCACTTATATTGTTTACCCCACACCTGACACCAATGGTAACGTTTTCGGGTTCGCAATAAACAACTCGTGCAATTTATTTATTTAAAACAGTCTGTATATTCATACACTTAAGATTAATTACAATATAAAAATATAAAACTAACGTATCACACTTAAACTACTACAATTTAATTTAACACTTGTATTTATTTCTATTACTAATATTTCCGTATATTTATATCACTTCTATTTATATAACACGGCACTATTATTTATTTCTTCGGCCACCACTTAAAGAACTATTTATTTGTTTCTTATATATATTTCTACTGTTCCCACGAGACCCCTTCTTAATCGACTTCTTATTTCGGAATTACTCATCCATCGGTGCAACTACCTTTTTATATACGCGTTCGAAACATCTGGAACACACCAGATAAACGCCAGTGTTCTTCTCGATTTTTGTAGAAAATACAAGAGACATTCTGTCTATTTGCAGTACAACGCAAATGGATGATTTATTGCTTTATGATGTTTACCAGTCGCGTCGAGATGATTTACAACCTCTTTTTATTGTCGCTCGGAAGTGTGCCTTCTTTTGTTGTCGCCCGGATGTCTACTGGTTTCGTTACAATATGATCTTATTTATCATTGTTAAATATGTTTTGATAATGTTTGCACTTATAATTAAAGTTTTTATTAAAGATGAAGCATGAAAATAAATACTTCTAATGTGGTTTTTATCTTTTTATATTAGTGAAGGAACCTCCTTCGAAAATAAGAATTTTAGAGAACATCGTTATCTCTCACAGCCATGACCATATTGAAAAAGAAATCAATTCAAACCTCACCGGTTAAGGAACTATCTACAGGTAAATGTTTATTATAACAAAATGAAAAGTGTGAACACATGGATGTTAAAACTAACATCAAGCAGTAAATAATTACTGTGACTTACATATATATCTATACGTAAAACGTATATGCATATATCTCAAACACATGCATATATGCATATACGTTTTACGTATAGATATATATGTAAGTCACAGTAATTGTTTATTATAAAATATTATTTTATAAGAACTAAGTATTATTTGAAATTTTCAAAGCATGCTGATTTCAAAATGTATTTTAGAATGTGGAAACTATGAATGTTCCTAGCACAAGTGATCTTGGATCCCAAAATTTAGCAGAAAGTGAACCACCTATAGGTATGACAATTAATATTTACAATACAAAATTATATTATGAGTAAAACATAAAATACGTTTAGTTGTTTAACTAAAGAATTCGAAGTCATTTTTGAACAAAAATTCAACACATATGTATTTAACCTACTTAGAACTTTTCAGTTACACATACAATTAATTTGTATTTAATGAAATGTATAATTTTTTAATTGTATTTTAGCAGTTATGGAAATTCCTGCTACATGTGATGTTGGGGTTCAAACAGGAAAAAATCTCTCTGCCCATACACCCAGAAAGGAAAGACTGAGAAAATCTCTAAGGTCATAGTGTTTTTTAAGTTCTTATTGCATAAATTAAAAGATGTCCTGGTCACGTGTACAGGTGTCTGTGTTAATAGAGGAATATAAAAAATATCCTTGTTTATATGCAGTTAAAGATGCAAGGTATAAAAACAAACATGCTTGTGCCACAGCAATAGAGGCAATTAAAAATATAGTGAGAAAAATAAAACCAGGAGTGTCTATATCAGATATTAAAGCTAAATTTCATGGTCTAAGAAGTAATTTCTTAAATGAACATAGAAAATATAAGGAGTCTCAAAAAAGTGGTGCAGGAGAAGATGATTATAAAGGTTAACTGTGTATCCTATTGAATCAAAGAATTTAAAACTAATTTCTCGAAGAGCAACCAACCTTTCAATTACGATAACACTAAAATTGCGTCACTACATCATACTAAATTTGATATGTAATAATGCATACGTGGCATACAGGAGTAAGGCAATAATATCAAAATTGTATGCTAAATTAAAGCAGAAGATTTTCGTAATAATTTACATGGAAATTTTCTGTAAAATTTAGCATCGTGTCATACAGGCCTAAAACAGCATCGAGTTGTAGCTACTAAATCTAAAATGAAATCCTATCCTAAACAGGAGAATTTACAATATTTTCTAGGGCTTTGTGGCAGATATTTATTAAAAGAACTGGCAACTGTTGTTAAATTTAATGCAGTTAATAAAAATAAGAATATTGCAATATTGGTTTTCAACTTTGAAGAGAATAAAAACATTTTCTAGAAATACCATGCAGGAAAGCAGACTATGTGCCTCAGCAATGTGTTCCATTGAAAAACAATTACTGACATCAACACCAAACTTCAATGAATTAGTTATTAATCATTTTGCTAATCGTAAGGAACGGCGAATGGATTTTATTTTCAAACAAGTTAATTAAATAACATGTTGAGTGTATCTTTTTGTTTGTATTTAATTTTTGGTATGGCTACAAAAGAAAAATTACAGAAACAGCATATATGAAGATAACACCTGACACAATCAGCACGCCCAGTTTGGAGATCAAGAATATCTGGCTCCCTATGATTAGAGAATGTGTTAGCCGAAGACCGGCAGCCACAAGACGGGAGACAGACTGATAACAACAACTACTACTACTACTACTACTACCACAAAAATAATAATAAGGAAATACTGCGCATACCCACCGCGCATATACAAAAATATGCACACTGCGCATACCTACTGCGCATATACCTGTAACTTAAATATAGGTTTAAAACAGTAGTTTCTGTCCCCCTAATTAGTCGAGTGGTAAAGTGCATGGTACATTGATATTCGGAAATTATCAACCGGGTTCAAATCCAGCACAGGACATTTGAAGAAAAAATAGGGAAGACATATACCGCCAGATAAAGTCGCTAAAGAATGACAAGTCTGGCAAGAAACAGTCCTTCTCAGGACTGTTTCTTGATGACGGCAGTAGACGGACTGCCGAAACGTCGGACCATCAATGTTCCATAAACGATGGAAATAGCCCAAACAACAATATTATAATTTTTATAAAAATTATAATAACATTCTTATATTATTTAACGTAAATAAAAATTAAATTTTGGCAAAATATTAACTTTATAAATATCTATATACACATCATGATGAAATAAATAAAATAATAATTAATTAAATTAAATCTTGAAGTGATCTTGATTATGCCTATTTATAATTTACCACCCAACTCAAGGTCACTGCATAAATATCCCTATGGGAATATCTGCGATTTATAAGCAAGACTCGCTAATGTTAATGGTATATATATATATATATATCACTTGCAGGATTTCACAACGTTACCCTTAAATGAATTCATTAAGGCAATAGAATTAACCTTGAACGCCACTTATTTCCAATACAATAATAACTTTTATAAACAAGTACACGGATGTGCGATGGGATCCCCAATATCAAGAGTGTGTGAAGTTAGCCCCCCTTTTTTCGAATATCGGAAATCTGACGGTTGTTCCAGGTTGTTCTAGGTTTGTTCTAAATTGTTCCAAAGTATTTCAAAAAAAAAGTCAAAATTGGCCGAGATAATTGAAAAAAACGACTTTTTCACCCAGCCCCCCTTTTTTCGAAAATTGAAATTCTGAAGGTTGTTCCAGGTTGTTCTAGTTGTTCTAAACATTGTTCCAAAGAATCTCGAAAAAAAAATCAAAATTGGCCGAGATAATCGGAAAAAACGAGTTTTTGCCAGCCCCCCTTTTCTTGAAAATTGTAATTCTGATGATTGTTCTAGGTTGCTCTAGGTTTGTTCTAAATTGTTCCAAAGTATTTCATAGAAAAAATCAAAATCAGACGAGAAAATGGGAAAAAACCAAAGCCAAAAGTATGAAGTCGGACCCAGTTTTTGCAAAAATTAAAATTTTGACGGTTGTTCTAGGTTGTTCTAGGTTTGTTCTAAACATTGTTCGAATACGTCAAAACCGTATCTCTTATATATCAAAAGATATGGCAAAAAAACCAAATCCAAAAGTGTGAAGTTAGCCCCCCTTTTATCGAAAATCTAACTTCTGACGGTTGTTCCAGGTTGCTCTAAGTGTGTTCTCAATTGTTCCAAAGTATTTCAAAAAATAAATCATAATTGGCCGAAAAAACGGCAAAAAACTTTTTTTTTCTGGCGGCCCATTTTTCGAAAATCGAAATTCTGACGGTTGTTCTGGGTTGTTCTAAGTTTGTTTTAAATTGTTCCAAAGGATTTCAAAGAAAAAATCATAATTGGCCGAGATAATAGAAAAAAACGATTTTCCCACGGACCCCCTTTTTGCGAAAATTCAAATTCTGAGGGTTGTTCCAGGTTGTTCTAGATTTGTTCTAAACATTATTCTTATACATCAGAACCGTATCTCTTATATTTCAAAAGATATTGCAAAAAACGTTTTTAAAAAAGTGTGAAGTTAGCCCCCCTTTTTTCGAAAATCTAACTTCTGACGGTTGTTCCAGGTTGCTCTAGGTGTGTTCTCAATTGTTCCAAAGTATTTCAAAAAATAAATCATAATTGGCCGAAAAACGGCAAAAAACTTTTTTTTTCTGGCGGCCCATTTTTCGAAAATCGAAATTCTGACGGTTGTTCTGGGTTGTTCTAAGTTTGTTTTAAATTGTTCCAAAGAATCTCAAAGAAAAAACCATAATTGGCCGAGATAATAGAAAAAAACGATTTTCCCACGGACCCCCTTTTTGCGAAAATTCAAATTCTGAGGGTTGTTCCAGGTTGTTCTAGATTTGTTCTAAACATTATTCTTATACATCAGAACCGTATCTCTTATATTTCAAAAGATATTGCAAAAAACTTTTTTCAAAAAGTGTGAAGTTATCCCCCCTTTTTTCGAAAATCTAACTTCTGACGGTTTTTCCAGGTTGCTCTAAGTGTGTTCTCAATTGTTCCAAAGTATTTCAAAAAATAAATCATAATTGGCGGAGATAATAGGAAAAAACGATTTTACAATGGGCGGAATGCACTTTCCGAACATTACTGTGTTGAAGGAAGTTTTTGTATGATGCAGTTCTATTTAAAGAAATAAACATCTAATATAGCAATAAATATATATTTTCGCAAGAAATATAATGTTCATTTATTACAAAACGATATTGTTACCAAATGCTGATGAACTACTTCAAAGAAAAAATCAAAACCGGTTATGAAAAAACGATATTTTTCCCCAGTCCCTATTTCTTAAAAATCGAAATTCTTACAGTTTCAAAGTATTTCAAAAAAAAAAAGCGCTGGATATGGGTACCCAACTAAAATCAAACAAAATGGGGAAGTCTATCAGGCTCCCTTTGTTATTTTATTTTGTCTAGTAATAATAAAAATAAAATACTGATTTTGAAGTTTGAAAATTTTAATTATAGTAAACCACTACAACGTTATTTTTAGGGAGCGGAATCGAGCGAGTCATGACTCATCGCCCATGGGCGCGCTATTGAAATGTTGTATTTTTACAGAGGTTTTAATTTTATTTATATAATTGAATAACAAGTGGCTAGTGATTATAAAGTACAAAATACTCTACTACTTGTTCATTTTCTCTTCTGTAAGACTTGTTCTCTTTGAATTAAGTACATCCTTGTAGATAGAAAACGTCCCTTCTACATTAGCATACACAATTGCCGCAATGTTATTAAACCTGGATTTCTATTAAAAACTGCGTCTAAGTCACTTGGAATTATTAATAGCCACATCTAATGTGGTTAATCCATTTTTACTTTCTTATACGTAGTATAAGGAAGTAATGTGAAATTTTCGACTTCGAGATTTTTGCAGATGTCCACGTTTTGAAGTCCCCTGATACCGAAAAAGATGTTTTTAAAAAATGTCTGTGTGTCTCTATGTGACCACGATAACCGCTGTAGATATCAATTCCAAATTTTGTATTTACGTGTCTAATCTCCCTCTTGAGATCTGAGTAGTTTTTCAGTAAAATCGGTAGACCGGAAGTAGCAGTTTACTTCAGTGAAAAAATTAAATTTTGCCAATATTTCGTCAACTACTAAATTTAAACAAATTTATAAAGAATTCATATGTACTTGAAATTAAAATTGAGAACAATTTTATTTAAAAAGTTTTTCGAAGCTGCTACCGGAAGTAGGTCTTTTACTCCTATCGAAAATCAGTTTTTTGCGAATATTTGGCATGTCATGCTTTTTAGACAGGTACGTTACGGGTATAAAAGTATTTAAAACGTAATTTTCAATATCTTTTGCATAAAAACAATTTCAAAATTCAGACCGGAATTACCACTTTTATTCTTATCGAATAGCGATTTTTTGCGAATATGTCGGTAATTATGCATTCTATATGTATTTATCAAGAATACAAAAGTATTTAGTGCTAGATTTGCAATATTTTTTGAATATATGAAATTTCAAAATTCAGACCGGAAGTAACACTTTTACTCTTAGGGAGTAGTCCTTTTTTCGAATATCTTGCTAAGTATGCATTTTATAGCGATTTATTAAGAGAACAGAAGTACTTAGAATAGGATTTTGAATAATTTTTGTGTAAAAAAATATAGTATAGTTTGAAACGCTCATACGTATAAGAAAGTCGTGTGGTGGCCACACCTCATTTTTTAATTTGAGATTCGATTTTCAAAATATGTCATTAGTAGGCTTCGGATAGTTATGCACTAAAAAACTTAAAAATGTGCATACAAATATGCACCAAAAACTTTCAGAATATGCAATACTTGCAATACAATTATCCTTAGGCTTAGGATAATTGTATTGCAAGTATTGCATATTCTGAAAGTTTTTGGTGCATACTTGTATGCACATTTTTAAGTTTAGTGCATAACTATCCGAAGCCTAGTCATTAGTTTAGGCAAATTTCCAAAGTGTTCCTGAAGGAATAACAACTGATTTTTTAAATTTGGGATTTGTGTTAGTTCCTTGCACTCAGAAATACTTCGAGCATCGTCATTTAAACATGTAACGAAATTTTGTAAACTATCGAAATTCTCTGCATGAAAACTATTTCTGTGTATGTTTTAGCAAAGCTAAGTGACGATATTTTACAGACTTTGCAATAAATTTCGGAATCACTGACAATTAATTTTTATCTCAGAAAAAGTAACATAAACAACGTTCTAGATCTAAATAAATGATAACTAAAAATGTACGCGTATGTTATTGAAACATACATATTATATTGCGAAATATAAGGTAAATATAATAAATTTTAAAAACTCGTCACCCTTGTACCTACGCCGATGAAGAAAGGATTTTATTCATAAAATTCCTTATTTTATGACAGTTTTTTCTCTGATTCTCTGGAGTAAACAGATGTTACAGTTCGCCCTATGAATTAGTGCTATTCAGATATAATGTAAACAACACGCAGTTGTTTACATTATTTCTTTTCACGGTTGTGGCTCCGTGGTAGTTTAGCTCGCTCGATTCCGCTCTCTAGTTATTTTGTCTAGCCGTGGTCTGGCCACTTTTTTTCATGGTTTTTGCTCCGGGAATGCAAGCACGTGTAGACATTCCTATCAAGTATGCTTATTTTTTGTAGCCCCTCTTCGTAAACATGTTGCAATATGCTGTCTAATTTTCTCACTAAAACGATTCAAAGGCTACTATTACTTTATTTGGAAAAAATATTATATAGGTACCTATTTAGATAATATAAGATAGTATATCCGTCAAAGAGTAGCCGATTTGGGAAAGGCTGTTTTACAATACCAAGTTGATAAAAAACTATATTATTTATGTCAATGTTATCAAATAATATAATAATATCAATAAATAAATTTTACAGAAAAAATATATATTTTAGATTTTAGGGATAAACTAAAGCATGAACTCTAATAAAAATAAACAAAGAAACATCAACCTAGCAGCTCATGAGAAAAACACTAATCTTTTTATGAGCAAGGTATAATCATTCTCAATATGTTTATGAGGTAGTTTTTAATCTACATTAATAATGTAACTAACGTCACTGTTCTCATATTATTTTATGTTAGGAGCATCAGCATTTAGTAACAATATTGTTTTCAAACAAATGAATTATATTACTTGGGAAAATATATGTATATTTACTGCTTCTGCTTTATTCTGAATCACAAATGAGTATTATTATTCATTTTAAAATATAGATAATAGGTAAAATCGATTTACCTATTATCTTGGGCAATTTCGATTTTTTCTTTGTAATCCTTTGGAACAATTTAGAACAACCTAGAACAACCGTCAAAATTTCGATTTTCGAAAAAAGGGGCGCCAGAAAAAAATTGTTTTTTGCCGTTTTTTCGGCCAATTATGATTTATTTTTTGAAATCCTTTGGAACAATTTAAAACAAACTTAGAACAACCCAGAACAACCGTCAGAATTTCGATTTTCGAAAAATGGGCCGCCAGAAAAAAAAACTTTTTTGCCGTTTTTTCGGCCAATTATGATTTATTTTTTGAAATACTTTGGAACAATTGAGAACACACCTAGAGTAACCTGGAACAACCGTCAGAAGTTAGATTTTTGAAAAAAGGGGGCTAACTTCACACTTTTTTAAAAACGTTTTTTTGCAATATCTTTTGAAATATAAGAGATACGGTTCTGATGTATAAGAATAATGTTTAGAACAAATCTAGAACAACCTGGAACAACCCTCAGAATTTGAATTTTCGCAAAAAGGGGGTCCGTGGGAAAATCGTTTTTTTCTATTATCTCGGCCAATTATGATTTTTTCTTTGAGATCCTTTGGAACAATTTAAAACAAACTTAGAACAACCCAGAACAACCGTCAGAATTTCGATTTTCGAAAAATGGGCCGCCAGAAAAAAAAAGTTTTTTGCCGTTTTTTCGGCCAATTATGATTTATTTTTTGAAATACTTTGGAACAATTGAGAACACCCTTAGAGCAACCTGGAACAACCGTCAGAAGTTAGATTTTCGATAAAAGGGGGGCTAACTTCACACTTTTTTTAAAAACGTTTTTTTGCAATATCTTTTGAAATATAAGAGATACGGTTCTGATGTATAAGAATAATGTTTAGAACAAATCTAGAACAACCTGGAACAACCCTCAGAATTTGAATTTTCGCAAAAAGGGGGTCCGTGGGAAAATGGTTTTTTTCTATTATCTCGGCCAATTATGATTTTTTCTTTGAAATCCTTTGGAACAATTTAAAACAAACTTAGAACAACCCAGAACAACCGTCAGAATTTCGATTTTCGAAAAATGGGCCGCCAGAAAAAAAAAGTTTTTTGCCGTTTTTTCGGCCAATTATGATTTATTTTTTGAAATACTTTGGAACAATTGAGAACACCCTTAGAGCAACCTGGAACAACCGTCAGAAGTTAGATTTTCGATAAAAGGGGGGCTAACTTCACACTTTTGGATTTGGTTTTTTTGCCATATCTTTTGATATATAAGAGATACGGTTTTGACGTATTCGAACAATGTTTAGAACAAACCTAGAACAACCGTCAAAATTTTTTATTTTTGCAAAAACTGGGTCCGACTTCATACTTTTGGCTTTGGTTTTTTCCCATTTTCTCGTCTGATTTTGATTTTTTCTATGAAATACTTTGGAACAATTTAGAACAAACCTAGAGCAACCTAGAACAATCATCAGAATTACAATTTTCAAGAAAAGGGGGGCTGGCAAAAACTCGTTTTTTCCGATTATCTCGGCCAATTTTGATTTTTTTTTCGAGATTCTTTGGAACAATGTTTAGAACAACTAGAACAACCTGGAACAACCTTCAGAATTTCAATTTTCGAAAAAAGGGGGGCTGGGTGAAAAAGTCGTTTTTTTCAATTATCTCGGCCAATTTTGACTTTTTTTTTGAAATACTTTGGAACAATTTAGAACAAACCTAGAACAACCTGGAACAACCGTCAGATTTCCGATATTCGAAAAAAGGGGGGCTAACTTCACACACTCCAATGTCAAGTGTCATCGCACAATTAGTATTGGAACACGTAGAAAGAAATATAATAAATAAACTAGAATTCACACCGTTCTTCTTCAAAAGGTATGTCGATGATTGTATCACTTGCATACCAGTTGAACAAACAGACAATATTTTAAAAATATTCAACTCCTACCACCCCAAATTAAAATTTGAAATTGAAATAGAGAACAATCATAGCATAAACTTTTTAGATTTAACCTTGGTACGAACCAATAACAGAATACTAACAAAATTGTACCACAAACCTACAGCCTCGGACAGATATTTAAATTATAATTCTTGCCAAACCCCAGCATGTAAAAAAAACATAATAACCAATCTAATAAAAAGAGCGATAACTTTAACAAGCCCAATTTTCAGACCTGAAATAATTGAAAACATGAAAATCTCACTACAAAAAAACAATTACCCTCTACAGTTCATTAATAAACTCATTAAACAACAACTGCATATACACTGCAATTCCAATAAAAGACACAATAAACAAAAAGAATCTACTGCTTGTAAGTATGCACCACTGCCATTTATTAAAAATCTTTCAAATAGATTAGATAAAATTCTAAAACCGTACAACATAAAAACGGCATATAGGAAGTATAACACACTAAATAGCCTGTACACAAAACTTAAGGATAAAATACCGGATGAAAAAAGGACTCATGTAATTTACAAAATACCTTGCGGGAACTGTAATGGAGTATACATTGGCCAAACAACGCAACACCTGAAAGAAAGGCTAAATGGACACAAATTTTCAAATAATAGCACAGCTCTAAAAAAACACATTAATCAGACTAATCACTCCTTCAATTTCAATAATACAACAATAATTACGACTGAAACACATAATAAAACTAGGAATTTTTTGGAAAGCATTTACATTAAAAAAACTACAAACTCAATTAATGATAGGACCGACATTAGTAACATTTCAAGTATTTACGGTTCAATAATTTAATAGTTTGATTAAAACCATAACACCTCATTTTATTAACGTTAAAAGAATAAACACATAAGGGGGAAAAGAAAAATATTTAAAAGAAACAACTAAAATAAAAAGACAACATATACACAACTTTTTACTGATACACGAGCTAGAGGAATTCATATACACATTGATTTTAAACACACACTTGTCACAGATATATTTTAAAAGTCGACATATACACTTCAATCATCAATTATGACTATAAAAGTAAGAACAAGCCTCTAAATGTAAATGAGATTTTGTGAAAGTGTTTTTAATAAAAAAAAAAAACTAAAGAAAGAAATGATGACTTTCAAAGGAAAAATTATATTACTTTTATATATGTCGTATTGTTATATTCACCGTTGGAATTATTAAAAAAACCACCGATAAATGTAAGCTATAAAGTTATATCCTTTTCATTGTATTTTAATTTGTTAAAAATGTTATAGTTTTGTTTGAAAAAGGCAACATAGATGTTAAGCCGAAACGTAACCAAAAAAAAATAAAGAAGAAAATATGTGTTTTTAATTACATTTTTTACCTACTTAAAAACTGTAAATTTCCAAAAAGAAGGCCGCTACACCCACGACAATTCTCATCGTATAAAATATAATACGGCCAAGAAAAATGCTCAACAATATATATATATATATATATATGTTCTCTTTCAGGTTTCCGCGGGTAGTAGTATGTGTTGTCACTGGATTCCGGGTTTTCTTCCGCGTTTCCACTGCTTGGTCTTTGGAAAGACCGATGCTGGTTTCTTGACGACGTTTCGGCAAAATCACACTTGCCATCTTCAGTTATCGCAGACCTGAAGATGGCAAGTGTGATTTTGCCGAAACGTCGTCAAGAAACCAGCATCGGTCTTTCCAAAGACTAAGCAGTGGAAACTTTAATTAGATCCACTAATAAATTTACCACTACTGGATATAATTTTATGAAACATTTATATAGCTGTACCAACTAAAGAGAAGTAACGTTTACAAACCACAATGGATTAGTACTCATTAATAATAATGTTTCTATTAACTTGGGGAGTTGTAGCTGTTGTTTTATTGGTTGAAATAAGCATAAACTTGATTTACTATTCTTAACGTTTTCTAAATAATCTAAATATTCCTTAATTACTATGATGGGATTTATTAAGTTATATACTAAATTTTCTACAATTTCATCTATTAACAGATTTTTAATTTTAAATTTTACACTTACTTTGTACTGGGAACATGGATGAGTCGTTTCTGTTTTAAAACAATTATCATTGCCTACTGCTAAATCTATATTATTATTAAATAATTTAATATCTTTTGTCAAAGGGTCACTCACATCATCATTATTACTCTGTTTGTTGCAAATCAAATTTTTGTCACCCATAATAAAATTTCGGCGTGCACATTTATTTTCCATGTCACCCATATTATTTGTGGTGTCTTTCTTTTGAAGACCCTCCAAATGGCGTGTACATCTATATTTTGTGTCACCCGTAACAAACATGGACTCTTCCTTTTGAAGATCATCCACATGGCGTGAACATTTCTCCTTGTCAATCAAACTATCATTATTTATATTTAAAGTGAGGTCCCTATCAAAATTATTAATCATTGAGTTATTAACTAAAATTTTATCATCTTGAGCACCTTTGTCCCAAGACATATTTACTTTATTATTGTGGAAGGTTTTCTTTTCCCTTTCCAATTTCGATGTATATAGACTCAAAAAATCCATCCCAAGTACACAGCAATATTTTAATCTTGGTGTAACAATAAATTGTGTTACAAGTTTTACATCACCCATCTCTATTTTTATACAAAATACATTATCTTGCCTATAATCTTTCAAACCTTTTATCAAATAATCCACCATCTAAAAGTGACAATTCTAATTCACTATCTATTACAGCTATACCATATACATCCCCTACTTTAACATCTACCAGTGGAAATTCAGTGGTTATATTACTTAAATCTACGAAGTTTCTCTTGTTTCGTTGTTTCTTCTTTTTCCCTTTGGTTGGACCTACCAAAAATCCAGGTCCTTAAATTCTTCAATTATAGGAACATTCCTTATTTCTTTCTTTATTGCTTCTCTTGACTCGTCTTTCATTGCAGTTTCTCTTCTATCTTCTTTTCTTTCTATTATCACATTACTAACTCCTCTTGTATTTTCTGTTTCATTTCTTCCATATTTCTTTCCTGTATAACCCTCTTGTTTCCAATTGTTCTTATTGTCGTTACCATTACTACTCATATTTTTATTATTTCCATTTTCTGTTCTTTCTCTTTGATAGTTATTATTTTGATACCTATTACCATTGTATCTTTGTTGATTATTGTAGTAATTACCATTACATCTTTGCTGAGTATTATAGTGATTACCATTATTGCCTGCTTTATATACATTTCTATTCTGAGATACACTCCTATCCTCTACGTCATCTAGACGCTTTACCAATTCCAAGAGTTGCTCAACGGTGTTTATACCCAGTAAAGCAACTGCTTGTACTACCTCGTGCTCGAAATGATTGGCTAATTGTGCAACAATGTCACACTCCTGGATCACAGGTTGTATATGTTTCAAGAAAGAATATTTCCTAATAACATAATTCTCTCTAGACGTAATGGAACGATATTTCCCAAATGTGAGGTCATGTCTGATGCGTCTTTGTTGAGTTTGTCCCCAGTATTGTCTGATAAACATATTTTCTAGCTCTTCATACGTCTGTACCTCGTCTATTACCATATCATACCATAGTAATGCATAATCTCTAAGACACCCTCTCATGAAATGTAACTTCATATCCTCATTAATACCACGAATATATGTCTTAATGGTTTTGAGAAATGCCATAGGATTGTCTTTCTTGTATCCAGAAAACGTTGGTATATTTTCTGTTCCGATTGATATCTGTTGAGGCACAACACAAGGTGTAATTGTACCTTGTTCAACCCTCGTTTTCAAATTTTTTATAGTATCTTGACAATTTAATGTCATCCTGTAGCTTTAAAAGTGAGTCTGTTCATGTTCCATATTTGACTCTACAATCCTCAAATTTATTTGTTAAATTCAGATCCAAGAATTGTATTTTTTTATCTTGTCCCCCAATCCTTTCTTTTATCTGTTTAAAGTTTTCTTTCGTTACTCTAGCTCTCTGGTTCATTTCGTCTATCAAGAATTCACTGCTATTCTTACACTTCTTTTCGCTTGCTTCTATTCTTTCATTGATCTGTGTTACGTTTTGTTCCACATCTTCTTTTAATTTATTATTCATTGTAGACATTTCCATTCTACAGGCTTTAATTCTTTCGTCAATCTTCTCATTCATCGACTTTACTACAGCTTGTATCTCTAATGTATTCTCATCCAATTTCTTGTTTATATCTTCTTTATTTTCTTTAAACTTCTCATCAAATTTCTTATTCATTTCTATTTTGTTTTCATCAAACTTCTTGTTTATTTCTATTTTGTTTTCATCAAACTTCTTGTTCATTTCTTTTTTGTCGCTTTCTAATTTACAGAAGAGTTTTTCAAATAGAAAATCAAATCTGTCTCCGCCTGGCATTTCTTTCGTTTCAATGACTACATTTTCAGTTACATTTTCATCCTCATCAAGAGGTAAAGTTCTTTCTGAGTCAGTTTGAGAGGAAATACCTTGTGGTTCCCTGTATGTTTCAAATAAGTATCTGATATTTGTACCACTTTCAGGATTTTTACCCTCACCTTTATTCTCAGACATATTTACTCTATCTGTCCTGGCACTTAAAGAGACTTATTTATGGAGAAAGAATAAATCAAAACTTAACAAAAATTATTTGTAAATTGCACTTATTAATTTATTCAAATGCACTTAAAGGTGAAAATTCCTCCCTTTAATTACACACTTGAATATTAAATAATTAATTAATTAATTTCTTATATAATCAATATAGAAATGTAAAATTGCCCCCACTACGTTGGTCGCCATATAAATAATATGGAAAGGCAATTTTACACCATGAACATTGGGCATCATATGAATAATATGGAAATGTGAAATTGCTAAGAAATTGTAAATATATTTGAAATGTAAATGTAAAATTGCCCCACGACATTGGGTGCCAAATATATATGCTGTGACTCTTGCAGTTTGAGATTTATATAAAATAATTTAAGTTGTTCAATCAATAAGTAAGTAAGAATCAAGCATACATCCTAGTGCTAGGCCTTGTGCTAGACTAAGATTCAATAAAATTTTCTGCTAAATTGTAGGTTAGGCAATTTTACATTTAACTAGCTCAGTTTAGAATGACTAAAGAAAATGTTCTCTCAGGGGCAGAAAATATAAATAAATTCTCCAATCAATTTGAATGCTCTTTAATTATCACCAGGCCAGGTAAAGAAAATAAAATGCAAAATAAATCTTATCATCTAATTTATTAAAAGAAAGTATTAAAGAAAGAAAGATTTTAAATTACACAAATATATTCACAAAAATTTAAATATTTCAAAACATCATATAAAATCATACATGTCATGATCAAATAGTCAAAACAATAAACAAATTATCATTAATGAAAGAATAACATCAAGTACCAATTTATATTTTAAAATAAACGTGATTATCATGATTTATATTCGTCAAAGATACATGTAAACAATCAACATCTTTAATAAAATAAAATTTATTGCATATTGTAAATTGTACTGGAATATGAATAACAAAAAAAAAAAATTAAGCGATTTATTATTTACAAAAATATAAACATTAAGGAAATGGCTTTGCCCTAATTAGTCCTGCCTGGCGCCTTTGCTCGCTCCCAAGACAGTACCATCAGAAAGCAAATTCACACTGGTAGGTACCCCAAAGTTCCACCCTACGAGTATGCTTTTCAACTCGTCGGACACAACCCGAACATACACTACTATGTGCTCACCCCTTAAGGTATATATATAAATTTAAACTTAATAATAAAAAAAATGTCTTTGTGCATTTAATTAATTAACTCAGCCCTGATTAGTTCTGCCTGGCGCCTTTTCGCGCTCCCAAAACAGTACCACCAAGACTAATTTGTGTTTTAAGGATTCACCAGGACTCCATGCTATGAATTAAACAACTACTTAATTCATCGCACACATCCCTGATCTATTACCCAACACGTTAATATCAAATACACAAACACTAAAAAATATACTATATATATTGTTACAATACAAATATAGACTGTAACAATATTAAATTTATGAACTTGGTCATCAAAATTAACTTAGTTATTGAAATTAATGATAATGATGTTTTGGAATAATTTTATTTGAATCTTGTTTATAATTACGTGATAAAAATAATAATGTTCTTTATCTGAGTAGTATTTCTTGAAGTTGTAGTCATCCTGTATGTTGAGGGATTGAGTAGTTTCATTTTTCATTGAAGTTACCAAAATCTAGAGAGAAGAGATTTAAATGTTGTTAGTTAATCCAGTCATACTGTCCGAAAATAGGCCCTGAATTAGAAAATGAACCGAACAAGCCAATTTTTTTATATGAAGTTGGATGGGGTCAGGGCAGCTTAATTTGAAGTTTTCGACCGAAACCCCTCAGGGCGTTTTCCGCCATCTTGAAAATAAGTGTGAATTCTTGTTTCCTTTGTAACTCGGCTCCTCGTCGTCCTACGGGGAAGTTGTTTAGGTATTTTTTGTTCCCTTTTTTATTCTCTATAATTGATGTTATATAACTTTTTCATTTAACATCTGCCGTTCTCGAGATATCGGCAAAAATAGGACATAATTTGGGGTACGAGCTCGGTTTTTATTTTTTTTCTTCTTTATCGTCACACATAGCCAAAAAATGTCTATTACCAAAATGGTAGAGCACGTTCGTACCTAAAAAAATGTATTTTTGTTTACCCTCCATTTTCAAAATTATTGAATAGATACGTTGTTACGGATTCACCGTTCTGAATATAATTATTGAAATAAAATGAAAGTAAATAAAACAGTGAAATTATGAATCACATGTATAAAATTTATTAGGCAACATTTTTTACAGGTAAAAAAGATATTCATGTCTTCCTTCTTTTCGACGGTCCTGCTTGTTCATATTGCTCTTGTTCAGCATCCTCTTCGAGACGTGGAGATTCTTGAGCTACGTTGTCTTCGACGGTCGCATCATTCTCTTCGTCTGATTCACTGTCATGTAGGTAGTCGACTTTGGCTGCGTTGTCGCATGTTTGTCCACTGCAATTAAGGCAAATCGTGGAACACGTAATGCCTGCTTTCCTGCACCCACAACCACCTCCACATTTTTGTTTACATTTACACGATACAAGCTTTAGAAACTCGGATGGCACGGGTTCGGCTGTGCTTGTGATTGGTTCTAGTCCTTGGTGTGTTCGTCGCCAACCCCATTCCTCCGGATCTTTGTATAATGCGAGCCAACTTTGTACTTGGTGATATGTACGGAAGACGTGCTGCCGTGCTGCGTTCTTAGTTGGTGGAAGTGATGACAGATTGAATCTGTTTTTGGTGATCAATTTTGTGAAGCGCCGGTATCGTAAAATATTGATGTATTTGTCTTCCTTATTACCGCCGTATAGGGCGATGAGGAATCGTTCTCCTGTGGATGCCAAAATCTCCAGATCGACGTTTTTTCTTTAGAATAGTTCAACCGATGATACCAATTCCGCATGGTTTTCCATAGTTTTTATGAATTTGGATTTCCCAATATTGAAAAAAGACGATGTGGTATCGCAACCGCTGAAAGCATGAAGGAAGAGTATGTTTTTCTGAATGGTCTTGCCGTGCTTTAGACTAGTTGGAGAGTACAATGCTGCTGGTGTATTTCCTTTCGCTGGTTTTCGGAAGAAGATGTTTGTGTTCTGTTGTGCCAGTCCGGTAAGTAAAACCAAAAGATCAATGTCTTCGCCGACGATTACAACGGAGTCATACTTGGACGCTTCTTCGAGTGCCGTGGTTACAATCAAAGTATCTGCGTCCTCGAAAGCCTGCTGAACGTTGATACCGACGTTTGTAAAATGAAGGCACAGCATTTTTACGAAGTTATCTTTGTTAACGTTTCTTGCAAGGAATTTTTCTTGACTGACTGTTGGAGCTGTAGTCTCGTTGAATGCCTCAATGCAGATGTCCTTCGTCGATAAGCAATCGACGCTAGTCTTTCGTTGCTGTATTGTTTGTAGCATGCATGGTGAACACTCACTGAATCGACAGTTTGTAACATACGCTGATAATCCTCATGTCCTCTTTTAATGCTAGCCGCTAAAAGAGATTGGACAGCTTTCTTCTTCGTCATATAAATGTCTTCAATCAAAGGTTTTTTGCAAATAAAACAATCGCCCATTTTCACAACGATAGTAAATACGTACGCTCACACTGACATTCGCGAAGCAACTGCATAACAATCTCCTGTACAATGTAAGCACACTTATAAATTTCGATGGTGTGCGTAAGCCGAGGAAACCCGAAACCTCAAATTTTAGTTACGAACTTGCTCTACATGCTTCATAATATATATTTTTCGCTGTATATGGCGATAAATAGGGAAAAAATTTAAACCGAAACCCAATTTTTTTCCTATTTTTGCCGATATCTCGAGAACGGCAGATGTTAGGTGAAAAAGTTATATAACATCAATTATAGAGAATAAAAAAGGAAACAAAAAAGTCCTAAACAACTTCTCCGTAGGACGACGAGGAGCCGAGTTACAAAGCAAACAAAAATTCACCCTTATTTTCAAGATGGCGGAAAACGCCCTGAGGGGTTTCGGTCGAAAACTTCAAATTAAGCTGTCCTGACCCCCTCCAACATCATATAAAAAATTTGGCTTGTTCGGTTAATTTTCTTATTCAAATGTATATAATGACTGGACTAAGTATATTGTAGGATAAGTTATTATTTGTGTAAGAACATATTCAATTGACGTTAATGATGTTAAAGGTAATAAAAAATTAATATTGAATAATGAATAGCTAAATTGGAATAAAATCACATTTCAAAATTCATATCACCGGATGTGACATTTAAAATGTCATTTTGACAACCGGTTAGTAAATTGATAGGAACCAGTTTATAAAATATTTAAAGTACATAAGATGCTATTTAAAAGCCGAAAAGAATTAAATTAGTAAAATTATTAATATTAGAAGGTATTCAAAACATATAAAGAGATTTAAATTCTATGTTGTTTAGATGGTATTTGCAGAAGAAATTGATTGGTGGATTTGAAAAAGTAGAGGGTTGTCTAGGGTATGAATAATAAAACAGAGGAGATTCGAGATAATTCTAAAGAAAAACGGGTGCGTTTTAGCGGAGTATAATATAAAAACTCAGATATTATTAAAAAAATATAGAGCAGGATAAAGTAAAAGTGTTCAAATTTAATATTTTGATACAAAGTTCATCTAGAAAAATAATTAAAAGTGATATACAAATTTTAGGAAAGGAGAAGTTAATTTAAAGTGTATAATTTAAAATTACTCACCTTATTAGAAGTCCTGGGAGACATTTCGTTGAAGTTAAATAATAATAGCAGTTCCGAGAACCAATTTCTTGAAGCAGTCCCGAGAGCCATTTCTTTGAAGTTAAATAATAATAGCAGTTCCGAGAACCAATTTCTTGAAGCAGTCCCGAGAGCCATTTTTTTGAAGTTAAATAATAATAGCAGTTCCGAGAACCAATTTCTTGAAGCAGTTCTATCGTAGAAGTACAGAAGTACAAGGCGCAGCATTTACCATAGAGATTTTGAAGTCCGTAGTTAGAGTTGCACAACTTTGTCATCGCCGAAGAGAGATATTATCAAAATCCTGAAGTATCGAGGTATATTCAACATTGCAGAACCATTTTTTAGTGACAATAGGCCAAAAACAACATCGAAGAAGGTTATTAGGACTATAATGATCATCTAGAACATAAGGATAACATCTTACGAAGATACTGTTAACCATTTGAAATTAGAAGAATATATTATGGACATAGTGTATCCAGGTCGTATAAATATTACGTATATTTTGGAAATTGTTTATATTATTCAATTAATAGAATAATACTTTTGTTTAAAATAAAATTAGAATATTATAAAGTATACAAATCTAAGAGTATTATCAAATGGAATTTAAATCTTTTCTAGATAGATAAATTGAAACTCGTTTAATCTCAAATAATTATTTATTAGTACGCATCACTTGTAATTTATTTGAAAAGAATCATTATTAGTGTCTTAAAAATATTCATTGGAAAAGGTAGTTCTAAATTATTAACATATAAAGAAATATTTACCTTTTAAAGTATATTAAAATAAGAAGATTATTATTATTATTCCACAACTTCAGATTACATTGAAAACGTCAGTTGGATGGGTTTACAGTTTTTTTTTGTAAATAAGATATTTGTTGATGTTCCTCTTAAATTCAACCTCTATTATTTTTATTTACGATATTTATTAAACTTGTGAATGTGTATATCGCTTGTAGTTTTATTGCTCTAAAGTATTCATCAAATATAAACATTGGCTTGACAAGAGATTTATACCTAATCTGTAATAGTAAATAGAGAAACATATTTAATTTTATTTGTTATAAGCAAATAAATATTACTTACCAGTTCTATACTAGTAAAGAAAGGTTAATTACTTATTTTAGACAGTAATTTAATTCAAAGCGGACCATTGACACGATCTTGAGATGAGTTCTAAAAGAATGAATTGAAGTTTTATCACAAGCGTAGTTATACCAACTGTAAAATATAAAAATTACTAATATTAAAATACTATGAACTGAAAGAATTTAGATTACTGATGGGTATACTACCAGTTATACAATTTTAGGAATCTAATGTATTTCTCATAAATAGATATTTGGGCTAGTTCGGTGCATATTTATAATATGATTAATGGAAAACATTACATGGTAAGCCTTTTATTAATTATTGGCTGGCCCAATATGGGGCATTTATAATAGAATTAATAGAAAATTTTAGTATACTTATAGTAGATTGCCTTTTATTAATATATATATAAAAAATATATAATAAAATAAAACTTTACCTCACTCTGAGATTCTAATACAAAACACCACTCAAGAAAATTTTGTTCAACACTATATACACATTTATAAAAAACATTATTAAATCACCTTAATTCTTCGTACATCGCTTCAAATTCATCCATCTCATATATATATATCAAAGAAAATCTCGATCACCGTTCAATTATTCTATATATACATAAAACAAAATTATTAACCACAAATCTTCTAATCTGGTAAATAAAAATAGTAAAGAAAATGTTTATTAAAACACCAAGTGTTTATATATATAAAAAAAAATTATTATGCTATTCAATTTGATCGTTACAGTCACGAAAATGCTTTATCATAATGCATGGTGTAATAACCCTACATACAAAACAAAACATTCCAGAAAAATAAAAAAAATTCAAAGTTTTAATTAAATAAAACTGTTCCGAACATAAATAATTATTTCCAAAAATAATTACAAGTCTCAATGTAAATTAAACTCCAAATTAAAAATGATATCTAATTCATAAAATTATTCTAGGTTCCACTTCGGTTGGAAAATTCTATAAGTACAGTAAAATTATTACGGAAAATATTACAAGTTCTAATTCTTGTTGAAAAATTTATAAGTGTCGTAAAATCTCTTTGAAAATTATTCTAAGTTCAAATTCATGAATAAACTTCTAAGTTAATATAACATTTTAAGAGGATGAAGAGGTTTCCACCTACTTCAGACTTTTCTTTTGAGTGCGGTTTACACCAAGCAACTCCCGGTTTCTCATCGGTTCTGGACTTATATCGATATTTTTCTTCACAAAAACGTACGGTTATCTTCGGCAGATACGATTCCACCTCCAGAAATACATAGCTGCATGCTGCACCACTCAGGAAAACAGCGCATTACTAATCTTTCAAAAAGGTAAACAAACATGTAAATATCAACTTGTTTACATATTCATGACTCGTCTAATGCATCTAGCACAGGATATTGTTTTTGCCGGGCCAAACGGTCGATCTCTCCCAGTCACAGTATTCTTCGTGCGGGAAACACTTTCTTGTTATAATTCACATAATATTTTATGCTTATTCTAATACTATAGTTATTATAAAAATTATAATAACATTCTTATATTATTTAACGTAAATAAAAATTAAATTTTGGCAAAATATTAACTTAATTATACACATCATGATGAAATAAATAAAATAATAATTAATTAAATTAAATCTTGAAGTGATATTGATTATGCCTATTTATAATTTACCACCCAACTCAAGGTCACTGCAATATGTATGGACTTATATATTTATTAAACTTAAATTCTATTTGTGCCACAGCACAAGAATATTTATTTATTTATTGTTTATTTATTTTAAATAAATATTATATAACTTATTTTTTCTTGTTTCATTGTTTTAACTTTGCTTCATATTTCATATTGTACTCGAAAATAAAGCATTCGCTACTATCCGCCGTTTTCAGTATCTGCGGAAGACCACAGAACCAAACCCCCGCGGATGTGGGGGTACTACGATACGTACTACTATATGTAATAAAACTAGGAGAAACGTAATTTTTAAAATGATCTTTAATACCCATTTGCAAATGTTCTATATAAATGTTGTCTATGAATATCAAATCAAATAAGACGGAAAATATCTCTTGACTAATCGTAAATTTGCAATCTCAATCTATTGTAATCATAAATCCCCCCCTTTGTTCATCACTTCTCTCAATCAAGGTGATAAGATTAGGTACTAAATATTTACAACATATATTTATAATAAGTGAACGATTTTTGATTATGACGAAAATCGGAATTTAATAGAATGACTTTAATTGGTGCATGTGTGTGAGTGACACGTATTAGTTCAGGGAAATAAAGTGATGTAGAACAGAATTTGTAGAAATGGAACGACCATGGAAACCACCGAGACCACCCCGTTTCCAATATCGCAATACTGGAAACGAATCACAGCCGGCGGAACAAGCTAGACGGGTGGCGGCGGAATTGAAACAGAAATGGACTTACAGAAATCAAAATTCTGGCACAGGCACAGATAAAAGTAGCGATGACGAGAGTGACACGGGGAAAGGTGCACCGTATACTAACGACACAAAATACGATGACCCTTCAAAAGAGAGTGATGTGGAGAACGAAGCTGCACCGTATACTAACGACACAAAATACGATGACCCTTCAAAAGAGAGTGATGTGGAGAACGAAGCTGCACCGTATACTAATGACACAAAATACGATGACCATTCAAAAGAGAGTGATGTGGAGAACGAAGCTGCACCGTATACTAACGACACAAAATACGATGACCCTTCAAAAGAGAGTGATGTGGAGAACGAAGCTGCACCGTATACTAACGACACAAAATACGATGACCCTTCAAAAGAGAGTGATGTGGAGAACGAAACTGCACCGTATACTAACGACACAAAATACGATGACCCTTCAAAAGAGAGTGATGTGGAGAACGAAGCTTCACCGTATACTAACGACACAAAATACGATGACCCTTCAAAAGAGAGTGATGTGGAGAACGAAACTGCACCGTATACTAATGACACAAAATACGATGACCATTCAAAAGAGAGTGATGTGGAGAACGAAGCTGCACCGTATACTAACGACACAAAATACGATGACCCTTCAAAAGAGAGTGATGTGGAGAACGAAGCTGCACCGTATACTAACGACACAAAATACGATGACCCTTCAAAAGAGAGTGATGTGGAGAACGAAACTGCACCGTATACTAACGACACAAAATACGATGACCCTTCAAAAGAGAGTGATGTGGAGAACGAAGCTTCACCGTATACTAACGACACAAAATACGATGACCCTTCAAAAGAGAGTGATGTGGAGAACGAAACTGCACCGTATACTAACGACACAAAATACGATGACCCTTCAAAAGAGAGTGATGTGGAGAACGAAGCTGCACCGTATACTAACGACACAAAATACGATGACCCTTCAAAAGAGAGTGATGTGGAGAACGAAGCTGCACCGTATACTAACGACACAAAATACGATGACCCTTCAAAAGAGAGTGATGTGGAGAACGAAACTGCACCGTATACTAACGACACAAAATACGATGACCCTTCAAAAGAGAGTGATGTGGAGAACGAAGCTGCACCGTATACTAATGACACAAAATACGATGACCCTTCAAAAGAGAGTGATGTGGAGAACGAAGCTGCACCGTATACTAATGACACAAAATACGATGACCCTTCAAAAGAGAGTGATGTGGAGAACGAAGCTGCACCGTATACTAACGACACAAAATACGATAACCCTTCAAAAGAGAGTGATGTGGAGAACGAAGCTGCACCGTATACTAACGTCACAAAATACGATGACCCTTCAAAAGAGAGTGATGTGGAGAACGAAGCTGCACCGTATACTAATGACACAAAATACGATGACCCTTCAAAAGAGAGTGATGTGGAGAACGAAGCTGCACCGTATACTAACGACACAAAATACGATGACCCTTCAAAAGAGAGTGATGTGGAGAACGAAACTGCACCGTATACTAACGACACAAAATACGATGACCCTTCAAAAGAGAGTGATGTGGAGAACGAAGCTGCACCGTATACTAATGACACAAAATACGATGACCCTTCAAAAGAGAGTGATGTGGAGAACGAAGCTGCACCGTATACTAATGACACAAAATACGATGACCCTTCAAAAGAGAGTGATGTGGAGAACGAAGCTGCACCGTATACTAACGACACAAAATACGATAACCCTTCAAAAGAGAGTGATGTGGAGAACGAAGCTGCACCGTATACTATCGTCACAAAATACGATGACCGTTCAAAAGAGAGTGATGTGGAGAACGAAGCTGCACCGTATACTAATGACACAAAATACGATGACCCTTCAAAAGAGAGTGATGTGGAGAACGAAGCTGCACCGTATACTAACGACACAAAATACGATGACCCTTCAAAAGAGAGTGATGTGGAGAACGAAGCTGCACCGTATACTAACGACACAAAATACGATGACCCTTCAAAAGAGAGTGATGTGGAGAACGAAACTGTACCGTATACTAACGACACAAAATACGATGACCCTTCAAAAGAGAGTGATGTGGAGAACGAAGCTGCACCGTATACTAATGACACAAAATACGATGACCATTCAAAAGAGAGTGATGTGGAGAACGAAGCTGCACCGTATACTAACGACACAAAATACGATGACCCTTCAAAAGAGAGTGATGTGGAGAACGAAGCTGCACCGTATACTAACGACACAAAATACGATGACCCTTCAAAAGAGAGTGATGTGGAGAACGAAGCTGCACCGTATACTAACGACACAAAATACGATGACCCTTCAAAAGAGAGTGATGTGGAGAACGAAACTGCACCGTATACTAGCGACACAAAATACGATGACCCTTCAAAAGAGAGTGATGTGGAGAACGAAACTGCACCGTATATTAAGGGCACAAAATACGATGACTCTCCAAAAGAGGCTGATAATATAACAAATTCTAGTGAAGCAAAACAAGAATATGTCAATATTAAATGGAAATCTACACCTGACTTAAGAAGAGCTGGATTGTCTGACACATTACAAAGACCCAAAGCTATTGTAGATCACTCGGTTAAAGTAAAACTCCAGCGCAAGGAGAGAATTTTTTCGAGAGTTATAAGAACACGTAAGTCCAAGAATAGGCAGTCAGAATTAACGGTGTATGAACCCAATTATACAACTGTAAACATCAGAAGGCCTTTCTTATGTCCTGGAGATGGTAGTTTTAAAGGAGCACTTTTTAAAATGACCAACGACAAATTTGAAGCTAGATGGTGTTTGTTGAGAAATGATTTCTTCCTATTCTATTTGGATAATGAATATAAAAATTCCGAAGAATGTTTACCATTAGAAGCAGTACTAAGCACACATTTAGTAGAAGAGTCAAAATATGATTTCAAGTAAGTATTTAAAAATTTAAACTCGCAGTTTTGCTATTTTACAAAATACAAACGTCGCTCGAGCTATCTCTTATAACTTGAGAGTGTTAGATAGTAGACTAAGACCGTATACAAATAAAAAATATTTCTTCATTTAGCGTATCAAATAAGTATGGAAACGCGAGCTATGTATTTTACAGTAGTTAAAAAGAGATGGAAGATATATAAACAATCGTAACTTGTTTGATTTAACTAAACGTCATACAGCGGAAATAATACAATGATCAACCTACGTTTGAAATTTTTTGCGTGGAATATCAAAATGACATTTCGAATTTGCAAAAACCTTTACATTTATCTGTATTTATAGCGGGCACAATATACTTAATTTATACTTATGATAACAGAAACTTATTAACGAGCCATTTCATATTAAATGTGAATTATAAACGCGGTATAGTAACGAAAATGTGAAGTATAAATTATAGAATGAATAAAGAGACATTTTAATGACATTTTTAAAGTTTAACTGTTATTGCGTTTATGCGTTCCTGTAAAAGCCGATATTCCCACAAACTGTCATTAAGGTATACATGGGCGAGATAGGGGAAGTGGATCCGATTTCACTCAGACTAGACCGACTCGTGTTTTGTCGGCTATCGGGTACCGTATTACCTACCGGTTTCCCCCAGAGCCAACAAGCCGCGTTGTATTCTTACTAATATGAATAATGTGGTAGTAAACTAAAATATTACAAAAATAATTCTGTGTTTAACAGTAACAGTGCCTGTTTTTTTTTTAAATGTAAATACCTATATACAGGGTGGATGGTTTTTCATTGTCCAAATTCAAAAAAATGTTAGAGGAAAATGTTTTACTTTCTTATACGTAGTATAAGGAAGTATTGTGATGATGAAAATTTTCGACCTCGAGATTTTTGCAGATGTCCACGTTTTGAGGTCCCCTGATACCAAAAAAGTGGTTTTTAAAAAATGTCTGTGTGTCTGTGTGTCTGTCTGTCTGTGTGTGACCACGATAGCGGTCAAACCGCTGTATATATCAATTCCAAATTTTGTATTTACAAATATAATCTCCCTCTTGAGAACTGATTAGATTTTGAGCAAAATCGGCAGACCGGAAGTAGTAGTTTACTTCAGTGAAAAAATCGAATTTTGCAAATATTTCGTCAATTACTAAGTTTGAACAAATTTATAAAGAATTCAAATATACTCAAAATTAAATTTGAGAAAAATTGTTTTAATAAAGTTTTTCGAAATTCCTACCGGAAGTAGGTCTTTTACTCTTATTGAAAATCAGTTTTTTGCGAATATCTCGTAAGTCATGCTTTCTAGGCAGGTACATTACGAGTATAAAAGTATTTAGAACATACTTTTAAATATCTTTTGTATAAAAAAAATTTCAAAATTCAGACCGGAAGTACCACTTTTACTCTTATCGAATAGCAATTTTTTGCAAATATGTCGTAAATTATGCATTCTATATATATTTATGAAGAGTACAAAAGTATTTAGAGTTGGATTTGGAATATTTTTTGTATAAATGAAATTTCAAAATTCGGACCGGAAGTAACACTTTCATACGTATAAGAAAGTCGTGTGGTGACCACACCTCATTTTTTTTTTATCTCGAAATGGTCTATCATATTGCATCATTAGAAATCTTTCATAGCCTACTGATTTTCAGCAGCGATAATCAACTTTAATTTCTTAAATGGAACACCCTGTATATTTTTACGGGATATGATTCTAAATACATTTCTCTTTATAACGATGTATAACAAGTAGGGAGCTAATAATAAAATTACCACGGCTTGCTTGCTAATTACACCTGCAATGCTGCAAAACGCCAGGAGGAACATTATTACGCGAGCCGACAAATGTTTAGAATGTAATGGTGGACAATTTCAACAATTATTATAAGACACATTACTTACTATTTAGTATTTAATTTTTTTTATTTATAATAGAAATAGCAAATATTAGTTTTCCATACTTTTTCTTATTATTTCGTTTCCGTAGACAATTGCTACACATATGCCAACTTGTGACGTATCATTATAAACAGAATTTAATGGGGATTAATTTTTATAGAAAATATACAGGGTGTTCCATTTAAGATATAAAGTTGATTATCGCTGCTAAAAATCAGTAGGCTATGAAAGATTACTAATGACGCAATATGATAGACCATTTCGAGATAAAAAACATTTTCCTCTAACATTTTCAATCTTTGATAATAAAGCTGATATAGGCTGGACAATGAAAAACCAACCACCCTGTATATATGTATTATAATAAACAGATGTTTTAGATTATTGAATATTATATTCTTCCCAATTGGCATTGATAGCGTTGATTAGCGAAATTAAATTATAAAACATTTTGTCAGAGGTAAGATACGAACTTTTATCACCAAATAAAGAAAGTCGTATTGATTTTTTCATAAATACATGGGGTTGTTATAGACGAGCAAATTTTAATATATTTCAGATATTTGTCGGTGTTCATTTATGATTGATTACGTGATCATATTGATGCGTCTACTTAATTAGACTTTTTTCTGTTCCTTAATATTCTCCTCGTTTTCAAAATGTATTTTATTTTTCAAGAACAATGTTCCGGCTTTATGGAATTTCAGAAATACAGTTTCTTCGCCAATAAATATATTATTATTATTAATTATGAAGTTGTACGACTTATTATTTCTAACCTTACGTGTTAAAGCTTTTTAATAATATGAACAATGTTTGTAGAAAACTAAAATCTGACAAAAACAATTTTATGTCTTTGTAAGATAGGAACTTAGAGGTTTGCCGGATTCTTCAAACTAAGTTGCATTGGTTGTAGGCAAGAAGTTAACAATTTTCAGTTTTCTATATGGTAAAAGCACTTATTTAAATATCTGAATTTGTTGTACCTTCATGTTTTTGTTTGATTTATACTTTGTATTTTGAGCTCAGGACAGTTTATATATATATATTTTTTTTGTATATGTGAGTAAGTAAAAGAGCATGGGCCAAACGAGCGTATAAGTCAAGTACAGCAGTTTATCAAGAGTGGCAGCAATTGTTGGATGGCGAACGAAAAAAATGTTGTATGTAGGCGTAAAAAACAAATTTTGTTTAATTTGTACAAAATTTGGTAAATCTAAAGATCACGTATGCTACAAAAATTTGTCTTCGTCGTCAACAGCGCTGAAGTCGACAATTATTGCGGAAGGATTTCGACATTCTTGTGAAATATACTGCGTAATTTATGGCAGATTAATATGGGACGGTGATAGCAGCGTTCTTAGAAAACTACGTGAAACGGCTCCTTACGGTCCCCAAAAAATTATTGAAAAAATTGAGTGCCGAAATCATATACTACGTAATTATATAAATAAAATTACGGAATGTTTGAAGAAACCCAAATTCAATTCGGACATAAGACAATTAATAATAAACAATTTACATAGATTCAGAGCGGCCGTGACAAAAGCAATTGAACATTACAAAAGTCCGAACTTAAGAATAACGAACCAGATAGTGAAACTGCAGCGTGACATTATAAATGGATAAAGACATATTTTTGGTGAACACTCGAATTGTGCTTCTTACTTTTGTCAAGGATCAAAAGAAGGCGAGATTAATATGTAAATTTCAGAATTTTAATATGTATGATGACTTTATTAACGCTTTAAGTCGGCTCAGCCTAATAGTAGATCTTTAATAGGAAACGTAGATGTCAACATTTTAGAATCTTTTAATTCAGTCATTGTAAAATTTGTAGGAGGTAAAAGATTGTATTATATTCAACGTAATTCTTACAGTGCACGTTGCAAGGCGGCAGCAGTTTCATTTAATTGTAAGGGCAAATATCACTCAAAGCTTCAGACCAAATATGGATGTATACGACAGTGTCTGAAAAAAAAACGGTATGAGAAGAAAACATTTTATAAGAAACAAAAAACACATTCAGGAACTACAGACGATCGCGACTATGGGCCGGAGGCATATGCATATTTTATTGAAGATATAAATAATCAAAAGTACGAAGAAAAAAAGATACATTTTTGAATAATTAACAGCATCAAATTTTGGCAAGATAATGAAATTGAGAACAACCACATTTACGGCCAATACTGTGAAGGCTTTATTATACCAGGAATTTATAGGAACGAATGCGACACTGCACGGTAATGAAAAAGAAGAGCAAGCTGTTAAAGCTTTTGAATGTTTGGCAGATCTAAAAGTCGAGTCTTGTGGTCTTTTTATTCAACCTGTATATAGATTTTTAGCGGCATCTTCGGACAGAATAATTTCTAATCAAAACGCGGTTATTGAAGTAAAGTGTCCATTCAAGGCTCGCGAAGCGACTCCATTTGAAGCTACGGGACAAAAATAATTACATTTTTAGAAATTAGGAACAGCGAATTACATTTAAAATCTAGGCACCATTACATGTACCAAATATAGGGACAGTTAAACATATGATGAAGAACTCTGGCCAGAAATGGTAATTAAGTTAGAGCGTTGATTGAAGGAATATACCGGTAAGTTTTCGGGTGAAGCAACGACAGAGGAGTGTCCAAGTCCCCACTATCACTCGCTACAGTTATCGTATTCCCCGACGCGAACGGCTGTAGTATACTACTACCACCGCTCTGGTTAACGGAGGGGAGTACATATACGTAGTCGTTCAGTTGTGGGGACTGATACATGCGCTATACAATCGTTGCGTTACCAGAAAACCTACCGGTATAAAGATGCGCAACGCTATAGTAAAATTGCGTGTCTTTCCGTTAAGTCGTCCCGCAAACCCCTTGCCGAGAAACATCATCGCTGTCTCGGGCTGTTTCGAATCTCGGACCCAAACGACTGATGCAGTCGCTATAGATCTCGGATCCAGTTTTGGCTACGCTCAGTGCTATGTAGTGGCGCATCTTTATGTATTCCTTCAATCAACGGTTAGAGTAATTTTATTTTCTCGCTTTATTACCTGAAATTATTGATCATCGTATTTTGAGAAATCTAGAAATTAGAGACGTCAAATTGGAGAATTCGTATGTACCTACTGATTGTGACACGTTTAGACAAAACTCTACTTGGCCATTCTTGTTTATTTTCTACACTGTCTATACTTTTGTAAACATTTTTTTTGTAAAAAACATGAATTAGGCCTACTGGGAATACCGTGAGAAAAAAACGCGCTTTGCACTCTACCTATAAGGTGGTGCGGAAAGGAGTGCGTTTGACGTTTTGTCTGCCATATACGGTTATTTAAAAAAATTATTGAAACTTTACTGAAAAAAAATTATAGAATGTAAGGTATAAATAAAAAAAAATAATAATATCAATAACAATTAATTGTAAGTTGTTGTTATAAATGATTAGTTCCGAGTCCGCAGAGTTCGTATCTTACCCACGGTGAAATTTTTATATTTGATTTCGCTAACTAACAATACCAGTGTCGACTGTAAAGAATATAATTTTCAATAATTTAAAACATGTGATACTTAAAGAATATAAATTTTTACATTTTGTAAGAAACACCGGCATTGTTTTTTATCAGATTTTAGTTTTCTCTATTACAAAGCATCAATATGTAACGTAAATACAAATGATGGTGAGAAATAATAGGAAGTACAACTTAAATAATTGATAATCATAAATAATAATAATAAAGTTATATATTTATTGCAGAATAAAACTTAATATCTAATTAATTTCGGAAAATATCATTAAAATAATTACAAATTACATAAAACGGGAGTCTTAATAAAACTAAATACATACAAGCCTATAGGATATTCAGAAAGAGCAAAAACAAATTTCGAATAAAGTAGGCCGGCCCACCAATATTTTCATGCAATAGCAGGAGACAAATATCCCAGATTTATTTGCTTGCCAGTTGACCAGACATTGCTTCATGTTTCTGTGCGTCTACCTGCATCGTGTAAAAGATACAGGCATATTAAACTCCGTAAATATATTCAATGTATTTCAGGCAACCCGACATACGCCGTTCGGGAATTTTTCTTAAGGAAAGCCCACCCTTAAGGTGGCCATCTAATATAAAGAGAATCGTCACATTGCGCTGTCCTTTTCCAAACATTAGGCGTGTATTATGTGTTGCATACGTGACTGTATTTTTATTAGCCATCTGGTTGCAAGTAGCAGCGATATATTTTGTAAAACAAATTTATTGGATAAAAGATGGTACTACTAACGCAACGTATGTCTTAGATTGAACCAAAGTATACAGAGACTGGCAGACCAGACCGTTTTTTGTTTGTGTATGAGACAAAAAACAGAGTTTTTGTCTCATACACGATTTAATAGAATATGTGTCTATTTTGAAATCATTGATATTTACCCTAAATTGTAAAAATGCAAATAACGTCCTTACAAGAATAATAGGAACATACTGTTACATATAATGTTTGTTTTGTAAATACCTATGTAGATCTATGTCCTTTATCTATTTGATTTAGATAATAAACAGGTATTTTTTTAGTGATTATTGCATTTTTGAAAAAGGAATATATAGGCTGATTCAATTTTGACAGTCACCATGGGTATTTCGCTTATTATTTGGAATAGAGAGTAGTTTGAGTTTGGCAAAGTTGGTAAATTTTGTGTTTTGTTATGTAACTTGAGCATGTACCATGTCTTAGTTGGAAGAATTAGATTGGTAGATGAGAAGTAACACTTGAGCGCGAAAAACATAGTTACCCAGTATGTTGTCAATGGTTAGTTTTTTCAAAATGTGTAATGAATACAAAAGTATTCAGAAGTAAGTTTGGAACAACTTTTGCATAAAAAAATCTAATTTCACAGAGACAGTACGTTTTTATTCGTATACATACTTTTATGGAAGTATTTATTCAAATTCGTTTTTTGGCCATTAATAATAAAAAGAATTTTTTATTATTTTTTGTTTAAGAAAACCCGTAAGTAGTGAACCTGTCAGTGTAAGAAACACTAGGCCTATAATGTGTGTAAAAGTAAGAAAAAGAGAAACAATCAATATATTTCACATACCTACAACAGTCTAATTAAATAAGTTAAATATACATGTGTGCTCAGACAGTAGTCTTGGATATTATAAAATGCCTTCCTTGTCATTAAGTGTTTTATTAACTTCTGATACCGTATCAGCTATTAGAATGACCAATTCAATTGGAAAAAAATTTGAAAGACCGCCCTGAAATTTATCCGACAGTGTGGATTTCGCACGTTAATAATAAATTACTAAATATAATTAAAAACAAGATCTGAAGAATATTAAAACAATTAAATTTCTTACATGCCTATGTAAGTAATTTTTATTACAGAATTGAAGAAAATAGTTTAAAAATTTTGTATAGGTACCTAAATAACTTGCCTAATAATTAATACCAGTGGTCGACCAGTGGCCGAAATTCGAGCTTAATTCATTAAATTTTTAAGATTGCGTTATTGAGGTTATTTTGTCAAAGAGTATACTTCTATAACCATTGCATATAATTCTTTTGAATTGTCTATTACGTCAGCTGCGAGCCTGTAGAAATACGTCGTTATGCATTAATTTTCGAGTTAATTAATTAAGGTATTTGTAACACATATTATACATACATTTTATCTTTCTGCACTCATTCTCCATATGAACTGTAACTATACCAAATCTCACACTAATCCTTGCGCGCAATATGCTTAAAAAGGGGTGCAAAGTTTTTTCGTCACGTATTAATGTATAGACAGTTCTATTATTTATTCATTTCAATTTTATTAGAATTTCACAAAAATGAAATAGTATGCTAGTTTTCATATAAAAATTAAAAGAATATATTTTGTCATATTAAGGTGGCTACCTGGCCAATCTCAATTACATTGCAAACATGCTGCTATCATATGGTACAAGAATCCGTTAGTAAGCAACAAAGCGATACCAAAAAAATTCCGGCATAATCTGCAAACTTATCTCCAGGGGACTGGGTGGTTATAACAACTGAAGTTTGTCCGAATAATATGAAAAAAATTGTTAAAAAACAGGAAGTTTTTGTACCAAAAATGTGTTACCTTATCTCGTAATTACTTCGAATATATAAATAATTCTAAGATATTAGGTAGCTTAGCTTATGGAGTAAAAATGCTCTTTCTTTTGGTGCTTGATCCAAAGCAATTAAGCGTATTTGCTTAGCTGCCTTTTGCATTTAATTGTCTCCACCCAGCATTCCGATTTAACAAGGCATGTTTTAAGCAGAAAACCAGATTCCGTCTCTCACGACCTGGATAATTCAGAAGCCGCTAGTGTCTGACGATTATAATACTATAAAAATAACTCTTGTGATCCCACTATTTCTTCTAATTCAGTTTAATTAATTCTATAGGAAAAGGTAATCAAACAATTTCCAATTTTTACAATTTTTATTATGGAAACGCTAAGAAAAAAATAATGAAAAATCATCATTACACCTCTGGCACTGTTCTTAGCGCGAGTGTATGTAAAAGCGTGGTTTGAGGCTCCACTGGCAATTCAATCACCATATCAAGACTTTTTATTTTTGAAATCGTTGTTTCATTACAAAAGCATCGATGTAAAAATTAGCGAGGCAGCCGTAAACAAGTTTTTCGATCACCTTTGGTATTCGTCGCCTGAACTAGTTGCATTTTCCTTTTTCGGCCCGGCAGTTCCCATTTCAATTAAAACGAAGATGAGTGAAAAAGTACTCATGTTTATAGACGAGGAAGACTAGGATTATGATGCAGAGGATACTCCTGTAAAACGTGTTACTGTAAAGATGAATGAAGTAAAAATGTGCCTGAAACTTTTTCAATACCTTCAAGATTAATTGCGATTTCTTAAGAGTTGAATCTACATTTTGGTTTGCTGCTAAATTTACGTGCAGTAAATGACGTAGCCGAACGTGGCATAAAGTTGATTACCGACTACTAATGTTTTGTGGAAAGATGAATTACAACAGCAATATATCCTACAAGTAGTTAGTCAATACCGAAAAAAATTTCCGGACGCATACAAATCGACTGTTAGTACAACTACTGAGCCGCAGCTAAACCTAAGACTGCGAATTTGTTTAACGTTTTACTCATTAACTATTCCTATTCTAGAAAAAATCAAGGTATGTACTTTTTTACTTTGAATTTCAAATCCTATCCATTTATGTATAATAAGTTGCACTTTAATTCAACAGAAGAAAAAGCGAAAAAGTTGATTTTTTCCAGAAGCGACTTTAACCCCTCTGCGGAGCCCGTTAATATTAACCAAATAAGTAGATATTTTATGTAGTATGTTTTTACATTTAAAGGAAAAAATTAGGGAAATCTCAAATTTACACTATGTTGCAAATTAAAAGCAAATTTATGGAAATCAATTGCAAATTAAATGGAAATTAAATCCGAAAGTATTTTCAGATTCGCATTTAATTTGAAACACTCTGTACATGATCACCAAAACATAAATATTTTTCGTAAAATATGGTTGAACAATACTTGAAATAATCTCTTGGCTGGATATTTTCGGTATATATATTATTAAATAAGAATCCGAGACCTTCTATTTTCGGCTTTTTGTAATTGAGGAGCAAATAATAAAAAGTATCCATGAATATTTGTTTGAATTCAACAAATAGTATCATAATCATTACAATTTCATTTTATTTGTAAATATGTGATTTTTTTAGGGGTTACTCTTTTAATGGCAGACAGAAAGACATATATAACGTAATTATATGACTGACTAAGCCATATAAGACGTACGTCGACCCTATATTTGCATTAAAGTTTTGCTACATTCAACTAGAGAGCACCCCGAATATTCTTAAAATCTAATATTATTGTTGGCAGAGCCCTCTGTTTAAGAATTACTGCATCCATCACCCCGATTATGATATATGGAATCTACTTTTCTCTTAAAATATGGCTTGTTTAATCGGAATGTTGGGTAAAAACAATTAAATGCACAAAACAGCTATAAAATACGCTTAATTGCTTTGTATCAAGCATCAAAAGAAAGAGAATTTATTTTTTCCGGGGCTAAGCTACCTAATATCTTGTAATTATTTATATATTCGAAGTAATTACGAAATAAAGTAGCAAATTTTTGATACAAAAACTCCCTGTTTTTAACAATTTTTTCCACATTAATCGAACAAATTTCAGTTATTAAAACTACCCAGTCTCCTAGAGATAAGTTTGCAGATTATGCCAGTATTTTTTTAATATCATTTTGTTGCTTATTAACGGATTCTGGTGCGATATGTTAGCAGCATGTTTGCAATGTAATTGAGATGGCCACCTTAATGGTATAGTGGAATTAAATTGTAATACTATGGTAAGATAGTGCAAAGCGTCTTTAAACTATATACAAAAATTTGGCTTTCTTTTTTACCTACTTTATATTTCTAAAACACTTGGAAATAAGTATAGAGCAGTATTTGGACAAGTTATACAGCAGTTAACAAGAACTCAACTGGAACAATAAATATAGTATGTTTTATGTAAAATAAAAGAGTTTATGCTTAGTTGGAGTAGAAGCGGAACACTTTACAATAAAATATAATAATTCTAAAATAATGTAATAGAAAAAAATAAAATTAAAAAAGTTTGGCTTACGTCAACGCTAAAAATAACAAAAATATAACTAACCTTGCAATATCAACGATACGAATGTGTCACTTTTGAAAAAAACTACGTAAGTGGTGGTGTCGAGAGCCGCGAAATTTAAAAATGTTCTACTACAGGTATACGCACTGATCTTTTATCCTAGTTTCACTTATTCCCAAATATCATGTTGCTGCTTCTCTCCCTCGAAAAATATAAATGTCTGTTGTATAAAAATCATTTATGAATTTTTTTTAGAGTTGGTGACTCGAAGTTGTTCTATTTTGGAATTGTTACCGCAACCAATCGATACGTGTTTGGAAGTAGTAATAAGGACCTTAGGAATTGTTGGTTGCAAAAAATTGGAGAAAGTTTAAATTGTAAATTAATCGCGGACTTGTATGAATTCGAGAAAATTGGATGGCTGTATATTAGAGAAGGTATAGTATTAATTTGAAAATGTTAAATTATATTTAATGTACAAATTTAAAATCAGATTATATAAAGGTACAAGTATTGTCTGTCCAGTCTTCCTTTTCCACTCCCAATTTGAATTTTATACGTAGGAATCAAATTGGTACTTCCTAGTTAACTTTCATACATTAGTGAGAAAAGCGCGCGAATTTTAGCATACGTTTTAATGTATTTGTAAATTGCCAAAATTAATAGTTTGACATAACCTAAAAAAATGGAAAGTGCTATTTTTTTATAATACTTATACTAAACAAACACAATTTAAATTAATACATTTATAACTTACAATAAGTTACAGTTATTTATTAATTTAGTTATCCTTTATCATATTCTCGAATGCTCAAATTAATTGGTACTTATCCTTTCGACGTTATTATTTAATGCAAACTATACAATAAATAAAAACCAGCACTGTTGCGCGGTGTTACTCTTACTTTATATATTTGGAATTATCTTACAGGATACTAGCATCTTTGCGATATCTTTTTAAAAACTTTGGAGCCAAACTATGTATATTTTTAAAAAAGTATTTAAATATTCAAAGAATTTCCTTAGAAAATTCCTTGAGAAAGCTTCTTGGTGTAGCGGACGTGTTGATATAATTTAAAGAGCGGGACCGCTGCGCAAAAGGCACATAGATGGCAGCATAGTAGAAAAACATGTGAATTTTGTAACAATAAATAAAAGTTACCAATGAAAATTATTGCCATTCTTTGTGATATTTAAAAAGAGCATTATGTAGAGTAGGTATTCTGTGAATAGCAGCGCTTAATAAGCTCATATAATAAAATTACAAACTTGACATTTTGCTGAAATAATAGTCATAAAATGTGTCTATATCATCTGAGAACATCGACATGGTCATCTCAAAGCGTTTTGTAAAAGATCAACGCAACAAACAATATATCAACGCCGAATAACTCCAATTACTATGTTTTTTCATCAATATTTGGTGGTTTTTGTCTAGGCTAAGCTAATTCTATCCCTTTTAATTGGAGCCTTCAGCGTCAGATGGCGCTACTTCAAATTACAATGTTTATAAAATTACTTATACACAATTATATGTTAAACAAAGCAATTAGAAGAAAATAGTTGTAATTAAGTTGTTATTATGCCAAAATATCATTATAAATTATAGATAATTTTAATTCGGTTTTTTTGAGTATAAAAACAAACTAGATTAAAAAAACTACTAGAATGTATAGGACATATTTTGCATTTGCTCGCCTATAACTATAACAGATACTTGGGTATTGTGGACCGGAAAATGGAAAAAATTGATTGACAAATTAAAGAATACCATTATTAGTTCCCCTTTTGATTCGTTTCTGTTACGAAACTTGTTTATAGCCAATTTTTTTTTAACAAAGTAAATAGCTTAGAAAAGTAATAAAATTATCTCAAAGAGTTAGATTCGGAATTAGCCTTTTCGTAATGCATTTATAATTATTGCTAATAAATCGGTGATAGATACCACAGTACAGAAGTGAACAATGTTATGGATTTTGTAAGGCTCCTCTTCGAAACGGCTATACGCACAAGTACCAGCAAAAAAATGAGATGTGGCCACCACACGACTTTCTTATACCTATTGCGCGTTACAACTAATACAAATTTTGTTCTAAATTAAGTTTTAAATACTTTTATCTTCTTAAAAAAAAAAAAACTGTAGGTGTGTAAATTTAGGTCCGAATTCTGAAAAAATTGTTATACATAAATTATTCAGAATTCTATTCTCAGTAGGTACTTATCTTATAGAATGCCTGCTTTGCGAGATATTTGCAAAAAAGTGCTACTCGATACGAGTGAAAGTGTTACTTCCGGTCCGAATTTCGAAATTTCTTTAAAAAAAAAAATTCCAAATCTAGCTCTAAATACTTTTGTACTCTTGCTAAATCTATATCGAATGCATAATTCACGAAATATTTGCAAAAAATCGCTATTCGATAAGAGTAAAAATGTTACTTGTCGTCAGCGAAAAAATTAGAATACAAAAATTGTAGATAATCATGAGTTCTACAATTTAAAGATATTTTCATGTATACAGAGAGTTCAACAACGACGAACCAACACAAACTTATGTTTTTGTAAAGAAATGCTATGATTTTTGCTATGTAAAAACGATTAATGATGAAAGACTTATTATGGGCTCAATTTATAGTAGCGATACCATTTTAGTGTGTGAATTTAATATTTATTTTGATATTTCAAAGCATGTTCCTTAGAATTACATACCATTTGCATAAAATTTCTTAAAAAAATTAAATGGAGCACTCTGTATATTTATATGGCTGTGACAAGCACTAATACGTATTGTTTAAAAATACCGCGAGATCAAAAATTATATTGATAGGGGAAGTACGGCTATGATGGCACTGTGGCTATGATGGCACATGACGATTTTGTATGATATCTCGATTGCTATGGTTGCAAAGTAGGCAGTCATCAATACATTAGTGTGGTAGCGTCTTATCTGTGTATTTACAGCTAAATTACTTGGGTATTTCTGGTATAATATCCCAAATTTAACTTAAATGTAAAATTTTTATTATGGTTTTACTAAAGTACGTTTTTTTTTTGATTCCATTAGTAGAAACATACAAATTGTATTGATTGAAATATAAATGTACCTACATTATAACATCAAATTAAGGCCGGTAGTTAGTTCGTATGTTACAATACACGTGCCACACATTTCCACAAAGACGTGTCTTACACTTCGGGCATGATGGCATACGTTACTATGTCTATGATGCCATCATACCAATGTGTTGATGTTGTTTATAAGTATATTAATGTTTTAATGTTGATAGAAATTATAATTTTCTATTTGTGATAGCACAAACGACATGAATAACAAGCAAGAAAAATCTTCCAAAAGCCAGCAATGGTCAGCTGATAATATGGGAGAAGCTATAGATGCTATAAATTCGAAACATATGAGATGGAAACTCGCTTCGAAGACATTTAATGTTCCAACAAGAACACTTCGGCGAAGGGTTTCGGATAGTAATAAGGTGATAAAAAGTAATGATGAAGGATTTTTGGGAGGTAGATTACCTATCTTTAATAAAGAAAGAGAACAATAAATAGTTGATCATATAAAAATGTTGGAACTAAGGTTCTTTGGATTAACGTGTACTGATGTGAAAAAATTAGCTTTTCAACTTGCTGAAAAGCTAAGTCTAAAACATAACTTTAATATCACAAAAGAATTAGCTGGGTGGGACTGGCTTTGTACCTTTCTAAAGAGAAATCCTTGCATAAGTCTAGGAATTCCTGAAGCAACCTCTCTTGCACGAGCTCTAGCATCCAATAAACCAAATATCAAAGCATATTTTGAAAATTTGACAAAAATAATTGAAGAATACAAATTTACGCCTGAACAAATTTTTAACATGGACTAATCTGGATTGTCCACTGTCCAATCCCGTTCTGAAATAAATTTTGCCTGCAAAGGAAAGAAACAAGTAGGCTCATTAACTGCTGCTGAAAGGGGTCAGCATTTCACAGTAGTTTGTTGTATGAATGCGATAGGAACTTTCTGCTTAGGTCAGAAAAACTTATCAGAATCTTCTGTAGTTGAAGTAAGTAGCCTGTAATCAATAAAGATTGCAGTGACTTCTTCAAATGTGACTGATTTTATACAAGAATTATCACCAGTCCCTGAAATGGATTCAATACTGAAACAGAGAAAATGCAATAGATAAGATGCGCAAGGTGTATTGAATAAAACAGCCACTATTGAACTACTAAAACTCATGGAAGCAGACCAAAAAGCAAAAGAACTGAGAAAGTCCACAAGAAAAATTAAGAAAAGGGTTGAATTCGATGTTGACAGTTATAAAAATCTGGATCCAAATGTACCACAATTTCAAGATGATTCTGATGATGAAAATTCTGCTTGCATTATTTTTTTTTATCTATTGTAAATAATTAGTATCTACCTATACCACCATTACCATATATGGTGTGCCATCATTACACTATATAGGTATATGGTGGCACACTTGGCAATAAAATCAAAATATATATTTTATGTCATACTGTCATTAATATTTGTCAGTATGACACTTTGATATAACTTAAGACAGACGTTTTACATTCCATGGCAAACCTTTATCAATTTTGATTTCGCGGTACCTGCTTTCTTGCGTCTGTGAGCAATATTGCAAAACTTACGGAATATTAAGAGAGGTTACACTGATGCAATTTCTTGCAGCAATTCCAGTTTTATAAAAAGTTGCACGAAAATTCGTGTTCACAATATGAAATTTGTTGCAGCAATTTATCGCATGTGAGAAGTTGCACGTATTAGAGCGTGTTCTAGTTTCTGAAGAAATTCCATGCAATTTTTTAGTAACTTTTACGCTGGCAACCTGTCTTATGAAATGTACCAAAGTACATGTATTATTATTCATGTACTGCAGTAATGATGACATATAATTATTTCATGTTGGTAGTACAAAAAAAAAAAAATTCATTTGTAAAAAATTGCGTGTACTTCCTGATTAATGTGAACCAGCCGTGCAACTCTTAATAATTGCAACGTTCATGCAACTTTTCACATGCGATAACTCGCTGCAAGAAATTGCATCAGTCTGAACCTCTCTTTAGATTCGAATAAACCCGATTACGACTTATTTACTTACAAATATGTAATTTTCAAAAAAATTAATTGCAGTTGCTCTGACAAATAATTGATAAAACCTCAAATTTTCCTTTATAGCTTTACTTGGATGAAAAAATTGCCATTACCAAAGTACATGCATTTACTTTATACCGGGATATCAACATTTAAATTGGTCAATGGTGGTCATGAATTTTAAAATTATTGTCGTAGCGTGCATCGTACATTTAGGTATGTCATAATTTTTTGAATGTCAAAATCTGTCAAGTTATTGTGTTGAAGGTTTCTAATCCTGCACGGTTTTTGAATCATGGTTCTCACCACAGAACACAAACTTTACGTGATTGAAGCCTATTTTCAAACGGGTGTGCCAGTTAATGAAACTTGGGAATACATTCAACGTTTGTGTTTGGACAATTTTCGAGACCACTTCCCAGCCGTAGCAGTATTACCGGACAATTTTTATGCATGCCTTACAAATTGTGTTGAAGTGTTTCGCGAAACTGGTTCTGTGACGCATAAAAAAGGTGCTGGTAGACGAAGAGTTCGTACAGAAGAAGTTATTAATGACGTTCGTCAATGTATGGAAGAAGAGCCTACAAAACCTTCAAAACGTGTCTCTCAAGAAATTCGGCTTTCTTATGGAACATGCCAAACGATTGTAAAGAAGGACCTGAACATGCATCCATATAAGATGCAATCATATCAAGCTCTTATGCCTGCAGACCACCCCAGACGCCTTGCGTACTGCCATTGGTTCGTTAATAATTTAATGAATGACGATCTGCTGAACTTAACTTTTTTTTCTGACGAAGCTTGATAACCCGCATATTTTTATTGAAACGCTACTACATGCTCAGAAAATTGGTGTTTGGATGGCAGTTTCCCGCAGAAGAATAATTGGGCCAATTTTTTTCAATTTCACCGTCAACGCAGAAAGGTACAGAAATATTTTTTTTACTGAATTTGTGCAACAGTTAGACGATGATGAACTTCAATGCGGTTATTTCGAGCAAGACGGTGCAACAGCACACACTACACGAGAAAATCTTGCTTTTCTCCGCGAGTTTTTTGATGACCGGCTGATAAGTTTGCATACGGAAGTTGAGTTTCCTCCGAGATCACCTTGTTTGACAATTATGGACTATTTTATCTTTCCTTATTTACAAAATAAGATTTTCGCAAATCCGATACATAATTTGCAAGAACTGCAACAAAGAATTGTTCAGCAATGTGCAACCACAACGCCAGAAAGGCTGCAAAACGCTTTTCACAGCATGAGGAGGCGCGTAAACTTGTGCATTGAACAAAACGGGGGACAGTTCCAACAATTATTGTAATTTAGTTTTTCTGGTTAATAAAAACGTTATTTATTTCATAACTTGTAGTTCATTATTATTTTACAGCTGAACTAAGTAGTATAGGGAAGTATGATGATGATGAACATTTTCGACCTCGAGATTTTTGCAGATGTCCACGTTTTGATGTCCCCTGATACCGAAAAAGTGGTTTTTAAAAAATCTCTCTCTCTCTCTCTCTCTCTCTCTCTCTCTCTCTCTCTCTCTCTCTCTCTCTCTCTCTCTCTCTCTCTCTCTCTCTCTCTCTCTCTCTCTCTCTCTCTCTCTCTCTCTCTGTGTGTGTGTGTGTGTGTGACCACGATAGTGGTCAAACCGCTATAGGTATCAATTCCAAATTTTATATTTACGAATATAATCTCCCTCTTGAGATCTGATTAGATTTTCAGTAAAATCGGCAGACCGGAAGTAGTAGTTTACTTCAGTGAAAAAATCGAATTTTGCCAATTATTCGTCAACTACTAAGTTTAAACAAATTTATAAAGAATTCACATGTACTTAAAATTAAGTTTGAGACAAATTATCTTAAAAGAGTTTTTCGAAATTTCAACCGGAAGTAGGTCTTTTACTCTTATCGAAAATAAGTTTTTTGCGAATATCTCACAAGTCATGCTTTTTAGAGAAGTACGTTATGAGTATATAAGTATTTAAAACATAATTTTCAATATCTTCTGTATAAAAAAAATTTCAAAATTCAGACCGGAAGTAGCACTTTTACTCTTATCGAATAGCAGTTTTTTGCAAATATGTCGTAAATTATGCATTGTATATATATTTATTAAGAGTACTAAAGTATTTAGAGTTGAATTTGCAATATTTTTTGTATATTTGAAATTTCAAAATTCGGACCGGAAGTAGCACTTTTACTCTTAGCGAGTACCACTTCTTTGATAATATCTTGCAAAGTATGCATTCTATTGCGATTTATTAAGAGAATGAAAGTATTTAGAATAGGATTTTGAATAAGTTTTGTATACATTTTTTTTTAAAATTGTATAGTTAGAAACGCTCATACGTATAAGAAAGTCATGTGGTGGCCACACCTCATTTTTTTAACGAAAAAAAGTTGTTTGGGCTCATGAATTTGCTTTCGGACAAAAAGAAAGCATAACAAACGACATTGCGTGTCTCTGCCATCTTCCGGAGAATAGTTAAAACTTGGGTTCGGATTCATTTCTTAGCTTTTTATTAAAAATTGGTAATGGTAGCGCTCTCTATGTATACCATATGTATACAAATGCAAATTGTTGACTTTCAGCGCGTTTTGAAGGACATTTGGCGCGCTCAAATTACAATTACATTCAAAATACAAAAAAATGACTGACTACAATCTAAATAAAACAAAAAGTTAAGTATAATAACGTTTCGACTTTATTCAGTTTTTATCAAATTGTAAAAAATTTTGCTACCCCCCCCCCCCCCCTAACCGGAATACATTTTATGTTGTACAACACAACTGTAAAGAAAGACAAAACAACAACTAGAAAACGTCCTTGAAACAGTTTATTCTTTTTATTTTTTAGTTTTAATATTTTATCCTTAAATGAACTTATCATGTTTTGTTATTGAAGTGCTATAAAAATGATAACCTAATCTGTAAATGGATAAATTTACAGATTTCCGGTTTCTTTGTTTTTATATCAATTTTAATTCACATAAACTTCAAAATGATTAGGTTATCATTTTTATAGCATTTCAATATCAAAACATGGTAAGTTCATTTAAAGATAAAATATTAAAACTAAAAAATAAAAAGAATAAACTGTTTCAAGAACGTTTTCTAGTTGTTGTTTTGTCTTTCTTTACAGTTGTGTTGTGCAACATAAAATGTATTCCGGTTAGGGGGGGGGGGGGGTAGCAAAATTTTTTACAATTTGATAAAAACTGAATAAAGTCGAAACGTTATTATACTTAACTTTTTGTTTTATTTAGATTGTAGTCAGTAGGTAATTTTTTACTTTCTTATACGTAGTATAAGGAAGTATTGTGATGATGAAAATTTTCGACCTCGAGATTTTTGCAGATGTCCACGTTTTGATGTCCCCTGATACCGAAAAAGTGGTTTTTAAAAAATGTCTGTGTGTGTGTCTGTGTGTGTGTGTGTGTGTGTGTGACCACGATAGCGGTCAAACCGCTATAGGTATCAATTCCAAATTTTATATTTACAAATATAATCTCCCTTTTGAGATCTGATTAGATTTTCAGTAAAATCGGCAGACCGGAAGTAGTAGTTTACTTCAGTGAAAAAATCGAGTTTCGCCAATTATTCGTTAACTACTAAGTTTAAACAAATTTATAAAGAATTCATATGTACTTAAAATTAAGTTTGAGACAAATTGTCTTAAAAAAGTTTTTCGAAATTCCAACCGGAAGTAGGTCTTTTACTCTTATCGAAAATCAGTTTTTTGCGAATATCTCGCAAGTCATGCTTTCTAGAGAAGTATGTTCCGAGTATAAAAATATTTAGAACATAATTTTCAATATCTTTTGTATAAAAAAAATTTCAAAATTCAGACCGGAAGTACCACTTTTACTCTTATCGAATAGCGACTTTTTGCAAATGTCGTAAATTATGCATTCTATATATATTTATCAAGAGTAGAAAAGTATTTAGAACTGGATTTTCAATATTTTTTGTATATATGAAATTTCAAAATTCGGACCGGAAGTAGCACTTTTACTCTTAGCGAGTAGTACTTTTTTGATAATATCTTGCAAAGTATGCATTCTATAGCGATTTATTAAGAGAATGAAAGTACTTAGAATAGGATTTTGAATAAGTTTTGTGTACAAAAAATCTTAAAATTGTATAGTTTCAAACGCTCATACGTATAAGAAAGTCGTGTGGTGGCCACACCTCATTTTTTTTTTTTTTTTTGTAATTTGAATGTAATTGTAATTTGTATACATGGGCGAGATAGGGGAATACGGTTCTGTATCACTCACACTAGATCGACTCGTGTTTTGTCGGCTCTAGGGTCCCGTATTACCTACCGGTTTCCCCGAGAGTCGACAAAGCACGAGTCGGTCTAGTCTGAGTGAAACTATACCGTATTCCCCTATCTCGCCCATGTATAGTAATTTGCGTTTAATTATATCAACACGGCAAGAAGCTTTCTCAAGGAATTTCCGAAGGGAATTATTTGAATATTTAAATACAAACAAAACAAGAAACAAAAGTAAACATTTTATCAACAGGTATATCATTGTTGACATGTCTTGGTCTGTTTGCATTTTTTTATTCAGTTTCGTCAATCAGTTCTAGATATTGTAACGTTTTCGGGTTCCAATAAACAACTCGTGCAATTATTTATTTAAAACAGTCTGTATATTTATATGCTTAAAATTATATAACAATATAAAATATAAAACTAACTTATCACACTTAAACTACTATTAATAAATTAAAATTAACACTTGTATTTATTTAGTTCTATTACTAATATCTCTGTCCGTATTTATGTAACACTTCTATTTATTTACACGGCACTGCTATATTTATTTCTTTGGCTACCACGCACTCGAGACTACTTCTTACGGACTTTCTTAATCCCGAATTACTCCGCAATTACTCCTTCGGCTACCACTATTTATTTCTACGCACTCGAGACTGAACGCCGCAATGAATCCCGTAATGAATGAATCATCCATCGGTGACCCAGTCGCCTTATATACACCTGCATGAAATGTTTTCGAAATGTACCAGTAAGTTCGGCAATATACCAGTGGAAATCTGGACTCTTCCTTGCTTACGTCGTACATCTGTGAGATGACTCACTGCATTTACGATATTTACCGGTCGCGCCGAGATGATTTATAACCCCTTTTTTTAACGTCGCCTGGTCTGGCTGATACATATTTTGTTACAATATGTATATGTATTGTAAATTTGATGAAAAATATTCCAAAAACTATGTTGTAAATTGATTATCATTGACAGAATTATTAGCTTCAAGCAGTGCAATTAATTATTACAGAAATATTGTCATACTTTCTTCAATATGTTTCCGTTCTTTCAGCTCTTTATTCAGTATGTTTTACCCGCTAAAAATACTAAAAATACGTATAAAGCTAAAGTATGTGGAAATTTCAAATGTTGATGTCTCACAGGAAAAAATTCAAACTTTGATTCGTTATTCTATTATTTTTATGACGACTCCTATAAAACAAGTTACGATTGCTTAAATATATGTTATTTCTTTTTAACTACTATAGAAATATAAAATAGATTTGAGTTAATTATAACTCAGCGTTATGAACCAAAATTAATTCATAAATACAGTGTATGTGATCTTAATATTTTAAATCACCGACGGAATTTAATAAAGTATATATCACATACGATATATACTTTATTTTTTTTTCAATAAAGTATATATCGTATGTGATCTTAATATTTTAAATCACCGACGGAATTTCTCCATAATTTCTTTGACAGTACCAATTCTGATTAAAAGTAAAATACGTTTGGTTCCTAATGAAACCTAAAAACCATTTCTGATAATGTTCTAATTTTTATTATGCAGGAATCAAAGGAGAATGGTTTGGAGCATGGCTTCTGTTGGCGAATAGAACTTTATATTACATAACAGATAGTGGAACCATTATCACATTGGATTTGAGGAAAGTTAGGTCAATAAAATTACAAGAAATTGCAGATGACGATGTTCTACCTCAAGTCATTGAACAAATGCCCTATTTATTATTAGACTATCAGAAGGCCCATTATTCCTTCCGATGCTGGATTTTCAATGATACTGAGGTTTGCATAACATAGAACACATTTAAAGTGTTTACGATAATATTGTTTTAAATACATTACAGTCCTGGTATAAGAGAATTCAACAAGCTAATAAAAATGGTTCTCGTTTAGATGAACAACAACTGAATAGTTATGATGTTCCTGTTATTGTAGAAAAATGTACCAATTTTTTGTTTTTAAATGGCAAGTAAATGAACATAGTAAATATTCGCTACTTATAGGACAGTATTTTCTTTTACAGGAAGTATGACAAAAGGTATCTACAGGAATAACGGCCAATCAAGTAAAGTTAGCGACATTCTTCATCAATTTAAGACGGATGCTTGGTCAACTCACTTAACCCCTGATAGATATAATGAACATGATATCGCTACAGCTTTGAAGAGGTTCTTCAGGGATTTATCAGAGCCTCTCATTTCACGAAAAGAACAACAGGTCTTGAGGCAAATTCTATGTATGTCATCTTAATTTAATATACCAACATTTACAGGCTAGCCACAATAATATGTACAACGAGGAACGAATTCTTTTGTGTTAAAGTTCTTTATTAATATCTGTCGAATTTTCGTTTAAAATTTTAAAGCTATTGAATAAAAATATAAAGTATGAATTAATAAAGAACATAAGAATGTGCTTAGTATAAATTCACGAAAGCCTTTCTTGTTTTGTTGGCTGATTAGGTTTGTAACAAGAAAAGAAATTTCTTGTCAATTTTGGTGATACTGCATTAGGGTGATCCAAAATTTTGAAAAGTTCGAAATTTGAAACGCATACCCCCTAATTTTTTTGATTAGGACTTAAAAACATCCTACAATAAATTTGATCCAAATTCGAGAACATTAACCCATGCCGAAGTGAACTTAAACATTTACCATTCCAAATAACACCCAATTTAACGTGTTTTTACGTTCAAATTTACGTACCGATTTTTATCGAATTATTTTTTTACTAATCTTAAATGTCAGGTGAAGCAATTGCAACTAATTTTATTATGTAGTAAATGTCCATTTTGTAAAGGATTAGAATGGAAAAACACAGTAATATTACTATCCTCTTTTATTCTTTACAAAGGGAATCAGTTAACTCTGAGTACTAGTTTCAGCACATGGCCATCATCAGCTCAGAATCTAGGTAAATCATTATAAAATATTAGAATAGACATCCTCAGTAAAAATCACAATTTAAATTTAGCAAATTAAAGAATACTTACAGTCAAAGAAAAATCAAAAAATTCCATATATAATGCGGATGCTACTACCAACATCCCTATTAAAGAAACCTTGAATGTAGCCAATTATATTTTTACTCAGCATTTTTCTGATATCACTAAAATAAATAATTTGAATGCCATTTTAGAACTTATAGTAAATCAAAATTATTGCAACTTTAATGACCATTTTTATAAGGTTAATGATGGTTTACCAATGGGTATGCCACTCTCTGGTTTACTAGCAGACTTATATTTGAACCAAGTTGAGATCTCCAAAATAAATAATCCTGTTAACCCCTTTTACAATAAAATTGTAAAATGGATGAGATACGTGGATGATGTATTCTGCATGTGGTCGGGTACTATGGATGAACTACAAAACTTTCTTAAATATATAAATAACTTGCATCAAAATTTGAAATTCACCCTCGAAATAGAAAGAGAAAGAAAATTGAACTTCCTAGATATCACATTAACAAGAGGTATAAATAATATTTCGATAGATATTTACAGAAAACCATCTTCAACTGCCACCATTATTCTATACAAGTCTTACCATTGCACATCACAGAAATTCTCTGCTTTTCATTTTTACTTAAACAGAGCTGTCACATATCCTTTAAACCAAAATTCAAGAAACAAGGAAATCAATTACATATATGATCTGGCTAAGAAATTCCAATTCCCTCTTAAAACTATTAATAAACTCCTTAAACTAATTATCCTTAAACAAGATCCCCTTTACAAAAAGAAACCTAATTCACCTGACACACAATATAAATCTCTTCCTTACAATAATATCACTACTAAAATAAAACCAATATTTAATAAATATAACATTCAGCTTTCTTTTAAAACTAACAGTCAACTATACACCATTTTAAACAATATCAAACCAAAACCCGATATCCTCGAAGAAAGTGGTGTCTATTCTGTGAGTTGTGGTCAATGCACATCAATATATATTGGTCAAACAGGTCGTAAATTAAGTAACAGAATATATGAACATAAAAATCAATTTTCTTCTAATATTTATAGACACAGACTTCAAACTGGACATAACATTGATTTTGATAACATTTCAATTCTTCATAAACAACCGAAGAGCTTAAAACTCAACCTGCTCGAGACGTTGGAAATTGAAAGACATAAACAGCATTTCAATTTGCTTAACAATCAAATCTACACACATGATAAACCACTTTTTTCATTTCTTGAAACACTGAAATGAATTTTATATTCTTTAGGGTTTGTTCTGTAACGACATGATAGCTTGTACAACGCTGTATTTTTGGTTGCCTAACAACATTATCTATTACACGATTCTCATGTATATTTCCACATATGCTCTGGTTCTTTTATTTTCGTTAAGTTATGTTTTTAGTTAGGGTGTTCTATTTTTAATGTGATTAGATTTGCGATATTCATTCGGTTCTCCCTCTATTTTACAATATACTTTTGGAAACGTCTTTTGTCCTGTCATGTTTTTGTTTTCAAAAAGTATTGAATTTTTAACTTGTAATGTAATATTTGTCTTTGTATTCGTTTTTCAAAGAAATTTTAACGTGTTAATTTTTAAGTAAAATGAGTATTTTATTCTTATAATATCATATGCATCTGCATTATATATAGAATTTTTTGATTTTTCTTTGACTGTAAGTATTCTTTAATTTGCTAAATTTAAATTGTGATTTTTACTGGTAATACTTTAATTGAGGATGTCTATTCTAATATTTTATAATGATTTACCTAGATTCTGAGCTGATGATGGCCATGTGCTGAAACTAGTACTCGGAGTAAACTGATACCCTTTGTAAAGAATAAAAGAGGATAGTAATATTACTGTGTTTTTCCATAATTTTATTATATTTATTTTATTTCCCTTTAAGTTATAAAAAGTAAGTGGTCAACGTATTTAAGAAAATATTTTTTTTTGTACGAACTTTAACACATGTGCTACACGAATGAATAAATTATTCGGAGTATTTTCTTCTCAGTGTCTCTTTAGTGCAACCGAGAAACAGCTTCCTGTGCTCCATTACACATTGTAAAATAAATTGTTTTTGCTCTAGTAGTCCATTATATTTTTTGAGTTAAAAAAATTGGTTAAGCTATTTCCATCGTTTGTGGAACTTTGATATTCCAACGTTTCGGCAGTCCTTCTACTGCCGTCATCAGGGTCCAAACTTGTCATTTTTGTATAACTACTTTATCACTCGACTAATTAAGAAAAAACTATTAGCAAAAAAGGAAAAATTATTTTGACGTTAAAAATATTTGACATAATTTGACAAATGTCAAATCCACACCTTTTTTATAGGTTCAGTGTGTATGCGCAATATGCTATTTTTTTCTCGTGTTAGTTAGTAGTAGTAGTTATTATTTTTAGTTGTCAGTCTGTCTCCGGTCTCGTGGCTGCCAGTCTTCGGTTAACACATTTTCTCATCATAGGGAGCCAGATATTCTTGATCTCCATTATAGTCTTCTATCAATTTAACTATTCTCTCAGCTGTGTCGTTAACATAAACCAACGTTCCCACGATGTTTTTGGCCGTGATGAATTCTTGATTTTCATCCCATTTTGAGCGATCTATTAGAAGAAACCCTATCTGAGGTCCCAAACGCTTCAATAAATTGATACCTTCTGGACACACGAAATCATGTATTGTTTTATCTACAAGAAGAGTAAAAGACAAAGAAATTATTACTATTTGCAACCAAATGAATGCAAGATGAAATTGGTCAACATCATATCTGTTCCAGATAAGCACCCAACACGACCTGGTTTTCTTTGATTAATTAAAAACGTCTTATTATGTTCTTCGACCTTGATCATTTTCATTGTGTCGGAACAGCTCTGGTTTTCTCCCAAAAAATGAAGCATTCTCCAATTGCTACATTGGTGCAAGTAGTGAAAGCACCAATGTAGCAATTGGGGAATGCTTCACTCAAAACGTGTCTATTTGATAGCAATCTTGCACCTAGAATTTGATGATTAATTTTTCCCACAAGAAAAATATTCTCATCACTTCTCAATTTTGGAAACATTTTTCAGCAAAATATAAAGTACGTATCTGTTAAGAGTGCCGTATAATTATTAAGGAACCTTATCGTAAACTGAAGAGGTATATCGGTAGAATATCGTGAAATCTGCCGATACGCACGCGACATGTTTAACGTGTTAACAACAAGCTGAGTTCTCGTCGCAAGGGTAACATACTACTTGATGCTAAGATGCACCACAGGTTAAACATTTTTTGAATAATTATATTCGCGCAAAACCGCATAAACTCTTGAAATTGAATGTTATTCGGAACGGTACATGTTTAAGTCCACATCGGCATGGGTTAACGTTGGATGAAATCTCTTGTACGATGTCTTTAGGTCCTAATGAAAAGGGAGTATGCGTTCCAAATTTCAAACTTCTCAAAATTTTGGGTGACCCTATGCTGCATGCTTAATCAACGAGTACAGCCAGAAAACAGTTGTTAAGCATGTTTTATCTGAAGAAGAAGGGTTACATGAATATGACTAATACAGACGTTTATTATCTCTTGACAAATGATCATCCCGAAGTTTTATGAGCTCCGCCTCCAGTATGTCTTATTGACTAGTGACTTGCTGCATAGTGCCTCTGTATGCAAGTACCAGGCCAATTTCAGCTACTTTATGAAAAGAGTATAGCTAAGAAAATAGACTTCCCTGCAACTAGTGGTGAACTGCTGGAGAAAAGTTCTTGTGATGTGAAAACTGAAGAATACATGTTTGAATACATGTTTGTACACTGTAACGAATGCCTCAGTGAACTGCATTTTCTCTTGGATAATGATGACTTGTATCAATCTTCTAGCCGGAAAAATTTGACTGAAATTCAAGGGCGTTCTAGAGTGGTTACAGTAGAAGGGACCATCGAAGCAGCAATTGAAGAGTTAAATGAGCAACTTCATCGATTCAAGAGACACGCGTATGTTAAGAGAATGCAATCTGATATCTTCACAGAAGCAAAACGCAGGAAGAAGCTATGTTGCAAATTGATTTACTGAAAATTACACGGTAGTATGCAAGACGAAATCCACTCTGCTCATTAGAGCCACAAGCTAATTAGGCATTTATAGCTTGTGCTTGGTTGGCTGGATATAAAAGATGTACATTTACCATTGGAAGTGACTTTCTACGTCATGATAAGCATACAGCATTTGCTAGTCTGAAAAAATTAACATGTCGCTCGATTTAAATAAAAATTTTGAATAAATTTACAGAGTTTGAAAACACTTTTTTGGTACACGAGAATGTTAATTTTTTGATCCACCCGTGACAAAAGTATGTCTCAGTTTTATTTCCAAATATGTATTAAATGAAAGCGGGCATTATCCCTGCTTGTAAATTATTAATTGCAGATGGAATTTGTTGGCTTTTATTAAAAACAAATATTGCAGTTGGTTATTTTATAAAAAAATTAACAGAAAGGAAAAATTCATTGACGCCTCAGTAATAATTGTTCTTTTGTTTGGGCCCTTGTATTCGAGATAATATCGTGTTCAATTTTAGTTGAATTTCGATTTTGTTTTGGGTGTTAGAAAAAACGTACCTTCTAAATTGATCATATGATTAAGATCTTCTATACTGTAGTAAGTCATGGAATTATTTCTTCAAAAAGTAAAAATAAACGCTACTATAAGGGTTTATAAAATTTCTCCTACAATCATTTTTCAGTGTAATCATGAACGGAACTAGGGTATAAATGTAAAGTTTATAATTTTCAAGTGGTTAAGAGGGGCGTTTACCTATCGAAAAATACGGCATTGCCGTTTCGCGTTTTTTAAACTTATTTAGTAATTTTAGAATCTCAAATTTGGGTTAGTGATGCAAAAGACATCAATTTATAATGTCAAGGTCAGTTTTTGTACTAATTTATTTGTTTAAGAAAGTTATGTGTTTTAGAAATAACCACAAAAATGCATGAATTTGATTAATGTCTACTAACTAAGGCTGGTACACAAAAGAAAAAAAACGACCTCTACGCGCCAGCTGCACATTTGATGTACGATATAAAGAAAAAATCCAATTTAAGTAATTATTTTTTAAAGATAAAAAACATTAAACAGTAAACATTGTCACACACATTTTACACGAGGTTTTTGCACTGATCTGTATAATATAAATGGATAAGCAATGCAATAGGATGCGCGTGGAATTTTTATGCCAAATTGAATACTTAACTCGGGGCTTACGAGTATGCGCAGTCCCTCGTCTTTTGACATTCGTATTTGAAATCACTAAAGTTCCGAACACCGATTTCAATAGACGTGCCCAAGTAGCAAAATCACAATTTTAGAGAAGGATGAAAATAAATACCGCGCGATCATTTAAATTCTAAATTAGAGCAGGCTGTGAAATTTAAATTAAGTTGGTATATAAGTACTAATTTACAATTTCAATTGTCAAAGTGACGTTTCAAAATGTTAATTAATCAATAATTGACATTCTGGACAACCTAATAAAAAAAATCCCGCCTGCTATAATTTAGAATTTAAATGATCGCGTGGTATTTGCTAATGTAGAACAAGTGTGCATATAGTGATTTTGCTACTAGGGGTACTAGCTTTTTGTTTATTTTTTGGAGTATTTTTATTAAGGAAAATGCGGAAGACATTGAAAAGGATCAAATTATACAATTCCCGACATACCATCACTTACATTGTTATCCAAAAATGTTGTTATTTCTGGTTTTGTTGTCAAACAATTGAAGCGCATTGTTAAGTGTGCTAAATGTGTGTCCGTATTAGAAAAAATCTCACAAACATCTGTCAATAATGCTAGTTTTCTTTGAACAGAAAAAATCATGGTGCTTTAATACGTCCTTCACAAGATGTCACCAAGGTAGGTATGTAAAATAGTTGAAGTCCAAGTACGCCATATTCTTGTACAAAACAACAAGAAACTTCCTGCAGAGGCAGTATTTTTTGAACTATTTGTACGTTCAATTTTTAATACCCTATTAGTAGAAAATAAGTACTTTGTATGCTTAGATACACATATGCTTAATTCATCTATTTTACATGAAAATCACCTTTCTCTTTTAATTAAGCATGTTGTGCGATGTTATACGAAAATCCGTTGCTATAGCATTGCAAAGAAACAAACAGAAGTAGAACGTGGGGAACTTGTAAGAAAAAAACTCTCCAAATTAATACTTTTTTATAACCAATAAATATTTTAAAAGGAATGTATTGTTATTTTGAGTATTTTTTTTAATTTCCCTTAATAAATAAACATTTCAATATCCTCAGATGTAGATTTTAATTTGAAAGTTCATGTTCTGTTACATACTTTTCAGAGATTTTAGGGATTTTAAATTAGCGCCTTTATTTTATGTTATTGCGCATGTGCGCCAGTCCCGTGCGAATTTCGTATTTGATCACAATTTCTAATATGCTTATCCATTTATATTATACAGATCAGTGGGTTCTTGGCGTCGTCTATCCTCACTTTATGGTATCTCTACCGGTCCTAGCGCAGACGAAAATCTATCGGAATCGGTTGGCTATTACAGACTTAAATGCGAGTGACAGTTTAATTACAAACTGTCACTCGCATTTAAATGTCATATATACCTATAATATTCGAGTGTATAATAATATAACAGTTATGGGCAAGCGAAAATTGGCTTATTATAAAACATCAACAACATCAACAGTTCAGTAAGTACTCATTCTTTATACATTATGTTTCCTATCTATAGTATTTCTGTATCTATGACAGAATCTGTGAATAAAACCGAAGCGCTGTGACAGAACCGAATATCGTCAATCTCAACCTACTCACACCCCCTTGCGTCTACCCATCCCGCGAGTAATATAAGTTGCATAAGTTTCTATTTGTTGGTAAATGTCACTCTTAACTAAAAATGAAAATGTCAAAATCTATGTAAGTATATAACAATTCAGCCCGCGTATGCTTGTGCTCGCAAAACTCGTAAAGTAGTCGGTCGATTGACATGAAATTTTGACACATCGTTGCATTTGAATACGCGAGTGTTTTTATAGTAAATGAAGTCAATACAATCCACTGGCTGTACAATAAAAAATATTTTTTTTATGAAAAACACCTTTTTTCTTCCTCTCCTTTCATTCTACATAGCCACAGCAACGCAAGGCAGGGTATTGAATTGAATGATGTGTTTTCTCGGGTTTAGCTAGTTGGCAACTGACAAAGAATATACCAGAACGTTCGTTATCTGCAACGACACTAGTAAAGACTAAAAAATGCAAACATTTACATCACTGAAGAGCAAAAATACTAGAGACATTGACGGTTTAACAACAACTTTAATCAAACAGGTCATACACTTGTGGTCCTGTCGCGCATCTAATAAATTCCATGTTTGTTCATGGTACATTTCCAAACGAATTGAAAATAGCCGAGATTCTTCCATTTCATAAAATGGTCAACAGGACAGTCTTTACAACTATAAGCCAATTTCCATACTTCCAATGCTTTCAAAAATCTTTGAAAAAGCAATTACAACATGCTTAGTTAAATACCTCGAAGAAGAACATTTATTTAGTGAGGAGCAGTACCGTTTTAGGAAGTAACGATCTACAGTCATTCAATGACTGAACTTGTGGGCGCAGTTTCAGAAGACTTCGATGAAAAAGAAAGCATAAAACTGATTTGCTGTGATCTGTCGAAGGTATTCGATTGTGTTGATCACAACGTTCTTTTGGGAAAAACAGAGAACAACAGGTGTGCTGGAATGAACAACTGACAAAAGCGGAGATAGAGAATAAGGAAGTACCGCAGGTATCCATACTGGGGCCGGTGTTATTCTTGATGTAGATTCCTACTAATATCCACTGCCATAAAACTTTAATGTACGTAGATGATACATCCTTCCTTTTGCGAAACAAGGATACTAGTTTGATGCGGGCTACGTAATATGTTCTGGCGGATGCTGTGAAGTTATTTGGCGCGAATAAGCTAATTATCAATACTCAAAAGACCCAAACCATGTTAACCAAGTCACCAACTTGCAGTATCAGCTTTCAAAATCTATATACGCAATACGAAGAATAAGGAAAATAGCTGGAAAAGACGCCGCACGACTGACATACTTTCAAAGTCTCCATAGTAAAGCCACTTACGGACTTCTCCTATGGGAAGGATCAGCAACAGAGCAATCATGGGATTAAATTCAACAACTGGTTGCAGAAGTTTATTTATAACTTTAAATATACTTACCTTGCCGCTCTGCTACATTTTTTTAATTACTTCACATTCATTTTACCCAATAATAACCAACTCATAGTAAAAAACCACAATTATGACACACGTAACAAAAATAATGCGCACAGCCCACCGAGTAGGCTGTGCGCAGACGGGGTTCAATTACATGGCCATAAAATTTTATAATACGAGGGTGGGTCAGTATGTCCGTGACTTTTTGAATTTTCCGCCTCTTAACTGAAAGGGCAACACTGCTCCTGTCAACATACATCTGTCAGTTGACTTCTGTCAAAATTTGAACAATCTGCGTCATTTAATTTGTGTTTGACAGTCACTGATAGCAGACTACCATGTGATTTGAAGAGAATATGGAAAAATGTGAATTTCGTGTGTTCATTAAGCATCATTCTTTGCGGAAGAAAACATCACTCAAACCAAGGCTAAGCTTGATAAATACTATGGGAAATCTGCACCATCAATTTTAATGGTAAAAAAGTGGTTTACTGAATTTCGTTGTGGCCGTACAAGCACGGAAGATGCCGAACTTTCTGGACGCTCAGTTGAAGTCTCTGCACGAAACAATTAAAAAAATTCACGATATGGTGTGGGCCGATAGCAGATTGAAAATGCAAGAGATTGTGGAAGCCATAGGCATATCACATGGGTCAGTGGTTTCAATTTTGAATGATCGCTTGGGTATGAGAAAGCTTTCCGCAAGATGGGTGCCACGTTTGCTCACAATCGACCACAAACACAATCGTGTGACAACTTCGCAGGAGTGTTTGGCGTTGTTTAACCGCAATATGGACGAGTTTTTGCGCCGTTTCGTAACCGTGGACGAAATGTGGATCCACCACAACACACCAGAGACAAAACAGCAGTCAAAACAGTGGATTCCTCGAGGTGAATCGGCGCCAATGAAGGCCAAGGTGGGTTTGTCAGCCAATAAAGTCATGGCGACCGTTTTCTGAGATGCACGCGGTATAATCTACATTGACTACCTTCAAAAGGGTAAAACAATCAATGGCGAATATTATGCCAACTTATTGAGTCGATTAAATGAAGATTTGGAAAAAGTTCTTTTCCACCAGGACAATGCAAGGGTGGACACATGTGCAGTTTCCATGGCAAAAATCCATGAATTCGGCTACGAATTGCTCCCTCATCCGCCCTATTCTCCAGATTTAGCCTCGAGTGACTATTTCTTGTTTCCAAACCTGAAGGAATGGCTCGGCGGAAAGAGATTTCACTCCAACGATGAAATCATCTCACAAATAAATACCTATTTTGATGACCTCGACAAATCTTATTTTTTGGAACGGATAAAAAAATTGGAGAAACGTTGAACAAAGTGTATAGAGCTCAAAGGAGACTATATTGAAAAATAAAATATCTTTTTATCCAAAAACCTGTGTTTCATTCAAAAAGTCACGAACATATTGACCCGCCCTCTACATCCCATCCTGTTTGAAGACGCTGCCTGGCTGCCTCTGAAACCATTCAAAAAACGAACGAGTGAGATCCTTCTGTCCAGCAGTATCTACTCCATGGAGGAATACTTCGAGCGCGACTACTCCTGCTACTAATATTCTCTCTGCTTTTTGATTACTTGCTTTTGGGTTTATTTTTATGTATTTAATTTTATACTGACATGTATATATTTCAGAAGTAGCGCGTTTTTTTGTATATTCACGTTTTTTCTACCCCCTTCGGGGCGTTTTCTTCATTAGCTAGTTATTAATTTTATACTCGTATTTTATGTATACTTAAAATTTTAATCTGTACTGTTTCGTATTGTCTTTTTCATATACTTATTTACCGATTTTATTTATTTATAAGTAATTTTTTATTATTTATTTATGCATCTATACAATGGCAATTTCTGATACTGTATATGACAATCTGTCTCTAGACTATCTTGAAATAAATGATTGATTGATTGATTGATTGATAGTGTATTATGAAAGAAAAAGAATTAGCACTAAGATATTTTAAAAGTCAACTAACAAATTATAGCATAATTTTATGTTAAATTTTCTTATAGTCCTGTTCTTATCTGTTGTTTGTTGTAGATATAGTTGATGAAACAGAGAGAGTTAATAAGTATAGAAAACTTTTCTGTTCGTGTCCCAAAATTCATTACAATACAATGAAAGTAATCTTTGATCATTTGCACTTCATAATCAGCCAGAGCGATAAGAATCAAATGACTGTCAACGATATCTCTTCAATATGGGGCGTAACCATTATGAAGGAAGCAGGAAGTGTAAATATCATAAATATCAAATAATTCACATAAATCGATTTATCATATTAATAAAATAAAGTTATTCTAGAACGAGTCCTTGGTTGAAGAAGATTATATGCTGCACATTCTGATGGCGGATTTAATTAATTTACATAAGAGAATTTTTCCGGAAAATCCAATAGAGACTAAACAAAAGGAAGCTATGAAACAAATTTTGGATCTAAACAGTGTGAAGCATGCTGGTAACTTTTTAATTTGGATTTATGTTGAAAGTAAACGTGGAGAAACTTATAGCGTCGCAGTATGTATTTGATATTACTATTAAGTCATATTATTAGTATTTTAATCTAAATCTACGAGCCCTGAAGTCAAAGATTTTCTATTATCTTAATTAAACAAACACACTAAACACCTTTACCTAAGCTATTAACTACATATTACCGGTTCCCGATCATTGAACCGTTAAATTCGTCACACTTAATACTATAATCCTATACCTTAATACTAATATTCTATGAAAACTTACAGTACCTAAAAGGGTATCGTTGTTTACACCACAAACATATATAAACCTACAAGGAAAGAATAGAACAGGAGAGATAATAAACTGGTGAGGTAATAGGTATTATTTAGACAGGTTAGTTATGGCAATATTGACCAATCATAATTTATACATAAAATAAGTATTTTGAATAACTAACTAACATATATCCGGTATGTTTGATTATGTGTTCAGTGGCGTAACATACATATTCTAGGCATATTTTTTTAATGTTTTCATTAATACAGTTAGAATAATTTTTTTAATTTAATTATTATTGGACTAAGAACCTATTTTGAATGATTATCGAGAACATACGAAGCACCCTACACAAAATATTTATGTACGCCTATGCATTGCGGCGGCCATATTGAGTTACCACTTTGGACAAATATTATTATTAAGGAGACTCTCTCCTGTTCTATTCTTTCCTCGTAGATATAAACAAGATTGAATTGATTAATCTATTTCTATTTTTGTGAATGTACCGGGGTGTCCCAGGTAAAGTCCATTATTGGTATCTAATAATGTATATAGGGAATAATTTTGAATACAAAAGTTCTATAATTTAAAAATATTTTCATTTATGCAGAGTGTTCGACAACGACAAACCAACACAGACTTATGTTTTTTTAAACGGAATGCTATGCATTTTTTTACATATTATGATCGATTTTCAACTGTTTCTGAGATATGTTAATTTTTCGTTATAAAATGTACAACATTTGAAAAGTTGCTATGAAATAACGATTGATGATGAAATACCGTTGATGGGCTCCATTAGTAGAAATATCTTTTCAGTACGTGAAATTGATGTTTATTTCGGCATATCTACGTATGTTCTTTAGAATTGCATACCATTCGCTAAAGTTATCAATTCTAAAAAAAAAAAATGAAACACCCTGTATATTTATGTGTCATTGAAAAGTACTTAAATTTACTAATTAAAAATATACACTTTATAGTGCCTGTGGGCGATATTGCCAAAGTTATAAGATATTATATCTGAATAAACCCGATTATGATTTAAAAATATGAGTTGTCTTGACTTGCACTACGACTATAACTAAATTTAATCCAAAAATTTTTCTTTATCAAATAAGTAATTTTTATTAAAATTTTAAAACTCTTGGAAAGTTCACGTTTAGCAATAATATAAAAAATATCGCAGACGCTGTGTGTGAAAATTTGTTTAAAAGTAAAACTTAGCTTGATAGCTTCAGTTTAAACGGAAGTAAGTACATGAATTTATGTTAAGTGCAAAATAAAATATTTAAAATTGAAATTAATAGATATGGTCTATGTTTTGAGGGAAAGTAATTGCTAAAATATACAACTAAAAATATCCAAATATGGGACTGCCATCGATGAGTGTTTTTCAAAAACTGTTAACGATTTGAAGAAACGGACAGTATTCCGTATGAAAAACGAGCCGTGTTACTGCTGCCATAGAAAACGCAGATGCACAAAACGTTCTTTTGTTATGTGTTCAAGAAAATCCTCATACAAGCGTTCGTAAGCTTTCTAGAGTCCTTGATGTTAGCAAAAACTTTATTAAGACAACCTTAAAGAAGATTTTTAAATTTGTTATAAGATAACTTATAATTACTATGATGCTTGAAAATAGTAACTTGTACGTTCTTCATGATATTGCGAAAGTTATAGAAGGTTTCAATAACGTAGATTTAGATACTTGTATTGACGGTTTGCGTTTCAACTGAAGTTATAAATCTAGGTATGACTTCTTCAATTTTAAAGTATAAATTATTTTAAAATGGACTAAATTTTAAATAAATGAAAACAGACTCCAAGTTTAGTTTCTTATTAACTTAATTATTTTACATAATCGCACAAACAGCTGCTAGCAATAAAGTAATTACAAATTGATTTATGAATTTTCAGTATCGCCTATTCTATTGTGTTAATTCTAAAAAGACGTATCTGCAAATTCTTTCATAAATTTTTTCATATGCCTCTTTATGACTGTTATTGTTGTCTTAAAATCACATGGCAGATATGATCATTATAAAAGCAGTTTTAAAAGAAGGTTATCGACTGTGTTAAATTTAAAAGGCGTAGGTATGTCATTTTCAAAAAGTTGCACCGTTGTCGGAAATATCTGAGATTATGATTGATGGCATAACCAAAAACATAAAAACGTTATTATCTCGGTTCCTATTTAGTGGCCGATACGCCCCTTTTAATGAAAACGGCAATATTAGCTGCTACTTTTGCAGAAGTATGTCAACCAAAAAATAGATGAAGGCCCAGTTTTTATTTTGCGCCGCGCAGTTGTCGAGCCAAAATATAAAATTTTCCGCATCTCTGTTTTGCAAAAAAAAAGCATTATATGTGCTTATCAATTCCTCTTTTCCTCTACATCTGATTGCTTCATGCCATAATGCTGCGAAAGGGATTGATGTTTTCTTTATTGTATTTCCTCCTACTGGCACGAAGGTTTCATTGTAGGCTATAATTCTTGGGGTAAACTGCACTTTTTTGAAATTTTCCATACGAGGCAACATAATAATTTTTTCTAGATCTGCAGACACACAGACAGTTTTTGGATCGAATTTTGTTTCTGCATGTTTTCTGTACAAAGATCTTGCAATGTCTTTATGCATGAATACCTTACTCGTGGGGCGTGTTCACGCCTGTAGTGAGATATGTTTGGATGGAAGCTATTTACATGTGTCATTATTGCTTGCCTATCAATCTTTTTAGGGTTTGGTGCTTTTCCTCTTCCATCAGATTCCGGAATAATTGCACCAGGCGCTGATTTATGTAAAACATTGAAGACTACTTTGTCATTTTTCTTGTGATAGCCCAGTGTCGTTAAGTAAAATGTTTTACACACATCAGTTAACTTTCCATTATTTCCTTTTAATCGGAATATAAAAGTAGCATTTCTTTGAGAATCAGTTGCCGTGGTTCTTCTTTTCACAGACATGCGAGAACAGGAATTCAAAATGAAACTTCTTTGTTGCATCCATGAAAGAGACCAGTATTTTTCATGAATTGCCCGTCGTTGTTCTTCAGATATTAAGCTCTTGCATGTTGTAGAACATGTATCTTTACATTGTTCTCTAATGAAATGTTTTGTTCTGGCTTTGATCATAGCTTTTTCTTTCCGATTAGTGTTGCTTTTCTTCTTTTTAATATTTCGTTTATTCCTATTCGTATCAAGTTCCTCTGCAGATGGACAGTCGATCACTTCATTATCACTCAGTGTGTTGATATCTGTTGTAGTAGTGGAGTTTTGCTGATTTTCAAAATGGCCGTTGTTGTTCTTCTCCAACTGACTGTCAGCTTCTAATTACTCGCCTTCTGTCGTTTCTATCTCTTTCTCCTTTTCGAATATTTCGTCACTTACAATGTTTTCAGGAAACTCCTTCTGTTCTGCAATTTTCTTTTCCTTTGTGCTAAAGGAAAAGAATAAATTTAAGTAAACCGTCGAATTGACAAATTAAGAGTAACTAACAAGATTGCGCTGGTGTCGATGTATGGCGTGTTTCAAAAACGCACAGCTGCATTGTCAAAAAGCAGAATCTACGACGGTTTTGACGTATAAAAGCAGTAACTACTGTCTAGTTTATGGTTACTGCTTATTTCCATTGAATTTCTCCTTCTGGTTAATAATCAAATAGAATGTAAAAAAGGAGTAACTAAACCTGGTTAGATAATTGCTGCTTTTTTTCATTGTAAAATATACTTACTGCCATACTAATATGCAAATAAGATTTTTTACACAATTAAATGCATATTACAAACGGAGTATCTATTGACTTGATATCACATACTGCCTTTATACTGAGTATTGTGCACCTGCTGCTTTTATTTATTGTATTATTAGGAAATTTGATATTGGCAGTAAGTGTTTTATGCATTTTTTACCTATTTCTGGTTACATTTACTGCTTTTTTATGTTGAAAGTAGATGCAAAATTACCTTATCAACCCAAAAAGATCAAAAAGTAAATTTTCAATTTTTTGTTGGTTACTGCCTTTTTCCAGAGTTGGGCAGTATATACAAATCAATTAATATGTATTTTATAATTTACAGCTTAATCCTCATAAAACTGCATATGAAGTCTGTTCGGAATTATCCTCAAGAATTAATTTACCAGCTCACTTGCTTGTATTAGAAGAGCATGTTTTAAATGACAGCGCTATTCGGCCTTTACATTATTCAGAAAAGGTAAGTTCAAATATACATATATAAGATGATGAAACATGGAATAAAATTGTTGATATATAATATTTTCACGAAAATTGCTGTAATCTTATTAAAATCCGCAGTGCTCGATGTAGGCACGGTTATCGTTGATACTCTCTTGGTTTCTGGGTTAAAACCGCGTCGTCGCGTCGTCTCTGTGATATCCAGGGTGAGTTTTTTTTATCTTGAGACAACGGAATATTTCTAAACCACTGCATCAAATCAAAAAAAGATCTTAATAAGATTTGTTATAATTGAGGGGGCTCACTGAATGGTGCTGAACTCGATCCCCCACCTCAGCCCCCTCCAGAGTGAGAGGGGGGAAACTTTGAAATCTTAAATGGGAACCCCCATTTTGTATTGCAGATTCGGATTCTACGCCATCAAGTATGTAGTTTTTGTTTGAAACTTTGTTTTCGATTGGTAACAGATTGCGCTGTAATCCCAAAAAACATGGTTGTAAACGTCTAGAAAAAATACTCAAAAAAGAGAAAATATGATTTTGTGTTGTTTTTTTTTTATTTTACCATTAAATAACATTTCAAAACGCCATTCAACATCGAAGAACTTTACTTTATCATACCCATTTCAGAAAATGTGTTCGAAAATGTGCCCTTCCACTTCGATACATTTATTTATTCGCAATTGGAATGATTGCACACAACTGACACGTGTTTCCGGCGTAATCCTTAAACAAGCGTTGGTGATTCGCTCAATCATGCTTTCCTTCGTGGTTGGCACTTCTGTATAAACTTCAGACTTTAAGTGGCCCCACAAAAAGAAGTCAGATGAAGTAAGATCTGGCGATTGTGCAGGCCAAGACACTGGACCACCTCGTCCGATCCATCGACTATTGTAGGCTCGATCTAATACTTCTCGTGCTATTCTTGAACAATGTGCTGGACAACCGTCATTTTGGAACCACATTGTTTGTCGTACGTCCAAAGGAAGGTCTTCAACTAACACTTGAAGTTCGTTCTGCAAGATGTTTTGATATTTTTCACCATTTAAGTTTCCATCGATAAAATATGGACCAATAAGCTTATTGCCAATTATTCCATACCAAACATTTACGTTCCTAGGATGTTGATGTTCAACTTGGCGCAACCAATGGGGATTTTCGATACTCCAGTAATGCATGTTGTGCAGATTTACCGTACCGTGATTTGTGAATTTCGCCTCGTCAGAAAATAATACTCGAGCAAAAAAATTGGGATTATCTTGTATCCGTTGAAGCGCCCATTGACAAAATCGCACTCTATTTTGAAAATCATCGCCATGAAATTCTTGATGCAAGGAAACTCTAAATGGATGAGATTGCCTACGCTTGAATATTTGGCAGATAGTGAACTGAGAAGCGCGAGCTATTTCTCGAGTACTAATGTGCGGATTATTAGCTAGCTACTGCAGCTAATACTGCGATTTCATTATTTTCTCCAGCAATTGTTTTTCGCAGATTACGTTTTCTTGGCTGCACAGTTTTTTCGCTAGAGAACTGTTGAACGACTCGGTAAAAAGAAGCGCGCGATCGCACATTGTCGGGAAAACGTTGTGAATAAAGATTAACAGCGTCATTGATATTCCTACCACTTTCTCCATAGATGTAAATCATTTCAATTCTCTCTTGTAATGTTATAGCCTCCATTACTGTTCAAATATTCAACACTAACTAATTTGTATTGGATTAATAATTAATAATCTAAATGGGGATCGGACAATGTGTAAGTATTTACGGCTTGCCAAATATTGAATAAAGTACAGTTTTGTATTGTTGAATAGCATTCTAATTGCGAATAAATAATTGTATCGAAGTGGGGGGGACACAGTTTCGAACACATGGTTTTTGAAATGTCAGATTACGTTTAAATAAAAAAACACAAAATCATGTTTGCTTGTTTCTCTTTTTTGTGTATTTTCTCTAGACGTTCACAATCATGTTTTTTGCGATTACAGCGCAATCCGTAACGAATAGAAAAAAATGTTTCAAACAAAACATACATACTTGATGGCGGAGAATCCGAATCCGCAATAAAAAATGGGGTTCCCATTTAAGATTTCAAAGTTGCCCCCCCTCCCACTCTGGGGAGGGGGGTGAGGTGGGGGATCGAGTTTGGCACCACTCAGTAAGCCCCCTACATTATAACAAATCATATTATGATCTTTTTTTGATTTTATGCAGTGTTTTAGAGATATTCACCCTGTATATGTGATAAACAATTTATGAGAAAAATACATTTCGAAATAACTTACTTACCGACAAATTTAGAATATTATTTGAAAATTGCTACACATCCTTAGAGTGTGTCCAAAGAAGAAAGTTAAATGTAGCAGAGGCCAATATGGTCATTGGTATGAGCTGTATTGACGGATGGCGATAATTATTTATCGCCATCCGTTATTTGTTGGCGTCTCTTGCGTTTTTAAAGGAAAGTTGATTTTTTTACAAGTAGAGCAAGTGCTGGTAAGAAGATTTTCAAATCCCAGGTTATAAAATATTTTTCTAAATTTTGCAAGTGAACATATTTTTGTGGTGTATGTCACAAAACTGGTTTCACAATAGATTGATATTTAACTCAAGTGGAAAATATGATCTAAATGTTTTTGCTCTACAGTAGTGACTTTCGCGACAATTATATGATTTTATGTGAGCCTTAATTAACATTAATTAAACCTGAAATTTTCTTGTCTTGTACTTCTCCTCGTCGTTCTTGGAGCATCTCACCAGTATGTACGAGTATAAAGAGTATGGAGCCAAATTAGCTAGAGACAGTTCGTAAAACCATTTACTTGTGCCAGGTGTTTTTTTTAAATTTGGACCGCCCCCTCCCCCTAGGTGAACAAAAAATAAAACTATTATTGGAAAGTTATTCTATACTGTGGACTTGGCATTAGCAATTCGAAAAAGTCTTGAGTCATCTGGTCGGAGAAGAGCTTCTAGAATAGTGCAAGAAGTAAGGGAATATCATCGGGGAGAGTTATTAAAATAAAAAAGGCATTTACCACTCCAACCACGAAGCTCATCAAGTATGCCCCAGATGAAGCTCTTGCCCTTTACGTTGAAGAAGCAGAAAAATAAGAAGAAGAGGGAGGAAGATAGCGACTAATACGGTTTGCGTTCGGTTGGAAAAATATTTCTTTTACTTTTACTTTCTTATACGTAGTATAAGGAAGTATTGTGATGATGAAAATTTTCGACCTCGAGATTTTTCCAGATGTCCACGTTTTGAGGTCCCCTGATACCGAAAAAGTGGTTTTAAAAAAATGTCTGTGTGTGTGTGTGTCTCTCTCTCTGTGTGTGTGTGTGTGACCACGATAGCGGTCAAACCGCTACAGGTATCAATTCCAAATTTTATATTTACAAATAAAATCTCCCTCTTGAGATCTGATTAGATTTTCAGTCAAATCGGCAGACCGGAAGTAGCAGTTTACTTCAGTGAAAAAATCGAATTTTACAAATATTTCGTCAACTACTAAGTTTAAACAAATTTATAAAGAATTCATATGTACTGTGGTAGTTCACTAACTTAGATGAGTAAGGATATGATGGAAGTACTAATGTTAATAAAATATACTGTATATGTTCTTGTAGTGAGTATTAAAAAAATAAAAGATGGTAATATTTTATGGACCAAACTATAATTAAATAAATAGATGTGAGAATATTTAAATTATACTTAAAATAATTGTGAGAATATTAATTGGGTATTTCCCTATAGTTTTTGTGAACCGTGTAAAGTTGGTTACATATCGGGTTATGTTGAAGTTCGCCTTGCATCGAGTGGTTGGTTGCCTATCAGGTTTCTTTGTTGTAGTAATATTTCCCATTTCTGAAAGTAGAATTGTAAATGTTACTTGTTGTATTTTTATATGTAATATTATTTGTTAAAGCTTGTTTAATTAACACTTTTGAAAAAATAGAGAATATTAGTATGGATTTTGAATCATAAAGGTTGGAAAATGATGTATAGTTACGCGCTAAAATTCAAATGTAAGAAGTGTCAGATTTTGACATTTAAAATAATATAGTTAAAGTATTGAGTATTTGGTTTGCCGAAGGGTATAAAAGGTTGTGAAAATTAAAGTAAAGAATTAAATTGATAAATTTTTGGAATTACAAAAAGGTATTATAAATATTCAATTACAAATAAAACATATTTTGGATTATTATAATGTGTGGAACAATATGATTGGATATGATAGAAACTAAGGAATTATTGCCAGGGATATGGGGAATAAATAAAAGAATTCAAAAAGAATTTAAGAAAAGCGGTAGATGTGTTTTCGGAAAACGAAATTTTCCTTCCGAAAAACACATAATTAAGAGATTCATCATTATACAAAAGTGTAAAAGAAGTGGTTAGGAGATAGTAGAAAAGAAAGCAGATATTTATTAGGTGATTGCAACATTTTCCAGAATAGTACCATTTTTTTTTATCATGCAAATATAATTAAAAATAAATTAGAAGAAAGAATTTCGGTAACGAATAAAGAAATAATTGAAGAATATTCATACTTGAGAAGAAAGCGAAGAAATATATAATTACAATTTAAAAATAAACTTACTGCATTGGTAAATATTATTCCATATTTGGCGAGAGATTTATTGCATTGGAGAGTTGGTGAAATTCCAGAAGTTATACAAATAGTTTAGTCCAGGACTTGAAAGATACGAGATATTCAACATAGCAGCTAACACAGGTATTCCAGTCCAGTAGAGGAAAGGCAGGTTTCAAAGGTCTTCACGAAAGCGTTCGACGGTTCGAGATTCTAGTTGATTGCAGAGGTTGAAGGTATTACAGGATAGCAGTCATTACAGTCCACATTCCGAGCATTCCAGACAATTAGGAAAAGGAAAGGATCTCCCTCATTGATTCCAGGAAATGTCTTCGACAAGCTAAAAAGAAAATCGTTTGGTGTATAAATAAGAATACCAGTTCAGTAGTAATAACAGGTCGTATAATTCTTTGAAATAATTTGAATTTATCAGTTTCGAATTGAAAAGTATATCAAAATTTAGAGATCTATTATTTATACGTACATTATAACTGTGTTGATAATCAAGAAAAGATATTTTGTAAGTTCTGTGCACAACATTAATTTGTATCATCATTTGTATAATTTTTAGAAGTCAAAAAAAACTGATCGGCAAACTAAAACTGATTAATTTGTGTGGGTATTTGATTTACATACAAAAACTATACAGTATTTTTAAAATAATATAATTAATATACTTACTTGTATATTTTTCGATCCACGAAAGGTGTATTTTCATGCACATATAAATTTTCAAAAGAATGTTTACGTAAACAAGCTTGGTACTTCCATGAATGTTTTATTTGGTTGTGTGTGTTGAGAACTACCATATAATTTATAATTTGCCTGATTTATTAAACAAATTAGTTTGATACATTTGTTTTTATTTGGTATATAAAGAAGGTTTTTGAATTAAATTGATGAAACAGATATGACGCTTAGAACCGTAACCTATAAATAAAAAAAACAACTGTCAGTGATTATATTATTATTTGAATAGTATGTTAATATATACCTTGAGATTGAGTTCACAGTAAGTATTGTTATTTGAAGATAAAGTTGAAATACACATCATAATTCACTAAAGAATAACTGTTTTGTAAACTTTGATTTATAAAGTTAAGAAATATAAAACGTAAATATCCTATGATATAGGCAGATATTGAAAAAGTTACATATAGGCAACTGTTTGGGCTTTGATGATTCAAGGGAAGTTAGCAACATATAAAATAATTAGTTTAAATATTTTATATAAGAACTGAGTTAGTGAGGGCATAAATAAAAAATTACCTGAGAGAATTTGAAAATAGATTTAAAAAGTACATAAAGATTTCAATTTTATATATAGACGAGAATAAGTACAGGTTTCAAACACATAGTAAGAATAAATATTATTAAATTTATCTGAGTGTAATCGTACCTTTATTAATTAAAGGTATTGTTACATTTTATGGCGTGCCCAACGTGGAGCGATTAAAATAAGACTCGCAACAACATATTTCAAATATTTTATTAATTATAATAATAACGGTAACATTAGTATCCATTTTACAAAGGTAATAAAATCAGTTTAAAGTATATCAAGGTATAAGAAATTGTGTACTATAATAATTTAGAATGAATACAAGATCCAAGAGTAATTCTGGATTGTATAGAACGGAATCTTCTAGTGATAGTGAAGAGGAGGTAGGACAGAATGTGAATTTACTAGAGGGAGGAGAAGATATGTCACAGGTGCAGGTAGAAGGTCAATTGACTGGAGAGTTACAGGATAGAGGTGATAAGGTGGAAATTCAAGGAGAGACTTCGAAAATAGAAATGTCGACACCAGTAGTAGATTTTGGATCAATTTTACAAATGTTAAAACAGATGAATGAAGATAATAAAAACATGAACGAAGAAAGAAAGAAGAATTTAATGGAATTTAAGGAAGAATTAGGTGGAAAGATAGACAAGATGTATAAAGATACTAGAGAAGATTATAAAAGGGATATTGAAGAATTTAAAGAATCTTTGGTGAGTAATCCAGAAGAAATGATACTAGTAACACAAGTTTGCGTGAAAGACAAACAAGATACAGCAGAGGTTAAGGGAATAGTGGAAATGGAAAAAGAAGAAGTAATAGGAAATTTTGAGAAGGGTGTTCTAAACTGCATTGATGTTGAACAAAACACAGCTGAAAGTAAGAAAACGATTAAAATTTTTCCAATAACAAAGAAAACAAAATACTTAGATTCCGGTAGAAGAATTTTAAGATCGTATTTAGATACACTTTTAGTAGGAGAAAAAGATGACAAAAAGCTATACTTATTCACCTCAAGGCAGATAACAGGGATAGTTATCAAAGACGAAAAGTATACCGGAAGAAGTTTTAAAGTTGGACATAATATAATTCCATCTTATGTGAAAAATGTTTTGGGAAATGAAAAGATTAGAATGTTTAAGAAGTATAAAGAATTTATAAATGGAAATGATTATGTTATGAGTATAGGAGATTCTTCAGAAAGATATGTACGAAGAAATGTTCATCAGGTTATAATGATTATGGAGATTAAGTACAAAGAATTATTGGAATGGGTTATTGAAGATCAGAAAGGTACAGATACAGTTACATCGAGAAATGCAGATGTTATGAGTGTATATGAACAGGTAGGAAAATTTGTGAACAAGGTGCTTTATAAAACTGAAGAAAATGAATTTTGGTATGAAGAAGATGTGAATAAAGAAGAAACATATGGAATATTGAAAAATAGGGTGCGATTAAAAATAGATTATTAAAAAATTTAAGGGCATGGCGGTACTGAAGGGCCAGTTACCGTTGGTAAATAGCGCTACCACCCACCAGAGCTACACTGTATATAATAAAGCCCAAAATTTAGGGGCATGGCGGTTGAATTTCATAGGGCGACAACCGTTGGTAAATAGCGCTACCACCCACCAGAGCTACATCAAAATTAATAGAACCAAAATTTAGGGGCATGGTTAATGTATTTTGTTTCTATAAAAGTATGTCATAAAAAAAAAACGGGATATAAGTATGTGCATTTAATTTTTTTTTTATAATTGAGTTAATCATGTAAGAAATTTTAGCTAAAATGATCTAAAAAAGGTTTATGTATTTTATTTCCTTGCTCTAAATTAATTGAATCAGGATAGAATTATTTAGACGAAGAAGAGTTGTAAAGATTAGTTAGTATGAAGAAATTAGTAATATTTAATTTATTTTCCTCTTTCCTTACATTATAAAATTTGTAAATATAAGTGTTAGAGGAGCATATAAGTAACTTTACAGTAAGTAAAGAAACATACGAGTATAAAAATGTGAAGAAATGTATAAAGTAGATATATGAAAGATGAGTAAGAAGGAACCTTATTAAAAAAAAAAAAATTTTTTAAAGGATATTTATCGGAGTAATAAAAGCATTTAATGGTCAAGAAATATTAAAGTCATTAAGAGTTATAAATAAAAAAAAATGTGATATACAAATAGAAGAAGCCTATAAAATAAAATATGTATAGAAAAGATAATAATGAATGCTTGCTATGTATAATAAATAATAAAAGGGAAACATAAAAATATATGGAATAATTTATAGAGATTATGTATGAAAGGGTAAATAAAACCCAAAATGATAATAAATATATAGAATAATAATGTATAAAAGAAATATGTAGGTCACGTACGCCTTAAAAAACGAAAATATAATTTGTGTACTTTCCAAAAGTGAAAGTTTGAAAAGGTAGACGAAAATGTCTATTATAGGTATAGGGTTTTTGTTCAGCTAGGAACAGTTATATAAAATAAAATAATAAAGAATAAGTGAGCATATGTAAAGCATATTTTGTAGAGGCTATTAAATATCTGAAGAAGTAACAGATACAACTTAAAAGTAATCACCAGTAAATGTTAAAAGTAGTTTCGATTATAATATTGATAAGAATTTTTAGAGGGTTTAAAATCATGAATAGGATAATACAAAGAAGGTATAAGATTGGATAAGAAAAGGAATAAAGTTACTTATATAGAAAGCATAGAAATGTTAAAAGATACATTTTATGACATTATTGATGAAGACAAATGGATAAAGATGTAAATTTTGAATATGTTGGTATAAATTAGTATATTTATGAGAATAAGATTAGTTAAAATGGTTTGTTGTAAATAATTGAGAGTTAAAAATGAAAATAGATACAGTGAGGTAAATAATTATCTTATATACCAAATATTAAGAAATGTACATGGATTTATATGAGAATGTATAGTTATGCTACAGAAGTAGTACAAATTGAAGTACATCATTTTAGTATAGATTGTTGAATAAATATAAATTTATATATTCTATAGAAATTTAGATTTATTAAAAAAGGGGCATATGTGGTAGTTCACTAACTTAGATGAGTAAGGATATGATGGAAGTACTAATGTTAATAAAATATACTGTATATGTTCTTGTAGTGAGTATTAAAAAAATAAAAGATGGTAATATTTTATGGACCAAACTATAATTAAATAAATAGATGTGAGAATATTTAAATTATACTTAAAATAATTGTGAGAATATTAATTGGGTATTTCCCTATAGTTTTTGTGAACCGTGTAAAGTTGGTTACATATCGGGTTATGTTGAAGTTCGCCTTGCATCGAGTGGTTGGTTGCCTATCAGGTTTCTTTGTTGTAGTAATATTTCCCATTTCTGAAAGTAGAATTGTAAATGTTACTTGTTGTATTTTTATATGTAATATTATTTGTTAAAGCTTGTTTAATTAACACTTTTGAAAAAATAGAGAATATTAGTATGGATTTTGAATCATAAAGGTTGGAAAATGATGTATAGTTACGCGCTAAAATTCAAATGTAAGAAGTGTCAGATTTTGACATTTAAAATAATATAGTTAAAGTATTGAGTATTTGGTTTGCCGAAGGGTATAAAAGGTTGTGAAAATTAAAGTAAAGAATTAAATTGATAAATTTTTGGAATTACAAAAAGGTATTATAAATATTCAATTACAAATAAAACATATTTTGGATTATTATAATGTGTGGAACAATATGATTGGATATGATAGAAACTAAGGAATTATTGCCAGGGATATGGGGAATAAATAAAAGAATTCAAAAAGAATTTAAGAAAAGCGGTAGATGTGTTTTCGGAAAACGAAATTTTCCTTCCGAAAAACACATAATTAAGAGATTCATCATTATACAAAAGTGTAAAAGAAGTGGTTAGGAGATAGTAGAAAAGAAAGCAGATATTTATTAGGTGATTGCAACATTTTCCAGAATAGTACCATTTTTTTTTATCATGCAAATATAATTAAAAATAAATTAGAAGAAAGAATTTCGGTAACGAATAAAGAAATAATTGAAGAATATTCATACTTGAGAAGAAAGCGAAGAAATATATAATTACAATTTAAAAATAAACTTACTGCATTGGTAAATATTATTCCATATTTGGCGAGAGATTTATTGCATTGGAGAGTTGGTGAAATTCCAGAAGTTATACAAATAGTTTAGTCCAGGACTTGAAAGATACGAGATATTCAACATAGCAGCTAACACAGGTATTCCAGTCCAGTAGAGGAAAGGCAGGTTTCAAAGGTCTTCACGAAAGCGTTCGACGGTTCGAGATTCTAGTTGATTGCAGAGGTTGAAGGTATTACAGGATAGCAGTCATTACAGTCCACATTCCGAGCATTCCAGACAATTAGGAAAAGGAAAGGATCTCCCTCATTGATTCCAGGAAATGTCTTCGACAAGCTAAAAAGAAAATCGTTTGGTGTATAAATAAGAATACCAGTTCAGTAGTAATAACAGGTCGTATAATTCTTTGAAATAATTTGAATTTATCAGTTTCGAATTGAAAAGTATATCAAAATTTAGAGATCTATTATTTATACGTACATTATAACTGTGTTGATAATCAAGAAAAGATATTTTGTAAGTTCTGTGCACAACATTAATTTGTATCATCATTTGTATAATTTTTAGAAGTCAAAAAAAACTGATCGGCAAACTAAAACTGATTAATTTGTGTGGGTATTTGATTTACATACAAAAACTATACAGTATTTTTAAAATAATATAATTAATATACTTACTTGTATATTTTTCGATCCACGAAAGGTGTATTTTCATGCACATATAAATTTTCAAAAGAATGTTTACGTAAACAAGCTTGGTACTTCCATGAATGTTTTATTTGGTTGTGTGTGTTGAGAACTACCATATAATTTATAATTTGCCTGATTTATTAAACAAATTAGTTTGATACATTTGTTTTTATTTGGTATATAAAGAAGGTTTTTGAATTAAATTGATGAAACAGATATGACGCTTAGAACCGTAACCTATAAATAAAAAAAACAACTGTCAGTGATTATATTATTATTTGAATAGTATGTTAATATATACCTTGAGATTGAGTTCACAGTAAGTATTGTTATTTGAAGATAAAGTTGAAATACACATCATAATTCACTAAAGAATAACTGTTTTGTAAACTTTGATTTATAAAGTTAAGAAATATAAAACGTAAATATCCTATGATATAGGCAGATATTGAAAAAGTTACATATAGGCAACTGTTTGGGCTTTGATGATTCAAGGGAAGTTAGCAACATATAAAATAATTAGTTTAAATATTTTATATAAGAACTGAGTTAGTGAGGGCATAAATAAAAAATTACCTGAGAGAATTTGAAAATAGATTTAAAAAGTACATAAAGATTTCAATTTTATATATAGACGAGAATAAGTACAGGTTTCAAACACATAGTAAGAATAAATATTATTAAATTTATCTGAGTGTAATCGTACCTTTATTAATTAAAGGTATTGTTACAGTACTTAAAATTAAGTTTGAGACAAATTGTCTTAAAAAAGTTTTTCGAAACTCCAACCGGAAGTAGGTCTTTTACTCTTATCGAAAATCAGTTTTTTGCGAATATCTCGCAAGTCATGCTTTCTAGGCAGGTACATTACGAGTATAAAAGTATTTAGAATGTACTTTTAAATATCTTTTGTATAAAAAAAATTTCAAAATTCAGACCGGAAGTACCACTTTTACTCTTATCGAATAGCGATTTTTTGCAAATATGTCGTAAATTATGCATTCTATATATATTTATGAAGAGTACAAAAGTATTTAGAGTTAGATTTGGAATATTTTTTGTATAAATGAAATTTCAAAATTCGGACCGGAAGTAACACTTTCATACGTATAAGAAAGTCGTGTGGTGGCCACACCTCATTTTTTTATACGTAGTATAAGCAAGTATTGTGATGATCAAAATTTTTGACCTCGAGCTTTTTGCAGATGTCCACGTTTTGAAGTCTCCTGATACCGAAAAAGTGGTTTTTACAAAATGTCTGTGTGCCTGGCTGTGTGTGTGTCTCTCTCTCTCTCTCTGTGTGTGTGTGTGTGTGTGACCACGATAGCGGTCAAACCGCTGTAAATATCAATTCCAAATTTTGTATTTACGTGTATAATCTCCCTCTTGAGATCTGATTAGTTTTTCAGTAAAATCGGTAGACCGGAAGTAGCAGTTTACTTCAGCGCAAAAATCGAATTTTGCCAATATTTCGTCAACTACTAAGTTTATACAAATTTATAAAGAATTCATATATACTTAAAAGTAAAATTGAGAATAATGTTATTTAAAAAGTTTTTCGAAATTCCTACCGGAAGTAGGTCTTTTACTCTTATCGAAAATCAGTTTTTTTTGCGAATATTTTGCAAGTCATGCTTTTTAGACAAGTACGTTACGGGTATAAAAGTATTCAGAACATAATTTTCAATATCGTTTGTATAAAGAAAATTTTGAAATTCAGACCGAAAGTACCACTTTTACTCTTATCGAATAGCGATTTTTTGCAAATATGTCGTAAGTTGTGCATTCTATATATATTTATCCAGAGTACAAAAGTATTTAGAACTGGTTTGCAATGTTTTTTGTATATATGAAATTTCAAAATTCGGACCGGAAGTAGCACTTTTACTCTTAGCGAGTAGCACTTTTTTGATAGTATTTTGCAAAGTATGCATTCTATAGAGATTTATTAAGAGAATAAAATTACTTAGAATAGGATTTTGAATAATTTTTGTATAAAAAAATTCTTAAAATTGTATAGTTTGAAACGCTCATACGTATAAGAAAGTCGTGTGGTGGCCACACCTCATTTTTTTCTTTACAATACGATTAAAAATGAGTATGCTCTTTCTGTTAAAAATATTAGCAAACATGGTTTAAATTGATCCTCATATATGGTTTGAATGTAGATCTTCTGAATGTCATGAAACTGTTTGAAAAACTAAGATGGACTTAACTAAATAAATAAAAAATAACTAAAACATGTAAAAAATATATATAGGTGTCTTATAATAGAAAAGACGAGTCCGTAGCGCCGTTATGTACATACAAGTCGATTTTAATAATTTAAAAGGCAAATTAAATGGTCAGATCTGGCTATAAAATGAGTTGATAAAATTAATCATAACACTTAAGCGCTTTAATGTCTTAGGGCCAGTCGAAGATGAAGAAAAAATTTGTCGATAATGCTTCATAATTTATTATATTTCATTTATTTTTTTGTTTTATATTCTACTTTCACTCATTTTATTTGGTGTATCACTCATTGTAATCGTCCAAAAATATAGGCGTATTGACATGTCCTCTTTTAAAAGATATTCGGTATATATTATACCGGGTGTCCCAGGTAAAATCTATTATTGCTACCTAATAATGTAGATATGGAATAATTTGTAATACAAAAATTGTAGATAATCATAAGCCCTACAATTTAAAAATATTTTCATTTATACAAAGGGTCGATTTATATGTCATTGAAAAGTACTTAAAATTTACTAATTAAAAATATCCACTTTCTTCCACCTGTGGGTAATATTGCAAAAGTTATAGGATATTATATCTGAATAAACTCGATTACGACTCAAAAATATGAATTGCCATGACTTGCACTACGACTATAACTAAAATTAATCGAAAAGAGTTACTTCTATTTTCCTTTTACAAATAAGTAATATTTATTAAAACTCATGGAAAGTTTGAAAGTTAAAAAGTATGTCAGACGCTGTGTGTCAAAAATTGTTTAAAGGTTTAACTTAGATATATAGCTACAGTTTAAAAAGAAGTAAGTACATGAATTTACACAAATATACATATGTACATTTATACGTCAACGTATATGCATATATCCAATGCAATGGGATACACACCATACACCTTTCATTACTAGCAATCGACGTACAGATACGTGTTTCGGCCTTACAAGCCTCTTCAGTGCACGTAATGGACTGCTACCAATGAACACATATTTGGATCGCTATATATGACGGTTAGCATCGATAAATGTACCGTGAGAATATCACAGCGACATCTGCCAACCAAGCGCGACACTGTATGTATATATGTATATTTGTGTACTATATTTTGGGTGTGTTTATGTCCAGTATTTTATATTACTTTGCAACATGAATTTACGTTAAGTGTAAAATGAAATATTTAAAATTGGAATTAATAGATATGGTCTATGTTTTGGGGGACAGTAATTGTTTGCTGGCATAAAGATATACAACCAAAAATATTCAAACATGGAACTGCCATCGATGAGTGGTTTTCAAAAATTGTTAACGATTTGAAACTTTATTATTAAGAGAACCTTAAAAAAGATTTTTTAATTTGTTATATGATAGCTTATAATTACTGTGATGCTTGAAAGTAGTAACTTTATGTTCTTCAAGGTATTGCGAAAGTTATAGAAGTTTTCAATAACGTACACTTAAATACTTGTATTGACGGTTTGATTTTCAAGTGAAGTTATAAATCTAAGTATGGCTTCTTTAATTTTAAAGTAATTAAAAATTTAGTCTAAGTATAACGATAAACAATTTTATGACACAGAGCGACTGCGATATTTTAACTATTGTTAATTCATTAACTTAAAGTTTTAATAAAATTTACTTATTTGTAAAAGGAAAATAGAAGTAACTCTTTTCGATTAATTTAAGTTTTAGTCGTAGTGCAAGTGATGGCAACTTTTGCAATATCGTCCACAGGTGGAAGAAAGTAGATATTTTTAATTAGTAAATTTTAAGTACTTTTCAATGACATATAAATATTTAATTTCTTTATAGAATTTTTGACTTTAGCGAATGGCATGTAATTCTAAAGAACATGCGTAGATACGTCGAAATAAACATTAATTTCACGTACTGAAAAGATATCTCTACTAATTCAACCCATAACAGATATTTTATCATCCATAACAACTTTTCAAATGTAATAAAATTTTTAACGAAAAATCGCCATATCTCAGAAGCAAGTTGAAAATCGACAAATACAAGTTGATGTCAGTTTAATCAGCTCTTCAAGGGCTATCATAAAATGTAAAAGAATACATAGCATTCCATTTAAAAAAAACATAGGTTTGTGTTGGTTCGTCGTTGTCGAACACTCTGTATAAATAAAAATATTTTTAAATTGTAGAGCTTATGATTACCTACAATTTTTGTATTAAGAATTATTCTCTATCTACATTATTAGATTCTAATAATGGACTTTACCGTTCCGCTGGGTCACCCAGTATATATTGAATATATTTATAATTTGAATATGAATAACAAATTGCATGTGGACTATACGGGGAGTTTCTCATATGCCGTATTTATTTCTACCTATAATTTAATAAATGACCTCTGTGCGTTGGCAGAAAAAATACTAAAAACATGGTTTTGATCTAGAAACTGAGAAGGGAGAGGCTTCAATAGTTTACAAGCAAGATTACACTAATTGCACACTAATTGCTTTTTATTAATTTCATATTCTGGTATGTTTAGGTGTTAAATATTGTTCTAAAATGGAATGATTGGGATGACATTGACAAAATAAATAATTGTCTTATCTTGTCAACTATTAATAAGTACAGGGCGTATGCTTCTGGTAACGTGGCATCGGCAAAAGGCAAAATAAAATTCGCTGACAGTGAGATGAAGAAATTTAAGACGTTTTCGTTTAATATTTTGGAGGGCGACTTATTTTGTTATAAAGATGAGAAGGTAATGAATGCTTTTTCCTATAAAATTAAAATTTACTCAACACAATTTCTAATTTTGCAGAGAAAACGGCTTTTATATAATTGGAAAATCGAAGACATCGTGTGGTATTTCGGCTGTGATGATTCAAAAAGGAATTCGCCTACCAAACACACCATTACGTTTATTAGTAAGAACGTGAGGCCGACACGAACGAAAATAAATCCGTTCATCGGAAATGCACTGGCTTTTCCTGACGAAGGCACGAAAATTATGTGGGGCATTGCGTTGATGAGTAGCAGTTATCCTCAAGGACTTCATCCACAATCACAATTTTTAAGAAAGAACACGTGATACAATTTTATGACCTCATCAAAAAATATTTTTCTTTATTGTACGTATATGTTTCATATTCACATGATTTGAGATACATAAATTATAAACAATTTTACGAAGCAACTATTTTTATTTAAGAACAAACCTATCATTAGAAGTTTGTACTTTAATCCTATAGCACCAAAATAGTACATACGCTATGTTTGCTCAAACCAACGCTGTTATAATTTATTTTTTATTAGAGAAACTACTTACTTGCTGGTGATGCTCGTTTAGCTGGGGTTATAGAGAGGGCGGCTATACAATTCAGTTTGCGACCATGTGTCAGTAGATATACCGTAGTCGACAAATTTTAATTTCTGTTTATAGCTCCTATACTAGCTATATATCCCATGCAGAAGATGACCTTGTAATATGCAGCGATGCCTGCTTTCCAACAGTGATAGGAGAAGCAACGCAGTCGGGGGATTTTCACATTTCAAAGCAAACGTTTGCAGGGTGTACTTGACAGCCTCGCTATATGTTTGTCTTTACTTTATTTCGCCGTGATCCTTTCCTCTTCTACTTTCGTACCGGCGAATTGAGCTATAAACAGAAATTAAAATTTGTCGACCACGGTATAACAATAACACTGGGCAGTGTTTTTTCGAAGATAATTACATTCTTTAAATATTATTTTTGATGATAAAAATCTACCAAATAATCACCAAAAAGTCAGCAAGACTGACAGTAACATTTGTAAGTTGGAGAATAACTTGGCCATGATCTTGTAATATTTAATCCAGATTTACTTGTGACAAAGCAATATGCTGCGTCAAAAAAATGCCCATTAGGGGTTTTCTTAACCCGTAACTGGTGACGTGGAGTCTACCAGACTCCTGCACAGTTTGTCTGTTTTGTATTTTAACAAATCCCGATTTAACCCCCACCAAATTCTATGTACCTTCATTTCTTGACTCAAGTAATGCGCAATGCACATGTCAGTCCTGTTTCGCTTGCAGGCGGAGTCTCCCAGACTTCATGTCACTATAAGTGTAACTTTTTTTCACAATTTTAGTAGTTTTTAACAATCGAACTTTACGTGACTTTTTGGGATTTGCACAATGGATCAATTGCCTTCAACTTCAAAACGAGTTAAATATGGAGACAAAGATTTTGAAACTACACTGCAGAAGTGGTTTGACGAACTTGCAAGTGATTCTGATAACGAACAAATGACAGAAGACGACATTTTTTTTCTGTCTATGAATTAACTTACATTGCTTTCAATTTCTATTTTTTACATAGTTTTTACTATTTAAGATCATTTTCTGTTTGACATGTCAAGCTTCTAAAATGACAAATTTAAAGTTTGAAGGATACTGTTGTTTTCCGAAGTTACATTTACAATTTACTGATACAAGCACAATAACTTTTTAAAGTTAGACGCGTTTTAATAGAAATCCAGATTTAATAACACTGCGGCAATTGTGTATGGGGACAATGACACAAAATCTAACTGCGAAAGACGCTGAAATAAAAGAATATTTCCAGTATGCACCTATAAACAATTGCGATGTAGAAAGGACGTTTTCTATTTACAAGAATGTACTTCATTCAAAAAGAAGAAATCTTACAGAAGAGAACCTTGAGAAAATATTGCTAGTAAATATTATAATACGCCTTTACTCGACTTGAACTACAAAATGAACAAATAATAAGATATTTTGTATTTTATAGATCACCATCCACTTGTTATCCAATTATATAAATTAAATTAAGAACTCGTTAAAAATACAAAATATCAATAGTGCGCCCATGAGTGATCAGTCATCGGCCGCTCGTGTACGATCTATAATAATGAGTAAGCAGCCTAACGGAGTGCAAAACTACAAAATAACAAAAAGCTTAAAATCAAAAATAAATAAACTGCCGAAAGTAAGTGACTATTTTTTAAAAGTGACCAGCCGTCATCGAGTGTAATATCTGCTACAAGTGAACTAGATGAACAAGAGTAAAATTTATGTGAGTCTAATATTTCTGACGATGCCCCCAGTCATCAGGCAGCCATTTCTGCTGCATTTTCTACTTCTACGTCCACCAGTTCCGTCAAGAGAATTGTGGAATGTGATAAGTATAAGACTGAAAATGTAATTATCAAACAATATTCAACGGACTTTATCACTTATCGCTGAATATTGTTAACCAGTAAAGACAAACAATTTATCGTGAAAAATGCCCATGTTAACCTAATGCTCCGTTTAAAACCCGTAACTGGTAAGGTAGAATAATGTAAATGCTATATTTAGTTATAATGTTAACATATAAACATCGAATAAAGTTATCAAATGACAAAGAAATATTACAAAGATATATTAGCTTTAAAGAACATAAAATTAAACAAATCTAATAATAATTTATTATGAAATTGTTTCATTATATTTATGAACACAAAAAAATTCTCATAATTGTAGAACTTGTTATTGACAAAATATTTCAAAATTCAACTTACCCTTTCGTCGCAGAGTGTGCACAAAACACTTTCTTCGTCAATAATTTTTAGTGCACTGCAATCAATCACTTATCCAATTTTTTATTAGAGATGACTTCGCTTTAGCTATCTTCGGCATTTTCAAAACTTTTTAATTCACTTTTGTTTCACCAAATAGCACAGACCTTAACACGTTTACCAATGAACAAACTATGAAGGAAATTATTTCTTTTTCTTATATTGATATTAGTCGTACGGTATAATATACCTGCATTAATACCTACATTTCTGAAAAGGATTTCTTACGTAAGTTCTAATTGCCCTGTAAACCGATTATCAGTAGAGTTACATCCTATTTTATTAATGAGATGGACTTTTAATGAGTCATTAATGCAAAGTTGAAGGAATGCAATCCCTTCACGTTTACACAAACAAATTAAATACCTTTAAATATCAGATTTTATTATGGTTCTTATGGAAATGGCAAATATATACATAAATATGCAAAATAATTATGAAATATGTACGTGCATATGCAGTTTTGGTAAAGTGTCCAAATATGCATTATCTAAAAAAATGGTAAAAAACGTATTCTGAGGGTGGAAAATGGATAAGTACACAGTATAGAAGGGATATACCAAAAAAACAACAAATATGCATTTTGCATAAAATCCAGTGTCTAGTAATATAGTAATTAATAATAATTATTATAACTGAATGTTAAAAATATATATTTGTTACACAGATTACCTGCCAGAAGAAATTTCAAGTAGTGCAACATTTGAACACAACATTTCATCAGAACAGGGTTTCTGAAAATTTGAATAAACCGCGGCAGCAACTTTTGGAGGAAAGTTTTCTCAATGATTCGAAGAATCCACAAGAAGCATTTTCCAAAGATTTGTGCAATCTTTTTGTGGGTTGTAATATTCCTTTGCATAAATTGGACAATCCGATATTTCAAGAATTCCTGAAAACTTATTACAAAGTCGATGATAAACCCATTTATGTACCCAGTTCCTCAGCTCTACGCAAGAAATACATCAACGAAATTTATGAAGATGTTACCGATGGTATTAGAAACGAGTTGAAAACCCAAAATCTTTGGCTCTCTGTTGATGAAACTACCGACACGAAGGGCCGTCAGGTTGCTAATTTGATTATTGGAACCTTAAATGGTTCAACTCAATCTAAAAGACATTTAATTAATGCAGGTAATTTAGACAAAACAAATCATGTTACCATAGCCAGGTTTATTAATGAGTCCTTTGCGAATTTCTTTTTACCCGACAAAGTACCTTTTGAAAAATTTCTGTTAATGGTAACTGACGCCGCTTCGTATATGTTAAAATCAGCTCAGTCTGAAATTTTTTTTTCCCAATTTAATCCATTGTGCTTGTTTGGCTCATGGTTTAAATAGGGTTGCTAAAAAGTTAGATTAGAGTTTCCAGATGTAAATAATTTAATTAGTGATATCAAAAAAGTATTTTTAAAAGTGCCCTTACGAGTGCAATTATATAACGAAATGCTTCCCGGCATTCCATTGCCACCAGAACCTATCTTAACAAGATGGGGAACATGGCTTAAATGTGCTGTGTTGCTTGCCGATAATTACGAAGGTATCAAAAATGTTATAACTCAATTTGATTCAGCAACCAGTCTTGCCATAGAAAAGTGTAACGTAATTTTCAATAATTCGACAATACAAAATCAGCTATCATATATTAAATCTAATTTTGCGATAATTGAGCAGGCAATTACTAGATTGGAAGATAGAAATTTATCTTTAAATGATGGTGTTGGCATTGTAAATGATATTAAAAACAAAATTGGAAAAGTCAACGGATTGACTGGAAAAAGAATTAAAGAGAAATAAGCCGCAATTCTAAGCACAAATGGAGGTTTTGTTACATTAAAATCTATAAATAATGTAATTAATGGCAATTTTAATGAAGACATTAATATAAGCCCCTCATTAATACCTTGTTTTAAGAATGCACCGATCACATCTTGCGATGTTGAAAGAACATTTTCCCAATATAAACATATACCTACTTACAGATCGTAGGCATAATTTAACTATGGAAAATTTAAAGAAATATATGGTTATTTATTGTAATAAATAAATATACAATTTGTAAATACGACAAATGAATTTTAATTTCCTAAGACATAATAAATAAATGCACATCATAAGTGCATATTGCATATTTAAGTGCATATTTAGGGATTTTTTAAGTGCATATTGTATGCATATTTGGCAAACTTTTTAGTGCATATTTTCCAGTCTCTAGTTATGACGCAGTAATTTTGTATTACAGGACATAGGTTTAAGGAAGGTATTAAATAATAAATAAACATTGGCTAACCATGTCTCTTTTTTAGTTTTCCGTATTTTATTATCACAAAAGAAAGCAATATACAATTTTCATAAATACTTATCAATCTATTTTTGATTATCTTGACAACGTTTCATTAAGAACTCCATTGCCAGCGGTAAAAATTCCTTTTTGTGGCCTTCTTTCCATAAAGAACTGATCCACGCAATTTTCGTAAATTCGCTACTGAATGATAAAACGTTCCCAAACCAAGGTGCTGTTTGTTGTCGTTTTTGGTCACTTTTTTCCACAATAGTAATCGTATGCTTCGTAGGAGTATTCCTGCTCTTTTCATTCCCAATGTACCATTCAATTTCATTAATGTTCCAAGCTCTTGCTAACTGCGATTTCTAAACAAAATCAAAACTCAAATCAATTGAAGATAGAGATATTATGTGACAAAAGTCAAGAATTTAACATGGCTTGGTCATATACATTCATAAAATGAATACTGTACGTACCAATGGTCCGACTGTCTTGACAATTTGGTTTTATCAATTAGGTTTGCATTTCATAAATAGGTTATGTGCATCGTAACATCAAAATATTTCAAATAATAATACATAATATAATATGAAAAATAAAAGTAGTAATAGGTAAATCTAAGTCGTAGGCTTGCACGGTAATCGTTGATACCTTGGTTTCTGAGTTGAAACCGCGTCGTCGTGTCTGATTTTACTGCCGACGTTTCGTCCGTTGTCTTAAAGTACATCTTCAGGGATTCTACTGCTGCGATAACCTGAAACATATTTAAGATAGTGGACGAAACGTCGGCAGTAAAATCAGAGACGACGACGCGACTTCAACCCAGAAACCAATATTGAAGAAATGGCCTATTCCTTAAATTCATAAGGATTTTTTCGAAATATTAAATAAAATATAGATTATAGAAGAGTAATATTTAATAATTTTTCAATTAGTAACTGGCTTCATGTAATAGTACCTACATATTTTACTAACTTAAGCTATATATCTTCAAATATGAATTAATTAGTTTAATTTTTTGAAATTGGTTCGGTTGATGGGAATTTGTAGTATTTGGTTCATACTTTGACCGTGTCGGTTACCAAATAAAAATCAGATAAAACCACAAAAAAAATAGACATAACACTTTTATCTATTCAGTCTTGCAGTTCTTTTCTCTAAATATAACGTACATTTGAGTCTTTGAAGCAGTTAAGATATCCACAAGTTATTTCGAAGGTGAAGGTTTGGAAATTTTTAACAGTCTTAGCCGCAAACTTTAATTCGTCCATTGCAGGCAACATATTATCTATCAAGTAGGCTTCATATTTTTCCAAAGGCGATAGGACAAGGCAATTGTCTTTTCTGTCAGCGTCTTCCCAAAATGCCCATTTCAGCACAACATCCAGAACCTAAACACGAATTTATTTTGATCATATTCTTCTGCAAAATGTTAGATAATAATAGATCGTTTACCTTTTCCTCATAATGGATAGGCCTGATAAGATGGTCGTTCAGTATAATCTCCTCTAATATGAGCTTATTTGGAGGTATGTTGACTTTATTCGATAACTCTTGACACACTTCTTGTGCTGTTTTGTGTAATCCTATCTGAAAGTTAAAATGTATATTATTATTTGTAATTACGACATAACATAAAATTAAAGTTTTCTGTATGTTCCATATAATTTATTTATTCTGCAAAACTATAAAAAGCATATATTTAGATATCTATGCAACCAACAATACATAAATCACTATAACTGTACATACTAAACAAACCAGACCGGCAACTACTTATAAATATCCAAGATCTTCTATCCTTGTCACACATGAATGAACGGGTACAAAGATGGAGCTTGCAGCATAATGGCGCGGAATTTGAAATGAGCTTGTTTTTAGAATATGTCTATTTAATACGTTATTAATGTAATAGAAAAATATTCAAAACTATTGGACAAATCACTCATATCCTCAACTTGTACGTTTAAAAATACGAATACTTAGATTTTATTATTGATAGAAACCTCTGTTTATTATACTTACACAATATAATACATGAAATCACTCTAACGCTATATATTCCTATGAATTTATATTACACCAAAGTACACTAATTTTCACTCTGTATTTATTTAATCATAAACTCGCGATCAACATCATCTTACTTATACTTAATATGATATGTACAACAAGAAAGGATTGCAATAATAAATACGTCAAATTTGAAATATTGTTTATGAGACTGAAGGAATTATGAGACTGTTCAGGTAAAATGACAAAAATAGTAGAGGATTGATATTTTCATTTGCTAAACAAGAAGGCGTAATCTGGTTAAAATTTGGGATTTAGTTACCAGTCTGGTTTGTTTAGTCTGTGATAACTGTCAGTTTTTATTTGACGGTTTAACTTATTTGTGTAAATTTACTACATCAATATTTACACCGTTCCTGATTGCGATTTATACCTACCTCAACATTATAGCTTTCTCCTTCTTTACTGCAATAATAAATCCATATCCTAAAGTTTCCGTTAATTGGTCGTTTGGTGTTCGTTACATGATCCTCCCAGGTTTTCCGAACCAAAGCCTCTTGATGCCTTTCCTTGTCACTTTCGGGAAAGATTTTATCACTTAAATTAATCAGATCTGTAACGAGTTCTGTGTCTCTAGCAATAAAATGTGCATCCTGCAATAAAGATAGAAATACATGAATATGTCTGCTGCTTAAAGACTTTTTATACTGACATTGTTCACTTCCGAATGCATCATTGTAACAGCCCATATACTAGCTACATTTTCGCTAGTCATTAGATTTTTGTTCTTGTATTTGACTATGAAATGCAAATGACGTAGAAGCATTCTTAAAGTATTATAACTGACTGCTGGATATTTATGAAATATGTTTTGATATAAGCGAACACGATCATCTTCATTTGGATTACCTAAAGAAAATGTAAAGACAAGAAAGAAGTTTAGAAGTATATTTTAATTGGTTTAATTTGGATATCTATGTTGTAGAGGTAATAAATAGAATTATCTTTTCCCTATACAATTTTTTTCTGTTCTACAGACCTACTAGCTATCCCAACAGACGCCCTTTCTGATAGGTGGCGCGATGAGTTTGATTTTATTAATTCGACCACAGCGTCACCTATCGTATTCGGATTTTGTGATTTTCTTTTTTTTTTTTGACATTAAGCCAACATATATTGTGAATGATTCATTTTGGTACATAAATATAGAATTTGTAAATAACATCACTACAGCGCCACCTATCGGATCCTAGCATAGCTATGAACCCTTTTGTAGATCGGTTTTTGTAATAGAGTAAATATTACATATCACAAGGAAAGCGACCCAACACAAACGACATATAAGGAAAGAAACAAGTCAGTCAATGTGTTTCTGCGAACGCGGAACACTGGTCGCATTTTGTGGTATTGTAACAGCCACTGGTTCTGCAATTCCACCTAATTACATTTTTCCACGGGTTAGAATGAAAGATCATTTTTTGCATGGGTCAGTATCGGGTGCCAAAGGTTACGCGTCAAAAAATGGGTGGATAACAGCGGATATATTTGTTAATGTTTTAAGGCATATTTGGCAACATACAAACTGTGCCGCGGACAACAAAATTCTCTTACTAGTGGATAACCATGAAACACACATTTCAGTAGATGCGATCAACTTTTGCAGAGAGCATGGTGTAATTATGTTATCATGTCCCCCACATTCCACCCATAGGATGCAGCCCTTAGATGTCGGACTTTATGCTCCGTTCAAAGCTAAGCTGAAGATTTCCTTCAACGATTTCACATTAGCTAACCCTGGAAAGCCTATCACAAATTATGAAATTTGCAAATTATGCTGTGAACCATATCTTCTTCAATTCGCCCCTTCTAATATTATCAAAGCTTTCCAAAAACCAGGAATTTTGGCCTCTTAATCGTATAGCTTTTAACAATATCGATTTTGCTGGAGTGTTGCAGTATGAAAATGAAGATAAAAAAGAAATAGATGAATTAGCTACTCCAGGACCTTCTACCTCAGATTTGGTTCGACGAATTAAAATAATTTCAAATGAAATCATTAAATCAGTGGATACGATGGCCACTCCAATATCTACCGAAATTGTAGTTGAATTAGTTGATTTAGTTCTTTCAAGAGTATTCATCGAAATTGAAATGAAGTTATCGGTTATACTACACTCTGAGGTTCAGAATCCGAAAGTTTCGAAATTATCGGTGAAAAAAGAACTTTTGAGTCCAGAAGTTGTTAGACCCTTCCCAAAACTCAAAACAAGAACTGAAAATAGTAGGGGTCGCAAACTTGGATGCTCACGTATTTACACTAACAAGCCAGAAAAGAATGAGATCGAAATGAAAACCCAAAACAAAAATAAAAAGCGGTCTGAGAAAGTATGTGCAGCGACAAGATATCTGTTAGGTAGAAAAGTAAAATCGGCCAAAATGAATCAGAGGAAACTGCTGAGGAACAGCGTAAACAAAATCAGAAAAGAACTGTAGGGTCAGAAGAAAGTGATGAAGAACAGTTAACTCAAGAAATGTGCATTGACTCAGACATGGATATGGATTTTGATGAAGATAATTTAAAACATTTGCCAGATGAACTTCTAGATGATGAACCTGTTTTAGTTGGAGACTTTGTTCTCGTCAAATTTTCTACAAAGAAAAAGTCGTCTATTTTGTTGGTAATATCCATGAATTGTCGGACTGTGACGAATACCTGGTGACGTTTTTGATAAAACGCAAGAATTTCGGTTTTTGCTAACCAATTATCGATGATACCAGCCCAATCCCAAGAAACGAAATAATTTGCAAGCTTCCTAAACCGCAAAAAATTAAAGGGACAGCTAGACAAGCATCGCACATTAAATTTTCTGTTTCTTTTTCGAATTATGATGTTCGGTAAACATTTTTATTTTAAATAGTTATTTCGTTTGGACGAGGTTATAATATTATACGTGTCCATATTTACCCCACCCTAGTCCAAATCTACCCCACCATGGGACAGTTTCGGACAAATGCTGCCTTCCACTTTTCCATTATTTCACTCCCTTTGGAATGCTTGTGGGAGATCAAAAAAATTAAGTTACTTTCCCAAAGGTTTACGGCCTTTTTCAACACAAAAATAGTTTCTGAGCATTAAGTAATTTTCGAGTTATGACATGTTGAAAAAAGTGTCCGAATCTGCTCCACCCTACCCTACCCAGGAGGTATAGCCACATGAATTGAACAAAGGTCTGTGAAAGTTGGATGGCAAGAATATAAGAATTGAAAAGAGACAGGAGAAAAATAACACAAGAATCTATTGACAGTATCAAAACGTATTTAAACAGAGTGAAAGAATTCGCTTATGTGTACGAAGCAAAAATGGCTGCTTAAACAATCTGCTATTAAGAACATAACGTAATTAATAGTGCTTCAAAATAAAATTACAAATTTGGTATTACGTCAAATAGTTTTTATTTATTTCACTTTAAAATCGTATCGTTACATATGCGAAAGACGCATGGTGATATTTCAGAGAGTTTATAAATCACTCCAGTCTTAGAGGAAATGTGATAATGTACAGTACAAAGTATAAACTGACATACCTAATGATAACTTCTCAAAATTAGAAAAAAAAACACTGATGGTATCAGTAATAACAGCATACTTACTGACAGCTTGATGAAGTTCCTCTTGACTGTTTTTGCTAATGATAGGCTCTGCTAGATCAGAGAAAAATTTTGTAAAGGCTCTCGCAACATCGTAGCCCGTATATAAATCGGATGGTAGTTGAGTAGTCCAAGCATCTGCTCTGAATTGTGAGACGATATCTTCGCTTTTAGATAAACTGCCGGTTCTTCGGTAAATACCAGTCAGTAAGGTTCCTGAAAATGTATAATGGGAGCAATAATGTAAGTAGTAATTCAGACAGATATTATAGTAATACATATACATGTGCAGCAACTGACAAAGGTTTCACTCATTATCCAAAGAAAAAAAGTACTTCCTTATTTCAGCAGGGAAAGACGAAACAGACAACAGTTTAAGAGATAATGGAACATGGTTATATAACTTCACAATATTATATCGAAATGATCTTTTAAAACATTCCACTTGATGTTGTGGGGTCGTCAAAAGGCCCCTGTCCTAACATTAACACTATGAACATCCGTTCGAAACTGAATCTTACGGTATAAATACCTAGGTTCTTTGAGGAAATAATTTTATGGAAAAATATGATGGAGTGCAAAGAAATTCTACCACTTATATTGAGCCAATGAGCCCATTTCAGTGCTTGAGAAACGCGATCAAACCGACGTAAACCATAGATAAATCTCAAGCAAGCATTGTGGACCCTTTGTATTCGTAGCTTATCGACACTATTGAGACAGGGGAAATATACATGGTCACAAAAATTAAACTGAGAAGGAAGGCTTCGCATAATATTCTACGTAAATTGCTATCTAAACTATCTTTATTGCCATATAGTATTTTAAGATTACAGAATGCTCTTTGAATAAGTCGGGAGACATGCTCATTAAATCTCATTTTGGTATCGAGATAAAGGCCAAGATTCCTTGAGCACTCGGAGTGAGGAAGGGGTTCATTGTTTATCTTGATCCTAACCAGCGGCAAGACGAAATCTCTTTGTTTGGCACGACCAAAAAGCAATACCACAGATTTCTTAGGATTGATATTGAGAGAGTGACGTTCAGATTCTGCAAGAAGCGATTGAAAATCAGAATTAATACTGGCGACGGCAGAGACAACATTCGAGGGATGAAATGAATAAAAAGCTGAGTGTCATCGGCATATAGCTGGAATTGACAAGATCTTAAACATTTGGTTATATTAGAGCAGTAAATTGCGTATAATAGCGGCCCCAAGATAACTACCCTGAGGAACACCAGATGCGACAGGCAGCCGACCTGACACAACACCACCAACGCGCACCTGTTGCATATGACCAATCAAATAAGAATGGAAAAAGTTTAAAGAAACTTGGTCGAAACCAATAAAGCGCAAGATGACCAGCAGTAGGAATGGTTGATAGTGTCAAACGCCTTAGAGTAATCAAGGAGAACACCGTCACCCCCATAAACCTCAACAGTGATGTGTGACAAAACCGTGGCACGGCTATATCCTGGGCGAAACCCCGACTGCTGACTAGGAAGAATCGAATTTGCATCCAGGTAGGCACGGATTTGTTTTTCAATAACCTTCTCCAAAACTTTAGACAGCAAGGGAAAATGGAAATTGGTCTGAGGTTACTGAAAGTATCCGGGCTTGATTTTTTTTGGCAGAGGAATAATCAACGTACTTTTCCAAGAAGAAGGAAACGTACCATCAACCAAACAAGAATTAATCAGATGAGTAATAACTGGAAGTAGGAACGGGCAGCAGTATTGTATAATCCTAAGACTAATATTGTCCGAACCACAGGAGTCAGACCTGAGAGAAGAGATATATCATAGATGTCTGATGCCATAGGCAAGGCAAACTCAAAACAAGCATTGCTAATGCGGTTATTATTGTAAAAGTTCAATGTGTCAGTATCGGCACAGTTGTTAGTTAAACAGCTTGATAAATAATTATTTAATCCATCAGCATCATTTAAATGAGCGCAGGTAAGCCAGTCGACTGCTTACGGTTAAAAATATTTAATAGTTTGAGGTTCTTCCAAAGAGCGGCAGAATTCCTGTCATTGGCAATCTGACGCATGTACACACGCTTCTCGAGACGTACGGAGGATGTTGTGAAATTGCAAAGTTGTTTATAGTAATCAAACGAAGCTTGTGTTTTTTTTATTCTGAAATCATGAAGCGCCCTGTCCCTAAGTCTCATTAATAATCTGATATTGTCAGTAAGTCAAGGTGCCTTAGGTTTTTTTTAAAAACGGATGTTTTAAAAGGAGCATGGATATCGAAAATAAAACCGATTAGATTGTGAAAAACAAGAAACTTATCGTCAATATTAGGAACAGCGTAAATGTGATGCCAAGGCAACTCCTTAAGATACAATAAGAAACTGGTGGTAGTTAAAATTGTAGAAGTTTCGAAAAGTGTGACACTTAGAAATCACACGGGAGACACCAAGATCCAGGATAGCATAAACAAGATAATGATCTGAGAAATCCGTACTAACGCCACTATCAATAGCTTTAGAATGTGCTCAAATACAAATAAGGTCGATCAATTAAAATGTGATCCAATAATGGGTGGAGACTGTGGCTAAAAATCTGAAATAAAATGCAAAAGGAAAAATCCCTTACCACAAAAAATATAAAAAATCTATATACGTATTTGGGCAACTAAGTTGTCATCTTCAGTAGAAATCTGTACAAAAATAAAGAAAAATGTCAAACGTAGTATTTCTGGTTAAGGTGTAACCTTAGAAGATATGCTCTTCACCAAATAACCAGTGGGATAACACTTACTGTGTCCCTAAGTTTTTTCGATCAGGTTACATGAAATCATCACATTTGAGAAGAGACTCATCAGTGGACACGTACCGTGCCTTCAAATACTTTCCTCATTAGAGTAGACTGTTTTTTAAGTTTTTTATGAAATCAATGTTGGTGTACCTACATGCTAAGCTTTTGAAAACTTCAAATTCTGACAGTTTCCATACTTAAATTGCACTATCACAACCATTAAAAAAAACATGGCCGTCTCTAATGAGGAAAGTATTTGAAGGCACGGTAATTACATGGAATGTAATTTAAAAAAATAAATGGGCGGACCGGAGCGGAGGCGGATACTGACTAGATATTTACAAAATTACTGAATATAGCCTAATTTTTATATTTAATAATTCACTTTGAATTTTAATTAATGATAATTAATTAATTAGTAATTATTCACCTTTAACAATTTATGTTGTGCCCTAAGGAAACTTTGAAGTGAAAATTACGCTGATTACAATAATGAACATAACAATTACTTCAAGCATATTTATATTTAGCCAAGAGAGATCGTTCAGATAATTTTAAGCTTATAATAAGGAACACATAAATACCTAGATTTCTACTCGGATTTCCAAGAACTAAGCAAGCATAATCTGGTATGAATGATGATTTGATCTCCACAAAAATAAAGAACTATCTGATTACTTACTATATTATCACACCTGACGTTTATGTTGAGAAAATACCATATACCAAATACAAAGCAAACAGGAAATACAAAAGCCTTGACATTTATCTTTACTTGACATCAAATATTGACACGGGTTTTCAGAACAAGTCGATAGCGTAAGAATCTGCCACAGTTGTTACATAACATATTTACATACATTATGTACTTACCGTGTAAATATATAAAATTGATGCATTTCTCAACAATAACAGGGACATCATAAGTGTACAGCTGTTGCTCTTCCAAATGTTGTCCATTTTTATTGGCTCTTCTAATTGCATTGTACCAAGCCTGCAATTTGTTGTTGAAATACGTTAAAATAAATGGCATATTTGCCAGATCATACATACCTCGGTTTCATATAAATTTACGCTTTGGAAGTAGAAGCATGCTCTTTGACAATCGATTAACATGTACGGTCCTTCTTCGAAAACTCTAGGCACGCAATCGCCATCTGCAGCTTCTTGGAGATTTACACATCGCGCTTTTCGTAAATCGAGCCTATGGACTTCATCGTTGTTAATGGTGTAAAGTAATGTTCTATTATCTAACAGTGACCATGCGCCAAACCATGTTCCATTAATTCCTGCATGAAAATATTAAATCTTGAATAGAAGTATAAAAACTGTTACACATTGTGTTAGAAAAATATGTCAAAGATTACTATGACATGATATGTATGCGTACAAACAAACAAAATCAATGTAGTAGACAAACAAACAACAAATGTCAGATGTTCAAAGTGCTTTAGAACTTTTCCAAAAACTTGAGCATTGGCTCTGAGTTTATGGCATCCATGATCAACTTGTTGCTGCCCTCCTCGAGGTCATTACATATTGCTGTGATCTTGAGTTAAAATTAAGTTGTATATAAGTATTCTCAAGATCACAATTCGATTTAATTAATTGATTTTCTTTTTTTTTCTTTTATGATAATCTTAGTTGAAAATCAAACAATACACATTGTATATAAATATTCATTGTAAAGTAGTAGGTTAGGATAACAAACTAAACTTGGAGTCTGTGGCTTGAAACTACACAAAAACACTAAAACACCTTACCACACTAAAGCACAAAAATGGCTAAATACGTATTTCAACAACTAAGTTGTCATCATCAGTAGCACTGATTAAAAATCGCGTTGCTCTGTACGCTACGGTGTGTAGACAGCGCGATTTTTAATCAGTGCTACTGATGATGACAACTTAGTTGTTGAAATACGTATTTAGCCATTTTTGTGCTTTAGTGTGGTAAGGTGTTTTAGTGTTTTTGTGTAGTAGGTTAGGATGTAGAAAATTTATATGGTAGTTTAAGTAAAACAATATCATTATAATTCTTATTTATAAAATTTCTATTGGAATAATCCCTGTATAACAGGTGAATTGGTTTTATTAATCGTGTTGAATCAACATATTGGAATAATTTACGTTTTCTCACTTATACAGGGTGAGTCATTAGTAGCCGCTTCTTCGATTGCTCTTTTGTGTTTTAAATAAAAGAAAAAACAATTAGTGGAAGACCCATGGTTGCTAGTGGCGCATATTGTAAAAATACTTTAAGCTCCGGCGCACTTCCGGTTTCACCGGAAATGCACGAAACTTAATTTTTTTAAATGACTCACCCTATATATTTTTGGATTTTCTTGTACTGCCTTAAATTGTCTGTTCGACTGTTTTTTCTTTTTCAAAATTGAGCCAATAGTTGTTGAGTTATTAATTTTTTTTGAAAATATTTGACCAAAACACGTGTTCAGAAAAAAATCATTTTCACATTGTTTTTAAAAGCAAAAACATTAACTTTGGTGGTACTTGTAGCCAAGAAAATTCTGCATCATTTAGTAAAGTTGCACTCGATAATACCTCAATAGACTTTGTTTTTTCAAAGCCTACTTCCTGAAACTTTCACATACCAAAAACTTATTTTTTTAAATGGAACACCCAGTATTTTATTGAAGCATTTTGCTTCTTTTTTTATTCTCTTTCATTTTTGTTAACAATGTCCTATACCTATCTTTTGTAATTTCTGAGATAATCACTATAGGAGCAATTAGCGGTCAATTAAAGAACTACGAGCGCTGTTGTTCTATGCACCAAAATATTCGTTGAACCAATGGAAGGCAGGGATGCCGCCCGACTTCCTTAGTCAACTGTCAAACAAAGTAAATGTTATATCCAACTATCCCAAAAGTAATAATTTTACAGAATGAAGAGCATCGCATTTCAATTTTTTAATTCCGGCAATGTCCAGTTGCAGTATTTCATTTTTAACAATGTTGGTTAACATCGAAATAAAATAAAGGTTATGTTTACTGACATATTTGAAGATGTCTTCAAAAAGTTTTGAAAATACGTTCGTAGATAGCGAAGATACTCTTCTCCATTAACATTTTCATCACAGAAATAAGGTCCAATTATGTAACTACCCACTATAAATTCTTCCCGACAGTTTTAATGACCAACGATTTTGAAGTTTACAGGTTTGATAAAGTGGGGGATTTTATGTGTTATACGAGTACTAACGGAAATTGTGACGATGAACGTATTCACTTGAATAGAAGCTTTCGTTGGTAAACAACAAAAAATTGAGAAAGCCAGGATAATTTATCTGCTGTCAATTGACAAAAATTTAAGCCATTCTGAAAATTTCTTTCATCTAACCCTGTGTATGAATATGCTACGAGTGAATTTCGTATTTCCTAATTATTCTGGATTCTCAAATTTGACTTACATCTAACTGCCGAATAATTTTCGTAGTACTAGTATGGGGGCGTTCAACTACACTCGCAAGTACTAAACGTCTTATCCTCACCAGTTATTGCTTTTTCCGCTCTTTCTTTCATATTCATATGCTTTCTGTTCACTCAAACCGTCCACTTTATATTTTCGAAGGTTGCTGGTTTCGGTTGACTTCTACCAGGGATCGCTGTGCATAAAGTCTGGATGCTAGCAAAGAGTTTCTTTCAGATTCACCCAAAATGTCAATCATATCTATTAACTCTTCATAAGAATAATTCATTTGGATGATAACTAGCGATGCATTTATATATTTGACATGAATGTATACCGACTTTCTTTCACAGTTGACTCAGTCAGCCGCATTCCAGCCTTTATTGGACCAATATTTGGGTGCAGAGAACAGCGCCCGTAGTTCTTTAATTGACCACTAATTGCTCTTATAGTGATTATCTCAAAAATTAGAAAAGATAGGTATAGGACATTGTTAACAAAAATGAAAGAGAATAAAAAAAGGAACAAAACGACTCAATAAAATACTGGGTGTTCCATTAAAAAAAAATAAGTTTTTGGTATGTGAAAATTTCAGGAAGTAGGCTTTGAAAAAACAAAGTTTCTTGTGGTATTGTCAAGTGCAACTTTACCAAATGATGCAGAATTTTCTTGGCTACAAGCACCACCAAAGTCAATGTTTTTACTTTTAAAAACAATGTGAAAATGATTTTTTTCTGAACACGTGTTTTGGTCAAATATTTTCAAAAAAAATTAATAACTCAAAAACTATTGGCTCAATTTTAAAAAAGAAAAAAACCGTTAAACAGGCAATTTAAAGCAGTACAAGAAAATCCACAAATATATACGGTGAGTCATTTAAAAAAATTAAGTTCCGTGCATTTCCGGTGAAACCGGAAGTGCGCCAGAGCTTAAAGTATTTTTACAATATGTGCCACAAGCAACCATGGATCCCCGACTAATTGCTGTTTCTTTTATTTAAACCACAAAAGAGCAATCGAAGAAGCGGCTACTAATGACTCACCCTGTATATTGGTTTTTCTTTAAATCTCGTATACTAAATTGACATAATCACATCGATATTAAAGATGCATTTGTTTGTTTACATTTTTCAAGCAGTAATATACAGGGTGAGGTTTTTTGAATGTTTAGCATTGGGATCTCAGAAACTACTGGAGATAGAAAAACGCTTAAATGGGGAAAGATGCGCAGTTTTACGAGTTTGATTTAAAACTGCTTTTGTTTCTCCGATAACTTTCATGGCTTATTACATATTCAAAGAAAACTAAATTTTACGATTTTCTTTAAACATGCTTAGCATCGGTAATAGTAATTTTAGAGAAAAAGTGTTCAGACAAAAGTTTTAGATAATTTTACGCCAAATAAAACTATGTAGCTAATATTTTTTTTCGTTCAGCATTATCGAGTTGACACAAACTGGTGTTTTTTTAAATGGAAACCATAGTTGGTTTTGACATCATTAAAAAGCTTATTTTTTGCTGATTACAATGATATAAGGTTTGATATGGTTATTTTAAAAAATAAAGAGGATATAGACATTTTTATGGTTTTTATGGAAAACAATTGAATTTCGATCTGATAAAATACAAACCAAACGAAAACTTATTTTGGAATCTTATGTAGTAATAAAATGAAAAATATAAGAACTTTTATTAAGGGCACACAACATTATTAATGTTCAAAGATACCTCCATTATTATTAATACACAAATTGCATCTCTTCACAACAGAATTTGTAGCATTGCGTACTTTACGCCTATCGATGTTATTAAAAGCAACTAAAACAGCTTCCCTTAAATCGTCGATTATTTCATATGTTCTTTTGTATACGGTGTCCTTTAGTACACCCCACAAGAAAAAATCCAAAACTGATAAATCAGGGGATCTAGCCGGCCATTCAAGGGGTGTATTTCGTCCTATCCATTGATTAGGAAAGTTCAAATTTAAATAATTTCTAACATTCAGTTGATTGTGCGGAGGCGCTCCGTCATGTTGAAACCATTGCAGCATTGCTCGGGTTCTTAAATTTAAATTATCTAACATTTCCTCGAAATCTTGTTGTAAAAAATTAAGATAACGATTGCCAGTTAGTGATCCATCAAAAATAAAAGGAGGAAGAACAGTTGATCCTATAACACCACACCAAACATTAAACCCAAATTTAATTTGTGGTCTCTTATGTTCAACGTGAAGTGGATTTGTTTGAGACCATATTTGCTCATTGTGCCTATTAAACATTCCACAATTTGTGAAACGAGATTCATCAGTCCATAATATTTTCGTTGAAAAGTGTGGATCGTTTTGACACTGATCTTTAAACCATCTACAAAAAGCTATTCGTCTGATGTTATCACCTTCATGTAAAGTTTGTGATACTGATAATTTGTAGGGACGAAATTTATGCTTCTTCAACACTCTGACAATAGTGCGTTGAGAGGAGCCCATTTCTGTTGAAATTTGTCGGGTCGATGTAGATGGATTCTGAGCGACAGATGCTAATATGCTTATTTATCTATCTTTATCCATCCCTTTTTTTGATTTTGGTTTAACGAACTCTTAAAAGTAGGTAGCGACGGCTGACGTCGATCAATATAATTTTCAAAATAAACTTCAGCAGCTCTTCCAGAATTTTTCTGGCACTGAATTTAGCATTCAACCATATCACGCTTTTCTACGTTAGAAAATTCCATAACCAATGCAAACTTATGATTACCGGCCATTTGCACCGCTTATAGTTAAGTTACAATCAAATTAATTAATAGTTAATTGTCAATGTTTGACAATTAACTTGAGTTAAAAGTAAAAATTAACAGCTCTCACTTCTGTGACTCAACGTGAAAGTAATGTTTATTACTTGTTGTTGTGTTATATTTTTCTCGACTGCTCGAACGAACACTATTGTAACTCAGATTTTTCGTTTTTTGAATTACAAAACACCAAACATTTTTTTTTAAAGTTTATATCTTATAAAGTGAACAATCATAGAAATGTCTATATCCTCTTTATTTTTTAAAATAACAATATTAAACCTTATATCATTGTAATCAGCAAAAAATAAGCTTTTTTTTTTTGAAATACAAAACACCAAACATTTTTTTTTAAGTTTATATCTTATAAAGGGAACAAATATAGAAATGTCAATATCCTCTTTATTTTTTAAAATAACTATATCAAACCTTATATCATTGTATTCAGCAAAAAATAAGCTTTTTAATGATATCAAAACCAACTATGGTTTCCATTTAAAAAAAACACAAGTTTGTGTCATAACTCCATAAAGGTCAAAGAAAAAAAAATATTAGCTACACAGTTTTATTTGGCGTACAATTATCTAAAACTTTTGTCGGAACACTTTCTCTCTAAAATTACTATTAACGATGCTAAGCATGTTTAAAGAAAATCATAAAATTTAGTTTTCTTTGAATATCTAATAAGACATGAAAGTTATCGGAGAAACAAAAGCAGTTTTAAATCAAACTCGTAAAACTGCGCATCTTTCCCCATTTAAGCGTTTTTCTATCTCCAGTAATTTCTGAGATCCCAATGCTAAACATTCAAAAAAACTCACCCTGTATATACATGCCGGTAGGAGCGATGCGTACATCTTAAATAGTGGGAAGAATCTCTTGAATGAGCGTGACTGAATTTTATGTTAATGATATTTCTTATAAATTAAGATGCACAACGATTTTGAATAGTCTTTATAGCTGGTGAGAACCGCAAAAAAATAGAAATAAACATTAGGTGTATTAATAACTTTAAATCTGAATTTGTAAAATTTTTAAGATATTAATTTTATTTTGAACTTGTAAAATTTTTCAAGAAATAATTTTGTTTTGGACTTGTAAAATTTTTCAAGAAATAATTTTATTTTGGACTTTGGAATATCTAATAATATTTGTGGACAATTTCAAGAAATAATTGCATGGAGTTGTAATAATTTCTAATTAAATGTTTTAATTCGAACTTAGAATAATTTTTTTGAATTAAACAAATATATTTAAATTATAGTTAGGAGATTAGGATATTAGTTAAGAACCGGAATATTTTATTTTAAACATGATGGCCATACTCTACATGTCACGATAAAATATTTTGGATATTATTATAATTTTCAAAACGAAAATGAATAGTGTAAACACCTGCATATATGCATATACGTTTTACGTATAAATGTGTATATGTAAGTCACAGTATTTATTATAATTTTTTTTTTGAATTGTAAGAATCTAAAGTATTTGAACATGAATGTGGAAGAGTTTAATACTCTATATGAAGAATTAAGTTAGTTTGTATAGAGTTTTCTTTGTGTATATAAAGTGTTTTATTGTTTTTGTGTTGTGACTTATATTGAAAATTAATAAGGTTGGTAAATTTATATTTTATTGTTTAGAGTTCATGATTTTCTTTGTTTTTCTGTGTTTGTGCATTGAAATCTGACGTGTTTTGGACGATGCATGCGGAATGTGTTCAGCAAGTTGTGCAATTAATGAACTTGTAGAATGGAGCCCTGATTGATCCTCTGACACGAATTTGTGATGAGAATCTCATTCAGAAGCGAGAAAAGGCATTTGAGTGAAATTAATATCAGCGCAAAGTCAGCATTTTTATGCATATTTAAACACTTGTAATTAAGTTTTTTTTTGTGATTGATTTTCATTCCTCCTTGCAAACATTAGAGATTGGACACGTTATTACGTGAGTTAGGGGTGAGTTCAATGAGTTAAAGGAAAAACTTATGGAATGGGACTTTGACTGAATCTTTAACGTGAATTTGCTTTGGGAATGTTATCTAGAAGTGAGAAAAGGCATTTGGACAGGATTAGAATCAAAGCAAAGTCTATTTTCTAGTGTGTGAACAATAATCAGAATAACATTTTTGTTTCATAATCATAACCAATATAAGTCGTTACACAGTATAGATTAATGATGAGAAATTTTCTTTTGTTTTGTTGATTGCACGAAAATTTTAAAATAAGCACGTACTCGTGTATTAAAACTAATTATGATTTATACCTTAGTTTATATGCATCTTATAAATATGTTATTTAGTATAGATTTTTTGTTGTTGTGTTCTTTCAGAAAAATGCGTCTATAATATCAAATAATATTAATAAAATACGTGTAATACCAACGATAGCAGCAAAGCAATTCGATAGAAAAGTAGTGATCATTTTATAAGTATGTAAATACACCTAAGTACCACGAGATCAAAAATTATATTGATAAAGGTTTGCCATGGAATGTAAAACGTCTGTCTTAAGTTATATCATTAAGTGTTATACTGTCATTATACCGGGTGGTGCAATAGTGTGTCGGCGGAGCTTAGTGTGAAAACTAATAACGCTGCAGCAATGAGACTTTACGTACGTATGTAGTATGCGACTGTGCATTTTCTAATTTTATTTACAAATATACAGGGTGTTCCAAATTTTCGCAAGCACATTCAACTTTTTTATTTTAAATACATTGCTATACTTTCTAGATATTATAATGATAGCCATTCAAATTATCTTTGCAATGATATATGGATATGTGCACTTCAGACTGTTCGTTTTGATTTTATTGATAATATTGTTAAAATCTTGACAGTTGCAGCATCTAACATTTTAAGCTGTAGTCTGTAAATGGGTAGAATGCCTCACGTAACTCTTGTGTTACTAATTTATGGACTAACACGTTATTTGTTTTGAGATTGAACAAAGTGAATAAATATACAGGGTGTTAAATATGTCGTGTCTAAGTTATCGATCTTTATTGGTTATTTTCTCGTTTTTTTTAAATCTAACCTATAATATTTTTATAAGTCAGCATATTCCTTGTAAAATCGCCTTTAAAATAGTACCAATAACATAGTACTTATTTCTAGTATTTTCAAAGTTATAACCCTTTAATGGGATATACTCATGTTTATAATATGCAATATGTGGGGCATCTAATAGTTGGTTGGCCTTGGTTTAAAAAAAAAATGGCTGTACAACCAAACGTGAAATCTCTACTTCAAAAGTCCATAAAAAGTCGTTTTCTGTATTTTCTCTTTTCTGTAATTGCGTTTTGTTGTTATAAATTAAGTTCGGCTAGTGAATTATTAATTTCCGTTTGTTTGTTAGTAGTTGTTACGTGTTGTATTTACCTTGTTATCAGTTATATCGCTTTATTGACATTATTTCTCATTTAGATACCATAATAGTTTATTGTTGTTTTTGCTTTAAAATGAATTTTTCGAAAGAGGAGCTCATAGACATGGTATTTGCTCTTGGCGCTAGCAACAGAAATCCATTTTTAGCATCAAGAACATATGCGATGGAATATCCCGACCGAAGAGCACCGGATAGTAAAACGTTTGAAAATTTGTTAATAAGGTTTCTTCGAACGGGTTCAGTGAATTACGTCGAACATGAAAGAAGTAAGACTATGATTACAGAAGATAATGAAGTGATAGTCGTCTAGTCCATTGTGGAAAATCCGCACGTATCTACGAGGATAATTTCGAAACAACACGGGATATAAGTCACTGCTGTAAAAAGGATTTTAAAAAAACATAAGTTTCACCCTTACAAAATTCAAAACCATCAAGGCTTATTACAAACGGACTTTGAAAGGAGACTAGTGTACTGTGAATGGCTACTTTTACAATTACGACACGATATAACTTTTCTAGATCATGTGCTTTTCACAGATGAAGCAACATTTGCTAATTGGGGAACCACAAACAGAAAAAATACCCATTATTATGACACTACAAACCCACATTTTGTTCAGCCCATTTTATATCAACAAAAATGGAGTGTTAACACATGGGGAGGCATCATAGGAAACACTATTATTGGTCCATTCTTTTTTGATAATACTTTAAATTGTGCAATCTACACAAATTTCCTACAAAATAATTTACCATTGTTATTAGAAGGCCTCCCAGATAACGTCATCAGGAGATTGTGGTACCAACATGGTGGTGCACCAGCACATTATGGTGCTGCTGCAAGAGCACATTTAGATAGGGTATTCATCAATAAGTGGATTGGGAGAGGAAGTTTGATAAGCTGGCCACCACGATCACCAGATCTCACACCTTGTGATTTCTTTCTGTGGCCAACTGTAAAAAACATTGTTTACGCAACACCTCCTACAACGGCAGAGAACATGCAGCAACGAATAAGAAACGCTTTTCTTCAATTAAGTGAGAATAACTTAGCTGAGAATGTAAGTCTGTCGATACAGAGACGGTTGAGAGCATGTGTAGAGCAGAATGGAAATATATTTGAACACATTTTAAATTAAGATTGTTTTATTATCGAAAATTTTCAAAATGTATTTCTAAAACTAATGATAAAGCATTTAAAAAAATAGGTTAGATTTAAAAAAAACGAGAAAATAACCAATAAAGATCGATAACTTAGACACGACATATTTAACACCCTGTATATTTATTCACTTTGTTCAACCTCAAAACAAATAACGTGTTAGTCCATAAATTAGAGACACAAGAGTTACGTGAGGCATTCTACCCATTTACAGACTACAGCTTAAAATGTTAGATGCTGCAACTGTCAAGATTTTAACAATATTATCAATAAAATCAAAACGAACAGTCTGAAGTGCACATATCCATATATCATTGCAAAGATAATTTGAATGGCTATCATTATAATATCTAGAAAGTATAGCAATGTATTTAAAATAAAAAAGTTGAATGTGGTTGCGAAAATTTGGAACACCCTGTATATTTGTAAATAAAATTAGAAAATGCACAATCGCATACTACATACGTACGTAAAGTCTCATTGCTGCAGCGTTATTAGTTTTCACACTAAGCTCCGCCGACACACTATTGCACCACCCGGTATATTTACAAATTTTATGTCAGTCAAATGTCAGTATGACTCTTAATGATATAACTTAAGACAACTTTGACATTCCATGGCAAATCTTTATCAATATAATTTTTGATCTCGCGGTATAATATAATAAACTACATACCTTCTTTTACATATAGCCAACTGATCCTGTGATATTCTATGTCTTGGTTCTCTTGGTTAATTAATTTACTATTTAAAGATTTGGCAAATTTGGTCATCCAGGATTTCCTTTCGTCTTCATTCTTACTACCGAAGATGTATCGGCCGGTTTGTGTTCTTATTTCGAAGCAAAACAAGTTTGAACCCTCCACTCTGGAGAAAAGATATAGGTTAGTTATTGTAACTACAGCTTCATTACTTTGTCAAATAATAAAATATAGAAAAATGAAAACGCGGAATGTACAAACTAAAAACACAATTGGAAACTACGCTTTGTAAAGCAGCCGCATACACGTGTTTCAGACTTATTAGTTATCGTCAGTACCGCATAGCAGTGGCAAATGCCTGCCACGTGATGAAGTTGATTGTTGTCGCTAATAAACTGAGAATCTTCTACCAGAGGCTACAAATTTCAAATATGTTATTTCGCTATTAGTTTATCAGTGGCTTCTACGTCAACATGGTACTTGAGATTAATTTTATATGTTTCTGTAATATACATATATAATACTAATAAATATATTTCATAAAAAAATGGAACATCAATGACAGGTTAATACTACAACTTCGAATTATATCGAGTGGTACATTGTAAAACATCAGAAAATTACAGAAGCTGCAATGACGATCAATTTTGATCTCATGTTAAGGAGGGGTTTTACTTGATCGGCGTATGCCACAAAATGGTCAAATTCAACGCAAAAAATCGCAAAAATCAAGGCACTTGAAAAAGTTGCCGCTACGTGAACGAAATAATGAATATTTGTTCTAGCGGCTGACGATTCAAATTTGCAATTATATTAAAAAATAGTTAAAATACAGCACTTTGAATTTTTTTCGTTTTATAGCGATATAAAGCTTACTCTGTTTAAAAAGTACTTTTTTGAATCGTGAGTACCTAGATATTTTTATTCTGAACTCGACAATGTATTTACTTTACTTTCAAAATAACCCTGGTCTCCAAAAAATTACTTTGAAACCAATGAGAATGATCACAAAGTCCGCACTAATAAATGGCAAATAGGCAACACATAATTCAACCTCTTACTCACACTTTCGTAATGTCTTAGACCAGCTATATGGAAGGTATACCTGGTCGACTGTATTAAGCCGAACATCATATAAACAGAGAGATCTTCACCTTTTTTTATTACCTTAGGTAAACGAATGCTTCATTCAGATATCGGCTTTATTTTCTAATTATTTTAATGATATTTGGGAGAATGTATTAGATATTTAATTCTTCGTCTGGAATAAATATATGTTGTTATTATTATGAAATTTAACTTGTTACTTAATTTCTGGCGGTGATATTTTGCTTTAGATGTTGAAGGTTTTTAATCTTAATAATATGAGCAATGTTGTAGTCAACTAAAATATTACAAAAACAATTCTGTGCTGTAACAGTAACAGTAACAGTGCCTGTTTTGTTTTTTAATAAAATGTAAATATATATATTTTATAATAATCAGATGTTTTGTATTGTTGAATATTATATTCTTCCCAATCGGCATTGATGGAGTTGATTAGCAAAATTAAATTATAAAACATTTTGTCACAGGGAAGATTCGAACTAAATTTTATCACCAAATAAAGTTGTATTCATTATTTCATACATAAGTTTGAGTATACATTAAACATATTTGTAAAAGAAAATACGTGCGATTGATATATACAAGCAAATTTTAATATATTTCAGATATTTGTCGGTGTTCATTTATGATTGATTACGTGATAACATTGATGTGTCTACTTTATTAGACTCTTTTTCTGTTCCTTGATATTCTTCTCGCTTTCAAAATGTATTTTATTTTTCAAGGACAAGGTTTCGGCTTTATGGAATTTCAGAAATGCAGTTTTCTTCGCAATAAATATACATTATTATTATTAATTATGAAGTTGCACGACTTGTTGTTATTTTTAACCTTACATGTTGAAGCTTTTTAATAATATGAACAATGTTTGTAGAAAACTAAAATCTGACAAAGACAACTTTATGTCATTGTAAGATACGAAATTTAGAGATTTTCCGGACTCTTCAAACTAAGATGCATTGGTTTTAGACAGCAAGTTACACAAATTTCAGTTTTCTAGATGGCAAAAGCATTTATTTAAATATCTGAGTTTGTTGTGCCTTCATGTTTTTGTTTTATTTGTACTTTGTATTTTGACCACAGGACAGTTTTTAGATTTTTTTTTGTATATGTGAATAAGTAAAAGAGCATGGGCCAAACGAGCGCATAAGCCTAATTACAGCAGTTTATCAGGAGTGACAGCAATTGTTTAATGGCGAGCGAAAAAAATGTTGTATGTAGGCGTAAAAAACAAATTTTGTTTAATTTGTGCAAAATATGGTGAATCTAAAAATCACGTATGCTACAAAAATTGGTCTTCGTCGTCAACAGCCATGGAGTCGCCAATTATTCCGGAAGGTTTTCGACATTCTGGTGAAATGCACGGTGTAATTTATGGTAGATTAATAGGGGACTGTGATAGCAGCGTTCTTAGAAAACTACGTGAGATGGCTCCTTACGGTCCCCAAAAAATTATTGAAAAAATTGAGTGCCGAAATCATATATTATGTAATAAATAAAATTAGCGACTGTTTGAAAAAACCTAAATTCAATTCGGACATAGGACAATTAATAACAAAAAATTTACTTAGATTCAGAGCGGCCTTGATAAAAGCAATTGAACATTACAAAAGTTCGAACTTAACAATAACAAACCAGATTATGAAACTGCAACGTCACATTATAAATGGATCAAGACATATTTTTGGTGAACACTCGGATTGTGCTTCTTACTTTTGTCAAGGATCTAATGAAGGTGAGATCAATATGTTTGAAAAATTTCAGAATTTTAATATGTATGATAACTTTATTAACGCTTTAAGTCGGCTCAGCCTAATAGTAGATCTTTAATAGGAAACGTAGATGCCAACATTGTAGAATCTTTTAATTCAGTCATTGCAAAATTTGTAGGAGGTAAAAAGATTGTATTATATTCAACGTAATTCTTACAGTGCACGTTGCAAAGCGGCAGCAGTTTCATTTAATTGTAAGTGCAAATATCACTCAAAGCTTCAGACCAAATATGGATGTATACGACAGTGTGTGAAAAAAACGGTATGAGAAGAAAAATTTTTTATAGGAAACAAAAAATACATTTAGGAACTACGGACGATCGCGACTATGGGCCGGAGGCAAATGCATATTTTATTGAAGATATAAATAATCATAACAATACCAGTGTCGACTGTGAAGAATATAATTTTCAATAATTTAAAACATGTGCTATTTAGAGAATATAAATTTTTACATTTTGTAAGAAACACCGGCACTGTTTTTTTAGCAGATTTTAGTTTTCTCTAAAACATTACTCATATTATTACAAAGTCTCAACATGTAAAGTAAATACAAATCATGGTGAGGAATAATAAGAAGTACAACTTAAATAATTGTTAATCATAAATAATAATAGTTATATATTTATTGCAGAATAAAACTTAATATCTAATTAATTTCGGCAAATATCATTAAAATAATTACAAATTACATAAATCGGGAGTCTTAATAAAACTAAATAAATACAAGCCAGGAGAATACTCAGAAACAGCAAAAACAAATTTCGAAGAAAATAGCCGCATCAATATTTTCATGCAATAAATGCAGGAGGCAAATATCCCAAATTTATTTGCTTTCCAGTTGACCAGGCATATCCCTTCATATTGCTAGCCGGTATCTGCATCGTGTAATAGATGCAGGCATTTTAAACTCGGTAAATATATTCAATTTATTTCAGGCAACCCGACATACGCCGTTCGGGAATTTTTCTTAAGGAAAGCCCACCCTTAAGAGGGGTTGTTTACCTATCGAAAATTAAGGCATTGCCGTTTCGCGTTTTTTAAACTTATTTTGTAATTTTAGAATCTCAAATTTGGGTTAGTGATGCAAAAGGCATAAATTTATAATGTCAAGGTCAGTTTTTGAACTAATTTATTTTCTTAAGAAAGTTATGTGTTTTAGAAATAACCACAAAAATACATGAATTTGATTAATGTCTACTAACAAAGGTTGGTACACAAAAGAAAAAAATCGACCTCTACGCGCCAGCTGCACATTTGATGTACGATATAAAGAAAAAATCAAATTTATGTAATTATTTTTAAAAATAAAAAACATTAAACAGTAAACATTGTCACACACATTTTACACGAGGTTTTTCCAAGCTAATCGCGTCGTCTATCCCCACTTTACGGTATCTCTACCGGTTCTACCGAAGACAAGAATCTATCGGAATCGGTCGGCTATTCCAGACTTAAATGCGAGTGACAGTTTAATTACAAACTGTCACTCGCATTTAAATGTCATATATACCTATAATATTCGAGTGTATAATAATATAACAGTTATGGGCAAGCGAAAATTGGCTTATTATAAAACATCAACAACATCAACAGTTCCGTAAGTACTCATTCTTTATACATTATGTTTCCCATCTATAGTATTCCTTTATCTATGACAGAATCTGTGAATAAAACCGAAGCGCTGTGACAGAACCGAATATCATCTACCTCCACCTACTCACACCCCCTTGCGCCTACCCGTCCTGCGAGTAATATAAGTTGCATAAGGTTCTATTTGTTAGTAAACGCCCCTATTAAGTTAATAGATAGGAATACGAAATGCAGTTTTATATTTAATAATTACATATCAAAATCAAATAAAGATATGTAAATCATCAGTTACAAGTACAAAAATTTGATGCCTTTTTAAATGTAGGTACATACATTGCAATCAATTATCACTTTCAGGTACGCGCTCCACTTTACATTTATTTTACATCAGAAATCTTTACAAGGGACTCCCCCGACTTTTGAATATATATATATATATAACACTATATATAATTAAATTTAATTGAACTACGTACCTTACATACAAAATTTCTTGTATTAAGAGACAATACCTAACAAATAATTGCTAGATGATCACGATGTCCTTCGTAACGAGCAAAAATATCGGAAATTGATAATAGAATCTAGCGATAAAAATAATGAACTTCAAATTGTCCCAGTTATCTTCTATACTTGAACGTGCACATTCGTTGAGTAACACGAATTATTAAGGTATATATGTTTTATTAATTCGTGTACACGAAATTCACAAATGGCGTCTCCTGTACCTGCACCAAGAGGTTTGAAAAACATCAGCAACCAATGTGAGCCAGTGCGACCTCCACGCAAGTGCGATGAAACCCTAGAAAAATCCATTACTATTACAAACACGAATGAGAAGGCAATCGAAATTAATAATCGTCCAATTTTAAGAATAAGTTTGCCTCCTAAACAAACTCCTTCGAACACGGCACAGAAGACTATTGAAAGCCCTACTCAAGTAAATCTTAGGAAGAGTTTAAGTCCTAGCAAAAAGTCGTATAATCGTAGTATACCATCTCTTGCATCTCCAACATCTCCGTCTCTTGTCGAAGTCACATCGTGGCGGAGTTATAAAATACGTCTAGATGAATAATGGTAGTGATTTTATTAAACGTAAGTGTTGGAAAATGATATATTTAGGCGAATGTTCTTACTGGAAGTGTTAGTTAAAGTGATTTAGGTTTAAGTTTTAATTCAACTATCTTAATTGCTGCTAATTATTGTTTTATGATTGCAGAATAAAAAATTGATAAGTGAACGAATTGTTTAGCATTAATAAGCTTCAGTGTTTTCGTTTATATAATAAAAAAAGATTATCTTTAATGCAATGTTATCTACTCTTAATAAAGAGAAACGATTTTAATAACGTAACTGTATTTATATATTTTAGATAAGTGTAAAAAGTGCAAAATTTGAATATAAGCGAGAGGCCACCTTTTGTCAAAAGTAATAAGTGGAAATATATCTAAAAAATATACTGTGGACAGTACACTACTCTCTTATAAGTATGTGCCATCCGAATTTCTCATACAAATGTTGTTCCAAATTAGTTAATACCTTTATTCTTTTAACTACTATTCGATAAGAATAAAAGTATTACTTTCGGTTCGAGTTGTGAAAATTGATCCAAATCAAGCTCTGAATGCTTTTATATTGAAATGTCTAGAATGTATAATTTGAAAAATATTCGTAAGAGTAAACTATTTTTCAATAAAAACCTACTTCTGGTAGGAATTTTCAAAAACTTCTTTAGATAAAATTGTTCTCAAATTCATAAAAATACCTTCTTTAAATCGATTTTTTCCATGTTCGTTTTTTTACTTATATTTCTTATTTGGTAAATTGGTGGAAAATAATGTCTAGAGACTCTTTAGGCACTTTTTGGATAAAAATGTCACGTGGTTAGTTTATTTATAATAAATATTTAAGGCCGCTTCACAATTGACGGTAATACTCCGAAAATACGTAGGGATATTTGTTGAGAGTAAGTGCAATTATAATAAAAATCGAAAATTATTGATTCAGAAGATGACGAAACTTTTCTTCTTTGAAAGCATTTTATTCATGGGCGTGTCTATTAGAAAGAAAAAGAAGGTAGGTTTACAGAAATTTTGTGTTGTACTGACGTATAAAATTTAGGTATTCTGCAATTGAAACTCACGTATTTTCTTTTATTTTTTCATCTTTATATTCTTTTGGGGATTTATTGTATATATGGCGCGTTTGTTTGGCTAAATGAATTAATGTTACACGTACAAAATGTACGTGTAACTAAATATATTGCTAACAGATATTATGTGTGAAATTAGGGAAACTGTATTATTGACTGAATAGATTTAACAATGGTGATGAGTTTAGGTCTACTTTATCGTTTAATAAATTGTCTGAATGTTTATATTATAAGTTAACTTGTGGTACATGTACTAAAGGATATATAAGTCAAATAGGAAGAGCGTTTAAAACACGGATCGCTGATCATTACTCAGCTTCTATGAACCAAAAAAATGATTCGACTTACGTGAATCATTTGATAGATAATAATCATAGTTTTAATAAAGATTTTGATATCCTTCAAAATTCCTTGAAAATAAAAGTATTAAACTAGATTTACTAGAGACATTAGGAATTAATAAATATAAACATTCAGACAATTTATTAAACGATAAAGTAGACCTAAACTCATCACCATTGTTAAATCTATTCAGTCAGTAATACAGTTTCCCTAATTTCACACATAAAATCTGTCAGCAATATATTTAGTTACACGTACTTTTTGTATAGACCCGATACTTTTAGACAAGAAATTGTTCTTTATATATTAGTTCTAAGAATTCCTAATAACCACCACTATACAGTGTGTAAATAAAGTAAGGAATAATATTCATATTTTGTTTATTATCGCTGTTTGGGAGAAAAGCTCGGACAGGTCAATTTTATTTTGTTCTCCGGATTTTATGGATGTCAATTTTTTTCCTTTGGTTTACTATTCTGGGACCTATGACGTCATCGACTTCTTTTTTAAATGGAACCTCCTTATTTTTTTGGCTTCGCCTCGTATTGTAATTTTCTTACTCGTGTCTTAATAGCTACATTAAATGCTCATTGCATAATATACTATTATATATTAGTTCTAAGAATTTTTAATAACAACACACCCATATATAAGAGTCAAGTGTATGTAGATAGATATTATTGCATATGTCAACCTGAAGCGAAGCGAAACAGCTGTCGTTGTTATTAAATATAGTGTAAATCTTAAACATTTATTTGTTTTATTTCACATTGAAAACAGATTTACAGCAAGTAAAGACCATCTCAATCCAAGAAATTAGTTAATATTTTGTCATCCATATTTGAAACATGTAATTACATAATTACTACATAAATTTGGGGTTATGTTTGTACTTTTAAAGCCTTCTGATTGGTTCCGGTAATGTACGGGAACGAGAAAGTTAAAACTTGGCCAATTTTCCCGTTCTCGTTACCGGGTAGCTTGTCGTTCTCTTTCTCGGAATTGCATTGTGCATGCCTCCATTTACATCGTATGATTTAACTTTTTTCTCGTTCTCGTTCTCGTTACCGTTCCCGTTCCCGTTCGATAGTGTAGCCGCCAACAAATAATTGACATCGCTTTGAAACACATCGAAGAGCGTTATAAAATGTTCTCCTGATTCGTTTATATTATTATCAGTGTTTTTATATAACATGCTTCCTATATTCCCAAAAAAAAATCCATTGGCGTCAAATCAGACAAAAAATTAACCTTATATGTTATATATAGGGAGCGGAATCGAGCGAGCTAAACTACCACGGAGCCACAATCGTGAAAAGAAATAATGTAAACAACTGCGTGTTGTTTACATTATATCTGAATAGCACTAATTCATAGGGCGAACTGCAACATCTGTTTACGCCCGAGAATCAGAGAAAAAACTGCCATAAAATAAGGAATTTTTGTGAATAAAATCCTTTCTTCATCGGTGCAGGTACAAGGGTGACGAGTTTTTAAAATTTATTATATTTACCTTATATTTCGCAATATAATATGTATGTTTCAATAACATACGCGTACATTTTTAGTTATCATTTATTTAGATCTAGAACGTTGTTTATGTTACTTTTTCTGAGATAAAAATTAATTGTCCGTGATTCCGAAATTTATTGCAAAGTCTGTAAAATATCGTCACTTAGCTTTGCTAAAACATACACAGAAATAGTTTTCATGCAGAGAATTTCGATAGTTTACAAAATTTCGTTACATGTTTAAATGACGATGCTCGAAGTATTTCTGATACAAATCCCAAATTTAAAAAATCAGTTGTTATTCCTTCAGGAACACTTTGGAAATTTGCCTAAACTAATGACATATTTTGAAAATCGAATCTCAAATTAAAAAATGAGGCGTGGCCACCACACGACTTTCTTTTACGTATGAGCGTTTCAAACCATACTATATTTTTTTTTGCACAAAAATTATTCAAAATCCTATTCTAAGTACTTCTGTTCTCTTAATAAATCGCTATAGAATGCATACTTAGCAAGATATTCGAAAAAAGAACTACTCCCTAAGAGTAAAAGTGTTACTTCCGGTCCGAATTTTGAAATTTCATATATTCAAAAAATATTGCAAATCTAGCACTAAATACTTTTGTATTCTTGATAAATACATATAGAATGCATAATTTACGACATATTCGCAAAAAATCGCTATTCGATACGAGTAAAAGTGGTAATTCCGGTCTGAATTTTGAAATTGCTTTTATGCAAAAGATATTGAAAATTACGTTTTAAATACTTTTATACCCGTAACTTACCTGTCTAAAAAGCATGACATGCGAAATATTCGCAAAAAACTGATTTTCGATAGGAGTAAAAGACCTACTTCCGGTAGCAGCTTCGAAAAACTTTTTAAATAAAATTGTTCTCAATTTTTATTTCAAGTACATATGAATTCTTTATAAATTTGTTTAAATTTAGTAGTTGACGAAATATTGGCAAAATTTAATTTTTTCACTGAAGTAAACTGCTATTTCCGGTCTACCGATTTTACTGAAAAACTACTCAGATCTCAAGAGGGAGATTAGACACGTAAATACAAAATTTGGAATTGATATCTACAGCGGTTATCGTGGTCACATAGAGACACACAGACATTTTTTAAAAACATCTTTTTCGGTATCAGGGGACTTCAAAACGTGGACGTGGAAACGAAGGAACGTTTTCTATCTACAAGGATGTACTTAATTCAAAGAGAACAAGTCTTACAGAAGAGAAAATGAACAAATAGTAGGGTATTTTGTATTTTATAATCACCAGCCACTTGTTATTCAATTATATAAATAAAATTAAAACCTCTTTAAAAATACAACATTTCAATAGCGCGCCCATGGGCGATGAGTCATGACTCGCTCGATTCCGCTCCCTATATATATCAATGAAAAGAGAAGAAACAGTTATGACTCGAATTTCGGAGAATTTTATGAAAAATAACTAACTAGGCCTATGCATTTTTATCGAAAAAGTATCTGAAGACCGTAGAAAAAAATTCTTCTGCTTTAGTCCCAAAACAAAAACGAAAAAAAATCGGCTTTTTCGAATTAGTAAAAACATTAGTGTAGAAGTAGTGCAAGTAGTAGCGTTTTTATTAGTCATAAATTTCTTACATATGTCATAAAATTCACAGAGATGATAACCAATTTTCGTTTACATTTAGAAATTTTTCTTCAAATAATTAAAGTGGAATTGCCTGTTTGAATATAATTATTATTATAATACATTATTAGGCAGCTTAATTGTTTATTTATAATTTTACACTAGTAATGCACTATTCTTTTGTTCAAAAAATTACTTTTTTGAGAATATGTAAAAATGTTCAGTGTTCTAAAAAATGTTTTTGTGAATACATATCTTTGAAAAGCAACATTCAACCGTTTTTCTATGTTCACCATCTCAATCAAAACAAAGACCGCCACCAACTTACTAATCCAATTTTCTAACTTCAATAACAAAGAAGTTACCAAACAAAGTGTTTAATGAGACCTTTATTGTCTAATATATACGTATAAAAATTATAAATGTAAACATTAAACTAAAGTGAAAAACAACAAAAAAACAATAAATATGCAATATCAATTTAATAAATTTCATTCAAATTATCAATAACTTCTTTTAGCACACCATGAGAATGTAAAAAATGGCGAATATTGTTCATATTACTGACAGTTTCCTGGGAATATAAAGGCTGTAATTCTGGTGGTTCTGGCTCCTCCTCATTGGCTTCTTCTTGGTCACTTACAGAATTGTTATTATCATATATCACTAAGGCAATGATATTCTCGTTATCCAAAGATTCTGTTGTAACTCGTAAATTGTCTACATCAGTGAAGGCTAAGTTTTCAACATAATTTGAATTTTTCAATTGCTGAATTAAGTTCCCTTTTGTTTCCCTTTTTGTAACCTAAGTCATCTTTAGGTCCAAAATCTGATAGAACGTTATCATCAAAGGAAACCCACCGTTTTGGAAACAGTTTGTCTTTTGTGTAACTTTTCGTCAGGATTGTATAACATTTCACCAGGATTTATTAATGGCTTGTAGGACATCAAGTGAAAAGCGTTTGTCCTTATCAATGCTATGCACAATTTCTACCAACAGCAACTGGTAATAGTTGACTATATATAGAGTGAATTATACCTAGAATAATGGGCTGTAACTCTGAACTGGTGGTTGTTGGTAAGAATATAAATTTGGTGGACTTTTTATGTAACTTTTGAATGCGCTGGACAATTATCGACTAAAAATAACGTTTCAATTTTTTTTCTCCACAGTTCATTATTCCATCGCGGAATTGTCCACTAATTTATCAGCTACTGCCACAAGTATTTACAACTGCATTTGGAATAATTTTAGTATAAACAAAAATTTAAAATTCGGACCGGAAATAACACTTTTACTCTTTCGAGTTGCAATTTTTTGCAAATATTTCTCAACTTACGTATTCTATAGAGGCTTATTAAGAAAATAAAAGTACTTTAAGGTGGATTTGGAATAATTTATGAATAAAAAAAATGAAAATTCTTACCAAAAGTAACACTATTACTAAGAGGTTTATTTTATTAAGAAAATACTGCATTTACAACTTTTGTATACACATTTCGGAAAGCACTTACGTATAAAGAAAAGTCCTGTGGTGTCCACACCTCATTTTTTTCATCTCATGTGACAGATCTAATATATCAGTTTTTAGCCGTTAACAATTTCTTGAATTAAAACCCAAATATAGAAATGCATTAAACTTTTCAACTCATATCGCTGACAAAGATAAAATTAATGACTTTTACATAAATAGTAGGTACTGAAAATTTTAGTAATTCTTCGCAACAGGTTCCAGTTAAATTTTAATTCTACTATCTGATATTTCAATATAAATTCTAAGTACTTTGTGGGTTTTCCTGTTTTTAAATGGTCTTTTTCATTTATTATTTATTATAGTTAATGTAAAGGTTGTTATATACACATATGCGATTAGTGTGTTTATTGAACTAATCAGGAACATAGATGCTCTGTATCATTGCCCGGTTGTATTTACATACAATGTAATTTTTATCATATCAAATAATGACGCTAGAGTATATTTATTCAGCATTAATCCATCATTTAGTTTGAAATATATACGATTTATTGATAATATTAGAGACATTATTTATTAATTGTTGTACTAAAAGGATTTGTGAATGTTAATCAAATTTTTAATCACAAACTATAGACTAATAGCTAATATGTCCAAGTTTACAATCTGATATTATATTCTTTAATTTGTGGTAAGATTCTCTTACTTGTTATCTCACAGTAATATGGTTTCTTATCTTAAGGTTCCACCATAATTTTTATTGACAATACAGATATTTGCTTATGCAAAATAAAGAGTTAATTTACTCTGTCAGATCGTTGAACCACACTGTACATGTTATTATTACATACTATCAATGTTCAAATTACATCTTATTTGAAATGCATCGACGAATAACAGCCTAAAAGTTGACAAATTTTAATAATGCCTGCGATGCCAAATGCAATGTTAAATAATGCACGCTATTTTTTGTCAGTGCAACGAGAAAGAAATTTAATCCGGACTAATTCTTAGCATAGCGCTAGGTAATTCAGATTAACAAACTTTGCTACGGATGTTGGTGCAGCCGACCGAGCATAGAGACGAGCTCGTTCCTTCTACACGGTGTCCAGAAAGCGCATATCCTCATGTACAGATTATTTTGAGGTACCCTGTATCTATATATTTCGTTCACGCTACCTTTAGTAATGCTAGATTCCTTTGTGCACTGTTTATTTGAGCATTTCTATTTTTCAGTTTCGTGGTATCATATTCTTGCCTTTGTTATTTCTTTAATTGAGAGAATATTAATTTTGCTTCTATATTTAATTACCATTGGTAGTTTGCTGTATTGATTTTCTTGCACTTATCGATGTAGTATATTGATTTAAATGATTTTGTTTGTTACCGGCCTCTATTGGGCAAATGTGCAAGTGCAGTTTTGAGGACTGTGCATGTTAGAGCGTTTTCTTAGAGTGTGTGAAGTTAGCCCCCCTTTTTTCGAATATCGGAAATCTGACGGTTGTTCCAGGTTGTTCTAGGTTTGTTCTAAATTGTTCCAAAGTATTTCAAAAAAAAAGTCAAAATTGGCCGAGATAATTGAAAAAAACGACTTTTTCACCTAGCCCCCCTTTTTTCGAAAATTGAAATTCTGAAGGTTGTTCCAGGTTGTTCTAGTTGTTCTAAACATTGTTCCAAAGAATCTCGAAAAAAAAATCAAAATTGGCCGAGATAATCGGAAAAAACGAGTTTTTGCCAGCCCCCCTTTTCTTGAAAATTGTAATTCTGGTGATTGTTCTAGGTTGCTCTAGGTTTGTTCTAAATTGTTCCAAAGTATTTCATAGAAAAAATCAAAATCAGACGAGAAAATGGGAAAAAACCAAAGCCAAAAGTATGAAGTCGGACCCAGTTTTTGCAAAAATTAAAATTTTGACGGTTGTTCTAGGTTGTTCTAGGTTTGTTCTAAACATTGTTCGAATACGTCAAAACCGTATCTCTTATATATCAAAAGATATGGCAAAAAAACCAAATCCAAAAGTGTGAAGTTAGCCCCCCTTTTATCGAAAATCTAACTTCTGACGGTTGTTCCAGGTTGCTCTAGGTGTGTTCTCAATTGTTCCAAAGTATTTCAAAAAATAAATCATAATTGGCCGAAAAAACGGCAAAAAACTTTTTTTTTCTGGCGGCCCATTTTTCGAAAATCGAAATTCTGACGGTTGTTCTGGGTTGTTCTAAGTTTGTTTTAAATTGTTCCAAAGGATCTCAAAGAAAAAATCATAATTGGCCGAGATAATAGAAAAAAACGATTTTCCCACGGACCCCCTTTTTGCGAAAATTCAAATTCTGAGGGTTGTTCCAGGTTGTTCTAGATTTGTTCTATACATTATTCTTATACATCAGAACCGTATCTCTTATATTTCAAAAGATATTGCAAAAAAACGTTTTTAAAAAAGTGTGAAGTTAGTCCCCCTTTTTTCGAAAATCTAACTTCTGACGGTTGTTCCAGGTTACTCTAGGTGTGTTCTCAATTGTTCCAAAGTATTTCAAAAAATAAATCATAATTGGCCGAAAAAACGGCAAAAAACTTTTTTTTTCTGGCGGCCCATTTTTCGAAAATCGAAATTCTGACGGTTGTTCTGGGTTGTTCTAAGTTTGTTTTAAATTGTTCCAAAGGATTTCAAAAAATAAATCATAATTGGGCGAAAAAACGGCAAAAAACAATTTTTTTCTGGCGCCCCTTTTTTCGAAAATCGAAATTTTGACGGTTGTTCTAGGTTGTTCTAAATTGTTCCAAAGGATTACAAAGAAAAAATCGAAATTGCCCAAGGTAATAGGTAAATCGATTTTACCTATTATCTATATTTTAAAATGAATAATAATACTCATTTGTGATTCAGAATAAAGCAGAAGCAGTAAATATACATATATTTTCCCAAGTAATATAATTCATTTGTTTGAAAACAATATTCTTACTAAATGCTGATGCTCCTAACATAAAATAATATTAGAACAGTGACGTTAGTTACATTATTAATGTAGATTAAAAACTACCTCATAAACATATTGAGAATGATTATACCTTGCTCATAAAAAGATTAGTGTTTTTCTCATGAGCTGCTAGGTTGATGTTTCTTTGTTTATTTTTATTAGAGTTCATGCTTTAGTTTATCCCTAAAATCTAAAATATATATTTTTTCTGTAAAATTTATTTATTGATATTATTATATTATTTGATAACATTGACATAAATAATATATTTTTTTATCAATTTGGTATTGTAAAACAGCCTTTCCCAAATCGGCTACTCTTTGACGGATATACTATCTTATATTATCTAAATAGGTACCTATATAATATTTTTTCCAAATATAGTAATGGTAGCCTTTGAATCGTTTTAGTGAGAAAATTAGACAGCATATTTCAACATGTTTACGAAGAGGGGCTACAAAAAATAAGCATACTTGATAGGAATGTCTACACGTGCTTGCATTCCCGGAGCAAAAACCATGAAAAAAAGTGGCCAGACCACGGCTAGACAAAATAACGTTGTAGTGGTTTACTATAATTAAAATTTTCAAACTTCAAAATCAGTATTTTATTTTTATTATTACTAGACAAAATAAAATAACAAAGGGAGCCTGATAGACTTCCCCATTTTCTTTGATTTTAGTTGGGTACCCATATCCAGCGCTTTTTTTTTTTGAAATACTTTGAAACTGTAAGAATTTCGATTTTTAAGAAATAGGGACTGGGGAAAAATATCGTTTTTTCTAACCGGTTTTGATTTTTTCTTTGAAATAGTTCATCAGCATTTGGTAACAATATCGTTTTGTAATAAATGAACATTATATTTCTTGCGAAAATATATATTTATTGCTATATTAGATGTTTATTTCTTTAAATAGAACTGCATCATACAAAAACTTCCTTCAACACAGTAATGTTCGGAAAGTGCATTCCGCCCATTGTAAAATCGTTTTTTCCTATTATCTCCGCCAATTATGATTTATTTTTTGAAATACTTTGGAACAATTGAGAACACACTTAGAGCAACCTGAAAAAACCGTCAGAAGTTAGATTTTCGAAAAAAGGGGGGATAACTTCACACTTTTTGAAAAAAGTTTTTTGCAATATCTTTTGAAATATAAGAGATACGGTTCTGATGTATAAGAATAATGTTTAGAACAAATCTAGAACAACCTGGAACAACCCTCAGAATTTCAATTTTCGCAAAGAGGGGGTCCGTGGGAAAATCATTTTTTTCTATTATCTCGGCCAATTATGATTTTTCTTTGAAATCCTTTGGAACAATTTTAAACGAACTTAGAACAACCGTCAGAATTTCGATTTTCGAAAAATGGGCCGCCAGAAAAAAAAACTTTTTTGCCGTTTTTTCGGCCAATTATGATTTATTTTTTGAAATACTTTGGAACAATTGAGAACACACCTAGAGCAACCTGGAACAACCGTCAGAAGTTAGATTTTCGAAAAAAGGGGGGCTAACTTCACACATTTTTAAAAACGTTTTTTTGCAATATCTTTTGAAATATAAGAGATACGGTTCTGATGTATAAGAATAATGTTTAGAACAAATCTAGAACAACCTGGAACAACCCTCAGAATTTGAATTTTCGCAAAAAGGGGGTCCGTGGGAAAATCGTTTTTTTCTATTATCTCGGCCAATTATGATTTTTTCTTTGAAATCCTTTGGAACAATTTAAAACAAACTTAGAACAACCCAGAACAACCGTCAGAATTTCGATTTTCGAAAAATGGGCCGCCAGAAAAAAAAACTTTTTTGCCGTTTTTTCGGCCAATTATGATTTATTTTTTGAAATACTTTGGAACAATTGAGAACACACCTAGAGTAACCTGGAACAACCGTCAGAAGTTAGATTTTCGAAAAAAGGGGGGCTAACTTCACACTTTTTTAAAAACGTTTTTTTGCAATATCTTTTGAAATATAAGAGATACGGTTCTGATGTATAAGAATAATGTTTAGAACAAATCTAGAACAACCTGGAACAACCCTCAGAATTTGAATTTTCGCAAAAAGGGGGTCCGTGGGAAAATCGTTTTTTTCTATTATCTCGGCCAATTATGGTTTTTTCTTTGAGATTCTTTGGAACAATTTAAAACAAACTTAGAACAACCCAGAACAACCGTCAGAATTTCGATTTTCGAAAAATGGGCCGCCAGAAAAAAAAACGTTTTTGCCGTTTTTTCGGCCAATTATGATTTATTTTTTGAAATACTTTGGAACAATTGAGAACACACCTAGAGTAACCTGGAACAACCGTCAGAAGTTAGATTTTCGAAAAAAGGGGGGCTAACTTCACACTTTTTTAAAAACGTTTTTTTGCAATATCTTTTGAAATATAAGAGATACGGTTCTGATGTATAAGAATAATGTTTAGAACAAATCTAGAACAACCTGGAACAACCCTCAGAATTTGAATTTTCGCAAAAAGGGGGTCCGTGGGAAAATCGTTTTTTTCTATTATCTCGGCCAATTATGATTTTTTCTTTGAGATCCTTTGGAACAATTTAAAACAAACTTAGAACAACCCAGAACAACCGTCAGAATTTCGATTTTCGAAAAATGGGCCGCCAGAAAAAAAAAGTTTTTTGCCGTTTTTTCGGCCAATTATGATTTATTTTTTGAAATACTTTGGAACAATTGAGAACACACCTAGAGCAACCTGGAACAACCGTCAGAAGTTAGATTTTCGAAAAAAGGGGGGCTAACTCCACACTTTTTTTTAAAAACGTTTTTTTGCAATATCTTTTGAAATATAAGAGATACGGTTCTGATGTATAAGAATAATGTTTAGAACAAATCTAGAACAACCTGGAACAACCCTCAGAATTTGAATTTTCGCAAAAAGGGGGTCCGTGGGAAAATCGTTTTTTTCTATTATCTCGGCCAATTATGATTTTTTCTTTGAGATCCTTTGGAACAATTTAAAACAAACTTAGAACAACCCAGAACAACCGTCAGAATTTCGATTTTCGAAAAATGGGCCGCCAGAAAAAAAAAGTTTTTTGCCGTTTTTTCGGCCAATTATGATTTATTTTTTGAAATACTTTGGAACAATTGAGAACACACTTAGAGCAACCTGGAACAACCGTCAGAAGTTAGATTTTCGATAAAAGGGGGGCTAACTTCACACTTTTGGATTTGGTTTTTTTGCCATATCTTTTGATATATAAGAGATACGGTTTTGACGTATTCGAACAATGTTTAGAACAAACCTAGAACAACCTAGAACAACCGTCAAAATTTTAATTTTTGCAAAAACTGGGTCCGACTTCATACTTTTGGCTTTGGTTTTTTCCCATTTTCTCGTCTGATTTTGATTTTTTCTATGAAATACTTTGGAACAATTTAGAACAAACCTAGAGCAACCTAGAACAATCATCAGAATTACAATTTTCAAGAAAAGGGGGGCTGGCAAAAACTCGTTTTTTCCGATTATCTCGGCCAATTTTGATTTTTTTTTTCGAGATTCTTTGGAACAATGTTTAGAACAACCTGGAACAACCTTCAGAATTTCAATTTTCGAAAAAAGGGGGGCTGGGTGAAAAAGTCGTTTTTTTCAATTATCTCGGCCAATTTTGACCTTTTTTTTGAAATACTTTGGAACAATTTAGAACAAACCTAGAACAACCTGGAACAACCGTCAGATTTCCGATATTCGAAAAAAGGGGGGCTAACTTCACACACTCGTTTTCTTACCAGCGCTGTAGCCGCTGTTTAATAGCTATAGATGGTGCGTGCCTATTTAAATTTTAATTTTTATGAAATTTCTTTAATTTATTCCTTGTTGTTTATGTTAAGCTTTATTTTGGGATTTATAATTTATATTATAATTATTCCGCTTGAGATTATTGTTAATTAAGCCAAAACAGTCGTTTTAGTCATTGTTCCACAGATGTTTTTCTGGTATAGAGGGAGGGCGTCCTCGGTAGATTTTATGTCAATTGTCTGGAACGTTAAACTAGTCTCTCTCTTCCGACTCCAGCTTTTGTCTTAACAACACCTTCGATGCAAAAGTAGATTACAGCTTCTCAGTCAGAAATTATGTATGGAAATTTCGAGACACGTGCTTGTTTTTTTGGTATTGAACACTGTGTCAGCCATTTGTAATTTGGAAGAAGACATGCGCACATATTTGTACTTTAATTATCTGGGAAGATAATCTGACGTACCGACGATATTTTAATGGAAGATTTCTAACTGCCGCCCTGCACCTCGTGGAAAAATCTTTTGAGGTTATAACCATTGAGAAAATCCTGTGTCGAGTCCTTGTTGTTACTGTGTGGACAGATTCAGGTATTTGTGAACAATTTTGTAGCTGTCTAAGTGTAATTTGTGTGCATAGAAACATTACCGATTAATTTAATCAATGCGTAATTTCAGTATCGTACATTTAACTATTATAATTTTATGGCATTTAGGCCGTTGCACAATTTCAATTTTGTCATTTAACGTTCAATTTTAAGATAATTTAAACCTCTTTGTGGGGTTTTTAAGTAATTTTTGCCCGTGTTACTGTCAATTTTTCAAATATTTTTTAATTCATTGAGATTTAGTGTGCTACTTTAATTGCCACACCTCGTATTATATTTTGTAGTGTATAAACCAGTGTAATTTTGGTAATTTTGGTCTGAGTTATCGGTCAAAAGGTATAATTTTTGAACGATTTGATTATCATAGTGTATTAAGTTATAACATGCTCGCTTGCTTATATAATGCCAGTACAAAACAGAGCGAACGTTATAAGACTAGTCTTCTGCATGTTATATATAGTCTTGAACACAGGTACCTTGGGTTGCCTATACACACAGGCACCAATACCGTGAAATTTTTAAACGTCTTTCCCTAGTGAAATCGTATTTCGTGACCTCGTCCGGTTGGCACTATTTACAGGCGTAAATATCAATGATCTAATAATATAGAACTACTAGATGGACTGTAGAGAGAGAAGAATTGACCTCTACATACAAAGGAGACAGATATACAAAACCGTTAGTTGTGGGTAAAACAAGGCGGCAAACGTATGGTTGTGTATATAAACTTTCGGAATTTTGTTGATTTATACATATTTATTTGTGTTTTTGGTAACTTGGATTATATATTTTATTAGTAGATTTCTTCTAGTATTGATTTTATTTCATACACCACGGACTTTATTTTTATTTAAAGAAATACGAGCATAAAGACAACTGTGGATTCATGATGATTGAATCAACTATTTTTATTTATAAAATTGTGATTGTAATTAGATACATTTTAGGAATTTCATTTTTATTTGATATAGGCATATAGGTAATGTATATAAATTGAGAATCATCAAGAATATTGGCAATTGTTAACTTCAGCTTATAATTTAACAGTGTTGTTCTCATGGATTTAGTGTCATATATATTTGGTTAAAAGTGCTATTATCAGTAACAAAATTAGAAACAAATATTTTAAATTGTTGAATATTATATATACCAGCTTTGCAGTGCTTGGAGTCACATATTTAAGACACAATGGTAATGTCATGTGCAGCATATGGTTGTACTAATAGGGCAGAAAAGGGAATGAACGTATGATTTCACAGGTTAACTATTCTTAATAAAATACATGATTTGTAAATTTGATATAAAAAATTTTAGTTTTCAATCTAATCGAGTACTATGCAAGCAGTGGATAATTTGTACTAAACGAAAGGATTTTAAGCCATCAAAATATTCAAGATTGTGTTCAGAGCATTTTGTTCCTGAAGATTTTGTTATAAGTTATGGAAGAAAATATTTGCCCCAAAATGCAATTCAAAGTATTTTCAATTTTCCTGCTCACTTGAGAAAAATTCCCTGTAATAGCAGATCTCAACGATTAAAAATTACTGATGCACCAAGCAAAGAACTGTTAAAGTAAGATTTCTATTTGTAGTTATTATTCTACCTAGATATTTTTAATGTTCTATTTACCTTATAGCTCAGAATCCCCAAATGTAACTAATGTTGAAGTATTTGAATTAGTCACAGAAAAAACACCTCACGAAATAATACAAGTTGTTATTCTAGCTTTATGTATTTTTAATATTTCTTTCTCCATTTTACTTCGATCACATATTTACCATTTACGTATTTGTTAATCCATATTAATTATATGTACATATATTTTAATAAAAAATTAAGCATTAATTGTCTTTTATTTTGAATATATCAGAAGTTGTAAGGAACACCTAAGAAAAGCTGTCAGTTTCTATATTTCTTTTTTCAGAACGTAATATTTTGAAAAATTCTAGTGGTCAATTCAAAATTTCCATCTGATATCTGTAGTGATTTTTTCTAATACTACTGTTTTAAATAAAAACTGAATGATCATCAAACATGCTAAAATAGGTATAATTAGAAGAACAAAATCATATAGTTATCTCACAGTCATTAAAAATCATATTTATTTAACTTTCTTTCCTTTTTAATTATTGAAGAATAGCAACTAGCAAAGCTACCTTTAAAATGTTATTAAACAGAATATATTTAATTCCATATTAATAATATATATTTAATTATATATCTTTATGATTATTAAAGTTGCAATACCTTTACTTTCCTCTTAATATAGCATATTTTTAACAAAATAATACTTTTAAACATTATAAGCCATTACAAGCTATTGCAACATATTTGAATCTAGCCCACATAAAACGGTCAATTGCGTTCATCCTTGTCAAACTTTCGACGCTCGTATATTTTCCTTCTTTCTCTTATGGTGTGGGTCACTTCCTAATCAGCAAGACATAGCGTACACTCCATCTAGTAGTATAATAGTATTAGATCATTGGTAAATATGGCAGGTGAAGTGTTGTGATTTTAATTTCAGACATGAGAATACAAAACTCTTCGGCTAGCAAAGTGGAGATTTATTCGTGAGTATATTTGCTTTAATATTCTTTTAGTGTTTATTGAGCTAATTCTACGTTTATTGCATTTAATACTGACGGATCGGTGAAAAGAAAAAAAATACAAAACACGCGCGGAAACTTACTTAAAAATAGACTTTATTATCTGTCAAAACAATATCATATCAATATTCGTACACATTTATTGATCCACATTTATATATCTACACACACAGTTATACAATATGTACATAATTAATTGTGACACAAATTTTGCTTGAGTGACATCTTTAAATCATTAAAAGAAATTCCATTTTATCATTAACCTAACCTAAGATCTAATAATGTACTCAACTCTACCCCCTGAAATGTCACTTATAAATCCTAATACATTTTTATCATACAACAAGAACAAGATATGTCTCGGTCAACTTGAAATAAAATACGCAGTCAGGTTAATTTAAATTATTCTATAAATTATCTCTATGTTACGACATGCTCATTTAAAGAATATTCTGGTTTATCATGAAATTGAAGTTTATTTTAGCACGGGCTCGGATAGCGCGGATATTTAGACAATAGTTTATAATGAAATATAAATACGCGGTGCGCGTTCACGCAAAATATCGGAAATTAACTTCTTAATCTTTAGATAAAGTTTTGGAAAATTAAGTGCCAAAGATTACTCAAATATTAATCCTCGCGGTGCTGGCACTCTTCTAATCGAACACGGAATTAGCCGCCACTCGTCTTTACATCTCTCTGAAAACGGCGGCCCTTTCAGTGCGGATATTGTGCTTCAATTGCAGTAGAGTTCGTGGTTTGTTTACATACACTTTCTGTTTAAGGTATCCCCATAAGAAATAATCAAGGGGTGTAAGGTCGGCGCTTCTCGGGGGCCAGTTGATGGTGCCTCGACAAGAGATCACTTTTTCCGGGAAAAGTTGATTGACAACCTCAAGTGATTGGTTTGAAGTGTGGCAAGTGTGGCATGTTTCTACATTTAAACCTTCAAACTCTTGCAGTTGTGGAACCAAAAAGTGTCTTAACATGTCGCAATACCGTTCAATGTTTACAGTTACTGCTCGCCCTCGCTGGACTTCAAAAAAATAAGGCGCAATGATGCGTTCACCAGGCATGACAGCCCACACATTACTTTTGGACTATGTAATGGTCGTTCATGTTTCTGTCCTGGATTTTCGTTGGCCTAATAGCGGCAGTTGTGTTTGTTCACGTGACCATTTAAGTGAAAGTTCGCTTCGTCACTAAACAGAATGGTTTGAAGCGTTTCATTTGCAAAACTCTGCCGGACAGGATAGTCGGTAACATTCGGGTTGTGAACAAACTGAATTTTGTGGGTTGCAAGTTGTAAATTTTGCTTCAGAATTTTGTGCAGCGACGATTTTTTAATGTTAACTTTTTCACTGCGTTTGCGATTTTCACGCACTGAAATGCTTACTTCTTCAATCGTGTGTTGGTTTCGAACAGAGCGCGGGCGACCTTGATTGAGAATTTTTACAGTCGAACCGGTATTTTCAAACATGTTCAATACATGTTATTGTGGGAGAGTGTCATTGCTAGGAGGCGGACGCCCCCAGTTTAAACTACGACGGAGTTACAATGGAGCAAAGAAATAATGTAAACAACACACATTTACTGAATAGCACTAATTCATATGGTGAACTGCAACATCTATTATTGACTCACATGTTGACGGGAAAACGACACAAAAAAGTCCACTTAACTCGTAAATATCCTATTTTCATCGGCGTAGATCTAGGAGCGTCAGAGGTTTTTAAAATTTATTATATTTACCTTATATTTGGCATGATAAATAAAATTATATATGTATATACCTATTCATACTTACGTTAGTTTCGTTTTTTCATTGTTTTGACTGTTAATTACGTACTTCGTAATTTATGTAATAGTTCCTGTTTAATCCCATACTGATTGTATGTCCATTGTCAGTGATTCCGATATTTATTGCAAAGTCTGTAAAATATCGTTACAGAATGCCCAAAAATCGCACGTACAAGGTCACTTAGCATCGCTAAAACATACACGGAAATTGGACCCGTTGAAAGCTGACAATTTTAACGAAGAACTCTGTGAAGCTTCAATGGCGGCTAATATCCCATTAAAGAAACTTGGCAATCCCACTTTCAAAACATTTCTTCAAAAATATCTGGTCGAAATGTTCCTGATGAATCCACCTTACGCAAATATTATGTTTCTAAGTGCTTCACGAAAACAGTAGAATGCATTAGAAGACATCTTTCAAATCAGTACCTATGGATAAGTGCCGATGAAACTGTCGATATATTAGGACGCTGTGTGGTAAATGTTGTAGCTGGTGTACTACATCCAACTATTCCATATAACGCATATGTAATAGCATCTAAAGTTATAAATACAGTTGATGGGGAAACAATTGCTAAAACCATTGACGAGAAAAAACATGTTTCATTCGGACGACAGGTAGAGGGAAAAAATACTTTTATTTGTTAGTGACAGTACCGCATTGTTACGTTTTTTTTTTGGTTGTATTTTATCCTTTAATGGTTTATTTTTAATTGTCGGAATACGTAATTAGTTTTTGATTTAATTTGTGTCATCTTCCTACTATTACTGCCATCTGGCGTAGGAGTGCCTAAGATTCCTATTACACGCGTTCTGCCCTGCATAGGTGGGTGTAACGTAAATCTGGTATTGCCGGGTAGATGGCGTCTGTTGTTAATGTAATTAATTTGTTACTTTTAATTTTGACTAACTTCTTTTTCTTGAACTTCTTTGGGCCCAGAGTTATGCAACAAATTAGTAATAATTATATTCCATTCTTCTATGGTTATTTGAACCTGTATTTCTGTCGTATGTTTTAAGTATTAGTTGGTTCATTTGTTCTCTTAGCGCGTTTGACGTTTTTGGTTGGTATGGTCGGTTTTTGAGATGTTAAGATCTTTCTCTTTTGCTTTTTAACGATCGTTGCGAAAGGTTAGACACGAGAGCAGAACCTTTTCCCTTAGCTGCCTTGAGAATATGGAAAGTTGAGTTGTATCGTTTATAATCGCTTAACAAAAGCGGATTTTATGGTGATTCTTAAGGATTATTGGTAAATTTTTGACGTTTATTTCATTCTTACGAGGATATTTTCTTCTGGCTTGGGAATTGTTAAGCTGCTGTAAGTATATTTTTCCACGTGTCTAATCGATCCTAATTTGTGTCGTTTCTATATTCAAATTTAGCTGCTGGTGTTAGGCCTGATTTAAACCTCATTTGAGCATTGTGGGTTGAAGTTAATACGAGAGAAACACGTGCTAGTAATTTTACGGTGCCCAGGAATTGTTGTTGAATCTTGCGGTGAGGACACATTTAAGGTGCAGTTTATTGGTACACTGTAGCCGTCGAACGCTATCACTTGAGGTGTCGTAAGCCGAAGATAGGAGGGCATAATCCTGGTAACGTGTGGATCCGAAGGATTTGTCGTGTTTGGAAGCTGTGGATGTGATGTTTTAAAGGTATTGTGACTGTGTGAATTTTCTCTGTTATTCTCCAGAGGGTAGAATTTAATTGACTAAACAGTTTGACCAAATTTGGGTCAATATCGTACAATTTGAACAGTGAATTTCAATTTTCCGGCCTAATTTATCAAATAAGTAATCGTAAATTCCTAATTTAACTTCTTATGGCCTGCGAGCCTTTATGTTTTTTTGAATTAATTAATTTAACGTAGTTATTAACAATAGTGACCCCATTTTGGAGGTTACTTTGACATTTTTGGAGACGTTACGTAGCCATTTTTATTTTTGGATTTAGAAATTGAATTAAATTTTGGATGTGTGTGGCAGTGTGGCCTCACATCGGTCTTGTGTAAATTCGTAGATAATATTTGATGCATTTAATCAATGATTGTAATTTAATTTTGGTATAATTCCGTAAGAAACTAATGAATTTTATTTAATTGCATATTCTACCTGTAAAGCATAGTTAACTAGCGCTATTTCTTTTATAGAATTAGATATTTTACAACCTAGAGTCTGTTTTCTAACGTCGAATAGATTGTCGGATGCCTCTGGTATACAGAGTGTTTCATTTTGGTTGTCGTGTTGCTTTATACGATCAAACTGTTCGACTTTGGAGGGACTTTTGGCAAATTGCCTTATTACTGTGTACTTATAAGAATATTGTTGGTGAATCAATGTTAGTTTTAAGTTGTTCTTGTGTTCACCTTTTGAACTTCTAAATTTAGTAACGTCACGTCACCGAAAATTTGCAACCGAGTTGCGTTTGTGTTTCACTTCATTGTTTTTTTTTGCCTTTGATTTAAATATCTCTTGGAAGTTAGAGATTTTATATATAGCCGGTTTTGTACAGTACTGAAGATACGCTGTTGAAATCTGAGATTAAATTTTAATAAATTGTTTGTTAAGTTGAATGAGTGTGTATTGGTCTTATTTACTTATCACCTGGGGGTTTTATATTGGATCTGGTCCGGGGTCTGAATATCTGTTGGGCTCAGCACATTATTACGGATAGGCGCCCTGACATCATAACCTTCGATTTAGTACGGTGTTCGAACTCGCCCTTCTCTGACTGTAGCTGGAGGCAGTGCTGACTCCCATATTTAACATCGACCCTTGGGGAAGTAAAAGGTAAGACTGAGTGTTATAAGTTGGTGATTAATTAATAGACAAGCGTCCTTTTAAAATTTTGAAAAGAAGGTTAATTACCGTGGTGGTGCTTAATTCACTACCTTCTTGGAATTCTCTGGGTACCGTTTGTTTAAGGCCTCGGCCAATTTAATTTAATTACAAGAGGGTAGCAAGGATTTTTAGCGCCCAACGTGTGGGGCCTTAGAAAAGGGTTTTAGCGGCCAACGTTGTGAGACCTTTTTGAAGGGGAAAAAAATTAGTTTTTTTTAATAAATCAAGAATTTTAGATTTTGGGAATTTCAGAAACTTTTGAATCATCTTCAGGAATTGATTAATTTTAGCATTGAAGACCTTGTCATATTTTGTTTTGAGTAAAGTAAAGTATATCCCAGCTTATATCACAGTTACGTCTTACGTTGTATGTGTGATGATGTATGTTTGATGTTTTTTTGTATAGCACCGATTGGACTTAGGGAAAATTTCCGGCCTTTTGATATTTCTTGGGGAATAATTTCTTTTCCGTAGGCAATTCATTTCCGTATATTGTATAGTATCGTATTGTCCTCCAAGAATTTTTGATTATCTTATACTGATTTTTGATTTTTCCCTTAGTATAGTAATTTCGGGTGTTACAAGTAATTTGGATAATAGAAGTACAGTAGACACTGGTATATCAGTTGTATGTATAGGTTCACGTGTAGAAGTGGAAGTATTTTGATTTGTGTCAGTCAGTTTAAGATTGAATCTTTGACGTCTTAAATTAAACTCAATAACGTTGCCACATTGTATTTAAATTGTGGGAAGGAATCTATAGCGGGGTGTTCACTTGCCGGGTATTCATTGTAGAATTTTAAATTTCGATTACGTCATAATGGATCTTAAGATAGAAATTAACAGACCGAATAAAGATGAGTTAGAGTACGAGTTAGCGAGATACGGTTCAACGAGTGGGGGTACGGTCGAAGAGTTGCGTCGTTCCTTAAGAGTTATGCAACGTTTTTGTAAGGATCCTGAAACTTTAGTACCTGTGTATCCGTTTACATTCACTCAAGATGCTGACGCCCTTAAGGCAAAAATAGATGTTATTACGACAACTTTGGCTACTTTTTCGGATACGCGGACTTCATCGGCGTACAAGAAGTTGTCGACTTCTTTGGCTTGTGCTTTCGGTCGTGCGCAACGTAGTAAACCAATAACGGAAACAGAGATTGAACAACGTGCACAACTTGTGTCTCAAATTTGTACTCTGGGGGTGCGATTAACCATTAAGGCTAGAGCGGCTCGCAAAAGCACTATGCTTGGACAGAGCACAATTTTAGATTTAACTACCGGAGGACCGTTAGTAAATTTCGAGTCCGAAGAGTCATCTAGTGATGGGGAATCCGAACCTATTGTGGCCAATCCGGTTTCGCCTTTGAGACCTGTTCCTGTCGCGACGTGGGGACTAAAATTTTCGGGAAACCCTCGCGAAATGTCTGTGAATGCTTTCATTGAACGTGTGAACGAACTTAAGGTCGCGCGTCATTCAACTGACGAAATTTTATTCAATTCCGCTATAGATATTTTTACGGGAGATGCCTTGATTTGGTATCGTGCTAATAAAGATTCTTTCTTTAATTGGTCTGATGTATTGGATGGTTTGAGGACTGAATTTTTGGCTCCCGATTATGATGATCGATTATTTGACGAGATTAAGCATCGAACTCAGGGTTCTCTTGAGTCGATTGGCATTTACGTTTCCATGATGAAAAATCTATTCTCACGTCTCTGTACTCATGTTCCTGAAGCTACTCAGCTTAAGATTATGCTGAAAAATCTTTTGCCATTTTATCAGACACAGTTTGGTTTAGTTGAAATCACGTCTATCGCCCAACTCTTAAAATATGGTAAACAACTTGAAGCTCGCAGAATTTCAGTCGAAGCTTATGTTCCTCCTCCTACTCGTGGCAAATCACTTGAGCCCGACCTTGCTTGTGTGTCGGCACCTAAGGTTCCTGTGAAATGTAATGTTATGGAGGCTGGTACTTCTAAGACTTCTTTTCCCTTCAAGTGTTGGAATTGTGGAGTTGTGGGTCATCGTTCGGGTCAATGCTCACGACCTCGTAAGAAACATTGCTTCCGTTGTGGTAAACCAAATGTGACTGTTCCGTCTTGTCCTTCATGTTCGGGAAACGCTCGTCGGACGTCCTAAGTCGTCGTTTGGGACGCCGTTTTGATAATTCGACGAATAGTAGACATAAGAATCAGATAGATTTTATTCTCGCGAACGCTCGTGGTGACGAACGTCCTTATTTAAATGTGTCAATCTTTAATCGGTCATTCTTAGGTCTTCTTGACTCTGGCGCCTCACGCACTATTTTAGGGGGTCCTGGTTGGAATACTTTACGTTCCATGAATATTCCATTGAAGTCTAAAATTACGGTATGTACTGTAGCAAATGGACAGAAGTGTCGATCTTTGGGTGAAATCTCAGTGCCTATGTGTCTTCGTGATCAAATTAGCGTTATAGATATTTTGGTTGTCCCTTCTTTACCGCATACGTTGATCTTGGGCGCGGATTTCTGGAAAATTATGGGTATTGTCCCTGACCTTCGACGTGGTGAATGGGTATTTTCGTCTGAACCTGCTTCGATTAATACGATAGGAATTGAACATGTTCTTTCTGACGTTCAGCAACAACAATTAGATCAACTCATTCACAATCATTTTTCGAAATCGACTAAAGAATTAGGCTGTACTAATTTAGTGGAACATCGTATTGTTGTCCATGGTCCGCCTATTAAACAAAGATATTACCCTATTTCTCCTGCTATGCAGAAAATCGTCGATAAAGAGTTGAATCACATGTTAGAACTGGGTGTTGTTGAAAAATCTAATAGTCCTTGGTCTTCTCCTATTTTATTGGTTCCGAAGAAAGATAAAACCTATAGATTTTGCATTGACTATAGGAAGCTCAATAAAGTTACGGAACGTGATGCCTACCCTTTGCCTTATGTAACGAATACCTTGGATAAACTTCGTGACGCTAAGTTCTTGACTTCCTTGGACATTAAATCCGCCTATTGGCAAATCCCTATTGAGGAGTCGTCTCGACCTTATACCGCCTTTACTGTCCCTAATCGGGGTTTGTTCCAGTGTCGTCGCTTGCCTTTTGGTCTCTCAAATTCTCCTGCCGTCTGGATGCGCTTCATTGATCAGGTTTTAGGTCCTGAATTTGAACCGCATGTCTTCGTCTATTTGGATGATATTATCATTGTTACGTCCACTTTCGAAAAACATTTAGAAATTTTAAGTGAAGTTCTTTCCCGTATAGAGACTGCTGGTCTCACTCTAAATCGTGAGAAATGTTTATTTTGCCGTGATGAGCTGAAATATTTGGGTTACGTAATTAATAAACAGGGTTTGTTGGTTGATCCTGACAAAGTTAAAGCCATTCTTGAAATTCCGACACCAACTTCAGTATCTGGCGTTAGACGTATTGTTGGTATGGCGTCTTGGTATCGTCGGTTCATACCAAATTTTTCTTCTCTCGTTGGTCCATTAACAAATTTGTTACGTAAAAATCAACCTTTCCGTTGGGATCAGTCCTGTGACGAGGCATGGTCAAAAATCCGTCAACATTTAATCTCAGCTCCTATTTTGTCTTGTCCTGACTTTAGCAAAGAGTTCACGATACAAACTGACGCCTCTAATTTTGGGTTGGGTGCTGTTTTAACTCAAAGTATCGATAACGAGGAAAGAGTAATCTGCTATCTTAGTCGTTCGCTTACTGGTGCGGAAAGGAACTTTTCGACTACCGAGAAAGAGTGCTTAGCAGTTTTGTGGTCGATTGAGAAGTTGCGTCCATACATAGAGGGTTCGCACTTCCGCGTCATTACGGACCATTATTCCTTATGTTGGTTAAGTAAGTTACAATCTCCTAGTGGTCGACTCGCGCGATGGGCTGTACGACTGCAGCAATATGATTTCGACATAATTCATCGTAAAGGTAAGGATCATGTTGTACCTGATGCTCTCTCTCGATCGGTTCCTGTCGTCGATTCTATTTCGATTTCCATCATATCAACCGATAAGTGGTATCACAGACTACTTAGAGCAGTCAAAACGAATCCGGAGAAATACCCTACATTCCAGATAGCTAATGGCCAACTTTATAAATTTGTACGTCCTTCTAACAAATATTTTGACAATGAGGATGAAGATTGGAAAATAGTAGTTCCTAAAGAACGTCGTTCTGAGATCATTTCGTCCTGCCATGATGTACCAACTTCTGGTCATCTAGGTATCTTCAAAACTCTTCATCGTCTTTACCAAAAATATTTCTGGCCTGGAATGGTTCATGATGTAATCCGTTATGTACGTCGTTGTCCTACTTGCATCAAAACTAAACCTGAACAACGTAAACCTGCTGGTCGTATGGGAGGTCACTCTCTCATTGACAGACCTTGGGACGTTTTGAGTGTGGATATTGTGGGTCCGTTACCGAGAACCAAACGTGGTTTTAGTTATATTCTTGTCGTCTCTGACTGTTTCAGTAAGTTTGTTTTAACGTGTGCTTTGCGGAAAGCCTCGACTAATAAGATCATAGAATTCTTAGAAAATCATGTATTTTTACTTTTTGGAACTCCTCGTAAGGTTATTAGCGATAATGGTGTGCAGTTTCGTTCTAGGGAATATCGTCAATTTTTAGAGAAGTACAAGGTTAGTCCTTCGTATACGTCGTACTACCACCCTCAAGCAAATCCCGTTGAACGCATTAATCGTGTTATTAAAACTATGTTGGTATCGTATGTGTCCGATAATCATCGTGACTGGGACCTATTCCTTCCGAAAATATCTTGTGCTATTCGCACGGCAAAACATGAGGTTCTTGGTCATACTCCTTATTTTGTAAATTTTGGCAGAGAAATGTATCTTACTGGTGAACGTAACTTCCATACTCCTGTGGATGACGAAAATGCCGTCGAAACGTGTCAAAGAAATCCGGAAGATTTTATGTGTCGATCTTCTAATTTTTCGAGACTCTATAGTGACATTAAGAACCGTCTACAGAAAGCATATGAGAAGTCTAAAGTTCGTTACGATCTTAGACATCGTCCTGTCTCCTTCCTGCCTAATCAGTTGGTTTGGCGTAAGAATTTTGTTTTGTCCGACGCTGCGAAATTTTATTCTGCGAAGTTAGCAGATAAGTATATTGGACCTTTCATGATTCATCGCCGTATGTCTAATAACTCTTATGAACTTAAAAATTGTGATGGTGATGTACTTCCGGGTACATGGAGTGTTGAACATCTTAAAGCACAACCTAACGACGATTAAACTTTGCAAGTCTTCGGTTTGCAGGTAGGCCTAACGAATATACCTGTGGGTTTAATGCCTGGGCGTAAAAGGCGTCCCAAAAATTTTCTGTTTCCCCCGTTTCTTTTAACATCTTCAATTTTAGTTGTCGTGGGTTCGACGTATTTCCTTACGTGTTCTGATTTGGGATGTTCTCCCTATGTTTTGTCGATAGCCCACACAGCGACGATTGATTTGGGTGGATTAATTTCGTGTAACTCTGTATGTTACCTTTGAGTACCGCATAACTTACGTTAGTTAAGTTATTATTTTCGACTTCCGTATAACTTTGATAGTTATGTATTTCGTACCGATTCTGACTTTGTTCCGATTTCGACTCTTCCGTACTGATTTGACGTTCCGTACCGAATTTGACTTCCGTATCGTTTACGATTAAGTAATAACGATTTTATGACTTCGTACCGTATAGCAGTTCTAGAACCTTTACCATTTTGGGATTATGTTACGTATCGTATGGTCTAGAATTTGCATTTGTTAGTTATTCTATCGTGTTGTATATGTCGTACTGACATTCTCTTCCTGATTAGACGTTTATTTGCGAAGGTATAAAGAAGAACGGTCTTTATTTGATAGTTCTCAGCCTTCCAAGGGTCGTGTCCTGGCGACTTTCTTTTGCTAGTGTTATTGTCAAAATGTTACCTCCAGGATTTGATATTGACTTTCGCCTTATGGCTTTATCGCTCGCCTTCAGCGTTTCAGTCGGGACAACGCCGGTCCAGACTTTAAACTCCTTTTGCTATGTCCTTTTTTTTGTTTGGCGATCTTCAATTGTTGTGTTTCCGGAATGTACGTTTGTCGCGTGGACGTGCCGTCCGTGTCTTTAGTAGTTTCACCATTCTGCGCTACCCTATCTTTAAATACCTCTCCTTATTCCGCTTTGTATCCCGTATCTGTAGTAATAAACCCATTTTTAGTTCACCTTTTATTTTTGTTTGTTTTGAGATACCGAGGGCCTCACCCAAAGTTCTCTTTTACCGTCGCGTGTCTGCAGAGTGTCGTTCCGGGGGTTGCCTTTCCCGCATCTTGGTCTATTGGTAGTATCTATTCCTATTTCCTGTGCCTTCGACCGTCGTAAGGATCACCGCCGGCCGGGCACACCGTAACGTAACCCGTCTACTCCATTTCCTCTTTGATGCTATCAGTGGTACTGGGCTGTCGGTTGGTCAGGTCTCGGGGCGCGTCTGTGCAGAATCTCGACACCCCTGTTTTTTTATTTATCCCTCGTTAATTCCTCGTACCGGCTGAATGCCGAAGGACCGCGTGGTGGTTTTGGTCAAGCGTTTGGTGATGCTGCGTTTGCTGTCGGACATGGTCGCGCACATTCGTCTTCCTTTTTGCCTAGTCGTCGTCGATTTTTAACTTGGTTCCTTGTATCGTATGTTATATGTTGTGTTACGCACAGTCCAGTTCCTGGTTTCATAACTCTTGGCTTAACGGTAATTTACAAGTAAATAACCTTTTGTGGTAAGGGAGGAATTGTTACGTTTTTTTTTGGTTGTATTTTATCCTTTAATGGTTTATTTTTAATTGTCGGAATACGTAATTAGTTTTTGATTTAATTTGTGTCATCTTCCTACTATTACTGCCATCTGGCGTAGGAGTGCCTAAGATTCCTATTACACGCGTTCTGCCCTGCATAGGTGGGTGTAACGTAAATCTGGTATTGCCGGGTAGATGGCGTCTGTTGTTAATTTAATTAATTTGTTACTTTTAATTTTGACTAACTTCTTTTTCTTGAATTTCTTTGGGCCCAGAGTTATGCAACAAATTAGTAATAATTATATTCCATTCTTCTATGGTTATTTGAACCTGTATTTCTGTCGTATGTTTTAAGTATTAGTTGGTTCATTTGTTCTCTTAGCGCGTTTGACGTTTTTGGTTGGTATGGTCGGTTTTTGAGATGTTAAGATCTTTCTCTTTTGCTTTTTAACGATCGTTGCGAAAGGTTAGACACGAGAGCAGAACCTTTTCCCTTAGCTGCCTTGAGAATATGGAAAGTTGAGTTGTATCGTTTATAATCGCTTAACAAAAGCGGATTTTATGGTGATTCTTAAGGATTATTGGTAAATTTTTGACGTTTATTTCATTCTTACGAGGATATTTTCTTCTGGCTTGGGAATTGTTAAGCTGCTGTAAGTATATTTTTCCACGTGTCTAATCGATCCTAATTTGTGTCGTTTCTATATTCAAATTTAGCTGCTGGTGTTAGGCCTGATTTAAACCTCATTTGAGCATTGTGGGTTGAAGTTAATACGAGAGAAACACGTGCTAGTAATTTTACGGTGCCCAGGAATTGTTGTTGAATCTTGCGGTGAGGACACATTTAAGGTGCAGTTTATTGGTACACTGTAGCCGTCGAACGCTATCACTTGAGGTGTCGTAAGCCGAAGATAGGAGGGCATAATCCTGGTAACGTGTGGATCCGAAGGATTTGTCGTGTTTGGAAGCTGTGGATGTGATGTTTTAAAGGTATTGTGACTGTGTGAATTTTCTCTGTTATTCTCCAGAGGGTAGAATTTAATTGACTAAACAGTTTGACCAAATTTGGGTCAATATCGTACAATTTGAACAGTGAATTTCAATTTTCCGGCCTAATTTATCAAATAAGTAATCGTAAATTCCTAATTTAACTTCTTATGGCCTGCGAGCCTTTATGTTTTTTTGAATTAATTAATTTAACGTAGTTATTAACAATAGTGACCCCATTTTGGAGGTTACTTTGACATTTTTGGAGACGTTACGTAGCCATTTTTATTTTTGGATTTAGAAATTGAATTAAATTTTGGATGTGTGTGGCAGTGTGGCCTCACATCGGTCTTGTGTAAATTCGTAGATAATATTTGATGCATTTAATCAATGATTGTAATTTAATTTTGGTATAATTCCGTAAGAAACTAATGAATTTTATTTAATTGCATATTCTACCTGTAAAGCATAGTTAACTAGCGCTATTTCTTTTATAGAATTAGATATTTTACAACCTAGAGTCTGTTTTCTAACGTCGAATAGATTGTCGGATGCCTCTGGTATACAGAGTGTTTCATTTTGGTTGTCGTGTTGCTTTATACGATCAAACTGTTCGACTTTGGAGGGACTTTTGGCAAATTGCCTTATTACTGTGTACTTATAAGAATATTGTTGGTGAATCAATGTTAGTTTTAAGTTGTTCTTGTGTTCACCTTTTGAACTTCTAAATTTAGTAACGTCACGTCACCGAAAATTTGCAACCGAGTTGCGTTTGTGTTTCACTTCATTGTTTTTTTTTGCCTTTGATTTAAATATCTCTTGGAAGTTAGAGATTTTATATATAGCCGGTTTTGTACAGTACTGAAGATACGCTGTTGAAATCTGAGATTAAATTTTAATAAATTGTTTGTTAAGTTGAATGAGTGTGTATTGGTCTTATTTACTTATCACCTGGGGGTTTTATATTGGATCTGGTCCGGGGTCTGAATATCTGTTGGGCTCAGCACATTATTACGGATAGGCGCCCTGACATCATAACCTTCGATTTAGTACGGTGTTCGAACTCGCCCTTCTCTGACTGTAGCTGGAGGCAGTGCTGACTCCCATATTTAACATCGACCCTTGGGGAAGTAAAAGGTAAGACTGAGTGTTATAAGTTGGTGATTAATTAATAGACAAGCGTCCTTTTAAAATTTTGAAAAGAAGGTTAATTACCGTGGTGGTGCTTAATTCACTACCTTCTTGGAATTCTCTGGGTACCGTTTGTTTAAGGCCTCGGCCAATTTAATTTAATTACAAGAGGGTAGCAGCATATATGTTAAAAACAGGCAGGCTATTAAAGAAAACATATCCTTATATTGTGCATATTACTTGTGTAGCACATGCTCTCTACAGACTCTGTGTATATATCAGAGACAACTATCCGGAAGTTGATAGACTTGTATCCGCTTTTAAAAAAGGTTTTCAGAAAAGCACCATTGAGAGTGGCCCTTTACAGGGAAAGACTTCCATCTTTGTCACTGCCCCCCTCGCCAGTAATAATTAGATGGGGAACATGACTGGAAGCTACTAGTTTTTATGCAGAGAATTTCGTTAGTTTACAAAATTTCGTTACATGTTTAAATGGCGATGCTAGAAGTATTTCTGAGTGCAAGGAACTAACACAAATCCTAAGTTTACAAAATCAGTTGTTATTCCTTCAGGAACACATTGGAAATTTGCCTAAACTAATCACATATTTTGAAAATCGACAGCTCAAAGTAAAAGATGGATTAACCACATTACATGTGGCTATTAATAATTTCAAAAGCATTCCAAGTGACTTCGGATGTGGCCTTCGGCAAAAATTTGACGCAGTTTTTAATAGAAATTCAGATTTAATAGCATTGCGGCAATTGTGTATGGGGACAATGACACAAAATCAAACTTTTAAATACGCTGAAATAAAAGAATATTTCCAGTACGTACCTATAACCAGTTGCGATGTAGAAAGGACGTTTTCTATCTACAAGGATGTACTTAATTCAAAGAGAACAAGTCTTACAGAAGAGAACCTTGAGAAAGTATTGCTAGTAAATATTAATACTCCTTTACTCGACTTGAACAACAAAATGAACAAATAATAATGTATTTTGTATTTTATAGATCACCAGCCACTTTTTATCCAATTATATAAATAAAATTAAAACCTCTTTAAAATTAGAAAATTTCTATAGTGCGCCCATGGGCGATGACTCATCGGCCGCCGGTGTTCGCCCCCTAGTCATTGCCATTGATAAATACGCACTCGTAGAGCAAACACTATGCACGTAGTCGGCGAAATGCATGTGTATATGTATATGTTTGATAAGAATGGTGTTACACTTTTACTTTCTTATACGTAGTATAAGGTAGTATTGAGGTGATGAAAATGTTCGACTTCGAGATTTTTGCTCTCTCTCTCTCTGTGTGTTTAAAGATAAATGTTTGTAAAGCAATTTAGAACGACTTTTGTATAAGCACATAGGTATAATAAAGTCGTGTGATTCCCACACCTATTTTTTTAATCAATTATATGTTTAATTAATAAATTACATTCATCTAAATCAGCCAGATATAATAATATATTAAACAACATGTTGAAAACGTAAATTTGTCAATATTACAACCTGTAATCTATATCAGTATGTATATTATAGGCAATATAATAGAAACAATAACCTAAGTAAGAAATCCATGTTTAAATCTAGATAATTTCCTGTTTATTTAAATTTGCAATTGCACAATAATTAGCAGATACTTGCTTTAATACTATCAACTTGTTTTTATTTCTATCTCTGTTCAAAATAAACACTATTAAGATTAATATAACAAACGTACATTTTCTGGAGGGAAGCTGTCAAATTTCAAACGCAAAATGCGTATTTTCATGTAAACGTTCAAATTATGTGATTATGTGAACATAAGCATGTTAAACAACATTTCAATATTAATGATGAAATACCAACAAAAACATTACAGAACTGGTAAGAGTCGTTTTCCGGACTATTTAGTAAGATAGTAGATTATCTTGTAAGATACTGCGATAGGCAGCGACTCAATGTCAAAATAAAATATTTTGGTATTGGATCACATTATTATTTTCCCTTTACGAATAAAAAATCTTTTCACCCTCGACGAAAAGACACAGTACACGAGGTAATATCACAAGCAAGAATATTAAATTTGCTTTAAACATGGAAAGAAAATGATCTTTGATAGAGTGCAGTTGTATATTGTGGCGGTGATAGTTTACCCAGTAATCTCGTAGTAATATTATACAGCGTGTTTATAAAATGTCGCAAACGCTACAGGCAGCGACATTCTTCATTCTTTTCTGAATAAAAAATCTTAATATGAAAATGTCGTGAAGAGGTCAGTGGCGGCCCGTGATTTTTTGGGACGGAAGGGCACCGGGAGTCTGAGTGTTTAATATCAAAAATTAAGTACAGACAAAAAATAAACTCAATATGCTATTTAATTAACTTGTTTGAAAATAAAATCCATCCGCCGTTCCTTATGATCAGCAAAATGATTAATAACTCATTCATTGAAGTTTGGTGTTGATGTCAGTAATTGTTTTTCAATGGAACACATTGCTAAGGCACATAGTCTGCTTTCCCGCATGGTATTTCTAGAAAATGTTTTTATTCTCTTCAATGTATAAAAACACCATTCACTTGATTTTTTCTATTTTGGTTATTAAAAGTTCAAAAAAGCTTAAAATGAGAGACATGTTTCGTTCGAACATTTTAAATATTTGAATATATGCGGTGTTTATGTAATTATGATTAAAACGTCTATGGAAACTGTAACTTCGTACGTGTTCAGACGTCTTCGGAATGTCAGTGGTGGCCTTGCTTTGACTCGGCCAACTTCGTTTGTGTTCGGACGTCTTCGGAATATCGGTGAAGGCCTTGCCTTGGCTTCGGCAAACTTCGTTTGTGTTCGGACGTCTTCGGAATATCGGTGAAGACCTTGCCTTGTTTTCGGCCAACTTCGTTTGTGTTCGGACGTCTTCGGAATATCGGTGAAGACCTTGCCTTGTCTTCGGCCAACTTCGTATGGGTTCGGACGTCTTCGGAATGTCAATGAAGGCTTTGCCCTGGCTTCTGCAAACTTCGTTTGTGTTCGGACGTCTTCGGAATGTCGATGATGGATTTGCCTTGTCTTCGGCCAACTTCGTTTGTGTTCGGACGTCTTCGGAATGTCAGTAGTGGCCTTGCTTTGACATCGGCAAACTTCGTTTGTGTTCGGACGTCTTCGGAATATCGGTGAAGGCCTTGCCTTGTCTTCGGCCAACTTCGTTTGTGATCGGACATCATCGGAATGTCGATGAAGGCTTTGCCTTGTCTTCGGCCAACTTCGTGAACATTTTAAATATTTGAATATAGGCGGTGTTATATGTAATTATCATTACAATTAAGACTGATTTATGCAATAAATTATTTCAAATTATCAACAAAAAGGACGAAATAAATAATTGCACGCCCCCAGAGATTCGCAAAATAGCAGAAGACATTTTACAAAATCTTTCGCCAACATGGTCTCGACATATTATCAAAAACAAAATTTTATAACAGTTGTACTATTCAACCTTGGAAGTAAATTACAATAGTAGCATCAGAAAACTTATCATCCAACTCTGCTTAACAATTTATATTGTTAATTAGTAAATAAAATGTTAGCATGTGTGCTTTTTATTCTTTGTACAACTTCTATTGCACATGTTTGTTACATTAAAGGCTTACATTTTGACATATAAATATAATTTGGTCCCATTTTTTTTTGTTACCAACGTCAAAACAAAAAAATTAACGTGCGATAAAGAAATACTTTTCAACCAAAACGGATGTCGTAAAGTGAACTTTATAGCACCGAAATAAAAACAACCATTTTGCACACTACACCCACACAACCAATCTGATAAACTGTAACTCTACAATGTTGAATTTTCTCGTCACGGTTTTATTAGTTTTCAAATTGTGACCTTCTAGTTTAATCAATAAATCTGGTCTAGGGAGACCTAGATTTTTTAATTCTGTCTTAATGTTACTAACGCAATTCATAGTTGCATTTGTACCGATAAAAATTACAACATACACTCACCGCTGTATATTACATACTGGACCGCCACCCGAACCCGGCACCATAGAGTAGTGCCCCGCCGCCAACATATATACGCGCGCTACTCGCGCCAGTTTCATCACTCGATTTCTAATACAGACGGGGAAGTCGCGCGAGATGCCCCGGAGCCTACGTCAGACTGCGATTTTTAAACGCGCTGAAAAGACAGACTGTTACTTCCGAAAACATATTATTTGTTATCAAACAAATCAGAAAAATTACATACAAATTAGGTATTTATAATTAATTTATCTGTAAAAGAAATTTGTTACGGGGGGGGGGGGGGCAGTGCCCCGATCGAGGTTTTCACATGGATACTAGGATAGATTCAAAGAACATATTTCTGGTTTAATTGGACTCGAATGCGGACGTTTGAGGGTTTTGTATGGTAATAGGGATTGCCTTGATGTCAGTCTGAGACGATTAGAACAAGGTATTAAGTACGATGGAATAAGCCAAGACCTACAGAGGTTTGTGAAAATCACTTAGTGGACCAAAACCGAACTACTAGAACAAGTCAGCTTATGTTATAATGTTCAACAAAAAACAATTTCGTAAATTTACTTAGAAGATCATTCATTTAACATTCTGATTTATTTACATGTACACATACAATTGTCATAAGGTTTCCATTGCATTATTAGTAAATCCAAATCCAGGTATTTCATCGGGAAATTTTGCTTATTAAGTAAAAGTACACTAACCTTTACTAACTAAACTTAATCAAAACATATTTTTATTGGTATAAATTAATTACTCGAAAATCGAAATTTTAAATGTTTTTATCAATTAAGTAATAAATCTAAACAAATAATATTTTTCAAGAAAAATATTGGAACTAATTCTCAGAAATATTGGTGTTTACATGGCATTTGTTACTAAAAAAATAAATATCGCGAATGATAAATACTTATAATAGTAGAGATAAAAAGTAAAAAAAATCACAAACACACGCAGTTCGAGAAAAATCTCTTTTTATATATCCAAATCAGAAATAATACATACCTATTGTCATTATGTAATTCTATTAATTAAATTATATTATGTTAGTAGTGTCGTATCTTAGAAAGTAAGAGGCTTGGTCAGACAGTTAATGACGAGTATCTGGAACTAATGTAATAATAGGAAATATGTGCATGAACTAGTGTTTTTACCATTCTACTGTACAGAAAAGTAATTTAACGGTCAACTCAACATTTCTATGGGTATACACCAACAGACTTTGAGACTAACGATGAACGACAAGCGCCAAAGATGTTAAAAGAGTGTACCTGTTTCTTCCGTGGCAATTACGAGCTTGGTTTTGTGTATTTTAACATTTGCCCACGTATTATAGTAGCAAAATTTCCCGCGGTTCTTTCAGTCTAAATATAAATACGTTTCCTCAGTGTACTTACTGCTAATCACTCAAATACAATTAGGAGAACGTGGGAGACGAAACATCAAAGGGTCCAATTATACTGTCGCGTCTCGTTGATCCTTATTCTCTGCTTTAAGACTTGTTAAAACAATCTGTGTTTATTGATGGTTATTCAACAGGAAATTAGTTCACGTGGGTTGTTACTAAGGGGCATTTCTTTATTATGGTAAATAGAGTGACTTTACAAGGGTGGATCAAGAGTCACTGAAAATTGAGATAAAACGCGAAAAGACGTTTTACTTTTCAACATAATCAGGTCGATACACTTCATCCAACGTTTCTCCAATTTTTTGATGCCTTCCAAATTATACGATTTCTCGAGGCCTTCAAAATAGGCGTGTGTTTCATCGATGGAAACTTCATTCGATTCAATTGGCCGAAATGGCTCTTATCGCTGAGCCATTTCTTCATATTTTGAAATAGAAAATAATCGCAGGAGGCTAAATCTGGAGAATATGCCAGATGAGGGAGCAATTCATGCAATTTTAGCATTACAACTGCGGACTTGTGAGCCGGTGCATTGTTCTGGTTGAAGAGAACTTTTTTCCGCACCAAATGCGATCGTTTTTGCTTCAAATCGGCGTCGAATCAATCCAATGGCTCTGCATTATATGCACAATTAAAATGTGGCATTATTATTGATTTGTACAATTGTATTGTTGTACTTCTGGACACACAATGATTTATTCGACTGAGTACCCAACTTCTTGAGATATTTTTCTATGTAAATATTCTGCATACTCCCAAAAATTAAGTCTACTGTCTACTATAAGTCCAAGATATTTGGTAGCTTCCACAAACTCAATTTCTCCCTCTAAAACTACTTTTGCATTGAGCGTTTTTCTTTTATCTTTTCCCAGTTACATACATTTTGTTTTACTTGTGTTAACCCTTAATTTATGAGAACTGGGCCATTTGTTTAAATTCTCCAATTCATCATTTAGCTATTTAATTCTGTTTGTATAACTTCCTGATATGTACATCAGCATATCTTCTGCGAATAGGCCCGTTTTATATCAATTATATATAAAATAAACAATAGGGGACCCAGGAAACTTCCTTGTAGCACTCCAATTTTAACGTTTACATTTTTTAATGTATACTGTTCGTATTTTGTTCTCTGTTCCCTCCCATCGAAATAGTTGCCAAACTATTTCCCTCTATTCCTATTCTTTGTAACTTTATCAAGAAGAGTTTCCTGTCAATCGTTTCAAATGCCCTACATACGTAGATCAACGAACACGCGACTATAATTTCTTTATCAATAATTTCTTTCCAATTTCTAAAGGTAAAATATATTATATTTTATATACAGTATGTCCACGGATCGAGTTCCAAAGAGGAAAAACTTTTTTATTTTGCATTTTACAAGAGAAATGTATTCTTGATAAATGTTTTTGCATATCTCGAAACGGCCAAATCAGTTTTAACCTTTTCAAAATTTCTTTTAGTTTAAGATAAAAATCGAAAAATTGGTCGTTTTATTTGAAAATTTTTTAAAGTCCCAGAAATTAAGTTGCGTTGTCATGGTAATTATCCATATTTAATTATCTAATTAACTGTCAGTTAGAAAAATCAACCATAATAGTTGAAAATGTTGTCAAAAGACCAACGAATTTACCTAATTCAATGCTATGGCAAAGGTAATAAAGCGATCCGTCTAGTTGTCGAAGAATTTAATCAAAAGTTTCCGGATATTTACATCTCAAATAGTGCACGAGCATTGGTCAAAAAATTCCTATCCACTGGTTCCATACTGGATGTAAAGAAAAAAAATATAGCACGCGATGATGACGACGCCGCCACTCTTCTTGTAATGGATTCAGTACGGAACTATCCCAAACTTTCTTTGCGGCGCAGATCAGTCCATCTGGGAATTAGTAAATCGCTCATTCAAAAGATTTTGAAACAAAGGAAGTTCCATCCCTACAAGCCCATTTTTAACCATGCATTAGAACCTGGAGATCCTGCGAAACGTTTGTATTTTTGTCTGTGGATGGGCGCTCAAATTATGGATAATCAATACTTTTACCGAAATATTATTTTTTCTGACGAGGCCACGTTTTCTACTAATGGTACTGTTGCATCTCAACATGTGAGATATTGGAGCGATTACAATCCGAATTTTCGCATGCCTCACAATCGACAATATTCGGCAAAAGTTAATGTGTGGTGTGCAATTTCTTACCATGGTATCATTGGACCATATTTTTTTGATAATACTGTCAATCAGCATACGTACTTGGATATGCTGCAAAATTTTGTTGATGAACGTTTGGACGATCTACCGATTAATTACCTCGCAAGGTGTTATTTCCAACAAGATGGTTGTCCGGCTCATTATGCTAGGATTGTTGTTGAATGGTTAAATCAGCAATTTGGACAGAATTGGATAGGTCGAAATGGTCCCGTGATATGGCCACCAAGGAGCCCTGATTTAACAATGGCTGATTTTTATCTTTGGGGTCGTTTGAAGCAAATAGTTTATGCAAATAATCTTCCTCCGAACGTAGAAGATTTAAAGGAGAGGATTAGAGACGCTGTGACGTCTTTAACTCTCGAAGAAGTTATAGAGAATTGAGCCGACGGCTAGAATTGTGCGTTGAAAAGGGCGGTGAATGGATTGAGTAAAATAGTTATTAGTTATATCATTTTTGTTTTTGAGTTTATGAAAAAATTTTCAAATAAAACGACCAATTTTTCGATTTTTATCTTAAACTAAAAAAAATTTTGAAAAGGTTAAAACTGACTTGGCCGTTTCGAGACATGCAAAAACTTTTATCAAGAATACATTTTTCTTGTAAAATGCAAAATAAAAAAGTTTTTCCTCTTTGGAACTCGATCCGTGGACATACTGTATATCTAGCATTAACCCACTTAAATCAAGATGTGATTGAGCAACTATAGTATGCATGAACAAAGTATATGAGATATTGTGTCCATTCTTATCTGTGTTTGTGAACATTTATAATCAACCCTTGTACAAAATCTTTTCAAACAATATTTATACATTTTTCGGAGTAACTCAAATTATATGTGTGTGTATAATCACACTTAAAGTAAAGACAAGAACCTATTATAGCATAGATATGTCTGCAATTTCAATACACAAAATATTATTCAATATTTTTAAAGATTAAAACATCGACTGAAAGTCTAAATATAGTAATACAAGATACGTGTCGTAAACAAATAGATAAGTATCACTCCACTTGATGTTATATAACACAGACCTGTATGTAGAATACATACTTACGGCAGAATATGGGGAATTCCCGAAATGTATAAATAATTATTTGTAAATTTGTTGAAGGAACATAAAAACATCATTTATTTCAACAGCACTTCAACTATTTTTAAGTCGATGAATTCGTTACTTTTTCAAACAGTTACTCTCATAATATATAACTCTGAGAATACATTCTTATCTGAAATATTTTATTAAAAAATATAATTTAGAGTAAATATTTTTGTGCAAAATATTTGAATTTAACCAATCATTAGTATTACTTGTATTTGCGTAGGTTTATTTCATTATAAAAGCTTTGTTTGAACTTATTGTATTGATGGAACGTAAAATAAATTTTGTGCCATGTTACTACATTTATTTGTGGGATTTAATATCGGAATCGGGGATTTTTATGGTTTTATGATAGAATATCTGGCCTATCGTAAATAAAATGGGGACCCCTTAAAAAATACTTTAGGCTTGTTATTTTACTTTTAATTTTGAGTTGGAATGTTTTGTGTGATACTTTCAACGAATTTTATTTATTTAACGTAATATATATTAAAATTAGTATATGTATAAGTGAACATTTTGTTTGTACCATATATTAACTATCGATATTCCCGCACCGCACATTTGAACGAGTACTCGGTAACGAATAAAAAGTAACGGATAATGAATGCGAAAGTAACGGATAGTTACAAGTATTGAAAAGTAACCGAACCACCACTATGTATATACTCAAAATGTGAGTATAAAAAATAAAATGTCAACCGTCATTATAGAGTAAATAAAATAAAATGTAAATAAAATAAAATATAGGGATCCGAAATCTACAAATCAATGAAATTATATCAATCAATTTTTTTATTAGAAATGTGTGAACTTGAAGTTCATTCTTAAAAAAAAATTATATATTTGTTGTTCTTTCTACATTTTATGGCTGCCCTAAGTAGTTTTATGAAAATTACTATTTTTTTCTTTTTCATAAATGAAAATTCTAAATCTGTGAATATATTCGTTTTAACCTCGGTGTTCGGGTTTGTATATTCAATAAAATATTGTGAAAGTAATATATATTTACAATAAATTGGAGATATACAAGCATAAATAGGGTTACCAAAACAATACTAATTAACTAATAAATAACTTGTTCTTAAAAGTCTAAATTTCTAAAGATGTAATTAACTAAAAAAAAGACATTATTCCGAAAATTATAGCAATGGATTTTAAGAAGAGTCACATGTCACTGAAAATATTCAAATGTTTGAAAATTTTAGTATTTCCGAGTAATAGTGAAACATGCTACGACTTATTTTCTATCTCATACCAATAACTTTATTTATATTATTTTACTTCCGTTTCATAAATATATATTTCTTTGTTATTATTATCAGAATACTTTAAGGGATTTAATTTGATCGGTAAACATATTTGCAATACTATTGTTCTATTTTATCTTGTTGCATTGTCTCTTTATTATTGTATATATAGTTAGCAATGTGCATATTTTGCAATATATCCGTCAAAATAAGTGTTATAATTAGTGGAAAATGGATTTATTAGGATACACTTCAAAAAATGTACTTTTTCTTCTTACAACAAAAATTGATTTCTAAGAACTATGTTTATTTATATATCAATTATTTTCATTATATTTTTCATTATTAAATTGTGAATGATTTTTATGTCATTTGTAAAAATAAAGCAATCAATATTTAGTAAGTTATAAGTAGTATTTATTGTTGTTGAAGTAATAAAACGAGTATTTTTCAATACAAAAGTAAGTGATACAAGAGGTGTATATCACAATATAATTACATATTATTATATTGTAAAATATTTACAAATCTGTTTTTATATAGTATGTATTTCATTTCTTTTTGAAAGCTTTGACAAATAATGAGTTGTTAAAACGACTTTCTTATACCTACATATGTGCGTTTTTATTTTTTTATATAAAAACTGTCCCCTACTAAATTTTAAATAGTTTTATCTTCTTAATAAATTTGTGAGTATAGTGTTACTGTTATCTTAAAGAAAAGAAGTATGCGCAAGTACACTGATCTATGCGAGTTAGAGAAAATTGAAACATTTTCCATTTACTTGCTATACGATCCTTGTAACTTCAAAATTAATGAATTATAGTTTATAAATGATAGCTTAAAGACATGCTATAGTAAAAGTATGAATATCTAATAAATGAGAAAGTAATTTAAGTATGTACATAAATGATATTGTCCCTATTTCTGTTTTCAAGTAATATGATATAATAATAAGTATATATAATAATAAGAATAGAGTTAGTATAATAGAGAGTTAGTACAATGATCGTGCACAATAAAGTTGTTATAATTTAAGATGTGTGTTACTTTCGTAAGATAGTGTCCACACAGCCTTTATCGCATGGTTATCCAGTTTTTATTGCACAACATTTAAGTATAAAAAGTAACCCTTGTTTATTGCACTTACTAACAACTATTGGTCAGAGAGCGAGTCCAACTTAGAGGACTACTTTCTTATTGATTTTTTGAAACATAATTGACACCTCTATATCAAATTTAAGTGACTCATATGAACATACTTACTTAAAATTGTATTTATGATCTTCAAACAGCTGTACACTTATTACGCTGTCCAACGAAATGCATTCTTCAACTTCCTTAAAATCACTGTCCGAATATACAAGAAAGAAATCAATCCTCAAGAAGCACCATCTAAGTTTTAAATCAACGTCCGCTACTCTGAACAGCGCATCCTTGAAAGGTTCAACATTTCCAGGCAGTAATGAAGGCTTATTAACATTCACCGTTGCATACTTCGGTTCATTTGCTCGAGTATCATATTTTTTCTTGAACACATTTACCACATTTTGCAAGAAACTCTCTTTACGTCTTAGGCGTGGTTTTGGAGAATCTGTTGTTACTTTCTCCGAGCTAGTATTGAAAGTTCTAGGGCGTTCTGATAACTCAATCTTTCGGTGTACTCTTTCACCCGGAGTGGACATAGATCTCTGAGCGTAACGCTTTTGATTATCATATTTTGCAGAGACACTTTCCTCGTTCAATGAGATAGAAGAATCATTCAACGTTGTCTCTTTGTCTTTAGTATTGTTCTTCTCAGCAACATGTTTAATATTAAAATTATCTCCACTTACATCTGTATTATCTTTAACTCCATTTTCTTTAACTTTATCATCGTCATCTTGCAGACGATTGGAATTCTCGTAAGTTTCATTAAAACTCAACTCAGAATTTGAATTATACGATTTTTCATCTCTTTCTGCGTTTGTCACTTCATTTATTGCACGCAATTGCGAATATGCTTCGATATTTTTCGACAGTCGCGGTGGCTTCGGTGGAGCCTTTCCTAGACTTTCCACATTCAAAATTTGACTCATGTCTTTCTCTTTACCATCACACACAAGACCTTAACGATTTCCCTATTGCAACACTGGATAACAACTGGTACATGTACATCATAAATAAATCTAGATGTTATCATCCATTATCGTTATCATTCGGATGTGTACATATAAGATAATGTAGCTTAAATTGAGGTGTCTGTCTTCTGCGGTATTTACGGAATAGACGCAAACAATTAAACAAACGACGTGCGATCACGAATTACTAGACTGGGCAAAAATAACAAATGTGAATATGTAATATCTAACAAATCGCGATAAAATCATGTTTTTAAAAGTGTATGTTTCTACCGTTGCTTGTTTCGTCAAAGATAGATAAGAGACTCGTCAAATAAAGATAAGGGAAATGTCTAATTTTAAAAAGTGAGCAAAATAACGTAAATAAAATAAGATATGCTTATAAAACAGTAATTGATAAACAGGCGCGATAAAAGCTACTGGAAAAATGTAAACAAAAAGATAATGGATTTGAAAATATTTTTTAATACCATTTAATTACGTGAGGTGTTTTTATTTAATTTGGACATCTCCCTCACCCTTGGTGTGATTTGATAAGATGTGGGAGAACCTCTCCCCTTATAATACCAACACTATAAAACCAACACTACAAAAACAGGCAAGGTCGGTGGAGAATGTACGACAACAACAAGATTCGACTACAGGGGTTACTGAAATAATAATCGACCGCAACAATAGTGATGGGTGGAAAACGGTATTACCTAAAAACAGAAAATCCAGAGCACCCGAAGTAATGCGTGGAACAAATGCCACTACAGAAATTAAAGGTGTTGCAAGTTACAGTCATCTTCATGTTTACAACTTAGATCCGAAGCTGTCTGTTGAGGATATGATGCAATACATGAAATCTAAAGATGTCGATGGAGTTCATTGTGAACTCTTAAAAAGCAGATATCCGGATAGATATTCCTCTTTTAAGGTTTCGTATCCGAAAATTTTCTCTGAACTAGTTAACAAACCAGAATTTTGGCCACAAGATGCCTGTGTAAATCGTTTTCTATTCCGGATTGCCAAAAAATTGTAGAAACATAATTAATGTGATGCATCAAAATATAAGATGCTTATCAAATAAAATATCAGAATTAAATATTGCATTGAAAGAGCATAGCATTGACATATTACTTCTGAGTGAACATTGGCAGTCCAGTGATCAAATCCAATTGCTCAGAATACCAAGTTTCAAATTGTCAGCTTTTAGTTGCCGTGGACCGAATAAGCATGGAGGTGTTGCCATTTTTACAAGGGAAAAAATCAGGTGTGTTGTGCTGGAGGACCTGTTGCGTTTTCACATCAACAATACAATTGAAATTAGTGCGGTGGAAGTCAAATTACCGCAGTCCATTGTGCTGATTGTACTTTATAGACCCCCACAAGCGGACTTTGATACTTTTATGGAAAACTTTTCTGGCATGCTGGATATATTGGAAAAAAGAAGTGGACCGGTTATTATCGGTGGAGACTTCAATATAAACTTCTCAGTGTCGTCGCCAATGCGCCAACGTCTGAGGGATTTGTGTGGTGCCTACAACTTCGACTGGACTCTGAAGGAACCAACACGTGTCGTTAAGGATTCGGCGTCTACGTTGGACAACTTTTTTGTAAATATTTCTAATAGAATTTTTTCGGTATCCTCGGTAGATAATAACCTTTCAGACCACTATAGTCAAATATTGAATTTATCGATATCATTTTGTAATAATAATGATGAATACATTTACAAACATAAATTTTGTAATAACTCACTAAATAATTTTCTTAGTTTGTTGGACAGGGAGTCGTGGCTAACTGTTTATGAGAGTGGTTGTCCTGATCAAGCTTTTTCAACATTTTTAAATATCTTTCTATACTATCATAGTATTTGTTTTCCTTTATTAAAGTACAAGTTACATAAAAATTCAAATACCTCTTGGATTACTCCAGACATATTTGAGATAAAAAATAATTTGCTTATGTTAAAAGAATTCAGCCAACAATTTCCCATTTTTCTTGATGAATTTAAAAGCTATGAAGAATATTACAAAAATTTTGTTAAAAACAAACAATATAACATGAATGAAACCTTCTTTAATTCTTCTTCTAATAAATCCAAGGCGGCTTGGTTTATTATTCACAACAGCTCTAACAGCACCAGGGCCCATACTTTACCTGAGGGGAACACACTAAGGATGTGTGGAGAATTTAATGAATATTTTACATCTCTTCCATCGATGCAAAACAAAGATGTTTACCTTCTTCTTTCTACATTCAGCCGGTACTTGAGAATGAAGTTGCGAATGCTATTAAGAATTTAAGCACATCATCTTCAACAGGACATGATTGTATCTCATCATCGGTGATAAAATGTGCTTCACCTTTGATCGTTCCAGTTCTTACTTATATGATTAATTTCTCTTTCGAAAAAGGAATATTCCCTTCTAGTTTGAAGCTATCCACAGTGCGGCCGGTGTATAAATGTGGAGATAGAAATTGTGTAGGTAATTATCGACCTATAAGTTTGCTATCTGTTTTTGCTAAAATTTATGAATGCATTATGAACAATCAATTAAAAAATTATTTGAATAATTTTGGCATAGTTTTTGAAAATCAACATGGTTTTTGGCAAAATAGGAGCACTAGTACAGCTCTATTTTATTTCTTAAAAACAATTTATGAAACTTTAGATACCAGTCAACAGTGTCTTGGTATCTTCATTGACTTGTCCAAAGCGTTTGACCTAGTGAACCACAAGATTTTACTACACAAACTAGAGCACTATGGCATTAGGGGTATTCCTAATCAATGGTTTGAATCTTACCTTACAAATCGTAAACAAAGCGTCAAAATTGGAAATTACCAGTCATCCTACATTAGTGTCGACAGTGGCGTGCCTCAGGGGTCAATATTAGGCCCGGTACTCTTTCTCCTATATATCAATGACCTTCCAAATACCCTTCAAAATGCACAGCAAACAGTTCTTTACGCTGATGATATAAGTATACTAATAAAGTCAGCAAGTTTATGTGAACTAAACAGTGTAGTAGCAGACATTTTTAATCGTATTCATAGATGGATGAGCTGTAATAAGTTAGTCAATAACAAGGCCAAAACTAAGTTTTTTTATTTTCATAATACAACTAAAGTTGTGACTAACGTTGAAATAAATGGCGATATTTTTAACCTGGACTCTAGTTTACGTGTACTTGGTCTTACAATTAATGAGAACCTAAAATGGAACTCACATATTGATAATGTCAGCAGTTGTCTATCAAAGGTATATTTCACGCTAAGGCAACTTAAAAGAACATGCAATGTTAAAACTTTACTCATGTTCTATCATTCAAACTTTATTTCTTGTCTGCGGTATTGCATAATACACTGGGGCTTATGCTCAGAAACGAGTAGGGTCTTCAGCTTGCAAAAAAGAGCTCTAAGAATCATTTTCGGTTTGGGTTACAGAGATTCTTGTAGACAACTTTTTAAAGAAAAAGCTTTACTTACTTTTTATGACATTTATATAATGGACGTGCTGTGTTTCGTCTTCAAGAACAAAAGAGATTTTGCAAGCGGCAACGTAACTCATGATCACAACACACGTCTCAATAACTATATGCTCCCAATTGCTCATTCAAAACAAATTTTCCAGAAAGGAACTTACTTCGTAGGTTGTAAATTTTATAATAAGTTACCAGATTCTATTAGAAATATTTCTAATTTTACTGTTTTTAAGAAGTCTTTGAGGGAGTATATCCTTCAGATCTCCTGCTATTGTTTAGAAGACTTTTTTAATCTGTAGTTATCGTACTTGACGTATTTCTGGCGTGTACTTGTCTTTTTTTGGAATGTAAATGGCTTTTGAAATAAAGATTATTATTATTATTATTATTATAATTTCTAAATACGCCATGAATTTCTTTTGGAAAAGTTGTGTTCCCTGAGCATTAGGGGAGCAATGCTTCAGTGGTTGCAATCGTATCTAGCAGGAAAACCAATGACCGTTAGAGTAAATGGTGTGACATCCACTGAGTATCTACTACGTGATCATTTTGAACTGTCCTGAGTTGGCCATACTGATTTTGATTTGGGAACACAGTGTAATTGGCAAGCCCCTTTTTTATTTATTTTTGTGGTTAGGTTTACTATTTAAAATTTTCCTGTGATAAATGTCAATGAATAGGGTTAGTTTTAAGTTGAATTATATGAAAGAATTTTTCTAGAAATATAGTAATTGCACTTTATTTTTTATCATAAACAATAATAAATACGTTACAATTTTATTACTGTAGAACATAATTCCATAATTATTGCACAAAATGAATACATTTTACAAAAGTTGTTCGAAATGTCCACCATTATTCTCAATGCATAGATTGACACGTCTTCTCATATTATTGAACACATTCTGGAGCGTTTCTGGTGTGATATTTCGTAATTCTATTCTAATAACCTCTTCAAGTTCATCGAGATTATGCAATCTGTTCCGAAACACTTTAGTTTTTAGATGGCCAAAGAGAAAAAAGTCCAGTGGGGTTAAATCAGTAGAATTGGCTGGCCATCTATTTCGACTAATCAATCGGTCACCATAGTATCCTTGCAAATAATTAATAGTTTGTTGTGCAGTATATGCAGTTGCCCCATCTTGTTGGAAGTACCCCAGGGTCAATTCATCTTCGTGAAGACTGTTAATGAAGGGTTCCAATATTTGTTCTTGGTATCGTACTGTGTTAATTGTATCATGGAAAAAAATTGGTCCAATAATCCGTCTCTTCGACATTGCAACCCAAATACCAACTTTGATAGGATGGAGAGTATTTTCAACAAGAACATGTGGATTCTCTGTGGACCAGGTACGGTAATTTTGAGAGTTGATATACCCCGATAAATGGATCCAAGCTTCATCCGAAAAGAAAGTGCTATTCAAGTCTTCTTCATGTAGTATTTCATTAAACCAGTTGCAATAATTCAATCGTTGCTCAAAGTGATTCGGCTGTAAATGTTGTGGTACCGAAACTTTATATGGGTACATATTGTTGTGGCTGCTACATTATAAGAATTTCATTAATTTTTAAATTAATGCTGTGAATGCATTGAAAATTATTATATTCTACCTACAAACCTATTCCATAACAGCATATATTTTATAAGTTTTTATGAGTTCTTGGAGTGTTTTCAGCTTCTTCGTTTTCTGGTCTATTTCTTATTTAGTATAGTTTTGGGATAAGGTTACAAATTTTTAAAGAAAAGTCTAGGTTTTTATATAAAAATCATTTTTATATTTTTATTAAAACATTAACCATAAATAGCATTGCTATACTGTATATATGTTAATTTTTTATATATTATAAGTAATTAAAAGGAAACATTTCTACCCATCTTTTGGTTATAATGTTTCTGTAAAGCTAATATATCTATAATGATAGTCATCGAATATTTATCCTGTTTTTAAATATAAAAGAAAACTTCGATTCCTGTTAGTATTAAGCTGATTATATTTTACCAAAAGCATACATTTTCACGTAGTGCCTTGGTAATCTAGAATTTTGTAATGGTGAATACTTGGAAATTGGCCTATATTAACCACATTTGCAAAACATTCGCACGTACTACCGCTAGCGTCTTAATACCTGCTCACCAAAAACATTCCCTTTATATATATTATTTGGTTTGAAAATTTAAATCAAGAAAAAAAAAATGTTTAATACAATAATTAATAATGCCTAATAATGTACTGAGAGTAAACATTCACACGTAGTACTCTCAGAGTATCCAACACCATTAATTATCCCTTCGTTGTTATTATAGATTAATGAATTATTATTACTAAACAGGATAATATTTGTCCAAATTAATAATGCTCAACGTCTTACTAAAAAGCAAACATTTTTACGTAGTACTTTTTAGAAACGCACAGCACCACCAATTATCCCTTAAATTGAATTATTTATTTATTAACTTACTTTATTTGTAACTGTATATACTATAACCCCAGCTAAACGAGCATCACCAGCAAGTAGTTTCTCTATTAAAAAATAAATTATAACAGCGTTGGTTTGAGCAAACATAGCACTATTTCCACCTTCATGTACGAAAGGAACGTGTAATTTATTTAATCGTATTTCTTTTGTTTTACTACCGCTGCGAATTAAAGGAAAAATAATTTAAATTTAATTTAATATGAAGGAAACCATTTAATTACTCGCGGAAATTAAATATAAAGAAATTAGATGAAAATTACACATCCCGCAGAAAATAATTATATGTAATTCCAACAGTAAAACAAAAGATTAATTCTAGGCGTGACCTAATACGCGAAAGAATTCAAGACAAATGTACAGCGTCACTCGCAGGAAATGCAACAAAAATTATAGAACACTAATAAGATATAAGATACAGAAAAAAAATTTAACAATTCTTAATATATCCTATCATTTACGGCTTGAGATTAACAATCCCTCGAACCCCGTACCGACATTACCTGCCTTAAGCCAGTAACGACCATTCCGGACGACCTAACTCGATTCCTTCTCTCTCTTCCTTCTTCCCGCTCACTCCTACATGTGAATCAAATATTTGTGTTTTGTTAGTAAATAATTTATTAAAGAACTTAAGGACACTCTTGTTGTTTTATCTATCTTATATTTTATTTACTAATTACGATTTACAGGAAAATAAATAAATTAACACTTGCATTTGTTTTATTTCCTTAACATATAATTTATTTCTTTCTTTTGTGTAATTCACCATTAGAGCTAGCTGAATATGGCAACAACTACGACAAATAAATATAATAAGTGCCAACCGAACATAATAAGTGGCACCCAAGCAGCATAATAAAACAATAATAGTACAAACTTCTAATGATAGGTTTGTTCTTAAATAAAAATAGTTGCTTCGTAAAATGTGTATAATTTATATATATTAAATCATGTGAATATGAAACATATACGTACAATAAAAAAATATTTTTTGATGAGGTCATCAAATTGTATCACGGGTTCTTTCTTAGAAATTGTGATTGTGGATGAAGTCCTTGAGGATAACTGCTTCTCATAAACGCACTGCCCCACAAAGTTTTCGTGCCTTCGTCAGGAAAAGCCAGTACATTTCCGATGAACGGATTTGTTTTCGTTCGTGTCGGCCTCACGTTCTTACTAATAAACGTAATGGTGTGTTTGGTAGGCGAATTCCTTTTTGAATCATCACAGCCGAAATACCACACGATGTCTTCGATTTTCCAATTATATAAAAGCTGTTTCCTCTGCAACATTAAAAATTGTGTTGAGTAAATTTTAATTTTATAAGAAAAAGCATTCATTACCATCTCATCTTTATAACAAAATATGTCGCCCTCCGTAATATTAAACGAGAACGTCTTAAATTTCTTCATCTCACTGTCAGCGAATTTTAATTCGCCTTTTGCCGATGCCACGTTACCAGAAGCATACGCCATGTACTTATTAATAGTTGACAAGATAAGACAATTATTTCTTTTGTCAATGTCATCCCAATCATTCCATTTTAGAACAATATTTAACACCTTAACATACCAGAATATGAAATTAATAAAAGGCAATTAGTGTGCAATTAGTGTAATCTTGCTTGTAAACATTTTATTCCATGTTTCATCATCTTATATATGTATATTTGAACTTACCTTTTCTGAATAATGTAAAGGCCGAATAGCGCTGTCATTTAAAACAAGCTCTTCTAATACAAGCAGGTGAGCTGGTAAATTAATTCTTGAGGATAATTCCGAACAAACTTGATATGCAGTTTTATGAGGATTAAGCTGTGAATTATAAAATATTATTTGATTTGCTCTACAGCGGATTATACCCAATATTTTTCTTTTTCTGATATTTTATGTATCCGCAATAATTTCTTATTCTTTCATTTATTTGATTTGTATATAAAGCTCAAACAAATAGAAAAAATATCAGCCTAATCTAAAAATTATTTGCACAAATGTTGCCGTGTTCATTAAAAGGGGCTTTTCGGCCACTAAATAGAAACCGAGATAATGACGTTTTTATTTATGCCGTTCTTGGTTATGCCATCACTCATAATCTCAGATATTTCCGACAACGGTGCAACTTTTTCAAAATCACATACCTACGCCTTTTTAATTTAACACAATCGACAACCTCCTTTTAAAACTGCTTTTATAATGATCATATCCGCCATGTGATTTTAAGACAACAATAGCAGTCATAAAGAGGCATATGAAAAAATTTATAAAAGAATTTGCAGATACGTCTTTTTAGAATTAACACGGCAAAATAGGCGATACTGAAAACTCATAATTCAATTTGTAATTACTTTATTGCTAGCAGCTGTTTGTGCGATTATGTGCAATAATTAAGTTAATAAAAATTAAACTTGGAGTCTGTGGTTTGATACTAAACAAAAACACTTTACCATACTAAAGCACAAAAAGACTAAATATGTATTTCGACAACTATGTTGTCACCTTCAGTAGCACGGATTAAAAACCGCGTTGTCTATACACCGCAGCGTATACAGAACAACACTGATTTATTCAAAAAATCAAACATTATAAGTTGCAAGAAGGTGAGATTTTGATTTCGTTTGATGTAAATATTATTGAAGATGAAATATTTGCAACGTTTGCTTCATAACAACAATACTGAAAAGGTTATAGTAGATGAATATAAGCAGTTAACATCGCTTTGTATGTCTCATAACTGTTTTCAAAAGAAGGCAAATTCTATGAACAACGACAAGGGACTGTCATGGGAAATTGCTTGTCTCCATTTATTGCCGATTTATTAATGAGTAATTTTGAAATAGATTTCAAAAAGAACGCCAAATATTTCCATAATGTATGGATAAGGTACGTTGACGATATTTTTGCGATTTTTGACACTTAAATGTATGATACGGAAATGTTCCTTAATGAATTAAACTCAAAATTCCCCACGTTTAATTAAATGGAACACCCTGTATATTTGTATGTCATTGAAAGGTACTTAAAATTTGCTAATTAAAATTGTATACTTTATCGTGTCTGTGGGCGATATTGCAAGAGGTATAGGATATTATATCTGCATATACCCGATTACGATTTCAAAATATGAGTTGCCTTGACTTAATAATTACACATAGCATAATTAAAATTATTCGAAAAGAGTTATTTCTTATATTTTCTTTTTACAAATAAGTAATTTTTATTGAAATATTAAAATTCATGAAGTGAAAAGTTTGGAAGTTCATGAATTAACAATAGTTAAAATATCGCAGTCGCTCTGTGTCAAAAAAATTTTTATCATCATACTTAGGCTTCATTTATTTAAGATTTAGTCAATTTTAAAATAATTTATACTTTAAAATTGAAAAAGTCATACTTATATTTATAACTTCAGTTGAAACGCAAACCGTCAATACAAGTATTTAAATGTACGTTATTGAAAACTTCTATAACTTTCGCAATGTCTTGAAGAACATATAAGTTACTATTTTCAAGCAATACAGTAATTATAAGTTATCATATAACAAATTAAAAAATCTTCTATAAGTTTCTCTTAATAACTATATAATTTCTCAAACATCACGGACTCTAGAAAGCTTACGAACGCTTGTATGAGGATTTTCTTGAACACATAACACATGAACGTTTTGTGCATCTGTGTTTTGTATCGCAGCAGTAACACGGCTCATTTTTCATACGGAATACTGTCAGTTTCTTCAAATCGTTAACAGTTTTTGAAAAACACTCATCGATGGCAATACCATATTTGGATATTTTTAGTTGTATATCTTTGTGCCAGCAAACAATTATATTCCATCAAAACATAGACCATATCTATTAATTTCAATTTTAAATATTTTATTTTGCACTTAACGTAAAATCAATTACTTACTTCCCTTTAAACTGAAGCTATAAAGCTAAGTTTGACTTTTAAACAAATTTTCACACACAGCGTCTGCGATATTTTTTATGTTACTGCTAATCATGAACTTTCCAAGAGTTTTAAAATTTTAATAAAAATTACTAATTTCAATTAATTTTTCGATTAATTTTAGTTATAGTCGTAGTGCAAGTCATGGCAACTCATATTTTTAAATCGCAATCGGGTTTATTCAGATATAATATCTCATAACTTTGGCAATATCGCCCACAGGCACTAGAAAGTATATATTTTTAATTAATAAATTTTAAGTACTTTTCAATGACATATAAATATACAGAGTGTTCCATTTAATTTTTCTTTAGAATTTATAACTTTAGCGAACGGTATGTAATTCTAAAGAACATACGTAGATATGCCGAAATAAACATCAATTTCACGTACTGAAAAGGTATCTCTACTAATTGAGCCCATCATAGGTATTTCATCATCAATCGTTATTTAATAGCAAATTTTCAAATGTTGTACAATTTTTAACGAAAAATTGGCATATCCGAATTTAACGGTACAATGATCGGGTACCGTTAATGATGTAGTTAATAGCTTAGGTAAAGGTGTTTAGTGTTTTTGTTTCATTAAGATAATAGAAAATCTTTAACTTTAAGGCTCGTAGATTTAGATTAAAATACTAATAATATGACTTAATAGTAATACCAAATACATACTGTGACGCTATAAGTTTCTCCACGTTTGCTTTCAACATAAATCCAAATTAAAAAGTCACCAGAATGCTTCACACTATTTAGATTTGGCTGAAAGGACATCTTATCCAAAACTTGTTTCATAACTTCCTTTTGTTTAGTCTCTATTGGGTTTTCCGGAAAAATTCTCTTATGTAAATTAATTAAATCCGCCATCAGAATGTGCAGCATATGATTTTCTTCAACCAAGGACTCGTTCTACAATAACTTTATTTTATTAATATGAGATATCGATTTATGTGAGTTATTTGATATTTATGATATTTACACTTCCTGCTTCCGTATTCATAATGGTTACGCCCCATATTGAAGCGATATTGTTGACAGTCATTTGATTCTTATTGCTCTGGCTGATTATGAAGTGCAAATGACCAAACATTACTTTCATTGTATTGTAATGAATTTTGGGAAACGAACAGAAAACTTTTCTGTACTTATTAACTCTCTCTGTCTCATCAACTATATCTACAACAAACAACAGATAAGAACAGGACTATAAGAAAATTTAACTTAAAATTATGCAATAATTTGTTAGTTGACTTTTAAAATATTTTAGTGCTAATTCTAAAAATGTTTTTCTTTCATAATACACTATCAATCAATGAATCAATCATTTATTCCAGGATATTGTTGAGACAGAATGTCATATACAGTATCAGAAATGGTCATTGTATAGATGCATAAATAAATAATATAAAATTACTTATAAATAAATAAAATCGACAAATAAGTAGGTACTATATGAAAAAGACAATACGAAACAGTACAGATTAAAATTTTAAGTATACATAAAATACGAGTATATAATTAATAACTAGCTAATGAAGAAAATGCCCCGAAGGGGGTAGAAAAAAGGTGAATATACAAAAAAACGCGCTACTTCTGAAATATATACATGTCAGTATAAAATTAAACACATAAAAAGAAACCCAAAAGCATGTAATCAAAAAGCAGAGAGAATATTAGCAGCAGGAGTAGTCGCGCTCGAAGTATTCCTCCATGGAGTAGATACTGCTGGACAGAAGGATCTCACTCGCTCGTTTTTTGAATGATTTCAGGACAGCGTCTTCAAACAGGATGGAATATTATAAAATTTTATGGCCATGTAATTGGATCCCATCTGCGCACAGCCCACCGAGTGGGCTGTGCGCAATAAAACGATCCAGCTACACGCCAGGTAGCTGGATCGTTTAATTCAAAGTAGGGGAAGGTGTCCTAAAATGACATAGCATGTAAAATGACATAGTGCTGATAGTGCTATTTATTTTGAAACTACAGGTGCCATCTAGCGAAAAGGTAATGTTCTGTCGAGCAAAAGCCGTCCTAACTTGGTATTAGAAATCTATTTTGTTTGTCGCTGCGACAGGCATCAGTTAACCTTACAAAAGTGTTTTACTGGCGGGCGAAAGTTTTAACGTGGTATAGGGCAAGTGTGTTTTTATTGAGAATTTGTGTATTTCTTGAGGCGAAATTACTACTGCGTGTAAGTGTAAGCGTATATACAGATGCACATTAGCAAAATTGTGATTCATCATCAGCTAAAAAAATCAGGTACGGACAAAGGACTTTCTGTCATGGCGTGTAAAACGACATACACATGCATAAAGGTAAAATGGCATACTATGTCATTTTACAATCATGTATCTGAAATCAATTTGCATTCAATAATATAATTATCTTGCTTTTTATAGCTTCACAATGGTGGGTAACCGTCAAAGGACCTCAACCAGACAAACGTGGAATGAAGGGGCAATGTTAAATGCGATTGATGCTGTAAAAAATGGTGAGAAGGGATGGCTGAAAGCAGCCAAACTTTTCAACGTCCCTCAGGCAACACTAAGAAGAAGAGCTAATGATGTCAATAAGAAAGCCAATGGCTGTGCGAAGGTGCTGGGACGATTTTCATCAACATTTAATGAAGCAGAAGAGAAAGAGCTTGTCGGGCACATATTCTTATTGGAATCCAGATTATTTGGGTTAACTACCAAATTAAGCAACTTGCATTTGAATTTGCCACTAGAAATGGTATTTCAAACAGGTTCAAAGATCGCAGCGCTGGACGTGAATGGTTAAGAGGTTTTCGTATGCGACATCCTGAAATATCCTTAAGACAGCCGGAAGCTATGTCTGCTGCTAGAGCAGCCGCCTTTAACAAGCCGCAAATTCAAAAATTTTTTGATACGTTGGAAATGACGCTGGAAAACGAGAAAATTGATGTTCATCACAATTATAATATGGATGAAAGTGGTCTGTCGACAGTGCAGAGACCCCCCAAAATTTTCGCAAAGATCGGAAGAAAGCAAGTTGGATCTCTAACCAGCGCTGAAAGAGGTCACCATGTTACATGTGTCTGCTGCATGAATGCTATAGGTAATTTTGTGCCGCCAGCTCTGATCTTCCCTAGAAAAAATAGAAAAGAGAAACTTCTAGATGCCTTACCTCCAGGGTCCTTGGGCTTGTTTCACGAAACAGGATGAATGACCGGAGATACTTTTGTTTTGTGGTTGGAGCATTTTCAGAATATTGTTAATGCATCTCTTGAATCAAAAGTTCTATTCCTTTTGGATGGGCACTCCAGTCATAAATCTCTAAAGGCTCTAACTTTTGCAAAAAAAACAAGGGAATTGTCATAATGTGCTTCCCCGCGCACTGCACGCATCGTATTCAGCCGCTTGATGTGTCTTTCTTTGGTCCCTTGAAGACTTTCTACAATCAGGAATGCGCACTCTGGTTAAAAAAACCATCCAGGGCGAGTCGTCACACAGAATCAAATTGGGTGCCTATTTACTTTTGCTTATGGAAAAGCAGCAACAATAAAAAACGCTACAAACGGATTTTTAAAAACGGGCATTTGCCCATTTAACTCACATATTTTTCCAGACGAGTTTTTTGAACCAGCGGTGACCACAGAGAGATTGTTGGAGCCAAGCGGTATAGAAAAAGAAATATGTAGTCAATCTGATAAGTCAGTCAGTAATGACATAGAGGGAAATGAGGACGTGGAACAAGCGGTGCAATCAGAACAAGATCAAATTGACGGCAGAAATAGCATCAAAGAAAATACGCTTCCAAAAAAAAGAATCACTCTGCAGGACATTTCTCCAGTGCCCGAAATAACAGAAATTAGAAAAAGGAAGACAAGGCAAGCAATAACTGGTGTTTTAACAACTACTCCAAATTTGGCGGAACTTAAGGAAAAAGAAGAAAAGAAAAGACACCGAGAAAGCAAAGAAAACCTTCGTCAATGTAAAAAAAAAATTTTTGGTCATCCAAGTTCCACTACGCAAACAGAAGACAATGAACATGAAGTGGCCTGCCTTTATTGTAACGATTTGTTTGCAAATTCACGGTCTAGGGAACCGTGAATTAGTTGCATGAGTGTCTCCGAAGATAAAAAAATTCATTTGTGAAATTTGCAAGAATTGATTTCTTTTTTAGTTTTTTAAATTCTCTTTATTTTCTGTATTTTTTATCAGTTGTTCTGGGCATTTTCCAGAACTTATTCTGTTTTTTTAATGTTTCTAGATTTTCTATACCATTTGTTTTAAGCATATGTCATTTTACACCCATAGGTGTGTGTGTCATTTTACAATATACCTGGTTGTAAAATGACATAGTTTAAATTTTTTCGAAAAACTTTTTTTTACGTTTTCGGTAGAGATGAAATAATTTTGCTCCAATTTATCAATAAAGTTTATTGAGACAAACGTGTCATATTTTTTACAGCTTGACATTTTGAATGGTCTTAGCAAAAACGAGTCGTAAGTAAAAAGTATGTCATTTTAGGACACCTTCCCCTACAAATACAATTTCTATAAAAATTAGAGAGAATTAATTATGGCAGAAAGTTTTCAGAATCGTTCTATAATAGAACATTACCGAATGGAGAAAAAGTATTTAGAAATTATTTAGTATATTCAAATTCCCGAAACGCAGTATTTTGCTTCCCATGTAAACTATTCAGTGAAAAGCATTCACAGCTTATTAAGGATGGATGTAATGATTGGGCACATTTAACCCACATTTTGAAAACACATGAAAGCAGTGCATCTCACCTTAAACATAGTTCAAAATGCAGTGAACTCAAAATGTCTTTGCGTAAGTTATGTATCATTGATGCAGTTCAACAAAGAGTTTATGATGCGGAAAAGGTGGCAATCGGTTATTAAACGGCTTATTTATTTAATTCAATATTTAGCCCGTCAATTCCTTGCACTTAGACGTTCTTCGAAAGAGATTTATCATACCTAGTGATAATGGAAATTTTTTGAAGTTTGTTGAAACTATAGCAAAATTTGATCCAATAACCGCTGAACATCTCCACAAAATTCAAACATCTCAAAAGAAGAACATTGCTCATTACGTACGAGATCAAATTCAGAATGAAATTATAAGTATTATTTTAGAAGGAATTAAAAATCATTTATTACATATGATCAAATCGTCAAAATATTACTCACTAATTCTAGATAATACACCTGATCATACCAAACAGTTGACTGTTGTAATTCGATTTGTTTATAAGAACGAGGAAACCAATAAAGCCCAAATTGCAGAACGTTTTTTTAGAATTTCACTACTGGACAGGGTTTGTTTGAATTCATAAATGGACATTTAAAATCGTTGGAACTAAGTTTATCAGATTTACGAGGGCATTCTTACGATAATTGTGCTAATATGAGAGGAAAGCACAAAGGATTGCAACAAAAAATTATTGAAAATAATTCGAGGGCACTCTATCTCCCCCGCTCTGCGCATTCTCTAAATTTAGTTGTAAATGATGCAGTTAAAATTTCCTTCGAAACAGTTAATATCTTCTAACAACCCAACCCAACACCAGATGGGAAAGTAGAATTGAAGCTTTAAGACCGTTGGAAAACGATTTGAAGGGAATTTTGTGAGCGTTAATAAATATTCAAGAAGATCAAACAAGAGACATGGAATCAAGAACTCAAGCAAAAAATTTGATTCAGAAGGTTTCCTCGTTTAAATTCATTTGTTCCATTAACATCTGGTACGATATTTTAAACTTAGTAAATGTGATAATTAAATAAAATAATGCAAAATTCTAAATATGATTTTATAATCGTGACTGACAATTTACAAAATCTTATATCAGAACTAAATAATCGTAGAGCAAATGAAGCGTATGTACATGCAATTGTCAATGCAAGTATCGTTGCTGATGATTTGGGGGTGGATACTGATTTTTCACAAAGTCGAAACAGGTTTAAAAAGAAACTATTCCAATATGAAGAAACCGATGAACCATAATCAACAATCCTTGACAAAAATTGAAGGTTGAATTTTAGAATATAATATTAGACACTGCTATTTCTTCAATTACTGAAAGATTTAGTCAATTAAAAGAACATTACAATTGCTTCAAGGTAGTACACTATATACCTCATGTAAAAAACTCTGGAGTGACAATGAAATTTTAAAACATTGTAAAGAATTAGAACAAAAATTAACGGATACTAAAAATGTTAATGAAAAGGACATTGATGGAGTAAATTTGTTTTTCCAAAGATGATATGTGATATACAAGGTGTGTATAAATTGGCGGACCCACTACACGCGGCGATGTTTTTCGTTAAATTCGGAGTCCAAAATCCTAATACGAAAATGTTGTACCATGCTCCATATCTTTGCACGAGGTTCCTAAAGTTCGGACTTTCAGTCTTGAAATAAGCATTATTACTTGATATTTGTTGACAGAAAGAGCTACAATTTAGAAGAAAGAAGAATTGTTGTTATTATCCTTTCGTTAAAGTTTTCTTTTTGATTTTAAAGTTTGTTTTTAATATTTGTTTATTAACTTATTTTGACGAAAAAGACATCTGACAACGTTGTAAAACAATAAGTAGGCAGCCTAATGTTGTTCTAGTCAAATACATTACTACTGTCAAATTTTGACACTTTGTAATCTACCTATTTCATTCGACTTGCTTATGTGTCGTGTTTATTTGTATAGTTTTAATCAGTTTTCGGGTTTTCGTGTTTACTAGTTGTTCTGTTTGTTTATTATGAATTTTACGTTCAACGAATATGCCGATATGTACATGATATACGGTTTCTGTCGTGGAAATGCTAGCATGGCAGGGCCGGAATACCGAGTGCGCTTTCCAAATCGGAGGCATCCAAGTAAAAATGTATTTCGAAGGCTGGACGAACGACTTCGTGAAACAGGTTCGTTTATTCCAAGAAATGCGAACGCAGGTCGACCAAGGCAAAGGCGTACCGTGCAACTAGAAGAGCAAGTTCTAGCCACAATACAGGAAGATCCCTCTGCGAGTACCCGTCAATTAGCTTCTACACTAAATATTCCCAGTAATAAGACTGTTCATTTGGTTCTACGAGAAAACTTGCTTCATCCATACCATGTTTCTAAAGTTCAGCCTCTTTACGGAAATGATAACTTATTTCGAATCAATTATTGCAATACAATCTTAAATAGAATTCAGGAAGAAGGTGACTTTTTAAGACGTATTCTTTGGAGTGATGAGTGCATGTTTACCAGAGATGGTGTGTTTAATACTCATAATTTTCATCATTGGGCAGATGAAAATCCACATGAATTTCGCGAATACGGTCACCAAAGAAGGTTTTCTGTTAACGTTTGGCTGGGTATAATAAACCACAGGGTAGTTGGACCAATTTACATACCAAATCGCCTAGATGCCGGTGAATATTTAAATATTTTAGAACAAGTTGTTGATGAGATACCGCTGAACGTACGTCGTAATATGATTTACATGCATGATGGAGCTCCTGCGCACTTTGCTCGTAATATAAGAGACTGGTTGACTGAACACTTCCCAGACAGATGGATTGGTCGTGGCGGTCCCCTTTTGTGGCCTGCGAGATCCCCCGATCTCAATCCATTAGATTTTTTTGTTTGGGCTTTCATTAAAGGTAAAGTTTACGCTACACCTCCACAGGACGCTGACGAAGTTAGAGCCCGAATTGAAGCCGCAGTATTAGAAATCACACCAGAATGACTTGGGTGAATAGTACAAACGATACCGCAAAGATTGCAGCTATGTCTACAAACTGATGGATTTCAATTCGAACAATTAAGTAGGTAATAATTACATTGATTTCTATCAAGAAGATGTACAAAAATTAGTCAATATTATCAAAAAATTTTTAAACTTTGTAATATTTTCGTAATAAATATGTAATCTAAGAAACCAATTTTATTTCGTTTGTTTCTTTTTTAAATTTAAAATGTAAGGTTCACATGACGACGTGTAAAAATGTTCCGAAGATTATAACTAGCACATGCGTGTTCAATGTTGCCAAATGTATGTTTCTTTCAAATTCATTCTGAAGAGAAAGGAAGCCTGATACATCGTTTTAGGATTAGGACTTTTAACTCAAAATTTGACCAAGAATGTCGCCACGTGTAGTGGGTCCGCCAATTTATACACACCTTGTATTTATGAAAACAATCTTACCGATACATTTCCAAATATTGCAATAGCTTACGGATTTCTTTAACCCTACCAGTTTCGGTGGTTACTGGAGAACGAAGTTTTTCAAAACTTAAAATTATAAAAAAACTACATGCGATCTACTATGGCGCAGGAGAAATTATCGGACTTGTCAATTATATCCATAGAGAGCGAAATTTTGGATAAATTAAATATAAAGGAATTGATACGAGCATTTGTAGCTGCTAAAGCTAGGAGAGTCAATGTTTGAATATATTTTCTAATTTTTATATTTTACTTAAAAAAATGTTTTATCATTGTTTTGTTTTTCAAATTTATGAAATAATAAAAAACAATAAGACAAACGTGTTTTAATATTTTAAAGCTTTTCTGTTCGAAAGTCAAATTTTGAATACTATAAAAGAGTATTTCACATATAATTTGCAGCTCTTTATAAGAGTGCAACAGAACTCCATAAAGGGACAGGGGCGCCAAATTTCAATTTGAACAAGGGCGCCTAATACCCACGCGGCGGCCCTGAATAGATCGCTCAAAATGGGATGAAAATCAAGAATTCATCACGGCGAAAAAGATCGTGGGAACGTTGGTTTGTGTTAACGACACAGCTGAGAGAGCAATTAAATTGATGGAAGACTATAATGGACTACTTACGGAAAATGAAGAGCAAATACAATTTATTTTACAATGTGTAATGGAGTACAGTAAGCTGTTTCTCGGTTGCACTAAAGAGACACTGAGAAGAAAGTACTCCGAATTCGTGTAGTACGTACAAAAAAAATATTTTCTTAAGTACATTGACCACTTACTTTTTATAACCTAAAGGGAATACCAGTGGCGTATATAAGGCGCCCGCAGAACCCGCAATGCGGGGGGGGGGGCAAAAGTTCAGGGCCCCGCACTAGTAATGAAATTTACAAAACTATTTCCGTTTCATCCTTCATGTATAAAAAATGTGTATGTTATTTTATATGTACTTTTTTTCTAGTATTAAAAATTATAACAGTACATGTATTTGTACTCTGATAACGTTCGTCCAGTTTTATTTTTTTATTGTTCGTATTTCTCTTTCAGTTCCAAGAAAATATCACATCTGGTATTGACAATTTGCTCTTTCTTAAAAAGAAATGAAATATCTCTACTTATATAGAAACCCACAGTATGACTACATTTTCTGCCTTAACACAGGTCCATATAAAAAAAGGTTCATGTTTTTACCTAACTTTTGGCCTGCACAGTCTTACAGTTTTACAACAGATGTCACAAATGCTTTCTAACAAGTAGGTAATATATAGTCCGTATAAAATACCATGCTTTTATGAGCTAAAAAAAAATGCAAATTTATTAGAGACAGACAACGATAATAATTTTGCATTTTACATGTACTATGAAGTTATATGACTATGTTATGCATATAGATTGTAGGTACATAAACTAATACATAAAACTTTAAATTACGAAATTATGAAAAGGCACGTTTATTTCATAAAATTGCATTTGCACATTTGGTTTAATGACCTAGTTGTAAAAAAATATTTTACTGAATAAATACGAAAAATTATTTCCATTCCTTCAGTTTTAGTTTAACAGCGAGTTTGTTCGAATTGTGAAGATAAATTCTATTTGTATTAGTGCATTAACTTTTGTGACGAATTAGTGATTAGCATATGTACGTATACTAATTTAATTTTATCAAAATTTAACTAAGTAAATTAAGGTGTACCAAAGTGTATAGTTCGAGGTATTCAAAATAAGATGAGCGAAAGAAAATATATGAGTGGTGCACAAAAACGAAAATTGAAACAAGAAAATGTTGTAAAATTGCGTAAATTACCGAAGATTAGCAGTTTTTTTGAAAGTGCTTCAACAGCTAGTACATCTGCATCAGATGAAAATGTTGAACCATACGAAAATGTTATAATCGAACAAAAATTAAATATAGTTTTGGAAAAAAATTAAATCGATTGCAATCAGGTGGATTCAACATATTTTAACACCGACAGAGCCTTATTTTCGGAATCACTTTCCGACGAATTAAGAAGAAAAAATATTACTGCAGGGCCAAATAAGCCTATGGGACCGTTTCCAAGGAATAAAGACGATAATAGAGCGTTCAGTAGTGATTATTATACCATTAAAACTAAAACTGGTCAAAAAATCGATCGCTTTTGGTTATGTTATTCCCAAAAGTTGAATAGTGTTTACTGTCAACCGTGTTGGATGTTCTCTAGTAATGAAGCATCAGTAAATTGGTGTAAGGGCAAAATTAATGACTGGAAGGGTTTAAGTAAAAAAATTAAAATCCACGAGGGAAGTGATGCTCATTTGCAAGCATGCATAGTTTATAGTACTTGGGAAAAAAACAAAACCATTGATAGTCAAATAAGTGGTCATGAAAAAATTAAAGAAGTTTTAATAAGAATATGTGATGTGATAAGAACATTAGCAATTTGCAATATGCCATTATGAGGACATCGAGAAAATGTTAAAGAAATTGGAGCAACTAGTGGTAACTTTTTAAATATTATTGACTTGATAGCACGTTATGACCCTGTTCTAAAAGCTCATTTGTCAAGTACTAATATTCGAAACAAATACTTAAGCCCCGATATTCAAAATGAAATAATTGTACCTTTGGCTAAAACCATTTTAAAAAAATTAACGAAAAATATTAATAAATCTCCTTTTTGTTCCCTTATAATTGATACAACGCAAGACATATCCAAGAAGGACCAACTAAGTCTCGTTATAAGGTATACAAGTATGAAGAAAAATTCAAATAAACAAAACACTCTAGAAATAAAGGAATCATTTATTGGATTTATAGAGATAACCGAACAAGATTCACAGAGTTTAGAAGCTGTTGTTCTAACTACTTTAGAAAATTTTCAAATTAAAATAGAAAATTGTCGAGGGCAAGGATACGACGGGGCTGCTAATATGTCTGGAAAATATAATGGTTTACAAGCCAGAATTAAGAATCGAGTTCCTACAGCTGATTATATTCATTGTTCAGCTCATAATTTGAACCTAGTCTTAAATGATTCTGTCAAAAACATCATTAAACTACAGAGTTTTTATGATCTTTTGCAAAGCATTTATGTGTTTTTTAGTGAAAGCTTGCCACGCTGGCAAGTCCTTCATCAAGCTGCACCACATGGAAGTAAAATTAAGTACACATTGAAAAAGCTGTGCGTAACAAGATGGTCTTCTAGATTTGAATGCTTACTGTCAATAAAATATAATTATCAGTCTGTAATGCAATGTTTGTCAAATTTTATCCTGGTGTGCAAAAATCAAAATGACAGAAATGAAGCAAAGTCTCTGCAGAATAAAATGAATAATTATGAGTTTATTCTATTGCTAGTTTTCCAGAGTAAAATTCTCGAAACTGTTAATTTAATTTCAAAGCAACTTCAGAGCCCTTCATGTGATTTAGAAGAGACGTGCAAATTGCTCAATAATGGTCAAGAAAACTTGACAGAACTGCGACAAAGTTTTGATAAATTAGAAGAAGAAGCTAAAAATCTAGCAGATTCTTGGAATATTCAGCCTATGATAAAATATAAACGCCAGAAGAGAATTAAAAAGTTTTTTGATGAATGTGAAAACGACTGTGTAATGCCTAACCCGATAAAAAAATTTCAAGTAGAAGTTTTTAATGCGTCACTTGATATCATTATCAACCAATTATCTAGAAGATTTTAATCAATAAATGAAGTTGTAAACCTTTTCTCGTTTCTTAATCCCTCAAAATTTGTTAAGTTAACGAATGAAAAAATACTGGAATACGGAAGACATATTCTGAGCAAATATGGAATTGATTTTTCAGAAGATTTGCCGATTCAATTAATTAATCTTAAGACTGTTTAAAGACGTTTCGACATTTTGTCTTCTAATTAGCTTTTTTTGTGTTTTCAAATGTATTATTATAAAATAAATAATTAAATATAATTTAGATTTTTTTATTATAAAATAAATTTATTATAATTACTCCGATATTCACATTCTATGCTACTATCTCTAAACAAGTATTTTGGAAGGGCCCCCTAAAAATTTTGCGGGGGGGGCTAAATTTTTTATCTACGCCACTGGGATATACAATAAATATAATAAAATTAGTTGCAATTGCTTTACCTGACATTTAAGATTAGTAAAAAAAATAATTCGATAAAAATCGGTACGTAAATTTGAATGTAAAAACACGTTAAATTGCGTGTTATTTGAAATGGTAAATGTTTAAGTTCACTTCGGCATGGGTTAATGTCCTCGAATTTGCATTAAATTTATTGTAGGATGTTTTCAGGTCCTAATCAAAAAAATTAGAGGGTATGCGTTTCAAATTTCGAACTTTTCAACATTTTGGGCCACCTTAATGCAGCATTACGAAAATCGAAAAGCAATTTCTTTTCTTGTTGCAAACCTGATCAGCCAACAAAACAAGAAAGGCTTTCATGGATTTACACAAAGCACACTTTTATGTTCTTTATTAATTCATACTTTATATTTTTATTCAATAGCTTAAAAAATTTAAACGAAAATTCGACAGATATCAATAAAGAACTTTAACATGAAAGAATTCGTTCCTTGTTGTACTTATTATTGTGGCTAGCCTGTAAATGTAATTATATTAAATTAAGATGACATACATGGAATCAGGCTCAAGACCTGTTGTTCTTTTCGTGGAATGAGAGGCTCTGATAAGTCCCTGAAGAACCTCTTCAAAGCTGTAGCGATATCATGTTCATTATATTTATCAGGGGTTAAGTGAGTTGACCAAGCATCCGTCTTAAATTGATTAAGAATTTCGCTAACTTTACTTGATTGGCCGTTATGCCTGTAGATACCTTTTGTCATACTTCCTGTAAAAGAAAATACTGTCCTATAAGTAGAAAATATTTAAATATGTTCATTTACTTGCCATTTAAAAACAAAAAATTGGTACATTTTTCTACAATAACAGGAACATCATAACTATTCAGTTGTTGTTCATCTAAACGGGAACCATTTTTATTAGTTTGTTGAATTCTTTTATACCAGGACTGTAATGTATTTAAAACAATATTATCATAAACACTTTAAATGTGTTCTATGTTATGCAAACCTCAGTATCATTGAAAATCCAGCATCGGAAGGAATAATGGGCCTTCTGATAGTCTAATAATAAATAGGGCATTTGTTCCATAACGTGAGGTAGAACATCGTCATCTGCAATTTCTTGTAATTTTATTGACCTAACTTTCCTCAAATCCAATGTGTTAATGGTTCCACTATCTGTTATGTAATATAAAGTTCTATTCGCCAACAGAAGCCATGCTCCAAACCATTCTCCTTTGATTCCTGCATAATCAAAATTAGAACACTATCAGAAATGGTTTTTAAGTTTCATTAGGAACCAAACGTATTTTACTTTTAATCAGAATTAGTACAGTCAAAGAAATTTTGGAGAAATTCCGTCGGTGAATTAAAATATTAAGACCACATACACTGAATTTTTGAATTAATTTTGGTCCATAACGCTGAGTTATAATTAATTCAAATCTATTTTATATTTCTATAGTAGTTAAAAAGAAATAATATATATTTAAGCAAAATAAAAAAAGAAATAATATATATTTAAGCAATCGTAACTTTTTTATAGGAGTCGTCATACTGTGAAAATAATACAATAACGAATCAACGTTTGAATTTTTTCCTGTGAGACATCATCATGACATTTGAAATTTCCACATACTTTAGCTTTATCCGTATTTTTAGTGGGTGAAACATATTGAATAAAGAGCTGAAAGAACAGAAACATATTAAAGAAAGTATGACAATACTTCTGTAATAATTAATTGCACTGCTCGAAGCTAATAATTCTGTCAATGATAATCAATTTACCAAATAGTTTTTGGAATATTTTTCATCAAATTTACAATACGTAAGTACATATCTAGAACTGATTGACAAAACTGAATAAAAGAATGCAAACAGACCAAGACATGTCAACAATGATATACTTTTTTTAAACAAGAAAATGGGTGTTCTTAAAACCACACAGCAGAAGTGTAAACTTCATCAAGGCGAGGATAAGAATACGAAATACACGCGTATAATATTCAGTAACGTATTAAATAAAACGTATTCGCACATTTATTACATTTACACATGTACACACGCGTATAATATTCAGTAACGTATTATACGACTGAAGCGTCATGCTCTCCCATGTAACGGTCGCCGAACGAGTATAGCAGTGACGTATGTATATGTATAAATAGGCGATATGAATAATCGATTGTCATACATTGGTCATACCCGTTCGGCTCGAGTTCGAATCTGCTCGGGGACATGAATTTATTTATTCATTTAAATTTAAATTTAATTGAAATTAAATACCTCTACATGATATATTTATCTTGTTCCCTTAGTCGACTCGAGCCGACATTACCCGAACGAGCGTTACATATCCGAGGGTGACGGGTCAGTCTTGTTCAGTGCCTACAATCAGCGCAACGCGCCCAAAGAAGTTTACACTTCAAAAAAAAATGTTTACTTTTGTTCTTTGCAGTATATTTGTACCTAAATATTCAAAGAATTCCCTTCGGATATTCCTTGAGAAAGCTTCTTGCCCTGTTGAAATAATTTAACTCAAATTACAATTACATTCAGAATACAAAAAGGAATTACCTACTGACTACAATCTAAATCATTGAGAAAGAATAGGTAGGGAGACGACGTCACGTGATCAAACCGGGTACAGGTCAGCCATATTGATACTACACTTAAGTCAAACAGGTTGTGTTGGTAAAAAGTGGAGTGTTTGTTAAGTTCATCGTGTATTAGAGTTATACAGTGTAGAAATAAAATGACGGATAGAGGCATTAACTTCGTTAATATTAATTTTTTGAAAAAAATCTCGAAGGGGTATAACGATATTAACTAAAGGGAATATTTTTATCGCATTTTCAGTTTTTTACTTCATTTGTTTTTCATGTTATGACGTCATCGACGTTTTTTTGAAAGACAAACTATAATTTTTTAATTGATTTCGATAACACTTTCAATTTCCTATTCAACGGCAAAAAATTTAAAAAGGTTATATTTGAAAAAAATTGAGAAAAGAAGTCTTGAAGTTCAAATATTAAAAATTCATTATATTGGCAAAATAAATTTAATTACCGGTGCCTAAAACAAAAAGTTGCGGCTGTCAGAATAAAATAATTTGTCAGTGACACATTAAAGTAAGTATTATTTCTTTTTTCTAAATTAGAATAACTTAATTTTGGCCCAGAATTCGACACGAAATTGGATTAATATCAGCTCAAACTATTCAGAATGTGATAAATGAGTTTTATAATCATCTTGGGTATTGTCGGATGGTACGGGGTCGTCATTTTGAACACTTAATGGAAATGTAATTTAAAAAGTATTATTTCTGTGCTTATTTTTGTGTGATGTTATCGTTAGATTTTTTTCCTGGTTAATGAATTTAGTTTTAATGTGAATATTAACTTTGAATGGAGTAGACAGTAAATTTACAATTCGGGTTTTCAATATTTTTATATTATATACAATAAAAGCCATTTTTTTAATGAATTTTTAATATTTGAACTTTAAGACTTTTTTCTCAATTTTTTTGAAATATAACACTTTAAAAATTTTATACCATTAGATAAGGAAAGGAAAGTACTATCGAAATCAATTAAAAAAAAGAGAGGTTGTCATTTAAAAAAATGTCGGTGACGTCATAACATGAAAAACAAATGAAGTATGAAACTAAAAATGCGATGAAAATATTCCCTTTAGTTAATATCGCAATACCCCTTGGAGATGTTTTTCAAAAAAAATAATATTAACGAAGTTAATGCCTCTATCCGTTACTTTATTTCCACACTGTATAATAAGTTAAATATTAAAAGACATTATAGTTTCTTGTGCTCTGCTCTACGTAGCTGCAACAGCAGAGACGGCGTTGATAAGAAGAATTTGTCTGGAATAACATTTCATAGGTTAGTGTAGGTAGGTGTGGGATGACAGATTATAATTTTGAGTAGCCCGGACCAGGTGAGGCAGCCATATTGGTCCCACACTTAGCCCCACACAATGCCCCCGTTTTGAGCGTACAGCAAAGATGCTTTACAGCGTCTCCATAGTATTTTTCCTCAATGATCTAAATAAAACAAAAAGTTAAGTATAATAAAGTTTCGACTTTATTCAGTCTTTATCAAATTATAAAAATTCTTTCTCTTTTTTTTTTCCCTTTAACCGGAATACATTTTATGTTGCACAACACAAAAACGTTCTTGAAACCGTTTATTCTTTTTATTTTTTAGTTTTAATATTTTATCTTTAAATGAACTTACCATGTTTTCATATTGAAATACTATAAAAATGATAACCTAATCATTTTGAAGTTTATGTTAATTAAAATTGAAATAAAAACAAAGAAACCGGAAATCTATAAATTTATCCATTTACAGATTAGGTTATCATTTTTATAGTATCTCAATAACAAAACATGGTGAGTTCATTTAAAGATAAAATATTAAAACTAAAAAATAAAAAGAATAAACTGTTTGAAGAACGTTTTCTAGTTGTTGTTTTGTCTTTCTTTACAGTTGTGTTGTACAACATAAAATGAATTCGGGTAGGGGGCAGGGGGGGAGCAACATTTTTTACAATTTGATAAAGACTGAATAAAGTCGAAACGTTATTATACTTAACTTTTTGTTTTATTTAGATTGTAGTCAGTCATTTTTTTTTATTTTGAATGTAATTGGACTTTGAGTTCAATTATATCAGCTTTCTCAAAGAATTTCCTAAGGGAATTCTTTGAATATTTAAATACTTTTTTATAAATATACATAATTTGACTCCAAAGTTTTTAAAAAGATATCGCAAAAATGCTAGTATCCTGTAAGATAATTCCAAATAGGATCAAGTAAGAGTAACATCGCGCAACAGTGCTGGTTTTTATTTATTGTATAGTTTGCATTAAATAATAACGTCGAAAGGATAAGTACCAATTAATTTGAGCATTCGAGAATATGATAAAGGATAACTAAATATATAAATACCTGTAACTTATTGTAAGTTATAAATGTATTCATTTAAATTGTGTTTGTTTAGTATATTAGCACTTTCCATTTTTTTTTAGGTTATGTCAAACTATTAATTTTGGCAATTTACAAATACATTAAAACGTATTCTCACTAATACAGTATGTAAGTTAACTAGGAACTAACAATTTGATTCATAGGTATAAAATTCAAATTGGGAGTGGAAAAGGAAGACTGGACAGACAATACTTGTACCTTTATATAATCTGATTTGAAATTTGTACATTAATAGTTATTTTCGAACCAAGTGCGGGAAGAATATTTTCCCGCATGAGCGCACATTGTAAGCACGAGCGACCGCAGGAAGCGAGTGCTTTTAATTGCGCGAATGCGTGGAAGATGTCTTCACGCAAGTGGTTTGTACAATATTTTTTGTACGAACATTAAATTAAAAAAATATTATAGATTAATGTCATTGGTATCATACCTAACCTAAGATAGATTACCTATTAATTTAAGCATTTCATGTATGTAACTATTACTCACCTTTCCCTAAAATTAAGTTATGATATTCTTACACATGGCAAACATGAGGTATTTATTCTTATATTTATAAATTTATAGTACATTTATTGCGTTTTTTGGTTTAAATACAAACAATTCCGAACTGCCAATATGAATGTCGATGTGGTTCAAATAGATGACGATTCAATCTTGCTTAAGATGCCGCTTAAAATATCGTCAAATAGATGGCGCCACAATTTTTTTGGAAGAATTTTTAATTATTACTCCTATTTTCCCAACTTTTAGTGAAGAATAGTGGAGGGAAGTAGTATTTCATAGACTAAATTTTATTACTACCAAGTTAGATTATTTTTTAAATGTCTCAAAGTGCCAGTGTTTTTTTCAATTTTTACAGTCGCCTCAACCGGGAAAACGTATTTCCCAGTCGAGCTACACATGCGCCAAATATCACTTTATAGGCGGTGACTACAAAAATGTAATTTAACATTCTCAAATTAATACTATACCTTCTCTAATATACAACCATCCAATTTTCTCGAATTCATACAAGTCCGCGACTAATTTACAATTTAAACATTCTCCAAGTTTTTGCAACCATGAATTCCTAATTTCCTTATTTCTACTTCCAAACACGTATCGATTGGTTGCGGTAACAATTCCAAAATAGAATAACTTCGAGTCACCAACTCTAAAAAAAATTGATAAATGATTTTTATACAATAGACATTTATATTTTTCGCGGGAGAGAATAAGTGAAAGTAGGATGAAAGACCAGTGCGTATACCTGTAGTAGAACATTTTTAAATTGCGCAGCTGATACATCACCGCTTACGTGAATTAGCATTAGTTTTTTTCAAAAGTGACACATCCGTATCGTTGATATTGCAAGGTTAGTTATATTTTTGTTATTTTTAGCGTTGACGCAAGCAACACTTTTTTAATTTTATTTTTTTCTATTACATTATTTTAGAATTATTATATTAATTACTGTAAAGTGTTCAATATTTTAAAGTTTATTTGAATAACAATAGAGAAACCATTTTTTTGGGTTTATTATTCTACTGCTAGATGGCGTTACGTAAGGGACGATATTTTGAGGTTAACAGAATCAATTTCAAGCATGTAAATCGAAGTTATGTTACCGTCATAATACTGCGCAGCGATAGCGAGTTCCAGGTAGTCATGATTATAAGAATAATAATTATCAAAATTAATTCTAATCTTGCACGTAATAGTAAATCGTGATGTACGTTTGTAGAATGTTTTTATGAATACAGTATTGCCGCTTCTACTCCAACTAAGCAGAAACTCTTTTATTTTACATAAAACATACTATATTTATTGTTCCAGTTGGCTTCTTATTAACTGCTGTATAACTTGTCTAAATACTGCTCTACACTTATTTCCAAGTGTTTTAGAGATATAAAGTAAATAAAAAAGAAAGCCAAATTTTTGTAAATAGTTTAGAGAAACTTTGTACTGTAACGAAACAAGCCCACAGAAAATAAACATTGGCCCGACGCACCGTAAATAAGCAGTAATCATCCACGGCATAGGCGACAGACAGTCTCTCGACCTATCTAGAATGAAGCGAGAGGTTCCTAGAGTTTTGTCGCTGCACATATAAATGCAGCCGGTGGGATAAGCATTCATTCATTCAGTAGTCATGGTGCGGTATTTACTGAACAGATTAAAATAAATATAAGTGGTGCAGTTTTTATTACAGCTCAATAAACACATAAATATTACAGATATAAATGCAGTGTTATTATAGTTCAAGAAGTAAATAAATATTACAGACATAAATAGTAGTAATAGAAATAAATACGTGTGTTAATTTAAATTGTATAGTTTTAAGTGCGTTACATTTATTTTATATTTTTATATTGTGATTAATTTTAAGTGTGTAAATATACAGACTGTTTCGAAACTTTTGCACGAGTTGTTTATTGCGAACCCGAAAACGCAACACCATGGCAATAGAATTTAATTCCACTATACCATTAAGAAAAGAAAAGCTATACAAATCGAAAAGCAACCGCACAACCTCAATACACGGCACAACGGTTACCCCAAGCATGAAAACCGATAGTAACAAGTATAACGAAAACAACAGCCCGAATAAGAAATGAAGCGCAGGCAAAAGGCACCGACGGCAGTCAACGAAGGACTGATACAAGTTCCCCACCACTACCATGCACAAGAACGCTCTGATTAGCAGTTTACACCAAAAGTCCACATACATACATAGATGCACTAACAGCCAGCTGCATTCTCCGATTCCAAACCGAAGACTGTTGTCCAGAAGAAGATGAGTGCGATCTCTTCGAAACGTCAACCAATTATATACCGGGTGTCTGTTTAAGCTCGGCAACCGTTTATCGTAGACCTCGCGGAAAAAATCTTGATAGTAAAATGGATGACGGAAATTACAACTAAAATATTTTTAAGTTTCCAAAATGATCGCAAGAGGGCGCAATTCTCAAGATAAATTAAAAATTCGATAATTTTTCATTAAATTCTAGATTAAGATCGATTGAAAATTTTTCTAGCAACATTTTTAGATGTTTTTATATAACTTTCATTTGAAACTTTTTGCTCTAACTCCCATACGAAGGGAAGAGGGGAGGGGGGTATGTCTGCGTACAAAAGTCGGTATAATTTTGGTTTGCACAAACGGATTTTAATGTTTCTGGGCTCATTAGATAGAGAATCTTACAAAGAATTGAAGGACATGTAGCACGAAGTTACGTGGTTGTCAAAGAAAATAACAGGGGGCGCTGTTCTCAATGTATGTATATTGCTTGTTTTTTCTTTGAAATTTTAAATGTAACGGAATATTTATAATATAGTAATATTGAAGCACATAAAAAACTGAAGAGAATAATGAAAACCTGAAGTTGCTACTTTTTTCTTGACGAAGATATAGTCATACGAAGACAATCCAAAAAAAAATAAACAATTTTTAATATAAATTTATTTATTTATTGTGAATAATAACTTTATTTTAATTTTAAGTGACACTAGACAGTGTATAGTTCGCTTTCACTTGAATCATTTACTCATTAGTAGGCTTCGGATAAATATGCATTAAAAAAGTACAAAATATGCATGCAAATATGCATCTAAAATATTAAAAATATGCATTTAAATATGCATTAAAAAATCGTTTATTAGATTTAAATAAAACATTTTTTAAACGTTACATTGGTCTATTTACAATAAATTTGCAGATTTTTACTATTACACTTCACTATGACATAATGTAATAAATTGTCAAATATAAATTTACGCCTATTATCACCTAAAATATTTCTAAATTCTAAAAAACATCGTTCCACGTCACATGATACAATAGGAGTGAATGATAAATCCACTATGTCAGTGAGATTCAAATTACTAGGAGCAACAGCGTTTCCTCATTTTATAAAATTTTAGAAATACATATTTTTCAAAATTTGATATCCAGTATTTTTATCTAAAACTGACGACATTTTTTTTGCAAAAAAACAATTTTTTAATTTACGTAACCTATCAAAAACATTTTCAACAAATTGTATGCTGTTATCTAAAGGAAGTCCCTTGGTTTCCTATTTCAAAATAGCCTCGGAAATACAAGTAAAATTTGGCAATTGTTGAATGGTTCACTTTTTTCAGCACTTTCATTGTTAACAGATACGATTTATTTCTTTCTTCTTCAACTCCCAAAATACCAAAAACAAAATTTGCTATGCTTCTTTGTTCTACATCCGTTGTTTCATCTAAAGATACCCAAATATTTTTATCTTTAGCTTTTGGCAGAACATAGTTTTGTCGTAGTATAGATTCCTCTGGAATATTTTGCTTCTTATGTTTTTCCAAAAAGGTTTTAAATGCTTACGTGTGTACCAAATAAATTCTCTTACATAAATCTGTCACACAAATATTCTTAGATAAACTTGTACATAAATGGTATTTTGTGTTACTCTCATTCAATAATTATAGTTTTATTCAATTTAGTTTATATATAGTTCGTTTGTTTCAAGAGTGTTCTTTAATTTCATTTTCAATTATATTTTTATTTGGTGTTTTAAATATAGACTTTTAAAAATAAATAGTGAATGAATTGTTTATTATTTTTCGGACCCATAAAAACCATTACATTATGTTTTAAAACAAAAATTAACTGGGAAATATGCAAATAAAACTGAAAATGACTAAAATATGCACTTCAACTCAAAAATGACTTAATTATGCATTAGAATATGCAGTTATGCAAATGCATATTTATCCGAAGCTTACTCATTAGTAACGAAAGGGTACACAAATTGATCCCCGCCTAAAATGAAAGTAAATAAAAGGACCTATTATACACCTAAACATAAATAAGAAAATATATTGACCAAGTAATATAAAGGAAAAGAAAATATATTTAAATCAGAAGGTACAAAAAAACAAGAAAAAACTTCAACTTAACAAATGTTCAAAGTGTTCACCTTCATTTTCAATACCCGTTTACTTGTCGATTAGTAGAGAGCAGAGTTACTTCCATTTCGGAGGCAGCAATTGTTGTACTTGGTTTTTTGTGATAAACTATGTCTTTTATTCTGCCCCATAAATACACATCATGAACATCTGGCAAGGTGAATAAAAACTCAATAATGTCTTCTTTCGGGATAATTTAGAGAATATTTCCCCGAAGCAAGAATGCATTTTCAAAGCATTGAAAATACATTCTGATCATGTCATAAGTTTCAACGTTAGAATACGACATTTTACAAACTTAATAATAATGTGCAGGTGTCCAAAAAGGCTTAATTTGCTAAATACGTACAAAAAGTTTAACTACAAGTGACACTGATATCTTTGCATTTCGATTTTCATGGCCTACCCTGGAAATCTCAACATAATGTAATTTAGTATAATTATGCATGCCATGTTGTATGATGAAAATTAAAAAAAAAAGCAAAATACACTGTTCACTATTATTATTTTATTTCAATGTTGGAAAGGATAAGAAATGATATTTAAAAAATAATAGTTAGAGTATTTAAAAACATTTAAAAGGAGAATCTAACGTAACATATACAATGAATTAAAAAATCGATAAAAAGATTGAAATAATTACATTTAGCGAAGAGTATGATGAAATTTCAAGTGAAAACGTACCATACACTGTCTAGGGACCCTATTAAAATAAAAATAAAATTATTACTCCCAATAAATAAATATATTTATATTTAAAGAGTTTTATTTTTTTGGATTGTCTTCGTATGACTATATCTTCGTCAACAAAAAAAAGGTAGCAACTTCCGGTTTTCATCATTCTCTTCAGTTTTTTATGTGCTTCAATATTACGATATTAAAAATATACCGTTCCATTTGAAATTTTAAAGAAAAAACAAGAAATATACATACATTGAGAACCGCGCCCTCTGTTACTTTCTTTGACAACCACGTAATTTCGTGCTACATATCCTTCAATTCTTTGTCAAATTCTCTATTTAATGAGCCCAGAAACATTAAAATCCGTTGGGGCAAACGAAAGTTATACCTACTTTTGTGCGCAGACATACCCCCCTCCACTCTCCCTTTCGTATGGAAGTTACATCAAAAAGTTTCAAATGAAAGTTGTATAAAAACGTCTAAAAATTTTGCTAGTAAATTTTTTAATCTATCTTAATCTAGAATTTAATTACAAATTATCGAATTTTTAATTCATCTTGAGAATTGCGCCCCCTTGCGATCATTTTGGAAACTTAAACATATTTTTGTTGTAGTTCCCGTCATTCATTCTACTATCAAGATTTTTTCCGCGAGGTTGTACGATAAACGGTTGCCGAGATATGGCCTGTAGCCGAGCTTAAACAGACACCCGGTATATACAGAAAGGAAGTATTGCGGATACTAAAAAACCAGAAAGAGGATAGATAATATTGGGTACATTCCGGTGTAAAACAACCGCAGACACGTGCTTCAGAGTCGTTCGTCATCGTCAGTACGGTGTAGCCAAGGAATAAGGTGTGATATCCTTGGAGATAGAAATAATAACGGAAGACCATCAGGATGAGTCTTTGGAATTAGACTACTTTTAAAACATTTTATGTTTTGTACTACCTGTCTACCACTAAACCACAGCATATTTTATATCACTTGAAAGCTAAAAATTATGCCAATATGGCACTGTAATAAAAAATAGGTGTTACTATTTAAAAAAACGAGTACCTGTCATTTGAAAATGAAAAAAAAATTTTTTTCTATTTTCTTTAGTAATTTCAACGTGAAATACATGTTTCCTTCGCCAATGCGTGTAAATGTGAAAAATACGTTTCTTAATTGTTTTCAAAGCTAACTTTGATGGTTGTTACATTTCGACAATCGTTGCGAAGCAGTTTCACTTTAATGGATAAATTTAACAGATACCGCCATCTTTGACAGAAATGTCAAAAGTTAACCTGCACTAGATGGCAAATTTTCAGAAGAAACAGAATATGAACAGAAATAATAAATGTTGTATTTAAAAATTCAAAATTAACGTCACTTCCGGTTTGACCGGAAGTGCTATAGAAAAACTGAGTGTACCTGAAGAAGCCCCCCAATCACTCATATATACGGTCCGAATTTCAAAGTTTTATTTTAACTAATAAATAAATGGCGTGATGATACATGATCTCGTTGACACCCGGTATAGGTACAACTGTAATAGATGTCCAGTTGCAGACAATTCTAACCCTTAATGGCAGTTTGTCGGAATATCGGCTTTTTCAGGAATGCATAAACGCAATAACAGTTAAATTTTAAAAATGCCCTGTCTCTTTATTCATTGTATAATTTTTACTTTAAATTTTCGTTACTATAACGCGTTTATAATTCACATTTAATATGAAATGGCACGTTAATAAGTTTCTGTTATCATAGATGTCTATTAAGTATGTTGTGCCCGCTATAAATACAGATAAATGTAAAGATTTCGAAATGCATTTTGATATTTCACGCAAAAAATTTCAAACGTAGGTTGATCATTGTATTATTTCCGCTGTATGGCGTTTAGTTAAATCAAACAAGTTACGATTGTTTATATATCTTCCATCTCTTTTTAACTACTGTAAAATATGTAGTTCGCTTTTCCATACTTATTTGATACGCTAAATGAACAAATATTTTTTTATTTGTATATGGTCTCTGTTACACTAAAGTTATACGAAATAGCTCGAGCGACGTTTGTATTTTGTAGAATGGCAAAACTGCGAGTTTAAATTTTTAAATACTTACTTGAAATCATATTGTGACTCTTCTACTAAATGTGTGCTTAGTACTGTTTCTAATGATAAACATTCTTCGCAATTTTTATATTCATTATCCAAATAGAATAGGAAGAAATCATTTCTCAACAAACACCATCTAGCTTCGAATTTGTCGTTCGTCATTTTAAAAAGTGCTCCTTTAAAAACACCATCTCCAGGACATAAGGAAGGCCTTTTGATGTTTACAGTTGTATAATTGGGTTCATACACCGTCAATTCTGACAGCCTATTCTTGGACTTACGTGTTCTTATAACTCTCGCAAGAATGCTCTCCTTGCGCTGGGGTTTTACTTTAACCGAGTGATCTAGAATAGTTTTGGGTCTTTGTGAAGTGTCAGACAATCCAGCTCTTCTTAAGTCAGGTGTAGATTTCCATTTAATGTTGACATATTCTTGTCTTGCTTCACTAGAATTTGTTATCTTATCAGCCTCTTTTGGAGGGTCATCGTATTTTGTGCCCTTAATATACGGTGCAGTTTCGTTCTCCAGATCACTCTCTTTTGAAGGGTCATCGTATTTTGTGTCGTTAGTATACGGTGCAGTTTCGTTCTCCAGATCACTCTCTTTTGAAGGGTCATCGTATTTTGTGTCGTTAGTATACGGTGCAGTTTCGTTCTCCAGATCACTCTCTTTTGAAGGGTCATCGTATTTTGTGTCGTTAGTATACGGTGCAGTTTCGTTCTCCATATCACTCTCTTTTGAAGGGTCATCGTATTTTGTGTCGTTAGTATACGGTGCAGCTTCGTTCCCAGTATCACTCTCGTCATCGCTACTTGTATCCGTGCCAGTGCCAGTATTTTGATTTCTGTAAGGCCATTTCAGTTTCAATTCCTCCGCCACCCGTCTAGCTTGTTCCACCGGCAGACGCATTTCAACACCTTCACAACCCCTGGGTGGGCTCGGTGGTTTCCATGGCCGTTCCATTTCTACAAATTCTATTCTACATCACTTTATTTCCCTGAACTAATACGTGTCACTCACACACACCAATTAAAGTCATTCTATTAAATTCCGATTTTCATCATAATCATAAATCGTTCTCTTATTATAAATATATGTCGTAAATATTTAGTACCTAATCTTATCACCTTGATTTAGAGAAGTGATAAATGAAGGGGGGGATTTATGATTACAATAGATTGAGATTACAAATTTACGATTAGTCAAGAGATATTTTACGTCTTATTTGATTTGATATTCATAAACAACATTTATATAGAACATTTGCAAATGGGTATTAAAGATCATTTTAAAAATTACGTTTCTCCTAGTTTTATTACATATAGATTATAATATGTAGGTTCTCTTATTTGAGTTAGCAGGGTGATGGAAAATGTTACTAAATAACTAATTTAGCTATCTTATATATAAAAGTGGATGTATATGTGTGGGTGTGTATGTTTTCTATAGACTCCGAAACCGATGAACTGATTTTGTTGAAATTTTCAGGAAAACTCTGGCATAGTTTGGAGAGTGTTCCTGTGAAGTTTGGTGCTGATAAAAGTTGGATTTTTTGGGCGTAGCAACGCGCGCCGGCTATCGCTAGTATAATATAGGGGAAGAGAGGGCAAAGTGGAAAGAGCGGGCAAACTGGAAAGTCCAAGTTTCAACTCTTTCTAGGGAACTGCAAATAAATTGAATGCATAATTCAAAAGTGCCTTTTCTTACCGCTAGATGTCGTATGAAATCAGTGTCTAGATAGCTACTCTTCCCACAGTACAACGCGGTTTGTGTTTTTGGTAGTAGTGTCAACGATATTTAAGGTGAGTTAAAAACTAATATTTTACCTTTTATAAGAATATTTTTCTGAGTATTGCTTTAGCAAAATTTGCCTTGAGATGTACTCAACAGTATAACATGTTCACAATCAGGTTTTGTTAAAGTTTTTATTAGCTTAACCACAAAATATGAAACGTTGCTAGAACGGGCAAAATGGAAACCTGAAAGAGAGGGTAAAGTGGAAAGGTTTCCGCTTTGCCCTGAGTAGTAAATTTCTCATTAAAAATAAGTTGTAAGTAATAATAGTGATGATAATATTAATATAAAACTTATAAATTGATGTTAATACATTGAACAGATAATTGTGTCGGTAAGGATTTGTTTGTTAAACCATATATTTTTACAGATGGTGAACAAATATCGAAGAAAAACTAATCAGGGTTCATGGACAGAAGAAAATATGCGTTTAGCGATAGAAGAAGCAAAAAAAACCTCTTTAGCGCGTGCTTCTAGAATCTATGGAATTCCATTAGGAATCTGCATCGTCATGTAAAAAGTGGTACACATGAGAAGAAACTTGGAAGATTTAGAAGTGTGTTTAGCCAAGATGAGGAGAAAGAATTGAGTGATCATGCTAGAGATCTTGATGACAGATTCTATGGCCTAACAAAAGAGGCCCTGAAAGAGCTTGCATTTAAGGTTGCTAACCAAAATGGCATAAAACATCCATTTAAAACTAATAATGCGGGTGAAGCATGGTTGAAACGATTTATGGCACGAAATCCTGACTTGTCGTTTCGCACACCAGAACCAACCAGCATTGCACGATGTTCTGCATTCAACAAAAGACAGGTTGACCATTTTTACGATAACTTATGGACAGTTATAGAAAAATACCACCTACAAGAACGTCCAGATGACATATTTAACATGGACGAAACCGGTGTCAAAACATCCGCACAGAAACCTCCAAAAGTTCTTTCCGGAAAAGGAAAACGTCAAGTGGGAGTTATAAGTTCAGCCGAAAAGGGTCAGCCCACAACTGTTATATGCTGCTGTAGCGCTGCTGGGAGATTCATTCCGCCATGCTTGATATTTCGAAATAGAAAGAAAATTAACATAGACAACGAATCAAGGGTTTTGCAGGTATTTGTGAGCATCTTATGTAAAAAATTAGAAACAAATGGCAAAACTGTCAGCGTAAGCTGCCAAGGTTTCTATTTTTTACATAAGATGCTCACAAATACCTGCAAAACCCTTAATTCGTTGTCTATGTCCATGGAAATACTGTCACGTTCTCTTTTCCTTATACTTCTTAAACTATTAATATATAACTATATGCGAGAGGTACTTACTTTTTTCGTGACTTCTTACTGGGGGTAGCTCTCTAAAACTCGCTTCTACTAATCACTCTGAACAAATTATAATTAAAACACCTATACAAGCTAGACTTATTTATTAAACACTAATAAATGACTACATGAATTATTACGGAGGATCACAAGTGATCCTCCTTGCGGAGGAACACTTATCAATCACTCAATCACAACCGTTTGTCTTCGTGCCTAAATTAGTTCTCCTCATTCCTCTAATCTTACTTCGCTCGATACCTCCCATTGCCTCATCAGCGCCTTTGCTGTCTGTCGAACATCCGCGGCTAGTAAAGACGCTGATTCGGTTCCGGTGTATCGAACGACGTTACACATATTTCTTATATTTATTTTATCTATGGAAATTTCCGTGGCATTACCCCCCTCTTCGAAAAAATATGCTCCGACATATTTGCTTAAATTTAAAGGTCGCCGCCACCAAATTTCCATAGATAATCTTACATCTCTAAACTTATCCTATTACCTACATATCTTATAACATCACATCTTACATCTATAAATTTAAAAAATCTTAAACTATTTACATGTTATAAAGTTCTGAGTCCAATCATCAATTACTTCATCTGGCCTCAGGCGATTTCCCATGCTTCATCAGATACCTTTCCCTTTTCATTTCCATATTGGGTGCGAGCCTTCTTTTCTTCTTTCTTGTTTTCTTTTTGCCCTACTAAATACAGACTCTCTCTTTTGGCCACCATCGCCTTCTTCTTTCTGTCTTACTCAATTCGGACAGATCATTTGCCGTTTTCGTCTTCGTCTTCTTTCTGCCTTACTAAATTCGGACAGATCGCTGGCTTTTGTCCTATTAACTTCAAACACGTAACCACTTCTTAATGAAACTACCTCTTCTTTCTGCCTTACTCAATTCGGACAGATTACTTGTTATTTCGTCTTCGTCTTCTTTCTGCCTTACTAAATTCGGACAGACCGCTTGCTTTTGCCCTATTAGCTTCAGACACGTAACAGACTTCTTAACGAAACTACCTCTTCTTTCTGCCTTACTTAATTCGGACAGATTGCTTGTTGTTTCGTCTTCGTCTTCTTTCTGCCTTACTAAATTCGGACAGACCGCTTGCTTTTGCCCCATTAGCTTCAGACACGTAACAGACTTCTTAACGAAACTACCTCTTCTTTCTGCCTATTATGACTATTAACTTCAAACACGTAACCACTTCGTAACGAAACTACCTCTTCTTTCTGCCTTACTCAATTCGGACAGATTACTTGTTATTTCGTCTTCGTCTTCTTTCTGCCTTACTAAATTCGGACAGATTGCTTGTTATTTCGTCTTCGTCTTCTTTCTGCCTTACTAAATTCGGACAGACCGCTTGCTTTTGCCCTATTAGCTTCAGACACGTAACAGACTTCTTAACGAAACTGCCTCTTCTTTCTGCCTTACTTAATTCGGACAGATTGCTTGTTGTTTCGTCTTCGTCTTCTTTCTGCCTTACTAAATTCGGACAGATCGCTTGCTTTTGCCCTCTTAGCTCCAGACATGTAACAGACTTCTTAACGAAACTACTTTTTTCTGCCTTGCTCAATTTCGACAGACGATCCCCTTTGGCCGCGACAATTACTTCGGGAAGGTGATCTTTTTCCGGGAAATGCGCTTGGAACAAGAATACACATGTGCATTAATACTAGACATTTAGAAAGCTTAACTAAGGATACCTATTCTAAATTAGAAATTATTCACATACTTCAAAATTACAAATTATAATATTTGTTCACTTGTAGCTCGCTTTAGTTCGACTCTACAATTTCTCCCATCTGGAAGAACAAACGTTCCTTCGTCATACGTCTGCAAATCTACTTTGTCCTTCCTATAACGTACTTTTAATTCAGGACGTCTTCTTACTCTAACTTTCCTTATTACTACAACTATTAAGGAACAAATTATTATGACGATTACTGTATAAATTAAGGCCGACTCTATATATCCCTGAATTCTTTCTATCTTAACTCTACGGATAGCTACAATATTGTCGAGTACATTATCTAATTTTTCAGTATCCCGCGTCAATGCTTTTTCCTGATCTAAGTAATAAATTAACTTTTCACGTTGAAAGTCAGTTAAATCATTCAAGATAAGTTTGGATGATATTTTGGGGACGTTGAATTGTTCTAAAAATTCAACATATAAATTTGATTGCTGACTGTCAACCGATACTAAGCTTACATTTTGTCCACTAGCCGTACATCCATTGGATAGACTAATACGACCAGTGCCTATTAATTTAATTACACTTTTTTTTGTTTTATACTGATTGGACTCACAATTAATTATAATTATTTCCTGATTTAGGATTATAAAAATCCAAGAATTAGTAATACCTATGTGTTCATAAATAGAATACTTAATTATTTTGACATATCTGACACATGACTGAGGCAATTTATCATTCGGCTTAAGCAATTGAATTTCACAAATTTCAGAACTACTGGATATTACTGGACAATTTACATCCGAGATAAAGTACTTAGCGCTAATTTGTCGAAGCTGCTTAAATTGATCGATTGACAATGTAAAATAACTTTTATGCTCAAGATTAACGGCTAAAAATGGGATATTCGATTCAATTGAGATGAATTTTTCATTCTGAAGTTGTACGGGAACCGAGGTAATTCTATATAACTTAAATGGGTAAAATTGAACAAACGGAATTGTAATTACGCAAACAATTCTAGTATCTCTAACGAAGGTAGTGAGCTTAGCCAGTCTTTGTATATCAGAAAATACTATTTCATCTAATGGCCATGGAAACTTTAAACTGGGTGGTACTACTTTAACAATTTTTTCAATTTGATCTATAACATTGGATGGGGTAACCATTAACGGGTGTAAAATACCTTGTTTCGCTGCTAGAATAACATTAATTAAATTTATCGTTTGAATTTGATATTGATCTATAAGTTCGCTTATATAAGAAAGATGGCTGTGTAAATAGCTCGTAACTTTTAATTCATTTACCATTGTGATGGTGCCATTGTAGATTTCTATAAAATTATCGATTTTAGTTAACATAATATTTTCATTGTTTTGGATCTGGTGTAACGAATTATTAACCGTTTGCAGAGCTGACTTTACTATGCTAGTTTGCTTCTGTAAAATCAGCTCCTCGTCGGACTGCCTACTTGAAATGTCATTAATTAATTTCTCAAAATGGTCAGCATCTTCTGTCGTAAGCGTACCAAAAAGCGTTTTTGAGATTTTGCCCACAACATCCAAATATCCGCGTTTAACCCTTCTAGTGTTTATTAAATTTGGAACTAATGATTTTTCCCTTTTTATCTTGCTTACTGTCAAATTTAAATCTTTAACGTGGTTTCGCATGTAACTTTTATTAGCTTGTATTCGTACTTACATACTTTATTAATTTCTTTCAAAGTAGATTCTATGTAATTAAATTGCTTTTCATAGTTCTCTAGGTCCACGTAGGTTACTATATTCCACAATAATTTTACCGTATGTACATTACCTAAATCTTCATATAATAGACCCGGTATATGGTCTAACGATTCGACAGAATATCCCTGGTCCATATCATTCGCTTGAACTCTTGACATCGCCAACAAATACATTAAGAAGAGTACAGTGTACATCTCCCTGAATTCTAAATAATATTAAACTGTCTACCTATAACAAACACATATTAGTTTCTATCTAGAGGAGATTTAAACTTATTCTACATAAATATACACAAATACTAATTATCAATAATTTACTCCCATGAATCGTAATATGGTGCTAATCGTGATACGTGTACCATAATATAAATCATCTTTTCGTTATCAAATTACAAATAAATTTTCTACTTTAAGAATTATAAGATTTCCGTCTGTATTTCTTTGTTGATACAATTTTTTGCATGCGTTTCAGTTTTTATTTACATTGTTTTCCTAACCCAGCATTCATCTTTATACCTACCGGCTGACACATAGTGAGCACGAGAGGATGAAATATCATGACTGAACGTACCTACTGTCGCGTAGTAACTTGATATTACTTGGTTTGTTAACCTTCTTATTTTTATACGCGACAGCAAAATCAGAAAACGTTAACCCACATGTAATAATAAGTGTATGAATTTTTAAATCTAATTCTATTATATTTCAAATCTAATATCAATTACCTAAAATTAAATCTATAAGCAACTTATTTATTATCAATTCATCTTATTTAAGATACCTTATTTTACCCTGTGTACTATATTTACATAACTTCCGGTTCCCGATGTACCGGTTTCTGTTGTGTGCATCCCCTTTTTTAAACATTTTGTTTTTAAGTAGATACTTTTCTTGATGCATAACATTTCCACAACAACAAAAATTCCTCACAATTATTGATAATTCGATTTATTCTTATTTTATTTAATAAAATAAAAACAATCCTATATCTAATTTAATTTATTTTTTGTGCTAGATTTTTTTAAATAATTAAAAAAACATTGAAAATTTACAACATTTCCTCTTTATATATGCATTATATATATGTATATAGATAGACTACTTACAGAACAAATGTTATACCTTCCTTTAAGTACACAAAAAAGTAAAAACACAACCTAAAACACTCTAAAATGATATCGAAACAGAATAATATTATTTAAAAATTATATATATTTTGTTAATCCAATTAACTTAAATCGTAATCAGATTACGATCTGAACATTACTAAAATCTAAGTGAAAAATAAATGCAATTTTCCTAAAAACGAACAAAACAAGAGAAAAATACAAGAGAAATAGAACTTACAAATCTGTCATGTACAAATAAAATGTACAAAATTAGTAGCTTATAAACCTATACAGCAATTATTCTTGTTCTTTTTTTTTTCTCTACATACATAAACTTATCTAAATTATAGTTTGCAATCAAAGAACTCCGTTTTTAATGATATATACAGTATGTCCAGAAATTAATTAAAATTTCATTGTTACATCTTTTCAGAAATTTTTTGTACTCACACTTTGAATGCTCAAATTATTAATTTTCCTATAATACTTCTCCATCTAATAACTTACTGAAAAAATATTTTAAAAAAACAAATGTAATAAAGAACCGCTAAATTATCGATATCCTTTACTGAGAAAAACAAAATTTACAGAATATTATTATTATCTCTGGAGGGCCCATATTTTGGTTGGATTATATAAAAATTCTGATCAGATTGAATATTTTGAACAATTATTTAAATGTTGATGAATTTTGGACTATTTTTCCCATCTGCGCAATTTCTATATAGAGTGATAAATTCATAAAATTTATTCTTAAAAAGATTACCATGTGCATTTAATAGTAGTTTTGTACGTTGAAAATAGACGATACAAATATAACTTTGGAAACAAAAAATTATTATTCCCATTAATTATTGGGCTAAGTTGTTCTTGATCACAGGCAGGATTTTGAAAATAAAATACACTTCTCAAAAAAACAAAAAAAAATCATACGTTTCTATTTAATGAATAAAATCCTAAATATCATTCTTGATCAGTAAGAAAACCCTTCTATAATTACTAATATTAATAATTAAATATAAATCAAATAAGGGTTATTTTTAATATGGCGCCTCCACCACTTGTCACGTTCTCTTTTCCTTATACTTCTTAAACTATTAATATATAACTATATGCGAGAGGTACTTACTTTTTTCGTGACTTCTTACTGGGGGTAGCTCTCTAAAACTCGCTTCTACTAATCACTCTTAACAAATTATAATTAAAACACCTATACAAGCTAGACTTATTTATTAAACACTAATAAATGACTACATGAATTATTGCGGAGGAACACTTATCAATCACTCAATCACAACCGTTTGTCTTCGTGCCTAAATTAGTTCTTCTCATTCCTCTAATCTTACTTCGCTCGATACCTCCCATTGCCTCATCAGCGCCTTTGCTGTCTGTCGAACATCCGCGACTAGTAAAGACGCTGATTCGGTTCCGGTGTATCGAACGACGTTACACATATTTCTTATATTTATTTTATCTATGGAAATTTCCGTGGCAATACTATATTTTTCAAATATACAATGGCAAATGAGTTCATTTCTACACTCTTTTTAGCTGTGATGCAATATTTGAAAAATGTCTCCTTTCTTCATGCTGTACACCTCTATAGAAAATGAAAAAAATATATGAGTGGCGCAAACAGGCGCAGCTAAACCAATCTTATTCTGATAGAGATATATACATGGAAAAGTAAAAAAAATGTTTTACGCTGGATACATGAGGAAACATTTTGAAATCTCAATTTAAAAAATATATACATGAACTAAGAACTTCATAAGTTAGTGACATTAGAAACTCTCCTTAAAATTTAAAACAATATGACAATTCTTACCTTGCAAGACGCTGCGGAGAACAAAGAACAAAACAAGCTGATTTTTTTTCAATTTGCAGTTAATAGTTCGGCACACACCCCATCACAATATGACTGACAGAAATACCGTTTGAGCAAATGTAAACAATGACGTCACTTTACGATAACGTCCCGACTATACAGCGTTGTCAGTAACAAATTCATAATGACATGAAGTAGGTTTGATATAATACGAGCCGAAACGCGTACTTTTTGCGTAAATACCAACCAAAAAGTTTTATTAATTAAGTTCCCCTAGATTTGCAAAATCCAACACTGTGCGCCGGTGGGAAAAAGAATTGATTCATTCAATAGTAGTCGCGCGCGGTATTTACTGAACAGTTAAAATGAATATAAGCGGTGCAGTTTTATTACATAAATAGTAGTAATAGATATAAATACGTGTGTTAATTTATTCGTAGTAGTTTTAGATGTGCAAATATACAGACTGTTTCAAAACAATTGCACGAGTTGTTTATTTCGAACCCGAAAACGCTGCAATATGTTTCCTCTACAGTAATGATTGGACGCATGTCATCCACGTCTTTATGCATATTGTCTAAATAAAGATTTAACGTGAGATTTTCATTGACCCTTTACTTGAGATTTAGTGAGATTTTACTAGACTCCACCCCATTTTGAGGTCACGCAATTAATAGACACCCCTTACCCTTGTTCAAACATTGGTTTCAAGTTAGTCAATTACTCCTTTCATGAGCGTAACTAACGAGGCCCAAGGGGTCCACACTGTTTTGAAAGAAAATTAGTAATACGCACGTATTACAATTAAATAAAAATAAGTGGACGTATCGTTAGATTTCAATGGGCGGGCGACGAATGTGGCCGTTGCGACATCAGGAAACTATTCATTTAAATAAACAATGCACTTATGAATGCCTCAATACATCTACATTCGCACCGAGCTAGTTAGAAGATTGTACAGAGAACGGTAAGTGTTCAACTGAAAATTAAGTTCAATATGTCTTATAAAAAGTAACGTGATTTCCATGTTAAACAAAAACCTCATTGCTTCCCAGACTTGAGGCTGGAATTATGAATGGCTTTTTTCGTTTATTCGTATTAGTATCTCTATTTTCATAGTCAGTTTTAAGCATTATAGGAGTTCCACGTTTTTGGGAGCAATTATTATTTACTACAAGGCATTTACGAGGGACAAGCTGAAATTATAGATAATAAAAAAAAAACAGTTAATTTTTATTTTAATATGCTCACAGTAATTCCCTTCAGCAATGATACACTGGACCATTCTTTCGCTCCACTGTTTAAAAGCTTCCAACAAATCTTCTTTCGGAATACCTTCAAAATAAAGCGGTATTAATCTCTTCCACCGACGAAAACCTTCTACCCCGCAAATTGCGTTTAAGCCCAAAAAATAGCCAAAAGTCACACATTGCTAAATCAGTTGAGTACGGCGGATATTCTATTACTTTTATATTTTTTCAACCAAAAATTGGCGAGTTAAAACTGCCGGATGGAAAGATGTATTATCATGGTGGAGCATAATTCGCTTTTCTGGAACTCCATTGAACACTTCAGGCATTTTTCAGTGTACCACTTAGCTGTAACGGTCTTTTGTCCATCTAGCTCAACTGCATTTACGAAGCCCGTACTTATGAAGTTTACCGCATACGTAACCTTTTCCATAGCACGACTCTCTTAGAGAGTAGGAAGGTCGAAAAGGGGAATATAAGTTTCGTCACCTGTCACTATTTTGGAAAAACGGTGCCCGCCATTATTTAAGAAAAATAAAGTTTCATGGCAACATCTCACACGCTCTGCTTTTCTGAACACAGAAAGAGGATGTGGCACAAAACGACTTACCACTCTCTTTAAATGCAAGTGATAGTGTAGTATTGTTTTAACAGCTGAGAATCCAATCTTGAGTTGATGCTCTAATTATTATTACATAAATAATTTAGAACATGTTATTGTCACGGTGACGATATTAACGCGCCTTCACCACAATGTCACGGTGGGCTTTAAAGTTAATGTCCACGTCTAAACTCGTGACGGGGGTTTTGCTCTGTGGGAGCAGTCGCTTTATAATTATATAATAAATAGCAAAAGGCTCCTACCTTTTCTTCTCCGCCGGACTTGGACTCTCAAGGGGCGAGGAGATTGATTTGTCTGAATAAAATACTACTTCTAACACACTTATTTATTAAACACTAAGAACAACTAGGAAACACAATAATAAGTAACTGCGAAGGATCGCAAGTGATCGTCCTATCGGAAGATCACTTATTCATCATTCATCCTGTTCGGAATATGCTTCTTTTATTACCTCGGTAACGCCGAGTCCGTCCTTACCTCGCTGAATTGCACATTCCTCCGTTCGATCAACTTCCATTGAACTCATCGAACGGCAGACAGGATGCTAGGTAAGTCCGGAATCAGGTTACCGCGGCAATACTTTTAGTACTATACAGAGTGTTGATTCGCGACAATATTGTATTGTTAATTGATAACGACAACAGTTTATTCTTATACAAATTTCCTCAGAATATAGACATTAATATTTATAATGAGTATAGACCGGACGTATGGCGCCGAATTTACGACTGACAAAAGAAATAATGTATAACATCACGCAGTTACTGAATAGCACTATTCATATGGTGAACTGCAACAGCTGTTGTTGTCGAGAAAACGGATAGCAAAAAACACGATTTTACTATTACATTCCTTTCTTCATGGGAGTTAGGAGTTTTTAAAATTCATTCTATTTACCTTATATTTCGTAAGATAAATAAAGTACGTTGGTTTCATTTTTTCATTGTTTTGACTGTGAATTATATACTTCGTAATTTTTGTAATAGTTCCTGTTTAATACCGTTTCATTGAATCTACTTCTCCCAATTATCTTGACGTAAGTGTGCATTTTATTTCGTTAAGTTCCAAAACATGCGCATACATTTTTAGTTATCATTTAGTTAGATCTAGAACATTATTTATGTTACTTTTTCAGATATAATATAGAAGAACGTCGAGAATGGCATAGTGAAACAATGGCGAGTTGGATTAAGTGTCATACTGATTGTATGTTCATTGTCAGTGGTTCCGAAATTTATGCAAAGTCTGTAAAATATCGTTACAGAATGCCCAAAAATCGCACGTACAACGTCACTTAGCATCGTTAAAACATACACAGAAACTGGATCCGTTCGAAGCTGGCAATTTTAACGAAGAACTCTGTGAAACTTTAATGGCGGTCCCAATATCCCATTAAATACACTTGACAATCCCACTTTGAAAACATTTCTCCAAAAATATACTGGTCGAAATGTTCCTGATGAATCCATCTTACGCAAATATGTATTATGTTTCTAAGTGCTTCACGAAAGCAGTAGAATTCATTAGAAGACATCTTTCATATCAGTACCTATGAATAAATGCCGACGAAACTGTCGATATAAAAGGACGCTGTGTGGTAAATGTTGTAGCTGGTGTAGTACATCAAACTATTCCATATAACGCATATGTAATAGCATCTAAAGTTATATACAGTTGATGCGGAAACAGTTACTAAAACCATTGACGAGTATTTGCACAAAATGCTTCATTCGGACGACAGATACAAAGAAAAAATACTTTTATTTGTTAGTGACAGTGCCACATATATGTTGAAAACAGGCAGACTATTAAACGAAACATATCCTTATATGGTGCATATTACTTGTGTAGCACATGCTCTCCACAGAATCTGTGAATATGTCAGAGACACCTATCCGGAAGTTGATGAACTTGTATCCTCTTTTAATAAAGTTTTCAGAAAAGCACCATTGAGAGTAGCTCTTTACAGGGAAAAACTTCCATCTTTGTCACTGCCTCCCTCGCCAGTAATAACTAGTTGGGGAACATGGTTGGAAGCAACTAGTTTTTATGCAGAGAATTTCGAGTTTAAAATATGTCGTTACATGTTTAAATGCCGATGGTCGAAGTATTTCTGAGTGCAAGGAACTGACACAAATCTCAAATTTAAAAAATTAGTTGTTAGGGGAGAAGCGGGCAAAGTGACATAGGCGGGCAAAATGACTTTTTCCTGTTTGAAGCAATCTAATAACTTTAAAAACGCCAAACTATAATTATTATTTGCAATGGTTGGCAATTAGTTGCTGTGTGTAGTGGAAGTTCACATGGCTCACAACAAATGGAGTTAGTGTAGTGTTTCTGTTTATCAGGCATAACGTTGTAATGTAAGTAATATTTTGAGACAATATTTAACTATTAAATATTACTTTTTATGCTATTTTCGAGATGTTCGCGTAATAATGTGATTGTAAACTGCATGATGATTGAATAGTTTTTGATTTTGTATTCGCTTTTCAAGTTTTCTCAGAATGAATTGTCAAAAACTACGAGACGGGCAAGACGACACATCTCGGTAGCGGGCAATTTGAATCACTATGTCATCTTGCCCGTCCTTTTTTATAATGTTGGATTGAAGTGATAATTTTATTTCAGTATGGTTTATTCGTATAAGAGGAAGAGGAATAGGGGAAGTTGGAATGAGGCAGATATGGAGATAGCTCTAGAAGCTGTCCACAAGAGAGAAATGGGCTGGTTAAAGGCGATTAAAACGTTCAATGTACCTCGGGTTGTTTGAATCTGTACTAAATAAAGAGGCAGAAAGTGCAATGGTCAAGCATATTCTAGACTTAGAATCTCGTTTCTTTGGGTTAACAACAACAGACGTGCGAAAGCTTGCATATGAAGTAGAGGAAAAAATGAAAATAAAACACCGTTTTAATAAGGAACTTAAGATGGCATGGTTTTCAACAACGCAATCCACAATTATCATTGCGTCTCCCAGAAGCCACGTCTCTTGCTAGAGCTGAGATTTTTAATAAACCGCAGGTACAAAAAATGTTTGCTAAACTTGACAAAGTTATCAATGAGTATAAAATCCATAAGATTATGATATTCAATATGGACGAATCCGCGTTAACAACGGTACACGTCCCGCCAAAAGTACTCGCTCAATGAGGCAAAAAACAAGTTGGCGCAATCACGAGTGCAGAAAGAGGAGTGCACACAACAGTTGTAGCCTGCATGAGCCCTGGAGGAACATATGTACCACCATCCATAATTTTTCCTTGTAAAAGGTTCAATCCACTATTATACGACGACGCACCTATAGGAACTTTAAAACTTCATAACGAATCAGGCTATATCACAGGAGATTTGTTCGTAAAGTGGATGAGCCATTTTATCGATCACGTCAGACCTAATTCAGAGCAAAAAGCTTTATTAATCTTAGATGGTCATTCAAGCCATAAGAGCTACGAAGCCTTAGAATTGGCTAAGATGAATTCAGTTGTTCTTCTTTGTTTACCGGCACACTGCACACACCATCTCCAACCACTGGACGTAGCCTTTTTTGGCCCTCTGCATAAGTATTACAATCATGCTGTCACTCAGTGGTTGAGAGAAAATCCTGGTCGCTAATATTTTCCCCGACCATATGTTTTTACCTAGTTTAACAACAGATGCGCCCGAGGCCGTACCGGTTACTGAAAACGAAACTTTAAATGAAAATTTAGAAGATACCCAAGAGCCCGAAAATTCCTAGCACAAGCACTCATTATTTTTGAATCTACAAAGGAAGATCAAGAAGGTGCTACAGCAAATATATCTCCAATAGAGCCACTTGACCATACTTGTCCGCACAGATCAAGGGACGACATTCACAAAATTTTAACGGAAACATGTCCATTTCCTCAAAGTAATGTAAGAAACACTACTAAACGCAAGACTGGCAGCTACCAAGATGCATTAACCGAAAGCCCGTACCTCCAAAGCCTTCGTGACAAAGAAAATGAAAAGAACCAGCAACAGAGCAACAAAAAAAATTATGTCAAAAGAAAGCTTGTGGAAGATAAACCTAATGGAGACGAACGTGAAAAGAAGCAGCAATAGCAGAGAAAGAGACAAAGAAATGTGGTTAAAAGGAAACTTGTTGAAGATGAATCATGTGGAGAAGAAAATCCCTTTAGACTTCACGATGACGAAAAAGACTGTGCTTGCAATGGCTTGTTCAGTCGATCAAAATCACAAGAATGGTGGCTACGATGTCAACTTTGCCAAAAGTGGTGTCATGTCGAATGCGCAGGTCTACCTAGAAAAGCGAAATGTTTTATTTGTGAGCTGTGCCAGGCGTAGCAACCTTCTTCAAACTATGCATTTTTCAACTTTATTATTATTATTATTATATTTATTATTCGAGATTATATTAGATTTACTATGTCATTTTGCCCGACCCGGGTGGGCAAGATGGTTTTTTGGCAAAGGATAAGTTTTGGTTATTAATAATAAAGTTTTTAATGAAAATGGTGGTTTTATTGTAAAACATATGAGAAAACATTGGTGATTATCAGTATCGATCAAGCATTTTGCTTTATCACTTTATTTCTTTAAATAATCTGGAAAATAAACTAAGTATGTCATCTTACCCTCCTCTCCCCTATTCCTTCAGGAACACATTGGAAATTTTCCTAAACTAATCACATATTTTGAAAATCGAAATCTCAAATTAAAAAATGGATTAACCACATTAGATGTGGCTATTAATAATTTCAAAAGTTTTCCAAGTGACTCTGGATGTGACCTTCGGGAAAAGTTAGACGCAGTTTTTAATAGAAATCCAGATTTAATAACACTGCGGCAATTGTGTATGGGGACAATGACACAAAATCTAACTGCTAAAGATGCTGAAATAAAAGAATATTTCCAGTATGCACCTATAACCAAATGCGATATAGAAAAGACGTTTTCTATTTACAAGAATGTACTTCATTCAAAAAGAAGAAATCTTACAGAAGAGAACCTTGAGAAAATATTGCTAGTAAATATTAATACGCCTTTCCTCGACTTGAACTACAAAATGAACAAATAATAACGTATTTTGTATTTTATAGATCACCAGCCACTTGTTATCCAATTATATAAATTAAATTAAAAACTCTTTAAAAATACAAAATATCAATAGTGCGCCCATGAGCGATGAGTCATCGGCCGCTCGTGTCCGATCTATAATAATGAGTAAGCAGCCTAACGGAGTGCAAAACTACAAAATAACAAAATACCTAAAATCAAAAATAAATAAACTGCCGAAAGTAAGTGACTATTTTTTAAAAGTGACCAGCCGTCATCGAGTGTAATATCTGCTACAAGTGAACTAGACGAACAAGAGTAAAATTTAGGCGAGTCTAATATTTCTGACGATGCCCCCAGTCATCAGGCAGCCATTTCTGCTGCATTTTCTACTTCTACGTCCACCAGTTCTGTCAAGAAAATTGTGGAATGTGATAAGTATAAGACTGAAAATGTAATTATCAAACAATATTCAACGGACTTTATCACTTATCGCTGAATATTGTTAACCAGTAAAGACAAACAATTTATCGTGAAAAATGCCCATGTTAACCTAATGCTCCGTTTAAAACCCGTAACTGGTGAGGTAGAATAATGTAAATTACGTAAAGTTCGATTGTTAAAAACTATTAAAATTAAAGTTACACTTACAGTGACATGAAGTCTGGGAGACTCCGCCTGCAAGCAAAACAGGACTGAAATGTGCACTGCACATTACTTGAGTCAAGAAATAAAGGGGTTAAATCGGGATTTGTTAAAGTACAAAACAGACAAACTGTGCAGGAGTCTGGTAGACTCCACGTCACCAGTTACGGCTTACGAAAACCCCTGATGGGCATTTTTTTGACGCAGCATATTGCTTTGTCACAAGTAAATCTGGATTAAATATTACAAGATCATGGCCAAGTTATTCTCCAACAACTTACAAATGTCACTGTCAGTCTTGCTGACTTTTTGGTGATAAGATTTTTATCATCAAAAATAATATTTTAAGAATGTAATTATCTTCGAAGAAACACTGCCCAGTGTTATTGTTATACCGTAGTCGACAAATTTTAATTTCTGTTTATAGCTCAATTCACCGGTACGAAAGTAGAAGAGGAAAAGAGCACGGCGAAATAAAGTAAAGACAAACATATAGCGAGGCTGCCAAGTACACCCTGCAAACGTTTGCTATGAAATGTGAAAATCCCCCGACTGCGTTGCTTCTCCCACCACTGTTGGAAAGCAGGCATCGCTGCATATTACAAGGTAATCTTCTGCATGGGATAGATAGCTAGTATAGGAGCTATAAACAGAAATTAAAATTTGTCGACTACGGTATATCTACTGACACATGGTCGCAAAGTGAATTGTATAGACGCCCTCTATATAACCCTAGCTAAACGAGCATTACCAGCAAGTAGTTTCTCTAATAAAAAATAAATTATAACAGCGTTGGTTTGAGCAAACAATAGCGACTGCATTGCTTCTCCCACCACTGTTGGAAAGCATGCATCGCTGCATATTACAAGGTAATTTTCTGCATGGGATAGATAGCTAGTATAGGAGCTATAAACAGAAATTAAAACTTGTCGACTACGGTATATCTACTGACACATGGTCGCAAAGTGAATTGTATAGACGCCCTCTATATAACCCTAGCTAAACGAGCATTACCAGCAAGTAGTTTCTCTAATAAAAAATAAATTATAACAGCGTTGGTTTGAGCAAACAATAGCGTATGTACTATTTTGGTGCTATAGGATTAAAGTACAAACTTCTAATGATAGGTTTGTTCTTAAATAAAAATAGTTGCTTCGTAAAATTGTTTATAATTTATGTATCTCAAATCATGTGAATATGAAACATATACGTAGATTAAAAAAATATTTTTTGATGAGGTCATCAGATTGTATCACGTGTTCTTTCTTAGAAATTGCGATTGTGGATGAAGTCCATGAGGATAACTACTTCTCATCAACGCACTGCCCCACAAAATTTTCGTGCCTTCGTCAGAAAAAGCCAGTACATTTCCGATGAACGGATCTGTTTTCGTTCGTGTCGGCCTCACGTTCTTACTAATAAACGTAATGGTGTGTTTGGTAGGCGAATTCCTTTTTGAATCATCACAGCCGAAATACCACACGATATCTTCGATTTTCCAATTATATAAAAGCCGTTTTCTCTGCAAAATTAAAAATTGTGTTGAGTAAATTTTAATTTTATAAGAAAAAGCATTCATTACCATCTCATCTTTATAACAAAATATGTCGCCCTCCAAAATATTAAACGAAAACGTCTTAAATTTCTTCATCTCACTGTCAGCGAATTTTATTTCGCCTTTTGCCGATGTCACGTTACCAGAAGCGTACGCCCTGTACTTATTAATAGTTGACAAGATAAGACAATTATTTATTTTGTCAATGTCATCCCAATCATTCCATTTTAGAACAATATTTAACACCTAAACATACCAGAATATGAAATTAATAAAAAGCAATTAGTGTGCAATTAGTGTAATCTTGCTTGTAAACTATTGAAGCCTCTCCCTTCTCAGTTTCTAGATCAAAACCATGTTTTTAGTATTTTTTCTGCCAACGCACAGAGGTCATTTATTAAATTATAGGTAGAAATAAATACGGCATATGAGAAACTCCCCATATAGCCCACATGCAATTTGTTATTCATATTTAAATTGTAAATATATTCAATATATACCGGGTGACCCAGCGGAACGGTAAAGTCCATTATTGGTATCTAATAAAGTAGATAGAAAATAATTTAAATTGTAGGTAATGATAAGCTCTACAATTTAAAAATATTTTTATTTATACAGCGCAAACCTATGTTTTTTTAAATGGAATCCTATGTATTTTTTTACATTTTATGATAGCCCTTGAAGAGCTGATTGAACTGACATCAACTTGTATTTGTCGATTTTCAACTGCTTCTGAGATATGGCGAGTTTTCCTTAAAAATTTTACTACATTTGAAAAGTGGTTATGAAATAACGATTGATGATAAAATATCTGTTATGGGTTGACTTAGTAGAGATATCTTTTCAGTACGTGAAATTAATGTTTATTTCGACGTATCTACGCATATTCTTTAGAATTACATGCCATTCTATAAAGTTAAACATTCTTAAAAAAAAATTATATATTTATATGTCATTGAAAAGTACTTAAAATGTACTAATTAAAAATATCTACTTTCTTCCACCTGTGGACGATATTGCAAAAGTTGCCGTGACTTGCACTACGACTAAAACTTAAATTAATCGAAAAGAGTTACTTCTATAGTTAATTGATGAGGCTGATACATGTTGAAACTCCATATTTAACTGAATAAATCAATATTCTTGCACGAAAACGAAAAAAGCAGGCTTTATCGTTAATTTATCCAAAAATACAAGAAAAGTCAGATAACAAATATAATGCTTTCACCTATATAGGACATACATCAATAAAAATAGGTAAACTAATTAAAAACGTTAAAAATGAGTCAATAGCATTTAAAACTAATAATTCCGTTCAAAAATATATTAGAAATGATAAAGTTTAAACGGATAAAAGGTTGAAATCGGGGGTCTATATATAGACTTGTGAGTGTGATAAGGTATATGTGGGTCAGACAGGCCGTACTTTTGAACAAAGGACCGAGGAACATGAAAAAAATTATATGGGTAAAAAAACAGACTCTACTTTCGCAACGCATTGCATAGATGAAGAGCACGAATTCAATAGAGATTTCAAAGTTTTACATATACAAGACAAAGGACAGAAACTTAATTTATTAGAAACCTTAGAAATTAATAGATATAGTAAATTAGGTCGTGCTTTAAACGATCAGACTCAGTTCAATTATTCCCCGTTGTTACAATGCTATAGTTTATAAAATACCCCCACTCATATCCCATACTTTTGTGACACTATATATTATGTTGTAATAATTTTATATATTCAGTTACTCATCACCTGATGAAGCCAAAGTTTGGCGAAACAATATTGTAGTGATATTATTAAATAATTATTTTTTAGTTACTTCTATTTTCCTTTTACAAATAAGTAAATTTTATTAAAACTTTAAGTTAATGAATTAACAATAGTTAAAATATCGCAGTCGCTCTGTGTCATAAAATTGTTTATCGTTATACTTAGACTAAATTTTTAGTTACTTTAAAATTAAAGAAGCTATACTTAGATATATAACTTCACTTGAAAATCAAACCGTCAATACAAGTATTTAAATGTACGTTATTGAAAACTTCTATAACTTTCGCAATACCTTGAAGAACATAAAGTTACTACTTTCAAGCATCAGAGTAATTATAAGCTATCATATAACAAATTAAAAAATCTTTTTTAAGGTTCTCTTAATAATAAAGTTTTTGCTAACATCAAGGACCCTAGAAAGTTTACGCACGGTTGCATGAGGATTCTCTTGAACGCATAGCGCACCTTTTTCATAAGGAATACTGCCAGTTTCTTCAAATCGTTAACAATTTTTGAAAAGCACTCATCGATGGCAGTTCCATGTTTGAATATTTTTGGTTGTATATCTTTATGCCAGCAAACAATTACTGTCCCCCAAAACATAGACCATATCTATTAATTCCAATTTTAAATATTTCATTTTACACTTAACGTAAATTCATGTTGCAAAGTAATATAAAATACTGGACATAAACACACCCAAAATATAGTACACAAATATACATATATACATACAGTGTCGCGCTTGGTTGGCAGTTGTCGCTGTGATATTCTCACGGACATTTGTCGATGCTAACCGTCATATATAGCGATCCAAATATGTGTTCATTGGTAGGAGTCCATTACGTGCACTGAAGAGGCTTTTAAGGCCGAAACACGTATCTGTATGTCGATTGCTAGTAATGAAAGGTGTATGTTGTGTATCCCATTGCATTGGATATATGCATATACGTTGACGTATAAATGTACATATTGTAACAATACACCCCGTTCATAAAGTGTATAACTACATTCAACTAAACTGCCACACTTTGGCCAGCCATAAAATGTACTAATGACCACCAATTAGCAATGTACAAAATCAAAATCTATACATAAAACTAATAGTGACCATAGACATTGATTTATTGAGTGACCCTTGTATGTGAATTACAATTAATCACGTCACTTATCTTTATAATATTCAATAATCTCATTAAACTTTATTATAATACCCGACTAGCTTTGTTTTCAATACTTGTTCAAATTGTATATAATTTTATTATTAATTCTTCCTTATTATCATATAATCAATTATTACTTCAATTTCTAACTTTTATATTTAAATAAATCCTCAATTCTTACTTTGTACCTTATATTATCATTTTCCTGAATTCTAAAGAAACTTAATACGGTACTGTCCTCTCGAATTATATAAACTATCAAATAAGTGTATATTTCGTCATAAAGTTGGCACTACTAGACCCTATATCAGATGTGTACATATGGTGTAGATGAATACAAATGCAAAAAAATTGTATTTATTTCATCAAATTGGTTTCTCGTAAGTTGTGAAATGTTTTACACAAAGTGGTTATTATTAAGACTCAGTTTTTACCACTGACAACAAATAAATACTCTTTTCGGTAAGAAAACTATCAATATGTAGTTTCTCTATATGATTATTACCATGACATTTATTTCTTTCAGGTTAGAATCTTCGATAATATTTTCTGGATCTAAAGTTTTTTATTATAAAATAAAACGATACTCTTCTACTGAATACTTCGTTTATATTCAAAATTCATAATACATTTTACAAAATAACAACTAATATTCAACTCTCTTCTTTCCAGAATATTGTGAACTTCTAAGAAAAATGAACCTGGTCAACCTTTCTATACAGGGTGAGTCATTAGTAGCCGCTTCTTCGATTGCTCTTTTGTGTTTCAAATAAAAGAAAAAGCAATTAGTGGGGGATCCATGGTTGCATGTGGCGCATATTGTAAAAATACTTTAAGCTCTGGCGCACTTCCGGTTTCACCGGAAATGCACGGAACATATTTTTTTTAAATGACTCACCCTATATATTTTTGGATTTTCTTGTACTGCTTTAAATTGCCTGTTCAACTGTTTTATCTTTTTCAAAATTGAGCCAATAATTTTTGAGTTATTAATTTTTTTTGAAAATATTTGACCAAAACACGTGTTCAGAAAAAAATCATTTTCACATTGTTTTTAAAAGTGAAAACATTGACTTTGGTGGTGCTTGGAGCCAAGAAAATTCTGCATCATTTGGTCAACTTGCACTCGACAATACCCCAATAAACTTTGTTTTTTCAAAGCCTACTTCCTGAAATTTTCACATACCAAAAACTTATTTTTTTTACATGGAACACCCAGTATTTTATTGAGTCATTTTGTTCCTTTTTTTATTCTCTTTCATTTTTGTTAACAATGTCCTATACCTATCTTTTCTAATTTTTGAGATAATGACTATACGAGCAATTAGCGGTCAATTAAAGAACTACGGGCGCTGTTCTCTGCACCCAAATATTGGTTCAATAAAGGCTGGAATGCGGGTGACTGCCTGAGTCAATTGTTAAAGAAAGTCGGTATACATTTATGTCAAACTTATAAAAGCATCGCTACTAGTTATCATCCAAATGAAGTATTCTTACGAAGAGTAAATAGATATGATTGACATTTTGGGTGAACCTGAAAGAAACTCTTTGCTAGCATCCAGACTTTATGCACAGCGATCTCTGGTAGAAGTCAACCGAAGCCAGAGACCTTCGAAAATATAAAGAGGAAGGTTTGAGTGAACAGAAAGCATTGAATATGAAAGAAAGAGCGGAAAAAGCAATAACTCGTGAGGATAAGACGTTCATGGTACTTGCGAGTGTAGTTGAACACCCCCATACTGGTACTACGAAAATTAGTCGGCAGTTAGATATAAGTCAAATTTGAGAATCCAGAATAATTAGGAAATACGAAATTCACCCGTAGCATATTCATACACAGGGTTAGATGAAAGAAATTTTCAGAATCGCTTACATTTTTGTCAATTGGCAGCAGATAAATTATCCTGGCTATCTCAATTTTTTGTTGTTTACCAACGAAACCTTCTATTCAAGTGAATACGTTCATCGTCACAATTTCCGTTATTATAACACATAAAATCCCCCACTTTATCACACCTGTAAACTTTCAAAATCGTTGGTCATTAAAACTGTGGGGAGGAATAGTGGGTAGTTACATAATTGTACCTTATTTCTGTGATAAAAATGTCAATGGAGGAGAGGTATCTTCGCTATCTACGGACGGATTTTCAAAACTTTTTGAAGGCATCTTCAAATATGTCAGAAAACATAACCTTTATTTTACTTCCATGTTAACCAACAGTGTTAAAAATGAAATACTGCAATTGGACATTGCCGGAATTGAAAAATTGAAATGCGATGCTCTTCATTCTATAAAATTATTACTTTTGGTATAGTTGGATATAATATTTACTTTGTTTGACAGTTGACTAAGGAAGTCGGGCACCATCCCTGCCTTCCATTGGTTGAACGAATATTTTGGTGCATAGAACAACAGCGCTCGTAGTTCTTTAATTGACCGCTAATTGCTCCTATAGTGATTATCTCAGAAATTACAAAAGATAGATATAGGACATTGTTAACAAAAATGAAAGAGAAGAAAAAAAGGAACAAAATGCCTCAAAAAAATTACTGGGTGTTCCATTTAAAAAAAATACGTTTTTGGTATGTGAAAATTTCAGGAAGTAGGCTTTGAAAAAACAAAGTTTTTTGAGGTATTGTCGAGTGCAAGTTTACCAAATGATGCAGAATTTTCTTGGCTACAAGCACCACCAAAGTCAATGTTTTTACTTTTAAAAACAATGTGAAAATGATTTTTTTCTGAACACGTGTTTTGGTCAAATATTTTCAAAAAAAATTAATAACTAACTAAATTATTCTCTCAATTTTGAAAAAGATAAAACAGTTGAACAGGCAATTTAAAGCAGTACAAGAAAATCCAAAAATATATAGGGTGAGTCATTTAAAAAAATTATGTTCCGTGCATTTCCGGTGAAACCGGAAGTGCGCCAGAGCTTAAAGTATTTTTACAATATGCGCCACAAGCTACCATGGATTTTCCACTAATTGTTTTTTCTTTTATTTAAAACACAAAAGAGCAATCGAAGAAGCGGCTACTAATGACTCACCCTGTATACAGGCGGTTTAGAATAATATTCTCCCATATACGTACTTAGGGCCGGTTTTTCCAACACCGGTTAAAGTATCCGGTTAACTAATCATTGATTACGCTTAATCGTTGATTATCTCTAACCGGCGTTTTTCAACGCCAAGAAATACGCCGGTTATCTGATCGGTGATTAAGAGTTTATTTTAGAAGGTTGGTAACAAAAATGCTCGTACATTCGATCTAAATTAGCATATTTGTTATAATAATATTGGCGCTCTTTCCTATATTTGAATTTGTTCTTTGTGCTTTTTGCCCTTATTTTTTTAAAGATTATATTCTTTATATGTGATTAGAAATTTCATTTTAGTAAATAAGGTTTAAGTACTTATTTTGTGAATATTGCATGAGAATTTCTATGTACATAGCACATATTTAAAATTTCTATTATTCAATAAATAACAAATGCCACAAACTTGAAACTGAAATAAATTTATTGATTACTTATTGCTATTGAAAAATACAAAAATTATTATAAAATGAAAAAACTAATACAATATACGTACATATATGAAATTAACAGTTACCAAAATTATGTAAAATATATGATATGTAACAAAATCATAAAAATAGGAAGTTTGCTGAAAAAGAAAAGTCTACATCGAGGGTCTTAAGCTGGATTATCAGTCACACTATAATGATATAAAATATTGTACTTTGCATTGCCATATCTGAGATGATTTAACTTTCACCAAATTCCTGTGGGGTGAATAAAGCCAGATATTTTTACTGAAAGATCATACATCAGCTGTTTATTAAGAACAATGCATTCTAACTAATTTTATGTCCATTAATCAAAGAAGGTTTATTGAGAAAATCTTGTTTCCAAATTGGTTTACATGATTTCAACATAATAAATGTTATGTTCTGGAGGAATCGGTGTGAACTTGACAGTGCCTGTAATAATTATTAGTACAGAAATTAACTGCACGTCAACTTTACAGACATGTACATTATTCATCCAAAACCAGTTCAGCTAAAAGAATTTAAAGTGTCTGCATATAATCTCAACGTAAACCTACCAGCTTCTTAGAATTTCTTCCATATTTTCAATTTCATTTGTAATTTTCAGTATAGTTTAATATGTTAATGACATCTAAAGTGCTATTAAATGCAATTACAAAAAGGGAATGAGCAAATGCAAGCATAAATTGCCACAGGATCTTAGAATCCACACGAATGAAGGTAAAGTCCCAGAATTGTAGTAGAATAGAAAAACTTCCAAAGCTGTATCATCCTCATCAGAGAAAAGAATGTATTCGTAGTTATTAATTAATTAAATTTCTGTAGCAAGCTAAAAGTTACACATATTTAATATTATGCTATTTGTATACTGTTCATTACATTTATAGAAGAAATAATACAATTACTAAATCACTGATGTAAATAATTATTAATTAATTCCAAAAAATACTTTTATACAGTAAAACAAATGCATATGAAAACAACAGCTGTCAATAATAACAGAAATAATAATGACAGAAATTCAAATCTTCTAGGTTATGCGCATGTGTATATAGGCCTAATCACTGTTTAATATTTTATCAGGTATTTCTTTCGCCGGTTAAAATTTGGTCGATTAACGACGTTCTTAATCAACGATTAGAGTTAACCGGCGTTGGAAAAACGCAAATTTGTCCTAACCGGTGTTTTAATCAATGATTACGCTAACCCGCGTTTTAATCGGAGTTGGAAAAACCGGCCCTTAATGTATTAAATATTATCCTTTCGCTAGTAACTCAATAAACTTTTTATCACATCATAATAAATTTTCCTTCATTCAGTCTACTAAATTTTGCAAGAATCATAACATTCAATAAAATATTGTTAACGTATGTCTTCATACTATAACAATATGTATATTTGTGTAAATTCATGTACTTACTTCTTTTTAAACTGTAGGTATATATCTAAGTTAAACCTTTAAACAATTTTTGACACAGCGTCTGACATATTTTTTAACTTCCAAACTTTTCATGAGTTTTAAAGTTTTAATAAATATTATAGTCCAGTCATTATATACATTTGAATAAGAAAATTAACCGAACAAGCCAAATTTTTTATATGATATTGGAGGGGGTCAGGACAGCTTAATTTGAAGTTTTCGACCGAAACCCCTCAGGGCGTTTTCCGCCATCTTGAAAATAAGGGTGAATTTTTGTTTGCTTTGTAACTCGGCTCCTCGTCGTCCTACGGAGAAGTTGTTTAGGTGTTTTTTGTTCCCTTTTTTATTCTCTATAATTGATGTTATATAACTTTTTCACCTAACATCTGCCGTTCTCGATATCGGCAAAAATAGGAAAAAAATTGGGTTTCGGTTTCAATTTTTTCCCTATTTATCGCCATATACAGCGAAAAATATCTATTATGAAGCATGTAGAGCAAGTTCGTAACTAAAATTTGAGGTTTCGGGTTTCCTCGGCTTACGTACACCATCGAAATTTATAAGTGTGCTTACATTGTATAGGAGATTGTTATGCAGTTGTTTCGCGAATGTCAGTGTGAGCGTACGTATTTACTATCGTTGTGAAAATGGGCGATTGTTTTATTTGCAAAAAACCTTTGATCGAAGACATTTATATGACGAAGAAAAAATCTGTCCAATCTCTTTTAGCTGCTAGCATTAAAAGAGGACATGAGGATTATCAGCGTATGTTAGAAACTGTCGATTCAGTGAGTGTTCACCATGCGTGCTACAAACAATACAGCAACGAAAGACTAGCGTCGATTGCTTATCGACGAAGGACATCTGCATTGAGGCATTCAATCAACGAGACCACAGCTCCAACAGTCAGTCAAGAAAAATTCCTTGCAAGAAACGTTAACAAAGATAACTTCGTAAAAATGCTGTGCCTTCATTTTACAAACGTCGGGATCAACGTTCAGCAGGCTTTCGAGGACGCAGATACTTTGATTGTAACCACGGCACTCGAAGAAGCGTCCAAGTATGACTTCGTTGAAATCGTCGGCGAAGACATTGATCTTTTGGTTTTACGTACCGGACTGGCACAACAGAATACAAACATCTTCTTCCGAAAACCAGGGAAAGGAAATACACCAGCAGCATTGTACTCTCCAACTAGTCTAAAGCACGACAAGACCATTCAGGACAACATACTCTTCCTTCATGCTTTCAGCGGTTGCGATACCACATCGTCTTTTTTCAATATTGGGAAATCCAAATTCATAAAAACTATGGAAAACCATGCGGAATTGGTATCATCGGTTGAACTATTCAAAAGAAAAAACGTCGATCCGGAGATTTTGGCTTCCACAGGAGAACGATTCCTCATCGCCCTATACGGCGGTAATAAGGAAGACAAATACATCAATATTTTACGATACCGGCGCTTCACAAAATTGATCACCAAAAACAGATTCAATCTGTCATCACTTCCACCAACTAAGAACGCAGCACGGCAGCACGTCTTCAAGTTGGCTCGGATTATACAAAGATCCGGAGGAATGGGGTTGGCGACGAACACACCAAGGACTAGAACCAATCACAAGCACAGCCGAACCCGTGCCAACCGAGTTTCTAAAGCTTGTATCGTGTAAATGTAAACAAAAATCTGGAGCTGGTTGTGGGTGCAGGAAAGCAGGCATTAGGTGTTCCACGATTTGCCTTAATTGCAGTGGACAAACATGCGACAACGCCGCCAAAGTCGACTACCTACATGACAGTGAATCAGACGAAGAGGATGATGCGACCGTCGAAGATAACGTAGGTCAAGAATCTCCACGTCTCGAAGAGGATGCTGAACAAGAGCAATATGAACAAGCAGGACCGTCGAAAAGAAGGAAGACATGAATATCTTTTTTACCTGTAAAAAATGTTGCCTAATAAATTTTATACATGTGATTCATAATTTCACTGTTTTATTTACTTTTATTTTATTTCAATAATTATATTCAGAACGGTGAATCCGTAACAACGTATCTTTTCAATCGCGCGAGCCATAGAATCAAAACTTCGCACGGACTTGCCGACTTTGCGGCAAACTAGAACTCGTAATTTTGAAAATGGAGGGTAAACAAAAATACAATTTTTTAGGTACGAACGTGCTCTACCATTTTGGTAATAGACATTTTTTGGCTATGTGTGACGATAAAGAAGAAGAAAAATAAAAACCGAGCTCGTACCCCAAATTATGTCCTATTTTTGCCGATATCGCGAGAACGGCAGATGTTAGGTGAAAAAGTTATATAACATCAATTATAGAGAATAAAAAAGGGAACAAAAAATATCTAAACAACTTCCCCGCAGGACGATGAGGAGCCGAGTTACAAACGAAACAAGAATTCACCCTTATTTTCAAGATGGCGGAAAACGCCCTGAGGGGTTTCGGTCGAAAACTTCAAATTAAGCTGTGCTGACCCCATCCAACATCATATAAAAAAATTGGCTTGTTCGGTTCATTTTCTAATTCAGAGCCTATTTTCGGACAGTATGACTGGATTATTACAGAATATTACTTATTTGTAAAAGGAAAATAGAAGTAACTCTTTTCGATTAATTTTAGTTATAGTCGTAGTGCAAGTCATGGCAAGTCATATTTTTAAGTCGTAATCGAGTTCATTCAAATATAATATCCTATAACTTTTGCAATATCGCCCACAGGTGGAAGAAAGTAGATATTTTTGATTAGTAAATTTTAAGCACTTTTCAATGACATATAAGTCGACCATCTGTATAAATGAAAATACTTTTAAATTGTAGAGCTTATGATTATCTACAATTTTTGTATTAAAAATTATTCCCTATCTACATTGTTAGGTACCAATAATAGATTTTACCTGGGACACCCGGTATAATATATACCGAATATCTTTTAAAAGAGGACATGTCAATACGCCTTTATTTTTGGACGATTAGAATGAGTGATACACCAAATAAAATGAGTGAAAGTAGAACATAAAACAAAAAAATAAATGAAATATAATAAATTATGAAGCATTATCGACAAATTTTTTCTTCATCTTCGACTGGCCCTAAGACATTAAAGCGCTTAAGTGTTATGAATAATTTTATCAACTCATTTTATAGCCAGATCTGACCATTTAATTTGCCTTTTAAATTATTAAAATCGTCTTCTACATAAAGGCGCTACGGACTCGTCTTTTCTATTATAAGACACCTATATATATTTTTTACATGTTTTAGTTATCACTCATAAGTCCATCTTAGTTTTTCAAACAGTTTCATGACATTCAGAAGATCCACATTCAAACCATATATGAGGATCAATTTAAATCATTTTTGCTAATATTTTTAACAGAAAGAGCATACTCATTTTTAATCACACTCCCCGATGAATATTCCCTTACTTCTTGTGTTACCGTTACATGTTAAATACGACGCGTTTGCAGGTGTTTGAAGTTTTTCCTGATTGATTGGTTCTATCATTATTTTTTATTTGACATTAATTTTTCTGACTGATCAAGATTGGAACTGACATGTCTAATTTTTAATTATATAGACAGTTGTTTTGTTGTCAGATTGATAGAAAAAGTGTGAATATTTTCTAGCGTTTAAATTACATTATTTAAATATATGTTTTTGATTAAAATTGAAAGAAACATTGTTGAGTGTTTTTCAATCATCAGCCGAAAGTCGACGGGTATCAATTTGTCGCCCATACGTGACTGGCAAAGTTTTTCCGAGACCTAAAACAGAAAAACTTCGGTGCAGAAGCACCGCGAACCCCAGGAGCATGACTCCAAAGAAAACATCAAAAAACAAGAGAGAGTCGACGAGAACGATCGATGGAAATTGAAACGTCACCCTCGCCCACAAGAAACGACTTGAACCTGATGGAACAGATTGCCGAAAGAGTCGCAAGACGCGTCTTGGAAGATGCTACCCAAAAGCAAACTGGGAGCCGATCCAAGAGTCCCACGAGGCCAACTTTGGAAACAAGGACAGAGGTGGAATCGGAGGCCGTATGGACACTGACTGAGGCACTGAAGCAACTCACTATGTCGCCCGTGGGTACACCAACACCCAAGCCACCACCACGCCCTTATCGTGGGAGATCACGGAGGATTCCGTGCTTTTCATTCAAAGACTAGAAGATTATCTGAGGCATTGCACTCTGGAAGTGCCAGAGGATGTCGACGAAGCGGTGCGTCCACACCTGGCAGGAGAAGAAACTTGGTTTGAATATTATATGGGCAGTTTCCTATCGGGGGAAGATTTTGTACAACGTTTCCGGGATGAATTTCTTAACCACCAACGGAGGACTGCGCTGGAAACAGCTGTGTACGCCACAAGACAAAGTACCGGTGAGGCCCCAGAGAAATTTATGTACAGGATGAGACAACTGTGTCTCCGGCTGAAGCCTGGCTGGCCCGAGGAAGAACTGGTCCTACATATCACTGACAGAATGTATAAAGAAACGAACCTCCAATTATTCCAGACAGCTCCAAAAACCCTGGGTGAACTGGAAAGACAATGCACCCGCTGGTCCCGAATTAACGAGGCTGATAAAGTTTGGGCCAAACAGACAAAAGGAAAGTCCCAGGCGACGACCGCCCTGGAGGCAAAGCAAACGACACGCCGCCCAGCCACAGAGGCCTCGAGGGTCCAGGAGACCCAAAGAACAGACCACAGTCTCCCAAGGTGTTGGTTCTGTACCGAGAGACACATGAACAGAGACTGTCCCAAGAAGCCTGGCTGGTTCGAAGACAGACAATTTTTCCTTAGAGACATGAAGTTAATTTTGCTTCCAATTTTATTCAAACACCGTGCAAACGACGTCTTCCCGGGGGTGGCCGTTTGTTACCGTTACATGTTAAATACGACGCGTTTGCAGGTGTTTGAAGTTTTTCCTGATTGATTGGTTCTGTCATTATTTTTTATTTGACATTAATTTTTCTGACTGATCAAGATTGGAACTGACATGTCTAATTTTTAATTAGACAGTTGTTTGTTGTCAGATTGATAGAAAAAGTGTGCATATTTTCTAGCGTTTAAATTACATTATTTAAATATATGTTTTTGATTAAAATTGAAAGAAACATTGTTGAGTGTTTTTCGATCATCAGCCGAAAGTCGACGGGTATCACTTGCACTATTCTAGAAGCACTTCTCCGACCAGATGACTCAAGACTTTTTCGAATTGCTAATGCTAATTCCACAGTATAGAATAACTTTCCAATAATAATTTTATTTTTTGTTCACCTAGGGGGAGGGGGCTCTAAGGAGCATTTGGCCTCAAAAACCGAACAAAAAGGAAAAATGCAAACTATGCAGGCACTATAATAAAAATATGATCATGTGACCCCTTCCCGCTGCTGCGCTCCGATAAGTTAATTGCATTCTAAGCTTCGTTCAATATATACGAATTCGCTCTTGATAATTTTTTTACACTTGTGTTTGGTATTTGGTTTTCTATAAATTAACTGCAAGAAAAAAATATTTTTTGTGATGGAATATGAAAAACAAGGTATGTATTTAATATTAATACAAACTTTTTAAAAATATTTTGACTGTTTAGTATTGTTAAGGACCTAAAAGAAAGTTTAAAATTTTTTTTTTACTTTTTTTGTATTTTTTTTAACTAAAAAGTGTTTTTGTAAATGTTCCGAGGTAGGTCGGGGTAGAATTCTTTTTCTATAATGAACTACAGATATCAGTCGTACAATAACAGTCAAAACATTTTCCACATGTTTCCACCTCTTTAAAAAAAACCGCGTTAAGCGGGATTTTAGGAATAATTTTGATTATTTTTTATTACATGTATGTTTTTTCTATAGGTACAGATTTGACATCAAATGTTATTGAGATATGTCGGAAAACGCTCTTCATGCTTTTTAAAGAAAGCACATCTAGAAAACTTGAAGATAAGGTGGTATTTATGGAACATGAGCTCCGCGAAATGGTGAAATGACCCCAACACGAGTACCATACTTTAAGCCACGATATAAAATATTTTAATACTGATCTAAGGAAGAGATGGATATCATCGAATTATATTGAAGAAAGATTTTTGAAAAAAAACAAGAAATGGCTTAGTACTTCAATAGCAGTACATAGCTGGGCCAAGAAATCGACGGGGCACCCAAGGAAACACTTCCAAGAATTGCATGATCGTAGTAAACGACGCAAAACAAAAGAACTACGCGAGCTGGTGCCTGTTGAGGAGCTTACCTATGCAGCCAGCGTGAGCCAACGAATATCTGGAAATGCCGCGGCCTCTAAACTTATAATAGATGCAACTTCAACACCAACAAGAGCCATACGTTACAGGAAGGTAATAAATACTACTCAGAAACCGAGAATAAATCGTTACACATCTGAGCAGGCTTTGCAGATTTTTATTGATGGCGACTTTACAAGGAGGCAGTGGGAGCTGTTACACGATTCCAACAAGGGAGTATTTCCATGTTATACACTAATTAGAGAAGCAAAGAAACTCTGCTATCCAAAACCAGAGTCAATCCGAGTTACGGAGACGAGCGTTGAAGTTGTGCTTCAGGACCTACTTGATCACACAATAAAGAGACTTTGTCTTTATCTGGAAGACGTTCTTCAAAGCTGTGATGCAGTAGAATTAAAGAGCCTCGAGCCTATAACAAAGTGGGGATGTGATGGCTCTCATCAAATTCCTTATCAGCAAAAGTTTTTAGATAGCTCGAGCGATGACTCGAACATATTTCAAAGCTCATTGGTGCCATTAAGACTGCAATCACACATTGGCGATAGATTAAAAATATTGTGGCAAAATCTCACACCATCATCAACTCGATTTTGTCGGCCAATCCGCATTCGATTTCTAAAAGAAGATGTGGATATTACGCAGCAAGAAATAAAGTATGTCGAAGACCAAGCAAATCATCTGATGAAGACCGTAATAGAAACATCAAATGGAATTATCATTGTGCGTCATGTTTTGCTCCCAACCATGGTAGATGCCAAGGTATGCAACGCGGCAACTGGTACTTCATCTACCAGAAAATGTTATATATGTGGAAAAACCTCCAAAAATTTCAATGACTTCGAAAGTAGAAATTTGGAGGATACCCAATCATTAAGATTTGGTTTGTCAATTCTTCATGCAAGAATACGCTTCTTTGAAACAATTTTACATCTTGCATACAAGCTTCCTATAAAAAAGAAATGGCAAGCCCAATCCGCAGAAGAAAAGAAAATAGTTAAGAAAACCAAAGAAGAAATCCAGAAACCATATAGGGAAAAAACGGGACTTCTAATAGATATGCCAAAACCTGGTTTTGGAAATACAAATTCGGGAAACACATCCAGAAGATTTTTCGCTGATCCAGAGTTGGCCTGTCAAATCACAGGCATAAGTAAAGAGTTTATTTTGAAACTTAAGGTTATCTTGGAAGCGATTTCTTCTGGCCACAAAATTAATTTAGAGAAATTCGAAGAATACTGCAAAAATACAGCAAGCTTATATGTAGATCTTTATGGTTGGCATCCAATGACCCCTACTTTACACAAAATCCTCATGCATGGAGCGTCAGTAATAAAGTATGCCATATTGCCAATAGGTCAACTATCGGAAGAAGCTGCAGAAGCTCGAAACAGACACTTCCGTTCATACCGAGAACATTTTTCAAGAAAATGTTCAAGGTCGTACTGCAATTAGGATATCCTGGATAGGCTGCTGCTCACATCAAACCCTTTCACAAATTCAACAAGAAAACGCATATATAGCAAAAGCCAACCGTTCCTAAGTGAAACCTTAGAATTGTTTGAACCCGAAGAACTGAATCTCTTAACAGCTGAAGAAGAAATTCTTGGAATCCACCAATCTGATGAATCGGAGTGAGCCAAGTTGTAATAGATATTATGTATTCTTAAGGCTATACGCCCGGCCTCGAAATCGTTTTTCCCATTTCCTAATCGTATTTTTCATGAAAACCTTACCGAATTTACACGCTAATTTAAGAAAAAAATGCCTTTCAATGGATAAATCGTAATTTCTTCGAAATTGTCCAAAGGGCCCTAAATAAAAATAAAAATGTAAGAAATTTCAAAAAACAAGCCTTTATTTAAAATTATGTAACACTCAACAGCAATACATAAATTTTATTTTTTCTTAATTTTTAAAAATAAGGTCACGAAACGGAAAACAAAATTTTGAAATTTGGGCGAAATTCGCTGAAATCAAATAGAGTATGTGGTACGCTCGCACATTGTGTCGAGAGGTAGCTCCGCCTACCATTTCGGGCAGTTTCTACGCAGTTTGTAAAATACTTCTGAGATCGGTGTATGTTAAGAAAGTAATCGTTACTCGGACATTATTTTATCGAAACCGTTGATATTTTCTTTACAAAATAGTGTACATATACAGTGTCAGCGTCACAATACTTCCTTATACTACGTATCAGAAAGTAAAAGCAATATCTCTTCCCGTCCCTAACGCTATACCTGCTAGAAGCGCATGCTAGGACTCACACGGCTTGCGAGCAGGGAGTATAATTATTATATTTGACTCGCAATAATTTGCTTCTGAAACGATCTAGAAATTTATTTCTTGCACAAAAAATAATTTTGAAATGTTGGCTTTATTTTGTTTCACATATATATGGGTAAATTCTGAAAAATAAGATTAGTTACTCGATAGCTGAAAAATATCTTACACAAATTGGTGGTCTACTAAAACTTTTTTTTTTTATAAAATTTACACAACATAAAGAAAAATCGAAAACACTAGTATCATCCAAATACTTTAGGGTATAACCTTAAAAAAAAACAGATCCCTAGCTCTCTGCATTGCTGAGATATCACGAGATAAGTATTAATAATTGAAGAAAATGAAAATTTTAAAATTTACACAAAAAACGATTTTTCGACCTTTTTGCGATTTCGATTTTATTTTCCAACTCAAAATTTGAATCCGGCAGGTGATTTTACATATCCAGCTTCACTTTTTTTGTGTGTTTGAGAAAATATAGATTGTATAATTTAGGGGCGGTTGCTTCCCGACTGGCAAATATGTGGGCCAACCGGCGATTATCTGAGACCATAACGCAGCCATAAATTACAGGCAGATTAGATTAGGTGACAAGTTCTTTTCTCTATCTCTTTCCTCAGCATAAGACAGAGCACGCGGACCCTTAAACATTTGTCTTTTATTTACATTTGCACGAAAAGCAGTGGTACGCCCATTTCAAATCGAACTCAGCTTGAAGCGGGCGTCCAGCCTTAATTACTTTTTCTTATTCTTTGCTCATATTAAATAACATGCTAACCAAATCCAATCATGAAGTTTTATTGTAAATCTATACAGGCCGTGGTTCGATGTCAATTTTATACGTTTTCTTTTTTGTTACCTGCTGTCAATAAAAGTTTGGTCATATTTTTTCCACCAAGAATGGACGTACTATGGGAATATATACACACACACACATACATATGTAACATAAAACGTTATATACATATGTAACTAACAGGTACAGATTTACACCCTTCTGGATATTATAAATAAAGAATTAAATAGGATTAACAGATCACTAGCCGTATTACGTCAATTGTTTTTCTTACAATTTTGACCAGTTGAATAATTTAGGGTTGTTAAATTATTTTCGTGATAATTAACCAGTGACTTTGTTTTGACATTATTGAAAAATTAAACAAAATCCATTAACCCAATTTTGGTCGCAAGCGGTTTTTGTCAGAATATGTTGAAATTTTTTCTTTGTCAAACATTACATTCTTTTTAATATTCATTCCATCACCATCCTCCCGCTAAGTCCACGCTCCCGCAGCTGATTTATAAGCAAGGCCAGAAATAAAATTGGAGCCCCTAAAAACATACAGCATGTGTCAATTTTCATTAGCCATAGGCGATTAATCCATACAGTACGTGCCAACATAGTACCCCTTCTTTCCTTTCCAATGCCAGCACGACCGATGCATGCTCGTATTGCTCGTAAATACAAGTTAGCGTGGTTAGCAGTAACTCTTCGATCACCGGCTTGGGTGTTTGTAATGCGTTCAGAAATAATATTTACGCGTTGCAAGGATTTGTTTTTCTTTTTCCTTTCAGTAAATGCAGAGAATTATTAAGCTGTGTTCACGCTGCATGACACAAACAAAAGCGTAATTCTAATAAAATTAAAAATAAGGTAAATAAAAAAGGATTCTGAAAATAATAATAAACTACTAGATCAAGAGATCGCGGCGGCAATTTGATGTTTCCCGTTCCAGTAATAAGACGACTTTTATTGCAGACTAGATCGCAACGTGTTCGCAGCTAAACATTGAATGTAAAATCTGGTCGGGAGAAGTGGGAAGATCGGAGAAAATCATTGTGATGTCCATTGTTGTCGGGATTGGTGACGGACAGTAGGGCTGCCACGTTGCCACGCATTACTTGTATACGTATAAATCGCACGTAAACATTGTATCCCTATACCTAATGAAAATTGACACATACGGTATAAAACTGTACCCAATATGCGTTTTTAACAATACTTCCCTCCCCCTTCCCCCCCTAAGTCTACGCTCCTGCAGCTGATTTGTAAAATAATACCAGAAATCAACGTAGCATCCTCAAGAACATACGGATACTAATTTTGATACATCTAGAGTCAAAAACAACGATGTTATTAATTTTGTCCGGTTTTTGAGGCCAAATGCTCCTTAGTGGGGCGGTCCAAATTAAAAAAAAAAACACCTGGCACAAGTAACCGGTTTTACGAACTGTCTCTTCCAAGATAAAGTCATTGGAAATATATATTTCCATAATAAATTTTGCGATTTTTTCGATCTCAAATTTAAAAAATGACTTCTGTGTAACGCCTCGTCACCAAATACAAGGAATATCATCAGATTTCTTGTTTTGCCTAACATTACTAATGTTAGTTCTTCTACCAGACAGATGTGTTTCAATAACAATTTAATTTTTTATTTAAAAAATAAACATTTCATTTAGTAAATTAGAAGTTTTTAATGATTTTTAAAGTATAAAATCTGACACATTTGAAAGAGAATAATTTGATCAGGAATTCGATAACCCTAAGCCAAAATCAATAGTACTGAAGTATAAAATACGAAAGAGTTGTAGGAACATGGTGCCAGTTTGTGCAAAGATTTTGACGAATATTACAGGTGTGTACTTAATACATTGTTAATACTTAATATATAATATATTTTAGATGCAACATCTAATCGCTTAGCTATTTTGGCTCCATAGTCTTTATACATACTGGTGAGATGCTCCAAGAACGACGAGGATAAGTACAAGACAAGAAAATTTTAGGTTTAATTAATGTTAATTAAGGCTCACATAAAATCATATAATTGTCGCGAAAGTCACTACTGTAGAGCAAAAACATGTAGATCATATTTACCACTTGAGTTAAATATCAATCTATTGTGAAACCATTTTTGTGACATACACCACAAAAATATGTTCACTTGCAAAATTTAGAAAAATATTTTATTACCTGCGATTTGAAAATCTTCTTACCAGCACTTGCTTTACTTGTAAAAGAATCAACTTTCCTTTAAAAACGCAAGAGACGCCAACAAATAACGAATGGCGATAAATAATTATCGCCATCCGTCAATACAGCTCATACCAATGACCATATTGGCCTCTGCTACATTTAACTTTCTTCTTTGGACACACTCTAAGGATGTGTAGCAATTTTCAAATAATATTCTAAATTTGTCGGTAAGTAAGTTATTACGAAATGTATTTTTCTCATAAATTGTTTATCACTTATACAGGCTGAGTTTTTTATCTTGAGACAACGGAATATCTCTAAAACACTGCATAAAATCAAAAAAAGATCTTAATAAGATTTGTTATAATGTAGGGGGCTCACTGAATGGCGCCGAACTCGATCCCCCATCTCACCCCCCAGAGTGCGAGGGGGGGGCAACTTTGAAATCTTAAATGGGAACCCCCATTTTTTATTGCAGATTCTGATTCTCCGCCATCAAGTATGTATGTTTTGTTTGAAACTGTTTTTTCTATTCGTTACGGATTGCGCTGTAATCGCAAAAAACATGATTGTGAACGTCTAGAGAAAATACACAAAAAAGAGAAACAAGCAAACATGATTTTGTGTTCTTTTATTTTAACGTAAACTAACATTTCAAAAACCATGTGTTCGAAACTGTGCCCCCCCCCCCCACTTCGATACAATTATTTATTCGCAATTAGAATGCTATTCAACGATACAAAACTGTACTTTATTCAGTATTTGGCAAGCTGTAAATACTTACACATTGTCCGATCCCCATTTAGATTAATAACTATTAATCCAATACAAATTAGTTAGTGTTGAATATTTGAACAGTAATGGAGGCTGTAACATTACAAGAGAGAATTGAAATGATTTACATCTATGGAGAAAGTGGTAGGAATATCGATGACGCTGTTAATCTTTATTCACAACGTTTTCCGGACAATGTGCGATCGCGCGCGTCTTTTTACCGAGTCGTTCAACAGTTCTCTAGCGAAAAAACTGTGCAGCCAAGAAAATGTAATCTGCGAAAAACAATTGCTGGAGAAAATAATGAAATCGCAGTATTAGCTGCAGTAGCTAGCTAATAATCCGCACATTAGTACTCGAGAAATAGCTCGCGCTTCTCAGTTCACTATCTGCCAAATATTCAAGCGTAGGCAATCTCATCCATTTAGAGCTTCCTTGCATCAAGAATTTCATGGCGATGATTGCGATTTTGTCAATGGGCGCTTCAACGGATACAAGATAATCCCAATTTGTTTGCTCGAGTATTATTTTTTGACGAGGCGACATTTATAAATCACGGTACGGTAAATCTGCACAACATGCATTACTGGAGTATCGAAAATCCCCATTGGTTGCGCCAAGTTGAACATCAACATCCTAGGAACGTAAATGTTTGGTATGGAATAATTGGCAATAAGCTTATTGGTCCATATTTTATCGATGGAAACTTAAATGGTGAAAAATATCAAAACATCTTGCAGAACGAACTTCAAGTGTTACTTGAAGACCTTCCTTTGGACGTACGACAAACAATGTGGTTCCAAAATGACGGTTGTCCAGCACATTGTTCGAGAATAGCACGAGAAGTATTAGATCGAGCCTACAATAGTCGATGGATCGGACGAGGTGGTCCAGTGTCTTGGCCTGCACAATCGCCAGATCTTACTTCTTCTGACTTCTTTTTATGGGGCCACTTAAAGTCTGAAGTTTATACAGAACTGCCAACCACGAAGGAAAGCATGATTGAGCAAATCACCAACGCTTGTTCAAGGATTACGCCGGAAACACTTCTCAGTTGTGTGCAATCATTCCAATTGCGAATAAATAAATGTATCGAAGTGGAAGGGCACATTTTCGAACACATTTTCTGAAATGGGTATGATAAAGTAAAGTTCTTCGATGTTGAATGGCGTTTTAAAATGTTATTTAATGTTAAAATAAAAAAAACACAAAATCATATTTTCTCTTTTTTGAGTATTTTTTCTAGACGTTTACAACCATGTTTCTTGGGATTACAGCGCAATCTGTTACGAATCGAAAAACAAGTTTCAAACAAAAACTACATACTTGGTGGCGTAGAATCTGAATCTGCAATACAAAATGGGGGTTCCCATTTAAGATTTCAAAGTTTCCCCCCTCTCACTCTGGAGGAGGGTGAGGTGGGGGATCGAGTTCAGCACCATTCAGTGAGCCCCCTCAATTATAACAAATCTTATTTAGATCTTTTTTTGATTTGATGCAGTGGTTTAGAGATATTCCGTTGTCTCAAGATAAAAAAACTCACCCTGTATATCACAGAGACGACGACGCAGTTTTAACCCAGAAATCAAGAGAGTATCAACGATAACCGTGCCTACATCGAGCACTGCGGATTTGAATAAGATTACAGCAATTTTCGTGAAAATATTATATATCAACAATTTTATTCCATGTTTCATCATCTTATATATGTATATTTGAACTTACCTTTTCTGAATAATGTATAGGCCGAATAGCGCTGTCATTTAAAACATGCTCTTCTAATACAAGCAAGTGAGCTGGTAAATTAATTCTTGAGGATAATTCCGAACAGACTTCATATGCAGTTTTATGAGGATTAAGCTGTAAAGTATAAAATATTAATTGATTTGTATATAAAGCTCAAATAAATAGAAAAAAATATCACAAGATTTGAAAGCCTAATCTAAAAATTATTTGCACAAATATTGCCGTTTTCATTAAAAAGGGCGTATCGGCCACTAAATAGGAACCGAGATAATGACGTTTTTATGTTTTTGGTTATGCCATCAATCATAATCTCAGATATTTCCGACAACGGTGCAACTTTTTGAAAATGACATACCTACGCCTTTTAAATTTAACACAGTCGATAACCTTCTTTTAAAACTGCTTTTATAATGATCATATCCACCATGTGATTTTAAGACAACAATAGCAGTCATAAAGAGGCATATGAAAAAATTTATGAAAGAATTTGCAGAAACGTCTTTTTAGAATTAACACAACAGAATAGGCGATACTGAAAATTCATAAATCAATTTGTAATTACTTTATTGCTAGCAGCTGTTTGTGCGATTATGTAAAATAATTAAGTTAATAAGAAACTAAACTTGGAGTCTGTTTTCATTTATTTAAAATTTAGTCAATTTTAAAATAATTTATACTTTAAAATTGAAGAAGTCATACCTAGATTTATAATTTCAGTTGAAACTCAAACCGTCAATACAAGTATCTAAATCTACGTTATTGAAAACTTCTATAACTTTCGCAATATCATGAAGAACGTACAAGTTACTATTTTCAAGCATCACAGTAATTATAAGTTATCATATAACAAATTTAAAAATCTTCTTTATGGTTGTCTTAATAAAGTTTTTGCTAACATCAAGAACTCTAGAAAGCTTACGAACGCTTGTATGAGGATTTTCTTGCACACATAACAAAAGAACGTTTTGTGCATCTGCGTTTTCTATGGCAGCAGTAACACGGCTCCTTTTTCATACGGAATATTGTCAGTTTCTTGAAATCGTTAACAGTTTTTGAAAAACACTCATCGATGGCAGTACCATATTTGGATATTTTTAGTTGTATATCTTAGCAATTACTTTCCCTCAAAACATAGACCATATCTATTAATTTCAATTTTAAATATTTTATTTTGCACTTAACGTAAATTCATGTACTTACATCCCTTTAAATTGAAGCTATCAAGTTTTACTTTTAAACAAATTTTCACACACAGCTTCTGCGATATTTTTTATATTATTGCTAATCGTGAACTTTCTAAGAGTTTTAAAATTTTAATAAAAATTGCTTATTTGCTAAAGGAAATTTTTTGGATTAATTTTAGTTATAGTCGTAGTGCAAGTCAAGACAACTCATATTTTTAAATCGTAATCGGATTTATTCAGATATAATATCTTATAACTTTGGCAATATCGCCCACAGGCACTAGAAAGTATGTATTTTTAATTAGTAAATTTTCAGTACTTTTCAATGACACATAAATATACAGGGTGTTCCATTTAATTTTTTTTAGAATTGTTAACTTTAGCGAATGGTATGCAATTCTAAAGAACATACGTATAGATATGCCGAAATAAACATCAATTTCACGTACTGAAAAGATTTTTCTACTAATGGAGCCCATCAACGGTATTTCATCATCAATCGTTATTTCATAGCAACTTTTCAAATGTTGTACATTTTTTAACGAAAAATTAACATATCTCAGAAACAGTTGAAAATCGACAAATACAAGTTGATGTCAGTTTAAAAAGCCCTTCAAGGGCTATCATAATATGTAAAAAAATGCATAGCATTCCGTTTAAAAAAACATAAGTCTGTGTTGGTTTGTCGTTGTCGAACACTCTGCATAAATGAAAATATTTTTAAATTATAGAACTTTTGTATTCAAAATTCTTCCCTATATACATTATTAGATACCAATAATGGACTTTACCTGGGACACCCCGGTACATTCACAAAAATAGAAATAGATTAATGAATTCAATCTTGTTTATATCTACGAGGAAAGAATAGAACAGGAGAGTCTCCTTAATAATAATATTTGTCCAAAGTGGTAACTCAATATGGCCGCCGCATAGGCGTACATAAATATTTTGTATAGGGTACTTCGTATGTTCTCGATAATCATTCAAAATAGGTTCTTAGTCCAATAATAATTAAATTAAAAAAAATATTCTAACTGTATTAATAAAATCATTAAAAAAATATGCCTAGAATATGTATGTTACGCCACTGAACACATAATCAAACATACCGGATATATGACAGTAGTTATTCAAAATACTCATTTTATAAATTATGATTGGTCAATATTGCCATAACTAACCTGCCTTAAAGTGGTAACTTCCGTCTAAATAATACCTATTACCCCACCAGTTTATTATCTCTCCTGTTCTATTCTTTCCTCGTAGGTTTACATATGTTTGTGGTGTAAACAACTATACCCTTTTAAGTACTGTAAGTTTTCATAGAATATTAGTATTAAGGTATAGGATTATAGTATTAAGTGAGACGAATTTTACGGTACAATGATCGGGTACCGTTAATATGTAGTTAATAGCTTAGGTAAAGGTGTTTAGTGTTTTTGTTTAATTAAGATAATAGAAAATCTTTGACTTCAGGGCTCGTAGATTTAGATTAAAATACTAATAATATGACTTAATAGTAATATCAAATACATACTGCGACGCTATAAGTTTCTCCACGTTTACTTTCAACATGAATCCAAATTAAAAAGTCACCAGCATGCTTCACACTGTTTAGATGCAAAAGTTGTTTCATAGCTTCCTTTTGTTTAGTTTCTATTGGATTTTCCGGAAAAATTCTCTTATGTAAATTAATTAAATCCGCCATCAGAATGTGCAGCATATAATCTTCTTCAACCAAGGACTCCTTCTAGAATAACTTTATTTTATTAATATGAGAAATCGATTGAGTGAATTATTTGATATTTATGATATTTACTCTTCCTGCGTCCTTCATAATGGTTACGCCCCATATTGAAGATATATTGTTGACAGTCATTTCATTCTTATCGCTCTGGCTGATTATGAAGTGCAAATGATCAAAGATTACTTTCATTGTATTGTAATGAATTTTGGGACACGAACAGAAAACTTTTCTATACTTATTAACTCTCTCTGTTTCATCAACTATATCTACAACAAACAACAGATAAGAACAGGACTATAAGAAAATTTAATTTAAAATTATGCTATAATTTGTTAGTGAACTTTTAAAATATTTTAGTGCTAATTCTAAAAATGTTTTTCTTTCATAATACACTATCAATCAATCAATCAATCAATCATTTATTTCACGATAGTGTAGAGACAGATTGTCATATACAGTATCCGAAATTGTCATTGTATAGATGCATAAATAAATAATCTAAAATTACTTATAAATAAATAAAATCGACAAACATGTATATGAAAAAGACAATACGAAACAGTACAGATTAAATTTTTAAGTATACATAAAATACGAGTATATAATTAATAACTAGCTAATGAAGAAAACGCCCCGAAGGGGGGTAGAAAAAAGGTGAATATACAAAAAAACGCGCTACTTCTGAAATATATACATGTCAGTATAAAATTAAATACATAAAAATAAACCCAAAAGCAAGTCATCAAAAAGCAGAGAGAATATTAGTAGCAGGAGTAGTCGCGCTCGAAGTATTCCTCCATGGAGTAGATACTGCTGGACAGAAGAATCTCACTCGTTCGTTTTTTCAATGGTTTTAGAGGCAGCGTCTTCAAACAGGATGGCATGTAGAGGGCGGGTCAATATGTCCGTGACTTTTTGAATGAAACACAGGTTTTTGGATAAAAAGATATTTTATTTTTCAATATAGTCTCCTTTGAGCTCTATACACTTTGTTCAACGTTTCTCCAATTTTTTTATCCCTTGCAAAAAATAAGATTTGTCGAGGTCATCAAAATAGGTATTTATTTGTGAGATGATTTCATCGTTGGAGTGAAATCTCTTTCCGCCGAGCCATTTCTTCAGGTTTGGAAACAATAAATAGTCACTCGAGGGTAAATCCGGAGAATAGGGCAGATGAGGGACCAATTCGTAGCCGAATTCATGGATTTTTGAAATGGAAACTGCAAATGTTTGCACCCTTGCATTGTCCTGGTGGAAAAGAACTTTTTCCAAATCTTCATTTAATCGACTCAATAAGTTGGCATAATATTCGCCATTGATTGTTTTACCCTTTTGAAGGTAGTCAATGTAGATTATACCGCGTGCATCTCAGAAAACGGTCGCCATGACTTTATTGGCAAACAAACCCACCTTGGCCTTCATTGGCGCCGATTCACCTCGAGGAACCCACTGTTTTGACTGCTGTTTTGTCTCTGGTGTGTTGTGGTGGATCCACCTTTCGTCCACGGTTACGAAACGGCGCAAAAACTCGTACATATTGCGGTTAAACAACGCCAAACACTCCTGCGAAGTTGTCACACGATTGCGTTTGTGGTCGATTATGAGCAAACGTGGCACCCATCTTGCGGAAAGCTTTCTCATACCCAAGCGATCATTCAAAATTGAAACCACTGAGCCATGTGATATGCCTATGGCTTACACAATCTCTTGCATTTTCAATCTGCTCTCGACCCACACCACTGAGCGTCCAGAAAGTTCGACATCTTCCGTGCTTGTACGGCCACAACGAAATTCAGTAAACCACTTTTTTACCATGGAAATTGATGGTGCAGAGTTCCCATAGTATTTATCAAGCTTAGCCTTGGTTGGAGTGATGTTTTTTTCCGCAAAGAATAATGCTTAATGAACACACGAAATTCACATTTTTCCATTTTCGCTTCAAATCACGCGGTAGTCAGTGACTGTCAAACACAAATTAAATGACGCAGCTTGTTCAAATTTTGACCGAAGTCAACTGACAGTTGTCTGTTGACAGGAGCAGTGTTACCCTTTCAGTTAAGAGGCGAAAAATTCAAAAAGTCACGAACATACTGACCCACCCTCGTATTATAAAATTTTTTGGCCATGTAATTGAATCCCGTGTGCGCACAGCCTACTCGGTGGGCTGTGCGCATTATTTTTGTTACGTGTGTCACAATTGTGGTTTTTTACTATGAGTTGGTTATTATTGGGTAAAATGAATGCGAAGTAAATTAAAAAAATGTAGCAGGGCGGCAAGGTAAGTATGTTTAAAGCTGGTACTGCAAGTTGGTGACTTGGTTAACATGGTTTGGGTCTTTTAAGTATTGATTATGTTACCATTGACCCCTCCACTCACAAACATAGAACGACGCTGTTGTACACGATCTCCAGATACAATTTTAGTTTCAAAGGGAGTCTTGGAAAATGCCTTCTGGCAGTTACTTCAGTCAGTTAGTTGTCAAGTGACATATTTTGAGATATCAATTGTGTTCATAGATTGATTTCCCTATATGTTGATCAATAAAGCGTTAATATTGTGTTTGATCCCTTAAAGATTTGTTTATCTTTAGATTACGCCTACCCAATCGACGGTAGTAATAATCGAGAGGTAACATAGTGGCGCCCAACGTGGGGCACGAATACTAGGTTAGTGTTCACGAACTCACCACCACCAACATGTCAACTAGAAGTAACAGAAGGTTGAGAAGAAGCAACAGCGCCGACGAAGCGGAGAAATTGCAGACACCGCAACGAATACTTCCGCTACGACAAGCAATTTCCGGCACGGCAAATCCGGAAAATCAACATCCATCATCTTCGAGGAGATGCGGTTGCTTGGTTCCAGGATAACGGAGTTGGAGAATGCCACTGTCACTAACACCACGGAGATGGAATCCGCCGTCACCGTACCCAGTGACCTTGCTGACGCCAACTCCCGGATCGACTTACGATCCACCGCTCCTGGCAAAGTATCTGGGGCCGCCTTTATCGAGAAATCAGTGGCCATTCCCGAACCTGTTGCCGTCCCTGCTCAAATGACCACAACTCGACCTGAAGAACTGAGGCATATCCATGGTTGCTGCGCCTCTTGTCTACACTCGTTGTCCAATTCCGTAGTACTTCGCCCATACAGCGGGTACCTCATTGAGGAACCAGAGGTTTTCCTGGACCGATTAAAGTCACATCTGAAGGACGGCTATTTCGAGGTCCCTGAGGATGAGGATAATGCCGTGCGGCCGCACCTGGTAGGGGAGGCGGCTATGTGGTTCAGCCGAAACGTAGGTGGGTTCGATACAATGGACGATTTCTGTCAGCGCTTCCGGAGGGAATTCCTGAGTCCTCAGCGGAAGAGGGACTTACAGAACGCTTGTAACACACGCCAGAAGGCCGACGAGGATTCGTCCATCTTCGTTACTAGAATAAAACGTCTCTGTCTTCGCCTAGATTCACAGTGGCCTGAAGTCGAATTGGTCGAACATATTGTGATGTTGTTTTCCCGGGAATATTGCATTCAAGTGGCTCAGGCCCAACCGCAAACTCTCCATGAACTACAAGAGGCTTGCGAAAAATGGTCCACAATATTCAACAATTTCAACGCTAAGCCTCCACCACCGAAGTAGGAGATTGAACGACGAACATCGACACCAAAACGAGAACAACATGTTGAAAAATCATTACCACGGTGTTGGTTTTGCCCTGCGAGGCACTTTAATCGTGACTGCCCTCAACAACCACAGAGCTACGCAGTCCGGCACCCAGCAGTCTCCCGAGATGCCGCAAAAGAGACAGGGGCCGTTTCAAGGCAACCACAGGAACAGGTCCGAAAAACCCTAGGCCGAGAATTTGGTACGTGTACACGCATCACCAGTCCCCAGACCGGGACCAGCCAACAGTAGGACAGCCGCAGCTGAGAATGTTAGACAGAAGGCATTTCCCTTAAAGACATCAACGTATCTGGAACATCAAACAAATCAGCGTCTTTCAGGAAGGGGGGCGTATGTTACCATTGACCCCTCCGCTCACAAACATAGAACGCGCTGTTCGACACGATCGATCTCCAGATACAATTTTAGTTTCAAAGGGAGTCTTGGAAAATGCCTTCTGGCAGTTACTTCAGTCAGTTAGTTGTCAAGTGACATATTTTGAGATATCAATTGTGTTCGTAGATTCATTTCCCTATTTGTTGATCAATAAAGCATTAATATTGTGTTTGATCCCTTGAAGATTTGTTTATCTTTAGATTACGCCAACCCAATCGACGGTAGTAATAATCGAGAGGTAACAATAATTAGCTTATTCGCGCCAAATCTCTCCACAGCATCCGCCAGAACATATTCCGTAGCCTGCATCAAACTAGTATCCTTGTTTCGCAAAAGGAAGGATGTATCATCTACGTACATTAAAGTTTTATGGCAGTGGACATTAGTAGGAATCTACAGCAAGAATAACACCGGCCCCAGTATGGATACCTGCGGTACTTCCTTATTCTCTATCTCCGCTTTTGTCAGTTGTTCATTCCAGCACACCTGTTCTCTGTTTTTCCCAAAAGAACGTTGTGATCAACACAATCGAATACCTTCGACAGATCACAGCAAATCAGTTTTATGCTTTCTTTTTCATCGAAGTCTTCTGAAACTGCGCCCACAAGTTCAGTCATTGAATGACTGTAGATCGTTACTTCCTAAAACGGTACTGCTCCTCACTAAATAAATGTTCTTCTTCGAGGTATTTAACTAAGCATGTTGTAATTGCTTTTTCAAAGATTTTTGAAAGCGTTGGAAGTATGGAAATTGGCTTATAGTTGTAAAGACTGTCCTGTTGACCATTTTATGAAATGGAAGAATCTCGGCTATTTTCAATTCGTTTGGAAATGTACCATGAACAAACATGGAATTTATTAGATGCGCGACAGGACCACAAGTGTATGACCTGTTTGATTAAAGTTGTTGTTAAACCGTCAATGTCTCTAGTATTTTTGCTCTTCAGTGATGTAAATGTTTGCATTTTTTAGTCTTTACTAGTGTCGTTGCAGATAACGAACGTTCTGGTATATTCTTTGTCAGTTGCCAGCTAGCGAAACCCAAGAAAACACATCATTCAATTCAATACCCTGCCTTGTGTTGCTGTGGCTATGTAGAATGAAAGGATAGGAAGAAAAAAAGGTGTTTTTCATTAAAAAAATATTTTTTATTGTACAGCCAGTGGATTGTATTGACTTCATTTACTATAAAAACACTCGCGTATTCAAATGCAACGATGTGTCAAAATTTCATGTCAATCGACCAACTACTTTACGAGTTTTGCGAGTACAAGCATACACATGCTGAATTGTTGTATACTTACATAGATTTTGACATTTTCATTTTTAGTTAAGAGTGGCCTTTACCAACAAATAGAAACTTATGCAACTTATATTACTCGCGGGACGGGTAGACGCAAGGGGGTGTGAGTATGTAGAAGTTGACGATATTCGGTTCTGTCACAGCGCTTCGGTTTTATTCACAGATTCTGTCATAGATACAGAAATACTATAGATAGGAAACATAATGTATAAAGAATGAGTACATACGGAACTGTTGATGTTGTTGATGTTTTATAATAAGCTAATTTTCGCTTGCCCATAACTGTTATATTTTTATACACTCGAATATTATAGGTATATATTTAAATGCGAGTGACAGTTTGAAATTAAACTGTCACTCGCATTTAGGTCTGCAATAGCCGACCGATTCCGATAGATTTTCGTCTGCGCTAGGACCGGTAGAGATACCGTAAAGTGAGGATAGACGACGCCAAAAACCCACTGATCTGTATAATATAAATGGATAGGCAATAGCATATTAGAAATTGTCATCAAATACGAACTGCGCACGGGGCTGACGCACATGCGCAATAACATAAAATAAAGTATGTAACAGAACATGAACTTTCGAATTAAAATCTACATCTGAGGATATTGAAATGTTTATTTATTAAGGGAAATTTTAAATAAATACTCAAAAAAACAATACATGCCTTTTGAAATATTTATTGGTTATAAAAAAGTATTAATTTAGAGAGCTTTTTTCTTACAAGTTCCCCACGTTCTACTTCTGTTTGTTTCTTTGCAATGCTATAGCAACGGATTTTCGTATAACATCGCACAACATGCTTAATTAAAAGAGAAACGTGACTTTCATGTAAAATAGATGAATCAAGCATATGTGTATCTAAGCATACAAAGTACTTATTTTCTACTAATAGGGTATTAGAAATTGAACGTACAAATAGTTCAAAAAATACTGCCTCTGCAGGAAGTTTATCGTTGTTTTGTACAAGAACATGGCGTACTTGGACTTCAACTATTTTACATACCTTGGTGACATCTTGTGAAGGATGTATTAAAGCACCATGATTTTTTCTGTTCAAAGAAAACTAGCATTATTGACAGATGTTTGTGAGATTTTTTCTAATACGGACACACAATTAGCACACTTAACAATGCCGTTCAATTGTTTGACAACAAAACCAGAAATAACAACATTTTGGGATGGTATGTCGGGAATAGTATAATTTGATCCTTTTCAATGTCTTCCGCATTTTCCTTAATAAAAATACTCCAAAAATATAAACAAAAAGCTAGTACCCCTAGTAGCAAGATCACTACTTGTTCTACATTAGCAAATATATATTTTCATCCTTCTCTAAAATTGTGATTTTGCTACTTGGGCACGTCTATTGAAATCGGGGTTCGGAACTTTAGTGATTTCACATACGAATGTCAAAAGTCTAGGGACTGCGCATACTCGTAAGCCCCGAGTTAAGTATTCAATTTGGCATAAAAATTCCACGCGCATCCTATTGCATTGCTTATCCATTTATATTATACAGATCAGTGCAAAAACCTCGTGTAAAATGTGTGTGACAATGTTTACTGTTTAATGGTTTTTATCTTTAAAAAATAATGACATAAATTTGATTTTTTCTTTATATCGTACATCCAGCCTTAGTTGGTAGACATTAATCAAATTCATGCATTTTTGGGGTTATTTCTAAGACACATAACTTTTTTAAGAAAATAAATTAGTACAAAAACGGACCTTGCCATTATAAATTGATGCCTTTTGCATCACCAACCCAAATTTGAGATTCTAAAATTACAAAATGAGTTTAAAAAACGCGAAACGGCGATGCCTTAATTTTCGATAGGTAAACGCCCCTCTTAAGAAAATAAATTAGTACAAAAACTGACCTTGACATTATAAATTGATGCCATTTGCATCACTAACCTAAATTTGGGATTCTAAAATTACAAAATAAGTTTAAAAAAACGCCAAACGGCGATGCCTTAATTTTCGATAGGTAAACGCCCCTCTTAACCACTTGAAAATTATAAACTTTACATTTATACCCGAGTTCTAGTCATGGTTACACTGAAAAATGATTGTAGGAGAAATTTTATATACCCTTATAGTAGCGTTTATTTTTACTTTTTGAAGAAATAATTCCATGACTTACTACAGTATAGAAGATCTTAATCATATGATCAATTTAGAAGGTACGTTTTTTCTAACACCCTAAACAAAATCAAAATTCAACTAAAATTGCACAGGATATTATCTCGAATACAAGGGCCCAAACAAAAGAACAATTATTACTGAGGCGTCGAGATTATAAGAGGTATTCCATCGTCATGGGTGGGACAATTGTACAATGAATTTTTCCTTTGTGTTATTTTTTTTATAAAATAAGCAACTGCAATATTTCTTTTTAATAAAAACCAACAAATTCCATCTGCAATTAATAATTTACAAGAAGTGAACGCCCACTTTCTTTTAATACATACATATTTGGAAATAAAACTGAGGCATACTTTTGTCACGGGTGGATCAAAAAGTTAACATTCTTTTGTACCAAGAAACTGTTTTCAAACTCAGTACATCTATTCAAAATTTTTATTTAAATCGAGCGACATGTTAATTTTTTCAGACTAGCAAATGCTGTATGCTTATCATGACGTAGAAAGTCACTTACAATGGTAAATGTACATCTTTTATATCCAGCCAACCAAGCACAAGCTATAAATGCCTAATTAGCTTGTGGCTCCAATGAGAAGAGTGGATTTCGACTTGCATACTACCGTGTAATTTTCAGTAAATCAATTTGCAACATAGCTTCTTCCTGCGTTTTGCTTCTGTGAAGATATCAGATCGCATTCTCTTAACATACGCGTGTCTCTTGAATCGATGAAGTTGCTCATTTAACTCTTCAATTGCGTCTTCGATGGTCCCTTCTACTGTAACCACTCTAGAACGCCCTTGAATTTCAGTCAAATTTTTCCGGCTAGAAGATTGATACAAGCCATCATTATCCAAGAGAAATTGCAGTTCACTGAGGCATTCGTTACAGTGTTCAAACATGTATTCTTCAGTTTTCACATCACAAGAACTTTTCTCCAGCAGTTCACCACTAGTTGCAGGGAAGTCTATTTTCTTAGCTATACACTTTTCATAAAGTAGCTGAAATTGGCCTGGTACTTGCATACAGAGGCACTATGCAGCAAGTCACTAGTCAATAAGACATACTGGAGGCGGAGCTCATAAAACTTCGGGATGATCATTTGTCAAGAGATAATAAACGTCTCTATCAGTCATATTCATGTAACGCTTCTTCTTCAGATAAAACATGCTTAGCAACTGTTTTCTGACTGTACTCGTTGATTAAGCATGCAGTATAGGGTGACCCAAAATTTTGAGAAGTTTGAAATTTGGAACGCATACCCCCTATTTCTTTTCATTAGGACCTAAAGACATCGTACAAGAAAGTTCATCCAAATTCGAGGACCGCGTTAACCCATGCCGATGTGGACTTAAACAGGTACCGTTCCGAATAACATTCAATTTCAAGAGTTTATGCGGTTTTGCGCGAATATAATTATTCAAAAAATGTTTAACATGTGGTGCATCTTAGCATCAAGTAGGATGTTACCCTTGCGACGAGAACTCAGCTTGTTGTTAACACGTTTAAACATGTCGCGTGCGTATCGGCAGATTTCACAATATTCTACCGATATACCTCTTCAGTTAACGATAAGGTTCCTTAATAATTATACGGCACTCTTAACAGATACGTACTTTATATTTTGCTGAAAAATGTTTCGAAAATTGAGAAGTGATGAGAATATTTTTCTTGTGGGAAAAATTAATCATCAAATTCTAGGTGCAAGATTGCTATCAAATAGACACGTTTTGAGTGAAGCATTCCCCAATTGCTACATTGGTGCTTTCACTACTTGCACCAATGTAGCAATTGGGGAATGCTCTTCTTCACTGAATGTTGAAAAGTAGTGAAAGCACCAATGTAGCAATTGGGGAATGCTTCATTTTTTGGGAGAAAACCAGAGCTGTTCCGACGCAATGAAAATGATCAAGGTCGAAAAACATAATAAGACGTTTTTAATTAATCAAAGAAAACCAGGTCGTGTTGGGTGCTTATCTGGAACAGATATGATGTTGACCAATTTCATCTTGCATTCATTTGGTTGCAAATAGTAATAATTTCCTTGTCTTTTACTCTTCTTGTAGATAAAACAATACATGATTTCGTGTGTCCAGAAGGTATCAATTTATTGAAGCGTTTGGGACCTCAGATAGGGTTTCTTCTAATAGATCGCTCAAAATGGGATGAAAATCAAGAATTCATCACGGCCAAAAACATCGTGGGAACGTTGGTTTATGTTAACGACACAGCTGAGAGAACAGTTAAATTGATGGAAGACTATAATGGAGATCAAGAATATCTGACTCCCTATGATGAGAAAATGTGTTAACCGAAGACCGGCAGCCACGAGACCGGAGACAGACTGACAACTAAAAATAATAACTACTATGGGGAAGGGGCAACACGCGTCATCAACTGAGAAAGATGGCTGTCTGGAGAGTAAACAAAACTGACACATTACTTCCTGAACTGTGTTCTTGAAATAAAGTAAAAATGGCTACGTTTTGTGGGGTTGCAAAGTGCGGTTCTCTTGGAGAAAAAGGAACCCCGATGTATAGATTTCCATCTAAATTTAATAACCGTGGCCGACTTTGTAAAATTTCGTGCGAAAGGTTGGAGAAATGGATTGCAGCCACAATGTACAATTCTGAGCCATTATTATCACTTCAATTTTTAGAAAAACTACAAAACCACAACGAAAATGGCTATTACATGTGATTAATAGTTATTTATTGTATAAGGGTTTTAGATAGCATATTATTCACGCAAGAATGTTTAAACGCGAGAGCTTGCTCGAGCGTTTAATTTTCTTAAGTGAATAAAATGCATCTAAAACCCGTATGCAATACAACGTTTTATCCACAATCACACTTATTTATAATCAGAATCGCCGAAATTTATGAAACAATGATCTGACATTTCGGTCTGACAGCGGCTGTCACCTCAAAAATCATTGAAATTTCACATTAACTAAAAAAATATCGGGAGGTCTTGGATCGGTTACTATGTATTTTCGATTGTAATATTTATGGCGTGTTTTATAGCGTGTTTTATGATTTATAAAACACTAGTGTTTTATAGACCCCATAAAAGGTTGCTAAGCAGTTGAATTATGACCGTATAATATAGTGATTGTGGATAAAACTATTTAAAACACATAATCACTACTCGAAAGTACTAAAATGAATGCCGTGAATGAATGTGTGTTTACGTGATTATTCTCCAGGCAGCCATATTGGTCACGTGATGCCCGTTCCCCATAGTCGGGTCGTTTTCGCAACCGACACAGCAAAAGTACGAACTAAAAACGCTGATTCAATACCACTACAAATTCCAATCAACCGGAACAATTTTAGAACAATAAAATTCAACCAACTAATTAATATTTTAGGATAAATAGCTACGGCTAGTAAAATACTATTACATGAAAGTCAGTTAGAAATTAAATATTATAGATATAATTATTAAATATTACTTTTCTATATCAATATTTTATTTGATACATGGCTATTCTGAGCATTGTTGTCAGATTTTTATTTTCACGGAGCGTATGACACTTGACAAGCGTAGCGTTTGACAAGCAGGTGACTGACTAGTATTCAGTACAGCGTTTTTCGAACAATTACACATGAAACTTGGGATACCATCACTCATATTGAACAAGAAATAAAGACGTCGTGAGATAGGGAAATAGAAATTGATAAAACAGATATTAATCCAGTAATATTTTGTATTAATGATAGCGGTAGTAGCGACTGTGAAAGTTATTAAAGTCAAATATATTGATCTAAACCAAATTATATACGAGAAGGTTAGTTTTATTCAACAGAAATACTTGGTTTTACTTGTAATTGCTTTATGTTATTTAGAATAATCACGTAACTGATAAAACGAATGTAGCTTATAAAGGATTGGAGACGGATTAAATTCAGTATCTATATCAAAAGTCAAAGACAGATTTTGGAACCTGTTAATATATTTGTTCATAATGCTTCGGCAGAAGATTACGATAGTTGAAATAATTTGTACTTATATTGATCAGTTGAAGAAAGAACTCTGTCTAATCGAGGAAGTAGATGACTCTAACTAAAATAACAATTGTTTGAAGATCACATAAGTAATACTGTTTAGAAAATTTTCAAATTTAAGAAGGTATAACCATGTTGAATGTAATAGAGGAATGGTGGATGATTGATTTCATAATAAAATAATGATCGAGTTTATTAATGTGATAACAAGATAAGCGTTTGCATAGGGGGATGCAGTTAAAACATATTTATGTTATATTATTTTTATAGTTTTTCTAAAATAACCTTTGTATATTTTCTGTAGGACTTTAATTTTGTAATTATTTATTGTTATTAATGGAATTAAGATTATATAATTTCAAAAATATGTGATAGTATTGTAATAATATTAATGTAGTACATTATAAATTGGGATAGTAAAAATACTTGTTCATTATTGTATTATAATTTAAAGTTGCTTGGTAAGTTAAATTCTGATCAGTAGCAAAGATTCAGCTTACGAATACTCAACATTTGAAATACTTTAAAATACGTTTGAATTGTTTAATTCTGCATTAAATATAATCTTTAACAACAACAAATTTATACTAATTTAAAGCTTAAGTAAATAATATTGATGTGTTTAGCTTAATCAAAAATGTTTGATTAGCATGCAAAAATTATGTTGTAATCAATGGTTGCATTCAGCAGAAGCACATGCTCCGCTCCATCGGTAGCGTACGCTACATCGACAACTGCTGAGTGAAATTCAAAATTTAATGCAATGTTGCTGGATGTGCTACCTGCTAACACACTTGACAGAAGACAGCTGATCAGTTCTTGTTTATTTGAAAAATTAAGAGAAAAGTCAAATGAAATTGGAAATAAGTAGTTTCTGAACCGAAATTAATTGGTGATACATTACATTCAAAAGAACATTTACGTTTTATGTAATCCGCAAAATATTCATCTGTAAAAACCAGTAGTAATTAAGTTTTACATAAAATTACCTTCGATAAAACAACTACCCGACGCTAATCTATTGTGAATCTCATCCACATCTGTAATTTCATACAATTGATTTTTAAATTCATATAGTTAAGCGCCATCTTACTCAACGTGTTACCGATACGTAGCAGTAATAGAATGCGCTACAAAAGATGGCCGTCCGCTCCGTAAAGTAGTCGATATAATCGTGACGTAATTCGATGTAGCGTATGCACCCAGCAGACGTTTCTTCAACAGTTGCGTCTGCTGAATGGGGCCAATGATATACCTACGAGAAATGTTTCAAACAAGTTGCTTGTTAATAAATGAACGTACCTTGGAATGGACAAGAATGGAACATTTATTTAGTTGTTATTTAATTGTTATTGTTGTTGAAAGACCTTTTCGAATGTCAGTTTTAGTTTTGATATTGTCAAAAAATATAGAGTGACATATTGACAGCTTAATAGTTTTTATAATAGAAATAGTTAAAAATATAGTCAGATATAGCCAGATAGTAATAGAAAATAACATTGTGGTCCTTCGACGAACTTTATTCAGCCCTATAGATGTACAGATAGAAGAATTATGGATAATAGATCGAGAAAGTCAGATGATGTCATGTCCGACAGCAGAAAAAATTCGTCAAATTTAGGAGAAACTTTACAAAATAGGAATGAGAAAGAGAGTACCGAAGATTTTTTTGGGTTCAGTAATGCCTCTATACTCCATTCAAAACATTTAATGCAAAATATGATGAAAAGTAATGATGACAAAGGTACCAGTAGTAAAAATAAACCTAATAGCACAATTACCTCAAGCAGTAAAGGTACGAAAAAATCTTCATTGTTACCTAGTCAAATACTATGTTTACAGTTAGAACATCAGAAAAAGTTAGCTAATATAGAACTACAAAAAAAACAGCTTAAATATAAACGAGACTTAGAAGAAAGACAACGACAATTAGAAGAAAGGCGACTTAAATTTGAGCGAGAATTAGAAGAAGCAAGACTTCGGAAAGAAAAAGAATTTTTAGATTTAGAACTACAAATACAGTTAAGCAAAGGAAACTCGATAATAAATGAATTTGTTGAAAATAGAGGAAGACTGAAAGAAGTCTCTGAAGGTAGGAATAATATATTTGAAAAAGAGGAACAAGGTAGTTTGCAGAAAGTAAAAACTTGGCTTGAAACTAACAAAAATGATTTAAAAACAGAAAGTTGTAATAGCAGCCATAGAGATGTAGTAGATTCTAGTAAAAATGATTTAGAAATGGAGACATTTTGTCAAGATGACAGATTAGAAAAAATTCTCCTTAGACAGACAATAGATAAAGAACTGCCAATTTTTTCGGGAAATGGTAAGGAGTGGCCAAGCTTTTATAGTAATTACACCTACACAACAAAAGCTCTAGGACTATCAGACGAAGAAAATATTTGTAGGCTAAGAAAAAGCCTAAAGGGTGATGCCCTTAGATCTGTACAAGGTCTGTTAATTTCCATGTCGGTTCCTGCCACAGATATAATAGATATTCTACGAAATAAATATGGCAGACCTGATATTATTGTCAGAAACATGGTAAGTGAAGCTAAAAACTTACCTATCGTAAAAAACAATGATTTTGTTGCACTTACCCAATTTTCGGAAACTGTATCAAATTTTGTCCTGACTTTTGAATCACTCAGTATGGAAAACTACCTGTCATGCCCCCAGTTAATGGACGACTTAATGCAGAAACTACCATTTGGTATGCAGCTATCATGGGGTGAGAAAGTTGCGAACAATAAAGGTAAATACTCACTTCGTGATTTTAAGAAATGGGTAAACGAAAAAGCCAATGCTGCTAGCTACGTTCAAAGCATGTCATCACAAAGACAGCTAAATCCGAATTTTAAAAGGACTTTAGTTGTAGCAGGAAATAAACAAGAAAATAAATGCCTTTTATGCAAAGAAAATCATAACTTAGACATGTGCAAAAGATTTATAGAAAAATCAATAGAAGATAAATGGAAAATAGTCAAAGAAAATAAGGTATGCTTTTGTTGTCTAAAAAGCTACCATAGAATTAGTAATTGCCGAAATAAAAGAAAGTGTACTATTGATGACTGTCAAAAAATTCACCATAAACTTCTACACTTCAAAACAAATAAAACGGAACCTAGAGCAAGAGCTGATGCAAGAAATTTACAGAATGAAAATGTTTTTGAAACAGGAAATCATATAGTGGGACATACATTACAAAATTATAGAAAAGAAGTGTTACTGAAAATAGTTCCAGTAATTTTAAGAACAGAAACAATTGAAATTGAAATTTATGCTCTATTAGATGATGGTGCCACTGTCAGTCTACTTGATGAAAGTTTGGCAAATGAACTTAATCTGGTCGGAGAAGAAACTATTCTGCGCTTAAAATGGACTGACCAGCATACAACAAAACAGTCAAGATCAAGAAAAGTGTCCTTCAGCATTTCGAATATTGACAGAGATAAATTTTACCCAATGGAAAATATATATACCTCAAAAGATTTAGATTTGCCCATACAAAATGTTGATTCAAGGCGCATTAAAAGCAACTGGAAACATTTAGAACATATTAATTTTCCAAACATTGAGAGTATTAAACCAAAACTGCTAATTGGCCAGGACTATTGGGAACTGATAACAACCAGAGAACTTATAGAAGGCCCCAAAAATTCCCCAGCCTTGTCACGTACTAAGCTCGGATGGATAGTCCACGGAAATGTAGCCCAATTTAAAGGAAGATTAGACCATTATGTAAATTTCCTTGTTCGAGACGACGAAGCTCACAGTGAAGATCTCCACGATATGGTAAAATATTTTTTTACAATTGAATCTTTAGGGGTAAAATATCAAGACACAAAATCAATAAAAGAAGATGAGGAAGCCGAAAACTTAATAAAAAATATTTCAAGAAGAAAAAATGGTAGATGGGAAACAGGATTGTTATGGAAAGATACAGAAGAAACACTTCCCGACAGTAAAAATGTAGCACTTCAACGCTTTAGGTTTATAGAAAGAAAAATGAGTTTAGATCAAGATTTCGGACAAGCTTATTCTCAGAAAATAAAAGAATATAAAGAGAAAGGATACATTAGAAAACTATCTATTGAAGAAGAAGAAGAATCTCACAAAAAAATATGGTACTTACCTCATTTTGGTGTAGTAAACCCAAATAAGCCTGGTAAAATTCGTTTAGTTATGGATGCTGCTTCAAAAGTCGACGGAAAATGTCTAAATGATTTTTTATACAAAGGTCCAGATTTGCTTAATTCACTTATCAGCGTAATTGCAAAGTTTAGAGAAAAGCCCATAGCCTTCTCAGCTGACATACGAGAGATGTTTCATATGGTTGAAATAAATGATGAAGACCAGCATGCTCAACGAATTATATGGAGAGATTCCCCGGCAAACGATTTTGAGACATACGTTGTTCAGGTGATGATTTTTGGAGCGGTGTCATCACCATACAGCGCCCAATATATCAAGAATATTAATGCCCTAGAATATGAAAAGGTGTACCCTGAAGCTGTTGACGCCATTATTAATCAACACTACATGGATGACTACATTGATAGTTCAGAATCTCCAGAAAAAGCATCAAAATTAATAAATGAAGTAATAGCTATCCATAAGATGGGCGGTTTTGAGCTAAGAGGATGGATTTCTAACTCGGAGGAAGTTTTTCAAAATATACCCGAAGAATTACGTACGGCAGAAAAAATATTTGAAGATTCTGCACCCCAAAGAATATTAGGACTAAGATGGCTACCAAAAGAAGATGTGTTAAGCTTTTGCATTAGCTTACATAAAGTAGATCAAAATATTTTAGATGGAAAAAAAATACCTACAAAAAGAGAAATGTTAAGCGTTATCATGTCTTTGTTTGACCCATTAGGAATCCTTGGAAATTATATTGTGAAAGCGAAAATCTTAATGCAAGATATTTGGAAAAGTGGAATAAAATGGGATGATCAGATTTCAGATGCACAAAATAAAAAATGGAAACTTTGGCTTAATGGTTTGGAGAAAATAAAATCCTTCACAGTTCAAAGATGCTATGTTTCCAATTATTTTCAAGTAAAAAATATACAGCTACACTTGTTTTGTGATGCAAGTAAACAAGCCTTTGCAGCAGTCGCTTATTTCAGATTTGAAGTAGGAGAAAAAATTGAAATTTCATTAGTTATGTCTCGCAATCAAGTATGTCCACTAAAAACCCTGACGATACCCCGTTTAGAGCTACAAGCAGCAGTACTTGCAAGCCGTTTGGCAAAAACAATCCAACACCAACATACACTTAAAATAAATAGAATTGTATTTTGGTCAGACTCCACGACTGTTCTAAATTGGTTACGAACGGACTCAAAGAAATTACCGTCTTTTGTTAGTAACAGAGTAGGAGAAATTTTAGAAAACACTGACGTTTCACAATGGAAATGGGTACCTTCGAAATTAAATATAGTTGACGAAGCGACAAGAGACGATAAAGAAGCTGATCTTAGAAGTGGAAGCCCATGGTTAAAAGGTCCTGAGTTCTTGTATCAGTCACCATGTTTTTGGCCAGAAGAAAATATTGAGCATCATCTAAGCAAAAATTACATTGAAGAATCGCAAATACTCCTTTTAAGTCATGCAGAAGAAAATATTAAAAATTCGTACCTACCTGACATATCAAAATTTTCATCTTTAAGAAAACTATTGAATTCCACAGCCTATGTATTCCGATTCATAAGACAAGTCCAAAAGAAACCATATTTTTCAGATAAAGAAAAATATTTAACATGTTCAGAAATTCAGAATGCGAAAAAACTTTGGTGTCTTCAGTCACAAAAAGACTCCTTTTGTCAAGAATATAGGACACTAGTAAAAGGAAAATCAGTTAATAAAGATAGCAAGCTTTTCCCACTTTCACCATGTTTAAATGATAATCTAATATGCTTAAAAGGAAGAATAGATAACTGCCCCGAATTAAAGATGGAGACAAAACGACCCATTATTTTAAGTCACAGTCACCCTTTTACACGGCTCCTTGTACGGGAATATCACGAAAGAAATGGACATGCAGGGACACAATTAGTTCTTAATGAAATAAGACAAGAATATTGGATAACCCAAGCAAGGAAACTTATAGCCTCAGTAATAAATAGCTGTAATTTTTGCAAAATTAAGAAAGCAAAGCCTATAATGCCGGAAATGGGTCAGCTTCCATTAGAAAGATTACAACAACCCCCAAGAGCTTTCTTTTTTGTGGGAATTGATTATTTTGGGCCAATAGATGTTGTAATAGGCCGAAGACATGAAAAAAGATATGGTGTACTGTTCACTTGTTTATCTGTCAGAGCTGTCCACTTAGAACTTGCGGAATCTCTTAATACAGGTTCGGCTATCTTAGCTATAAGAAGATTTATCGCAAGAAGAGGACAACCAGTTTGTATATGGAGTGACAATGGAACTAACCTTTGTTCAGCAGACAGAGAACTGCGTAAAGCTTTAAATGAAGTAGATGATGAAGAAATTAAGAAAAATTGTTTGGCACAAAATATCGATTGGAAATTTATAGCTCCAGCAAGTCCTCACATGGGAGGTGCTTGGGAGAGGATGGTACGAACAGTAAAACAAACACTAAAGATTATTTTAAGGGAAAGAATTCCAAAATTAGAAGTTTTACAGACAGTTTTAGTAGAAGCAGAGAACATAGTTAACAGCAGACCTCTGACTTATGTGTCGTCAAATGAAAATGATTTTGAAAGTATAACTCCAAATCATTTTTTGATCGGAACATCGAGCATTGTTAAACCACCAGGAATATTTGAACAAAAATTTGATTTGAGAAAGCAATGGAGATTTGCCCAACAGTTGGTAGACAGATTTTGGCACAGATGGGTAAGGGAATATTTGCCTACTCTAACTGCTAGGTCCAAATGGTTGCAAGAAACAAGAAATATAGAAGTAGGTGAAGTAGTCGTACTGATGGATAATCAGTTACCAAGAAACAATTGGCCATTAGGAAGAATAACTGCTGTTTATCCAGGAAAAGACCAGAAAGTGCGTGTGGTAGACATTAAAACAAATACAGGGACCTACAGAAGATCAGTATCAAAGATTTGTCCAATTGGCCTAATTGAAGGTGAAAATGTTTTGTGATTTCAAGGGGGAGAAATGTTAATAAATGAACGTACCTTGGAATGGACAAGAATGGAACATTTATTTAGTTGTTATTTAATTGTTATTGTTGTTGAAAGACCTTTTCGAATGTCAGTTTTAGTTTTGATATTGTCAAAAAATATAGAGTGACATATTGACAGCTTAATAGTTTTTATAATAGAAATAGTTAAAAATATAGTCAGATATAGCCAGATAGTAATAGAAAATAACATTGCTTTTAGTACAGCAGTGATAATGGTAATAATCATAGTGTACAGTAAGAATCTGGAAAACAAATGTTTTTATAATTAGTGTAATGCTTTTCTTACCTTCTCGCTGTTGCATGTAAAAATACTTTAATTTTGATGCATTTAATGGAAAAGCAATATAGCACTATTAGTAAGGATACTGCTGTACAACTTTCTTTGCTACTAAATATCTTTATTGTCTGTAGCAAAACTAACTCGAACATAATTATTAAATACATTCCTGAATGTTTAAATGAATTACAAAAGGTCAATTTTCTCTGACAATCTAACCTTTTTTATATTTATATCTAATTACTAACAGCAGACAAGTTCATACAAATATAAAATAATCATTATATTCTTTTCAACAGTACTTAAGCAAAATTATTATCAAACTAATAGTTACATATTAGAATTATTGTCGGTAGTGCTAAAACCACAAGTCTAATTGATCATTTAGGGTTTATAGTGTCAAAATTAATATTACTTGACAGATCAAATTTTGCAACGTCTCAAATTTGACGCCATTTTAATTTTGGTGGCGCATGTCGGTTGCGAGAGCGATTCTAGTATACTACTAACTAAGACGAGAAAAAACATAGCATATTGCGCATACACACTGAACCTATAAAAAAGGTGTGGATTTGACATTTGTCAAATTATGTCAAATATTTTTAACGTCAAAATAATCTTTCCTTTTTTGCTAATAGTTTTTTCTTAATTAGTCGAGTGATAAAGTAGTTATACAAAAATGACAAGTTTGGACCCTTATGACGGCAGTAGAAGGACTGCCGAAACGTTGGAATATCAAAGTTCCACAAACGATGGAAATTGCTCAACCAATTTTTTTAACTCAAAAAATATAATGGACTACTTATGGAAAATAAAGAGCAAAAACAATTTATTTTACAATGTGTAATGGAGCACAGGAAGCTGTTTCTCGGTTGCACTAAAGAGACACTGAGAAGAAAATACTCCGAATAATTTATTCATTCGTGTAGCACATGTGATAAAGTTCGTACAAAAAAAATATTTTCTTAAATACGTTGACCACTTACTTTTCATAACTTAAAGGGAAATACAATAAATATAATAAAATTAGTTGCAATTGCTTCACCTGACATTTAAGATTAGTAAAAAAATAATTCGATAAAAATCGGTACGTAAATTTGAACGTAAAAACACGTTAAATTGGGTGTTATTTGGAATGGTAAATGTTTAAGTTCACTTCGGCATGGGTTAATGTCCTCGAATTTGGCTGAAATTTATTGTAGGATGTTTTTAGGTCCTAATCAAAAAAACTAGGGGGTATGCGTTTCAAATGCCGAACTTTTCAAAATTTTGGACCACCCTAATGCAGTATCACCAAAATTGACAAAAAATTTCTTTTCTTGTTACAAACCTGATCAGCCAACAAAACAAGAAAGGCTTTCATGGATTTACACTAAGCACATTCTTATATTCTTTATTAATTCATACTTTATATTTTTATTCAATAGCTTTAAAATTTTAAACGAAAATTCGACAGATATCAATAAAGAACTTTAACACAAAAGAATTCGTTCCTAGTTGTACATATTATTGTGGCTAGCCTGTAAATGTTAGTATATTAAATTAAGATGACATACATAGAATCTGGCTCAAGACCTGTTGTTCTTTTCGTGGTATGAGAGGCTCTGATAAATCCCTGAAGAACCTCTTCAAAGCTGTAGCGATATCATGTTCATTATATCTATCAGGGGTTAAGTGAGTTGACCAAGCATCCGTCTTAAATTGATGAAGAATGTCGCTAACTTTACTTGATTGGCCGTTATTCCTGTAGATACCTTTTGTCATACTTCCTGTAAAAGAAAATACTGTCCTATAAGTAGAGAATATTTAAATATGTTCATTTACTTGCCATTTAAAAACAAAAAATTGGTACATTTTTCTACAATAACAGGAACATCATAACTATTCAGTTGTTGTTCATCTAAACGAGAACCATTTTTATTAGCTTGTTGAATTCTCTTATACCAGGACTGTAATTTATTTAAAACAATATTATCGTAAACACTTTAAATGTGTTCTATGTTATGCAAACCTTAGTATCATTGAAAATCCAGCATCGGAAGGAATATTGGGCCTTCTGATAGTCTAATAATAAATAGGGCATTTGTTCCATGACTTGAGGTAGAACATCGTCATCTGCAATTTCTTGTAATTTTATTGACCTAACTTTCCTCAAATCCAATGTGTTAATGGTTCCACTATCTGTTATGTAATATAAAGTTCTATTCGCCAACAGAAGCCATGCTCCAAACCATTCTCCTTTGATTCCTGCATAATAAAAATTAGAACACTATCAGAAATGGTTTTTAAGTTTCATTAGGAACCAAACGTATTTTACTTTTAATCAGAATTGGTACAGTCAAAGAAATTATGGAGAAATTCCGTCGGTGAATTAAAATATTAATTTTGGTCCATAACGCTGAGTTATAATTAACTCAAATCTATTTTATATTTCTATAGTAGTTAAAAAGAAATAACATATATTTAAGCAATCGTAACTTGTCTTATAGGAGTCGTCATACTGTGAAAATAATACAATAACGAATCAACGTTTGAATTTTTTCCTGTGAGACATCATCATGACATTTGAAATTTCCACATACTTTAGCTTTATCCGTATTTTTAGCCGGTAAAACATACTGAATAAAGAGCTGAAAGAACGGAAACATATTGAAGAAAGTATGACAATATTTCTGTAATAATTAATTGCACTGCTTGAAGCTAATAATTCTGTCAATGATAATCAATTTACAAAATAGTTTTTGGAATATTTTTCATCAAATTTACAATACGTAAGTACATATCTAGAACTGATTGACAAAACTGAATAAAAGAATGCAAATAGACCAAGACATGTCAACAATGATATACTTTTTTATAAAATGTTTACTTTTGTTTCTTGGCCGTATATTTGTATTTAAATATTCAAATAATTCCCTTCGGAAATTCCTTGAAAAAGCTTCTTGCCGTGTTGATATAATTTAACTCAAATTACTATACATGGGCGAGATAGGGGAATACGGTTTAGTTTCACTCAGACTACACCGACTCGTGCTTTGTCGGCTCTCAGGAAAACCAGTAGGTAATACGGTGCCCGAGAGCCGACAAAACACGAGTCGGTCTACTGTGGGTGAAACACAACCGTATTCCTCTATCTCGCCCATGTAAACAAATTACAATTACATTCAAAATACAAAAAAATTACCTACTGACTACAATCTAAATAAAACAAAAAGTTAAGTATAATAAAGTCTCGACTTTATTCAGTCTTTATCAAATTATAAAAATACTTGCTCTTTTTTTTCCCTTTAACCGGAATACATTTTATGTTGCACAACACAACTGTAAAGAAAGACAAAACAACAACCAGAAAACGTTCTTGAAACAGTTTATTCTTTTTATTTTTTAGTTTTAATATTTTAACTTTAAATGAACTTACCATGTTTTGTTATTGAAATACTATAAAAATGATAACCTAATCATTTTGAAGTTTATGATAATTAAAATTGAAATAAAAACAAAGAAACCGGAAATCTGTAAATTTATCCATTTACAGATTAGGTTATCATCTTTATAGTATTTCAATAACAAAACATGATAAGTTCATTTAAGGATAAAATATTTAAACTAAAAAATAAAAAGAATAAGCTGTTTCAAGGACGTTTTCTAGTTGTTATTTTGTCTTTCTTTATAGTTGTGTTGTACAACATAAAATGTGTTCCGGTTAGGGGCGGGGGGAGCAAAATTTTTTACAATTTGATAAAGGCTGAATAAAGTCGAAACGTTATTATACTCAACTTTTTGTTTTATTTAGATTGTAGTCAGTCATTTTTCTGTATTTTGAATGTAATTGTAATTTGAGCGCGCCAAATGTCCTTCAAAACGCGCTGAAAGTCAACAATTTGCATTTGTATACATAGATAGCGCTATCATTACCAAATTTTAATAAAAAGCTAAGAAATGAATCCGAACCAAAGTTTTAACTATACTCCGGAAGATGGCAGAGACACGCAGTGTCGTTTGTTATGCGTGGTTATGCTTTCTTTTTGTCCGAAAGCAAATTCATGAGCCGAAACAACTTTTTTTCGTTAAAAAAAACATAAACACATCCCATTCGGAGTTTGATGTGAATTTTTCGGTATTTTGCTAAATTGCTCATTTATAAAAGTATATGTATAGATATATGATATACCGGGTATCCCAGAGTAGCGGCAAAGCCCATTAATTGGTACCTAATAATGTGAATATAAATTTTAATACAAAAATTGTGGATAATCATGAACTCTCCAATTTAAAAATGTTTTCATACATACAATGACAATCATTTACCAACACATACTTATGTTTTTTAAAATGGAATGCTATGCATTTAATAGCATTTTATGGTAGACTTTGAAGAACTGATTAAACTAATCAATTTGTATCTGTCGATTTTAAACTGTTTCAGAGATATCGCGATTTTTCGTCCAAAATTGTGTAACTTTTGAAAGATAGCTATGAAAAAACGATTTACGATGAAACACCTATCATGGGCTGAATTAGTAGATATATCTTCTTCACTCAGGTGTTGGAATTTTGTTGCACGATAAATACACACAGAGCATCGAAGACATCGAATACATCAACGACAGAATATTAAAAATCTCCCTAAAAATGAACAATATCACAACACACTTGATAAGTACGTATGCCCCAGACATATCTAAGCCCACGGCAGAAATTGAAAACTTCTATCAGCAATTACAAAACGTCATGGACAGCATAAATACTAAACACGAAATGCACGGATCGGCAACGATATTATACCAGGTATAAAGCAAAAGTATAACGAAGCCATAATTAATGAAAACGGCGAAACACTAATAGACTTCTGTGCTAGAAATGAAATGAGGATTAACAACACGTAGGTACTTCCCACATAAAAACCAGCACAAATACACTTTCAATAACAATCGAGGCCAGCGATCGATGATAGACTTCAGACTTACAAACCGAGTTATAACACCCCCACAAGTACTCGACGTCAGAGCCCTAACATCCGCCAACCTACGGACTGATCACAATCTTGTTTTATGCAAGATACTACTAAAACGTCCACAACAAAAGAGAAAACCCCCACAGTACATCGAAAAGTACAATATGGAGTCGTTAACAACGGAGAGCACAAAACTCCTTTATGAGAACAGGATCACTAACAAACTGAAAGAAGCAGATTTAAAACCAGAATGGGGAATAGAAGAGACCTGGCAAACTATTGAGAAATACATCAACAAAGCAGCAGAGGAAGCGATTGGCAAGCGTAAAATTAATATGAACGCGACAAACCAAACCAAAGCGTGGTGTTGTCAAGAGGTAAAAGAACTTTCTGAATTAAAACGGAAATGCTACCTTACATACACGCACCGTCGGAAGAAACTCACGCAGAATATGTCCAAGTAAGAAACAGAGTAAATGCAAGAATAAAATCAATCAAAAGAGAACATTGGGCTAAATTTACTAGCGACATGGACTACGACCTATATAGCGCTCAAAGGAAAGTATGGAAGATGCTTCGGAACAGAAAAAAACAAGTTAACGAGTTCGTGCAGACCAAAGGAGTGCCAATACATACATGGCAACAGCATTTCAAACAGCTTTACGATGCCGAAGAAACGCTAAATATAGATGCATACGAAACAGATATGAATGGCACAGTCACTGACGAGGGGATAGAAGCAAAACTCAAGAAATTACAAACCAGAAAATCACCCGGGCCGGATGGCATCCCCAACCAGCTTCTAAAATATGGAGGCCCCGAACTCACACAGAAACTGTCGCAACTATTTAACAAAATCTTAGACAAGACGGAAACACCCGACGAATGGCATAATAGCATCACCATACCCATAACACTAAAATGCCCGAACAAAACTTGGGAATTACTTTATTTCAACAAAAATACAAAAACCACGTACGAATATTCCAAACACCAACAAAGCAATGCGTCACATTTAGTGTTTCAAAATGGCGACTTCCGTTGTACTTGCTGGTATAGCTAATAGAGGGCAAGAGTCCTTCCTGAGATATTTTACATTCAACGATAAAAAGTGATAAAGAACCTAATAAATGCTTGAATGTTCAACTTATGAATACACTTGAAGTCAAGCTTCGAATGAGCTATAAACATTTGCTATAACTTCTTGATTTCTTGAAGTAGTAGAATTAGCATATTCCTGTATATTCGTTATGACAGTAAATAATGTCAATCGTTTTCCCGCCAAACAAATATCATATTTGTTAATTTTTCCTATAAAGTAAATGCATGTACTTTGGTAATGGCAATTTTTTCTTCCAAGTAAAGCTATAAAAGAAAATTTGAGGTTTAATCAATTATTTGTCAGAGCAACTGCAATTAATTTTTTTGAAAATTACATATTTGTAAGTAAATAAGTCGTAATCGGGTTTATTCGAATCTAAAGAGAGGTTCACACTGATGCAATTTCTTGCAGCGATTTATCGCATGTGAAAAGTTGCATGAACGTTGCAATTATTAAGAGTTGCACGGCTGGTTCACACTAATCAGGAAGTACACGCAATTTTTTACAAATAATTTTTTTTTTTGTATAATACCAACATGAAATATTTATATGTTATATGTAAAAGTTACTAAAAAATTGCATGGAATTTCTTCAGAAAATAGAACACGTCCAACTTCTCACATGCGATAAATTGCTGCAACAAATTGCATATTGTGAACACGAATTTTCGTGCAACTTTTTATAAAACTGGAATAGCTGCAAGAAATTGCATCAGTGTAACCCCTCTTAATATTCCGTAACTTTTGCAATATTGCTCACAGACGCAAGAAAGGAGGTACCACGAAATCAAAATTGAGAAAGGTTTGCCATGGAATGTAAAACGTCTGTCTTAAGTTATATCAAAGTGTCATACTGACAAATATTAATGACAATATGACACTTAATGATATAATTTAAGAAGTTTTACTTTCCATGGCAAACCTTTAGGGGAAGTACGGCTATGATGGCATCCTTTTTTTATAAATATGCGTAACTATGTTCATTTAAACCGCAATAGATATTTAACCATGGCAAAATTCAAAGAATAGGAAGAAGTTTCATAAATAACGAATCTAAGCTATTCCAAAATAATATATTTCTATAAAATATATATTTTGATTTTATTGCCAAGTGTGCCATCATATACCTATATAGTGTAATGATGACACACCATATATGGTAATGGTGGCATAGGTAGATACTAATTATTTACAATAGATAAAAAAAAATTAATGCAAGCAGAATTTTCATCATCAGAATCATCTTTTGAAATTGTGGTACATTTGGATCCAGATTTTTATAACTGTCAACATCGAATTCAACCCTTTTCTTAATTTTTCTTGCGGACTTTCTCAGTTCTTTTGCTTTTTGGTCTGCATCCATGAGTTTTAGTAGTTCAATAGTGGCTGTTTTATTCAAAACACTTTGCGCATCTGATCTTTTGCGTTTTCTCTGTTTCAGTATTGAATCCATTTGAGGGACTGGTGATAATTCTTGTATAAAATCAGTCGCATTTGAAGAAGTCACTGCAATCTTTATTGATTACAGGCTACTTACTTCAACTACAGAAGATTCTGATAAGTTTTTCTGACCTAAGCAGAAATTTCCTATCGCATTCATACAACAAACTACTGTGAAATGCTGACCCCTTTCAGCAGCAGTTAATGAGCCTACTCGATTATTTCCTTTGCAGGCAAAATTTTTTTCAGAACGGGATTGGACAGTGGACAATCCAGATTAGTCCATGTTAAAAATTTGTTCAGGCGTAAATTTGTATTCTTCAATTACTTTTGTCAAATTTTCAAAATATGCTTTGATATTTGGTCTATTGGATGCTTGAGCTCGTGCAAGAGAGGTTGCTTCAGGAATTCGGAGACTTATGGAAGGATTTTTCTTTAGAAAGGTACAAAGCCAGTCCCACCCAGCTAATTCTTTTGTGATATTAAAGTTATGTTTTAGACTTAGCTTTGGAACATTAAATGTCTTCGAAGCGAGTTTCCATCTCATATGTTTCGAATTTATAGCATCTATAGCTTCTCCCATATTATCAGCTGACCATTGCTGGCTTTTGGAAGATTTTTCTTGCTTGTTATTCATGTCGTTTATGCTATCACAAATAGAAAATTATAATTTCTATCAACATTAAAACATTAATATACTTATAAACAACATCTCCACATTGATATGATGGCATCATAGACATAGTAACGTATGCCATCATGCCCGAAGTGTAAGACACGTCTTTGTGGAAATGTGTGGCACGTGTATTGTAACATACGAACTAACTAACGGCCTTAATTTGATGTTATAATGTACATTTATATTTCAATCAATACAATTTGTATGTTTCTACTAATTGAATCAAAAAAAAAACGTACTTTAGTAAAACCATAATAAAAATTTTACATTTAAGTTAAATTTGGGATATTATACCAGAAATACCCAAGTAATTTAGCTGTAAATACACAGATAAGACGCTACCACACTAATGTATTGATGACTGCCTACTTTGCAACCATAGCAATCGAGATATCATAGAAAATCGTCATGTGCCATCATAGCCGTACTTCCGGTATCAATATAATTTTTGATCTCGCGGTATTTTTAAACAGTACGTATTAGTGCTTGTCACAGCCATATAAATATACAGAGTGCTCCATTTAATTTTTTTAAGAAATTTTATGCAAATGGTATGTAATTCTAAGGAACATGCTTTGAAATATCAAAATAAATATTAAATTCACACACTAAAATGGTATCGCTACTATAAATTGAGCCCATAATAGGTCTCTCATCATTAATCGTTTTTACATAGGAAAAATCACAGCATTTCTTTACAAAAACATAAGTTTGTGTTGGTTCGTCGTTGTTGAACTCTCTGTATACATGAAAATATCTTTAAATTGTAGAACTCATGATTATCTACAATTTTTGTAGTCTAATTTTTTCGCTGACGACAAGTAACATTTTTACTCTTATCGAATAGCGATTTTTTGCAAATATTTCGTATAATTTACGAAATATTTGCAAGAAATCGCTATTCTATATATTATATAGATTTAGCAAGAGTACAAAAGTATTTAGAGCTAGATTTGGAATTTTTTTTTTAAAAGAAATTTCGAAATTCGGACCGGAAGTAACACTTTCACTTGTATCGAGAGCACTTTTTTGCAAATATCTCGCAAAGCAGGCATTCTATAAAATAAGTACCTACTGAGAATAGAATTCTGAATAATTTATGTATAACAATTTTTTCAGAATTCGGACCTAAATTTACACACTTACAGTTTTTTTTTTAAGAAGATAAAAGTATTTAAAACTTAATTTAGAACAAAATTTGTATTAGTTGTAACGCGCAATAGGTATAAGAAAGTCGTGTGGTGGCCACATCTCATTTTTTTGCTGGTACTTGTGCGTATAGACGTTTCGAAGAGGAGCCTTACAAAATCTATAACATTGTTCACTTCTGTACTGTGGTATCTATCACCGATTTATTCGCAATAATTAAATGCATTACGAAAAGGCTAATTCCGAATCTAACTCTTTGAGATAATTTTATTACTTTTCTAAGCTATTTACTTTGTTAAAAAAAAATTGGCTATAAACAAGTTTCGTAACAGAAACGAATCAAAAGGGAAACTATTAATGGTATTCTTTAATTTGTCAATCAATTTTTTCCATTTTCCGGTCCGCAATACCCAAGTATCTGTTATAGTTATAGGCGAGCAAATGCAAAATATGTCCTATACATTATAGTAGTTTTTTTTTAATCTAGTTTGTTTTTATACTCAAAAAAACCGAATTAAAATTATCTATAATTTATAATGATATTTTGGCATAATACCTAACAACTTAATTACAACTATTTTCTTCTAATTGCTTTGTTTAACATATAATTGTGTATAAGTAATTTTTTAAACATTGTAATTTGAAGTAGCGCCATCTGATGCTGAAGGCTCCAATTAAAAGCGATAGAATTAGCTTAGCCTAGACAAAAACCACCAAATATTGATGAAAAAACATAGTAATTGGCGTTATTCGGCGTTAATATATTGTTTGTTGCGTTGATCTTTTACAAAACGCTTTGAGATGACCATGTCGATGTTCTCAGATGATATAGACACATTTTATGACTATTATTTCAGCAAAATGTCAAGTTTTCAAGTGTTTGTAATTTTATTATATGAGCTTATTAAGCGCTGCTATTCACAGAATACCTAATCTACATAATGCTCTTTTTAAATATCACAAAGAATGGCAATAATTTTCATTGGTAACTTTTATTTCTTGTTACAAAATTTACATGTTTTTCTACTATGCTGCCATCTATGTGCCTTTTGCGCAGCGGTCCCGCTCTTTAAATTATATCAACACGACCGCTACACCAAGAAGCTTTCTCAAGGAATTTTCTAAGGGAATTCTTTGAATATTTAAATACTTTTTTAAAAATAAACATAATTTGGCTCCAAAGTTTTTAAAAAGATATCGCAAAGATGCTAGTATCCTGTAAGATAATTCCAAATATATAAAGTAAGAGTAACACCGCGCAACAGTGCTGGTTTTTATTTATTGTATAGTTTGCATTAAATAATAACGTCGAAAGGGTAAGTACCAATTAATTTGAGCATTCGAGAATATGATAAAGGATAACTAAATTAATAAATAACTGTAACTTATTGTAAGTTATAAATGTATTAATTTAAATTGTGTTTGTTTAGTATATTATAAAAAAAAATAGCACTTTCCATTTTCTTTAGGTTATGTCAAACTATTAATTTTGGCAATTTACAAATACATACATTAAAACGTATGCTAAAATTCGCGCGCTTTTCTCACTAATACAGTATGAAAGTTAACTAGGAAGTACCAATTTGATTCGTACGTATAAAATTCAAATTGGGAGTGGAAAAGGAAGACTGGACAGACAATACTTGTACCTTTATATAATCTGATTTTAAATTTGTACATTAAATGTAATTTAACATTCTCAAATTAATACTATACCTTCTCTAATATACAACCATCCAATTTTCTCGAATTCATACAAGTCCGCGATTAATTTGCAATTTAAACTTTCTCCAATTTTTTGCAACCATAAATTTCTAATGTCCTTATTACTACTTCCAAACACGTATCGATTGGTTGCGGTAACAATTCCAAAATAGAATAACTTCGAGTCACCAACTCTAAAAAAAATTCATAAATGATTTTTATACAACAGACATTTATATTTTTCGGCAGCAACATGATATTTGGGAATAAGTGAAACTAGGATAAAAGACCAGTGCGTATACCTGTAGCACCCTTTCTCTGTGCCTGTAGTAGAAAATTTTTAAATTTCGCGGCTGTCGACACCACCACTTACGTGAATTAAACATCAGTTCTTTTCAAAAGTGACACATCCGTATCGTTGATATTGCAATGTTAGTTATATTTTTGTTATTTTTAGCGTTGACGTAAGCCACACTTTTTTAATTTTATTTTTTTCTATTACATTATTTTAGAATTATTATATTAATTATTGTAAAGTCTTCCGCTTCTACTCCAACTAAGCATAAACTCTTTTATTTTACATAAAACATACTATATTTATTGTTCCAGTTGAGTTCTTATTAACTGCTGTATAACTTGTCCAAATACTGCTCAATACTTATTTCCAAGTGTTTTAGAAATATAAAGTAAGTAAAAAAGAAAGCCAAATTTTTGTATATAGTTTAAAGACGCTTTGCACTATCTTACCATAGTATTAGAATTTAATTCCACTATACCATTAAGGTGGCCATCTCGCCCATCTCAATTACATTGCAAACATGCTGCTAACATATCACACCAAAATCCGTTAATAAGCAACAAAATGATATTAAAAAAATACTGGCATAATCTGCAAACTTATCTCTAGGGGACTAGGTAGTTTTAATAACTGAAATTTGTTCGATTAATGTGGAAACAGCTAACTTGCTAAAATTGTTGGTATGGTAAAATATTTGTTTTTGCCCTTAAATAAAACCCTTGTTATTTAAAAAAAAAATTCTGTAATAAATGTACATGCACTAAAATGTGTTTTTTTTACTAAAAAACGGTGCGTCGTGTGATAGAAAGTTAAGAGAGCTTTTTTCTTCACAATTAAACAAATATAGAAACATATTTTTATTTTTAGAGAAATCAGCGGCGTCCTATTTTTTTCTTGAAAAATAACACGCCTAAAATTTCATTATGATCTTTAATGCCGTCTTGGAGAAATCTAATTTTTACTGTTTCTTTTAATTAAACTTCAACACGCTGTAGATCGGTAACGAAGCGTTTGCGGACCTTGTTTATTATAAACTTTTTTGTATAAAATGACCTGGACAATCAACCCCTTTAATATTGCCGCATCTTTTTTAAACACCCTGTATATACATATACAGAAAGGAAGTATTGCGGATACTAAAAAACCAGAAAGAGGATAGATAATATTGGGTACATTCCGCTATAAAACAACCGCAGACACGTGTTTCAGAGTCATTCGTTATCGTCAGTACGGTGTAGCCAAGGAATAAAGTGGGGTATCCTTGGAGATAGAAACAATAACGGAAGACCATCAAGATGACAGACCACCATTTGCAGCTTCTCTCAGAAAATCCCCAGATTTGGGGATAACAACCAGCATCGCCGCGAGGAAGACATTACCAACCCGCGTGCCTTACCAATGCCCAGGAAGAGTAAAGAAAGGAATTATTGCGGATACTAAAAAAAACAAGGAAGAGATAATATTGGTGACAGTGGCATGAAGTTTATAGGTACAGCTCGCAGACTGAGACCTGGCCGATGAGATGCCCTTCCCACAAGATACGCAGTGAATTCTTATAATATTAGGATAAGCACGAGCAGCTGGTTATTTCCTTTTTCCGAATACTTTCTCTGTCTCGCACTGATCTATAAGACTCCACCCATCGGCCAAGACGCAGTCTATGTACTGTAAAACTGTAATAGATGTCCAGTTGCAGACAAATCTAACCCTTAATGTATACATGGGCGAGGTAGGGGAAGTGGATCCAATTTTACTCAGACTAGACCGACTCGTGTTTTCTTGGCTCGCGGGGAAACCGTAGGTAATACGGTACCCGAGAGCCGACAAAACACGAGTCGGTCTAGTCTGAGTGAAATCGGATCCACTTCCCCTATCTCGCCCATGTATGCCTTAAAGACAGTTTGTGGGAATATCGGCTTTTACAGGAACGCATAAACGCAATAACAGTTAAACTTTAAAAATGTCATTAAAATGTCTCTTTATTCATTCAATAATTTATACTTCACATGTTCGTTACTATAACGCGTTTATAATTCACATTTAATATGAAATCGCTCGTTAATAAGTTTATGTTATCATAAGTATAAATTAAGTATATTGTGCCCGCTATAAATACAGATAAATGTAAAGGTTTTTGCAAATTCGAAATGTCATTTTGATATTTCACGCAAAAAATTTCATACGTAGGTTGATCATTGTATTATTTCCGCTGTATGACGTTTAGTTAAATCAAACAAGTTACGATTGTTTATATATCTTCCATTTCTTTTTAACTACTGTAAAATACGTAGCTCGCTTTTCCATACTTATTTGATACGCTAAGTGAACAAATATTTTTTATTTGTATATCGATGGTCTTGTTCCAAAAGTGGCTAACTACAATTTTCTCAATTTTGGGCTATCTACACAGTAAATCATAAAATGATTTTAAGTATAGTTCCAAATAGGGCTATTTACAGGAATTTTAAAATTGCCGACATAAAGTAAAAGAACAAGAGTATCTATCTACAGAATAAGCATATTCGTTGGTTCCATATGCGTTCAAAAGCACATAGCCACTTTTGGAACTGCCACCTTATTGGATAAGTTTTCCCGCTCTATGTAGTTAGCTACTTATATTCTAATCAACCCGGCGGTTTACGTGAAGCATAACCTGTAAAACCATATTCAAAATCGTTGTTCAGTTGTACCTTTTTAGTGTTTTGAATGTGCATAACAAACAGAAGCCCGTAGGTGTAAAATGGTTTCCAGAGGGAAAAAAATACTAAATTTAGCGTTAAACTCGAATCTACCTAATGAAGCTGATACATCGAATCAAGCATTACAGAATACTGATATTCCAGAGCATGTAGAAGGTAATCTGCTACCATAAAAACAATACTATTGCTTTGATTACATTTTGGTTTCGATCCTTGGTTCTAGAACAGCCAGTTAAACTGGTATTTGATGATTCGGACGATTCTGTTGTTGATAAGGAGTACTTTCCCGACCCTGAGGACCTAAAGAACCCTTCTTCAGGTAAAAAAAAATAATAACATTGCCAGGTTGATTAATGTAAAACGACAAAGAGTATACTTACCTTCTAAAAAGTGACGGATACCAAGACGATGGACAAATAAATAATAGTATTGAAAATGTCAACGAAGTTGCCCCTGAAACTGAAGCGATTGAGACCAATCCTTCCAGTGAGCGGGAAACGCCCAAATAAAGACGACCAAAATTATGGGAAAAAAACCTTAGAAAATTTCATAAAAATTCAGGGCTCCCGTATATTAACAGCAAGAATGACTACGTGCCGGGAAAGGCAATAGGTAAACCTTGCAATGCGAGCTGCAGGTAATTTTTGTAAATTTTTTTTAACTTTTATTCCTGAAACCTCGAATTTTTTAGACTCAAATGCAATGCACAGCTAAGTGAGGAAAAAAGACTTTCTATTTTTACATCTTTCTGGAAACTCTTGAAAACTTTCTGGTTTAGTGGAAGTACGCGACTGTAAAAGAAGAATCGTCACGGTAGATAATTCAAGGCGATCAAAGACATTGAAGTTTCATTTCAATATTGAGAATTCTCGCAAAAGACTATGTAAGACCATGTTTCTAAATACTCTAGGAATCAAAAAAGGAGTATTAAATTTTGCAATTAAAAAACGTATACCCAATACAACTACTACAGAACGTGATAGAAGGGGAGGCTACGGGACCTCTAAAATATCAGAAGAATCACTAATTTTTTTGAAGAGTCACATCAAAAATTTCCCTGCAATGGCATCTCATTATTGCCGAAAAGACTCAAAACGACACTACTTAGATTCTAAATTAAATCTTTCTCTTATGTACAAGCTATACCAAGCAGAGTGCGTAGAAAATAATAAAGCTTGCCTAAAAGAAAGCTTTTACCGATACGTATTTAATACTCATTTCAATTTGTCCTTTCATACACCAAAGAAAGACCAGTGTATTACATGTACTGCTTATGCAAAATCTAGTCCTCAAACCAGGCTCACATTACAAGAGACCTACGATCGGCACGTACATTTAAAAGAGAGAGCAAGAGAAGAAAAAAAATCCGATAAAAAAGATGCTCAGTCAAACGCCTCCACAATACATGCCTGTAATTTTGACCTTATACGTTCCAACAGATCCGACAAATCCAGTTTTGTTTTACAAAACGAGGCTGTCTACTTACAATTTTACGATTTTCAATACTGGGAACAACACTGGTAAGTGTTTTATGTGGACCTAAATAGAGGGTGGACATGGTCCGTCTGAAATAGCCTCCTGTTTATTTCACCACCTTAAAAGCCTCCCTCTAACAACTGAAAGTGTTCGACTATTCAGTGATACAAGGGGCGGTCAAAACAAAAATCAGTTTGTTGCTGCCTTGTTTATCTATGCTGTTCAGACTCTACCTATTGAAGTCATTGACCATAAGTTTCTTATTTCTGGTCACAGTCAGATGGAATGCGATTCAATGCATGCCAGAATAGAAACTGCAGCAAAAAACATCCCTGTGTACTTGCCTCATGAGTGGGTAACCATAACAAAAAAATGCTAAGCGTAATGAGCCAAAATACGAAGTTTTTGAAAAACGTGACATTAATTTTATCGATTGGAAACCCCTTGCAAAACTTCTGATGGTTAACCGGAACAAGGACGAAGATGGGACCATAATTAACAGGCATGATATTAAGTGGATCAGATATGAAAAAGCTAATCCTTTTGTTATGAGCGTTGAAACAGATTTCGATGATGTCTTCCACAAAATAGTGATTATACCACGTAGGGGTCGGCGAGTTACGTTGGCTACCTTGGAAAAATGTTTGAAGCCCTTACATGAACAGAAAAGGCCGATATCGGCTGTAAAACTTAAAAACCTAACATAAATCAGCAATGCCAAAAATTTTCCCGATGACTGCATGCCCTTTTATAGGGACTTAACTGGTGATGCAAATGTTGAGGACGAGACAGTATTGCCAGATATAAATGATCAAGAAGATCAGAATTTTTTTAAGAAACTGGTATGGTACTATAAGAAGGTTACAGTATTTTATAGTTACCATGGCATAGATAGCTTGTAATGGTTTGCTAATTCAGAAATAAAGTTCCAAATGTGACTATATGCGTTTTTTTTTTAGTAAAAAATTATATTAAAAGAATCATTTACAGCAATATTTGTCAGTTACATATTATAAACATTAAAGTGGATTATAACCGATACCTTGCTAAAAAACAAATATTTCAAGTTAAAACCCTGATTTGATAGAAGTGATTTAAGTTATAATTTCATTTTCTCGAAAACTATGATTTTCTACTTAGCCACTTTTGGAACAAGACCATCGATATGGTCTTATTCTACTCTCTAACACTCTCAAGTTATACGAGATAGCTCCAGCGACGGTTGTATTTTGTAGAATGGCAAAACTGCGAGTTTAAATTTTTAAATACTTACTTGAAATCATATTTTGACTCTTCTACTAAATGTGTGCTTAGTACTGTTTCTAATGGTAAACATCCTTCGGAATTTTTATATTCATTATCCAAATAGAATAGGAAGAAATCATTTCTCAACAAACACCATCTAGCTTCGAATTTGTCGTTGATCATTTTAAAAAGTGCTCCTTTAAAACTACCATCTCCAGGACATAAGAAAGGCCTTCTGATGTTTACAGTTGTATAATTGGGTTCATACACCGTTAGTTCTGACAGCTTATTCTTGGACTTACGTGTTCTTATAAATCTCGTAAGAATGCTCTCCGTGCGCTCGGGTTTTACTTTAACCGATTGATCTAGAATAGTTTTGGGTCTTTGTAATGTGTCAGACAATCCAGCTCTTCTTAAGTCAGGTGTAGATTTCCATTTATTATTGACATATTCTTGTTTTGCTTCACTAGAATTTGTTATCTTAGCAGCCTCTTTTGGAGAGTCATCGTATTTTGTGCCCTTAATATACGGTGCAGTTTCGTTCTTCACATCACTCTCTTTTGAAGGGTCATCATATTTTGTGTCGTTAGTATACGGTGCAGCTTCGTTCTCAGTATCACTCTCGTCATCGCTACTTTTATCTGTGCCTGTGCCAGAATTTTGATTTCTGTAAGTCCATTTCTGATTCAATTCCGCCGCCACCCGTCTAGCTTGTTCCGCCGGCAGACGCATTTCAACACCTTCACAACTCTTGGGTGGTCTCGGTGGTCTCGGTGGTCTCGGTGGTTTCCATGGTCGTTCCATTTCTACAAATTTTATTTTACATCACTTTATTTCCCAGAACTAATACGTATCACTCACACACACCAATTAAAGTCATTCTATTAAATTCTGATTTTCGTCATAATCATAAATCGTTCACTTATTATAAATATATGTTGTAAATATTTAGTACCTAATCTTATCACCTTGATTTAGAGAAGTGATGAATGAAGGGGGAAATTTATGATTACAATAGATTGAGATTGCAAATTTACGATTAGTCAAGAGATATTTTCCGCCTTATTTGATTTGATATTCATAGACAACATTTATATAGAACATTTGCAAATGGCTATTAAAGATCATTTTAAAAATTACGTTTCTCCTAGTTTTATTACATATACAGTAGTACCCCCATATCCGCGGGGGTTTGGTTCTGTGGTCTTACGCGGATACTGAAAACCGCGGATAGTAGCGAACGCTTTATTTTCGAGTACAATATGAAATATGAAGCAAACTTAAAACAATGAAACAAGAAAAAATAAGTTATATAATATTTATTTAAAATAAATAAATAAATATTCTTGTGCTGTGGCACAAATAGAATTTAAGTTTAATAAATATATAAGTTCATACATATTGCAGTGACCTTGAGTTTGGTGGTAGATTATAAATAAGTATAATCAAGATCACTTCAAGATTTATTTTAATTAATTTTTATTTTATTTATTTTTATCATGATGTGTATATAAATATCCATTATGTCAATAATTTGCCAAAATTTAATTTTTTATTTAAGTAAAATAATAAAAGAATGTTAGTATAATTTTTATAAAAGTCATAATACTAAAATAAGCATAAAATGTTACGTGAAGTATAACGAGAAAGTGTTTCCCGCACGAAGAATACTGTGACCGGGAGAGATCGACCGTATGGTCGGCGAAAACAATATCCTACGCTAGATGCATAGATGAATCATGAACGTGTAAACAACTTGATATTTACATGTTTGTTTACCTTTTTCAAAGATTGTTAATACGCTGCTTTCCTGAGTGGTGCAGGTTTTGTCGGCTCTCGGGTAATGCGGTGCCCGAGAGCCGACAAAACACGAGTCGGTCTATCCACGACACGGAAAACGATATTGCACGAGACTGGCGATGGTCAAGGTGGTCTTGCCCGACCTGCCGATCTACATTACTCGCATTTGGCGTGGGAATGTTCGTTGCAAATAAAACTATTTTAACATATATCCGTACATCAAAAGCAATCAAACACGTTCAAGAATATATCATTTATTATTATAAATTAATTTCTCAAGAACTCCACTTTTTTTTTTATAATTTCCATGGTATTGCATTACATAGTACATACATACCATTATTTTATTATATGATTAATTTTAATCCAAAAAACGTTTATATATATATATATTTTAAAAAGTATTTTCTCTAATTTTAAGTCTAATAAATTTCCATATTTATAAGCAAAAAAATTAAATATAGATTTTTTATATTATAATGTACAATTAATATAATGCTTACTTTGAAAAATAAATTTGACAAACCAATTTCTTTTCAGTCATTTTTATATGGTCACATTTAGTATGAATTTGTGCTACACAAATTATAATTCTTTGTATACAGTTACAATAAAATAATGCACATATTTATTGTTATTTCATTAGCCGAATAATTTTGCGAGCATATGCCAGCGGCCAGCTTCAAGGCGGGCGGATCTGATTTTGCCCATCGACTACCCACTTATTCGACGCGCTCTATCACGTACGCTTATCTGTCGTTCTCTGTTTATCTGCCAAATTCAACGTCAAAATACTCGGAACGTTGTTCTTCTCTTAATCAGCTCTAGTCGGGCGTGCCCTACCTGGAACCGCGTGTGTAGTCATATATCTGTTGGGATAATTGAAAGAGGTACACTTCCGCCAATGAATAGGTGCCCCAATGAAATTTAATATTTTTTTGTGTCGATTGATTTTTATAAATTAAATTTTTGCCTGTAAACCTTTTCAAGCTCCAAAATATAAGGGTGGGCAGTGCCCACCTTGCCCACCCCGAGGAGCCGCCACTGGCATGGAGTCCTGGTGAATCCTTAAAACACGAATTAGTCTTGGTGGTACTGTGTTGGGAGCGAGAAAAGGCGCCAGGCAGAACTAATCAAGGCTGAGTTAATTAATTGAATACACAAAGACTTTTATTTTATTTTATTTTTTTTTATTAAATTTAAAATCTATATATATACCTTAAGGGGTGAGCACATTGTGGTGTATGTTCAGGTTGTGTCCGACGAGTTAAAAAGACATACTCGTAGGGTGGAACTTTGGGGTACCTACCAGTGTGAATTTGCTTTCTGATGGTACTGTGTTGGGAGCGAGAAAAGGCGCCAGGCAGGACTAATTAGGGCAAAGCCATTCCCTTAATGTTTATATTTTGTTCGTAAATAATAAATCGTGTAAATTTTTGGTTATTCATATTCCAGTACAATTCATCATATGCAATAAAATTTTATTTTATTAAAGATGTTGATTGTTTACATGTATCTATGACAAATATAAATCATGATAATCACGTTTACATTTAAAATATAAAATTTTCTCGACGTTATGCTTTCATTTATTTTAATTTCTTTATTATATTGACTTGTTGATTATATGTGTAGTTTTAGATGATGTTTTGAAATATTAATTTTTTTTGTAAATATATATATTTGTGTAATTAAAAATTTCTCATTCCTTAATATTTATTTTTAATAAATTAGATGATAAGATTTATTTTTGCATTTTATTTTCTTTACCTGACCTGGTGATAATTAAAGAGCATTCAAATTGATTGGAGAATTTATTTATATTTTCTGCCCCTGAGAGAACACTTTCTTCAAACATTCTAAACTGAGCTAGTTAAATGTAAAATTGCCTAACCTACTATCTAGCAGAAAATTTATTGTATCTTAGTCTAGCATAAGGCCTAGCACTAGGATGCATGCTTGATTCTTACCTACTCATTGATTGAATAATTTAAATTATTTTATATAAACCTCAATTTGTAAGAGTCACAGCAATATGTACAGTAACATTCAGAACTCATATCTCCCTAATATATTGGCGTGCGCGATTAGTATATCTACTTTAAAATGTAAACATTTCCCGGCGAGCACTTACGAAATCTCGATATATATATAAATGCCGCCGGTGGGATAAGGAATTCATTCATTCAGTAATATTCGAACAGTTTAAAATAAATATAAATAGAGCGGTGCAGTTTTTATTACAGTGGAATAAAGAAATAAATATGTGTGTTAATTTATTCGTAGTAGTTATAAGTGTGTAAATATACAGACTGTTTCAAAACATTTGCACGAGTTGTTTATTGGGAACCCGAAAACGCAACAGTATATTCATCATTATTTGCAAATAATAATGGTTGAAAATCAGCGTCGTGAAACGTCGTTAGAAACAAGGGGTAAAATTATTGCCCTTTGGCAATGTGGTTACAGTAAGCAACAAATTGCGGATGAAGTGGATTTATCGGTAAGCAAATGTCATAGAAACCGACAGTTCATTTGTTCATTAGTTTGTTGCATTTACAGACAAGACAAATTCAGCGTTGGATTTCTCGTTACCGCAACAACAATGTTGAAGACAGACCACTTCGGAATTTGCCACGTACCGGCCGGAAACCTTGTTTAAGTCGGCACCAAATTGCTCAAATAGAACAGTGGGTATTGACAAATCCCTTCACTACAACAGAAAAGATCAAAGAACAATTTGGGCTGGGTTGCTAAAATGTTGCAATAAAACGCCAGCTAAATAAAATAGGTCTCCTGTGTAGAAAACCAGCCCAAAAATAGAATTGTCGAACGAACACGCGGAAGCTAGAGTACGTTTTGCGAGAGACAATTTAAACAGAGATTGGCATAACGTAATATTTAGTGATGAAAAGATGTTTTCAACCTCTGAAGATTCTGCGAAAGTTCTATGGCGGCATAATTTAAGAAGATATCAACCCGAACATGTTCAGCCTACTCGAAGAAGTGGTCGAATAAGCTGTGCATTTTGGGGTTGGATGTGTGCTGCTGGGCCTGGAGAGCTAGTCGATTTACCAGCTAAGAATACGTTACCATATTAGAAGATATTTTGCTACCAAGTGCCCGTACTTTTTTTCCTGATGGTCCCATATATTTTGTTCAAGACAATTCACCCATCCATACTGCGAACATCGTAAGAAATTGGTTTGCGTATCATGAAGAAATTCATGTTATACCATGGTCTGCCCGATCGGCGTATCTTAACCCATTTGAAAACCTCTGGGGTCCAATGGTCCGCAATTGGTCAGATGATGCAAACAGAAATGTAAGGAATGTAGAAAATTTAACTCGAAATGTGACGGAAGTATGAGACCGCTTGCGTGGCCGTGAATATTGTGAACATCTGGTTAATTCTATGACTGAGAGACTACAAGAATGCGTTCAAAACAACGGTTTTTATACAAGATATTAAAACCTTAAACTCACACATTAGAAATATTTTTTTATTAAATTAGTAATAGTCTTCGTTTATTGAGTTATTAATTTATTTACTCAAGTTGTTATTTTGTTTAATACATATTTTGGAAATTATATTGTTTATTGTGGTATTTAATTACAGAATAATATATTTGTTTTATATTTGTGGTATTATTACATATCTTTAACCAATTGGCCCTGTATAATCAGCAATTATTAAAAGGATAATAATCCTAAATTTTGATTGATTTGAAGACCTGCGTATGTTTGGATAACTTTTTAAACCATAACATAAATTTCACAGAGATATGATAGTTAATAATTGAATACTTTTTCTTTTATGTTAAAGGCGTTTCTTCAATGATATCACAATTTTTTGCAAATGAATTTGGAGCAATAATTATGTATACGCACATATTTACAAATATTTTCGTTCAGTAAACAACCTTTTAAAAAGGGAAAATAAACATATAATAAAAACACACAGTGTTTTTATAACTATGCAGGCGAAAAGAATACACAAGCCACTGTAATATATTTTATTTACAACCATACGCGTAATGTTGGCATTTCTGACTTTTTAAAAGTTGGGAAGTGTGACTTTGTTCACGTTTACTTCCCGCCCTCTTATTACTGCCCTCATTTACTTCCCGTCCTCTATTACTGCCCTCGTTTCTTAACCTCAATGTCAATCACAAAACTGTCAATTCGATATGTCAAAACCTTATCGGAATTTTTATTACAAATAATTATTAATTGTATGGTTGTAAATAAAATTAATTGTTACACTAGAATTATTGGAAGCTTGAATCCATGTAGATAGGCCGCCCTGCTATTGCTGATATTATGAAATAGTGATTTCTTGTCCTACATTCGAGCCAAGATATCTGAATTGCTACGGTAGGACAGTTTCCCTCAGTTCAAGTGGAGTGCAGTCCTTGAAGGCTTTACTACTCAACATTTCTTTTATAATCTATTCACCGAAAAAAACTGACGTATATTGACGTTTACGCTAGAACAACACAAATCTGATAACTCAATATGTTAAAACTTTTACCGGAATTTTTATCACAAATAAATATAATAATTATGGTTGTAAATAAAATAGTATACAAACCTCGGTGAAAAGTTTCATTCCTGTCTCGAGATAAAGTTAACCTCGACGCTTCGCGTCTCGGTTAACTACTTAATCTCTCGACAGTAATGAAACACTTTCCACCTCGGTATGTAATATACTATTTTGCAATTAGTACCGTAATCATACCATTTATTTCACTAGTGCTGTAATAGGGTCTATTACAGCACTAGTTGCGTAATAGAAATGGAACATTTAAACAGATTTATTTTAAGTTGGTCACATTGCAACAGAAATGGAGATGTCAATATGACATTTTGTAAGCAAGTTTGAGGTTTTTATATTGAAATTCATTGTAAGATTTGATATTTTTAATTAATCTTTGAAATAGTACAACTATTATAAACATTTATATTAACGTTTGAATTATCTTTCGAAGTGATAGTGATACCGTGTGCAGTAGAAACATTCTGTTGAAAATTATCAAAAATGTGTCAATTTTAAATTAACTTGTCAATTTAAATCTTGTGCCAAACCAAGGTGACAACCGCCACAAAATTTCCCTTGATTATCAAATTTTTCTCGTTTTGCTTTTACAAAAAGAGAAATTTTAAAACTAATTGCAAAAAATAGCATAAAAGACACGTTTCATTTGGCATTAAAGCACTCATTCAGTTAAGAAACTCGTGGCTACGCCACTCGTTTCTTAAACTCTGAATTCGTACTTTAAAACGTCAAAATGAAACTTGTCCTTTAATATACTATTAAAGTAGATATGCTATTCGTAGATACCAGTTTATTAGGGAGACATGAATTTTGAATGTTACTGTACATATATGTAGTACATATTTACATACACAACAAGAAAAACTTTATCATCGTGAGCTACATATTCATTCATCTTCCTCCAAGTCCAAGTTAGCAGTCGATTGTTTACTTAGATCCGAAGCAAACGATGTTGATGGCTGTGCATTATCGATAGTTTTGTCGACTTTTTCAAAGTACATTGTTATTGGTAGTTGTCGTTTTTGTCTTTTCATTTCAATAAACAAATCCTCCAAAGGTTTCAAGGCTTCTGTTATAGTGCGAGTAATTTTAATACTGCGTTCCATTATTGGATCATATTCTACTATCTGTTCTTTTAATGTTTGAGCAGTTCGAAATATCGCTGAAAATTTTTCAAGCATCCATGCTGGCGGTTCTTTTTGACCCTCATCCTCATCGTCACTCGCTTCTGGAGAAGGTTTCACAAGGTCTACCAATTCCTCGTTGGTGAATACTTGATCCTCTTCGTGTATGTAATCACTGAGTTCCTCTTGGGTTATATCGTTAAATCCTTCTCCATATATTTTCTGCGCTATGTTAAATATCGTTGTTAGATGTGAATTAATATCATGTGTGTCTTCAGAACTAAGAACGATGTTATTCCACAGATTTTTCCAACATGCTATTATCGTTTCTGACTTTAATTCCTCCATCGCTCCTTTGATAAATAGAATTGCGTCAGCAATTATAAATGACTTCCAGCATTCCATGAACCCGATATCAGAGCATTCATTATCCATTGCATACAGCATTTCGAAAACCTGTCGAATATATATGGCTTTAAAGCATCTAATGACACCTTGATCAAGGGGTTGAAGCAATGTGGTCGTGTTAGGTGGTAAAAAAAGCACTTCAACATTTTTATCTTCTGTGCCTAGTGACACAGGATGCCCAGGAGCATTGTCCAGTATCAGCAGCACTTTAAATGGTAATTCTTCCTTTTCCAAATATCTTTTCACTTCCGCAATAAAGCATTGATGAAACCATTGTGTAAATAGAACAGCCGTAACCCACACCTTTCGATTTGATTGCCAAAACACAGGCAGGCAAGCTTTATCTTTGTATTTAAGAGCAGGTGGATTCTGTGATCGGTAAACAAGTCCGGGTTTAATCATATGACCAGCTGCATTTGTACAAAATATTAAGGTAAGTCTATCCTTAATTGCTTTAAAGCCTGGTGCACTCTTTGCAGTCTTATGAATATAAGTCCGTTGAGGCATTTTTTCCACATAAGACCAGTCTCATCGCAGTTAAAAACTTGCTTAGGATGATAATTCTTTTCTGCAATAATTTGTTTAAATTTTTCTGGAAACAGGGCAGCAGCTACATGATCAGCCGACGCAGATTCCCCTGTCATTTTTACATTTTTTTAGATTAAACCGAGTTTTAAATCTATGCAGCCACCCCCTACTTGCTGTGAATGATTTTCCTTCCTCTTCAGTATAATCTTGGGTCTGCATATCTTTATATAAAACCAACGCCTTTTGTTGTAGCACTTTGCCATTGATAGGAATATGTTTTCTTGTCATATCTTCCACCCATAAATTTAAGGCATTTTCTACCTTAAGTAACACTTTATTACGTATTGTGGTTGCAACTTTTGCAGTTTGGGGTGCACTAGAAAAACTAGCTCGAATCTTATCTTTGTTTTTTAACATATGTTTTTTATTTAATTTGTTAATTCTGCAACGAATTCTAAGTATGTTTTATGTACCATGTCCTATATCCAAACTTAACAGTTATCGAGAAATTTACAATTGAAAATATCAATAACTTAGACCGTATCCTACAAAATTTATTTCACTTTGTTGTCTGAAAAGGACCGATTTATTAAAAAAAAAACAGTTTGAACATTTAATTTTTTAATAAATCGGTCCTTTTCAGACAACAGAGTGAAATAAATTTTATAGGATACGGTCTAAGTTATTGATATTTTCAATTGTAAATTTTTCGGTAACTGTTGAGTTTAGGTATAGGACATGGTACATGAAACATACTTAGAATTCGATGCAGAATTAAGAAATTAAATAAAAAACATATGTTTCCATTTGAAAAAAGAAATTGTTGGTCGTAACTTATTTTTGGACCACCGTTTGTACATCAATTTACCATGAGAAAACCCGCAGCTAAAAATAAAAATCGACCTATCCGAGCGTTTTTCCATAAAATAAAACCAAAAATTTTAAATGAATTTATTCCAACCCGCGCGTCCTCACTGTATAAAAGTGGATGTACAGTGCTATCGAGAAAGATTGTAGACCACGTGATCAGTAATTTTCTAAAATCTGGTGATTTTCGTGTTCATACGTTTATGAGATTCGCGTATCGCTAGTATTTGACAGTAGCGTACATTTTATTCACAAATACTGCTGTCATTGTTGACGCTTTTAACCATATTTTACATAAAACATTCAATACTACCAACTGCTGTTAATTGAGTTGCCTAATTTGGTAGTCACGTGGTCTACAGGAATTGTTGATATCTCTGTATATGTGTGGGTGTGTATGTTTTCTATAGACTCCAAAACCGATGAACCGATTTTGATGAAATTTTCAGGAAAACTCTAGCATAGTCTGGAGAGTGTTCCTGTGAAGTTTGGTGCTGATAAAAGTTGGATTTTTTTGGGCGTAGCAACGCGCGCCGGCTATCGCTAGTATAATATAATAAATATTAGGGTTACCGCTAAATAGGCACCAGGCTATGCGAATCTGAAGAATACGTATAAATGTCTAACTGGAAATGAAAAAAGAAATTTATTTGTAACTCATCAAAAATGTCTACATTTTTGGGGCCGAAATATAGTTAAAGTCGGACCATAACTTTGTTTATCCTATACGCATTTACGTAAATACCACTTCACTCAATTCTAGTTTAAGGTTCTTCCAAAAAAAAACGATGAAAGCAAATAGTTTCAACCTTTGTTAGAAATGAATGGCAGTTGAAAAGATTTTCTATGGCGATGTTTCTTTTTGTGGAAAGGGTCGACAACCTCGGTGCATTACCATGTTTTTTTTTCGTTAAATAGAAGTACCTATATTATTTTAAAACTTAAATTCCTCTACATGAAAATTATTATGTTTGTATATTAACTGCGACAGGCTCGGACTCGAGGAAAGAAAAATCAATTTCTCGTCACTGCGTGCACATTGGACCGAGATTTTTTTTTACTCATATTTTTCTTTCACCTCCTTTTTTTAATGACGCTATTTGAAACTAACCCTGTATACTATCAAATAAAACACTTGACATAATGTTTCAGTATCTTCATAGCATTCTCGAAGCTGGACTCAACTATTGCCTTTTTGTAAAAATGTGTATTATTGGTGTATGTGTATTTGTCAAATCTGTATACGTGTTTGTTAGATACTCTTTCTGTTATTGGGTTTTTTAATTTTTGTTTCTGACAAATTTAATTTTAGACCTTTGTTTACATACTTTACATTAGTAAGTTTACAACTATATCGGGACAATGGAGATTATCAATATAGTGTTCGGCAAATTCTGTGTTTCTAATAGAATATTGATCTTTTGTGTTCTTTTAGCCTAATGACAATATGTCTACCACTGTGTCCGATATAGATAGCTTTACAAGTACCTAGCTATTTGATATACCTACCGGTATACCTACACTAGATTTGTCGGCAAGCTTAATTCTAACTTATTATTGACTGATAATACCCCAAATAAATTCATGAAAAATTGACGAATTCATTAAGAAATTGTTGAATTTATTCATCAATTTATTAAACTGTGTAAAAACAAAAAATGCGTCCAATATTTTATTGACGACATCCACGACTACCAACCATCACGTAGTAACATTTGTTTTCTTGCAACCTTTAACAATTTTTTTGTTTTCATTTATTAATATGGAGGTTACGTCGAACTTGTTATTACCTATAAGGTTCCTAGAAGGTATGTAAAGCAAACAGTCATGCGAACGATGAAGATTAAGAACACCTTCAAACAGTGGTGGTTCTTCAATAAGTGCACATGTGCACGTGCCCTCCCAAATTTAATATGTATTCTTATTAAAATAAACATATTTAAGTGTTATCATTCTTTAAATAATTTTATAATAACAGTATAACATGCCTATTAATTCCAAAAACAATTCGTCAAAAACGCAGGAATCAGAAATTAAAAGACGTGATGTAAATTGTTCCAACTAATATCCAAGTGAGCCTGAGTCCACTCGTCACTTAATCGCTTTGTTCACTGCACGTGTGAATATTAAATCTAATTGGTGGAGCCTGTGCCGTCCGCACTCTTTGTTCCCCACGACAGTCCGGCGACGTTCGATGTTTTAAGGTGTTCCGCGTACACATGAAATCTGTGCACTGGAATGTTGTTTCTCCACATTAAGAGTCTTCTATACCTCCCCGTTGCATTAATCGGGAGTGAGACTCATCTGAATACATTCAGATTTGCTAATAGACGTTTGGGAAAAAAGACGTGAAAGAAAATTATTCGGGCTCCCTGGAGTAAACAGCCCGATACGCAGACATAGATTTTATGATTTTTTGAAAACTATACATACTCTGTTCTCGAGAACGGCGAGGGTTTATCTAAAAGAAGCAACGTCTAATATAGACAAAAAATTATACCTATAGTACAAGTAAAGTATTTAAAATTGCTAAATAAGTAGTAAGATGTATTCTCTGGTTTATGTTTCTCTTACTTAACCCACATTTCTCATAAATTTTAACATGAGATAATTTTAAAAATAATTAGATTTCCATATGTACAAGGATAGGATAAATTCTAAAAGAAAACTAAAATGAGATTTTCAGTAAAAGTGCTCTGTATAGTTGAAATACGTATTTTGGTAGAGATTTTTTTCTCTCCTGATTTCTTATTAATCTTTGTTTTAAGTATAGTTATAGAAATTCTTAATTTTAATGAATTGGTCATTGAAGAATATAACCTATAACCTATACAGTTCATTCAATGAACGGTATATACTAACTGGAAGGAAGCGCAACAGATAGAGATAGTGCTACGTTGTGGTATATTCATCCTTAATTGTTGCATGTTCGTTTACGGACTTTATTTGCTATTTACTTTAAAACAGGTTAAATATATAAAAAACATCTTTGGATAGTTTTTCTCCTTTTATAACATCTACAACAGATAATAATGTATAATAAATACGCTAAAGTAGATTTATTTAAAACAAGAAAATGGGTGTGCTTAAAACCACACAGCAGAAGTGTAAACTTCATCAAGGCGAGGTTAATAATACGAAATACACGCGTATAATACTCAGTAACGTATTAAATAAAACGTATTCGCGCATTTATTACATTTACACATGTACACACGGGTATAATATTCAGTAACGTATTATACGACTGATGCGTCATCCTCTCCCATATAACGATCGCCGAACGAGTATAGCAGTGACGTATGTATATGTATAAGGGCCGGTTCTACAATACAGGAATAAAGAATCGAATAAGTATCCGTAGAATAAATTTATTCCATAGATATACTCCGCATAACTGCGTATGCGTTCTACAAGAAGTTTACACTTAAAAAAATATATTTAAAACGGCGGTGACTATTTATGTAGCTGTTGGTCAGACAAAGATGAGAATACCACAATGCAGCGGGTTACATATTCCATAATTTTGCCTCAGTCTCGTTAACTTACCCGCCTTTCCTGTTATATGTATTGTAACGAAATGTGTTTACATTAAATAAAACGAATTGAGTTCTCTTGGCGCGATAAAAACGAAATTGTCACACGCACAAAAAAGACCATAAATCTCGCTCGGCTGGTAAATATCGTAAATGCAGTTATGAGTCATCCACGCCGTACGACGTGCATAGAGAACTAGAACTTTCTCCACATGTATGAGAAAGTTCTAGTTCTCTATGCACGTCGTACGGCGTGGATGACTCATAACTGCATTTACGATATTTAATGTGTTTACATTAAATAAAACGAATTGAGTTCTCTTGGCGCGATAAAAACGAAATTGTCACACGCACAAAAAAGACCATAAATCTCGCTCGGCTGGTAAATATCGTAAATGCAGTTATGAGTCATCCACGCCGTACGACGTGCATAGAGAACTAGAACTTTCTCCACATGTATGAGAAAGTTCTAGTTCTCTATGCACGTCGTACGGCGTGGATGACTCATAACTGCATTTACGATATTTACCAGCCGAGCGAGATTTATGGTCTTTTTTGTGCGTGTGACAATTTCGTTTTTATCGCGCCGAGAGAACTCAATTCGTTTTATTTAATGTAAACACATTTCGTTACATTGCCCCCTTCTTAAAAACTGCGTTTCGTCCCGAAACACACTATTCCATGTTCTTGACGCCGGCGGATGACGAAATCCACACCGGGACCCACGGGTGCACCCAGCCGTCTTGTGGCAATGGCAATCCACCGTCCCAGGCTGCACAACGGGCTGATCGGTCCGACAGCCGCACACGACCATTTCCATACTAGCACGCCGAAACACTGCCTCCAGCATGTTTCCTGCGATTTTCCATACCAAACGGTCTAATCCGCAGCCCATCCTCGGAATTGCCAGCCTCCCCACATCCTGCTCGTGTGCACGTCCTCGTAGATCGACAAGGGATTCCCATAAGCTGGCTCTCTAGGTTTTCCAGCAAATTGTCGCACATCCGCCACTTCACCGCCGTCACGTCCATGGTATGGGGCAACTGGTTGAAACACACCATCCCTGGCTCACTATGAGGTGTTAGTCTCATGCGATAAACGACGTCATCTATTTGCTCTAGTATTTCGTATGGTCCCTCCCAGTATTCTTGGAGCTTTGGGGACAGGCATCGGCGACGTTGAGGACCATACAACCAAACAAGGTCTCCTTCTCGGTAACCATCTCTCTCACTCGGCTTGCACGTGGTAACGATTCTTCGTCCTGTCGCTGACATCCTGAGTGTGATGGCGTACTCGCTCGTGGACATCCTTCAACCTTCGCCAGGATCCACTGACGCAGTCTTCTCCATTTGGGTTCTCCACAACACACTTGAGTAGATCCATCCTCTACTTTCAGAGAGTCCCATTGAGCCCAGTAGGATTCCAGTCCCTGTGAACGAGGAGCCACTTCTTGCCAAGCCGGTCCGCGACCAATTCCCTTCCAAACCATCAATGAACCAAGGTCTTCACCAGCTTCTTGACCAATCCGCAAATTGTCAGGATGCCACTGATCGCCAACCACGGCAGTTCAGAATGTGTTGGCCGATTTTTCTTCTAGACGTGGTCTTCTTGCAACAGCATCAGCAATTTGGTGTTGCACAGATGCACTTTGCGCTATTTATTTTGAGGCTCCACGATAATGGATCGACGATTGCCTCTTCTCATCGACCCGTTTCATTTTCCGCTGCTCCGCTATGGTTTTCTTGGGCTTCTTCGCGCATTTACTATGCGCATGGCCCATTTCCATCTCCATTTCCATTTCCATCTCCATTTCCAATTCCAACATCGGAGCGTTCTCCTCTTAGGTTGCACCTTATTCACTAACCGTCGGACTACCTGTCCCAGGTGCGCATGCCCATACTTCATCTCAAGACGCTTGATCAATTTAAGGTAGTCTTGACACTCTTCCGGAAGTACGGTCTGCAGAACATCACTGGCCTGTCCTCTTAATGACACAATCAGACCAGTAGCTTTCTTCGGGGACGTCCACCCATTTGCTCCTGCAGCGGCTTCGAATTGATTCCGGTACGACATCCATGACGTCTTTCCATCGAAGGTGGGAGGTTTTACCTTTACCTTCGCTGTTCGGGCAATCTCCAGGCTTCCGCTTGAGATATCATGGGGACCGCAGTCGTTCATCGCTGGCAACTGAAGCTGAACCCCAAACTCGTCCCCCATTCCGAACACGCGCTCCTCAACTTTCTGTTCCATGGCTTCGATGGCCTCAGAAAATTCCTGCCTCCCATTCGATGAATTCTTCTGAATGTCTTCCTCGAGTTGTTTCGAACCACTTGCAATTTCATCTCCCAAAGCTTTTGAATTATTTGCAATTTCATCTTTCAAAGCTTTTGAATCATTTGCAACCTCATTTCCCAAAGCCTTTGAATTATTTGCAATTTCATACTTTAGAGTCTTGAAATGTTTTTCAACATTTTTTAGAGTCTTCTCAAAATGTTTTGCAACTTCCTCTTTTAAAGTCTTCATACTATCTTTTAGAGTCTCAAATTGTTTATCAATTTCTTCCGCTATTAAGCTTAGATCAGGCTGTACTTGAAACAAATATTTCTCGGGATCCTCACCTTCATTTATTAAAAGGTCACGAAGCCGGTCCTGGAGAATTGTTTTTTTTCCAGGCGCATCTGCGTCCCTTTCTTCCAATTCTGCCCTTAACTCGGCGACCTTTAGTTCTTCCAAACGTTTGGTAGCCATTTATTTATTTATTTATTTATTTGCACTTCTATATTGTTTATCCCACACTGACACCAATTGTAACGTTTTCGGGTTCCAATAAACAACTCGTGCAATTATTTATTTAAAACAGTCTGTATATTTATGTAACTTAAATATACAGACTGTTTTAAATAAATAATTGCACGAGTTGTTTATTGGAACCCGAAAACGTTACAGTATATACCGTATGTGTCAATTTTCATTAGGTATATGGATTCAATGTTTACATGCGATTTATACGTATACAAATAATATGTGGCAACGTGTGTCACCCCTACTATCCGTCACCAATCCCGACAACAATCGACATCACAACGACTTTCTCCGATCTTCCCACTTCTACATTAAATGTTTAGCTGCGAACACGTTGCGATCTAGTCTGCAATAAAAGCCGTCATCATCAAATGGCCGCCGCGATCTAGTAGTTTATTATTATTTTCAGAATCCCTTTTTATTTACCTTATTTTTACTTTTATTAGAATTACGCTTTTGTTTGTGACATGCAGCGTGAACGCAGCTTAATAATTCTCTGCATTTACTGAAAGGAAAAAGAAAAATCCTTGCAATGCGTAAATATTATTTCTGAGCGCAGTACAAACACCCTAGTCAATAGTCCAACAGCTACTGCTAACTTGAGCTTGTATCGGTCGCGCTCGCATTGAAGAGGAAAGGTGGGGTGCCATGTTGTCACGTATTGCATGAATTAATCGCCGATTGCTAATGAAAATTGACACGTGCTGTATATATATTCCTGGTTTTAAGTGATATAAAATTTACTGTTACAGGTGATTACGGTAGGTCACGTGTAAACACACCATAACATAGCATTTACGATAACTGTTTTGATTTGTATTTTCTTTAGTATTCTATTAATTTTATAATTGATTGCCTTTTTTTCTTTTTTGGGTAAAAGTATATTTTGAGTTTTTTTGTTTATGTTTGATAATGTCGTCTGCTATTTTCTTTTAGAATCCATTATTTCTAGCTATGGTTTGTGCGTAGGTACTTATTTCTATGTTAAAATCTTCTTGACTTAGCGAAATGTCAATTGTCAATTAGTCTATAAGCGAAGCTATGTAAAGCTGCTGATCTTATGTGCCAAGATTAGCAATCGACTTTCATATAGGTATTCGGGTAGGTAACATTTATTTTAATTGACAAAGTATTCATAGTTTGAGCAATAAAAAGCCTTGTCAAATTACAAATTAACTGCTAAATTAATCGTTTATCAAAAATTTAAAAAGGCAATAATGTACCTGAGTATAATCTAATCCTATAATCCAAGTTTATTAATTTATATAGGCACTTTCTAGAATAATCAGATTAAGTAAGTACTCATATAACGGAATAATTATTTGAAAAAATCCGCCATGGCCACGAGCGCCTGTAATCTACTTTATTTATCATTAAATCAGATAATTATTGCAAATACAAAGTACACAAAGGAAATGGATTACTTGTGTTATCAGTTATCACATATATTTATTCAATAAAACAACAACGCAACACCCAAAATAGACGTAGAAAATGTGTTTCATATTTGAGCCATCTTTGGTCAAATAGTGCAAGTTCTTTATTTTGTGGAACTTTCAAGCATGGTTAAGAAAGGATACTACAATCCTAGATCTTTTTAGAATCTTCCCTTCGTCTTTATATAATGAGCGAAACGCTTGCTGAGGCCTGAGGCGTTATTTGCAAGTCGTGTATAAAATATTTTAAGTTAATTTACTAGTGTTATACTACCTAGTTCTGTGATTTTCATTATTTTGCTAAATATGGATTTTTAAAAAGATCGTTAAAGCCATCTATGTCCCAAAGTGACAAGAATAATATAAATATGAACAAATTGTACAGTGATGAACTGATGAATAATATGAGATATGAGTTTACCGTTATCTCTATAAATAAAAATCAAATACTGTTCGTTGATAAGCATATCCCTTGAGAACGGCCGAACCAATTTGACTATTTTTTTTTTTTAATGTTAGTAGTAGTTCGAATAAGGTTTTAGGGAAAGAAAGTTGGAAAAGTTGCCCGGAAAATTAGAAAATTCTGAAAAAACTGGAAGTGCTTTTTTCTATAGGATTTTTGTATGAACTCGTCAATGATTCGAACGATGGATGTGCGTAATTCTTTTTTGTTTTGTTCATTATGGTCCTGGATAAGTTTTCAGCAAACAAAAATCGGGACAATTACAAAGAAAAGTTGGAAAATTCTGACAAACTACAAAATCGTCATTTTTGTTTGCACTCTCGATCATAACTGGCGAGAGGAACGACATACTTGGTTGATTTTTTTTTGTGTTGTTCGTTGTGCTCCCGGGATGGAAATAACTCAATTGAATGTTTTTAATTGTAAAAACATTTGGAAGATCTGGAGAAAAATCTGGAAAAACGCATTCCAACTTCCCGCTTTTTACAAAGAATATACTTTTTGCAAGTTTACACCAAAAAATGTTATGCTTAACCATAAACCTGTGTCATACAAAATGCATAAAACGCAAAAAAAGATCCTAGATATAGGGGAAGGTCGGGCAAGTTCGGCACGTTAACCTTTCTTTAGCTTTAAATATACGTAATCAACTAAACACAAAATTTCTTTTTTGCATGCATGTTCTTTGAACAATTGTGAATATATATCCGTGATAAAAACATAACAACCACTGACAATGAAGACTATATTTCAGGAAAAGATTAATTTGACAATTGCCGAACTTGCCCGACAGTGCTGGGCAAGTTCGGCATATATGTATATCTAATTGCGGCACACATCGCAAACAAAAACACCTGCTACACCAGCATAGAGTGTACTGTCTTCATGCGCCCATTTCTTACACATATCGCACTGAATCCATTCCTCTTGAGTTCCTCCATATACTCCATTGCAGTATAAGCACAAAGTCTCACTGTCTTCAGCTTCTACAGGCGCCGCTGTCTTCTGCTTCTTCTTTTCTTTATTTTTCTTTTTTGAGGGATAAGTTTCACCACCTATTATCCTCTTAAGTTTTTCCCTTTTTGATTTGGCTTCTTTATTTATTAATTTATCTTCGAGTTCCTCTTTGTATGGAGTGCTGGTAAGTATTTCAGACTTTTCCTGTTTTCGGCCTTTTGATTTGGATGAAGATTTTGCTTGTGGCAGGGGAGATATATCCGTTACTGGAACACGAGATGTAGATGGTGCATTTAAGTCTATTTGGTTTGATTCATTGTTTATATCGCTTAGCCTTCTGTTCGAGTCCAAGACATCAGTAGATGCTATATCGTCAACGGCAATTTCTGATGAAAATTCTGGATTTATCTCTGAATTTCGACCACTACACACTGAATTTGTTGCTCCGGGAGATCCCGGCATTAATTCATAGTGATCGGCGGTAATCGGATATGACAGAACAGCTGATGCCCCTATAAAGTCAATTTCGTCAAACATATCTGGGTTATAAGGAGTTATGCCTGATTTCTCAAAAGGCTTTATAATATTTCTGGATGAAAATGCATCCAAAAACGCTTCTTTAATTATGGGCCCAAGTACATATTCTGTTATTCGGTCTTCGGGGTGGTTGGCCATTTCGTTGGCCAGATACGTTTTAAAATAAAATCGCAGATATCGAGGGGCTGGAGTCGGTTACTTGTATGGGGCGGAAACGTTAACATGATGATGCCATTATCTCGGCATAAGTTTATTGCCTCTAGTGACTTGTGGCTCCCATGACCATCTAGTAAAAGAAGAATGGGTCTTTCTTTAGTTGGTCGTACACATTTTATTAAATGTTTAATGTATTCTACAAATAGATTTGCATCACTCCAACCAGATGGATTTGCAAAAGCTACTGTTCCAGGAAAGGAACCTACAAGTAGTTGTGGATTCATTCGGGTTCTTGGGTAAATTAACATAGGTGGAATAAACGTCCCCCTGCACTAATAGTACCAAGAAGTGTGATGTTTTTGGCCCTTTCGGCAGATGTGATTCGACCAAGCTGTTTAATGCCCTTCTCAGCGACAACTTTTCGTGGCTTTTGTACACAAGAAATCCCGGTTTCGTCTACGTTAAATATTCTATCTGGAGAAAAGTGATGCTCCTCTAGAGCATCTTTAAGAAGAGCGAAAAATCTGATCACTTTGTTTTTTGTGAAACCAGCTACCCTAGCCATGCTGGTAGCCTCCGGGGTCCTCAGACTTAAACTGTTCTTTTCCATAAAGGATTTTAGCCAATCCTTTCCTGCTAGCTTCCTTTCTGTGTTAAAAGGATGCAGTATTTTATTGGCGACGGCAAATTGGAAGGCCAACCTTCTTATGTCCACTGGAGACATTCCATAAAACATTTTCTGCAATGTCACAATATGTTTTCGTAGCTCTTGTTCCATCTCCAAATTAAAAACAGGCTTAAAACGACCTTTGGAGTGAACATTTGGGACTTCTTTTTCCCGCCAATATTGTAACGTTGTCCTTGGAATGCCATATTTTTTGGACAATGTAGATAAATTTTTTAGTTCCGAATTTTGAAACTCTAAAATAGCTTGCCTTAGAGTTTCGTCACTATACGCAGCGTCTCTCTTTCTTTTGTACTTATGCACCATTTTATCTAAAAAACAAACATAAAAACATCAATTATTGTAATTTATAAATCTGTCGGGCAAGTTCGGCAGTCTGCCGAACTTGCCCGCTTTGCGGTCGGAAAGCAAAGTTGCAAATAACATTTGTGCATAGGACTGTACTTATCGTCCATCATAGCAAACTTGTAGATAAGCAACTAACTAACGTCATAAAAATTACAAATCACTACATTTACAACACACTAGGGTGAAAAATTATATATACTGAAGAGTGGTACTTACATCAGATGGCCCAAATACACAAAATTATGCACACTTGTCACAATCTTCAAAGTCGATGCGTTCTAATGGTAGTAATGGCCGACCGACTGCAGGGAGATTGAATGATGTCAGCGGAAGTGATGCATATCAATGCATATGAGAGAGACAGCACGTGACGAATTTGCCCGCCATGCCGAACTTACCCGACTTTCCCCTAAATAGGAAGTAGATACAGCAATTAAATTGCTAGATGCGTTCTCTTTTGCTTCCTTTCATGTTTTTTTTTTACTTTTTCGAAATTATTTTTTTAAACTAAAGTTGCAGGCTATTTCTTTTCGTGGCGCTACGGTTTTAAATATTATAAATTTGGTTTTCAGTGGAAGTTGTAACCGCGATTTGCGTAGCTACTTAGATTAATTGAAATAACTAATCCAAATTCAAGGAGGTACAGAGTCAGTAAAATGTGCAGGAACTCAACATTCACCTACCTGGGCGCTTTGCCTAGCTAATGTCCTGCATCTCTGGCAACCTATTTGTATTGGATATGGTTCTTTCACATTTGCTCGAACGAGCCACAATTTTAACAAGCGGCCACTTGTTTTGTCACTAAATAATTAAACTGGAACTTAATAATTAAAAAGAGGCTTCTTCCCAAAGAAAAAGAGCAGATTTATAACAATAACAATTTATTAGCTCTCAGAGCGACATGTTTTTCTCACCTTAATAATCACACAAAAAATAAAAGGAAATGTTAAGTCTAAATTACAATTACATTAATAATACAGAAACTCGCAAAATAAAATGTGTCTGAATCGGTCATCGATGACTTAAATTCTAATCCTAGGTATTAGTCTATAATATGCATACAATAAATATCAATTGGATATTGATAGATTAAGTTAAACAGCAAATGAATTGAATATTAAACATTTACATTATATAGGCAAATAACCGATTTTACATTGAAATATAATTTTACAGATGATTGTACATACAAATACGGTTTAAACGAAAAAGATAGTGTTTACTATACAGGGTTATGATAAAGTAATGCACAAAATTCATAACATGTACAAAGTTCATTATTGAAAAAAATGCAAAAACACGTCAAACAGTTTATTTTATTCCGCGTCTTTTAACATAAGTCAAAAAAATAAAACGTCAAATTTGTCAAAGTTATGACGTCATCAATATTTTTTTTAAATATGAAGCTTAGTTTTTTTTTTACTTTATTTGATAAAGCTTGTTTTTCTGCATTATAAAGAAATAATTGAAGTAGGGGTCACATAAGAAAAAACTGAACTGAACGAATTAGACATGAAATGACTCTTATAACTCCGCAGATGATCGAAGACTCTGTAAATCAGGTCTACCATCGTCTTGGCCTATGTCAGATAGTGAACGGGACACAGTTTGAACAATTCCTGTGTGAAATCGTTTTGGTTTAATGGACTGTTTAGTTAATTTAAATGTTATTACTATAATAAAGTTTATTTTGTTTTTTATTAATTCTCTCAGTTTTTTCTTATGTGACCCCTACTTCAATTATTTCTTTATAATGCAGAAAAGCAAGCTTTATCAAATAAAGTAAAAAAAACCAAGCTTCATATTTAAAAAAAATATTGATGACGTCATAACTTTGACAAATTTGACGTTTCATTTTTTTGACTTATGTTAAAAGACACGAAATAAAATAAACTGTTTGACGTGTTTTTGCATTTTTTTCAAAAATTAACATTGTACGTTTTATGAATTTTGTGCGTTACTTTATCATAACCCTGTATACCTATAGAAGCAATCGTCTTTGGCCTAGCTGTGTCGGAGAGGTAATTTTTTAGAACCGGACTGCAACTTCTTACACCCATTACTTCAGCGAACGAACACTACTTACGCTAAACTATTTTGTTTTCGCCCATAAAAAAAATGAGGTGTGGCCACCACACGACTTTCTTATACGTATGAGCGTTTCAAACTATACAATTTTAAGAATTTTTTATACAAAACTTATTCAAAATCCTATTCTAAGTACTTTCATTCTCTTAATAAATCGCTATAGAACGCATACTTCGCAAGATATTCGAAAAAAAGTGCTACTCGCTAAGAGTAAAAGTACTACTCCGGACCGAATTTTGAAATTTCATATATACAAGAAATATTGCAAATCCAGTTCTAAATACTTTTGTACTCTTGATAAATATATATAGAATGCACAAATTACGACATATTTGCAAAAAATCGCTATTCGATAAGAGTAAACGTGGTACTTCCGGTCCGAATTTTGAAAAAAAAATTATACAAAAGGTCTAAATTTTGAATTTTTTTTTATACAAAAGATATTGAAAATTATGTTTTAAATACTTTTATATTCGTAACGTACTTGTCTAAAAAGCATGATTTGCGAGATATTCGCAAAAAACTGATTTTCGATAAGAGTAAAAGACCTACTTCCGGTTGGAATTTCGAAAAACTTTTTTAAGACAATTTGTCTCAAACTTAATTTTAAGTAGATATGAATTCCTTATAAATTTGTTTAAACTTAGTAGTTGACGAAATATTGGCAAAATTCGATTTTTTCACTGAAGTAAACTGCTACTTCCGGTCTACCGATTTTACTGAAAAACTAATCAGATCTCAAGAGGGAGATTATACACGTAAATACAAAATTTGGAATTGATAGCTATAGCGGTTTGACCGCTATCGTGGTCACAGAGACACAGAGACAGACACACAGACATTTTTTAAAAACCACTTTTTCGGTATCAGGGGACTTCAAAACGTGGACATCTGCAAAAATCTCGAGGTCGAAAATTTTCATCATCACAATACTTCCTTATACTACGTATAAGAAGGTAAAATCGCTCTCTGGGCGTATTCGTAATATTAATTAGTCGAAGACTTGGAATTACTACACCGATGGGCACTTAAGCTGTTATTAAGACATAGATAGGCCCAAGCCCTCTTCGGTGATGCAGTGGCGGCTGGTGAATACATTCGTTTTGGTGGCAATTATATATAAACGAGACTGATTCGTTTATTATTGGTGATATGCTCGGCCTCTGGGAGTATATCATCGATAATAAACGAATCAGTCTTGTCTATGTAATTGCTTCACCTAAACGAACTCGACTGCAGTTATGTTACTTTTTAACTGTTACACAGACGAATGATGACCCTCTTCCGAACCCGTCGGCGGTAGGTGTTGTACATTTTCGAACTACAACGTGCTTATTCGGGAATATATGTACTTCCTTCCTGACATTCTTTCCCTGCCGAGTCAGATACCCTTCATCAATGTGTAGCGACACACTCAGTACAGCAACTTTAAAAGATAAATTGCCAAGCATTAAAATCGGAAAATACATACGGGAAATGAATATTTTATTCGAATGCATACGAACCCAAAAATATAGTTTTTGGAACTATAAAATATATAAAAATGATGAAAAGTTGGATTTTCAAAGAATAAGTATACAGATTGTCGTATTTAAAAGTTAATATGCATCTTCAAATACACACACATAAACATGTACCTATGTATGTATGTACGTTCACCATAAGACGGATGGTGTGGGGAGAACGAGAGCGCGGACACGGCATTCGTTCCGTAACTTTAGAGCGTGAACGTACATACATTGTATCTGAGCAAACTCGCAAATATTAAAATAAAATGCCCTTAACTGTCGAGGAAAAAATACAGATTGTGTTATGGTATGCGAAGGATAATTCGTACATCAGTTACCAAAATATTATACAAAAGCCGTACATAGCGTAGCAATTCCTTAAAGCAAACGTCTGCATACTAGCTTTCAACGTTTTGCACTAAAGCCTCGGTACCCCGGTGTCCCGATATGAACTCATATGTACTCCCCTACTATCGTACCCCTCCATTTCATGTTTGCATGCACATGTGTGCGTGTCTGTGTTTCCCTATATCTACTTTTATTTCAGTCAAACGGTATAGTAAAATGATTAGGACAAATATGAAATATTGAAAATATTATTCCAGAGAAATTAATTAATGAGAAATAAAGTGCTTTTCACACGCAACAAAGTGACGATGATTTGAGACAAATTTTGAAAATTTCTCAGAACTTACAAGAATGTTTATCGTTTATTAGATTCTGTAAGAAAACTAGAATAATTAATTCCGATTTAGTTTAAAAATATACGAAAATTCCCTTAGTTAGTTTAGTTACATTTAAAAGCTGGACCGAAATGTCCACATGTTCATAAATAAAACAAAAAAAAAAGGTAAAAAAGCTTTATTAACATAAAACTTTGGAATCATGTTGGACTTGTACAAAAAATACAATTATTTATTTATTAATATACATTGGCTAAGAAAATATTATATAGTATAAGAATTAAACATTTCAATATATTTATTTTCCACTTTAAACATACATGAACATGCTCTTTATAATTAATATAGAAGGCACAAGTAATTTTTAAATAAAAATCTTACATACATATCTCAATTATACGCTGATATTCTAATACTAAAACATCCAAAGATGTGCACCTCATAATCACAGGTCTATAGAATCTAAAAATAGATGTCTAGGTATAAAAATTATTTTACGCTATGTACAAAATTGACAATATTCACGATAGAATAATAAAAAAATCAATTACTTTCTTATAATTAGTATACATATATAGTCTTAATAGTTTTCTTTTTCTTAAGAAATATTAAAAATTAGCTCAATACTAATCAATTTGTTAGTTTAAAATGGCAATAAAATAAATAAAATAAAAATTATGCCATGTTTACAAGGTCAAATAAATTCATGAATGAATTGACGAATTTAGTCACGAAGAAATTCATGAATTTATTCATCAATTTAATGGACCGTGTAAACGCAAACATTCATCCAATATTTTATTGACGATATCCACTAGTACCAACCATCAAATAGTGACATTTGTTTTCTTGCAACCTTTAAATGTTTTTGTTTTCATTTATCAATTTGGAGGTTACGCGGAACTTGTTAATCTGATATTTGTAGGGGTTAATAATACGCGATTATATATGCAAAATATGGACCTATAACATTAATATTTCTTTACAAATACGACTGATTTTACTAACTTTATCAATCTTTTATAATGAAAAAATTATTCACGGGGCAGAAAGTTCACAATGCGAAAGTTGGCATGTATTTTAAACTAAAATGTTACTATATTTCCCTAGAAAATTGACGAAAAATTAGAGCGGGTTCTAATTCGACAATTTATTCGTGAATTTATTTGACAAGAAAAAATTAATGGCAAGTTGAGCGTTTACACGCTCCACTAAATTCAAGGTCAAACGCTTCATGAATTTATTTGACCGTGTAAACACAGCATTAAGAAACATTTATTGTCAAAGTAGCATGAAATATATACATTAATGGGCGTTACAAGTATTATTCCGAATTGTGAAGCTTGCAAGATAGAGTTTAATTCAGCAAAGATTATCCCTGTGTCATCATTTAACACTGCGTGATTCAAATCAATAGTTCACAATCTTAATAAACAATGTATACAGCAAAATGAATTTGGAAATCATAATGATAATGTTTTACATTTTAAGGTTTGATTGACAGTCAATCGATCCAGTTGTAGGTTATGTGTAATTAGATAATCAAGTATTCATTATTCATAAAAAATACTATAAAGTCAACCTTTTTTAACATAATATGCCAAAATACAAACGATAATTAGAACTTTATTGGAGAAATAATGTGGCTACAAAACAAACAAAAAAATATGATTGTTTTAACATGAAATACATCTCAACACAACAATAAATTTCTTATTTCAAAAGTATTTTTATACTGCATTTATCGCTGTCTTCATTATCACTGCTGTTTGGATCAACATTAGTCATCAATTTTACAATCCAAACTCAATCATACTACCAATTTTTTATAATAATTCCAGTGTGATTAATACAGCTTTTCCAGAGTTGTTCAGTACATTGCTTTAGTGATTCCTTCCACATAGCCCTAACCTTATCATATCCATAACCGCCCCTGCCAATATACTTATTATAATATTGTTTTGTGCGAGCCCAAAGCATATCAATGGTATAATCAATACTTCATGTCCACGACTCTAATTAATTCATCTATTTGATACTGTTTTTCTGTCACGTCCTGATATTGTACTCTAATAGAGTTTAAGAAGTTGTGAAATATTGACAGCAAATGTAAAATAAACAAATCGATCACATATAAACGTCAAACGTCAAAGCGTAATGTCAAGACATACGTCGCCAAAATGACGTTCAAGAGAAATGTATAAATTTTCACGGCGTATGTAATAATTTTGTCTATGCCTCAAGTAAATTATATGAATTGCATGTTCATACAAGAACCGCACTAGAAACACATACTGCGCGTGTCTAAAGTTTAACTTTTAAACTAAATTGAAGAAAACGTTGAAACTTGAAAGAAAAGTAAAACAAAACCACTATAAAAATACTAATTTTATTTAAAATTTTGACAGATGGCGCTGTACGCCATATCAGCTTAAAAATTTTAAATGGCATAATCCTCATTTGAAAGGTGTTTGGAATATCTATTCAAAACTTGTTTTTTTTTAAATGTCCTTCATTTGTTAAAAAAAATCGCCGAATTTCACAGGCAACAAATAAAAAAAAACTGCTAAAACTGAAAAAAACAAACAATCGTGAACACATCACTGGGATTTTAAATGAGCACCCTCTACCTCTTGGTAATAGAACAACTGATTGAAAAACAATGCTTGCATTCAGCAGACACAACAGTTGCGGAACTGTTCAGTGATCATGTCCAGTAGATGTCTGCTCACTTTGAACATGTTCAGGAGCGGCCCGCATTTTTGTGAGAGGAAAATTTCTACGCTCACTTAGTGAGCGCATTCTGTACGCATGCGCCATTGATGCATTCCAAGACCAACCTAATACGTAATTTTGAAGAAAGTTACTAAAAAAGTAAGATACAGCAAATTAAAGGTATTGTGCAGAAATAAATGTATTATAATGTTCGAGTTCACTCAGTATATTTTTCGGGGTTGTAAAAACCGGCCATTACACTAAAAACTACGTCATAACTTAATCCAGAAAAACAATTTATTATTATTGTTTATTCGATTTAATTTGTATAAGTTTAACATATGGCAGAAATGAAAAGTACCCGATGACAGACGATCACATAAAGGTGAGTGGTCCGGTCCTGTTCAGCGAACACTCAATTGTTGTGAAGTGAACGGTTGGAGCAGGAACGGTTCCCGATCCGCCTGCTGAATGAAAGCATTGATGTAATTATCCTACCCGTGAAATTCGTTTTTTTTAACAACTGAAGGAAACTTAAAAAAACATTTTGAAAAGATGTTCCGAACACCTTACAAATGAGAGGTCACTCCACCCCTATTGCCAATTAACATTTTTAAGTTGTTACAGCGCCATCTATAAAAATTGTAAAATAAGACATGGTCATTACGTTAGTATTTTTATAATGGTTTTATCTTTGTTTTAACGTTTAAAAGATAGCGGGTGGGGGGGGGGGATTTAGACACGCACTGTATATTATCTTAAGCCTGTTTTACAGTTGTCAATTAATTCATGAATTAATTCGTGAACAAAAATTGATAAATGTAATACAAGAATCGACATCAATTCCAGTTCAGTTCAATTTTCTAGTAAGTTTTAGTAATTTTTACGTTTGTATGTTAGATACCAACCAGTTGTACTGACCAATCAGCACAATTTTGACTTAAAATTTACTTCACGGACTAATTCATGAATTAATTGACAAATGTAAAACAGGCTTTACACTATCCTTGTTATATATGTAGATACTATTTCTTATTTTGATGTATACATTATTTTTTAATAGAACTGTATTTTACTGGCGCAGGGAACATCTTTGCTAAATTAAACTGTATAAAGTCTGATGTATGGTGCAATTATAATAGGTATGTTTTCTTGGTTTATATGCAAATCTGTGTGATTAGGGTTGGGCTGACAATTTTTTGTTATTAATATAATACAATTTCAAGTACTTTCAAATTACTCAAATAAATCATCATCAACATTGAATCACAGTTAAATTCAATTATGTTCTCACAGCAATTGCAAAATGGTGAATAATTTATTTTAGTTGTGATACATGTAGGGAGCAACAACAGTTTGTTTGAAGTCTTCACTTAAGTGACCGACCTGGATAATTTTATTTCGCAGATTAATCAAATTGAAAAATCAAAGAAACAATAATTTCAAATATTGTGACGTAATTGTAATCATATAGCATATTTATATCTGATTCAGCTATCACTGCAGTACTGCTGATACTGCTGCCACTACCATTGCATTTTGGTACTAGCATTGTATTACTAGTACAAAATCAGTTAATTATTGCACTAGTAACATAACCGGTTTATTTTACAGAGTACATTCCGTAACTTATTATTAGAATATGTTGAAAGGCAAACTACTGTATATACATGTCAAGGTACAGTTGCTAGACACAATATCGTAAAGCAGAAAACGTCGGCCCAAGATTTTTTTTTAATTTTTCATTATGCTTAGAGCAATTATAAGTGAAACTAAATAGAATGCTGTATTTACATTTAGTGAAATTATATTATGTTTATCGAAATTTCATTTCTTGTCTGTTGTAAAATATTACCAAGAATCAAAACAAAATGTGAACACACAATATTTACTTCATTTTATCTATTATATATTTCTTATATACAGTAAAAAATAAGTTTTTTTTAACTACAAATGGAAGACTGACGTTGCAATGTTTGGGCACAGTATTTGTCATTTCGCTCCGCGGTAACATACTGCGCAACAGCTGGACAATGAGAACAAAGATTATAAAATTCATTTTAAGTGTCTCACTATAATACAACAAACATAAAATAAGTTGTTTACAGCAGTTCTCTTCTTATTACGTAACTCTGCCTAGTATTTATGTATTAGTACTCAGTAAGTGTTCATACTTCAAAGACGGATGAAGACTGCTAAACTAATATGATGCAAAATATTTGCTTGAAGTGTTACACTCACAGTTTTAACATTTAGCAATTCACTTCTTATAGTCTCCTTCTCCTTACCTCCTTATACCTTTCCATGTTGAGGACAATCAATGGAGATCATTTCTATCATTTTAGTTGCCAAACGTAATCTACACACTTACAATAGTAAATATATGTCTTACGTTTTAACGGCTACCTTGGAGTAAATATATGCACTGAAGCTTTTAATTTTAGGATAAAGCCAATTTAGCGATATTTCATTTTACGTTTTACTTCGACAATTGTAGATTATTTCAACTTTTAAAATTATTTATGACATTCCTCTAACATTAATTCAGAATTAATAATTAACTTACTTTAGTAGTACAATTTTCAATTACATAAGTCTTTAGTGTAAAGAGAGACCTTTTTAAATTTCGACTTTGTAAAAAAATGTTTACCTATTGTTCAATAAGTAAATCTTGATTATGCGAGAATCAGTCTTATCTATTTCCTATTTCGTCCCCTGAATATCCTCTAAGTGTTCATTATGTTTATATGCTGTCCTGGAGGCAAAAATTCCCTGGGAAACGCCGTCTTCCACATTGTGCCGACCCATAACTCTTTGAAGGCTTCGTCGGTGAATGCTAAGACGTTACCGAACCACGGAGTTGACTTGGCTCTTTTAGGCTTCTGATCTTTCGAGATGAATGTGATAGTGTGTTTAGAAGGCGGACTTCGTTTTGATTCGTTACCTAAATACCACACGATATCTTCGATTTTCCAACTGGTGAAAAGTTGTTTACACTGTAAATAAAAATGTAAAGCAACTTCTATTAGAAAAAGAAAGTAATATAAAATACATATATTTATCAGTTTTTTTTTGTGCAATAAAAACATATATTATTGAAGTAAAATTTTTATATACAAATAAAGATGTTGCTAATAACATGTAACATTGACAAACAGAAAACTATAACTATTTTAAATAAAAATAAAAATAAAACTCTTGAAAACTTTCCACAATATTTATTTAGTCTTTGCGACATATGTTTCGGTATTTTTCATACCATTATCGAGCCGAAACTAACAGGTCAGTTTGTGTGTAGGGTTGTTATATATGTCGTTGTATTTATTGCCTCTTTGTACATAAGTGTCTATTATGGGTGTGTGTTTGTAAAATCTCTCTCTGTGTTCGTTACTTTCTCTTTTCTTTGAATTGTTTTTTTAATTTCTAATATTTCTAACAGATTTAATTTAATTAAAAAATCAATTCAAAGAAAAGAAAAAGTAACGAACACACACAGAGATTTTACAAACACACACACACCCATAATAGACACTTATGTACAAAGAGGCAATAAATACAACGACATATATAACAACAAACTGACCTGTTAGTTTCGGCTCGATAATGGTATGAAAAATACCGAAACATATGTCGCAAAGACTAAATAAAAATTGTGGAAAGTTTTCAAGAGTTTTATTTTTATTTTTATTTAAAATAGTTATTAATAAAATGTTCCACCAAGAACCGTCTGCTAACTCAATTAATAGAAAACTATATTTTATATAATCTTTTGCTCTGAGAAAATAATAATTTTGTTCAATCTGTTTCAAGATAGCATTCCAAATAAATTAATAACTAATAACATGTCCATTTTGAATTTCCCTTCAATACTGGACAAACTTACTACTAAAAGATGCAACCTTCAATGCAAATGACAAGTTTTTGTTAGCTATAATAGCAATTATGGACTAAAGTTTAAGGAAGGGTTTTGGTGGTGTAACACAAGACTACATTAAAAGACACAGGGGGACGCGCTTTATGCGCATGCGTCGAGAGTAGATGCCAACTTAATTCCTTACAATACCAACCACATTAACATGTGTAACATGTCAAAAATATGCGGCAAATTCTCACTTTTTCCCGCTTCTTTGTTCGATCAGCATCATCTTTACTGATTCACAGGAAGCGACTAAAAGCGACTACTTTTGTTATAAGCTTCATAGTTATTAGCTTTATTACCGTTGTTTTAAATAATAATTAATTAGTTTTAAAGGTTAGGTAAGTACTTAGGTTTGGAGCGAAGGATGAAAAATAGATTAAATGATAGGTGTATTTAGTTATGTTTTTTTTAAGAAATACGATTGTCTTGCATAGTTTATTATAGACTGAATACAAATTGTTCCTTTTAGATACCTATTTTGTAAATACCACATGTAATAATTAATTTTTGTTTGTGTGTATTGTGTAATAAAATAAGGTTAAAAAATATTATCTACTCAGTACTCTCATAAGGTCCTGTAGGTTCTTCTTATGAACAGTAATTGAACCTACTACAATACAGTTAATATCATGCAAAGCTTTTGTCTCATTTTTCCTATATTTTATAATTTTTTAATCAATATTTAAAATAAAATCAAGACACTTTCATAGATGGCGTCTCTAACAGTAATTTTAGGTTTTATTTTTTTAAATATAAATTATCGTCAAAATATTGTTTTAGACAAATTATTTTGTTAATTTTCACAGATAAAAGCAGACAAATTCAAAAAACGACAAATTTAAATTTGCCGCTAATGTCAAGCGTAGACGTCCGTCACGCATGTGCATAAAGCGCGTCCCCTGTCCCTTTTAATGTAGTCTTATAACACATAATAATATCTTTATAGCCCAGCAGTTATACATCTAATTGTAGGGCAACAAAGAGTAATTCAATTACTGTTAATATTTGAGGAAATAATGAGCAACAAGCCATGAAAAACTATTTTAATGCCAACTCATTGACAGTGTGGACTTGATACAAACTGTCAACCAACACCAAACCGTATATTATTAAAAAAGCATTTTTATGAAGTCATGGCCAACTATGATTGCCATTTAAAGAAACATAAGTTTATATTATATCTTGATAATTACGTGTGCCATGAATGTTTAACTAAAATTATTAAATTCTACGCAAAAATTACTACCAGAGACCATTTTTATATTAGTTCTATCTTCAATTATTACGAAATTATGAATAATTGAAAATTTCGACAATTTTCAATTTTTTAAAAATATCGTCAAAAGTTGACAATAAATGTTAAATCTGAAAATACTATCAAAAACTCCCCAAATTTCTTAACAACTTTGCTAATTTAACCGTTCCTGTATATTCAATATTAAGAAAATATGGGGAGGACAGGAAATAGGCCTGTATTTTTTTAGAAGTCTATATTTAAATTTTATTAATACAAATTCTCTACAAATTATTATTATCCCCATAACAATACGTATGATCTAAAATAATGGAATAAACATCCATGGGTAGCTCAGTTGGGAAGCATGAATCTAGCAAATTTCAGATCATATATTCAAGTGAATTAAAGTAACACCTAAGCGACATTTTTCATAAAAATTTCGTTAACTAATGTATCACTAACAAACAGGAATAATATATATTTTAAAAGAAGACCATGCATTTAAAAGAATAATAAAAAATTCAAAATCATATCGATTTGATTGCTTAATTCTAAGCAAACTGAAGCTATAGGCTGTATTACACTATTAGTTCTTGACCAAGTTATTGACCAAGAACTTGATCAAGTTAAAATTGACGGCAAGTCGTGTATTACACTTCTCAAGTCGACTTGATCAATTTCTTGGCCAAGAACTTGGTGGCTTAGAACATGTTCTATTTTTCTTCTCAACTTGATCAAGTTTTTAGTGATTTCTAGTAATATTCATGTTATAAAGTTTTTTGCCAACTGTGTAAAATGTAAACACAAATTCCATTGAATATCAAACACAAATCTTCGGTAAATTTATTAATTTTTTTATTTCGTACTTTTGCATTCTTGATACTGCTAATTCACCTAAAAACTTGGTCAAGAAATTGATAAGTGTAAAGCAACAATAACTTGATCAAGAACTTGCCGACAATTTCTTGGTCAATAACTTGGTCAAGAACTTGATAAGTGTAATACAGCCTTATGACTTCAAATCTCAAAGTGTTAACTTACATAATTTTTTATGTATATTTCAAATATAATACCTACCAGTTTATCTTTATAACAGCTCAAGTTTCCATGACTAACAGCAAACATGAAAGCTCTGAAGTTTCTAGACTTACTGTCGGCATATTTTAGTTCTCCCTCTATAGGTTTCAAAACATCAATTATATAATTATTGTATTTTTCGAGAGATGATAGAATAAGACAGTTGTCCTTTCTGTCGGAGTCATCCCAATAACCCCACTTTAAAACAATATCTAAAACCTGAAAATGAAAAAAAAAACATTAGTAAAGTAGTTTCTTTTGAAATAAATTTTAGTGTTACCTTTTCAGTATAATGTATAGGTCGTACCAAATTATCATTCAAAACAAGCTCTTCCAATATTAATTGATGAACTGGTAGTTTTATTTTAGAAGAAAGTTCTGAACAGATTTCATAAGCTGTTTTTTGTGGACCAATCTGCAAGCATTAAAAAATTAACCAAAATTAAATGCGTTTTTTTACATTAGAATATATAAACCAAAATAAAAGAAAATTAAAGTTATTAAAAATATTTACCGCAATATTATAGGTTTCCCCTTTCTTATTATGTAAATAAATCCATACTCTAAAATCACCGGACACCTTCACGTTATTCAAATTTCCATGGGGCTGATTTGAGTACTTCTTCAGTACTTGCAACATAACTTTTTCCTGCTCCATCTCTTTCTGATTTTCTGGGAAGACTTCCGTATAAAGTCTTATCAAATCGGCTATCAAAACATGATCTTTATGGCTAAATGATTCGTTCTACAATCATAATATAATAAAAACCATAACCAAAAAAAGACCATATGCAAATAGCTAAACTTACGTTTTGAGCTTCCGTATTCATCAAAGTAACGCCCCATAATGAAGCAATATTATCAACTGTCATTTGATTTTTATCACTTTGACTTACAATAAAATTTAAATGCCCCAAAAGCTTTCTGACTGTATTGTAATGAATCACGGGACATTCATCAAATGCCGCCTTGTACATACGAATCCTTTCCAGTCTGTCTTTAACAACTGTGTGAGCAATTAAAAAAAACATTTGTTTTAAAATTGTGTTTTCACATATATCTACTTATATACAGAGTTATTTATTTAACATGTATTATGACCATATTGCATTTTAAAAGTATCAAGTTAAAGTATTGTATATACCGGGTGTAGAATGGATTTTCGTACATAGGGATTTTACATGCAAAACTAATAATTTGCGAATATTCCCTCCCCTAATTTTTTTATAGGAAAATGTTAAACACAAAAGTTGTAGACAAAAAAAAATTATCTAAATTCTTTGATATTTATTTTCTAACACCTTCTGGTCCTGCTAGACTTGAAGGAAAAGTATTAGGAATGAACCGATTAGTACTAGCCATGAATCCTGTCAGCAATAAATGTCACGTTTTGACAATCAAAATAAGTTTGCTGATTCTTAAAATGAATTGCTATAGCCAAGAAGAGAAAGTCAACTTTATTAAATGGTACTACTCTGGATTGTCTTTTAGGGACATACAAGCAACTTTTGCTGGATTCTACCCGGAGCGACCAATTCTAAATTTGAACACCCTGAATAGAATTGTCAGGCACTTTGAGACCAACGGCACTGTTAATAAGAAATGTAAGTGCCAGAATGTAACAGCTGGTGCAAGTAGAGAGAAGGTAGATGCCGTTCTCTTGAGCGTTGTAGAGAACAAAAATGTCTCCTTAAGACAAATACGTAATAATTTGGGGATTCATTTTACTACTGCTCAGAAAATTTTAAAGAGTCAAGATCCGCGGTTTCGGCCTTATAAATACAAAAAGCACCAAAAAATATTCGAGGAGGATAAAGAAAAAAGAATGCAGTTTTGTGAAATAATGATGGAGATGGCCAATGATGACCGAAACTTTTTATCTAGGATTTTATTCAGCGATGAGTGTCGATTTCAGTTAACTGGTGAACCAAATCAACAAAATTATCGCTACTGGAGCACACAAAATGAACATTTAATGTTGCAGACTCATACGCAATACCGGGGTAGTGTCAATGTTTGGGCTGGCATACTAGGTCCTCACATAATTGGACCGTTCTTTATTGCAGACCGCTTAACTGGTGCTGCGTATTTAAATTTTTTGCAAGAAGAAGTCGGGGCCAGCTATCGACGAATTGGGAATTAATTACGAATTTTGGTACCAACATGATGGATGTCCGGCGCATTACCAGCGCGATGTTTTAGAGTACTTAAATCATGTATTCCCAAATCGCTGGATAGGTCGAGGTGGAGAAATGAATTGGCCTCCAAGATCTCCGGATCTTGCGCCAAATGATTTTTTTCTGTGGGGCACATTGCATGATCGGCTATACAATGGAAGGACGTATCAAAATGTCGACGCTTTAAGAGCTGCAATACTTGCAGAATGTCGTCAAATATCACATTATCAACTGGCCGCAACTAGAAGAAATTTTTACGACAGATTGGGATGCTGCTCAGCTGTCAACGGAGATTTGTTTGAGCATTTAATTTAGTTATTACTACAACTACCTTTATTACCACGTTCAATAAAATTTTAAAATCTCTTCAGCACGTTTTTTATTTTCTGCAAACGACTTAAAACCTATGCTTAAAACAGATTTAAACGCCTCTACTAAAATTGTCATATTGTTGTGTTAAATGAATGAATTTTGTTACTTTTGTTGTCACATGTCACGGCTGTTGCTATTTTGTATCAGTTCTTCAATTCTTTTTCCTTTAATGACCCGGAGGGTGATAGTAAGCAAAGAAGAAAACAATGGGACCTATTTTTAAAGCTCTATAATTTTTGTGTTTAACATTTTCCTATAAAAAAATTAGGGGAGGGAATATTCGCAAATTATTAGTTTTGCATGTAAAATCCCTATGTACGAAAATCCATTCTACACCCGGTATGTTTTCATAAAACTACACTGCACAATGCATAAAAAAAATATTTTGAAAAATTTTCTGAAACATTCTATATGTAAAAGCACGACACTTATCTATTCTAATCGCATTTCATTTAGAGGACAAGTGGGGATATTTTATTTGAATGATTTCTAAATTAACTAATCCTATGAAATTCACGTAGAATTGCAGTTGTTGAGTGTGAACTTGACTATTGTATGGATTTTCTCATAAAAACAGAGGCCAATATCCATCAAATTAATTTTCGAGTAATTTAATTTGCAAGTATAATTGAGATATATGGGAAATAGTAAAATATGTTGTGTGTACATGTAATTTTGATTGTTTCATGTATTTTTGTAATTATTGTAAATACTCATGTTGTTTCCTGATACATAGTGTTTGATCATGCATGTTCATCATAGATTTAAATGTATTTATGTATTTCTTTTAAAAGTAAAAAAAGCTCGTTTGTAACATATACCGGGTGTTTCGGAATTGCACGGCACTATTGTAGGTACTTGTTCTCCAGCATAAAATAAACAAAAAAGTCCATATAAATATATGTTTCAACTTAATTTATTACTAAAATATTGGAGCATAAAGATATTTATTTAACAGTACAACATCCAAAAGAACTGTTTAAAGTGGCCACCGTTTTGTTGAATGCAGCATTCAGCACGACAAATTCATGCTTCTTTAGCACATCGTATAGCATCAGGATGATTCTTGATAGTTGCTGCGGCTTCCACGATGCGATTACAAAACTCTGATAAATCCCGATCTCCCGATCTAACGCCGTTAGATCGGTAGTTTAGTAATCGCATCGTGGAAGCCTCAGCAACTATCAAGGATTATCTTGATGCTATACGAAGTGCCAAGGAAAAATGAATTTATCGTGCTGAATGCTGCATTCAAAAAAACGGTGGCCACTTTAAACAGTTCTTTTGGATGTTGTATTGTGAAATAAATATCTTTATGCGCCAATATCTTAGTAATAAATTAATTTGAGACATATGTTTATATGGACTTTTTTGTTTATTTTATGTTGGAGAACAAGTACCTACAATAGTGCCGTGCAATTCCGAAACACCCCATATATATAATTCACTCAATAGACATTTTTGCAATTTTATATCTAATGCTTTTCATTTGTCCAGCTACAACTCAACTTTTATCATATGTGAGTTATAATTAAAAGAGGCAGTTATGCTCCTGAGATATAAGAGTAAATAAATACTTGTCATGTTAAAAGTCTGAAATGCAAGAGTCTATCTAAAGATAAGTACAGTTTTTTGGACTTCAACAACAAAGAAAGATATTAATTATCTATACATCAAATTAAATCGTTGCGAATACGCTATTAAATGGCCTTATAAAATCACGTATAGCCCCCCTAGGCTAAACTGTGAGTTTTTTTTTTCAAATTTTGAACACATATTTTTTTAGTACAGTGAACTCTCTGCTAACGTACACCTCCATTAGCTATGTATGGGCATCAATTCTCACCAATTGCTCATACATGTAAAATATCCCCTGTTAAGCGGGCATTTCCTTGACCGGACACGGACACGTCATTAGGATCATTTTAGTGTAATCCATTTCCTTCAAGCAAACACCTACTGACTTTATTTTGCTTATCAACACGCATTTAGTTCGGAGAATTCCTTGACAACTCGATTGCTTATCAACACACATTTAGTTCGGGGAATTCCCTGACAACTCGATTGCTTATCAATACGCATTTAGTTCGGGGAATTCCCTGACAACTTGATAACATTCACACAGTTATAGATCGCATTCTTGCATATTCGCGTAGGCGGTCATGTTTACATTTCAATTGTGTAGATGTGTTTTACGCTGATATATTTTTCAAGATATGCTTTCCAAAAAAAACTGTCTTATCGTTATAAGAAAACATAAACGTAATAAATGTTTACGAAAAAGAAAAGCTTAGCGCACGCAGTCTGGCCAAACGATTTAAAATAGGAAAAACTAAAGCAAGTAAAATCATTCGACAAAAGCATAGATTAACACAAAGTGGGAATCAAACATCAATGTTAATCCAAAAAAAAAAAGGTTCCTGAAAAAAAAGGACTGCAAATTTAACATATGTTACAAATGGTTTGAGAAAGCTCGAAACAAAAAGATTCCGTTATCGAGGTCGATAGTGCGCCAAGGAAATCACCAATTCTTTGGGTTTACAAATTTCAGTGTATCATCCGGGTGGTTCATAACACAGTTTTAGATCGATTTCCGGAGAAGCCGCTAGTGCCTTGAAGACATCCATCATTAATCGAACTTCCATCATTAATCGAAGGCTATAGTTAAAAAGATATTTTCAACGCGGATGAAACCGGACTTTTTTTCATGCAAAACTTTTGCGCTGAAAGGTGAAAAATGCGTAAGCGAAAAGATGGATCACACTTCTACATTGTGTAAGCATTGACGGCGAAAAAGAGCAATTGTTTGTTATCAGAAAAGCGGGCACGGTCTCTTGCATTAAAAAAAAATAACTTTGCGCGTTGCCAGTAAAATGGAAATCGAATCCGAAAGCTTGGATGACATGTGATACCATGACAGAGTTGCTTCTTCAATTGGATAGGAAAATAGGTGCCCAAAAAAGAAGAATTCTGCTTTTTATGGACAACGCAGCTTCTCATCCACGGCAGTCCCGCCTACATAATATAAAATATTTTGACAAGTGAGATTTTAAACTTGTCTTACTTGTCATTACAACCGTAAAATTAATTTTTAATATTATATCATAAGTATATATCAAGCAACCCAAGCAATTAGAATGTCTGGCATGTCCAAATATCAGATTATGTTTATAAGTTATTTAATGCCGTGTTATAATTGTTTCAAAAACTTAACCAGGTAGCAAAATTATAGGAGTTAAGTGATGCTACCGATTTCTGCGAGTCGTCTGATTCTAATATCACCTTTATCATTCATAATTCACGCATTTTTAGTTCGCTGAATTTCGTACATACTTTTCCGTGTAGGTAATCAAATAACATAACCCTATTTTCGCCTACTATTAAATGCATTTGTTACCACCACCACCAAGTGATATTTAAATCTCAGTAGTGAGGAAGGTTCTGACCAACCACAGAATCGGTAAGGGGGGGGGGGGGTAAAAATCTCACTTCGTCTCAGTCAGCTGATTACAAAAGGAACGCGTCAAAATATAATCTCAGCTAAAGTGAGGTGATATTATCTGAGATTTATGTCAAAAGGAAAGCGCCTAATATTTTCGTCTCATACAACAGCTTGTTGTCAACCTCTTGATCAAGAAATCATACATTTTAAAATTTTATGCAGATATCTTATTGTCCATTTCGGCTAAAATACGTTTTATTTTAGCCGAAATGGACATTGTAACATCAGCAAATGAATTGGTAACAAAAATAGATTTATTAGATTCAATTATCATATAAATTTTTATTAACAAATCACCTTTTTAAAAGCATTTATATAACATATTTTTTTGTTAACCGGGCATTTCTCTTAAGCGGACAAAATTTTGTGAACCGCTGTTGTCCGCTTAACAGAGAGTTTTTTTTTAATGTAATTCTGATAGAGATTTTTATTCTGAAAATAACAATGTATCCCATGTCACAAGCAAATGTCAAAGTTGAAAGAAAAATTGACAGTTTAGCCTTAAGAGGGGCGTTTACCTATCGAAAATTAAGGTATCGCCGTTTCGCGTTTTTTAAACTCATTTTGTAATTTTAGAATCTCAAATTTGGGTTAGTGATGCAAAAGGCATAAATTTATAATGTCAAGGTCAGTTTTTGTACTAATTTATTTTCTTAAGAAAGTTATGTGTTTTAGAAATAACCACAAAAATGCATGAATTTGATTAATGTCTACTAACTAAGGCCGGTACACAAAATAAAAAAAACGGCCTCTACGCGCCAGCTGCACATTTGATGTACGATACGTAATTATTTTTTAAGATAAAAAACATTAAACAGTAAATATTGTCACACACATTTTACACGCAGTTTTTCGCGTCGTCTATCCCCACTTTACGGTATCTCTACCGGTCCTAGCGAAAACGAAAATCTATCGGAATCGGCCGGCTATTACAGACTTAAATTCGAGTGACAGTTTAACTACAAACTGTCACTCGCATTTAAATGTCATATATACCTATAATATTCAAGTGTATAATAATATAACAGTTATGGGCAAGCGAAAATTGGTTTATTATAAAACATCAACAACATCAACAGTTCCGTAAACAGTTCCATTCTTTATACATTATGTTTTCTATCTATAGTATTTCTTCTGACAGAATTTGTGAATAAAACCGAAGCGCTATGACAACCGAATATCGTAATCCTCCACCTACTTACACTCCCTTGCGTCTACCCGTCCCGCGAGTAATATAAGTTGCATAAGTTTCTATTTGTTGGTAAACGCAACCATTTAATTTGGTGTATAGATAATTAAATTCCTCCGATAAATAAGGGAGTTATGGACTGCCTATATATTTCATTATAAATAAGTAACACTGTATTTACGACAAATATAACATACGTGACACTTGATGGAAATATTCCTGTTTATTCCTCGGGATAAGTGGCTCGGGTAAGTCCCTAAAGAATCTTTTTAAGGCCGTAGCGACATCGTGCTCAGTATATTTGCCCTGAGTTAGTTGCGTTGACCAAGCATCAGTCCTAAATTGTGACAGAATCTCGTTGACGTAACTTGACGTACCGCTAAGTCTATAAATACCTTTTGACATGCTACCTGTAATAAGAAATGTTTATATAAGTATATAACAAATACGTTTCAAGTATTTTTATATATTAAGCTATATTCACGACGTTCAAGTATTTGCAAACCACCTTGGATTAGTGAAAATCGAAATAAAATTGCTCTTGAGTCAAATTATTGGTGGATTAACAATAATCATAATAAACCTTAAATGTTGGTTTAATTTTTACTTACAAGGTCTTATTCTTGTCTCTTCGTCTTTTTAGTACAAAATGGCGGATCACTGTTGAAGTTTCAATAACTCATTACATAGGCAAGTATTAATGCATTTTAATTTAGAAAAGCAAAGATAGATGATTTTGATTTTCTAATAGTTTGAACTATTGATGACTATATTATGATAAAAATTTTATCTTTCTTGTCTTTTCTGTTTACCCATGTTACAACAATGGTGGTGATGGACCTCTTTTTCCGAGGCTCTATTGCGGAATCGGTATGACGAGTCGCTGGAGCTCTCCGGTTCAGGAGGAGTTTTAGTTTCCTTTTATATTTCCCTCCAGCTACAGGGCCAACAAAACAATAATCAATAAACTAGTAAATGGAGTCAGAAAAGACTTTCCCGAACTATGCACCAAGTTTGGAAATTAAGAAAAAGAAGAACACATTAGAATGCCTCCCATAAGCGAGATTTTTAGGTTCTCTTGAAATGACATAAACTAATCGACTTTAACATAATATGAATGGGAAATCACGGGTTATCAACGGTATTTTATAATACTGGCAATGCTATAGTTGCATGTAATGATGATCATATGATTATAAAGTGAGAATAAAAGATTCTGTAAACTAAATATTTAGGCGCGCTTACGATAGAAGGACAAATGAAGAAGGACGTTTCCAAGTTGCCTAGTTAATAACACGAAAATTTCCAAATCACATGACGTAGATTAATCAAATTAATTAAGAAACATAATTGGAGATTGTGGTTTAATACTAAACAAGACTAGAGAAGTCTAGTGTGGCTCGACATATTTTGAACACAGACCATGATGTTCCAGCAAGCAGTCAGAAGCGGCCACAAACTTAAAAAACAAGTGTACGAAGTAAATCCAGAAAGTAAGTTCCGATTGGAGTTTTGCCACGGCAACGCTGCGATCGCAGTTCCGGTCTTGCGCGGCAGTTGCTCTGAGTCAAGGAGAAGGGCATGACGCCATTTTGAGATCGTTGTTTGTTTTGTACAGTTTGTAGTGCTTGTGTAGAATGGCGGCGTTGATTGAAAATCCGACCGTTTGTGAAATTAGATCCGTAATTCGTTTTCTAAATGCGAAGAACATTAAACCATTCGACATCCATCGACAAATGTGCGAGGTTTATGGAAAAAACGAGTGCACGATGAAGAACGATATGGGCGTCCATCTCTGGTTGCTGATGAAGTGGATCGTGCAGTTAAAGAAAAAATTAAAGAAAACCATTCTGCTCTTTCCATGGAATTTCCGCAAATTTCAAGAAAGGGGTTGTTACCGTGCTCGTTGGGTGTCAAAAACACTTACAGAGCAACACAAAAACCAACGTCTGTGCAGTGTACTTGACTTTTTGACACGTTACAACAATGGTGGTGATGACTTTTTGAGACAGATAGTGACCGGTGGTGAGACTTGGACTGCTTATGACACCCCTGAAACTAAACGACAATCGATGGAATGGAGGCATACTTCCTCGCCACCAATGTCTAAAGTCAAGCAAATCTTGACACCTCGAAAAATCATTTGTACAATTTCTTGGGATAGGCAACGCATTTTACTGGCCGATTTTTAGCTGCGAGGTAAAACAATCAATACAAATGTTTACTGTGAGACGCTTAGGAAACTGCGTGGCGGAATATAGACAAGTGTCGAGGACTGCTCACAACCGGTATTGTTTTGATTCATGACAATGCCCCATCTCACACTGCGAATGCGACAAGACAACTCTTGCATGGCTTTGGCTGGGATCTCTTTGACCATCCTCCGTACAGCCCTAACCTCGCCCCTAGCGACTTTCATTTCTTTCCGCACCTGAAATCGTTTCTTGGTGGTCAACACTTCAACAAAGATGATGTGCTCAAAGACCATGTTACCACATAGTTGACAAAATGGGCGGCAACCTTATGTGAAGAAGGTATACAAAAACCTGTGTCACGCTATGAAAAATGCCTACAAAATGGCGGGAACTATGTAGAAAAGTAGCTTAAGGTTTGTAGATTGTTTTGCAATAAATAGTTTTGCAGTATCTCTACTGGTTCTCTTTTCATTACCAAAAGCAACTTACTTTCTGGACTTACCTTGTATAATTATAGAGAACTATACATATATTTATAGAGTATATACGTGTACGAAAATAGAAATAGATTTATGAATTGAAATAACGGGCCGATACCCCAATCTAGTAAAATTTTCTGAATTTAATAGCAGTAAAAACGTATGGTATAATATGTTTAACCGTTGGACAAGTAATGTTGAAGCCTATGACAGAACATATCTTTCTTAAGCACTCGCGTGTTTTCGACCACATTAATTTTACTCGGCATTTTATTTTTATATGATTTATGTATATTCACTCACCATATACATAAACGAAGTTAATGCATTTTTCAACAATAACAGGAATGTTACTCTTAGTTAACTGTTGTTGTTCTAATCGCAATCCATTGTTATGGGCTGCCAAGCGTACTATATGACACCAAACCTGCAACAATAAATATGATGTAAGAACATTACGCCCTCGTTATTATATACTTATTATTCGACATACATATATTCATTTTATAATTCAGTTAGTATACTGTTTTTATTTACTTGCCCCTAATATAAAAGAAAATGTATGTGTTTTGTTGTTAGTACTGTACGTAATAATAAAGTAATATGAACTATAATTGTAGAAGAGAAAAGAATAATTGAAAAGTACTTTGTATGGTGGGCTAGATTCCAGAAGAGGTGGACCAAAATAGAATATTTTTCTTAAAATTACGAATATAGGAGTTTAAAGAGAATTTCAAAAACAAAATGGCTCACCCAATATGGCGCAAGTATTTTGAAAGTCATCCGATATTTATTTACTGCATATTAAGAGAATATTAATTACGAATTATTATCGAAATTTCAGAAAACAAAATGACCGCTCTTTCTTTACTATTCTTATACTATTAATAGCATATTATGCAATGAGAATTTAATGATAGCTATTAAGACACAAGTAAGAAAATTACAATACGAGGCGAAGCCGAGTATTGTAATGAATACGAGTGTCTCAATAGCCATTAAATGCGAGTTGCATACACAACTTTTTCTACGACCCCATAATAAAACATTATTTTTTGAACATTCCATTTCATAAATTGAGGAAATTTTCCATGCATCTTTGCGAATTTAGCTGGTAATAAATTGTTCGAGGTTACTAAGGCTAGTTCCATAATTTCTGGTGGACTCAAATTTTACATTTCACTGTCATTACCCCTCATTTTTACCGTTTATATTTTCAAAAAAACACAAATTTTAAGTACTTACTTGTAAATTGCAGAGAACTGTCATATTTATTTAATTTGTATATCTGTCAGATATGCAGTCGCCATATTGAATATTGTTTGAATATTGGAATGTCGCATTCCTATTGGATATAAACTTGTATCGTAATGAAAAATCTGTATTCCTATTGGATATAAACTTGTATTATAATGAAAATCTGTATCGTAATGGACATCATTAAAGTACAGGTTCGGCATATCTAATAATACAATTAAAGTATGGGAGTAGAAAAAATTTATTATGAAGGTATATCAAAAATACAATAAAGATTATAAATATAAAAATATAAGCACTATCACTATTTTCGACACAAATAACAATTGGTTCTAAGATATCATCCATTAATTCATCTGACATTATTTTTCTTAAGTACCCTTTCCATTCCAGGTGAACAATATGATGCGTTGTCCATGATTATTACAGCATTATGCAATACTTATTCAAATCATTCAGATCATATATGAAGTGTTATCAATCACCTGCCTTTATCAGTAGGACTTTTAATCCTGTCGATGAGCCTTCAAAGAAATACAAACTTTTTCCTGTGTGTGTCATCATTCAACCATCTATCATCGAAGTAAAATATTGAACGACCGTCATCATCTGTACTGTTTTAATGGTCTCAGATATTTTCTTTTCGATCTGATAATTTCATACTTTTCTATTAATAAATTTTTCTAGTTATGTTTGACATATCTGAAATATAACATATATATGAACATGTGGTAATATGATCACTTACTTAAAATTATTGAATTTCATGAATCTATATAGAGTTCCCCGGCTCATTTTTGGTATGGACTCTGCCATGATTTGACTAAGTATTGGAAGTTCGTCTTTTTAAATAATGCACCTCCTGTCGTACAATACTTTTCACAGATTCATCAAAATCAGGAAGTTTCGAATACCTGCCCACTTGTTCTGGTTGTACAATTAACATTTTATACATATTTAAAACTGTATGTTTTTCGTAATGTGTTAAATGTCCCAATCGTTGACGCTGTTTGCGTGGGTGGTGGAACTAACACTTTGCTGAGACCTGTCTCATTGTTCCTGTTATACTTAAAAGTATGGATTTTATTCAATAAAACAGTTGAATATTATGAAAGGAAGCCAAAATGTAAATATAAAATGAATTGGATGGAGTTATTTTTCCATATTAAACTTGTCTACGCAAATACCCATTAAATCGCTAAAAAATATGTACCATTTTGGCATGATATTTGACTCACTCCATATTCTAAAAACAAGTATGCCCCTTCTGTCATACAGTATTTTTGACCATTAACATTTCATACATATTTAAAACGGTATTTTCGTGATGTGTTAAATGTTCCAATCGTTGACGCTGTTTGCGTAGTGAGACTAACGCTTTGCTGGGACCTGACTGATCACTCATATTCGTGTTGCACTTAAAAGTACGGATTTAGTAACACAGTAAAATGTAATAAGACTAAGCAAAAATGTAAGGGAACAGGTTATGGCTTGGACGGACCGTATTAAACTTACCTACGCAAGAATCAATTAAATATTTAAAACTACGTACCATTTTGGCACAATACTTGAATCACTCCTTATTCTGAGAGAAGGTATAAAGAACATTTATGCAATATACTATTTTAAATATTGAATTTAAAATTTAATGAAAACAAATTACTTTGGTCTAACGTTTCTCTTATTCATAGTTTTGTAAAGATCTGAAGTTTAACCAATAATTCTGTTGTTCAATTTAATATAATTGACAAATCATACCTTAGTTTCTCTACTCGTCCACATGCGAAAATAAACAGAACCGCTCTGACAATCCACCAACAAGTTTGGTCCTTTATCCGTAGTTTTCGGTGAGCCATCAGCTTCCCTGTACGGATGCAAGACTATACATCTGGCTTTCCGCAGGTCGATTTGTTGCACATGACAGTTATCGATAACGTAATGCAAAGTTCTGTTCGACAGGATAAGCCACGCGCCCAACCACTGACCACTGACCCCTAATAACACAAATGTTAAATCGAAGACTTCACTGCTAAATCAAAAGAAAAAAAAACCTTCTCTGAGGTACGTCCAACCCATTCTTTGGTAGTCCGATGTTATACTAGTTCCGAATCGACATGTTAAACCTTCTGCTAGCTTCTGCATCCAAACTCGTCTTTCCGTTTGACTCTTGCTACCATAAACGTGACCTCCCCGACTCCGCCCTGAAGTGTTAAGTTCAAAGCAATGGATATCCTCATTGTCATATCTGCAATAAAAAAAAACATAAATGCAATTTTGAAAGATTCTTTAGAATTAGTCTGGACTACTAAGTACATAAATGCTCATTGCCTCTCATATGCATTTATCCATGTATACGTAATTCTGATTACTCTAATATATTTTTTAAAACAGCTCATACTTTGATAAATACCTATCCAAAATTATGTAAACAGAATTCAAAACATTTATTACTGGAGTCCCCCCATATTTGCAGTTATTCGAAGCTAGTATGAGGTATGCCTATAACACAATTTCATCTATTTCGCGCACACCTTATCTACATCACAAAACATAGTAGAATCTCGAAATGTTGTATGTATACATACTGCTGTAAACTTGGTTTTTAAAATATAAGTGGAAATGCTGACTTGAATAAAAAAAAATGCCCACGCATATATCTTGGTAGGTTATTCTTATACTAATCCAAGTCAAAGAAGAAAGAAGAAAGTCTTTTAGTCGTGAATATCACCATTCCTCATACATTAAAATTTAATTTGGATCAACTCTGCTAAAAAAAAAAAAATTAAATCACACAGAAAATAACAATTTAGTCTTATAAAAAATGTTTTTTATGAATATCTTTCAAATTATGTATGCTAAATACATTTATGAACACCACAATGTGCTTTCATGTTAATTCGGAACAATCTTTGAAAAGATTTTTTTTGGAAATTCAGACAAAACATATTACTATGAACTCAGTGTGTTAAATTGTGCTACATTGCTAGTTTTATTAAAATGTAAAAAATAGAGTAATAATTGTTAGTCCCCGTATATTTATTCAAATATAGACCTCCAATATCAAAACACCGGCGGTGATGGTTTCTTACATGCCATATTTTCTGTCGAGATTTATATATAAGCCCAGGATTCTGGACAGTAGACTTGATTGACATTTATTCTGGTGCGAATCGATTGAATTATCTCACTACAGACTTGTACAACAATGCAAACGCATTCGAGCTATCTTTTGGGTAAGTGTAATTCATAAAAGAATGACAAGCAGGGAGAATATATTTCTAAAAATAATAATTTTCATTTAAATATAAAATATTCATTGGATATTATTACGATAATTATTATTATTCCGTTCAGTTTCTCTTTATCCTGTTTGAACCTTGCTCCTTTCTTAACCGTATAACAACATTATCCGCTAAGACTTGCGGCAAGGAAAGATATGAAAATCGGCTGAATAAAAGGCTAGCCAAAGTGTAAAATTCCGGGCCGCAGGATAAACCAACTCCGACCATTCTAGCCGATCGTCCAGCAGCAGTAGTAATAGAGTACAAACGTCCCCAGGCAGCATAGCCATGTACGATATGATCCGAAAAACATAGAGAACCCAATACCAAAACTTCACCGCCAAAGAGCAGTTTACCTACCGGATGGGGAAGCTCATGCAATGACTGCTTCCTTGCCTTGCTCTTAATTAAATTAAAGCTAGCATGCTAAACATAAACGTTGAAGCTCATATTACTATAACTTATATTGCCATGGTTCAAAGAAAATATTTTCAAAGTCAAAAACTTGAAATCTATTCCCTATTCTTATATTCAATCAAAGTAAATTGCTTAAGTTTTAAACCGGATAATCATAATTGTTTGTATTTTCGTTCTACAGACAAAAATAATTAGCAAAAGCTTGATCACAGTCACTTTATAATTTTGTCTAAAAATAATTAAGTATTTTTCGCTAAACGCTTTGACTGATAAAATGAAATGATTCATTTAATTAATTAAATGGGTGTGTATTAAAATAGAAAATATTTTAAGCTTCGATATTAACAAAATTTTCTAATAACGTATTGTGTATTCATCATCCACACCTGTCTGATATGTAATAACAGTAGATAATAAATTACCAGCATAAAGTGAAATTGTTCAATTTTCACGTTATTTAGTACATGGTATACTAAGTTTTACGCGTATATTTTACACCGGATACTAATGTTTAACTATCAAATACATGTTGTATCGCTAATTACTTTCTTATACGTAGTATAAGGAAGTATTGTGATGATGACAATTTTCGACCGCAAGATTTTTGCAGATGTCCACGTTTTCAAGTCCCCTGATACCAAAAAAATGAGGTGTGCCCACAACACGACTTTCTTATACGTATGAGCGTTTCAAACTATACAATTTTAAGAATTTTTTTATACAAAACTTATTCAAAATCCTATTCTAAGTACTTTCATTCTCTTAATAAATCGCTATAGAATGCATACTTTGCAAGATATTCGAAGAAAAGTGTTACTCGCTAAGAATAAAAGTGCTACTTCCGGTCCGAATTTTGAAATTTCATGTATACAAAAAATATTGCAAATCGAATTCTAAATACTTTTGTACTCTTAATAAATATATATAGAATGCATAATTTACGACATATTTGCAAAAAATCGTTATTCGGTAAGAGTAAAAGTGATACTTCCGGTCCGAATTTTGAAATTTTTTTTATACAAAAGATATTGGAAATTAAGTTCTAAATACTTTTATATTCGTAGCGTACCTGTCTAAAAAGCATGACTTGCAAAATATTGGCAAAAAACTGATTTTTGATAAGAGTAAAAGACCTACTTCCGGTAGTAATTTCGAAAAACTTTTTAAATAAAATGGTTCTCAATTTTAATTTTAAGTACATATGAATTCTTTATAAATTTGTTTAAACTTAGTAGTTGACGAAATATTTGCAAAATTCGATTTTTTTCACTGAAGTAAAGTACTACTTCCGGTCAACTGATTTTACTGAAAAACTAATCAGATCTCAAGAGGCAGATTATACACGTAAATATAAAATTTGGAATTGATATCTACAGCGGTTTGACGGCCTTCGTGGTCACAATTTTGTATTTACGTATATAATCCCCCTCTTGAGATCTGATTAGTTTTTCAGTAAAATCGGTAGACCGGAAGTAGTGGTTTACTTCAGTGAAAAAATCGAATTTTGCCAATATTTCGTCAACTACTAAATTTAAACAAATTTATAAAAAATTCATATGTACTTAGAATTAAGTTTGAGACAAATTGTCCTAAAAAGGTTTTCCGAAATTCCCACCGGAAGTAGGTCTTTTACTCTTATCGAAAATCAGTTTTTTGCGAATATCTCGCAAGTCATGCTTTTTAGACAAGTACGTTATGAGTATAAAAGTATTTAAAATATAATTTTCAATATCTTTTGTATAAAAAAAATTTCAAAATTCAGACCGGAAGTACCACTTTTACTCTTATCGAATAGCGACTTTTGCAAATATGTCGTAAGTTATGCATTCTATATATATTTATCAAGAGTACAAAAGTATTTAGAACTGGATTTGCAATATTTTTTGTATATATGAAATTTCAAAATTCGGACCGGAAGTAGCACTTTTACTCTTAGCGAGTAGCACTTTTTTTCGAATATCTTGCAAAGTATGCATTCTATAGCGATTTATTGAGAGAATGAAAGTACTTAGAATAGGATTTTGAATAAGTTTTGTATAAAAAATTCTTAAAATTGTATAGTTTGAAACGCATATACGTATAAGAAAGTCGTGTGGTGGCCACACCTCATTTTTTTAATGAAAATGCGTAGAAACTGGTTCATAATGGACATAACAGTTAATTTATTATATTACCGCATGTCATTTTCAATACATCTATTTATAATGACAATAATCTATGAAGTTGACAAAGTATTACGAAATGCTCTCAACTAATAAAAAAAATATTGTGCCGCAATCCTCCTAAAATAAAACATGTTTATCGACGTATGATCGAATGTTATTTATGATATCGGTCACCGGCTCTAATCGATAAAATTCCGTTTCACGTTTAAACAAGAATGACAAAGACGTACAAATAATTACTATTTACAACATAAACATTAGCTAAGATATAAAACGTCAAAATCTTATGCCGCATTTACACGGTCAAATTGATGAATAAATTGAAAAATTTATTCATCAATTTATTGGACCGTGTACAGTAAAATATTTTCTTATTTGATTTCCATCTAATTTGCATTTAATTTTCATAGATTCGCATTTATGTGCAACATATTGTACACTATGTTGCAAATTAAGTGCAAGTTAAATGGAAATTAAGTGAGAAAACATAACAACATAGTTAGTGTACACGCAAATTTTCATCCTATTTTTATTAATGATATCACGAACACCAACTATCAAATTGTGACATTTGCTTTCTTGCAACTTTTACAATTTTTGTTGTTGTTATTTATCAATTTGGAGGTTATGTCGAACTTGTTACCTATTTCATAAAAAATATTATCACTTTAGTCGAGGCGCGTTTATCTTGTAGAACCCCCTATAGGCCTAATTCACGAATATTCATTGTGATACTACTCAAATGTTCTTCCATTTGAAGGTCCAGGTTTTGGGTAATCTCTGGAAGGAATGTTGTCGTTGGTGATGAAAATCACAGGTTCCTTGTCCTTGAAAGTTGCCTATATCGTCGTCGGGATCAATCTTTTTTCCTCGACAAGTAACAGTGAAGAACACTCGTTCTCGATTTCCTCTTCGTCCATCAATTTTACAAACTCCGCCGCGTGCTCGCACGATCGCTTTTTATTTATACCTTTTGTACTATTAATCTTATCCCGAAAAGTCACCGATATAAGATCAGATTATTATCATAAATAAACTAAAAACATGCTCTCTGCAATAATAGTTGTCGGCCTTACGATTACCGAGATAATTCGGAAAATTCAACTTTATACACAAAATAAACGCGTTTGCAACTCTACCTTAACGTGGTGTGAAGGTGTGAAAAAAGCTTGTATGGATGACAATTATAACAAACGTCAAAACGTAATTATGACAAATGTCAAAAGGTGTATGAATATTATTATTTATCACTTGACAGGAAAAATTTGGAATATCTCAAATTTTTCCCCAATTTAATTTATTCGCGCATGCCCGTTGCCAAACCAATTCAACTGTAGAAGCTTATCATGATTATCTCTTCTGTTATTTGAAGCTTTCTATTTCCAATTCCATCTATTGTGATTCCGAAATATTTAAACTTTTTTACATCTTCCATTTGCTAATTTACAGTTGTTCAAAATCTTTAATAGATAAACTCATTAAACTACACAACCATATTTAACAAACGTTGTCCAAAATTTTGACATATCTGGTATTAATTGACAAAATTTCTGTATAATACATGTCTTTAACTCTTCTAATTTAGGAAATTTAGTTATATAAACATTGGGTTTTAGATGTCCCCATAAAAAGAAATCAATTAGGGGGTCGTATCTGGTAGTAATTATACCTTTTTAACCTCGTAAGAAGCAGAAACAATGCTGATACATTAGTCATCCCATATCTCAAATATTTATCGAACAATGAAAGACCTTTCAAATTATGTATGACCTATGTAACCATTAAGAAAGGCTTGATGGGGTCGCTCTGCTGGGGGTAACACCATCAGAGGTCGTTTTTATATAAAAAATTAGGTGTGGCCACCACACGACTTTCTTCTACGTATGAAAGTTTCAATTTTTTTTTTTTTTAATTATTCAAAATTCTATTATAAATACTTCTATTCTCTTAATAAATCTCTACAATATCGATATACGAATAAAGGACATTTTTAAAAAACATAAATTTTGAATAGATCTTCCAAATACCTTTCAAATGAGGGGTCATTCAACCCCCTTTACAGTTTAATATTTTAAAATGAGACATAAGTCATAAAGTTAGTATTTTTTTGGTGGTTATGTTTTATTGTCGTCTTGAGGTTTTATTCCGCTTCGTTTAAGATAACCGGGGGGGCATTAGAACGCCTGTATATACTGGATACAGGAATAAACCCTTAATATATACGGGAGACCACAAATTGTTACAAGAAGGCTGTTATCTGCATTGGATTTTGTGTTGTGGTAGGAGACAAAGCACTTTTCTCTAAAACATTGTTACTCAGAATTTTATCAAATCAATTTATTTATAAATTATGTTAAGATAATGTAGAACTGCTTGCATATTAATCATACGCAAATTAGAAGAAAACTCTTGTGGTAAAATTTGCTCCCGGCGTTATAATATCAGAAACTCAATGAGTCATTTTAGTTGAAAATATATACTAAGCAGAACGTGAAATTATCGTGATTCAGTAGTTTAAAAAGCGCATCCGTTAATGTTTTATCATATACATGTATGAGTAACTTCACAGACATGTTAGAGTTCAAATATATTATTACTGTTAAACAACAAATAAGAATTCGCATTGGTTCAAATATCAAGATTACCTACATAAGGTATTTGAATAAGATTGCCGAATATCCCAGTAATTGATCTTGAACTATTGGGAAATACTAATATATGAATTTCCTATTTTCAATGACATTCAATATATTCAATGACAATAGCAGAAATATTAATAAATCTATTACCTTTTTAATAACAGACAAACAAGAGGTATGGACACTACACTACTTACTTATACAGGGTGTCCAGAATCTCTCCTGACAAACGAAGACCGGAGATTCCTCAGATAATTTTAAGACAATTTAACCCAATTCACCCTAGTCCGAAAATGCTTCCGAAGGGAGTAGAGCTCTTTGAAGATGGCACCTTGTAATTAGTTTTTTTTTTAATATCTCCCGAACGCTTCTATTTAGAAAAACAAAAACTGGTATGCTTATTTATCCCCCAGAGATGAATCGATTCCATCAATTGCGAATTTCTAGTACCGGTCATAGGCGTCCGTTTTGGGTAGGTAAAAGTTATTTCAACGCATAACTTTTTTGTCTTTAACTTTTAAGCATTTCTGACACTAGATTATTAAATTTTCAGGTATTCTAGTACTAAAAGGTACTCTTACTTTAAGTCGGTAGGATACACCGTTTTCTAGAAAAACCGATTTGAAAATTTTTCGTTTTTTCGTCATTAAAATTCAATTTATTATTTTTTGCACTAGTTCGCTCTGAACTGCCAACAGAAATAAAACCTATGTTTTTAATTGTCAAATTGCTGTCAGTTCGCGAAGTTTATCTTTTAATTTTTTACTTTGTAGCATTCAAACACAACGATTTCAATTTAAAAAAAATGGTTTTTACTAATGAAGAATACGCCGATATGCATTTAGTTTATGGCGAAATGAGGTGTAACGCTCGAGCAGCGCAACGTAGATACGCTGAAAAATTTCCCAATCGTCAGCATCCCACTCACTCAACATTTACAGCTCTTCATCAACGATTAAGAGAAGCAGGTTCAGTGGTCCCAAAAAAAAATTAAACAGGGAGACATAATTATGTAACAGCAGAACATGAAGATGTTATTTTAATGGAAGTTGAGGAAAATCCAGAAATTAGCGTTCGTAGACTATCTGCCATGTACCTCACAATTTCAAAATCTTCCGTAGGAAATATCTTACACAAAGAAAATTTATATCCTTTTCATTTTACAAAGGTGCAAGCACTGCTAGATGGAGATTTTCCTGCTCGTGTAGAATTCGCTAGATGGTTACAAAATCAGATAAATCAAGATGAAGATTTTTTCAGGTACATTTTGTTTGGTGACGAAGCTTCATTCTCAAAAAATGGAATTTCTAATGTACATAATGCACACTATTATTCGTACGTTGGTGACAATCCCCACGTTGTTCAAGAATTTAATCATCAGCATAGGTTTAGCATAAACGTCTGGATTGGAGTAGTTGACGATTATCTACTTGGACCTGTGGAATTACCTGCTCGTTTAAATGGTGTTGATTACTTACATTTCCTGCAAAATATTTTACCTGATTTGTTAGATGAGGTGCGTTTAAATATTCGGCAAAACTTATGGTTTCTACAGGACGGCTGTCCGGCCCACTTTAGCAGGAATGTACGAGACTTTCTAGATAATAACTACGAAGAGGCGGTCCAGTTGCTTGGCCAGCAAGGTCGCCGGATTTGAATCCTTGCGATTATTGTGTTTGGGGATAAAAAGCATTTGTTTATTCCGTTCCGATACAAAATCGTGCACAACTCTGGCTAAGGATACAAGATGCTTGCAACGAATTTAGAAATAACTTTGGAATTTTTGCAAGAATTCGGCGTTCTCTAAGCAAAAGCGTAAATTTATGCATAGAGACTAATGGTCATCACATCGAGCATCTTTTGTAACTGTCTACCTTTGATACTTGTTCTTTTTTTGTTAGTTTCGTTCCATTGTAATAAATACTTTGTTTTTAAAAACCTTCAGCTAAAATTTTGTTTCAAATTGATTTTTGCTTCTTTTCCCAATTTTTTTTTACGAATTGTGTGCTGCATTTATTGAAACAAAAGATGATTTATTAAATTAATTTTCATCCATGCCTTGATAGTCCTAGCCAACTTCGTCGCTAAAAATAAGTAGGTACATAATAAATTGAATTTTAATGACGAAAAAACGAAAAATTTTCAAATCGATTTTTCTAGAAAACGGTGTATCCTACCGACTTAAAGTAAGAGTACCTTTTAGTACTAGAATACCTGAAAATTTAATAATCTAGTGTCACAAATGCTTAAAAGTTAAAGACAAAAAAGTTATGCGTTAAAATAACAATTTACCTACCCAAAACGGACGCCTATGACCGGTACTAGAAATTCGCAATTGATGGAATCGATTCATCTCTGGAGGATAAATAAGCATACCAGTTTTTGTTTTTCTAAATAGAAGCGTTCGGGAGATATTAAAAAAAAAACTAATTACAAGGCGCCATCTTCAAAGAGCTCTAGCTCCCTTAGGAAGCATTTTCGGGCTAGGGTGAATTGCGTTAAATTGTCTTAAAATTATCTGAGAAATCTCCGGTCTTCGTTTGTCAGGAGAGTTTCTGGACACCCTGTATACCTATATGTCACCGCTAAATATCTGAAGTCTAATACGTCTAATACCTAAGAAGATCAAAAATTAGGCAAAACAATTGAAATGGTTAGGTATTATGCATTTTTTCTGAAATTGTTTTCATATTTCGTCACTTTACTGAAAATTTTTGGATCAGGAAAACGGAATTTCCCTGATCCACGACACAGTAAAAACCACAATTATTTTACTGCAGATCATACTATGATTTTACTGCAACGTCATTTAAGGTCACTTTTTAAAGAAATATCAAAATGTGTCTGCAGCTTACAAATAGGCGATGGTGTGTAGTTTAAGCTGATCTTAGCGCCAAGTACTGTCTATATAGAGCAATATTAAGGTCCCCTCTCTATTAGCAACAATAAAACTTCGAGGTTTGTGTGTTTTTGAATCAGGAATTTTGACAACTCAAATGTCCTCTTTGTCTTCAATGTCATCAAAAATATTTTCGATACACGCCCTCTGTCTCATTTTTCAGATCCTCAGACTTCTTTACGACACTCAGCTTTGCTTCGTGTCACAAAATTCGGCCTCGGGCCTATATCGAAAACTACTATAATAATGTTATCATTTTTAATTAAATGGAATGATATCAATCAGCCTACCTAATACCGTAAAACATTCAGTAAATACACTTAGCACCTAAAATTACACTTTAAAATACATAATAACTATTAATTTTAGTTATTTACCGTAATTCCTGAACACCTTAGTTATTATGAATATTATCGGATTTTCGATACTAGCGATAACATAAGTATATGTGCAGTCACAGTTTTTTTTATACAAAACTTATTCTAAAGAAAGTTTTAAAGACTTTATCCTCTTACATTATTCATTTAAGTGCAGTCCTGCAGTGTACCTCTGACTGCCGATCCCCAGTTATCACCTTCAACATTATCAATTTCCAGCAGCCCTATTACTTATTGCAGAAATAGTCTTCAATATGTTTCCGTTATTTTAGCTTGCGATTAGATATGTTTTATCCACTAAAAATACGGATAAAGTTAAATTACTTGTAAATATCAAAAGCAAATTTTGACATTTCACGCGAAAAAATCCAAACGTTGGTTGATTTCATGATTATGGTATTATTTCCGCAGTATGATGGATCCTAGCTGAGGCAAAACAAGTTACAATTGTTTAAATATTTTCTAGATCTTTTTACTATTACGAATGAGTGTACGTAAATCGCATTTCTATATGTTTTTATCCTTCTTTCTTACACAGAACTTATATAAGATCAGTTGGGCGACGTTTGTATATTATAATTACATGCATTAACTGAAGTTTTAATTAAAACTTTCAAGTTTCAAAATATCATTCACGAAATCAACACCGTCCTGTCCAACTTTTGGTTACGAAACTTAAACTGAGTTTCATAACTGATAACATTGACAGATTTTAGAATTTTAACGTTTTCGCGCTATGATGATGCTTTTTTTGCATTTTTCCCTACATCTTGACACCAAATGGTGCAGTGCTGTGACGGGAAAGATTATTGTATACGGGAGTCTTTTTCAACATACAATATTACTATTTTTATAATTATTACACTTTATCAAATACACGTCACACGTTATAAAATAAAATTCATCGCACCTATTAAGGTTGTCTTTTTAAAAATATTCATTTCATTTTTAATTCAATATTCTAGCAGGACTCTAAATATTTCCTGGAACCCTAACACAGTCAGTGAATCATTTTCACATTATATATCGTCCATAAATTTACTTCGGTAACAAAAAAAGAAATATGTGAAACTAACAATAAACGGCCAACGCTCATACATGTAGTGTGTACATGCTCATTATGTGATATTAGTAGAAACTACTGAAACTACATTTTTTTTGCATTTGCAGGGACAACATACATACATGCATAGGTATGTACAAAACAACGAACTCAACTGGCCTTGACTGCCCCGCTACGCGCCTATTATCCTTTCATGAAAATAAAACCGGTACATTATAGAATTATTCTGTCCGCGGTTCCAGAGGTAGTAGCAGCAACCTTCGGAACCTTGTATGTTTCCTGATAAATGACAATTGCATCATTTTAACATTGAATACGCTTATGATGTTTTCGATTCACATTACTTTAAAAATAGCTTTTAATGATAATTTCACATGCTAATAAAACATCGGTTCAATAAGAATTTTAATGGCAAAACCGATGGCAAACCATCAGCCACGAACGTCAGCAAATAATTTCATTGAGTGAAGCAAACACTGTTCATTTAATTTTAAATTGGTTTAATATTATTATTTATTCATTTGAGATCGAACTTATTATTAATATAATTAAACCTAATAACTAGAGCGCTGACTAGTTAGCGAAAAGCTCCGAGAATAATAAAATTTTGAGTGGACTTATAGAAACAACTCGCACTCCCATGCAAAAGTTTTAATACTTATGTTTAAAACAGAGTATTTGTTGCATGTCCATTTGGGCTTATTGACAAAAATAGTAAACTAATAACAAAAATAGGATAAAACAAAATGCCAGTTTTAGCCTCTGTCAGAGGATTCTCAATTTATTGGGGACCACAACTAACTTTGCCACATGGTAGACTACGCTAACCTAATGACCCCACAAGTGACAAAACATAGAAAGATGATAACGTGGAAATGTGTAATTAAAAATGAATTATTGCAAATTTCTAGGTGCAGTACAACTGCAGACACGTGCTTCAAACTCCTTAGTCTTCTTCAGTACAGTATAGTACAGAAAGTGTATACCTCTTTCAAGATATTTTTCCTGGTGTCCATGTTTTAAGGTCCCCTGATATTGAAACAGTAGTTTTTAAGAATTTTCACCCTCACTCACTCTCTCCGCAAAAAATCAAAGTTAAAAATAAATTGAATTTTTTTTAATAAAAAAGGTTTTTTAAATTCCAACCGGAAGTAGGTATTTTACTCTTATCGAAAAACAGTTTTTTGCAAATCTCCAAAGTCCTGATCTCTAGACGGTTATATCAAAAGTATAAAAGTACTTAAAGCTTGATTCTGAATAATTTTTGTATAAAAAAAATTCAAAATTCAGACCAGAAGTATCATGTGTACTGAGTTTTTTTTGCAAATATCTCGCAAACTATGCATTGTATATATTTATACAACTGCATAAGCATTTAGAGCTAAGTTTTGGAACAACTTTTGTAAAAAAAAAAAACATCAAAATTCGGACCGGAGGTAATACTTTTATTCTAATCGAATAGCACTTTCTTGTAAGTATATAGCAAATTATAGGTTCTATACAGATTTTAGACTATACAAGAATTTAGAGTTGGGTTTGGAATAATTTTTGTATAAAAGAAATAATTCGGACCGGAAGTAAAACTTTTATCAAACAGCAATTTTTGCAATTATCTCGTAGTGTATGTAAGTATTCTATATAAATTTATTAAGAGTATAAAAGTATTTAGAGCTAAATTTGGAATTACGTTTGTATAAAAAAAAAATTAAAATTCGACCGAACATAACTTTTACTCACAGGTTTAATTTATTAAGAAGATGTAAGCATTTAAAACTTTAGAAATTCGGAACCCACGTACGTAGTATAAGCAAATTGTGTGGTGCCCACACCTCATTTTTACAAATTGTATGATCCCAGCATGCTAAATGTAAAAACGTTTAGGGCGGAATTCTGTGCGTTATCGGAAGGCTCACGGTTATCGTAAGCTACAAGAAATACGTCAGCAATGCAAGTATCAACTAAACTGACAATTTGCGATTTTTGAACATACCCTTTATGTTTAACATGCAAACAGACATATGGTCTCGTAAATATATACCAAAATATTTCAATTCAAAATTTCAACTAATAAGAAAATTGTTTAAAATATAATATAGCGCCTGCTAACATATTTTTTTTAAAGAAAATGTACGGAAATTTTAAATTTTCCGTTACTGAATTTAAAAGGATGTAGTATCACAGTAGTGTATAGCGAATTTGCAGATAAATGTCTATTTAGGCACATCTATGGATGATGAAATATGATTTTTATATGACGCCAACAAGGACAGTTATTCCTATAAAGTGGACATTGTTTTTCTTACAAGAAAGAGTACCTAAACACAAAAAATACAGACTCGGCAAACAATATCCCTACAACATACAGCATGAGAAATTTACCCAAACTAAATGTTTGAAAAAGTCTATCATGGTATCATTTTCACAATTTAAAGTTGGACCTTTCATCAAATTATCTAAGTAATAATAAAACTATATCAAATTAAAAGGATGTTAAACTTTATATTATGTTGAAGAAGAGAAGAGGAAATGTACCAGTTTAGTCAATGATTTTCTTTATTTGTAAGTCAAACCGCAAAGATTTTACCAATATGTAACATTTAATAGTAAAGTAACTTTCATTAAAAAATAAATTAAACTAAATAATCAGATATACATATCGTAAATGAGTGTCACTCTACGAAACATTTATATATAGTTGAGTCGTTTTGGCAACGGACACGGCCAAAGTACGAACTAGAGACGACGATCAATGCCACTACAAATTCCCATCGACCGGAACAATTTCAGAACAATAAACTAAAATTAATTAAGATCTAATTATAGTAACTTCCGCTGACAAAATTACTATTACATGAAAGCCAGTTACAAATAGAATATTATAATTAAAGTTATTAAATATTACTTTCCTATAACTATTTTTTATTTGATACTTGGCTCTTTTATTTCATATACAAGCATTGTTGACGAATTTGTATTATTTGGATGACAATTATAAACAAACGTGAAAGGCAGTTATGACAAAAATATCAAAAAAGTATAAATATTACTATTTATGACATGTATTGAAATGATGTTTGAAGGTTATATTACCTGAAAGATGATGTTCTCATTATTTACATATTTTATTCTCTCTATATTTCATTCTAAAACTAAGAAGATTTTAATGGTGTTATCCATCCAAATATCTCATATCTCTTCCAAATAACTTTGTACATATACAAAAAAGATAATCTTTTATGCCTACAGACTCGTATCAATGTTTACATTGCTTGACTATGAATAAAGTACTCTAACCGTAATTATAGTAGTAAATATAAATTGGAATATGTTACCTCTGAAATTAATATGCGTAATATAATAAGAAATGTATGGAATATAAAAGCAGAATTCAAAAACATGTAACTCTGGTTATAACAATAATTGTAATAAATACTCGTTTTATTTTAAAAAATGAGGTGTGGCCACCACACGACTTTCTTATACGTATGAGCGTTTCAAACTATACAATTTTAAGATTTTTTTTATACAAAACTTATTCAAAATCCTATTCTAAGTACTTTTATTCTCTTAATAAATCGCTATAGAATGCATACTTTGCAAGATATTATCAAAAAAGTGCTACTCGCTAAGAGTAAAAGTTCTACTTCCGGTTCGAATTTTGATATTTCATATATACAAAAAATATTGCAAATCCAGTTCTAAATACTTTTGTACTCTTGATAAATATATATAGAATGCATAACTTACGACATATTTGCAAAAAATCGCTATTCGATAAGAGTAAAAGTGGTACTTCCGGTCTGAATTTTGAAATTTTTTTTATACAAAAGATATTGAAAATTATGTTTTAAATACTTTTATACTCGTAACATACTTCTCTAAAAAGCATGACTTGCGAGATATTCGCAAAAAACTGATTTTCGATAAGAGTAGAACACCAACTTCCGGTTGGAATTTCGAAAAACTTTTTTAAGACAATTTGTCTCAAACTTAATTTTAAGTACATATGAATTCTTTATAAATTTGTTTAAACTTAGTAATTGACGAATAATTGGCAAAATTCGATTTTTTCACTGAAGTAAACTACTATTTCCGGTCTACCGATTTTACTGAAAATCTAATCAGATCTCAAGAGATAGATTATATTCGTAAATATAAAATTTGGAATTGATACCTATAGCGGTTTGACCGTTATCGTGGTCACACACACACACAGACACAGACACACAGAGACACACACACACACAGACATTTTTTAAAAACCACTTTTTCGGTATCAGGGGACATCAAAATGTGGACATCTGCAAAAATCTCGAGGTCGAAAATTTTCGTCATCACAATACTTCCTTATACTATGTATAAGAAAGTAAAAAATGAGGTGTGGCCACCACACGACTTTCTTATACGTATGAAAGTGTTACTTCCGGTCCGAATTTTGAAATTTCATTTATACAAAAAATATTCCAAATCCAACTCTAAATACTTTTGTATTCTTCATAAATATATATAGAATGCATAATTTACGACATATTTGCAAAAAATCGTTATTCGGTAAGAGTAAAAGTGTTACTTCCGGTCCGAATTTTGAAATTCTTTTTATACAAGAGATATTTAAAAGTACGTTCTAAATACTTTTATACTGGTAATGTACCTGCCTAGAAAGCATGACTTGCAAAAAACTGATTTTCGATAAGAGTAAAAGACCTACTTCCGGTCGGAATTTCGAAAAACTTTATTAATACAATTTTTCTCAAATTTAATTTTAAGTACATTTGAATTCTTTATAAATTTGTTTAAACTTAGTAATTGACGAAATATTTGCAAAATTCGATTTTTTCACTGAAGTAAACTACTACTTCCGGTATGCCGATTTTGCTCAAAATCTAATCAGTTCTCAAGAGGGAGATTATATTCGTAAATATAAAATTTGAAGTTGATACCTATAGCGGTTTGACCGCTATCGTGGTCACACACACACACACAGAGAGAGAGAGAGAGACAGACAGACACACACACACAGAGAGAGAGAGAGAGACATTTTTTAAAAACCACTTTTTTTGTATCAGGGGACCTCAAAACGTGGACATCTGCAAAAATCTTGAGGTCGAAAATTTTCATCATCACAATACTTCCTTATACTACGTATAAGAAAGTAAAAAAATGAGGTGTGGCCACCACACGACTTTCTTATAAGTATGAAAGTGTTACTTCCGGTCCGAATTTTGAAATTTCATTTATACAAAAAATATTCCAAATCCAACTCTAAATACTTTTGTACTCTTCATAAATATATATAGAATGCATAATTTACGACATATTTGCAAAAAATCGCTATTCGATAAGAGTAAAAGTGGTACTTCCGGTCTGAATTTTGAAATTTTTTTTATACAAAAGATATTTGAAAGTATGTTCTAAATACTTTTATACTCGTAATGTACCTGCCTAGAAAGCATGACTTGCGAGATATTCGCAAAAAACTGATTTTCGATAAGAGTAAAAGACCTACTTCCGGTAGGAATTTCGAAAAACTTTATTAAAACAATTTTTCTTGAATTTAATTTTGAGTACATTTGAATTCTTTATAAATTTGTTTAAACTTAGTAATTGACGAAATATTTGCAAAATTCGATTTTTTCACTGAAGTAAACTACTACTTCCGATCTGCCGATTTTGCTCAAAATCTAATCAGTTCTCAAGAGGGAGATTATATTCGTAAATACAAAATTTGGAATTGATATCTACAGCGGTTTGACCGCTATCGTGGTCACACACACACAGACACACACACAGACACACAGACATTTTTTAAAAACCACTTTTTTGGTATCAGGGGACCTCAAAACGTGGACATCTGCAAAAATCTCGAAGTCGAAAATTTTCATCATCACAATACTTCCTTATACTACGTATAAGAAAGTAAAAAATGAACTAACGTATTTACAGGAAACTTTATCTAATTGGTAACTAAATAAAAATGATTGATAATTTAAAACATTACTATTTCCATGTCAACAAATATTTGCCGTGCACACTGACTATAGGCGAAGAACGATATATGATACGGAAAATCCAAAACGTAGAAGTTAGTTACTTCAAGTATCAATAACCTCTACATATTTAACATAACTAGCAATAGTTTATTTCGATTTGCTATAAATAGCAAGTTCTAATTTCAACGAACACCTATTTCTGAAAGAAAAATGGCTTCAAAATGGAAAAATTAAGATTAACAAAACTCAATCCAAGCGCCTTACATTTTCCATATAAAAAAAGAGCGATTTTTTTTAAAACACTTTTTCGGTAGACTTCAAAACATGGACATCTGCAAAAACCATGAGGTCGAAAATTTTCGTCATCACAAGACCTCCTTATACAACGTATAAGAAAGTAAAATGGTAGCAGATTGGACAAAAACATTACTAAGAAAAAAACAAAAATTGTCACTAGACAATAATACCCTGAAATATAAAGCTATAATTATTCCTATTTGGAGTTATGAATTTTGTGGATTTTCTAGTAAGCCAAACATACCTACAACATGCACACACTCAAAATCCTTCCAAGCAATCACGAAGACTCGCCATGGTACATCACAAACCAGATACTCCACCATGATCTGCTTGTCACGTGTTTAAGAAATAATTCGCGACAGAAGTAGCTCTCACAATCTAAGTTATAATACCATGACAACCATTATATCATATTAGATATTTCTACCCTGAGAAAAAAGAATTTTAAAATTATTTAAAATTACACATTTGTTCGTACTGCCGGCAAAATATATAATTACATCTGTTTTTTGCGATGTTACAAGACGACTAAGAAGATCCGCACTCACGGCCCAGGTAGCGTACTGGTAGCACACCTGACTAGCAATTGGGAGGAGTGGGTTCGTTTCTCATCCTGGTTAAATTTTTCTAATTAAATCTACCTAATTAATTACGCAGTGCAAAGCAGAAAAATCATATTAGAGCATCCAACTATTCTTCACATATTTTGAAAAAATATCATGGTAACGCAATAATATCGAATTAGTAATAGCCTCATTTTAGAACTGGGAACATTTCCAAATTTTGTCCCTAAATTGTAAAAGTTAATGAAAACACTGAAAGAGTTACGATAGCTGAAACAACATAAAATTACGCAGCACATATGAATGAATTGGAAGTATATACTTTATACAGGCAATGATATTTCCCGCGCGGTTGTTTATTAATACTACAATAGAGATATGAAAAAATTGCTGGATGATTCACGATTGTGTATATTATATACACATGTTGCAACAAATTATCGCGATGTCCTTTTAAAGCGAGCCTACAAATGACATCTAAGTTTGTACACACATCTCTATCCATATATACACAGACTATTCATCAAACATTAAAATATCAACAAACAAGATAATAACTGTAGAGATAAAAATAATTTCCTTGATTACATTTAGCATTTCGAAATGTTCCTTTTTACTTTCTTATACGTAGTATAAGGAAGTATTGTGATGATGAAAATTTTCGACCTCGAGATTTTTGCAGATGTCCACGTTTTGAGGTCCCCAGATACCAAAAAAGTGGTTTTTAAAAAATGTCTGTGTGTCTGTGTGTGTGTGTGTGTGTCTGTGTGTCTGTCTGTGTGTGTGTGACCACGATAGCGGTCAAACCGCTGTAGATATCAATTCCAAATTTTGTATTTACGAATATAATATCCCTCTTGAGAACTGATTAGATTTTGAGCAAAATCGGCAGACCGGAAGTAGTAGTTTACTTCAGTGAAAAAATCGAATTTTTCAAATATTTCGTCAATTACTAAGTTTATACAAATTTATAAAGAATTCAAATGTACTCAAAATTAAATTTTAGAAAAATTGTATTAATAAAGTTTTTGGAAATTCCTACCGGAAGTAGGTCTTTTACTCTTATCGAAAATCAGTTTTTTGCCAATATTTTGCAAGTCATGCTTTTTAGACAGGTACGCTACGAATATAAAGGTATTTAGAACTTAATTTCCAATATCTTTTGTATAAAAAAAATGTCAAAATTCGGACCGGAAGTATCACTTTTACTCTTACCGAATAACGATTTTTTGCAAATATGTCGTAAATTATGCATTCTATATATATTTATTAAGAGTACAAAAGTATTTAGAATTGGATTTGCAATATTTTTTGTATACATGAAATTTCAAAATTCGGACCGGAAGTAGCACTTTTATTCTTAGCGAGTAGCACTTTTCTTCGAATATCTTGCAAAGTATGCATTCTATAGCGATTTATTAAGAGAATGAAATAACTTAGAATAGGAGTTTGAATAAGTTTTGTATAAAAAAATTCTTAAAATTGTATAGTTTGAAACGCTCATACGTATAAGAAAGTCGTGTGGTGGCCACACCTCATTTTTTATTATATTAGCCAGTTTTACAATTTTATAAAAATAACGGAGATCTCATTTTCTTTACGATTTCTTTTTTCTGAGGCGACATCAGAGAATATAGTTATTTACGAACCAAGTGCGGGAAGACTATTTTCCCGCATGAGCGCACATTGTAAGCACGAGCGACCGCAGGAAGCGAGTGCTTTTAATTGCGCGAATGCGTGGAAGATGTCTTCACGCAAGTAGTTTGTACAATATCTTTTGTACGAACATTAAATTAAAAAAATATTATTGATTAATGTCATTGGTATCATACCTAACCTAAGATAGATTACCTAATTAATTTAAGCATTACATGTACGTAACTATTACTCACCTTTCCCTAAAATTAAGTTATTATATTCTTACACAATGCAAACATGAGGTATTTATTCTTATATTTATAAATTTATAGTAAGGTCGCGGTTACATAAAAGCGACCGGCACTTTTTCCTATTGTAATAATATATATCATATTACTTAATTTTTGCTGTCATTGCTGACAACATATATAACATTTTAAAAGCCTGATTTACCAAAATTTATGAAAATAACACAAAATGTCAAATTAGTGGTCGCTTTTATGTAACCGCGACCGTACATTTATTGCGTTTTTTGGTTTAAATACAAACAATTCCGAATTGCCAATATGAATGTCGATGTGGTACAAATAGATGGCGCGTGAATCTTGCTTAAGATGTCGCTTAAAATATCGTCAAATAGATGACGCCACAATTTTTTTCGAAGAATTTTAAATTATATATACTAAAAGCGGAGTAGCCCATGGCAACCAAACGCTCGAAAAATGGACGAAAATCGGTTGTGCGGTAGGAAGAACTCGTCTCTGGATACGCGAAATTAACGGCTGTGCTTTGGCACGATGGTAGCGGTGACTTTAAACCGCTCAACGACGGCGAGTTTTTCTTCCCGAGTGGAGCGTGTGCAGAGATATCGCCCGTTGAAGAGGAGCGTGCACTCGGGGTTTTAACAGAAAAATGGCTTGCGTCATCATGACGATTCATGTGACAAGCAAAATAAATCTCGGGAAATGTCAAACTAGCAGACAAACTGAGTTGTATCCACAGATTCAATTTTAAGCGTGAAATACGAAATTTTGAAGGTTGCGAGCGCCCAACAAGACCCGAGGTGTTATAGAACGGACATCTCTAGATATTTCACGTGCTTATTTCGAGTCGACAGACGCACGCAAACAAGGGCACGAGCTCTTTCAAATTCGTTTGCAGACAGATTTCGTAAGAAAAATGGCCGAAATACGTCACAGATTCAATGTGCATGTGATTCAATGTACTACGGTCCCACGAAAAGTATCAGATTAATTTATTCAGTCCGACAAGTTCGGCATCTCAATCTCGACATAATACACCCGCCGCTTGACTTAACATTTTTATAGATATACAGGTTGATTGTTCTTTTAATGGCTATATATTTGAATTATTAAAATACGTTAATTCCAGAACGCGTACGCCTTAATGGGGAAAAGGATTGCTTTTAACATTTATGTGCCCTTATCACAACGATTACGCATACATGCAGAGTGGGCGGAGCTACCTGAAATTAATTTCTCTCTTCTGATTAAAGTAAAATTCGGCACTTGGAAGTTTTTGTGGTGTCATTGATCGCGTATCCAAAGTCGAAATGTCAAAAAAAAAATGGCCCAAGGATTTTTTGAAAATTGACGTATAAATGTGAAATTTTAGATACGAGGGTGTCTTAGGTCGCCGATCACAAATCCAAAATTAAAATGTCATAAGAAAACAAAATGGCGCATGATTTTTTTGAAAATTGACGTATGAATATGAAATTTTAGATACGGGGGTTTTGGGGGTCGCCGATCACGATTCCAAAGTCAAAATGTCAAAAAAAAACAAAATGGCGGAATATTTTTTGAAAATTGACGTATGAATGTAAAATTTTAGATACGGGGGTTTTGGTGGTCGCCGATCACGATTCCAATGTCAAAATGTCAAAAAAAAACAAAATGGCGGAAGATTTTTTGAAAATTGACTTATGAATATAAAATTTTAGATACGGGGGTTTTGGGGGTCGCCGATCACGATTCCAAAGTCAAAATGTCAAAAAAAGCAAAATGGCGAAAGATTTTTTTGAAAATCGACGTATGAATGTAAAATTTTAGATACGGGGGTTTTGGGGGTCGCCGATCACGATTCCAAAGTCAAAATGTCAAAAAAAAAAATGGCGAAAGATTTTTTTGAAAATTGACGTATGAATGTAAAATTTTAGATACGGAGATGTGTTAGGTCGCCGATCACAAATTCAAAATCAAAATATCAAAAAAAAAACTAAATGGCGGAAGATTTTTTTTTGAAAATTGACGTATGAATGTGAAATTTTAGATACGGGGGTTTTGGGGGTCCCCGATCACGATTCCAAAGCCAAAATGTCAAAGAAAAACAAAATGGAGGAATATATTTTGAAAATTGACGTATGAATGTAAAATTTTAGATACGGGGGTTTTGGGGGTCGCCGATCACGATTCCAAAGTCAAAATGTCAAAAAAAAAAATGGCGTAAGATTTTTTTGAAGATTGACGTATGAATGTGAAATTTTAGATACGGGGGTGTCTTAGATCGCCGATCACGAATCCAAAGCCAAAATGTCAAAAAAAACAAAATGGCGGAAGATTTTTTGAAAATTGACGTGTGAATGTAAAATTTTAGATACGGGGGTGTCTTACGTCGCCGATCACGATTCCAAAGTCAAAATGTCAAAAAAAAACAAAATGGCGGAAGATTTTTTGAAAATTGACGTATGAATGTAAAATTTTAGATACGGGGGTTTTGGGGGTCGCCGATCACGATTCCAAAGTCAAAATGTCAAAAACAGCAAAATGGCGGAAGATTTTTTTGAAAATTGACGTATGAATGTGAAATTTTCGGTACGGAGGTTTTGGGGGTCGCCGATCACGATTCCAAAGTCAAAATGTCAAAAAAAAACAAAATGGGGGAAGATTTTTTTGAAAATTGACGTATGAATGTAAAATTTTAGATACGGGGGTTTTGGGGGTCGCCGATAACGATTCCAAAGTCAAAATGTCAAAAAAAACAAAATGGCGAAAGATTTTTTAGAAAATTGAGGTATTAATGTAAAATTTTAGATACGGGGGTTTTGGGGGTCGCCGATCACGAGTCCAAAGTCAAAATGTCAATAAAAGCAAAACGGCGAAAGATTTTTTTGAAAATTGAAGTATGAATGTAAAATTTTATATACGAGGATTTTGAGGGTCGCCGATCACGATTCCAAAGTCAAAATGTCAAAAAAAACAAAATGGCGAAAGATTTTTTTGAAAAATTAACGTATGAGTGAAATTTTAGATACGGGGGTGTGTTAGGTCGCCGATCACAAATCCAAAATCAAAAGGTCATAAAAAAACAAAATCGGGGAAGAATTTTTTGAAAATTGACATATGAATGTAAAATTTTAGATACGGGGGTTTTGGGGGTCGCCGATCACGATTTCAAAGTCAAAATGTCAAAAAAAAATAAAATGGCGGAAGATTTTTTGAAAATTGACGTATGAATGTAAAATTTTAGATACGGGGGTTTTGGGGGTCGCCGATCACGATTCCAAAGTCAAAATGTCAAAAAAAGCAAAATGGCGGAAGATTTTTTTTGAAAATTGACGTATGAATGTTAAATTTTAGATACGGGGGTTTTGGGGGTCGCCGATCACGATTCCAAAGTCAAAATGTCAAAAAAAAAACAAAATGGCGGATGATTTTTTGAAAATTGACGTATGAATGTAAAATTTTAGATACGGGGGTTTTGGGGGTCGCCGATCACGATTCCAAAGTCAAAAGTCAAAAAAAAACAAATGGCGAAAGATTTTTTTGGAAATTGACGTATTAATGTAAAATTTTAGATACGGGGGTTTTGGGGATCGCCGATCACGATTCCAAAGTTAAAATATCAAAAAAAGCAAAACGGCGAAATTTTTTTTTGAAAATTAACGTATGAATGTAAAATTTTAGATACGGGAGTTTTGGGGGTCGCCGATCACGATTCCAAAGCCAAAATATCAAAAAAAAAAAAATGGCGGAAGATTTTTTTAAAATTGACGTATGAATGTAAAATTTTAGATACGGGGGTTTTGGGGGTCGCCGATCACGATTCCAAAGTCAAAATGTCAAAACAAAACGAAATGGCGGAAGATTTTTTGAAAATTGACGTATGAATGTAAAATTTTAGATACGGGGGTTTTGGGGGTCGCCGATCACGATTCCAAAGCCAAAATGTCAAAAAAAAAACAAAATGGCGGAAGATTTTTTGAAAATTGACGTATGAATGTAAAATTTTAGATACGGGGGTTTTGGGGGTCGCCGATCACGATTCCAAAGTCAAAATGTCAAAACAAAACGAAATGGCGGAAGATTTTTTGAAAATTGACGTATGAAGGTAAAATTTTAGATACGGGGGTTTTGGGGGTCGCCGATCACGATTCCAAAGTCAAAATGTCAAAAAAAAACAAAATGGCGAAAGATTTTTTAGAAAATTGAGGTATTAATGTAAAATTTTAGATACGGGGGTTTTGGGGGTCGCCGATCACGATTCCAAAGTCAAAATGTCAAAAAAAGCAAAATGGCGGAAGATTTTTTTTGAAAATTGAAGTATGAATGTTAAATTTTAGATACAGGGGTTTTGAGGGTCGCCGATCACGATTCCAAAGTCAAAATGTCAAAAAAAAAACAAAATGGCGGATGATTTTTTGAAAATTGACGTATGAATGTAAAATTTTAGATACGGGGGTTTTGGGGGCCGCCGATCACGATTCCAAAGTCAAAAGTCAAAAAAAAAACAAATGGCGAAAGATTTTTTTGGAAATTGACGTATTAATGTAAAATTTTAGATACGGGGGTTTTGGGGATCGCCGATCACGATTCCAAAGTTAAAATATCAAAAAAAGCAAAACGGCGAAATTTTTTTTTGAAAATTAACGTATGAATGTAAAATTTTAGATACGGGAGTTTTGGGGATCGCCGATCACGATTCCAAAGCCAAAATATCAAAAAAAAAAAAATGGCGGAAGATTTTTTTAAAATTGACGTATGAATGTAAAATTTTAGATACGGGGGTTTTGGGGGTCGCCGATCACGATTCCAAAGTCAAAATGTCAAAACAAAACGAAATGGCGGAAGATTTTTTTAAAATTGACGTATGAATGTAAAATTTTAGATACGGGGGTTTTGGGGGTCGCCGATCACGATTCCAAAGTCAAAATGTCAAAAAAAAACAAAATGGCGGAAGATTTTTTGAAAATTGACGTATTAATGTAAAATTTTAGATACGGGGGTTTTGGGGGTCGCCGATCACGATTCCAAAGTTAAAATATCAAAAAAAGCAAAACGGCGAAATTTTTTTTTGAAAATTGACGTATGAATGTAAAATTTTAGATACGGGAGTTTTGGGGGTCGCCGATCACGATTCCAAAGCCAAAATGTCAAAAAAAAAAAATGGCGGAAGATTTTTTGAAAATTGACGTATGAATGTAAAATTTTAGATACGGGGGTTTTGGGGGTCGCCGATCACGATTCCAAAGTCAAAATGTCAAAACAAAACGAAATGGCGGAAGATTTTTTGAAAATTGACGTATGAAGGTAAAATTTTAGATACGGGGGTTTTGGGGGGTCGCCGATCACGATTCCAAAGTCAAAATGTCAAAAAAAAACAAAATGGCGGAAGATTTTTTGAAAATTGGCGTATGAATGTGAAATTTTAGATGCGGGGGCTTTGGGGGTCGTCGATCACGATTCCAAAGTCAAAATGTCAAAAAAAACAAAATGGCGAAAGATTTTTTAGAAAATTGACGTATTAATGTAAAATTTTAGATACGGGGGTTTTGGGGGTCGCCGATGACGATTCCAAAGTCGAAATATCAAAAAAAGCAAAACGGCGAAAGACTTTTTTGAAAATTGACGTATGAATGTAAGATTTTAGATACGGGGGTTTTGGGGGTCGCCGATCACGATTCCAAAGTCAAAATATCAAAAAAAACAAAAGGGTGGAAAATTTGTTTGAAAATTGACGTATGAATGTGAAATTTTAGAATACGGGAGTTTTGGGGGTCGCCGATCACGATTCCAAAGTCAAAATGTCAAAAAAAACAAAATGGAGGAAGAGTTTTTTGAAAATTAACGTATGAATGTGAAAGTTTAGATGCGGGGATGTTTGTGGTCGCTTATTACGTCTTCAATTTGGTGATTCTTCGAAACGTGATTGAACAGGGTTTAAATTTAATACTTAATTTTTTCGTATCAACAGTAGATTCGCAAACATCAGAATCGTATTGTACATTGTCTCAATGAAAATGTTACGCTCACTGAGCTCATTGTTTCTTTCGATACTCTAACATGACATGTTTAACATTAAATTACCTTTCTCGCTCTTGAGTGTGAACCGGTTTCTGTAAAAAAACAGTTCGAGTAGAATTTCAAATAAAATATACTATTGGCTTAAAAAAATATATGTGGGGATGCTTCAAAAGTTTATAAAAGTGGACATTCTGAAAAGCGTCATGCCAGTGATCGCTTTTTACAGGAAAAGCGCTTCAATAGGGCTTCAATTTAAAACTTGGGCTTTTTACTTTTATTATTATTTCGTGCTCCTTTATTAATTATAGTGGATTTCAAAAAGGTTGACAGGCTTTTACACTTTCACATCAAAATAGTATTGTACACTGTCTTAATAAAAATGTTGCGATTTTTAATCTCATTGTGTCTTTGCATACTTTAACACGACTTATGTTTAACATTAGATTATCTTTCTCGCTCTTGAGTGTGTATCGGTTTTTGTTAAAAGCAGTTCGAGAAGAATTTTAAATAAAACATCCTATTGGGTTAAAAAATATATGTATATACAGGAGTGCTTCAAAGGTGTATAAAAGTGGACATTCTAAAAAGCGTCATGCCAGTGATCGGTTTTTGCAGGAAAAGGGCTTCAATTTAAAACTTGGGCTTTTTATTTTTATTATTATTATGTGCTCCTTTATTAACGATAGTGGATTTCAATAAGGTTGACAGGCTTTCACACTTTCGCATCAAAATAGTATTGTACACTGTCTTAATAAAAATGTAGCGCTTCTTGATCTCATTGTGTCTTTGCATACTTTAACACGACTTATGTTTAACATTAAATTACCTTTCTCGCTCTTGAGTGTGGACCGGTTTGTGTAAAAAACAATTCCAGAAATATTTTAAATAAAATATACAATTGGCTCCACAAAATATATGTATATACCGGGATGCTTTAAAAGTTTATAAAACTGGACATTCTAAAAAGCGTTTTTTTATAGGAAAGACGCTTCAATTGGGCTTAAATCTAAAACTTGGGCTTTTTACTTTTATTATTATTTTGTGCTTTTTTCTTAACGAGAGTAGACTTCGAAAAGATTGACAGGCTCTTACACGTTCACATCAAAATAGTATTGTAAACTGTCTTAATAAAAAGGTTGCGCTTTTTGAGAGCTCATTGTTTCTTTGGATACGACTTATGTTTAACATTAAATTTCCTTTCTCGCTCTTGAGTGTGTACCGGTTTATGTCAAAAACAGTTCGAGAAGAATTTTAAATAAAGTATCCTATTGGCCTAACAAAATATATATATATACAGGGGTGCTTCAAAAGTTTATAAAAGTGGACATTCTAAAAAGCGTTTTTTTACAGGAAAGGCGCTTCAATACGGCTTAAATTTAAAACTTGGGCTTTTTACTTTTATTTTCATTTGGTCTCCTTTATTAACGATAGTGTATTTCAAAAAGGTCACACTTTACATCAAAATAGTATTGTACACTGTCTTAATAAAAATGTAGCGCTTTTTGAGCTCAATGTGTCTTTGGATAATTTAACACGACTTATGTTAAACATTAAATTACCTTTCTCGCTTTTGAGTGTGTACCGGTTTATGTCAAAAACAGTTCACGAAGAATTTTAAATAAAATATCCTATTGGCTTAACAAAATATATGTATATACTTGGGTGCTTCAAAGTAGTATAAATGTAGACATTCTAAAAAGCGTCATGCCAGTGATCGCTTTTTATAGGAAAGGTGCTTCAATTTAAAACTTGGGCATTTTGCTTTTATTATTATTTCGTGCTCCTTTATTAACGATAGTGGATTTCAAAAAGGTTGACAGGCTTTTACACTTTTGACATTAAAATAGTATTGTACACTGTCTTAATAAAAATGTTTCGCTTTTTGATATCATTGTGTCTTTGCATACTTCAGCACGACTTATGTTTAACATTAAATTACCTTTCTCGCTCTTGACTGTAACGATTTATGTCAAAAACAGTTCGAGAAGAATTTTAAATAAAATATCCTATTGGTTTAACAAAATATATGTATATACAGGGGCGCTTCAAAAGTTAATAAAATCGGACATTCTAAAAAGCCATGCCAGTTATCGCTTTTTACAGGAAAAGCGCTTCAATAGGGCTTAAATTTAAAACTTGAGCTTTTTACTTTTACTATTATTTTGTACTTTTTCATTAACGATAGTGGATTTCGAAAAATTGATAGGCTATTACACGTTCATATCAAAATAGTATTGTAAACTGTCTTAATGAAAATGTTGCGTCTTTTTGTCTTTGAATACTTTAACATGACTTATGTTTAACATTAAATTACCTTTCTCGCTCTTGAGTGTGTACCGGTTTGTGTCAAAAACAGTTCGAGAAGAATTTTAAATAAAATATCCTATTGGCTTAACAAAATATATGTATATACAGGAGTGCTTCAAAAGTTTATAAAAGTGGACATTCTTAAAAGCGTTTTTTACAGGAAAGGCACTTCAATAGGGCTTCAATTTAAAACTTGGGCTTTTTACTGTTATTATTATTTTGTGCTTTTTTCTTAACGAGAGTAGACTTCGAAAAGATTGACAGGCTTTTACACGTTCACATCAAAATAGTATTGTAAACTGTCTTAATAAAAATGCTGCGCTTTTTAATCTCATTGTGTCTTTGGATACTTTAACACGACTTATGTTTAACATTAAATTATCTTTCTCACTCTTGAGTGTGTACCGATTTGTGTAAAAAAGAATTCGAGAAAAATTTCAAATAAAATATACTATTGGCTTCACAAAATATATGTATATACCGGGATGCTTTAAAAGTTTATAAAACCGGACATTCTAAAAAGCGTCATGCCAGTGATCGCTTTTTACAGGAAAGGTGCTTCAATTCAAAACTTGAGCTTTTTACTTTTACTTTTATTTTGTGCTCCTTTAGTAACGATACTGGATTTCAAAAAGGTCACACTTTACATCAAAATAGTATTGTACACTGTCTTAATAAAAATGTTGCGCTTTTTGATCTCATTGTGTCTTTGCATACTTTAACACGCCTTATGTTTAACATTAATTTACCTTTCTCGCTCTTGAGTGTGTACCGGTTTGTGTTAAAAACAGTTCGAGAAGAATTTTAAATAAGATATCCTATTGGCTTAACAAAATATATGTATATACAGGGGTGCTTCAAAAATTTATAAAAATGGACATTCTAGAAAGCGCTGTTTACAGGAAAGGCGCTTGAAAAGGGCTTAAATTTAAAACTTGGGTTTCTTACTTTTATTATTATTTTGTGCTCCTTTATTAATGATAGTGGATTTCAAAAGGGTCACACTTTACATCAAAATAGTATTGTAAACTGTTTTAATAAAAATGTTGCGCTTTTTGAGCTCATTGTGTCTTTGGATACTTTAACATGGCTTATGATTAACATTAAATTACCTTTCTCGCTCTTGAGTGTGTACCGATTTGTGTCAAAAACAGAAGGAGAATAATTTTAGATAAAATATACTCTGCTTTTTTTATTAACGATAGTGGACTTCGAAAAGGTAGTAAGAAAGTAATATTCGTTATAAATTAAATTTACTTTACCCATTCGCATACATACGTTTGCGAGCTATATGTTCGAAGTTCATCAGCATTCATTAGCATTCTATAAGAATGTTTGAAAGCGACGCCCATTTACCAAACAAAATTTGTTGTAAACATATTAAACACTATGGAGATACTACGTATATTTGAGTATGTCAATTAAAATGACGAGCCCGCGATAGCGGGCGAGTAGTATATATGTAATTCATTGAAAATTTAAAATGTTCTTCAATACAAGTCCTTCATTTTTAATTGACGTGCGAACTAATTTTGAGTATGTGACAGACGAATATTTCAATTATGCTGACCAAAATTTCATAATGAAAGCGCTGTTCCACTTCAAATAATTTGGGTGAAAATATCTCAGTGTCAAACTGATTATTAGGTTCTTTTTTATTAATATTGTGCATGCCTGTCTTAAATTGTTTCTGAGCAATTGACATACATTTTGTTAATCTACTAAATTTTTCCACTGTTATTTCAATAGCGTATTATCCCGATTGTCTCAATAAAAATGATGCACTTATTGAGCATATTGTTTCATCGGATACTTCATCATTCTTATGTTTAACATTAAATTATCTTTCTCGCTCTTCATTGTGTAACAGTTTGTGTAAAAAAAAATTCTAGAAGAATTCTGAATGAAATATACAATTGGCTTTACAAAATATATGTATATACAGAGTGTGCCACAAGTCTATAAAATCTTACATTCTAAAAACCACCACGAGAGTGATCGCGTTTTACAGGAAACTGTAAAAAGCTGTAAGCGGACGCAAAAAGGGCGAATTCAAGCTCGAAAAGATTGAAGCATTAGCTCACAAACATTCAACACAATAAATATTGCAATATATAATAATTGGCCCAATGATAATAGTGTATAGGTAAGAAATTTATAAATTCGATTACTTATTTGTTTATAAATACTTTCTACTCATTTTTTTCGTCCATGAATTAAGTTGTAAAAATACTTCAAAATATTATAAGATATTGTAAATAGAAAAAAGAAACTAAAATATATTCCTACTAGATTAAACAAGCACTTAATCATGTTGTTACTGTGTCAGGCAAATTGAGAAGTAATATCATACGTATTCAAAAAAGATTGTTTAATTATCATTGATGAAAATGAACGTCCCGCGACATCGTCAATTACAATAATTCAAAATAGAAATTCTATAAGGATGTTTTACAGTATTTTCGAATATAACAATAAGTAATCAATATTACCATAATACATATATTATATTTATATATTCCTTAAATTATAGGTGTACAATGTAAAAGAAAATAATTATGTGCAGTGTGAACAAGGCTTTACCAACATTATTAAGAATCATATATAACTGACAGTTGTAATACAATTTACCACAAAGAAACACTGCAAATTATAAAAGTATAGGAATGGAAATCATTATAAAAAATGCCAATGAAATAAATATTATTTGTTATAGAACAATAATTAAATGAATTATTTAAAAGTATACATTCGCGTCAACAAAACATAATTTTAATAAAGCTATCTACAAGTTTGTATAAAATAAAATTGAATTTTCATTTAAACCAAAAAGACCAATGGAACGACATATGTATATAGACTGAAACACTATTAACAAAAACTATCAAACCACATTTTCCAACTGATGCGAAAAACACAGATTTCGAGATTATTCTAATTTTATAGCCACAAACAAAATTCAAACTATAGATAAATTAGGCAAACGTGAAATAAATCATCGGCAAGTCAAGGCACAAAAACCAATAATAGTAGAAAAATTATAAATAGAGTGAAAACTACCGTCTGTGAGGCACAGGAAAAGTATGTGAAAAATGTCAATATAACATTAAACGATAAAATACATCTTATTTCATGGACAGCCGTTAAACATTTTCAATTTAAAAACTGCTATTATCACTAAATCTATTATTAATCATTTCATCCTATAAGCATTCTGAATAAAATATTGCATAGTTGTAAACTATATACAGGGACGTATAAAAACAACTAAGCAATATTGAACATCTAAAACACAATTATATTTAGTTATTCGCTATATATCGGAATTATATGGTGTTTCAAAAACTGAAACGCAATAAAGACAAAATCCGCAATAAATTTAGAAGAATAAGGGGGAGCGGTACCTCAACTGTAAGCGGAATAAGAGGCGATAGCGGGCCTTCAAGGCCTGCCGTATTAGCTAGTTATATATAATAAAAGCCGAGTAGTCAATGGCAACCAAACGACCCAAAAATCGTCTAAAAACGGCAAAACTGTGCAAAGAACTCCTCTCTGGATACGCGAAATTAAGGGCTGTCTTTTGGCATGTTGGTAGGGGCGACATTGAATTTCCGGTCGACGGAGAGTTTTTCTTCCCAAGTGGAGCGTGTGCAGAGATATCGCCCGTTGAAGAGGAGCGTGCACTCGGTGTTTTAACAGAAAAATGGCTTACGTCATCATGACGATTCACGTGACAGTCATAATAAATCTCGGGAAACGTCAAACTAGCAAGTTGTAGCTACAGATTCACTTTTAAGACTGAAATACGAAATTTTGAAGGTTGCGAGCGCCCAACAAGACCCGAGGTCTTAAAGAACGGCCTACTCGGGGTCTCTTACATGCTTATTTGGAGTCAACAGACGCACGCAATGTAGGGCACGAGCACTTTCAAATTCGTTTGCAGACAGATTTCGTAAGAAAAATGGCCGAAATACGTCACAGATTCAATGTGCATATGATTCAATGTACTACGATCGGACGAAAAATATCAGTCTATCCGGTCCGACAAGTTCGGCATCTCAATCTCGACATAATACACCCGCTTGACTTAACATTTTTATAGATATACAGGTTGATTGTTCTTTTAATGATTACATATTTGAATTATTAAAATACGTTAATTCCAGAACGCGTACGCCTTAATGGGGAAAAGGATTGCTTTTAACATTTATGTACCCTTATGACAACGATTACGCATACATGCAGAGTGGGCGGAGCTACCTGAAATTAATTTCTCTCTTCTGATTAAAGTAAAATTCGGCACTTGGGAGTCTTTGTGGTATCATTGATCGCGTATCCAAAGTCGAAATGTCAAAAAAAAAAACAAAATTGCCGAAGAATTTTTTGAAAATTGACGTATAAATGTGAAATTTTAGATACGAGGGTCTCTTAGGTCGCCGATTACAAATCCAAAATCAAAATGTCATAAAAACAAAATGGCGCATGATTTTTTTGAAAATTGACGTATGAATATAAAATTTTAGATACGGGGGTTTTGGGGGTCGCCGATCACGATTCCAAAGTCAAAATGTCAAAAAAACAAAATGGCGGAAGATTTTTTGAAAATTGACGTGTGAATGTAAAATTTTAGATACGGGGGTTTTGGGGGTCGCCGATCACAAATCCAAAATTAAAATGTCATAAAAAACAAAATGGCGTAAGAATTTTTTTAAAATTGACGTATGAATGTAAAATTTTAGATACTGGAGTTTTGGGGGTCGCCGATCACGATTCCAAAGTCAAAATGTCAAAAAAAAGCAAAATGGCGGAAGATTTTTTGAAAATTGACGTATGAATGTAAAATTTTAGATACGGGGGTTTTGGGGATTGCCGATCACGATTCCAAAGTCAAAATGTCAAAAAAACAAAATGGCGGAAGATTTTTTGGAAATTGACGTATGAATGTAAAATATTAGATACGGGGGTTTTGGGGGTGGCCGATCACGATTCCAAAGTCAAAATGTCAAAAAAACAAAATGGCGGAAGATTTTTTGAAAATTGACGTATGAATGTAAAATTTTAGATACGGGGGTTTTGGGGGTCGCCGATCACGTTTCCAAAGTCAAAATGTCAAAAGAAAACAAAATGGCGAAAGATTTTTTGAAAATTGACGTATGAATGTAAAATTTTAGATACGGGGGTTTTGGGGGTCGCCGATCACGACTCCAAAGTCAAAATGTCAAAAAAAAACAAAATGGCGGAAGATTTTTTGAAAATTGACGTATGAATGTAAAATTTTAGATACGGGGGTTTTGGGGGTCGCCGATCACGATTCCAAAGTCAAAATGTCAAAAAAAAACAAAATGGCGGAAGATTTTTTGAAAATTGACGTATGAATGTAAAATTTTAGATACGAGGGTTTTGGGGGTCGCCGATCACGATTCCAAAGTCAAAATGTCATAAAAAACACAATGGCGGAAGATTTTTTGAAAATTGACGTATGAATGTAAAATTTTAGATACGGGGGTTTTGGGGGTGGCCGATCACGATTCCAAAGTCAAAATGTTAAAAAACAAAATGACGGAAGATTTTTTGAAAATTGACGTATGAATGTAAAATTTTAGATACGGGGGTTTTGGGGGTCGCCGATAACGATTCCAAAGTCAAAATGTCAAAAAAAACAAAATGGCGAAAGATTTTTTAGAAAATTGAGGTATTAATGTAAAATTTTAGATACGGGGGTTTTGGGGGTCGCCGATCACGATTCCAAAGTCAAAATGTCAATAAAAGCAAAACGGCGAAAGATTTTTTTGAAAATTGACGTATGAATGTAAAATTTTATATACGAGGATTTTGAGGGTCGCCGATCACGATTCCAACGTCAAAATGTCAAAAAAGACAAAATGGCGAAAGATTTTTTTGAAAAATTAACGTATGAGTGTGAAATTTTAGATACGGGGGTGTGTTAGGTCGCCGATCACAAATCCAAAATCAAAAGGTCATAAAAAAACAAAATCGGGGAAGAATTTTTTGAAAATTGACATATGAATGTAAAATTTTAGATACGGGGGTTTTGGGGGTCGCCGATCACGATTTCAAAGTCAAAATGTCAAAAAAAAACAAAATGGCGGAAGATTTTTTGAAAATTGACGTATGAATGTAAAATTTTAGATACGGGGGTTTTGGGGGTCGCCGATCACGATTCCAAAGTCAAAATGTCAAAAAAAGCAAAATGGCGGAAGATTTTTTTTGAAAATTGACGTATGAATGTTAAATTTTAGATACGGGGGTTTTGGGGGTCGCCGATCATGATTCCAAAGTCAAAATGTCAAAAAAAAACAAAATGGCGGATGATTTTTTGAAAATTGACGTATGAATGTAAAATTTTAGATACGGGGGTTTTGGGGGTCGCCGATCACGATTCCAAAGTCAAAAGTCAAAAAAAAACAAATGGCGAAAGATTTTTTTGGAAATTGACGTATTAATGTAAAATTTTAGATACGGGGGTTTTGGGGATCGCCGATCACGATTCCAAAGTTAAAATATCAAAAAAAGCAAAACGGCGAAATTTTTTTTTGAAAATTAACGTATGAATGTAAAATTTTAGATACGGGAGTTTTGGGGGTCGCCGATCACGATTCCAAAGCCAAAATATCAAAAAAAAAAATGGCGGAAGATTTTTTTAAAATTGACGTATGAATGTAAAATTTTAGATACGGGGGTTTTGGGGGTCGCCGATCACGATTCCAAAGTCAAAATGTCAAAACAAAACGAAATGGCGGAAGATTTTTTGAAAATTGACGTATGAATGTAAAATTTTAGATACGGGGGTTTTGGGGGTCGCCGATCACGATTCCAAAGTTAAAATATCAAAAAAAGCAAAACGGCGAAAATTTTTTTTGAAAATTGACGTATGAATGTAAAATTTTAGATACGGGAGTTTTGGTGGTCGCCGATCACGATTCCAAAGCCAAAATGTCAAAAAAAAAATGGCGGAAGATTTTTTGAAAATTGACGTATGAATGTAAAATTTTAGATACGGGGGTTTTGGGGGTCGCCGATCACGATTCCAAAGTCAAAATGTCAAAACAAAACGAAATGGCGGAAGATTTTTTGAAAATTGACGTATGAAGGTAAAATTTTAGATACGGGGGTTTTGGGGGTCGCCGATCACGATTCCAAAGTCAAAATGTCAAAAAAAACAAAATGGCGAAAGATTTTTTAGAAAATTGAGGTATTAATGTAAAATTTTAGATACGGGGGTTTTGCGGGTCGCCGATCACGATTCCAAAGTCAAAATGTCAAAAAAAAACAAAATGGCGGAAGATTTTTTGAAAATTGACGTATGAATGTAAAATTTTAGATACGGGGGTTTTGGGGGTCGCCGATCACGATTCCAAAGTCAAAATGTCAAAAAAAGCAAAATGGCGGAAGATTTTTTTTGAAAATTGACGTATGAATGTTAAATTTTAGATACGGGGGTTTTGAGGGTCGCCGATCACGATTCCAAAGTCAAAATGTCAAAAAAAAAAATTGGCGGATGATTTTTTGAAAATTGACGTATGAATGTAAAATTTTAGATACGGGGGTTTTGGGGGTCGCCGATCACGATTCCAAAGTCAAAAGTCAAAAAAAAACAAATGGCGAAAGATTTTTTTGGAAATTGACGTATTAATGTAAAATTTTAGATACGGGGGTTTTGGGGATCGCCGATCACGATTCCAAAGTCAAAATGTCAAAAAAAACAAAATGGCGAAAGATTTTTTAGAAAATTGATGAATGTTTGTGGATTTTTGGATACGGGGGTGTTTGTGGTCGCTTATTACGTCTTCGATTTGGCGATTCTTCGAAACGTGATTGAACAGGGCTTAAATTTAATACTTCATTTTTTTTAATGATAGATTCGCAAACATCAGAATCGTATTGTACACTGTCTCAATGAAAATGTTGCGCTCATTGAGCTCATTGTTTCTTTCGATACTTTAACATGACTTATGTTTAACATTAAGTTACCTTCCCCGCTCTTGAGTGTGTACCAGTTTGTGTAAAAAACAGTTCCAAAAGAATTTTAAATAAAATATACCATTGGCTCAACAAAATATATGAAGGGGTGCTTAAAAAGTGGACATTCTAAAAAGCGTCATGCCAGTGATCGCTTTTTACAGGAAAGGCGTTTCAATAGGGCTTCAATTTAAAACTCGGGCTTTTTACTTTTATTATTATTTCGTGCTCTTTTATTAACGATAGTGGATTTTGAAAAGGTTGACGGGCTTTTACACTTTCACATCAAAATAGTATTGTAAACTGTCTTAATGAACATGTTGGGTTTTTTGATCTTATTGTGTCTTTGGATACCTTAACACGACTTATGTTTAACAATAAATTAGCTTTCTCGCTCTTGAGTGTGTACCGGTTTGTGTCAAAAACAGCTGGAGAAGATTTTTAAATAAAATATCCAATTGGCTTAACAAAATATATGTATATACAGGGGTGTTTATAAAAGTGGATATTCTAAAAAGCGTCATGCCAGTGATCGCCTTTTATTAACTATAGTGGATTTCAAAAAGGTTGACAGGCTTTTACACTTTCACATCAAAATAGTATTGTACACTGTCTTAATAAAAATGTTGCGCTTTTTAATCTCATTGTGTCTTTGCATACTTTATCACGACTTATGTTTAACATTAGATTACCTTTCTCGCTCTTGAGTGTGTATCGGTTTGTGTTAAAAACAGTTCGAGAAGAATTTTAAATAAAACATCCGTTTGGGTTAACAAAATATATGTATATACAGGAGTGCTTCAAAGGTGTATAAAAGTGGACATTCTAAAAAGCGCCATGCCAGTGATCGCTTTTTACAGGAAAAGGGCTTCAATTTAAAACTTGGGCTTTTTATTTTTATTATTATTGTGTGCTCCTTTATTATCGATATTGGATTTCAATAAGGTTGACAGGCTTTCACACTTTCGCATCAAAATAGTATTGTACATTGTATTAATAAAAATGTAGCGCTTCTTGATCTCATTGTGTCTTTGCATACTTTAACACGTCTTATGTTTAACATTAAATTATCTTTCTCGCTCTTGAGTGTGTACCGCTTTGTGTAAAAAACAATTCCAGAAATATTTTAAATAAAATATACAATTGGCTTCACAAAATATATCTATATACCGGGATGCTTTAAAAGTTTATAAAACTGGACATTCTAAAAAGCGTTTTTTATAGGAAAGACGCTTCAATTGGGCTTAAATCTAAAACTTGGGCGTTTTACTTTTATTATTATTTTGTGCTTTTTTCTTAACGAGAGTAGACTTCGAAAAGATTGACAGGCTCTTACACGTTCACATCAAAATAGTATTGTAAACTGTCTTAATGAAAACGTTGCGCTTTTTGAGAGCTCATTGTTTCTTTAGATATTTTAACATGACTTATGTTTAACATTAAATTACCTTTCTCGCTCTTGAGTGTGTACCGGTTTGTGTAAAAAACAATTCGAGAAAAATTTGAAATAAAATAAAAGGCGCTTCAATTTAAAACTTGGGCGTTTTACTTTTATTTTCATTTGGGCTCCTTTATTAATGATAGTGGATTTCAAAAAGGTCACACTTTCCATCAAAATAGTATTGTACACTGTCTTAATAAAAATGTTGCGCTTTTTGATCTTAATGTGTATTTGGATACTTTAACACGACTTATGTTAAACATTAAATTACCTTTCTCGCTCTTGAGTGTGTATCGGTTTATGTCAAAAACAGTTCGAGAAGAATTTTAAATAAAGTATCCTATTGGCCTAACAAAATATATATATATATATATATATATAGGGGTGCTTCAAAAGTTTATGAAAGTGGACATTCTAAAAAGCGTTTTTTTACAGGAAAGGCGCTTCAATAGGGCTTAAATTTAAAACCTGGGCTTTTTACTTTTATTATTATTTCGTGCACCTTTATTAACGATAGTGGATTTTGAAAAGGTTGACAGGCTTTTACACTTTCTCATCAAAATAGTATTGAAAACTGTCTTAATTAACATGTTGGGATTTTTGAACTCATTAAGTCTTTGGATACCTTAACATGCCTTATGTTTAACATTAAATTACCTTTCTCGCTCTTGAGTGTGTACCAATTTATGTCAAAAACAGTTCGAGAAGAATTTTAAATAAAATATCCTATTAGTTTAACAAAATATATGTATATACAGGGGCGCTTCAAAAGTTAATAAAATCGGACATTCTAAAAAGCCATGCCAGTTATCGCTTTTTACAGGAAAAGCGCTTCAATAAGGCTTAAATTTAAAACTTTAGCTTTTTACTTTTATTATTATTTTGTACTTTTTCATTAACGATAGTGGATTTCGAAAATATTGATAGGCTATTACACGTTCATATCAAAATAGTATTGCAAACTGTCTTAATGAACATTTTGCGTTTTTTGTCTTTGAATACTTTAACATGACATGTTTAACATTAAATTACCTTTCTCGCTCTTGAGTGTGTACCGGTTTGTGTCAAAAACAGTTCGACAAAAATTTTAAATAAAATATCCTATTGGCTTAACAAAATATATGTATATACAGGAGTGCTTCAAAAGTTTATAAAAGTGGACATTCTTAAAAGCGTTTTTTACAGGAAAGGCGCTTCAATAGGGCTTCAATTTAAAACTTAGGCTTTTTACTTTTATTATTATTATGTGCTCCCTTATTAACGATAGTGGATTTCAAAAAGGTTGACAGGCTTTCACACTTTCGCATCAAAATAGTATTGTACACTGTCTTAATAAAAATGTTGCGCTTTTTGATGTCATTGTGTCTTTGCATACTTTAACACGACTTATGTTTAACATTAAATTACCTTTCTCGCTCTTGAGGGTGTACCGGTTTGTGTTAAAAACAGTTCGAGAAGAATTTTAAATAAAATATCCTATTGGCTTAACAAAATATATGTATATGCAGGGGTGCTTCAAAAGTTAATAAAATCGGACATTCTAAAAAGTCATGACAGTGATTGCTTTTTACGGGGCAGGCGCTTCAAAAGTGCTTAAATTTAAAACTTGGGCTTTTACTTTTATTATTATTTTGTGCTCTTTTATTAACGATAGTGGATTTCGAAAAGGCTGACAGGCTTTTACACTTTCACATCGAAATATTGTACACTCTCTTAATAAAAATGCTGCGCTCCTTGATGTCATTGTGTCTTTGCATACTTTAACACGACTTATGTTTAACATTAAATTACCTTTCTCGCTCTTGAGTGTACCGGTTTATGTCAAAAACAGTTCGAGAAGAATTTTAAATAAAATATCCTATTGGCCTAACAAATATATATATATATATATATATATATATATATATATACAGGGGTGCTTCAAAAGTTTATAAAAGTGGACATTCTAAAAAGCGTTTTTTTTACAGGAAAGGCGCGTCAATAGGGCTCAAATTTAAAACTTGGGCTTTTTACTTTTATTATTATTTCGTGCACCTTTATTAACGATAGTGGATTTTGGAAAGGTTGACAGGCTTTTACACTTTTACATCAAAATAGTATTGAAAACTGTCTTAATGAACATGTTGGGCTTTTTGATCTCAATGTGTCTTTGGATACTTTAACACGACTTATGTTAAACATTTAATTACCTTTCTCGCTATTGAGTGTGTACCGGTTTATGTCAAAAACAGTTCAAGAAGAATTTTAAATAAAATATCCTATTGGCTTAACAAAATATATGTATATACTTGGGTGCTTCAAAGTAGTATAAATGTAGACATTCGAAAAAGCGTCATGCCAGTGATCGCTTTTTATAGGAAAGGCGTTTCAATTTAAAACTTGGGCATTTTGCTTTTATTATTATTTCGTGCTCCTTTATTAACGATAGTGGATTTCAAAAAGGTTGACAGGCTTTTACACTTTTGACATCAAAATAGTATTGTACACTGTCTTAATAAGAATGTTGCGCTTTTTGATATCATTGTGTCTTTGCATACTTTAGCACGACTTATGTTTAACATTAAATTACCTTTCTCGCTCTTGAGTGTGTACCGATTTGTGTCAAAAACAGTTCGAGAGGAATTTTAAATAAAATATCCTATTGGCTTAACAAAATGTATGTATATGCAGGAGTGCTTCAAAAGTTTATAAAAGTGGACATTCTTAAAAGCGTTTTTTTACAGGAAAAGCACTTCAATAGGGCTTCAATTTAAAACTTGGGCTTTTTACGGTTCTTATTATTTTGTGCTTTTTTCTTAACGAGAGTAGACTTCGAAAAGATTGACAGGCTTTTACACGTTCACATGAAAATAGTATTGTAAACTGTCTTAATAAAAATGCTGCGCTTTTTAATCTCATTGTGTCTTTGGATACTTTAACACGACTTATGTTTAACATTAAATTATCTTTCTCACTCTTGAGTGTGTACCGATTTGTGTAAAAAACAATTCGAGAAAATTTTCAAATAAAATATACTATTGGCTTCACAAAATATATGTATATACCGGGATGCTTTAAAAGTTTATAAAACCGGAGATTCTAAAAAGCGTCATGCCAGTGATCGCTTTTTACAGGAAAGGTGCTTCAATTTAAAACTTGGGCTTTTTACTTTTACTTTTATTTTGTGCTCCTTTATTAACGATAGTGGATTTCAAAAAGGTCACACTTTACATCAAAATAGTATTGTACACTGTCTTAATAAAAATGTTGCGCTTTTTGATCTCATTGTGTCTTTGCATACTTTAACACGACTTATGTTTAACATTAAATTACCTTTCTCGCTCTTGAGTGTGTACCGGTTTGTGTTAAAAACAGTTCGAGAAGAATTTTAAATAAGATATCCTATTGGCTTAACAAAATATATGTATATACAGGGGTGCTTCAAAAATTTATAAAAGTGGACATTCTAGAAAGCGCTGTTTACAGAAAAGGCGCATGAAAAGGGCTTAAATTTAAAACTTGGGTTTCTTACTTTTATTATTATTTTGTGCTCCTTTATTAGTGATAGTGGATTTCAAAAGGGTCACACTTTACATCAAAATAGTATTGTAAACTGTTTTAATAAAAATGTTGCGCCTTTTGAGCTCATTGTGTCTTTGGATACTTTAACATGGCTTATGATTAACATTAAATTACCTTTCTCGCTCTTGAGTGTGTACCGATTTGTGTCAAAAACAGAAGGAGAATAATTTAAATAAAATATACTCTGCTTTTTTATTAACGATAGTGGACCTCGAAAAGGTAGTAAGAAAGTAACATACTTTATAAATTAAATTTACTTTACCCATTCGCATACATATGTTTGCGAGCTATATGTTCGAAGTTCATCAGCATTCATTAGCATTCTATAAGAATGTTTGAAAGCGACGCCCATTTACCAAACAAAATTTGTTGTAAACATATTAAACACTATGGAGATACTACGTATATTTGAGTATGTCAATTAAAATGACGAGCCCGCGATAGCGGGCGAGTAATATATATGTAATTCATTGAATATTTAAAATGTTCTTCAATACAAGTCCTTCATTTTTAATTGGCGTGCGAACTAATTTTGAGTATGTGACAGACGAATATTTCAATTATACTGACCAAAATTTCATAATGAAAGCGCTGTTCCACTTCAAATAATTTGGGTGAAAATATCTCAGTGTCAAACTGATTATTAGGTTCTTTTTTATTAATATTGTGCATGCCTGTCTTAAATTGTTTCTGAGCAATTGGCATACTTTTTGTTAATATACTAAATTTTTCCACTGTTATTTCAATAGCGTATTATTCCGATTGTCTCAATAAAAATGATGCACTTATTGAGCATGTTGTTTCATCGGATACTTTAACATCATTCTTATGTTTAACATTGAATTATCTTTCTCGCTTTTCATTGTGTAACAGTTTGTGTAAAAAAAAATTCTAGAAGAATTCTGAATGAAATATAAAATTGGCTTTACAAAATATATGTATATACAGAGTGTGCCACAAGTCTATAAAATCTTACATTCTAAAAACCACCACGAGAGTGATCGCGTTTTACAGGAAACTGTAAAAAGCTGTAAGCGGACGCGAAAAAGGCGAATTCAAGCTCGAAAAGATTGAAGCATTAGCTCACAAACATTCAACACAATAAATCTTACATTCTAAAAACCACCACGAGAGTGATCGCGTTTTACAGGAAACTGTAAAAAGCTGTAAGCGGACGCGAAAAAGGCGAATTCAAGCTCGAAAAGATTGAAGCATTAGCTCACAAACATTCAACACAATAAATATTGCAATATATAATAATTGGCCCAATGATAATAGTATATAGGTAAAAAATTTATAAATTCGATTCCTTATTTGTTTATAAATACTTTCTACTCATTTTTTCATCCATGAATTAAGTTGTAAAATTACTTCAAAATATTATAAGATATTGTAAATAGAAAAAAGAAACTAAAATATATTCCTACCAGATTAAACAAGCACTTAATCATGTTGTTACTGTGTCAGGCAAATTGAGAAGTAATATCATACGTATTCAAAAAAGATTGTTTAATTATCATTGATGAAAATGAACGTCTCGCGACATCGTCAATTACAATAATTAGAAATAGAAATTCTATAAGGATGTTTTACAGTATTTTCGAATATAACAATAAGTAATCAATATTACCATAATACATATATTATATCTATATATTCCTTAAATTGTAGGTGTACAATGCAAAAGAAAATAATTATGTACAGTGTGAACAAGGCTTTACCAACATTATTAAGCATCATATATAACTGACAGTTGTAATACAATTTACCGCAAAGAAACACTGCAAATTATAAAAGTATAGGAATGGAAATCATAAAAAATGCCGATGAAATAAATATTATTTGTTATAGAACAATAATTAAATGAATTATTTAAAAGTATACATTCGCGTCAACAAAACATAATTCTAATAAAGCTATCTACAAGTTTGTATAAAATAAAATGTTTTTTTTTAAATTCTAATGAATTTTCATTTAAACCAAAAAGACCAATGGAATCGACATATGTATATAGACTGAAACACTATTAACAAAAACTATCAAATCACATTTTCCAACTGATGCAAAAAACACAGATTTCGAGATTATTCTAATTTTATACCCACAAACAAAATTCAAACTATAGACAAATTAGGCAAACGTGAAATAAATCATCGGCAAGTCAAGGCACAAAAGCCAATAATAGTAGAAAAATTATAAATAGAGTGAAAACTACCGTCTGTGAGGCACAGGAAAAGTATGTGAAAAATGTCAATAAAACTTTAAACGATAAAGTACATCTTATTTCATGGACAGCCGTTAAACATTTTCAATTTAAAAACTGCTATTATCACTACATCTATTATTAATCATTTCATCCGATAAGCATTCTGAATAAAATATTGCATAGTTGTAAACTATATACAGGGGTGTATAAAAACAACTAAGCGATATTGAACATCTAAAACACAATTATATTTAGTTATTCGCTATATATCGGAATTATATGGTGTTTCAAAAACTGAAACGCAATAAAGACAAAATCCGCAATAAATTTAGAAGAATAAGGGGGAGCGGTACCTCAACTGTAAGCGGAATAAGAGGCGATAGCGGGCCTTCAAGGCCTGCCGTATTGGCTAGTTATATATACTAAAAGCGGAGTAGCCCATGGCAACCAAACGCCCCAAAAATCGTCTAAAAACGGCAAAACTGTGCAAAGAACTCCTCTCTGGATACGCGAAATTAAGGGCTGTCTTTTGGCATGTTGGTAGGGGCGACATTGAATTTCCGGTCGACGGGGAGTTTTTCTTCAAAAGTGGAGCGTGTGCAGAGATATCGCCCGTTGAAGAGGAGCGTGCACTCGGTGTTTTAACAGAAAAATGGCTTACGTCATCATGACGATTTACGTGACAATCAAAATAAATCTCGGGAAACGTCAAACTAGCAAGTTGTAGCTACAGATTCACTTTTAAGATTGAAATACGAAATTTTGAAGGTTGCGAGGGTCCAACAAGACCCGACGTGTTAAAGAACGGCCTTCTGGGCATCTCTCACATGCTTATTTCGAGTCGACAGACGCACGCAATGTAGGGCACGAGCACTTTCAAATTCGTTTGCAGACAGATTTCGTAAGAAAAATGGCCGAAATACGTCACAGATTCAATGTGCATGTGATTCAATGTACTACTATGGGGCGAAAAATATCAGATTAATCTATCCGGTCCGACAAGTTCCGCATCCCAATCTCGACATAATACACCCGCTTGACTTAACATTTTTATAGATATACAGGTTGATTGTTCTTTTAATGATTATATATTATTAAAATACGTTAATTCTAGAACGCGTACGCCTTAATGGGGAAAAATATCGCTTTAACATTTATGTGCCCTTATGACAACGATTACGCATACATGCAGAGTGGGCGGAGCTATCTGAAATTAATTTCTCTCTTCTGATTAAAGTAAAATTCGGCACTTGGGAGTCTTTGTGGTGTCATTGATCACGTATCCAAATCGAAATGTCAAAAAAAAAAAAAAATGGCCGAAGGATTTTTTGAAAATTGACGTATAAATGTGAAATTTTAGATACGAGGGTGTCTTAGGTCGCCGATCACAAATCCAAAATCAAAATGTCATAAAAAACACAATGGCGGGTGAATTTTTTGAAAATTGGCGTATGAATGTAAAATTTTAGATACGGGAGTTTTGGGGGTCGCCGATCACGATTCCAAAGTCAAAATGTCCAAAAAAAAACAAAATGGCGGAAGATTTTTTGAAAATTGACGTGTGAATGTAAAATTTTAGATACGGGGGTTTTGGGGGTCGCCGATCACGATTCCAAAGTCAAAATGTCAAAAAAAAACAAAATGGCGGAAGATTTTTTGAAAATTGACGTATGAATGTAAAATTTTAGATACGGGGGTTTTGGAGGTCGCCGATCACGACTCCAAAGTCAAAATGTCAAAAAAAACAAAATGGTGGAAGATTTTTTGGAAATTGACGTATGAATGTGAAATTTTAGATACGAGGGTTTTGGGGGTGGCCGATCACGATTCCAAAGTCAAAATGTCAAAAAAAACACAATGGCGGGTGAATTTTTTGAAAATTAACGTATGAATGTAAAATTTTATATACGGGAGTTTTGGGGGTCGCCGATCACGATTCCAAAGTCAAAATGTCAAAAAAAAACAAAATGGTGGAAGATTTTTTGAAAATTGACGTATGAATGTGAAATTTTAGATACGGGGGTTTTGGGGATCGCCGATCACGATTCCAAAGTTAAAATGTCAAATAAAACAAAATGGCGGCGGATTTTTTGAAAATTGACGTATCAATGTAAAATTTTAGATACGGGGGTTTTGGAGCTCGCCGATCATGAGTCCAAAGTCAAAATATCAAAAAAAAACAAAATGGCGGAAGATTTTTTGAAAATTGACGTATGAATGTAAAATTTTAGATACGGGGGTTTTGGGGGTCACCGATCACGTTTCCAAAGTCAAAATGTCAAAAGAAAACAAAATGGCGAAAGATTTTTTGAAAATTGACGTATGAATGTAAAATTTTAGATACGAGGGTTTTGGGGGTCGCCGATCACGATTCCAAAGTCAAAATGTCAAAAAAAAACAAAATGGTGGAAGATTTTTTGAAAATTGACGTATAAATGTAAAATTTTAGATACGGGAGTTTTGGGGGTCGTCGATCACGATTCCAAAGTCAAAATGTCAAAAAAAAACAAAATGGTGGAAGATTTTTTGAAAATTGACGTATAAATGTAAAATTTTAGATACGGGGGTTTTGGGGGTGGCCGATCACGATTCCAAAGTCAAAATGTCAAAAAAAAACAAATTGGGGAAGATTTTTTGAAAATTAACGTATGAATGTAAAATTTTAGATACGGGGGTTTTGGGGGTCGCCGATCACGTTTCCAAAGTCAAAATGTCAAAAAAAACAAAATGGTGGAAGATTTTTTTGAAATTTGACGTATAAATGTGAAATTATAGATACGGGGGTTTTGGGGGTCGCCGATCACGATTCCAAAGTCAAAATGTCAAAAGAAAACAAAACGGCGAAAGATTTTTTGAAAATTGACGTATGAATGTAAAAGTTTAGAAAGGGGGTTTTGGGGGTCGCCGATCACGACTCCAAAGTCAAAATGTCAAAAAAAAAACAAAATGGTGGAAGATTTTTTGAAAATTGACGTATGAATGTAAAATTTTAGATACGGGGGTTTTGGGGGTCGCCGATCACGATTCCAAAGTCAAAATGTCAAAAAAAAACAAAATGGTGGAAGATTTTTTGAAAATTGACGTATGAATGTAAAATTTGAGGTACGGGGGTTTTGGGGGTCGCCGATCACGATTCCAAAGTCAAAATGTCATAAAAAACACAATGGCGTAAGATTTTTTGAAAATTGACGTATGAATGTAAAATTTTAGATATGGGGGTTTTGGAGGTGGCCGATCACGACTCCAAAGTCAAAATGTCAAAAAAAACAAAATGGCGGAAGGATTTTTTGATAATTTACGTATGAATGTAAAATTTTAGATACGAGGGTGCCTTAAGTCGCCGATCACAAATCCAAAATCAAACTATCATAAAAAAACAAAATGGCGTAAGAATTTTTTGAAAATTGACGTATGAATGTAAAATTTTAGATACGGGGGTTTTGGGGGTGGCCGATCACGATTCCAAAGTTAAAATGTCAAAAAGAAACAAAATGACGGAGATTTTTTTGAAAATTGACGTATGAATGTGAAATTTTAGATACGGGGGTTTTGGGGGTCGCCGATCACGATTCCAATGTCAAAATGTCAAAAGAAAACAAAATGGCGAAAGATTTTTTGAAAATTGACGTATAAATGTAAAATTTTAGATACGGGAGTTTTGGGGGTCGCCGATCACGATTCCAAAATCAAAATGTCATAAAAAACACAATGGCAGGTGAAATTTTTGAAAATTAACGTATGAATGTAAAATTTTAGATACGGGGGTTTTGGAGGTGGCCGATCACGATTCCAAAGTCAAAATGTCAAAAAAAGAAAACGGCCGAAGGATTTTTTGAAAATTGGCATATAAATGTGAAATTTTAGATACGAGGGTGCCTTAAGTCACCGATCACAAATCCAAAGTCAAAATGTCAAAAAAAGCAAAATGGCGGAAGATTTTTTTGAACAGGTCTTAAATGTAATACTTAATTTTTTCTAAATGATAATAGATTCGCGAACATCAGAATCGGATTGTACACTGTCTCAATGAAAATGTTGCGCTCATTGAGCTCATTGTTTCTTTCGATACTTTAACATGACTTATGTTTAACATTAAGTTACCTTCCCCGCTCTTGAGTGTGCACCAGTTTGTGTAAAAAACAGTTCGAGAAGAATTTTAAATAAAATATACCATTGGCTCAACAAAATATATGAAGGGGTGCTTAAAAAGTGGACATTCTAAAAAGCGTCATGCCAGTAATCGCTTTTTACAGGAGAGGCGTTTCAATAGGGCTTCAATTTAAAACTCGGGCTCTTTACTTTTATTATTATTTCGTGCTCCTTTATTAACGATAGTGGATTTTGAAAAGGTTGACGGGCTTTTACACTTTCACATCAAAATACTATTGTAAACTGTCTTAATGAACATGTTGGGTTTTTTGATCTCATTGTGTCTTTGGATACCTTAACACGACTTATGTTTAACATTAAATTAGCTTTCTCGCTCTTGAGTGTGTACCGGTTTGTGTCAAAAACAGCTCGAGAAGATTTTTAAATAAAATATCCTATTGGCTTAACAAAATATATGTATATACTTGGGTGCTTCAAAGTAGTATAAATGTAGACATTCTAAAAAGCGTCATGCCAGTGATCGCTTTTTATAGGAAAGGCGTTTCAATTTAAAACTTGGGCATTTTGCTTTTATTATTATTTCGTGCTCCTTTATTAACGATAGTGGATTTCAAAAAGGTTGACATGCTTTTACACTTTTGACATCAAAATAGTATTGTACACTGTCTTAATAAAAATGTTGCGCTTTTTGATATCATTGTGTCTTTGCATACTTTAGCACGACTTATGTTTAACATTAAATTACCTTTCTCGCTCTTGACTGTACCGATTTATGTCAAAAACAGTTCGAGAAGAATTTCAAATAAAATATCCTATTGGTTTAACAAAATATATGTATATACAGGGGCGCTTCAAAGGTTAATAAAATCGGACATTCTAAAAAGCCATGCCAGTTATCGCTTTTTACAGGAAAAGCGCTTCAATAGGGCTTAAATTTAAAAACTTGAGCTTTTTACTTTTACTATTATTTTGTACATTTTCATTAACGATAGTGGATTTCGAAAAATTGATAGGCTATTACACGTTCATATCAAAATAGTATTGTAAACTGTCTTAATGAAAATGTTGCGTCTTTTTGTCTTTGAATACTTTAACATGACTTATGTTTAACATTAAATTACCTTTCTCGCTCTTGAGTGTGTACCGGTTTGTGTCAAAAACAGTTCGAGAGAAATTTTAAATAAAATATTGGCTTAACAAAATATATGTATATACAGGAGTGCTTCAAAAGTTTATAAAAGTGGACATTCATGAAAGCGTTTTTTAGAGGAAAGGCACTTCAATAGGGCTTCAATTTAAAACTTGGGCTTCTTACGGTTATTATTATTTTATGCTTTTTTCTTAACGAGTGTAGACTTCGAAAAGATTGACAGGCTTTTACACGTTCACATCAAAATAGTATTGTAAACTGTCTTAATAAAAATGCTGCGCTTTTTAATCTCATTGTGTCTTTGGATACTTTAACACGACTTATGTTTAACATTAAATTATCTTTCTCACTCTTGAGTGTGTACCGATTTGTGTAAAAAACAATTCGAGAAAATTTTTAAATAAAATATACTATTGGCTTCACAAAATATATGTATATACCGGGATGCTTTAAAAGTTTATAAAACCGGATATTCTAAAAAGCGTCATGCCAGTGATCGCTTTTTACAGGAAAGGTGCTTCAATTTAAAACATGGGCTTTTTACTTTTACTTTTATTTTGTGCTCCTTTATTAACGATAGTGGATTTCGAAAAGGTCACACTTTACATCAAAATAGTATTGTACACTGTCTTAATAGAAATGTTGCGCTTTTTGATCTCATTGTGTCTTTGCATACTTTAACACGACTTATGTTTAACATTAAATTACCTTTCTCCCTCTTGAGTGTGTACCGGTTTGTGTTAAAAACAGTTCGAGAAGAATTTTAAATAAGATATCCTATTGGCTTAACAAAATATATGTATATACAGGGGTGCTTCAAAAATGTATAAAAATGGACATTCTAGAAAGCGCTGTTTACAGAAAAGGCGCATGAAAAGGGCTTAAATTTAAAACTTGGGTTTCTTACTTTTATTATTATTTTGTGCTCCTTTATTAATGATAGTGGATTTCAAAAGGGCCACACTTTACATCAAAATAGTATTGTAAACTGTTTTAATAAAAATGTTGCGCTTTTTGAGCTCATTGTGTCTTTGGATACTCTAACATGGCTTATGATTAACATTAAATTATCTTTATCGCTCTTGAGTGTGTACCGATTTGTGTCAAAAACAGAAGGAGAATAATTTTAGATAAAATATACTCTGCTTTTTTATTAACGATAGTGGACTTCGAAAAGGTAGTAAGAAAGTAATATACTTTATAAATTAAATTACCTTACCCATTCACATACATATGTTTGCGAGCTATATGTTTGAAGTTCATCAGCATTCATTAGCATTCTATAAGAATGTTTGAAAGCGACGCCCATTTACCAAACAAAATTTGTTGTAAACATATTAAACACTATGGAGATACTACGTATATTTGAGTATGTCAATTAAAATGACGAGCCCGCGATAGCGGGCGAGTAGTACATATGTAATTCATTGAATATTTAAAATGTTCTTCAATACAAGTCCTTCATTTTTAATTGGCGTGCGAACTAATTTTGAGTATGTGACAGACAAATATTTTAATTATGCTGAGAAAAATTTCATAATGAAAGCGCTGTTCCACTTCAAATAATTTGGGTGAAAATATCTCAGTGTCAAACTGATTATTAGGTTCTTTTTTATTAATATTGTGCATGCCTGTCTTAAATTGTTTCTGAGCAATTGTTAATATACTAAATTTTTCCAGTGTTATTTCAATAGCGTATTATCCCGATTGTCTCAAGAAAAATGATGCACTTATTGAGCATATTGTTTCATCATTCTTATGTTTAACATTAAATTATCTTTCTCGCTCTTCATTGTGTAACAGTTTGTGTAAAAAAAAATTCTAGAAGAATTCTGAATGAAATATACAATTGGCTTTACAAAATATATGTATATACAGAGTGTGCCACAAGTCTATAAAATCTTACATTCTAAAAACCACCACGAGAGTGATCGCGTTTTACAGGAAACTGTAAAGTGCTGTAAGCGGACGCGAAAAAGGCGAATTCAAGCTCGAAAAGATTGAAGCATTAGCTCACAAACATTCAGCACAATAAATATTGTAATATATAATAATTGGCCCAATGATAATAGTGTATAGGTATAGGTTCTACTCATTTTTAGCAATTATCATTACATGACTGGAGTCATTTCGTCCATGAATTAAGTTGTAAAAATACTTCAAAATATTATAAGATATTGTAAATAGAAAAAAGAAACTAAAATATATTCCTACCAGATTAAACAAGCACTTAATCATGTTGTTACTGTGCCAGGCAAATTGAGAAGTAATATCATACGTATTCAAAAAAGATTGTTTAATTATCATTGATGAAAATGAACTTCCCGCGACATCGTCAATTACAATAATTCAAAATAGAAATTCTATAAGGATGTTTTACAGTATTTTCGAATATAACAATAAGTAATCAATATTACCATAATACATATATTATATCTATATATTCCGTAAACTGTAGGTGTACAATGCAAAAGAAAATAATTATGTACAGTGTGAACAAGGATTTACCAACATTATTAAGCATCATACATAACTGACAGTTGTAATACAATTTACCACAAAGAAACACTGCAAATTATAAAAGTATAGGAATGGAAATCATTATAAAAAATGCCAATGAAATAAATATTATTTGTTATAGAACAATGATTAAATGAATTATTTAAAAGTATGCATTCGCGTCAACAAAACATAATTCTAATAAAGCTATCTACAAGTTTGTATAAAATAAAATGTTTATTTTTAAATTCTAATGAATTTTCATTTAAACCAAAAAGACCAATGGAATCGACATATGTATATGGACTGAAACACTATTAACAAAAACTATCAAACCACATTTTCCAACTGATGCAAAAAAACAAAGATTTCGAGATTATTCTAATTTTATACCCACAAACAAAATTCAAACTATAGATAAATTAGGCAAACGTGAAATAAATCATCGGCAAGTCAAGCCACAAAAACCAATAATAGTAAAAAAATTATAAATAGAGTGAAAACTACCGTCTGTGAGGCACAGGAAAAGTATGTGAAAAATGTCAATATAACATTAAACGATAAAATACATCTTATTTCATGGACAGCCGTTAAACATTTTCAATTTAAAAACTGCTATTATCACTAAATCTATTATTAATCATTTCATCCTATAAGCATTCTGAATAAAATATTGCATAGTTGTAAACTATATACAGGGGTGTATAAAAACAACTAAGCAATATTGAACATCTAAAACACAATTATATTTAGTTATTCGCTATATATCGGAATTACATGGTGTTTTATAAACTGAAACGCAATATAGACAAAATCCGCAATAAATTGAGAAAAATAAGAGGGAGCGGTACCTCAACTGTAAGCGGAATAAGAGGCGGCAGCGGGCCTTCTAGGCCTGCCGTATTAGCTAGTTATATATACTAAAAGCCGAGTAGTCAATGGCAACCAAACCCGGTCAAAATCGACGAAAATTGGGTACGCGGGGCGCAGAACTCGTCTCTGGATACGCGAAATTGAAAGCTGCCCTTTGGCGTGAAGTTACCGACGACCTTGAATTGTTCCTCGACGGAGAGTTTTTCTTCCCAAGTGGAGCGGTTGTAAAGATACGGGCTTTTAAAGAGGAGCCTGCACTCGATGTTTTAACAGAAAAATGGATTACGTCATGACGATTCACGTGACAACCGATCAAAATCGTAAAAATGTCAGGTATGACAGGCACGCGCGAAAGAATTGTAAAAGTTTCACATTGACGAAGAAATTTCAGGCCGTCGAGGTTTAGAGTGCGGAAAGAGGGTTGGAAACCAAAAGAGTGGACTTTTCCGCGACGATTGAGTGCACTGTCCACGTGCCAAATCTGTCGCTGTGGAAGGTGCGATTCATTTAAAGCTTTTCTGCAGGGTAAAAAAATCTCGCGATGACGAGTTTGCGTGTCATTAATGACTATATATTCACGTTCATCCATCGGTTGTCAAGTTTAAATGTCAGAAGGCCGACAAATAAAGATATTACGAAGAAGTGCATTTTTAATTGAAACGTGGCACCTTTCAGATACGTATTAGTGTTATTATTATCAATCGTTACTATTTCTTTTCTATATGAATATATGAACAAAATGCCGACGGATATTATAAAATAAACTTAAAGTGTATTATCGCACGTAAGTACAGTAACAAATATGACGATTTTTCTATATTTTATTAAGATATATTAATAAATACAATGACACTCTATTCATTATATATGTCATCGAAATGTAAATTTCATACAACGAAGAACTTGAAGCAAGCTTATATAAAGAAGAACCATCTGAGTTTTGCCATTTGGGCCTGTCAAATTAGTTAGATTCACACGAATTATACAAAACCTAAATGTCAACAGAATGTTGGAAATGTATCAGTGTTCAAGTTATAATTATATAAATTTAAACCATTTTACGAATAGGATCATTTAATAACATTTCTCATCGATCTCTCTACATACAAATAATAGGGCGACTTTTCTTTATTTGTCAGATGTGTCCGAAGCACTTCGAAATAAAATAAATACATCAAATAAGATTCCCATAAGCATGTATGTCATTTCGTTTACCAATTCAGTTATAAAAGCAAGTATTTAAAGTGTGCGACTAGCTGGTTGGCACCAACTAATCAGAAGTACATTTTTGGTTAAATGGTACGACAGTGTCTAGCATCAACTGTATAGGAGCCAGCAAGATTTTCGATTGCGTTTTAGAAAGTATATTATTAAAGCGTAATATAAAAATTAATTAATTCTCTCAATGACCTGTAAGTTTAAAACATGTTTTATTAAGTTAGACTGACATTTCGTTCTCGCAAGTTTATGTGTGAACAAATACAGTTCAACGAACTATTGTCACGATGACAGGTGGAACGACAATTGTGGTTAAACATCTTGATGTCAGCTGTCTGACTTTTCATTGTCATAGGTATCTGTCATCGAAATATCGTTACGATGACAGTCTGTCAGAAAATTTGAATTATACACTATTTCAATCGTAAACTTGACACAAAGCGTAGTACCAATTTTATAGAACTAATAACGTGAAACAACATTCAATTAATTTTTTTTTTTTTGATCTGTCGACGTTCACCTTGAACTAGATGTACACAACTGATACAAAACCTGAATGTCAATAAAAAAATTTTAAATATCAGCGTTCATCAAATTATATAGGAATATTGTTCGCTTTGTGGGCAAAGTCTTAATAAATAAATTCATTTGCCACCATAATGTATAATCCATTTCTAGAGATATTTCTTTAAATTTAATCTTCATTCATTACAATAGCAAAGTTAACTACATAATTATCCTCCACTGTCATTCATTCATATAGAAATTAAAATACCATAAATAGTATAGGTAATAGTGAATACAACCTAACTAACTAAAAAGAAGAAGCGTATGCGGTATCATAAAAATTAAATTAACATTATGAATGGCATAGGTACTCCGACAATTTTATGTATTATGGTTAGAGTTGTTGCCGATATGCCATACGATTTTTTAACACATACACATAATCTGACATTACGTCAAACCAGTGAGCTGTAGCAGTGAAATCAACTGTTCACAGGGACAAATATTATACGGATCTAAATTCTAATTAGCTCCCTTATTTTCAGAAATAGCGTACCGAAAATAGTTATACCGTATGTTTTGAGTTGTTTTTTAATGAAATCTGCCTTATGAATACAGGGTCACTAACTACATATGAATATATACCGTATAACATTTACAAATTACAGTTTTAAACGTTTGCAAGTTTTGTCATTAAATACTGGAAAAATCTAAGGCAAGTAAATTTCTAAAACAAACGACCCCTGTCGTAAATTAAGGTGGAAATAATTGACAATACAGGGTCACTAACTACATATGAATATATACCGTATAACATTTACAAATTACAGTTTTAAACGTTTGCAAGTTTTGTCATTAAATACTGGAAAAATCTAAGGCAAGTAAATATCTAGATCGAGGGAATCAAATACGTAAGCACTAAAGAATATACTAAACGGCATTAATTTAATCAAACATGAATTTACCTTTTATTTGAGAATATATACGGGAACTGATCCGAAGGAAATGATACAAAAGTAGTTTCTCGATTTTTTGGTATGGCTGTAAATTAAAGTTGAAAGAATTGAAGCCCACAAGGTCAGTAACTACATATGAATATGTTTATACACTTAGAAATGACAGTCTTAAAAGTTTGCAGGTTTCGTTCATTAAATACTGGAAATATCCAAATAGAATTAAAGAATTTGAAGAGTATATATACTAAATTACATTAAATTCATCGATCACTAATTTAGCATCTTTTCTAAGAAAAGTGTATACTTAAAAGCAGGAAATGAAACAGAAGTGATCCGTATTTTTAATTTTTCAGTACGCAATCCTATAATTTGACATGTTGATATGTAATTAAGTTTAAGTGTAAGAATATCCTTTAAAGTAACAGGAAATTTTAACACTTATATACAAAAAATCCATCTAACGTTTGACTTGCGATGAAACTTCAATTCGAGTTATGAACCATCAAGACGATCAATAGGCGATAACACTTACTGGGAAACGTCAGAATTCACTGCAATAATAGTCTCGGTGGTGCAATCGACTTGGTATGTCATCTCAAAAATACTGTGACCTGACCGGACTAAATACTGAAAACACCAAAGATGTGACGATAAAGAGATGTGCTATCGAAAAAATATCGAGGAAGAACAGTCACTATCATCGACGTGTTGTGAAACTTTAAAGCCATAAAGTCGGCAAATGTTGGACAGTTTGGTAATGAAAAGTGAATTTATTTGGCTAATCACCTGAGAACATACGCGAAGCGAAAAGAAGGGAACAATATTTTCTTTCTTTTTTCTTTTTGACGACTAGAGACTCTAAATTTACAAGTTCAATATCTTCTATCAGACATTTACATGGGCGCTATGAGCAGACACGATGTGAATATGTAATGTTAAGGAAATGAAAAAATGCAAAGTTCAAGAGTGGTTTTTGATTGATGAAATGTGAAACCTATTAGATATGTATTATTATTATTACCAACACATAATAAAATATCTCCATCCTTTCCGCTATATTACTATAAATTGTCAATAAAATTAAAATGTTAATCACAATAAAATTGATCTTTAATGCAGAAAATATTAAATCCAATTGCCACATTTACATATTTCAACAATGATATTCAATTTGACAATTAGGTCTCGCAGATTTGAAGTTTATAGGAGGAACTTATATAAACATCAATTAACCTCTGACGCAGTGACGGTTTTCGAAAAAGTTTAAAGTTAATCCTTAAAGAGGCCAATCAATTTTAAATCACAATTACACTTGCCGGAAAACTTCAAAATTGACAAACCCAATAACACCGATTCTTATATAGTCTATTGTCTATTTTGAACGAACGCCATAGAAATTTATTTCGGCACTGCTCTCAACATCAAGATGTCCGACGAACGCGGTACAGGAACTCCAAACGCACCTAGACAACATGATAAAATGGTTCAAACAATGGAGGACAACAATAAACGAAGACAAAGCCCAAGTAATAATCTTTCAAAAGGAATCGGAAAACATCAGACAACGAAATAACCATCAACAACAACACTACACCATGGAGTAGAGAAATTAAATACCTGGGAATATACCTGGATATAAAGCTCAATTATAACACACACATAGCAAAAACGATAACCAAAACCAAACAAACAAGATGTCAACTATGGCCTCTTATAGGCAGAAAAAGCCAGCTAAACACGAACAACAAAATTCTACTTTACAAACAAGTATTACGTCCAATAAATCAGATGGAAAACCACTCAAATCAAAATCTTAAAAGAGTACTTGCATATGATGGAAATGAAAATTTCAAACACAAAACACCTAAAACGGTTCTACTTTAATTCTTAATCAAAATAAAGATAAACAATAGCTAATCAAATTCAACTCCAACATTCCAAGATTCACCGCTCTCAGATGAAGAGTAAAAGACTAAATAGTCTAACTCAAAGCCACAATAAAGAAGAAGAAGAAATTTATTTCTGTTGCCTATTGTCGTGAAAATCAATGTTAATTGTAACACTTTACTTTTCATAAATGCATAATACATACATATCACATTTAATTTAACGATTTAAAGAGTAAAATGGGCAATTACTATTTTAGTAATGGAACTATTACTACATATAAAGACAATACGATACAGAAACATCATATATGGTAATTTAATAATTATTAGTTACTCTAAGATCGCAAAGTACTTTAATACACAATAACATCACTTCTTCAGAAAAAAATGAAGTAAGCATTACTATCCAGCTGATTTTTATATGTGCTGATCAGAATTAAGAATAATTGACGGGCACATATATGTCACCAAGTTAATTTTTCTATTACCGTTTCTAACACCGATAAATTTAACTATACTCCATTCACGTTAAGAAAACATAGGCGATTATTTCTTGGATTCTGATTGGCTAATAGCCCAGGCAAATTTACTCCACACTTACACTTTCATCCCCTGGAGTCTTCAATTTTTTGAACTATGTGTAAAATTTCTTTTTAGTTTTCAAATAAAAAGATATGATAAAAAATGTATCGCATAATATTTGTTAATGTATTTGTATGTCAAAAATTCTGACAGTTGATGTTACAGACAAAAATTTTTCGGTGTGATACGGTCGCCGATCGCAGCGTTAACTACTGTTTTCTTAAAATGAATGGACTATAGGGTCTACGCAAAATGTCTGTATTAAATATTAAAGTACGTCGGCATAGCTGACAATGACAACTTAACATCCACATTAGGTTGACTTAAATATTATAGGAAACGTCACAATTGACAGGCAAAAATCCGTCTAACATTTAATTAACGTTGGCAGTCGCACGAAAATTCAATTGCAGGCTATCAAACGTCCAAACGATCGATCAATTTCAGTTCGTGATGACATCTGAACTACTTTCATGATGACAATTATAACGCAAACATATATGTATATATAGGGGTTCGTCAAAAGTTTATGATAACGGACACTAGAAAAACCATCATGGCAGTGCTCGCGTTTTACAGGAAATTGGAAGAAAGATGTAACCGGATGTTATTTTGTTTAATAATAATTCTGTTATAAAAACAAGCACTTAAGGGATGCGACTGCTGGTTGTCATCAACCGATCAGAGGCACATTTTCTGTTAAATGGTACGACATAGCAGGATTTTCCATTGCTTGGAAAATTGGATACATGTGGCTTTTACTTGGTGAAGATCTATTGAAATCAACGTAAAATAAAACAACAAATTTGTTTATATCTTCACTATATCTATTTATTTACAAAAATGTAAATGCTGTAACGCGTTTCGCTAACACTGTAGCTTTCTCAAACAGCGGTGGTATAATAACATTCCATTGCGTTTGAAAAATATAAGAGCGACAGTACCTATTTTTAAATGTTAGCAAATTTAAAAACACATTCTGTTCATCATGTTTTGTTAATTTCATACGACAATTGGAAAGATAATTTGGTTAAGCACTGTCACTGTGACATTTCGTTCTCGCATGTTATTATGAACGAACACACTTCAACGAACTGCTGTCACGATGACAAGTGGAGTTCTAAATGTCAACTCAACGTTCAGTAAATTATATAGAAATATTATATATTTTATGGGCAAATTCTTAATAAATAAATTCATTTGCCACAAATTATAAATGTCAAATAATGTATAATTCATTATTAGACATATATTGTTTAAATTCAATCTTTATTCATAAACAAAAGCAAAGTGAACTACAGTTGCAATTACTCTCCATTAACAGTACCTCAGATACAGATTCCAATATCATTGTTATATAAAATAAGGCAAAGGAGTCAAAAGCAATTAATAACATTTTACTTACATTAAAAAAATATATAAGTGTTAATATTCATGTACCCTTGCGTCTGGCAGTGATCACATTTCCAAAGAGGCACATTTATAGAACAACTTATAGAGAAGAAGTGGACGCGAAGAAGCAATTCTAATTCGAAGAGTTTAATGAAACACTATAATAACAATAAGAGCGAGTGTTCAATAGAATAATTGTGTCTTAAATTAAAAAAAAAATAAAAACAAAATGAGTAATCTACATTACTTATACCAATATTGTATGACAAAAATTATAGATCACCTATGATTTATGATGATCGTGTACCAGGTTGGTGTCGCGATCTTATTTCGATCGATTCAATTATTATTTGTAGTTTGGTTTTAATCATGAAATCTCCCCTTTTGTATTATTTTTTATAAAATATTTCATAAGAATCGCAAAATAACCCAACAAATATGAATTATAGAGGACTTTTTTGCAATGTATGCAAGCAAAATGTTAACACAGATATTTCCACGTCAGTCTGTATGAATGTTTTAGTGTCAAGTATTAGCTTTACGCTAAATAAAGCCCAAACTTAAAACTTCAACAATGAACAGTCAAACTGATGTAAATATGCTTAATTATATTGTCGTTCGTCCTGTCATCGTGACAGCAAAAAGTATGCGTCTATACAAGGTGTGTCAAAAGTTTAGAAAATAAGATTTTTTTTAGCGTTTTACAGGAATCTGTAATAAACTGTAAGCGGACGCGAAAGGCGATTCAAGCTCGAAGAGATTGATGGACAGCTAGTTATTACTCCTATTTCCCCAACTTTTAGTGAAGAATAGTGGAGGGAAGTAGTATTTTATAGACTAAATTTTATTACTACCAAGTTAGATTTTTTTTTAATGTCCCAAAGTGCCAGTGTTTTTTTCAATTTTTACAGTCGCCTCAACCGGGAAAACGTATTTCCCAGTCGAGCTACACAAGCGCCAAATGTCACTTTACAGGCGGCGAGTACAAAAAAGGAATAACAAAACATTAATTATATGCCAGAAAAAGATGTAAGAGAAATACCTCAAATACCTATTATTCTTAAACACCCAATTATAATATTTATTTCAAACTCTACCAACTTATAATTGCAGCACACATATATATTTCCTTACATAGTAACTATAGTAGACCATGACACTATTAATAACATCTTTGTATATATACCAAATGTTTGGAATTTACTTGATGTCTTTATAAAAAAAATTATATTATTTCCTAACACTTGAGTACAATAAAAGTATTTGCTTCGTTCAATAACAAAAGCAAAACAACATAAAGCTAGGTGTAATTAATTCCATATATAAAAAACGATAAAAAAGTATTGAACAACATTTGTAATCTACGTAATCCGCAGCGATTTTCCATTTTCTCTAATATAACATACATTTAAGCTGTAGATTAGATTGTCACACCAAACAGTCATATATTACTACTTGCAAATAGACTTAAAATTAACATGAAATATAATTAAATAATCCAAATTAGATACATAACAATTAACTGAAAAATAGAAGTATTTACTTTTAACAGTAGTTTGTATACTATATTATTTACAACCATACGAGTAATTGTTGTGATAAAAATTTGAGTAAATGGTTTTGACATGCCGAGTTGGCAGTTTTACGTTACCACAGATCAAGTAATACAACACCATGAAATATCTAATAGTACTTTAAATATATCTATGGGAAAACACCATCTTCAAAACTTATATATAACAAATTGTTAGCAGTTCATCCAAATATGGCATGAAATAACGGTGTTATATTTAAAGTTGGCTACACACATGCTACAGAACATCGCAATGCAACACTATCGCGTGTCAAGTGTGAACGCAACATAGCAACAGCGTAACATAACGGCGGTTTTTCGTCGTCGCATCAAAGAAATGTTAAGCGCCCACGTTGTCCCAGATGTTCGCATGTCTGTTTGAGCTTGGCTCACATTATGGCGAACAAAAATGAATGCCAGAGTTTATTGTTAATTTTAATTAAATTTACTGATGAACGGAGTTTTTGTGGCGTACGTACCTTTCTTCAAAATTATTCAGAACATCTGTGGGTCATTTTGTCGAAGAAAACCGAATTTCGCACCTTTTCGAGTAATTAACTTGTCGGTTATAATTTCAAAACGTTCTTTTGGGTATTTCCATCCGACTGATGAGATTAGTAGACTGAATTAGATATCGATTTGGCATAGAGTGGGCGGAGGATGTTATTCTTAATTTGATCCACTTTCATTTAAAATCAATATCGTCTTTCTCTAAACGAATTCAAACGTGAAATAAATAAACGTCAGCTTTTTCGGTGAAAGGATTATAAAAGAAATGTCGAGCAGTGAAGACTTCAAAAACTGCACTCTGACAGAACTGAGGGAAGCAGCAGGAAGAGCAGTGCAAAGTATACTGCCCGAGAATAGCGAGTGGCGGTACGGAAAACTATTCAAAGTAGGTATACGAAGGACAAACTACAATTATTGAGAATAGAAAGATTGATACAAGTTTTTAGAATTTTTATTTTAAATATTGTAACGTTTTCGGGTTCCAATAAACAACTCGTGCAATTATTATTTAAAACAGTCTGTATATTTATATACTTAAAATTATTTAACAATATAAAATATAAAACTAACTTAACACACTTAAACTACTACAATTTAATTATCACAGGTATTTATTTACTACTACTATTATTTATATCTCTGTCCGTATTTATTTATATAACAGTTCTATTTATATAAGACGGCACTACTATATTTATTTATTTGGCTACCACTATTTATTTCCACTGTTCCCACGAGACCACTCGAGACTACCGAATTACTCCGCGATTACTTCTCCGCAATGAATGAATCCCGTAATGAATTGAATCCCGGTGACTCAGTCGCCTTATATACCATGCATGAAATGTTCTCGAACAGTACTAGTATATTCTGCAATATACCAGGGGAAATCTAGACTTTTTCTTGCTTACGTCGCACATCTGTGAGATGACTCACTGCATTTACGATATTTACCAGCAGCGAGAGAGATGATTTATGGCAGTGTGTAAATAAGAGCGTTTTATACGTTGCTCGGTCTGTCCCTTTTTTTTGCGTGTGACAATTTCGTTTTTATCGCGCCGAGAGATCTGATTCTTTTATTTAATGTAAACACATTTCGTTACATTGCCCCCTTCTTAAAAACTGCGTTTCGTCCCGAAACACACTATTCCATGTTCTTGACGCTGGCGGATGACGAAATCCACACCGGGACCCACGGGTGCACCCAGCCGTCTTGTGGCAATGGCAATCCACCGTCCCAGGCTGCACAACGGGCTGATCGGTCCGACAGCCGCACACGACCATTTCCATACCAGCACGCCGAAACACCACCTCCAGTATGTTTCCTGCGATTTTCCATACCAAACGGTCTAATCCGCAGCCCAGCCTCGGAATTGCCAGCCTCCCCACATCCTGCTCGAGTGCACGTCCTCGTAAATCGACAAGGGATTCCCATAAGCTGGCTCTCTAGGTTTTCCAGCAATTTGTCGCACATCCGCCACTTCACCGCCGTCACGTCCATGGTATGGGGCAACTGGTTGAAACACACCATCCCTGGCTCACTATGAGGTGTTAGTCTCATGCGATAAACGACGTCATCTATTTGCTCCAGTATTTCGTATGGTCCCTCCCAGTATTCTTGGAGCTTTGGGGACAGGCATCGGCGACGTTGAGGATCATACAACCAAACAAGGTCTCCTTCTCCGTAACCATCTCTCTCGGCTTGCACGTGGTAACGATCCTTCATCCTGTCGCTGGCATCCTGAGTGTGATGGCGTACTCGCTCATGGACATCCTTCAACCTTCGCCAGTATCCACTGACGTAGTCTTCTCCATTTGGGTTCTCCACAACACACTTGAGTAGATCATCCTCTACCTTCAGAGAGTCCCATTGAGCCCAGTAGGATTCCAGTCCCTGTGAACGAGGAGCCACTTCTTGCCAAGCCGGTCCGCGACCAATTCCCTTCCAAACCATCAATGAACCAAGGTCTTCATCAGCTTCTTGACCAATCCGCAAATTGTCAGGATGCCACGGATCGTCAACCACGATTGTTCCGAATGTGTTGGCCGATTTTTCTTCTAGGCGGTTGCTATGCCTGCAGTCTTCTGGACGTGGTCTTCTTGCAACAGCATCAGCAATTTGGTGTTGCACAGATGCACTTTGCGCTATTTATTTTGAGGCTCCACGATACTGGGTCGACGATTGCCTCTTCTCATCGACCCGTTTCAGTTTTCGCTGCTCCGCTATGGTTTTCTTGGGCTTCTTCGCGCATTTACTATGCGCATGGCCCATTTCCATCTCCATTTCCATTTCCATCTCCATTTCCAATTCCAGCATCGGAGCGTTCTTCTCTTAGGTTGCACCTTATTCACCAATCGTCGGACTACCTGTCCCAGGTGCGCATGCCCATACTTCATCTCAAGACGCTTGATCAATTTAAGGTAGTCTTGACACTCTTCCGGAAGTACGGTCTGCAGAACATCACTGGCCTGTCCTCTTAATAACACAATCAGACCAGTATCTTTCTTCGGGGACGTCCACCCATTTGCTCCTGCAGCGGCTTCGAATTGATTCCGGTACGACATCCATGACGTCTTTCCATCGAAGGTGGGAGGTTTTACCTTTACCTTCGCTGTTCGGGCAATCTCCAGGCTTCCGCTTGAGATATCATGGGGACCGCAGTCGTTCATCGCTGGCAACTGAAGCTGAACCCCAAACTCGTCCCCCATTCCGAACACGCGCTCCTCAACTTTCTGTTCCATGGCTTCGATGGCCTCAGAAAATTCCTGCCTCCCATTCGATGAATTCTCTTGAATGTCTTCCTTAAAAGTAGTCTCGAGTTTTGAATTACTTGCAATTTCATTTCTTGAAGCTTTAAAACTATTTGCAATTTCATCATTTAGAGTCTTGAAATGTTCTTTTATAGTCTTCATATCAGTCTCGAATTGTTTTTCAACTGCATCTCCTATAGTCTTGAATTGTTTTTCAATTGCATCTCCTATAGTCTTGAATTGTTTTGCAATTTCATTTTTAATTTCTTTTAGAGTCTTGAATTGTTTTGCCATTTCAGTTAATATCTCATTTTTTAAGATTATTAAGCTTGGATCAGTCTGCATTTGAAACAAATATTTTTCGGGATCCTTACCTTCATTTATTAAAAGGTCACGAAGCCGGTCCTGGAGAATTGTTTTTTTTCCAGACGTATCTGCGTCCCTTTCTTCCAATTCTGCCCTTAACTCGGAAACCTTTAATTCTTCCAAACGTTTGGTAGCCATTTATTTATTTATTTATTTATTTATTTATTTATTTATTTATTTGCACTTCTATATTGTTTATCCCACACTGACACCAACTGTAACGTGTTCGGGTTCCAATAAACAACTCGTGCAATTATTATTTAAAACAGTCTGTATATTTATATACTTAAAATTATTTAACAATATAAAATATAAAACTAACTTAACACACTTAAACTACTACAATTTAATTATCACAGGTATTTAGTTACTGCTACTATTATTTATATCTCTGTCCGTATTTATTTATATAACAGTTCTATTTATATAAGACGGCACTACTATATTTATTTATTTGGCTACCACTATTTATTTCCACTGTTCCCACGAGACCACTCGAGACTACCGAATTACTCCGCGATTACTTCTCCGCAAGGAATGAATCCCGTAATGAATTAAATCCCGGTGACTCAGTCGCCTTATATATCATGCATGAAATGTTCTCGAACAGTACTAGTATATTCTGCAATATACCAGGGGAAATCTAGACTTTTTCTTGCTTACGTCGCACATCTGTGAGATGACTCACTGCATTTACGATATTTACCAGCAGCGAGAGAGATGATTTATGGCAGTGTGTAAATAAGAGCGTTTTTATACGTTGCTCGGTCTGTCCCTTTTTTTTGCGTGTGACAATTTCGTTTTTATCGCGCCGAGAGATCTGATTCTTTTATTTAATGTAAACACATTTCGTTACAATATGTTCAAAGTAATTGCCATTTACAATAATGCACTTAACCATTCTCTCCTTCCATAGTTTAAAAGCGTTCAATCAGCTGTCCTTAGGGATACTATCAAAAAAACACTTAACGGCGATGTCAATCTCTTCTTCTGACTGGTACCTTTCCCCTCTCAAATGTTTTTTGAGCTCAAAAAATAGCTAGAAGTCACACATCGCCAAATCCGGTGAGTAAGGTGAATGTTCTGTAATTTTGATTTTGTTTTCCGCTAAATACTGAACAGTTGTCCCTGCTGTATGGGACGACGCGTTATCATGATGTAACATGATCCCCTTTCTGGGCAATTTACTAAACATACTAGGCAAACAATTTTCAACATTCCATTTTGCGGTAACTGTTTCTTTCACCATTGTAGGGGTTTCCTCGTCTTCATGTATCCAGACTCGGCTCTTGGCGAGTGGAAACATCAAAAAATGGTATGTACGTTTCATCGCCAGTTACAAGTTTAGAAATAATTTGATGGCCTCCAGTATTCAACATATCTAAAGTTTGTTGGCAAATTCTAATTCACGTTCTGCTTTTTGTAAATCTGTCAAATGATGAGGTACAAACCGAGATGCAACCTTTTTCAAATGTAAATGTTTGTGCAATATTGATCTCACTGGCGAGGATCCAATCTTCAGATTGGACTCATTGCATAGGTAATCCGGTTGTCTTCTTCCACCATCTTCTTCACCGCAGCAATGTTTTCGAGGTTAACAGCAGTTAAAGAAGGGCCAGCTCCTTTTTTGTGTACCACCGACTTGCAACCTCGCTCAAATTCTTTATACCATCTGTAAACAGTAGCCAATGATGGTGCGAGATACCCAAATGCCGATTTTAAACTTTCCTCACACTCATACGCGTTCAAGCCTTTCTAGAAATCATAGTAAATCATTATCCGAAAGTTCTCTCGTGATAATTCCATTTTTCCGATAACAGAAGCTTATTCTATTGCTCAGACACTATTCAACCAAATGTCACAAACTAAACTGCAATTGACAGATAAAATAATGCACTATTTAATAAACAACAATTTGTTTTGCACGGGTAACTAGATTACTCAATTCTCAATAATTGTAGCTTATCCCTCGTACGAACGTTGGTGAGACTACAACCCAAATAACACAGCGTCAGAAACTGTCTTGATGGCGTTTTTCAGTGGGATGGCAAAGGAAAAATGCCATCAACCTTATGGGCCACTTACCGCATGATAAGGAATAGTACCACATACCCCAGAAATACAAATTTGATTTTATATTATATTATATTTTATATGTTATGATTACATACTTTAAATAAAATGCGATAAAAGTAAAGTATTTTTCCACTCTCTATATGTGGCACCAATCATGAAATCGCTATACAGCAATTAATGTTGTCAACAAATTAATTTGCCTCAATTTAGTATTTATATTTTAATTGAAGACGGTTGATTGCCCATAAGTGTTCGCTATTGCATTTAAAAAAAAAACTGATAAGAAAAAGAAAGGTTTCAATAGATATCGTTCGAGCTTGCACTTCAATTGTACAACGTGGTACGTTGAACTTTAAAATTTTACCTATTAACTCCATTAAAAACAATCTATCATAGTTGAAGCGGTTATTCAAGTATTTATAGACTTTAATTAACAATGCAACTCATGACTACGTAAATAGAAAACTGTAACACGCCCTATGATACGTAAGAGGGTAAATGTAAACTGTTCTATACTCGTAAATTATTTTTATGTCTCTCTCTAAACTTCAAGTGGTCAATACATTTATTTACGCGAAGGAAACGGTTTTGTTAAATTGCAGCGATTATTTCCTTCACCCGTCAAATTTAAATTTTGTCAAATCACAATCAAAACTGAAGTTGAAATTAACTAATGAACGGTACCGGTTCTTGATATCAGCGACTATTACAAATCGACTACTCAAATGTAGGTAACAAATCAAGTATGTATTTTTTTGCACGACCCTTGCATAATAGGCACGTTCACTCCCTTAAATGAGGGAGTGAAGTGACTCTTTTGCTCCCTTGGTATAAAAAACATAGCCAACTCAATTTATGAATTTAATCGTTTATTTAATATTAATATTGACATTAATGTTAGTACCACCATTAATAGTGAACAAAGATGTTAATGGACTAATCACACGTTGCTTAAAGCCGCTAGAATTGGACAGTCGATTTTCTTTTACATTAATATCCACTTGATTTGACCCACTGGAAGTTGACGGTCGATTTTCCTTTTCCGAGTCTTTTCCGATTAGAATTTTTTCGGAAATCAAATTCTTATTAACTAATGAATTTTCAATATATCCCTCTGCGACAGTATCAGATTTCCATCCGCCATGACGTTTTATAACTCCAATTTCAACACCTGAATCGGCCAGAAAAGATGTTGATGAGCGCCGAAAGCAGTGGCCGGTGTAGGAAGATGGATTGGGTAAATTGAGGTATGAAGCTATTTGCTTAGGCAATCCTCCAAAAGTATTCTTACCTACGGGTTGTGTGGAACATTTGTTATTTCTGTAACATACAAAAAACCGTCTATGATCTGTGTTTTCTTTCCGCAGAACCATATATTTTTTACAAATAACAACAAAATCAATTGCACAGTTTTCTTTGGAGACTATCGTAAATGCTCTATTTACATGATTTTTGGTATTGTTTACAGATACCAAAATAGTTGATCCCAAGTCTTGGACATCATCTACTGTCAATTTTACCAGTTCATCCGATCTTAAAGCCCCAGCAATTCCCATAATCATTGCTACCTGAAATCATAGTGTATAATTATCTTAAATTAGAAACATTAACTTTTTTAGTTTACCTTAACCATCAAGTACTTTTCTTCTGGAGCGTCTATTAGAAATTGATGAACTTGCTCCTTAGTAAGAATTTTTGATTTTTTTGCCTGGTATCCAGTATTTTGTCTTTTAAGGAATGCTACTAATCGTGAGTACTTGCTGATGTCGACATTATTTTTCACGCTAAGAGTAGCTTTTATCATTGAATAATGTGACCACAGTGTTGAAGCCTTAAAATGCTTCGCCTTTTCGGCAAAATATACCAGGAGCACACTCTCGCTATGAATTTCATCTACTTCTTTTACCAGACACCAATCACAAAATTCCTTGAAGCACTTTTCGTAGATCTTCCTAGATTTTTCTGGCAATAAATTCACAACTATTTTTGAAGCCGTTTCTTCAATAGTTTCGTCACACATTTTTCCAATGCTTATTTAACGAAGCGAAGAAAATACGGGCAGTTTCTCGATATTCACAAAAAACCAATATGGCTACCCTTATTTATCGGTCGTCAAGGGTTTCCATCAGAACCAGCATGATTTTTGCGTTCGACAACTGGAAACGTCATGTTGACAATTTTTAAAAAAAGTTAGATTTCTTCAATTAAAATCGTTTGGGTCGTGCAAAAAATAGTATATACACCTCGGGAGTGAATGAATTTCTCCTCGGTGCTTTGTAGAGCCCTCGGGCTTCGCCCTCGGGCTACAAACTGCACCTCGGAAAAAAACATCATTTCACTCCCTAGGTGTATAATATACTATTTCATTAAGTGGCAAACGTGTCAAATAGATGAAAATGTCCGACAAAAAGAGATTTAGCAATGTTTCGGATGAAATTATTGATAATCACATCGATTTGACAACTCCGATAAATACAAAGAGAAGTAAAGACAGCGTCTGGAGACAGTTCACGCAGTTTTGTGACGAACGCAAGTATATTTTGGACGAGTCGACGCCAGTAAGTAAACTGAACGAAATTTTGAAAGACTGGGCATGGAACATGAAAAAAGAGAACGGAGATGATTATAAGGAGTATACTGTAAAATGTATGTGGAATTCTACCGCCAAAAGTCCTCAAGAGTTATATTTTAAGAAGCATAACATTAAAATTGATCCTTTTCAAGGAATTGAATTCAAAAGTTCTAGAGATGCTCGTAATAGCAAGACGAGTACTGCAAAAACTTCCAGATAAACGAAAGCAAAGTGCGACCTCTTTAAGTATGGACAATTTATTTGATATAATAGACCATTGTGACGAGACAACGCCAAATGGACTTCAAAAAAAATTCTACTATTTAGCTTCCGTGGAACTGGCATGGCGTGGGGGGGAAGGTGTCAACTGCTTGGTACATTACTTCAAAATTGAAATTAAATCTGATGGAACTGAGTCGGGTAGAGTAGAATATAATCCCATATTTAGTAAGACCTGCCAAGGAGGAAACCATAAATGCGCGGACAGTAAATGGTTGACGCCAAATATTCAAAATTCAGATCGTTGTCCAGTCAGAATTTTTAAAACATTAGTTGGGAAACGTCCTAATTTTACCTGCGATCGGCTGTTTTTGACGCCTAATCCATTTTGGAAGAAGAAAACTTCCTTCTGGTACAAAAGCTCGCCTATTGGGAAGAACGAAATTTCGAAATGGACCAAACAAGGAGCTGAATCTATTGGTTTAAATACCAAATGTCTCAAAATTACCAACCATTCTTGCCGTTCAACAGCTGTATCACAATTAGCAAAATCGGGAGTGCCCGAACAACAATTAATAAAAATAACTGGTCATGCCAATTCTTCCTAGATTCAGCCCTATTTACAGATGGACCAACAGCATCACCGACAGATTTTGAATCAGTTACGAGGGAAACAAAACAAGGGACTGGAAACAAGACGTTCCACCTCATCAGAGACGATCGTGAGAAAAACAGAGTTGGTAAAATCATCAGCAACACCAGGAAATATAACATACAATAATTGTGTGTTCAATTTTGGTTCAAAATAATTTATAGTTCTCTTTTCTTAACAGATAATAAAATATGCTTCTTTTGCTCATTTTTTACTATGAATCTTGGTTTAGGAAATAATCTTAACAAATATAGCTCGAGCTTGATAAGTAGTCGACTATTACATTGTTTCAATTTTTCTCGTGTGTCTCCTAATTTGACTTAACCAAAATTGGCATTAATAATTAAAGACTAAAGCCCTCGAGCTAAAGCTCTCGTGCTCTAGTCAAATTATTAATGCCAATTTTGGTCTCGTCAAATTGACCGTAGCGCACACTCGAAAAATTGATCACAATGAAATAGTCGACTATTTGTCAAGATCTCGTTATATTATCTTTGACTATTATATTATCTTTTCCGATTCTCAAGCCTTGTTGCTAACACTTAAAGCGTGTGACTATAATTAGATTTTAGTCACTCTGATTGATTTCTAAATCTATTTAATACTAATTTGGTCAATAGTTTCCAAGCTTTCCCATTGTATCAAACTAACTTTTGAGTACTAATAGTGCTAGCTAACTAAGTTAATAACTAACCAGGTATTGCTAAAATTTGACTTTTTCGTTGAAGTAAACTAATAATACTTCCGATCTACCAATTTCACAAGATTGTACTCGTAAATATAAAATTTTACATTGATATCTTTAGCAATTTGGCCGCTATCGAGAGAGAGTGTGAGAGAGAGAGAGAGAGAGATGTTTGCAAAAATTACTTTTTCGTTATCAATGAATTTCCAAACGTGGACCTCAGCAAAAATCTTGAGGTCGAATAATTTCAACGCATACCTCCTTGTATACTATTACGAGGGAGTGTTTTTAAGTTCGCAGAATGGATGAAAAGGAGAAAAAATGAAAATAGAAAATTATTTTTCTTTTTCAATATATTCATCTGCAACCCTAATACATTTTCACATCTTTCTATTAGCTTGCGTATGGCTTCATAAGAAAATGTTTTATCTTTGCGAGAAGTACGCCAAAACTGAATCTTTCGTTTCTTCATCGCTCGTTAATTTCTTTCCACGCAGCTCTTTTTCCATTTTAGGGAACAGGCAAAAATTGCTAGGCGCCAAATCTGGCCTAATAGGGTGGGTGATTCAAAATATAGGAGCCAAGTTTATGCAGCACACCCAGCGCAACACAACTCTTGTGGACTGGAGCATTGTCCTGCAGAAGCAGGACCCTAATACATTTTTCAAATATTTCAATTAGTCTTTTAATCAATTTTCCCCTTCTCTTTTCGTTAATGACTACTTTTAACAGCTCTAGGATTGAAGCTTACTATTCTTTAATTATGGAAACGTCTTTATCTTTTTTAATCAATTAACAGGATTTCTTCTGAGTCCCAAAAAACAGAAGCCATGAGTTTTTCGGTGGATCAACAGTGATAACTTAAACTTCTTGCTTGTGCCTTCTTTACTGCATAATTCTTGCTTGGACTCGGGTGCATAATAATGAAGCCAAGTTTCATCCCCAGTAATAATTCGACTGAATCCGTGCCTTCATTACAAAGGTTCAAAAACGACTTCTTTCACAAATTCTGGCCGTGGGTCATATTCAAGTGATTCCCTATCTTGCGTAAAGCGACTGTGCCACTTAAAAGCCATAGCTTTTCCCAGGCCAGAATCCACGTAAACAAATGGAATCTCTTCCTGTATGGTATGAACAGACCTTCCTTGTTTTGTAACCTGCATAACGGCGCAATATTCGATTTTCTCCATACTTCACACAATCTTCCCGATTAAGTTTCTTGGTCGACGATAGTTTAAAAGAATACTCACATGATTGCGTTAGAACTTTATATTTACACTAACAATGAGTCACTGGACACGTTGTAAGGAGGAAATAGCTCTCCCACGACCATCTAATTCCTCCATTACGCGAACTTAAAACCGCTTCCTGGTACGTATAAGAAGGTAAAAAGATCTTTTAAATTTTCGTGCTATTGGTATAATACTTAGTAGTAGAAAAATTGCTCTTATTTTCCTGTGCATCAGAAATTATTTTTAAAGACATTGCATGTAAACGGACAAGTTAATAAATTGCCCTATCGTTATGTCATGTGGCTTATGTCTATTGTGTTCATTTTCTATTAAACTTCATATTTTGATTTTTTATTCGTTATTCCTGTTTCATCTTGTTATATTGCGTAATTTGAGAACCTATAAAGCTACAATTTTATTGTAATTCGACAAGGTAATATAATAAGGTAATGTATAGGTACATCACGTTTCAACAACATTATATGTTTGCTTTTCAGTTTTAAAATGGTGTTCACTTCTGAGGAAGATGCCTTCATTTTAATGGCCCACTATTGCGGCGGAACTCAAAATTCAGATGCATCTTGGGCATACATCTTGGAGTCTTGTATTCATCAATTTAGACAGCAGTTTCCCGATATATATTTTAATCGTCATAATTTTATGAATCATAAAAACAATATTATTAAGCGATTTCAAAAAAAAAATGCATTTGTAAGGGGAAGACTTCTGGAAGACCAACAGAATTAACACAACCAGTAATGGATAATATTGAGCAACGTATGACAATTATTCCAACAAAATCATTAAGAAAACTATCACGTGAGACAGGTATTTAGCATTTACTATAATATGTTTATTTATCGTAATTGTAATAATTTTAGGGCTGTCGCTTGTCACTTCCCATAAAGCTGTTAAGAAAAAACTTCACCTCCGCCCTTATAAAATAAGTGTTGTGCAACAATTATTGCTACCTGATTATGCGAATCGATTTTTATTTGTTTGGTCGACTAAAAAATTGTGTTTTTAAGAAGAGGCGCCATAATCTGGAAGAACTTCAATAATTACTTAGACATGAAATCCAACAAATTACGGTAGAAGAACTACAAAAAGTGTTCGAAAATATGAAAAGAAAAATTAACATACCTATGCATAGAAAAAGTGGGACGACACTTTCAACATTTATTGTGAATGTTCTAATTCTTATTCTGCCCTGCTAAGCAAAAGTGCAGTAGGTATGTGCAAAAATGGTCAAAATGAGATATTGGGATAGTTGTTATACTACGAGCATTCAGCGCCCTTTTTACCAAGCAAAAACATACCTCATATGACACATAAACACCGAATATATGACGGTGTTTTTGATTGGTAAAAAGGGCGCAGAATGCTCGTAGTATAACAATTATCCCAATATCTCATTTTGGTCATTTTTGCACATACGGCACTTTTGCTTAACAGGGCAGTATTGTGATTGTTCTAATTATTATACTTGTGTTACTATCTCATTTTTAATAAACTTTTTAATCCAAACAAATATTTTACAAAGTATAATCATATTTTGGAATTTGTTTTCGCAAGCACCAATCTGTATATTTGGTTGCCTTTGGTTCTCATCTCAATAATTTACGAACGTACTGTAGATTATTATATACAGAAAAAGGCTACGACTGTCCGTAGATAAATAATGATGAGTATATAGTAAATAACGAAATGCATGTGAGTATGGCTGAACTGGAATGGTATCCAGTTTATTCTTATTCATCTCACAAATTATTAAAAATACAACAAACAATACAACAATATTTCTGTAAAGTTTATATCTGTTTCGACTGATGCGCCATATAAAATATGTAAGGATCAAATTTATACGGTACATATTTACAAAATTTAAATTTAGTTATATTATAACTGGCCTTTCGCCAACCCATGAGTACGCATATAGGTGCATACATCTATGAATGTACTTATAGATAGTACATTAACAACATTGAACCATCAGAAAAGTTACCTCATTTGTTATTGTTGGATATATTCCAATGATTTCTGTAAAACTCTGGTGGACAGATATTATTTAAAGAATAATCGAAGAAACGTTTCAATTCCTAAAATAGTAAACAATAATCAATATAATACATGCAGTCATGTACTTTTTAACTTTGCATATATGTATGCAAATTATAAATCTTATACTCATACTACAGAATGAGATGTGGGCACCCCACGACTATCCGTGTGTAAGACCGGAATTTTTTATATAAAAGTAGATGGGATGCCGTCATGACGGGAGATTTTTGCTGGTTTCTCAATAGAGAAAGCAACAGGCAACATAAAAGAAAGAAATAACTCTATTTATGCAAAACTTTGATATATGAGCAATTTCCTTTGTTTGCAGTTAAGTGTTTTTGTATTCTTGATACTAATTAAACATTCAAGTATTTGTTATGTCAAGATTTTTGTGCTTATCTATTTCTTTTTAAAACTAATAAAACTCGTGACTAAGAGTTAATAAAACTCTTAGTCACGAGTTTTATTAATTAATTAAAATAAGGTTTATAAAACTTGATACATAATATACTATTATATACTCTTAATATGTATGTTTTGAACGCATAATTCAATCTCACTTTTGACTATTTTTGTATTCTTTAGAAATTTGTCTAAACTAGATGGCGAGATATATTGTTAAAATTCGATTTTTTTTTACCAAGTTAAACTATACTTCCAGTGTACTGATTTATTAGTAAAGAAAACGTTAAATCAATTGAAATGTTGGGAAGATCGCGTCAACAGTTCGAAGAAAATACCTTTTTAAGAATCAAGGTTTATAAAACTTGATACATAATATACTATTATACAGATGGTTGGATTTTCATTGTACACTCAATATTTTCATTGAATGTATCATATTTAAAAAAAAATCAAAACGTGTCTGATACTATTTTTTGCCCTCTTTCTAATCCTGTGAAATAGGATAATGTCGTTTGAAAAACAAAAGATAATTTAAATTTTTTTTTTAAATTGAACACCCTGTATATTATTGGATATTTTGATAGCTTATTCAATTCTGAATATAATATCATTTATTTTTTTTTCGTTGGGCAATGAATAACGCCATAATATATATAATCTAATAATCCCCTCTACCATATTAATGGTGTGGGGCGTTTATCCTCTTCTAACTTTTTATGAATCTTTTCCATTCATTTCTATTCCTCGCCATGCTCTTCGCCTCTGTCCAAGTTTTGCCCTTCCTCTTCAAAATCTCTGCTATGACATCATTCCATGTCGTCCTTGGCCTTCCTCTTCTTTTATTTTTCATTATTCTTGCTTCCCATATCCTTCTTGTCTGTCTCGTATTTTCCATTCTATATAGATGTTCCCACCATCCCAACTGTCTTTGCTCAATATGTTCCAACACTGACTGTATATTTAGATCTTTTCTTATTTCCGAATTTCTTATTCTTTCCATCTTTGTAACTCCTCTGACTCTTCTTAAATATTTCATTTCTACTGCTTGTATTTTACTTTTTTGTCTTGTATTTAATATCCAGGATTCGCATCCATATACTAATATCGGTCGGTATATTGCCTTATATACTTTTAATTTTGTTTCGCGGGATATCTCTTTTTTATTAATGAACTTATTCCTCATACTATAATACAGCTTTGTTGCTTTTTCTATTCGTTGGTTAATCTCGGCGTCCTGGGTCCCTTTTCCATCAATTCTCACTCCCAAGTACTGGAACGTTCTCACTTCTTCTATTTCAATTCCTTCTATTTCGATTTTCATATCTATCTCTTCATCTCCCACTACCATTACTTTGGTTTTATTCTTATTCATCATCATTCCACTGTTATTTGTTGTAGATCTTCCGCACTGTCAGCTGTAATTATTATGTCGTCTGCGAATGCTCCCTGTGAAACTTCGACTAGCTTTAAGTTAATGTGTCCAACTCTTATCTTTTTACTTTCTTTTGTACACCTTTTGATAATGTCGTCCATATAAACTATAAACAGCATTGGGCTCAGGCTTCCTCCCTGTCGGAGTCCCTCCTTTGTTCTGAAGGTTTCTGATTCTAAATTATTAGCTATTACAGCGTTGGTGTTATTATCATATATTTTCTGTATTAATCGTCTTATTTTTCCATTGACCCCTCTCTCTTTTAATATATTCCACAGTCTTTCTCTTGGTACCTTATCGAATGCTTTTTCTAGATCTAGACTGGAGGGAGTGAATAGAAGAAATAATGCAGTTATGCAGGGATTAAAAATAGATGTGAGTGATCAAGGGCACCTAAAAGTAGTGGTAGAAGAAATTATCCAGAAGTACATGGAAATACAAATAGAAATTAAAGCGGTGAAACAACTGGGCCCAGAAACTTGCTTAATAGAACTGAAGAATACACATGATAAGATACAAATGATGAAAAACAAGGGTAAATTTAGAGAATACAAAGAACAAAAGATATATATTAACGATGATATGACGAAGGAGGAAAGAGAAATACAAGAAAAGATACGTAGAAAGGCCAAAGAAGAGAGAATGAAAGGAAAAACCGTCAAGATAGGATTTCAAAAGATAATAGTGGAGGGAGAACAATGGAAATGGAATAGAGAAAAAGAGAATTGGAATAAGAAGGAAGGAGAATTGGAAAGAAAAAAAGAAATCGCAAAAATAATGTCAAAAAACTAATAATAAAGACTAGTAGAAATGAAGATGATGACCCGGGCAAGAAAAAGGACACGATAAAGGAGAATAAACAAAATAATGATAAATATGATAACGATGACAAAAAAAAATAGAAAAGATAAGGAAAAGTAAGGATAAAGAAAACATAATATGGAAAATTGGCACGTGGAACATAAAAAGTATAACAGGCAAAGAAAAGGAATTAGAAAAGGAATTCGAAGAGTTAGAAGTAGACATATTAGCAATTACGGAAACGAAGAAAAAGGCATAGGGAATAATTAAGATGGACAATGGTCACACTTTATTATACAGTGGTGTAGGAAAAGAAAGAAGAGCAGCTGCAGGAGTAGGATGCATTTTACACAAAAAATTAGAAAACCAAATTCATGACTGGAAGGCATGGTCAGAAAGAATATTACTAATAGAGATGAAGGAGAGAAACATAATGAAAACAATAATAGTAGTATACGGACCAAATGAAGACGACACAGCAGATAACAAAAATAAGTTTTGGGAAGAATTAACAGTGGTGGTAGAAGATGCGAAAGGAATAATTTTTATAATGGGAGACTTCAACAGTAGAGTTGGTATAAGAGACGATGAATACACTGAAGTATTAGGAACAAACGGAGAGACGGTTAGAAATAACAATGGAAGAAGAATGCTAGACTTTTGCATGATACACAACTTGGTAATAACTAATAGTCTTTTCCAACACAAAAATATACACACATATACCAGGGCAGTTAAGAGCAGGGGAGAGAAGTCCATAATTGATTATATATTAGTTGACAAAAAGAATAGAAGAATCGTGACTGATACAAAAGTAAGAAGAGGACCGGAAATAGGGAGCGATCAGTTTGTCGTTATATCAAAAATAAAGGAAAAAGTTCAAAATAAAGAAAAGAAATATATATACAAACAGAAAGAAAACCAAAAAGAATTACTTAGAACATACAAACTAAGAAGTAAAGATATCGCTGAAAGTTACCAGAAAAGGATAACTGGAAGAGTAGAAAATGTAGAAATGAATAGAAATATTGAAGAAACTTGGAATACGTTCAAAGAAATTATAATAACTACAACTAAAGAGATATGTGGAGTAAGCAAGAAGAAAAACAAAAGACAAACGAAGTGGTGGACAAATGAAATAAGGTATCAAGTAAAGTCAAAAAAAAAGGCATGGAAAATATATTTAGCAGAACAAACAGCGGAAAAATACAATATATACAAAGAAGAAAGAAAAAAAGTAAAACAGTTAGTGGCACAAGCCAAAAAAGAGACATGGCAAGAATTTGGTGAAAAGATGGAAAAAAATAGTAAAGAAAACCAAAAACTATTTTATAGAGTTTTGAAGTCAGTAAGGAATGAAGAAATGTCTCAATCTACACACCATAATAATATACAAAATAAGAAGGGAGATATACTAAGCGATAAAAAAGAAATCATAGAAAGATGGAAAGAATACTTCCAAGAATTGCTAAACGAAGGAGTGGAAAATGAGAATACCGATGAACAACAAACAATAGAAGAAGAAGAGACGGAAGAAATAATTACCATGGACGAATTGGAAGAAGCAATACATAAACAGAGAGATGGGAAAGCACCAGGCTACGACAAGATTACGGCAGAAATGATTAAAAATATAGGACAAAAAGGAAGAGAAGTAATGTTGAAAATATATAACAGAATATGGAGAGAAGAGGAGATACCAAACGATTGGAGAAAGTCATTAATAGTACCAATATACAAGAATAAAGGAAACAAAAAATAATGCAATAACTACAGAGGAATAACCCTTCTAAGCACTGCAATGAAGATTCTTGAGCAAATATTAGATAAAAGACTAAGAGCAAAACTCGAAAATACGCTACACGAATCACAAAGTGGGTTTAGAAAAGGAAGGAGCACACAAGACCAAATATTTTCCGTGAAGCAAATAATACAAAAAGCCTATAGAGAGCAGAAGAAAGTATTTTTAGCATTTATAGATCTAGATAACGCCATAATAACAAAAAATAAAAAAGAAAAAGTATGCTTTGAAAATATGGCCGGTTAAAAAACAAAATATTATTTAAATGTCAGTTCGCATACCAGTTGATGAGGTGACACAGTTTAGTGATTAGTGAATCATTAGTGATAGTTTCTCTAGATTATTTATTAAAAATGGAATTTACTAATGCAGAGAAAGCAGATATGTTACGATGCTTTTATTTATCAAATGATAACTGCCGTCAAGCTGCAAGTATGTATGTATGTTAATCAATACCCTGATCGAAGGCAACCGCATTGGAATACATTTCTAAATTTACACACTTCATTAGTGAGGTACGGAAGTTTTAAAAAAATAAGAAATGTAAGAAATAGAAATATAAATCAAAACGATGCAGAAGGAGATGATGAAGTAAATATTTTGGCGTATTTTAGAGCATACCCCACTTCTTCAACTAGAATTGCTGTACAAGAGCTTGGCATCAACAGGTATAAAATCATGAAAGTCCTTAAAAAACACAAAATGAAACCCTATAAAATTCGTTTAGTGCAAAATTTACAACCGCTTGATCTGCAAAAACGGATGAATTTTTGTAATTGGGTATTAAATGCTGGAAGGCAGTACTTGTCACACATTTTATGGACGGACGAGGCAAATTTCCATAGGAATGGTGTGTTTAATAAACACAATTGTCATTTTTGAGATGACGTGATCCTCGTAGGATTCAGCAAACTCGATGCCAAATACGCTTTTCTACAAATGTCTGGATAGGTGTGATAGAGGATCAGTTATTAGGACCCTATTTTTATAACGGCACACTTACTCAAAATCGATATTTAAACTTTCTTGAAACTGAATTTCAAGAATATTTAGAAAATCTGCCTTTAGCTATCCGGACACAAATGTGGTTCCAACATGACGGCGCACCACCGCATAATGCACAATCAGTGACGAATTTTCTACAATTAGAATTTGAAAATAGGTGGATTGGGAATAAAGGGCCACATTTATGGCCTCCGAGATCACCTGACCTCTCAATATTAGATTTTTTTGTCTGGGGATTTATAAAAAATAAGGTATATTGCACTCTGTCGAATACCCTAGAAGAACTGAAAAATAAAATACAATTGGCAGCACAGGAAATTACCCCGGATATGTTAAGAAAATCCAAAAATAATTTATTGCACCGAGCTCAGATATGTATCAACCAAAATGGTGGCCATTTTGAACAATTTCTTCAATAGGATATTTGCTTTTTTGTGTTATTTTTTTTTCCATTGTTTTATTTTAACCAATGCATAATGTGTTTTTTTATTTTTTGTTATTATGGCGTTATTCATTGCCCAACGAAGAAAAAAATAAATGATATTATATTCAGAATTGAATAAGCTATCAAAATATCCAATAATATACAGGGTGTTCAATTTAAAAAAAAAATTAGATTATCTTTTGTTTTTCAAACGACATTTCCTATTTCACAGGATTAGAAAGAGGGCACAAAATAGTATCAGACACATTTTGTTTTTTTTTTTAAATATTATACTCTCAATGAAAATATTGAGTGTACAATGAAAATCCAACCACTCTGTATACTCTTAATATGTATGTTTTCAACGCATAACTCAATCTCACTTTTGACTATTTTTGTATTCTTTAGAAATTTGTCTAAACTTAGTAGATGGCGAGATATATTGTTAAAATTCGATTTTTATTACCAAGTTAAACTATACTTCCAGTGTACTGATTTATTAGTAAAGAACACGTTAAATCAACTGAAATGTTGGGAAGATCGCGTCAACAGTTCGAAGAAAATACCTTTTCAAGAATCAAAGTATTTTATTGACGTAAAAGCTTTCGAGACGGAAGAAAACACATTGAAACGAAGATACTCACAAAAAGACCACAAAGGTCAGCTCTCCTGAGAATTTTTAGCGAATCGATAAGCTTATCGTAAGCGTAGCGTAATGATCGACGGATTTCCGTACGTGATATCAAGTGATATGGCAGAAACATTACAAACAAATATTGGCAGTGTTAAATACATTAGCTAAAATAAACTCAGATTTGAGCTACGGGAATACATCGCCGCACAGCGCGGAAAACAAGTGTGATTGGACGAGTCGTCAGCAGGAAAAGTTAATACGGTATTTTGAGATTTAAAAGAAGTCATGTTCACAGACTTTTATCGAAATGCCACTCCATTAATTTCCTTTATTGCTCTCGGTCCTTTGTAGACAAACCTTAACCCCCTTTCTATCTCGTTATATGGGTAACTTTCTTAATATTGAAGATACAGGATCGGTTAAATTAGTACAGTTGTTAAGAAATTTGAGAAGTATTTGATAGTATTTTCAGATTTAACGTTTATTGTCAACTTTTGAAGATATTTCAAAAAAATTGAAAACTGCCGATATTTTTTTATATCTCCACATCTTCGTAACTATTGAAGATATAACTAATATAGAAATGGTATCTGGTAGTGTAATTTTTACGTAGAATTTAATAATCTTAGTTAAAAATTCATGGTACACTTAATTATCAAAGTATAATATTAACATGACTTCATAAAAATACTTATTTTTTTCCGATTTCATAGATAGAAGGTTTTGTATGGTGTTTTTTTAAAAATTTTATTACAGCGAGAATAATTCAATTACTGTTATTTTTTGAGGAAATAATGAGCAAGTAAGCTTTGAAAAACTACTTTATTGCGGAGATGGCAATAAAATCAGGATTCTGACTTCATTCCTTAGTTAAAAGAGGAGCATTAAACTTTTACCACGTGAGAGCCACGTCAGCCACATTATTTGTGAGTGAAGAAGCAAAGACGTATACAGAGACCCTATGTCATCACATACGATATTGAAGAACCTGGTATTTACTATATTAACAGCTTCATCCAGCATTTCTTTTATAAAATGTGGCATTTTTTTCATTGCAAGAGCACGTCGGTAAGTACGCAGTGACTGCGGCTACACCCCTAGGTTTTTTCTTTTATTTTTGCGATTGCACCAAACATCTTATCGGTCATAGCTTACGCTCTGTGCACATATCAAGACAGTTATCCCATAGGATGCTATTCTCCACGAAAAATGCATCTAACAATTTAAATGGCATTTGCGGTAGTCGCTAATGGCTTGCAGAGAAGTAAATCTTCTTGAAATAAGTCCAAATATGGATAGCGCACAAATACCATTAATATTGCCAAACCAGCAACATGGGTTGATTCATCCATTTGAAGCGAAAATTAGTGAATTTTCTACTAGAAATTAAAGTAGCCTTCAAATTCTCTGCTACGTCCCCGATTGGTAGCGAGAATGTGTCATTTGACAAAAGAATTGTGTCAATCACTTTTGCAACCTCTTCGTCAAACATGCATTCGATAATGTCTTTTACATAAGGTTTGATAAGGTTTTTAGAAATAGTATGGGCTCACCAGCTTGTGCAATTCGGTAACTGACTAAGTAAGATGTCATCAAAGCATTTTCGCTGTCAGTTTTTGAATGACACAATATACATTTCTGGACTTTCCTGAGTTCAATGTACCTACTTCCTTCTGAAAAAAATCACTTGGCTCATCCTTGCATTCTAGATGGCATGAGGACGTATTTTTGCTAAAAACATAGAACTGTTCGGCAAAACTACTATAAATTACGCACTGAGGTTTACCATCATCTTTAATAAAAATATTTTTAATCTTAAACCTGTTCTACGTTTTCGCGGAACACTGAGAATTATTTCGCGGAGCACTAAGTGTTCAGGGGGCGCAGTTGGAGAAACGCTATTATAAACAATATCCACCAGCAGTCTATCGAACTAAAAATAAAATAAAAATTTGTATGGCGGGCACCGTTGTAAGGTAATACTAATACAATGAAAGACTGGTTTGTATATACTTGCTTAAGCACATTTTAGGTCATAAAAAATTGTACCAAAAAACAGATTACTATTTAGCGTCCAATCCGTGTCTGCTAACATAAGAAGAAGATATTTTTGTTACTGTATCCTATAAAGAAACCAAATGCCGAAACTGGTTAATATTGCTACTAACAATGAAAAGAAAGGAAGGACAGAAATCAGTTTTTCATTTGAAAAAAGATTTTCTAATTGTAATACATAAAGCTGAAATGTTTTATAGTCTCTGTTGATAAATCGATCTAATTTTATTGTATTTTGTAGATACAGTTTGTGTTTACATTTATAATTTATTTATCCAGATGTGCAATCCATGTTCTATATTACGTGGTTTGTTTACTTACATTTTATCTATATAGTTATTTGTATAATTGAGATAGAGAAATTCCATTTTTCCCCACATTCTATTTCCTTTTAATTGAAAATGTTTTTCTTCATTGTATATATGATCGTTGATGATTACATATTGTACGTATATTTATGAAAACAAATTAGTATTACTGTTATCAGAAGTTTCATTCTGATCAACGATAAGGCCCTGCACATACTGCTCAAATAAGAAATTTTGTCGAAAATGTATTTCCTACAAGCCAATAATTGTCTTCTTATGTTTTCATCTCTTTGAATCCCTTAAAGTAGAATCAGATTTAAACATAATGCTAAAGTTAAAAACTTTAACTTATACAGAACTGCAGGCAAGAAAAACCGTTTTATTTTGAAGATATCTTAATGCTCTCAAGAAAATGCCAAAAGTGCATCGATTTAGAGGGGAATAAAAATTAATGTTGTTGCTTTAATAAAGAGTAAGTAAAACTTTTCAATATTAGCTTTTTTACTTTCTTTTACGTAGTATAAAGAAGTATTGTGATGATGAAAATTTTCGACCTCGAGATTTTTGCAGATGTCCACGTTTTGAAGTCTCCAGATACCGAAAAACTGTTTTTTTTAAAATGTCTAAATGTCAACTACTAAGTTTAAACAAAATTATAATGAATTCATATGTACTGAAAATTAAATTTCAGAAGATTTTATTAAAAAAACTTTTTCGAAATTCCTACCGGTAGTAGGTCTTTTACTCTTATCGAATATCAGTTTCTTGGGAATATTTTGCAAGTAATACTTTTTAGCCAATTACATTACGAGTATAAAACTATTTAGAACTTAAAATACCTTTTGTGTAAAAAAAAAATTTCAAAATTCGGACCGGAAGTAACACCTTTACTCCTATCGAATAGCGAATTTTTGCAAATATGTCGTAAATTATGCATTCTATATATATTCATCAAAAGTATTTAGAGCTGGATTTGGAATATTTTCTGTATAAATGAAATTTCAAAATTCGTACCGGAAGTAACATTTTTACTCGTAAAGAGTAACACTTTCTTTCGAGTATCTCGCATGGATAATAATAATAATAATAATACTTAGAATAGGATTTTAAATGATTTTTGTATAAAAAAAAACTCTCAAAATTTGGACTTGTTCACAGGTTTATTTTTCTAAGAAGATAAAAGTATTTAAAACAATTTAGAACAATTTTGTATAATTTGAAACGTTCATATGTATAAAAATAAGTCGTGTGGTGGCCACACCTCATTATTTTATTTAGAAAAAAGGTGCATGATTGATTATATACTCACGGAAGTGCCTGTATATGCAGCAATATATACGCATTTAGTACATAATAATATAACAATAGGACGCGGCCTAAATGATTTGTCTAGCAACCAGAAGAATGATGAATAAACAACACAACCTTGTCGTCGGCGTGCATAATTATTATTTATTCACTTCTCTTATTACACCTAGGGTTACACATCACAAAGAACAGTAAATTTCTTCATATGAATTACTCCTTGCTTGGTTCTCTGTGATACTCAGTCGAGGTCACTAAATAATGCATACAACACCTACGCTTTCTCAAATTGCATCCATGCAGGCTCCTTGATGTTTAGTCTGTCTAGATATTGTATGTCGAGATAAAAGAATGAATAAACTTGAATGCAATTAAATAAACTTTGGATTGTGTTTTAACGCATTTGGAAAGGTCTTTGATATATACAATATAAGTTCTTTAAACTACTAGAAGCAATAGGAATTTTTATTTAATTTATTGTTTATTATAATATAAATAAAAAATGGAAATGTTCACAATTTTTCCTTAAAATAATTATAATAAAGTCCCTGAATTTTAACCACCACCCACATTTAATTTTAACTTAATTATTATTTGCCTATCTACAAATAATATTAAGTCTTTTATATGAATATTATTATGTATCTAATTATTTTGTAAACTGCCAATTTTTCTTTCGAAGTTAGGCCAAGTAAGTGAAATCATTTAAGGAGCTTCAGGAGTGCCTAAAGAAACAAAATAATTATGCAATACTTTTTTTGTTAAGCCAACGCTGAATTGATATTGAATTTTTAGTCTATATTTTTATGGTTATGCTATGAATTTGACTCATATATACCGGGTGTCAACGAGATCATGTATCAATCCGCCATTTATTTAATACTTAAAATAAAACTTTGAAACTTGGATCATATGTGTGAGTGGATTAGTGGACGTTTTCGGGTGCACTCTGTTTTTTTTATAGCACTTCCGGTCTAATTGGAAGCCAAGTTATTTTTGAACTTTTAAACACAACATTCTCTATTTCTGTTCATAATCGGATTCTACTGAAAATCTGTTATTCCAGTAAAGATTAACGTTTGACATTTCTGTCAAAGATGGCGGCATCTATTAAATTTATTCATTAAAGTGAAACTGCTTCGTAACAATTGCTGAACCACAAATTGGGGCTGGAAACAAATACATTGGCAAAGCAAACATTTATTTCACGTTGAAATTACTAAAGAAAGTATAGATTTTTTTGTTTTACTTTCTTATACGTAGTATAAGGAAGTATTGTGATGATGAAACTTTTGACCTCGAGATTTTTGCAGATGTCCACGTATCAAAGTCTTCTGATACCGAAAATGTGGTTTTTAAAAAATGTCTGTGTGTTTGTCTGTGTGTGTGTCTCTCTCTCTGTGTGTGTGTGTGTGAACACGATAGCGGCCAAACCGCTGCAGGTAACAATTTCAAATTTTGTATTTATGAATATAATCTCCCTATTGAGATCTGATTAGATTTTCAGTAAAATCGGCAGACCGAAAGGTGTAGTTTACTTCGGTAAAAAAATTGAATTATGCCAATATTTCGTCAACTACTAGATTTAAACAAATTTATAAAGAATTCATATGTACTCAAAATTAAATTTCAGAAGAATTTGATTAAAAAAGTTTTTCGAAATTCGTACCGGAAATAGGTCTTTTACTTTTATCGAAAATCAGTTTTTGGCGAATATTTTGCAAGCCATGCTTTTTAGACAGGTACGTTACGAGTATAAAAGTATTTAGAACTTAATTTTCAATACCTTTTATATAAAAAAAAAATTCAAAATTCGGAGCGGAAGTAACACTTACTCGTATCGAATAGCGATTTTTTGCAAATATGAAGTAAATTATGCATTCTATATATATTTGTCAGGAGTACAAAATTATTTAGAACTGGATTTTGTATAAATGAAATTTCAAAATTCGGACCGGAAGTAACACTTCTAATCTTAGCGAGTAGCCTTTCTTCAAATATCTCGCAAAGTATGCATTCTATAGAGATTTATTAAAAGAACAGAAGTATTTAGAATAGGATTTTGAATATTTTTTGTATAAAAAAATTCTTAAAATTTGAACTTGTAGTAACACACTTACAGCTTTATTTTTCTAAGATAAAAGTATTTAAAATAATTTATAACAACTTGAAACGCTAATAAGTATAAGAAAGTCGTGTGGTGGTCACACCTCATTTTTTAATTTTCAATTGCCAAGTACTCGTTTTTTTTTAAACAGTCACACCTATTTTTTATTGCCCTGTCATAATTAGCATAATTTTTAGCTTTCAAGTGATATAAAATATGCTGTGGTTTAGTGATAATAGAAATTCTAAAATTTTCAAAAAGTAGCCTAAATCCAAAGCAACAGAACAATAAAACTTCAAATAAAAACACAGTTACCATTGTAAACCAACTACTTCCATAAATAACATTTAAACAACTATTAAAGAAAGATAAATGTTCAAAGTTTGCATTAAAACTACTAGCAGCAAAACAATAGCAAAAACAATAATTTACAAAATCTTAAGTTATGAGATTTTTTGAAAAGAATGATTAGGTATAAATAATAACTAATTAGGTGTTTATTAAAATTTTTCAAAATGTCGCCCTTCCTAATCACTACATAAATTAACACGTCGTTTAAATTCCCTCAAACAATTATATAACTGATGCCTGGTTATATCATTTATTGCTTGCCTTACTCGTGCTTCCAGTTCCTCGCGGGTAGCAGATTGTACGGTGTGTGCATTTTCTTTCAAATATGGCCAAATATGGAAATCTAAGGGTGTTAAATCCCGTGACCAAGGAGGCCACATGACTGGCCCATTGGTACTAATCCAATGGTCACCAAAAGTTTGATTTAAATAATCCCTAACGAATCGTGAATTAGGAGTTGGTGCGCCATCCTGCTGAAAAAATACAGCATCTCTTTGTTCCCATGGTAAATGTTTTAAAAAGTCTTTTAACTTCATTGTTTAAAAAATACAAATATCTTTCAGAAGTTAGATGTCCGTCAAAAGTTATCAGAGGCAACAGAAGATCTCCAATCATTCCCAGCCAAACATTCAAACCAAACCTCACTTGATGCATACCTTCTCTGTACAATCGCTGATTTTCTTGCCCCTAGTATCTCGTGTTTGGCGTTAAAAAATCCAAGATTTGTGAATCTTGATTCATCGGCAAAAATAATGTTAAAGAAGCATGAATTTGTCGTGCTGAATGCTGCATTCAACAAAACGGTGGCCACTTTAAACAGTTCTTTTGGATGTTGTATTGTTAAATAAATATCTTTATGCTCCAATATCTTAGTAATAAATTAATTTGAGACATATGTTTATATGGACATTTTTGTTTATTTTATGTTGGAGAACAAGTACCTACAATAGTGCCGTGCAATTCCGAAACACCCAGTATAACTCGCGGCCGATTTGTCGGAGGGAAACCGTTTTATCAACTTCAACTAAGGCTACTACATTAATTTTTGTTCCTTCGTCAACAATAAACTATACATTATTATTTTGTGTATCGGCTTCTTCTCTCCTAAATTGAGATTCCATTCTTATAAAATAATTTTAAGGTGGGTGCTGTCGGTCTAGAAAGCGCTGTCCATATATCGCTGCAACCGCTTTCGAATTTTAAAATGATGTGTATATTAAAAATTAAATATATGGGCACTACATTGGCGGTAGAAAAATTGAAGGAAAACGTTTCCATGCTGCCGAGTTAATAACATGAAAATTTCAAAATCGCAATGCGTAAGTAAATTATATCAGACACCCATTACGTTATATCTATTTAAACTGGGCTCTGTATCAAAATGTTTTAGCCAATCAGGACACTGCAGCTGAGGCTGCATTTTCATCTAAAACTGATCCCGTGTCTTTTATCTCTCGTTTATTAATAATTCTGCGTAATTAACAGGAATTGCAAAATATGATTGCAAACATAGATACTTTATCAGCGGGTTTTGCAAGTACATATGTACAATTGCACAAAATAAACTAAAAAGCGTGGAAGTTCATTACTTTTCATAATATAGCGAAAAATATAACAATTTAAGCAATGAAAGATAACCTCAAATATAGAATCACAATACAATATTTGAAATAATGTCGGAACCTTTCGTGCTACTAAGAATGTTAATCTTAATCATTTAACAAGAAATAACAAAGAATGTGTTTCATCCCATTTAACATTTAGAGTTACCATTGCGTGAATCAGACATTCGATAACTAACTGTATTAATTGCTTTCATTCCTTTCTCGGAATTAGAATTGTAGGTATGTATAACATACATGAGCTTAAGTGAACACATTTTTAATAGTCTTCCCGTATGTAACAACGTCAAATTTTGTATAAAGAACTTTATACAATAAACATATATAGAAACTTATACTGTTACATACAGTAATATATAGAAGGAAATGTATTAAAAAAATGGAGACCAGCTTCTATTTTCATGTAATTTGTATCTAATATTATTGCTTGTTTTAATGGAAGTGCTCGAACAATAACAAACATCATTTCCGTCTTATTATTTTGGGAAATTATATCTAAAATAATAATGTGAACACAGGAAACATGTGCTTATTTGACTTATAAAAACACCCGCGTCTATATAACTATAGATACGGTAGTGACACAATTGACATTTTTTGTTTGTTACCAAGCAAAAGAGTTATTTGCGACTGACACTTGTCAACAATCTTTACCCTACATGTTTAAAAACGACTGCGCACATTCGACTCGACGTCCACGTTGGAGAGCAGAAAGAAGTCGCGGTACCCATCTAGCACTAATTTTATTCATACCCAAATGGTCATGGAGAATTCGACAAACACTTATTTCGCAAATGTTTGTTATCACTGCTAATTCCTTCACTTTCAAATGGCGATCTTCTAGCACTAAATGTTTAATAATTGAAATTTGTTAAGGCGTTATCACTTCAATTCGTCGACCCGACCGATCAGCATCTTCTAGGGATTCTTGTCCCAAACGGAAACATTTTGTCCACTTTTTACAGTTGAATACGAAGGAGATGAATCACCGTAAACGCCGTTTAAACGTTGTTTAATGTGATAAGGTGTATGCCCTTCTTTTTTTAAAAATTTAATGACCGCGCGGTAGTCAATTTTCGTTACTTCAGACATTTTCGTGCGCTAGTCACGTTGATGGTGGCTGGTTACTAAAAACTACTAGGCTTCGAACCGTCATAATTATAATGTACAGCTCGCGTATGTGCATGCATAACGTGACGTAGTTTGAACACGTTTGAATTTGTATAAGCCTGTCAGGCCGAGAATTTATGGTGCCTACCTCGTACATCTATGAATGTTTGTTGTCTGTATATAGAAACAGAACATTTTTCAGTGTTTCCGAATTTGATCATGCTTACGACACAAGAAACAAAAATAATTATAGATTGCCGCATCATCGTTTAGTGGTAACAGAATGGAACCTTGTTTGTTAAATAGTAATATTCCGGCGTAATATTACTTTTTAACAAATTTCCAAATGATATGAAAACTCAAGGCAACATCAACGAATTTAAAAGGAAAGTGTTTTCCTATCTATGCAGTATTGAGCATTATTCTATAAATGAGCTTTTGCTCACAGGGACTGTATCAGTTTTGGTGGTTATTCCGATCATTTTGAATGAATTTTAAGTCTTGCTTCGACTTATGTGTTTAAATGTAGTTCTTTGAATAAGTACTTATTTTTTTGACGTTTCCTGATAACCTGTAATGTTGTGTTAGTATAAAATAAACATTATTATTGTTATTATTATGAGACAGTACGTATAGTCGGATACCTTGTTTCGTGTCCTACTTTCGCCTCGTCGAATTTGAGTGATAAGTACACAAGTACACTACAATCACAGACAGGAGAAACCCGGGCAGACCAGGGACCACCTGGTTGTTCGTGGTAATGACAACTAATCAACCAAGCTTACCCCGCCCACCGAAGAAACAGAAACACGCTTTTAACATGTTTGTTACTTCTCGTTGATCGTCGTTTTCTATTCAAACATTAGACTTTTAATAAACATGCATCAACTTTATGTAAAGAAGAAACTAAATAAGGCATTTTTTGGCCGGAGAATATTATCCAAGAACACCGGCTTAATAAATGTAAGCTCAGTAATTTGTATTCTTTGATTAGATTTCGAATCATACTTCGAACTGCTACCAAAAACAATACTTATTCAGAAACAAGCACTTCGTATCATGCCGAAAAAACGTGCAGAGGTAAATTCAAAATAGAAAACATAACTCATATTGTTTTATATACAAACCGTATATAGTTACAAATGTTTTAAATTTGTTTATACCATCGCAACCTTCTACAACGATACAATTTCAGTATGTAATTAAAGCAATATAAGATATGAAAACTGTTGTACCACCGTGCACTGAACCAATGACCGATTTAGACCTAGTTGACTCTACAGATTTATGTATGTACATTTACAGGACACAATGAAGTTTCATGTACTTATCCGTATATATAGTAGTGTTAGTAACGTTGTGTGCATAGTATATTCCCTAATTTGAAATTTTCCATGTTAATTTCACGACGTCAGCCGTATGTCGAACAGTCGCTGCTTCTGCATATTAATTAATACTTATTTGTACATATCTGTAGACATAAAATGTAATTTGGTCAAGAATTATCTGGGCAATTAGATTTTTCAAATTAGAGAATGTCTTACTTGCAACTAAAGCTGATAGCCTCGCGACGTTGAAAGAAAATTGCAAATACCTTTGCTATATACAGGCTGTTTGATAAAAAAAAACGTCCCATCCCGTAACTTCTTTATTTATATTCCGATTTCAATAAATAAAACAAAAATACAAAAATGGTTTGACAAACTCTATAAAACTGCCCATAATCCCATTTTTTTCAAGGCTGTCTTGAATACGCAATTATAGTGAACTTTTTTTTTTAAAAGGACACCTGTAGTTTTTTTGTTTAGTCTGATGGATATTTTTTTCTGAATCTAGTAATGTTCATTTAGTTATCTTTTGGTTGATATTCAATTTAAAAAAATTAGGTGTGGCCACCACACGACTTTCTTATACGTATGAGCGTTTCAAACTACACAATTTTAAGAATTTTTTTATACAAAAATTATTCAAAATCCGATTCTAAGTACTTCTACTCTCTTAATAAATTTCTATAGAATGCATACTTTGCAAGATATTATCAAGAAAGTGCTACTCGCTAAGAGTAAAAGTGCTACTTCCGGTCCGAATTTTGCAATTTCATATATACAAAAAATATTGCAAATCCAGTTCTAAATACTCTTGTAGTCTTGATAAATATATACAGAATGCATAACTTACGACATATTTGCAAAAAATCGCTGTTCGATAAGAGTAAAAGTGGTACTTCCGGTCTGAATTTTGAAATTTTTTTTATACAAAAGATATTGAAAATTATGTTTTAAATACTTCAAGTACTTCTATTCTCTTAATAAATATCTATAGAATGCATACTTTGCAAGATATTCGAAAAAAAGTGCTACTCGCTAAGATTAAAAGTGTTACTTCCGGACCGAATTTTGAAATTTCATGTATACAAAAAATATTGCAAATCCAGCTCTAAGTACTTTTGTACTCTTGGTAACTATATATAGAATGCATAATTTACGACATATTTGCAAAAAATCGCTATTTGGTAAGAGTAAAAGTGGTACTTCCGGTCCGAATTTTGAAATTTTTTTTATAAAAAAGGTGTTGAAAATTACGTTCTAAATAATTTTATACTCGTAACGTACCTGTCTAAAAAGCATGACTTGCGAAATATTCGCAAAAAACGGATTTTTGATAAGAGTAAAAGACCTACTTCCGGTAAGAATTTTGAAAAACATTTTAAATAAAATTGTTCTCAATTTTAATTTTAAGTACATATGAATTCTTTATAAATTTGTTTAAACTTAGTAGTTGACGAAATAACGGCAAAATTTGATTTTTTCACTGAAGTAAACTACTTCCGGTCAACCGATTTTACTGAAAAACTAATCAGATCTCAAGAGGGAGATTATATTCGTAAATACAAAATTTGGAATTGATACTTGTAGCGGTTTGATCGCTATCGTGGTCACACACACAGAGACAGACAGACAGACAGACACAGACATTTTTTAAAAACGACTTTTTCGGCATCAGGGGACTTCAAAACGTTGACATCTGCAAAAATCTCGACGTCGAAAGTTTTCGTCATCACAATACTTCCTTATACTATAATACGTATAAGAAAGTAAAAATTGAATTATCGGCAACGATTATCCGCTTACTATGAAATTTGCAAGTGTGCCGTGAAAACATCGTCGCTTTTCTCGCTTCGGGTTTTCAAAAGCACCATAGCGCCTCAAATTTTCTTCAAGCCGCCTAAATTGAAGAAGGTTTGGAACTTCCGTGTTCGAAAAAAGGTCACCATAAACCCGGGCCGGGCCGCTTGATTTCGATTTTTATTATATTCGACGAAAATTTCAAACATACACATATCGGTGAGATAATTATTGTTCATGATTGCGGTGGTATCGTTTTTCACAAGAAATAATGCTTTAAAATCGCAAGGCATACTTATTTTCGAATGACAGACGTTTGGATGACATATTTGTTGCATTTGTGTTCCGATTTTTTTTTTCACGGCACACTTGTCCTTAAATCTCACTCACTGATTTCTGTTTTTGACTGGTGATTTCGAATGAATTATGAGTAATAAATGACTGCTGTTCTGTGGCAGTGTTGTGTAACAAATAAAAAAAATGAGGTGTGGCCACCACACGACTTTCTTATACGTATGAGCGTTTCAAACTATACAATTTTAAGAATTTTTTTATACAAAAATTATTCAAAATCCTATTCTAAGTACTTCTATTCTCTTAATAAATCTCTATAGAATGCATACTTTGCAAGATATTATCAAAAAAATGCTACTCGCTAAGAGTAAAAGTGCTACTTCCGGTCCGAATTTTGAAATTTCATATATACAAAAATTTTGCAAATCCAGTTCTAAATACTTTTGTACTCTTGATAAATATATATAGAATGCATAACTTACGACATATTTGCAAAAAATCGTTATTCGATAAGAGTAAAAGTGGTACTTCCGGTCTGAATTTTGAAATTTCTTTTATACAAAAGATATTGAAAATTATGTTTTAAATACTTTTATACCCGTAACGTACTTGTCTAAAAAGCATGACTTGCGAAATATTCGCAAAAAACTGATTTTCGATAAGAGTAAAAGACCTACTTCCGGTAGGAATTTCGAAAAACTTTTTAAATAAAATTATTTTCAATTTCAATTTTAAGTATATATGAATTCTTTATAAATTTGTTTAAACTTAGTAGTTGACGAAATATTGTCAAAATTCGATTTTTTCGCTGAAGTAAACTGCTACTTCCGGTCTACCGATTTTACTGAAAAACTAATCAGATCTCAAGAGGGAGATTATACACGTAAATACAAAATTTGGAATTGATATCTACAGCGGTTTGACCGCTATCGTGGTCACACACACACACACACACACAGACACACAGACACACAGACACACACACACAGAGAGAGACACACAGACATTTTTTAAAAACCACTTTTTTGGTATCAGGGGACTTCAAAACGTGGACATCTGCAAAAATCTCCAGGTCGAAAATTTTCATCATCACAATATTGCCTTATACTACGTATAAGAAAGTAAAAATGTAAATAACAGATGCAGACTGACCAGTTAATTTTCGATTGACAGACGCTTAAATGACATATTTGTCACATTTGTGTTGCGATTTTTTCTTTACCGCACACTTAAATATTTCATAGTAAGCTGATAAAGGTTGCAGATAAATAAATTCTCTTTTAATTAAATATCAACCAAATGATAACTAAATGAACATTACTAGTTTCAAAAAAAAAAATATCTACCAGACTAAACGAAAAAACAACAGGTTTCCATTTAAAAAAATAAGGTGTGGCCACCACACGACTTTCTTATGCGTATGAGCGTTTCAAATTACAGAATTTTAAGATTTTTTTTTACAGAAATTATTCAAAATCCTATTCTAAGTACTTCTATTCTCTTAATAAATTTCTATAGAATGCATACTTTGCAAGATATTATCAAAAAAGTGTTCCTCGCTAAGAGTAAAAGTGCTACTTCCGGTCCGAATTTTGAAATTTCATTTATACAAAAAATATTGCAAATCTAGTTTTAAATACTTTTGTACTCTTGATAAATTTATATAGAATGCATAACTTACGACATATCTGCAAAAAATCGCTATTCGATAAGAGTAAAAGTGGTACTTCCGGTCTGAATTTTGAAATTTTTTTATACAAAAGATATTTAAAATTATGTTTTAAATACTTTTATATCCGTAACGTACTAGCCAAAAAGGCATGACTTGCGAAATATTCGCAAAAAACTGATTTTCGATAAGAGTAAAAGACCTACTTCCGGTAGGAATTTCGGAAAACTTTTTGGATAAAATTATACTCAATTTTAATTTTAAGTATATATGAATTTTTATAAATTTGTTAAAACTTAGTAGTTGACGAAATATTGGCAAAATTCGATTTTTTCGCTGAAGTAAACTGCTACTTCCGGTCTACCGATTTTACTGAAAAACTAATCAGATCTCAAGAGGGAGATTATACACGTAAATACTAAATTTGGAATTGATATCTACAGCGGCTTGACCGCTATCGTGGTCACACACACACACACAGAGAGAGACATACAGACATTTTTTAAAAACCACTTTTTTCTATTCCGGTGCTATAAGTTCACTTTACGACACCCGTTTTGGTTGCATAAAGTATTACTTTATCGCACGCTAATTTTATTTTTTTGAAGTTGGTAACAAAAAAAATAGAACCAAATCGTATTTAAATGTCAAAATATAAGCCTTTGAAGTAACAAAAATGTGCAATAAAATTGTACAAAGAATAAAAAGCACACATGCTAACATTTCACTTACTAATTAGCAATATAAATTGTTAAGCAGAGTTGGATGATAAGTTTACGGATACTACTATTGACATTTACTTACCATGTTGAATAGTACAACTGTTATAAAAGTTTGTTTTGATAAATAGGTAGAGATTTTGTGGACGAAAGATTTTGTAAATTGTCTTCTGCTATTTTGCGAATCTCTGGAGGCGTACAGTTATTTATTTCGTCCTTTTTGTTTATAATTTGAAATAATTTATTGTATAAATCAGTCTGAATTTTAAACACAATTACATATAGCACCACCAATATTTAAATATTTAAAACGTTCTACTTAAAAATCAGAGTAACCAACTTCAAAAAAGCAAAATTTCTAAACTATTCGAACCAAACATGTCTCTTATTTTAAGCTTTTTTGAACTTTTAATAACCGAAATAGAAAAAATAGTATAAAATACACGTTTCATAAGACATTTGCGCACTTGTTCTTTAGAAAACTCGCCTAGCGGCTCGTTTTCTAAACATGAACGCGTGCGCAAAAATCGTGTCTTATGAAACTTGTATTTTAATATACTATTTCGGTATCAGGGGACTTCAAAACGTCGACATATGCAAAAATCTCGAGGTCGAAAATTTTCATCATCACAATACTTCCTTATACTACGTATAAGAAAGTAAAAAAAATGAGGTGTGGCCACCACACGACTTTCTTATACGTATGAGCGTTTCAAACTGTACAATTTTAAGAATTTTTTTAATACAAAACTTATTCAAAATCCTACTGTAGTACTTTCATTGTCTTAATAAATCGCTATAGAATGCATACTTTGCAAGATATTATGAAAAAAGTGCTCCTCGCTAAGAGTAAAAGTGCTACTTCCGGTCCGAATTTTGAAATTTCATATATACAAAAAATATTGCAAATCCAGTTTTAAATACTTTTGTACTCTTGATAAATATATAAAGAATGCATAACTTACGACATATTTGCAAAAAATTGCTATTCGATAAGAGTAGAAGTGGTACTTCCGGTCTGAATTTTGAAATTTTTTTTATACAAAATATATTGAAAATTATGTTTCAAATACTTTTATACCCGTAACGTACTTGTCTAAAAAGCATGACTTGCGAAATATTCGCAAAAAACTGATTTTCGATAAGGGTAAAAGACCTACTTCCGGTAGGAATTTCGAAGAAATTTTTAAATAAAATTATTCTCAATTTTAATTTTAAGTATATATGAATTCTTTATAAATTTGTTTAAACTTAGTAGTTGACGAAATATTGGCAAAATTCGATTTTTTCGCTGAAGTAAACTGCTACTTCCGGTCTACCGACTTTACTGAAAAACTAATCAGATCTCAAGAGGGAGATTATACACGTAAATACAAAATTTGGAATTGATATCTACAGCGGTTTGGCTGCTATCGTGGTCACACACACACATACAGACACACAGAGAGAGAGAGAGACACACACAGACATACACAGAGAGAGAGACACAGACATTTTTTAAAAACCACTTTTTTGGTATCAGGGGACTTCGAAACGTGGACATCTGCAAAAATCTCGAGGTCGAAAATTTTCATCATCACAATACTTCCTTATACTACGTATAAGAAAGTAAAAAGAGTGCTATAGTTGAGTCGCTCTCGCAACCGACATGCGCCACTAAATTAAAATGGCGTTAAATTTTAGATGTTGCAAAATTTTACCTGTCAAGTAATATAACCATCAAAAGCCATTTCAGGACTGTCATAATTAATAATATTCATACACCTTTTGACATTTGTCATAATTGTCATCTAAACATAAATTTGTCAATAATGCTTGCCTCTTAAACAGTAGAGCCAAATGTTATATAAAATATAGGTGTAGAAAAGTAATATTTAATAGCTTCATTTATGATAAGCAATTTGGCTGTAAATATCAATTCCAAATTTTGTATTTACGTGTATAATCTCCCTCTTGAGATCTGATTAGTTTTTCAGTAAAATCGGTAGGCCGCAACAATTTTGCCAATATTTTGTCAACTACTAAGTTTAAACAAATTTATAAAGAATTCATATGTACTTAGAATTAAAATTGAAAACAATTTTATTTAAAAAGCTTTTCGAAATTCCTACCGGAAGTAGGTCTTTTACTCCTATCGAAAATCAGTTATTTGCGAATTTTTCGCAAATCATGCTTTTTAGACAGGTACGTTACGAGTATAAAAGTATTTAAAATATAATTTTCAATACCTTTCGTATAAAAAAAATTTCAAAATTCAGACCGTAACGTACTTGTCTAAAAAGCATGACTTGCGAAATATTCGCAAAAAACTGATTTTCGATAAGAGTAAAAGACCTACTTCCGGTAGGAATTTCGAAAAACTTTTTAAATAAAATTATTCTCAATTTCAATTTTAAGTATATATGAATTCTTTATAAATTTGTTTAAACTTAGTAGTTGACGAAATATTCGCAAAATTCGATTTTTTCGCTGAAGTAAACTGCTACTTCCGGTCTACCGATTTTACTGAAAAACTAATCAGATCTCAAGAGGGAGATTATTTATACACGTAAATACAAAATTTGGAATTGATATCTACAGTGGTTTGGCCGCTATCGTGGTCAGAGAGAGAGAGAGAGAGAGAGAGAGAGAGAGAGAGAGAGAGAGAGAGACATTTTTTAAAAACCACTTTTTCGGTATCAGGGGACTTCAAAACGTGGATATCTGCAAAAATCTCGAGGTCGAAAATTTTCATTATCACAATACTTCCTTATACTACGTATAAGAAAGTAAAAATATTGTGCCGCAAATCTCCTAAAATAAAACATGTTTATCGACGTATGATCGAATGTTATTTGTGATATCGGTCACCGGCTCTTATCGATAAAATTCCGTTTTACGTTTAAACAAGAATGACAAAGACGTACAAATAATTACTATTTACAACATAAACATTAACTAAGATATAAAACGTCAAAATCTTATGCCGCGTTTACACGGTCAAATTGATGAATAAATTGAAAAATTTATTGTGAGTATAAAAGTATTTAAAACATAATTTTCAATATCTTTTGATTAAAAAAAATTTCCAAATTCAGACCGCAAGTACCACTTTTACTCTTATCGAATAGCGATTTTTTGCAAATATGTCGTAAGTTATGCATTCTACATATATATATTTATCAAGAGTACAGAAGTATTTAATTGTAGATTTGCAATATTTTTTGTATATATAAAATTTTAAAATTCGGACCGGAAGTAACACTTTTACTCTTAGGGAGTAGCACTTTTTTTCGAATATCTTGCAAAGTATGTATTCTATAGCGATTTATTAAGAGAATAGAAGTACTTAGAATAGGATTTTGAATAATTTTTGTATAAAAAAATTCTTAAAATTGTATAGTTTGAAACGCTCATACGTATAAGAAAGTCGTGTGGTGCCCACACCTCATTTTTTATCTTTATTATGGCTATTTGACTTATTTTCATGCACAACGTAGGTTTTAAGGCTTTATAATTAATGTTCTAATCTATCGGTAAAAGTGTTATTTTACTATTATTATAAAGTAGTGTTGAAATAAAATTGCCACAAACCCATTGTATTGTAACCTTCAGATGAAGAATTAATTATTGATAAACATCCTGAAATTATATCGCATTTCGTAGTGTTCAATTTCAATATTTCAACTATTTCTATCCGTAAAAGAAGTGTAAATACAGGAAAACGTAAGGATCTTACAACTTCGAAACGTGTCCCTGCAAGTGTAAGTTGGTGATAAATCAAATATTAATCGTATAATTCTCCTTCTAAATACGCAATTCCATCCCACTGAACGACACCCAGACTTTCAAAGGTGAGGCCAGCATCAACTGTGACTCCCAAAAACACCGTAGAATTAGACGTTATATTAGCCAGATCCGTGTTGCAAGTGATAGATCAATGCTTAGAAAAGAATATGCACACGGTCTTGTCCACTATTCACTATTAATCTGTTTCTCCGGCACCATAATTCCAATTGATTAATCACTGATGGTATTATATTTTGCAGATCTCCCTGATTATTTGCAGAGAGCGCAACCGATGTGTCGTCAGCATACAAAAGTACAAGACTACTTTTTATATATAATTCGCCAAGTCATTTATTGATAATAAAAATAGTAAAGGGCCCAAAATGGACCCTTGTGGTACTCCTATATTATTTGCGCTTTCTTCCGTTTGATGGTCGGATAGCGATACGTTCATTATTCTATTACTCAAATACGATTTTATCCATTGCAATAATGGATCCCGTATACCAAGAGATTTTGTCTACAACATAGTCGACCTCACGACTATCGAAAGTTTACAACGTTGCCAATTTTGGAAGTCACACATATACTAAACTAAATCAATTGGAAAAATTAGATATGCACACATCTAAGTTGAAATAAATAATAAGAAATTCCATAATGTGTTCCTCAAAGATTAATATTGAGTTCATTTCATTTGAGTTTATAATAATATATAAAAAAAATTACTTCGTAATCAATAATCAAAAATTAAATATTTCAAAAAAATTACAATTTTGTCGTATATAAGAGTAACAAACGAAACCTTGAATTTGATAATAACGTAGAAACTAAATAATCATGATCAAAGCAGAAATGACAGACTTCAGGTAAATACGAATGTATGTACCTATTATGTTTCATACTTCTAATTAAAAAAAACAAATTGTTTCTTAAAAATTCTTCATTTTAAAAATAAGAAAACAATGTAATTAGAGTTATTTACACATCAACAAAGTTCCGGAACGTGTTGGGACAAAAACGATTTAAGACTGCGCCGGCAATAAACAAAAAAATTATTGTCGGATTAGTAATAGTGTAATGGGTGAATGAACGTGGGCTTTAAAAGTGACAAGACAAAAACATTTCAACACAACAATTGAAACTAGTACTTGTTTCCATAATGTGACAAATACAATGTCGTTTTAAATTTGTTCCCATGCTATTGATGAAACAGAAATATATGACTATGAATCTATTTTGCGCGTTACTAATCAAGCCGCGGAAAACAAATTAACATTGCAGAGTTTGTCAAAACTTTTTACAAAGAATAATTGAGTATGTAGTAGTTATCATTGTATTGGCAGCAGACATATATTGGGAAATCTTACAACATTAATTTTGAATTTAAAAAGAATTTTGTAAATTTAGCCGGCCTAATTTACGTCGTTACTCTTTAAGTCATCATTTGCGTTAGTTCTATGTTTAATAGATAATTGTATCTATTAAAGATATAATTTGACGTCGCTAATTATTATTACAGTTATACAAAGAACTAAAATTCATATACATACTCGAAAATCATTCCACTTGCCTTGGAATCGTCAAATTCAAATAATACTTTTTCAATATTTAAGTATAGTTGTCCAAAGTCGCCACAGTTTAAATTAGAGCCGAAACTTTAAAAAAATAAAAATATTAAACTTACTTTGATAGCATAATCTAAAAGATTCGCAAAAACTAATTTTCGATAAGACTAAAAGTGATTATAAATTACCCACCCTTTATCATCGTTATTATTGCATATACAAAAAAATGTTTCAAATAAAAGTTTTATGGCTGAGACTGAATTTTATTTGATTGCTATCAAAAACACAGTGGCGTGCAGTTACAACAGTAAAAAAAATATTTTTTTTTAAATGGAATAGCCTGTATATTATTAAATTTTTATAATGGTCTTTTTACTCTGATTTCAAAAATATACTATATGATGCCGGTATCTTAAACCGTTTCGAGTTATTAAATGTCGAATATCGTAGTTATTGTACTATGGGAAAGTTAACATTATTATTTATAAATGTCATTTCCATTTTGACTATTTTATTAAGAAAATTAGTATAATATAGGCTGGAATGTGTGACAAAGTTTATTTTCTACAGTTGAATACATTCAATTCAGTTACATCGGGGGAGCAACGAACAAAACAAAACAAGAAGAATGAGTGTGCTTAAAACCACACGACAGAAGTGAAAACTTCATCAAGGCGAGGTTAATAATACGAAATACACGCGTATAATATTCAGTAACGTATTAAATAAAACGTATTCGCACATTTATTACATTTACATATGTACACATGCGTATAATATTCAGTAACGTATTAAATAAAACGTAAACCTCAACCATCCCCGTATCTAAAATTTCACATTCATACGTCAATTTTCAAAAAATTCTTCCGCCATTTTGACTTTGGATTCGTGATCGGCGATCTAAGACACCCCCGTATCTAAAATGTCACATTCATACGTCAATTTTCAAAAAACTCGTCAGCCATTTTTTTTTTTTTTGACATTTTGACTTTAGATTCGTGATCTGCGACCTAAGACACCCCCGTATCTAAAATGTCACATTCATACGTCAATTTTCAAAAAATTCTTCCGCCATTTTGTTTTTTTGACATTTTGACTTTGGAATTGTGATCGGCGACCCCTAAAACCCCCGTATCTAAAATTTCACATCCATACGTCAATTTTCAAAAAACTCGTCCTCCATTTTGTTTTTCTTTGACATTTTGACTTTGGAATCGTGTTCGGCGACCTAAGACACCCCCGTATCTAAAATTTCACATTCATCCGTCAATTTTCAAAAAAATCTTCCGCCATTTTGTTTTTTTGACATTTTGATTTTGGAATCGTGATCGGCGACCCCCAAAACCCCCGTATCTAAAATTTCATATCCATACGTCAATTTTCAAAAAACTCGTCCGCCATTTTGTTCTTTTTGACATTTTGACTTTGGATTTCTGATCGGCGACCTAAGACGCCCCCGTATCTAAAATTTCACATTCATACGTCAATTTTCAAAAAACTCTTCGGCCAATTCGTTTTTTTTGACATTTTGACTATGGATTGGTGATCGGCGACCTAAGACACCCCCGTATCTAAAATTTCACGTTCATACGTCAATTTTCAATAATACGAAATACACGCGTATAATATTCAGTAACGTATTAAATAAAACATATTCGCACATTTATTACATTTACGCGAGCGGACATTTCGTTTGGTCGGTTCGGACGTATGTGTATGTATAAATAGACGATATATAAATACTCGCTTACGGTCCCGCGCTTGGTCTGATGGTAACGTGTCGGCTTCATAGTACTTCATACCCGTGCGGCTCGGGATCGAATCTGTTCTGGAACATGAATTTATTTATTCATTTAAATTTAAATTTAATTGAAATTAAATACCTCTATATGATATATTTATTTATCTTGTTCCCTTAGCCGACTTTACCCGAACGAGCGTTACATATCCGAGCGTTGCAGTCAGTCTTGCTCAGTGCCTACAATCAGCGCAACGCGCCTAAAGAGATTTACACATCAAAAAATAATCGGGCAAATATGTCGTTCTTATTCAAGTTCAGTTCAACATGATTAGAGTATACAATCCCGAGATCCCGGCCGTTTTTTGATCCCGAGCGAGAACACCTACCAGAGTTAACAAAAGATGAAGACATTAATGAGCTGATAAAGAAAATCCGCAAACTTGTAGTGTATTTCAAACGTTCACTATTGAAAAATGAAACAGTACTTCAAAAATATGTGAAGATTGAACATGAAAAAGAGCTGTCACTTCTTTTAGACTGTAAAACCAGGTAGAATAGTCTTTTAACCATGCTGGAACGATTTTCTCTTTTAAAAACCTGCATTCAAAACGCTCTTATAGATCCCAATCATCCAAGCCGTTTAGAAGATGCTGATTTTGACTTGGTAAATAAAATTGTTGAAGTGCTGACCCCAATTAAATTAACAGTAGAAGCAATCTGTCGGCGAGATGCTAATTTATGCACAGCTGATGCCGCTTTAAAATTTCTTATAAAACAATTGTCTAGCAAAAACTCAGCACTCACCAATAAAATAAAAACATCCTTAGTGCAACGGCGAAGTGATGATTTAACTGGTGTGTTGAATTATTTACAAAATCCACGAAAAGATGATTAAAATCACTGGATATCACTTAGAATTAGCATTAGAAATATCTATTGTCTATTCCTCCAACCAGTGTAGAACCTGAGCGAGCGTTTTCAGCTGCTGCTTATGTTGGCAATAAACTACGAATCAGGCTTGGAAGTTAAACATTGGATGCTTTGATATTTCTGCGATTGTATTTTCGAAATTCTAAATAGTTTTTTGTATTGTCTTTTCTGTTCCTTATTTTAATATATTGTGCATTGTGTTGTGCAACAATACTAATAAATAATTTTTAAGAAATTACTTAAGTTTTTTTTTTCATTTGAGCCCAATTAGAAACCACATAGTCTAATCCCGGGATCCCGGGATTGTATTCTTTATATTAGAATTACCGAACAGATGCAGTAGCAACATTGCACTATAATATATTATATTATGTATTGACGCGCTGTTGCTACTGTATCTGTTCGGTAATTCTACTATAGTTATGATTAGGGGGCGGACATGACCGGTTTAAACTACGACGAAGTTACAACGGAGCAAAGAAATAATGTAAACAACACCCACTGACTGAATAGCACTACATGTGGTGAACTGCAACATCTGTTTACGCCCGAGAAGTGCCCGAAAATGACAGCAAAAAATGCCTATAAAATAAGGAATTTATGAGTAAAATCCTTTCTACATCGGCGTAGATAGGAGCGTGAGGAGTTGTTAAAATTTATTATATTTACCTTATATTTCGCAAGAGAAATAATGTAAATATGTATATACTTATTGTTATGTATGTAGTTTCAATAACATACGCGTACATTTTTAGTTATCATTTATTTAGATCTAGAACGTTGTTTAGGTTACTTTTTCTGATATGAAAATGAATTGTCAGTGATTCCGAAATTTATTACAAAGTCTGTAAAATATCGTTACAGAATGCCAAAATATCGCACGTTCGTCACTTAGCTTTGCTAAAACATACACAGAAATAGTTTTTATGCAGAGAATTTCGATAGTTTACAAATTTCGTTACATGTTTAAATGACGATGCTCGAAGTATTTCTGAGTGCAACGAACTAGCCCTAGTAGGGGGCGGACATGACCGGTTTAAACTACGACGAAGTTACAACGGAGCAAAGAAATAATGTAAACAACAACCACTTACTGAGTAGCACTAATTCATATGGTGAACTGCAACATCTGTTTACGCCCGAGAAGTGTCTGAGAATGAGAGCAAAAAATGCTCATAAAATAAGGAATTTATGAGTAAAAACGACGTCGATAGGAACGTGAGCGGTTTTTAAAATTTATTATATTTACCTTATATTTCGCAAGAGAAATAATGTAAATATGTATATACTTATTGTTATTTAGTTTCAATAACATACGTGTACATTTTTAGTTATCATTTATTTAGATCTAGAACGTTGTTTATGTTACTTTTTCTGATATGAAAATGAATTGTCAGTGATTCCGAAATTTATTACAGCATGTTAGTCATGTATAACATGCTGATATACCATTAAGTTACCTTACTAATCAATTTGTCCATCTTAAACTAAATTACTCTTGATTATTCTAATCACAATTGAAAGATAATCAATCCGGGAAGTTAATTAATTATCCAAAATAGTCTTTTTCAAAACTGCTTCATTATTTTTTTGTATTTAAATCTATATAAATATATTCAAGAAAATATTCTCAACATCAACTTTTCAACAGATGATTGTATATTTCAAAACAAAATCGACCAAGAAATATTAAATAAATAAATATTTTCATAAATCTCTGCTATATCTCTTGGAATTTCTTAGTCAACCATATTTACAAATGGTGATATACAAAGATTACTTTTAACCATCTTCATTGCCAGAAAATCAGATTAACTTTTTATTGAAAAATTCAAGTTACTGTCTTTAAAGAAAATGCATTGCAATATAAACCACCTGCAAAAAGTAGATACAAAAACATGAAAATTAGCTTAACACCCTAAAAGTATAGAAGTATTCCACTCCAACCATAACAAAATCTAAATCTTTACTATAATAATTAATTAGAATTTATCCAAAAAAGAGTCATCCCCAAGTTTAGGAGACATGCCTTGTGATGTGTACATCAACAAATAGTTATAAGTAGTAAATTTATCCTTATTAAATATTGCTTCATTAATAAAATATACATGTGCAACCTACTTGTATTTGTATTTTGGATCCTGTAGAATCTGTATGCTCAATATTGAATCCAATGGAAAGTTTTCCTTAATGTTATTGCACGAACTATCCAAATGACACAAAAATAACTGTCCTTCTAAAGTACACCACCGCGAGTTAAATTCACCAAACAAATCCTCAACTGGTCCATTTGTCACTTTGTACAATAAACCTTTATGATGATTGGCGCCTTTAGAAAAAATAGCCGGCCTTAACAGATATGTTTCTTTAGCTCTACCACCCTTAACTAATTGAGGTGCCTTCTTAAGAACACCATTAACTTGTTTGAATAAATTCTTACTGATACTGATACTTTTTGGTGGCACAATATTATTGTCACTTTCTGTATTTGTATACCAACTTGTTCTAGATTCTCTTCTGGGTAATACTGGTGATTGCTCTTCAGGTAATGAATCAAATCTTTGAGGTGGTGGTGGAGGTGGATTTACATACTCTTCAGGTTCAGACTCATTTGATATACTCCAATTATCGACTGTTGAAAAATTTGTATTTGAATATAAATCACCTAACAATAATTGTTGTAAATGATCTAATTCCTTAATGTGAACATTTGAATTGACATCTGGTAAAGAATCAACATTTTTTAATGGATCAAACTGCATTATAACACTTTCTGTGGGCTTTCTATTTATGGGTATGTCCAATCTCAAATCCACATTATGATTTTCATACAGGCTATTTTCAGTAATATGACTGATAACAGATTCTGCTTTTACACTTATGCATTCTGTATTGTGAGGATTTAACACAGGTGTATTATCAACATTATTATATATTTGTTCAACTTTTGGGACTTGATCATAAAATTTCCATGAATCGCACCTATTTAAGACAGCTTTATGTTCAACTGAAGTACTCATTGAATCCACACAGCTTTCAGAATCACTATTAGATGGATGTGTTGGAAAAACACTTTCATACACACAATTATTTCTAGTCTGTCCACTACCTGAACTATTTGAACTGCCCGATAAAACTGATTGTGGTTCATCATATAGGCTTTCCTCTCTTAAGGGAGGAGGTGGATATGCTGGTGGAGGTCTATTATATTCATCATCATCCACATTATTTTCTGTGTTTACATTTAAATAAGTGGGGTCAGTATTAATGGGAGAATTAAATTTTATAGCATTAAAGATATCAACTGGTATATCTTCTGAATCATTTTTATTCTCTTCCTCTTTGTGTTCTTCCCCCAAATCACTGCTAATTGAATGAAATCTTTTTGTGAATTTTCTAACACTTGATCGAGTGCTTTCAATTACAGCTTTCCTACCTTCTTGAACTTTACCACCTATATCTCCAGCAATTTGCTTAGAGGCACTTCCTAAAGTTTTCACTCTCTTTGTAAACGTGTTTGTGTTTCCATCACTTTTACCGTCAGTCGATCTAACCTCCAGTTTGTCGGCATCATCGTTATCATTGTCTCGAGTACGGCTTGGTCTGATTGGAATTAATTCTCTAGGCGCAGGAATGGGTTTCTTTTCAATATTATGAAGTTTTCTGGGAGCAGGTACAGGTGCACTCATTTTTTTTAAGATGTTAAGAATTAAAAATATTGCAATAAAATATTTGTATCAGGAGCCCTGTGCAACTATACTACATCGCATCAAATAAAATTATCACTTCACTGGAAAGATCTGAGCCATTATCAGTTATCAGTCTTTATCACTTGCTAATCTTATTACATTTTTATTACAAAAGCGCTCTATTCTTCATTGTTTACACTCAACTGCCTGTTGTGCTGTTGTGTACGTTCGTTGACATATATGTAGTACATGCGCACATAATCATACTATTGTCCTTTTCCAACTTTACTCAAACGGCAACTACCAAGTCTTCTCTCTTCGTCAGTAGCGAGTAACCTTATGGAGCCAAAGCCACTGACGAACAATGCACTACACCAAACTCCCAACTGAAAGATATACAACACCACTGTTTTGAAACTTTAACATGTCAACATGTTTGAAATTCAGATTATGAGTAATGTTATTATAGAGGGGATGGGATTTGATGATTAATCATCGATAACACCGCACTTGACCTTATATCTTATTTAAACAATTGAGACTAATTATTGAAAAGATGAAATAATTGAACAAGAATAACTGTAAATGTGTATACACACAACAGTACGAACTATTTATGTAATCACAACACAAACAATTATCTGCATCAATTGTTTTCCATATATACATTTTGAAAGTGTAAATATTTACATATCTAAACAATCGAACGAGTTGTAAAGGTCACAAATTCATAATGAATGCAACAAGTATGCACATAAAAAATATTTTGAAATGAATGTAGATCATAGCAAATATGTAACAAAAAGCTGTAAATAATATTTCAGAATATATAGCCACCGCTAGGAAAATACTATTACATGAAAGCAGCAATTACAAATTCTATATTAAACAGTTATTAAATGTTATTTTTCTGTACCTATATTTTATTTAATATAGGTATGACCAGCGCTCGGCTCGAGCAAACAAGGTGCTGAAGGATGACCATATTTTTTTTATTATTTCGCTAATATCCTTTCAGAAAATAATTTTATTCTTTGCAAGCCCAAGATGCTAAAATTTTATGCAAATGTAAGGAATAAAGGTAGGTAATAAGTAATAAGTACTTAGATAATAATGATATAGGGTAAAGAAAATATATAAATAATAAAGAGTATATAATTTTATATTTTCTAAAATTATTTGAAATGAAAGATGGTTGAGTTGACACATAGTTGAAACCTTTAACGATAGATGACTGGTCTTACTGTTGGCTGTTGGTTTCTCTTTTTATCCAAAACATATGTTTTATGTTGGTTTTATGTTTTATGTTTACATGTCAGCAGGTAAAAGGTTAAGTAAAGCTCTAACAATTGTATTATAAACATGTTCAGTATATCGAAAAATATAAAATGTGTATCATCTAAATGCCTTGACTCTTTACGATGTTTTAACACTGCAAATATTTTACGAGCACAGGCAGAAGTAAAGTATAAACCAAACCTAAGATTAAATCAAGAAAAGAAGGAAATAGGACCTCTGGGTTGGTTTCTGTTGGTTAGTCATTTCTTTTTCATTTCAATTGAAACTTAATATTGTCATTTTAGACTATACCAGCCGCAACATTTGCACTTGGCACCTGGCAGGTTCAACGTAAAAAATGGAAAGAAAACCTTATAAGAGATCTTCAGGAAAAAAAACATACTACTCCTGTGATATTACCATCAACTTTGGAAGAAATAAAGAAATTAGAATATTATCCTGTTCATGTAAAAGGTCAATTTTTACATGATAAAGAAATGTATATAGGACCACGATCATTACTTGTAGATGGAGATGCTAGCAGTACAAGTTCTTTAATATCTAAAGGGCAAAGTGCATCTCAAGGTTATTTAGTGATAACGCCATTCAAATTGTCTGATAGAGAGTATGAGAATACCTAAATTATAAAATAGTAAATATATATGTATATCATTATTTTGATAGTGAAACTATATTGGTAAATAGAGGATGGGTGCCAACAAAAAACAGGGATCCTAGAACTCGATTACAAGGGCAGGTTGAAGGAATAGTTGATGTAATTGGTGTTGTAAGATTACATGAAAATAGACCTAATTTTATGCCAAAACATAGGGATGGCTCAAATATATGGTATTATAGGTAGGTAAATTTTTGTTGTGGACTTTAATTGCTTTACATAATCTTGTTCTATAAATAAGCAATCTGCCACCGTGCAAAATGGGAAATTGATATACTTATGCTAGTCCAAAATTGCTTTAGAGATTACTTGCCTGTGGTGACACAATTTATACCGGGTGGTGCAATAGTGTGTCGGCGGAGCTTAGTGTGAAAACTAATAACGCTGCAGCAATTAGACTTTACGTACGTATGTAGTATGCAACTGCGCATTTTCTAATTTTATTTACAAATATTTAGTTCCAAATTTTCGCAACCACATTCAACTTTTTTATTTTAAATACATTGCTATACTTTCTAGATATTATAATGATAGCCATTCAAATTATCTTTGCAATGATATATGGATATGTGCACTTCAGACTGTTCGTTTTGATTTTATTGATAATATTGTTAAAATCTTGACAGTTGCAGCATCTAACATTTTAAGCTGTAGTCTGTAAATGGGTAGAATGCCTCACGTAACTCTTGTGTTACTAATTTATGAACTAACACGTTACTTGTTTTGAGGTTGAACAAAGTGAATAAATATACAGGGTGTTAAATATGTCGTGTCTAAGTTATCGATCTTTATTGGTTATTTTCTCGTTTTTTTAAAATCTAACCTATAATATTTTTATAAGTCAGCATATTCCTTGTAAAATCGCCTTTAAAATGGTACCAATAACATAGTACTTATTTCTAGTATTTTCAAAGTTATAACCCTTTAATGGGATATACTCTTGTTTATAATATGCAATATGTGGGGCATCTAATAGTTGGTTGGCCTTGGTTTAAAAAAAAAATGGCTGTACAACCAAACGTCAAATCTCTACTTCAAAAGTCCATAAAAGTCGTTTTCTGTATTTTCTCTTTTCTGTAATTGCGTTTTGTTGTTATAAATTAAGTTCGGCTAGTGAATTATTAATTTCCGTTTGTTTGTTAGTAGTTGTTTCGTGTTGTATTTACCTTGTTATCAGTTATATCGCTTTATTGACATTATTTCTCATTTAGATACCATAATAGTTTATTGTTGTTTTTGCTTTTAAATGAATTTTTCGAAAGAGGAGCTCATAGACATGGTATTTGCTCTTGGCACCGGATAGTAAAACGTTTGAAAATTTGTTAATAAGGTTTCTTCGAACGGGTTCAGTGAATTACGTCGAACATGAAAGAAGTAAGACTATGATTACAGAAGATAATGAAGTGATAGTCGTCCAGTCCATTGTGGAAAATCCGCACGTATCTACAAGGATAATTTCGAAACAACACGGGATAGAAGTCACTGCTGTAAAAAGGATTTTAAAAAAACATAAGTTTCACCCTTACAAAATTCAAAATCATCAAGGCTTATTACAAACGGACTTTGAAAGGAGACTAGTGTACTGTGAATGGCCACTTTTACAATTACGACACGATATAACTTTTCTAGATCATGTGCTTTTCACAGATGAAGCAACATTTGCTAATTGTGGAACCACAAACTGTCACAAACAGAAAAAATACCCATTATTATGACACTACAAACCCACATTTTGTTCAGTCCATTTTATATCAACAAAAATGGAGTGTTAACACATGGGGAGGCATCATAGGAAACACTATTATTGGTCCATTCTTTTTTGATAATACTTTAAATTGTGCAATCTACACAAATTTCCTACAAAATAATTTACCATTGCTATTAGAAGGCCTCCCAGATAACGTCATCAGGAGATTGTGGTACCAACATGATGGTGTATTTTAAATACATTGCTATACTTTCTAGATATTATAATGATAGCCATTCAAATTATCTTTGCAATGATATATGGATATGTGCACTTCAGACTGTTCGTTTTGATTTTATTGATAATATTGTTAAAATCTTGACAGTTGCAGCATCTAACATTTTAAGCTGTAGTCTGTAAATGGGTAGAATGCCTCACGTAACTCTTGTGTCCCTAATTTATGGACTAACACGTTATTTGTTTTGAGGTTGAACAAAGTGAATAAATATACAGGGTGTTAAATATGTCGTGTCTAAGTTATCGATCTTTATTGGTTATTTTCTCGTTTTTTTTTAATCTAACCTATAATATTTTTATAAGTCAGCATATTCCTTGTAAAATCGCCTTTAAAATGGTACCAATAACATAGTACTTATTTCTAGTATTTTCAAAGTTATAACCCTTTAATGGGATATACTCATGTTTATAACATGCAAAATGCGGGGCATCTAATAGTTGGTTGGCCATGAAAATAAAACAAAGTAATTTTAACAAACACCTGTTTTTTAAATACTTTATCATTAGTTTTAGAAATACATTTTGAAAATTTTCGATAATAAAACAATCTTAATTTAAAATGTGTTCAAATATATTTCCATTCTGCTCTACACATGCTCTCAACCGTCTCTGTATCGACAGACTTACATTCTCAGCTAAGTTATTCTCACTTAATTGAAGAAAAGCGTTTCTTATTCGTTGCTGCATGTTCTCTGCCGTTGTAGGAGGTGTTGCGTAAACAATGTTTTTTACAGTTGGCCACAGAAAGAAATCACAAGGTGTGAGATCTGGTGATCGTGGTGGCCAGCTTATCAAACTTCCTCTCCCAATCCACTTATTGGTGAATACCCTATCTAAATGTGCTCTTGCAGCAGCACCATAATGTGCTGGTGCACCATCATGTTGGTACCACAATCTCCTGATGACGTTATCTGGGAGGCCTTCTAATAGCAATGGTAAATTATTTTGTAGGAAATTTGTGTAGATTGCACAATTTAAAGTATTATCAAAAAAGAATGGACCAATAATAGTGTTTCCTATGATGCCTCCCCATGTGTTAACACTCCATTTTTGTTGATATAAAATGGACTGAACAAAATGTGGGTTTGTAGTGTCATAATAATGGGTATTTTTTCTGTTTGTGACAGTTTGTGGTTCCACAATTAGCAAATGTTGCTTCATCTGTGAAAAGCACATGATCTAGAAAAGTTATATCGTGTCGTAATTGTAAAAGTGGCCATTCACAGTACACTAGTCTCCTTTCAAAGTCCGTTTGTAATAAGCCTTGATGATTTTGAATTTTGTAAGGGTGAAACTTATGTTTTTTTAAAATCCTTTTTACAGCAGTGACTTCTATCCCGTGTTGTTTCGAAATTATCCTTGTAGATACGTGCGGATTTTCCACAATGGACTGGACGACTATCACTTCATTATCTTCTGTAATCATAGTCTTACTTCTTTCATGTTCGACGTAATTCACTGAACCCGTTCGAAGAAACCTTATTAACAAATTTTCAAACGTTTTACTATCCGGTGCCAAGAGCAAATACCATGTCTATGAGCTCCTCTTTCGAAAAATTCATTTAAAAGCAAAAACAACAATAAACTATTATGGTATCTAAATGAGAAATAATGTCAATAAAGCGATATAACTGATAACAAGGTAAATACAACACGAAACAACTACTAACAAACAAACGGAAATTAATAATTCACTAGCCGAACTTAATTTATAACAACAAAACGCAATTACAGAAAAGAGAAAATACAGAAAACGACTTTTATGGACTTTTGAAGTAGAGATTTGACGTTTGGTTGTACAGCCATTTTTTTTTTAAACCAAGGCCAACCAACTATTAGATGCCCCACATATTGCATATTATAAACAAGAGTATATCCCATTAAAGGGTTATAACTTTGAAAATACTAGAAATAAGTACTATGTTATTGGTACCATTTTAAAGGCGATTTTACAAGGAATATGCTGACTTATAAAAATATTATAGGTTAGATTTTAAAAAAACGAGAAAATAACCAATAAAGATCGATAACTTAGACACGACATATTTAACACCCTGTATATTTATTCACTTTGTTCAACCTCAAAACAAGTAACGTGTTAGTTCATAAATTAGTAACACAAGAGTTACGTGAGGCATTCTACCCATTTACAGACTACAGCTTAAAATGTTAGATGCTGCAACTGTCAAGATTTTAACAATATTATCAATAAAATCAAAACGAACAGTCTGAAGTGCACATATCCATATATCATTGCAAAGATAATTTGAATGGCTATCATTATAATATCTAGAAAGTATAGCAATGTATTTAAAATAAAAAAGTTGAATGTGGTTGCGAAAATTTGGAACACCCTGTATATTTGTAAATAAAATTAGAAAATGCACAGTCGCATACTACATACGTACGTAAAGTCTCATTGCTGCAGCGTTATTAGTTTTCACACTAAGCTCCGCCGACACACTATTGCACCACCCGGTATACAAGGTATAACAAACCTGTTAGGCATCTGTTTCTAATCCATTATTTTGTCATTTGCATAATGATGCAATGCATGTTTATAGAACAACAGATGTATTTTGAAATTTAAAGTTCATTTTTAAAAGAATTTTATTATGGATGTATTGGTCATTTTAGAGACTTAGAACAAATGAGTGAAGTCACAGGTTCTTCACCGATTTTCCTGGATGCAACAAATGATTTTGATATTAAGGGAGGTCCAACTGGAGGACAAACCAGAATCTCCTTGAGAAATGAGCATTTATCATATATCTTGACTTGGTATAGTTTATGTGGTATTACAAGTTATATGTGGTACTGGCACTTTCTTCGTAGGATATAAGTAATTATATTTTTTATGTATAAATTATTTTATTAAGATAAAATTCACAAAACATTAAAAATTGTACAGTTTATGTTCAAAAACTTTAAAATTGGACGGATTTGTTTCAAACTTAAAATAAATTATATTAAAAACCAAGTAAATCATCTGTTGAATCTACACTTGTACTATTTTCAGGAGGGGCCCTGCAAAAAGGACAAAAGCCCTTTTGTAGTACTTGCAATTCAAAGTCATCTACATGAAAAGCCTGCAAAGTAAAAAATATTAATAAATATACTTCAACAAAATTACAGAAGTAATAAAACCTTATAACATGAATGACACATAGTGATCTGTAAATCAGGTAGTAAATTTCTAAAATATTGATATTTCAGCGGGGGGTTCCACTTGCAAATTAACACACTTGCACTATCCAATGAAAGCAACGCATTTCTATCTAATATCACAGGTAAGAAGTTTGAATCACCAGCCTAAGCAAAAAAGAAATACAATCATTTTAACATAAAATATTGGACACTTACTTCATAATCAATTAATCTATGTGTAAATGGGTCTTGAGCGCTGTCATCAAGTTTTAATGTTTGTTGACTATCTGTTATTTCCTGTGTCCAACCTTCATAAGGTGAATTACCATGAGGTGGTGTATCAATTAACCTTATCGCTTCTGTGTCATCAATACCTTCTTCCAACGTAAACTCGACCAAAGGTAATATTTCTAAAATATAAGAACTTTATCAGAATATTAGTTTATACCATGAATGGCGAACACATGCGCTTTGTTCCTAAAAAAAAAAACTTGTAACATTGTACGATCGAGTATATACACCTTTAATGATAAATATAATACTTATACCCTGTCTCAGAATAAGGAGGGATTCAAATATCTACTTAATATTTCAGGATATATAGTTTCGCTAGTAAAATATAGTTACATGAAAGCCAATTACAAATTGATTATAAATAAAATTATTATATATTACTTTACTATACCTATATATATTTCATTTAATACTTGTCTATTCTGTATAGTAGGCAAACATTGTTGACAAATTCACATTGTTTGGATGACAATTATAACAAAAGTCAAAAGGTAATTATGACAAATGCCAAAAGTTGTAGTGTTATTATTTGTAGGTACTGAAATGACTTTTGTAGGTTATATTACATGACAAATAAAATTTTGCAACATCTGAAATTTGACACCATTTTAAATTACTGGCGCATGTCAGGTCCCAAAGCGAATCAGCCACACTACTTACCAAAACTGACATACGAATGTACGAAATTCTGACCACAGTGAATACATTTATTTGACATGGTTAACAATGGATTATAGGTAGAACACCGATAGCACATCGGTAAAAGCTCCTCGGGATCACTAAATGGTCTCGCCCTGGAAGTTATTGTGGATACTTCAACTTGTTCTTGAAATTTATGCGGAACTCGTAGACTTTGAATTCGGTCGAACAATTGCTTTGCTAATTTATTTGCTCCTAATTTCTTGGCCTGTTTGGCAAGACAATATAAAACGGCGCTAACAATTGTTAAGAAAATTACTTAAGAAAGAGATACATTTCATGAAATAAAAATTGTAGTAAAGAAACTAGTATTTAGTAAAAAGAAGGAATGTTAATAACACAAATGAAATAACACGATTACCATTTATAGTAAAGGAAATAAACTGCTGTGATTATAGGGGCTTAACATTATTGTGAACATAACAGTATTCACAAACACATACATTTTAATAATACAACTATTATTGTAGTGAGTCAAGGTGGTTTTGCACATGTTTCAAATATTTGGGAAATTCTTAAAATACCATTTTAGACATATGACACCACCTCTGTCGAAATAATGCAGAGTAATCTGGCGCCATCTGCCCAAAGCATTATAAGTTAATCGCTGAGAATCTTTAAAATCACGTGCTAAAAATATACAAATTATTGTATTATACCGAGCACATTTATGACTCAGTTAAATAGCAACTATTTTGCATATTCAGGTTAAAATCAGGAAGAATTTAATATTTATACGTATGCAAAGAGAATGATGATTTATTTTCAGCAATACCATTTTAATTTTATTTCGTTGTTTTAATTTTAATATTAATTATTGTAAAGTTGATGTTTAAAGAATTATTTTAAAGTTTATAAAAGAAATATGGCGTTTGTCATTATTCAACCTTTGAATAAAAATGTAAAAATTAGTCTTTTTGGATTTCTTATTCTACTGCTAGATGGCGTTCCATAGGGCACGATATTTTGAAGTTAGTAGAATCAATTTCAACAATGTAAATCGAAGTTATGTTACGGCCATTATAGCGCACAGCGTCAGCGAGGTTCAGTTGCCCATGTTGAGACAAGCTTAGAATAAATAGAACAGATACAAGTGTATCTTTGCAAGCAATAAGAGAGCCGAATCCCTAATATTAACACTTTACCTGCCGTGTGTGCGGCTAATTATACCTAGTAAGACGTAAAACATCCAGCTTCCTCATCAAAATCCATGACGTACTAATTTTAGTACCTTTATGGACATCGACGAATAAAATTTACGATTTGTGACGTTTATTACAATCGAACGCTGTACATCTGCTGTCAAATGATTCACTGGCGAAGTGTAAACGAAGTTTCCTATACGCCAACATTATTATTGTTAATTAATATTAATCATTAAAATAATCCTGTAATTATTATTATGAACATATAATATATTCTGCATTAATAAATTATTAACTTAGAAATATATAACGTAATTATTTTCGTTGTTATGAGACTTTCAATGCAGACGTTATTATTTTTCATTAATGACGAAATTGGTTTTGTGCGTTCTACTATATATATGCAGTTTTACGCAATTAGTGTTTAAATATAATTAAAAACCATAATAATAAAAAACTAATGAATAATAAGAGAATTCGTTCAGATAAACAGATTTAAGGATATAAATAAGGTGGTAGCACAAGTCACATTATAACAAAATGTATAACCATACAAATCAGCATTTGTATGGTTATTATTAACACCAAAATAACGGTCTCTGTAAAGAAGAATAGCAAAATTGTTATTACTATTTTTTTAAATGCTCTTATCACCGTGGCATAGAATAGCAGTTATTGAAAATTGTCTACTGTAGTACAAGCACATCTCCAAGGATACAATAAAGACACCCCTTTTGGTCTATTAACTGTAGTTTCCGTCATTAGAAATCTAGATATATTGAACAAGGCTTCGGGCATGAAAGATGTAAAGGGCTCCTCAAGGTATCTATGAACAGAGTGATAAGCATAATATATGCTCGCCAATCGTTCATTTTTACAATACTTTTCAAGCAATTTATCGAAATTTTCATTACTGAAACAAAAATAATGTTCACCGTTGTGTGTAAGAAGTTGAATTATATTTTGAAAAATAAAGTTTGACTTACTTTTCTTGAGCTAATTCTAGGCATTGCCTCGATAAAATCCAATAATAATATCCAGCATCTTGAAATCTATGTTCGGAAACGGCATTTTCAGTTAATTGTTGCAAAACCTGAAATGCTTCGTCAGGCTTTCCAGCTCTATGAAATGCTAAAACATGTTTCATATTTGAATGTCGAATTTTACATTGAATATTAAATCAGTACCCTTTTGAGCTTGGACAAACTTATCGTTTTCTGCAAGCCAATGAGCGTATGGCACGTAAACGAGCGCTTTGTACTGTGGTTGCGATTGAACTAAATTAAAAGCTTGCGGCCATTCTTTCGCTTCAACGTGTAATGTTAAAACGGCAGCCGAGTCGCCTAATCTTTTATACAATTCTGCAGCCGCACCAGATTGACGTAATCTTTTCAAATGTTCTGCAATTGCTAAAAGTGATTGACGATCTGTTTTTTCCAGTCTTCTTCCCAGGTCGATTAACCTAAAATTGAAGGAATAAAACTGTAAATAATTATACAGAATTAGATAGTTATACACATAGAAATACAAGTAGGTTTATAAACCAATACTCTAGAATTATTGTAAATAGGTTTTTCTTTAATTCTTACGCTTGTTTAAGTATTACGAGGGATGTTCTCTACGCTGAGCCTATATAGTAGGCGGTAATACTTTGCGACAACTTTTGTATGACAATTTCAATCAGTCGTTTACAAGATTAGTTATAGGTTACTGTGGGTGACAGTTGTCAAATATAGCTGATTGTTTGTAAGTAACATTAGTTTAAATTACTCCTTTTGCCAATAAATCATGGAACTGCATAAGGAACATCGAACGGTGATTTTTTACAATTTCAAGCGTGGCTAAGCCGTAAAGAATGTTTTGAGGCAATCGGTCGAGTATTTGGTAATAAGTCTGCTTTGCTACCGTAAAGCGGTGGTGCAATGAATTTCAACGCGGTCGACATTCCTTAAATGACAGTTGTTGAGCTCCTAAGCCAAAAACAGCAGTTACAGAAAAAAAATATTGCTCTTATTCGAAACATGATTATAGAAGACCGGCATACTACTGTCAGAAGCTTTCAAGCAACTTTAAAGATGGGTGTGAAAGCATTAACATTACTTTACACAAACATTTGAAGGTTCGTAAGCTTTGTTCTCGGTGGATTTCCCACAACTTGACTTCAATTAAAAAGAAGACCGTGCGAGATGGTGCAGACCTGCACTAGATCCGTTTAACCGTGGATCGTCCCATTTGGTGTACAACGTCATCACAGGTAATGAATAGGGCGCGGACACGAACGGTTGATAACTCATCGCCCATGGGCACACTATTGAAATGTTGTATTTTTAAAGAGGTTTTAATTTTATTTATATAATTGGATAACAAGTGGCTGGTGATCTATAAAATATAAAATACCTTACTATTTGTTCATTTTCTCTTCTGTAAGACTTGTTCTCTTTGAATTAAGTACATCCTTGTAGATAGAAAACGTCCTTTCTACATCGCAACTGGTTATAGGTGCGTACTGGAAATATTCTTTCATTTCAGCGTATTTAGCATACACAATTGCCGCAATGTTATTAAATCTGGATTTCTATTAAAAACTGCGTCTAACTTTTGCCGAAGGCCACATCCGAAGTCACTTGGAATAATTTTGAAATTATTGATAGCCCACATCTAATGTGGTTAATCCATCTTTTAATTTGAGATTTCGATTTTCAAAATATGTTATTAGTTTAGGCAAATTTCCAAAGTGTTCCTGAAGGAATAACAACTGATTTTTTAAATTTGGGATTTGTGTTAGTTCCTTGCACTCAGAAATACTTCGAGCATCGTCATTTAAACATGCAACGAAATTTTGTAAACTATCGAAATTCTCTGCATAAAAACTATTTCTGTGTATGTTTTAGCAAAGCTAAGTGACGAACGTGCGATATTTTGGCATTCTGTAACGATATTTTACAGAATTTGTAATAAATTTCGGAATCACTGACAATTCATTTTCATATCCGAAAAAGTAACGTAAACAACGTTCTAGATCTAAATAAATGATAACTAAAAATGTACGCGTATGTTATTGAAACTAAGCGAAATCCAGTGCATACTTACGTCTAGATAATTGGGAGAAGTCGATTCAATAAACCGGTATCAAACAGACTATTACAAAAATTACAAAGTACGTAATTAACAGTCAAAACAATGAAAAAACGAAACTAACGTAAGTATGAATGAAAATTTTATTTCTCTTGCGAAATATAAGGTAAATATAATGAATTTTAAAAACCCCTCACGCCCCTATGTACGCCGATGAATAACAGATTTTACTCATAAATTCCTTATTTTATGGGCATTTTTTGCTCTCATTCTTGGGCATTTCTCGGGCGTAAACAGATGTTGCAGTTCACCATATGAATTAGTGCTATTCAGTAAGCGTGTGTTATCTACATTATTTTTTTGCTCCGTTGTAAATTCGCCGTAGTTTAAACCAGTCATGTCCGCGCCCTAGTAATGAAACATGGGTATACTGCTATGATCCCGAAGGGTTCGCGAAAAACGTCCAACAGGACGGATAATATTGCATCAAGATAACGCTCGGGACCACACTGCCACTCGAACAACTGAGTATTTGAATGACCAAAAATTAGAAATAATGAGTCATTCACCGTATAGTCCAGACCTAGCACCTAATGACTTCTTTTCATTTCCGCGGGTAAAGGATAAAGTACGGGGTTTACGTTTTACGTCGGCCGAAGACAAACACGAAAAAACTACGGCCAGAAGATAGGAGAAAATGTTTTCAAGATTGGTTTTCGCGGATGCAAAAATGTATTGACTGTGGAGGATAATACTTTGAAAAATTATAAATAAACGTTTTTTGTAAATAAATTGTGTTTTACTTTACCAGGCTCATCGGAAAGAGAATAGCCCTCATATATAAGATGTTTTTATTGTTAAGATCAGTGTTTGTATCACTGATCATTTGGCTTTAACCAAAAACACTTATGTTTAACTCTGTTTTCAGTGTGTTATACTGATGATAGCTACTTAGTTAAGTTAATTGCAGTGGTGCCAGTAGTATAGAGTTGGTAATCCCCAGAAGCCATTCTAAAAATTCCCTAGATTTCCCTAAACATTTTCTTTATACATATTAAATCGAATAAACAATAATAATAAATATTTTTCTGCATTAAGTTTCGGCGTAGTGCATTAACTGTAGTGTTTGCTGAATGCGGCCATTTTTAAGGAATATATCGTCGTAAAATTTCGGGAATGGAGATATTGGAATCTAATATAGGGAGGGGGCTGTAAATCGCGACAATCAAGTCGATAGTTGCTCGCTTCGACGAAAAAGTAATAAACACGAGGGACGAGATGTCCTATTGTGCAAACATTCCCGTGAATACCCTATGTTCATATTCCTATTTGAACAAATTACCCGCCTTTTGCGTACTTGTTAATTCGTTACCTACCTTCAGTTTTATACTCCATACAAACGTAACACTATGATATATTAGATGGCACTGAGCAAAACAGCAGAGAAGTATGAAAAATCGAAAAATTTAGACAGAATAAAACTTGAGCAATATTTTGTATTTTCTTTAAATTTTGTCCAAGATTTCTTAAATTTTGAATAAAATTCCCTTTTTCCCTATTTGATTAAGAAATCCCAAGATCTAGCGAAAAATACTCCAACTTGGCACCACTGGTTTATTGTAAGTAGGACATTTTTGTTGTTTGTAATCTTCATACACAACCTTCATAATTTTAGAATATCGTAACCCAGCTTGACAAACAGTAACAAACGCGAAATCGGTCGGTTTTTAAGTATTTTTAGAGAGTATCTGATGTATACAAGATTCCATTATACTTACTGTTCAACCCAACCTCTTTCTCCCATAATATCAATTGCCAATTGAGTATCACCAATAGATAAATACATGTCGACAGCGGCTTTATGTTCGTTAATATTTTTAGCCCAATCAGCTTTTTGCCTAACGAGATTAGAATTATCACCGGACCCGAGAAAATCCTGTAATTGAAAATTGTTGCTCTCTTCACAGACGGAAAAATATTTTAATTAAATTACCTGAGCTAGATCAAACATCCTCAGATCTGTGTACATAGTTAAAGCTTTGTGTTCGCAGCCGGCTTTTTGGTACAATCGTGCTGCCTCTTTAAATCTTCCTTTGTACGCGTAAACATCGGCAATCATTTCTTCTTTGTTGTTATCGCCTTTTCGCTGCCTTTCCTAATTTGGAAATACGAATAAAATTGTAGTGTTTGTCTCTAAGTTAATTATAGGATTTTTGAATGTCGTGGTCAAAATATTCGCTAAGTAATTACTGTAGGAAGAGAACAGCTAAAAGGATCCTCAAAGGAAACCAATCTTATGGTAGAAATAGAAAAAATTGTTGAGGGCCTTTCAAAATAAGTCCCTCAACCAAGATAAAGATAGACATTAATAAGACCTATACTGAAGTACGCCCTAGAAACCACAACAAAAAACTAAAAAGATATAGAAGGCCTAAAAGGACAGAAAGGGTGATAATGAAGATAATACTGGGCCCAAGAATAACTATGGAGCAAGGAGACTCACAGTGTCGAATACTCGACTCAAGTAGCAGCAGGTCAATCGGACACATTCCTGATTATCCAATGCATATTGTATAAGGTAAGGTGGGGTAACATTGACGTCTTTTCACATTTTATTTTTTTTAAATTCTTATAAATCACGACTAGACAACGAAATTTCTGCATCAAACAATATACATCAATGCTGGTTTTTGCATAACATTTATTTGAACGAGTTTTCGCGGGTTCTCTTAAAAAAAAAAATTGCCAAACAATGTAAAGTGACCGACGATGGTCAAACATTGTCACCCCCATCTAACTTTGTACAGTGTCATTTTTAAGCGCATTTAGGGTACGCATGACATGCGAAAGATCTTCAAAATGTTTTCGATAATTTTTTTCAAAATTTGTAAGAAATACAAAAAAAAACAATAATCTGCATGCAAATAAATTTTTACATGTTCAATAAACAATTAGAGTCTTTTTGTCTCAGAAGACAAGAAATTTAAATTATAATTGTGCATTTCCCTGCGAATGATCGGTAATTTTTTCTTTGTATCTCGTCTCGCTTGATCATTCTTTGTTTAACTTCTTCATGTGTCAAACATTCCGCAAATTTTCGTCGTTTTTTATGCGTTTCATTAGTCTTTTTCTTCCTGTTTTTACAACAGACATCTAAGAAAGTTCCAACTTCTTATTGATGTCCGATTAATGGCATATATTTCCGAAGCTCTTTTGACGCTCGCTTTATTCATTTTAACACTATCTATATAGCGCTTTCCATGCTATTTTCACTACAGTATTTATAGCGTCTACATCCTGGACTTTGCTTAGCTCGAAGCATGGCGTAAGCTGTCGGTTGCAAATAGTGTAATTATTGAATTCTATAAAAAAAAGGCAAAGACACATTTTTAGCGGGAAAAATTTGACACCCTGTCAAAGTTAACCTCAAATTACTTTTTAATTTTTTATTTTAAGTAATGCACATAAATCGCAAAATTGACAGATAATATTCGTAATATGTTACAACATCAATTTGCCTTAGGTTTAAACCCCAAAAGCTGCACTTTTTTCAATCACAACAAAAGTTTTTTACAAGGCGTCTACTACCTCACACTTCAAGCTTTGTCTTGACGTTTAAAAAATTCCTATAATAAGTATTTATAAACTTCTTGCGTCACAACACTAAATGGCGAAACTTGTTCATAATTTATCATAAATTTTCATAGCCGTAATTTTAATTTGTCAGCGAGCTAGAAGAGATATTTGAAAATGTGTGAATGTTTCCCTACTGTCAATGTTACCCGTCGTTACCTTAACCTTCTTCTGTTAACCTAGTTGTTGTGGATTTGCACTAGTAATGATTTTGTTTTTATTTAAGAAGTATGTCAGTCTTTTAGCGATCACTATTTCACATATAACAATCCTTCAATAATAACCAAAGTAACAGAGGCGATGAATTCTGAATCAGTCTGTATACTATACAGTGTGCTTGCCGGCGACCTGCGTATAGGCCTTACTGTGAGATAAAACGACGACACCGAGTTTGTATGAGTTAGTACGAGAAAGCAATATACAAACCGCTTTTTGGTCGAGTGTAATGTTGGAAAAGTGGGGATTCGAGTACATTTATGCTGAGGCTAGAACGGGCTAGACTGACTCTCCGTTAAAGCGGGGCAACAAGGATAGATAGCAGCTGTACTGCAGTTTGTATATTGCTTTCTCGTACTAACTCATACAAACTCTCGGTGTCGTCGTTTTATCTTACAGTAAGCCCTATACGCAGGTCGCCTGCAAGCACATGGTATATACTTACTTATTTAAAAAAAAGAACTAAGATATACATTTTATCGATAAGTTTGATCGATTTACATCGATCTAATAACATTTCAAAAGATATTTTGGACACTACATCCTTACAGTTAAAGTTGATATTAACAACCAGAAAGGCATCAAAGCTAAATTATAAGCACGAGAGTTTTTAAAGCCTGCTCCCTAACTAAAATTAAGTATGTGTAGGCTGATTATTCTACAAAGTATGGTTTTACTTTTAATGAGAATTTAAAATAAAAATGAAAACTACTCTATAACTTAGTTGTATGCACTGACTGGTGAAGAAAACAAACAGTAAACACGCCTCGAGTTAAAGGTACTTCGATAAGTATGAATTCCAGGTGCTCTAATTAGAGTGACGGAGCAACGCCGGGCTACGGGCAACTAGTAGCACATATTTTCGGAAGAGCAATATACTCCATCCTATTAAATGAGACGAGATATTCGTAAGAAAACGGCAGTTTTTACAAAGTAAAAAAAGCAAAAAAATCCACAGCTAGATGCACTAAGAAATCCTAAAGAAGCAGTTTTTAGGCATATATAGATTACAATATTATTATAATACAGTCTTGGTACAATAATAATGAAAAAAAACGTTAGTGCTTTTTTCTTATTACAAATAAAAATAATTATAAAAAACTATGACCTAGAGAAAGAAGTCGTTTACATACCTACATATATAAAATCAGCAAAAAAATTAGATTAACTTATTAACACTCCTGTAATAAACGAAAAACGAAATTTTGTTGTCCTGTGTAATTAGCATTTAAGGCTATGTTTTATGTAGTCCTAATTTTTGAAGCGGTTTTAAGAGAGGTTCACATTGGTGCAATTTGTCACAGCAAATACAATTTAATGAAAAATTGCATGTATTAGAGCTGTTCAATTTTCTTAAGAAATTGCATATGACATTTAGAATTTCAGTAACTTTTGCGCTGCCAACCTGTGTTATGTAATGTTACTAAAGTACATGTATGTATAAAGCAGACATATAGGGGAGGGGATAATGCTCTTACAAATGCGAAGAAAATTGAATGATAATGTCCGCCATTTTGACCCAGAGCTAAGGAGCACCCACAAGGTGCACCAATCATAGGCTTCATCGATACTGTGGCAGACATAGAAACGAACATTGTGGTGATGCTGGATTATAAATGAAATAACCACAAATAAGTGAATAGTAATAAAAACATAGTTTTACTGAATCGTTCATTTACTACTAATGATTAAATAAAATTAATTTAGTCAAAGTCCTTCTTACAAGGGTGCCTTGGTTTCTTTCAGGTTTTATTTTTTTTTCCTAATTTAAAAATTCACTTATGAGATGTTATCTACTGACACCAGTAAAACTAATACTTAAAACTTCATCAGCGCTTTTTTAACTTTTAACACTACACGACATTTTAATATGGCAATTGATGTATTTAAAATATAATCTAGAATAACAAACCCGCACGCTTGTACAGATGGAACTCAACTATCATACTTCTTATTCTCATGTTTTATCCACACGATTCATAAGGAACAAGTCTACCTTAAAACTACATTTAAAACCCAGAAACAAAAAGGCATTAATATAGAGCAACACAAACATGGTATCTGCATAAACCTCGAAAAAAGAACATAACCTAGACGAACATAAATATACTATAGGGCAATCCAACGACCTGTCAAATAAAATTCAAGATGGCCGTTGTGGGCAAACAAACAGATATGTATACTTAAAATTTGACTATAAGTGCTCTTATTAAACAATTATCTTATTAAATTAACTTACTAAGGTCATTATTTAGTTATCTAAGTATGTGGTGTTGTGTATCAAAGGCAGAAGTTATAATTATGTGACCAGAACGTTCTGTATTGCAGTATGTTTGAAAGAAGTATTTCAAGAAAAAAACAGCTGTAATTATTGCCTGCTTTGAGGTTTTCATTGGAAAACCAGATAATAATTTAGCTCAGCAGCAGTACTGTTCTAATTATAAACACGATAGAAATTTTAATATCAATAACTACTCAGAGAACTAAATGCTATATTAGTGAAGCTCGGGGTGACATACATCTGAAAAATGAATAGAAGTAATTCTTGCAACAATCTTAACCCAGGATATGTTGTTCTAGGAGAAAGAGCATTTTTAATAAAGGAAGCACTAGGAATTCTGCAAGTGAATTTTAGTTATTCCAGCTTTTACTAAAGGAAGAACTCGTTAGCAGTATAAAATATCTCATTCCAGTACCATGTTAAAAAAGTGTAATAATATGCAAAAATTAAACAGTGTAGATAAAATTGTGATTGAATTTAATGCTCTAAGTAACATATTGCTGTAGTATTTGCCTTTAAATGAAATTTATATAATTTATTTATTTATTAGTTAGATAAATAAATAAAATTGTAGTTTATGTTAGCTTTATAGGCAAAACAACATAAATTGTTATCTCTCGTAGGTTCTACTGTGATTTACTTCTTTCCTTACTTGTTTCTCCTTAATTATTATTATTTTAAAGTTGTGTGGGATAGGAATTCAAATAACTATGACACCAGACTATTTCTGTATAAAAATATGTATTATCTGCTTAATAATTACAATAATTAAAATTTATTGTTGCATGTATATTACTTATTTTATTTGTTTGTTTACAATACTATATGAGTAGCAGTTTTCATGATAATATTGTAATCGTTTATTTTAATATGAATTCAGTCAGTACAGGGTTTCTCCACCTTCACTCTTTTCTTACTAAAGGCCTGTATATTAGGTCCAAATTATGTTGACTTGATAATGAAGGTACTGACTAATCGGCTTTATGCAAACATTCACACGTACTACATAAAGCTTGGATCAATCACCACCCCAGGTACGTTCCTAATGCATCACAAACTAATTGTCTAAACCTCTATTCTCACGGAGTCTTTAGATTCTTAGTGCGAAGCTTTTAGGCGTTCCTGTTTGTAAAAGTTTGACTATTATTCAAAGCTGTGCTTACTAATGTCTTTTTTACTGAACACTGGTCCGTTGTGCAAGTATTCGCACACAGTACACTATTAAGACAAGTGTTCTTTATTTTTAATAAATATTGTGTCCCTATATTTACTTTCTATTATTTAAATAAATAATTATTTAAAAGAAATGGAGTGCTTGGAGAGAACCTGTGTATTTTGATTGAATTTAGTTGTAATGACAATATTATTAACTACTCACTGCGTAGATTCATACAATTCTTCGAATTCTGCTTGAAATTGTTTGTCCATTCTTGTTGATTCTTCCTTCCGTTGAATCTTCTATAATTTTACTGGTGACGCTTACTTCTTGTAAATATGGCGACGATAAAACAATTGGGAATTATTCCTCTAGGAGCGTGTATGCTTCTTCTTAGTTTGTGAGTTGTTAGTTGGTTTGTTTATTTATTTACACTGCGATAGTAATGGTAAGTGTGTAAAAACTCCACTTAACCACTACTCGCTTGACGCATAAATGTATTATCTACTTTAAAAGATGCTATCACTTTGCTGTGTATTGGAAGTTTTTAAAGTCACAGGTATCAGCTAACAACTAACTCTTTTTCTGTAAAAACTCCCTTTTTATAGTTGAAAATAAATGCCGCTCGTTATTTGATTGTCTTTGCGTGCTTTTATTTTCAAATTGTTCGTCGTGGCGCCTCTAGCGGATATCTCGATACTTATTCCATATCTCTTCTTATTCTTCTCAAATTTTAGGTTGGCGTTTATTTTTATTATGTTTATTTCTGACATTTGATGTTTCTCCACATTTACCCACGACGGTATTTGTTGTTTTATTTATTTATATCTAATGTACAGTAAGTCTATTGATATTTATTTTATTCTTTTATTGCTATCGTAAATATTTATTGTACTTCTAAATGTATTCATTGCTACTTTTACTGTTTTTCAGGTAGATTCTTCGTCCGAGCGCTAGCCTTACTCGCACCTTTGTTTTGTTGCTTTTGATCGGAAAGAATGGAAAGAAGTTGGTTATTGTTTCAATTGCCAGTCCCTCCGTCTGTGCTGCTCTTTCCTCGAACCATTTTTCCGTTCTTGGAGAATTTTGTATGTTTAATATGCTGTAATGAATCATTGCTTTTATAATAATGCTGCTTATTTCTTTGGTTATAGATGTTTATTTGTATGTGCACAAAGTTTGGAACCATGAAAAGGACTGCTGTTATTCGTATTACGAAGAGAATCAATACTTTTTGTTGTGTATATTGAAATATTATACGATTCTGTGCTGTTCTTTATGATATACTTTATTTTAATATCCTTTTCATCGCAACTGTATGTATTTTATCTTTAAGTTGTATGAGTGCATTAAGCCTCTTCATATTCATTACGAGCATATCTTATTTTATTCTCTGAGTATAATTTAATTGCTTTTAAATGATTGACTCTTACAATCGTCCTGTTGGTTAACATCACTCTTTCACGGTTGTTGGTTTTAAGGGTCTTTCCATTTTTAAATGTAGGTTCTTTGCATAATATACTCAGAGCTCTTTTTGTTCCTAACCTGTAGTCAGGTTCTTTATTTTCTAAATAAAACATTACCTCTGGTTTATCACTTCTGAAAATAAATATTCATTTGTGACATTTACTATTATTGTTGAGGTTTTGCCTCACTTATATCTAAATAGTGTTTATATACATATAATCTTAATTAAAGTGCTTATACCCTATGTGCATACCTGTGTTATTGTATGGCTTAATAAAATTTATTTTAAAATAAATGTTTCTTAAACTACGAGTGTGTTTTCTTATTGCTAATATTAATCTAAATGTACTAGTATATCTTGGTGTCAACATTAATCATGTTTATTTCTAACATTATATATTTATGTACAGTATTGTGTTAAATTCTAAGGTAAAGTTCACGGCATATCCCTTAGTTGTTAAAACCATGGTTTGCCATTATGAAATAATGAATTGACAAATGTGTAAATTATGTTTTCACAACTAACGTGAACTACAAATGCAATTTTATTGATCATTTATTTCATCGTAGTCATGTAGCATGGACACATGGTATTTTCCTTTTATATTTCTATTGTCTACTTCTTGTAGTTCATAAGTTACATCTCCTAGTGTCCTACTTATTCTGTAAGGTCCACTGTAGGATAGGTCCAGTTTTGCACATTTATTTAAATGTCTCCTACCTAGTCGATAGTTCTTTCACTACAACTAGGTCTCCTATTTGATATGTTTTATTCTTATTTAACGTGAGTTCTCTATCTTCTCTGTGCTTTATTTCTAGTATCTCAGGTGTTCGTTGACTGTCTTCGATATCTTCTCGATTGTATAAATTTGGAGCATGTTCGATATCATATTCATTTATCTGATATGAGTGTGATTGTTTATTACCTCCATGGGCTCTGCTTAGTGCGTCTGCATCTATGTTGTCTGTACCTTTCCTGTGCTTTATTTTAAATGAATATTCAGATAGTATGAGAGACCATCTGTATATTCGTGAATTATTAAACCTTGTTTTCATTAAGAATATTAGAGATAAATGATCTGTCTCAAGTAGGAAAGTGTTTCCTAGTAGGTAATATTTTAATTTTGACACTCCATATATAATGGATAGCAATTCCCGTTCTGACGAGGAATAATTTTGCTCATAATCCTTTAGAATTCTTGATAGGAAGCATATGGGTATTTCTTCCCCATTTCTTATTTGTAGGAGTTCTGCGGCTACAGCATTGCTGGAGGCATCGCATCTTAGTATGAATTCTTCATTGAAATCTGGTAAATTTATGATTAATGCCTTGTAGAAATTTTCTTTTATGTCGATGAATGCCTTTTCCCTTTCATGGGTCCATTTGAATTTTACTCCTTTCTTGATCATTTTGTATAACGTGTGAGTTTGGTCGGATATTTTAGGAATGAAGTGTTTATAGTAGTTTATCATTCCTAGGAATCCTCTAAGCATTTTAATATTTTTTTGTTTGGGATATTTTCGTATCGCCTCAAGTTTTTCCTCCTCTATTGATATCTTCTTTCCATCAATTATGTATCCCAGATAATTCACTTTATTTTTATAGAATTCGCATTTCTCGAGGTTTATTTTTAAACCATTTTCTGCTAATGTATTCAGGATTTTCTCTACTGATTCTTTGTGACTTTCTATGTCTTTATTAAATATTAGAATATCGTCTACGTAGTGTGAGACGTATTCTTCGTGTGGATCCAGGATCTGCTGCATTGCTCTTACTAGTGCTGCAGTAGCTGACGATAATCCAAATGGAACCACATTGTAAGAGTATACTAATGAATTAAACATGAAGGAACAATATTTCCTAGAATCTTTGTGCAATGGTACCAGCCAAAAAGAACTTTTTAAATCAAGTTTCGTAAACCACTTTGCGTCTGTACATTTTGTCAATAGGGTTTCAATGTTTTGTGGGGCTTCAAAATTAGGTGCGGTTCTGGAGTTCAGACATCTGGCGTCAAGGCATACGCGTAATTTGACGTCTTTTTCATCATTAAGTTTCTTCTTTATTACTACAACCATTGGATTTATGAACGTTGATTCCGTTCTTGTAATTATGCCGTTTTTCAACATCTCTTTTATTTCTAATTTGACTTGCTCTGTATACTTTTTTGGAATGGGGTATGTTTTTATTCTGAAGGGCTGTGTCTCGTCGAATTTGAGTTTATGTTCGTAACCCTTGGCTAATCCTGGACTATCATCAAATAATTTTATATGCTTACTCAAAAGATAATTCACATGGGTTATATACAGTTTATTACAATTTAATTTAGTACCATCCCTATTTTGCGTGAGGTCTCCGCATTGAAGTTGCCTCACAGGATGTGCACTTTTCTTAACTTCATTGTGTAAACTACAATCCATTTTTGTTGTGATTTCTTCTTGAGCATCTTCTTCATATAGATTATTGATAAGGATCTCTTCCTCATGGGCTTCTTTGCTCCATGATATTGTTGAGTCCTTTATGTGGAATAATTTATTTTCCATATTTAATTTCGTACCATACTGGCTTAAAAAGTCCATCCCTAATATACAGTCGCTATTCAAATTAGGTGCTATGATGAATTCGGTTAATAAATTTAAATTATCTATCTTTATATTTATACAGAAGATTTTATCTACTGTTATCATACATTTTTTGTTTGCAGTAATAAGATTTATTTTCTTTATGGGTTTATAACACCCCAAACTTTCAATATCTTTGTTCATGATATTGTTATTTAAAAGTGAAAGTTGAGCTCCAGTATCCAGCAATGTTTCTATCTCTTGTTCCCCAATCTTGATTTTTATATGTGGTAGTTCCGTGGTTATCTTTTTTAAATCATCGTAATTATAGATGTTTTGTATTTTACGTTTTCTCTTGGCTGGCTTATTTAAAAATCCAGCGACGTTGCACCAGAATAATATGCTGCATTCACCCACTCTTTGTTTGTTGAGTTATGCCTGTTTTCTTTTGGTATCGCACCCCTAGATTCTTGATTTTGTTTTGTTGTTGCTTCTTTTACTTCCTTTTCAATTTGTATATTTTGAATTCTTTTATCTTCTTTACTTGTCTTTTCTTCCCTCTTGTAATTTTGGCTATTATCTTTCCTTTTGCCCTCATTATTTCTGTCCGGGTTATAGGTATTTTGGTAATTATTATTGTTTCGCCTATTCCCATTGTAGTTGTTTCTGTTGTTGCTGTCGTTGTTTCGAGGTTGATTGTTCATGTTTCCATTCCCTCGGTTCACGTTATAGCCCTTTTCATCTATGTCGTCTAATCTTTTTACTAATTCAAGGAGTTCTTCTATTGTTTCCATTCCTTGAAGTGCGACGGTCTGAGTAACATTGTGATCAAAGTGTGCAGCCAATTGCGATACTGTGTCACTTTCCTCTATTCTGGGTATAATGTATTTGAGAAAAGAATATTTTCTTATGACATAGTTCTCTCGAGATAATCCAGACCTATACTTTCCAAATATCAGGTCGTGTCTTATGTTTCTTTGTTGCGTTCGACCCCAATACTGTCTTGTGAATCGCCTTTCGAAATCGTTAAAGTCTATCACATCATCCATTATCATGTGATACCATTGGAGTGCATAGTCTTTGAGACATGCTCTTATAAGGTGTAGTTTGGATGTCTCATCCGTTATGCCTCTCATGTATGTCTTAATTGTTCTCAGGAATATCATTGGATTGTCCTTATAGTGTCCTGAGAATTTCGGTGCATTGTCTATGCTTCCCACAGTTTGTGGCAAAGACACACTAGGTGTATGAACCCCGTGCATTACTTTGTCCTCAAGCTGTTTGATCGTGTGTTCAAAAGTTGATGTTTTCCCTTGTAGATTGGACACAACGTTATTGCAAGCTTCATATTTTGTTTCGCAGTCTTCTATCTTGTGTGTAATTTTCTCTATTTGTTCTTTATTTTCCACCTCGTTGTGTATTATTTTTCTATTGATAGCTACTATTTCCTCATTCACTATGTTGAAGTTTTCTTGCGTCTTCGCAGTTCTTTCTACCATTTCTTGTACAAAGAATTTTCTTGTATTCTTGCACGTTTCTGTGTTGTCATTTATTTGTTTTCTCAGGTCTGCTACTGTTTTGTCCAGTTTTTCCTCTAATCTGGCATTTATTTCTAGTGTTTCTTGCCTTAGTTCTTTAAATCCCTCGTCTATTTTTGAGTTGATTCTTTCTAAATTCTTGTTTAAATTTTTATTATTTTCCTCTATTTTGTGGCTTAGGGTTTTATTATTCTCCTCTATTCTGTGGCTTAGGGTTTTATTATGCTCCTCTATTCTGTGGCTTAGGGTTTTATTATTCTCCTCTATTTTGTTATTATTTTCCTCTATTTTACAGAATAATTTATGGAAAAAGCTTTCAAATTTTTGTTCCATTGTTGTACTACTTGTGCCCTCTGTGAGTATGCTTCCCTCAACTGTCGCATTTCCTGAATCATCCTCTTTTGTCTCAGTCTTATCCGACTCTGAGTCCGAGGTTAGTTGTGTAGGTTCCCTATATTGAGTGAATTGTGGCTTTGTTTCTATTTCTTTTTCAATATTGGGTTTTTCACCTTTGCTACTGTTTTGTTCTTTGTCTGACATTTTTGTTGTGTACAAATAACGCTTTCTATCTAATATTTTACTTAATAGAAATTTAAATGAATCCTATCCCACTTGAATAAGATTACATGAAAGAAACAATTTTATTTTGCAAGGAAAGAAACACAGCCAGCAAGTTGTGTTTTTAAGTTTAGCTTTGATATTTGACAAATTGTGTATTTAATTTATTTTGTAAGAAAAACACAGCCAGCAAGTTGGGCGCCGTATATATGCTGTAGAATTTGCCTTTAAATGAAATTTATATAATTTATTTATTTATTAGTTAGATAAATAAATAAAATTGTAGTTTATGTTAGCTTTATAGGCAAAACAACATAAATTGTTATCTCTCGTAGGTTCTACTGTGATTTACTTCTTTCCTTACTTGTTTCTCCTTAATTATTATTATTTTAAAGTTGTGTGGGATAGGAATTCAAATAACTATGACACCAGACTATTTCTGTATAAAAATATGTATTATCTGCTTAATAATTACAATAATTAAAATTTATTGTTGCATGTATATTACTTATTTTATTTGTTTGTTTACAATACTATATGAGTAGCAGTTTTCATGATAATATTGTAATCGTTTATTTTAATATGAATTCAGTCAGTACAGGGTTTCTCCACCTTCACTCTTTTCTTACTAAAGGCCTGTATATTAGGTCCAAATTATGTTGACTTGATAATGAAGGTACTGACTAATCGGCTTTATGCAAACATTCACACGTACTACATAAAGCTTGGATCAATCACCACCCCAGGTACGTTCCTAATGCATCACAAACTAATTGTCTAAACCTCTATTCTCACGGAGTCTTTAGATTCTTAGTGCGAAGCTTTTAGGCGTTCCTGTTTGTAAAAGTTTGACTATTATTCAAAGCTGTGCTTACTAATGTCTTTTTTACTGAACACTGGTCCGTTGTGCAAGTATTCGCACACAGTACACTATTAAGACAAGTGTTCTTTATTTTTAATAAATATTGTGTCCCTATATTTACTTTCTATTATTTAAATAAATAATTATTTAAAAGAAATGGAGTGCTTGGAGAGAACCTGTGTATTTTGATTGAATTTAGTTGTAATGACAATATTATTAACTACTCACTGCGTAGATTCATACAATTCTTCGAATTCTGCTTGAAATTGTTTGTCCATTCTTGTTGATTCTTCCTTCCGTTGAATCTTCTATAATTTTACTGGTGACGCTTACTTCTTGTAAATATGGCGATGATAAAACAATTGGGAATTATTCCTCTAGGAGCGTGTATGCTTCTTCTTAGTTTGTGAGTTGTTAGTTGGTTTGTTTATTTATTTACACTGCGATAGTAATGGTAAGTGTGTAAAAACTCCACTTAACCACTACTCGCTTGACGCATAAATGTATTATCTACTTTAAAAGATGCTATCACTTTGCTGTGTATTGGAAGTTTTTAAAGTCACAGGTATCAGCTAACAACTAACTCTTTTTCTGTAAAAACTCCCTTTTTATAGTTGAAAATAAATGCCGCTCGTTATTTGATTGTCTTTGCGTGCTTTTATTTTCAAATTGTTCGTCGTGGCGCCTCTAGCGGATATCTCGATACTTATTCCATATCTCTTCTTATTCTTCTCAAATTTTAGGTTGGCGTTTATTTTTATTATGTTTATTTCTGACATTTGATGTTTCTCCACATTTACCCACGACGGTATTTGTTGTTTTATTTATTTATATCTAATGTACAGTAAGTCTATTGATATTTATTTTATTCTTTTATTGCTATCGTAAATATTTATTGTACTTCTAAATGTATTCATTGCTACTTTTACTGTTTTTCAGGTAGATTCTTCGTCCGAGCGCTAGCCTTACTCGCACCTTTGTTTTGTTGCTTTTGATCGGAAAGAATGGAAAGAAGTTGGTTATTGTTTCAATTGCCAGTCCCTCCGTCTGTGCTGCTCTTTCCTCGAACCATTTTTCCGTTCTTGGAAAATTTTGTATGTTTAATATGCTGTAATGAATCATTGCTTTTATAATAATGCTGCTTATTTCTTTGGTTATAGATGTTTATTTGTATGTGCACAAAGTTTGGAACCATGAAAAGGACTGCTGTTATTCGTATTACGAAGAGAATCAATACTTTTTGTTGTGTATATTGAAATATTATACGATTCTGTGCTGTTCTTTATGATATACTTTATTTTAATATCCTTTTCATCGCAACTGTATGTATTTTATCTTTAAGTTGTATGAGTGCATTAAGCCTCTTCATATTCATTACGAGCATATCTTATTTTATTCTCTGAGTATAATTTAATTGCTTTTAAATGATTGACTCTTACAATCGTCCCGTTGGTTAACATCACTCTTTCACGGTTGTTGGTTTTAAGGGTCTTTCCATTTTTAAATGTAGGTTCTTTGCATAATATACTCAGAGCTCTTTTTGTTCCTAACCTGTAGTCAGGTTCTTTATTTTCTAAATAAAACATTACCTCTGGTTTATCACTTCTGAAAATAAATATTCATTTGTGACATTTACTATTATTGTTGAGGTTTTGCCTCACTTATATCTAAATAGTGTTTATATACATATAATCTTAATTAAAGTGCTTATACCCTATGTGCATACCTGTGTTATTGTATGGCTTAATAAAATTTATTTTAAAATAAATGTTTCTTAAACTACGAGTGTGTTTTCTTATTGCTAATATTAATCTAAATGTACTAGTATATCTTGGTGTCAACATTAATCATGTTTATTTCTAACATTATATATTTATGTACAGTATTGTCTTAAATTCTAAGGTAAAGTTCACGGCAATATGTAAGTTATAAATGATTTTGCATTTATAATTATTTATGGCACTATATAATCTTAATTTATTCCTGTACAATGTGGCCATTATTTTAGATTTAAATAGGCATTTTGTTACACACAAAACTTACACATAATATTTCCATATGATTAAACTTATTTCCTTATTACTATTTATTAACTATTGCTTCTATAATAATTAAGTGAAACTATTTTAATAAATAAATCTTATTAAACAATCCTCTGATTATTTTGTCAGGTATTGTAAATTTAAAGACAAATTTAAATAATCAATCCTTAATCAGTGCATGAGTGGGTTTGTTTTTCTTCGTATACTAGAAATAATAATGCACCAACATAACTACAATGTTCGGCTGTTACCAGCCATGCATGTAAAGTGAGCCGAAAGTATTGATTCACATTTCATAATAATGCACTACACATCCATTGGTTTTAAACTAACTTCTTATAAATGTTTCACCTAATCAAAAACACGTACTCTTCCACATAAAATAAATAAGTTGTTTATAAATGTAAGCGGTGATACTCTTGAACACTGTCATTTGGTCCTTAGTGTAATAAATATGTAATAAAAGCAAATATACAATAATATTCGTACTTGGCACAGGTGGAATACTATTTATTAAAGTGTCTAATTTCAAGAGTGAATAAATCCAAATTATCAAGTAATTTAATGTTCATCTGATAGCTGCCAAACAATACATTCTCACACGAATAATTATTTTCTATGATGATTTCAACAAAATGTTACTCCAACTTCTGGATTTTCAGTTAAGAACTTCTTCAGGTAATCACTCTGCATTATCATGTTTATAAACTCAGCATACGAAAAGTAAAACCATATTAAAACTAATAATGATGGCATACCAAACTAAGGTTCATCCATTGTTTGCCCACAGACGCCATATTAGATCACGTGATTTGGATTCCCTAATTGGATGTCAAAACATGGGGTCAAAATGGCGGCAATTGTTGCCTCGTGTATAAAGTGGGTGCAAAATGTGCATGAGCATTCTCATTTCCTTTATATCTCTGGTATAACGAGTTGTAAACTTAACCCCACTTTTCACTATATTCAAAATGTGTACAAGAAATAAATTCTGGAATAAAGAACTCATAATAGATTTAATTGGATTGTACCACAATTATCCAATTTATATGCAGTAAAAGATAATCAACATTTAAAAAATGAGGTGTGGGCACCGAACGACTTACACGTATTTGTAGTCCGCATTTCTTATATAAAAGTTGTTCCATATTGAGGTGTGAATCTTGTGGTCGTAATATATAATTATTTATTTCATGTTGGCAGTACTTTCAAAAATAAATGCATTTGTGGAAAAAAATAGCATTTCATTAAAAAAAGATAAATTGCTGCAAGAAATTGCATTAGTGTGAATGCCGCTGTAGCGTTTTGGGAAAGACTATATAAAATATAAGCTAGAATTTACTAACTACGCGAATTAAAGTTTTTATGTTAACAGACAGATATTTTACCTGTAAATCACGAATTAACTCCAAATAATTATAATCTTGTAGCTTTATGAACGCCAATCTAGCCACATCAAACTCCAAATTCTCCAAGGCAGCAAAGCCTAATTCTTCCCAATCTCCATCAGTTACACCTAGTAATATAAGTATTATAAAAACATATTTCCTGCAGTGAACTCATGAAAAATAAAATACCTAGACATGCTATTTTATGAGCGTCTTGAAACATTTTCTTTTCGATGTACTGGTACATAGGCGTGCTCAGTGCCATATCGAACGTGTTCATATTAGAGCCGTTCAAACAGAAAACTTTAGAGCCAGATAATCCCACAACAAAACCGTGTAGTTTTTGCTGATGCGTCGGAAAATCAAGTATTTTTACGGATAACGTTTCGTTACCGCTAAAAGCCAACATATCTTCATATTGAGTATTCCATGCAACACTGTTTATGTTCGGTTCCTATAATATATATAAATTTATTTCAAAATATCCGATGTGAAAGTAAATATGTTTACTTGGAATAAGAGTTCCCCGGTCATGGTATTAAATACTTGACATAGCCCATTTTCATCAACAACCGCAATTTTTTTCTTCTTTTGACTTAAGTCTAAACATCTTACTGAAGAGTTAATTGTTACTTTAAGGAGCGGAAATGAATTATCCAAGTGCACTTGCCAAACCTAAACAATAATAACATTTTTAATATATTAACACCTTAAAAATAGCTATAAAACAACGAGCACACTGCCGCCACCTGTACAGGCCAGTACCTGTATGCACGCAAAATCATAATGACAGTTAGGTGACGGTGGTTAGCATATGGATACCTACCATATCTGTGACCATAACAGAGTGTTCATCATTTATATCTATTAAATTCAGCATCTTATATTTAGTTAATTAAAGTAAGCACAAGAACTGTACTGATAGAATACATGGCTTAATATATTACATACTTAAGAGAGACCAGAGGCATGCTTCATACATTTTTATATACATTAAACTTTTCAATTGGTAACATACATTCACTATTGAAGTTATTACATGTAAAATGAAAATTACATTTTTATTTGTGCCAATTATATTACTCTTAGCACAAGTTCAAATTCAGTTCCCACTTAGTTATTATTCATGTAATAAATATTAAGGTAGTTACAAATTAGAAATATGTTTAAATAAAAATAAAATATCAAAAAGGTCATTCAACACATAATGAGCAATTACACATTGTGTAAAACATGAATGCCCCAACTATGGGATAAAAATGTATTCTATCTAATTCTTAATATTATCCAAAAAGTTACTAAAGATTATGTTGTATCTCAACTCAGATCCTACAACACTAAGAAAAGATGAGGTGTGGCCACCACACTACTTTCTTATACTTATCAGCGTTTCAAATTAAAGATTTTTAGAATTTCTTTTGTACAAAAATTATTCAAAATCCTGTTCTAAGTACTTCTATCCTCTTAATAAATTTCTATAGAATGCATACTTTGCAAGATATTCGAAAAAATAGTGCTACTCCCTAAGAGTAAAACTAATACTTCCGGTCCGAATTTTGAAATTTCATGTATACAAAAAACATTGCAAATCCAGCTATAAATACTTTTGTACTCTTGACAAATATATATAAAATGCATAATTTACGACATATTTGCAATAATTCGTTATTCGATAAGAATAAAAGTGTTACTTCCGGTCCGAATTTTGAATTTTTTTATACGAAATGTATTGAAAATTAAGTTCTAAATACTTTTATACTCGAAACGTATGTGTCCAAAAAGCATAACTTGCGAAATATTCGCAAAAAACTGATTTTCGATAAGAGTAAAAAACCTATTTCCGGTTGAAATTTCCAAAAACTTTTTTAATAAAATTCTTCTCAAATTTAATTTTGAGTATATTTGAATTCTTTATAAAATGGTTTAAACTTAGTAATTGACGAAATATTGGCAAAATTCAATTTTTTCACTGAAGTAAATTGCTACTTCCGGTCTACCGATTTTACTGAAAAACTAATCAGATCTCAAGAGGGAGATTATACAGGTAAATACAAAATTTGGAATTGATATCTACAGCGGTTTGACCGCTATCGTGGTCACACACACACACATAGAGAGACACAGACATTTTTCAAAAACCACTTTTTCGGTATCAGGGGACTTCAAAACGTGGACATCTGCAAAAATCTCGAGGTCGAAAATTTTCATCATCACAATACTTCATTATACCACGCGATCATTTAAATTCTAAATTATAGCAGGCGGGATTTTTTTTATTAAGTTGTCCAGAATGTCAATTATTGATTAATTAACATTTTGAAACGTCACTTTGACAATTCAAATTTTAAATTAGTACTTATATACCAACTTAATTTAAATTTCACAGCCTGCTCTAATTTAGAATTTAAATGATCGCGCGGTACTACGTATAAGAAAGTAAAAAGCCCTAAAGTGATTCAAATAGTGCACTAACTTAACTGCATATGATGACAACTTATGAAAGGTCATATTTAGTTTTAAAAATATTTTCTGAGATTTTATTCTTGGTTGTACTCCTCTGAGAGTCCTTCACTGAATTTTTTATTTATATGTGATAATTACTTGATTTTAACACTACAGTGTAGCGCAGTAAAACAATTTTTCTTACCTGCCCGTTTTTCAAACCCAAAATTAAACCCTCCTGCCTTGGTGGGCCTCCAATTATTTTAATATATCTTATTGGACTTTCAAAAATCCATTCTCTGTCTTTGGCACCTTGAAATGACATGCTTTGCAATGTCTTCTCCTGACAAACAACTAGATGCTCTGAACATATTACCAAGAGACTGCAATCAAGTTTTTGTGTAATTTTTTCTTTAACTCTATAATGCATGTCATTTATGTCGTTAGAATACAGTTCATATATAACAACTCTTTCAGGTAATTGAACCTGTACAAATAAAAATATATATATTAGAAGTTTTACAAAGAGATTTAGAGGGGTTTCTAAGAAGAAAAGGAATAAAATGTCTGTGACAATGAGATAATGAACTAGAAAAGTTCATATGAATGTTATTTTTTGACTTACCGCTAATCTGTGTTTAAAAATTGCAATTTTTTTAATCAAATCTCTGCATTTTATTCTGACTTTCTGTTCAGTTAATAAATGTTGAATTATCACATCTGTCATATTTTCTCTATAAGCATAACGATCTTTATATAAGCCGTGTATTGTGTTGAATATTAACTGATAGTAAGCTAATGTTCCATCTTGACATCCCATTACCTAAAGCACAAGATAACACTCTAATATATATTTTATACTAATTAATAATATTATTAAAAATTGCTAAAATATGTTGCGCTCTATTTTATTTACCACATAATTCATATTTGGATGTACGGCTGTGCACCATACCCAAGACTCCTGTTGATCACCTATCATTCCTAAACGTATTCCATCTTTAGTATAAAGAGTGCAAGCTTTACTAGTTCCACATATTAAAATATATTCTCCCTTTGGAAAATATTTAACGTTTAAGGCATCAAAATTAATGTTCCTTTCTTTCCCAACTAATTTTCCTCCCAACGTATAATATGACAATGTTTTATTAAAGTCAGTAACACAGAGAGTGTCCACATCTTCCTTTGAAGTACTCCATGCCAATCCCCAAATAGCAGATGCTTCAGGTCTATCAATCCGCCCTTTTTCCTCACCCAACTAGAAAGTAATAAATGATATATTATAGAGAAACGTTAGTTGTTAACTATACCTTGTTCCTAATGGATATTGTTCCATTTCCAAGCCCCAGTGCCAAATATTGTCCATCATTTGTCCACGAACATGCATTTATTCTTGAACTCACTTTATGTTTCTGTACAGCTTTTTGTTCTACACTCCAAAATGCAAAGTCAGATAAAGCACAGGAAGCAAGTTGATGTGTCAATGGATTGTATGCTAGGCACTGAATCGCATCACTGTGGCTATATTTCAATAGTCCTTCAAGTTTATTGGACCATACAATAACAGTTTTATCAGCACTTCCACTTGCAAATTTTTGTCCATTCTTTGCATAACTTACAGCATAAACTGTATCTTTATGTCCTTTCAAAGGCAGAATTAATGTTCCATCTGATGCATCATATACTAAAACTCTACTGCCACTTGCTACGATTAACTGAGACCCATCAGGATTAAAACATAGATCATAAATACTAAAATAATATTTTATTTTAAAATAAAATAATATGACCATTGTATACATTTACCACTGCTCTTGTTTATCACTGTCTTGTATTTTATCTACCCATTTCGGTATGGATCTCATTTTCTGTAGTAATAATATGATGATAGTCTGAAGAATTATTTAATTCATAATAATTCAGTAATTAGGTATAAACTTTTGGAGTTTTGTATATATACATATCTGTCTCCTAGCAACACAAATGTAATCATGACAAAACGAGTACATTCAGAATTTCTGGGTTTATAAATTGTAATTAAAATTTAATACTTCTTGAAATGAATAATTTGAAAGTTTCGGTTTTCATTATTTTTTTTTGAATTTGTTCATTCAGAGATTAAAAAAACATTTGTCGTAGGTGTATGTGTGTGTGTAAGAGAATTCAAAACACCTAAGTCCTAAGGCCCGAATACTAATTTAAACATCTAGTGATTATATATTCTAGTCATCGCTTATTCGTGCTTATTCGTTATTTCTACCACATAATTGCACTTACACAAAACAAATACAAAGAATAGATTTTCTAAATAACAACAAATAATAAACAACCACCTACAACATACAAAATGAGTCAACAAATACGATAACCGTACCCGTACCACAATTAACCATATATAGTCTAATATGGCTTTAAATAAGCATTTATCTCTATCTGAATTCATTAAAAATGTCCATCAACAGCTAAGAGATGACTCTAAGAAGATTGGCAGTCAAGAAGCCTGGCATAAACATTGCCAAAATGAAAAACAACTGCAACATTATGCAGAAGCAATGCAGGAATTAGCACTAAATTATTGGGATACTAATATGCTTGGCAAAGCCAAAGAAACATCTAGAATCATTTGGGTATGTGATATGTGTTTGGAATATTTTTGGAATGATAAATTAGAGTATTATCGGAACAAAGAAACAGATGTAGCACAAAAAATCAATATAGTTTTAGAAAGTTCCAGAGTATTGAATGACTATCAGCACAAGAAAATTAGAATGTTGGATGTAGGCAGTTGTTACAATCCATTTGGAATTTATCCAGAATATTTTGATGTTCTTCCAATAGACATAGCCCCAGCAAATTCACATGTCCTTAAATGTGATTTCTTAAATGTTACAATAGATACCTATGCAGACAAAACCCTGAATGAAGTATTAAAACTAGAGCGTAACTCATTTCATGTTGTTGTTTTTAGTCTGTTACTGGAATATTTACCTACACCAGAATTGAGATTATTGTGCTGCCAGAAAGCTTATGAACTATTAATGTATGAGGGCTTATTAATAATAATAACACCAGATTCCAAACATGTAGGTGCTAATGCTGTATTAATGAAGTCATGGCAATATGTACTAGCAACATTGGGATTTTCACGCATCCGCTATCTAAAATTACAACATATTCATTGCATGGCATTTAGAAAATGCATTTCATCTATGACCAGTGAAAGATGGGCAACTTTATATAAGAGTGATAATTTATATGATAAATTATATATACCTCAAGATTTTAATGATAAATCATATAATGTAACATGTCCAAAGGAAAAAGTTTCATATGAATTAGAACATTTACCTAATTTTAGTGATATCAATGATTTACTGTAGTTCTATTTCAATTTTAATGTAAGAAACAAGCTGTGTGAATAATAGTTGACTAATAAAATAGTCATTTTTTTGTTGAATCATGTATTGATACAAAACACATCTTTATCATACAATTTGAGGCTCTGTGGTATAGAGAGGACAATATTAATTAAATCTATATGGTTAATATATAGAAGATACTATGAAACTTAGATGGTTTTGTAAGAACAGCATTAACTATAAATAGATTGCAAGTATTGTATATTAATATATATATTATTGTTTCCGTAATAGAAGTAAACGCCTACATTTCTATTTGTAATTAATAATTTATTGTTAAAATGTAAATAAACTTAATTTTAAGCAGATTTACATTATCTATTTTTATTTTCCCTGCACTTTATATTAGAGTTCTCGCCAGAGCATTTTGGCATAAAGGCAAATATATATTGCGTCTTGAAATAATTAATCCATAACAAATTTAAAAGGCTTAGCAGCAAGTAATTATTATTGAGAATGGCGAATCAAGGAACAAAACTAAACATGAAGTTTTAATAAGTAATCTGAAATTTTTACCAGAAATTAAAAAATACAATTTGTTTTGTACAAATAATACAATTGGATATGTATATTATTGAAATTAACTAGCTAATCAGCTAATTCTTTATAGCACCTGAAATTAAAAATAGTAACTTTTTAGTAGTTCATAAATTTAATTCAATGATAAATCTATTAGTTGGAACAACATTCTACTAGATGTTCAAATTCCAACTGTCACTATGTCACAATGACCGAAATAGCGATTTTAGTGAAATAAATAAAACTTTTAATACGTATGACAATATAATTTTTAGTTGATAGGTTTGTTTATTTATTATTGTGTGTGTTTTTATTATATAATGATAGCCGTTATGTACCCATTTATGGCTTTTATGGTAAGTTTTTAAAGTCTAACCTCACAAAAATGACATCTTTTCTTTTGCAGAATGTAGAGAGTTCCCGTTCATATATGGATGATTTGTATTCCCCTGATGCCGACAAATGTCTTGCTTCTATTGTCTGCATTAAAAACTCTGTAATTGGATCGAATAGACAGAAACAAAGTATCATTGCTCAAGGAATAGTACCGAGGTTAGCAAACTTGTTGAGGGACAGAAGTATGAAAACAGCCGTACGATATGAAGCTGCAGTTACTATTGGATCTTTGGCAAAAGGAACCACTGAACACATAGATGTGTTATTAAATAGTGATGCACCGAACTTGCTACTGGATCTTTTGGATGAAAATGATGACAGATTAGTTGATGCTTGTTTGTGTTGTTTAAGAACATTAACACAACAACCAAATGCATCATCTTGCATAAATTACAGCCAAAAACATTTACAAAAATTATTAATGTATGCGGCACCCGAAGAAAGTTTATTAAGACAATCTTGTGTTGCTAATATTTTGAGCACGGCGTGCAAAGGGGCAGCAGAACAAAATATGTTGTGTTCAGTCGGAGCATCGCAGGTTTTCACTACATTGTTAAATGTAGAAAATTCTGCTGTACGATTGCCGACTTTAACATGTTTGGCTGCAATGTGCTTTGAGAATCGTAATGTTGCAATCGAACTCACCAATACAATATTTAGGAATACACAAACACCAAATATTCTTGTTTCACTAGTAGCAAGGGACAAATCAGTTGAAATGCAATTAGAAGCTGCTAAATGCTTAACAAATATATGTAGATCTGGCGCAATGTCTCCTAATGACCCTGTTATTATATTTAGAACTTTGCCTTGTCTAGTTCGAATTTGTCAGGTAAGCTATTACTAAAGAAATTAGGTAGGACAAATTACTAAATTAATTTAATGTATTTTAGTCTGATCACATGGAAGCTCATCGAGCTACTGCTGCAAATACCCTATCTTATTTAACAGAAGTAGACAGTTCATTGCAACAATTGGCAGCAATTAGTAATCAGTTAATTACAGCACTTGCAGATTTGCTAAATTGTCAGAGTACTTCTGCTAGAACAGCAGCATTTAAGTAAGACATTTGTTTTAATTATAATTAAGAACTTTTGATTTTTTATATACACGAAATTACATGTATTCAAAAAAGATATCTGTATTCAGAAAAGTACTGCTTTCAAAAAGTTAGCATGTAATTAAATTTAAATACTAATTTGTTTGGTAGTTAAGCAATCATATCTTTATCTAACATTTTATTGTGTTAAACTGTTCTTGGTGTTTTTCTTGATGATACATTTCTATATGATATATTTGAAAGAACTTCTAAATTGCTGTCCTATTCCAATCCAATAAGATTTTCTTCTAAATTCTTAAAAAGGCTACAATTATCAGTATAGTGGAAAATGATTTGCCATTTAAATTACTTATGTAAATTCACATAATATTTAACACTTTAATTAAATTTATGTTACAAATTTAAAACATATGCTCAAGTACTCGAGACAAAAGTTGGTTTTGAAAGTTGAACTTAAAATTCAACTTTCAAAACCAATTCATGTAGTAAATAATCTGGGCAATGATTACATAGCTATTGCATTGTGTTGAAGTTCTATTTTAAAATTCTAAATTTAACAAACAATGAGATCAGTAGGTAGGTGCAAAACATGTGAAGTAATAAACACTAACAAAATAATCAGTGTATTTTAATAGTTAAATTGCTGAAAATATTGATCTATCATATACGTACTCCTCTGAAAAATTATTAAGTTAAATGTGAAAGAGACTTGGACACAATTACAAAAAAAAGCACTGTGTTGAACATGATAATGGAAAAATATTTTCAGTAGTAGGAGAATATGAAAACTTTCAATTGTGCTTTGTAGTGCATAGTTATAAATAGATATTAAGAAAAGGAAATATTGCCAATATGTAATAATACAAGATAAAGAAATATTGATAAATTGTAGACACGTATTTCAGACTCATTAGTCGTCGTCGGTACGGTATGTGACTTTGCCCAACGGGAGCTCAGTGATTCAGGGCACGCAAAAACTCGATTTTGAGAAAAAGTAAATTTTACTATGTATTTGCAACAAATACTATAATAAACTATCACACTTTATAAAAATGTAATATTTTACATGAAAGGAATTGTAAGACGCTATGGAGAATGTTGCATTTGGCTACTAGTTTTTGATTACTGCAATAAAACGCATTTGAAATTCGCGTAGGCTTTGAGTATCCATCAACAAGTGGCTAAGGTTTATATTTTGCATGTATGATCCCTATAATCTCTATTATTAATCCTACACATTTTCTGAGAAAATATCATTTAAAGTTTCAATATACGTCTTTTTCAAAGGTATGTGAAGTTACTGCAAATCATTTAACGTGATGGGCGGAGAATTTTTGCCGCAAATATTCGAGATTGAGAAGTCGAAACACGTATCTGCGCTTGCAGTTTTGCTTAATTTTGCGATAAATTTTCTTTTCTTATATAAATATACTTCCTATGATTCTCTTTTTTGACACTAAATTAACATATATTGTGAATATGAATCATTTTGGTCCATAGAGAATTTATTAATAACGTGACTACAGCGCCACCTATTGGATCTTATAATAGCTATACCATCATCTCGACAAAACAAATTTATTGTGTGAACATGACCAATCGGTCAAGTCGTTCAGAAGTTTACCACCAGTACTAACAGACTCTGCAATACTAAATTATTCCTAATTGTGCTAGAAATGTCATATTTGAATTGTATTCCGTATTAATGAAATGTAAATGTTTTCATACAAAATTAAGCTAGAATTACATATTATTTTTTGCGTGTGTTATCTCATTGTTGATTTGATGGAGAGCCAAGATTATACCTAAGAAAAAACGCTCCTTTTACCACTGTTGTTGGGTTTTCTAGTGAAGATAAACTTAGTTGTCGAAATACATGTCAAATGCATTTTAATGTTATTGTGGTTAGGAATTGTGGTTTTGTAAAGGGTGACGCAGAATGAAATACGATTCTAAAAATAAAATAGCTCATTGATTTTTGAACGTTTTAATAAATTGTACCTAGAAATATAATTGCTATCGTCTGGAAATTAAACCTTAAAAACAATGTCTTCTAAATGTTGCCCTTGACGTCTTATGCACTCAACTAAACGATGCCGTGCATTTAGAATAACTCGTTGACAGAATACTACAGAGATGGCGGTAATTTATTCCCGTAATAGGTCTTTAAGTTTATTTACATTCGCCGCATGATCTTCATACACCTGTCTTTCAAGGTAGCTCCACTAGAAGAAATCTAGTGGTGTCAAATCGCAGCGCTTCATGCAGACCAGTCAATGTTACCTCTACACGAACTTAATGTTTCATGTAAAAACATTAGCAGTATGACTTGTGGCGCCATCCTGCTGGTACCATGTGCGATTATCAAACCCTTCAAATGCTTGTAATGCTGGTCGTGCAAAGTTGCGTATCATCGAAGAATATCGTTGTGCGTTGTGATTGATTGTCCTTGATTATTTTCAAAAAAATGCTGATCAATAATGTCTTCTGAGGACATTGCTGTCCAAACAGTTACCTTTGGAATGTGCAAAGCGACTGCATGTTTTTCTCTTGGGTTTGCCACAGACCAGTGCCGACAATTCTGTTTGTTCACGTACCCGTCTAAAAGACAATGTGAATCGTCACTAAAAAGAATATTAGCAAAATCATTGAACCCCTGCATCAAAGTAGCAGAATTAAGACGGCTACGGTGATCATCATTCTTCAAAGCTTGAACCAACTGGATCTTATAAGGACTGCAAAGCAAATCATTTTTCGAAACTCTTTGAACATTACACCGGTTAAAATGTAAAGCAAACGCATATTTTTTTGTTCGAAAGATGTGAATTTTGGCTTACAGCAGTACTTACAGTTTCGATGTTAATTTCAATTCACAGATCTTCTGCGGCAACGGGGCTGAAAAACCGCTTACTTGAAATTTGCACATCCATTGCTTAAATTAGCAACTCTCTCTCTGGATTTGCACCTAAGATCATAAAATGCTATTACATAAAAAGCACGCTGTTCACCACTAAAGTATTCCATTGGGAAAAAATTTCACAAGACGGTACTTCGAATGGTGGTAGTAAAAATAATCTTACACTGACATCCCAGATACAAAAAAACAAAATTGAATTTCATTCTGAGTCACCCATTACTTCCATTGTTAGAAGCTTGTATAGTTTATTTCAAATTATAAGAATATAACTTTGAGCGGCTCTAATGCTTTTATTTCACCACCTTCTGTGACGATAATTACTATCTGGGGTGCTACTCTACCAAAACGCGATGCGATCGCCTGACGTCATACCATCGAAAAGCAAAAATCATCGCTTTTGGTACTCTGCCGCTACATCGCTTTTGTTTTTTGGCTGTTCGGGATAAAGCGAGAATGGCAGAATATGTGTACTAAGCAAACTACAAATTTAGGAATATTTATTGTTGGCGTACTCACAAATCTCACAAAACTCAATAAAATTGTCAGATATTATCGTTTCATGTTCCTTATTTTGTATTTTATGTATTAATTACGTGTAATTTAATAAAAAGAATATCAGTATAAAATCAGATTTTAAGGTAACAATTCAAGTATTTGAGTATTTAGGGGTGTTATTCCTTTACTTTGATTTATAGATGTTTCCTATTCATATGGTAATATATAAGTGAGCCAGACGTAGAGAACAAATGCAGAATAATGTAGAATGGATAATCAGGAGAAATGATTCCGACCCCTTTTCCTTAGAAGATAGATAATTTATTAATATCTTTCGTTTATCGAATGTAACGTTTAGTTGTTTATAAATGTGTTATATGCTCTAACACCGGAAATGAAAATATTTACTACGCTCAATTTGAGTTAATAAAAATTATATATGTACAATGTCTTCTCTACTTTTGGTATAAATACAAATACTTACTGTTGATTTTATATACCTGCATTTTATTATTTTAATTTACACAAGTGATTAGAGATGAATTCTTGTCTAAAAAGTCTAACATCAAGGAACGCAAGGCTTCTGTTATTATCATCTTAAAAAAATGCATATAATGAGCAAATAATTACTTTAAACTACTAACAAAATTATTATTATTATTAATTATATTATTATATCTACGCAAGGTATAATATTTTTCTATATATTTAAAAGTCGACACAGCGATACACGCTTTGCAAAAACACAAATAAAACTACATAATTTATTTTTAAAATTTGTGGATAGTATTATTATACCTACCTACTACATGTTTGAACTTTGTACACATGGCGGGCACATTTTTAATGTTTCTCATTCTAACTCACAGTATTAAAGGGATTGCTATAAAAAGGACAGATGTTTACTATACTTTGAAAGCGATCGCTTTTTATTGCCAGTAACCGGCTACATTTTGCGATCGCTTCGGACGGTAGAGTACCAAATGCTATAATGTGACGTCACGATGACGTAATACTATCGCATCGCAACGTGGCAGAGTACCTATACTGGTCTCCTTATTGAACGGGTACCGTTACCTATTTGCAACGTATGAATCTAGGGGCCGTATTGACTATAAATTAGGGCCCTATAAGATAATAATAAAACGCTGTTAATTTCAAGTATATAATAAACAATATCTATACATTGGGTTTATATACAAAGAAAAAATTACAAATCGTGTGACAATAAAAATGTTATGTGTCACCGCATTTCATAAATCATCTTCTGTGATTGAGTCGTCTTGCAAATTGGTGTCTGTGTCTGAATCGTATTGCAAATTTATAATCAAAGTTCCTCGTCCTCTTTTGCTATTGCGTGTTTAACAGCATTTTTCCAATTTACAGCAGTTATATGTTCCATAGCATTTTTTATGTGTGTTACACTGCTTTCACTAAATTTTGGTGTTTGATTTGTTCGTCTTATGGTATTTTTCAGTTGGGCCCATATCAATTCAAAGGGATTGAAAATGCAATGGTATGGTGGTAAACGCAAAATTGTATGTCCTGCTTCTTTGGCTCTGTTATTCACATAATAATCCTTTAAATATTCTTTTGTCTTCATCACCTCTATTAATTGGTTTTATGTATAATGATCCACATAATATAAATCCTTTGCTTCTAAAAATTCTTTAATATCTTTCTTATTATTACATTTTGTAGGAACTTTGTTTTGCTGTCGAGAATGATACGGAGCGTTGTCCATCACTATTACACTATCTTTTGGTAAATTTGGCAGTAAAGTGTCACAAAACCATTCATCAAATAAAGATGAGGTCATATCTTCTTCTAAATTTGAGGATTTAACATTTTTAGCAGATAATAGCGGCTGTCCGATCCATCCTTTTTCTGACCCAGCATGAAGAATAATTATTCTCTTCCCTCTCGAAACCGGCGCGTCCAACCGACACATACTTGAACTATCCACCCAACCTTTGCAAATTGTGTCATGGGTGTCATACCACGTCTCGTCTAAATAACATATGAATCATCCTTCCTGTCTATACCTTCTAATTGCCGTTAAGTATTCATATCGAAGTTTCTGTAATCTCGGGCTTTCCATAATTGTGCGACGTTTATCTATAGTGCCACACTTAAAATCAGCTTTCTTTAGCGTCCGCCACAAGGTTGCTTTAGAACACTGAATATTTATAGGCTCATCACTGATTGTTTTATGTAAGCAGTCAAGTGTAGATACAACATTTCCTCTGTAGAAGGGGTATACTTGCTGCCTAATAGTATCAATTTCATACTCTTAAATTTTTCTCGTGCTCCTTTGTAACTTTTTTGCTTTCGAGGCCCTGCGTTATTCTTAATTATCTTATATATTGTTCCAAAAGGCAGCTTGATTAATTACGACGTTCGTTGAATGTTCTGGGTTTGTAGTTCGTTATTTTATTCCATCAGGGTATGATAGACATTGAGAATTATCTGTTTTGTTCTGATATATGCTTTCTCTGTCGTGCTCCAACAGTATTATCACTATCCACATCATCATCACTAACACTTTTAGCAAACGGTCGCCACATGTTCGTGAAGTAAAGAGAGAAGCATCAAATATGTATACAGCAGAAAAGATTAACAATAAATTACAAAAAGACTCAATATTAGATGTAATATATACGAACTCTCCTAACTATATTTACTTAAATTTTCTTTAATAAATATTAGCACTTAGTTCATCTAAATTGTTATTTAATGACTATTTAACCAAATATAATAAGTATATATTCAAATTAACAACTGTCGGTACTTATATTATTATTAAATTTTATTTCATATAAATTGCAGTAATTACAATTTACTTAAATTTTGTCATTACGGACCTCAGCAGTTTGTTTACGTAAAAGATAATCGTGTTGAACGGCCAGGTAGTTATTGCCGCAGGTGGTGCAATAAAAGCATTAGAGCCGTTCAGAGTTATATTCCTATAATTTGAAATAAACTATAAATTCAATTGTATAGATTTAATTCAGTTTCTTTCATGCGCATGTTTCATGTCATGGCACAACTAATTTTATGTGAAGAGCTGTGAGATTTCGAACACTCAACACGACACGACAGCGATTTTTCTAAACGTACTATTCAGTTTCGGACTATCTCGGGGAGAATGATCACTATTCGGTATATATGATCATTTTCCACGAACTAGTTCGAGTGTCAATAGTAGGTTTATGGGAATCATTAATAGGCTGTAGATTTGGTGTCGAGTCGACTTCAAGTGTCTTTTCGAGTGTTCGGAATTCCACTGGTCTTAATGCATTACCACACTAAATAATTTCTTTAGTTAACGCAAACGCTTGTCATATTTAGGTATTGTAATTTTGGTCATTGTTGATGGTTATTAGGTAGTAGGCGTTTTATTTTGCATCCTCGGATTGAATATGACCGGTAGTAATTTGGAGAGGTGGGCAAAACGGTTCTTTTCATTGACCCGGCTCACTCGATGCAGCTCCTCATAGTGAGCCGGGTCCCGGAACCGGCTCATTTGAACCGTGTGGATCCGTAATAGCATACCGTATGTAATACTCGGCGCCGTCGTCGGCGCAAACGAACCGGGATGATAATTTAGGCTGCGCGCACACCAGTTATACAAAATGTTTGACAAACAATTTATTTGAAGGTACAATTCACACAAATTTGACTAATTATCAGATTGTTGTATACAAATTATGCAAAATATACCTATGTAAAACTAAATTATACATTCATTTGGTATTTATAATTATTAAAGAGAATGCCATTCGAACAAAAAGTAATTAGAACTAGAGCATTTCATAATTTTCATAGCATTATTGAATGGCAATTATGATTATGATGCAGGTGTAATAAAAATATTTGTAAGAATTTTGTAACTCACAATAAATTAAATAGTTTATTTTATTATCCAAAGGAATATTTTTGAGAACTATATAAATAACAAATAAGTACTGTTATGCGTCTTTGACCGATACAGAACAGGCCATTGTTAAACTACTAATATAGGTACTTCAAGTGTTCACATATACTTAAAAAAGTCTGTGTTTGATATGAAAAGGGTGAAATTTATAATTTTTGGGAGAATTGAAAATACAAATATTATAAATTATATTCAGTTTCCTCTTACCCTTTAAGAGATTCACGTCTCTGCCTTATATTCTTAAAATTCGCTTAAGCTGATACAGTGCACCGCATTTTACCTACAATTTATTAATTTTCCTCAACGTACCTACCACACAATTATTATAGTGTTGGAAATACTGAGTATTGCTGTTTACGAGGTAATAAAAATAAATGTGTTTGAAATATGTTAAAAAATTGAATGCCTATTTTAATTTTGTCATCGTATTCACGCAAGAAAAGTGAAATTTGGCATCATTTTACTGAGTTGGCTAATAAAGACAGGCAAAATGTTGTTACTGTTCACAGTTAATAACTGCTAAAGGCGGTTCAACAGGAAATTTAACAAGGCATATTAAGAAAAAACATGTGGGAATTTCTATAAACAGGGAAAGTACTGTACCATCATCTCAAACTATAGATGAACCTGAGGAGTCTCTTCCTTCTACTTCATCAGTACCACCTATTCTTTATAATCCACTAAGTGCTCCCTTGGAGTGTGTCCTGGGTCCTGAAAGAGAGAGCTCATCTAGCAGGGTACCTGCAGTAAAAAGGAAAGAAGACATCACCGATTTCTTTTTAAATATGAAACCAGTGTCTTTAAATAGATCAAAACAGTTTGATGATGGTAAGGATGATAGTTAAAGAATACCAGCCATTTACAATTGTTGAGGATGTAGAATTTAAAAAGTTTGTCAATTTATTGTGCCCTGGATATAAGCTTCCCAGCAGGAAAACTATTTTTTCTAGTTTAATACCGCAATATTACAATAGGACTAAAAAAACAATAGAGGAAAAACTTAAGCGTTTGCCGTATGTATATCTACTGATGCCTGGACGTCAATTAACAATGAGAGCTTTGTAGCTTTGACAGCTCATTGGCTGGGTAAGAACACGGAAATTAGTTCAAAATTGTTATGCTGTGTTCAGCTCACTCAACGACATACTGCTGAAAATATGGCTAATATGTTTCAAAAAACATTCAAAGAATGGCATATCGAGAATAAAATTACAGTCATTGTGTCAGATAATGCAGCTAATATTGTGGCTGCAGTTGGGGCGGGTGGTTGGCGGCATTTGGGGTGCTTTACACATACGATAAATTTAATTGTACAAAAGGGGGTAATGGAAATTGAAAACACCATTTCAAAAATCAGAAAAATTGTCGCATTTTTTAAGTGAAGTGCTCAGTCTGCGGCTAAATTGAAGCAACTCCAGGAACAAATGGATATACCCATCCTAAAGGTAAAGCAAGACGTTTGTACAAGATGGAATTCAACGTATATAATGTCGCGAATTCTAAAAATTAAAGACGCCGTGGTATCTACATTGGCTATTATTTCGAGTGAAGAAATAAATACACTGACTCCAAATGATTGGAATATTGCAACTGGCATCCGAAATTTTAAGTCTTTTCAATGACCTAACAATGGAAATAAGCGCTGAAAAAAATGTAACATCAAAAGAAATTTTGTTTGTGCAATCAATGAAACCTCATGTTTTAACATTTTCGAATAATGAGACATTACCTGCAGAAATTCGGAATATGGCCCACACTCTTCATCGAGAAATTACAGAAAGATTTAGAAATATTGAACAATGAATTCATCGCGGAGGCTGCAATTTTGGACCCCCGATTTAAAAAATTTGGTTTTTCAAATAATTCAAAATATGAAGCGGCATGTGCAATATTAAAAAAATAAAGTTTGTTCTACAAATATTTCTAATATAAGAAATGAAACTGATGAAAATTTCACAAATGTTCCTTCATCTTCATTATCATGTACCACTTCTCTGTTGTGGAAGGAATTTCATAAGCAAGTTGAAAAACAACTGGAAATTTCAAATTCGACATCGATTGCGGCTGGAATAATTGAATTTGATAAATACCCAAATGAACCGATAATCAATAGACATCAAGATCCACTAACATGGTGGCATCAAAGAAAAGATGTCTATCCCAGAATTTACGAAATAGTAAAAAAACGTTTATGTGTCTTGGCTACATCTGTTCCTTGCGAGCGCATTTTTAGTAAATTATTACTGACAGGAGAAGTCGATTAACAACCGCGAATACTTCACAAATCATTTTTTTAAATTATAATTTGTAAATTATCAATGTAGAATTTAGATTTATACGTAAGCTGTTTAGTTATTTTTACATTTTGATATTCAGTTCAGTATATACATTTTATACAGTGCCCGCGGAAAAGTCTGCACCATATGGAAAAAAAATTTCCTCTTTTAATTTTTAAAATTATTTTTTTGTAGTTTGTTTTTGCATAATTAGAAACCAAAAACTAACCTAAAATATTTAACATATCGCATTTGCTTCAATGCGTAAATGTCATTTAAAAATTACCAACGTCCAAACGTGCCATTATTTGTCAAAATATAAGAAGATGCCATAAGAAAAAGTTGTTTGTACTTTCGCGGACATCCTAAATCCAAAGTTTCGTACAAAAATTTTAATTTTATTTTTTTTCTCATAATTTTGTAAAAAAACGCCTGTATATTTTTTAAGTGTATTTTTCTCTCGAATTCTGATAAAAACCTATGTTACCATGTAATAAACAAAAAAAAACAATTTGTATTTCAGAATAAGGTATATTTTGTTTAAATAAAAGATTTCGTTAAGAAAAGTGGAGGACATTCTTGGACTATTTTCATATTTTCGTATATTAAAAATGTTTATTTTTCAAACATAATGGTCAAAAAACCTAGAAAATGACACTAGTTGTAAGATTAGAACATGCCTTGTTTGTTTTAAGCAAAATTTCCTATAGTATCTCTAAAGCAGGAAATAACAAGCTTATTCTTAAACTTCGATAAATTCACAAGTAGGCCTAGAAAATAATTGCAAATTCTAGACATAAACAACTAAATAAATGTCAGTGTTGTGTATTTCTCTAATAGATTTGTTTTAAAATGTTATCCATGGAAGAAAAAATAGAAATCATTTTAATTGACGGAGAAAATAGAACCAACAGGGATACGGCAAATATTTTTAATCAAAGACACCCTAACAAATTCGTTTCGCACTCTACTGTTGGTCGTATTGTAGATAAGTTCAAGTCATCCGGTTCAGTTCTAAATGATTTTAAGAAGCCACATGTAAACTGGCAAGTTCAGCAGCATGAAGAACATGTATTATTAGATGTAGTAGAGCATAAAACTACATCAATTGCTGCTATTTCCAACAGAACTAGGGCAAAAGAGACTACAGTGAGAAAAATTAGTACATAAGTACCGTCCATTTAAGCCAAAATATGTCCATATACTAAAAGAACGAGATTTTAACGCAAGATTTGATTTTTGTATGTGGTTTCAAGGATAGCTCGAAGAAAACCGTCGTTTCCCCAAAGAAATCATGTTCTCGGACGAAGCAACGTTCTCTTCCAATGAAACGGTGAGTTCGCAGAACTGCAGATGGTGGGCTGATGAAAACCCTAACTTTATCATCGAATGCAGGGACCAATATTCTTTTAAAACAAATGTTTGGTGTGGTATTTTTTATGGTAGATTGATTGGACCCTATTTTTTCCACGAAAATTTAAATTCGCAAAGGTACTTGAACTTTCTCATGACCGAAATAACCGATTTAATTGATGATATGGTATTGGAAGAAAGATCTGTCCTATGGTTTCAGCAAGACGGCGCATCTATACATAGTACACTGGCGGTGAGGAGTTATTTAAATCAATTATTTGGGGACAAATGGATTGGCAGATATTCAGCGTATCCATGGCCACGGAGTTAGGTCAGGGGACCTAACTCCGTTAGATTTTTCCTTGTGGGGGTATCTAAAAGAGAAAGTGTACCGCAAACGACCATTTCGAAACATTGAACATCTAGAAAACACAATACGTGACGTTTGCCTAGAAATTCCAGCCACATATTTTGTAAACATTACAAGAGAGTTCTCTAGAAGGATCATCAAATGTATTGCAAGAGAAGGGAGACATACAGAAATGTAGTATTGTTAATATTTTTTTATTCATTTAGTTTAACTGTATAGTAACGGTATCTTTGTAAAATTGGAATTGTTGACTACGCTTACTTGTGAATTTATTTAATTTTAAGAATTAGAATTGGTTTTTTTTTGAAATTAACTTTGTTAGATGAAATAAAATTACTTTTTTTCTCATTTTTAAAAGGTTATTTTCTAACTTTTTTGACCATTATGTTTTGCAATTTATTTTTAATGGTACATACGAAAATATGAAAATAGTCCAAGAATGTCCTCCACATAGGTTTTTATCAGAATTCGAGAGAAAAATACACTTAAAAAATATACAGGCGTTTTTTTTTACAAAATTACGAAAACAAAATTAAAATTAAAATTTTTGTACGAAACTTTGGATTTAGGATGTCCGCGAAAGTACAAACAACTTTTTCTTATGGCATCTTCTTATATTTTGACAAATACTGGCACGTTTGGACGTTGGCAATTTTTAAATGACATTTACGCATTGAAGCAAATGCGATATGTTAAATATTTTAGGTTAGTTTTTGGTTTCTAATTATGCAAAAACAAACTACAAAAAAATAATTTTAAAAATTAAAAGAGTAAATTTTTTTTCCATATGGTGCAGACTTTTCCGCGGGCACTGTATATTTATACAATATGCTGTTATGTTGTACAAAAATAAATATTTTAGTGCGTACCCTACCTGTTATATAATATCAATTTTTATTTTTCAATCCAACCTGCGACCGTATTCCAAGTATAATTTCCAAATTATTCAGTCGACCCAAGTGAGCCGAGATCCGGTTCATTGAAATTTAGTGAACCGGCTCCCTCGGTTCCCTGCTGGGATTCGGTTCACTGAACCGGTTCGGACCCGAACTGCCCACCTCTAGTAATTTGTATTTAACTGTTTTTTAGGTTAGTGTTTTTAGTGGAATCATCGAGAACAAACTAATATAGAAACAGGGGAAATTAACAATATTTCTAAGTCGTACGCTTCCACGGTTGTCGTTAAGTATCGCTTTTTGGCTTCTGCTTTGAAGTCGTGTCGTCATTTCTTTGTCTATTGCCGACATGAACCAGACAGCAGACTTTCATGTGATCGCAGATAAAGCAAAAACGTACACACATTAGTGTATAAAACGTCGGCTATGGAGAAGAGATGACGATAAGGTTTTAACTCAGTAATCATAGCTCAGAATTCATAAAGATTTCAATAATATATGCTTTTTAGTCGGAATTGTATTAACCCATTACTGGCCAAGACAAGAAAAAAACATTTAAAATTTTTTTTTTATTAAAGTAAACTCAGAACACAGTAATTAAGTAACATTTTTGGTACAAGAAAATTAGGTATTATTTTTAACAAAAAATATATGGGTGCATGTACGCACCTTTGGCGAAAAGCAGGTTATTATAAAATAAAATACTAGTCTCTTGTATGAAAAATATCAAAGCAATCAGGATGCAAATTCACATTACATTTCTTACACAAGTAAATTGTATTACTTTTGCAAAGCCGACACTTTTTTCTTGCACTCTTAGCATTTCGAATTATAATGTGCCCAATATTGTCAAATCTTATGTCAATTGGTAAAGCTGATTTAGAAGGTCTTCCATAAGACGAGTTGGATTTTGCTGAATTGGAAGCCTCATTGTGGGTGTATTCTTTTTGTCCTTCGTATTTCAGCAGAGCAACGCTAAACTTGAACGAAATTCCAGTTGGGAAATTTTGGTTTCATTTGCGATATTGAATATTTTCCAACTGTTTACAACCACAGTATCAACAATATTGGTGAATAATGGCCACCACCACTTTTTACCCCTAATACCAATGCGATAATTGGCAATACCATTGTCGTGAAGGTCTACCCCACCTATGTGTTGGTTGTACTCATGAATCACTTTTGGTTGATTGATAAGCATTTCTTTACGCTCTTTGCGGTTGTAACGTTTGGCTTGAGTGACTGGTAAGACACTACAAAAATTCGTCATAACAGTAACTACAGAGTTGTCATTCCACCGAGTAACCAGAACTTTCAAGTTCGAATCAAAAGCGGAAGTGAAAGAGCCTCTTTTCTTTTATGACATGATTTTGTTATCTTTAAGTGGACATTTTGCAGTACGGTTGTCTCTTACCGTTCCAGTCGCGAAGAACCCTTTTTCACCTAAGTTTTCATAAAGAGAATATGATGTGAAAAAATTATCAAAAAATATGTTATGCTGTGCGGCTTTTCTACAACAGGAAGAAGCTCTAATACAACTTTTGATCCTAATGGACCCATGTTTTCAGTTTTCTCTGCCTTTCGACCATATGGAATAAATTTGAATAGGTAACCGTTATCGGAGCAAAGACACCACAACTTGAATCCAAATCTTGGCAACCAACTGAGAGATGTATCAACGAGTCAAATAATTTTCCGTCAACATGCGAATCGTGTCTCAACCTGCATGAAACCGCTCACGTCCTTCAAAAGTGCCATGCTGCAGTAACCAGTGCGGTCGAGCAGCTTGGCACCGGGCGCGCGCTATTACCTATGTATTAGCCAAAGGTGGCGTATACGCATCCGTTCACAAAAACCAAAAATATAGATTTTTTTAATTACAAAAAAAAATTAAAAAAATTTAACGTTTTATTGAATTTAACATAAGATTTTAGCTGTTAAAAAGCAACCCTTGCGACATAATGTATAAAAAAAATATTTTTGATGCCAAAAAAAAATGTTCTTTAAAGGTTGCGTTTACGCACCTTTGGCAAGTAATGGGTTAACCGCTTTAAAACTAGTTGCGATAAAAGAAAACGTAATAATTGTAGTTCTTAAGTCAAGTACTAATATAACAAATTTTCGCATTTTTTAGCACTTGACTTTTAATAAATAGGACGACAGTAGGTATTGTGACACTTGTGTCAGACAGCGAGACCGGTCAACACTTTTTAGTTCTGAACGCCGCCACCGAGCTCAGATAGTAAATTTAAAATTAAATCAGTATTCTAAAATTAGAAAAATAAAATGTACAAGGTGTTTCAAAAGTAAAAACTGTTCGTGGAACAGCTACGCTGTTCAAAAACTGTTCGTAGCTGTACAAAAGATGTTAAGCTGTTCGACGAAGGGCTATTTTTGTGGAACATCACTTTTGAATTATTTATTAGACAGAAATCGATTAATTGACATTTTGATTTGACTCTATACTACAATTTAATCGAAACCTGATCATCAATTATCCTAATGCTTCAGTCTATTCCAAGATCACTGAAATTACCAAACCTAACCTCAACTGTTTATAGTTTCATGAAGGTATTTTTCTATTTCGGTGTCATAAAGTTCTCTATACGAAACTCGTTTCGGTTGCATAAAGTCTTACTTTACTATTTTTTTTAAGTTGGTGAGAAATAAAATATGAAACCACACCATATTTAAATGGTAAATATAAACGTTTTAATATAACAACAATGTGCAGTTAAAATAAAATTGTACAAACAGTAAAAAAGACTCATGCTAAAATGTTATTTACTTTTTTTTTTTACTTAAGAGGGGTGTTTACCAACAAATAGAAACTTTTCATTAGTAAGAATACAATAGAGAAATGTAATGAAGATAACAATAACAAGACATCGGATCACGAGACTAGCAAAACGATAAAGAACAATCGACAATTGCGAAACGACAAAGGCAAGAAAAATAGTGAATGCGGCATAACCGGTAACGGTAAAGAAAACGTTGCCTTCATCAAGCAAAACCGAAAATGGATATATGCTGACCGCTTCAGGGAAAATTTTACAACAGAAGATATGAGGCAAATGTTGAATACTAAATATGGCACAGATGATTTTATTATAAATATTCTTCAAAAGCAGGATTATGAGACGAGAGAAAAATATAATGCGTTTAGGATAGGTTTCTCAAGCAATATTAACAATGAACTTATATTTGCCTCTGATCGATGGCCCGAAAATATAGGCGTACGGTTTTTTCGAAAATTCGGAAAAACAAGAAGTAACAGATATAAACAAACAACAAAAACCGATACAAGAAACTAAAAAGCAAGCTCTAAACATAGCAGGTGCAAGAAAAGCATTAGTAAACAAACACTGCACAATATTAAATTTGAATATACAGTCTGTCTCAAAAAAGTTGGATGCTTTAGAAATAATTGCCGAGGATCAAAATTTGGATGTGATGTGTCTGACGGAGCATTTCCTTTCATATGATAAAATTAACCGTTGTCATCTGCGAGGTTACACTACCGAAAGCGCTTTTTGTAGAGAACACGCAAAACATGGAGGAGCAATGATTATGGTCGCGGATAAATTGATAGGAATGGAAAGGAAGGATATAAAAGAGCTCTCGGTTGAAAGGAATATAGAAATTGCAGCTGTGGACATATCACAGTTAAACATATTAGTTATTTCAGTATATAGACCACCTTCAGGTGATATGGATATGTTTATGGAAAAAATTCGTGAATTAATGGAGATATTAAACAATGACGTCAACAAACAGGTATTTATTGCAGGAGACTTCAATATAAACTTTGCAATATCTAATAACAGTGCAGATACTATTACCGATATTCTTGACGCATCTGGTCTCCACAAAATGTTTTACGAATATTCTAGAGTCACAAGCAACTCTAGCACATGTATTGATAACATATTCACGAATGTGTCCAGGCAGAGTTGTCTCACCAAAACAGTGGATCTTCACGCATCGGATCACATGGGTCAAATAATAAGTTTTGATGTGAGTAATACACCTGACACACGAAAAAACGTATATCTGAAAAGCTTTTCGATACATAATCTTAATGCATTCAAAGACTTAATTACATTCAGATTATCAAATTTACCTGACTCTTTGAATGACGCTAAGGCTCTGTTTGACGTTTTTCATGAAACTCTGGTTTCGGCCTTTCAAGAATCTTTTCCCCTGAGAAAAATTAACAAGAATTTGCCCAACAGAAATATGAATACACCAATAAATAATGACCTTCTAAACATGAAAAATACATTGGATGCTCTTGCAGTTATAGCTAAGTCGACCAAACATGAAACATGGTATTCGATCTATAGTGGTTACAAGAAACAATATCACGATGCAGTTACAGCAAATAAAAAGGAAAGTAACACTAATATTATACAAAACAGCGATAACAAAATTAAGATGATATGGAAGGTCATAAATGGGGAGGTATCCGATAAGAGAAAAAGCGTAATTGAAAATTCCAATCTCTCAGCTGATGAACTGAATACATATTTCTGTACAATAGGGACGGAAATGGCAAATAGTATAATTACTGGCACCAATCCATTAAGCGCAATAAATCGTATTAAAATAAAAAGAAATGGATCTTGTTTCTTGAAACCGGTATCGCAGGGGGAAATACGACAAATAATTAATGATATCAAATGTAAGGACAGTGTGGATATTTATGGGATGAACACCAGAGTCTTGAGGTATGTTTCTGATGCCTGCATTATGGATGGGTACTTCCCAGACCAATTGAAACATGCAAAAGTGGTACCTATATATAAAGAAAATGAAATCAATAACTGTAAAAACTATAGGCCAATAAGTATATTACCCATTATATCTAAAGTATTTGAACAAGCCATCCTATCAAGGCTGTCTTACTTTTTGGAAGAAAATGGTCTACTAATGACATGTCAACATGCGTACCGTAAGAATAAATCGACAACGACTGCGCTAGTAAGTGTATTGAACTATATAAATGATGCCCTGGACGAAAAGAAGATGGCAAGCTTAAATTTATTAGACCTAAGCAAAGCATTTGATACGGTGGACCACAGTATATTGATACACAAATTAGAATACTATGGAATAAGGGGCCAACCCTTAAAATTAATTAGGTCCTACCTATCAAATAGGAAACAGACGGTTCATTGGAAATCTAATAAATCACAAGTAGGACATACCACCTATGGAGTACCCCAAGGGTCGATTCTGGGTCCTTTGTTGTTTATTGTCTATGTCAATGATCTACCAGGGGTCCTGCCTGAGATAGAAATATGCCAATATGCCGATGACACCACCATCATTTGTAAGCACAGTGACGCGAAAGAACTGATGATACAATCCGATGAAGCAATTGAAAGAATTGAATTGTGGTTCGCAGCCCATAAACTGAAATTAAATGTCGATAAAACACAACAATTAGTTGTTAAGACGAAAACAGATGATGATGAAAGTGTTAAGTTTCTGGGTCTCACTATAGATACTGGGTTAAAGTGGGGAAAGCATATAGATAAACTGGCGAAAAAACTGACTTCGGGGATCTATGCCATTAGGAGAATAAAGTTGATAGCAACACAACAAGCTGCGGTACTTACCTATCATTCCGTTTTCCATAGCCATCTCTCGTATGGAATTCAGTTTTGGGGCCCGTCAGGCGCAGCCGGTAGAATATTTATTCTTCAAAAGATGGCATTGCGAGCTCTTTGTGGTCTGAGGTATAATGAGTCGTGCAGGGGTTTCTTTAGACGAACAAAAATACTAACTTTGGCATCATTATGCATATATCATGCTCTGAATTACGTTCACCAACACCTTCACCAATACGAGACAAATGGAATGGAACACCAATACAACACAAGGGAACGTAATAAATTGCGTATTCCGAGACAAAGGTTAACGATGACTCAGGGCAGTCTTAACTATTATGGTGTAAAGTTATATAACCACCTACCAGAAGACATAAAACAACTTAGTCACACGCGCTTCTCAAAAGAAATTAAACGAATTTTAACAGAAAAGGAATATTATACCATGGAGGAGTATATGGGGGATGCCTGGTAAATGAAGATAGAGTAGTTCGTTTAACACCTCTCTGCGTATTTAATTGTTTTTCTTACACACACATACATATATATATATATATATATATATTTTCAATTTTGTTGTTTGTATGTAAACATTCTGTTTGTTTGTCATATACCTATTTTATATTTTATTTTTTATATTTATATTTATGTCGGACCTGTAATTGTTTATATTGCAGTTTTTATGGACTATTATTGTATTTTTAAATGCATTAATAAAATTTACTATTACTATTACTATATTACTAGCAGGACGGGTAGACGCAAGGAGGTGTGAGTAGGTGGAGCTAGACGATATTCGGTTTAGATAACAGCGCTTCGATTTTATTCACAGATTCCGAGATGCTCCGTTCTGAAAAAAAAAATTGGCGGTTCTAAACTGGTAATTTAATAGTAATAATAATTAAATACGGCTAACTTCAAGTCGGCTAACAGACAATTTTTATTTTTAAACGTTTTCAAAACAATTATTAAAAATTAGGCGAATCGGCTACCGTGGGTTGACAATTTTAATATATAGGTACATAAAATGAATCGTCAAATATTTAAATTCTGAAATCTACTCGCATATTGGTTACTTAGTTAAACTAAATGGAATTAACAAATATCAAAATAATGTAAATAAAATTGTAGACTAAAAATTACTTACCTCGTATTTTGATTTTTCATACGATTTGCATGGTTACTTCTTTGTTTTGTTCATGTTTTATAAGCCAATTTTCGCTTGCCCATAACTGATATATTATTATACACTCGAATATTATAGGTATATATGACATTTCTTTTTAATTACAAACTGTCACTCGGATTTAAGTCTGCAATAGCCGACCGATTCCGATAGACTTGCGTCTTCGCTAGGACCGGTAGAAATACCGTAAAGTAGGGATAGACGACGCGAAAGCTTCGAATAACACACGTGTGAAATGTGTGTGACAGTGTTTACTATTTAATGTTTTTTATCTTCAAAAATAATTACATAAATTTGATTTTTTTTTATATCGTTCATCAGCTGGCGCGTAGAGGTTGTTTTTTTTCTTTTGTGTACCAGCCTTAATAGACATTAATCAAATTCATGCATTTTACAAAATAAATTAACACAAAAACTGGCCTTGACATTATAAATTTATGCCTTTTGCATCGCTAACCCAAATATGAGATTTTAAAATTACAAAATAGATTTAAAAAACGCAAAACGGCGATGCCTTACGGAGCCATAGTTTTCGACAGGTAAACGCTCCTCTTAACGATATAAATCGTTAAACAGAGTTAGATGTTAAAATTTTTCTCCGATATTCAATTATTTGAAATATTTTAGTTAAAAATCAGTGTAACCAGCGTCAAAAAAACTAAATTTCTAAATTTTTCGAACAAACCACGTTAAGAGACATGGTTTTACGTGTTTTTGAACTGTTTATACTCAAAATAGAAAAATTAGTGCAAAATACGTGTTTCATGGCAGTTTATGCGCTTGTTCTAAACATGACGCATGCGCAAAAACCATGTCTGAAACTTGTGTTGCTTTGGCAATAGACATATGCTAATGAATTAAAATGGCATCAAATTTAAGACTTTGAAAAATTTTATCTGTCAAGTATAACGTATGTACCAAAGCCCTATAGGACTGTCATAAATAGTAATATTCACCTTGTGACATTTGTTATAATTGTCATCCAAATAATATAAATTTATCAAGAATGCTTGCCTATTCGACAGAATAGCCAAGCATTAAATATTTATACAACGAGTCAATAATGACAGTTATTATTCCCGAGAGCTGAATTTACGAACCGAGCCGCATAAGCGGCGAGGGAGTAACTCAGCTCGAGGGAATAATAGTCATTATTGCGAGTTAGTATACACTACTTTATCGACGACTAACTGAAAATTACTTAAAAAAATCAAAATAATTAAACGAAAATGTCAGATTACTGTATCAATATGACGTTTGACGGTTAGACAGTTAGTAAAATGGCCGGACTTGTCTATCGTTACTACGACAACGTTAGGAACGTTATGTTCTTATTGGCGAAATGCAGGGAATAATGGTAACGTTATGGCCCATTATTCCCTCGTCGAATTTCATTATTCCCTCCGGGTATTATGCGTGTTATTATTAGCCAGTAGTGATTAATATAATACCTACTTTATTGATTAGTCGTCGATAAAATATATGTATAGAAAAGTAATATTTAATAAGTTTATTTATCCACGACTAAAGAATAAAGTCGGTATTATATTAATCAGTATTGGTTAATAATAACACTCATAATACCCGGAGGGAATAATGAAATGCGACCGGGGAATAATGAGCCATAACGTTACCATTATTCCCTGCATTCCGCCAATAAGAACATAACGTACCCAACGTTGTCGTAGTAACGGTAGACAAGTGCGGCCATTTTACTAACTGTCTAACCGTCAAACGTCATATTGATACAGTAATCTGACATTTTCGTTTAATTATTTTGATTTTTTTAGTAATTTTCAGTTAGTCGTAGATAAAGTAGTGTATACTAGCTCGCAATAATGACTATTATTCCCTCGAGCCGAGTTACTCCCTCGCCGCTTACGCGGCTCGGTTCGTAAATTCAGCTCTCTGGAATAATAACTGTCATTATTGACTCGTTGTATAAACTACTATTATGATATTCAATTTGTAACTGGTTTTCATGTACAGTATTTTATTAGCGTTCTAAAATTGTTTCTTTTGTAGTGGCATTGAATCGTTGTTTCTAGTTCGTACTTTGGTCGTGTCATGCCGTGGCCGTGATTCAGCTATATTTAGCTGCAATCGCTTTTTTTATTTAAATCGACTTATCGATCTTTTGGACATTAATCCGTTTGTCCTTTAAAAACCACAACTCGATATATCGATTTAAAACAAAAAACAATCTAAACTCGATTTTCTTAATTCAGTATCGCACATCCCTATTTTGGTATCATATAGACCAGTTTGTTGTGCGATCACAAAGTATCACTAAAAAAAAAAATTGTTATATTCTTTGTTTTAATAACACCACACTCGTCATATTCAGTATCTTACAATGTTTATATTTACTTAGAGCATTTGCTTCTTTGGGCGCAAACGACGAGGACATCCGGAAGCGCATCATCGAAACTCAGAGATTGATGGAGAAAGTACTGGAAGGCCTTGCAGATCAAGATGAAAATGTAAGGTTGGCGGCAGTGCGTTGTTTACATTCGCTCAGTCGGTCGGTACAGCAACTGCGAACTACTTTTCAAGATCATTCCGTGTGGAGGCCGTTAATGTCACTCCTGACTGGTTCGCCCGCTACCGAATTATTAAGTGCTGCCTCTTCGGCATTGTGTAACCTTTTATTAGAGTTTTCGCCCGCTAAAGAGCCCATGCTTCAGCAAGGTGTTGTCCAACTACTGGCGGCGCTGACGTCAAAGCCGGAACCCGCCCTCAGACTGAACGGTGTCTGGGCCTTGATGAATATGACCTTTCAAACAGACCAAAGAGTGAAATCGCAGATCTTAACGGCCTTGGGTACGGATCAAATATTTCGTCTGCTTGCCGATTCGGACGTGAGGGTTTTAATGAAAACGTTGGGGCTGTTGCGGAACTTAGTGTCGCCGAGGAATCACACGGACACAATGATGGCGCTACATGGTTCTCAAGTGATGCAAGCGGTCGTTTTGGTGTTGGAAGGTCCCCACTCACCCGAAGTGAAGGAACAAGCTCTCTGTATTCTGGGTAACATTGCGGATGGTGAAAGGGCGAAGGATCACATCATGGCCAATGAAGATGTACTCAAAAAGTTAACGGACTATATGACGCATAGCGACAGTAGTTTACAAACGGCAGCCATCTTCTGTATAGGAAATTTAGTGCGACGAGAAGAACCCGGGTATGCGGAACGGCAGGCGAGACTGCGAGATATGGGTGTATTAACTATATTACATCAATTAGTATCTACAGTTAGTGATAACCTGTTGTATGACAAGTAAGTATACCAACTAGAAGAAACCGTTGTTTTAACAAAATATTGATCATTGCACTTTTCAAATGCAGTAATATCTTCAGAATAAATTCAAGTACAGTCCGCACAATATATCTTGGCGAACGGTGGGAGTGAATTCGTGCAGATAGGAGAAGGGTAGGGTAGATTGCGTTTTCTTCTTTCTTAAATATAACGTTCTCGTATCAGTTCTTATTTAAATTTATATTTAAAAAGCTAACTTACGTTTTGAGTACGATACAGGTAACTGAATCAGACAGGTGGGTGGTACGTTTCCTAAATACGTTTACGGCGCATCCTCGCCAACTTATACTGCGGCGGCTATACTTGCAGTACTATTATGTTTAGTCAGAAAGAAAGACATTCATTATTACAGAACTGAAGTCTTGTTTATTTATACCTACGAGTAAAGAATAGAACAAGAGAGAGCATAACGTGGTGGGGAAATAGGTATTTTTTAGACGGAGTTAACGCTTTCGGTAAGTCAGTTATGTCCGGTTATGTCAAAAATGACATTTTAGTGTTTCTATAATGGTCAATTGTGTGGCTTGTGGTCGTTCTAAAACGGCAAGAACAAAGAATATTAATTTTTCTCTTCATCGGTAAGTTATTTCATTGACATTCAACATAGGCAATAATAATTTAAAAAGAGGTATTTTAAATAAATTGTCATATATCTGACATGTCTGATTATGTGTTCAGTGTCGTAACATATATATCCAACACAGACTAAACAACCCAGACCGGCAACTACTTGAAAAAAAAATATCCAAGATCTTCTATCCTTGTCACATATCAGTGAACTTGGTACGAAGATGGCGCTAGCAGCATATTGGCGCGAAATTTGAAATAAGCTTGTTTTTAGAATACTCTTATTAAATACGTTATTTATGTAATACAAACATACACAAAAGTTACTAAAACTATGGTAATAAATATTACTTACTGTAACAATTATAGCCATAGTTTGAGCATCTTATGTGTAATTTTGTGGTGTTACATTATATTAAATATGTGATACGAAATATAAATATTAATCTTTTACTTACATGTATTATAACATCCCTCTTACGGTGACCTATTGACACAATAAACTACCACTCTATATAAGATTAAGAGAAATATAATAATGCAATAAGTGAAAACTGTCGAGGGAAACATAGGGATATAATAATAGTTTTTATTGATACATATACTTATACAATAAAACATAATAAAATTAAATTACACAACCAGTAATGAGAAGACAATAATAATGCAAATCTTGTGTAATATGACAAATAAAATCAAAACTAATATGTACCAAAAGGAACAAATTCAGCAATAGTTCATTACTAAAATGCTGATTTTAAATTTGTCTCTTAAACTAACAGTAAATGAAATATATTACAGAAAAATATGCAGGTGTAGAAAATTAATATTACATGTCTATAGTATATAAAATTGATATTATACAGATTGCCAAAAATAAAATCAACAACAAAATAGTAATAATAATACTAATATCCAAATCGAAATGTATCAAACCTGCAAGGCAAAGAGCATGTCAAAAATGCGCTTCTTAAATAAAGGAAATGCCAATCTTATCTTATTAACTCTACAAAATAATGTTTATAAGAAATTTATACATTTCTTAGTTTAGCTATTTTTCTTTGTGTAGCACGAACATCAGATCTAAGCTGCCTCCTCTGTTAATTTTCCCGCTTGCAATACCAAGGAATACCTATTTTGCACACTCCTTTAACAATAGTTTCCTTCACAAAACCGTGATGTACTTCACAAAGGAAAGTAAACTGAACAGCATTAATAAGGTGATTGACAGATTTTTTTGTTTGTTTGTCTATCAAAGTTGCTGCTTCTGTTAAGTTTATTGCTATCTGTGGCGTATATCGAATTGCTGGAAATAATGTAGGAACAGCATCTCCTTTCAAAACAAACATTTTGTTTTTATATGACTCAGAATAACGACTACAAATCCTATAATTCTAGAGGTTTTCTCCTGTAAAAACCATCGCCTTTTGCCATATTCTTGACCTGAATTTTTTAAAAAAAAATAATATGCAAAAAGGACTAATATGACGACTAAGAAATTTTGTATTATACATATTTAAAGCACAACTGTACAATATTTATACTCACTTGTCGAGATTTGCAGGAAACCTGTGCATTTTGTTAACTTCATCCTACCCAAACCCCCACACTAAACACTTGGACACCATATTTGTATCAACATATAATTATTACGATGTACGACAAAGGATTACAAAAATATGTCAAACGTGTCAAATTTGAAATGTAGTTTTGAATGACATATAACCACAGCATAACAAACAATTCAATTGACGCTAGCGCCATCTCATCTCCAAGTTCACAGAATCTGACAAAGATGGTAGAGTATTGAAATTTACGTTTGCTAAAAAAGGATGAGTACTCTGGATAAAATCTAGGATTAAGTTGCCGGTCTGGATTGTTTAGTCTGTGATATCCAAGTCATTTAATATTTGTCATATTTTTGACGCAGATTTCATTTAAACCCGTTTATAATATATTAAAAAGAAGAAAAGAATTGAAAACATAATACACGCACGATATTTCTTTAATTATTTTTGGACTAACAACCTATTTTAAATGATTATCGAGAACACAGGAAGACCCTATACAAAATATTTATGCACGCCTAGGCATTGCGGCAGCCATATTGAGTTACCAAATTTGGACAAATATTATTATTAAGGAGACTTTCTCCTGTTCTATTCTTTACTCGTAGATTTATACTATAGTTGTACTAATACGCACGAAACAATCCACCTTCGTCATCAAAATCCATGACGTAATCGTTTTAGTATGTCCATGTGAGCATCGTGCGCGACGAATAAAATTTACTTTGAATTTATATTTACATCTAAATTTGCCAGATTTTCTGCATGTAAATTAAGTACATTTTTATTAAAAGTAAAACAATGTATTCTGTGAGTTTAATTAAATAAAAATACGTTTTAAGTTCATTATTTCATTTAACGAATAGTAAAAATAAGAAACCAAACATTTAATAGTTTTATTATATATAATTATTTCTTAATACTGAAGACTTAAAAACAATGCGTATGTTTCAGGAAGGTAATCTCTTTCAATAATTCTTCATTATTTAAAATGTCTTCTTTAACCTGCCTACTATTTACATTAATGTTGTCTTTACAGTGTACTTGTTTCAAAGTATGTCACGGCTTAACTCGAATTGACTCGTTACTTATCCAAATTTGAAATAAATTATTATTCAAAACATTCTTCAACTAGCAATATACACAAATAAAATAAAAAGAAAATTACAAATAATACAGACAAATAATAGAATGGTAGAATATTTATTTTTATATTTAGGGGCGCCTCTTATAATCGGTATTGCATTAAATACAGATATTATTTTTAATTAATATTAATCATTACAATAATCCTGCAGTTATTATTATATACATACAGTATACACTAAAGAAATTATAAATTTAGTTATACAACACATAATTTTTGTTCGTTGTTGAGATTGGCAATACATGCGTCATTACTTTTCGTTCATGGATTGTTTCGTGCGTTCTACTATACACCCTGTCCAGTTTAAAATGCAGTACATGTGGATATTGCAAACCGTTGGAGATACAACGTCGGTTAAATGGGAGAAAAGTTGCGTATTCATTTGTCCATGAATAATCCGATATCAGATTTTGAAATTTTTGTTTCATTGGGCAGATACAGGGTGAAAAAGAAAAAAATGCATTTTTGAAAATCTTCCATATTTTGTTTCCTAGAAGAGATAAATTTACAAAAGTTGTAAGCTAGGGATAACAAGTCATGAGGATTTTAAAAATGATTAAAAAGAAAATCTAGGGCTACTAGATTTTGCGTGACAATAATCAACTTTTGTTTTTCTTATGGCAGCCATATTGGATTTTGACATTTTTTTAATATCTTCAAAAAAAATGCTATTCAATGATGTATAATAACATGTTTATGTTCAAGATAGTAAAAACATGAAAAATAGAGAAAGTAAGATTTTAACATAGTAGGCCGTGATAATAAATGTGACATTTGTATTAAACAACTCTAAAAGCTGTGAAGTTTATTCTGAACTGTCAGTAATCTTATTGTTAATCTCATTGTATTGTTATAAGTATCTGTACTGTGCAAACCTAAGATGGATCGTTTTACAAATAGTGACAAATATCAAATGTTGGAGTGTTTTATTTTGTATGGAAGAAATGATGAATCGGCTGCAGAAATGTATTTCGATAGATACCCTGAAAGGCGGCAAACCCAAAAAAAGGCAAAACAATGAAAATAATGAAAATATCGTTCTTCAAGCAGTAGTTGAAAATCCCCGTACGTCTTTACGGGTAATTGAAAATACACTTGGCGTCGCTAGGTCAACAGCTGGTACCATTTTAAAACGTGCCAAATTCAAACCTTATCATGAAAGAGCCAGTCACGGGCTTCAAAATGGTGACGAAATACGGAGAGCACAATTCTGTCATTGGTTCATCGAAAAACATAATGAAAATCCAAACTTTTTTGCGAAAATTTTATGGTCTGATGAGAGTCGATTTACTAACTGTGGAATGTTTAATCGTAAAAATACTACCTTTTGGTCCGATGACACCGAACATGGTTAGACAATCTTGTGAGGCAGTACTAACACGATGTAGATTGTGCATACGAATGAACGGTGGCTTATTTGAACAGTTGTTACATTAATAATTCAGCTACCTAACCACCTTTATTTAATGAATACTAATAAATAAAATGTTAAAGATATTTTAACAGTACTTGGAGACTTGTTATTTTTTGTTTTTTTATCAGTATACACTTAAAATATCCACAGTTCGATTGCCTACTATGTTAAAATCGTACTTTCTCTATTTTTCATGTTTTTACTATCTTGAACATAAACATGTTATACATCATTGAATAGCAGATATTAAAAATGTCAAAATCCAATATGGCTGCCATAAGAAAAACAAAAGTTGATTATTGTCACGCAAAATCTAGTAGACCTAGATTTTTTTTAATCATTTTTAAAATCCTCATGACTTGTTATCCCTAGCTTACAACTTTTGTAAATTTATCTCTTCTAGTAAACAAAATATGGAAGATTTTCAAAAATGCATTCTTTTCTTTTTCACCCTGTATCTGCCCAATGAAACAAAAATTTCAAAATCTGATGTCGGATTATTCATGGACAAATGAATACGCAACTTTTCTCCCATTTAACCGACATTGTATCTCCAACGGTTTCCAATATCCCCATGTACTGCATTTTAAACTGGACACCCGGTATAGGATCATTCTAAATATGTATATGCGACATATTTTATATGCTGCTTCCTATTGTTATTATGATCATAAACGTTCATATGAATGTATGTCTTTGGCGGCATAGTTATAGGATGTTTAATAGTAATTTAATAGTTCTAAATGACCTTCAACTGCAATGCAAGCATTGATTGGTGTGTGCGTTCAAAATTACCGGGGGTGTTTCGAATTATCCCAAATGCTGTAATAATACGATTTTTCAATTCATCAACATTTTCAGTGGGGTTGTATAAACTAGTGATATAAGGTGACTCCAGAGAAAAAAATCTGGAGAATTTAAGTCTGGAGATCGCGAATGTTACAGTTGTGGATCTCCTTGTCCTATCCACCTATTTGGATGCGCACCGTCCAAAAACTCACCACCAATTAACCTGAAATATGCTGGAGCACCATTGTGCATAAAATACATTTGCAATCTTAATTGCAACGGGACTTCGTCCAACAGTAGTGCTAGCTGCTCTTCAAGAAAGCGACGGTATACTTCTCCATTTAACCTCATCGGCAAAAAATATGGAGCTATCAAGTAATCTCCAACAATTTCGAACCCACACATCAACAGAGAATTGATGTTGATGACGGGTTTCCAAAGTTTCGTGTGGGTTTTCTTCTGCCCATGTGTGATTATTATGAACATTAATAATAGCATGTCTGGAGAAATTAGCGTCGTCGGTGTAGACTACTTGAGCCAAAAACTGAGGATTTAGAGTGATTTTCTGTTGTATCCATTTTCAAAAAGCCAATCTTCGCGGTAAATCTGCTGGCAAAAGTGCCTGTACCCGTTGTATGTATGTATATGGATACAACAGTTCATTGTTCAATGTCCTCCAAATTGTGGACTGACTTATATTTAAGGCAGAGGAAATTTTTCTGGTGCTTGTAGTAGGATGTTCCTTAATTTAATTTAGCACCATTTCTTCCACTTGTGGAATTCTAGGTGTACGTGGGTGCCTGCTATCAGCCGTATGTTTTTTAAAATTTCGCATTTCACTAAGACGTTGGTGAAGACGGGCAAATATCAAATGATGGGGGATGACACGGTTCGGATATAGTTCTTCACAAAGACGTCTAGCTACACGTGAATTGCCATTGGCAAGACCGTAAACAAAGTGCAATGTCGCACAACTCAGCATTTGTGTAATTCATATTAGAAAACAATAATATTGAAATGACAAATAAATATTGTCCCACCAAAAGGAATGTTTTCGCAGAAACAGGTGTAACATTAACACCCCTATTCTGTAACTTGATCGTTACGCATTAACGAACGCATTTCACCCAAAAATCGATACGGTGGAAAATTCGTATTCTCTACTGGTTCGATCGTTATGGAATCGTTGGAAAGTCGTTATGAAGTTGTATTCCATTACGACTAGTAAGCAGCTGTCTTTGATTTTAATTTTAATTAGACGAAATAAGTATGGATCAACATGTTTTATTATTGGTATTGGCGAATATTGATGAATTTTAAAATAAATTTAAAGATTTTTTTGTTAAAGTAATATGTATTTTAGGAACAATTATATAGAAAATAGGTATTTAAGGGCCGGTTTTTCCAACACCGGTTAAAGTATCCGGTTAACTAATCATTGATTACGCTTAATCGTTGATTATCTCTAACCGGCGTTTTTCAACGCCAAGAAATACGCCGGTTATCTGATCAGTGATTAAGAGTTTATTTTAGAAGGTTGGTAACAAAAATGCTCCTACATTTGATCTAAAATAGCATATTTGTTATAATAATATTGGCGCTATTTCCTATATTTGAATTTGTTCTTTGTGCTTTTTGCCTTTATTTTTTTTCCTTATATGTAATTAGAAATTTCATTTTTGTAAATAAGGTTAAGTACTTATTTTGTGGATATTGCATGAGAATTTCTATCTACATAGAACATATTTAAAATTTCTATTATTCAATAAATAACAAATGCCACAAACTTGAAACTGAAATAAATTTATTGATTACTTATTGCTATTGAAAAATACAAAAATTTTGTAAAAATGAAAAAACTAATACAATATAAGTACGTACATATATGAAATTAACAGTTACCAAAATTATGTAAAATATATGATATGTAACAAAATCATAAAAATAGGAAGTTTGTTGAAAAAGAAAAGTCTACATCTAGGGTCTTAAGCTGGATTATCAGTCACACTATAATGATATAAAATATTGTACTTTGCATTGCCATATCTGAGATGATTTAACTTTCACCAAATTCCTGTGGGGTGAATAAAGCCAGATATTTTTACTGAAAGATCATACATCAGCTGTTTATTAAGAACAATGCATTCTAACTAATTTTATGTCCATTAATCAAAGAAGGTTTATTGAGAAAATCTTGTTTCCAAATTGGTTTACACGATTTCAACATAATAAATGTTATGTTCTGGAGGAATTGGTGTGAACTTGACAGTGCCTGTAATAATTATTAGTGCAGAATTCAACTGCACGTCAACTTTACAGGCATGTACATTATTCATCCAAACCCAGTTCAGCTAAAAGAATTTAAAGTGTCTGCATATAATCTCAACGTAAACCTGCCAGCTTCTCTAGAATTTCTTCCATATTTTCAATTTCATTTGTAATTTTCAGTATAGTTTAATATGTTAATGACATATCTAAAGTGAGTCTAAAATATGTTCGACTAAAATGATGTTTTCACAAGGTGCTATTAAATGCAATTACAAAAAGGGAATGAGCAAATGCAAGCAAAAATTGCCACAGGATCTTAGAATTCACACGAATTAAGGTAAAGTCCCAGAATTGTAGTAGAATAGAAAATCTTCCAAAGCTGTATCATCCTCATCAGAGAAAATAATGTATTCGTAGTTATTAATTAATTAAATTTCTGTAGTAAGCTAAAAGTTACACATATTTAATATTATGCTATTTTTATACTGTTCATTACATTTATAGAAGAAACAATACAATTACTAAATCACTGATGTAAATAATTATTAATTAATTCCAAAAAATACTTTTATACAGTAAAACAAATGCCTATGAAAACATGAAAACAACAGCTGTCAATAATAACAGAAATAATAATGACAGAAATTCAAATCTTCTAGGTTATGCGCATGTGTATATAGGCCTAATCACTGTTTAATATTTTATCAGGTATTTCTTTCGCCGGTTAAAATTTGGTCGATTAACGACGTTCTTAATCAACGATTAGAGTTAACCGGCGTTGGAAAAACGCAAATTTGTCCTAACCGGTGTTTTAATCAATGATTACGCTAACCGGCGTTTTAATCGGAGTTGGAAAAACCGGCCCTAAGAGATACAAGTAATCCCTTCCAATTATCTGAAAATAATTTTATTACTTTGTTTAGATTAAATAAACAATTGGCGGACAATTTAGTTAACCTTTAGCCTACTGAGTGTTCTTCCCCGACGTAAAGTGCGAAGTGAGGTAACTCAGTGACCCCTGTTTGAAAACTACTTAATCAATATAGTAAGCTGATATATATAATTCTAAGGTTGATTAAAAGTTAATTCATAAACTTCAACATATATATTTGAAGCATACAAAAATATTAACTTATAAAAAACTCAAAAAACATTATTCTGCATTGGCGCAATTTTCATAGCAAGTGTACTTTTTTTCAATTCGTCAGTGTCTTGAGCATATGAATTTTTGACATCTTGAACATCTTAGTGTACTTTTTTTGTCATCTTTTCGTGTGCAGAAGTAACACCTACCTCTCTTTCTATCGGTAGGTAATGGTGCGAGTGGCAGAATTTCTTCATTTTTGCACACTTCACAGGCAGCCAGAGCTCGAATGACGGGCTTTTGTAAATTCTGATTGGTTTCAAGTCTGCTTTGCATATTAGGCAATGCTAAGGATTTTCCTAAATCCAGCAGGTACTGTCGCCGGGCCCTCATTTTTCCACGATTCCAATGTGGATTTTGGTGAATCCAAATTATAAAGCTATTTAGAGATGCTATGTCAAGCATATTCATAAATAACCTCAAAGGCCATCTGGATGTCCTCCTAGAGCATGTATACTCTCTTGTTAGTTTGTCAGCATTGGCTACTGTTCCCTTTGTTGCATTATAATCTAAAATCATACGTGGTTTCTTTTGTTCTTCATCACTTACTTCGTCATGTAAATGTTGGGTTGAAAGAACATGAACCAGTTTATTCTTCTTTGGCATATAAGACACCATAGCTATTCTTTTATCATAATAAGCAAAGCGAGATGAAAATTCGTTACGTTCTGTGGTTGAACATAGTTCAGAAGGTGTGTCCGGCCTGTTCTTTCGAACAGTTCCCAGGAGAGTAATTTGTTTTGTTACAAGAAATTCGACCAATTCCACAGATGTAAAAAAATTATCTGTTGTGACGCCTCTGCCAGAATTATATATTGGTTTCAAAAGGTCACACACTACACGCATTCCTTGGTTTGTCTCAGGTTTATTTCCTTCAAGTTTAGTATAAACTTGAAGATTATGAATATAAGAAGTCTTGACATCGGCAGAAATCCAGATTTTTATGCCATACTTAGCTGGTTTAGACTTTATATATTGTCTGAACGGGCATTTTCCTCTGAAAGCCACCAACTGCTCATCAACGGTAATATGTTCGTACGGACTAAATGATTCTTGACAATTTGTAACAAACATATCCCATAACTCTCGAATAGCAGCTAGCTTGTCAAGTTTTCTTCGCTCTTGGCGAGTATTTTTGTCATCAAATCTGATAAAACGATAAATTTGAATAAATCTATCTCTTGACATTCCAGCTGTAAATATTGGTCTTCTGTAGGTTTCACCTGTTGACCATAGTTTTGAAATATACTCTTTTCTGCAATGGAGAGCCCCACCCGTTAGCAAAAGTCCAATAAAAGCTAAAATTTCGATCTTGTCCACAGGTTGCCAAACTTTAATTTTATCAAGATGAGTATTATTCCAAATGGTGACAACCCGTTCGGCTTCCTCATTTGTATGGATGACTATACCATCCAGGACATTGTCAGTGAGAAACTGCGTTCCACGGTTTACCTGCAAATAATTACTCCTTGCGCAACTCTGCAAAAAAAGATGTGATTTTTTATTTACCTGATTTGGACATATAAGTTGTAGAAGAACTATCTGCTTGGTTGTCTAAATCTGTGTGGTCTTCAATTTCATTTTCACTTTCTTCCGACAGCTCTTCAAAATTATCTTCAGATTCTGAAGCTTCACTCTTTGTTATTATAACACTTGGGTCACTGTCGAGATTATCGTCGACGTCACTTTCAGAATCATTTTCGTACAATAAACGTTCTATTTCCGCATCGGATAAACCTCGACGACACATATTAGCACTTATAAGAGCACAAAGAAATAACAACAAGTGTACGAAAAAGTAAGGTTATGTTATATGTTGTGCGAAGGTTCTGTCAAACTGACAAAGAGTGTTCTGAATTAGAGAACTCATTTGCGCATAACATACTAAGTGGGGTAACTCAGTGACCCCCGCATATGTATTTATATTTTACATTGTTTTCATTTTTCAAAACTCGTGAGTAAATTTTTAGTTAGTAACTGACTAAAGTGAGGATTACATAAATCTACAACACAAAGAAAAAAAAGTCAATCAAATATCCTGGGGTCACTAAGTTACCCCACTTCGTCGGTTAAAGGTTAATATACTGTCACCTCACTTGAATATTTCACAAAGAATATTTGCTCTACCAAATGTTTTAAAAATATTAACGACGATATACCATAAAGAATATCACCACCAGGAACTCTGTGGAGAGATACATAGGATTATTGAAAATCAGGTGTCTACGTCAACAAACACTTCACTATAATCCTGCAACTCTGGCAGAAATATTTATTCATGTGCTGTTGTACACAATATGGCAGTCGAGGGTAATATACCCGACCCTGAAAATGAAAATATTGACATAGATAACATTCCATATCATGGGGACGATAATTGGCTTCATGAAAGGAGAAGAGTTACGGAACAGTATATTCAAAATGACTTTAGATAAATTATGGGAAAATTACATAGTTACCTCATTAAATTTGTTTAAATTTCATCTAATTAGTGAATTCATTAAATTATGCATTAAAATTTAAGTAAGATATACGGGTATAAAATTAAAAAGAAAACTGCAGGGGAAATATTTTTATTTATACAGGGTGTCCAGAAACTCTCCTAAATAGTTTAGCGCAAGTAACGTTCGTTCGCTGAAGTAATGAGTGTAAGAAGTTGCAGTCCGGTTCTAAAAAATTACCTCTCCGACACAGCTAGGCCAAAGACGATTCCTTCTAGACATAGTAGACACTATCTTTTTCTTTTAAACCGTATTTGTAAACCTGTAAAATTATATTTCAATGTAAAATGGGTTATTTGCCTATACAGGGTGTCCAGAAACTCTCCTGACAAACGAAGACCGGAGATTCCTCAGATAATTTGAAGACAATTTAACCCAATTCACCCTAGTCCGAAAATGCTTCCTAAGGGAGCTAGAGCTCTTTGAAGATGGCGCCTTGTAATTAGTTTTTTTTTAAATATCTCCCGAACGCTTCTATTTAGAAAAACAAAAACTGGTATGCTTATTTATCCTCCAGAGATGAATCGATTCCATCAATTGCGAATTTCTAGTACCGGTCATAGGCGTCCGTTTTGGGTAGGTTAACGGTTATTTTAACGCATAACTTTTTTGTCTTTAACTTTTAAGCATTTGTGACACTAGATTATTAAATTTTCAGGTATTCTAGTACTAAAAGGTACTCTTACTTTAAGTCGGTAGGATACAACGTTTTCTAGAAAACTCGATTTGAAAATTTTTCGTTTTTTCGTCATTAAAATTCAATTTATTATTTTTTGCACTAGTTCGCTCTGAACTGCCAACAGAAATAAAACCTACGTTTTTAATTGTCAAATTGTTGTCAGTTCGCGAAGTTTATTTTTTAATTTTTTACTTTGTAGCATTCAAACACAACGATTTCAATTTAAAAAAAATGGTTTTTACTAATGAAGAATACGCCGATATGCATTTAGTTTATGGCGAAATGAGGTGTAACGCTCGAGCAGCGCAACGTAGATACGCTGAAAAATTTCCCAATCGTCAGCATCCCACTCACTCAACATTTACAGCTCTTCATCAACGATTAAGAGAAACAGGTTCAGTAGTCCCAAAAAAAAATGAAACAGGGAGACATAATGATGTAACAGCAGAACATGAAGATGCTATTTTAATGGAAGTTGAGGAAAATCCAGAAATTAGTGTTCGAAGACTATCTGCCATGTACCCCACAATTTCAAAATCTTCCGTTGGAAATATCTTACACAAAGAAAATTTATATCCTTTTCATTTTACAAAGGTGCAAGCACTGCTAGAAGGAGATTTTCCTGCTCGTGTAGAATTCGCTAGATGGTTACAAAATCAGATAAATCAAGATGAAGATTTTTTCAGGTACATTTGTTTGGTAACGAAGCTTCATTCTCAAAAAATGGAATTTTTAATGTACATAATGCACACTATCATTCGTACGTTGGTGACAATCCCCACGTTGTTCAAGAATTTAAGCATCAGCATAGGTTTAGCATAAACGTCTGGATTGGAGTAGTTGACGATTATCTACTTGGACCTGTGGAATTACTTGCTCGTTTAAATGGTGTTGATTACTTACATTTCCTGCAAAATATTTTACCTGATTTGTTAGATGAGGTGCGTTTAAATATTCGGCAAAACTTATGGTTTCTACAGGACGGCTGTCCGGCCCACTTTAGCAGGAATGTACGAGACTTTCTAGATAATAACTACGAAGACCATTGGATTGGAAGAGGCGGTCCAGTTGCTTGGCCAGCAAGGTCGCCGGATTTGAATCCTTGCGATTATTGTGTTTGGGGATACATAAAAGCATTTGTTTATTCCGTTCCGATACAAAATCGTGCACAACTCTGGCTAAGGATACAAGATGCTTGCAACGAATTTAGAAATAACTTTGGAATTTTTGCAAGAATTCGGCGTTCTCTAAGCAAAAGGGTAAATTTATGCATAGATGCTAATGGTCATCACATCGAGCATCTTTTGTAACTATCTACCTTTGATACTTGTTCTTTTTTTGTTAGTTTCGTTCCATTGTAATAAATACTTTGTTTTTAAAAACCTTCAGCTAATTGATTTTTGCTTCTTTTCCCAAACTTTTTTTACGAATTGTGTGCTGCATTTATTGAAACAAAAGATGATTTATTAAATTAATTTTCATCCATGCCTTGATAGTCCTAGCCAACTTCGTCGCTAAAAATAAGTAGGTACATAATAAATTGAATTTTAATGACGAAAAAATGAAAAATTTTCAAATCGATTTTTCTAGAAAACGGTGTATCCTACCGACTTAAAGTAAGAGTACCTTTTAGTACTAGAATACCTGAAAATTTAATAATCTAGTGTCACAAATGCTTAAAAGTTTAAGACAAAAAAGTTATGCGTTAAAATAACCGTTTACCTACCCAAAACGGACGCCTATGACCGGTACTAGAAATTCGCAATTAATGGAATCGATTCATCTCTGGAGGATAAATAAGCATACCAGTTTTTGTTTTTCTAAATAGAAGCGTTCAGGAGATATTAAAAAAAATAATTACAAGGCGCCATCTTCAAAGAGCTCTAGTTCCCTTAGGAAGCATTTTCGGACTAGGGTGAATTGGGTTAAATTGTCTTAAAATTATCTGAGGAATCTCCGGTCTTCGTTTGTCAGGAGAGTTTCTCGACACCCTGTATAGTACCTCATAATTATATAGTATAAAAATAATGAAAGCAAAATATGATCATCATTCATTTTAATCTGTATCACTTTCTGGATCAGATATATTTGCTGAGTAATTTTCATTTTTGTCATTTTGTATTTTAAAATTTGTTATTTATAAAATTTTCTTCAATTTTAGCCGTTGTAAAATTCTGAAGTGCAGTTTATTTAATACATCCAACTGTTTTTCTTGTGATGCCTTGTATTCATCAAGTGCACTATTTAATGACATCTTCAACATATTCTTCCTGTAACAAATATGACAATATCAGTAGAAGTTACAATAACAGTTGGAATACGTAAAATTAATTTTATCAGAATAAATTTAAATACACTTTGAACTATTTTTTATGCATAGTAATTAATTAATTTTAAATACCTTGCAGATTTTATGCCTTCTGGTGTTTCTTCCAAAAAATTGGATGTAGATAGAATAGGACCACCGGTTTGTTGTTGCTATATATTACCCAGCCTTGTCTTATTTATTTTAGTACTGGATTTCCAATCTTTAAATGCCTACAAAAAACAAAAGATATATAAAAACTAGTGATGGGAAATTTCCGGAAACTTATTATTTGGAAATATTTCCGACAAAAATTTCCGAAATATTTCCGGAAACTTAAGAAACATCGCAATTTTAAAAATGTGTGCTCCATCACGCTGGGCTTCTTTTTCTCTTCAAGAAAACACCAAATAAAGTATGTCTGTTGACAGTATTGTAAGATTTAAAATTTAAATACAATTTTTAAATAACTTTTAAATTTATTGAAAAAATAACGTAACAAAACAGAAAATAAATTCATTCAAAACATAAAAATAAAATAAAATAATACATAATTGAAAAAAAAAAAAAGGATAACTACTAAACCTAGTTGCCTATTGTATCAGTTTCACTTTCATCACTTTGGTATAGAGAAATCAATTCCCCGTCACGCAAATCCTCATTGTAATAAACAATACTTGGAGCTTTTTCTTTATTTGCAATTTTATCACAAGCAGTGTCTTCAATATTTTTGGCATACGTTTCAGTTCGGCAAATATCATCATCAGTCTCCTCACTCTCCCCTATTTCTGACTCTGAACTACCCATATTCGCATCTTCATTTTCGGAAGAGGTACTTCCATATTCATACTCATTACTTTCGAATTCCATCGTCTCTCCTGGAAACATTACATTACCAATACATTACATTACAATCCAATCATTACATTACATACCTCCAAGTTCAACATCTTCATGTTCCACGTTTTCTTCATCATTTTTAATTGCATTTTCACTTTCTATATTAAAAAACTTAATGTTTGATTTAATATACACCAACTTCTCTGTGCGTTCCAACGTTAGTCTATTTCTTTTCTTTGTTTTAATAAGAGAAAATGTTTTGAAATTTCGTTCAGCTGCCGCTGATGTAGCTGGAAAATTCAATATTCGCTCAGCTACTAGAGCCAAAGATCTAGTGCTACAAAGGCCTTTCCACCAAGTTACAGGTTCCATTTTTCTTGCTGCTTCCCACATTGTAGTCGATTTCCACAGTTTTTCTCTTGCTCTATATTCACCAATATCAATAAGTAATAGTTCTCTCTTCAAACCCATGTTCGAGCCAATTTCCAAAATTTTATCCACTGCCTTTTCAATCTCTTCTTCAGACAAGGCTACCTGTTGTCTGGCATCTAATAAACTTGCAGCATAATGAATTTCGTGGCAAACAAATTCCTTTCGATGATAAAACATTTCTTTAATATTGTTCCCGGTGTCCACACTAATAAATAAAAAAATACAAGGTTTAAAACATCTGCAAAATAATGGCCTCATCTCACAAACTCACCTGAATAAAGATGAATGCTCTAAAATGGAAGTTTCTATATATTTAATTAGTCCTACAACGCAGCCAATTGTATTTGTATCCCCTTCCAGCTTATGAATAGCCTCGGAAATAGGACTCAAAATTTTTAAACATCTTTCTACTCCAGGCCAGTAGCTATCTTCACCCAGGATCTTATTTCTAACAGGATTTTGTATTTGTTGCTTTACAGCTGCAGTTTGTAAATTTTCTTTATTATTTAATACTGACTGCAGACATTTTGTATATGTTCCCCAGCGAGTTTCAACAGGTACATGAAGAGCTTGTTCATTTCCACTTTCTTTTTGAATTTTCTTGAGTAGTTGACTGGGAAGATGCTTATTGCGAAATGTCTGCACAATTTTTTTTGTATGTGCAATAATGTTGCTGAAAACGTTAAGGGTAGTGATATCTTTAGCTAAAAGATTCAGTCCATGTGCTGAACAGCCGTAAATTACAAGGGTTGGGTACTTTTCTTGTAGCAAATTCCAAGCAGCTTTCATGTTCGTAGCATTATCACTCACAAATGCATGAACTTTTTCGCTACCAACTGCTTCTATTGCTTCACTTAATATCTCAAAAATGAACTTTCCTGTATGTCTTTCCAACTGTGTGTGTATAGTTTTGTAGAAAACAGGTTCTGGGGTGGTGAATATAATATTCAGTATTGGAGTATTATTTATATCACTCCATCCATCACATAACATACTAAAAGATGTGCTTTGTTCAAGCATCCTAGTCACAGAGGTTTTTATTTGTGAATATTGCTTGTCCATGATTGATGTTGCAATACTTTTTCTACATGGAAGATTATAAGAGGGCCTTAAACATTGGATGAATTCTTTAAATTTTTGATTTTCCACAATTGTAAAAGGTAGTGAAGCATCATATATGGCTCTACCTACCATCATATTTAACTTTTCATTCTCTTTCGGAGACATTTTGTCAACGAATGAACTAACTTTAGATTGAAATTGCCGAAATTGGACATTATTTTCAATATTTTCTTTAATGACATCACTGAATGATCCCAAGGTTGAAGTTGACGATGATGATGCTTGTGATAATAATGATGTTGTGGTATTTCTACCACTTTTAGTTTTGGAAGTGCTAGCCAATGGTTTCGGAGAAGGGCATCATCTACATTCCTTTGTAATATGTGACATCATTCTAGTTGCGTTTACAAAATACTCTTTGTGGCAGTAGACATGAAACCTTCTTATCTGGCAGCTTTTTAAAATGATTCCACACTTCGCTTTTGTGTTTACGCATCTTCCTACATAAAATGAATGAAGATTCCAATTTTTTTTGTTGAAAAAAGTAGAACTTACCGGAAAAGTGGGAATAACAGTCCGAATGTAATGTTACGATTGTTACGAACAACGTCGTTACACGTTTACTACATTAATTAGAGGTTATGTTTATGAGATTTGGCGGCGAAATTCACATCTGGAAAACTATCGGAAATTTGTTAATGTTTCGTTTCGGAAATATTTCCGTTTCGGAAATACTTCCAATTGGAAATATTTCCATGTCCCATCACTAATAAAAACATACCTATATCTAGCCATTTATATGTTTAGCATTTTAATAAAATATCTTACATAACTCTAATGTAAAAAATATTACGTTTAATAATCAATTTGATTCAATAAAATTACTTGTTTTTAGAAAGAAGCTCGTCATTTTAATAACATTTATTAATTTCAAATGACAGTATCAGGAAAGCATAAGACATTTTATAAAATGCTAATAGTTTAGGGATAAGAAATTTATAATAATTTATAAATATAATGAATACAAACTCTCGTCCACTGGTATTTTGTTTTTTGTGGGCCATCTCCACATGCATTTAAAATACCTTGTAATTCATCCGAGGCATTTTGATCATCTGGTATATTTTTATTCGTTCTTAATGAACGTTTACTTAAATTGATTTTTCTGCTTCGCGCTGAGTAAATTAATTAGGAAATTTTATCACAAAAATTTGCCCACGATGAGATTTGAACTCATGACCTTCTTAATGCCGTCAAGATGCGCTAACCAACTGCGCCACGAGGGCTTGAGTTCATATCTACTTAAACGTCTTGATATCATCAAGTGACAGATTGAAATAATACAACTTTATCCGGAAGTTCGGAAATGAATGTGTAAATTTGAATTTTAATTATTTTTAAAATTGTGTTTTTCTCAGCGGAGAAATACCTAAATTGATTTTTCTGCTTCGCGCTGAGTAAATTAATTAGGAAATTTTATCACAAAAATTTTCCCACGATGAGATTTGAACTCATGGCCTTCTTAATGCCGTCATTTCCGAACTGCCGGATAAAGTTGTATTATTTCAATCTGTCACTTGATGATATCAAGACGTTTAAGTAGATATGAACTCGAGCCCTCGTGGCGCAGTTGGTTAGCGCATCTTGACGGCATTAAGAAGGTCTGAGTTCAAATCTCATCGTGGGCAAATTTTTGTGATAAAATTTCCTAATTAATTTACTCAGCGTGAAGCAGAAAAATCAATTTAGGTATTTCTCCGCTGAGAAAAACAGAATTTTAAAAATAATTAAAATTCAAATTTATACGAACGTTTACTTCTCATAAAATCTAAATAAATAGGTTTGCTGTTGGGCAGTAACTTTACCACTTCCTTTTCTATTATCCTTTTTAATCGCAGTTGAAAAATCAACTTGCTTAACACTCAAAACTCCTTTAAGAAGTAAATTTGGAAATAACGTACCGTCAAGGAATTTAACCATAAACTTTAAATATCAAAATTTATTTTACGATGATACAATATACTATACAAAGATATACGCTTTGTGCAGAATTTACAAGAGGTATATTTTTACAATCCCGGCAAAGAACATTTTACTATAAAACATCTGTTAAAAATAGTACTTCCTTATGAATAGTTTTACGTATATAACCTACAATCCCGGCAATTTTTTACTGACATCGCTTAAACAGCTGATACATTGGCAATATGAAGATGGTAACATGTGTACAGTCCCTGGTGAAAACATTGAATCTTCGTTGTATGACCGATATCGACCGAACTCATAACGATGTTACTTATTGAATACGCTTCCCAGCGAAAATCGTTACGGACGACAACTTGCTTTTCGATAATCGTTCGCCTAACGATCAAGTTACAGAATAGGGGTGTAAATCTTTTAGTTATACTATAACAAGATTTTATATTTACTATTAAACATCCTATAACTTTAAAACGATGCCGTTTAAGACATACATTCATATGAACTTTTATTCTCATAATAACCATAGGAATCACGCCATAAAATTTGTGGCATATAATTAGAATGACCCTGTATAAATTAATTACAGCGATCGTAGATGGCATAGCTTACATGTAAAATACATTAGATTACTACCACTACGTGTTTATTGACAGTTGCACACTGTATTAATAAACAATAATTGAAGGTGATGGTAACAAGCTGGTTATTGTTATTATTACTCATTATCATTATTAAAGTGTGTTTAACCCTAGAATGCATGACCTAAATTTTTTACTCTTTTTACATACAGGGTGGCTGACAAAAAACGCCCCAAGCCTTAGCTCCGTTATTTACTATCCGATTTTAAAAAACAAAATATAAAATAAAATGGTTAAGTAAATACTATCAATTGGCGTAATCAAAATATTATTAGGAACAAAAAGTGTGAACATGCGATAGTCAATTTTTTTTTTTTAAATGGCAACGAATATTTTTAATTAATGTTTCGGATAAAGAATGTTTTCCTGATTTTGATGATGTATAACACGTCAATTTTTTAACATACGTTTCAAGTGTGCTGTGAATAGCAATCAAATGCATCAAGTAATAAATACTGCCAATTAGAATGTAAATGTTAATAAATACTGTCATTGTGACATTTGTGTATCGGTGTGACATTAGTTCAACGTTCTGATTCTTTCTGTGAGTTTAATTCATCATTAACATGGATAGCAATCAACTGACCGACATGTTGCAAGTATACTTTGAATGTAATCGAAATAGTGCTGAAGCTGTGAGACTCTACAGTTATCGTTATCCGACAAGAGAGGTTCCAGACCGTCGTAAATTCGGAAGAATCGAACAGAATTTAAGAAAATATGGAGCCTTCAAAATGCCAAAAAGTAAGAGTCGACAGTTTAAGGAAAATACAGAATTGGATGTTCTTTTATGCGTGGAAGAAAGTCCATGGACTTCTACTCGGAGAATTGCAAATGAGGTCGGCGTATCGCACCAAACAACACAAGCGATACTCAAAAAGCACAAGTTCATACCATACATCTCTCAAAAAGTACAAGCACTATTGGAAAATGATCATGGTCGAAGAATGCAATTTTGCAACTTTTTCTTAAATGTTACACAACGAGATCGTAATTTTTATCGACAATTTAATTCATCTGTCAAAAACATGACATTTTAATACACGCTGTGTTGTTTGCTATCGGATAAACTGCATGTTTGCTAGCGGACAAACTGCATGTTGATTTTCCATGGCAACGAAAATTCAATTCTGACAGTATCGTTCAAATAAATTTCATACATAAACATTTATATTTTTCTCTTTCTTTTGTATATGTATTCAAAGGAATGTTAAATAAAAATATTTCGGTTTATTAATTTTAATTAAATGATTCATTAAATTGTCTTACCAAATACCATTCGAGTTTGTGTTTATTCCCGGAACAAACTTTCATTTTGACAAAACTCAAACTTTGTTGCTTAAGGGTAACACGACTCGAACAAATAACAAAAGGTAAAACCGCTCCACCTTCGGTGTCGCGGTTTTACCATGTTATTTGTTCTCGTCAGTTACCAAGCAACAAAGCTTTCGTTCAAAATGAAAGTTTGTCCGGATAAACACAAACTCTTATGGTATTACCCCCGAAAAATTATTTGGTCGGACGAATGCAGTTTCATTAATAATGGCATTTTTATCAGAAAGAACAATCGATGTTGGAGCCAAGAAAACCCAAGAATTATAATTGAGAATAATTTTCAGCAAAGATTCAGTTTAAATGTATGGTGCGGTCTTTGGGGTGATCGATTAATTGGCCCATTTTTCATAGATGGCATCTTAAATCAAGCAAAATACCATCAACTATTGCGTGAAAGCATTACAAACTTTTTAGATGATTTGCCAATTGCCGAGCTAAACAGAATGTACTTTCAGCAAGATGGCGCCCCTCCTCATAATGCCTTAATAAATGTTGAATGGTTAAATGCGACATTTGCGGAGAGGTGGATAGGGACCAATGGACCAATTCAATGGCCCGCTCGTTCGCCCGACCTTACGTCGCTGGATTTTTGGTTATGGGGCTATCTTCAAGATCAGGTTTATTTTACTAGTCCGGAAAATATAGACATTTTACGGCAAAGAATTCTGAATTCTTGCCGCGAAATACCTCCTAATTTTATACTCAACGCCACTAATGGAGTAATTAGAAGGTGTCAACTATGTCTTCAACAAGGCGGCAGACAATTTGAACAATATCTGTAGATAAGTTTCGTATTTATTTGTATTTTTTTAAAAATCTCCATTCCAATAAAATGATATTAACCACGGCACACTTGAAACTTATGTTGAAAAATTGACGTGTTATACATCATCAAAATCAGGAAAACATTCTTTATCCAAAACATTAATTAAAAATATACGTTGCTGTTTAAAAAAAAAAATTGACTATCGCATGTTCAAAATTTTTGTTCCTAATAATATTTCGATTACGCCAATTGATAATATTTACTTAACCATTTTATTTGATATTTTGTTTTTTAAAATCGGATAGTAAATAACGGAGCTACGGCTTGGGGCGTTTTTTGTCAGCCATCCTGTATAGTGAGTCTTTGAGACTCACATACATTAAGTACGAGAAAATAGGATTTAGCTGCCTTTTCTTGGTGCGTTTCTTTATTATTCATTAGTAGTTTTGGTTTGGAAAAACAGTTCTGTAGCATTAAATACAATTTAATAACTCAAAAAATGAAAATACAAAATACCATAAAATAATGAAATACCCTTAGTTTACATTATAATAATTGTTCCAAATAATAAGAATTTTTAATAGCAGCTACTACATATCATAACACTATGCTCCTTACACACATTGTTCTTACATTTATTACAAATCTGTTTGCTCATTCTTCCTAATTTTGATGGACAAATATGACAACACCTTTTCTTCGTAGGTGACTCCTCTTGTTGCTTTACTGGAATTTCAATGAAGATCTTTATTGCTTCGACCTGTTCTTTTATGTAAAAACGGATTTTGAGATCTTCTAGTCATATAGGGTAATATCAGAGTTTCGCAAAGGTTTTTTATAAAAATCCTACGGCGATGTTTTTTTCGTGCTTCAAAATCTGGATGCTCAGTTATATAAAGAAAAAAGGTTGCTTTCCAATATATATAATAACATCAATGGCGTACCCAGTTTCACTTTCACAAAGCCAGAAAAACTTTATGCCGTATTTACATGGCTTACTGGGCATATATTGTATAAAACTACAACGTCCACGAAATCCCAGTAATTGTTCATCAATAGTCACGTTCGCCTTTGGTATCATAACAGTTTTACATTGTTTGATAAATAAGTCCCAAATATATCTTATTGGTGCAACGTTATCTGTTCCCAAACGAGCGGCACGCGTTCTTTTATCATCAAATCTAATAAACCGTCTTATGTTCTCAAAGCGCTTTACTGTCATTGTAGCTCTGTACATCGGATTTGAACATTTATTCAAAAACAATTCCCTTATCGGACTATCCCATTGTTTTTCGACTCCTGCTAACAGCAACAATCCCAGAAATGCGTTCATCTCATCAACTTCCACATTTTTCCACTCTTTACCTTTGTCAGAATATTGCCGTTTTGCTTCCTTGTTAGTACAAGCAACAACTTTTTCTAGGATTTCTCGGGTAAGAAAAACATTCCAAGCATCAATAAATGATATCCTGTTGCGTTGCTTTGGACCAGGAGTAAAACGAATAATGTTGTGACATGAAATTTTTGTCTGAGCTGGAGCATCGATTTTCCACTCGTACCCATTCTTTCCTTTCATACCCTGAGAATTCTGATTTTCAATGATTTCTTCTAAATCTTGATCATCTGATTCTAGAGCTTCATCTTCACTGGCTGATAAAATGTCTTCCTCCATATTTTCAATTTCCTCGTTCCTGTTTGGATGAACACATTCCTCGGCTTCCTCTTCTGAATCGCAGTCGGAGCTAGACACATCTGAATCAGATTCATTTGCCCATTGCAGGACCGTGCTTTCAAAATCAGCGTCGCCATAGCTCACTGATCTTTTACTGCTACCGGAAGCCATATGAATATCTAACTTTTTACTAAAAAGGAAATGCAATGTTGCGATATTATTTTCTAAATATGAAAAATAGGATCTTACCTTCTATTCAGAAGCTATTCATAATCTCTATACAACTATATTACGAATAAACGAGCATAAATGAAGGACAAAAGAAGTTACTGCTACAACTGACTAATCACTATTACACCACGACACGCGGAAGGGGGGAAGTTACAGCTTGCAGTAGGATCGGTCCACTTTTACTTAAACAGCGGCTGTGGGGGGAGTAGGGAAGTAGTTTTCAATATAAACTATTTATGAATATGTGGAACTGTATTTATGTTGTTTGACGGGATTTATTCAACCAGGGTCTATGTAGCAACGACCGAGTCTCTGAGACTCACTTGATGTTTATGTGCAGTAGTAACACAAAAAAAGGTGTATGTGTAACCACTTGTGACCTCCCTGTTTAGAAATATTATTAAAGTACTTATAAAGGGGTGATAGAGGCATTCCTGAACGGAAAACATGGTACACAGAGCCGTTTGCAAAATACAGGCAGTCAAAACGCGCACCGAGTCCGAAAGACTCACTTTATGCATTCTAGGGTTAAGTGACAAATCAGAGATTAGTGTTACAACTTGCTAAATAATTGTAATAATCTCTCAAGAATGCAGTTATTAGTTTGAGGGTGGTTTTTAACTGCTGATTATCGCACTGCAAATTTTGATTTATATAGAATTCTGTGTTTAAAGTATCTATTTACTCTTTCATCCTTGAATTTTTACTTTATTAATGTAAATTTTGTTACATTGAAGATTGGTTAATTAGGGCCTTCAATAAGAATCATGTTTGAATATTCTCTAAGGCAGCACTTGCAGGCTGATCAAACTTATTTTTCTAATAGATATGTTCTTTTGTGTAAATGTGTAATTAATTCTAGAGATATAGAGGATGGAAATGTAAAGAGTGTTGTATACTTTTTAATTATGTGCAGTAAAAAGTAAACGAGTAGTAAAGCTGTTTTGCTATATTTTTGCTAGATTGTTACCGACTTCATAAAAATACGATAGACCACATTAATAATAATAATAATAATAATAATAATAATAATAATAATATATAGTTTATTCCATATTGCTGAGCATAGAACACGTCAATTACAATATAAACATAGTATATGCACAAAGTTTAGAAAACATTTAGAGTCAAACAAACAAACAATAAATAAATAAAATCATGATACATAATCAGAGTTAAAAAAATCATTAGTTGAGTAAAAGGCCTTACTCGTCAAAAATTTCTTTAATGTCGCTTTAAATTTTTGTGGCGGTAAGACTTTCAGAGTTTGTGGTAAGCAGTTGTATAATTTAATGCATTGCCAGATGGTTTGTTTCTGTATCCCCGCCAAGCGAGTGTGTGGAGGTAGCAAATGCAAAGAGGCCTTACCCCGAGTACTGTGACCATGTTCAAGTTCGTATTTCTTAAAGAATTCTCCGTAATGATTTTTAACAAAAGTAACAGACTCCAATATGTACAGCGAAGGGAGAGTAAGTATATTATAGTCCTTGAACACTATTTTACATGAGTCTCTAGATCTTAATTGGAAAACAGCTCTCACACAGGCCTTTTGTAGTTTAAAGATTCTTTCCACATCCAGTGAATTTTCCCAAAAGATAACACCATACCGTAGTCTTGACTGTACGCATGCATAGTATACACTTAAGGAGGTTTCAGCATCAACACTCCGAGCCACAACCCTCAAACTGTAGCAATAGCCACTCAATGTCTTCGCGAGACCATCAATATGAGGTGTCCAAGACAGCCGAGAGTCCACCACCACGCCCAAAAAACGCGCACTATCGACACATGGAAGTGACTCATCCTTGTGCTCAATGACCAGATCTTCCGGATGTACATTAAAAGTTAGAATATTCGTTTTTCCAGAGTTAAGTTTTAGGTTATTCATCTCAAACCACTCATCCATTAACCGGAAGTTTTGTTCCATACTGAGTTTGACCCTCTCACAAGTTTATGCGCGCACAATACACGAGGTGTCATCCGCATATAGTACCGTCAGGCCCTCCATGATTTCAGGTAGATCGTTCACATATAGTAAAAACAGAAGTGGTCCAAGGATGGAACCCTGCGGGACTCCATACATGATAGAACGATAAGACGAGACAATCTGTCTCCCAGACGCCGCACGGGCAGCCACACACTGCCTCCTACCAGTGAGGTAAGATCTCAATAGGTCCAAAGTCACACCCCTAAAGCCCATGCATTCAAGCTTCTGCAAAAGTATATGATGGTGCACACTATCAAAAGCCTTGGTCAAATCCACCAAAGCACAAGCTGTTACTTCTTTGTTATTTAATCCTGCCAGAATGTCTTATATCAACTGAAATGTAGCACGAGTTGTAGACCTTGTCTTTAAAAACCCATTCTGATTGCTACAGAAAGTATTATGCTTCATAAAGAACTGAACCATTCTGTTATATAAGAGAGACTCTATGATTTTAGATATATTGCTTGTAAGCGCAATGGGTCTGTAGCTGTTGAAGTCAGTGTTATCTCCTTTCTTGTAAATAGGTCTTACTATTGTGGATTTCAGACGCTCAGGAAATATGTGTGATCGGAACCGCCAGACATTCCCCACAGTGTTTCAGCAGAGAGACCGGAACCCCATCCACACCAGTCGCCCTTGTATCCTTCAATTTGTATATAGCACTAATTACCTCTTCTCGATCAGTCAAGTATAATACAAGGGATTCCGGAACATGCTTCACATGGCTTAATAAACTTTCGTCATCTTTTTTGACGTTTCTTGGGAAATCTATGAAATAGTTATTAATTGATGTTAGTATATCCTTTTCATTTTTATCCGGCAGTTCGGAAATGAATGTGTAAATTTGAATTTTAATTATTTTTAAAATTCTGTTTTTCTCAGCGGAGAAATACCTAAATTGATTTTTCTGCTTCGCGCTGAGTAAATTAATTAGGAAATTTTATCACAAAAATTTGCCCACGATGAGATTTGAACTCATGACCTTCTTAATGCCGTCATTTCCGAACTGCCGGATAAAGTTGTATTATTTCAATCTGTCACTTGATAATATCAAGACGTTTAAGTAGATATGAACTCAAGCCCTCGTGGCGCAGTTGGTTAGCGCATCTTGACGGCATTAGGAAGGTCATGAGTTCAAATCTCATCATGGGCAAATTTTTGTGATAAAATTTCCTAATTAATTTACTCAGCGTGAAGCAGAAAAATCAATTTAGCATCCACACCAGTCGCCCTTGTATCCTTCAATTTGTATATAGCACTAATTACCTCTTCTCGATCAGTCAAGTATAATACAAAGGATTCCGGAACATGCTTCACATGGCTTAATAAACTTTCGTCATCTTTTTTGACGTTTCTTGGGAAATCTATAAAATAGTTATTAATTGATGTTAGTATATCCTTTTCATTTTCATAGTTATCAATGAAATCATCTAAATTGAAAAATTTCTTATTTGATCGTCCCTGGAGTTGATTGATGACCTCCCATGTTGCTTTAGATTTATTGGTGGAATTATTAATATACGCTGAAAACATCTGCCTTTTGGACTGGTCGATTACTCCTTTCAAATTTTTACAGTAGGCTTTATAAACCCCATTGTCAACACGCCCACTTAATACACCTTCATACAATTGTCTCTTTATAGCGCTCATATTTCTAATTTCATTAGTGAGCCATTTCTTATTAGTCTTATTTGAAACATTTATTACTTTTTTATTTATGAATTTGTCCATGATGTTTTCCAGGATCTCTGCAAACGAATCATAACACTCATTGATATCAATTTTACTCACAATTGGGGTCCAGTCTATCCCCCGTAGTTCCTGTTTAATTAATTCAAGCATATGGTGTGTCAGTTGTTGTTTCTCCAGTTTTATACTCTCCTCATTTACATCACCCTGTGTCTCGAAGGAAACTCTTACTGCACGATGGTCGGACAGCGCAGAAACAATTATATCACTGTTGTAGTCCACAAGGTTTGTAAATATATTATCAATAAGTGACTGCGACCTTTCGGTTATTCTCGTGGGACCATGTATTGTTTGATTCAAACCGTAAGTTCTCAGCTTGTCCAAAAAATTTTCCGAGACAGCGTCTCGCCTATTCAAATCTATATTAAAATCACCACTCAGCAATATAGAGCATTTAATTTCAGAACAAGCTTCCTGTAGAATATCATCCAATATTTGCATAAATTCCTCCATGCTCCCAGAGGGAGGCCGATAAATGTTAATAATTATAATTTTTAGATCAGTCATTCTAATAGCAGTGCATTCCACTACTAATTCCTTGCTTCTGCTTTTCAGAGACTCAAGTTCAATATATTCATAGTCAGACCGAACTAATATACAAGAACCACCATGCGGACCAGATGTTCTAACAAAGCAAGAAGCCATGCAATAACCATCCACAATTGGATATTCATTAAACTTTAGCCAGTGTTCAGTTAATGCTATAACATGAGTAGGTGCATCCAGGCTTTCTATAAATATCAACAAGTCATCAATTTTGTTTCGCATACTTTATATATTTTGATGCAACAGTGAGAAATACACTGTTTTGTCTACCGCACTGTTTTGTATTATTCTTACATTATCTTGTTTGTGTACCAGTGTTTTATTTACGTTTTCATTGTCGGTCGTCCCACATGGAAGAAAACACGGTTAATTTTTGTACCGGTTGGCCACAGCTCCGGATTTTTAATTGCTTCTAATTTTTCGAAAGGGACCGTCCGCTTGAACGATGCATATTTATCGGGGTATTTGGACCTGATAGACTCACATTGCACATTTAAAATATTCTGCATCTCAATATGATTTATTACCTCTTCCTCTGTAGTCCCCGGCTGCAGGTTGTAAAGATGCACAAATCCACACCGAGCGGATGCTTTGAGGGTCGAGTTGGCGGCCCATTGTGTAAACAACTTGCACACCGATATGCTTTGTATGACGTCTCTGTTCTACACAACGACGAAGTTCATATAAAAAAGTAACTGTTTGATCTGGATAAAGAACACTGGTGTCTAATAATACGTTCAAGAAATGACGAGAAAATACGAGTATGGTGACATGAAAATTATAATTTTAAAGTTTTAATTTTGGTGTTTCGTTAAATTATATTTATTCCAATTTAAAAAAAATTGCACGTTATTTATTTAATTTAAAAGGACGTCGCAGTTATGAATGATATTCTCTTCCAGCCCGACTTACACTATTACTTATCAGTCGTTTACTTTTCATTGCACATGATACATATATATGTAAGTAAATTTAACAAGAACAAGTTTGGCAGTTCCATATAGATTAGGGTGGTCCCTATTATTAAGAAAAAAAATTTTTTTCTTTTATTTTACGGGGCACCCCAAAATTTGATTATATACCTTAAAAAAAAATTCAGTATTTTTTTCATAATTTTTAAATAACTTTTAAAGGTCACTACCAAGGTTTGAATATTAAATAAATACTCAAAATTTCTGAATTAGTTAGAATTTTTTATTCATAAGTCAGGACGTCAAAAGTGTAAAATTATTGTTATTGTTACAAATTAAGACATATTATCAAAACATTAAAATCCTTTATTATAAAGATACAAGGGTTGATTTGTTAGTGTTAGGGTATCTTTTCCTATACTCCTTCACCAATAAAAGCAAATATTGCTTTTGTTCTTCATCGGTTGTGATCAATTTATTATACTCTTGAATTAATGCAACACTACGCTCAGCTATATCGTTCACTACTCGCATAGAGTGAACGATTTTTTTTGCAGCCACAAAATCAGCATCATCGTTCCAAGTTTCCACATCTTTATTCAAAAACTTTGATGAGATACCCAGAATTTGGAAAAATCGCAAAGAGTTGCTAGTTACGAAGTCCTCAATGTTTTTTTCGTCGATGTGCTCGATGTCAATGTTTATTCTTTTTGGGCAATCTTCTATGACTTCAATTTTTAGTGCATCTACCATTTTCTTTTTATCTTTAAAAAGATGACAGAACCAGAGTTGAGAACTATAGGCCAATATCCATTCTACCCAACTTTGCAAAGGTCTTTGAAGGTGTGATTTATTCCTGTATATATTTCGGTACTAAATCTTTGATTTCTGAATATCAACATGGTTTTGTTCGTGGTCGGTCTACAGTTATGAACCTACTCACCATAACTCAGTCTGTTTCTCATGAACTTGATACTCAAGGTCAAGTAGACGTAATTTACACAGACTTTAGTCGTGCGTTTGACACGATAGATCACGGCTTCCTTCTGGAAAAACTATCAGCCATTGGATTCAGCACATCACTGCTCAAACTATTATATTCGTATTTGACACACAGGCTTAACTATGTGTTTTATAATGGATTCAAGTCCATTGAGTTTACTCCCTCATCCGGGGTGCCACAGGGCTCCAACTTGGGACCCCTACTATTTATTCTATATACCAATGACTTGCTTCATTTGTTAACTTGTAATGTACTCGCATATGCGGATGATTTAAAGATCTACTGCGCTATACGAACTTGGAATGATGTAGTTCATCTTCAGGACAACTTAAATCTTATATCTACGTGGTGTTTAAATTTCAATTTAAAACTAAATATAAACAAATGCTGCTATATGTCCTACTCACGAAAAAATAACAATATACCATCTACGTATTCTATTGAAAATAACCAGCTCAAGCGAGTGACCAGCATAAAGGATCTTGGGGTGTACTTTGATACGCGCTTAAGCTTCTCCAGCCATATACATAATATTTGCAGTTCGGCTTCAAAAACTTTAGGTTTTGTTATGCGCTGTTGTAAATTTTTTAAAAGTTCGCTGCTCTTGAAAACTATACTTCAGTTTCGTTGTCAGTAAACTGGAGTATGCGTCACAAGTCTGGTCACCTCAATACATATATTTACAAATAGCCATTGAGAGGGTGCAACGAAGATTTTTGAAGTACTTGTCTTTCAAGGATACGGGAATTTATCCTGAGCGTGGTATTGATTATAATCTCTTGTTGCTGGCGCATGACCTTCAGACACTGCGGGATCGCCGGGAGATTCATGGTGCGCGCTTTATGTGGAGATTGTGTAATGGACTAATTGATTGCCCATGTCTCTTGGCTTGCATAAACTTCTTTATTCCCCGAGTTGCCTCTCGTTCCTCCGCCACGTTTTTGTTGCCATTCTCGAGAACTAATCTCCTTCGGGGATCGCCAATATTTACGATGTGTAGGGCTGCCGATTTACATTATGAGGATATTTTCTTTTCTAGCTTTGATACATTAATTACCTTTTGATTTTTTGTGATTTTTCTTTTTTTCTTACATTATGTATGAATGAATGACTTATTCAATAATTAAGAACTTTATTTTATTATAATGTACGTGTTTTGTTCATATAATTGTTCCTATAATTGGTTTTACTGTTGGAATAATAAAGTTATATTATTATTATTATTATTATTATGATTATTATCTTGTACTGGAAGTTCGTCGTCGAAAAATGCAAAAGACACCAGTTCCTCCGACAAATACCACAAATGGCCCAGTATTTTTTTTAGGGTAACAGTAGCCATTTTTTGATTTATTTTTTCAAAGGCTGTAAGCTATCTTCAATAATTGTAAGTCGTTTCTTGGTGCTGACCATCCGGTAGAGGCTTGAAACCAATATTTTACATATATTATCACTGTGAAAATGCTTATTTCTCTTACAGCTTTCTCTTCGTTTTTTGACAGTTTAAACTGATGTTTAAATAGGAAAATTTTCAAACAGTACAAAGCCCTTGCCATCCATCTAGCTCGATGTATACCAGCAGGTTTCCTAAATGAAACACCTTTTTCGGGAACTCCTCCTAAGAAAATGATTGTGAGATTCAATAATTCCCTGTAGTCATCTCGAGGTTGATGTGCTTGTAATTGTTTTTTTGCAAAAGAAATTCTGTCTGCGGCGGATTCGACAAGGATACTTGATTCGGTGTCATAAGTAATTGATTTGTAGTCGCTTTGGTCAATGCTGACCCAATTTTTCTTAAACCTTTTGAATAATTGAATATCAGGACCACTAGACCATTGATTATATATAAGGAGATATATCAACGAGCACTTTTTCACAAAAATTGTAAATATTCTCAATAGGTGTCGGAGCAAACCAGAAATTACCATCTTATGCAGTTTTTCCCACAATTTGGGAATTGTAGATTTAGCGCTTTCTGGTATTTATTGGACGTACTAAAACTTGGTTCACAGCCTGCTTTGTAAATATGTAATAAATCCTACTGATTTGACACTTTGTTTACATTTGTATAAATCGACATAATATAGGGCCAAAAAATCATCCTCTATTTTTTTTTCTAAATGCTCCTTTGTATTATTACGGAAAATGAATATAAATAGGGAAGTTGCTTGAAATAAATGAAAGAAACAGTATTTCCTGCTTTTCTCACCTCACATAATTGTTTTAGATATATATTGTGATATTTTTATTATTTGTTTTGACTTGTCATGCTTTCTAAATATATATACAGGGTGAGTTTTTTTGAATGTTTAGCATTGGGATCTCAGAAACTACTGGAGATAGAAAAACGCTTAAATGGGGAAAGATGCGCAGTTTTACGAATTTGATTTAAAACTGCTTTTGTTTCTCCGATAACTTTCATGGCTTATTAGATATTCAAAGAAAACTAAATTTTACGTTTTTCTTTAAACATGCTTAGCATCGTTAATAGTAATTTTAGAGAAAAAGTGTTCAGACAAAAGTTTTAGATAATTTTACGCCAAATAAAACTATGTAGCTAATTTTTTTTTTTCGTTCGCCATTATCGAGTTATGACACAAACTTGTGTTTTTTTAAATGGAAACCATAGTTGGCTTTGACATCATTAAAAAGCTTATTTTTTGCTGATTACAATGATATAAGGTTTGATATGGTTATTTTAAAAAATAAAGAGGATATAGACATTTTTATGGTTTTTATGGAAAACAATTGAATTTCGAACTGATAAAATACAAACCAAACGAAAACTTATTTTGAAATCTTATGTAGTAATAAAATGAAAACTATAAGAACTTTTATTAAGGGCACACAACATTATTAATGTTCAAAGATACCTCCATTATTATTAATACACAAATTGCATCTCTTCACAACAGAATTTGTAGCATTGCGTACTTTACGCCTACCAATGTTATTAAAAGCAACTAAGACAGCTTGTCTTAAATCGTCGATTGTTTCATATGTTCTTTTGTATACTGTGTCCTTTAGTACACCCCACAAGAAAAAATCCAAAACTGATAAATCAGGGGATCTAGCCGGCCATTCAATGGGTGCATTTCGTACTATCCATTGATTACGGAAGTTCAAATTTAAATAATTTATAACATTCAGTTGATTGTGCGGAGGCGCTCCGTTATGTTGAAACCATTGCATTGCTCGGGTTCTTAAATTTAAATTATCTAACATTTCCTCGAAATCTTGTAAAAAATTAAGATAACGATTGCCAGTTAGTGATCCATCAAAAATAAAAGGAGGAAGAACAGTTGATCCTATAACACCACCCCAAACATTAAACCCAAATTTAATTTGTGGTCTCCTATGTTCAACGTGAAGCGGATTTGTTTGAGACCATATTATGTGCTCATTGTGCCTATTAAACATTCCACAATTTGTGAAACGAAATTCATCAGTCCATAATATTTTCATTGAGCAGTGTGGATCGTTTTGACACTGATCTTTAAACCATCTACAAAAAGCTATTCGTCTGATGTTATCACCTTCATGTAAAGTTTGTGATACTGATAATTTGTAGGGACGAAATTTATGCTTCTTCAACACTCTGACAATAGTGCGTTGAGAGGAGCCCATTTCTGTTAAAATTTGTCGGGTCGATATAGATGGATTCTGAGCGACACATGCTAATATGTTTATTTCTCTATCTTCATCCATCCCTTTTTTTGATTTTGGTTTAACGAACGAACCATAATCTGCTAAATTATCCCATAATCTCTTAAAAGTAGGTAGCCACGGCTGACATCGATCAAAATAATTTTTAAAATAAACTTCAGCAGCTCTAGTAGAATTTCTCTGGCACTGAATGTAACATTCAACCATATCACGCTTTTCTACGTTAGAAAATTCCATAGCCAATGCAAACTTATGATTAACGGCCGTTTACACCGCTTATAGTTAAGTTACAATTAAATTAATTAATAGTTAATTGTCAAACATTGCAGCTCTAGTAGAATTTCTCTGGCACTGAATGTAACATTCAACCATATCACGCTTTTCTACGTTAGAAAATTCCATAGCCAATGCAAACTTATGATTAACGGCCGTTTACACCGCTTATAGTTAAGTTACAATTAAATTAATTAATAGTTAATTGTCAAACATTGACAATTAACTATTAATTAATTTAATTGTAACCTAACTATAAGCGGTGTAAACGGCCGTTAATCATAAGTTTGCATTGGCTATGGAATTTTCTAACGTAGAAAAGCGTGATATGGTTGAATGTTACATTCAGTGCCAGAGAAATTCTACTAGAGCTGCTGAAGTTTATTTTAAAAATTATTTTTATCGATGTCAGCCGTGGCTACCTACTTTTAAGAGATTATGGGATAATTTAGCAGATTATGGTTCGTTCGTTAAACCAAAATCAAAAAAAGGGATGGATGAAGATAGAGAAATAAACATATTAGCATGTGTCGCTCAGAATCCATCTATATCGACCCGACAAATTTTAACAGAAATGGGCTCCTCTCAACGCACTATTGTCAGAGTGTTGAAGAAGCATAAATTTCGTCCCTACAAATTATCAGTATCACAAACTTTACATGAAGGTGATAACATCAGACGAATAGCTTTTTGTAGATGGTTTAAAGATCAGTGTCAAAACGATCCACACTGCTCAATGAAAATATTATGGACTGATGAATTTCGTTTCACAAATTGTGGAATGTTTAATAGGCACAATGAGCACATAATATGGTCTCAAACAAATCCGCTTCACGTTGAACATAGGAGACCACAAATTAAATTTGGGTTTAATGTTTGGGGTGGTGTTATAGGATCAACTGTTCTTCCTCCTTTTATTTTTGATGGATCACTAACTGGCAATCGTTATCTTAATTTTTTACAAGATTTCGAGGAAATGTTAGATAATTTAAATTTAAGAACCCGAGCAATGCAATGGTTTCAACATAACGGAGCGCCTCCGCACAATCAACTGAATGTTATAAATTATTTAAATTTGAACTTCCGTAATCAATGGATAGTACGAAATGCACCCATTGAATGGCCGGCTAGATCCCCTGATTTATCAGTTTTGGATTTTTTCTTGTGGGGTGTACTAAAGGACACAGTATACAAAAGAACATATGAAACAATCGACGATTTAAGAGAAGCTGTCTTAGTTGCTTTTAATAACATTGGTAGGCGTAAAGTACGCAATGCTACAAATTATGTTGTGAAGAGATGCAATTTGTGTATTAATAATAATGGAGGTATCTTTGAACATTAATAATGTTGTGTGCCCTTAATAAAAGTTCTTATAGTTTTCATTTTATTACTACATAAGATTTCAAAATAAGTTTTCGTTTGGTTTGTATTTTATCAGTTCGAAATTCAATTGTTTTCCATAAAAACCATAAAAATGTCTATATCCTCTTTATTTTTTAAAATAACCATATCAAACCTTATATCATTGTAATCAGCAAAAAATAAGCTTTTTAATGATGTCAAAGCCAACTATGGTTTCCATTTAAAAAAACACAAGTTTGTGTCATAACTCGATAATGGCGAACGAAAAAAAAATATTAGCTACATAGTTTTATTTGGCGTAAAATTATCTAAAACTTTTGTCTGAACACTTTTTCTCTAAAATTACTATTAACGATGCTAAGCATGTTTAAAGAAAAACGTAAAATTTAGTTTTCTTTGAATATCTAATAAGCCATGAAAGTTATCGGAGAAACAAAAGCAGTTTTAAATCAAATTCGTAAAACTGCGCATCTTTCCCCATTTAAGCGTTTTTCTATCTCCAGTAGTTTCTGAGATCCCAATGCTAAACATTCAAAAAAACTCACCCTGTATACGTCTGTATGTGCAATATATTGAAGACCAAAATTCTTATTTTCCTACCTTTAGTGACTTAATAAGTTCCTACACAAGCCCCATAAGGTATTTTAAGTTTCAATAAAAACATATTAAGATTTCGATGACCCTGCAAATGCACAATATTTTTTCTCAGTTTTTGTTCAATGTGTGTGTATATGATCCCTGTTTTTATAATATACTTATATAAACAAGGATATGATGAATGTTATTAAAATAGATAATGAATGTATCTATAATGATGTGTCCTATCAAAACAATTATTGAAGAAATGTAAACGAAATGTTTTAATTAGGATCGCTAATATAATCGCAGGAATAAGATAATCTCTGTGTATTGGAATTGAGCCAGTGAATTCTAAGTTAGCCGTTTGTAAAGTGTAAGTAGGTTGGCTATTGTTGGACAACTCAGTATATTTATCTATCTGAATCTGAACTATCTTTGTTTTATTTGTTATTTAATTCCTGCCTTACTTTCTTATTTTCTGGCCATAATTAAAACTATTCGTGTGCTTACTGTATAGGGGTGATTTACTCTATTATTCATTAAGTATATCGCGTTCGCTATTTAGAGGGATGCTTTCTGTCTGTATGTATTAGGAAGTGAAAATATTTATTACAGTTAATAGAAAATCTGTTTGACATAGGTGTTACATTACATACATAGGTACTCAGGTACTTTCCAATGTTTTACAAAAATTGATTTATTCCAAATGTATAATTTTACATATTATTAAGGATAAAACAAGAGACATGCTTGAAATTACTTTATTTGATTTTTTACATAGATTTTTTTATAATAAATAGCACAGAAATCAATAGAAATAACAAATAATTTATAGATTCTTCACCTTTTTTAATTTCAAGCTTTCTTTGCCAATTACATGCTTAGAAGAAGTAAATTTACATCTCTTAAAAATGACACATGTTATGCAACGTTCTAATAGTTGCACCTTATGTTGTTTACAAGGTTCGTCAGTTAAAAACGATGTTCTTTCCAGATTTCTTGTAACTTTGTTTAATATCCTTTTGCGTAGTTTCTTCTTATGTTTTGTACAATCAAAATATTTTTCAAATGTATCTAAAGTCAATTTAATTGCTTCACATAGCTGATCTGTTGGTGCTAATAAACTAAATGCACCTTCTTCAATATATCCATACATTTTATTTAATATGAGTAATTCATTTTTATTGGAAAGTGTAGAGGTAGTATCAACAAAAGAGTGGTAGCAAATTTTACATTTTGATTGCTCAAACGATGTTCTAGCCAGGTAGCCGGCGAAATATGTAATACTGCATTCTTGTAATGTAGTTTCGGTTTTTGTAGGTGTTTCAACAGTCCCTCCTGATAAAATATCACAAGAAGATGTGGAGAAGCTACTGGAAGAGTGCAGTATTTCTTGCGCTGTAGAATCTAAAGAAATTGGCTCCAATAGATCTATTTCAGTCTCTATTTCTCTTGATTGATGTTCACAGTTTGATGCCTCCGAAGGTGTTAAAAGAGAATTTATTGCATATGAACGGAAAGTGGTTCTGAATGTTCGCGCGCTTGGATTAGGGTTGTATCCTCCTTTTTGACGGAAAATGGAAAATAAATTCTCAATAACATCCTGGTTGGTTTTTCTAGTAAGAATATATGCATCAGGATGTTTGGTTGTTTCACTGTCATACAACATTAATATTCCTCGAATTGTTTGTAGGAGTCCATCAAAACATGGTGGTCTTGATGGTGCTCTTGTTTGGTCATTTTTTTTTAAATTTTGAATAAAGACTAAACTTTCTTCTAATGTTGTTCTTACTAGCGGATGGCTATGATGTAAACTACATTTGTATGGGTTAGGATCATGAAATGTGCTGCTATTGAGTGTATCAAAAAGATTATTTATCGTAGATATAAAATTTGCAGTGTGTAAAGATGTATTTGATCTTAGTTCTCCTGTTGCTACACAAGTCCGAATACAACTTGCCACGGAGTGACTGAAAATTTGTGTAGCTAACTTCACTGACATTTTTTGAAATCCTTTAGGATTTATATGTTTTTCCGTGATTTTTGGCATTGCTCTGCAAGGTTTTGTGCTGTCAATATCATAGGCTTTACGTATATCTTGAAAACTAATAACGGTGTTATTTGAAATAATAAAATCGGCCTTTAGTAGATTATTGCGAAAATTCTTTATTAGATGTGGCACATCATAGACAGCTACAATGGGGTGATTTTGAATATTAAAGAAGGGCTTTTTCTCAGTCACTCCCAATTTTTTGTAAGTGCTTTGATTCGAAGCACCTTGATCGCAAACTGTTGCATAAGGGAGTAATCCATTCTCTAAACATCTTTCTATTATATCTTGCAGTAGTACTACAAGCTTGTTTGCAGGCACGCCAGAATGACTAAGGAAGTATGCCAGTGACAACTTCCATCTTGAAAACAACCCTCTAGCAAGAAAGACTAACGCATACCTTGCTGGTCGGCTAGTTCTTCCAAGATGTCCCAAATCCTCAAAACCTTCTATAAGATCCAGATGTTTGTTGTATTCACTTATTTCCTTAAGTGACATTTCATCGAAGCTTATCACGCAAGCTCTCTCTACAATGCTCCAACTTTCTATCTTTCTGCTAATTTGCCAAAAGAGCTTTTGGCTAAGTCCTGGTAAAAAGCTAGACCCACTAATCCATCGTTTTATTGTACTAGGTGCTGGTAGTACAATTTTTTCAAACAAGAACTTATACGCTGTGGGTGATTTATAATATAATGCCAACGCAAAATTTTTCTGATCTAATGGCCACTTTCTTACACTATTTTGTCCTAATTGCATATTCACTAATGTTTTGCTACATTGTTTTTTAAATAAATATGTATTCAGTTGATGATGTAAATTTGAGAATCTCACTTTTTTTTTTAATTTGGATATTTGTGCTCGTTTTCGTAAAAGCAATTTACTTTGACTCTTAATATTGCTCTTTAATTTTTTTTCACGAGATGTATTTCTTCCAGATATAGTTGAAACTTCTGCAACAGGAAGATTTGTGATATCACGCAGCCAATCCATATCCGCTGATTCATCCATTAATTCTACCTCTTCTTCCCCTTCGTCTTCTTCCAAAGTTATATTTTCATCGCTTCGTATTTTTCTTTCATACGTTGTTATAATTTTAGACGGGCCTGGTTGCGGCTCAGATATTTCCCGTTTTCTTTTAGAATCGTATGGTTGGGGAACTGCTGATTTTGTTAAACGATTCTTCAGTATTTGATTAACAAAACTGTCACTCTCGAAATGTCTTTGGCAAATTTGATACCTTTTTAGGTCTTCCAGGGGTGTGGTGGCTAAGGAAGAGTTTCCTATAAACCAAAGAAATTTACATTTATAGATTTGGAGATGAATTAATACCAATTTTCACTTAAATAGTATTTTATTACTTTATTAACTATAATTATTAATTAAAATGTTTATTATGTGAAAAATCCGTACTCTATCATCATTAATACTTGTTTGTTTAATACCTTTTGCTTTACAAAATAATGTAATTTATTAATTAACTTGATCTTATACCAACATTTTTTTGAAAGTCTTGTTGTGTTAGTATTGGTAATTTTTTATACAATGATAAACACAATATTCAGAAACCTTGCAAATTAGCACAGAAAGTTGAGGGTTGCGATTTTTAATTTTATCTCAAATAACTAGTACTTTACTCTTGATATAATTTTACGTTTCCTTAATTTTTAAACATCCTTTACGTTATACCGACATTCTGGTTATAGCTATCGACTTTTCAGAACAAGCGAAACTCTTTATGAAGAATGACTTTCTCAAAAAATAAGAAATAAAAGATTTTAGGGGTATAGTTAGGTCAATCCGGGACAACTGTATATATAGGTCTAAGTTAATATAATAATCCTGAATAAAAAATTGTTTAAACTCTGTCATTTAAATGTAAAAGATATTTGAAATTATATATGTATGTACTACCTATAAATAAAAATTTATGGCTTAGTGAGTTAACATATGTATGTCAACATACATATATCCTTATTATCTGCATATAGAGATACCTACCTATGTGTAAAATACTGTTCTTAAAATTAGGGCAATATAAAGGAGAACTTTAAATATTTAAATATAAGTACATCATAATTCGAGCTGAGGGATTTTGCGGGGTGCCAGGATAGTATTCAGGTAAACGCACGAATATAATGACCTTGTTTCGATCGGTGATGCATGCGCGATTTTATTGCTTTACATGCATTCGCTATTTATATCACTTAGGTATGTCAGTTATGTCGTTATAAAGTTTATATTTAGAGAAATACTAAGCAAAAAAAATTAAATTCTTAACATACATAACATAATTTTTTACAAAAAAAAGACAATTTCTCGGTAGTACGTATATTTTAGTAACTATGTGTACATTTTAAAAAAGAAGTCTATGCCTACATGTTTATACAAAAAATAAATAAAATTTGAGTTTATAATTAAATAATATATTCAGGTGAACGTATTTTCTACATAATTTAAATTGCACTGAAAAATAAAACAATCCTTATATTCAGCAGAAACACCATAAAAAGATCTATCGACAAAGCACAATGTCGCCTATTCATACATTTATACATAAACTCGATGCCGCTCTAGTACATAATGTATTATGTAAACATAATACATGCCGCTCTAGTACATAATGTATTATGTAAACATAATACATTATGTACTAGAGCGGCATCGAGTTTATGTATAAATGTATGAATAGGCGACATTGTGCTTTGTCAATAGATCTTTTTATGGTGTTTCTACTTAATATAAGGATTGTTTTATTTTTCAGTGCAATTTAAATTATGTAGAAAATACGTTCACCTGAATATATTATTTAATTATAAACTCAAATTTTATTTATTTTTTGTATAAACATGTAGGCATAGACTTCTTTTTTAAAATGTACACATAGTTACTAAAATATACGTACGACCGAGAAATTGTCTTTTTTGTAGAAAATTATGTTATGTATGTTAAGAATTTAATTTTTTTTGCTTAGTATTTCTCTAAATATAAACTTTATAACGACATAACTGACATACCTAAGTGATATAAATAGGGAATGCATGTAAAGCAATAAAATCACGCATGCATCACCGATCGAAACAAGGTCATTATATTCGTGCGTTTACCTGAATACTATCCTGGCACCCCGCAAAATCCCTCAGCTCTTCATAATTATTAGGGTAATAAATAATGAAAATATTAACGCAAAATTCCAGTTCTGTTATCTCTTTCTAACCTTAAAGAGACAAGGTAGGTATTTCATGGATGTTAAAAATTAGAGGCCCTTAACTGATATATTATGTAAACACACTTATCAATAGCTGTTTCTGTTCTAGCCCATCTGGTTTCAAATATGCTTAGGCTTTTTCCTTGAATTCTGATATGGATGTATCTCTAATACATAATTTCAAATAATTTTATTTCTGGGAATATATCTATTTTGTAATGACAGCAGTTAACAGATTTCGGAATATATTTTATAATTCAAATTAGTAAATAATAGAGTAATCGACAATGAAGAAAATATATGTACTTATATATTTAAAATAAGGACAATTATGGTTATTATTATTGTTAGTGTTATTTCTGTGTCTGTCTAATTTCCGCTGTCTATAAAGGGTAAAATTTCTTCCTGCAGTAAGATGAGTATATTTATTATTAAACCCAAAAGGTAAATATTTGATATTAAATATGAAACTTACCTGAATTTAATATCCATTGCTTTACACGTTCCAAATCTTGCACAGGAAATGAGAACATACTTAGATTCGGAACAGTTCTTCGGTTGTTCTCACATTTAAAATACTGACACTTATTACCAGCCATATTTTTCGTTTGAAAAGAAAATATGCAAATTCAACTACACTGGCTTCGTTGGCGCCCAGAAAATTAAAAAAATATTTTTCTATTATACCTACTTACGATAGTTCTGTCATCTAGCGTTGAAAAGTATAATTATAGGCAGCATTTTACTGGATGTTCTACCTTTTCAATTTGATATACATATATATATTGGGATGTAGGAACACTAGCGACTTTAAGCGGCCTCATCCCGAAACTGAGTTTTAAGCGTAGCCGATTTTCTTATTGCGTTGATATATCTCCTTATATATAATCAATGCACTAGACGAACCGAGCGATTGATCCACTACAGCTGATAACATAATTTCCATTATATGATGGCGACATGCAAGCTAAAGCATGTCTTTCTCCATTTTTCGCTCTAAAAGAACACAAACTCCATTTCTTAAACCAGTGTTTACAGCAGTTGTATCAAAACACAAACTACTTACTTTATCGCTCAAATTCCATAAATTTATTGTTTCGTAGATAACTGACGCACTTGCTTCACTTGCTCCATGTTCCAGTTTTGGAACTGCTAGAAGTTGATCAATCCCATCTCCCGATACCAAAATTGGCAGCCGATCTACAGTTTTCTGCCCAGTAATATCTTCAATTAACTTGCCATCCCAGTGAATTGTTAATGGCAAATTAGGTTTGAACTCGCTTTTGAGAGACTCTGCAACTGCTTTTCGATTTTTCAAACGGTGCCGACGAATGGAAGATCTGTTGACATTAAAGTCTGATGGATCACATCCAGCACTTTTCAAAGTAGATGTTACGACCATGGTTGCTTTTCTGTCACTCAATTTAGAGACATCAAGACTAGAAGCTAATGGGTCGCTAATAATGTCTTTTCGAGCTCGTTTTTGGGGTGGTTGCACTTTCGGAGATTCTGATGGAACTTCTGAATCAGTTGTACTTGTTTCTTCGCTGGTGCTGGTAGATGACGACGAAAGAAATGACAAAGAAGAAAAAGAGCACTTTTCTGTCAAAGTCAAGATATTTATGTTTTCACGTTCACGCAGTTTCTGAAGCCGTTCTTCTTTCTCTTTTATTTTCTTAATTTTTTTTAAACTTTTTCTATCTACTGAACCAATAAAACCCTGGCGATTTTTTTGTCTTTGTGCTAATAAAAACTGCTTGTCCTCTTCGACAGTTATAATATTTAAAGCATCACAATGAGCTATATCAAATAAATCGTCTAATTTTTGTTGCCAGTCTTGTTCTTTTTTCTTTAATGCTTCCGTACGTTTTTTCTTATTCTCTTTATTTTTTTTCAGATTCTGCCACTCTTTGACGTGTTTTTCGATTTTACAGATTACATGTTTTTTTAATCTCGTTGGTATATTAGCTTTTTCCCACAAGTTTATCACTTCACATGCAGCCAAAGTCGCAGATTCATGAATGGTTTTCTTTTCTTCACTTTTGTAATAACAAAACAAACGTAACACTTCACCAATAGATGGTAACCTTGACTGGTTTAGTTTAGGCAGTAATTGGCCGATCAGCCAAATGTTGGTTTTATTTCTAGTAACTACGCTGACTCCGCTACTAGTAGATGCCATTGCAAGTTGAAACAAGTTTGTATGTTTCTTGAAACAAAACGCGTGTGCTCTCTCGTCAATGAATTAATACCGACTGAATTGCGGACGGGCTTTATCTCGATGCGTAGGTGCAGGAGAGGGGGACCTATACGTGTCTCTGCATGTTTCACTTTAACAACGCAAAATAAACACTTATCTTAATGAATTAGTGAGACTCATAGTCGAAGTATCCATAAAATAACTTTTCGTTAGTTTGACAACTGGTAGCGACCTCTAAATTTTGTTCAAAAATTAAAAAAAAAATTACTACTTCATATTTTATAGTAGAGAATCGAATGAAAAGGTGCCGCGATAATATTTAAAAACTCGAAAAATAAGGACCACCCTAATATAGATATTATCTAAATTATTCAATTTCTTTAATTTCAAGCTATGCCGTTATGCTAGCTTAATTTATTGATTTATTTACATTTTACTGGAAATTAAGTATGTACTGATATAATTGAAATATAAATATAGATTTTATTTATTAAACTTCTAGAAAATTAGTGTCATTTTAATAAAGACAATTTTAATGGGTTTATATTTGTGTGCAATTCCACTATTTGTTTGTTTTTATTGATTTTTTGAATTTTTCTAGATCATCCTGCAAGAACCGAAATATATACCTCGAATCGTTGCTTATGGAGGGTGACTTCTGACTGGCATAATAGGCACGCACAAGATCAAATGAATTAATTAAGTAAATTGCAGTATTACAATTGATTTATATTGTATTAAATCCAATTACTTGGAGATCGACTCATGTAATATTTATTTACTAAAACAATGGAGAATTTAAATAATAAAGAAATAGTATTTATGGAAGATATGATTTGTTTTTATGTACAGCCCGTAATTCATTTGATCTTTTGTTAGATACGTTGTTCCTAAAATACAAATACTTTTCAGAGAAATGTGACTTATTGCGACTGTTTTAAATATACTTCGTGTTTCTATCACAAGAAATTGTAGAAATTATTTGTTAAATCAATTCAGATTAGTTGTTCTTCTTAATATGAAAATTATTTGTATGAACGTTAGGGACACTTTATAAAATGTATAGTCTCTGAACGAGTACTTGAACTTCATATGGTTTTTCCTTGTTCCAGGGTGAAAACCGCCATGTCTGAGTTCACGGACTTGTGAAAGAGAAAACCACCAAAAAAACCGTTCCCCCTTCTCTCCACTATAAATGAATGTGATGTGTAGACTGATAATAATCTAACATAATGTAATATAATACTCTAGTATTTATCGTTGTGAACGGCATTGATCATATTAATTCTAATAAAAATCCACCATTTATTGTTTTCATTAATATAGCCGATTCTTTACAATATACATTCAAACTTCTAAAAAATGCGAGATATCCACAAATTTAGTTTGAATAGCTGTAAATCAATATTGCGTATTTTGCTTACGATGTTGATATATTCTGCAACGATCGGAAAAACTAATTTTTTGTTTTCTATAGCGCAGCCTTCATCTTGTGAAGACTGCTGGAGCCATAACCTCAAAATATTAATTAAAGTCACTAGATATATAAAGTACCACAAACCTCCGCCATTTTTGGGCAAAAATTATTATTATTATTATAAATTTGGCGCCAAAATTGAATTGCTGTGTTAAATAAAAAATCAATTTAGTACTGTATTCTTAAAAGAACGCAACTGTATGAACATGCGTTAATAATTAAACCGCAGATAGTAAGGCAATTAATTAAAACAAGCAAGCACCGTTTTCATTATTTATTATTGTTGGTTTACTAAAGCACGCATTGCAACTACTTTTTAAAATTGACCTGGTAGCCCCTTTGTCCAAATCGGACAAAACAAAATATAATCTACTTCGTATAAATATAGAAATAATATCAAATATATTATGACAATTTGGTATGTCAGGAGTATCAAATTTCGTCTTAATAATTCCTTTGAACTCATTTAATGATAAATCCTTTTGTATCAATGAATTCGTACATTCACGGAAGTACAGTTCAATTTTTTTAATATATTGATACAAATCATTTGTTGCGAATTGGAGAACGTCAACTTTAAACTCCTTTAATTTCGCCTTTTGTGGTTGACAACCAGATCAGGGTGTGCATTTGGAGTTAGTTTTTTCATGTCATCTGCTCTTGATTGTTCAAATTGGGAATCAGAAAAATGCACCTTACATAAGTAACTAAGTGTTATAACATGTGATCTGCTTTTACATATGTACTCACCTCACAAATCTTCGCATTTACCGGCACATTGTCTTGATTAATGTCACATAACCACACTTTTCTTCTGTCTGCATTCCTTTCACCACTGGGAAATGCAAATAAACGGAAACCTTTGGCGACACTGTTTTTGCAATTGATAATACAACAACCAGGCATAATTACACTTTATGTTGCCAACGGTGGGTTTATATGCAGCGATGTCGCACGCTTAACCAAACTGAACATTACGTCTACGTTTTCGAACGATTTGACAAGTGATTTGACGTTTGGCGGCCATGTTTGGGCAAAAGTAGCGCTTTCTCTCTCGCACTCTTTGGCCTTATGGATTGCGGTACTTTATATATCTAGTGACTTTAATATTAATCCTTAAGTAACGCCATCTAGTAATAGAATAATAAGCTCGAAAAAAATGTTTTCACAATTTTTATCGAAATAAACTTTAAACATTAACTTTACAATAATTAATATTAATAATTTTAAAATAATGAAATAGAACGAAATAACATTAAAAAAGTGTTGCTGAAAATTACTTTGGGTAGTATCAAGAATAACAATTTTACTTACATTTCTAATTTTTTATAACAATTAAAATGTTAAAATTCATTGGGGTGTGTTTGTTTGGATGTTGAAAATGTTGCAATACTAACGCAATCAACTGTGTTGAAATATTTTAAAGCTTTTACTATTCCGCATCGCAATATTTGGCTCAAAATATTCAGCAACTCTGGCATTGGTAGCATCATTTGCACCTCCTTTAAAGCCTAACATGTGGAAATATTTCTTCTTCATCATCAGAACTAAATGATCTTGTTAAGACAAAATAACTTTTTCTACTCCCATACTTTAATTGTATTATTAGATATGCCGAACCTGTACTATAAAGATGTTCATTACCATACAGATTTTCATTATGTTACAAGTTTATATCCAATAGGAATACAGATTTTTCATTACGATACAAGTTTATATCCAATACGAATGCGACATTTCAATATTCAAACAATATTCAATATGACGACTACATATCTGACAGATATACAAATTAAATAAATGTGACAGTTCTCTGCAATTTACAAGTAAGTACTTAAAATTTGTGCTTTTTTGAAAATATAAACGGTAAAAATGAGGGATAATGACAGTGAAATGTAATAATTGACTCCACCAGAAATTATGGAACAAGCCTTAGTAGCCACGAACAATTTATTACCAGCCAAATTCACAAAAACGTACGGAAAATTTTAACCTCAATTTATGAAATGGATTGTTCAAAAAATATGTTTTATTATGGGGTCGTAGAAAAAATAGTGTATGCAACTCGAATTTAATGGCTATTAAGACACTCGTATTCATTACAATACTCGGCTTCGCCTCGTATTGTAATTCTTTTACTCGTGTCTTAATAGCTATCATTAAATGCTCGTTGCATAATATACTATTGTAGTACAGTATTCACAAATCCGTATGCGCATTAATGTATTCCAACACCAATGTAACACACAATTTTGAAGAAAGTTACTAGAGAAGTAAGATAAACAAAGTAAAGCTATTGGGCAGAAATAAATTTATTATAATGGAGTTAACCGAGTATTTTAATCGGAGTTGGAGAGACTGGACCTTACACTAAAAACTACGCCGAAACAATGCAGAAAAACAATTTATTGTTATTGATTATTTGGTTTAATCTGTATAATTCTAACATATCACAGCAGGGAAAATACAAAATGGAATGTGATCACTAGGGGGCGGACACGAGCGGTTGATGACTCATCGCCCATGGGCGCACTATTGAAATGTATTTTTAAAGAGGTTTTAATTTTATTTATACAATTGGATAACAAGTGGCTGGTGATCTATAAAATACAAAATACCTTATTACATATTTGTTCATTTTCTCTTCTGTGAGAGTTGTTCTCTTTGAATTAAGTACATCTTTGTAGATAGAAAACGTCCTTTCTACATCGCAATTGGTTATAGGTGCGTACTGGAAATATTCTTTTATTTCAGCGTATTTAGCATACGCAGTTGCCGCAATATTATTAAATCTGGATTTCTATTAAAAACTGCGTCTAACTTTTGCCGAAGGCCACATCCGAAGTCACTTGGAATTATTAATAGCCACATATATCTAATGTGATTAATCTATTTTTTAATTTGAGATTCGATTTTCAAAATATGTGATTAGTTTAGGCAAATTTCCAAAGTGTTCCTGAAGGAATAACAACTGATTTTTTAAATTTGGGATTTGTGTTAGTTCCTTGCACTCAGAAATACTTCGAGCATCGTCATTTAAACATGTAACGAAATTTTGTAAACTATGGAAATTCTGTGCATAAAAACTATTTCTGTGTATGTTTTAGCAAAGCCAAGTGACGAACGTGTGATATTTTGGCATTCTGTAACGATATTTTACAGACTTTGTAATAAATTTCGGAATCACTGACAATTCATTTTCATATCAGAAAAAGTAACATAAACAACGTTCTAGATCTAAATAAATGCGATAACTAAAAATGTACGCGTATCTTATTGAAACTAAATAACAGTAAGTATATACATATTTACATTATTTCTCTTGCGAAATATAAGGTAAATATAATAAATTTTAAAAACCCCTGACGCTCCTATCTACGCCGATGAAAAAAGGATTTTACTCATAAATTCCTTATTTTATGGGCATTTTTTGCTGTCATTCTCGGGCGTAAACAGATATGTTGCAGTTCACAATATGAATCACTGCTATTCAGTAAGCGTGTGTTGTTTACATTATTTCTTTGCTCCGTTGTAACTTCGTCGTAGTTTAAACCAGAGCCAGTAGATTAACAGAGCACCGCATTCTATCGCCATTTTTAATCCAAGTTAGTATATACCGGTATATACGCATATTACAAAAATATGCAGATTAACGTCTTATTGCAGTTTATGGCATCTATATTAGTCAAGACAATTGTTTAAGATTGAAAGCAACATTTAAGCATTTTTGCCAATATAAAATAGCCGCTGCGCCGGTATATTCAAACATCAAAAGAATGCGGTACTCTGTTAATCTACTGGCTCTGGTTTAAACCGGTCATGTCCGCCCCCTAGTGATCACATGAACAGTACTGTTACTGTTGTCAAGTGAACAGTTGGAGCGACACCTTTACTAGTTACCGAAAACAGCTTTTTTTGCAAATATCTGGCAAATAATGCATTCTAGATAAATTTATTAAGAGGATAAAAAAATTTAGAATTGAATTTGGAACTATTTTTTATATAAAAGATGTCAAAATTCGAACCTGTAACAATACTTATCGAAAAGCGGCTTTTTGCAAATTGTGTTTTCTACCAAAATTTATTAAAAACATAAAAGTATTTCAAAGTTGATTTGGAACTACTATTATCTAAAAAAATTTCAAAATTCGGACTGCAAATAACATTTTCTGTTTCTTCGGTGGGCGAAGCAAGCCTGGTTGTTTAGTCGTTATTGCCACCAATGCCACGCGGTCCCTGGTCTGCCGTGCTGTTTCCTGTCCAACGGGTGCAGTGTACTTGGTTGTTTACCACGTGAATTCGAGGAGGCCAAATAAGATACGGAACAACAAAGGATCCAGTGTCGCTTCATGTTGATCGTTATCTTTACTTTTGCCCTGCTCGAAAAAGTTTTTTTTCTAATACATCACAATTATTATCAAGATGAAAATATTAAAAACTTGCTTTGAGGCCAACTTTTGCATAAAATTTTGAGAAAGTGAGATCGTACAGTAAACGCATTACTGCTAATGCTGCTCCTAGTACATTGATTATACAGGGTGTCCAGAAACTCTCCTGACAAACGCAGACCGGAGATTCCTCAGATAATTTTAAGACAATTTAACCCAATTCACTCTAGTCCGAAAGTGCTTCCTAAGGGAGCTAGAGCTCTTTGAAGATGGCGCCTTGTAATTAGTTTTTTTTAATATCTCCCGAACGCTTCTATTTAGAAAAATAAAAACTGGTATGCTTATTTATCCTCCAGAGATGAATCTATTCCATCAATTGCGAATTTCTAGTACCGGTCATAGGCGTCCGTTTTGGGTAGGTAAACGGTTATTTTAACGCATAACCTTTTTGTCTTTAACTTTTAAACATTTGTGACACTAGATTATTAAATTTTCAGGTATTCTAGTACTAAAAGGTACTCTTACTTTAAGTCGGTAGGATACACCGTTTTCTAGAAAAATCGATTTGAAAATCTTTCGTTTTTTAGTCATTTCATCTTTCGTCATTTCAACTTCGCGAACTGATAACAATTTGACAATTAAAAACGTAGGTTTTATTTCTGTTGGCAGTTCAGAGCGAACTAGTGCAAAAAATAATAAATTGAATTTTAATGACGAAAAAACGAAAAATTTTCAAATCGATTTTTCTAGAAAACAGTGTATCCTACCGACTTAAAGTAAGAGTACCTTTTAGTACTAGAATACCTGAAAATTTAATAATGTAGTGTCACAAGTGCTTAAAAGTTAAAGACAAAAAAGTTATGCGTTAAAATAACCGTTTACCTACCCAAAACGGACGCCTATGACCTTAGGAAGCATTTTCGGACTAGGGTGAATTGGGTTAAATTGTCTTAAAATTATCTGAGGAATCTCCGGTCTTCGTTTGTCAGGAGAGTTTCTGGACACCCTGTATATAAAAAGATATTCCAAGTCTATAAGAAAAAGGTTGCGCCTAAAATCAATATTTTGGATGTCACCACCAGTAGTGACCAGTAGGGCGCTAGTGGTCAAAGTGTCCACATGTGGTGGGGGGTAGTTGAGATTTAAACCGTTAACCAACATAATAAATTCGTAGTTTCGGTTTTCAGTAAACAGATGACTCTGTAAAAAAAGTAAATAAATTTAATTTAATTTTATATAGGTAATAATAATAAATCTGATCATATACTGCGCAGTGTCATTAATAAAATGTGTATATACTAATAGTATTAAAAATATTTTATTTACGTTCCACTCTACGACAAAAGCATTTATAAACACAATGAATATACAAATATCTGAAAACGTCGGCTTTGCCGAAGAAAGGAGGCATAGATATATATAATACTTTTATTTGTCTGTTGTAAGGTTGTATTACACTTATCAAGTGCTTGACAAGAAATTCTCGGCAAGTTATTGTTGACCTTGGCTGCTTATCAATTTCTTGACCAAGTCTTTGATTATGCATTTAAACTTAGTGAATGTGACGCCATCAAACGGCTAACAGTGCGTAACTTTTGCCCAAATATATATGCCAACAGATGGCTTCTTTGTTAGTTGTTTACCAGAAAAGTTGTTTATAGCTGCTTTCTTTCGCCACTGTTGTTCATGAACATAGTGAACATGTTTACCATTTATGAACATCATCATGAACATCTTTGTTCTTTCGCTTTGATCATTTTATCCCATCTACTCAATTTGTAATCATGTTTAGTAATCCCCTCACCCCTGGGAATCATGAAATTTTTATGTTTGCCATGTTCATTATGTTTATGTTAGGCTAGGTTCACACGGCATTGTACTGCACGTTTTTAACAGTATTCGATTTTAACCGTACACGGTGCGGACTGTTCACATACACACGGTTTTTATTCGTTTAAAAAACGAATAGCCCCAATTTATATACAGCGATCTCCTTGAGTAGACGTGTATATTGATATGGATTTTACGAAAAGCTGAGAAACGATGAAAAAAAGTTTTTCAATTACTTTCGGATGTCCAAATTGTTACCGGTGTAATAATTCACACTCCGATTCACAATTAAAGAGAGGAGATGGCTTTAATAATTTACTCTTTATTGAAATAAAATGAATCTTTTAAACACCGTAGATAATGTGTGTCAATTTTGTCAAAATTGACACAACTCGACTAACCGTCTCTGTTTTTTTTTATGTCATGTCAAAAATGACAGAACTAGGAAAAAAAACATGACAGTAATTTTAACATGAACTTCAAACACCTGCAAACGCGTCGTAGTGATATGTATTGGTAACAAATGGCCACCCCTCGATAGACGCCGTTTGCAGGGTGTTTGAAAAAAAAAATTGTAATCAAAATTAACTTAACAATTTACTATGGGAAAATTGTCTGTCTTATAAGACTATAGAGGTTTACGACGCACTCGCGAAGAAAAAAAAATGGTTTTCGCACTCGCGGTTTGTTCATTTGTTACGCATTAACAATGGGCGCTTCCAGGTGCTCCGGATGGACATCAGGCTCTGGGTGGTATTGTTGTTCCTGAGGAGCAGTAGGCTGGTGGGCTGGATTGGCTGGTCTCATGGGCCGTACCTGGTCAAGGTGGTATTTTGTTCGCTGAGCGCCTGGACGTTGGACCCATATTGCTGTTGGGCCAGCGTTCTCCACCACAGGGTACGGTCCCATCCACTTCTCGGCGAAGTGTTTGCCCGTCGGATGGTGTGCCTTCACCATCACAAACTCACCGGGTCGGAATATTACGGGCAACGGCGCGTCGAGTTGTGCGTACCGGTGCTCGCGATATCGTAACTCATTGGCGTGTACCTGTTGTATCCTCTGGTCGGCAGGTACTGGGCGCCCTTGTGACGGATCTCGCCATTCTCCGGGTCTGTGAATATCGAACCCGAATAGAGCTTTGGCCGGAGAATAACCCGTGGCAGCGTTTTTTCGGCATCGCAGGTTGAAGAGAACTTGATCCAACTTCTCATCCCATTGCTTGGGGTTTGCATCAACTAGTAAGATTCGGAGACCCTTCTTAAGTTCCTGATTCCTTCTCTCGACCGGGTTGGCTCTAGGATGATAGATGGGTGTGGTCCAATGCATGCACTGCCACTTTCGAAGAGCCAAGTCCCATGCTACCGAGATGAACTGTCGACCATTGTCAGTCAATATGGCCTTTGGAAAACCAAACCTTTGAAACACTCGGGTTAAGTAATCTATGATTGTAGTACTGGTAGCGCTTCTCACCGCGCAAGCTTCCGTCCAACGAGAGTATAAATCGGTAACTACTATACCAAATCTGTTCTTCTTCCTAGACTGGATTAGCGGACCGATGATATCGACAGAAACTACCTCAAACGGCTGTTTCGGTGAATGTGGTCGTAGTGGAGCTTGAAACTGTGGCGGTCCTCTTTTAAACGCATTACAGATCCGACAGGCTCTGACATGCTTCGCTACGTCGGTTCGAGCGGTGCTCCAGAAAAAACGTTCTCTAATCGCTCGGTAAGTCTCTTCCGCTCCAGGATGACCTGCGGTAAAATGATCATGATACTGGTTTAACACTCGCTCGCGGATCGTAGGCGGTATCCATATCAACCATTTATCATCCAGACGATATCTTACAAAACCATCCTTCAATGCCACATTCGGATGTTCAGATATTGCAGAATTTCGGGCCAAATTGCCCACCATCTCTAAGACCTGTGGGTCCTCCTGTTGCGCGTCTAAGATAGCATCAATCAAAGGCTCATCGACCTCAATAACAAACAAGTCATTTGTGATTTCAGTTTCGGAGTTGCTGGAGGCTTCGTTGGGAAGTAACCGCTCGATGTCAACCAACTCAGCGGGCACTCTGTCATTCCCAGGACTTCGAGAAAGCGCGTCTGGCAATTCATTTTCTCTACCAGGAATGTGTTCGATGCTGTAGGAAAATTCTTGTAACAATAATGACCATCGCATTAACTTGGACTTGGTCTCCTTAAATTGCTGAAGCCAAGTCAGTGCTTTGTTATCAGTCCTTAATATGAATGGCCTATCCTCCAAGTAGGGACGATAACGTTTAATAGCCCAGATAACCGCCAAGCATTCCTGTTCATTACAGTGGTATCTTTGTTCGGCTTTATTGAATCTTAGACTGGCATAACTCACTACATTTCTAAGGCCCTTGTTTTCCTGGTAGAGGACAGCGGACGCACCTATTGCGCTGGCATCAGTCTGCAGAAAAAATTGCTCCTTAAAGTTTGGTCGATGCAAATATAAAGGCTTGGTAGCCGCCTCCTTTATTGCTTGAAACGCACTCATCGCCTCTGTAGTCCATTTGTAAGACTGGTTCGTGGCTAGAAGATCCGTGAGGGGAGCCATTATCCTGGAACAATCCTGGATGTAATCCCGTAACCAGTTTATCAAACCAAGAAACCTTCGTAGACTCTTCCGAGTGCGAGGAGGTTCGGTAGCCTGGATTGCTTCAATATGTCCGGTCTGGGGATGGTTCCCATCCATGGTCACCACGTGTCCTAGATAGTCCAATGTTTGACTTGCGAAATGACACTTACTCTGGTTCAACCTCAGACCATGTTGAGCCAGTCTCTCAAAAACTAACCGTAGGTGCCGTTGATGCTGCTCCATGTTCTCTGAATACACGATTATGTCATCGAGATACGCTATGGCAAACTCACGAAGATACCCAACTAGAACATCCTGCACCATCAGCTTCTGAAAGGTCGTCGGAGCTCCCTTAAGACCAAACGGCATGACATTAAATTCATAAGATGCTCCATCCGGAGTAGTAAATGCCGTATACTGCTTGGACGCTTCCTCCAACTCAATTTGCCAATACCCATTCCGCAAATCAAGCATGGAGAAAACCTTGGATGTTCCTAGGTCCTTGAGCGACTCTTGTACAGGAGGTAAAGAACTGACCTCGTCCTTCGTTCGACTATTCAGTCTTCGATAGTCAACGCAAAATCTCGGGTCGCCGTTCTTTTTATTTACAATTACAATTGGTGAATTGTAGTTACTATGACTAGGACGAATAACATTCGCTGCGAGCATTTTCTCTATCTGTTCACCAATCACACGCTTCTTGTCCGGCGAATATCGGTAGGTAGACACCCTTACCGGTGTGTCATCGGAAAGTCGGATAACATGTTTTGTGGTGGCGGTTGTAGTAATGACCTCCCCTTCCTCGAACAATTCCCCAAAGTCATTTAGGGTTTTCTGGAAAATCTCCCTGTCCACTATTGTCCAAGGTGTATTGCCCATGTCGACCTGGATATTTCTGGTGGGGTGTTTCGTAGTACTCTTGGTGTTGAAATGTAATGTTTCTCTTCTTTCTTTGCCCACATGCATGCACCTACGTGCCATGTCGATTACCACCTTATTTTCTGTGAGCCATGGACATCCCAAGATAATGGCGGCACGCATGTTTGATATCAACGTTGCGTTGCATGTGAATGTATAACCACGAGCTGTGGCCTTCAATGTGCCTTCATGATGAGCTTGGAAGGCAATACCCTCTCGGATCCAGGTGAATGTTATTGGGCGAGTTTCTCTAGCTACTCCAGTCATATACTCAGATCTCATGAGGTTCCTGGTAGCAGCTGTGTCGATCAATGCTACCACCTCTTGCCCATTCACCTGAAGCCGTATTGAAGGCAAAGCTACCTCGTCGTCGTTAGTTATTAGGGCCGTTCCTGTTACTGCTTCGGGACGGCCCCTTGCTCTTCCCCCTGTCTTTGTTGAGGTTGTGGATGACGTTCCTTGAACTCTCGCGGTTGTTTTGGGCAATCTCTATTCAGGTGCCTTTCCGGACAAAACCAACATCTTGGTAGAGAACGACCCTCGGCTAAAGATCGTGTCACTTGCCTGGTCTCTTGATTTGGCGTCGTTGTGGGTCTTCTTCTAGACCGTTTTTCCCATATTTTATCTGCATCATTGAGTCTTGACCAACGTGAGCACTGTTGTTCCATCTCCTTCATTGTCTTTGGCATTACTTGGAATAACTGTAAATTGGACTCTTTGTTCATCCGATCAATGATGTGCAGAATCAGTTCCTCTTCAGGCCAGTTTGGCTTTAACCGGAGACACAACTGCTTAAGGCGGTATAAGAATTTGTCAGGTGACTCGCTTGTACTCTGCCTTGTGGCATACACTGCTACTTCTAATGCTGTCTTACGCTGATGGCTGAGAAATTCATCCTTAAATCTCCGTACAAAATCTTCAGTAGATAAAAAACTTCCCATATAATAGGAAAACCAGTCCGCAGCTTCTCCCTCTAAATGTGGACGTACGGCTTCGTCTATATCCTCTGGTACCTCCAACTCCAAATGCTGTAGGTAACCCTCCAGTCTTTCGATAAATAACACTGGGTCTTCCGTTATTCGTCCATGGTAAGGACGTGGTGGTGGTCGGTTCGTCGGCGCTAATGCTGGCGCGACAGTTAACTGTCTTAGTGCCTCAGCGAGTGTCGCCACGGCTTCAGCATTAACCACTGTCTCTGCAACAGGCGGTGGCACTGTCGGCTTATCAACCTTCTCAGGTGTAGTTCCCTTCCTTGGTGAATAATTAGCCAAAATTTCCCGTGTTACCCGTTCGGCGATTTGTTCCATGAGGGAAACATTATTTATGACAGGCGAGAATGAGCGTTCGGAAACGCTAGACTGTCTTTTCTTCGAGGATCTTTTCGGAGCCATCTTCACCTGGGTTCGTCAATGCGTTCTGCACTGAGAATTTCTGTACGTCTAATACAGAAAAATTCTGCCCCACGTTGGGCGCCAAATTGTTACCGGTGTAATAATTCACACTCCGATTCACAATTAAAGAGAGGAGATGGCTTTAATAATTTACTCTTTATTGAAATAAAATGAATCTTTTAAACACCGTAGATAATGTGTGTCAATTTTGTCAAAATTGACACAACTCGACTAACCGTCTCTGTTTTTTTTTATGTCATGTCAAAAATGACAGAACTAGGAAAAAAAACATGACAGTAATTTTAACATGAACTTCAAACACCTGCAAACGCGTCGTAGTGATATGTATTGGTAACAAGAGAAAGTTTTGTAACCTTGTCTTGCTTTCTCTTCTGTTGTTTCGAAATTTGGATTTAATATTATCATTATCTTTCCAAGCCGCTTGAGTTTCAACGCGATTTTTATACATTTCCATGGTTTTGTCCCACAAAACGGGCTTTTGTTCCACCAAAGATATCAGTAATTCATTTTCTATAGAAGATTCGTCGGTCATTTTGTAATACCTAATACAATGAAAACACGTGTGGTCCTTTCAAGAAATGTTTCAACACTAGACGCTTTTTTCAGTTGCTATTCGACAAAAAAACGTGGCATGCCGTCGTGTGAAAGAGCTAATGTAAATACTATGCGCCACTGCAGACAGGGCTGCCGCAAGCCTGTTCGAAAATGTACTGATATTTTAGTTGAAAACGTACTGAATTTGGTAAAAATGTACTGAATGGCGGGAAATTTAAAAAGTTTGTTGTAAAAGGATATTTGTTCTATAACGTAATTGTAAAACAGGTAGCAGAAATACAGATTATTGTAATATAAAAGATAAAATAATATCTTAATCATAGTAGGGATGTTTACAGAATGGAAATTAAAACGCACAGACGCCAAATGATTTATAGAGACATATTTCCATATTGATTTTATTGGAAAAACAAATACGTATTAATATTGAATTTCAATATTATTATGATATGATTCAAAGCGCCTGTCATTGATAAGTTTTGTTTTCTTTTCTTCTCTTAATTACAGCATACGACTCAATTTCGTTTGCTAAGGCTTTTATATGTTCGCTGAATATTTAACGTTGGGGAGAGCTGACTAAGTATTGTGTGTACTTGCAAGCCGCCGAAGTATTTAGAAACATATTTTGTTTGTTATGTCTACTAATAGTGATTTTATTAATTGTATACGTATGCACATTAACAAATTATGTATTAATGAAAACAAATACATATAGTATAGTAATATAAATATAATTTATTTCAATATGTGTGTGTGATATAATCACTTATAATACCATGAGTAGTCAAAGTTATGTCGATTATTTTTGTGGTGGTTACACGAATGTCTTTCATGATTGCATTTAAATACTACGAGTGCGGAGCACGAGTAGTATTCGCAATTATGAAAGACATGAGTGTAAAGCACCACAAAAATAGTAGACTCAACTTTGACTACGAATCGTATTCGAGAGACTATTCAATGAACCAAATCAATTTTTCATATCAAAATGACTCAAAATTTAGTTACACATGATTACGTTTCCATGTCAACAAAAAAAACATTTATGTTTGTCATTAAAATTTTTCGAATCGTGTTCCTATTTAGTTCGTTTCGTTGAATAAAAACTGGTGTTTCTAAATAATGGGAACTGAGAAAAGATTTGGCACGAAATCTGAAGACGAAATCGATGCTGAAATTTGCGAAAATGTCCCTTGGAACACGAAGAAATCCAAAGATTCAGTATGGAGACAATTTAGTACATTTTTAACAGCAAAAGGCTATAAACTGGATCAATCTACTTCTCCTGTGGACTTAAATGTCATCTTAAAGTCGTGGGCATGTAATATGAAGAAAAAAGATGGGTCCGATTATAAAGAAGGCGTCATCAAGCACATGTGGAACATGACGGCGAAAATGGTTCAAGAAATGTTCTTCAATAAGTGGAAAATAAACGTAAACCCGTTTTCTGATGCAATATTTAAGTCAGCACGTGACGCCAGGGATGCTACAAGAAGAAAACTGCAAGCGTGTCCTGAAAAAAGAACCAGCAACGCGGCGGCACTTACAGAACCAGAATACTTAAATATGATATGCATATTAGATGAGAGTACCCCAGACGGTTTACAGAAAAAGTTTTTCTTAATAGCATCTTACGAACTAGCTTGGCGGGGAGGAGAAGGGAGCAACTGTTTCACCTATTACTTCAAGGAGGAACTCGATAACAAGGGAAGAAGAACTGGTAGAATTGAGTATAATCCAGTATTTTCGAAAACTGCGCAGGGGGGAACTAAATCATTGACAGGCAGCAAGTGGTTGATAGAGAATAAAAGCAATACCGATATGTGTCCAGTTAGGTAACCTATTTATATTTAATTTCAAGACGGTATAATTAATATTCTTCTGTTATTTAGATTGTATTATCTACTGAAATCGAAGAGAGGAAAAAATGTGAAAACAGAAAGGATGTTTTTGACACCGAATCCGTTTTGGGATAAAGTTGAGAATGCGGTGTGGTATAAGAACAGTCCAGTTGGTATATGTGAGATCAGTAAATGGGTGAAGTTATTAGCTGAAAAAACTGGATTAGATGTTAAAAGAAGGAAGATATCAAATCATTCGGTACGCTCTTCAACTGTATCATCTCTGGCGAAAGCTGGAGTCGGAGAGCAACAACTGATGAAAATAACGGGACACCAAAATCTGAATTCCATAAAATCGTACTTGCAGCTTGATGATGAGCACCACGAGTCGATTATCACCAAAATGCGAAGAAATTTTACAACAACAAATGTGTCATGTACAACTTCGACATCTGTCAGTAATAGTGACGGTATTAAGCTACAAGAGAAAGGTACTCCCTCGGGTACTCCCAGTGATAGCTCTGTTCCAGAATGTCTGCTGCAGCACTGCAGTAATGTTAGTTTTTCTAATTGTACCTTCAATATTGTTAGTAAATGAGTTACATTAATAAAAACTTTCACTTGTTTAAAATATCCACTTGAATACCTTCTAGGAAGATATAATCGCTGAAATTTCCTGTTGCTATGATACGAAAGTAAATATTTGCTATTTTATTGGTTCATATTTGAACAATGACAGGTGAATTGAATAGTCATAGATATACGTAAATAATTACATATCTATGGATATGATTCAAATATTATCTAACGTCATTAAAACTATACATGGGCGAGATAGGGGAATGCGGTTCAGTTTCATTCACACTAGACTGACTCGTGGTTTGTCGGATCTCGGGCACCGTATTACCTATCGGTTTCCCCGAGAGCCGACGAAACACGAGTGGGTCTAGTCTGAGTGAAACTGCACCGTATTCCCCTATCTCGCCCATGTATAATTAAAACCTTTTGTTCATTTACTTAAAGAAAAAATATTTTCTATTAATTTCTATCTTCGTAATTTCGTACTGAAACTAACATTTTTGCAGAAAGTAGTACTGACGTACTGAATTTTAACGTTTTGTACTGAATTCAGTACAATTGTACCGAAACGGCAGCCCTGACTGCAGACCGAATTGCCGAATACGTTTGAGTTTATTCGGTTTGCTTGACAAGTCCGTTGAGTATTCGATAGACGTGTAAACGTATATACGTTTTTTTGCAGGACAAGCGACGTGTGAACGGTTCTATACACAATGTATGCGCCACTGCTTATTCGGTAAAATTCATCCTGCACAAAAACGTGCAGTACAATGCCGTGTGAACCTAGCCTTAGTAGCACAGATTAGCAGAGATGGCGCAGTCAAGGCAAAATTTTTATCCGCGTTTTGTATTGCCTGCGGGCAATATTAGATGGCGATGACATCAAAAAATTACAATTTTCAATAACACTAAGCAAATAGCGGGCGATTCAAAATGTATTTAATGGCGGGAAATTCAAAATAAAGTTTATTACAACATGGACTCGGTCGGTAACACACTAATTTACAATTTGAATTGTCAAAGTGACGTTTCAAAATGTTAATTAATCAATAATTGACATTCTGGACAACCTAATAAAAAGAATCCCGCCTGCTATAATTTAGAATTTAAATAATCGCGTGGTACTAATACTAAGTAAGTTAGGACTAATTCACGCTGCATAAACCTTGCATAAGCAAGGGTTGGTGTCGGTTGGGCATTTAAACTTAGTGAATGTGGCGCCATCAAACGGCTAGCAGTGCGTAACTTTTGCCTAAATATGCCAACAGATGGCTTATACTTATTTGTTAGTTGTTTACCAGAAAAGTTGTTTATATCTGCATCAATTGCGTCACATAATTGTTAACATTTATTTTTGCTCGAATGTGGTTGTGTATTTTGTTAGTTTTCACTTTAATTTAGTTTTTACCATATCTATTTGTTATAAGGACAAAGAAAGTAAGAACCATTGTCTAAGATATTTACTGTAATCCTGATATTGAAATCTGTTTTAGTTGCTGGCCTTTCGATCTCCTACGTTCATTTTATTTGTGGTTTCTTATTGGAAGTAAGGATAAACATTTCTAATACATATCACTTTTATAAAGTAAGTACCATCGGCTGCATAGAAAAGTGGTACAGCGAAAAGAAAATTACCCGAATATTTGAAATTTTTAGTTGTGTAAGAAGTCTGTCAAGTAACATGGAAACTGGGCAGCTTGGGCTCCTGGGTTTTAAATAGAACTATAAAGTAAACTAAACACTTATTTATTAATAAATGTAACAAAAGGAAATTCACACGAAATGTAAATAAATTATCATCATGCAGACTAATTGGAATTATAGCTTTTTGAATCTTGTTCATTTGTGGCATATTATCCTGACTATTCAATTCACCTGTCATTGTTCAAATATGAACCAATAAAATAGCAAATATTTACTTTCGTATCATAGCAACAGGAAATTTCAGCGATTATATCTTCCTAGAAGGTATTCAAGTGGATATTTTAAACAAGTGAAAGTTTTTATTAATGTAACTCATTTACTAACAATATTGAAGGTACAATTAGAAAAACTAACATTACTGCAGTGCTGCAGCAGACATTCTGGAACAGAGCTATCACTGGGAGTACCCGAGGGAGTACCTTTCTCTTGTAGCTTAATACCGTCACTATTACTGACAGATGTCGAAGTTGTACATGACACATTTGTTGTTGTAAAATTTCTTCGCATTTTGGTGATAATCGACTCGTGGTGCTCATCATCAAGCTGCAAGTACGATTTTATGGAATTCAGATTTTGGTGTCCCGTTATTTTCATCAGTTGTTGCTCTCCGACTCCAGCTTTCGCCAGAGATGATACAGTTGAAGAGCGTACCGAATGATTTGATATCTTCCTTCTTTTAACATCTAATCCAGTTTTTTCAGCTAATAACTTCACCCATTTACTGATCTCACATATACCAACTGGACTGTTCTTATACCACACCGCATTCTCAACTTTATCCCAAAACGGATTCGGTGTCAAAAACATCCTTTCTGTTTTCACATTTTTTCCTCTCTTCGATTTCAGTAGATAATACAATCTAAATAACAGAAGAATATTAATTATACCGTCTTGAAATTAAATATAAATAGGTTACCTAACTGGACACATATCGGTATTGCTTTTATTCTCTATCAACCACTTGCTGCCTGTCAATGATTTAGTTCCCCCCTGCGCAGTTTTCGAAAATACTGGATTATACTCAATTCTACCAGTTCTTCTTCCCTTGTTATCGAGTTCCTCCTTGAAGTAATAGCTGAAACAGTTGCTCCCTTCTCCTCCCCGCCAAGCTAGTTCGTAAGATGCTATTAAGAAAAACTTTTTCTGTAAACCGTCTGGGGTACTCTCATCTAATATGCGTATCATATTTAAGTATTCTGGTTCTGTAAGTGCCGCCGCGTTGCTGGTTCTTTTTTCAGGACACGCTTGCAGTTTTCTTCTTGTAGCATCCCTGGCGTCACGTGCTGACTTAAATATTGCATCAGAAAACGGGTTTACGTTTATTTTCCACTTATTGAAGAACATTTCTTGAACCATTTTCGCCGTCACGTTCCACATGTGCTTGATGACGCCTTTTTTATAATCGGACCCATCTTTTTTCTTCATATTACATGCCCACGACTTTAAGATGACATTTAAGTCCACAGGAGAAGTAGATTGATCCAGTTTATAGCCTTTTGCTGTTAAAAATGTACTAAATTGTCTCCATACTGAATCTTTGGATTTCTTCGTGTTCCAAGGGATATTTTCGCAAATTTCAGCATCGATTTCGTCTTCAGATTTCGTGCCAAATCTTTTCTCAGTTCCCATTATTTAGAAACACCAGTTTTTATTCAACGAAACGAACTAAATAGGAACACGATTCCAAAAATTTTAATGACAAACATAAAGGTTTTTTTTGTTGACATGGAAACGTAATCATGTGTAACTAAATTTTGAGTCATTTTAATATGAAAAATTGATTTGGTTCATTGAATAGTCTCTCGAATACGATTCGTAGTCAAAGTTGAGTCTACTATTTTTGTGGTGCTTTACACTCATGTCTTTCATAATTGCGAATACTACTCGTGCTCCGCACTCGTAGTATTTAAATGCAATCATGAAAGACATTCGTGTAACCACCACAAAAATAATCGACATAACTTTGACTACTCATGGTATTATAAGTGATTATTTTTTAAACTGTTATGTCAGCCAATCGTAATGAGAAAAAGTTTGAAATCGACCAATAACATCACAATTACACCGACTATTTGCTAGTAGCAAATTACAGCGATAATTTTTTGATTAAAAAGAAATCCAATCAAATTGGTTTATTTCTAATCATGTGTGTCAAATTAACCAATGAAACCATCATTTAACTAACGCTTATGTCATCATGAAATGTCATACATCATTGTCTATTCCGATGACAATGATGTATGACATTTTATGATGACATAAGCGATAAATATAATTTTAGATTCTTAATTGTTTAATAAAGATACTTACATACTTATTTAACATTTTCCGACATAGTTTAAAAAATAATCACGCCGAATTACATTCGTGGTAATAATTTTTTGTTGATAATTTTAACTAGATTAGCACTCACCTTTATTGCTATTAAGAAATCCCACTCGTGGACTTCGTCCACTCGTGAGATTTCTATAGCAACAAAGGTTCGTGCATCTAGTTAAAATTATCAAAAAATTATCACCACTTATGTAATTACTGTTGACAATATATGACAGGTATTAATGACATTAAATATAATTTTGACATGTTACAGCCAAAATCAATCGACTTAAAACCAACAGTACTAGTTCTCTATGCAGCTGATGGTACACATATAATTATTATTTTTCAATTTGCTGAAAGTTACTCGTTTTAGTTTATTGTTGCAATATGAAATGTAAAGTAGATTATTGCCCTTGTTCTGTAAGAGAACCTCTAAAGCTCCAAAGGGGATAAATTGATTTAAAATTCCTGTACCTGATTTTTGTAATACAATTAATTAATTTTGTACAAAAAATAATTATATTTTAAACATATGTCAACTATACTTTCTGGAGACATGCAAAATATAATATTTTTGTAGTGGACCATTTTTGCTAAAATTGAAATTTGGGTTGTGTATTTTATGTAATAAAAGTATGTACATTTCTCAGAAAGAAAATGTTAATACACATTATTTATAATAATTTTTCCTATGTCTTGACTAAACATTCAAAATAAAAGATAAAATAAGAATATAATAGGTACCTGTTACCATACATTTTTATATTGTGTTATTTATTGTGTACACATGTATTGTATATTGTTATTGAATAAATATATTTTATTAAAAATGTGTTGTAAATAATATATAGGTTTACCATTATTTCTTTGACGAATATTCTTGAATTTTACTTTACTATTAATTTTACTCGTAAGAATTATAATTGTATTTTCTGTCGTGCAATATAGAACAAAATTAATAACTAGAGATCTACTACCTATGTAACATTTTTCGAATTTCGCAGGTGTGCATTGCAATCTTAAAACACTCGCGAAATTCGAAATATGTTGCATGGGTAGGTACTGTAACATCTTTAATATTTTATGAGTATAAATTTAAAAAACCCGCGGTAGAGAAATGCTGAATATAGCAAAGTTATGCACTACGCACCATTTACGCATTAAGAATGTGGATATGAATGAAGTGATTAAACTTGTCCATATTTTATTGTGATTTTTTCTTTTTGGTTTATTTAGAGTGTTTTTAAGTAGAGCAAATATTAATAGGTAAGCTGTTTTATTAGCCGATATTGTTTGAGAGCACTTATCCGATTTTCAACGATATTTATTTATAAAAATTGCAGTTAGAATCGTTTGCTGCAGTGGGGGATTCCCCTACATAATTACGTTTTAACATGGGCGGTTATTAAACTATTGTTTTCTCCAACATAAAGAAGTAATTGTAGCAAATAAAAAAATATATAAACGTAAATATGAGTTCTGAACCAGATAATGGAAGAGGTTTTGAGAGTAATAGTTCAGACGATGATGGTATAAATTTTGAAGAAAAAATGGAAAACCCAACATCTAATAATCAAGATGAAGCGGAAATAACTATAGTCCATCAAGGTAGAATCAAGGGAAAGGCAAGTACTTGTATTCATCTATCTAAAATTGGATACTATTTTTGTTTTGTGGAAAGTATCCATACATTCTTTTAATTTATATACATTATGTACTTATATTCAAAATAATCGATGATAATATCATATACAATGTAATCAAAGAAGGCACACAAATTTGTTTTAATATAACATATTTTTTTGTCCACTGTTGCATGTAACAAAAGATTCAAATAATTGTTATGCCTATCCTGCCTTGTTAATATATGACACGTTTTCAACATGTGTGCCTGTTTTGGCATAATGATGTAAATTTATTGGTAAATACCATGTCTAGAATTTTTTTTTTGAATTTGGTCATTTTGTAAATGTAGCTTACATAGTTTTCTTTTTGTTCTTTGTTTGCTTGTGTTTCCCATACTTATTTGGAACAAGTTCATATGACATCACATGGGTGTCCACACAAATTAAAAAAGAAAGTAGAGGAAAAAATGAACTACTATATTATATGTATCATTTACTTATAATTAAAAATAGTGATTGCTTTTAATAAATCAGGTGTTGATATAGGGATCTCGAAAATTAATGTTAAAATTACCCATATTGCTGTGACTCTTGCAAATTAATGATTCCATAAAAATAAATTAATTAATTTAAATAATAACCAAGAGCAGGATCAAGCATATACTTTAGTTCTTGGCCTTATGCTAGACTAAAATCTAATAATTTTCTGCAAAACAGTAGGTTTAGCAATTTCACACATCACTAGCCCAGTTTTAAAATTACTAATGAAGTTTTTACTCAGCGGCAGAAAATAATAACAATGTTCCTTCTCCAATATGAATGCTCTCAAGTTGTCTCCAGGTCAGATAAAATAAATAAGAATACAAAAAGAAAACCTTATAATATAATTTATTAAAAATACTAATTCACAAGTAAAACAAGTATATTTATAATTAACAATATCTTAAACATTAAATTAGGGTTTATACAAAAACCGACTTTTTGAAAAACCGGTTTTCGAATTCCAGATTTACCAAAAAACCGGTTTTAGCCGGTTTTCGAATTTTTGTCAAAAAAAATAGAATAGGGAAAAGTATTTTATTTAATTTATATAAAATAACAAAAAACGAAATCAATATCATAGTCAAAATATAAAAAAAATATTAAGGATTACACATTACTTACACAAAATAACGAAAACTCAAACAACAATTTCAAATAATATTTATATTTATTTCACTAATAAATATTTTCAAATATCACTAATATACTAATTTCTCCTAAGAAAATAGGATTTTAAAAAAACATAAAATATCCACTGAACGGTGGCTAAGTTTTGTTCTTATTTTGGACACAATATTGCCTGAAATTGAAAATACTCGTTCACTAGCTACTGAGCTTGGTTTTATAGTTTTCAGGGCATCAAATAACAAATCTAAGTTTTTGGTTCTTTTATTCGTTGCCTCAAATAATGAAAATTCAGCTTTCAGTGTCTTTGGATTTGTAAGTTTTTCTGCAGGGTCTTCAAGAAACTTATGAATTGATTTTTCCATGGCTTCCTTTAAAGAAGCATTACTCTGATGAGTAGTTTCTTCGATTTGCTCTTCATCAGAATCGGTTTCAACATAAAAATTTGGAAATATTCTAGACAATATCTTTCCAGATAACTTAATAATTTCGGTTTTTGAAGCTAAAGAAAGTACACTAGATTTCTTTGCTGAACTGGTAATGTTTTGTGGATTTTGCAAATACAGCAAAAGAGTTGCTAATTGTACTTGTCTTCTTTCTTGAATTCGTTCTTCTAAAGCATATAATAATTTCAAACTTATTTCAGTATTTAAATTTTTTAGTTCATTTATCAGAAATTCAAATATACCTTCACTTGTTAATAAATTGGCATCTCGTCGCCCTAAGCCTTCAGCTGCTAGACGAATCGGTCCCAAGACTTTATGAAGTTCCAAAAGTTTAGGATTTTGAGCTTCATTCCACATATAAGAAGAACCAATATCATTCAATGCTAAAACAACACATTCTTTTACTGCCAGAAATCTTCCAATCATATCCTCTATACTATTCCACCTTGTTTTGCAGTCAAGAATTAAATTTAATTCCTTCCCTTTTTCTTGTTTGATATAATTTTGAAGAATGGTGTTTCTTACTGGAGGTTTTCTAAAGAACTTACAAATTTTTCTAATTTGTGAAACTGATTGTTTGTAATTGTCAGACAAAATAGGAATAGGATGTTCTCGGTTACAAACATAATAAAGAGAATTTTCATAATCGTTATATTCGTCTTCATCTTCATCTTCAGATTCCTCACTTGAAACATTTACTTCGGCTTCAGCTTCAGCCATATCTCTATGTTTATATAACACATCAGTAACTGCTAAGTGGATGGCGTGTGAATAGCATAGTTGATTAATTATAGATGATAATTTGCCAAATTTTTTCATAACAGCAGCACCATCATTTGTTGCTGCAACTATGTCAGTTTCTAAATTCAAGTTGAAATTTTGTAGCCTTTCAGATACCAATTCTAATGTTCTCTGAGCATCACAGGAACCTGCTATTGGCACTAATCCCAAATTGAAATCTTCTGCCAAGTGGTGTACATTAATGTTTAAATATCTATGATTTCTTTTGCTAGTCCACTCGTCTAAAGTTATAGAGAATTTTTTCCTATTCTTTTTTATTGAATCTAATTCAATAATAGTTTCACGTTTGGCATTGTCATAAAACGCATGAATGAGATCCATTACTCTAGAGTTGTTTCTTGGTAATGAATATCCTTGTTGTTGAAGAGACTCTCGTATGAATGAGCTATTTGTAATGCTATTAATAGAAAATCCATCCATTGCTGCAAGTTTTGATATGATTTCTTCTAAACTACTCCTTTTCACTTTCATAAAATTCAAAATATTCGTTTGTTTTTTTGAAGAAGAGAAAGATCCAGGCGTTTCTTCTTCGTCGATCATTTCTGATTTCTTTCCGATAATTATTTTATGAACTGCTTTCAAATGATTATGTAGATTGCTCGTGGATGATCCTTTGCAGCTGAACATTTTATAACAATGATTGCAGATTGCCTTGTCTATCCCTAACTTTTTGAAACTATCCCAAACTTCCGACTTATTCATTTTTATATAAAAATGAAATTAAAGTTATCATTATTTTATTTTTTAATATTTTTCAAGTTTATTTTACAATTTTATTATTTTAACTATTAATATTAATGTAATTTAAAGACATCTACACATTTTTTAGAAATTTTGAAAAAACACGCATCTTCTTAATCTAATTCCAAAGCTTGATAAAGACATAATTTATGTTGAAACGTTGCGAAAGAAAATATGAATTTAACTTAACACCCTGTGTTTTATTTAAAATTCCAATAGACAGAAGCAAGAACTTTTTATTTTACATTAATTTTTGAGGGAAGAAATTTATATATTAAAATTAATGTTTTAAAGTGTAAAATAGAAAATACACGCTTAGAAATTAGAAACATACTTAATACTTACGTTCTTTTTAACAAATATAACAACTTTATATTTTTGTACCAGTTTTCAGTAGTTTTCACTTTACAAGATTAAGCGAACCTGTTGTGACTCGTGACTGATTGCACATATTGCCGTGAACTCGCAAACTTGTAAAATAAGAATAGTTTTAGAGATTGATTTAAGAATTAGTTTAAGCTTAGAAATAAAAATAAAAACAACAAAAAGTCCTATTTAAATATTATTGAGTAAAACGATGCAACAAAACTTACATGAAGGTATACAAAGTTGCATACTTATAGTCAAATTTTTATTATAACAGTAAATGATGAAATATGCAAGAGAAAATTTATTAAATAAATATATAAACAAAAGATGTAGAATAAAAATTTATTAAATAAAGAAATATATAAAATAAAGACAAAATAAATATAAGTAATATATTTCTTTTGTAGAAAAGATACACAAAAAGTATGGTTTACATATCAAAAGAAGGAACCTAATTTTACACAATGTGTAAATATTGCTTTAAACATTCTAAATAATGGACCGCTGTTTAAGTCAAAAAGAGAAATGAAGGCAAATAATAGAGAAAGAGTTATGTTAATGGATGGAACAATTAAGAGAATGAGTCATGTGAAAGCAATAGAATTATATGAAAAAAATGAGATAAGATATGCAAGAAATATAAATGAGTAAATTATTGTAATTTATATGCACAAAGCAATAAAGTGTTATGAAAATGTTTATGAAATAAATAGTATTAAAGAATAAAATTTACCTTAGCTTATTACTAGATTAATAAAAAAGGATATAAAAATATGTAAAACATAGAAGCAATAAGCAGTGACATATTTTTGTATTTAAAAAACTGACATCATAAGTAAATAAAAGGTATATGTGTTCATGATTTGTTCGTAAAACTATGCTTCAGGGACTGAAAACAGATGTGTACGGTTGAATGACCTACAAAAAAACAACAAAATATATAAAACTTGTGTAAAGTCTATTGCAGATCGACATATCACCAACAGAAAGATCTTGGTTAGAAGATAGAGAGGCGGTGGAGAAACAGACGTGTTCTACAGGAACAGGCAATAAGGGAAGAAAAATAATGGTTATCTTCGACGTGTTTCCCATTTTTCCAAGGCGAACTCCGGCTAAAAGAAAAGTAAAACTAACATAAATAAATGGAAAGAAAAAGTATGTGTCGAACAATGAACAAGGTAATAGGTTCATTGACGAGTACAAGGAAGGATGGTATTAGTAACAAGAATAAACCTACCATTGGGAATCATGTGCAAAGCAGAGGGGACCTTTGAATTGGAAGGTTATGTTGACGTTTAAGTGAATTGTGAACTGTCAGAACAAAATGTGTATGTGTGCGTGAATCAAGGCGGCAACATATGGGCAGCGATTTCACGGGAAAAGTGTATTCCAGTACCAACCTAAACATGGACTAGAGGGCGCAATGGTCAACATAGTTTATTTTTGCCGCTATAAAAAGGAAGACAAGATTCGACAAGACGGACTTTCTGATAACACTTCCGAGAGGAAGGGACTTTCTGATAACACCTCCGAGAGGTGAACTTCTCAAAACACTTACAAAAGGAAGATCTCTTAAAGAATAGTTTTTTTTATTGTTATACTGTAGTTTTTCATTATTTCTTTAACACATATAGTCACAGGAATTTATTTTATTTAATACATTTGAATTCATTTGAAGCGTTCATAATGGACATTCAAAATAGATTTATTGATAACAAGTAAGTTTATTATTTCTTTTGAAAATGAAGTTATACGAGTTGTTGGACAGACATTGATTTTTACGTGCGAATGATTAATCAATGTATTGTTGGACAAAAAATAGACAAGTAAATAATTTATCCTGTAAGATTTATTTTAAAATTTATATAGTTGGAATTACAACTAAACAGGATTAATGGTGTTGGTCAGTTGGAGAGATGTTACGTGAAAATGAGCATTTTCTTCATCGTATTGTCTAGACATCATTAATTTCTTTCAAATTAAGCGAATAATAAATTAGAATTTCACAAGGCATAGATTAAGAGCTCGATACAACACGTGCAAATGGTTGTCTAAAGCAATTAATTGAAGCCTATCCATAAATATTATAACGTCGATGAGTATATTCATAAATGTACAATAAAAATTTACATTTGTTCATTTGCAGGATAAATATTTATTTTTGTTTGATAGAATAAATAAATAAACAAAAGATTTACATACATTACAACCGGCATTAGGTATAAATGATATGAGCATTTTTCAATTATGTATCTTGTGTAGAGCATAAAGGTGTGCATATAAAGGAAACTATATTTTTGAATCCATAAATTACAAAATAAAAAAATACATGATTATGTTGAATAGACATACAGTTTTTTTTTTCTTTGAACAAAACTATTACCTTTTTCCCTATAATGAACAAGAGAAAAATCATCAGCAAATAAGAAGGAACCACAAACATTGCCAGGACCCACAATAGTTATAAGGTACACGACAAAACAATGTAAGATAAAACACAAAACCAATTATAAGTTCTTGGTGTGTAAAGAATAATTTAAAGAGTATAAGGTGTACAAAAGACTATACCCTACGTGTGGTAATACACACAAAAGTATGTTGTTACAGCATATAAATTACATGGCAATATTGTTATTTAAAATAAACATTTATATGTCACAGCATAAATTAAAATGGCGATGCCCAACGTGTGGCAATAACATTATTTATAATAAATATGGATGAATATACTTATATGCTACAGCATAAATAAACATTTATTTATGCACCACAGCATTAATTAAAATGGCGCTCAACGTAGTGGGGCAATGTATTCCTTTTCTTGTTGTTTATTAATCATGTATTTATTTAACGCCCAAAATAGAGAGGCAATGCATTATTTTTCATAATTGTTTAAAAGAAAAAAATATATATATAATTAATGTTGCTTAACATAGTGGAGCATTGCATTCATTTTCTCGTTTGTCAATAATTATCTACATAACATTTAACGTTGTGAAGCAATGCAATTTTTGTTTTTTTAAATGTTTAAACAAAAAAATAATAATTTATTTTGTACAAATAATGGGTACAAAGTTTGTTTCATTTTTTTTATTTATTAGTAAATAGAATAATTATTCAGTGTCCAAGTTAGAGACAGATTACCTCAATTTTCATTTACTGATGAATTATCAATTTCTCTTGTTTAGAAAGGGATAAAAAAAAAAAGGAGGAATAGTATTTGATTAGATAAGTTTAGTTATTAATTTATAAGTTAGAAATAAGATAAAAATGGCAGATAAAGATAAGAATGATGGTGAAGGTTCACAATTCACACAATACAGGGACAATCGTCCAGTATCTTCTGATTCAGAGTCAGAAAAACCTGAATCAGAGGATCGAACACTTGATGGTAGCACACAAGCAGAAAGCATCAGTGGCGTAGCTGGTGAACAAAAACTTGAGAATCTTTTTAATAAACTATTCAGCAGAATAGAAGAAAACGATAGAAATATGAACAAGAAATTTGAAGAGAATAATCGAAAATTAGTAGAAAATAATTTGAGTATAAATCAAAAATTAGAACAAAATAAAATAGAAATAAACTCAAAAATAGACGAAGGTTTCGCAGAGTTAAGAAGAGAAACTTTAGAATTAAATGCAAAAGTAGAATTAAAGTTAGAACAGTCAGTTTCAACTCTAAATAAACAAATAAACTTTAACGAAAAGAAATGTGAAAGTAAAGGCACATTCTTAATAAAAGAAATCAACGAAAGATCTGCCAAAACACAAGCTAATTTTGATAAGGTAGATGAGAAAATAAATTCTCTTGAAAATAAAGTGAAAGGGAATAATGTGCAACATCAAGAGCAAATACAAGAACTTTCACACCAAGTGGAAGATTGTAAAATAAAATATGGTGTTTGTACGGACACAATGTTGACCCTACAAAACAAAACTTTAAACTTTGAAAACACTATAAAAGGGTTAGAGAACAAAGTACATGGGGTTAGTACACCTAGTGTATCTTTGACACAAATACCTGGTAGCGCAGAGAATATACCAAAATTCTCAGGATTTTACAAAGATAATCCAATGGCGTTTATGAGAACGATAAAAACATACATGAGGGGAATATCTGATGAGATGTCAAGGCTACATTTCATAAGAGGTTGTTTGAAGGATTATGCACTTCAGTGGTACGATATGATAATAGATGAAGTAGTGGATTTCAAAGAATTTGAGATTCGTTTTGTGAGACAGTACTGGGGACAGACTCAGCAGAGGAAGATTAGACACGATTTAGTGTTTGGCAAATATAGAGCTGGATCTTCTAGAGAAAACTACATCATAAGAAAATATTCTTTTCTTAAATACATCCAACCAACCATTGAAGAAAGTGATATTGTTTCACAGCTAGCAGCACACTTTGACCACAACGTTACACAGGCGGTGGCACTTCAAGGAATTGATAACATTGAAGCACTCCTGGAACTGGTCAAGAGATTAGACGATGTGGATGAAAAGGGAAACAGCAAGAGTTATGGAAATATCAAATATACAAACGATCCACCCAGAAATGATAATAATAAATACAACAATGGAAATAATCCACATATAAACAAGACACCTCGTTACAATCAAGATAAACAGTACAATAATAATGGGTACAATCAAAATCAGGGTAAACAGAATTATGGAAACAACCCTTATACATATAATAAGCCAAGCTATAGGAACAATCCATATACATACAATAAAACGAGAAACTATGAAAATGAGAGGGAGAAAGAACAGAATTATGAGAAGAAAGAAAGAAACCCTGAGAGGGAAAGAAGAGTGAACAATGTTCAAATAAGTGAAGAGAAAAAAGAAATCAGTACTAAGGAAAAAACAGAATCAAAAGGTGCAATACCCAAGGATTCAAGACAATTATCGACAAATAAAGAATGGGTAAATTCTACATACTCAAATGCGACTTCGTTGGATTTTTAGAAAGGCCAGTCAAAAAGAAAAAGAAGGTACAAAACGTATATAACTTTGACGATCTAAAGAAAATCACGACGGAATTACCACACATAACAGTAAAAATAGGGAACGAAGAGATAGAAGCATTATTAGACACAGGAGCGCAATTATCTTTATTAGATAGTAGTATTATAAGTAAAGATATAGAAAAATTAGGATATTGTATGCCTATAAGAAAAGTAAATTTAATAAATGCAAATAAGAAACGCATCATTACTGTAGATAAAGTTTTTTGGATAAATGTTAGAATAGGTAGTTTAAATTTATTAACAGAATTCATGATAGTGCCTAATTTGAACAGCAATTGTATTTTGGGGATAGACTTTTTAAGTCAATATGGTACAAAAATAAATATGGAAAACAAAACATTTCATATTAAAAATTCAATAATCTCCTGGTGTAAGGAAACACAGGAAGATGAGATATTAATTAATAATTTATATATAAATAATGCTGAACAAAATCTCACAAATAAAATGGATAGTAGTTTATTAGACAATAAGTGTGCACATCCTGTGAAGCATCGTCAAAGTGAGGACTTCACGCAATATAGGGATGGTACGAATTTAAATTGCGATAAACAATACATAAGCCATGTGAGCAATCTTGTCAGCAAGTATAAAGAGTTATTTGATAATAAACCTGGTTTAGCAAAAGGCTATGAACACAGGCTAAAAATAGATGAAACACAACCTTTTAAAGTTAAAAATTATCCTGTCCCCAATAAATACAAAGAACAAGTCAAATTAGAAATTAAAGAAATGTTAAAAGATAAAAATATAGAAAAAACAGAATCAACATTTAGCAATCCTGTAGTCGAAATAAACAAAAGGGGTATAAGTGATCAAAGGGACACTATACTACCAAAATATTTAAATTCTAGAAACTCACCTTATTTTGAAGCTCAACAGAGCGTTACATTTTTATTAACAATGTGTGTAAATATCGAACAGTTCAAAAGGACCGATCGGAGGCGTACTTTTTGGCTGGCAACAATACGTAATGATTCAATAAATGATTGTTCATTCTTAGTAATGTTATTTGTAATTAGAAAGAAAGGAGTCAAGTTTAAAAAGACTCATGAAAGAAGCAAAGTACAAAAGGATGAAAGGAAATATTTTGCCTTCATGCTTACATTAATTGCAATAATAAAGAAGGGAGTGAAATTTAAATGGACTCCTGAAACTCTCAAAGCATTTGAAGAAGTGAAAGAAAATTTTTGCAAAGCATTAATAGAAAATTTACCCGATATTAATGAAGAATTTGTTTTAAGATGCGACGCATCAAATAATGCAATAGCTATAAGAAATTTAGCATTAAGTATCGTTAATCACATATCTATGCTCTATGATTATATAGACGTAGAAAATTAATAATCATTTGTGCGAGTTGTAACAATGGTTATTATATGTGTCGTTCATGCTATAATAATCTTTGTTGACGATTCACGACAAAATATAATAACCAAGGGATATGCCGTGAACTCGCAAACTTGTAAAATAAGAATAGTTTTAGAGATTGATTTAAGAATTAGTTTAAGCTTAGAAATAAAAATAAAAACAACAAAAAGTCCTATTTAAATATTATTGAGTAAAACGATGCAACAAAACTTACATGAAGGTATACAAAGTTGCATACTTATAGTCAAATTTTTATTATAACAGTAAATGATGAAATATGCAAGAGAAAATTTATTAAATAAATATATAAACAAAAGATGTAGAATAAAAATTTATTAAATAAAGAAATATATAAAATAAAGACAAAATAAATATAAGTAATATATTTCTTTTGTAGAAAAGATACACAAAAAGTATGGTTTACATATCAAAAGAAGGAACCTAATTTTACACAATGTGTAAATATTGCTTTAAACATTCTAAATAATGGACCGCTGTTTAAGTCAAAAAGAGAAATGAAGGCAAATAATAGAGAAAGAGTTATGTTAATGGATGGAACAATTAAGAGAATGAGTCATGTGAAAGCAATAGAATTATATGAAAAAAATGAGATAAGATATGCAAGAAATATAAATGAGTAAATTATTGTAATTTATATGCACAAAGCAATAAAGTGTTATGAAAATGTTTATGAAATAAATAGTATTAAAGAATAAAATTTACCTTAGCTTATTACTAGATTAATAAAAAAGGATATAAAAATATGTAAAACATAGAAGCAATAAGCAGTGACATATTTTTGTATTTAAAAAACTGACATCATAAGTAAATAAAAGGTATATGTGTTCATGATTTGTTCGTAAAACTATGCTTCAGGGACTGAAAACAGATGTGTACGGTTGAATGACCTACAAAAAAACAACAAAATATATAAAACTTGTGTAAAGTCATATGACTAAACAAATAAGACGCGTCAAAAGGATAGGAAGACAAGAATCGCGTATAAGTGGCGCCATCTCATGAAGCATATGTATAACACTGCTATTGATCGCGAAAATTATATATCGAAAACTGTAACACATAACTTAAGAGAAAAGCAATGTTAGTAAAAGAACCTATAGAGTTCACTAACGTTTAAAATAAGGTTTCAGGTTAGAATTTATTATTATTTTATTATTTATTTTAGTTGCAATGTGACGAAATAGGTAAGTTATCGCGCTAGTGCTTTCCAATAATTGTTTTCTGGTTTAGACTAAAATTTAATGTAACGCGAAAAGTTAATTATAATTATAGAATCAGTGATTTGAATTGTCTTACTGTTTTTGCTTGTTTTACTTTTCCATATAAAATGACTGGGAGGAATACACATCACTGTTGCGCACCAAATTGCAAGAATGTATATTATTTATATATTACAGATACTTCTTACAGAAATAAACACTTTTTTCAAGTTACTGCAAACAGGGAAATGATTTGGATAGAATCAGTTCGCAAATTTTGTAAAGCTGATTTTAACCTCCCGAGCAAAAATAGTTTCTTTTGCGAAGACCACTTTGAATTAAAATGTTTTAAAAATACTAAGAAGAATAGTCTCAACAAAAATGCAGTGCCAACAATATTTTGTGAATCAAACATTAGCTCAACATCCGTTAATTCTCTTAATGGTAACATTTGCTTGAAAAATACTGTAGAGTCAGTTAAACAGTTTGTTAGTGAAACATTAAAGAATGCTGAAATTAATAAATGCCAAACATCAGTTTCAGATGATTTTTCAGAACCACCATTTAAAAAGCCAAAATACACTTATTCCAAATTGCCATCTGTAAATACCACTGCGAGTACTAGTACTGTTATTGTTGACGACACCATGCCGGATGAAGCAGAATCAAATACTGGTTGTGTAAGTACTTCACCTAATACTTCATTTTGTCAAAACTCTACTTTTAAGTCGAATACAAGACAGCAACAAACACTTTTGCAATCTCTCAATGTAAAAAGAGGGTCTCACCTTTCAAAAGATCTTAAAAAGTTTTATTATTTAGACCGTAAACAAAAAAATCAGATTTTAAAATTAAAAACAAAATTATTAAAGTGTAGAAATAATTTGTTCAATGTTCGTAATATCGCTTATTCCAATTTATTCACAAATTTATCTCAACGTATCGATCCTATCGGAGTAAAATTTATTGAATCACAAATTAACAACTGTAAAAAGAGACGTCCTATATATAACTCAGAAAATAAAGCACTTGCTTTAGCCATTTATAAACGGGGTCCAAGGTGCTATCGATTTTTACAGAAATTTTTCATACTACCTTCTAAATCTTCCATTAGAAAATATTTAGGCCAAATACCTTTAGAAGTAGGAATCAATAAAAAATTTTTATCCAAATTATCAGAACGTGTAAAGAAAATGTATCCAAGGGACCGGGTTTGTTGTTTAGTATTTGATGAAATAGCTTTGTCTGCTGGTTTAAATTATAATATTTCTAAAGATCAAGTAATCGGATATGTAGATCTTGGATCTCTGGGTAGACAAAATGAAGTAGCAAATCACGCTTTGGTGTTTTTGGTGCAAGGTATTAGTAAACATTGGAAGCAACCTATTGCATACTATTTTACTAAAGATGTGGTAAAAACACATGATTTAAAAGTGTTATTGCCTGAAATAATTTCAGCTTTACAATCTTGTGGATTAACAGTAATTTGCACAGTTTGTGATCAGGGTTCCACTAATAGATCAGCCATCAGACAGTTACTTTTAGACTCGCAAAATAAATCTACTTTTAATGTTAATGGTCAAGAAATTATTCCTATTTTTGATGTTCCTCATTTATTAAAAAATACCAGAAATGCTTTATATAAATATAATATAAAATTTTCACAGAATAAGACGGCTAAATTTAATCATATTGTTCAATGTTATGAAATAGATAAATCGAAACGTTTCCAAGGTTTACGAAAGTTACATGACCATTATTTTGATCTCAGTCGTAGTAACATTAAAATGAAAGTTAAAATTGCAGCACAAACATTAAGTGCCTCTGTAGCTCATGAGATTGAGTCAATGGTTAGTAATCCCAGTACCGGTATACCTGCTGAGGCTATTCATACAGCAGAATTTGCTAATGATATCAACAATCTTTTTGATAGTTTAAATTCTCGGTTAATTCAATTAAATAAAAATAGTTCTTTAAAATCTTGCGTCACTAAAAACTCAGGACATATGAAATTTTGGAGTAGCATGTTAGAGAAAATTAATTCTTGGCAATTTGAATCAGTTGAAAATAATAAAATTAAAAACATTCTTCCTGTAAAATCTGGTTGGATTTTTACGATAAAGGGTATTCAGAAAATTTGGAAAGAATGTTCAGAGAAACATGGCTTCACCTATTTAAGAACGAGATATTTAAATCAAGACCCTGTAGAAAATTTATTTAGTTCTGTTCGGCAGTGCGGTGGATTCAATGATAACCCAACTCCTTCGCAGTTTATTTCAGCCTTAAAAACATGTATTGTTAATAATTTAGTAAGTAACCAAAATAGAGGTTCAAATTGTGAAGAAGACGGGGCAACCCTTTTGGAAAACCTTCAGAAGTTTTTTGTAAACGATCCTGAGAGTAGTAGTACTATAAATAATAATAATGAAAATGAAGAATTTAAAAATTTTGTTGTTCCAGTAGTTTTAGAATCAGACATTTCCGATGAAAAATTTGATACTCAAGCCGTTGCATATGTTTGTGGATTTTTAATAAAAAAAATTAGATTATCAGAATGTATTTATTGTAAAAAGTGTTTACTAACAGAAAATTTAGAACCACAACATATTTTAACCATGTTTAAGGAATTTGATGATTCCCGTCGTCTGAACTACGTTACTCGAAATTTGGTAATTTATGTTATTAACATACATGATGCAACAATAAATTTCTTAAACTCATTTGGTCATATCAGTTCATTACGAACAAAATTGTTATCCGTATTAAGTCAAATAGATTTTTCATGGTTTTCATGTTCAGAACATTTTCATCAGATTAAAAGTCAATTATTAGATACCTCTTCATTATTAATAATAAGAAAACATTTTGACGATATCAATAGTAATTTTAAAAGTCACACTCGCAGAAAGGCAATTCAAAGAACAATGAAAATCCTTTGTCAATCTAAAGTTTGATTAAAGATTGAAAACAATTATTTAAGTATATGCAACCGTTGTTAATTGTTTTTAGAGTTTATATTTTGTTAATTTGTTTAAAGAATGTTAAATTTTATTTTAAAGTAATGACAGAATATGCATTACTTGGCATATTTATCGATTCCATTCGCTTTTATACCGGTTTTGTGCCAAATATATGTTTATTTCGGTGATTATTTACTGAAGAAATTGCGTACATTGTTTTTGATTTTTTAATGGATATAAATAGTTTTTTTAAGCAATGGTAGATACATATGTCTACGATTCTACTGATTTTTCTAACTCATACTGTTACTATGAGTACTTACTTAAACTTTCACTGAAAATAATAATCAGTAGTACATCGTACTGACGAGAACCAATATAGTTCGAAACAAATGTATCTAACAATAATATTTTTCATAAAGACAGATAAAGGTAAGTATGTTTGTCATATTAATCAATATTAATTACTAGTGATTATATTTTCCTATTTACAACAGAATAAAGCATTTAAAAAACAACTACTGCTTCTTACAATTTTTAGTCATTGCTTAAAATGTGAAACCAATTATAGCTAAATGGATATATTAAAAAATTCTATCTCTAATACCATTATTGTGTAACTTATATGAAATAAAATTCATTATTTATTGACTACGAAATTTTGTAAAAAATCAGGTCAATTTTTATATTAGAACTTGTATTTTTTTACGAAAATTTGTAGTCAATGATTATGAATTTTATCCCATATATATATGTTGTACTATAAAAATTGTGGCATATTTAAATTTACCGCCAACTGCTGGGTATTGAAGATTGTTTGGGAGTGACATCTATTGTACAGTTTTTGAGTTATATTTGTCTCAAACCAAAAACGCATAGGGCAATGTAGTTGCTATTTGTTTACATATGGAACGTTAGATGGCGCTAGTTGAGTCGTGCTTCCCATGAAAGACAGAGAAAAGAATCCTCTTATTTAGTTACTCATATGTGTAAAGTCTATTGCAGATCGACATATCACCAACAGAAAGATCTTGGTTAGAAGATAGAGAGGCGGTGGAGAAACAGACGTGTTCTACAGGAACAGGCAATAAGGGAAGAAAAATAATGGTTATCTTCGACGTGTTTCCCATTTTTCCAAGGCGAACTCCGGCTAAAAGAAAAGTAAAACTAACATAAATAAATGGAAAGAAAAAGTATGTGTCGAACAATGAACAAGGTAATAGGTTCATTGACGAGTACAAGGAAGGATGGTATTAGTAACAAGAATAAACCTACCATTGGGAATCATGTGCAAAGCAGAGGGGACCTTTGAATTGGAAGGTTATGTTGACGTTTAAGTGAATTGTGAACTGTCAGAACAAAATGTGTATGTGTGCGTGAATCAAGGCGGCAACATATGGGCAGCGATTTCACGGGAAAAGTGTATTCCAGTACCAACCTAAACATGGACTAGAGGGCGCAATGGTCAACATAGTTTATTTTTGCCGCTATAAAAAGGAAGACAAGATTCGACAAGACGGACTTTCTGATAACACTTCCGAGAGGAAGGGACTTTCTGATAACACCTCCGAGAGGTGAACTTCTCAAAACACTTACAAAAGGAAGATCTCTTAAAGAATAGTTTTTTTTATTGTTATACTGTAGTTTTTCATTATTTCTTTAACACATATAGTCACAGGAATTTATTTTATTTAATACATTTGAATTCATTTGAAGCGTTCATAATGGACATTCAAAATAGATTTATTGATAACAAGTAAGTTTATTATTTCTTTTGAAAATGAAGTTATACGAGTTGTTGGACAGACATTGATTTTTACGTGCGAATGATTAATCAATGTATTGTTGGACAAAAAATAGACAAGTAAATAATTTATCCTGTAAGATTTATTTTAAAATTTATATAGTTGGAATTACAACTAAACAGGATTAATGGTGTTGGTCAGTTGGAGAGATGTTACGTGAAAATGAGCATTTTCTTCATCGTATTGTCTAGACATCATTAATTTCTTTCAAATTAAGCGAATAATAAATTAGAATTTCACAAGGCATAGATTAAGAGCTCGATACAACACGTGCAAATGGTTGTCTAAAGCAATTAATTGAAGCCTATCCATAAATATTATAACGTCGATGAGTATATTCATAAATGTACAATAAAAATTTACATTTGTTCATTTGCAGGATAAATATTTATTTTTGTTTGATAGAATAAATAAATAAACAAAAGATTTACATACATTACAACCGGCATTAGGTATAAATGATATGAGCATTTTTCAATTATGTATCTTGTGTAGAGCATAAAGGTGTGCATATAAAGGAAACTATATTTTTGAATCCATAAATTACAAAATAAAAAAATACATGATTATGTTGAATAGACATACAGTTTTTTTTTTCTTTGAACAAAACTATTACCTTTTTCCCTATAATGAACAAGAGAAAAATCATCAGCAAATAAGAAGGAACCACAAACATTGCCAGGACCCACAATAGTTATAAGGTACACGACAAAACAATGTAAGATAAAACACAAAACCAATTATAAGTTCTTGGTGTGTAAAGAATAATTTAAAGAGTATAAGGTGTACAAAAGACTATACCCTACGTGTGGTAATACACACAAAAGTATGTTGTTACAGCATATAAATTACATGGCAATATTGTTATTTAAAATAAACATTTATATGTCACAGCAATATGTACTGACATAAAATAAGTGCGCAGTGTTTGTGCACGTGCGCACTGCGCAGTGCACAAGCACTTGCCAACGTAACTCCCAACATTGAAAAAATGTGTCTGCTGCCCGTTGCATAGAATGAATAGCAAATCAAATTAATAAGTAAAAAATTAATTTTTACATAATTCTTTGAAACCGGTTTTTTAAATTTAAAAACCGGTGTTCGAATGTGACAAATTTATTTCAAAAACCGGTTTTTTAAAACCGGTCTTGAAAAACCGTCAAACCCTACATTAAATTAAATCTTTGCATGTTATGATAACATAATCAAATTAATACGACAATTATAATCAATAAGATGAAAAAAAAATATCAGAAAATATTCTACTAAACATTTATCATATCTTAATCCATTTCTATTTACATGTAAAACAATCAACATACCAAAAATTTCATTATATGTTATGAATTATACTGGATTATAAATAAATAACAAAATTATATCATTTATCGATTGCAAAAATATATACACTAAGGTAATGGCGCTGTCTTGATTAATTCTACTCAGCGCCTTTGCTCGTTTTCGAACAGTATCACCAAATGACAAATTCACATAGGTAGGTACCCCAGGGTTCCATCCCACGAGTATGCCTTTCAACTCGTTGAACACAACCCTTTGTCTTTAAATTCAATTCAAATGCCTCTGTGTATTTAAAAATATTGACTCAGTCCTGATTAGTTCTGCTCAGCGCCTTTGCTCGCTCCCGAAACAGTACCACCAAAACTAATTCGTGTTTTTAGGATTAATCAAGGCTCCATGCTATGAATTAATCACCTACTTAATTCATTGCACACATCCCTGACTTATGACCCAACACGTCAAAATTTCAATACACAAGCACAATAAAGTATAAAATAAATAAAGAATATATTCACATATATAAAGAAAAATTACTAACCTCGTTCTACAACTCCAGTATAAAACACCACACAAAAATTTTATGTAACACAAGATATACAATAGAACAAAAATAAATATCACTAAATCACCTTAATTCCTCATACACAACTTCAAAATCATCCATATTCAAATTGTATTGATAAATCTTTTTTCCTTTACACACTAAAAATTCTACAAAATAAAAAAAATAAAAAAAACTTTTAATTAACTTAATACTTTTATCTGATAAATGTTTCAAACACCAAGTGTCTATACTTTTATTCCAATTTGATAACAAATACTTTCTCATTAAATCTTAAACTAAATCATTACAATTACTAAAAATGTTCTACCATAACGCACGGTATGACCCCGCGTATAAGAATAAAACATCCTAGTTCAAAAAAAACTTAACTCGCTAAAAATATTAAAATCTTGCATATTTAAACGAAATTGTTCTAAGTACAAATAAATATCTCAGTGAAATATTACTTAAAAAATTATTGAGCAGCCTTTAATAAACACATTAGTGTGATTGTTTATTAATATCATTACCAACATAAGCAGTAAATTGCACGGGACCCAAGACAACTTTGTGGCACTCCGTAATTTTTTTTAACGTGTCTGTTTCACCACCATTATCGATGCATCGAGAGCTATTGATCATGCATAAAACAAACATTGATAAAGTACCTGCCTATATTTATTTATTATATTTCTATGGAGTTTTGAACAGTCACTATTAAGCCGTAATAATCTAAAGCTAATACAAAGCGCATGATACTTATATGCTACTTATTAAAGCGATACAGCGCCGTTACGTGTATGTGACATGTGTCAAAAGTATGTTTTTAAATAGTTTTGTAACGTCTATAAATAAATGTGCTTTATAGAATCATTACCGACAATAACGATCAACGAGAAGCGACAGTATAGTCGGATCCTTTGATGTTTCGCGTTCCAGTTTCGCCTCGTCATATTTGAATTACAAACAACCAGCAAGTTTACTGAGAAAACGTATTTATATTCACACTAAAAGAGTCGCCGCTAATGATTCTCTTATAATACGTGCGGAAATGTTAAAATACATAAAACAAGTTAATATTTTCCAAATCGTGGTGTTCCAGGTAAATTATCTGAAACTCTTAATAGTGTTAATTACGCTTTATTTAATACCAACAATATCGTCCATGTAATGGTACAACCCATTATGGTTGGAAATTGTATATATTTCAAGGATAAATTAAAAAACACGAAACGCAGGGAAGGCGTACAACAAGTTAAGAGATAGGCGCCAAAGGGTCGAGCATCGGGTACAGTCGGTAAGCAAGTCGAAGAAAAGGCAGTCTGCATGAGTATGGCAGAGAAGGCGGTCGTCTAGAAGGACTGCGGGGTGAATGAGTAGCCCATATAAAGGAGAGATAGTTAGAAGAGAAAAAACACAACTGCTGATTAAAAGCGGTACTTAAAAACTCAAACTTCTTTAAGAGATTAATTAACAATTATAAGCATTGTTAACATTATCTGAAAGTAGTGTTTAAAGTGGAGCACTAAAAGTATTGTGCAAAGTGTGAACGTTTTAAAGAATATAATAAGTCGTATTATGCGTAAATGCTAGTGAAAGTCACAGAAAACGCAGAAGTTCCTGTATCAAGACGTTAGAAGAGAGAAGAACCACCCTGTCTGAAGACGTTAGAAGAGAGAAGAAACAACACAGACTTTATTCGGTATAAGGTATTCATTCCTTTGAAATAAATATTATACAATATAATAAGTAATAAGAGACCCATGGCCATTAATTCTTTAAAGCTTTAAAGAAGAAAAGATATTCAAATTGTTTAAGTATAATTTATTACCCTTATGTTATTTGTAGTGGTTTATATACGTGTGATTAGTCATTGTTCTTAAATATACATTGTATTTAAATTTTACTGTAGTAATTCCTTTTTAAGTACAACAACGTCTCGGAATCATTTTATTATTGAATATTTCGCATCACCCTTACATAACGGCCCTGAGATTAATTAAGTAAGTAAGTTGAAATATTAATTTAAATTATATTCATATCCAATAAAATTATATGGTTCCTAGACATCCATTATATGAATTTGCGATACTAGCAAAAACAAATGACTGAAACAGTTCCTATATATGCTTCTGCTGTAAAATTTACAGAATGTTAATTAATATGTTTTACAAATAAGCCATTCATATATTATAATACTATTTAAGTAAAAACAATTTATATACATATATATTTTAAATAATGAGAAAGAATTTTTAGTTTCCTCTCAGCCTTTTTGTCACCTGTTTTCAGTTTTAACTTCTTGTTTGTGTATGTGAAAAAATAAGAAAATTTCATTATTACCAACAATTTCTTCTCTAACCAGCCGACAGCGTGGCAATGACAACAATCAATCTCGCCTCGTCCATCGAAGAAACAGGGACACGCTGTTAACGTCTTTGCCGCTTTCCCTTGATCGTTATTCTCTGTTATTACATTATTTTATGAAACTTTCAGGGTTTATTTTAAACACTGTGGCCGGCGGTCTTGTCCGTATAAATCGAGAGTTCCGCCGGCCGTCGAAATCTACGATTATAGTAACGTGTCCTCCGAAAAAGGCAGTGCTTTGTGCAGAGACGGCGGAATGGGCGTATTTGTCTTGTCGGTTTCCGCCGGTCGGCGGCATACTTCTATGCTACATTAAAATTCCGCCGTTGTCATAACACTCATGATCATAACCTAGTTTTATTTATTAATGTGCATGTGAATCAGCATCACAGGCTGCATGCAGACAAAGAAATTTATTAACAGGACGAAGAATTCAAAGGGAAATTATTAGGTGACATTTGAGCAATTTCTAACTTTACTATATTATATCAATAGAATGTTATGTTGGATTACTTTGGGCATATTACTTGTAAACAGAAATAGAAACAATATCATTTATGTACATACATACTTAAATTGCTTCATTTATGAGCAGAGAGCGGACACGAAAGGTTGATGACTCATCGCCCATGGGCGCAATATTGAAATGTTGTATTTTTAAAGAGGTTTTATTTTTATTTATAAATGTAATTGGATAATAAGTGGCTGGTGATCTATAAAATACAAAATATCTTATTATTTGTTCATTTTCTCTTCTGTAAGATTTGTTCTCTTTGAATGAGTACATCCTTATAGATAGAAAACGTCGTTTCTACATCGCAACTGGTTATAGGTGCGTTACCACTTTACTCGCAGATATATTAAGGAGATAAAACTATGTAAAACGTAATATATAGGAAATTTTCAAAAAATTCGAATCGGACATACTGCTGTAAACTGTACCAGCAGAATTTAATTAAAAATAATGACAATTATGCTATAACCCTGCCTTAATGATACAAAACTGCATAATTTTTTTATGAATGCTGAGATTGCAGCTACATAAAAAAAACTACTCCAATAAATTTATAATTTCAATCCCTGTTAACATTCACACAATTTTCGTAAGTTCTGGCAGTGATCTTTCCTTTATTCATCTGGCTGTTTCTTATTTAAATTCAATTAGGATAAGGTTAATAATAAATAAGTATTTAAATTTCATTTATATTCATATAATCATTGTGAACAACAACACAGTAAAAAATTCTATTCACAACATGTGGCTGTTAAGAATGTCTTTTTATTATTCCAACCATAAAATATATATATATATATATATATATACAAGAAAACACATTGCTTTTATCCTTTATGTGGATGCAATAAAAATATTATTTATGCTATCCTTAATCTTCTAATATTGTATTCATAGATTCAAAGAAATAATTTTTTTTCCCTACGACGCCAAATTTTATTTCAACAAAGACATACATTCGCACGTAGTGCCTCCGAAGATCTAAAATTTCGCAAAGAAGAAAATACCTTGAAAATGACTTTCACCAATCGCCGTATGCAAATATTCACACATTGTACACACCACAGATTGGCTTTTGTCCATCAAGAATATTTGTATCTTTACGTATTCAAAATGCTTGAAATTTTATTAAATTTTCCAATATAAATTGTTAATAGTGCACAGCAAACACCGCAAGCAAATATTTGCACATAGTACTTCCAATGCCCTTTACACCATTAACAATTCTCCCATAATTTACAAAAGTTAATTTAATTTAGCAACAATAATATTTCATTTAAGTATTGATGATGTTTAACGCCTTACTAGAAATGAATATTCACACATAGCATCCCTAGCGTACGTCGTACACCATCAATTATTTGAATCGTAAATTTATTTCGAGGAAAACTTACTTATATTCCTGGTATAAATCATCAAATTCTTGTTTATTCATGTCTACCATTTTGATAATTTTTAAATATGAAATAATCAATATAACAATGAATTAATAATAATATGAAAACTAAAAATAAATACTGAAATCCAAAAATAAACTTAATACATTTAACTAATTTGATTCAATGTAGTGTATTTGAACTCCTACGATCATTTTGCATACGTGAATGAAAATTTTGCGTCCGGTAAATTGAAAAGATGGGCAGCTTCTACCCATTGTATTACTTTCTTATACGTAGTATAAGGAAGTATTGTGGTGATGAAAATTTTCGACCTCGAGATTTTTGCAGATGTCCACGTTTTGAAGTCCCCTGATACCGAAAAAGTGGTTTTTAAAAAAATGTCTGTGTGTCTGTCTCTCTGTCTCTCTCTGTGTGTGACCACGATAGCGGTCAAACCGCTGGACACATCAATTTCAAATTTTGCATTTACGAATATAATCTCCCTCTTGAGAACTGATTAGATTTTGAGCAAAATCGGCAGACCGGAAGTAGTAGTTTACTTCAGTGAAAAAATCGAAATTTGCAAATATTTCGTCAATTACTAAGTTTAGACTAATTTATAAAGAATTCATAAGTATTTAGAACTTAATTTCCAATATCTTTTATATAAAAAAAATTTCAAAATTCGGACCGGAAGTATCACGTTTACTCTTACCGAATAACGATTTTTTGCAAAAACGTCGTAAATTATGCATTCTATATACATTTATGAAGAGTACAAAAGTATTTAGAGTTGGATTTGGAATATTTTTTGTATAAATGAAATTTCAAAATTCGGACCGGAAGTAACACTTTCATACGTATAAGAAAGTCGTGTGGTGGCCACACCTCATTTTTTTTAAATGTAACCATAAAATGTCTGACAGCTAATAATCTTTTCTACAAATGTATATAGGTACTACGTCTATTCATTTTGAAAGACGTTTTCATATCGAGGGCATTTTATTTTAATATTTGCGAGTTTGCTCAGACACAATGTAAGTTCACGCTCTAAAGATACGGAACGAATGCCGTGTGCGCATGGTGTTCGCGCTCTCGGTCTCCCCACACCAATGGTCTTATGGTGGTGTGGGTAAACCGAGAGCCACATTCTTGAACTGTTGTATACATACATACATAGGTTTATAGGTACATGTTTATGTGTGTGTATTTGAAGATGCATATTAACTTTTAAATACGACAATCTGTATGTTAAAAACAGACAGACTATTAAAGGAAACATATCCTTATATGCTGCATATTACTAGTGTAGCACATGCGCTCCACAGAATCTGTGAATATATCAGAGACAACTATCCGGAAGTAGATAGACTTGTATCCGCTTTTAGAAAAATTTTCAGAAAAGTACCATCGAGAGTTGCCCTTTACAGAGAAAAACTTCCATCTTTGTCACTGCCACCCTCGCCAGTAATAACTAGGTGGGGAACATGGCTGGAAGCTACTAGTTTTTATACAGAGAATTTCGATAGTTTACAAAATTTGGTTACATGTTTAAATGACGATGCTCGAAGTATTTCTGAGTGCAAGGAACTAACACAAATCCCAAATTTAAAAAATCAGTTGTTATTCCTTCAGGAACACTTTGGAAATTTGCCTAAACTAATCACATATTTTGAAAATCGAAATCTCAAATTAGCAGATGGATTAACCACATTAGATGTGGCTATTAATAATTTCAAAAGTATTCCAAGTGACTTCGGATGTGGCCTTCGGCAGAAGTTAGACGCAGTTTTTAATAGAAATCCAGATTTAATAACATTGCGGCAATTGTGTATGGGAACAATAACACAAAATCTAACTGCTAAATACGCTGAAATAAAATAATATTTCCAGTACGCACCTATAACCAGTTGCAATGTAGAAAGGACATTTTCTATCTACAAGAATGTACTTCATTCAAAGAGAACAAATCTTACAGAAGAGAACCTTGAGAAAGTATTGCTAGCTCGGCTTGAACTACGAAATGAACAAATAATAATGTATTTTGTATTTTATAGATCACAACCCACTTGTTATTCAATTATACTCGTATAAATAATATTAAAACCTCTTTAAAAATACAACATTTCAATAGTGCGCCCAGCGATGAGTCATCAACCTTTCGTGTCCGCGCTCTGGTAATGACCCACCAGTGGCGGATCTAAACATACCCGTCTTGTGTATTGTTTTGTACTTATAGAAACTAGAAAAATACAAACAATTTCGAATCTACTTATTCGAAAAATATTTTTACCCTGAATGACCAAAGCAATTTATTTTTTTCTGATATTTTATAGAAACTAACCGTAGAAGAAATCATGGAGGTACTAAATGTCCCGAGATACGAAGATGTAACGGTAATGATTAATAGTACGCTCCCATTTCTAATTGATGGAGATGCATTGATAATGTACGCATTTTTACAAGACAATCACAAGATCGCCTTGGGGGGTCAATATTTACATGTAATTTATTTTTGCGAGAGATTTCTAAATCTGCTCTTGGATAAAGGAGGAAATTTTGTTATTGTATTTTTCCAAGTATGGGATAAATTTTGGCAAGAGAATCCATACGTGAAAAGTCTTCGTTTATCGGTCTATAAGCATTTGAAAGAAAACACCGACTACAGAATCCTAAGCTTCCCAGATTTCAACAGCGACGTATTTGAAAGTTTTCTTGATAAGGAGAAGCCCAGGTGTGTTTTACTAGATTTGAGTTACGATTTAAACTTGCAAAAGTTTAATGAACGTACGTTAGCTAAATCCATGAATAAGCTATATGCTTCTATAAAAACAGCTCTGAAAATAATTTGTTTTGAGATCATACATTTTCGATTGAATGATTTACCGTGTGTGGATATTTGCGAAATTGATATTGAAGAATCTGTGATTTTTTCATTTAATTTACATCCTCTTAAAATTAAAGATAACTTCCTAATTAGCTTCTTATCCTGCCTGGTAAATAATATTAAATTTAATTCCCCAATAGTTTCGGAAAATATTTCAACAAAAGCGAACTGTTCTTCTTTTGATGCCAGACGAGCTATAGCAATAATTGCTTCTTCTAAATTTTTATCCGTCAGTGATGATACGAATACACTTAAAATAATTCTTTTATACTACGCCGCCTTGGAGGTGTTGCACCTAGAAAATCGTTGTTGTCCTCACGTTGTATTTAAAAAAGAATCATTAGGAAAAGTACAAAGTATCGTTGCAATATGGTTGGATTGCATAGCATCTGTAATGGAATATTGTTCGAAACATGATTTGAAATGGAATACGATCGGAGACATTTGGCAAGGTACAATGTTCAGTTATATATGTTACTTGATACGAAATGGTATATATATTGGTACTGAATTGGGTCATTTACAAGAAGCTTATGAGAATTATATAACACGGGTTGAATGTGAGACTGATAAAAATATTAAAGCATATCCAATCCTGTCTATATGTGAAATTGATAACATATCCTTAAAAGATAATGAATTAGGAGTGAGAGGTAATTTTGAATTATGTTCCCGATAATTTACAATAATTAAATTTCGTTTTTTATGTTCTAGATAAACCCAGTTTATATCTCTTGAATAATTCAATTATTAGAAGCTTTTGCGGCAATACATTTCAAAATGTAATGTGGGAAAATCCATCGAGTGGTTTGAAGATTGAAGAATTTGATGAGATAAAACATTGGCACTGTAGAAAACCGTTGACAGACGATTATGATCGCCAACGCGACCTCGAAAATTATGAACGAAATGTCGCACTTTCCGAGGAAGAAAAAAAACGTCGCGAGCGTTGGTATGATTTATTCTTCATTATACAGGCTGTCTTAAAGCGGCCCGACTATTTCGAGAGTGTACGAGACGCAAGCGAACCGGTGGGTTAGAGGGATATCCGGTGCAAGATCTGTCCTTATATTTTTATTTGCCACCATGCCTTATACGGGAGAGTAAGGCTCTTTTTGCGTGCGCGCGTATTTCGAGAATAATCGGTCGCTCATTCGTGTTCGTCGGCTATTTTGATGTTATTATGGATTGTGCAATATTGGAGAAACTATTCCCGCGTGGAAACACCCTAGGCGATATTCATCATGGTCGTCCAAGAACAACAGAAATCCCTGGAAACATCGAGTTGGTTACGGCTTCTATAGGGCGACAGCCTCTTGATCATTAGGAATCGCGAATCGCAATTGGCGCGACGATTCATAATGCAATCTGATTTGCGTCCTAAGGCCTACAAAATTCAGATTGCATAGAGTTTGAACGAAAATGATAATGTTATAAGACTTAATTAGTGAACATAATGTTAGAAAGATTTGATCATTTTGACATTTTTTTCATCGACGATGTCCATTTTCATTTAAAACGTTATGTGAATCGTCAAAGGTGCCGATTTTGGGCAGAGAGCAATCCAACAATGTTACATCAACGCCCTGTGCATAGCCCCAAAGTTACAGCTGGGGTCGCAATGTTGGCAAAGTGTATTATTGGATCTTACTTTTTTGAGGACCATAGAGGCAGCGTTACAAGCACCTGTCACGGTTCCAGTAAGATGAAGCCATGGCGCATACCACTAATAGCACTGCACTAGTTATTCCCCGAAAAGGTAATATCGCGAAGGGGTGACTTGATTTTTTCTTATGGGGATATCTTAAGAATATTGTCTACGAAAGCCATCCACGAACCTTGGCAGATTTTAGAAGAAATATTGAAGAAAAGATTAGGGTGACCATCGACAATTTCTTCGAAAAGTCTTCGACAATGTCCGCAGAGGTTTTAAAGAGTGTCGCCATTTATCCAATGTATTATTCAAAAAGGATAATTTCGCGTACATTTTGGTATCAATAAAAAAATAATTACAATAAATCATATTTTTATTATCGTTTGAAATAGTTGGATCGCTCTGAGACAGCCTGTACTTGTTTTCAGATGACATGGAAACCTTGGCATTGAAAGGCTACATGCCACATTTGAGAAAGAACTTTCAATTCAAAAAATGTTTTAAATTTGCCACATCAAATCTTAAGTGGGGCATTACAAAAAAAAAAAGAAAATTAAACTATAGTTTGATAACGTTGAAGCAAAAGTAGGCAGTAAAGAAATGAGTCTTACCCCTTCATATGCCAACGTCTTCATATGTTATTGGTATTAATTTGTGTATATAATTTTTATCTTGTATTATAAACAAAATATTCATATCGTCGTGCAACTAACATTTAAATTTTTATTTACATCTAATAATGACATTCAAATCTATTCCTGACTTAACCTATATTATGCATATTGCACGTTCAAATAGTCGATAAGTTAACTCTGACAAATTTTACTGTAGATACCACATTTTAGGAAGCTTTTTTTTTAATATTTAGCTTGCTTAAAATACCAAAATATGGGTTGCTTTAATAATTAAAATACCTACTACGGTGAGATCAAATAACATTGACCGTCCGCGTAATTGCTGCACGTGTCACATTGTAAATTGCATTCATATAGCATATTGGCCAATTAGAAGCTATCGCTGCGCGCTATCATGGCCGTAACATTATGAGCTGAATCCGCTAACCTACAAATTCCGTCCATGGCCAACTGCACGTCGCTATCGCTGCGCTCTATAATAGCCCTGACATAATGAGCTTTTGATTGATTTTACTAACTTGAAAATTCAAGGCATTATAAAGTATTTGGTAATCACGGATCCCTAGTTAACACTTGATTCACTACTAAGTTATTGATAGAGGGCGGACACGAGCGGCCGATGACTCATCGCTCATGGGCGCACTATTGAAATTTTCTAATTTTAAAGAGAATAATTATATAATTGGATAACAAGGGGCTGGTGATCTATAAAATACAAAATACATTATTATTTGTTCATTTTGTTGTTCAAGTCGAGTAAAGGAGTATTAATATTTACTAGCAATACTTTCTCAAGGTTCTCTTCTGTAAGGTTTGTTCTCTTTGAATTAAGTGCATCCTTGTAGATAGAAAACGTCCTTTCTACATCGCAACTGGTTATAGGTGCTTACTGGAAATATTCTTTTATTTCAGCGTATTTAGCAGTTTGATTTTGTGTCATTTTCCCCATACACAGTTGCCGCAATGTTATTAAATCTGGATTTCTATTAAAAACTGCGTCTAACTTTTGCCGAAGGCCACATCCGAAGTCACTTGGAATACTTTTGAAATTATTAATAGCCACATCTAATGTGGTTAATCCATCTTTTAGTTTGAGATTTCGATTTTCAAAATATGTGATTAGTTTAGGCAAATTTCCAAAGTGTTCCTGAAGGAATAACAACTGATTTTTTAAATTTAAACTATCGAAATTCTCTGCATAAAAACTAGTAGCTTCCAGCCATGTTCCCCATCTAGTTATTACTGGCGAGGGTGGCAGTGACAAAGATGGAAGTTTTTCCCTGTAAAGGGCCACTCTCGATGGTGCTTTTCTGAAAACTTTTTTTTAAAGCGGATACAAGTCTATCAACTTCCGGATAGGTGTCTCTGATATATTCACAGATTCTGTGGAGAGCATGTGCTACACAAGTAATTTGCAGCATATAAGGATATGTTTCCTTTAATAGTCTGTCTGTTTTTAACATATATGCGGCACTGTCACTAACAAATAAAAGTGTTTTTTTCCCTGTACCTGTCGTCCGAATGAAGCATTTTTGTGCAAATTCTCGTTAATGGTTTTAGCAATTGTTTCCCCATCAACTGTATTTATAACTTTAGATGCTATTACGTATGCGTTATATGGAATAGTTGGATGTAGTACACCAGCTACAACATTTACCACACAGCGTCCTAATATATCGACAGTTTCGTCGGCCCTTATCCATAGGTACTGATTTGAAAGATGTCTTCTAATGCATTCTACTGTTTTCGTGAAGCACTTAGAAACATAATATTTGCGTAAGGTGGATTCATCAGGAACATTTCGACCAGTATATTTTTGGAGAAATGTTTTGAAAGTGGGATTGTCAAGTTTATTTAATGGAATATTAGTCGCCATTAAAGCTTCACAGAGTTCTTTGTTAAAATTGTCAGCTTCCAACGGGTCCAATTTCTGTGTATGTTTTAGTTATGCTAAGTGACGTTGTACTTGCGAGTTTTGGGCATTCTGTAACGATATTTTACAGACTTTGCAATAAATTTCGGAATCACTGACAATGAACATACAATCAGTATGACCTTTAATCCAACTCGCCATTGTTTCACGATCCCATTCTCGACGTTCTTCCATATCATAGTAACATATACAATGTTCTAGATCTAAATAAATGATAACTAAAAATGTACGCGTATGTTATTGAAACTAAACGAAATTCAGTGCACACTTACGTCTAGATAATTGGGAGAAGTCGATTCAATGAAACGAGATTAAACAGGAACTATTACATAAATTACGAAGTACGTAATTAACAGTCAAAACAATGAAAAAACGAAACTAACGTAAGTATGAATAGGTATACACATATATAACTTTATTTATCAAGCCAAATATAAGGTAAATATAATAAATTTTAAAAACCTCTGACGCTCCTATGTCTACGCCGATGAAAATACAATATTTACGAGTTAAGTGGACTTTTTTTGTGTCGTTTTTCCGTCGACATGGGAGTCAATAACAGATGTTGTAGTTCACCATATGAATAATGCTATTCAGTAAATGTGTGTTGTTGACATTATTTCTTTGCTCCATTGTAACTCCGTCGTAGTTTAAACCGGGGACGTCCGCCTCCTAGTTATTGATATTTAATTGATTTTGTATATTTTATTTGTTTTTCTACTTAAATGCTTTTGAGGACTCCTTAGGACTATCAGCCTTTCCGTTAAATTTTGTTACATATTTAAAATGCGATTCTTTTACATAACAGTGCACAACAAACTCAAACTTTAAGCGGATGCATATTAGTTTTTACATAAACATGTGAATTTACAGTGGACCAGTGTCGATAATTTTACGAATTGACATAACTACGAAGATGAAACCAGGTCTTATCTGAGAAGACTATAATGTTTAAAAAAATTATCATCAGCGAGACTGTCGTTAAACCTTGTAATACTTTGCTTTTTTCAAAATATGCTGGCTTTATATGAATATAAATGTAGCTTCTTAGTATCGCTATCGCTTAACTGTATTGTAACATAAAATTATAATGTGTCTTATTAATAATTTACGTTTTACAATTTCCACCCCTGTCTGAATTCAAATTAATTGTTAAATTTGTCTAGCAGTGATTTTAAAAATTATCGCCATAAACCAATCAACATTAACATGATATGATGTCGACATTCCAAGTTAATAATAATTTATTCATATTGGCAATGTTATGATTGCACGGTGCATAATCATATAATTATAATATGATGTTTATTTTGTAAATTAAATATTTAGGAACGAAACTGGCGGTCGAACAGAAGAAGGAAGACGTTTTCAAGTTGCCGATTTGTCAACATAAATATTGCTAAATAACAATGCGTAAAAGCAAACACTCATACTTATTATATTTCACCATGTCAGGCACGGCCTCGTTTCTGGTAGGTTGACAGTTACAAGCTTGTATCAAATGTCCCTATATTGAAGAAAAACCTGATAATTATGGCCTAATATATATACCGACTTGAGCAGTACTTTCGATATTATTGTCCATGAAATTTTTCTTTCTAAAGGTAGTTTTCGATAACGCAAGCGACAAAGACACTCCACTAATCACGAACAAGAACTCTTTTGTTTCCGGGAAATAGCGTGCGACTATTTCAAATAGCTTTGCAGGCGATAGATTAAAATTTTCACAAGCGACTACCAATAGGAAAATACCTTATATATTAACCGGTCCAGTAATGTAATGACTGGTTGGAGGTTTTTCGGAACCCTTTCTTAAGTCCGTTTGGACAGAGTACTTCTTTATTGCTACTTCTGAAATCTTATTTAAGTAACAGATGTCAGTATGATTTCTACAATGGTTTCAAACCATCTGAATTTTGCCAGACGTCAGGTGTTCTTCAAGGATCGTATTTAGTACCTCCCCCTTTAAATTATTGAATTATGATTTACATCATTACATCGCTATCTTGTCCTTGCTTTTGAAATATGTAGTTTATATATTTAATTGCATATTCTTTGATGCTTTTTACTTTTTTTCTTACATGTAAAATATATTATCATTAAATTGTTCTTTAATTGTGTACCGCTGGACAATAAAGGTATATTTGCAAACAAAATAGGAACGATAACTGCCAATACTTGATTAATTTCTGGAACATTCTTATGGAATCTTAACCATTGTACTGCATTTACGTTTTTAATATATTTTTTGTCAAAAATGTATTGCTTCCTTAAATTCTAAATCTTGGGAAACCAAATTCACTATATGGACAGAACACCCATAAGTTATAACGGAATATTTTAGGTTTAGGTGCTCTCAAGTTTCTTCTCATATTAGTATTGGCCGCATGGTCTGCAACTAAGATCACCTTGAAAGTGGATGTGTCTATTACATCAGTGACCATATCTTTATCAGTTGTTGTAGATTCTTACTTTCGAATAAGAAATTGTTTAAGATGATGCTACCTTGCCCAAAAGTGCTCCTATGGTTAGTAGCACTGAAATTAATATTGCTAGACACACCAACTCTCATATTTTCAGTTACAGTTTCTTCTCTTTATTATACTTAGTAGTTGGAATCTTTTATTTGTTGTTTATTTCAACCATTAGCATTAACCTTTAATATCCTGAATTTAGTTTCTTTTGGAAAGATCAGTGGTTTATGACTTCATACTGGTTGAAATATCAATTGAAACCCTTTCCAAGACAAATTTTCAATATCGCATTTATAGAAAGTGATATTTGAACCGTTGCATATATGTAACACTAGGATAATAAGGAGTCAAACATAAGAATTCATTTTATATTTTTTTTGTAATTTATTTGTATGATATTATATAAATATCTTAAATAACATAATTGCTGCAAGAAAACAAATTCATATCATGTGAAAATTTTGATTGCAATCAATGCACAATCCAACGCCACATTTGAGACACATAGTTCTGGTAATAGAACTGCATTCTTCATAAACACATCTTCTTGGTTTATTATTTGAAATAAAAACGAGCAGATGATCTTTTCGATCAAATCTAATATCGTCGGACACTCTACTTTGTGTTGCACTTGATGATGATGTGGATGGCCTACCAACACCTTTGGATTTTGTTCCATATTTGGTCAAATAGCTAGTAACTATGTGTCTACGAAAGTCTAGCTGTCGCATTGATTTTCCGCTGTTAGTATGAATATACCAAGCATTTTGGAGAGAGACATCTAGAATCCACGTACAGAGGCACCACCACCATTTTTTTGCAATGATTCCATAGGAACTGATCTCATGGACCAGAATATTTCTAGGTATCGTGTCAGTACACGATACCTAGAAATATTCTGGTCCATGAGATCAGTTCCACCTATGGAATCATTGTATTTCCGAACAAGATTTGGTTGTGGAACTTGCAAAACTTTTTTTTCTTGTTTCGAATAGCGTTTGACATGTGTGAAAGGTTGTACACCATAACATGTTGAAGCTACAGTTACGGTACTGTTATCAACCCATCTGACAAATATAATTCCAGTAGTTCTGTCTAGAGCAGAGTAGTAAGTACCTCTGTTAAGTTTTGCTAAGGTTTGTTTGCTGGGGAGTGGAATTGTTTTAGGTACTCGATTTTCTCGGACGGTACCTGTACACCAAATACCAACATCTCGCATATCTTGCAATAAATATACGCTTGTGAACAAATTGTCTAGAAATAATTTGTATGGCAATTCTCTTTTTGCATTTGAAAGTTCACGTAAGAAACCTAGTAAGGGAGCAGTGCATTTTCCATAACGAATTTCATCATAATTCACTGAATTTGGATTTTTTCCCTGATAGATATCAAACTTTATGAGATATCCTCTTTTGGAATTGAGTGACCATATTTTGAAACCAAACGAATTGGTTTCCCTCTGATAAATTGTTTGCAGGTGTGTCTGCCAAAGTAATTCACCATTGATTCGTCGTAATTCATATGTTCGTCTGGAACATAATGCTGAATAAATGTTTCTTTCAGTTTATTCATCAATGGTCTAACTTTCCAAGCCTTATCATTTTCATCTATTTGGCTGTTATCTGCTAAATGAAAAAACTGCATGATTTGTTCAAATCGGTTTCTCCTCAGAATTTTTCACTAGTGGGTTGCCCATATCTAATCCACTATCCCAATAAAATCGTTTTCCTGGCTTTACATCATAGCCGCTCAATATCAAAATGGCCATAAAACATTTCAACTCATCAGAACTAATTTTGGGATCTGGGAAATTTTTGAACAGTGCATATTTTCGACATTCTTCTCCCATATATTCAATAAGATCGTCAGTCCAAAACAATTCGAATGTTTCAACCGGTAACAAGTAAAGTTATTCCCTCGATTTAGCAGCTCTCCAGATACCCACTGATGAACAATTTGTTCTCGATTATTGATAGACTTTGATGTCGTGGCTTCCGATGTTATCGCCTTCGACGTTGTCGCTTCTAGATTCTGATGTGCGTTGTGAATGCGTTTATTATTACATAATTTTATTTCGGCCTGTGAACGTAGCTGACCTCCAGAAAGCCGATCTAAGTCAAAGTCAGTTTCTTCATACCCAGATTCCTCATCGGTTAGCACGTTCACTTCTGGAGGTTCAATATATATAGCTTCAATCGGAGCACTGTTTTTCTCGTCATCAACATACGCAATCTGTAAAGCTTCCTCCAATGTCAGTCCTCTTCTAGAATGAAAAATATTGTTATATACCGTATTTCGTCCTGATGATGGCAGGATTTTAGTTGCCGAAACCCGAAACGTAATCAATAAAATTGTAGTCGAATCATTCATTCATCCAAATTGCTCGCTCACGACCTCAACTACAACATTTAGACTACAGTACCCCATTATCCTATATGCCCGTTGCATATATGCAACGGGTAAATACGTCCCTTAGGAATACTCAAAACTTTCTTCTTTATTATTATTGTTGAACTACTTTGAGGTTAGGTGTAATATTTCTGAACACAAAGTTCATGAAAGATAGAGAATTTATATATTGGCTTATGAAACAATATACTTACTCCAAACGGATGTCCATATTCTTCGAATTTTCAGGATCACAGTTCACCAAACTTATAAATAGTTCCACTAAAAACGCACCGAAACATACAAGCTGCTGTCAACAAATAATTTATGCATCTGTAACAGCACTTACAGCACAGTATAAACATATCCAGTAGTTGCAGTCGCTGTCGGTACCTTTGATCTTTAGAAACCAAGTTGTATGTTCGCGCATTGTAAGGCGCAATGTCGCATAACGGAGAGATCGGAAAGTTCTTTAATAAGCAGGTCCGGATCTAGCCCTATTTTAAAATAGTCGGGGCCGGATTTACTAAATTTGTTACCGTAAAATGGGGTGACATTGATTTCTGGAGGCAACTTTGATATTTGCTTCAGCGCGCATTTGTTTTGATGCCACTAGGGCGAGGCGGGAAGTGTATGGCAATTTTGTGCGCGGAACACTTACTAGAGTGCATAAGATTGTTGTGTGTGTGCATCACGCTCTGTTAGCATAAAGAATTTTTACTTTTGAGGTGATTTCCTCCACACCCTCTTTTTCAACGACTTGGATGTAGTCAGATAACTTCGAGTACACAAAAGTAAGTGTGATATGTGAGCTACTTTTAAGTGTTGAGCCATACAAGTACATGTGTTGTCAATCCATAACCTCAAATATTTGCATTGAAACTGTATAATTTTTTCGTAATTAAATGTTCTTTGCCGAGGGGTGACTTTGATACACACGTCGGGGCGAATTTGATCTACTACCATCCGATCAATCTCGCCTCGCTAGTGATACCACTAACCCCATCACTATTAACAATATGAATTAATTAATCATTTTATCTAATAATCATCTTTTATAATCATTCAGATGGTGAGAAAATATGTGAAGCCACTTGGATCTCGAAATTATAAAAATTATACACAAGATCAACTAAATGAAGCAATTGAAAAGGTGGCTGATGGAGAACTTACAATGAAAGCTGCAGCTGCAAGATATAAAATACCGTATGGGACAATTAATAATAAATATCACGGTCGACACGGTAAAACGGTTGGTGGTCAATGTATCTTTTCGCAACAAGAAGAAAATGCTTTTTTAGCGGCTGCACTGAAATGTGCCGATTGGGGTTTTCCTCTTGATTTGATGGAAATACGAATGTTAGCAAAAAATTATTTAGACAGAAAAGGACGGGTAGTACAAAAATTTTCAAATAATCTTCCTGGTAAAGATTGGGCTTTAAGTCTTCTTCTACGACACAAAACTGACGTTTCACAACGTGTCTCCCGTAACATTAATAAAGCTAGAGCAAGTGTGTCCAGACTATCCATAGAGGAGTACTTTGTTAACTTAGAGAATACATTGGAGGGAATTCCTCCCTCTAATATTTTCAATTATGACGAAACCAACGTTGGCGACGATCCTGGAGCAAGGCGACTAATTTATCGTAGAGGGGTTAAATATCCAGAAAATATTGTAAATCATTCAAAGTCGTGTACCACAATTATGGTATGTGGAACAGCCGATGGAACGCTTCTTCCACCATACATCATATATAAAAGTGAACATTTGTATAACACCTGGAAGGAAGGGGGCATTCATGGTAAACCCTGTTGTCAAAAATCATGCTGTTCGTTAGGGTGTCGATTTAATCGTACTTCTCATGGTTGGATGGATAGCCTTACGTTTGAAGACTGGTTTCGGACTTTGTTTTTGCCTCATGCCAGAAAACTAGAAGGTAGAAAGGTGTTAATAGGAGACAACTTAGCGTCACATTTTAACGACGATGTTTTACGAACGTGTGAAGAAAATGACATATCTTTTGTTTGTCTTGTTCCACATTCGACACACCTTTTACAGCCCTTAGATGTCGCTTTCTTTAAGCCCTTTAAAGTAGCTTGGCGTACAGTGTTGTTAAATTTCAAGTTGAAACATACATCAACTTCTGGAATACCCAAAGATCAATTCCCGTCATTGTTAAAACTTGCTTTGGAAAAAATGGATAATGTAACTGCCCAAAGCAAGAACAAACCAGGCGATAATGAAGAGTCTGGTGTCAAGCGAAATTTAATAAATGGATTTTTTGCTACTGGCATTTATCCAGGAAATCGAAACAAAGTATTAGACAAACTACCAGAAATACAACATGATCCGACCCAAGAAATTAATGACACATTATCCAACCTACTTCGCGAGAAAAGGTATGGTCAAAGAAATGAGAGAGTGCGTCGAAAGAAAACGAGACTGAATGTTGTTCCTGGAAGAAGTATTGCTACAAATACAGATAGTAGCAGCTCCGAAGATAATGACTATAGCGAAGAGGAGGAAGTCGAAGATCAGGGAGTTGATGAAGTCATGGAAGAAATAGTTGAGGAAGTGGACTACCGTTATCCAGAACGAGAACTACTTCTTCCAGAAGCATTTGTTCTCATAAAGTATGTGTCCGGAAAAAGAACCTCTTGTATTTACAGATACGTGTGCAGAATTCGAGAACAATTTTCAAAAGACGAATGGACTGTTGTTGGCCTAAAATCTACTGATGCAAAAAAAACAAATTTCAAACTGGTTGTGAAGGATATCTCCACAGTTCCCATTGCAGATATTATTGCTGTTCTGCCAACTCCGACCCAAGAAGACAACCAAACTTTTACATTTGAGCGTAAAGTTGATGTGGTTGAATTATTGTAACTTTTTTTAAACATTTGTAATAAAAATAATAATAAAATTATTTGTGACGAATGAGTTAGGTACTCTCTACAAAGTTATCAAAGTCACCCCGCATAATAAAAATTATTAATTGACAAAATCGGCAGAACCGATTTGAAAATGGGGCGAGTTTGGCCCATCTATAGCAGTAATGCTTCATATAAGTCACTTTCGGAGCATGGATCAAAGACGCCCCATTTCTAGTGTAAATTTGATCGGGTGGTTTTTATTTTTTTTTGTTGCAATTAGTTAAAATTCTTTAAAAGTGATGGCATTAGTCTATTCTCTGAGAATTGTTGATTACAACAAGTTTTTTTGTATATTTGTAACAAAATTGGGAAAGAAATTACAAACAAAAAACTTTTTACAATTACTAAAGTCGCCCCATGTTACGGTAATAAGTGAATGTATTGAAATTAGTAATATTTAAACAATAATTATGTACGTCATGCATATTATTGTCTTAGATTTGAAACCTGTGGCCAATTTAATAAAAATTTTACAAAATGTTGAAAACTATTTTGGTAAACAGTCTACTACATAGACGGAATAAAATGATTTGGAAGAAAATTATACATTTTAATGTTAGTTTGAATATATGTTACATTTAAATGTTACAATATTTGATATATTTTGTAAATGTTGCAAAATAACTTAAAATTAAAAACTATCTTGGAAAAAAAGCCTAATAAATGGAATAAAATTATATATTTTAATATGGTTACATTTAAATTTTACAATATTTGACGTATTTTATAAATGTTGCAAAATAACTTAAAATTAAAAACCATCTGGAAAAAAGTCTCATAGATGGAATAAAGTTATATATTTTAATTCTAGTTACATTTAAATTTTACAATATTTGACATATTTTATAAATGTTGCAAAAGAACTTAAAATTAAAAACTCTCTTGGAAAGTCTCATAGATGGAATAAAATTATATATTTTAATGCTAATTACATTTAAATTTTACAATATTTAACATATTTTATAAATGTTGCAAAATTACTTAAAATTAAAAACTATCTTGGAAAAAAGTCTCATAGATGGAATAAAATTATATATTTTAATCCTAGTTACATTTAAATTTTACAATATTTGACATATTTTATAAATGTTGCAAAATAACTTAAAATTAAAAACCATCTTGGAAAAAAATGTTTTTGTAGTAGTTTCATGAAAGCCTATTATTTCATCTTTAGATCTATTATAAAAAAGAAATGTCTTTAATGACATTTCGTCAAAACACAGCACACAATGCCTCGCTTCTTCACTAATCATTTCAACTTTTCTTCGTTACCATAAAAAGAAAGTCATTCAACCCCACTGTTATGTTCCATTTACTGGTTAATCTGCATAAAGTTGCTTTTGATGGCAAATGGAGAATATCAGATAAAAATCTATAAACTTTAGGGCTGAGAAAATATATAGTTAACGCAAACTGTTTAAATTCATTTGTATATCTGAAACCATGAGCCCTTTTACTTGATAATTTCAGCTGCATTTTAAACAGATTAACCGTGGCCTCATTAAAATGGCTTTCACAAAATGTAATAAAATCAGCATCAGAAATCGGATTTTCTTTCTCAGTCAGAGTAGAAACCTTCCCTTCCGCTCTCTTTAGAACACCTTTCAAATACCGAATCTCAGTTTTTAATTTGCTCTTCCTGGGACTTGTAGCTGACAGGCTTTGCGGTGTTTGCACATAAATGTTAGCTAAACATAAGAAATATAATTTAATGATATCACATAAAACATCTTTACTTGTGCCTAGTAGTGGATCATCTTTTAACACAGGTGTAACATCTGTACATTCTGTAAAATAGAATTATCATATATAAAAAAAGGTGTATGTAATCTTGGTTGTTAGAAAAATCACAGAGGCATCAAAATCAAATAAATATAGCAAAGCTAGTTGCAATCAATATATTTGTGATTAATTTGATATAATCATCATTTAAAAGAACTTTTTATTAAGAAAAGATTAATTTCAAAAAATAAACAGTTGATTTTATAAGTTTATCTATCCTAGGGCTTACCTGTAAGAAATAAAGTGGGCACTGCAGTAATTTCTAGCCTGTTTTTCATTACATTTTTGAAGTAAGAGTTTTCAAGATGAATGCTACAGACTGGCATTTTTCTTTACAGAACTTGTTTCTCCAATTCGAGCAATCCACTCCTTACGCCTAGTGCAGAAATAATTATTAATCATATGCAACTATTATTATGTACAAGTATGCTTGAAAGATGTAGCAATTTTAACCATTAATAATTTACGTCAATATTTTTTTATATTTTACAATAACTTTTTATAAATTCTATAATCCTATAATCGTACTTATGTGCATGTATATCTGAATATTTATTTGAATTTTATGCTTACCTTATTTCCTCAGATGGAATATTAAAAAAACTAATGTCTTTTATGTCCTTGGAATACACACTTTTACACTGCGGTACACAACACTTTATACTCATTGTACTCGATTAATTTAACACACTAAATCAAATAAATCTTTCGCAATTATCCACAAAAACCTAATTCACTTTAAAAACGGTTGGTTATTTTCAAAAGCACGTACTAAGATCTGTTGACAAACAAACTATAAACAAGTCTAATTCTGTTTCTTACCGACACTGCGCATTACAATGCGCAAGAAACAACTTGGTCTCAAATTCTCAATAAATTTTGGGAGTGCAACTACTGGGAAGGTTTATACTGTGCTTACAGTGTGACATCTACCCGCCAAGTTCAAAAATCATTATAACATTATACTTTTTAGGACTTTTGATTGTGTACAATACAATAAGAATTATAATTATTACTTAGTCTGTTGTTTAATATTCTATACGTTTCAGGAAGAACAAAGGCTCTCAAGCTTATACCCGGTTTTTAGATATGTACGGCACTAGTTTAAATGGGGCCCAGATCAAATCTGAAGCAATAATTTGTCAACAAGATAAGAGAAAAGTCAAAAAAGAAAAAGAAAGCAAGAAAGCCATGGCACTTAAAAAGAAAATATTAACTGATAAAGAGCTGGATAATCTAAACCAAGAAAAAGAAGAAGTAAATAAATTAAAATCTGCCATAAAAAATAGCTCAAATTCTTCCGATTTTGATCAGAAAATGAACAGTATAAATAGGGTTCTTCAACGTTTAAAATCCAAAGAAACTATTTTGTCCATCAATATGTTGAAGTTAGAGATTTATAGAAAGTATATTAAGAATTTAAATTCAAGTGCACTCAATACAGAATTAATAAAAAGTATTTTCTTGACGATCCGAACAGTTTTGCAAAATAATCATGATTTATTTAAGGAAAAAGAGAAATTGTTCCTTTCTAAATTTTTACATGAACTTGGCTTCAAAGAAATTGCAAACCGGAATAACCTTCCTATGAACGTTAGGTTTGACCAAGTGAAGAATTTCGACTGGATCCGTTTCCAATTAGAACATATGGGTGCAAACATGGAAAGATTGAGTGATGGTATATATGATCCGGATGTTGGCTTTACTCCAGATCCCTGGCAAGCTGAGTTTATAGAAGTTATACGAAAAAGACAATCAGCTCTGGTTGTAGCTCCTACATCAAGTGGAAAAACCTTTGCTGCGTACTATTGCATGAAACGTGTTTTACAAGCTAGTGAGGATGGTATCGTAGTTTATGTTGCACCCACTAAAGCGCTAGTCAATCAAGTTGAAGCAACTGTATATTCTAGATTTAAAAGAACTAAATTACGTGATGGCCAAGCTATTGTTGGTGTCTTTACTAGAGATCATAAGAGAAATCCTTTAAATTCACGTATATTAATAACAGTTCCACAATGTTTAGATATCTTGCTCTTATCACCTGGACGCTATACTTGGGCGAAGAATTTAAAATACGTAATTTTTGATGAAGTTCACAAACTATTGGGAAATAAGGAAGGTCTTGTTTGGGAAAGATGTTTGCTTTTAATACGATGTCCTTTCCTAGCGCTCTCGGCTACTATAAGTGATGTTGATAGCTTCCACCAGTGGCTGCAGTCTAATGAAAATTTCAAACGAGAGCAAGATGAAAAACGCGGTAACTCACGTGGTTCATACAACGTTGAAAAAATTGAATATGGCAACCGCCATTCAGATTTGATCAAACACATCTATAGTACTGAAACAGATTTACAACATTACCACCCCTACTGTGCTCTTGATTCTAGAACTATCAAAAATAACAATGGGATACCTCCGACAATACAACTGTCACCGAATGAAGTGTTACAATTGTATGATAAAATGTGTCTAAACGAGTTGGCACGAAGGAAGTTGATAAATGAACGTGACATATTCAATTTTTTTTCAGAAAAAACAAAAAATGGCTTTATTAATAGAAATGAGGTTATAGAATACGAACAAATAATCGCTAAAGTTTTCTGTGAAATACACGACGAAGACGAGTATGAAGCTAATGGGATTATTAATCAGTTGATGCCCAAAAGTAACTTTGACAATGTCTGTACTGACGAAAGTGTAATTAGCTTGCTATACAGTATGCATGAAAAGAATTTCCTGCCTTGTATAATTTTTTCATATAATAGGGACTTAATCGAAAAATCCAATTATTTAATGATTAGAGACTGTATGAAAAATGAGGTAAGTTGTTATTCTGTTGTGTGTTTGTTATTAATAAAATTTGTTTACTATTGTATGTAATTCATCAGTAATACTATAAACTCGGTCACGTAAATATGGGGCAAATGGAAAATATTTTTATTATTGATTTCTTAACATTCTAGAGAAAAAAAGAATATCAAATATATTTATTTAAAGATGCTTTTATATACGCTCATTAGGGGGCGGACGTCCCAGGTTTAAACTACAACGGAGCAAAGAAATTATGTAAACAACTGTGTGTTGTGAACTGCAACATGTGTTGTTTACTTGAAAAGTTACTGCAAAGGATAACAAAAAATGCCCATCAAAAAAGGAATTTATGAGTAAAATCCTTTCTTCATGGACGTAGGTAGAAGGGTGACGAGTTTTTAAAATTTATTATATTTACCTTTTATTTCATAAAATAAATAAAGTTATATATGTGTATACCTATTCATACTTACGTTAGTTTCGTTTTTTCAATGTTTTGACTGTTAATTACGTTCTTCGTAATTTTTGTAATAGTTCCTGTTTAATACCGGTACATTGAATCTACGTCTTCCATTTATATCGACGTAAGTGTGCATTGGATTTTGTTAAGTGTCAATAACATACGCATACATTTTTAGTTATCATTTATTTAGATCTAGAACATTGTTTATGTTACTATGATATGGAAGAACGTCGGGAATGGCATCGTAAAACAATGGCAAGTTGGATTAAGGGTCATACTGATTGTATGTCCTCCATTGTCAGTGATTCCGAAATTTATTGCATAGTCTGTAAAATATCGTTACAGAATGCCCAAAAAGGCCACGTACAACGTCACTTAGCATCGCTAAAACATACACAAAAATTGAACCCGTTGGAAGCTGACAATTTTAACGAAGAACTCTGTGAAGCTTTAATGGCGGCTAATATCCCATTAAAGAAACTTGACAATCCCACTTTCAAAATATTTCTTCCAATTATACTGGTCGAAATGTTCCTGATGAATCCACATTACGCAAATATTATGTTTCTAAGGGCTTCACGACAACAGCAGAAGGCATTAGAAGACATCTTTCAAATCAGTACCTATGGATAAGTGCCAAAGAAACTGTCGATATATTAGGAGGCTGTGTGGTAAATGTTGTAGCTGGTGTACTACATCCAATTACATTCCATAAAACGCATATGTAATAGCATCTAAAGTTATAAATACAGTTGATGCGGAAACAGTTGCTAAAACCATTGATGAGAATTTGCACAAAAGGCTTCATTCGGACGACAGGTACAAGGCAAAAATACTTCTATTTGTTAGTGACAGTGTCGCATATATGTTAAAAACAGACAGACTATTAACGGAAACATATCCTTATCTGCTGCATATTACTTGTGTAGCATTAGCTCTCCACAGAATCTGTGAATATGACAGGTATCCGGAAATTGATAGACTTGTATCCGCTTTTAACAAATTTTTTAGAAAAGCACCAAAAAACTTCCATCTTTGTCACTGCCACCTTCGCCAGTAATAACTAGATGGGGGACATGGTTGGAAGCTACTAGTTTTTATGCAGAGAATTTCGATAGTTTAAAAAATTTCGTTACATGTTTAAATGACGATGCTCGAAGTATTTCTGAGCGCAAGGAACTAACACAAATCCCAAATTTTAAACATCAGTTGTTATTCCTTCAGGAATACTTTGGAAATTTACCTAAACTAATCACATATTTTGAAAATCGAAATCTCAAATTAAAAGATGGATTAACCACATTAGCTGTGGCTATTAATAATTCCAAGTGACTTCGGATGTGGCCTTCGGCAAAAATTCGACGCAGTTTTTAATAGAAATCCAGATTTAATAACATTGCGGCAATTGTGTATGCTAAATACGCTGAAATAAAAAAATATTTCCAGTACGCACCTATAACCAGTTGCGATGTAGAAAGGACGTTTTCATTGGATGTATTTCATTCAAAGAGAACAAATCTTACAGAAGAGAAAATGAACAAATAATAAGGTACCACTTGTTATCCAATTATATAAATAAAATTGAAACCTCTTTAAAAATACAACATTTCAACAGCGCGCCTATGGGTGATGAGTCATCATCCTTTCGTGTCCGCGCCCTAACGCTCATATACACTCGAATTCAAGAAATATAGGCAAACACTGTTGAGAAATTTGTATTATTCGGATGAAATAAAACATCAACAGGCGCATGAATAATATTATTATGCGAGTCCTGAAGTGGTTTCTCCAAGTTAAATATTAGACAGATAATATATTTTTAACATCTGAAGTTTGACGCCAAAAAATATATACATGTGACTTTTGTTCATTGATAGCAGATATATTTGTGATTTTTCATAGGAGAAAATGCTTGCCGAAACTGATAAACGTACTAAGAAAATGAATGATAAAGCTGCGAAAATAGAGAGAAAATTAGTGGAAAGAAGCGAAGGTAGTAATAAGGACGATAAACTTGGTAAAGGGGGAAAGAGATTAAAGCCATCGACTGTAAAATCTAGTGGTATTTTAAAAGATACCGCTAGTGTCTTTAAAGGTAAATTATTACAGAACGTTTTATTTTTTTAATACTTGTTAATTGAATTACTAAAAAATAACACTACACTAAGAATAGCGTCGCCAGATTCTAATTATGCATAACTTCTAGTCAAAGGTATACAGGGTGCGCCACTGAAAACGAAACAGATTAAATATCTCGAAGAAGAAATCCTTTGTGAAAAAACGCAAAAACAGGTCGAATTTTAATACAGGGGGGACACCCTTCCATCATATCCTCAACTGTGATACATAATTCCCTTCCCCTCCATCACTCTAACCATTACAATTTAAATAGCGAAAGTACTTAGTATTATACGTGGCTGGTTGCGCTACTTTTGATTTTAGCGCCCTCTAGCGGGATAAAAACGGTTACTTATTCCAAAATGTGACACATCATTTGAAAAATAATGTTATTAGCAATTTAATGCACAATTGAAAAAAATATTAATTAGTTAACAATAGAGGCTGAAAGTGTTCTCCATTCTCTGAGGTTTTGGAGCATTTCTGGCGTTATTTGACGACATTCGGTAACAATGCGTTGACGTAACTCTTCTAGTGAAGCAGGTGGAGTGTCGTATATTTTACTTTTTAAATATCTCCAGAAAAAGAAATCTAAAGGAGATAAATCCGGAGATCGCGGAGGCCATTCTATGAATCCTCTTCTCCCAATCCAACGTCGAGGAAATCTTTGATCCAAGTACTGACGAAACGCTACAGCAAAATGTGGAGGAGCTCCGTCCTGTTGGAATATTATGTAATCTTCTAAGTATCAGTTATCGTTTTCTATTATGTTTGTTAACATAGGATCAATAGTGTCATCAAGTACCGTAGAGTGGGGATACTTGGAACAGCGCGTGAACTTGGAACAAAACTTCCATTTTGCCAATTTGGCGGGATATCTTACCGAAGAAGGGGTAAACTGCTTTGAGTCTGGTGTAGTTGTGTTCAGTAGAGTCTAGTTAGTGGTAGTGTACGAAGGTAAGTACCTAATGTCATTTTTTCTATTATTTATTGTAAGGAATTATTCGTATCAATAAATGTCAGAAATATATGGCACAAAAAACTTCTATTGTGGTGACAACATTTTATTGTAGTATCAAATTTGTTTTACAATGTGTACATAACCTCAACTAAACTGAAGTGTTCGATGCTGATACATTCGGTCATTGAAACAACAGTGTTGCCATATTGAATTTTTTCCTTGCCAGCGGACAAGTTTTCCGTTGATCGCGAAAATGTGACAAAATTGGAACTAATTGTTTATTATGTTGTTGCAGTATATATATGTCAACATGCCGAGACGCCACGTAAAAAAAATAGGCACCCGAAAATACGCTGATTTTACTAAAGAACAGCTAGCGAGGGCTATAAATGATATAAGACTTAAGAAAATGTCCCTGCGAAGCGCGTCAAAGAAATATGGAATATCCTTGGGAACTCTTTCTAGAAAGAGTAGGCAGCAACATATGAATAAATTTGGCCGCCCTGCAGTACTTAGGGAGGAAGAAGAAACTAAAATAGTTGAAGGCCTGCTTGTGGCAGCGGAATGGGGCTTTCCGCTGACAACCCGCGATCTTAGATGTGTCATAAAAACATACCTGGACAGCTGCGGTAGAACTGAACCACGTTTCAAAAATAACACACCAGGAAAAGATTGGGTTTAGCACTTTTGTACTCGTCACCCTGAACTGACTAATCGTCTATGTGAAAATATTAAGCGCAGTAGAGCACAAGTCTCAAGAGAAACCATAGAAATGTATTTTGAAAACCTGAGGAAAACTTTAGAAGGCGTTCCTCGGGAGGCCATTATAAATTATGATGAGAGCAACTTGAGTGACGATCCTGGTCGTTCTAAAGTTTTAGTAAGGCGGGGAAGCAAACACCCAGAACGATGTATTGATACTTCAAAAATGAGTACATCTATTATGATGGCATGTACGGCTAGTGGCCTTCTGTTACCTCCTTATGTTATTTACAGAGCTGAGCACATGTATGAGTCTTGGAGAGAAAGGGGCCCAAAAGGTGCACGATACAATAGCACAAAATCGGGCTGGATAGACGGTAAAGTCTTCGAAGACTGGTTTATGTATTTAGTGTTGCCATATATGAAGAAGTTGTCACCAGGTCCCAAAGCACTGATAGGCGACAACTTATCTAGTCACTTATCGGAAAGAGTTATTCGCGAGTGCACTAAGAACAATATCAAATTTATACTGCTTCCTCCAAATAGCACCCACCTGTGCCAGCCCTTAGATGTGGGTTTTTTTCGCCCACTAAAAGCGGCATGGCGAAAGCATTTACTGAAGTGGAAATTATCAAATAGAGGAAGTGTACCAAAATCTCAGTTTCCAGCTCTTCTTCGTGAAACGTTAGACTCCATTACAGAAAATCAAACAAAAGACATACAGTCTGGATTTCGTGCCAGTGGTATATCCACTTGACAAACATGAAGTACTGAAACGCCTCCCAAATGAGGATAATGTTTTAGATGAATCACTCTTGACCACTGCCTTGACACAGCAGCTGAAACAAATGCGTTATAGTGATAATAAGCAACCAGAACCTAAACGAAAACGCATGTTGGTTGAACCTGGAAAGAGTGTTTCTGGTACATGGTCTTCCGACGACTCAAATTCGAGTGATGCTCAGGTTTCCCTTCACGACTCTGCATCTTCTCTAGGCGCTGAAGACTTTTCAGATGAAGAGGAAATAGCTGATCATGTGCCTGAAGAAGCTGTTTACGAACCTGAGCCCACTACAGAAGCTGAAGAAGCTAAATCAACTTTAGAGAAACCTGACAATAAAATTGTTAAAATGGGTGATTTTTTGTTAGTTCGGTTTCCTGTGTATGCGAAGAACAATAAATTTGTTAAATATATTGGCGAAGCTATGGAAGTAAACAATGATACCAAAACGTACATGTGCAGGTTTCTGAGATCAATTAGACTTTCCAAGACAAATTTCCACTATCCTGATGTTGAAGATTATTCTGAAATCGACCATTACCAAATAGTAGATATTCTGGATGAACCGGTAGTAGTCGGAACAAAAGTTTATTTTCATAAAGAAGTCATGTAATAGTCCTTAATTACCTATGTTGTTCGTGATGCAATCTGCGTTAAAGTTATTTTAGTTTTGTTTTTGTGATATTTTCCGCTTAGAATTGTTTTTTTATTTATATATGTTAAGAATAAAACTTTATTTTGTATGTTTCCCTGTTAAAATAAATAAATATATATATATTTTTAATGGCATAAGACTTTTTTTTTAAATCTCAACTGTTCCAAGTATGCATATATGCTTCTAACTTGCGTCGATTATGGAAAATGCATACGTGTTCCAAGTTTTCGGTTTGGCGGGTAACTTGGAACAACAAACATTTTATTTTTTTTTTCACTATACAGGTACTGATACCATTGTTTTGTTCTTTTTTTGCATTTTGTGTATTTTACACAAACTTGAATCTCAAAATTGTTCCAAGTATCCCCACTCTACGGTAATTCCAGGTAAATGTTCCCATTTAAATTACCGGGGTAGAAAAAATGGACCAATAATACGATCGCCAAATATTCCAGACCAAACATTCAATTTTTGAGGGTACTGAGTGTGTACGTCATGAAATATATATCCTTGGGTTGGAATCTGACCAGTACCGACAATTATAACGATTGACAGTGCAGTTTATAAAAAAAAAACATTAATCAGAAAAAGAAATATTAAATAAAAAATTTGGAACTCGAACACGTTCACTCATAATTTCACAAAATTGTAAACGACGGTCAAAATTGTCATCATTAATTTCCTGAACCAGATAAATTTTATAAGGGTGTAATTTGTATTTTTTTTAATTCGATCGACGCTACTTCGACTTATTCCAGATGATTCCGCAAGCTTCCTTGTACTTAGAGTTTGATCCGCAACTACTTGATCTAAAACGGCTACTTCTGTCGCTTCGTGTCTTACTGGGTTTTCTATGTTGCGTTTTTTTATTTTGTACGGACCCCGTTTCGCAAAATTTAGGAATTAGTTCCGAAACATACTTACGATTTAGATGTTTGTTAGGGTGTTGTTCATTGAATATTTCAGTGGTTCTGCTGGCACATTCATTATTTTTAAAACACAGTGTTACTATTTCTACTCTCTCCTGAATACTGTAAACCATTTTATATTTTATTTATTAAAATATTTTTTAATTATAACGACACTATGTAATTGACAATGACGACAATTAAATGTCAAAAATATTACGAATTTAGTTGCTAATAAAATGATAGAGGGCGCTAAAATCAAAAGAAGCGCAGCCAGAAATCATGTTGCTGAATTCTCCATAAAAATACCTTTTCAATGATATATCACACTAAGTACTTTCCTTATTTAAATTGTAATGGTTAGAGTGATGCAGGGGAATGACGTATCACAGTTGAGGATATGATGGAAGGGTGTCCCCCTTGTATTAAAAATCGACCTGTTTTTGCGTTTTTTCACGAAGGATTTCTGCTTCGAGATATTCAATCTGTTTCGTTTTCGGTGACGCACCTGTATAATAAAGATTTAAAATAATTCATTTGAAACGCTCAAATTTGTATCATCGATATTTTTTAGGAGAAGGCATTGCAGACAGTGACGATTTAAAATTTATTGAAAGGCGTTTAGCAAGGACAGATTGCAAACCTTTACTGATAAACGGTCTCCCTTATGGTATAGCATACCATCACGCCGGCCTAAACAACGTAATGCGTAGTACGGTAGAAATTTTGTTCCGTATGGGCATTATAAAAGTAGTATTTGCAACTGGAACGTTAGCGCTAGGTAAGAAAATCAATTTACTTTTTTTTTGAAAAAAATATGTGTACTCGTTAGCCTTTTCCGATTGGTTCTGATCTTCACACGTTTTGTTTCATATAAAAAGGATTGTGTGACTTGAAAATACTTCCAAAAAAACATGTATGGCTTTAATTAAAATGTTGTCTATAGTATGAACGTACACGCAACGTTAAAATTGTTTCAAGCGCTGGTGTCTTCGGCATACTATACCGGGTGTCCACACTTAAGTGCGCACTATTGATAACTGTTATCTTTGGAGGTGCAGAATCGGTCAAATGGGCAAAGTAGTACCATTTTTTATGGCGGTTACAATTGTGAAAATAGAAAAACAATTGAACGTCGGGTTCTCTAGATATTCGACCAAACAAATTTTTTTTAAATGGAACACCCTGTATATTTTTTGGCGATTCGAAAGAGAATCGCAAACTGAACAAAAGAGTCTTGGTACACTAGTATAAAAAAATGTCAAATAAAGTAGTTACTGAGAAATCTGTATCTTTGCTTTGTTTGCATGAAATCGATATACCTATGGAAAATTAAAGCGTCACATTGTCTAGTAGCTGTCAAATTATTTGTATTTGCTGTTGTTAAAGTTACTGTGTGGAAAAAGTACTGGTTTTACAATTTTTTCAACCGTAACAATGGCATTTACTCATTTGGAAAAGTGTAATATGTTGGAGTTGTACTTGAAGTTTAACAAAAATTCAGATAAAGCGCTCGAATGTTACATTCAGCAATTTCCTGATCGTGATGTACCAGATCGTCGCTATTTTTTAAAACTTTATCGAAGATTAAGAAGCAACGAAACAGTTTTTATAAAGAAGAGGATCAAAAATGATTTTATATTATCACAAGAGACAGAAATAAATGTATTGGCATATTTTCAGGTACATCCAAATAATTCTGTAAGGGATTTGTCCAGAGAATCAGGTGTTTCTCGTAGTACGATCCATAAAATTTTGAAAAAATAAATATGTTCCCTTTAAATATCAGCCTGTTCAAACTCTACTTTTGGGTGACTATCAAAGACGATTAACTTTTGCTCAATGGTTTATCAATGCTTTTGAAGAAAATCACAATTTCTTCAGACACATTTTATGGAGTGATGAATCCAACTTTTCTAATCGCGGGATGATCAATAAAAGAAATAATCATTACTGGAGTCGTGAAAACCCATTTGTTGTTTATCCTTGTAATCCACAACACCGATTCAGTTTAAATGTTTGGTGTGGTATAATCGGATCCCGAATTGTTGGGCCATTTTTCTATCGGGGTTCTTTAACAGGAGAAAGATATGTGGCATTATTGACAGAAATTTTAGAAAATTTTCTGGATGAATTAAATTTGGTAGACAGACAGATTATTTACTTTCAACAAGATGGAGCGCCTGCCCATAATCACCGCGAGACAAGGGAGTTATTAGAAAGATTATTTGGCAATAGATGGATTGGCACAAATGGTCCTATTCAGTGGCCCGCACGTTCGCCTGACATGACGCCATTAGATTTTTTCTTGTGGGGAGCAGTAAAAAATCAAGTGTACAAACATAGATATGCAATAGTGGATGAGCTTCAGGAAAGAATTTCCAACATCATTAACGCCATCGATGGTAGGACCATTTTAGGAGCTACTCGTAATGTTCACACAAGATTGAGAAAATGTATTGAAATGGAAGGAGATGTCTTTGAACATTTAATTTGAATAATTTTCTTTACTATTTTTGTATTTATTTTTATTTGTTTATTAAATTAAAGGCTTTAATGAATGTTTAATTGTCCGTAGATATATCGATTCATGCAAACAAAGCAAAGATACAGATTTCTCAGTAACTACTTTATTTGACATTTTTTTATACTAGTGTACTAAGACTCTTTTGTTCAGTTTGCGATTCTCTTTCCAATCGCCAAAAAATATACAGGGTGTTCCATTTAAAAAAAATTTGTTTGGTCGAATATCTAGAGAACCCGACGTTCAATTGTTTTTCTATTTTCACAATTGTAACCGCCATAAAAAATGGTACTACTTTGCCCATTTGACCGATTCTGCACCTCCAAAGATAACAGAGTTATCAATAGTGCGCACTTAAGTGTGGACACCCGGTATACAGGTGTCATTAGTAGCCGCTTCTTCGATTGCTCTTTTGTGTTTTAAATAAAAGAAAAGCAATTAGTGGAAGATTCATGGTTGCTTGTGGCGCATATTCTAAAAGTACTTTAAGCTCTGACTCACTTCCGGTTTCACCGGAAATCAAGGAATTTAATTTTTTAAATTACTCACAAATTTTCTAGTACTGCTTTAAATTGTCTATTCAACTGTTTTTTCTTTTTTTAAAATTGAGTCAATGGTTTTTGAGTTATTAATTTTTTCGAAAATATTTGACCAAAACACATGTTCAGAAAAAAAGTATTTTCACATTGCTCTTAAAAGCAAAAACATTAACTTTGGTGGTGCTTGTAGCCAAGAAAACTCTGCGTCATTTGGTGGAAGTTGCACTCGACAATACCTCAAAAAACTTTGTTTTTTCAAGACCTACTTCCCGAAATTTTCACATACTTAAAACTTATTTTTTTTTAAATGGAAACCCGGTATTTTATTGTGGCATTTTGTTTCTTTTTTATTCTCTTTCATTTTTGTTAACAATGTCCTATACTTATCTTTTGTAATTTCTGAGATAATCACTATAGGAGCAATTAGCGGTCAAATACAAAACTTCGAGCGCTGTTATTCTATGCACCCAAATATTCGTTCAACCAATGGAAGGCTGGAATGGAGCCCCGACTTCCTTAGTCAACTTTCAAACAAAGTGAAGGTTAAATCCAACTATCCCAAAAGTAATAATTTTACAGAATGAAGAGCATCGCATTTCAATTTTTTAATTCCAGCAATGTCCAGTTGCAGTATTTCAACACAACGAAATAAAATAAAGATTATGTTTACTGACATATTTGAAGATACCGCCCCACTAGAAGGTAAATGAAACAATGCTGCTATCTTCAATTTAATTTGCCTAATTGCTTCTTTAATTGTTGAAGCTCTTCAAGTTTTTCAAAATTCGAAATTGATGTCCTAAAACTTTGATAAAAAAAAAATAACCACAAAATAACGCAATTTAAATAACCTGAAACTGTTGAGCAACGTAACAACAATCAAAAGTAATGAAAACAAATTTCATTAAAGAATATGTTCAACGCATCCACAACTTTGTGCAATGCACGTGAGGTATTCTGTTTTCCAAAGAAGTACTAACGTTGCGTAAAACTCTTCGACATATTCATGTAAACGCTTTTCTGATTTTAATGTTCATATCTTCAAAAAGTTTTGAAAATCTGTCCGTAGAAAACGAAGATATTCTTCTCCATTAACATTTTCATCAAAGAAATAAGGTTATGTAACTACCCACTATTCCTCCCCACACATTTAGGCTGGAATTACCCAACGTCTTAGTCTTAATTCTTAGTCTTATTCGTAATTTTAGTGCATAATCTTAAAGATGAAATGTATCTTTTTGAATGTGATGGTTTAAACAGTTTATTATTTCTTAATCATAATATTATTGTTTAATATCTGACCTTGAAAGTTCCCAATTTTCAACTTTTAAGAATTAAGACATAAAATTAAACAAAATTGAAATTGCGCATGTACAACAGCTGATTGTAAAGTGCTATGAAATGCATTATTTGTTCACCTAACCTGAAATTTACACGAGTTGTGCATAGTTTGTTTGTTTTGAAGTTTAAAAATGAGTACCACTTCGAGGATAGAAAACAATGATTTTTTTTTTATTGATTTGATAGGGATATTACACTTAGTATATATTTTTTTAATTCTCATTTTGCCTTTGAATAAAAAATGCACTAAATCGCGCCAAAATTGCAAAGTATTCTTGCAACTATCAACATCAGCTGTCAAAATTGCCATTATTTAAGAATTAAAAATTAGGAATTAGGAACTTGTATAAACACAAATAGAGACTAAAATTATATTTATAAAATAAAATTATGACTAAGAAATAAGAATTAAAATAAAGATGTTGGGTAATTCCAGCCTTAATGACCAATGATTTTGAAAGTTTGCAATGAGGGTTTTATGTGTTATAAAAACGAAAATGTTGACAATTAATGTATCAAGTTTAATAGAATGTGACTCGTCGGTAAACAACAAAAAAATATGACAGATGATAACACCGAGAGACGTAAAAACGTAGAATGGCTCTGTGATTTAGCTTTTTTAACAGTTGTGCCATATCATTTAAATAGGATTAATTTAGAGATTAAAGCGAAAGATAAAATCACTACCGATATGATTGAAAAGTAAATTGTAGCTACTGATTAATCAACTAAATAGAAAAGATTTGAAAAATTTTGTGGCCTTGGAAGAAATGGCATGGTCTCAATTGAATTGCGGCATTTAGGAGGCAGAAGTAAGAAATATCTGATTTGGAAGAGGTTTTTCCGATTTTAACAAATTGCCAAATATTGTGACTTTCATGAGTCATCCGTTTTATTGTGCTGACATTGAAAAATTTGCTACCGAAATATCAAGATTAGGTGAATTTGTGTGTAGAAATATGTTTACGATGGTTTCAACACTTTTTTTTATTTTTCTTTGCTTTTATTACTTGCTTATTGTCTCTCACATTTCTTCCGTATTGTACAGCCGTAAATAACACACCAAAATTAATTATTAAAATTTACAACTATTAATAAACAAGAATGCAGTTATTATGTAATAATAGAGAAGTTTTCTTTGCGAAACTAACGTACATACGTACATTTGCAAAAGTATTCAGGTCGAAACTAATAATAAAAAAATTTTTGGGTGTGCTTAAGACCACACGGCAGAAGTGAAAACTTCATCAAGGCGAGGTTAATAATACGAAATACAACTTTTTTTTTTCGTTCTATATTCATTTACATTTACATTTTCCATTTTCGTTCTATATTACATTTAAAAAATATATATTTATTATTATTGTGTATACATTATTCTAGTACATTTCGCTCGGTCTGATCAAGTTTTCACTTCAAAAATTCATACCTGCGTATGTATATGTACAAATATTATAATTCTCATACGAGTTCCCGCGATGGTCTAATGGTAACGTGCCGGCCTTATACCTGGGCGGCTCGGGTTCGCATTTGCACGCGGACAAGAATTTTTCAGAAAATAAAAATACATTATTTCGCGTATTTGTTCTAAATTTCAATTTAATTGAAATTTAATACCGCTAGTTAATATTATAATACAAAGCCGAGCGTCGAGCCGACTTTACCCAATTAGCGTAACATTCCGAGCGTGACGGCACAGTCTCGTTCAGTGCCCAACAATCAATGCATCAACGCGCCCATAGAAGTTTTCACTTCAAAAATCGAGAAAGTTGGGGTAATTTATCTGCTGCCCCTTGACAAAAAAAAGGAAGCGATTCTGAAAATGTCTTTCATCTGACCCTGTGTACGCTACGGATGAATTACATATTTCCCAATTATTCTGGATTCTCAAATTTGACTTACATCTAACTCACGACTAATTTTCGTAGTACTAGTATGGGGGTGTTCGACTACACTCGCAAGTACCATGAACTTATTATCCTCAGCAGCTATTGATTTTGTCTGGTCTTTTTTTCATATTTAATACTTTCTGTTCACTCTAACCTTTCATTTCTACTTTCGAAGATTTCTGGCTTCGGTTGACTTCTACCAGGGATCGCTGTGCATAAGGTCTGGATGCTAGCAAAGAGTTTCTTTCAGATGCGCCCAAAACGTCAATCATCTCTATTAACACTTCAAAAGAATAATTTATTTTGATGATAACTACTAGCGATGCTTTTATAAATTTGACATAAATGTTTACCGAGTTTCTTTAACAGTTGACTCAGGCAGTCGGCCGCACTCCAGCCTTTAATGGACGAATTTGGGTGCATGGAACAGCGCTCGTAGTTGTTTATTTCACCGCTGATTGCTCCTATAGTGATTATCTCAGGAATTACAAAAGATACGTATAGGACATTGTTAACAAAAATAAAAGTGAATAAAAAAGAGAACAAAATGTTACAATAAAATACCGGGTGTTTCATTTAAAAAAAGTAAGTTTTTGGAATGTGAAATTTTCCTGAAGTAGGCTTTGAAAAAACAAAGTTTTTTAAGATATTGTCGCGTGCAACATATACCGAAGGATACAAAATTTTCTTGGCTACAAGCACCACCAAAGTTAATATTTTTACTTTTAAGAACAATGTGAAAATGATTTTTTTCTGAACACGTGTTTTAGTCAAATATTTTCAAAAAAAAATCAATAACTCACAAATTATTGGCTCAATTTTGAAAATGAAAAAAACAGTTGAATAGGCAATTTAAAGCAGTACTAGAAAATCCAAATATATATAGGGTGTCGTTTAAAAAATTAAGTTCCATGCATTTCCGGTAAAACCGGAAGTGCGTCAGAGCTTAAAGTATTTTTAGAATATGCGCCCCAAACAACCATGAATCTTTCACTAATTGATTTTTCTTTTCTTAAAAACACAAAAGAACAATCGAAGCAGCGGCTAGTAATGACTCACCCTGTATAATAAAAGCGAGCATATTTCCTTTACGCACTAATAAAAAAATTGCAACACCTCAAATATGACGCCATAATTAAATTATTGGCGCATGTCGGTTGCTAAGGCGACTCAACTTATATTATGTATAGTAGATGGGTAACTAAATTCTATATATTACAAGCGTTTTAGAGTTATTTCTTATCGCTCTCATGTACGTACTAAATTAAATGGCGACTAATTTTAAAATTAAGTATAGTACATACTTTTAATGGTTTTATTTTAATAGTTTTAGTTTGTGATCAAAACCCTATTAATTTAGTTTTTTATTTTTTATCTAAAACTACTTTTTAAAGTTAATTCATTAACATTAAGGCTATACGCCCGGCCTCGAAATCGTTTTTCCTAATCGTATTTTTCATGAAAACCTTACCGAATTTACACGCTAATTTAAGAAAAAAATGCCTTTCAATGGATAAATCGTAATTTCTTCGAAATTGTCCAAAGGGCCCTAAATAAAAATAAAAATGTAAGAAATTTCAAAAAACAAGCCTTTATTTAAAATTATGTAACTAACACTCAACAGCAATACATAAATTTTATTTTTTCTTAATTTATAAAAATAAGGTCACGAAACGGAAAACAAAATTTTGAAATTTGGGCGAAATTCACTGAAATCAAATAGAGTATGTGGTACGCTCGCACATTGTGTCGAGAGGTAGCTCCGCCTACCATTTCGGGCAGTTTCTACGCAGTTTGTAAAATACTTCTGAGATCGGTGTATGTTAAGAAAGTAATCGTTACTCGGACATTATTTTATCGAAACCGTTGATATTTTCTTTACAATATAGTGTACATATACAGTGTCAGCGTCACAATACTTCCTTATACTACGTATCAGAAAGTAAAAGCAATATCTCTTCCCGTCCCTAACGCTATACCTGCTAGAAGCGCATGCTAGGACTCACACGGCTTGCGGGCAGGGAGAATAATTATCATATTTGACTCGCAATAATTTGCTTCTGAAACGATCTAGAAATTTATTTTTCTACTCCCATACTGTAATTGTATTATTAGATATGCCGAACCTGTACTTTAACGATGTCCATTACGATACAGATTTTCATTATGTTACAAGTTTATATCCAATAGGAATACAGATTTTTCATTACAATACAAGTTTATATCCAATAAATATGCGACATTCGAATATTCAAACAATATTCAATATGGCGACTACATATCTGACAGATATACAAATTAAATAAATGTGACAGTTCTCTGCAATTTACAAGTAAGTACTTAAAATTTGTGCTTTTTTGAAAATATAAACGGTAAAAATGAGGGATAATGACAGTGAAATGTAAAATTTGAGTCCACCAGAAATTATGGAACAAGCCTTAGTAACCACCAACAATTTATTACCAGCTAAACTCGCAAAGGTGCATGTAAAATTTTAACCTCAATTTATGATATAGAATGTTCAAAAAATAATGTTTTATTATGGGGTCGTAGAAAAAATAGTGTATGCAACTCGCATTTAATGGCTATTAAGACACTCGTGTCTTAATAGCTATCATTAAATGCTCATTGCATAATATACTATTCTTGCACAAAAAATAATTTTGGAATGTTGGCTTTATTTTGTTTCACATATATATGGGTAAATTCTGAAAAATAAGATTAGTTACTCGATAGCTGAAAAATACCTTACACAAATTGGTCGTCTACTAAAACTTTTTTTTTTTTTTAAAAAATTTACACACCATAAAGAAAAATCGAAAACACTAGTATCATCCAAATACTTTAGGGTATAACCTTAAAAAAAACAGATCCCTAGCTCTCTGCATTGCTGAGATATCACGAGATAAGTATTAATAATTGAAGAATATGAAAATTTTAAAATTTACACAAAAAAACGATTTTTCGACCTTTTTGCGATTTCGATTTTATTTTCCAACTCAAAATTTGAATCCGGCAGGTGATTTTACATATCCAGCTTCACTTTTTTTGTGTGTTTGAGAAAATATAGATTGTATAATTTAGGGGCGGTTGCTTCCCGATTGCCAAACATGTGAGCCAACCGGCGATTATCTGAGACCATAACGCAGCCATAAATTACAGGCAGATTAGATTAGATGACAAGTTGTTTTCTCTATCTTTTTCCTCAGCATAAGACAGAGCACGCGGACCCTTAAACATTTGTCTTTTATTTACATTTGCACGAAAAGCAGTGGTACGCCCATTTCAAATCGAACTCAGCTTGAAGCGGGCGTCCAGCCTTAACAACAAAAAAGAGTTACTAAAATATTAGTTTTGCTCATATATGTCAATTATTTACAAACTCTTGATTGAGGTTTAGAGACTGTATTTCTTTTTTTTGAAGTGAAAACTTCTATGGACGCGTTGATGCATTGATTGTTGGACACTGAAAGAGACTAAGCCGTCACGCTCGTTCGGGTAAAGTCGGCTCGAGTCGCGCTCGGCTTTGTATTATAACACTAACTAGCGGTATTTAATTTCAATTAAATTGAAATTTAGAATAACTACGGGAAATATTGTATTTTTGTTTTCTGAAAAATTCTTGTCCGCGTGCAGATGCGATCCCGAGCCGCCCGGGGTGTAAAACCGGCACGTTACCATTAGACCAACGTGGGTACTCGTATGAGAATTATGATATTTGTGTATATACATGCGTACGTATGAATTTTTGAAGTGAAAACTTGATCAGACCGAGAATGTACTAGAATAATATATACACAATAATAATAAATATATATATTTTTAAATGTAATATAGAACGAAAATGGAAAATGTAAATGTAAATGAATATAGAACGAAAAAAAAAGTTGTATTTCGTATTATTAACCGCCTTGATGAAGTTTTCACTTCTGCCGTGTGGTCTTAAGCACTTTTTTTGTTTGTTTTGGCAATCACGTACACATATATTTTGAAGAATAATTAAACGATATTCAGGGGAAGAACTAACTATGTGTTAGAAGGTAATCCAAAAGTAACGTAAAATAATCAACTTTAATTATTTTTTCACATTTAACGAGACACAATTTTTAATTGTCATGAAATTCGTCCATTTTTAAACTATTTATACTTGTTTAATTAATTAAATACTTATCTATAATTATGCATATGTGATAAGGAAATAGACCTTTAATAGAATTTGTAGTGTAGCGCTGCGCACTTTTGATCGACATGTTTTCTATTTCACTATGTTGGAGTGAAATTTTCCTTGTTTACACGGCATTTAATTAGTTTATATATTTGGTCTTCGGTTACTTCCACCTCACTTTACATGTCTCTGTATTAAGCTGTTTATTAATAGATTTTGTTTAAATAAAATCAATTTTAAACACTATTACTATTATTAATTATCTATTTTAATGGTGTTGATGTAGTTTTACTAAAAGGTTATTACAACCGAAAGTAGGTCTGAATGATGGGGGGGGGGGGAGTACCGGCATTATCGTGACTAGAAAGCATCAAGGGTGATAATGTTAATGCTAATTTTTATAGAATGTATTTTAGATCATCCGTACCTTTACCGAACTCGTCTCACTCACTCGTTCGATAAAGTATCACTTTACTGACTTGTTACATAAATAACTATTTTCTTTTCCGGTGCTATAAAGTTCACTTTACGACACCCGTTTTGGTTGCATAAAGTATTACTTTATCGCACGCTAATTTTATTTTTTTGAAGTTGGTAACAAAAGAAAATGGAACCAAATCGTATTTAAATGTCAAAATATAAGCCTTTAAAGTAACAAAAATGTGCAATAAAATTGTACAAAGAATAAAAAGCACACATGCTAAACATTTCACTTACTAATTAGCAATATAAATTGTTAAGCAGAGTTGGATGATAAGTTTTCGGATGCTACTATTGACATTTACTTACTATGTTGAATAGTATAACTGTTATAAAAGTTTGTTTTGATAAATATGTAGAGAGTTTGTGGACGAAAGATTTTGTAAATTGTCTTCTGCTATTTTGCGAATCTCTGGGGGCGTACAGTTATTTATTTCGTCCTTTTTGTTGATAATTTGAAATAATTTATTGTATAAATCAGTCTGAATTTTAAACACAATTACATATAGCACCACCTATATTCAAATATTTAAAACGTTCTACTTAAAAATCAGAGTAATCAACTTCAAAAAACCAAAATTTCTAAAATATTCGAACAAAACATGTCTCTTATTTTAAGCTTTTTTGAACTTTTAATAACCGAAATAGAAAAAATAGTATAAAATACACGTTTCATAAGACATTTTGCGCACTTGTTCTTTAGAAAACGCGCCTACCGGCTCGTTTTCTAAACTTGAACGCGTGCGCAAAAATCGTGTCTTATGAAACTTGTATTTTAATATACTATTACCGAACTCGTCTGTTACTCGCCGCGCTCGCTTCACTCGCTTGGCTCGTAAATCAGACTCGTTCGATAAAGTAGAGTGAAAACATTTAGAGAATATCACATACGTCATCACAAAGCTGCGCGAACAAAAAGTGCCAGTGGCGTAGGTGATTAAGAGGGCAGAGGTATTAGGGATGATTTTTTAAAAGCTTCATAATTGTAAAAATTATGTTTTTACATAAAACTACAATATTTCTAATGAATTAAATTGATATTAGGAAAGCAAATTATTATTTAAAGAAGTATTAATGTAATTTTTTAAAACTACCTCAATATGAATACTGCTCCTATATAGTATAATTCGAATAAAAGTATGTCAAATTAATGCAATAAATTTGTCACTTCATAAACTTTCTTATTTTAGAGAATTATTTGGAACTCAGTGTCGCAGTTAAAATTTACTTTACATTTATCAAATCAGAATAATTATTATAATTTGAAGTAGGTATTGGCTTATTCCAAGCTACAATAAAGATACATATACATATTTCATGTCGTCTAAAGAGTATATTGTTATATTTAATACAAGTTAACTTATAAAAGATATGGAAGACAAAATGATTTAGAAAATTTTATTTTTGCCAAGTAATATTGCAATACATATACAATACAAACAATAACAGTGTAATGGATGTATGTTAATACCAGTATATATAATATATGGGGTATAAAAAAGAGACAAATTGTTTATTTTTTTAATTTAAAGTGTTACAAAAGATTTAAGAAAAGTAACAGAACATCCAATTCTGCATGTTCATTTGTGGCTGTTTAAGCCTAATCACTTTTATTCAACTTGTTCTAGGACTGGTTGATCAGCATCATCACCTTCAATGTCAGTGTCATCATCGATATCACTATTTTCTTCATTATCAGTTTCTTCGGTGTTAACTGTAAAAACTAGATTGTCAGTTACATCATCTAATAAATGCTCCGTTTGCAAATAATTTTCAACAACTTTATCTACGTGGCTACAAACAGATGCCCACTCTTCTACATTTACTGATGCAAATTTTTCTCGAACCAAATTTTCGACATCTGCTAACTTAAAAGTTACATTTCTGGTTCCAACCCAATTCTTTACAATTGCCCATATCTTTTCTATTGGATTTAACTCTGGGTGATAAGGAGGCAACCTCAATACATTGTGTTTATGAGCCCATAATAGTGTATCCAGTTTATATGTGGGATTTTCACTTTTATTTTTCTTTATTAATTCATATAACTCCGGCTTTGTCCACTTAATATCAAACACTATATTCCTTGCTACAAGCCAATCTATCATTTCTGCCTTTTTGGAGGATGATGTTGGATCACGTTCAAGTTTTACATTGTGGTATGATGCATTATCGATTACCAGTACACTTCTTGGTGGAAGATTTGGCAGTAACTGTTTATTGACCCAAGTGAAAAAGTTTGTTGAATTCATTTCATCATGGTAATCACCAGATTTTGTACCTATAAAAACAATGGAAATAATAGCAACAATAATTTTAACAACTCTGATAAATTTAATACGAAAATTTTAAAGTATAATTTGTATCTTATGCATAGATCAATCTACACAATAATTTGAATGTTACATATTTTGTGTAAAAAAGGTAATATATAAATACCTGATTTAAATAGGAGTAATGCATTTTGAATAAAACCCATTTTTCCACCAGCATGAACCATAATCAAACGATTTCCTTTTGAAATTGGTTTCTTCAACCCAAGCAAAGAATTATCTGACCATTCTTTAGATTGTGTATGTGTACTGTGAATGTAGGATTCATCTGTAAATATAATGGGTCTATTTTCATGTATGTAACTTTGCAATTGTTTTAAATATTTTATACGTTTTGAACGTATATCATATGACTCCATTAAAATTTTTCTCTTGTCGCCTGTTTTCTGCCATCTAGAAAGAAATAAAATATTTATTTCTTGTTATATTGTGAAAAAACACTATTATTTACTTAAATCCCATCTTCTTTAGCACCTTCGATAATGTTGTAAGTCCACCCATGAATGGTATGCCATTCTCTATTATTTTATCATAAATACCTGTAAATAAATGAAGATATAACAATTATAATTTATATGGAAATATTTATCGTTACCCTTCAAACTTGGACGTCGTTTTTCATGTATATAGAAGTTGTGAATGATGCTACGTATTGTGTCAGTATCTTCTGGACGAAGTGTACTTTTTGTGCTTTTGCGAGGTCTTGTTTTGTGTGGGGTACTAAATGAAGCAACTTTTCCGGAATTTACATCCTCAGCTTCTTTAGCAATATTTCTGTATGTCACATCAGAAATTCCAACCGCTCTCATTAACCTCTCTTTGTAATTTGTTAAAGGAATTATCGGATGCTTATTTTCTGCTTCTTCCTTCATAAATTTTAAAACATTGGCAATTATTTCTCTTCCTTGGCTATGTATAACTTTGCCTTTTACGCCAACTTTCTTCGATGATGAAGCCATCACTGTAAAAATAATTTCTAAGTATGGGTAAATTGTAGTATATGGGTGCAACCGATTTTTGACAAAATGACTAGTGTACCTTATAGAGGACGTCTAATTGAACAACTTTTACTTATAAATTAATCGGCGCAAACGTACAGGAACGGAGATAATTAATAATTAAGGTGCTCACCGAGTGGATTTTCCATGTCACATTTTTAGTGGTATCTGTTATACACACCGTTGAAATTATGAAAATGGTAATAAATGATGTGTATTTCACTTTACCACACAACAATTACATTTGATTTTTATGTTTTTTAATCACTTTTCTGCGATTTTAAAATTCTAACATAACCTTTAACATAGCCTTTCTGTTTAGGTTATGTTAGAATTTTAAAATCGCAGAAAAGTGATTAAAAAACATAAAAATCAAATGTAATTGTTGTGTGGTAAAGTGAAATACACATCATTTATTACCATTTTCATAATTTCAACGGTGTGTATAACAGATACCACTAAAAATGTGACATGGAAAATCCACTCGGTGAGCACCTTAATTATTAATTATCTCCGTTGCTGTACGTTTGCGCCGATTAATTTATAAGTAAAAGTTGTTCAATTAGAGCTCCTCTATAAGGTACACTAGTCATTTTGTCAAAAATCGGTTGCAACCATATACTACAATTTCTAAGTATTTATACAATAGAATAAAATATATACTTTTTCAACTTACCGATCGAATAATATAGAAATATTTTGTGTCTTGATAAAGACAATTATTTAAAGAACAATATTAACAATATTTTACTAAATTCAAAGAAGCAGCAATAAAACATAAACACCAATATAACCTAATCGTAAACGACCCGCTACTGTTTTACAAACACCCCTAAACTGGACCGGATGGGATATAATGAACTCGTCCAACTCTAATACGATCATAGCGCATTATGACGTATGTGATATTCTCTAAATGTTTTCACTCTATCACTTTACTGACTTGTTACATAAATAACTATTCTCTCTGTTACTTGTGGTCTGATTTTCGAAATTGTTTCACACAAGAATTGACTAGCCACCATGGAAAGTTGGCAAACTTTAAAATATCGATGATAAATGTAACGCAACCACTTACTTAGTAAAGTAATCGTTTTTGGGGAACCTTTTCACTCTAACATCAGAAGGTCAATTTATTCACCAAGCAAGAAGGCATAAACAATAAATACACGTTTTTATGGTATCATTATAGTAAAATGTCAGTTGACTGATAGTGGATGTAGTGGATGACAGCAGGCTGACAGTGGCTGACAGTTCTAATTTGACCTTTTATTGCACCGTCAATATTATATTGTAATAATGTAATAGAGCTGTTTGGATTTATTATCTGTGTGATATTAGTTATATTCATTGTTAATATTTCTTGATTCTGTTCTATTCTATTTTATTAAATAAACGTAGTTGTTTATTATAAAAAAATTAGAATATTTAGTTAAATTCGCCAAATATAAAAGTGTTGCTGACATGAATATAATTTGTGTAGGTATCCATATGCCATGTAAAAGCGTAGTAGTATATGGTGATTCGCCTTTCCTAAACAGTTTAGAATTTCATCAAATGTCTGGCCGTGCTGGTCGAAGAGGTTTTGATACAGAAGGAAATGTTATTTTCATGGGCATATCGAAGAAAAGACATGATGCATTAATGACTGACAAATTACCAAAAATGTTGGGTAAGAACTTATTTAATATTTGATGTATAATTGCTCCATCTATTCATATATTGCAAAACACACAAGGAATTGTATGTTTAATGTATTTTTTCCAGGCGTTCTTTATACTTTAATATAAATTACTGTGCTATCGAGAAAGATTGTAGACCACGTGATTAGTAGCTTTCTAAAATCTGGTGATTATCGTGTTCATACGTTTATGAGATACGCGTATCGCTAGTATTTGACAGTAGCGTACATTTTATTCACAAATACTGCTGTCATTGTTGACAAGTCAAATATAGCTGCATTATGGAAAAAGTAATATGTATGTATGGTGCGCCACTGTCTAGAATATTTTACATAAAACATTCAATACTACCAACTGCTGTTAATTGGGTTGCCTAATTTGGTAGTCACGTGGTCTACAGGAATTGTTGATATCTCTGTAGAATGATCGCGTTAACGATTTAGATGTTTTTTTTTTTATATATTGGACGATTTTCACAACAGTTTTTGAGGTTTATTATTTGTTTTTAGGAAATTTTCCTGTTAATATTAGTTTAATAGCCCGAATTCTTTTATTAGTTACCAAAGTAACTGATAAAGGCAAACCAAGTGAGGAAGTTACAAATATTGCAGGTGATATTGTGCTGTCGCTTTTAGAAAATAGCCTTATTTTTCAATTCAAACCTAATCTAAAAGTCCAAATAAAACATTTTGTAGATTTTGCAACACAACTATTATTTATTCAAGTAAGTATATGAAAAAGAATTGACATAATATGTGAATATTATATACTAGAAATTATTTTTACTTTTCGATTATTAAAAACTATTTTGTGATCATAAGCAGAGATGTAAAATTACCGTAATTTATGATTTTGGTAAATTACCGTGGTAAATTACTGCTCTTTTCTCACCAAGATTTATTCTCGCGTAATTTACCATTTTTGAGTAAATTACCATGGTAATTTACCACACTTTTTTTATTGTTTAAATAAAACCCCTACAACAAAAAAAAGTCTTATACATTTTATTAAAGGAAAAAAAATAAAGAGTACCATATTAACATATTTTAAAATTAAACAATATTCTGAAATTAGAACAAAACAATGATTTATCATTATTACCATTATTAATTAAGTACATAACATTCCAAATCTTCTGTTGAGAGATCTTTCAGTGCCAGTTTTAAATTTAAATTCACATATACCAACTTAGCAGCTCTTTCATTTGTTAATCTATTTCGTTTTTTATTGTGTATAATACTAAACATTGTTGTTGTTGTTGGTGGGCGGTTCAAAATTTCTATTGCGACTTTACTTAAAGCTGTAGTACAACAAAGTGATTTCCACCATAACACAGAATTCAATTTGCCTGTCTCCAATGCTTGCCATATAAAATCTTTTGAAAACAATTGTTCTTTCGATTTGTAATAAGCAACCTCGGTTATAATTTTTGCTATATCAGATCCACTAACTAGATGCGTTGATAGTTTGTTAATATATGTCAGTGCTGTGATGTATTCCTCGTTATTGAGATTTTTGCCTATAAATTTTGGATCTAGTAAATTGGCAGCCAAATGCATAGGTGTTACAGCCATTTTTCTCTGTGATTTTAAATGTGATAAGACAGCATTTAGTTCTGAAACTGGGCATGCAGCAATCAGTTGATCATTCAGGTCTTGAAAATAGTCAACAACATGAGATATGCAAGGTTGAGAGGTTTGTATGTTCTTTAAAATTACGGAGACAGGATGTAAAATTTTATGTAATGTATCAACTCTTTCCCAAAACAAATCATCTAGAATACTATTTTTTATACTTTTGTTGAAAGTATTAGCTATAGTTTCTGTTATAGCCAATTCTTTTACATTTTTTTAATTTATTCTTAAGGTTTCTAAACAGAAAATATTAGAGCTCCATCTAGTTTGGCCAGGTAGTTTAAGAGTGTTTGATTTTTGTAATGCTCGCTGTTCATCTTGTATATTTTTAAACGTAGCATTCAAAATATGCGATTTTTTAATAGTTTTTGCTATGAGTTTGCAATCAGTAATTAAACATGCAAATACTTCTAATTTTAAAATATCTTGTGCGAATAAATTCAAAATATGACCACAACATCCATAACAAGTAAAATAATTGGACGAGTACATATCACTAATTAATTTCCAAGTTGATTGCATATTGCTAGCGTTATCAGTCACTATGCTTATAACTTTACTAATACCTAAGTCGTCAATAACAGAACTAAGCAAAGAACAAAGATATGCAGCATCGTGGCGATTTTCCTTGCAGTCAATTACTTTAAATAAAACTGGTTCTGGACATGTAATTATTATATTTATAATGAATTTGTTACTAATATTACACCACCCATCAACTTGAATTCCAATTGTTTTAGACTTTTCTATTTTTTCATTAACTAACTGATTTATTTGAGAGTGTTTTTTTTATCTAAAAGCGCATTGGATAACCGATATTTAGTGGGCAATCGTAAAGAAGGTTTAATTTTTTTAAACAATTTTTGCCAATGAACATTTTCCGTAAAATTTAAAGGAGTATTACTAGCAAAGCTGTTGCTAAGAGATCCCAAATTTCCTCTTCTTCTGATTTATTCATTACATCCACAAAAAATCCAAATTTTCACTGTAAGCGGATTTTGAGGTACTTGCAGCAGATTGTGGGCGAGAATCGCTTGAAATCGTCGTCTTCTAAATCTGTATGCGGAGAACTTTCTCTTTCCGGTATCTCTAAAATGTTAAATATTTTTCCATAAAACCCAATAGAAATCAATCAAAATTACTCACCTTTATTTATTGCTTTAATTTTCTTAACACTTAATGCTCTTGATTTTGATTGTATTTCATTCTTTATTAGGACAACGAATGCACTTATTCTGTAAGTGACTCGACATTCTGGTTACATTTAAAACATAACTTTGCGAACAGAAGTTACACGAATATAATTTCGAATGTTCTGTGGATTTTGAAAATGCTGTTAAAATAACTTTTTTTATTTTATCTTTACGCCCCATCCCATCGCACAGTAGTACGAGTAGTATATTCACAAACCTTATATAGTTTAACTTATACACCGAAATTTTTTGAAAGACTACTTCACTTGTTATATAAACGGCTGATTCACGGGCTTTTACATCTGCTAGAAAGGGACTTCCCAAATCACCGAGTGTGCAATGTCATACGTGTATATAGATGATGTTTTACTTTGTTGGTAATTTACGAAAATTTTATGTGGTAATTTACCACAAATGACGGTAATTAATTCGGTAATTTACGGAGTAATTTACCGACTTACATCACTGATCATAAGTCATGCATAAGTATTATTTAATTGATATGCATTAACTGTTGCCTTATGCATTTATTTGAAAAAAGACTGAACTAACCAAATGTAAACATAGTGTTTCTTACTTTATAGTGTAAAACTATCATTTCAAGAACATTAACAATTTCTTATGCAGCATTGTACTATTAAAGCTTAGTGTGCTGCAAAATATCCAAAAGAAGATTGGTAATTTCCTTACACTATATGACAAGTTACAGTAAATGTACTTGCTGACCACTAGTCATTGCGGAGATACATTGTGCATTGCAGTACAATTTTAATTATGAAATAATTTATAATATTTATTAGTGTATTAGTATATTTTTAGGGTCTTTACAATGCAAATGGAGTACCGCTAAAATTAGCTAGCATTTTGTGTCACTTACATCGTCACGAGCCATCGAATTTAGTATTTGCTTACTTACTTCGCTCTGGTGCCTTAAGGAAATTGATATTATCCATGGATAACGCCAAAGATATAGAAATGTCGCTTATAATCGTTCTTAGTCACCTATTTGCACGTCTCAAGTTACATAAGCTGCATCAACAGCGCACTTTTCACAATTCTAAAGTAATATTGGAACCGCTGCCTGAAGTTATTTTAAAGGTATAAAAAAGTTGTTTATTTTATATGCCAAATAAAATAAATGTTTTCGATGAAGATATGCTAGTGTTATGTAATGTAATGTATGGAAGAGTTTTAAAATAATTATATGCATGTTGGAATAAATGTTCGACAATTCAAATATTGCTAACTTGTTGATCGGCCACCTGCAGAACTGTAGGCCTACACCAAAATACATCAGCTAGTGCAAATCTTAATCAAGTCATTCATTGTATTGACCGCAGCAGGAGGAACATATTTTCATATATAGTTTTCGATTTCGTCAAAATTTCAGTGTGCCATAACAATAGCAAAGACAACAAAAACACAATAAAAGCTGATAAGTTGGGATTTAACCTCGTTAGATTTCGTCCTCTGGGGTTATTTGATGAGTCTATGTTAACCCCCCCCCCCCCCCCCGAAACGATTCAACCAGTCAAGGATGAAATCAAACGTAACATTCATCAGATTCAGCTGCCTTTATTCGAAAATATCTTCCGAAATTTCGCCGAAATGGTACATACCAAATTTACACTTAACAAATCTATATAAATATCAAACAGCTTCATTAAAAATATATATTTCTCATTGAAACATTTTTATAACAAATTAAAATTAAATTAAAATTATTTTTGTCCGGACTAATACTGTTTTTCACATGTCACCACTTTTTATCGGCTTAATTCATTTCAGAGAACGTGGAGTAAATACACATTTTCTTTAATATCAAATACAGTGTGTTAGATAAGAGTATACAGAAGATCGGCAAATAGTTTGTATGTACTTTTTCTGTTAACTTTTCCTGCTAAAGTCCTCGGTAATTTTATCCTAATTTTAAACCCACTCCCAGCTTCAGTAATGGTCACCTGCCGATCTTCCAAACAATATCCACTTTGACGATTATTAAAGAAAGCGCAGTCTGAATGGCCAGCGCATTCTTTAATGCATGTTTGCATAATAAAACCCATTCGAATGACCTTCTCTAATCCTGTTAGTTGAAATAGCATAACCGGCGCGTCAAAAACGGCAAAACGATGGGCATATCTCGTCCCAGGAAACTGAGTCAAAAACGTTTCGTATTTTAGTACGTGTAAGGGCCAAAAGAATTCCCACGAACTGGCTACATGTTGAAAAAATTGATCAAAACACATCAAAAACTAAATGAATGTTAGATCGCACAAAAGAGTTGCACTTTAACAATAGAATTTGTTGTGTTCGAGGTTTTACATGCCGACGAAAGTTCCGAGTCGACTGGAACGGACTTTCCGCAAAGTTTGGGTGCAGTCTCCATGCTCCAAATATGTCACCACCCAATATACAAGCTTCCCAAGAAGATCCGATATGTCTTGAACATTCTGGAACGTCTTTTGCGACCGCGACTCTAGAATATTTCTGCGACATAATAATAGCTGTTAGGTGACTCTTGCTCTTTCACGGGAGTAAGTACGGGATAGAGATAGGACCGTGCAACGGATGATGTTTCTCTAAATTGTGCAACACCCCGTATAGGTAGCGCGTTCGGACCGATCGTCCCGTGAAGGGGAATGTCCGAGCTAATTACCGTAAAAATTTCGCCTTTATAGCTCTGTCCGATCGCCGGATATTTACGGACAAACTTAAAAGTTGCGTTTTCGACGTGCCCGATTTTCTGAAGGTATCTCATCTGAAACGATTGTATAACACGCATAGGGAAAAGTACAGTTAAAAAGCCCGTACTTTCTGCTTTTCAACGCGCTCAAATACATATTTTAAGGTCGCCTGGCGCGTAAAAAATTAAAATATACGTGTGACCGTGTTCCGTCGAATTTTTCAAAACACGCGAAATTAAGCCATGACGTGCCTAAAGAAAGCCCATTTTACGTAAATAAAAACGAGGACTAAACACAAAATTGACTTTTCGCAAATCTGACAGGCGGACTAAATATTTCCAAACATTGACTTTTAAGCATGAAATGCCAAGCTCTGACGATTTTTCGAGAGGAAAACGACTTGAAATTGAAAATAATATAGTTTTAGGAAGCGTTACCATCCTTATTCGAACTTGATTCAGATCCGGTATTGATAGGACAAGGAATTTAAACTCTTCATGCACTCGAAAAATGGCTGAAATACCACAGAAATGAATGTACACAATAAATCAAGTGCAATACTCATAACATGTTATGTACGCACATACACATTCATGTGCACTGGTCCGTGAATATATTATATATCGGTAGCTTGACTTAACATTTTTACATACAGACTATCTTTTGATGATTACAAATTTGAATTTTAAAATACGATAATTCCAGAACGCGTATGTCCAGTTTTCTTAATGAGCAAAAGGATTGCTTTTAATTATATATAGTACATAAACACTGCACCTCGTTTTTATATAATAACTATAATTAAAGTCAATCGCCATTTTTTCAAATCGTCATTAAGTCTTGAATTGAAAATATTTCTCCTATGAATTAAAAAAATTCCTTTTATACAAAAACAAAATAGGTAGAATGACTTTAATTAAGATTATTTGTATTTTTATTTCTTCTCTTGATTATATCATATTTCTGAAGTGAAAAATTAATTATAATTTTTTCAGGCAATCAAAAAATATAATGAAGAAGTAAAATCTATATTCGACCAATATTTTATAAGTGTTGCAAAACATTTAGAAAGCCAATTGGGGAAAGACGATACATTACCGGTCTCCAAAATCAAGTTTTCTCCCATGTACACTTATGATGAAGATGAGGATGAAGGTAGTTTAGCTGAACTGCATCTTAATCAAATTAACTAAACTTATATTGCCATTTCAGATACCTTATCAGCCCAAATTAAGTCAGCGTGTGTTAAAAGATTTGCGTGTTCTAGTTTTATAGCGTTGTCCGGTAATGATGACACGAATTTGTTCACTGGCACTATGATCAGCAATATAAGACATGAGGTATGTGTGGAGTCAATTTTTGTTTTGACATAAACACATTATTTGTTGTGTATTATAAGAATACCTTTGATCGCGGCAGTAATTTAGAAGTAGTTTGGGCACTAAGCGCATGCACAATAGAATTTTGTGCATGAAATATAATAATTTTCTATTAACGGAAAACATACTTCATTTGAGATTAGTTGGTAACATGTTAGATAATAATTTTTTATTCTAACTTACAAGGTATGCACACATTGATTTCCAAATTACATAGCACATGAAACAAGCCAAATATAATAATAATAATAATAATAATTTATTCAGTCCAACAGTAACAAACAAATTGCAGGACAAAGAATTAAACGTACATTAATAAAATACAAATCAATTATATTCTTATTTGTAATATAAAAAAAATTTACAACTATATACATATATTTTTCTATAGAGTTGCAGAATTACATATGTATTACTTGTTGAATTAGAAACAAAAAATATATCATCATAATGTAAGTTTGCAGCACGACACATGGTGACCAGTGGCGATCCCCGAAGAAGATTAGTCCTCGAAAAGGGCAACCAAAACGTGGAGGAGGAGCGAGAGGAAATTCTGGGAGTGTAGAAATTCAAACATGATAGGAGATGTGGGCAATCAATTGTTCCATTACACAGCTTCCATATGAAGCGAGCACCATGAAGCTCTCGGCGATCCCGCAGTGATTGGAGGTCATGTGCTTGCAGCAAGAGATTGTAATCGATGCCACGTTCCGGATAAATTCCCATATCCTTGAAAGATAAGTATTTCAGGAATCGCCGCTGCACTCTCTCAATGGCTAGTTGTAGATAAGTATATGTACTGAGGTGACCATACTTGTCATGCATATTCCAGCTTACTGACGACAAAACTGAAATACAAAGCCTTCAGAAGCAGTGGATTTTTAAAAAACTTACAACTGCGCAAAGCAAAGCCCAAAGCCTTTGAAGCCGAATTGCAAATGAAATATATATGACTGGAAAAGTTCAAATGTGTGTCAAAGAATACGCCAAGGTCCTTTATGCTGTCCACCCGCTTAAGCCGGTTGTCCTCAATAGAATAGGTAGATGGTATATTATTATTTTTGCGAGAGTAAGACATGTAACAACATTTATTTACATTTAGTTTCAAATTGAAGTTGGTACACGAAGTCGATATAGGATTCAAGTTTTCTTGAAGACGAAGTACATCGTTCCAAGTTCGTATAGAGCAGTAGATCTTTATATCATCCGCATATGCGAGTACATTGCATGTTATTGATTTAAGCAAATCGTTGGTATATAGAGTAAATAACAGAGGTCCCAAGTTAGAGCCCTGTGGCACACCGGATGAGGGAGTAAACTCAAATGACCTAAATCCATTGTAAAAGACATAATTGCGCCTATTTGTCAAATATGAATGCAGAAGTTTGAGCAGAGACGGGCTGAATCCAATTGCTGCGAGCTTTTCCAGAAGGATACCATGATCTATCGTGTGAAACGCGCGACTTAAGTCAGTGTAGATCACGTCTAATTGGCCATTAGCATCCAGTTCATGAGAAACAGCCTGAGTTATAGTGAGTAGTTTCGTAACTGTAGACCGTCCATGAATGAAACCATGTTGACATTCAGAAATCAAAGATTTTGTATTGAAAGCTATGCAGGAATAAATTACATTTTCAAACACCTTTGCAAAGTTGGGTAGAATGGATATTGGCCTTAGTTCTCAACTCTAGTTCTGTCATCTTTTTTAAAGATTGGGCTTATTCTTGCTCTTTGCCAGCGCCAAGGAAAACTAGCTGTCCTTATTGAAGTATTCATTATTATAGCCAGAGGCTCAGCTAAAGCAAGTCTGGCATTATGAACAAATATACTTGGGATTTGGTCATCGCCAGCTGTATAATCTTGATTGAAAGACGACATTATTCGTATTAGCTCGTCTTCTGTAACACTGGAATATGCAAATATTCGGCTTGTTTCATGTTCCAAGGAATGTGTTATGTGTTATTTTAAAAGCATATACAGTAAACTCCAAATTAGATGGCGAGCGGTGGGAGTATGTCCGCGCAGCATAAGCAATAGTTGCAGAAATATAGCCCAATAGTCTGACTACTACTTGAGTAAGTGGGCAAACGCGTTTTTAAAAACGACTGCAGCGCATTCCCACCGCTCGCCATCTAATTTGGCGTTTTCAGTACAGATCTTGTAAGCAACCTACATACACCAAAAATACAAAGTCACGCCCCATATAGGAATTAAGAGGGATCGTAAACATCCATTTATTAGCGAATCAATTTTTATTCCATTAATTTTTGACATCGATACATAACAACAGAAATGAATTCATAAACTCATGTTGAATACATTTACAAACTGGAAACTCACCAATTGCGAAAAACCGCAAAGTAATTTATAACCAGAAATATCAGAAATATATTGTATTTGATTTTTTTAAATACCAAGAAAATATCTCACTTGCTATGGCCTGATATACTGTTTCGCATAAATGTATCTTGCTTGGTAATATCAGCTCTAATGCATTCTAATAATTGTTGAAACAGAACATCATTTATCCTTAAATAATTCCTGTGCAAGTAAGTCATGGTACTCAATGCGAAATTCATTATTAATCAGTGAAAAAGCCCTGGCTTCATGGCAGCAGTACATATCTTTTTTTTGTTCGCTTTCTTTATTTTTAATATTATGTGTGTTATGATAACAGAACTGCAGCGCGAATTTTTTTTTTTGTTTTACTTGTATCCATTTGGAATTATTTCAAAAACATAGACAAATGAAATTTTAGGGCACAGACAGTACTATTGTATTGTGTGTGTTTAGGGTAACAAAATCTCGGATACCCGCCAAACTATTAGCACATTCGGCGCATGCCCGGAACTTTAAAATTTTGTCTGGGTGCAAGTAGGCAAAATAAATTCTGTATAGAAAGTTGTACAGAAAACTGTGCGGTGTCAAGTGGGATACCATATATTGTGATTTTGTTTTTACATATCCCCACAAAAATAAATCTTTGGGTGATAAATCAGCTTTTTTGGCTGGCCATGGTATATTTCCTCTTGGACCCATTACTCGGTTGGGAAAGACACTATTTACATATTGGGTTACGTTTGTAAAATTATTTGCACGAAAGCCATCATTTTGACATACAGCTTTTAACTATGGCACAATACAACTTTGTTTAAATATAAAATATGGGCTTATATGGTTGCCTAATATTCCAGCCTGCGCATTTAATTTACTTGGATACTGCGTTCTAACATCATTAAGCTATATGCCGATTTTCTTTGGACCAATAACTACTCACGGAGGAGTTATGGCGGCCGTGTATGCGAAACGTCAATTTGTGCATCGATTCATCCGTAACTAACATATTTTGAAGCAAATTATGATTTTTTAAATTGCAAACGTCAGTAAATAGTTTGACAAATTTCCATTCGAGCTTCCTCGTTTTGCGGAAAAATTTAATTGGTTTTTTGGATTTTGTATATATATATATATATAAAAAAAAAAAAGAAAAGAAATATTGCGGATTATAGAATAATAAAGTATGGAATTTCATGGGGTAACTCCGCTTAAAATGCAACTGCGGACACGTGTTTCGAACTACTTGGTTCTCGTCAGCGCAGTGTAGCCAAGGAATAGGATGGGATAACCTTGGAGCTGAAAAACATCAATCAGAGACATACACAAGGGACAGCCTACCAATTGAGGCTTCAGCTAGAGTGTCCTCGATACTGAGAATGAATCTAATGTCTACCTCGCGGCGACGTTAGATTCATTCTCAGTATCGAGGACACTCTAGCTGAAGCCTCAATTGGTAGGCTGTCCCTTGTGTATGTCTCTGATTGATGTTTTTCAGCTCCAAGGTTATCCCATCCTATTCCTTGGCTACACTGCGCTGACGAGAACCAAGTAGTTCGAAACACGTGTCCGCAGTTGCATTTTAAGCGGAGTTACCCCATGAAATTCCATACTTTATATATATATATATATATATATTTACTTTTCTTTATCACATTGCCAAATTCTTTCGGTATACCCTTTAGAGTTGAGGCAGGACTATTTTCAACACTTGCACAAATAAGAACATTTTCTCTGGTTGTAGGTTTTTTGTGATGAAGTGGAAAAAGGTATACATGTACCATGTATGGTCGGACAGTAAGTAGCCACACTAGGTAGAATTTGATATGATTCTCCAAATAAATCAATAATTCTTCTGATAGAATAATCGAAATGATACAGTTTGATAATATTTTTTCTCTAGAAGATTATAAACCTCCGTAGTGATTTGTCGACACGAATATGTCGATGCTTATTTTTTGAGAGCTGTCATTATTTTGAGATGGTTGTAGTCGTAATCTACCTGCATGAGGGTTTCGAATAATATTTCGAACTGAAGTAAATCTACAAGAATGTTTATTGTTTATTTTGCGGGATATTCAATTAAAAAGTGTTTCGAAAAATCTAATTGTTTGTCGTGTAAACAATTTTTAATAACACACTTAAAATTTTCAAATCAATCACTTCTTTTACACAAAAGTTACAGTAACATAAACATACCTTCCACGGAATTTATTATCATCAATAGAGTTTGTCACTCCTTGAACGATATTTTACAGCCATTATTATTAAAAATAAAATGATTACTTATTGAAAAAGATTGCCGAAGTACTGGGCAAGAGAAGGTGATCCTTGTAAATCACATAAAATATTTGTGATTGATAGATGATTCTGAGCAAAATTTTCCCTACATGTTAATAAAACACCACTGCAACAAAATATATAATGGTAGATTACGAGTTCTGAAATACTTCTTTTATTGCATTGCATGTCGTACTATGAGTGGCCTCTTGGAATATTTCTAAATCAAATATAGAGTTGCCATCTGATGTATTGCCACAGTGTATATAGTATTGTTTGTAATGTTATTTATATAACAGTAATTATACAACATAGGCTAGACTTTAATATCATTCAATAGATTCGGCCTTTACTTGATGTAAATCCATATTCCAATAGAAATAAAAAACACAAACACTTGGTTCAGATTTACACTATATTTAATTAAAAAACACAACAGCTGTTTCGCTACACTGTAGCTTTTTCAAGTGGTAACAAATTCTAAATTATTACAATTCGAGAACAACTCTATTATATATAGAAAAATATAATAACAACATTAACAGATAACTATAAAATATTTATTACCCTTTGTAAATATTTTATAGTTATCTGTTAATGTTGTCATTATATTTTTCTATATATAAGAGTTTTAATATCATTTGTACAATTACAGTGAGTCGGTTTTATCGCTGTAGAATATTGTATCAATACCTATATTGAAAGTTGCATGCTCGACTAGCAAGAAAGTGATTACATTTTCACCACCTTACTACTTACTAATCTATTTATATTTCTTTTAAATCTAGATTTGCCCAGGTCTAAAAGTGGTGCCTCTATTAGGTACTGATGTAGTTCTCAACAGTTACGCTGTCGACTTCTATCGCCACGGTATATTACGTGCCATTGAGGAGGACAACGGTTTGAGAGCGGGTAGCGAATTTGCATTGCTCAAAGATTTCCTATTAGCTTTGAAATCAATTGTTATGTGTTTGGAAGAATTAGAGCCCATAAATGAAGAGGACCCAGTATACATACACTTCAAAAATATTACAGAAACCTTCGATAAACTATTTTTCAATGCATTTAGTAGTTTTTTCCAGTAGATATGTATTTTTAATATACTATATACATTATTTTTGATTTATTAAAATTTTAAAACTTGACAGTATTTTTTTTAATTAGCCTTATTATGTATTTGAACATATAAATATACAATGGCGTTAGACATGAAGAACGTACTAATTTGAAATTTTACATACTTACCGCAAGACTTTCTTTCTATGTTGATTTCACTTCCGGTTATAACGGAAATTACTACCAAGTTTCTTATTTGAGTTGCTTTCCCAACGTCGTTTAAAATACGGGTTAGCTTTAACATTAATTAAAATACCATTTTTTCCAACACTAACAGTGATTAAGATTGTTGTTAAACTTTTTTAAAGAAATTTGGTGCTAAGTTAAATTGTTTCAAATATGGCAGTGGAAAATGCAATAATGTATATTGCTAGAATGTGATAAGACAGTTCAAGCTTGAATTTAAAGTGCAGATGTAAATTTTTCTTTTTCAACAAATATCACTCAACTTTGTGGCTCGTCTTTTAATTTTTATTAGAAATTATAACTATACACAGTGCCGGATTAACCACGTAGCAAGAGTAGCAATTGCTACGGGCCCCGCGCAAAAGAGGGCCCCGCGTATCCAAACCGGACCACCTCTCCCTCAGCGCAATTTTTTGAGCGAAACTTATTAAGACGTGGTATATTGAAATTACTTGATGTCACAAAAACGTGAAACGTTACACCTTTTCCGACCAAGGCAATCCACGTGAAATAATCGATAACCGATTATTTCGTTGGCGAAAATAAAACACAGAATTTCATACTGTAAACGCACAAGTTCTATAAAATGTCGCTCGTATGAATATATAGAATTTGAATCGGCCCGATAATCGGCTCTACAAAAGTCTGACGTGTGTGAGCACCCTTACTCGGTACTTTGTGTGCTGTGTGTATGTGTAGCAGAATTCAAATGACTCGTTCAAAAGATTGAAATTGTCTATTTATTTGTAAGACTTACAGTCTAAATTATTTTTATTAAATTTTAGTAATCATATACCAATAATTTATTTTCAAGAATATAAGTCTATATAAGTTATAAAAGTTACGAATAAAGAAAATATTTTATTAATTTTACAGAGATTTCTTTCATTTAAATTTCTCATAACAATTTATAAAATAAACTATTTCGACGAAAGAAGCTTAAATTCCAAGGCGCGAGAGTCTCACGCATGTTTTTTTAAAACTAATGATAGGTATCCCACCACCTACCGCTATAATAGACAACCGGCCACTGGATAGATGGTGGTATCAAAAGCTATAACAATAAATTTAAATTTTAACATATTTCTAAAAGTTAGCACTGGGCACACCGCAAATTATTTGTACACGAAGTTGGCAACATCGCAAGATTAACAAGGGATTCCCTGACATTGTCATCGAGTATCGTAACAAACAATCCGCCAGTTAGAATAAATAAAGTTCTGTTAGCTGCTATCAACCAATAAGTAATTGATGGATATTTTATTTTGTAAGTTTCAATCTTCTTATGTGAACACATGAATGAAGTTTGTTTTAGTACTATGTTAGTTATTGTTTTTTGCCGGTCGGAGTGTTGTGACTAATTCGATAAAATACTTAATTTTAAAACATCAAAAGATAGAAGAGTGATTTTGAGAATTGAATTATTGACGTCTAAGGTAAGATTTATTTTACTAGTTTATTATAACTACCCAATAATCTAAAACGAATTAACATGAATTGATTATAAAGTAGCTTCAATTCGTCTTTTTTTCATGTTTCAAATTCCTAGTATTTATTTTTTTTCCAATTCAAATGTATTTGCCAATGAAATTCTTTTTTTTTGAGTCTGTTTGACAAACGATCTAAATATTAAATACCTATTGTTAATTTTAATGTTATAAAAAATAGGTGCAATTGAGATTTTTTTTATGTAAATATTTTTTAGTTTTTCTCCTATAAAAGGTATGTATGTCATCTTGTGACACTGTACTTATTTAAATGTTTCTTTCTATTTTTTACATGTATTAGTAATCAGTGGAAACTTTGCTGGATTATGAGGTACTTTTCTGTACTAAAATTTAAATTGTTATTGTATATCTGTATGTTTCCCAAATAACAAATAAATATACTAATTTCACTATCATCAAACTTGAACACATCACATCAAATTATAAACTCGTGTTTATTCCAAAGTACCTACCGTCACGCTTTCAGGTGATAATTATTAAAACTAATCGTGAATTTTGAATTCCTGGAGTAGGTATATCAGTTTATGGTGTATTTTTTTGTGTAACTTTGGTAAGATTTTTGTTTTAACATTCCATCAAAGATTATAAACCTACAAAGGATTGCTCATTCCCTATGCTGTAACGTTAGCATATCCCCCCTCACGGCGCGCACTGCGGTGACGTCACAACTGGACCATGCTCTTCAAATCGTAACGTTTCCAGTGTTTTTAGTACATAGGCGTGTGTTGCACGTGCCAAATTAATGAGATTGTTTTGCTTTATTTTATGATTTAAATCTATATTTCGCGATTGACTTTGTGTTTTTATTGTGTTAGTAATAAAACCACTCTTTATTAAAATTTTCAATTAATTTAATTTTATTGATAGGTAGTGAAAACCACGTGAAAACATAAGCGCTATGCCGGGTCGTAGATGCGCCGTATTTGGTTGCAACAATAGCAGAGTTGTAACCAAAGCAAAAAATGAAAGTGTCATTTACCATGAATTTCCTCGCGCAAATAATTTGGTCTCCACAACTATAAAAAAAGAATGGATTCGACGATGCCAAAGAGCCGATAAATTCAATCCCAACACAAGCCAAATTTGTTCTGTGCACTTTACGTCTAATGATTACGAAAGGGATTTACAGAATGAACTATTAGGTAAATATAAAAAAAATACATATTAAGAATGGCTTACAGATTACTTAATTTAGGATTACCAGTAAGAAGAAAACTGAAGAAGACAGCAGTCCCAACAGTAAATTTACCTCTTGAAAAGAAAGAAAAAAATCAGACACAACAAATACAAAGAAGCGAAAGACTTTTAAAGAGACAGAAGCAAAAAGAAGTTGAGGATATTTTGAAAACTAGTATACCATCTGATATTAACCCCCAGGCTTCAACTTCACAGGTTTGTGATGAGCATCTCTCTCAAGAAATAATGTCAAGAACATCTGAAGAAAAGCGTTCACATGAAATAAAATATGACAATAATGAATTACTGACAAAATATAATGAACTTGAAAAGCAACATAAGCTATTGAAGAACAGCAGTGGGAAAAAAATAAAATTATTGAATGACCAATTACGCCATTACAAAAGTAAATGTCAACAACTGTGCCAAAATAAGAAAGAAGAAACAGACGCTGTAAAAAAAATGTTTACCAAAAATCAAATGAACATGTTATTAAATAGGAGGAAACGAGTCAACTGGACTTCCGAAGAAGCTGCATCAGCTTTTACTCTACGGTATTATAGTAAGAAGGCATATCTGTATGTTAAAGATAAACTTCACTTTCCCCTTCCTGGTTTATCTTCTCTCAGAAGATGGGCAAGTAAATTGAAGATTACTAATGGAATTTTAACAAGCGTTTTGGAATTTATGCAATTAGCAGGAGAATCCATGAATGATTTTGAAAAAACAGTAGTGTTATGTTTTGATGAAGTAAAAGTACAAAATATCGTAGAATATGACGTTGGAAATGATAGAATTTTGGGTCCACATAATTATATGCAGTGTATTATGGCACGGGGCTTGTTTTCAAATTGGAAACAGCCTATTTTTCTTGATTTTGATCAGAGAATGACTTCGAATATTTTATTCTCTATTATAGACAAATTGTCTGAAAAGGGTTTTAAAGTGGTAGCAATAGTTAGTGACTGCGGCAGTACAAATGTTGGTTTATGGAAAGACTTAGGAATAGACATTAACAACACATCTTTCAAACATCCCGCTACCAACAGAGATATATTTGTCTTTGCAGATATTCCACATCTCCTGAAATTAATTAGAAATTGGTTACTGGATACCGGCTTTCAATTAAAAGATGGAAGTTTGATAAATAAGAATCCATTGGAGGAACTATTGAAAGTGACAGACACAGAACTCAATGTCTGTTACAAAATTTCAAAAAAACACTTGGAATGCAATGGACCTCAAAGACAGAATGTTCGTTTGGCTGCGGAATTGTTATCAGAAACGACTGCAAAAGCTCTTGCTCGTTATAAACCAGGTAATGATCCTCTTCTTGCTGTAAATGTAGCTACTTTCATTAGCGATATAAACCAATGGTTTGACATATTTAATAGTTACGCACCTCGTAATAAATTAGCGTCCAAAAATGCTTTTGGAATCAATTTAGAAAGTCAGGTAGCACATTTGGACAAAATTATCGATTTAATAGAAAATATGAAACCCATTGGTAAAACAAGTATACAGACATTTCAAAAAGGAATAATTATATCTACAAAATCATTAAAAGGTCTTTTTAATTCAATGAAAGAAGAATTTAATGCTGCCTATATATGCACACACAGACTAAACCAGGACTGTTTAGAAAACTTTTTTTTCCAACTAAGAAGTAGAGGAGGAGCAGATGATCATCCATCGCCGTTAAATGCACTGTACAGAATTCGTATGATTATTTTAGGGAAGAACCCTGGCATTCTTAGTAGCCATGTGAATACTGAAGAGGCGGAGCCTCAGGAATATTTATCAGCAAAAGTCTTTGAACAAGCTGAGATAGCATTAAATCCTTCAGATAATAATTTAGTCGAAATTAACTTATCTATATCCTCTTCTTCTTCAACTTCTTCCAACGATTCAAGTAATTTAGAGACTGCCAACGATGCTCTAGAGTATATTGCTGGATATATCGCAAAGAAATTCAAAGATAAATATCCTGATCTGGGCGATTATACACACCAATTATTACTCACGGAACATCAGTATAATTTACCCTCATGGGTTGAACACTTATCGTATGGAGGCTTAATTAAACCTAAGAGGTCATGGCTCCAAAAAGTAAAAAAAATGAATAAATATTTTCTCAAGTACCATGGACCTCAACTTGAGAAAAAACACTCGGTTACCAAACAGCTGAGTAACTTTATTTATCAGAAGGAAAACATCCCTTTAGATTTAGTTCAAAATTTTATAAAACTTAGAACAATTATTAAAATAAATTATGAAAATATTAAGCAAGAAGAAAAAAAAATCAAAAACAGAAAAAGAAAAATTGTGGCTTCTGAAAGAAAGACCGCAAAGAAATTTAAAAAAATTGTCTCTTAAGTTTAGTTAAAATTTAAATAAAAATTTAGTTTTTATTTTATCCATTTTTTTACCAGTACCCAAGATTTACTGAAAATACTGATTAATTATTTTAATAATCTACTATTTATTTTAAATATTGCAATGCTATGAAATCTGTGAAAAGCGTAAGACATTATATTTCAACTATTTCGTAGGTCCGGTGACTACGTCACTGCCGAGTATGACCGATCACGTCCGAAGCTGATTGAGCAATCCTTTGTAGGTTTATAATCTTTGCATTCCATAATAAAAATCTTTATAGCTCGCGTCACAGGAGAGAGTTTTCGGTACCAAAATGACTTGAAATTATTGATGATTATTTCAGGTTGAGTTCTTTCCAATTCCAATCTAAATATGTTTCTTTTCTGTCCGATATGGCTAAACGAATTAAAAAAAAACGAGTTGAGATGAAGTTATTCACTTATTCATAAAAAAATAAAGTTTTAAATTCGTTTTCGATTAGGTATTGGGTACTACTACTTCATAGCACTATAAATATGTATATTTTACTTCCTTTTTTTCTATGTACAGAACGAAGTAATAACGAAAAGAAACAGTATTATGAGCAGCAGACTTAGAGATACGGGTCGGCACTATGCTTCTGGAAGTGCAAAGCGTAAAGCAAAAGATGAAAAGGAGAAAAAGAACGAAGCTGTTTTATCAAAAACACGTAAGCTGTCCGAGTTTTTTAATATTCAGAGCATTGTTGCTGAATCCACGGAAACGGAAGCAGAAAATACAGAAGGTGCATCTCATTGTACATATAAAAGTGAAACTGAAACTTTTGCCTGTGCAGGCACTTTTTTGGTTAGTGATACTGAAATCGAAGAGACAGCAAGTCGTCCTAATTCTGACATATCGTGTTTTAGCCAAAGAGAAGCTGAAAACCTAGCAAGTCCCCTCGACCCAAAGTCGTCTTACTTCAGCCAAACAGAAGTCGAATGTATGTTACATGATTCAACCGCTACCGCTTCTTCTAGCAAAAAACTGAATGAAAGTAAAATATACTCCAATGATATTGGTGAATGGCCGAGCAACTTTGACAAAGATTATTGGATTGCGAAAGGAAGCAGCGAACTGCAACATATGAACAGTGACTTCTTAAGTTCAAAGAAAATGTATGAAAAAGAAATTAGTCCACGATTCTGCCAAAAGTCATTTTTCACTTATAAACATAAACCTACTAATAAAACTCACGTCAGAAATTGGTTGTGCTATTCAGAAACTAAAGGGCGACTTTTCTGTTTTGTTTGCAAAGTTATAGATTCAGATACTAATCAGTCAGCACGGTTTACGAAAGATGGGTTCGATGACTGGAAGAACGCAAACAATTTGTTGAAAAGACATGAAGAGAGCACTCCGCATAGGAAAGCTATAATTTCGCTGTTAAATCGCAAAAACAAGAATGCGTGTGTCGATTCTCAACTTGTGAGCCAAATTGATACTGAGCAAAATTATTGGCAGATGCTCTTAAAACGAATTATTGCAGTAATAAAGTTTTTAGCAGAACGAGGTCTTGCGTTTCGGGGTAGTGATGAAATTGTTGGTTCAGCTCATAATGGGAATTACTTAGGCCTATTAGAAATACTTTCCGAATTTGACGTTTTTATGGCCCAACATATTCAAACTTATGCCCATAAAGGAAAAGGACACACGTCATATTTATCTAAAACAACATGCGAGGAATTTATCAAATTAATTGCATCAAGCATGCTGGATCAAATTATTTGCGAAATTAAGAGATCCAAGTACTATTCAGTGTCATTGGATTCTACTCCGGATATATCGCATGTAGACCAACTGACTCTGATAGTACGCTATGTTCTACCATCTGGGCCAGTTGAGAGATTTGTTAAGTTCTTAGATATGGAAGGCCATACTGCTGAACAACTCGCCCAAAGTTTACTAGATTTTTTAAGTAAGAATGGCATTGATATCAAAGATTGTCGTGGACAAAGCTATGACAATGCTAGCAACATGAGCGGAAAATACAGCGGCCTGCAAGCACGAATTAAAGACATAAATAAGTATGCAGAATACATTCCCTGTCTTGCACATTCATTAAATTTAGTTGCTAAGCGTGCTGCAGACTGTTGTACAGAAGCATTAATTTTTTTCGATTTTATTGAAAACCTTTATAATTTCTTTTCCGCTTCTACACATCGTTGGGGTCTGCTTACAAAAGCTCTTACTTCCAAATTTCGGATTTTGAAAAGGTTGTCGGATACTAGGTGGGCCGCTAGAGCTGATGCTACGAAGGCACTTTTATGTGGCTTTACCACTATCAAACAAGTTTTGGATGACATTTCCAATAATATAGATCAAAAGGCAGAGTGTCGCAATCAAGCTTACGGACTAGTTTCAAAGATGAATAAGTTGGAAACCGGAATAATGACAATTACGTGGAATGGAATCCTAGAACGCGTGCAAGCGACTAGTGCGTCTCTGCAATCGTCTGATACAGACCTTAATACGGGATACGCCCTTTATGAATCATTATATGGATATGTCCAAACAATGCGATCCACATTTTCAGATATTGAAGCAAAAGCCAAAGATCTGACAGGCTGTCATGAATATCAGCAACAGACTTCAAGACGACGCAAGCGAAACACAAAGTACGACCATTTTAGCGGTTCTAGTACACTTTACGAATTTGTTGAAAATGAAACACCTGATAAACAGTTTGAAATTGAGGTGTTTGTTGTCATTATTGATAACATACTATCTGCTTTAGATCAACGCATGCAAGCATACCAAAAACTAACTAGTGTTTTTGGAATATTTCGAGAGTTAAAATCTATAACAGCACAAGAGATTTTGAGAAAAACTCCAATTATGGTCAGTGCTTATGCAAATGATTTGGAAGACAGCCTAGACGACGAATTAGTGCAGTTTGCTGAGCTGCTCAAAACGGATGTGGCTGGTGCGATTGACAGTACGAAAAACGAAGCTCTGGAAATTCAATATTATAAATTCATAATTGATAATTCATTAGAATCATGTTTCCCAAATTTAGAAATTGCTTTGCGCATTTATTTGTCTCTCATGATCACTAACTGCGGTGGCGAACGTTCATTTTCGACATTGAAACGAATAAAAAATGAATTAAGGAACACTATGAGTCAAGAACGTCTGAATTATCTCTCTTTGATGAATATAGAATATGATTTGCTTAGAGAAATTGATTCGAATAGTATTATTTCTAAATTTGCCCACATGAAATCTAGAAAAGTTACTTTGTAAAAGTTTAAAAAATAATACAAGAAACAGATAAATAAATATAAAAAATATACATAATATAAAGTACACCTTTGATAAAATATAACATTAGCTATTCCTAAAAATATAATATACTTTGTAATAAATATAGACTTTGAAATATGTACAAAGAAAAGATTTACAATTTTTTGTGTATTATCGTCAGTTTTAAATTGTTAGTTTCTTATCAAAATTATTCTAAATTGCCAGGGCAACGGCAACCTCATCTCTGGCTTTTTGTACTTGTTAGCGCCCAGCTGGGCCTATAGTGATCTTTGCACTATATATGGCAAATAAACGTATTGAGTATTGAATTTTTTTACCACTTTATACTTAAGAACCCATAGCAGATCAAGGGCCCCTCCGTAGAATTTGCTACGGGCCCCGCGCTTGCTTAATCCGGCACTGACTAACTATACACTATATAAAAGCAAATCCTACACGCTATATTCACAAAGTAAATTCTTAAATTTTATTTACTTAAACGAAGTTCTCAATTATACCCGATGTAATCTTGAAAAGGTCAATATAACGCAAAAACAAAGTATAAATTCAAATGATAAAAGTAGCAGCAATATTTTTAGATCCAATTACTACTAATTTAGATGAAATGGATATGCATATATTTAAACACTGTCCTTGTTTATTAATACTATAGTATACATAATCAAAGGCACAACCTTCTGTTTTTGTATTATAATTATATAGTATATAACATCGATCTGGGTAATATAAAAGCAACATTATTTCATAAATTGATCCTTTCTCCTCTTATCACATTTTGTGTTTCTGTTTGAATACAATTTTGAGCGCTTATAAATGTATCGTTTAAAGATAAGACCTTCCATTAAATAAATTTAATATCTGTTACAAAAAAATCATCGTCCAGATACGTCAAAAAATATTGACAGGAACATATTTGACCTAAATTTAATGTGGCTTTTCATTATGCAAAAAGCACTGCCTTTATACACTTTCATATTTTAAATGGCGTCAAAGTATGCCGGGCACATTATTCCAAAGAAATTGTATAAGGAATTAATAAGTGTATTCGGCATTTTTTGTCCGAGATAACAAAAACGACGGTATTACCCCGTTCCTCCACAATTACTACCTAATTCATTCACAATGACAGTAAACGTATTCTTTGTTTGTAAAATTGCTTTAAAATGCTTCTCAGTATATTTATAGAAAAATAAGGATGTTACCTTGAAGGGATATCTAAGATTGTATCTTGAGTATCTTTTTATGGTCTATGTTTGTATAGCATTTTATTAGATTTTAAATATAGAAAAATTGACCTTCTTTATTCAAATATAGAGAGAAACAGTGGCGGCTCGGGGTGGTTCACATAGGGAGTGCATAATTTCAAAATTAAAAAATGAGGTGTGGTCACCACACGACTTTCTTATACGTATGAAAGTGTTACTTCCGGTCCGAATTTTGAAATTTCATTTATACAAAAAATATTCCAAATCCAACTCTAAATACTTTTGTACTCTTCATAAATATATATAGAATGCATAATTTATGACATATTTGCAAAAAATCGTTATTCTGTAAGAGTAAAAGTGTTAGTTCCGGTCCGAATTTTGAATTTTTTTTTATACAAAAGATATTTAAAAATACGTTCTAAATACTTTTGTGCTGATAATTTACCTGCCTAGAAAGCATGACTTGCGTGATATTCGCAAAACACTGATTTTCGATAAGAGTAAAAGACCTGACCTACTTCTGGTCGGAATTTCGAAAAACTTTATTAATACAATTTTTCTCAAATTTAATTTTGAGTACATTTGAATTCCTTATAAATTTGTTTAAACTTAGTAATTGACGAAATATTTGCAAAATTCGATTTTTTCACTGAAGTAAACTACTACTTCCGGTCTGCCGATTTTGCTCAAAATCTAATCAGTTCTCAAGAGGAAGATTATATTCGTAAATACAAAATTTGAAATTGATATCTGTAGCGGTTTGATCGCTATCGTGGTCACACACACACAGACAGACACACACACACACACACAAAGAGAGAGAGAGACATTTTTTAAAAACCACTTTTTTGGTATCAGGGGACCTCAAAACGTGGACATCTGCAAAAATCTCGAGGTTGAAAATTTTCATCATCACAATACTTCCTTATACTACGTATAAGAAAGTTAAAGTATAATACAAGAACGCTTACCCAATCTTTATAAGTTTCACCGACATACTGTTCCAGACAGGTACTGTTCATTGTACAGTTTGTTTTGAGGGAATAATAAATATAACACTACAGTTTGATTACATCTGACCATAAACGAAGTCCATTTTGCGTGTCTTTGACTTGCAGAACAGTTCTATCACTTTTTCATTAAAATTTGGGAAATCATTTATAAATTCAATTAAAAACCGGTGCTGCTTCGATGTGATCTCTGAGCGATTTATCTAATTCTGCCGTAAAATTTATCAATTCCCGAAAAATGCCCTTGGTATTCGACGTTTGCCATTCATCATGACCCCGAAGTGTCAGTTCAAACGCGCCACAAAATCTAATGCAATTTATTATTAAATTTAACACATGCCTATTTTTTGTTACCTGTTCATTGTGTTGTTGAACTGCTTTTCTATATGATGATCTAAAACATTCTGTTATTTTTTCCTAACATTCTTAGACTAAATATATTTTTCAAATGCCCTTCGGAATTTTCATGTTTCGTAATTTTAGCACTAAGATGAATTAAGTCTTTTATTCCGTTCTTTGACCAAGACGGTTCACCACCAAACAAAAGACACGGAAAACAAAACAAAGTATTTTTAATTTCACACCCACAAATCCAGTCATTTTTCTGATATATATTCATTTTGAATTTTCTTATAACGTCTTTACCTTTAACAGATTGTTTATTTCCTAAACATAATTGAGGCATCGGCCGTTTAAGATTTTTATTGCGATTTTTTCATCATACGTTAACCGCGAAAACGTGTTATTCTGCATCGCAGACACGAAATTCATCTTACAACAGCGTTGAGCCGACGGGAATCTTGCTCACATGCTATGTATTATACGATATGGAACTAGAACAAAATACAGTTCTCCCCACCTTCAATGTAATGTTTAATGGCTTAACGCAGCAACAGTAGCGCTTGCCATGGGTATGTTTCTCTCGGTGGAAGGTGTCTTTACATCCGTGCGCTGTTGGTCTTAGTCTGGTCTTAGTCGTCATTATATCTATGGCTACGATCGGTGCATGTAGGTTGTTTCGCGTGCCGTACACGCCACGTTCCTGTTCAATAACAATGAATACGTAATAAATAAATACTTTCACAGTTAGTCGCCGCTTGGTTTGTTTTGTTTCAAAATTCCAGGGGGTGCAATTGCTCACTTGCTCTCATTAAAGAGCCGCCACTGGAGAGAAAGAATAAATAAATAAACCGGCTTCATACAATACATCCCTGCATTCGCTGTTTAGATATGTGTATGTATATATCACAGGTATATATTTTTAAATATCTGTAAAAAAACATAATATGTGTTGGTTACTTTGCTCTCTGCTTTTGGTTTATTTATGCTGGGTTTATGCAGCGTGAATTAGTCCTAACTTAGTATTAGTCTTAAGAAAGTTCGATCATTGAGTATACGTGCTAGTGTTCAGTCAGCTGATCTTATGGTCGTAAAGCTTCTTAGGACCGCGTTAGGACACGACCTTGAAAGTTCGTAATTTTTAACTCTTAGGACTAAGTTGAGACCTCGTTAGCCAAGATCTAACCCTTGTGAGGGAATACGTACACAGCTATGTATCACTTACACAGCGTAATTTGAAATAGTTATTTATGTAACAAGTCAGTAAAGTGATACTTTATCGAACGAGTCTGATTTACGAGCCAAGCGAGTGAAGCGAGCGAGGCGAGTAACAGACGAGTTCGGTAAAGGTACTTTACTGACGTGGTGCATACAAAATTTTATCGCCAACCGTGAAAATTGTTAATTTCAGAAATAAAGATATAATAACTTATGACATTTTATGACAGTGACAAACGATTTATTTTTAAAGTCATCAGTCATGGCTACGCTGACAGATATTAGCGGCAGGTAATAGTATATTACATACCAAGGTTGAGAAGATGACTATTATTGCCCGAGTGGCGAGATTAAATTCCGAGGCGAGGAATTTAAGCCACAAGGGCAATAATAGTCTTCTCAACCGTAGTATGTATACTATTTTTTGTACCAGTAGTCTAATTGGACCTTAAAGCCTTAATAATTATGAATAAATTTACTCATATATGTAAGAATGCCCTTGTAATAAAACTTCATGTAAACAAATAAGTAGGCTATATTTTGATGTTGACAAATAAGTTTTGACATAAATGCTGAAATTAAAAGTCAAGTATTTTTTAGATTATTTTTCATTCCATTTATAATGTCTGAAGAGTTTAGATGTACACCACCTGAAATGCGCGAGATTGCAGAACAGGCAGCTGAGAACTTGCTTCCGCATAAATCTAATCACTTATACATGAAAACATTTACAGAATTTAAAAAATGGTATAATTCCAAATATACAGTAGTAACTTCTGAAAACGTACTTCTGGCTTATTTTCATGAATATTCAAAAAATAAAAAAGCCTCGACTTTATGGGCGCAATATTCAATGTTGAAAGCTACACTTGGCCTAAAAGAGAATATTAACATCAAAATATTTTAAATTAGTTGCCTTTTTAAAAAGAAAAACTTAAAATTATAAGCCCAAAAAATCACTAGCATTTACTCGAGGAAATTATAAAATTCTTTACTGAGGTACCCGACACATGTTACATTGCAACTAAGATAGTATGTTTATATATTAATACTTTGAAATTATTGATAATTTATATCTCTGTAGACTGGTCTTGTAATTGGTGTTGCTGGTGCATGCCGAAGGATGAGTTGTGTAATTTATTAATTTCTGATGTCATCATGAGAGATAATTTAATTGTTATTCACATCCACAATAGCAAAAATGGTACGTCTCAAAAGTTTGTAATAATGGAACCACTTTGTAGCTAAAGGTTATATCGAAGATTCCCTAGTAAATAAAAAAATATAGAATGTATGTTACAAGATCTACCTACATCTACTTACGCAACCACACCTGCAATATATACAGGAATTTTCAATATGAATTAAATAATTATTTGCATCTGTAATAGTTAGGTGATATATTGATTCCATATTATAATATCATACATATTTTATGTATTAATAGACAAATGCTTTTTTTTTCATGTAAACAACAAAGTATTGTTAGAAAATATAAAATTAATAGCAATTGCTAAATAAACGTATATTATATTCTGGTATTGTTAACCTAAAATTGTGCCTAAAATAGAGTTATTTATTTTGACGGTTCACAACTTGACATACTACTACTACTACAAGCATGAGTGCATGGTTGCGGCATTCGTTTTATTTGTTTTCATTATTTCCCTAGGTCAATAATAGCCTCATTATAATTTACCTCTTATTAGTTCCAGGTCGTGAAATGTCATTTCGTGGCGCTTTGTTACGTGTAAAAATGCTATGGTTTTTTACTACTGGTACAAACAATACTTTATTGTACAGTACGATAAAGTGTTTCTTTACCTCCGTAAAACGCTATGGTAACGCATCACTTTACTGACGGTTGGCGATAATAGTTATTTATGTAACAAGTCAGTAAAGTGATACTTTACCGAACGAGTCTGGTTTACGAGCCAAGCGAGTGAAGCGAGCGCGGCGAGTAACAGACGAGTTCGGTAAAGGTACTTTACTGACGTGGTGCATACAAAATTTTATCGCCAACCGTTAAAATTGTTAATTTAAGAAATAAAGATATAATAACTTTTGACAGTTTATGACAGTGACAAACGATTTATTTTTAAAAGTCATCAGTCATGCTACGCTGACAGATATTAGCGGCAGGTAAAGTACTTTATTGTACAGTACGATAAAGTGTTTCTTTACCTCCGCAAAACGCTATGGTAACGCATCACTTTACTGACGGTTGGCGATAATAGTTATTTATGTAACAAGTCAGTAAAGTGATACTTTACCGAACGAGTCTGGTTTACGAGCCAAGCGAGTGAAGCGAGCGCGGCGAGTAACAGACGAGTTCGGTAAAGGTACTTTACTGACGTGGTGCATACAAAATTTTATCGCCAACCGTTAAAATTGTTAATTTAAGAAATAAAGATATAATAACTTTTGACAGTTTATGACAGTGACAAACGATTTATTTTTAAAAGTCATCAGTCATGCTACGCTGACAGATATTAGCGGCAGGTAAAGTACTTTATTGTACAGTACGATAAAGTGTTTCTTTACCTCCGCAAAACGCTATGGTAACGCATCACTTTACTGACGGTTGGCGATAAAATTAATTTCTGTATAACGTGTATTTTTTAAGGTTAAGACTAATTCTTAGGACTAATACTAATACTAAATTAAGGAACGCTGCATAAACCCACCATTACGCAAGAGTTTATAAACAGCCATTCGAACTATTCTTTCGTAGATAGCGTAACGAGTCAATCCGTGCGTTCAGGGAGTTCAGGCGCTGGAAGCGAATAGCGCTAGAGCTTGTGGCTAGCGCCTGAAGTCATTGAACGGGTCACAGTAGTAAATTTGAAAATTGTTGCTTGCGCATGCGTAATTTTACTACTTCTGAAGAATCACCTGACAGCAGCAATATGGCGTTCTGAAGTTTATTTTTATTTCATTTCACTATTATTATTATTGTTTGAAGTATGAAGACATGACATACGCACTTTTAAAATCTAAACTAAAAATAAAGTCGACGTATTTGGTGTGTAATTAGGTTGTCCCATGTAAGATAGAGATATAAAATCCTTATTTTAAAATTGAGGCTGAGGTGATGGTAAATTATTTACTATAATATATAGTGTGCTTAAATATTTATATATTTTACAGTGGATTATTATATGGATTATGTGGAAGTTTTCGATGAAGATGATGTATCTATTATCAATACTATATTAGCAGTTTTGGTTAGAATATTTATCGGCACTGTGAACAGTATTCATTTCAATTTTAATTAGTTGATGAATTTTCTGAATTGTATATGTTGCAGAAGAGTATAATCACATAATTATAACTGATAAATAAATTAAATACAAAGAAATAACTTTGTGGATTTATTTTATTACTGTAGTTGTAAAAACAATATTTTTCCAATATTTAACTTATTGAAATCTGGTGTTGGGTTGGATTGTTGGATTATTTTGATGCTTTTCTTGAAGATGATGTAACGATTAACACTATTATATTAGAAGTTTTTGCTGAGATATGTATCGGCACTGTGAATAGTTTGTTCATTTCAATTTTAATTAATTGATGTATTTTCTGAATGTTATTTTGTAATAAGTGTATAATCGCAGAGACCCGCGGCAGAGTATACAACTGATAAATAAATATGACATAAACTGATAACATTGTATGTTTATTTTATTGTTGTAGTTGACAAAGCAATATTATATCAACATTTAACGTATTGGAATCTGATAGCAGATCTTGTGTAAAAGTCTTAAGTTACATTACCTAGTAGACTGTGTAGCTATCTATACTTATACATAGGAAAAAAGTACAGAAGGTAGTACTAATGTATTTTAGAACATGTCAATGTAATAAGACGATAAGGGCCATAAACCTATATAGCTTAGTTTCAGTAGCAGCTATTAATATTTTTGATTAAATTTAGTGCCAAATTAGAAGGATGCTGTTTATAAGAAGGAATTGTGCGGTTTGACATTACTTGTTAGTTATATCTATTTCAAAATACATTTCAATACCTATATAAACATATCAAAAAGACTTGTTAGTCTTTTTGATATGTTGCACTATTTAAGATCTATTGTGCAACATAATTGAAGTTTTTATTGATCGTATTATTCACTAGATTCAAATTTAAATTTTAACCGCTTTCTTTTACCGCTGCTAAGTCATCGAGCCAAATATAATTTCCTTTATTACTTAGGATGCACTAACAGTTGTTTGTTTATTAGAAATAAATAATCTATTTCAAGTAGAAAAAAGATATTCACTTTATATGTAAACCGAATATAATAGTACTTATAAATATCTATTTTATATGATAAATTTACCTATAACTTTCGCATAACATTAAATATAACAACAAGTACAACAGCAACCGTAAAAATGATATTTACTACTACAATTAATAAATTAATGTGTTTATTAATCCGCGGGTTTGAATTTTTAAATTCATATTTGAATATTTACCGCTTATCCCCACTTCTTTCTAGCGCCGCTAGGTCATGGAGCGAAATTTATTTTCGCTAGGCAAGATGGCGACCGCTAGCTCCAGCGCCGGCACTCGCGTTCAGGACAGTGTTGCCAACTTGGGGGTTTTCCCCCTAGATTTAGGGGTTTTTTTGAGCCATGGGGGAAATCTGGGGGGTTTTATTTTTAAGGGGTATTTGTAGAGGACATTGAAAACTGTTATACTTGAGTATTGCATTATTGCAAACAAAATTAAGGATAGGTGTATAAATTGTAATTTATTCGATTTTCCTACAAAAATAATAGATTTCGTCAGTTTTAAGTTCAACAGAAGAATTGTGAACTCATCCATGCCTTTTTCCGCAATCGTATCACGGTATCATAAAAGCCGTCTACCTTCTTTTTCTAATTTTACAAATATGGAAATATCATACTATGAAAACATGGAACACAACTTAGAAAACACTGAAGAAAAAAGGAAATTAATTACACCTAAACATTATCAAATTTCTCTTGACTTGCTTAAAATAGAACAAAACTTAAAAACATACCTGAGTGCATAGGAACCTACCTTTAAGTGTTTGTAAACGGCTGCACTGCATGCGCACATCGCAACTGTGGACCCAACGGTATCTAATTAACTCCGACTAACTTTTTTAGGAGCTTAATGTTTTATATTCTTGGTAACCAAGAAAAAAATTAATAGTATCCAAAATCACCAGATATAGTAATTTAAAAAATAATCACGAGGTAATTTAAAATTAAGAAAAACAACCAGAACTGGTGATAAATCACCAGCATTTTTGGCAACACTGACTTGTCAAACAGACATGTCAAATTAACGCCCGCGTCGTATGTGTAACACGCTAACACGTCATACAAGGATGATACATTGTGCACAAAAAATACTTCATGTAGAAAACAAGCGGATTGTGCTTTTTACAGCCAAAAACAAATGGAGGTGCCAATCATCGAGGCCTGCCAACAATACCCCCCGCTACCCTATGTAGGTATATTATTTTTATAAGAGAACTATTTTGGAAAGTTTAAATAAAGACTGATTAAATATATGTTAAAAACTTATAACATTTTTTTAATTTCCTGGAAACATGCGTTTGTCTATACAAATAACTGTCACAATAATATAAAGGAGTTATTTTTTTTATAACAATTTATTTACTCGTTTTTAGGGGGTTTTTGATGAAATTTAGGGGGTTTTCAAGCATTATTCAGAGCATTCAGGGGGAATCGTCTGTAGTGGGTTGGCAACACTGGTTCAGGACACCGCTCGAGCTAGCACAGCTCAGCGCTAGCGGCGCCGTAACTCCCTGAACGCACGGAATGTGCCTTGGTTTTAAACTTGAATGCAGTCACGCGCAAAATTGCAATTTTTCATGTTTTGGATAGTTAGGCGACATCTTCCGCTGACATTTGTAATTATTTTGATTGTCAATGGACTTGGAATATCTTCTTATAAGCTGGGTTTATGCAGCGTGAATTAGTCCTAACTTAGTATTAGTATTATGGTGGGTTTATCCAGCGTTCCTTAACTTAGTATTAGTCCTAAGAATTAGTTTTAACCTTAAAAGTATACGTTATACAAACATTAAATTTTCAAATTACGCTGCGTGAATGGTACGTAGCTGTATACGTATTCTGTGGTATTACCTCATAAGGTTTAGATCTTGGCTACCGAGGTCTTAACTTAGTCCTAACAGTTAAAAATTACGAACTTTCAAGGTCGTGTCTTAACGCGGTCCTAAGAAGCTTACGACCATAAGATCAGCTGCCTGAACGCTAACACGTATACTCAATGATCGAACTTTCTTAAGACTAATACTAAGTTAGGACTAATTCACGCTGCATAAACCCACCATTAAGAAAGTTCGATCATTGAGCATACGTGTTAGCGTTCAGTCAGCTGATCTTATGGTCGTAAGCTTCTTAGGACCGCGTTAGGACAGAACCTTGAAAGTTCGTAATTTTTAACTCTTAGAACTAAGTTAGGACCTCGTTAGCCAAGGCCTAACCCTTGTGAGGAAATACGTACACAGCTACGTATCACTTACGCAACGTAATTTGAAAATTTAATGTCTGTATTGGTGGGTTTATGCAGCGTGAATTAGTCCTAACTTAGTATTAGCCTATCTTAAGAAAGTTCGATCGTTAGCGTTCAGTCAGCTGATCTTATGGTCGTAAGCTTCTTAGGACCGCGTTAGGACACGACCTTGAAAGTTCGTAATTTTTAACTCTTGGGACTAAGTTAAGACCTCGGTAGCCAAGATCTAAACCTTATGAGGTAATACGTACACAGCTACATACGTACGGTACCATTCACGCAGTGTAATTTGAAAATTTAATGTCTGTATAACGTGTACTTTTAAGGTAAAAACTAATTCTTAGGACTAATACTAATATTAAGTTAAGGAACGCTGCATAAACCCACCATATATCGTGTATTTTTAAGGTTAAGTCTAATTCTTAGGACTAATACTAAGTTAAGGAACGCTGCATAAACCCACCAATACATAATCAATGTCCTAGTACAAAAAAATCAATATTTTAATAAATATTATAATGGAGTTTTTTTTAATAAAAGAAAAATTATGTATCACTTTATTGTGTTCAGATCTTTCATAACATATACAATAATAATAATAAATATTTTTATATAGTCTAGTGCAAAACTTTCATCTTGTTGACTAGCGGAATGTTTTTGGTATTCGATAATAATACTTTGGTACATAGTAAATTTAATCATTTATCCTTAAAACGCAAATAGTATAAAATAAGAAAAAAAGCCCTTTCTTTGTGACTATGCTCTGTCACCTGTACTGACTGTGGCATTGTCTTGATTAGCCAGTGGATCCAGCTCGGCAAATAAACTCAGCCAGTACATTTGTGAAGATTTATCATCCTCACTTAATTTTGATTTTAACAGGTCCTTATTAATGATATTTTTCGTATCGGATGGGTTACTCATGTCAAAACTCATTCCACCTTCTTGAATCAGTTTGGATGGCATGAAATCACCACCTAAAAATTCTGATGTGGTAGGCCAAGTAAGGTCTAATAAAGTGTTTTTTGAAGACTCATTTGATTCTTGTGCAGGTGAAGACATAGAAAAATCCTCACCAAGAAGACTTGTTGTTTCAACCAAAAAATCGGTCTTTCTGAAAAAAAGGCCAGACATTATACTTTGCAAAAGATATAACAAAGGTGGATTTTAAAATATTATAAAATTTGTCAAAATATAAAAAAATAACTTTTGGAATATAGCACTGTGAGAAAAGAAGTAACAAGAGTTGATTGATTGATTGCTGCTTAACATTTTTTACATATTGAGGAAACTGCAAGGAATACATTAATTCAGCAATTCCAAGAAGAAAATTACTTTTTAAAGTAATTTTATCTAAATTGGTGCTCTGAACAGTATACTCATAGTAGCGCAGCAAGTATTAATATTCTATATTAGTACGTATATGTCTTAGGATGATTATTCTGAACAGGCAATTTGCACTGCCATTATTTATATATAAATATCTTTTAATAACTAATATAGTTTTTATTATATTTTTTTCTTAAACTTCAGATTTGATTGATTTTAGTTAGAACAAAATTTTTGACTTACTTTTCATTAACTTCTTCCTTTACTTTTTGGTCATTGGTGTCATCAGTATATTCAGCATTGAAGAAAGTTTGTTTGTCCATATCAGGGTTTTCATTATTAGGTGTAGCTAATTCAGAGATTGTACAAAATTCATATGGTTTTATGTCGGTCAGCTTCTCAGCAGCTGTTGTAAGTGTTTCAGATGCTTTTGTAGAAAATGTTGATATAGCATTTTGGTAAGACACAAGTGCATGGGAAAACATATTACATCGTGCTGCAGCTAATAAATCCACTTTTTGTAAGCAAGCCAGCATATAGCGGTCAAATCTTGTTTTTGAAGATCTAACATATGACTGAGCTTTGCGGAACTTTTCTAGCCCATGTCCTGTGTCAGGATCCAACTGACTTGATGCAGATTTCATCCAACTTAAGGCAGCTCTGTATTCAGTTCTGACTTTCTCCATTTCCATTACAGTAACTCTAGTGTCAGATACAGCTCTACCTCTAAATGTTTCCACTTCATGGTGCAACCTGACCAATGGTGGCCTGATTGTTAATCGCTGGTGACCCGTATATGAAAGTGACTTGCCTGCAGTTGACATAATTTGCCCGGCACTTGAATTTTTTTCGTTTTTCCCACATTCTTTTAAGTAACGGCCCAATGCATTTTCTTCTTGAGCCAAAAAACACAAACGTTCTTGATATAAATCAATTACCCTTTGTAACTGAATGCAAGTCTCTGATATGGAGCGAAATAATTCCAATTTTGCATCCAATTCAGCATCTGACGCAACGATGCATTCATCTTCTTTCCCTCCGAGTTTCCGTGATACCGACTTCTTAGTCACCCAGTACTGATGTTGCATTGCATTCATTTCAAAAACAAAATAAATTTAAAAAAACAACCTCTTAAGTACAAAAAAGTGACATTTTGTGTTTACGTCAAGACGTGTCAAAATCACAGTCAAAATTAAGGTGTGCCAATAAAATAAAATGAGAGCCCTAATTCCACATTATTTTTTTTTACAAAAGTTAAAAATACCAAAAATACAATACCCTAGTAAATGTGTTTAAATATTTAAGAAGACAACGTGTTACAGATAATTTAAAATCCACAGCTTTTACCATCTCTAATATGCAGTTTTACATGTATCGTTTGTTATAGAGTTGCAACTCGCGTAATTGAAACCCTTTATAAGCTAATTTCAAAGTCAAACAATTTTGAAATGTCAATTAATCGGCGGTGCCAACGTAATCAATTGTAAATAAATGAACCACCCCTCGAAAGTAGATTAAGAAAAATGTATTAATTTAAGGAATTTATAATATTATACACAGACGTTCTCTACGGTAATGGGTTCTGAAACGGACGAAATAGTTATTGAGGATTCCGACGAATCCTTACTCGATCTAAAAGAGGTTAAATATGTTTACATGATCACAATACATGTTAGCATAAAACATTTTGTGTTACAGTTAAATGATATTGAATATGATATACCACCCGCGATTCCGCCTTCTTTGGAGACCATATTATGGGATATGGAATCAGAGGAAGGCAGCGATAATACTTCATTGCATTCATTACAAAGTTTGATGGTGAAGTTTCGATCTTTGCTATATCATTGCATATTACAGGGTATATCTGCACAAGTTACATCTGCTGGTGTAAGTTTGCAATTACATATATATCCATGTAGATTTCTTTCTTTTTGTTTTTTCATTTCAATCTAAGTTTTAAAAATTAGTAACCGTTGATGACTTATTTTTCCATATAGTACTATAATGAAAATGGTACATATTTGCTGTTAGTCTTTTAATTGAGAAAAATAGCACCAGCTCTTGACTATAGGGAGAGCCAAACTAACATGTATTATTCCTATCTCCATTATTGTTCCTATGAAATCAGCCAAATTAACGAATTATAATTATTTCTAGTGCCCTTTAATTTACAATTATCAAGAAAGTACCTGATTATCATATATTAAGACAAAGTTTTAATTTTAATATTTTTTAAATACACCACTAAACAGCATATTTTCAAAGATTCTGATTAACCTTATCATTTGCAATATAAAAATTCAAATTAATAATTAAAAAAGTATATGGTATTATTAGTTGTTTATTAAAAGAAATTTTATCCAATGCTGTATGTGTTAGTAATATATATGTCTACATTTATTTTCCTGTGCTTACCAGACCGAGTAAAATCCAATTTAATTAATAACTAACAATTGCATTTACTTTAAATGTTAATTGCAATTAAATTTTGCCCAACACTTTTTACTTATACAATTCAAAGTTAAGAATAATCAAAGTAAGAAGTTGGGTACTTTAGCATGCAATAAAGTGTTAAATAAACAACTAATGATTTAAATATAATAATAAGGTTAATAATAATACGTTATTAGGAATGAGTACCAAATGTGTTTTAGACAGACATTGAAGCACCTATAATTTTTTTGTTTTAATAGTAAGTGGTCTACTATAACTTTTAAGTGATATCTGTCAAAAATTTATCGACTTGGTCATTATTAGTTTTACATTAACAGGTGTCTAATTGATTTACTAATTGCCCAAATGCATTTTAGTGAATTGTACATTTTATAATTCTTGTTTATAATCCTATAAGCGCAGTTTAAAGTTTTTACCAATGATTATGATAATTATCGACATAAACTAATGAACTTTAGCATTGTATAAATATCAAATTACTCACTAAGTTATATGAAGCATGGTCATATGATATACATATTATACAACTATGAATATTTAATAAATTAAATACTTAGCCGCAACTCGAAATGAAACTAAAAACTTTACTAACATCGCAATTTCTAAATTGCAAATTTGTAAATGGATTACAGTTTTAAACATTGCGACATCTATTAATAACTTTAAAATTAAATAGACTCCATTTAAAAATATAAATCAACTGCTTCTTTGATAAAACCAAATTAGTCACCATCAAAACACCAGTACTTTGCAAATTTGCCGTTTTCATGGGTTCATTAATAGTGAAGATAATAATAAGACACATTAATTTTGGATATATACCACGATTTGGTTTCAGTTGGCAAAGGATTTTCATATAATCGGCTGTTGTTGCTATATCTTCAATTATATATTATTTTTCTAGTTTTATTATGCACTTTTTATGTAATGTTTTGTGATTATTATTAGTTCAGTATTGAGAGATAGGATGGAGTAAGCAAAAATACTCCTCCAACTCCGGACACTACCATGGGTTATTTAAGTTCACTAAAAACGGACTACTGGCCACCACTACATAAAAGATTAATTACTTTATTATCAGTACAGGCAAGTGGCCTTAAATTTTTAACTTACACCACTTCCCACGCATCGATTGTATAAAATCAACTATGATGTTGGTAGAGTATACAGTATGAGTAGGCTGATGTCCTTTTAGACGTATTGCTGTAAGCGGAAAATTTTGGAGTTATTTGGATGATTTCGACCTAAAATCGCATCTCTTTAATTTTTAGATACTAACATGGAATTAAACACTGCACAATGCGAATTTTTTTCATTTAAAATATTCCTCCAGTAATGGGTGTATTTACTTGATATACGCAGGGCCGTAGAAATGTTTACGTTTATGTAAATTGGCAACTTGGAGCTATCTTCCTTCATTTGTTCTCTCACCAGAGTCACGCCTAAATATTTAATTTGCAAAATATAGATCATTGCGTATAGTCACATGATCATGCATACATGCAATTATAGCATTGCCAATATAATCAAATAAAATTAATAACCCGTAATTTTAAAAGTCATATTCTGTTAAAGTTCATTAGTTTATGTTGATCGTTTTTGAAGTCATTGCGTACATCCCTTAAACTGTGCATACGTATAATGTCAAATTTAACAATTATGTTGAATTCAAACAGTTGTAAAAATTGTAAATCGTAAAAGTTATTAAAACACTAATGACCGATCAGTAAATGAACTAAATACATTAATTATATCGTTGATAGGAATAAGACGTGAGTGATTCAAATAGTAGGGTAATTGGAACTCTAATAGACAAACTTTACTTCGCAGTAGAATTACATTACATGGATATTCCATTTCAACATAGTCATCATACTTGTCCAAACATCTTTTCCAGGAACACACCGAGGCTTTTATGCGAACAAGAGGGAAGACTGCGTCAGGCTCCAAATGCCACATCACAGCTTGCTGAACTTTCATATCGATATTGTGAATTGCCTACCACTCAGGTGCTTTTTTAATGACCTGAGGTGAAATTGCTAGGTGGGAATGTCCAGTACCACATTTGTCCTGGTGTTATTACATCTGCTTATGTGGCATGACATTGAGTCCAGTAATTGTTGTCTATAATTGACCTACGCAATGCGATTTAGACATTTTCCTGTTATTAAATGGACAACTTGGAAACGTCTTGCTTCATTTCTCCTACCGCGAGTGTCGTGCCCAAATATTTAATTTTCATTATAAACACTATTTTATAATCATTTGATCAACTATAGGTAGCATTACGAACATGTTGAAATAGCATCAACAACCTGTCATGTCTCGAATTCATATTAAGTTAAAGTTGATTCGTAGATACCTGTAAGTTTTTAAATCACTGCTAAAAAAAAACCTTTAAACTGCCTTATGAGGTTCTGAGGTCAAATTTGACAATAAAAATTCACGCAGGGGTGAAAATTGTAAAACGTAAAAAACGCTAAAATAAATGACATATATATTTCAATCAATTTATGTTAGTATAAACCTGGGGCCTATTCCATAAAACTACTTTGCAACTTTTCAGTTTGCACTTTGCACTTGTTAAATTTTGAAAAGTGCAAAGTCTTTGTGTTTCATAAAGTACGTTAGTTGACTTTGCAGATTTCGAACTTTTCAGTCGCATTTGTCAAAGTTTGGATAAATGTCATCGTGACGTTTTTGCTCTATCAGTGGTTCACGACTTTGTCTTGTACAAATGTTTTGTAACAATTTGATTTTCGCTAGCGACGAGAGTGATGATGAAGTACCTCGTAGAAATTTTAAAGAACGGATTAACTTTAATATCATGAATAATTTTGTGTTTAAAGAGTACTTTTGACTTTTCCCACCCGGGGTAGAAATGATATTGTTAGCCATAGGGGCTGATCTTGCTCGACCAACTCGAAGAAACCATGCATTGACGCCTCAGCAGCAGCTCCTAGTTGCATTGCATTGGTTCGGTAATGGTGGCCAGTATCATGGTATAGCAGCCATGCACGGGATAACGAAGGCCTCCGTATGTAGAGTCATTCAACGTGTGGCAAGGGCAATAATCAACAGGCTTTTTAGATGCGTTGTATGTTGGCCTGAGAATCCAGAAATATCTCAGGAATTTTTTAGAAAAGGAGGCTTTCCTTCAGTGTGTGGATGTGTGGATGGGACCATCATAAATATAAATGCACCAAGAGTAAATGAGGAACAGTATGTTGACCGACATGGTAATCATTCTTTAAATGCAATGATGATTTGCGGGCCCAATTTCAAATTTTACGCAGTGAATGCAAACTGGCCAGGAAGCGTTCACGACGCGCGGGTCTTGAGAAATTCACGGATTTCCCATCGCTTCGATGGGGGTTGGAGACCATTTCCTGGAGCTGTTGTTTTAGGTGACAGCGCTTATGGACTGAAAGAATGGCTTATTCCTCCAATAAACAGGAATCCGAATGATCCTGTTGAGCAACGTTTCAATCGGGCTCACAAGCGAACAAGGCGGCTAATAGAAAACAGCTTCGGTATTTTGAAAGAACGATTTCCTTGCCTAAATTATCTAAGATTATCTCCAACACATGCTGCTCTTGTGGTAATTTGTTGTGCAACCCTGCACAATATCGCTTGCGAAAACGAGGATGTCATAGTTGGAGATGAACTTCACGAAGACATGGATGATGATCCTAATATGGAAGATGAACATGAAGAGGATCCTAATGGTATTCAACGAATGGAAAGACTTTTAAATTTTTTTCGATAATTGTGCATTTTTTCGTTCGTAGTTATTGTCCTTATTTCATGTTTAAACATTAAACAAAATTATTTTTTTAATTGTACAACTTATAAATTTTTAAAATACAAAAACAAAACTATTGAAAGAGAGGATTTGTGTACTCTGACACGTCAATGCCCAGTTCTCTTTCTAATTTGAGCGCATGTAGTCTTCTTCTATATATTTCAATTCGTAGCAACTCTTCTTTTAGAGTCTGGTATTGAGACTGGGAATTTTCCTTCTTTCTTTTTTTTGATGTAGGCGCCGTGATTTCGCTCGAAGCACGTGGTTCTTGTTCCACAACATCTCTCTCTTCTAATGGGAGAAATAGTAGTCCGTCCCCAGTGCCGACGTCAGATTCTGGCATTTCCAGTCCTGTAACAGCAGCACTTTCTGCATCCAAAATTTTTAATATGGCCAAATCTATCTCGTCTAACTTTTTATCCTTTCCCCCTTCCGTAGCCGTTTTTCTCGCATTGTCTCTCTCTAAATTAAGTGCGTAGTTTAATATTTGTTTACATTTAGAAAATATATTACTCACTAGATAATGTACGGCTCTTCCATACCCCAAAAAGGCAATCACGAGCAAACGTCCAACTTCTATCCGCTGTAGCCAATTCCAGTGCTTTAGCCTTGTCCAGTACAGATTGCCAAGCTGCTTGTTTTTCCTTAGCATTAACGTTTTTGAAATTTCCAAACAATATTCCTTTTTTTTCTTCGATTAGTGCCAATACGGCAAGCTTTTTTTGATTGGCGACCGTTCGTTTGCTCATTGCAAATAGAAAAATGACTTTACAGTTTATATTGCAAAGTGCAAAGCAATTGTGACATTAGTTTATATTTATTTTGTTTTATGAAACAGAACCTTTGATTTTTACGCTTTTACTTTGCACTTTGCACTTTTCAAATTTTACTTTGCAACTTTTCCAAAATACGTTTTATGTAACAGAAATCTACTGAAAAGTGTAAAGTGAAAAGTTGCAAAGTATTTTTATGGAATAGGCCCCTGATCATACTACAAACCTCGATGTATGATCATCTTACAACTGATATGGAGTGGAATTCAGAGCTTTCGATATGTCGAATGTCAAACCGAAAAGAGTTTCACGGTGATCAGTGATAGTCGAACAATCACGCGATTCAGAAGTGCTGTCGAATCAACATCTAATAGATTTGTCAACATCGCTAATGGAATTCATGTGAATTGTTTGATAAATATTGTTGGACTTTTTGTTTTGTTTTTTTCAACGTTTGGTATCATTTTGAGGTACGTTTTACAAATCTTTAATTTTTGGACTTTTATATAATTTATTTCTAGATGTTCCCAATTGTCATGCCGTACAAAATATTGCAGCTCGCGAAAGGGTACATGTAAATCGTGAATTCCGTTTGCATAGACGTCAGATACGCGATGATAGTAACCCTTTCAATATGCCACAAGCTAGATTTAAGAAACTGTTTCGTTTACCTACAGAATTGGCCCAACATCTTATTCATGTGTTAAGGCCTGATTGACACCAATGTATTTGTATTTGTGTGAATTATAAATGGCAACGTCCAGTGGTAAAACCTCACTTACATACCGAGGTATTTGTTTACCCTTTTTTATGGAGACAATTTTGAAATAACGTTAGACAAGCGTAAGAGATGTACATATATTGAAGAAAGACAGACATTCAAATGATACCGTACCTCATGTCGAACAAAACTAACATTTTGTTCGACATCACGTGACCTCATATTCGATTCGATAAGACTTCTGAATATCGTGAATTGCGGTCATTCGAGATGTCGTTGAATTTGGTGTGGATTCGACACGAATCTACAAGTTCTGAATCCTTATGATGGTGAAGGTCTGACCATCGCTTACTCTATTTTTTCCACACTCTGCTGCAAAAATGTTAGAGATTATCAAGAAACTGATTTGTGTCAAGTTTTCCGTAGCCTATTTATTCGTAAAAACTAGTCAAAAATAAAATTGATGCATTTAAGCCTCACGTACACCCTTGTAATTCTTTTTTGAAATGTACAAAGGGACGGCGTTACATACGTCAGCATATGAAAGGTATTTGATTCATCGTGACTGTGATAAAACTACAGCCGTCTGCTGCGACCTGGCATAAAATTCCGGTAAAAATGGAATATCATACTTGTGGAATTCTTTGCACTTTCACTTTTTGAATCACCTTCGTATATGTTTAAAAAGTTTAGAGTTGAAATTTAATTAATTAAACATAAAAATAACACGTGCTTTAACTGTACATTCTACTTCAAATTCTTAATTTTAGGAGCGTGTTGGCGCTGGCTTACCAACGGTAATAACTAATAGTTTGAAATTTGTCGCTATTGGAACGTCACACGGCTATGTGTTGGCGTTTGATTCGGAACAAAAATTATGCTGGTGCTGTCACGATATGTTGACCAACGATCAAGGTGCCATTTCCGCACTAGCCTTTAATTTAGATTCCACTCGTTTACTAGTTGGGTTAGTTTTAGTGATTCTTTTCCCATTTCCAAAACATAACATTTATTTTGTTGTAGCTATGAGAGAGGTTATATATCAATGGTGGATGCTTCGAGTGGGGATGTTATCAGAAGAATGCCTGATGCACATGCCCCACAGTCAGCAGTACTGCAATTGAGATTTACCTCTATTAACAGCTTAGCTTTGTGCGGGGACTCTTCTGGCTGCGTGTTTTCGTTGACTTTCGGTAGGAGATTGGGCGTGAGGGTGTCGGATAGTAAATGCCTTTTTTCCGGCGCTAGAGGTGAAGTATGCTGCTTTGAACCTCTCGTTCACGGGCAGGAGTTATTAGGGAATCACATAGTTGTAGCTATGGCAACTTTATCAAAGGTAAGGATACTTAATTATAGAACACTGTAAAGAATTTGCTGTGTTGCACTTTTTGAACTATTGATGATGAAATAACGAAATGGGAAAGATTTGAATACCCAACAAAAAGTTAACAACGATGTCTGAAAATTAAACGTTTTTTAAAGGTGTTAATGCACACACGCTACCGTCGAATATTTAAAACTGTTTTATTTAGGACTAACTTGAGAATCAAATTATTAATGATGGAAATTAATAATACACAATTTTATTTATGTCTGTTGCAGTATACTTTATTTCAGTATTTGTATAGTAGAATTGTTTCGGCAACCGACATGCGCCAATAAATAAATATAGGTTCTGATTTGAGATTCTGCTAAATTGCACCTATCAAGTAATATAACCTACAAGAGCCATTTCAGGAATATCAAAGTAATAATTATACATCTTTTGATATTCGACTTAATTACCTTTTGACGTTTGGTATAGTTTAAATTTATGAACAACGCTTGCCTACTGCACAGAATAGCCAAGTGTGTAATAAAATATAGGTATACAGGGTGAGTTTTTTTTATCTTGAGACAACGGAATATCTCTAAACCACTGCATCAAATCAAAAAAAGATCTTAATAAGATTTGTTATAATTGAGGGGGCTCACTGGATGGTGCTGAACTCGATCCCCCACCTCACCCCCCTCCAGAGTGAGAGGGGGGAAACTTTGAAATCTTAAATGGGAACCCCCATTTTGTATTGCAGATTCGGAATTTACGCCATCAAGTATGTAGTTTTTGTTTGAAACTTTTTTTTCGATTCGTAACAGATTGCGCTGTAATCCCAAAAAACATGGTTGAAAACGTCTAGAAAAAATACTCAAAAAAGAGAAAATATTATTTTGTGTTTTTTTTATTTTAAAATTAAATAACATTTCAAAACGCCATTCAACATCGAAGAACTTTACTTTATCCCCATTTCAGAAAATGTGTGCGAAAATGTGCCCTTCCACTTCGATACATTTATTTATTCGCAATTGGAATGATTGCACACAACTGAGAAGTGTTTCCGGCGTAAACCTTGAACAAGCGTTGGTGATTCGCTCAATCATGCTTTCCTTCGTGGTTGGCACTTCTGTATAAACTTCAGACTTTAAGTGGCCCCACAAAAAGAAGTCAGATGAAGTAAGATCTGGCGATCTTGCAGGCCAAAACACTGGACCACCTCGTCCGATCCATTGACTATTGTAGGCTCGATCTAATACTTCTCGTGCTATTCTTGAACAATGTGCTGGACAACCGTCATTTTGGAAACACGTTGTTTGTCGTACGTCCAAAGGAAGGTCTTCAAGTAACACTTGAAGTTCGTTCTGCAAGATGTTTTGATATTTTTCACCATTTAAGTTTCCATCGATAAAATATGGACCAATAAGCTTATTGCCAATTATTCCATACAAAACATGTACGTTCCTAGGATGTTGATGTTCAACTTGGCGCAACCAATGGGAATTTTCGATACTCCAGTAATGCATGTTGTGCAGATTTACCGTACCGTGATTTGTGAATGTCGCCTCGTCAAAAAATAATACTCGAGCAAATAAATTAGGATTATCTTGTATCCGTTGAAGCGCCCATTGACAAAATTGCACTCTATTTTGAAAATCATCGCCATGAAGTTCTTGATGCAAGGAAACTCTAAATGGATGAGATTGCCTACGCTTGAATATTTGACAGATAGTGAACTGAGAAGCGCGAGCTATTTCTCGAGTACTAATGTGCGGATTATTAGCTAGCTACTGCAGCTAATACCGCGATTGCATTATTTTCTCCAGCAATTGTTTTTCGCAGATTACGTTTTCTTGGCTGCACAGTTTTTTCGCTAGAGAACTATTGAACGACTCGGTAAAAAGAAGCGCGCGATCGCACATTGTCGGGAAAACGTTGTGAATAAAGATTAACAGCATCAGCACTTTCTTCATAGATGTAAATCATTCCAATTCTCTCTTGTAATGTTATAGCCTCCATTACTGTTCAAATATTCAACACTAACTAATTTGTATTGGATTAATAATTATTAATATAAATGGGGATCGGACAGTGTGTAAGTATTTACAGCTTGCCAAATACTGAATAAAGTACAGTTTTGTATCGTTGAATAGCATTCTAATTGCGAATAAATAATTGTATCGAAGGGGGGGGGGCAGTTTCGAACACATGATTTTTGAAATGTTAGTTTACGTTAAAATAAAAAAACACAAAATCATGTTTGCTTGTTTCTCTTTTTTGTGTATTTTCTCTAGACGTTGACAATAATGTTTTTTGCGATTACAGCGCAATCCGTAACGAATAGAAAAAAAGTTTCAAACAAAATATACATTCTTGATGGCGGAGAATCCGAATCTGCAATAAAAAATGGGGGTTCCCATTTAAGATTTCAAAGTTGCCCCTTCTCCCACTCTGGGGGGTGAGGTGGGGTATCGAGTTCGGCACCATTCAGTGAGCCCCCTACATTATAACAAATCTTATTAAGATCTTTTTTTGATTTTATGCGGTGTTTTAGAGATATTCCGTTGTCTCAAGATAAAAAACTCATCCTGTATAAAAGTAATATTTAAGACCGTTATTTATGATTTGTAATTAGGTTAAAGTAGAATTTTTGTTGTTGGTATAATAGATGCGTTTTTATATTCTCGGACTAGACATTTTTCAATTTTAATATAACGTTTAATTATAGTGTTTTATTATCATGCATGCCTTGACTTTGACAATTTACAAAACAATTGCAGTAGTATTAGTTTTAATATCTGTCAGTTTGTGCTGTCACGTATCAAAATGCACATACTTGAATATCGAGCAGTTATAAAATTCTTGACAAAACAAGGAAAATCTCCAAAAATTATTCGTGAAGAAATGTTGGCTGTATACGTGGATGATTGTTCTTTAAAGTCGACTATTTGCAAATGGTCAAAATTGTTTGAACATTGCCGAGAATCACTGGATGATGATACCCGTCTAGGTCGGCCTGTTGACGTGATCACCGCTGATATTATTTTAATAACCAAGTGTTTGGATTTGGAGGATGCAAGATTAAAGAAGCGACAATTAGCAGCTTCATTAGGAGTTTAAAAAAGCACGGTTTTCAGAATTCTACACGAATACCTTTGAATGACAAAAATTATGCCAGATAGGTTCCGCGAATGCTTTCGCGATTCCAAAGGCGTGTGCATATGGAGACGTGCGAACAATTTTTTGGCGCTTTGTGGAGACGAACCAGATTTAATTATAAATCGACTTGTAACCGCAGATGAGACCTGGGTCCATCATTTTGACCCTGAGTCAAAACAAGAATCAATGCAGTGGCATGTTAAGGGTTCCAGCCCTCCCAAGAAGTTTAAAGTCACCCCTTCTGCAGGAAAAATAATGGCAACGATTTTTAGGGATTGTCAAGGAAGACTAATGATTGATTATCTACGTATGGGTAGTACGGTAACAACCAAGAAGTTTAAAGTCACCCCTTCTGCAGGAAAAATAATGGCAACGATTTTTTGGGATTATCAAAGAATACTAATGATTGATTATCTACGTATAGGTAGAGATTATATTAAAGTGAAAGGGCGCGGAAAACTGGCGCAAGGTGTCCTGTTGCTTCACAATAATGCACCAGTCCACAAATGAAGACTTGCAAAAGCTTCCGTGGCCGAATGTGGCTTCACAGAAATAGATCATCAAACCAAAGAATTCCTTATAATCGATTAGAGATGTTATTAAAACGGTGTAATACTTGCATCCAAATGCAAGGGAACTATATTGGAAAAAAAATTTTTATTGCTATTCGAAACTTATTTTTCCAGCCTAGTCCGGGAATATAAAAACGACCTCTCGTATATGTCCTTAAATATCAATTAATTTAATTTGTTGAATATTATTGTTCTGAAATTGTGCCGATAGCTTTCAATTTGTAGTGGTATTTAATCGTCGTCTGTAGTTCGTCCTTTGGCAGTGTCGATTGCTAAAACGATTTTAAGCAAGCTAAAGTACAAAAACGACTTAAGTTTTTGAACGTGCTGTATAATGAATGTAAGTAGAGTGTATAAAATTGCTCATAGTTAATTTGTCAGCTATTTGCATGAATGAAGACTGTCAATATGAAATTTGGTAGTCCATTATTATCGGCTGTTAAATTACATCTCAAATGATGACACTTCCAAACATATTGGAAATTGACGCCATCTTTGTTCTTTCAAATGGAGAGCCTTTTTGATTTCATATTTGGTTTCTACATTGAATTGTGAGTTCAACACACCCCAATTGTTTACTTGAAATGTATTCTAAAATTATATTGCACTAGCACTACCCGCACGACCTCTCTCGGACTGCCCAATATAACACGACACATTAAATAAAAGAAATTTCTAAATTAAATTTTAAAATTCGGGTTTCGACGTGCATTGAGTCACCATAAATGTCACATACCGGTTTAAATGTATCGCGCCTGTAATAGGACAAAATATTGGTTTAACCTTTCAAAAAATCATCTATTTTCAATAATTCAGGTGCGTTTTTAATGGAGTCCTGCAACTTTGATTTTTTGCGAAAAATGTGACGTATGTCAAAAACTATGACGGAAAAGTGTCGACAGCTGGGCCCTTCTGAACTCACAATTCCATTTAGAATTGAAATACGAAATCGAAATGGGGACTTTCCATTAGAAAAAAACAAAGATCACCACAATTTCTGGTATTTCCGCAAGTGTCATCGTTCTGGATGTATTTTATTTCGACTTGCTGCATGCAGTTGATAATACGACAGGTATGTGTAAATTCAAGTCGACATAAATATACAGGGTCAGGCAAATGTGTGGTAACACCAGATTTCTGGCAAAATTATGGGTTCTATTAAAAAATAATCTTTATAAAAGTTTTTGTAGTATTTTTATTCTACTCACTGACTTCACTTGTTTCGAGATATGGCGTCATTGGTATTTTTTTAATGGATCATCCTGTATATTTAAACATTTTTGGATACACATTAGTAGCATTCCTTTTACCATAAATCTCTGAGATACTCTGTAACACTCAATACATTGCTGTTCTATTTAGTTTTCGCTTTGTGTGTTTCTCTGAGTTATTTTACCACCCCCCTTACCGATCAAGCACTTACCAAAAAGCAGATGCTTTGTTGAGTTTGTAAATTATGTAAATGTTTTTATTTTATTTTAAATTTGATAGGATTTCAAGGATTTGTATGTAAGTTTAGTGAGTTATCCAGGTTACATGAAACAACTCGGTACATTGAATACATTTTATTTGCAGAAAATGGAAAATACATTAATTTCCCTTATGGTGATACTTTATTCCTTCCAAATATATGTGTTGGGAGAATATTTGCTGCTGATTATGTATGCAATAATCAGCAGTTCTACAGTTAATTCTAAAATTTTCTTGAAACTGTTTGTCATCAAATTTATAGACAGCATTTACAATATAGTTTGTATTTTATATTATCCATCTACGTTCACTTTCAGGTTCCGATGAATCTGAAGAAGAACTTGTATTACTTGAAAATGAACATCGTTCATACAATAAATCGTTGTCGCTGTCTTTGGCAAATACAAAATCCTAAATATAACATTATTAAGAATATTGAACAATTTTAAATATATTTATTAATAAATACCAGAATAATGTCTTCTATATTTAAACTAATAGTTAACTCTAAAAGTTCGCTTAATCGCGCTTAATTTGCTTTATAACACTAAAATCTGAGGGTCAATATTTTCTTACCCTATAAAAAATAATCAAGCTGTCATTTTGAAGTATATAGAGGTATGTTGATATATGAGAATGCCCGTTTTATTTAACAATTTTCGACTCACGCGAAACTTATCTCTTTGCTGAGTAAAAGAATACATAAAAGGAACGTATTTTTATAAATTAAAATGATATACAGTTTATGTCTTATAACATATTTGAAAAGATTAGCAACAAGAAAATATTAGAAACAAGACAATTCATAATAAATGTTCAAACTGATGACCTTCAAAAGCCTGAAAGTATCCTAGTCTATCAACGAAGGACCTTAATGATTACTGAATGACATCTTGTGATATCTCTTGTAAGGCCATCCTAATTCGATATTTCAACTCTTCGAGCGACTGAGGTTTAGTCTTATAGACATTAGGTTTCAAATACCTCCAAAGGAAAAAGTCTAAAGGACTTAAATCGTACGATCGCGGAGGCCATTCAATATATCCTCTTCGACCTATTGTAACAGCCTGCACCTGTGGTATCGGAGAATATTGTTTTCGCTGCCACCAAATGTAAACTATAGTTACATTAATTAAATATAATAATTATATTAATTTTTTTCCACTCAGGTGTCACGTGCTGTTGAGTAACGCGTTGAGCTGGTCAAGTAACTATGATCTCTTCGAGCGTGGGGTGTTACGAGATTGAGATAAAGAAATCATGTATTTTTAATAAAACTAAGTATTTAATAGTGCTAAGGTACTTTTTCTTATACTACAATAACATTACAGAATGCGATAAAACATTAAACAAATAAACAAAACTAAAAGAATGTACTTGGCGCTATCTCGGCCTCTGAAATCTTATTTACGCAAAGCTATATTCATCCCGCTGATGATTTTCCCTAAATTTAACATTAACCACAACAAAACAAAACAAAATATATTAACGACTTACCGACCTTATTGTCATCCAGCCTATCATCTACACCACCACCAATTAACCAAACTCAGAAACCAATCACTGGTGAATTTAATTATTTATTACAATAGCTTGAACATAATTTATATAACGCAGAAAAGGGAAACAACAACAAAAAATTACATAACACAATTTTACAAAAGGAATTCAACTGGTTACACAATTATAGGCAGTTCATACTCTCTTAGACCGAATTCTTAACAGACAACTTAAAACTGCGATTGTTTTATAGGATGACTCAAGTCGAGGTTGAGATCCTTCGATGATTCAACAACTTTGCGGAATTGTGGAACTGTCGGAACTTCGGACCTGTCCTTATTTTTCTTCTGCGCCTCGCTTTATCAGTTCTTGGTCTAATTCTTTCATGCCCTGTATACAGTTAACGTACCCATTTTTAGTTCTTATTGGTCGAACTTAATTTGGATATGTTACTTGAGAGTACACCTTTCACATGTACCTTCTTATTTTAGTCTTGTCATTAATATAATTTAGACACCACTGTGTGTGATCTAGTATTTTTTCAGCACACGTAAGAACGTCTAAAACACACTTGACTAAAGGTCTGCTCCGCACACATGTTCTTTTGCAAGGGTGGTCTATGCTCTGTTACAACTCAAAATTCTACATACTTTCCGCATTATCTAGTATTGTTGACATATTTATGCAACTTTAACAATAAAGTTTCCAAACCACCCCATAATAAACTACTTGAAACTCATGTATAGGATATCTACTGACCGTCTGCTTTAAAATGGCTGGTGCCAACAGTTACGTATATCACTCATACCTGATAGTTTTATTTCACACACTACTACTTTCCCTTAACGAATATTTATGCATTCCTTTAAAGGTGCTTGTATATTTCATTTCCCGTGACAGACTTACAACTAATATATTTCTTTTTAGCAATATGTATACATTTCTCATTGGTCCATGTATATAGACGATAGGTGTGGTTTTAGTTTATAAGATTTCTTGTGCCGCCCTTTTTAATTTAAGGAGAGGGGTTTTACGAAATATTGACCGGAATGATTTGGCAAAAATACAAAATAATTAAATAAATGCATGAAACAAACATAAAATTTTAACAAATAAATCGCGTAAGCCGATTTATTACACTATCCTACGCTGTGGAAATACTCATTTAGGTATGCACGCACGTCAATTCCATAATGCGGATACCAGATGGCAGCAGAGAATAGTGCAAGATACATATATGGGGTTTGGAAATAAATGAATTAATGCTGGAACAATTTCCTGGCGCAAAAATTGTAAATAACGAAGAGCTTTCAAATTTCCCCGAAAAATGAATGGTCCGATTATGTGTCCTCCGATTACATCTGCCCATACATTTAATTTTTGAAGATATTGTGTGTACTTTTCTTCCAACCAATGAGGATTCCGATCCAGTAGCGACAGTTATGTCGATTTACATGTCCATGTAGGAAAAATATCGGTTCGTCGGAAAATAAAATATTATTGACAAAGTTACCATTGCGATCAATCATATTCATCATTTCTTCACAAAACTGCATCCTTCTATCGGTATCATCTTCATTTAATTCTTGTACTAAATGTAATTTATACGGATGAAACTTATTTTTCGACAATATCCTCTTTACCGATCTCTCGTTAATATTGTGATAAGGACAGTTTTGATAGTGATGTTCTTGGTTCTTCTTGAAGATTAATAAGAACATGCAATGAATTATCATCATTTGTAGCAGTTCTACGTCGCCGCGTCGCACAGTGGTCTGAAACGCCCGAAAAGCTGGTCAAAACTCGAAAAAGGTTCGGATTTGGCTGAAAATCAGTATGCTTTAGTTTTTTTTACTTTCTGATTGTAGATTTGAGGTAAAAATGGTAAATTGCAAAATGGGGAGTTTTAAATTGCCAGTTTTATGTTCAAAAATACCATAAAATAATATAAAATTCGGCTTAATAAATTTTGTGTTGTTTCTCATTATACTTTTTATAATTATACTTACGATAAAGACAATAACAATTATGATAACAATAGTAATAATGATAATAATAATAATGATAATAATTATGATTTTTTCTTGGTAATTGCACTTTAAATAATTCAAAGTGACTTCTTCTAAGTTACTATTTGGTTCGGATCGTGCGCATATTAAATCTCTTCAAGATTAATTAAAAATATGTAATTATGATGTGACATATACATGTGACGCGTCACATGTATAGGGCCGCGCAACCAAATACAAATAAATGAATTGCGAGGAGAATCGCAGAAAGTCGCACCTGAATTTTCGATTTTCTAGTTAGTTAGACATTCATCTGGGAAATGAATCAGCAAACAACGCGGAGCCTCGCGGAAACATAACTTTTTTGACAATTTCGGAAAATTTTTAATAACAAATTATAAAAAAATTGTTTAAAAAAAGTAAAGTGTCAAAACAGTATACCAATCTTCAGGTGCATCCTCCATCTTCTTGTTGAAGATATTTGCACGTTCACGAATTTTTGTGTGCACTTCAAATGTTGTTTTTATCGTTTATTGTTGAACGTTGCACGTAGCAAGTTTTGACAACCGCAACTTTCACACACAACTACACGTCCCGTAGGCGCGCCATCTATCTGCTATTCGAGAAATAGACGCGCAGACACCTCGTTGACCGACTACCACACAAGAAACTATTTGAAAAAAAAATGTTTTTTTAGGTTTTGACCAACTTTTTGGACGTTTCAGACCACTGTGCGTCGGCCGGTTTTTGGCAAATTTTTAACAAAGGTTTGCATGGCAATATAAAAAAGCAAATATTTCTTATCAGTTGTATCTGACAAAAAGATGTTTTTATCCAACGTTTTTTTTTTAATATTTCAATTTAAATACCCACCAAGCCGTATATCATTTTAATTCTTGAAAATTTGTGTATCCATAAATATTCAAATATACAGGCTGATCCATTAAAAAAAAATACCGATGACGCCGTATCTCGAAACAAGTAGAAGTTGTAGAAATCATAGTATGTCATAGAGTAGAATAAAAATACTACAAAAACTTTTATAAAAGTTATTTTTTAATAGAACCCATAATTCTGCCAGAAATCTGGTGTTCCCACACATTTGCCTGATCCTGACCAAAACACATCATCGTTAGTTTGAACATATTGCCACGGCGGCGTTGTAATCTTAAAATGAATCGCCGAAAGATAAATATAATGACTAGAAAAACTATTTTTTAGGTTATTGTAATAACTATAAAACCTAGACTGAAGGTATTGTTTAGTCAGCAGCTACCTAGATCACCATCATCATTACCGTTACTTTCATGGCAGTTGGTACCAGTAGGTAAAATCTGGCAGCCTGTTTTAGCCTGGGGTCGCGGCGTTGAATTAAATTATACGAGAGTAGTGTTTACGGGACTAAACAGCAATAGAATACGATTGTCTCCCTTAAGGCAGGTTCGCCTACCTTATAATTTAACAGCTTTACATTGGCTCGGTCCGCGACACCTTGCCATTTTGGATACCAGCGAAAATTTAAGACTTGTCGAAGTGAGATCCCAAAGGGAACTGGAAGTATTGGAGCTGACCAGTGCTGGTTTGGTATATGGATCTGCCCATTTTAAAGCTTTAGCAATAGGAGGTGGGGTGAGTGAAGCTTTCGCCTTGGCTGGTGAGAGAGCTTGTTACAATAGTATTGCGAGCAGAGGTGATCAATTACTAGTGCTGGGCACGAAGGCTGTTCATATGGTCAAGTTGAGAACGTGGCATGAGCGGCTGATGTATCTTAGTGATCAAGGACGCTGGTCGGAAGCTTTAAATCTTGCGGCAGAAGAGGGAATTCATAGAGAAAAAAGCACTACATCTTTGCTGGAGCGTTATTTAGCCAATTTGAATAAGCAATCGACTGATAAGGAAAGTCTGACGGCTGCTATTAATTGCTGCGTTAAACTGAAGAAAACGTAAGTATTTCGGTTTGCATTTAAAATTAAAACCTTTAAGGGCTGATTGCACTAACGACAGTTAAATTTTTTAAATGACATTTAAACTAATGTCTATTTAAAAACGTCTATTAAGGGTCTTCGCTAGTGAATGGGAAATGTAATATTGGTTGCATAGCACATAATTTAATAAGCCAAGGATGTCCGAGTACTTTTTACACATAGGGAATATACAATAAATATTTGAAATAATAACTCAATATCTAAGCGAATAAAAATTCATTTATGACCAAATATTTACACATATGTAACCTCGGGAAAGATTTTTGTTAGAATAACAATTCATTGTAATATGGGTTGCATAATTTTAATTTATTTTATATTCATTTTAAACAAAGTAAAGAATAGTTGAACGAAAAATAAGTGCACAGCCGGGTAGCTTTCTATTCAATTTATAACGTGAACCCAAGCAAACAAATCTCCTCCGAAGGATTTTTGAGAAAACTGGTTTTTAATATTTTGACATATTAATTAATTTTCTTTAATCCGTTAATTTTTTTCTAAATTTGATTCTTCAGGTGGGTAGATTACTAAATTCTTCATAAGTTGACGTTGAAAGGTTTTCTCCATCTCTAAAATCAACAAAAATATCTGGCATCTAAAGTCTGCTATTTTTCCATTGTTGACAGATCCACAAGCGAGAGGACCCTTAATTGCAAAAACTGTTTCACCAACAATGTTTAAATTAAATCGTTAATTAATCTAAATGTAAAATAATTACCGATTTTCGGCCAATTAATTCGACAATTATTTGTAACAATGACAACTGTAGTGTAGTGATTGAAATGTCACACATTTTTCAAATAGTGAAAGATGGCTCTTTATTTAATTCTGTTATATGGTTGAGTCACTCTCGCAAACGATATGCGCACTAAATTAAAGTCGCCAAATTCTGTCGAGCTTTAACTTGCTTAGTTTGCACTGCCCACACGTTAGCCCCGAAGGACATTATGAACGCCATTACTGCTTTCATGTATGATTGTACAAAACAGAGGCCCGTGAGTTAGTGTGGAATTTCATGCATCACGGCTGTAGCCTTGCGGCGCGCACCTGATCGACATGTTCCGTGTAAATTTCACATTCTTCAATGTGAATTCCTAGGTATTTTGTGTTCCTACTTATTGCCAGTGGTCGACCAAGCATTTTGACGTGTTGGATTTCGCTACAGGTTTCCTTTGAGCAACGAATACTCGGTAGATGTCTGTAGTTTGTTTTTTGCGATACCATTTTGAAAAGTGATCCAAGATCGTCGTTGCTTTCCGCTCTAGCTCTGTCCGGCTATTAGCTGCAATCTGTAGAAGAAGATCATCAGCGTTGGCAATGCTAGCCTCAAGTTCTTCAACCTCATCTAGGCTGTACAACAGCCCATCCATGGTTATATCCCAGAAAAGAGGGCCACAGACAGATTCCTGTGGATATCCTTTTGAGATTTTCTTTGTAATCGTTTGTCCTAGGCATGTCATGTTCACGTACTTATCCCGAGAGTAGTTTCTTATCAAGCGGAGCAGTTGTGTACAGTTGCTCTGGTTCACTCTCTGATTGAGGGCTGGCCATCACAAGTTATCAAATGCCTCGGAGATGGCGGCAAATATTCCTATGACATACTTCTTTTCGGATTGTTTGATGACCCGCATTGATGCATTAATAGCGTCTTTCGTTGATTTCCCAGACTTATATGCATACTGCCCCTCGTGCATCATATTGGTATCTAGTCGATGTTGTATTCGCCCACTAACAAGTCGTCCAAGGACATTACCCAAGTTATCGAGCAAGCAATTCGGCCGATACAACTTTGGTTTCGTGCTGGTTTTGTCCATGGCCCTCGTTATAATAACCACATTCGATTGTTTCCACACTGGACACTCTTTTGGAATCACCCGTTATTTTGAAAATTAATCATATTTTAACACTCTGTGGTTGAGTAACTTTGGCAACCGACATGCGCAATAATTTAAAATGGCGTCAAATTTGAGATTTTGCAAAATTTCAGCTATTTCAGGACTGTTATAAATAATAATATTCAGATAAATACACCTTTTGACGTTTATTGTAATTGTCATCCGAATAATACAAATTTGTCAACAGTGTTTGCCCACTAAACAGAGCAGCCAAGTATTAAATAAAATATAGGTATAGAAAATAGTTATTTGTGTAAGAAGGTAGTAAAGTTAAATTTTTCATCACGAATGTGGATATCATACTGTACTATCGAGAAAGATTGTAGACCACGTGATTAGTAGTTTTCTAAAAACTGGTGATTATCGTGTTCATACGTTTATGAGATTCGCGTATTGCTAGTATTTGACAGAAGCGTACATTTTATTCACAAATACTGCTGTCATTGTTGACAAGTCAAATATAGCTGCATTACGGAAAAAGGAATATGTATGTATGATGCGCCACTGTCTAGAATATTTTACATAAAACATTCATTAGTACCAACTGCTGTTAATTGGGTTGTCTAATTTGGTAGTCACGTGGTCTACAGGAATTGTTGATATCTCTGTATAACGACTGCCTAATTGCATATTTAGTTTTATCTGAAATCGTTCGTAATACGCCAAAACAAATCTATATTTTACTTTTGAATGTTAATTGTGATGTTACAATTATTACCACGTTGCCCTGTCAGCTGTCAACTAGTGACAACTTATGCAAGCCAACATACACCAAAATCGTAGAATAATCATTTACTTTACTGCCGATTTGAACGTTCTTTACTACCGATTACAGATAATAGTTATTTATGTACCAAGTCAGTAAAGTGATCCTTTATCGAACGAGTCTGATTTATGACCCAAGCGAGCGAGGCGAATAACAGACGAGTTCGATAGAGACACTTTACTGATGTGGTGCATACAAAATTTTATCGTCAACCGCAAAAATTTGTAATTTAAAAAATAATGACTTATGACATTTTATGACAGCGACAAACGATTTATGTTAAATTTCATACAATCAGGTCTGTGTTGACAGATATTAGCGGCAGGTAAAGTACTTAATCGACGACTAAACAATAAAGTAGGTATTATATTAATCACTATTGGCTAATAATAACACTCATAATATAACGTTACCATTATTCCTTGCATTCCGCCAATAAGAACATAACGTTCCTAACGTTGTCGTAGTAACGATAGATAAGTCCGGCCATTTTACTAACTGTCTAACCGTCAAACGTCATATTGATATAGTAATCTGACATTTTATTTTATTACCACGTTGCCCTGTCAGCTGTCAACTAGTGACAACTTATGCAAGCCAACATACACCAAAATCGTAGAATAATCATTTACTTTACTGCCGATTTGAACGTTCTTTACTACCGATTACAGATAATAGTTATTTATGTACCAAGTCAGTAAAGTGATCCTTTATCGAACGAGTCTGATTTATGACCCAAGCGAGCGAGGCGAATAACAGACGAGTTCGATAGAGACACTTTACTGATGTGGTGCATACAAAATTTTATCGTCAACCGCAAAAATTTGTAATTTAAAAAATAATGACATGACATTTTATGACAGCGACAAACGATTTATGTTAAATTTCATACAATCAGGTCTGTGTTGACAGATATTAGCGGCAGGTAAAGTACTTAATCGACGACTAAACAATAAAGTAGGTATTATATTAATCACTATTGGCTAATAATAACACTCATAATATAACGTTACCATTATTCCTTGCATTCCGCCAATAAGAACATAACGTTCCTAACGTTGTCGTAGTAACGATAGACAAGTCCGGCCATTTTACTAACTGTCTAACCGTCAAACGTCATATTGATATAGTAATCTGACATTTTCGTTTAATTATTTTGATTTTTTTTTAGTAATTTTCAGTGAGTCGTCGATAAAGTAGTGTATACTAACTCGCAATAATGACTATTATTCCCTCGAGCCGAGTTACTCCCTCGCCGCTTTTTCGCAAATTCAGCTCTCGGGAATAATAACTGTCATTATTGACTCGATAAAGTGTTTGTTTACCTCCGTAAAACGCTATGGTAATAATGCATCCCCTTATTGACTGTTGGCGATAAATAATATTTAGTAGTTTTATTTATAATTCTCAATTTGTAACTGGCTTTCATATATGTATTAGTATCTTACTAGCGGAAGGATAGTATTAATTAATTAGTTTAATTTTATTGATCTCAAAGTTTTCTGGTTAAAGGAAATTTATAGTGGCATTGAATAAATCGTCTTCTTTAGTTCTTACTTTGACCGTGTCGGTTGCTAACAAGATTCAAATACATCTCTAAACATAAGAAAAAGATATTTTGTTATGAACTTCGGAAATATTTCATGCATACATATACAAGATGATACATTAGTAATGAGCGTAAGGAGTATGTTATTTCTCTGTAAACTAGCAAAAATCATATTATTCTTTCCAACAGGCTGGACTTTTTTTTTTAAAACTATACAGTACGCGCGGCGAATTGCTAAAAATCGAAACTATCCCGCCAAAAGCATGACATATGATCACCGTATCTTTGTTGCAAAAAAAGCTCACATTTGGACCACTTATTTACTTTACATACTTGATATTTCTTTCAAAAAACGGATTTTATTGTTTTAGAAAAACTACATAACTTTATTTCTCTATAACATTAACATCCAGTGGTAGTCCGCAATATTACCTGGACGTTCCTTTGAAATTTGAGTTTGCTTTTAATTATTATAAGTAACTGTAAACTCTTTAAGCATGAATATTATTTTTTTACAGAGATTTGTTATGTAATGAATTGTGGGACGCAATCTCCAAAGACCAGCACCACGAAGATTGGTTCTTTTTGTTATTGGCCGACCACATTCATAACGGCAGCTTATATTTTCTATCGCCGAGTGTGACGCAGTCCTTAGTCGCTTATTTAGAGCCACGTGATATAGAAACATTAGAAAACGTCCTATTATCTCTAGACCTTAGTTGCCTTGATCTACACCAAGTGTTGCGGATATGCAAAGAGAAACGCTTGTACAATGCGTGGATACATATAACGACGAAAACAATCGGCGATTACACCGGCCCGTTGACTGAGTTTCTATTAGAACTCACGCCGGAAAATCACAGATTAGGGAACATAATGTTAGTTTACGTATCGTCATGTTTGACCGGTCTTGGATATCCCAGAGGCAGGATACCAGAAGGTGACGTGTCTAGAGTTAAAAGTGACGTGCTGAGATGTTTGGAAACGGTACATTCTATTACTTCAAACGCCGAAGAGCCAAAATATCCGTATTTACGGGCTCTGTTAAAGTACAACACAAGGGAATTTCTAAATGTCGTGAAGATAGCTTTCAACGAGGTGGAATTTTCAGGAGAGATGGGACTTTTACAAAGGGAACGACTAGTGCATATACTTATGCAAGTTGTTGTTTCTCCAGACTTCAGTGTAAGTAAAATTTCACAGAAAAAAAACATTTTAATTTATTTTGTACTATTTTATATTTTGCTATGCAAATATTAATACTTCATTAACCACATCCGTTCATTATTAAAATTACTGTTCAAAATATCTCTTAGAATTGCCTACATTTTCTTTATAATTACCACACAATTTTAAAACATTGAAGGGTAATTTTATTTTATTTTATCTGTAAAGTATATAATAAAAATGGTCGATTATTATAGGTTTAATCTTGTTTATTTTAGATTTGTACTCCAGTCATGATCGTGCATGTCATTAAATCGGTAATTGCTTCCTTCATTTGTTCTACCACCAGAGTTTAATTTACAAAATAAACATCGTTTTATAATCACTTGATCATTCTTATAAGCCACTATAACATTCCCAAAATATTGAAATAACATAAATATGCTGTGTAATTTTAAATTCATAAAAACATAAACGAAACTTTATGTAAGCCATTTACTTTTATATGCGGCATCACTAAAAACAGAGTTAGACGTCTTAGTACTTTACTGCAACGAGACCAACATAAAAAAGTCAACACCATACCTCCCACTGTTTTAAAAGCTATTCATGAGCACATTCTTGATTTTCCTCGAAAGCGAGCGCTCTATTCAGGCAAAAAACTTGAATATTTTAGATGCCCGCTTAGATGTCAGAACCTTGCACGATATATTCAAAATAAAATTTCCAGAATTGAAAGTGACCTATGCTTTTTATGCCAACTATTTTAAGACAACATTTTCTCTACGATTTGGACGACCCCAAGTAGATTACATGTATCGTGTGTGAAGGATTAGCGGTAAAAATAAAGAAAACCTGCGTTAGGTTTCAACGCAAAGAAGCATTTGAAGCCGAAAAGGCAGTTCACAATAGGCGAACAAAAAAGTGTCACAACAGAACCACCAAAATTTACCTTTGCTTGTCATACAAGAAATATTTTACCTGAGACAGTAATGGGTAGGGGGCGGACATGACCGGTTTAAACTACGACGAAGTTACAACGGAGCAAAGAAATAATGTAAACAACACCCACTTACTGAAAAGCACTAATTCATATGGTGAAATGCAACATCTGTTTACGCCCGAGAAGTGCCCGAGAATGAGAGCAAAAAATGCCCATAAAATAAGGAATTTATGAGTAAAATCCTTTCTACATCGGCGTAGATAGGAGCTTGAGGGATTTTTAAAATTTATTATATTTACCTTATATTTCGCAAGAGAAATAATGTAAATATGTATATACTTACTGTTATTTAGTTTCAATAACATACGCGTACATTTTTTGTTATCATTTATTTAGATCTAGAACGCTGTTTATGTTACTTTTTCTGATATGAAAATGAATTGTCAGTGATTCCGAAATTTATTACAAAGTCTGTAAAATATCGTGACAGAATGCCAAAATATCGCACGTTCGTCACTTTGCTTTGCTAAAACATACACAGAAATAGTTTTTATGCAGAGAATTTCGATAGTTTACAAAATTTCGTTACATGTTTAAGTGACGATGCTCGAAGTATTTCTGAGTGCAAGGAACTAACACAAATCCCAAATTTAAAAAATCAGTTGTTATTCCTTCAGGAACACTTTGGAAATTTGCCTAGACTAATCACATATTTTGAAAATCGAATCTCAAATTAAAAAATGGATTAACCACATTAGATGTGGCTATTAATAATTCCAAGTGACATCGGATGTGGCCTTCGGCAAAAGTTAGACGCAGTTTTTAATAGAAATCCAGATTTAATAACATTGCGGCAATTGTGTATGCTAAATACGCTGAAATAAAAGAATATTTCCAGTACGCACCTATAACCAGTTGCGATGTAGAAAAGACGTTTTCTATCTACAATGATGTACTTAATTCGAAGAGAACAAACTTACAGAAGAGAAAATGAACAAATAATAAGGTATTTTGTATTTTATAGATCACCAGCCACTTGTTATCCAATTATATAAATAAAATTAAAACCTCTTTAAAAATACAACATTTCAATAGTGCGCCCATGAGCGATGAGTCATCAACCGCTCGTGTCCGCCTCCTAGTTATGGGTTAACTGATTTCAAATAAAAAATGTGAAGACCCATGGGACTGTGTTTTATGTATATTCTGAAAGCATAGCAAAAAAAAAGTGGCGAACGTAGTTTGTTCAATGCTTCGATATTACATGGACAACATTTTTTTTACTATTTTTGACAGATGTTATGTTATCAAAATATCGAATTTTAGATTTAGTTAAGTGGTAACCAGACTTTTACAAAAAAAAAAGTTAGTTAGATGAGTGCTTTGGTATGCACATTCCAAAAGAGCTGAATAAACAATTTGACTATCCTGCATGGTATTCCAATATGAAAAAAATAGAAAAACAGTAGTGATTGTTCAAGAGTTTATAGATGGTTTAAGTTGACATACATTTGATTTGACCAAAAAGAAGGCTAGTGCTATTTGGCTACCTACAGAAAACGCACATCCAGCCAGCTGTGTTCCCATAAACCCCAAAAAGAAAAAAAAACGTAAAACAGGTTAAAAATAGTGTCATCCAAGAACATATTCCAATCTATGAAGGGGTTGTCAATTGGCCACCTGGAGAGAAAAATGATGGTCCAGGTGTCGAAAACGACGAAGAACCATAAACCTTTTATTAGTAACTGTCGTCGTATATCTTGCAAAACTCAAATAAACCATTTACCTTAGTATTTTTCTTTCTGTTTATTTTTCAAATTAAAATTTAGTGCCACACAGTAGTATGTATGTATAAACCAAACAAGTCGTTTTATAAAAAACAAATACCAGAAAACCATTAATACTTTTACAGTCATTATCTAAACATTTGTTGTAGTCACGCAGTTTTTATTAAAAAATATATTGTTTTTTAATTTTAAAAAGACACTTTTTATACAAAACAGTTTTTTCGCTTTACTGGAAAATTAACCAATTTGTAATATATTCTATAATTTTTCTAATGTACATAATCTTTTCAATAGATATTTTGCTTACCGAACCTGGTGTATATACAAGAGGGGTTTTATATCTTATCTTACTAGCTATGAATGAAACGAGTTAGAAAACGAAAAAAAATTTTTTTTTCGACGTAGGAACTATTAACACTAACACATTTATTCCAACGTTTCTTTAATGACGCTATGCCTTCGAAAAAGAATTCGTTTGGTAATTCCGCAAAATACGATCCTACGCCGTCTCAAGAATTTTCTGGGTTTGGGAAAAAAATAATGGCCACAGGGGCGAGGTCGTGTAGGGTGGATGTTGTAATTCCTAAAGCCGCATTTATTGATTACTGCTTGAACATTTTGTGCCTTATTCACCCTGCAGTTGTCCCCAGAGTTTTCTGGGCAAAATTGTGTGGTCTTTTCTCGCGTATAGCCGCGTTCAATTTCTTAATTGTGTCTTGGTAAACATTTCCCGTTATTGTAGTTTCTTTTGGCATATACCCAGCGCGTCCCAGAAAATTGTGTCATCACCTTCCCCGCAGAAAATTGCGTTTTTGCCTTCTTGGGCAGTGGAGAACCCCTATGAACCCATTGCATGGACTCTTGTTTCGTAGAAGGGTCTCGATGGTATTCCCAAGTTTCATCCCCAGTTACAATTCTATTCTACTGAGCAGCCTAAAAAACCATTGTATCGACACATTACCTATTCCCAAATCTTCGTGTAGAATTTTAAAAACACTCGATTCTGATATTCCTATTTCTCTAGCATTAACTGAAACTTTTTTACTCAGAGGTCAGTCAACACAAAATCTTCGACTTTGTTGATGTCTTCAGTTCGTGCATCTAGAGGTCTTCGACACTTTGACTCATTATGAATTGATTCTCTGCCCCATTTGAACTATTTACACCAAAATTTGACTTGGAAATAGGACGGGCTATTTTCTCCATACACTTTCACGGATATTCTTCGGGCTACTACCTTCTTTCGATAAAAATGTCAAGACACTTCTTTGTTCAAGTTTCAATTAATTCACCCGTTTTCTCTTCTTTAAACGAATGTGAAAGTAACAAGTATTAAACGATTTGAACCAAATCATGTAATAAAAATGTCGCGATAGCATATTATTTTCATAGCTAGGTACCAGGGATATTCGGAAAGTAAGGTCCGATTTCTGATAAAACATAAACCATCGCAGATTGTTTCAAAAAACTGTTTATATTTAATTATTTACATGTTTCTCTATTTTTCCACATAGTTTCCATGTTTGTTTAAACATTTGTCATAACGTTCTACGAGCTTTTGTATGCCTAAGTCATAGACGTCCGCTGCCTGTGAGGATAACCAGTCTGTAACTTTTCAGGACAAATTTGTGCAGAGTTGTTCTACCCACATTCGGAAATTCCAATGCTAAAGTTGAAATTGTGAATCCCCGGTCTTCCCGAATCTCTTAGTCCACGGCATTGACTAAATCTTCTGTGATCAGTGATGGTCGGCCTGATCGCGTTTCATCATGGACATTTTCCCGTCCGTCCTTAAAAGCCCTCACCCACTTACGCACTTCGCTGTCACTCATCGCATTGGGGCCATAAACTTCACTAATTTGTCTATGAATATCCGCTGCTGAAACGTATCTTGCTGTCAAAAACCGAATGACTGCCCGTATTTCACAGTCGGCGGGCTGATCAATTGTTTTAAACATTTTGAACGGACACTGTAAACAACACACTGCTACAATACCAATGCGAATGGCGTCGTTTGACGAGCAAGGCATGTCAGGAGTCGGTGCGCATGCGCGTTTCCATTTTCGCGCGACATTCGATTAGCTACGGCGATTCGGACCTTACTTTCCGAATATCCCTCGTAGATAACATAAAAGCTCCCCTCATAGTATAGATCTTAAAGACGTCTATAACTGGCAGTTGTCGTACGTATATTCGACTTTCTCTTTTTTATTTGCAGGAAACACAAGTTGTCAACCTTGCTTGCTTTATATGTCGCATGGTTACATCAAATAATTTACATCTGGAAAATGATATCATGAACAGAGTCATGAAAGCGTTAACAAATACCCCGGGCGAAAAGCTATCACACCGGGATCATTCTGAAAGAGAACAGGCTTGGTTGGACTATCTCAGTGCAGACAACATATCTCTGACATTAGAAGAAATACTACAGATGGCGTTGGCATCGAAGTGTTATCGTGTGGCGGAATTCATTTATGAAAAACAAAAGGATTATTCGAACATTTTAGAGTGTTACCTGAAAGACGAAGTTAGAAAATCGGAGGTGTTCGGTTACATATTGACTTACATAACGATTAGTGAAAGATGTATACAGGAACAGTGTTTGATAAACTTTAAGGATCTAGTCAGAGTGAATAGTAAGAAGACTGCAGATTTAGTAATCGAGCATTTCCCAAATTTATTGGAGGAATTATTCGTTAGTATAGAAGACGATGACAATTTAATATATTCTTTTTTAGCGGAAATAGTGTACAGTGATATTAAAATACCACCGCGGATAGCGGAGAAATATTTAGAACTTCTGTGTGTTCGCGATCCAAACTACGCGGTTAGTTACGTAAGACTGGGAATGTGCAGAGTCGAGGAGGCTTTAAAAATCACCAGGAAGCACAAGATACAAGCAGCCACCGCGATATTATTGGAACAAATGGGCGAATGGTCGCAAGCTTTAAATTTACTGTTGGAGAACGGCATGGGTAACGAAGCGGTGGAATTATGTGTGCGGGGCGCTGAACATTTAGATGCGAAAAGTGCTCAGACTCTGTGGTTGGAACTGGTGAAGAAATCGAATGGCGAGGGCGCTATGTCTCCCAGACATCTACTCCATGCAGCAGCACCACACGTTCCACCTGCACAATTACTGGAACTAGTTTCGGATGCCAGCTTCGGGGATGTTAAGAGTTTATTGGAAGGAATATTGTCGGATTATACGCATGATATTACAATGCTCTCCACTACTCTAAAACTATTAGGCAGCGATCTACATCAAGGTAAATCAATGTTATGTATAACTTGTAAAATATAGGGATAGAATTTAATTAGTGGAAAATTCGCAACAGTTCAAAGTGTATGTTTCAAGATTTTGGTCTTGTACTATCCTGGCATATTTTTATTCGCTAATCAATTTGCTAGCTTTTTACGTTCAATTCGAACAAAATTAATTTTCGCAAACATTTGCCATTTTTGAACTTAACATGCTAATAATTTGAACAGCATTAAACGCCGTATTAAAAAATAATTAAAGCGCAAAATGAATACACCACATCATAGTACCTAATAAAACACTTTGTAGGCTGCAAAAAACCTTCCGAAACACCTACATTAACGAGTTTCTGACGGGTATTGCTAAATACAATTATATAGAAATGCCCTACCAACCGTTTTGCCAAAGTAAATTGAAATAGTACGTATTATTTGTGAAAATTAGCCACAAGAAGGAGCCGTTAAAACACGCTTGACTCTCTGTGTTATGACTATTAGCAAAGTGCCACGTGCTGAATATGTCACAGCAGTCAAGCCTTAGGTATTGAATTGGCCTTATATAATATAATATAAGCATATGCATAAAATCATCTTTCCTTTATTTTGAGATTTTCATTCAGCATAACTATACGTTTATATGCAATAGTTGCCTTTCGCACATATTTTGTTTAAACAATTTATTATGCAGTTGCCAACAACGCTAATGACTTTATATTAAGCCTTTAAGGACTTAAAAAGATTAGGATTTTAATTACCATAAAGATGTTTAAAAGATGTTAATCTTTTAATACTATGTAAACAAAAAATCGTACCTACGTTTCTTTTGTTTTCTTTCATAATATCTGAACGTGAATCTGTATACCTTTTAGTTATCATTTTAGAAGAGTATTTTTAAAAGCTTGATTACCGACCATAACGATAAAATATTTTTTTACTATAAAAGGTATCTACAGTTCTCTTATTTTATCAAGTTCGACTTCTTGTCAATACGAAGAGCCACTTTACGACACCTACATTTTATTGTCGTCCTACCCCCAAACTCAGAACCAAACGCTGGCCTTAAGTGAATTTCGAAACTCAGTTCACTATTTAATATTATATTTAAAAATGTAATTAATAAGACATTATGAATAACATTTAATTAAGATTGTTAATGTATTAATTTAATAGACTAATTCTAACATTACTTTGGAGGATGTGAATGTAGCTTTAGTATAATACAGTAGGACCCCGATTATCCGTGTGCGGATTATCCGGGCTGCGGATTATCCGTGCCATACGCATGATGACGTAATATCGATATCGCCAGCAGTGTACTAGGGGAATCCCTGGGAATCATTCGCTTTTCATCTGCTTTATGTACATAAATGCAAGTTAACCTACCTATGTAGAGTTTATTTTTTCTTATTTAGTGTAAAAGTTTACTTATGTAGAATTCTGTTTTTTTGTTTTGTTATCTTTTTAGTATGTATATATACATACATATAAGAAATAAATGTTCGGATTATCCGTACTTTTCAATTTTCCGTGCCTCGTCCGGTCCCGTGGAGCACGGATAATCGAGGTTCTACTGTATTTAAAAATATTAGAAGAATAAGAGCTAAATGTTCACAACTACTTACTTCCCTATTATTGGAGCTATGAAATTTGGTAAATTAACAAGTAAGTGGCATATTTTGTTATTATTGAGATGGTGAAGATTTGGAAAACAATTGAACTTTCCATTTTCGATATTCACAAAAACACATTTTGTAGTGGATCAGCCTGTATATGTTTACATATTCTGAGCAAAAACTTATTAATACATTACTACCATAAAATTATAAATAAATAAATAAATAAGAAGCACGTATATTTTCTGTTAATTATCAAAATAATTACTTTTGTGGATTAAATGTCACAAACAGGTATTCCTAATATGGTCGAATCGTTTTGAAACCTACATGGCTAAAATACGAACTATAGACGATAATTCAAGGCCAACTCTATCTGATATCGCTGCACAATATAAGGCCGTCACATATCTTCGATTTATATTGATGATTTTGATACTTGTAACCTCAAAATATTGATCCTTATGTGGCGCCATCTAGTAGTATCCAAAAGAAATGATTTCTGAATTTTTATTGAAATAAACTTTAAAATAACACTTTAAACATTAATTTTACAGTGGGTAATTAATATTAATAATTTTAAAATAATTCAAAAAGTGTTGCTGATAATAAAATTGTTGGGTAGTGTGATTTGCTTACAACACTAATCGGTTTCTTGTTTGCACTTCTCAACCTTACGATGATAACAAGGAGCATTACTGGTAATAAAAATTAAATAACTAGAGCATTTTAAAATTACTATAGCATCTTTATTTATTCAACAGGCGCAAGTCTAATTACAGAACAAAAATTGGCAATGTTCAAATATTCATAATAAATCCACTTATATCCTATTTAAAATTATTCTAAATCAGCCCTCAAATACCTTAGAGTTTACATACTTAATGTTAATATTAAAAACCAAATAACGTCTGCTTCACTTCAGCCCTGCAATTTTTCCATTAGAATTTTATACATTTACAAATATTAAGATATAAATTTAACCTAAAAATTATAGTTATTTACCAAGAATTTTCCTTATACTGCATTTTGAATAATCAATTCTCATTTTCCGAAGTACCTTGCAAATTACTTTCCTTTTATCACAGACTATTTTGTTAAAAACTAAATGACCCAGAACAGCCACGTTTTTTTCCGTGAGAAAACTGGATATATGTGTTCTATTCTTACTCGACGTAACTTCCAAACTATATTATAGTAAATATGTAGCACACATGAAATGAAACGACTGAATATGTATAGTATTAGAATAATTTAAGTAGAAAAGAATATGGAATAGAGAAAATAAATGTCATATCAGTCAAATGTCAATAACAGTAGATTTGATATAATCCAATCATATTGCATATTTTATCACGTGATTTTAAAAATGCTCAGCGATTACCAAGCATTTTATTGTGCTTTGGATAGATGGCGCCACATGAGGATCAATATTTTGTGGTTATAAGAATCAGAAAATTCGCGTAATGTGACGGCCTTATATCGCGCAGCGATATTGATACAGTTGGCCTTGGATAATTATAACAAATGTCAAAAGGTGTATGAATATTATTATTTATGACGGTCCTGAAATGTTTTTTTTAGGTTACATTACATGACAGATAAAATTTGGTACCATTTTAAAATATTGGCGCATGTTATTGCCAAAGCTAAAAATCACTAACACTCGAGATAGTTGACGCATGTGCTTCCGGATCAAACTGAAAACTTGAGCGCCTCTGGTGTTTGAAGGAAGAAGTTACGTAATTTGGTGGCAAATTCAAACGGATCTTTCCGATAACTTTTGCATGATTTATAAACTCAGTATTACGTCCACAAACTCATTTAAATCTATACACTAATAAAGGATCCAAATCGTGCACACTATTATAATCTATTATCTCTATCCAATAGAATAACAGGGAACACAGAAAATAACAGTTTTTAATCACAGCTGCAATAACTTAATTAACTTTAGACAAATTTTCAGTGGATGACAGTATCAGTGACAACATTACACTTACTAATCACTTGACGGTACTTTAAACTTTATTAAATGTAAACTAAAGAAAAGTAATAAACCTTAATTACTTATTACACGTTATTTTTACACCGTTTGCTTATAATAACGTCAATTGATTAGTAAGTGTAATATTGTCACTGATACTGTCATCCACTGACAAATTTGTCTACAGTTAATTAAGTTATATTGCAGCTGTGATTAATAAGTGTTAGAAGAAGGCTAAGGCTTTCATAGTGGACAAGGAAGCAAAAGTAAGCATGTTAGGTTATTTTGCAACATTACCTGAAAATTATATCAGTTCACATTATTTTGAGAAAACAACGTCTCAGTCAAAACAAAAATGCTACTAGCTTGCTAACTTGATCAACTTCATATTCCAATTAAATCAAAGTTAGCAATGGTGATCACTTAACTTTGAACATGGTGTATATTATAATACAAATAAATTATGTTTTGCAGGTTTGGCGAAATGTTTATTCAACAGCGGCAAAGCTGTGGCGATAAGTTCACCAGTTTGCAATTTATGTCGACAACCACTTTTAAGCGCCTTCTCAACTGACGAGACGAAGAATGTATCTCTTTGGGGCTGCGGCCATTGCTTTCACAGCGGATGTTTCGACGCAACAGAAAAGATAAGTTCGTGTCCCGTCTGCAGAACTCCGGCCACGCGTGTTGGACCGTCGAAGCGTAGAAAAAAGTTTTCACCGATGAATAATTTCACGTCGGGTCGCACAAGACCAGATTTAGAAGGTCATTTTTAACCTCAAAGATAATTTCTAGTCCATTGTATTTGCCCCCTCTTCTATTTATTTTCACATATGTATCCAAGATGTTATTCTCTAGCATTTTCTATTGACGTCTATTGCGTTCATATTTTATGGAATATTACCAAATTTTAATTACTTAGAATATTGTAAAAATAGTCATAATTAATGATTTAACAAAATTACTAAAATGTTTTAAAACAAGCCACCGTAAATTCAGTATTAACGCACAGCTTTTGCATTTATGACTGTTCTTCATCATTTGTTCGAAGCGTTGTTAGGTTAATCAAATTTTGATTCTTGTCTGCACATTTTGATGTTTTCATAGCGAATTTCGCTAATTATCAGAGATATGGTTTTTGTCTTTTTGAAAAAAAAATCAATGGCGATAACCAAAATTGGTTGTCGTCTTTTATTTTCGAGTTATTCCCAAATAATTTTTTTCAATTTTCGTTTTTCAGCTCAGTATTCCTTATTTAGCAAAATAGTGCAAAATAATGTATGAGTCCTTTAAGCACTTATTTGACAAGAATGCAGTGGCGTAGTTAGTTTTTTATTCTCGAAAATCGAATTATTCAATGATATACAAGTATGTAAGATTAATTTCAATAAAAATAATTCCAATTTTAAATAATCATTGACTATTCTGAATTAAACAGCAATAAATACAAATAGATAAACTAGATAACTTAAAAGCTATATGCACTAAATATTCAAATTTAAAAGACAACCGACTATGACTTCTACATAAAAATTTATAATTTGTGCCATAACTCGAATCTCCAGAACATTATAAAAATAAACTAACTACGCCACAATATTCTTATCCAAACGGTTCCTCAAGAACGTAGAAGTTATATTCCACTATTTTGATAAATAAGAAAGACTTGCTGAAAAACGAAAATTCGAAAAAACCGGAATTTTCGCAAGTAATTGGAGTACAAAAAACGGCTGGCTGGCTATTATGGTTTTCATTATGGAGTTTATTTTTAAAGAAACGATCAAGGATCAATTTTGCTCTATCTTATAGTTACGAAATATCCTATGACAACATTGCTATTTGCCTAACCTGTACAAGGACATGCAAAAATATATAATAATAATATACTGGGTGTTCATTATTGGTATCTAATAATATATCAGAATCGTTAATTCTTTCTTTGTTACTCAAATATCACAACAAATACATAATTATTTTTGACCGAAATAGATTTAAAATAATTTCAAATATTTTTCAGCTTGGTGCAAAACTCATGGTGCATTTAATTCATTAATTGGTTCTAGTGAAACAACAATACCAGAAAGTAATAAGGACATTCAAAAATAAACTATTACAATCTAATACTACGTGTCTGTAATTGATTTTCGTCACCGCCATTTGCATTTTAGCGTCTTTACGTTTTGTAATTTCCACCTCTGCGTGAATTCAAATTAATTGTCAAATTTGACATTAGGATCCCATAAGCGCAGTTTAAAGCGTTTTCGTGCAGTGATTTTGAAAATTACCGACATAGACTAAAGAACTTTAACATAACTTTATTCGAAATCTAATGCTATTTTATCATGTTTGCATGTTATAGTTGCATGTAAGCATGATCATATGATTATAAAGTGATGTCTAAAATGAATATTAAACAACGACATCAGCGGATGAACAAATTTGAAAGACGTTTCTAAGTTGCCGATTTAATAACATGAACATTTCTAAATAGCAAGGCGTAAGTCAAGTACAGACACTTATTAGAAACAGACTGCTATGAATAGAAATGTAACAAAAAAAAATAGATCCTCTTTCATTGCTTTTATGAAACCGCGTTTCCAGGCTGAGAAAGGTATACAGGTTGGGTCTGTTTTTATCTTTCATGTGGCTTCCCGTGTATAACAGGAAAGAAGTTGCCAAACCGTACCCGCCTAACAAATATACATACGAGAGCCGACAAGTAGACCTTCAGCGAATGTCATAAGCTGCATGGGTGTGTAACGATGAGATCTAGATTAGTGGTTTGCCGTAGCAGATGTGCTAGACAACGTACTTTAATTTTGCAGTACCTACTCTTGTTTGAGAATTGACAAAAGAATATTAATGTATTCCGTAATAGTGATATATTATACAGCTACGCACATGTACAATATTATTAACTACGACCGCAAGAAAGACATACTTATTTCTAGAATCTTATACGTAGTCATCAAATACAAGCTCTAAAAAACAGTAAATGTATAACACTATCAAAATAATAAGTAGGAGAAATAAAAATATTCTTCTAAAGGCAATAAATTTCAAAACAAAAAAAATAAAAAAATAAGCGAAATTCTTGGAAAACAAAATGTAAAAAATCAATAAATATAATTTATGGGGAAACAGGATAAGTACGATAAACTAAAAAAATAATTCTAAACAAAGGAAATTAAAATATGCTTCCAAAATAAACAGAATTCTTGAAAAACGAAATTAAAATTTGTCGTAATGATCGTATCGGCGCCGGCTTGTCGTCTGACTTCCCCACTACTTTTCTCGCCCACATGTGTACATATTGGCAACAACGTTCGTTTCAATACATGCATTTTAGCTGGCATGCAAGATAAAAACAGGCCGAACCTGTATATAAAGAATTAGAACTAACAAAGCTGTTAGTAAAGGCTGGTATAGTCCTCTTCAGCAAAGATGATTCCAGTGTCACTAATAATTATACGAGGGGAGTTCGCCAATTATTATCCCTAACACAGAAATAAACAACTGAGAAGACGAAACAATTTTATTTTTTAACATAATCCTCAGAAAGGTTTTATATATTTTGTGTATCGATTTTTAAGGGCCAAGATTCCGTTAGAAAAAAATCTCTATTTTGTTCCATTATCCAGTTATGTACCCCAGTCATCATTTATTCATCGTCTGAAAAATGGTTTCTCCGAAAATTTTGTTGGTGAAACAGCAGTCCTCTTCTCAATATTACTCTTCGTTTCTCGTTGATGGCCCCCCGAACCTTTGTAATTAAGTGTGCGTAATATTCACCTGTTACAGTACGCCCACGTGGTAAAAATTGACAAAAAGAACCTCAAAATCCCAAAACATTGTGGCCATGATTTTTCCAGCAGTTGAACTGACATGGGTTATGCCGTCATTCCACACTTTACCTTTTTGAATCTGGGTCAAAGTAATGAACACAACCCGTTTGTAATGAATTATTGCAGAAAATCATTTGGATCTCTGTTAATTATCGCCAAATTCGTTTTAGCTGTAGCTTGACGGATACGCTTTTGAGTTGCCGTTAACATTTTTGGTACCCACCGTGCAGACACTTTTTTAAAACCCAATTCATCGTGCAATATATTTTCAACACTTTCAACTAAAAAAGCCACGTCTCCGCTATAAACCTAACGGTAATTCTTCTATCGTTTAGTACCTCAATATTGTCTTGGGTAACCACAGTTTTGGGGGGACCAGCAGGACCTGGTGCATGTTTAGAGGTCTCTTCCCAGTTTAAAATCACGTGACCAATTTTTAATTATTTGATATGAAGGTGTAGACTCACCCAATACCTCTGTCATATCCGTATAAATTTCTTGTGGTGACAACCATTTTTTAAAAAATATTTTATCACAGCTCTTGCTTTAATTTTATCCATTTTCGTTAAATTACGAACACGTCAAGATAAACTGATATTTCATATATGCAAAGAGACAGAGAAACGATATTTTGAATTCACTAACGCCAATAAATGACACTTCGTATGACAACAGGTTTTGATATGACAGTCAACGCCATCTATGATGCTAGGGACAATAATGGGTGAATGTCTCCTATAGCTCTATAAAAGAATAATATCTTAATCTAAACAAGAAATAGTAGGTATTTATTTGTATAACAAGGATGGCATACACGAATGCGTGCCTTTCTAGAGCGCTTCTAACATAAACAAACCGTTCATCAAATTTACAGAAAGACGGGAATTATTACATAAACAGTAATTAATTTATACATTTCCCTTAAGCGCCATTACGGCAAATAATCAAGTAGATCGGCCAACTCTCAGTCTAACCTGGAAATGTCAGTGTAACTTCCATATTCGTTTTACCGTATTGTATCATGACCCTGAAGTATTGATTTGAAGCATACAATGTTATAATGGTGACGACGCAAGGATCATCTTTCTTGAGTAGGACCGTAATCCATATCAACCAACTAAAATATATATTTGGGAATTACCGATTTTTTTAATAGTTATAATTAGCGCCGCAAGCACTTTTATTTATTTTTATACCGCGTTTTAATCGACAGATATGATATTCTAATCCTTGTCTCCAAAAACAATTGATCATTATTTAATTTTTCTTTGTTATTTTTAGAATAGCTTTTATTTTGATAACTTTGAACATTTTTTTCCAATAAAATCACTCATTTTTAGTAATTTTGTTTTATGAAAAGAATTATGACACATCTTCTAAATGAAAAGCTATCTTGACGTTAATTTTGTACATATTCATTTTCATATATTTGTACATACATACATATATACAATATACATATAATATATATGAAACTGTTACATTTAAAAAGTATGTGAAAGATGTGCTTGAATTACATACAGGGTGAGTTGGAACCTAGAGGAAAATGGGAGCAGTATGGATAGCTATCAAATTGCTCTATTCATGAAAGATCGAGAATTTCTCGGTAATTCTAGGAACCTAACTCACCCCGTGTATTGACGAGGAAATACAAAAAAACATCAACTAGCACTTTGTGATATTTTTATTATTTATATAAATTATATATTATACCATTATGTAATAGATTATTACAGTATTTATAATTTTAGTGTTTGTAAAAGAAAACAAAATAAATTTTTAATATTGTATTATTGCATTAATTATTACCCATTAATTAATAATAAAGGGATCATGATATAAGCATACAAGAAATCTCTCGACTGTTTAGAGTGTTGATATTAATATTTTTTTCTAATTCACGTGCACTGTGAAAAATGTATTGCCACTGTTCACCGAGACAAAGACGCGTTTTGAGCTTATTGGTTTTTTTCGGCTGGACGTACAGCTTTCCAAGAGCAAGTTCTTATATTTGTCGTATATACAGGGTTTTTCACCTAACCCGTTCGTTAGAACTTTTCTATGTTAACGCCTTAGGACAGTTTTGAAAATTTGTAGCACGTAATGTTGATACTTGGTCTGTTAATATAAAATATTTACACTCATTAACAGCTTTTGGTTATACAGGCAGTCATAGACAACTTTGATTTTTTAAATGGAATGTTGTATTTTTTATTGCTATTTTAGATTCCTTGTAGAGTGCTGTAACACATTTAATTAGGTTTTATTTTGTGAATAATTAACCGTTTTTGAATTATTTTGCTTTTTGTCAAATTTTTTGTTTTTTCAATGCACTTTTTAAAACCACATATCTAAGGCGTATTTGAATAGAATTACGTCATATTTCTACTGCAAACAGGGAAAGGTATAAGATTATGAGTAATGTCTAAATATTTAATAAATCTCATACAGGGTGTTCGAAATTTATCAATTATTTATGTAATCTTAAATTTAAGAAAAATCGGGTTTTTTAAATGGAATAGTCTGTAGATGAGCACGCCCTAGTAAGTAGATGAATATCTTGCATCATACAGATATAGGTTTCCCTATGCCTATCTCTCACAGTTTTAGAGATATTAATGATTATTTTCTAAATTCAGCATTTTCAAGAAAAATCGTAGTAGTAAGCCTTGAAAAGTAAATTTGATCTGTCACAATTGAAAGATAGTTCATTTCGTTTCTAACTGGTTTTAAGTTGTTCACAAATATGCAAGACGAATTCAATAATTATTCTAATAGAGATATTTTAAATTTATTCTACATTCATGGTGAATCTCTTCAAATAATGGATAGAACATGTCGACTTTTTAATGAAAGATACCCACCTTTACCAGCAATGAATAAAACTAAATTTAAACGAATAGAGTCAAGTTTCATTCGTTTTGGTATTCAAGTCAAGAAGACAGTTTCAAAACCGATTACGGGCGAGGATGGTAATGAAATCGTTGCTATGGGATATTTTCATGCACATCCAACCAGTTCTATACCGGCGGCATCTGCAGATTTAGGAATTTCATGTACATCTATACATAGGATTTTAAAGAAAAATAAGATGCACCCTTATTCATTTCAAACTGTTCAGGCTTTTCGCCCGGGAGACCAAGATAGAAGAATTCAGTTTTGCGAGTTTATTACAACTAAAACAAGAAGATCCTGATTTTTTATCAAAAATTATCTGGACAGATGAATCGAAATTTAATCGTAAAGGAATAGTTAATAGAAGAAATTGTTATCATTGGGCACAACCAAATCCACATGCCATTAGAGAAGCAAATTTTCAAGACACTTTTAGCTTGTACGTTTTTGCAGTTGAAATTTATAATGAGAATTTAACGAGCGTCCGGTATCTACAGTTGTTAAGAGAAGTAGTACTGCAATTTTTGAATAACCTACCACACAATCTCGTAAGGCAATGTTCGTTTCAAATAGATGGAGCACCCGCTCACTCTTCACATGAGGTACTTATATCGGGAATTAACAAATATCTTTGAGGATAGGTGGATTGGCCCTAATCGACCCTCGTTATGGCTACCTAGGTCCCCCGATCTGACTCCCCTTGATTTTTATTTATGGAGTCAAATAAAAAAATGAGGTTTATGCGTCTCCCGTGCAAAACAAAGAACAGCTTTTAGCTAGAGTAAGAGACGGTTTTCGAAACTTGAACGCTGAGCAAGTAAGAAAAGCAACTACAACTGAGTTAAGAAGAATTATGATTTGTTTAGAATGGAACGGAGAACATTTTGAACTTTTGTGAATATCATTCTGAACGCATTATTTGTCTTTAATAAGTTGATTTTATTCACATTTTAGATTGTTATGGTTATTTTTGTTATCTCATATGATATTAAAGCCATTCTAAGTTTTGCTATTTATTTTCTTTTTTAACCTTCTCACACAAAGTTTGATGGATCAAAAACAATTGGTGTAATTCCAAAACTATTTAGATTTTTTTTCACAGTTTACTACTAATAATGCTCAATTTAGAAAATAATCATTAATATCTCTAAAACTGTGAGAGATAGGCATAGGGAAACCTATATCTGTATGATTCAAGATATTCATCTACTTACTAGGGCGTGCTCATCTACAGGCTATTCTATTTAAAAAAAAAACGATTTTTCTTAAATTTAAGATTACATAAATAATTGATAAGTTTCGAACACCCTGTATGAGATTTATTAAATATTTAGACATTACTCATAATCTTATATCTTTCCCTGTTTGCAGTAGAAATATGACGTAATTCTAATCAAATACGTCTTAGATATGTGGTTTTAAAAAGTGCATTGAAAAAACAAATAATTTGACAAAAATCAAAATAATTCAAAAACGGTTAATTACAAAATAAAACCTAATTAAATGTGTTACAGCACTCTACAAGGAATCTAAAAAAGCAATAAAAAACATAACATTCCATTTAAAAAGTCAAAGTTGGCTATGACTTCCTGTATAACCAAAAGTGGTTAATGAGTGTAAATATTTTATATTAACAGACCAAGTATCAACATTACGTACTACAAATTTTCAAAGCTGTCCTAAGGCGTTAACATAGAAAAGTTCTAACGAATGGGTTAGGTGAAAAACCCTGTATATGAAGTGTTGATATACTTGTGTGTATGAGATAATCCGTGTAATTTGAGAAATCTATAATGTGGCGATCTAGTTCCACGTATACACATGTTCGTATAACTAAATATATGGTGTATTTGAAATAAGGGGACAGAGTATGATTAATGGAAAGATATAATTTTATTAGACTCAAATCCAAAAAAATTACAAAGATATTTTTAAAATATTCGTCGCGCCACTGCACTTCAATACGACTGTAGGGTATGGAAGGGTGGGGTACTAAGTAGGAGTGTGAAGGCGTGCGAGGTCAGTCTCGTTCCATTGTTACGTGTGGATGTTTCGACTATGGCTTACACAACACACGAACTGAAATAAATTATGTTTTTTTTTTAATTCACTTGCGTCGAATTATAATAAAAGTTTCTCATAAGTAGAGTTGGGCAAATTTTACAACACAAATTCATTTTTGTGAGAAATAAGAAGTAAAAAGTCGTTGAATTTAATCATAATAACTGTAATAGCGGAAAAAAACGTAATATCTAAATAATCCTGGCAAATATTAAAATAATTACAAAATTCATACAGTCGGCATTTCAATAAAAAAAAATCTCGTTGTTGAAAAATAAGGCATTTTAAAAGAGAACAATTGAAATCGAATAAAGTACACGCATCAATTTTATTGGGAAATTTGCCCAAATCTATTCACAAGTTATTCACAGCTGATATTTCATATTAAGGTTGTTGAACTCTTAGCATGAACACCTGTTTAGAAATAGTAAACAATTGGGGTTTTTATAACGTCTACAGCTGCTATTGCGGTGTGTATATCTATGCGTGTTTATTTAGTTCGATGGAAGTATTATTTATTACGACTCCTCAACCTGTGTGGAACCTGTCCCGTTGGGCCAGACATGACGTCGGCTGTCTGTCCCAACTGGCGCGATACCTACGACATATAGACACATGCTAAATCCATAGGCGGCACATTAAACACTTTTCGAGGGGTTTTTAATTTTGGCGTTAGTGTCGTAATTGACTCACAATTTTTGGGATTTATATTCTACATAATTGCATCTTTCCATTTATCATACTCTGTCCCCTTATTTCAAATACAGCCTGTATACAGTATTTTAAATTAATACATATACACGATTGTCCATCAACTAAAAATCATGGCATTAAATGTGACTTAAAAATATTATGTCTCGGTCGGATATATAGCAGTTTACCTGTACTTTTACTACTTTACTTACTAAGACTTTGTCATATTGTTAACTGTTTCTCTGGATGTTATTCATAGTATTTATAAATGATTTGCCCCTACAGATCGATTACCCGGCATTATGTATTGAGTTGTTAGGTACATTAGGACGGTAACGTGACTAGCACTACGCACCGGATGCCTATTATTATTCCAGAGTTTGATCTCCGGATACATTTTCAACAGTCTAAATCATAGGTTCCCAAAGTGGACGATAACGCCCCCTTGTGGGCGCTGCAGGTCTAAAGGGGGGCGGTAAGAGACCCAGAAAAAAAATGGGGGCGTTGTGTAAAGGCTTAGGGGGCGATTTGTAATTTCATCTAGAATCTAGGAGGACTCTTAGACACCGACTGAGCTCTCGACTCTCGACTAGGGATGGGCGATAAACATCGATGTTCATTGAACATCGATATTTTAGGATCGATGTTCGATGTTTTTGCATCGATGTTTGCAATTTAGATTTATCGATAAACTATCGATGTTAGAAGAAATATAGTGAACATCGAACTTTTAAGCTTGACAAAATGTATTTGCACTAATCACAAAATAAAACAGCGTCCTCTGTTGACAAATACAAAAATGTTTCCAAATTAACAGCTCACATACAGGCTACGAGGATGTAAAATTGTCTACGAATAAAAGAAGTATTTAAATTACACAGTGCTATATCATATAAATTCGAATATTTCATTTTAGGCTCTTTTAAATATTACTCAGTATAAATATTTAAATAATATATAATTAAATACATAAATTTATAGTACTTTTAATGTGCAGAATAAAAGTTAAATTATGTATGCATGCAGAATAAGTGAAGGAGGTAAACGTATTTTCATAGAAAAAGAAGGGAGATAGACATTACCGATGTATACTTCTTCGGGAAATTCCCTAGTGCGTACAATCATACACGACGATACACGTATTAAATGCAAGATGACACATCAGAAATATAAAACCATATCCATATGTATCTCGGTATTTGCCAGCGTAGTCAAAAAAAAATGCAAGACTATAAAATCCCAAATAAAAATCGTTCTCTTAAAAAGCTTTGATACACGTAAATGTATATATTTTTTAAGTATCAGACGATTTAAGTCATGTGGTTGTTTCATGCGTAATTGCATAATATTGTTTTTTTATATAGTTTTTTTTGAGTAGTTTCTAAAGTTAACTACATATTATAAATGTATATATTTCTTTTATTATTTTTTTTGAATAGTGATATCTTTTATATCATTTTGTTAAGGACGTAAATTAATTAAGTTATAATAAAGTTTTTGTTAAACTGCCAAAAAATAAATCTATAAATATAATTATCGATGTTTAAAAACATCGATGTTTGGTAGTCGATATTTTGCAACCATCGATGTTTGATATCGATGTTTACCCACCGATGTCCCATCCCTACTCTCGACTACAGCTTGTGAACATCAACTAATATTAATTAAGAGATTGCTCAAACCAACTCGGTTCGATATTTCTCTCCGAGTAGTTCATATATCTGTCCTGTTTTATTGAATAAATAAAATAAAAAACATATCAATCGGTCGCTCCGTTTCGAAACGAAAAGAGACACAAACAAACAAATAAAAAGGCAACTGTATCAATCGGCTGGTTCATAGAATACTTGTTCTTACTTGTTGAGTACGATTGAGCGTCGAATGAGATAAACGAGTTTATGCATGTTTGTCTTATTCCTGTCGGTGCGTGCTGCTTATGCAATCCTATATAAACAACGTAATATTTATTTTATTTTCATTTGCGGTTTCGCGCGTAATAGATAAGCAGTACTTAAGTTCAACACTTATACTTACGTATTTCTCAAAACAAAACAATGTCGGAAGAAAAAAGAAGAGACGGCAATACTGTGCGGAATATATTAAATTCGGATTCATTGAAAATCCTACAAACCCATCGTCGCCTTTGTGCCTTCTATGCCTAAAAACATTTTCGAATGAAGCAATGAAGCCTTCAAGACTTCAAGATCATTTGAATAAAATGCATCCAGATAAGAAAGACAAGAATGTAGCATATTTTCAAGACCTAGAGAAGAAGCATAATACTCGGCCAAGTGTAGCAAAACTCTTTTCGGCGGCTGCTAAGCAAGATGACGACGGACTTCGAGCTTCGTACAACATCTCTTTGTTAATTGCTCAAAAAGGCAAACCACACAACATCGGAGAAGTGTTAATTTTGCCAGCAATAAAGGAAGTAATAACTACTGTGCTTCATAAACCGGCCGCAGATATTATCGGAAAAATTCCTTTGAGTAATAATTCTGTGCAAAGACGAATTGATGAAATGGCCGGAAACATAGAAGAATCATTGTGCAATCATCTGAGGACTAGTCAATTCTCAATTCAGCTCGATGAGTCCACTTTACCAACTAATGAAGCATTGTTGCTGTCTTACGTGAGGTTTATTAAAGATGAGAAAATATGTGAAGAAGTATTGTTTGCTAGAAATTTAGAGACCGATACAAAAGGCGAAACCATATTCAATACATTGGAAAAGTTTTGTGATGAGAAAGAGATTCCCTTGAAAAATATTATATCAGTTGCTACGGATGGCGGTCCGGCTATGACAGGGTGCCATAAAGGCTTCATAGCGTACGTAAAAAATAAAATTCCAGATGTCCTTGCTGTACATTGCGTTATTCATAGACAACATTTGGTTGCTAGAAATTTAAGTGAACGACTATTTCAATCACTGCAATATGTCATCAAAGCAGTCAATAAAATCCGTAACTGCTCTTTGAATGATAGATTATTTCATCAGCTTTGTGTTACTAATGACGAAGATTTCAACCGTTTGTTGTTTCATACCGAAGTTCGTTGGCTATCAAGAGGCAATTGTCTGACTCGATTTTACAACCTGTTTGACTCTGTGATAGAGTTTTTGGAAACTAAAGATACAGAATTGCGCAACAAGCTCATTACATCAAAAAATGATATAGCTTACATGACAGACCTGTATAAATTGTTCAACAACATGAATCTCCAACTGCAAGGCGATGAACTAAATTTAATTAAAACAAAAAATGTCGTTGCTGCTTTCGCAGCCAAACTGCTTCTACACAAAAAGAATATGGGCAGACGTGAGTTTCATAATTTTCCGAATTTATCAGTATTCTGCAGTAACGACGACTTGTTTGCCTACTGCCAACATTTGGAAAAGCTCCACATTGACTTCACCGAACGATACCAGGATATTTTGAACTTGGAAATACCAGACTGGGTGTTGGATCCGTTTTCAAATGTCAACACAGCAATATCACCACATCTGGAAGAAGAACTTATAGAATTGACAACGAACGAGGAAATAAAAATCAAGTTCAAAAATGGCTACCAAGAATTTTGGCTACAAAAACCGATCCCGCAATTGTACCCTGGATTGTGGTCAATCATTCAACGATTCTTGATAGCATTCCCATCGTCATATTTGTGTGAACGTGGATTTAGTGCTGTAGCAACGCTGCTTACTAAAAAGAGAAATCGTTTGCATGTTACCGAACGTGGTGACTTGCGGCTGTTCTTGAGTAAATTGGAACCTGATATCAACAAACTTATTAAACAGCATCAGATTCATCCTTCACATTAGTTTATATATTAGAATCGATTATGTTTGTTTTATTTTGAATTTTGAATAAAAGATACTTTGTCTGAATACCATAAAGTTGCGTTTCAATAATCATTCTCATTGGCAGGTGTAGCCCGTAAAAGTTAACTTGAGACCTGAGCGCCGTTGTGTACTACCTACTACGCTCAGGTCTCAAGTTAACTCATTCATTCTAAACGAGACTTTTACTATAACCCATAGTAAAAGTCTCGTTTAGAATGAATGTTTAATCTCCGCTAATATAGCTCACAATAATTAATTTAATTTGAAGTTATAGTGGTTTTAGAGTAGGTGAAAAAATGGGGGCGCTAAAAAATAATTTATTCTCAAAGTGGGCAGTAGGCAAAATAAGTTTGGGAACCACTGGTCTAAATCGATCTGGGGTCAGAAAGGATCCATAGATATTAGTGGCGGGCGGATACAGTATCGAACCCACGACCTTCGAATTTCTAGTCATGAGAAGTTACCATTTAAAAAAGAAAAAGGTTGTCAGAGATTTTTACCGAAATAATGATCCTTACTTTATGGACATCTGTACATCGTGTACACTCAATTATCTATATTTTATTACTACATATCACAATTAATTATTTGATTAATCACAATTATTAAATTTAATCTTAAATGCTGAACATTAACTTCCTGATTGTGGATGTAACGTCTTGTAATGTTGAACGTAGTGATCCAATCTCTCATCTAAACAATTAAAAATGACAATTTTAGTTATGACAGATAACTATTACTACTCAAGAACTACGTTTGATTCAAAGTTAAAATACAGAGTGTCCCAGAAATAAAAAGACGGAGTAGCAGGTATGTAAAGTCCGAACAGAAACAGGCCCAAATATACCGCAATAACCAAGAAATTAAAAATTTAATTTTCTATGTTGTTATTTAGATAAAAAAAAATAGATTACGGACCTGGCACAGAATGTATGTTTATAAAATACACGTAAGAATGCTCATTTGTAAATAGAAACGAACACACATTCATAGAAAGATACTCTTTTATTTGAATAAAACGGGGAAAAAAACGTTAAATCGTACTCATTCATACATTTTTTTGCCAGATGGGCGACCCACTTTATTGCAGACAATAAAAGATTTTATTTATTTTTAAAATAGGAAGGTTGATGCTCTTTAATGTGTTTGTAGTCGGAAGCAGCTGATTATTATTATTTTAGAATATGCAATAAATCGTAGTTTTTCTAGATTACAGTAAATATCAAGAATGTAATTATATCTTTCTAGCAGGTGTAAAATTAAAGTAATTAATGGTTTGATATTTATTATGAAGTATCTATTCCTCATCCTTCTTTTTTAACACAAGTAATATGGTGGTCCTGAAAAGAACCGATTGTGAAAGTGAAGCAGGTGGATATTTAGTCCAGGGTCGGCATAAGGCCAATTGAATTCTTTATTATTATTTTTCTGCCGTCTGCGCACGAATAAAGATTTGATATTTTGAGGGTACGTTTTTTACACAATCCTGCTACTCCGTCTTTTTATTTCTGGGACAGCCTGTATTATAATTATTTTCCATAAAGCAACAATAATATATGAGCCAAATTATAGTGTTAACATACCTTTTAAAAATGCAATAGAGAATTGGGGATTATTCTTAAAGTAATATAAAGTGCTGTGGAATAGAGCAGGATCCTTAGATTCTTCGGCAGCTTCGAGAAATTTTCTAGGATTTGAATTGTCTTGTGCCATTTTTAAAGCTCCTAATAACTGACCCTGACTAAGTAGTATTTCTTGCATCTCCTCAGTAGCTCCTAAGTAATAGCATTTGAAAAGAGTAATATGTTATAAAGTTAAATAATTCAGTACCTTTGTTGAGAACTTACCTAATCTCGCTAACATATCCAAAGCTAACTGTGTAGCCGATTGATGCATATTACCCAATGCCAATAGCAAGCAAGCTAACGGTTTTGAATCTGATACCACACCATACTGTAACATTTGTTGCAACGCTGAAAATTTATTTCTGCGCACCTATCAATAATCACGTGTTAACAACAGAGTCATCATCATTACGTGATATATTACCAATGTTGTAACAAGTAGTTCATTTAAATTATGTTGTGCGGCAATACCGTGCTCAGATAATGATGTCAAATATGCCACAAGAACCCACTCCAACTTTTTCAGTTCTTCTTCGGAGTCCAATTTTTGAAAGACATTGTGAAACATATTGTTCTGATTTATCAGAACAGCTGGCGTAGAAAAAGATTTTGACGGTAATGGAGCATCTGCAGGAGAAGCTATTTGCATTTGCAACTCCTCATTTATTGAATTTCTGTATACGGCGTTTATGTGATTAAATGATTCTTGGAGTTTCCTCAACGGTGGCTTTTCCAATTTCATATTTTGCAGTAAAAGCTGTTTAAAACTCTATCTTTAATATTTATTTTTTAAAGAAAGAAAGAAACTTACCGACAATAACACATCTTTAGCTCCTGTTCGGTTCAAAGCCAACTGAGTGCAAACAGCCAAATCTGTAATTTGACTGCAAAGTTCTGGTAAGCAAAGTTTAACGTACCAGAGGCAACCTAGTTTTGCGTCAATTACTATGTTTGGTTGGAAAACAACCCAATTTGGCGAATCTACTGTAGTTAAGGAAATTTATTATATACATTGTTTCATTAATGACTAGGGCGCGGACATGACCGGTTTAAACTACGACGATACACACGCTTACTGAATAGCACTAATTCATATGGACTGCAACACCTGTTTACGCCCGAGAATGAGAACAAAAGATGCCCATAAAATAAGGAATTTATGAGTAAACTCCTTTTTTCATCGGCGTAGATAGGAGCGTGAGGGGTTTTTTTTTTTTAGTTATTATTTATTTAGATCTAGAACGTTGTTTATGTTACTTTTTCTGATATAAAAATGAATTGTCAGTGATTCCGAAATTTATTACAAAGTCTGTAAAATATCGTTACAGAATGCCAAAATATCGCACGTTCGTCACTTAGCTTTGCTAAAACATACACAGAAATAGTTTTTATGCAGAGAATGTCGATAGTTTACAAAATTCCGTTACATGTTTAAATGACGATGCTCGAAGTATTTCTCAGTGCGAGGAACTAACACAAATCCCAAATTTAAAAAAATCAGTTGTTATTTATTCAGGAACACTTTGGAAATTTGCCTAAACTAATCACATATTTTGAAAATTAAAATCTCAAATTAAAAGATGGATTAACCACATTAGATGTGGGCTATTAATAATTTCAAAAGTATTCCAAGTGACTTCGGATGTGGCCTTCGACAAAAGTTAGACGCAGTTTTTAATAGAAATCCAGATTTAATAACATTGCGGCAATTGTGTATGCTAAATACGCTGAAATAAAAGAATATTTCCAGTACGCACCTATAACCAGTTGCGATGTAGAAAGGACGTTTTCTATCTACAAAGATGTACTCAATTCAAAGAGAACAAGTCTTACAAAAGAGAAAATGAACAAATAATAAGGTATTTTGTATTTTATAGATCACCAGCCACTTGTTACCCAATTATATAAATAAAATTAAAACCTCTTTAAAAATACAACATTTCAATAGTGCGCCCATGGGCGATGAGTTATCAACCGTTCGTGTCCGCACCCTATTAATGACTACTTAAAATCTATTATAGGGAAGAATGTTGAATTTGTAATAAAATCATTGTAGCATACTACTACAGTGTGCTGTGGTGGTATGGTATTAACAGTTATTAAAAGTCTTGCATGCTCACTTCTAGCCAACTGTTTCATGGTCACCTCTTCATTAAGTATTTAAGGTTTTATGTGTTATTTCACACTTCTTAACGAATTCAGGGAGGCGCTAACATACGTCGCACCTCAGGAGCTGGCGAACCAACGAATCACGCCTCTCTTCCAGAAATGATCGGGGGGGGGGGCGAAGAGGATTAGAAAATTCTCACATCTAGGCATTACCAAGAAAATTAACTGGAGAAGACCGTGCAATAGTACAAATTATTGAAAATTACCCTTTTCTGCCGGTGTTATATGCTGTGGGCGTTACAAATTTTCGAGCTTCGGTTTACACAGCTCGTGGTATTTGCATTAGAGTACATTTTACGGGACCACAGCTTCTGGGAAAATGTCGTTTTTAGCGACGAAAAGGTGTTTCAGTCATCTTCACGTGGATGGATCCGGGTATATAGACCGAAAAACCAGCGAGTCAATGAAAAATATGTTCAAAAAGTTAATACTAGTGGAAGGTTAACGTATGGGCATGGATTTCCGCAAAGAGTCATGGCATATTATTACGAATTGATGAGCGTCTGACAAAAGTTATCGATGCAAACGGAGAAGTAATAAAATATTGAATTTTCGTAGTTTATATATGTAGTTTTAGTTACCGTGTTAACTTTAATTCGCTATTGTTTATTTATTTTGTTGCAATATACTTCATGTTTTATTATTATTATTTTCCTGTGATTGTTTAAAGTAGTTTCGACAATAGAATAAGTAACAAAATTTATCACAAAAAATAATGACAGTCACATATGTGAGACGTGAGAGATTTGATAAAATTATAGGTCATAACAATTACGACCATATCACAATATAGCAACTTTCATTTTGTCAAAAAATGACACTGACGACCAAAATTTATTGCTCGCAGTTGTAGACCTGATATTTGTAGGAACTATGTGTAAAGTTTGCACTTCAATAAACACAAATGGATACACATAAAATGAAAAGTGTATGCATGCTATAAATCTTAAATATATGTCCCTTTTATTACTCACAAGTTGGAATAGACGAGATTACAACTTTTGCATGTTTTTACTTATGTTAAGACTTTAATTAATCTTGAAAAGAGGTGACTACCTATCGAGATGCGCAATTTGTATATATTAAAATGCTAAATAGTTCTCTTATCTTTAGTTGGTTCACAATGCTGTTTTTATTTCGGTCTGTTAAAGCATAAACATTATTCAAGTTTAAAAGAGATTAGTTTTGATTTTTTTTTGTCACGCAAGTATACATATACGAAAAAATTTTTTCGTATATGAATAAATGTATGAATGCACATCTACCCTAAGCCGGCATTGCGAACAACCAACGTGCAGACAACTGTTTCGCCTTACATTGGTCTCATCAGTGCACGAACGTGTTTGATCACAATCCCTCAAAAGCTTGCGATGTCGCACTTGGGTAACAGATGCCGCTGAGAATCTCTCATGGCGTTTGGTACGTAAGTTGACAATATCAGGTTTTCAAAGCTTTTGAGGGATTGTGATCAAACACGTTCGTGCACTGATGAGACCAATGTAAGGTCGAAACAGCTGTCTGCACGTTGTTTATTCGCAATGCCGGCTTAGGGTAGATGTGCATTCATACATTTATTCATATACGAAAAAATTTTTTTCGTATATGTATACTTGCGTGATTTAATAGTGTGAGAACGCTTACTCTCCAAGAATTACTGTTACATTGTACATATTTTTTTTGTATTTATTTCAACATCTATGTTTCAGTTTTCACTAACAGGATGTACTATCTTATAAATGTCGCTTGTTCATTTTAAGATTTTAATTTACAAAAACCACAGAGATCTTCAAAGCAAACAACACTTATTGTATACTGCTGAAGAATGCTTAAACAAGTCTGTTATATGCATACATATGATAATAGAATACAGCCTCTCAACAAATACATCCGACAAACCGTTCACCGACCATAGCTCCTCTGTTTTATTCGTGTATTTCAAGCGCCCACAAGCGATCGTGTTATGTATTATTTAAATTTACTTCCAAATGTGTAAAATTTACTTTAAAAAGGATACATAATTCACACATGTGTGTTTGTGGTTCAACCAAGCCTGGTAAGGCTAAGCAAGCGGGTTTCAAGGACCGTGCCGGTCCCACGCTCGTATGATAACTAACAACTCCATCATTTTCCCCGGGTAATTGTATGTCAAATATTTGCGAACATCTTGACGCCTTAAAATGAAATTAAATTCAATATCATTGTTATCTTTTTGAACATTAAACTTACCTGATGGTGTACTATTACTAAATTATCGACAACATTGATGGCGAATCGCCCCGATAAACCCAATCTTAACACGTGAGTTTTAACCGGAGCTTGTCCCGGACCGTTCATTGTATGAATGTGCACTTCAGCGGTTTGTGGTCCGCTATGATGTCGAACTATAAGTATAGATGGCGTTTTGTACAATGTCGCTAACGTAACATCTCTTTCAAGCGCCATCCTTCCTGGCTCAGCTGTAATACACATTTTGCTGTCATTATGTTACTAAAATATATCTAGCAATACATTCCCTTAATTGAGCTGCGCTCAGTGGCCGTTCCTCAATAAGTGCACATGTGCAGGTGCTGTAATGGTACAGCCCATTTTCATCTAATTTTATAATTTTTATTATTTTTAAGAATTTAATTAAGCATATTTTTTTTATTGATATTTTAAAAAGAAATATTTAAAATCAATGAATGCATTATTGTATTATTAAGTCGCAATTAGTCATAGGTTTAGTATGTATTTATGAGTAAGAAATGTGACGCCAAAAGTTTATATTAACGTGATAAACACTCCGATAGTAATATATACGCCCACAGCTAAAAGAACGTGTACGTGCGTGTGAATGTGAATGGAAACACCCGAACTTTGTAGAAAGCGGGGAACCCCAGACATTCTGATATAAAAGGGAAATACGCGTTCAAGAATGAGAGAGTCGAAGGCGAGATACGTTAAATGTTGTATCAAAAGGCTAACTCCCAACAATAGAATACTCATAAGAGTCATTGTTAATATAACTTAAATAAATAATCGACTACTGAGATAATCGGCCACGGTCAGAAGAATCGTGGTTATTTGTAAAAAAGTAATAAAATAGTGTTCAAAGTGGCACATAAGCAGTAAATGTGCAAAGTGTTATATTATCAAATTTATTTTGAAACTAAATTCTTCTCAAAATACTTTAAAGCATTAGTTACGAACAACAAGGATATTCTCGGAGGAAATCAACAGATGATATTAATTATGATGAATCCTTAACCACTTGTTCAATATTCTTCAATTCCCCATAAGACCTGCACTATCATACTAACACACCTTGCAACAAAATATACATATTCATCAAATAACATTCACTATTTAAAAAAGAAAAATGCTCTCTAGTATGTACACATATATTAACAATTCAGAAATTTCTTCAATGTCATGCGTTAAGTACTGGGGAAGTTATATTGATACTAAACTCAATTGGAAAGAACACGTAAGCAAAAAACAACTAAGTAAATAGTCCTTAAATTAATCACTAGAGAATAAAATACTACTGTTGACTGGGTACTCTGCACTTACGTGATAAACAATGTAGCCAAAAGCTGCGTCAAAATCAACCATATATTTGTATCATGTTACTTACTTTCAACTTTTGGTAGTTTACTAATCGAAGCGTGCTTAAATACGACGGGCTGCAAATTTGAACCATGCGCTGACGCGAGGAGTGCGATTTTATTCTGAGGACACCACACGAACCATTGCACAGTAACGGATGTTGTTTTCAGATGCTTCAAACTTTTCTTTTCCGGTATTACTAAGTAGAGTTCGATGCCGTGATCAGTAACCAAAGCGACTTCATTGTTTTGTGACCAGACAAAACCCAGAACGCTGGAGTTCTTCTTGCAACTCTGGGAATATTCCGCTTCTATTGAAGTTCCGTTGAAATTCATAAATTCCACGGATGAAGTAGTCCGTTGAACGGCCAACACTTTTTTGTTAAGGGAAAATTTTATGGATATGACCGGGCCATGGTCTTCCATTCTAAAATTTATCGGACGATCATTTTCTGTCGGTCCCTTTACCACCACACCCATAACACCTCCGGATCGAACCGCGAACACCTAAAATAAACTAGTACTAATCGGAATTCATAAAAAATACATATTAAACACAGAAGATCAATAGTTTTAAGTAATGAGTGTCTGTAATTCACTTACGCATTGCAATTTAGAAAGTTTCATGTTAATAAATCGGCAACTTGGAAAAGTCTTCCTTAATTTTTCTATCGCCAGAGTCGTGTCTAAATATTTAATTTACATAATAAACATCATTCTATACTCATATCATCATGCTTACGTGCAACTAAAACATTCAAAATATGATTTCGAAATACATATTCTGTTAAATTTGATGTCTATCATTTTCAAAAAAAGCCTTTAAACTGCGCTTATGGGATTCTAATGTCAAATTTGCCAAGCAAGGCTGGAAATTGTAAAACGTAAAAATCGCTAAAATGCAAATGGTGTTTGCGTACCTAAATCAATTACAGACAATTATATAGTGTTTGAATTACTTAATAATAATTTTAAAATATTACATACCGAATATTTTCTTTGACATATCGGACAAAAAATACTTTTGGAAACTTTAAATGCAGTTAAAAAATCGGGAATACTGTTTAAATTTAATAATTGTTAAATTATTATATATCCTGGTCCGAAAAGCAGTCAGTATTGATATGCTTATAGCAATTCGTGAAGAGTTGTTATTGCACTCAACAGAATGAGAAGAACTCTAAAGTAACATAAAAGTAGCGAACAATGACAGACGAAATAGCGTCTGCACTAACATGCACCAGGAACCTGGAAACATCAACTCTACAGTTCAGATTTGTGTTCTCTAGTATATTTCTGCCTCGCTTTAAAAATAGCTATACTCAAATCGCTGAACAGATTCAGTGGTCACGTTGTGTTCACGTGATCACACCAAAGTCGTATGCACATAAAATCATTCAAGGATCAATGTCTGTAAAATAGTTATCACCGTAGTATTTGACATAAGAAACTGTGTACGGCGTGTAATTTGTCGTTCCCCAACCATAATTTTATTCAATCTCTAGATATATTACAACCCTTATAAATTTATCATTATGTTCCACTAACCTTAGTTACTTGCAAGTAATTATTATTTGTCATATATGTATGGACAGATTGAAACTTCCCGAAATAATGCATTACTTAAGCGTATTCCCACCCTTCTAAGAACTCAACCTTCGTCACAATGGCCATCTGAAAATAGGGATGATTCCCTGCCCCACCCTGTATACATTTGTGATTAAATCTACCTATATTTATATTATTATTCTTCTTGAGAATTAAAAAAATGCAAGTACCCTGTTAATAAATGAACGTACCTTGGAATGGACAAGAATGGAACATTTATTTAGTTGTTATTTAATTGTTATTGTTGTTGAAAGACCTTTTCGAATGTCAGTTTTAGTTTTGATATTGTCAAAAAATATAGAGTGACATATTGACAGCTTAATAGTTTTTATAATAGAAATAGTTAAAAATATAGTCAGATATAGCCAGATAGTAATAGAAAATAACATTGTGGATTCAATTGTAAAAAAATATTTTACCATATCGTGGAGATCTTCACTGTGAGCTTCGTCGTCTCGAACAAGGAAATTTACATAATGGTCTAATCTTCCTTTAAATTGGGCTACATTTCCGTGGACTATCCATCCGAGCTTAGTACGTGACAAGGCTGGGGAATTTTTGGGGCCTTCTATAAGTTCTCTGGTTGTTATCAGTTCCCAATAGTCCTGGCCAATTAGCAGTTTTGGTTTAATACTCTCAATGTTTGGAAAATTAATATGTTCTAAATGTTTCCAGTTGCTTTTAATGCGCCTTGAATCAACATTTTGTATGGGCAAATCTAAATCTTTTGAGGTAAAATATCAAGACACAAAATCAATAAAAGAAGATGAGGAAGCCGAAAACTTAATAAAAAATATTTCAAGAAGAAAAAATGGTAGATGGGAAACAGGATTGTTATGGAAAGATACAGAAGAAACACTTCCCGACAGTAAAAATGTAGCACTTCAACGCTTTAGGTTTATAGAAAGAAAAATGAGTTTAGATCAAGATTTCGGACAAGCTTATTCTCAGAAAATAAAAGAATATAAAGAGAAAGGATACATTAGAAAACTATCTATTGAAGAAGAAGAAGATGTGTTAAGCTTTTGCATTAGCTTACATAAAGTAGATCAAAATATTTTAGATGGAAAAAAAATACCTACAAAAAGAGAAATGTTAAGCGTTATCATGTCTTTGTTTGACCCATTAGGAATCCTTGGAAATTATATTGTGAAAGCGAAAATCTTAATGCAAGATATTTGGAAAAGTGGAATAAAATGGGATGATCAGATTTCAGATGCACAAAATAAAAAATGGAAACTTTGGCTTAATGGTTTGGAGAAAATAAAATCCTTCACAGTTCAAAGATGCTATGTTTCCAATTATTTTCAAGTAAAAAATATACAGCTACACTTGTTTTGTGATGCAAGTAAACAAGCCTTTGCAGCAGTCGCTTATTTCAGATTTGAAGTAGGAGAAAAAATTGAAATTTCATTAGTTATGTCTCGCAATCAAGTATGTCCACTAAAAACCCTGACGATACCCCGTTTAGAGCTACAAGCAGCAGTACTTGCAAGCCGTTTGGCAAAAACAATCCAACACCAACATACACTTAAAATAAATAGAATTGTATTTTGGTCAGACTCCACGACTGTTCTAAATTGGTTACGAACGGACTCAAAGAAATTACCGTCTTTTGTTAGTAACAGAGTAGGAGAAATTTTAGAAAACACTGACGTTTCACAATGGAAATGGGTACCTTCGAAATTAAATATAGTTGACGAAGCGACAAGAGACGATAAAGAAGCTGATCTTAGAAGTGGAAGCCCATGGTTAAAAGGTCCTGAGTTCTTGTATCAGTCACCATGTTTTTGGCCAGAAGAAAATATTGAGCATCATCTAAGCAAAAATTACATTGAAGAATCGCAAATACTCCTTTTAAGTCATGCAGAAGAAAATATTAAAAATTCGTACCTACCTGACATATCAAAATTTTCATCTTTAAGAAAACTATTGAATTCCACAGCCTATGTATTCCGATTCATAAGACAAGTCCAAAAGAAACCATATTTTTCAGATAAAGAAAAATATTTAACATGTTCAGAAATTCAGAATGCGAAAAAACTTTGGTGTCTTCAGTCACAAAAAGACTCCTTTTGTCAAGAATATAGGACACTAGTAAAAGGAAAATCAGTTAATAAAGATAGCAAGCTTTTCCCACTTTCACCATGTTTAAATGATAATCTAATATGCTTAAAAGGAAGAATAGATAACTGCCCCGAATTAAAGATGGAGACAAAACGACCCATTATTTTAAGTCACAGTCACCCTTTTACACGGCTCCTTGTACGGGAATATCACGAAAGAAATGGACATGCAGGGACACAATTAGTTCTTAATGAAATAAGACAAGAATATTGGATAACCCAAGCAAGGAAACTTATAGCCTCAGTAATAAATAGCTGTAATTTTTGCAAAAATAAGAAAGCAAAGCCTATAATGCCGGAAATGGGTCAGCTTCCATTAGAAAGATTACAACAACCCCCAAGAGCTTTCTTTTTTGTGGGAATTGATTATTTTGGGCCAATAGATGTTGTAATAGGCCGAAGACATGAAAAAAGATATGGTGTACTGTTCACTTGTTTATCTGTCAGAGCTGTCCACTTAGAACTTGCGGAATCTCTTAATACAGGTTCGGCTATCTTAGCTATAAGAAGATTTATCGCAAGAAGAGGACAACCAGTTTGTATATGGAGTGACAATGGAACTAACCTTTGTTCAGCAGACAGAGAACTGCGTAAAGCTTTAAATGAAGTAGATGATGAAGAAATTAAGAAAAATTGTTTGGCACAAAATATCGATTGGAAATTTATAGCTCCAGCAAGTCCTCACATGGGAGGTGCTTGGGAGAGGATGGTACGAACAGTAAAACAAACACTAAAGATTATTTTAAGGGAAAGAATTCCAAAATTAGAAGTTTTACAGACAGTTTTAGTAGAAGCAGAGAACATAGTTAACAGCAGACCTCTGACTTATGTGTCGTCAAATGAAAATGATTTTGAAAGTATAACTCCAAATCATTTTTTGATCGGAACATCGAGCATTGTTAAACCACCAGGAATATTTGAACAAAAATTTGATTTGAGAAAGCAATGGAGATTTGCCCAACAGTTGGTAGACAGATTTTGGCACAGATGGGTAAGGGAATATTTGCCTACTCTAACTGCTAGGTCCAAATGGTTGCAAGAAACAAGAAATATAGAAGTAGGTGAAGTAGTCGTACTGATGGATAATCAGTTACCAAGAAACAATTGGCCATTAGGAAGAATAACTGCTGTTTATCCAGGAAAAGACCAGAAAGTGCGTGTGGTAGACATTAAAACAAATACAGGGACCTACAGAAGATCAGTATCAAAGATTTGTCCAATTGGCCTAATTGAAGGTGAAAATGTTTTGTGATTTCAAGGGGGAGAAATGTTAATAAATGAACGTACCTTGGAATGGACAAGAATGGAACATTTATTTAGTTGTTATTTAATTGTTATTGTTGTTGAAAGACCTTTTCGAATGTCAGTTTTAGTTTTGATATTGTCAAAAAATATAGAGTGACATATTGACAGCTTAATAGTTTTTATAATAGAAATAGTTAAAAATATAGTCAGATATAGCCAGATAGTAATAGAAAATAACATACCCTATTGGAGAGTATAACAAATTTAAAGGTGTTAATCATTTTAGGAAGCTGATTTCACCCGCTGATTTGAGGTTCAAATCTTCTATAGGACAGTGCTTTATCTGGGATACTTTCACGATTACCATAAAATTAACGATAATGTATCTCCATCTACAAACAAATGTACAGTGATAATTCCGGAGACAATAAGGTTTGCATATACAAGTACCTCACCTAAGATCTAAGATACATATCCTCAGAAGCCTGTTATTATTGACACGGTCATAAAAGTGTTTGAAATCAAACATGCACCAAATCATATTTTAAAAATACTTGCAATTACATAGAATACTAAATTGATCACTTCTTGTTGCTTCTTTGCTGTTGCCTGAAACAAACTGTTTTGGATATTCGCAAAAGCAGTAACAGCCCTGTTGATGTACAGGTTAGTGGACAAAACGTCGGTAATAGAAGAAAAAACGGTTTCATCTCAGACATTAAGTTATAACATAACGACAACCGTGGAAACCTACGATATAGATTTGTTGATCTATAAACAAGATCTGGACAAAACCATATTCACATACTTATTCCAGTAAGTACCATATGACACTGGTTTAAATATGACTGATTATATTTTTATGCTACCCTGTCTCAGAATAAGAAGGAGTGATTCAAATATCCCGCCAAAACACGGAACACATAGCTTAAAATTTAGTAGACTATTTGATATGACATCATGACAATTGAGGTAGAAGAACTGTATTAATTCTAACTAAGGATTTAGCTGTTTCATTTACTACTTTCGTTAAAATATATGAATGTGCCGCTTTTCATTCTACCAGTCGAAGCAGCAATACGAGTGCACGGCAATTGGAAACAGGAGAGTAAAGTTATAAACACAATTAGGTGCATACATCTATAATTTGATGAATACAAATCTCTTAACATTCAAATCTGTTTTTTCTATTTTTACAAAAAAAATTAGAAGAATCTATGGATAAAGATATATGCCCAATTTACAAATGAAAACATAGACTTTGTTCTGAGCATTTTGAGGGGGATTGCCGTTATAATAATAAATTTAATTCATATCAGACACATTACAGTGTATATGAGCGTCACAAAAATACATATATAAAACAAACAGTTACAAATCAAACATAAATGTGACAAATCACTTTATCCCTGCAAATATTCATTGACACTATAATAACATTGTCGCAGTAGAAATGTTTTCAATGCCGTTTTAAACTGATGAGCATTATGCGTGCCCTTCACCTCCGATGGCAACTTGTTATATATGACCTTAGCGGCATATGTTGGTGACTTTTCAAAGCAAGCAGTCCTATGCCGGTCAGCACGCAACAAATGGGCTTGCCGCGTCGGGTATTCATGACCACCACAGCAATACCTACCCAAGTTATCTCTTGCATACCGTGCACATTGGTAAATATACACACCCGGCACAGTCAAGAAACCCTCCCCCACAAAAACCGGTCTGCAAGAGTCATCAGACTTTAGGTTAAAAATTAAGCGTAATATTCGTTTCTGTTGAATAAAAACACGCCTAGCCCCAGAGGAATTACCCCACAGAACAGTATTATAAGAGAGAGCCGAATATACCAGAGCATAGTACACACTCACTATGGAGTCATGATGGAGGCTAGATTTTAATTTTAAAATGGCATAGTAAGCGCTGTTAATCTTTGCACAGACACAATCGATATGATTACTCCAAGTTAACTGTCCATCAATATGAACCCCCAAGAGCTTTATATTGTCAACCATACGCAACACATCACCATTCGGAAAAACAAACCCATCTGTCCCCACAACTCTGCGTTTATAAAACTTAACACAGGCCGATTTACTCGTATTCAGTGACAAGTTATTCGCGTAACACCACTCACTGAATGCCGTCAAAATCCGAATCACCTTGGCAAAAAGAGAGTCTTCATCACGAGAGACCACGAGCATAGAAGTGTCGTCAGCGAAGATTACCAGCTCATCAGGACCAACAAATTCAGGCAAATCATTTATAAATATTAAAAACAGCAGTGGTCCGAGCACAGATCCCTGTGGCACACCATGTTGAACTGGATACTCAGTAGATGTTACGCCATTTACTCTAACGGTCATTGTTCTTCCTGCCAGATACGACCGCAACCACTGAAGCATTGCTCCCCTAATGCCCAGGGAATACAACTTTTCCAAAAGAAACCCATGGCGCACAGTATCAAACGCTGATGTCAGATCAAAGAACAGTCCAACCGTATACATCCCATCATCAATGGCCCTATAAATTGCATCAACAAAGCTATAAGTAGCTGTAGCAGTTGAACAACCAGCACGAAAGCCATGTTGGCTCTCATTCAACACGCCACAATCATTTAGAAATGCAGTCAGTCTGTCGAACACAATTCTTTCTAATATCTTGGAGAATTCATCTAATACAGATATAGGTCTATATTCTTCAACAGATGTGGCATTCTTCCGTTTATGAATGGGCACCACTGATGACAATGATATAAATATATAATTACTGCAGATTTTACTGAATGGGCTATATCAACATGAAAATTGTGAATCAAGTCTATTTATTATTAAATACTTGTATCAGAGAGCAAGAATGAATCAAACCTTTTATCTTTTATCAAAATGTCCTTAAGAACTTGCAGAAAAGGTTTTGCTTATTAGTTTCTATTTTAAATATCAATAAAGAACTTATACAGATAAATCATTCGTATTACTGCTACAAACCTTGAGGAGGTAAATTCAAGCAACTAGTCTTGGAAATGTGAATCTTGCATACAACAGTAATAAATGGAAAAATTTACATCGGCTGAAGTTGTTTACACGAACTGCAAAGTAATTGTAATTACATATACCTACACATTACTAATTATTATTCTCTATTAAAATTTATTTATTATGAAAATATATAAAGTATAACAAATACTTATTTCTACTATATATTGGAAATTAACAATAATTTAGTGTTCACATCATGTTAAAAAGATTAAAAATTTACATGGTCGGCACAATTTTTCCAGATATTTATTGTAACATTTGTAATTGCTTCTGTCAAAGTTGTCATATAAGTGATATTCTGAAAGGGGATTTTTTAGAAGCAACTTCATCTTATGTATCAATTCAGATCCTATATGAAGTATTATTAATTGCCTATCTTTATCGGTATGACTAATCCTACAGGTTTTCAACAAAGCTTGTCGTGCACCTCACCTATAGTTATTTTTGCAATGATATTAATTGTTAAATGTTTGATTCTTGCACTGACGTACAGTATTTTTGACAGATTCTTCAAATTCAAAGTTTCAAATGCATGATCACTTGTTCCTTAGGTCTTAAGCCGTCTGATCAACTCATGCTCATGTTGTACATAAAAGTACGGATTTTATTTAATAACACAATAAAGTATAATAAACCAAAGTAAAAATGTAAGAGACTATTTAGGTTATGGCTTGGCTATAAACATAAAATGACGATTTGTCAAACTTTTTTTCCCATGTTAAACTTGCCTACGCACGAACCAATGATATGCTTTAAAAATATACGCCATTTTAGCGCGATATTTGAATCACTCCTTCTTATTCTGAGACAAGGTAATACACAGGCATTTTTTAAAAACCACTTTTTCGGTATCAGGGGACTTCAAAACGTGGACATGAAGGCTTTTAGATGATTTTGTTCTACTATGAAATGATTAGAGGAATTAAATGTTTCTCAGCCCACAAGAATTTTTCTCAGCATGTAAAATGCTTCTAATAAAAGTTCATTGTATTACTTCGATAGGACAATTATTTCTTCTTTTTTATGTCATTGTGCTTTTATTTAAAGAACCAATGTAACAATCATAAATTTATTCAATCAATTAAACAAAGAGAAAATACAACATTTTTACATCAAAAAGTTGTCATAAGTATTTGAACGATATTACAAATAGTGCATATTTATTAAAATAAATTACCAAGTTTTTAACATCAGCTACATCTAAATTTGATCTTTCTTATAACGTTCAATATTTCGACAAAAACTAATATTGAACCTATTTATATAGGCTTTCAAAATTTCATGTAGAAAAATATCACCCCATAATTTAGAATTCTTCTCAACATATTATGATTATAATGTTCTTAAATATCTAATTCAAAAATATATTAATAAGATAGTTTTCTTTTATAAACTACAATTGTTTATGTTACATATGAATATAGTATTTCTTATAAATTCTAGGTTTACTTTAACTTTCAAATTAGAATCTAAATCGATCATTTTGTGAATTTATTGCTAACTTTAGTGTAATAAACTTATTCTGCAATATGTAAATGCTACAACAAGAAATATATCTTGTAATATTATATTAGATATCTCAATAACGTGGACCCTCAACAAATAAATACTTAATACAATTTACTAATTGCAAACCATAAATAGAATTAATGATGACACCGATATATATGTTGAGTAAGATGACATTTTCTTCTATATTTCTTAGGACACATATTGCACTGAAAATTTTCTTTGTCATGTAAAAATACATGATACTTATAAACATGACGTGCATGAAATACTTTGTTGCACAAGTAACATTTAAAAATCATTTTCTCTGACTTTCTTAACCACTCATGATCTTGTGCTTTTGTTTGTTCAATACTTTCTACTGCAAGTATTGGATTTGCACAAAACGTTGCAGATTCTTTCTCAGTATTGTCCCTCAAAATGTTTGTTGGTTCATAAATAATATTATTATTAATATTTGTGGCCAAACATTTTTCTATTTTAGACAATTTTGGTTTTGATAACTTTGTATTATTTATAGATGGCATGTTAACATCCATGCTATGTTTTGATGTTATCTTACTTAGTTGGGCTTGTGTTTTTGCATTTATTACTTCATCAATTAAACTATTATTTTCAACATTTTTAACGCTATTTGTTTGCTTTTTAGTTCTGAATACAAATGGATTTTTATTTGTAAGATTTTTATCACTATCTACACATTTATTATTTTTTGATAGTAACATATCCTTTTCAGCACTATCTTCTGGATTATTGACTTCAGAATCATTATTTACATTTTCATTCTCTTCTCTTCCTACAAGAGTATCATCTATAAAACTTAATTCTGTCGATTCATTAAATAATGTTTCATGACAAATTTCAAGAGGCGTTGTATAAATGTAGTTTTCATAAATATGTCTAAGCTTCTTATTATATTTTTCTGAATCCTCAGTATTATATAAATAAAAATTGCCTTTACGCTTGCCATCTAAATCTCTGACACTTTTTTGAAAATGAATCACAGCTGGTTTATCCTCTGCTGTAACATATTTAGATGATAATGTTGGCCTTCGTTCCTCTTCTAAACCATCTGTAAATTGAAATGTTTAGTAAAAATAACGGTTAATAAGATATTCACATGAAGACTTGAGAGTTTTGTATTTTCCGGTGTAATAATTGCTCTTCTAAAATCCATTTTAATGTGATTCATTTTTTCTTCTATTCTTGTTTTAGTACTATCTATGGTAAAGAAACTAGTGGCTGCACTAGATGGAGTAATACTACTTAAACCTTTAAAAAACCTTGATTGTTCATTCTCTATGACACCTACATTTTCTAAACCATCTGGAAATTGAAATGTTTAGTAAGAATAACATTTAATGAAGATATTCGCATGAAGACTTGGAATGTTTGTATTTTCCGGTGTAGGTATTGCTCTAAAATCCATTTTAATGTGTTTCATTTTTTCTTCTATTCTTGTTTTAGTACTATCTATGGTAAAGAAACTAGTGGTTGCACTAGATGGAGTAATACTACTTAAACCTTTAAAAAACCTTGATTGTTCATTCTCTATGACACCTACATTTTCTAAACCATCTGGAAATTGAAATGTTTAGTAAGAATAACATTTAATGAAGATATTCGCATGAAGACTTGGAATGTTTGTATTTTCCGGTGTAGGTATTGCTCTAAAATCCATTTTAATGTGATTCATTTTTTCTTCTATTCTTGTTTTAGTACTATCTATGGTAAAGAAACTAGTGGTTGCACTAGATGGAGTAATACTACTTAAACCTTTAAAAAACCTTGATTGTTCATTCTCTATGACACCTACATTTTCTAAACCATCTGGAAATTGAAATGTTTAGTAAGAATAACATTTAATGAAGATATTCGCATGAAGACTTGGAATGTTTGTATTTTCCGGTGTAGGTATTGCTCTAAAATCCATTTTAATGTGATTCATTTTTTCTTCTACTCCTGTTCCAGTATTATTTGTGGTAAAGTAAATAGTGGCTGCACTAGATTGGTTAATATTACTTGAACCTTTAGAAAACCTTAATTGATCATTCTCTATAACATCTACATCTTTTTCATTTTTGGCCTGTTTTTAAACAACTAATTTTAAGTCTCGTTTTTATTAAATTGTGTTCACGCATTCAAAAAAAAATATAGTGGATAAACACTTTTATTTTTGTTTAATGTTATTTATGTAAATGTAATATAAATATTACCTGTTTGTTTGAGTCATCAAAGAATACATTCGTAACTTGATTAACTGCTTCAAATCTCACTGGATTATTAGAAAGTTCTAAATAAGGTTCTATTTTTTCACTCATTTTTTGCAAAATATGAAATCTGACACACGTATTCGTTTTATTTTGACAGGTTTGAAGCAAAAGTGATTTTAAATTTGAAATTAAATACCAATGCTGCCAACTGCCAATATTATTGTTTATTTGATTCCGGCTGGTTAGATCAGCTGTTCTTGTGTGTTTTTGTTGACAATTTTGTTGTGGTTTTAAAATCACAGAAAAGTAATAAAAAAACATACAAATTAAACTAAATTGTTGAGTGATAAAGTGCAATAAACAATAGTTATTACAATTTCCATAATTTCAAGGGTGCGTATGACGACTAACCAGGAAAAATTCACTCGGTGAGCACATAATTTATGAATTATGTCTATTTCTGTACGTTTCCCTGGATATTTTATAAGTAAAAGTTGTTCCGTTACAGGTCAGCTATAAGGTAAACTAGTGCGTTTTGCAAAAATCGACTGCCCCCTTCAACTGCACTTCACCCATCATCTATAAGGTTATAGGCCAGTGCGTTTGTCAAAAATTGCCTGAACTCGTAAACCGCCGTTTACTCATTATTTGTAAATAGAAAAAAACTATTTATAACGTTCTGGATGTAATAGTTTAGAACATTATTTAATAATGGTGTATATACATTTTCCTGCTAACTGTACTGAAGAAGAGCAAATGTTAAAAACGAAATATCAAAAATTAAAGAAAAAGGTACTATAACATCTTTATTTATTAAATTTCAATATTTTAATTTTAGAAAAAAGCATTACAAGCATTAAAAGCTCCAAAGCCAGAGCCAGAAAAACCTGTAATACCAAAACGCCCCGCCGAAGCAAGGGATGCTAGAGAAGTAGCCAAAAAATTGATAAAATCTGGTGCAATAACAGCCATACCTAAACAACAAAAGCAACCTGAACAAGGATTTAAAAGGCCTAGAGGTAATTTAAAAAGTTGCAAAGTGATTAATATTAAGGCTAAAATTTCTTATAAGGGTTGGAGAGAAAACTGATTTCTGACAAAGTAAGTGGATATCAGCCGTTTTCTGCGGTGCAGTCAGATGATGGCCCAGATAATCCAGAAAATAAACCACCAAGAATTAAAAACCTATATGATACATTCGCTACAGCAAGAGATAGAGAAGAACGTGGCTTAACTGAAAAACAACGTGAAAAACCTGAAAAGCCCAGGCAGGGAAATACTATATATGTCACAGGATATAATATCACTGAAGAATTTCTTAAAAAACATTTCTCTACCATTGGAAATATTGTAAATATTTCCATGGAAATCGAGAAAAAGTATGTCCTCCAAATATATAAACTATGTGAATATTCATTTTAATCTTTAATTTATTTTAGTCGAGGATTTGTAACATTTGACAAAGTGGAATCTGCTGATAGAGCAATTGCTGAAGTAATATGTTTTATTTTGTTTGCTGTTTCCTTACTAATTTCTCAATGTTGTAGATGGATGGTAGTATGGTCTCTGGTATACAATTGAAAGTTTCTCTGGCTAGAAGACAACCTCAAATCGAACCTATTAATGATGCAACTTCTTCCTCAACGTGGTCTACTTTAGGTAAATTAAAGTTAGTTAATATCCCTAGCCTCATAAAATAAAATTTATTTTTTCAGCTGCAAGCCATTCTCAGAAGGGTAACCATAGGGATAAACGAGATCTAGTAATATATGATGACATATTCGAATAAGTTTAATATTTACTAAATAAAATAATATACAGAAATTACATTATTTATTATTAGAAAAATATACTTTTTTATAGTAATATAGTCAAAATAAATTATTTGAAATGTAAGCATTTTATATTTTATTTTAAAACACCATAAAGTTTATTTCATTATTATTTTATTAATAAGAAGTGAGGTGACACACTGTAGTAAATGGCACTTTCTAATGATACGAATTTTTCATTAAATTAATAAAATACGTGTTGTGATATACACTATTTAAACATAATAACAAAGACGAAATTAATATCAAAAGCATTTTACAATAGTCTTTGTCAAGGCTCAAACGCCAATAGCTATCTTTACTAAAGAGTCCATAGAATAATAATAGGTTTGCTTTTGTTTCGCTAAGAACGATTCCAGAACAGTTCACGTCATGCGCAGAAATATGTTAAGTGTTCGGGTTTCCGGAACTGTTCTGGAATAAAAAACGTCCTGTTTTGGTTTGTGATTGGCAGTTCTGGAACCGTTCTAGAACTGTAGAACTAATTCGGGCTAAAGGCATCGAATCGTTCGGAACCGTTCCGAACGGTGTACTATGACGCATCAGTTCTGCGCAGTAACAGAACTGTGTTAGAACCGTTCGTAATGTTAAACACAAACAAACCTATAATTTAGCTGTACTGGCAATACGACAGAAGAAATGGACCGGGGAGGGGGTAAAACAACCTGCATTACCCTAGCCCTACTCACTTACCAGGGTTATGAAAATCGAACCGGGTTGTTGAACCCGGTTACTTTTTAGATTTTACGAACAAGGTTGTTTTTACCCGACTGAATTAACGAACGCATTCGTGCTAACCGTGTTGTAACCCCAATGACCTTTCGGTTTAATTTCCGAAAACACCTTATGTAAATCTTTATAACAACTAAAAGATAATAACTTGTCAATGACTTTTATATTAAAAGATATGTTTCAATTTTTAAGTATCACAAAAAACGTTTTTTTTATCAAAAACTATTCGGAACATTCATTTAAACTCATTTTAATATATTTTAAACATAATAAATGCAACTATTGGATTTAATAATTTGTTTTGAAACACACTGTAGGTATAGCATAATTTTGAACCCAAAAAAAGACAATTCAGAAAGGCGAATAAAAAACTATTTGGCATATATGTGCAACTTATTGCGTTATACCTATATGTGTAACATTTCGTAATAGATTTCACGATTTGTTCACTTTAAATAATCGGCGTACCTGAAGAAATATGTACCAAAATTAATATCTACTTTTCGTATTCATAGTGAATTTATGTAATATACTTACCTACCTGTAATCATAACAATAAAATCAATTAAACTTTAAAGAATAATTATATAGATAATACAGCATTTATTAAAGGTCAGTAGAGAAAGTTAATTGTAAATAGTGCAAAACTATACAATTCAATGAAAATTTAAGCTAATCCATAACTTTTACAAGCCTGTTTATATTTACGATGTTTTATATGGTCATTAAAAGCCAATTATATGTGTATGTTTATTTTTTTAAGACCATCTGTTACAGTGTTGAAGTATTATATGTATAAATTACGTCCTCGCTCTAAAAATATATGGAAATTCTGTAATATGTTACAAACTTAGTAGACTGAAAACTCTTAGCCCACTCTACTAATTAAATTAACTGTAAAGCACAGTAATTGATCATTGCATTAACAATAGCCTCTATTCATATCAATCAGAGATATAATATTCAATAGCCCTAGTGCTTCCTACAATAAAGGTGACAGTTGCTTGCAATTTGTTAATGTATTGATGGTTGTGGATGGTTGAGGATGTTGATATGGCAGAATATGTTAAATTGTCATTGTTTTCTTTATTTGTATTGAAATTGTGTTTGTCTGATAATAGTGTTGACTAGAAAATAAATGTTAAAAATATACATCAGCGTTCTCGACATGTCTTTAGAAGTGATTTGCTTTCGACCTTTGTTTACATGATAGGTTAGGTAAATATAATATTAAAATTTAATTTAAAGTCCTCTCATGAATGGTGTATTAGTATGACGGAACAAGTGAAAAATGGGATTTTTAAAACATTCACGAATTTAAAAATAGAAGATGCTGTAGAAGATCCCCTAAGAAATAATAATCGCATTGATGATTGTGAAGCTGCAGAAGAAGCTCTTACTTCAGACTCAGAGGAATATTTATCAGAACCATTAAGGTAAAAATGTTATATCAGTACAACTTTATATCCGTATAATGTACATTCTACACAAATATAGGGGTGTTTATTTGACAGATACCAAAGATTCAATTTTTCTACTTCAACTAATATGTCGAATGAAACACTAAAAGCAAATGATTTTAGTGAAAATGATAGGTACATATCATGCAATGGAAATTTTGATGCAGGCAATATTCAGGTTCCCATTGTTGGATATGAAATTATGGAAGAACGAGCTAGATTTACTGTAAGTACATTTTATCACTGACTTTAAACATTTGACTATTCAAAGTTTGAATAGAGGAGACTAGAAAATAATAGAATATAATTTATTAGCTCCTTAGCATATCCGTACTTTTAGGGACAGAGGAGAAATAAAGTTCTTTATATAGGTATCATTATAATTTTTAAACTACAGCCAAATAAATCAAATAAAAGTATATATACATTTACCTTTTTACCATTCAACTTCATTGTACTTAATCAAATAAATAATTTAGCATTTTATTGTTTAATGTAGGTGTTCAAACTAAGAGTCGATAATAAGTCAACTGGTGATAGTTGGTATGTCTTCCGCCGATATACAGATTTCGTACGACTCTGCAACCGACTGAAACATTCGTACCCCAAAATAATACAATATCTACCTCGCAAACGTTGGTTAGGAAATAACTTTGACCCATTGTTTCTGGAAGATCGTGTCAGTAAATTGCAGTCATTAGTTAATTTTATCTTATCTGATACTGAACTGACAAATTCTCAAGAACTACAAGATTTTTTTTGTCTAAGCGACCCGCCAATGTATACTGAGACAAGTGAAGAATCTAGGGTATGTCTACAAAGAGTTATTTTATATTTATATTGTCTACATTTACAACCATCGCTTAACTTAATTATGTGAATTATTTTTTAAATTTTTAATGTTCACTACTACATAATTCGTATTTTAGGCAATATTCGAGGGTTTAGAAGAAACAATTTATCATCTAAAACAACAGATCCTAGAAAAGGAACAAACCATAGACAGTCTTCATGATTCCCTAAGACAAAAGACAATAGAGACAGACAACTTGAGAAAACTCATAAAGTAAGTTTTTATATTTATATCATGAGTAGCATTAAATAATATATTAAATTTTCTGAATTATCTAATTAATCTAATCTAATAACAAACTTTTTATTTATGTTGTAATTTTGTGTACCTATTTGATAATATTTATCATTCACATTAAAATCAAGAGAAATCAAATACCATAAATTTAGTATTGAAATCTTCAGTTTTATTATTTGTTTATATCAATTTATTCCAGTTATTAATAATAATAATGGGTTACCATTACAAGACGCATGTGGTGTAATTGTAGATATGATACTTCTTAAGTATTGCATTATATTAAAAAGGTTATATAATTCCGGAGGTTAACCTTGAGATACTCATTTTTAAAAGCCTAAGTCAAGTGGGAGCCAAAAAAACCGATATGGATCTTAGTAACTGGACCGGCATCGAATCCTTTACTTTTGGAGTTTAGACAAGAGTCCTAGTGGCTAAATTATTACATTTAATGAAATAAGTCGAGAAGAATCGCAATTATCGCTAAAACATTTGTATCGGCGTAATTTTATTTAAACAAAATGGTATCCAATTCATTCTGTAATTGTATAGTTGAATTGGGCTACCGACATGCGCCCGTAAATTTAAATGGCTTCAAATGAGAGATGTTGCAAAACGGTATATATGTGCCACCTCCTGTTTTAATCTGCTCGGCCTATAAATACATAAATATTTGGTAGAATTAAACACTTCTTGTGCAATGAGTACGTACATACCTTGTCATTGTAAAGATTTTTTCGTGCTTTTCTTTTTAAAAATGCATACAATTCTTTTAATTGCTTTGCTGTTCTTACTCCCGATTCATTTATGGAATTATATGCTGCAGTAATAATTGCCCAACACTCATTTTTTTTATTCATTGTTGTGCCGTCAGTATTTTTATTCTCTATCACATGTTTGTAATCCAATACAATGTTTAAAAAATGTTCTTTCTTGTTACCCGTAAAGTTCTTTGAGCGTTTATCCATTTTCGAATATACTGGTACACGTTGTTCACAAACAGAAAAGTTACAATTTAATTTCGCATTTTACACTTGACATGCAATCCAAATAGTAAACAAGTGTGCCTATAATGTGATCTTTGATACAAACACAGTATCTCACCTTCTACACTCAGTAATAAAACTCCAGGGCAAGAAAGTAACTAGAATATTTAACACGCCTTTGGGAAACAGTAACAGTTATCTAATAGATATCTACTAGGTATCTTTACGATATCATGTGCTATATCTGATAGATATCTGATATGTACGAGAAACCGGGCATAAGACTTTGTCATATTGTTAACTGTTTCTCTGGATGTTATTCATAGTATTTATAAATGATTTGCCCCTACAGATCGATTACCCGGCATTATGTATTGAGTTGTTAGGTACATTAGGACGGTAACGTGACTAGCACTACGCACCGGATGCCTATTATTATTCCAGAGTTTGATCTCCGGATACATTTTCAACAGTCGAAATCGATCTGGGGTCAGAAAGGATCCATAGATATTAGTGGCGGGCGGATACAGTATCGAACCCACGACCTTCGAATTTCTAGTCATGAGAAGTTACCATTTAAAAAAGAAAAAGGTTGTCAGAGATTTTAGAAAACAAAATATTCAGCAAAAAAATTGAATTACGATTTTAAATGTAGGTTGAAGTAATTTTAAATTTCCCACTTATAACTTTTTATTGTCGCAATTAACACTTAATGAATTAATCCAAATTAATGAAATGTAATAAAGAAGTTCTATATAATATTTCTCTTGCGCCAATATCAGTCAACTCTGCGCCATCAAATTTTATAAAAAAAAATCGCGGGAAACACTTTAGATACGCTTGAAATTTTAAAAAGACAAAATAAATTGAGGATCAATTCTATAAAGAATTTGTATCTCAGAACTAGATGGTGAATCAAGCCTGATATCAAGCAAACCTTTAGTGCTTTTGGAAAAGGGATTTGTTGGTTTGATCTGAAATCAGACTCTTGGTTTTAACATCGTGATAATTAGTTAGTGTAGTAACACTTATTTTCTAAGTAAAACAGTTACATAATTTAAAATAAATCCCTCCCGAGTTCTGAGAAAATACTCGTATACGATGTGATACTTAGATTCATAAAAAGTATTCTTTGAAGGCAGTAACACTTATTTTCTAAGTAAAACCGTTACATAATTTAAAATAAATCCCTCCCGACTTCTGAGAAAATACTCGTATACGAAGCAAATCAAATGTTAAAGTTAGTCTCTGTATTTACTTTTGTTTGTTTTAGGAATCCACTAATTTGTACCAAGTGCCAAAATGAGATTAATTCAGGTGATAATGACAAATAACTTATAGTAGTAATTATTAAGACTTGACAGTGGTGATGGTCATCTACTTAAAGGAAAATATAGGTGCTATTTTTCATGGTTATTAAAGCCAGTAACGTTAAATATTGAAATATTTACCACTAGTTCAATAAGTAATTACTAGAAACTAATTTATTATGGCCTTATATTGTATATATTATACTATAATAGTAATCTAAACCCAAGTGTACTTATTTAATAAAATAATAATATAACATCAGAAAAGAGGGTATAAAAAATATTTTTCTACTACCAAATAATTCCAATATTTTTAATAGCATTTTAAAATGTATGTATATCTAAATATAATTAAATTATATTTTAAAATATTATGTATGTTTTAGCTTGTGGTGCATAAGTGTACAGGCACTTGTACAGAAAAAAAAAACTTATGTATCTACATTGGAATTAATAATTAATTTAAGATAAAAATGTTTGTAAAATTTAGATAATAAGATAAAGGCTGTGTATGACAATTGGCAGGAAATGTTTATGAATGAAATATTAAACACTGTTGAAATGTAATTATTGTTGATTAATAAACATAATTCATTATGTTAATGGGTCTGTTTATTGTATGACGTGTTATATGTGGCCAAATTTTTGAAGTTTTTACAGAATTTTGGTTACATTTCGGTTTAAGAGTAAGTATCAAATTATAACGATTTACGCAACTTTAATTTGATTGAAAAGCATTTATTTTTTAAATTATTATTATAATTAAGGAATAATTAAACTTAAAAGTTATAAATTGTAGTAGTTTCGTTTGTAGAGTTATTATCTACAACGCGTATTTCCTTCTCTCCCACTTATTACAGCGTGCATACTTTGAATATTGGCTTGAGAAATATTCCTCAATTCTTCTCGAAAGGTAATGGGGATGTCATTTGTGTTTACATTTACACACTATAGTCCAGGCAATGAAGACATAAGAATGGGCTTTCATTGCAAAAGGTCAAGGAGAGTTCTTCTATGGTAGATTTTTACAGTTCGGTGTCATAATTAATATTCTGAGTTTGCGATCTTGACCGACCGCTGCTCGTGCCGCCATAGACATTGGAAAAATGGTACAAAAAATGAGGTGTGGCCACCACACGACTTTTTTATACGCATGAGCGTTTCAAATTATAGAATTTTAAGAATTTTTTTTACAAAAATTATTCAAAATTCTATTCTAAGTACTTCTATTCTCTTAATAAATCTCTATAGAATGCATACTTTGCAAGATATTATCAAAAAAGTGCTACTCGCTAAGAGTAAAAGTGCTACTTCCGGTCCGAATTTTGAAATTTCATATATACAAAAAAAATAGAAAATCCAGTTTTAAATACTTTTATACTCTTGATAAATATATATAGAATGCATAACTTACGACATATATGCAAAAAATCGCTATTCGATAAGAGTAAAAGTGGCACTTCCAGTCAGAATTTTGAAATTTTTTTTATACAAAAAATATTGAAAATTATGTTATAAATACTTTTATACCCGTAACGTACTTGTCTAAAAAGCATGACTTGCGAAATATTCCCAAAAAACTGATTTTCGATAAGAGTAAAAGACCTACTTCCGGTAGGAATTTCGAAAAACTTTTTAAATAAAATTATTCTCAATTTTAATTTTAAGTACATATGAATTCTTTATAAATTTGTATAAACTTAGTAGTTGACGAAATATTGGCAAAATTCGATTTTTTCGCTGAAGTAAACTGCTACTTCCGGTCTACCGATTTTACTGAAAAACTAATCAGATCTCAAGAGGGAGATTATACACGTAAATACAAAATTTGTAATTGATATCTACAGCGGTTTGACCGCTATCGTGGTCACACACAGACACACAGACATTTTTTAAAAACCACTTTTTCAGTATCAAGGGACTTCAAAACGTGGACATCTGCAAAAATCTCGAGGTCGAAAATTTTCATCATCACAATACTTCCTTATACTACATATAAGTAAAAACAGTTTTTCGAGAATATCTTCTCTCTAGCGCCACCTAGGTTAAAAATAGTTATTACAAAAATTATAGAGTATAAAATTTCCTGCAACTTTTGTAATAAACATTTTCCAATCAGATGAATAGTTCACGAGTTACAGGGCACTCAAGTTCAGCAAGTTTCTACAATTCGCAAAATTGTTACATTTTTTCTCGGTATTTCAGTAAATACAGATTATTTAAAACGTCTTATCCATTTCCTTTATGTGTGTTTAACGAAGTGGAAATGCGCAAGATGGTAAAATCTTCATTCTACAAAGCTTTTACGCCTGTGCCAGACGATACTAAATTCGAAATTTGCAGTTATGTCATAGATGGTGGATATCTGCTGCCTGTTACATAAGGCGTTTTCGGCAATTAAACCCGGGCATTGAGGTTACAACACGGCTAGCAAAAATGCGTTCGTTAATTCAGTCGGGTAAAAACAACCGTGTTCGCGAAATCGAAAAAGTACGGTTCAGTTTTCATAACCCTGGTAAGCGAGTAGGGTAGTGCTGTAGTGCCACTGATCTGTATAATATAAATGGATAAGCAATAGCATGTTAAAAATTGTGATCAAATACGAACTGCGCACGGGGCTGACGCACATGCGCAATAACATAAAATAAAGGCGCAAATTTGAAATGCCTAAAATCTTTGAAAAGTATTTAACAGAACATGAACTTTAAAATTAAAATCTGCATCTGAAGATAATGAAATACTTATTTATTATGGGAAATTTGAAAAAACACTCAAAATAAACAATACATTCCTTTTGAAATATTTACTGGTTATAAAAAAGTGTTAATTAAAAGAGAAACGTGACTTTCATGTAAAATAGATGAATCAAACATATGTGTATCTAAGGATACAAAGTACTTATTTTCTACTAACAAGGTAATAGAAATTGAACGTAGAAATAGCCTAAAATAGCCCAAAAAACACTGCCTCTACAGGAAGTTTTGTACAAGAATATGGTGTACTTGGACATCTTGTGAAGGACGTATTAAAGCACCACGATTTTTTCTATTCAAAAGATGAAAACTAGCATTATCGACAGATGTTTGTGAGATTTCTTCTAGTACGGACACACATTTAGCACACTTAACAATGCGCTTCAATTGTTAGACAACAAAACCAGAAATAAGGACATTTTGGGATAACAATGTCTATGATGGTATGTCGGGAATTATATAATTATAATCCTTTTCAATGTCTAATACTCCAAAAATATAAACAAAAAGCTAGTACCCCTAGTAGCAAAATCACTATATGCACACTTGTTCTACATTAGGAAATATATATTTTCATCCTTCTCTAAAATTGTGATTTTGCTACTTGGGACGTCTATTGAAATCGGCGTTCGGAACTTTCGTGATTTCACACTGTGATTTCACATTCGAATGTCAAAAGACTAGGGACTGCGCATACTCGTAGGCCCCGCGTTGAGTATTTAATTTGGCATAAAAATTCCACGCGCATCCTATTGCATTGCTTATCCATTTATATTATACAGATCAGTGTGTAGTGCAGATTGTTTTACTCCCACCCCTGATATAACCTTACAAAGCGTTAATGTCATAACACAAAACTCTTTTATTTTGTTTATACTAAACAAATTTAAAAAAAAGCAATGATAAATTGTATTTTGCGACTACTTTATAGTATACATGGGCGAGATAGGATAATACGGTTCAATTTCATTCAGACTAGACCGACTCGTGTTTTGTCGGCTCTCGGGGAAACCGGTAGGTAGTACGTGGAGTGAAACTGAAACGTATTCCCCTATCTCGCCCACCGTTGATTTTTCTATTGTTATCAAACACGCTCTAATATTATTTAACACCTTTCTGCTTAGTATGTGTTTGCCGTTATTTATATTTAGTAGTTTTATCCATTATTTTTATAATCCGGACATGCTCCTCGTTAATATTTTGTTTGAAAACTTGAGTTCGTTTTTAATTACGTATATTTAAAGTATTTCCAGTACGTTTCTTTTCCTATCAGTGTTGTTTTTCACATAAGGGGTGTATTTAATTGATTTACGCATTGTTATTTGAAAATGTTCATGGGTAGTAAATTGGCAATTTATTCGCTCTATCACCAGAGTCGAGCCCAAATATTTAATATGCAAAATAAACATCATTGTAAATCATAAGATCATGCGTACTTGCACCTACAATCTTGGCAATATGATGAAATAGAATTACATATTAAATTATAACTAAATTCATATTCTCGTGAAAGTTGATTTATTAACACAACTTATCTATTGGAATAAAATGCAAAAAGAAAAAATCCCATACCATAAAAAGTATATAAAAAAACCTATACACGTATTTCGGCAACTAAGTTGCTATCTTCAGTAGAAATCTGTATAAAACAAAAAAAGTGTTAAACGTAGTATTTTTGGCTAAGGGTAGAAGATATGCTCTTCACCAAATCACACCTTAGCCAAAAATACTACGTTTAACACTCTTTTTTGTTTTATACAGATTTCTACTGAAGATGGCATATTATTAACCTTATATTTTTAAAAAAGTCTACCTACGCATCCACTTTTGCCCTTTCCCCATCAGTTTTTCCAGGTACGCGTCTCACTATGTTTTTGCATAGAATTAATTAAAATAAAAAATATAATCACTGGTTATAAGTTTTATTTTAGATATAAGTTAATAACAAAATTAATAGAATACAAATAACATCTGTATCGATACAAAGGAATTTAATACAAAAATATATTTATAAAACAATCACAATTATTGTACATATGAAAGAATACGAAATTATATACGCGGAAAGAATAGTGGAATGGTTAGGAGGTAGTATAAGGAAATGATTAAATTAGACATGTACAAAAACGCATGCTTTACGAATGCTCAATTTAGGAAGGACTAACTTACAATGAGTTTTTGTTTTGGAAAACACTAAAATTATTTAACAACCAACATATTTCCTCATATTTCGGTCTAACAGATATATTCGTCGTTTATGAAATATATTAACAGATTTCACTCTTTGCTTTTTTTTCTAAATATATTCATATATATATATAATATATTAACATATAAAATCAAAATTCTACACATATATAAACTTTACAACCAAAATCTTTGGCATATATTTTTTTAATGTATTTAGTTTTTCTCTTTATGGTCATGTAAAAAATTCTACGGTTTTTCATTCGCTAAATATTTCCTTTTTTAAAATATGGCTTCTCTTTTCTTTATTAATTTGTCACTCTTAGTCTTCTTTATTACACTGATACGTTATACATTAAAGGGGTTATTATTTAAATTATCTGGTCTTAAATTATAAATATCTCCCTGTGATGCTGTAACAAGAAATGTGTGAAATGATTGATTGGTCCTATAGCGGAGAGGGACATCGAGATACTGTCTGACCAAATGAGATTCGGACCGAATACTACAGCTAAATTTTGTGCAGTCATTTTATTTAAGTCAGCTCGTTCCATAACCTGAAATTTTCACATGAGTTGCCGTCTTTACATAAATATTTCAGAGTGCATTACCCTCGAGAGGAAACTAATAACGTACTGCAGGATTTTATAGTTATCAAGTGGTAGCTTTTCCATTATTAATACAGATGCCTGACGTAACTGCTCTTCTTTGTTAGAATCTGTAAAATGTTGTTGTTAGTATGGTAATCAATACAAAAAAAATTAAAGATGTATATTTGGCAGCGAGTTTCATAAGGCGATTTTGCCGCACGCAGTCAAAAGTTTAGGATACTAAGCTTTTATATACCATACAATTTTTATTTATTAACTATAAATGTGAATCTGAAGAAGAGAAAGAATAAACACAAATGATTTGTATGAGTAGGTAAAAGAATTGTTAATAAATTCTACATAATTAGTATATTATTGCATATTAAACAAATGTATAGCATAATGCTGCTGTAAGTACAATTTTATGCTTTGACCTTTTCCCAATAGCATTCTATTTATTGCACGAAAACATCAAGCCAAATTACGATTTAATTACAAATATGTATTATTATTTTAATTATTATTAATGGAAACAGAAATGTTGATTTCGAAGATTTATACAAATATTTTTTAAAATTCGGACCTGAAATATAATAATAGTAATAATAATAATGTCTTCATTTTTTTCTTTCCTTTTTCTTTCATCAACGTGTATATATACAGGATGGCTGACAAAAAACGCTCCAAGCCATAGAAACGAAATATCAAATAAAATGGTTCAGTAAATACTATCAATTGGCGTAATCAAAATAATATTAGGAACAAAAAGTTTGAACATGCGATAATCAATTTTTGTTTTTTAATGGCAACGAATATTTTTATATTAATGTTTCGGATAAAGAATGTTTTCCTGATTTTGATGTCAATTTTTCAATATAAGTTTCAAGTGTGCCGTGGATAGCATTCAAATGCATCAAGTAATAAGTACTGTCAATTAGTATGTAAATGTTATTGTGGTATTTGTGTATCGATGTGACATTAGTTCAACGTTCTGATTCTTTCTGTGATTTTAGTTCATCATTATCATGGATAGCAATCAACTGACCGACATGTTGCAAGTATACTTTGAATGTAATTGAAATAGTGCTGAAGCTGTGAGACTCTACAGCAGTGACGGCCCGTGATTTTTTGGGACGGGAGGGCACCGGGTGGGGGGGGGTCTGAGTGTTTAAATTCAAAAATTAAGTACAGACAAAAAAATAAACTCAATATGTTATATAATTAATTTGTTTGTAAATAAAATCCATTCGCCGTTCCTTACGATTAGCAAAATGATTAATAACTAATTCATTGAAGTTTGGTGTTCATGAGTTTATCTTTATTATAAAATTCATCTAGATATTTTTGGTTTGCCGTAAAATTGTCAAATTGTATTGTATATTTAAAACATGTGTTCCTAGTTGCTTTAACAAGATGTGATACATCAAAAGAATAAAATATTTTATGTTCTAGGTAAAAGTATGGTGATTCTGGAGTAACTCCTTTTTCTTTTGAATATTTACAAAAATTTGAGCCGACATCAGATACTAGTGCTCGGACAGAAAGCCCATCTGCAAATAACTTTAGTATTGTATTATCTACAGTCTCCTCTAAAGCTTTACCACTACATGTGCTGCTGACTAATACATAACCAACTGGCTGTTTCCAATTCATATGAATGCCCTTAGCAAAGAGAACCATAGCAAATTTTGCTGGTTTATATGTTGTTTGACGATTTATTTTATGAAATCCTACAATTTCGTCTTTAGTTATATTATAAAATAAATTAGCTTTTAGTCACATTTCATCAATGCGTGGAATGCATTCACGTGCTTATGGTGTAAAATGAGCAGTTTTTATTTCACTTGCAGAATACACAAAATCAACACTCGTGGAGTTATATTCCAATTCTGTGTTAATCTTTTTAATGTTCTTACGCTTTCCAATTGAAGTATTTTATAAACTCTTGATCTCAAAAAATAGATATTTAAAGCAAATTGTTTGTACTGTATGCTGTATCTTGCAATATTCTTATTTTTATTAACTGCATTAAATTTAACAACAGTTGCCAGTTCATTTGATAAATATCTGTCACAAAGCCCTAGAAAATATTGTAAATTCTCCTGTTTAGGATAGGATTTCATTTTAGATTTAGTAGCTATAACTCGATGCTGTTTTAGAGATTTTCTGTCTTTCCTTTGTGGGTGTTTGGGCAGGGATTTTTTTTCTGTTTGAACCCCAACATAGGGTAGGAATTTCCATAACTGGTAAAATAAAATTAAAAAATTATACATTTCGTTAAAACAAATTAATTGTATGTTTGTAATTGAAAAGTTCTAAATTATTCTACTTTATACTAGATTAAATACATATGTGTTGAATTTTTGTTCAAAAATGACTTCGAATTCTTCAGTTAACAACTAAACGTATTTTATGTTTTGCTCATAAAATAATTTTGTATTGTAAATATTAATTATCATACCTATAGGTGGGTTCACGTTCACTTGTGCTATGAACATTCATAGTTTCCACACATACTAAAATACATTTTGAAATTAGTATACTTTTAAAATTTCAAATAATACTTAGTTCTTATAAAATAACATTTTATAATAAACATTTACCTTTAGATAGTTTCTTAACCAGTGAGGTTTGAATTGGTTTCTTTTCATTATGGTTATGGCTGTGAGAGATAACGATGTTCTCTAAAATTCTTATTTTCGAAGGAAGTTCCTTCACTATATAAAAAGTTTCATTCAAAGTGTTTACTACAAAGATGAATTATTACAAACTATCTGTTATAAAACTTACGGATTTTCTTCTTTAGGAAACGAAAAGAAATTGTAGAATATACTTTGTTGCTAAACATTTTTACAAGCAAAAATGCAACATCTATGTACTCCGGATTTCTTCTTTCGTACAGTTTCTATTATTTATATCAACAACAATTTAACTGGCACCTTTATTTTTTCGTAAATTATAAGTTATAAAATTAAGACAGGTTATATTTATACAAGTGCATACACAACAAAAACAAACCACGCCATTTTGTTTGATTTTGCGCACAAATATCGGAATTATGCAAGTGACGCTTTTGTCACTTCTGTTATTTTGTGATATTACATACTGGATGTCATCCGGCATCACAGTCTAGTGCCCTATCGTGACATATACCGCTCTCGCCCCGCACCACTTTTTATACGCACGATTTCTAGTACAAACTGGGCAGTGGCGCAAGAAGAGACGGACTGTTACTTCCGAAAAAATACCCAAGCAGCAAAATCACAATTTTAGAGAAGGATAAAAATATATACTTACTAATGTAGGACAAGTGTGCATATACTGATTTTGCTGCTAGGGATATTATTTGTTATCAAACAAATCAGAAAAATTACATACAAATTAGGTATTTAAATTGATCTGTTAAAAGAAGTTTATCACGGGGGGCAGTGTCCCGTTGCCCTCCCTGCAGCAGCCGCCACTGCTCTACAGTTATCGTTATCCGACAAGAGAGGTTCCAGACCGTCGTAAATTCGGAAGAATCGAACAAAATTTTAGAAAACATGGAGCCTTCAAAATGCCAAAAAGTAAGAGCCGACAGTTTATGGAAAATACAGAATTGGATGTTCTTTTAGGTGTGGAAGAAAGTCCATGGACTTCTACTCGGAGAATTGCAAATGAGGTCGGCGTATCGCACGAAACAACACAAGCCATACTCAAAAAGCACAAGTTCATACCATACATCTCAAAAAGTACAAGCACTATTGGAAAACGATCGTGGTCGAAGAATGCAATTTTGCAATTTTTTCTTAAATGTTACACAACGAGATCGTAATTTTTTTCGAAAAATTATTTGGTCGGACGAATGCAGTTTCAGTAATAATGGCATTTTTATCAGAAAGAACAATCGATTTTGGAGCCAAGAAAACCCAAGAATTATAATTGAGAATAATTTTCAGCAAAGATTCAGTTTAAGGGATCATCACAGTCTAAAATTTTCAAATTTTCGATTTTTTTTTTGTATTATCAGATAGTATCTACGAGTAAAGAATAGAACAGGAGAGTCTCCTTAAAAATAATATTTGTCCAAAGTGGTAACTCAGTAAGGCCGCCGTAATGCATAGGCGTGCATAAATATTTTGTATAGGGTATATGCACACTTCCTGTGTTCTCGATAATCATTTAAAATAGGTTGTTAGTCCAAAAATAATTAAAGAAATATCGTGAGTGTATTATGTTTTCAATTCTTTTCTTCTTTTTAATATATTATAAACGGGTTTAAAGGAAATCTGCGTCAAAAATGTAACAAATATTAAATGACTTGGATATGTATGTTACGCCACTAGACACATAATCTGACATGTCAGATATATGACATGTTATTTAAAATAACTTTTTTAAAATTATTATTGCCTATATTAAATGCCAATGAAATAACTTACCGATGACGAGAAAAAGTGATATTCTATGTTCTTGCCGTTTTAGAAGGACCACATGTCACACAATTCACCATGATAGAAACACTAAAACGTCATATTTGACATAACAGGATATAACTGACCTCCCTTAAAGTGGTAACTTCCGTCTAAAAAATACCTATTCCCCCACCACGTTATTATCTCTCCTGTTCTATTCTTTACTCGTAGGATAGTATAGATGGTTATAAACATGCTGTTAAAATTTTGGGGTGAAATTCGAATTATTTTGGTCACTACAGCCTTTCTTATCAAGCAGATAAATTCTGCACTCGAAACTTTGAACGCGTTTTTCTCCAAATGTAGTTTTTCAAAACGGCGTACACTCTCAAAGGAAGAGTTCTCAAGCTATCGATCTCAAATTTTAACTCAACATTCTTTACGTTACTCTGTATCTTGCTATGGAAGCTTTTTCTATTTTTCATAACGAAAAAACTGTCAGAAAAATAGGTTGTATTCGATACTTTTTTTCAAATCGCCGCCATTTTGTCACTTTTGATGATGAAAAAAAAACCTCCATAGCAAGATAACGGTTTTCATACTGATTAATAACCTTTTTCCAGATTTCGTTTCAGATGAGATTTGCGGCTACAATCGTGTACACCGTGAGAACTCCTTTTTTTTCGAAGACATTTTCGTCCGTTGAAAAAATGTTATCAAAAATGTGAATAAACGTTTGAAAATTTATTTTCTGTTCTTCGTGAGTGTTTTGATACGACACAAAAAAAAATGACTAGCATATTTTAATCGTCAAAAATAAAATCGCAAAAATCAGTTATTTTTCGACCCGTCACACTGTGATGATCCCTTAAATGTATGGTGCGGTCTTTGGAGTGATCGATTAATTGGCCCATTTTTCATAGATGGCATCTTAAATCAAGCAAGATACCATCAACTATTGCGTGAAAACATTACAAACCTTTTATATGATTTGCCAATTGCCGATCTAAACAGCAAGCAGCAAGATGGCGTCCCTCTCCATAATGCCTTAATAAATGTTGAATGGTTAAATGCAACATTTGCTGAGAGGTGGATAGGGACCAATGGACCAATTCAATGGCCCGCTTGTTCGCCCGACCTTACGCCGCTGGATTTTTGGCTATGGAAAATATAGACATTTTACGGCAAAGAATTCTGTATTCTTGCCGCAAAATACCTTCTAATTTTATACTCAATGCCACTAATGGAGTAATTGGAAGGTGTCAACTATGTCTTCAACAAGGCGGCAGACAATTTGAACAATATTTGTAGATAAGTTTCGTATTTATTTGTATTTTTTTTAAAATTTATTAACCACGACACACTTGAAACTTATGTTGAAAAATTGACATGTTTATACATCATCAAAATCAGGTAAACATGCTTTATCCGAAACATTAATTAAAAATATTAGTTGCTATTTAAAAAAAAAATTGACTATCGCATGTTCAAACTTTTTGTTCCTAATAATATTTTGATTATGCCAATTGATAGTATTTACTTAACCATTTTATTTGAAATTTCGTTTTTTAAAATCAGATAGTAAATAACGGAGCTACAGCGTGGGGCGTTTTTTGTCAACAAACAAGAATACAAGAAAAATATAGATTCAAAATGGGAAAACAAGCAGTTAAGAAAAGTACATCCCCTGTCTGCTCCCACAACAAGCCTTGAAAAATACATGAATATGAATATAGACCGGAGGTACCGGGCCGAAATTACGACGGACAAAAGAAATGATGTATAACATCACGCAGTTACTGAATAGCACTATTCATATGGTGAACTGGAACATCTGTTGTTGTGAAAACGACAGCAAAGAAGGTCGACTTTACTGTTAAATTCCTCTCTTCATCGGCGTAGGTAGAAGGGTGACGAGTTTTTAAAACTTATTCTATTTACCTTATATTTCGTAAGATAAATAAAGTACGGAGAGTTAGTTTCATTTTTTCATTGTTTTGACTGTTAATTACATACTTCGTAATTTTTGTAATAGTTTCTGTTTAATATCGTTTCATTGACCTACTTCTCCCAATTAGCTTGACGTAAGTGTGCAATGGATTTCGTTAAGTTTCAATAACATACGCATACATTTCTAGTTATGATTTATTTAGATCTAGAACATTGTTTATGTAACTTATGTTACTCAGGTATGATATGGACGAAGGTCGAGAATGGCACCATGAAACAATGGCGAATTGGATTAAGGGTCATACTGGTTGTATGTTCATTGTCAGTGATTCCGAAATTTATTGCAAAGTATGTAAAATATTGTTACAGAATGCCAAAAAATCGCACGTACAACGTCACTTAGCGTCGCTAGAACATACACAGAAATTGGACCCGTTGAAAGCTGACAATTTTAACGAAGAACTCTGTGAAACTTTAATGGCGGCTAATATCCCATTAAATAAACCTGACAGTCCCACATTGAAAACATTTCTCCAAAAATATACTGGTAGAAATATTCCCCGATGAATCCACCTTACGCAAATATTATGTGTCTAAGTGCTTCGCGAAAGTAGTAGAATGCATAAGAAGACATCTTTCAAATCAGTACCTATGAATAAGTGCCGACGAAACCATCGATATATTAGGACGCTGTGTGGTAAATGCAGAGACTTTAAACATTCATAGACTGGCGATGTGAGTCGAGTCTAACGATCTCTACCGAAGCTTTCTCCCCTCCAAACAAAGACGCCATGCTTGTAACTTTTGTGTCAAGTGAAGGTGAACAAGGTCAAACAAGGTCCTAACATAACCACGTTTGAATGCGTTTATTTTAGTTTAGTTAAAATAAACGTTAAAACGCGTTTTTAGTCACAGAGTACAATAAATATTTTGTTAACATGCCTGCGTCCTGTGTTGTGAGGTGGTGTAAAAATACCCAAACAATAAACAAAGCAGTATCGTTTCACAGGTCAGTAATGTATATAAATCACCTTGCTAGTTGAACATGTTAAATTTTCAGGCTGCCTACACACAATCCGATGTTGTTGGGGAAATGGATTTTCAATCTGAAAGTACTACAGTATAGTAAATCAAGTGTAGTGTGTTCGGACCACTTTAAGAAAGAAGATTTCAAAGTATATACCGACAAGAGGCTGTTGAAAGAAAACGCTGTGCCATTCTCTGCTTTGAGTGAAGTAAGTAGTCATAAACTTTTGATTCGGATATATTATAAAATATTGGTTTTCTTAGACTCCCCCAAAAAGTCTTTGTGCCAAAAGTCTTAGTGTGCTCTGTGAAAGCAATCGTCGCGAAAAATGTAAAACCTCAAGGGCATCGGGAAGTGGTATGAAAATAATTCCTGCAAGGAAACTCAACTTGGATGACGAGAAAAATAATGCTCCTAATTATTCTCACACGGATGATGAAAATTTGTTTCCGAGAAAATTATATGAAACTTCTTCGATTAAGAATGACCATTCGTACGCTCTTCCATCTCCAAAAACATTAAAAGCAAGATTAGATAATTTAATAAAAAGAAAGCAGGTGGAGACTAAAACGAGAAAGATAGTAACTCAAAAAGTTCGTAGCCTGAAGAATCGTGTAGCTACGCAAGATGAAATTATAAAAAACTTAAAGAAAAACGTGAAAGATTCCAGTTGGCATTCTCTTTGTGATGATTATTTTGGTGACACAATGAACGAACTTTTTCAAAACCATAGAAAAGGCAAAAAAACCCGTAAATATTCAGATAAAGTAAGGCAGTTTGCTGTAACCTTACATTTTTATTCTCCCCATGCCTACAACTTTTTAAGAAAGCACATTACACTTCCAGACCCTCGAACCATTAGACAGTGGGCTTCTAGTATTAATGGAAAACCAGGATTTACTGAAGAGACACTTGCCCAGATAAAAGCAGAAGTTGATAAAGTGGCTTACACCATTTATGTTACCCTGATATTCGACGAAATGGCCATTAAAAAGCAACTTGATTTTGATGGCGAGAAGTATGTTGGATATTCCAATTTGGGACATGAAGATTTTGATGATGATAATGCACCATTAGCGCATGAAGCACTTGTTTTCTTTTGTAAGCCCCTAAACGGTGCGTGGAAATTTCCGGTGGGTTACTGTTTGTTAAGTGGCCTGGATTCAAATACTCGTGCGAATATTATTGTGCAATATCTAAAGAAATTGCATGAAACTGGAGTTGTTGTGTTGCAACAACATGTGATGGAAATGCTACAAATATTTCTGCATATAGGCACCTGGGTGTCAAGTGTGACCTTTCTTCAGATTGTTGGTTTTCACATCCATGTGATAGTTCTATAAGAGTCAGTGCGTTTTTAGATGTCGTGCACATGTTAAAATTATTTAGGAATCTGCTGGGTGAAACTGGAGTACTGCTGGCTCCTAATGGCAACAAAATTGAGTGGAACTATTTAGTGTTGTTGAATAATCTACAAAAAGAAGAAGGACTTCATTGTGCCAACAAACTCCGCGATAAACACATATTTTTCCAAAACCAAAAAATGAAAGTTAATTTGGCTGCCCAAACCTTCAGTCGATCAGTTGCGAAAGCGTTGCTGTTTTTAAAAAACACCTTGCATCTGTCTGAATTCCAAAATGTTGATGAAACAGTAAAATTCATTGAAATGGTTGACGTGACTTTTGACGTCATGAATTCAGTAAACATTTGGGGTAACGGCTCAAAAGCGCCTATTCGCGTAAGCAACAAAAATTTTGTGAAAGAAACATTCAAGCAAGCACTTTCGTATTTTACAAATTTAAAAATGCCTGATGGAACATGGATCTACTTATCAAGAAGAAAAACTCCAATAGTTGGATTTATTCTTGACATCTATAGTACATTGTCATTAGCAGAAGAACTTGTCTGGGTGGAAGAAGCCCCTTTAAAATACCTATTAGGTCGGAGCACTAGTCAAGATCATATTGAGAAGTTCTTCAGTTCTATAAGAAAACGTACAGGTAAAATTATTATTCATATATCATTTTGTATGTTTTTCAAAAATTCTTTTTCTAATAGGTAACAACAATAATCCCACAGCACTAGAGTTTCGAAGTGCTTACAGAAAGTGTATATTGGGAACAGTTGAGCCAAGTTCTCTTGGGAATTGTAGTTCCGAAGAAAAATGTCAACTAATTCCCTCAGATGTCTTTTTTTCTCCAGAACTTCCAATTGTGGAGGATACGAGAATTTATGAAGATCTTTCTTCATTTTCTTCTTATGTGGTGGAATACATATCTGTTTTTATTGGGAAAAAAATTAAAAACATTAAATGTGATGAGTGCATCAATATTTCATTACTTCCGAATGAAGAAGCCACTGTAGGAAGTTTAATTGACACCAAAAACGTTAATAATTCGTTAACCGTGCCGTCTCCATTTTTAATTACAGTGTGCAGTAATATTGAAAAAGTGATAAGGGCTTCATCTGACGATCTAAATAAAAAAGATTATTCATATACAGTTTATTACTTAACAATAAAAAATATTGGATATCACTTTTTTGCAACTTTTGATCACTTTTTTGCAGACCAACTGGATCATGATGATCACAGTTCACATTTTAATATGTTACTTAAACTTATTTTACAAAGCTATTTAAATTTAAGAGCAAAACATATATGTAAATTGTTGTCGGAGAAGGAGAAGGGCGTCTCCATCAGACAAAAGTTTAATAAATTAGTTTTGTTTAAAGGGCAATAAAAACATGTTGAATTTTGTTTAATAAAAAATTAAAACACAGTCTACTTGAGATATTACATAATTTTAACCCCATTATTTCAAATGTGCCGCCTTTCAAGTCACAAGCAATATGGCGTACAAATGCTTCACAATAAATGACCAGTCGCCAGTCTATGAATGTTTAAAGTCTCTGGGTAAATGTTGTAGCTGGTGTACTACATCCAACTATTCCATATAACGCATACGTAATAGCATTATAAATACAGTTAATGCGGAAACGAGCATTTACACAAAATTCTTCGTTCGGATGGCAGGTACAGGGAAAAAACTCTTTTATTTGTTAGTGACACTGCCACATATAAGTTAAAAACAGGCAGACTATTAAAGGAAACATACCCTTATATGCTGCATATTACTTGTGTAGCACATACACTCCACATAATCTGTGAAGACATCAGAGATACCTATCCGGGAGTTGATAAGACTTGAATTCGCTTTTAGAAGTTTTCAGAAAAGCACCATTGAGAGTAGCTTTTTACAGTGAAAAACTTCCATCTTTGTCACCGCCTCCCTCGCCAGTAATAACTACATGGGGAACATGGTTGGAAGCTACTAGTTTTTATGCAGAGAATTTCCATAGTTTACAAAATTTCATTACATGTTTAAATGACGATGCTCGAAGTATTTCTGAGTGCAAAGAAGTAACACAAATCCCAAATTAAAAAAATCAGTTGTTATTTTCAGGAACACTTTGGAAATTTTCCTAAACTAATCACATATTTTGAAAATCGAAATCTCAAATTAAAAGATGAATTAACCACATTAGATGTGGGTATTAATAATTTCAAAAGTATTCCAAGTGACTTCGGATGTGGCCTTCGGCAAAAGTTAGATGCAGTTTTTAATAGAAATCCAGATTTAATAACATTGCGGCAATTGTGTATGGGGACAATGACACAAAATCTAACTGCTAAATACGCTGAAATAAAAGAATATTTCCACTATGCACCTATAACCAGTTGCGATATAGAAAGGACGTTTTCTATCTGCATGGATGTACTTCATTCAAACAGAAAAAATCTTACAGAAGAGAACCTTGAGAAAGTATTGCTAGTATATATTAATACTCCTTTACTTGACTTGAACTACAAAATGAACAAATAATAATGTATTTTGTATTTTATAGATCACCACCCACTTGTTATCCAATTATATAAATAAAATTAAAACTTTTTAAAAATAGAAAATTTCAATAGTGCGCCCATGGGCGGATGAGTCATCAACCGCTCGTGTCCGGTCTATACTTATTAATCTTCAAAGTAGAAAGGAGGAAATTGGACTGGAAGATACCCGAAGAATTATATAGATAGGATAAAGAAGATGGCATAAAATGAACCCTTGTAATCAACGAGAAAATCAAGGAAAACTTAGATGATGACAATCGACATCACCCCAAGCGAGGGGAAAAGGATATGAGAAGAATTCAATTTTTCGATTACATTGCATAAAAGTATTGTTCATATCTAAAAACCATTATCCAATAAAAATTCAGACATATGGTATTTCAAAAAAAAATTTAAATTACATTATTTGAAAATATAACATTCAATTGCTCTTCAATCTATCCGATTATAATTGAAATTAAAAGCAATACAAAATTAATGGTGCATACTGCATAGGTAAAGTATACACAGTTTAGTTTAAATTCAAAATTAATGTTTCACATGAAATTCCACAAACACGTTTGGAATAATCAATAGCACATAAAATAACAGAACATTACGTGAAATTCTAATCTCCTCTATTTATATTACTAAAACTAATTATTTGCACTGTGTTGTAATGTTATGTTTGCTAACAGATAAGATATCGGAAATACAACATTAACATTTAATCAATCAATTTTTGCGACCGATAAACAACAATTATAATAATAAACATAATATCGTAAATACACAAAAATACTCACACTGAAATTGAATTACTTCATCGTATAATTCTTGCGTCAATATGGGCTCCTTGAGTTCTCTTAAAAACGTCTTAAGTAACACAGCAGCCTCATGTGGAGAATCAAACGTGAGATGAGCACCTCTATTAGCTACTTCTTTCAATTGCTTAATTTTTACAGTATAAGCGGATCTTCTAAACAATCCTTCAGTCTCAAGTGCTAGTACCAAAGAAAAAGATCAATTATAAATTTGACGATTACAGAAATTAGTATAATGGGCGTATTTAATTGATTTACTAGATGCCAGTTTACAATTTCTATTCTTACTCGAATTGAGCATAATTGTCAAATTTAACAGTACAATCCCATAAGCATAGTTTATGGGATTCTTAACAAAGTTTTAGAATATTATCGCCATAAGTTCATCAAGTTTGACAGAGTATGAAATTACTGGCTATTCATTTTATTTAATTATCTTAGCAAAGTTATAGTTGCATATACATATGATGCATCATCCATATGATTATATCAAGAATTTTTTTGTAAATAAAATATTTTGGCGCCACGCTGGTGGTAGAACAAATAAAGAATACATGCATACATCTTCAAGTTGTCAACTTACTAAAGTGAAAATTTATAAATCGTAATGTTTAAATGAATTACCCATTATACAGGGTGTATTTGAAATAAGGGGACGGAGTATGATAAATGGAAAGATGCAATTATATAGAATATAAATCCCAAAAATTGTGAGTCAATTACGACACGAACGCCAATATTAAAAAAAACCCGAAAAGTGTTTAATGTGCCGGCTATGGATTTAGCATGTGTGTAGTCGTAGGTATCGCGCCAGTTGGGCCAGACAGCCGACGTCATGTCTGGCCCATGCGGCGGGATAAACACGCTTACATACATACACCGCAATAACAGCTCTAGACGTTATAAAAACCTCAATGATAGCATTGTTTACTATTTCTAAACAGGTGTTCATGCTAAGAGTTCAACAACCTTAATATGAAATATCAGCTGTTAATAACTTGTGAATAGATTTGGGCAAATTTCCCTCTTTTAAAATACCTTATTTTTCAACAACGAGATTTTTTTTTATTGAGATGCCAGGATTATTTAGATATTACGTTTTCTTCCGCAATAAATGTATAGTAAGTACTATTACTGTTATTATGATTAAATTCAACGACTTTTTACTTCTTATTTCTCACAAAAATAAATTTGTGATGTAAAATTTGTGAATTGATCTGAAGACGACATCCATTACGCACTTGTAAGATGGGACTCGACGATTAGGAAAACGCAATCTATACGTCCGACAAGTACGACGTGCATCTCCACCTGTTTCACCGTAAATGTACAACATATCGAATAGTTCGTGTGTTGTGTAAGCCACAGTCGAAACATCCACATGTAACAATCGAACGAGACTGACCTCGCACGTCTTCAGACTCCTACTTAGTATCCCGCCCCACTCTTCCATACCCTACAGTCGTATTTAAGTGCTGTGGCGCGACGAATATTTTAAAAATATCTTTGTAATTTTTTTTCTCGCGTCAACGAAGGAATTTGCGCGAAATATTTTGGATTTGAGTCTAATAAAATTACATCTTTCCATTAATCATACTCTGTCCCCTTATTACAAATACACCCTGTATATAATAAATTGCGCATATAAAAGTCAATACCACATCATCCAAATCTTCTATATTCAGGAAAAGGACACGAAATTCATTTTTATTCAATCATACATTGGGCATTTTAAATGAGTTTACTGACAGTTTGGTAGGTACATCATATTACTTTATTTTGACAAATAACTACACACAAACATTTCAGTTTAAAAATATAAAGTGTAATAATAAAAAAACCTACAATAAATGAGATCTGCTTCATTTTGGTTACACAATGCTACTCTTCGTGTTATTTTTTTGAAGGTCTCTCTCTTAAATTTTCGAAATATTAATAGTATTATTAGAAAATATTGGAATAATAATAATAATAATAATACGTATCTACACAACCTCCAACAACTTTTCGCCAATTACAGAGGACTTCGTCGGCGATTATGAGTTATTACGCCAGCGTCTGTGGAGTGACATTAATCGCATTCACCAACGAGTATGGAGTATAAAAACCACAGAAAAACCAACACTCAGTGTGAAATATTTTAAAAAGTCAATAAACTAAGACAATAATACACTCACAAAGACAGATCAATTTCATTTGTCATTACCAATATTTGTTTAAGAAATAATTTTGATCATATGGCATAACATATAAACATGAAAATGTCAATGCTTTAACATTTTAACATAAAATGTGAGAATTAAAAATAAACATGAGAGAGATTGGTAACACTTTCAGCATAATCCTGTTGGAACTGTGGACTTTCAATACCATAGTTGTTTCAACTCAGAAACCAGGTTTTATGTTGTGTGTTGGTTTCTAAGTATAGTCTAATTAATGTTAGACATACACTACAATATGTTCGATATACATAATACTTGATAAAGAAGCAGCGCCTATAGAAAAATATGAAATGAAATTCAGTTTCAAATATCAAAATGCAAGTGTCTTCATTTCATGTTTAATTTAAAGGAAATTACTTTTTACATTGAAAAAATAGGCCTTTAATCTGTAATCAACCATTAAGACTGGAAGTGTATCAATTTTTTGCAAATATTTCACAGTTCCTTCATATTACATGGAACTGTTAGAAAGTGGTGCATACCAATCAACAAACACCTTTTCGGAAAATTGTTGATCACATTGTTAATTAATATATTTATTTGACACTAATTATAAATGTCAAATTAAGAGGCCACCGGACGGCTTGAATTACGGATTTCCTTTTTTCAGGCTTATTTCTGCATCAAATCGAAAACGGTTTTCACAAACATGTTTAAAAAGTAATACTGAATATGTGTATCTATTTTTTTTTTCTAAAATGAACAAAAAACATTTTTTATTTCTTTATTAGTGACTAAAAAAAAAAATTAAATGGATAGACAAATTGAATGAATTATTGTAGAATATTTATACCGCATATCAGCTATATTAAATGTTTTATAAATTGCTCAAACGTAATTTACGATTAGCAAATTTTGGACCGGGGAGGTGCTGCTCTCTGGCGAAGGCAAGGTGTATATCAATTTTCGTAACTTCATTGGCAACGTTGCTAACATAAATCCCGTGAGACGATTCTAAAATGCACTGGTCTCAACTAATCCGCATGCCCACGAAATTGTGCACAAACGCGGCAATATACGATTTTAAAAGATGTGCATGAGTTAGAATCATATGGTTAGAATACACTGACGTATGACGGCTGGCTTATAATAGACATGTCAGACTTAGAGTACACGGAGACACGAGGTGAACGTTGTTGAGTAGTATGTGTTTGAAATACATATAATAAATAATAATAATATATAATACACATTTTGTATACATACCGAGCAATATATCTATATTTTTGCAATGGTATAGCATAAAAATCATTTATAAATAGGCATAAGTATATGTAATTTCAGTAATCTTATACTTTTTATAAAAAAAATCATTTCATTTCATTTTCCAGAAATTTAAATAACAGGACCTTTTTAACTTAAACTTGATTTTGATATTTTACTATTTGAAAAACAGTACTAGTGTTACATTTGCTAACCATTTATTTAAAAAATCTTTGAAAGAGGTGTTGGGCCAATTAAAAGGAAACAATTTCTTCATCGATAAATTAATATATTTGATTTTGGAATGTGCTATTTCTGCTCACAAGGAGAATCAAGAACAGACTTATGAGAGATTACTTTTTCGATTTTTCACAAATACAGATAAAATTATTTAATAAACATTACAACAAATAACGAAAGTGGAATAAACTAGCAAAGAAATACAAAAAAAAGATATCAAAGCACCACTATTAATAACACTACAGTTTAAACGAGCATTATTAAAAATAAATGCAGCTTACAGTTGTGCATTATTTAAATGTTACTAATCCATTTCTAAATATCAGATCCTTTGAAAACTTGAACTTGCAGTAAAAAAAAATTTTGCAATTCATTTTAAGTGAATGAACTTCATTGTACGTATTTGAACACTACAAAATCTATGCGTACCAACAAAAACATCAGCGCCCATTATTTAAAAAAAATTACCCCTCAGATAACAAAATGAATCTTTACTAAAATAGTTCTTTTTTATAAAAATAACTCTGGACACTATATAATTGTTTTGTTTACAGTAATAAATCAATAAGCTAGTAAATAAATACATTCAACTTAACACGAGTAATTGCGCATTAAAATGAGTAAAAGAACATTATTCCGAATAAATGAGCAACAACTTGCGAAGAAAAGATCCATAACATGGCATTACGAAAGAACCTTCATTAACCGTAACGATGCAGAAGATTTTGTCAAATCGGAAACTTGTTGGAGCTTAAAAAACACAAACAACACTGAGTCTGGTGTAGTTAAGTTAAGTATTTTCGATGTAATAAAGTTAAATGTCGAGGACAACAATGTGCAACTGGTATTAAATTAATTCTGGATTCATCCTGTGAAAATGTTCTCCTATTTCGATCGCAAGTAAGTCATTCTTGTGATTCTATTGCAACAAAGGCCGGTACCGAAATGAACGACAAACTAAAGAACGAAATCCACCACCAAATAAAATATTTCTGGCTAAATTAAGAAAAACTATTTACTGTCCACCAACAATATCTCTTGGTGAACTGTAAAGTTGGCTTCTTAAGAATAGTGCTGTCCCCAATGAACGAAGCAAAGCTTTTATCGTAATTTCACAACCGATGAGGACGACGGTGTTTTTAGATTCATGGCAACCAGTACAATTCTATAAGAAAATGGAGTAAAAAAGAATATCATTATCCACGCAGATGCAACGTATAAATTGATTTGGCAGGGGTTCCCTGTTTTTTTAATAGGAACAACTAACCGCGATAAAAAATGTCATTTACTGGGAATAGCAGTATGCACCATAGAACGAACTGCCGATTTTCAATTTATTTTTCAGAAGCATGTTTATAGCGTCTGAATGTCAATACTCGCAGTTTAATATTGAATATGGACAACAATTTAACACAACATTACAACAGCATTGTCTGCAAATTTACGGGAGGAAAGCGAATAAACTTTACGTTAAAAGGCTCACATCAAATGCGTTGTGAAGCTGCTTCCATTTCTTTCAATTCGGGTGGTGAATTTCATAGAGTATTACATAAAGCTTTGACTCAAACAAGTCCTCATTCTTATACTAAACGGTATATAAAAAAATATTAAACAACGGCGACTAAAGTCAGTGAAACGACAAATATTTAACACCAGAAAAAGGAAAAGAAACTCTGTAGTGCCTTGTGATAAAGATTATGGCCCAGAGGCTAATGAATCAGTAACAGATGATTTTTCAATGGAGGAATACAACCGAAAACGGGAACAGTTCCTTCAGGATTTGAAAAAATCAAATGAAGACATTTTGTACATCGAAAGTGCGACTAGAAGCCAAAAAACTTCTAAGGATAAATGAAAGATCTATTAGAGTTACCGCGTCAAACTTTGGCAGTATATGCAAATTGCACCCTAAAACATCTTGTATCAACACAATAAAAACATTGTTATATAATTCCTTCGATGGCAATAAACATACACGGTATGGCAATAGGAGCGAACCATTAGCGAAAGCTGCTTTTCGAGAGCGATAGGATATCGAAAAAATTATTGACTGTGGTTTATTTATCGACAAAGAGAATTTCTACCTGGGCGCGAACCCTGACGGGATAATCGGAGAAAATCTTCTTGAAATAAAATGTTTATCCGTCTCACAAAACATGGATCCCCTAATGGCCATTCAAGAAAATCAAATTAAATTTGCAACAATAGAAAAAGGTCAATTAAAATTAAAAAAAGCCATGATTATTACTATCAAGTGCAAAGTCAATTAGCAATAACTAAAAGAAAAATGTGCTATTTTGTTGTGTGGAATAAGCATGGCATGCTGGTGAAAGAAGAAAGTATAAGTTTGTGTCGGTACAAAAGCAACATGTAAAGCTTTATTTTGTAGATATGGAGAGATTCGGATTTTTTCAAAAATGTAATGCTTCCCAAACTTGAAGAATTTTTTTACATGTGCTTACTACTAGAATTGGTGGATCCCCGCTATACAAGAGGCCTTCCAATTAGAAATCCCCCTAGAAAACAATCGTAGATTTTTATAAAAAACCGTGTTTTTTGGATTATTTTAAATTTTGAATACTGATACTTTATAAAAGCGTCTTAATCTATTTACATAAAAAATGGTGGAGATCTCAGAAGAATGTTCCAGAAATTAATCAAGCATTGGATATCATTGTTCCGATTTTGTATGCAAACGCTTCTTCTGCAGATGTCGAAAGAACTGTTCCATCATATGGGCTTGTCCATTCAGAATTAAGAAATGCAACATTGCTAAAAATAGTATTTTTTTATTAATATGAAACACACAGTTTTCGTATGTTTATTTATGTTTTCTTTGTATTTGAAAATTTGTATGTAATGTTACTAAAATAAATGTAAGACGAATTTCTTTATTTTTCTGCTTAAAATAATTATATAAATATAATAAAAACTATAAGAGACTATTACAAGAAGAAAAATCATGTTTTTTTAAATAAAAATCACATTGATTTAAATAAATCATAATTTAAACTCTGATTTTATTCAAATGATTTAAATCATCTCAACTCTGAATATGAATATAGGATTATGTATCTATTGATAGGTAGCAAGTGAACGTATTATTTAACAGTCATGAATAATTCTTTTTTTCTTATAATTTTTTATTTTATTTTGATATCGTAATAACTAAAACATTCTATCGGCCCATAATCTAATAAATTATACCCTTCTTATATAAATAACTATTATTACACTGATTCTCGGATCACACATATTTACGCGGTATTTCGAAAAATGAAAAAGTCAAAACTATCAAAACAATAATGTGCAATGTGTTGAATGTAATATATTTTTGTTGAATAACCTTTCATTTGTTTCTTAGTTGGTTCGGATCGAAATTTTCTGCACCAAATTTTAAGTTTATGTGTGTATTATCTATATTTTTCTGATTCAAACGACTCAATAAGTGCGCGCCCTACGTTTATCCTTTATGCCTTTTTGTATATCAACTCGTATCTAGGTATATCACTAAACGCACGGAAGAGACGAATCGTCTCATTCTCCTAATATTTGGTTGTCGTTAGTATAAATCAACGATGAATTGTGTACCCATTCCCACTCTTTACAAACCAATCCTCGCTGTTGCCAAATTGCCACATCTGTGGCTACTTACAGCAGTCTGAAGGGGAGAGGGGTTAACGAGCATCGAAATATTTTTACCGTCCGGAGCGCTCTTAATTATATAAATTGAGTTTTATAGACATTTTGTTTAATTTATGTACAACAACCTAACAATTTGTGTGTATTGTCTGTAAACAAATTGTTATCAAACATTTTGTATAATTGGTAGGCATACAGCCTAAAGATATAGCTTCATGTGCCTAACTGTCAAGATTTTATTGCAACATTTTAAAGGTGTGCAAATACCAGCTTTTTGGAAAAGAACTTATATAAACTGAATATTTCGTTGAGAAAGTGACTCTTAAATTGATGAAATGGGATAATGTAAAAATATCAGTTATATTGTACATATAAAATGAAGGATTCTATATAATTTGATATAAACTACCATTTAAAATATTTTTTAATAATCACAAAACTAAGCTCAACAAAAATTTAACAGCTATGATCAAGAAATATAAAAAAAAGAAAACTTACCATCGGGTTTATCTAAATATGTTATACATTCACTAACAACCGGGGGTATCACAACATTGTAATTTTGTTTAATAAACTGTAATGTCACTCCAAATTGCCTTGTGGGCTCTATATTTTCTACATGCCTGCTATCTGTTTGTGTCGAACTAGTTTTTCCTCCTATTTTTTTGTCATATCTGTGAACAGAAACAATAAAAAAAAAAAGTTAAATTGACAAAATAAATTACATACTTAATTCTTAGCTTACTCTTTTATTTCTTCAGGTATGGCTAATTGCTCTAACTTAATATGTTCACTTAATTCTTTCAATGAATGTATATAATTTAATTTCTTTCCGAACTTCACACTTATAACTGGTCTAAATACTTGTGAAATAATTTTTAAGAAGCTCGTTGGATGTACTACATACAAAGCTTTCAAATTCTTTTTATATTTCCTATCAAAAGCCTTATATGCTTGCCACAACCATGCTATTGATGGCTTGTTTTTACTATTTAAACCATAATGAAAATAGATCAGACTATAATCTTGTTCCACATATAAATCTAGTGTATGTCTCAGGTATCTAAAAAAAATGAGATTTTTTCATTATATGAACTTTCTAATGTAAGATAACCTAAAATTAATATTAAACGAACCAGAAAAAACTTTCAAAAAAATTACTCACTCTAAAAATATGTTATGATTAATTTTATCAGTTGGAGGTAGTTTACAAGCATAAACAACAATGACTTTTCTTCCATCTGAGTCATCACCCTTAACATCTACAATACCATATCGGGCAATTTCATTAAAATTTACGCCATCTACTTCTGGATAAGTATCTACAAGACTACTAAAGCTAGCTGGTCCATTGAGTAATTCATCAAAGTTTTCATCAGTAAAATCTGATACTGGAGAACCCATACCACTAGATTCCACATCAACTAGATCAATGAACAATTCTGGGAAAGACAAAATTTATTTTTCAAGCTTCTTATATGAAATTTGGTAGAACAGTACCTCTGTTATTAAGTGCATCCGGTGCTTGTAATAACTCTGTATCATCAAATTCTAGATTTGGCTCATAATCATGATAATCTGATAAGCTGGGATATGGCTCTTCGCACTCTGCAATACAGATAAAAGTGATAATACTGTCTGGAAAGATAAGGCAATTCTATTTACCTGTAAAGTTTTTTGTCGGGCTCATTTTATTATCCATGATTTTTTTTTGCGTCAATATGTTAAAAAAGGCTATATCAAGTCATTTCTTCAAAAATCACAAAAACAAAACGCCACTCCCCTCTTTCGACGTGCAAAAATGAAAGCTGCTTTGATAAAATATTTTCAAATGGCGCAACAATTAATAGTTAATTTCGAAATACAGTTTTATTTAACCAAATTAATCGCTTTAATTGATTACTTTTATTTTGTGTATTTGTTTTGACACCAACACAAATTTGAGGGTAGTGGTTGACAGCTGATCAACAGAGCAGTAAGCAGCCAAGTGCATTTGAAATACTGCGGAATTTGAAAACAAGAGGTGTTTAATGTTTATGTTTGTATAGTTTGTTGGCGTTAATTCCTGTTTGGTATTATCAACGAAGCATAAGTATCATGTTGATATGCAAATGTTTGATTTGGTAAAACATAGGTTTAAATGTTAATGGTCTCTTTTACTTGCCTCGAATAGGACACAACATTATTTTTCAATGCTCAAATACACTTCTTATAAGGGACGATATTTCTTTACCATACATATATCGTTTAATAAATAATAGATTCAATCAACGTATTTTAGAATATTCCATCGCCAATAGTAACTGAACAAAAAACAGCGGCGGAACTTGCCAGGAGGTGTCGTTATCACGTTAATTGCAAAAATAATTGGAAGATTTGTGCGGGCGGGCAGGTAGTGCATTGGGAGATATATATGAATAGCAATTTATTTGGGTCAAAATATGCGAAAATCTATTTCACTGTTAAAATTAAAAACGGACAGCGTTTTAGGCAAACAAACGAATCAAAAAATATAAAGATTCGGTCAAAAACGAGGATTACTGTAAACGAACATACTTTTTAATATTATTGTATACCTACTGCTACAGCTCTTTTTGCTAAGAAAATAACAACCTCCTATTTCTCGTGATTGCAAATTGGTTCGTAAGTAATAAGTACAGTTCAACTAGAATACCTTTGTCGGCGAGAAGCGCAAATGAAAACAAAAATGATTTGCCTTACGCCCGGCAGAATAAATTACCTTCATTATACACTATACAAAAATACCAGGAAATGCTATGTAATTTATGCCCATCTACACACCTTATTTAGCGATAAATTTTAAAAATTCACACATACCTACAATTTGTTATTTATTAAGGCGGGATAGAGAATCTCTTTGAATATATTGTTATTATAGTTTTTCTATACATATATATCTTTATATAATTCAGAAAAATTCAAGTAGGTGTTGATCAAAAAATCATATATCCTAACTTAATTAATTCTATGACTTGTATTAAAATCAATTGTCTGTCAATGGTCGCAGTGTCAACGTAGGTTAGTTGCTATGGGTTTCTATAGCAACGAAATACTGAACATAACCACAAAATATTTGTTCTGTGACCTAACCCACGATATATAACCATAATTTAATTTTGTTCACGATTTAGGTAGTTTATTTTGCTGAATATGGAACAACTGGTAATTGCGAGTTGTTTTACTTTTATAAATATACTAACCTCTAGTTTTTTATGATCTGTTCCCTCCATTTTTAACACATTTGCATTTGGGAGCCCTTGTCAGAATCTACTGAATCTACTACCGTGCCTTCAAATACCGCGAGATCAAAAATTATATTGATAAAGGTTTGCCACAGAATGTAAAACGTCTGTCTTAAGTTATATCATTACGTGTCATACTGTCAATAATATGAAGACAAATCACCAACCATTAAAAAAAAATGCAAGGCCGTCTCTAATGAGGAAAGTATTTTAAGGCAGGGTACTTTCCCCATTAGAGACGGCCATGCTTTTTTTTAATGGTTCGTGTCGTGACAGTGCATAATTTTGATAGCTTGGTTAAGTATGACAACTGTCAGAATTTGAAGTTTGCTATCTGTGACAGTTCCGAGTTAGAAGCATTTTAAAGTAACCAACCACCGCGTATTATTCGGTTTATTAATGAAAATTAACGTTAGTTGCTAGGAAACAACTATAAATCTTCATCAGGAAGCTCAATCAGACGCTGTGGTTGGTCACTTTAAAATGCTTCTAACTCGAAAACTATCAGAGATACGCAATTATACCCATAAGAGGAAATAATAATCGTCAACAGTTAAGCAAGCTGTATATGTAAGCAGTGCCGGATTTAGGAAATTTCTTAGGGGGGGGGCAAGTCAGCCCTATGCCGCCCCTATAGCTATTTATTACTATTTAATGCAGTAGTCTCTTTAATGGTGTGCCAAGCTTAATTTATTAAAATAAAAACACATATTTTTCACTTAACATTACTATAATACATTAAAAATAAAACCCACCACTATCCTCTGACACAAGCAATGATGGTCTTCGCTACTACCTTTCATTATGCTTTAGAAAATGTGTTGTGTGCAGATATCTCTACAAAATTTTCATTGATTTTCTTTCAGAAAATGAGTTCATGGCATCTTCATAATTTATTGAATTAGCCTCTTGGTCTTCTATAGACAGTATTGCCAGGTTTCTCAATCCGTCTTGAGTCATTGTTGATGCGAGATAGTTTTTAATTGTCTCCAGTTTGCTGAAACTCCTCTCGCAGCTTGGTAATATAGTTGGGAGCGTTAATTAAACTCTCAAGGCTACGAAGAAGATCAAGTTGATTCATTTTTTTTTTCAAAATTAACTGTTGACTTCTGTAACTGGTCACGTAGAACTAGGGAACTCATCCTTAATTTATCTTCAAGATATTTACTAGCGATATTTGTAGCACAAGTTTTCAACATCTTGTCATTCAAGCTTTTCAAATCTTTACAATTTAGAAAAGAAAGTTGTTGAGTGCACTTATGCTCTGCATTCTATATTTCAACTAGATTCAATTTTTTGCGTTTTTTCTTTGACACTCTTTATCCATTCATTTGTTTCGTTTCTCTGCCTTTGTATAGTTTTGGTGAGACTTTCCAACAGTTGTATTGTTTTTAACAATATTATGTTATAAATAATTGATTGAAGACGGGGATACGTCTTGAAACTCCATAATTTACAAGTAAGAAATTGAAATAAATTCAAATTGAGTTCAAAACAGTTTATTTATTCATTTCACTACAATTCCACATATGCCAACCACTGTATTGAACAAATACATAAATTCAGTAATAAATTTGACATACTACATATACAAGCCAAGAGTAAAAAATTAAATTTATTAGAAAGCCTAGAAATAAATAAATTAAACAAATTAAACCTTATTTTAAACGACCAACTAGAAGTGAATAATTCACCGTTGTTAAATTTAAATATTTAAAATCAACTTAATAATTCTTATAGTTATATATATATATATATCATATAATATGAAATAATTACTACTTTAATAAAAGTAGAATTTTGGGCTGGATAGTTGATTCAAAACACAATTGTTGGCTTAATAACGTTTCGGAAATATATTTATTCCTTCATCAGATCTACAAAATACTTAAATTAGGGACAACTGTTAAGTTAACTATAAATTATCTTACAATTGCCACACTAGGACATAAAATATATGGGTTTGACGAACATTAACAATTTTACATAATATGAGAGTGACTTATAAGTATAAACGTCAAGATGACATATACAAAATTGTAAACAAAAAAATCTTTTTTATTACAAAGCGCACATCAGGTTTCAAACCTCAGATATATCACACTGTTAAATTTATATGTGTCTTATTTAAAAAACAATATTTTATATACCTATAATATTTGAAAAACTAAAAGTGGTAATCATGTATATGAAAAACATGACAATTAGTGAATTTTAATTTTATTCAAAATTTTGTCATTAACAAATTTTAGTAAACCTGAATAAATGTTGCTAAAATTTTGGGAGTCTGATCTAGAGTTAATATTTGGTGTAAAAACATTAATACAAAGAGTTTCTAGAAATAATCTCTTAGTCAAATTAGATTCTTTATACAAGATGTTAGTTCGATCAAATAGTATGGAATGACCAGTAGTATATACATGTGATGCTAATTTACATGCATTAGGTTTATTTCGGGCATCACTTTTATGTTGTGTATTACGTTCTCTAATTCTTTGTTTAGTTTGACCTATGTAGAATTTTTTACAATCATTACATACTAAACCGTAAACCACATTACTATTATATGTCAAATCTAATTTATCTTTAAGTGGTGTAAATAATTTTGAGACAGAATTAGCTGATGTGTATGCTATGGATACTTTTTCCTTAAATAAATCCCTAATATGGTTAGTAAGGCCTGGTATATAAGATATTTTTTTATATTTTAGAGGCTCAATGTTATCATTATTTAGTTGAACTGAAGGGTTTTCAATGACTAGATTTATTATACGATTATTAACATAACTAATGTTAGATGTGGAAAAAAGAAATTGATTTACTAAAGCCATAGGAAAATTATTTTTTATCAATATGTTTCTCAAAATTACTAAATCATCATGTTGAAAATCAGGATGTGAATTTCTTGAAACAAAACGAACATCTAATCATTACAAAGTCAGATAAAAGCAATGTAACAGTTGTTATGGATAAAAATGAATATAACAATAAAATGGCTGAACTCTTAAATGATATTAGCACTTATAAACAAATTAATAGAGATCCCACATTTTCCTATGAACGAAAAACTAACAAATTACTTAATAATCTTAAAGTTAAGAATTACATTAATGAAGTTGAATATAAAAAACTCATTAAACATAACTCAGTCCCATCTAGGATATATGGTATACCTAAAATACATAAAGAAAACATACCTTTAAGGCCCATAGTATCTAGTATTGATAGCCATAGTAGATGTTTGGCTAAATTCATGTCCATTATTTTAGACATTTCATTTAAAACATATAACAAATATAAACTAGTAGATACATTTGAATTTGCAAGAAAAGTTAATAATCTCACTATTCCAGAAAACCATATTTTAGTTTCCTTTGATGTTGTGAGTCTTTTTACGAACATACCTACAAATTTGACAATTGACATTATTAGAGATAATTGGTCACTTATCAGGGATCACACTAACATTCCATGTGATGATTTCATTGAATTGTTGGAGTGGTTATTTGATAGTGTGCATTTCACTTTTAATGGACGTCATTTTGTGCAGACTTTTGGTACACCAATGGGGTCCCCTTTGTCACCTAGTATAGCCGATATCATTATGAATACTATGATTGATTATGTAATAACAACTTCAAATGTTAATATCAATTTTATTTACCACTACGTAGATGATATCATTGCTTTAGTACCTATCTATGAGGTTGAACATCTGTTAAACGCTTTCAATTCTTACAATGACCATTTGCGCTTTACAATTGAAAAAGAAAATAATAACTCTATCTCTTTCTTAGACTCCCTGATCACACACAATAACAGTGTCATAAAATTAAGGTGGTATAGAAAACTAACAAATTCAAACCGTCTATTGAACTACCATTCTAATTGTCCAAAAAAATATAAAATTAATCTTATTAAGAGTCTAAAAAGTAGAATATTAAACATTACACATCCTGATTTTCAACATGATGATTTAGTAATTTTGAGAAACATATTGATAAAAAATAATTTTCCTATGGCTTTAGTAAATCAATTTCTTTTTTCCACATCTAACATTAGTTATGTTAATAATCGTATAATAAATCTAGTCATTGAAAACCCTTCAGTTCAACTAAATAATGATAACATTGAGCCTCTAAAATATAAAAAAATATCTTATATACCAGGCCTTACTAACCATATTAGGGATTTATTTAAGGAAAAAGTATCCATAGCATACACATCAGCTAATTCTGTCTCAAAATTATTTACACCACTTAAAGATAAATTAGATTTGACATATAATAGTAATGTGGTTTACGGTTTAGTATGTAATGATTGTAAAAAATTCTACATAGGTCAAACTAAACAAAGAATTAGAGAACGTAATACACAACATAAAAGTGATGCCCGAAATAAACCTAATGCATGTAAATTAGCATCACATGTATATACTACTGGTCATTCCATACTATTTGATCGAACTAACATCTTGTATAAAGAATCTAATTTGACTAAGAGATTATTTCTAGAAACTCTTTGTATTAATGTTTTTACACCAAATATTAACTCTAGATCAGACTCCCAAAATTTTAGCAACATTTATTCAGGTTTACTAAAATTTGTTAATGACAAAATTTTGAATAAAATTAAAATTCACTAATTGTCATGTTTTTCATATACATGATTACCACTTTTAGTTTTTCAAATATTATAGGTATATAAAATATTGTTTTTTAAATAAGACACATATAAATTTAACAGTGTGATATATCTGAGGTTTGAAACCTGATGTGCGCTTTGTAATAAAAAAGATTTTTTTGTTTACAATTTTGTATATGTCATCTTGACGTTTATACTTATAAGTCACTCTCATATTATGTAAAATTGTTAATGTTCGTCAAACCCATATATTTTATGTCCTAGTGTGGCAATTGTAAGATAATTTATAGTTAACTTAACAGTTGTCCCTAATTTAAGTATTTTGTAGATCTGATGAAGGAATAAATATATTTCCGAAACGTTATTAAGCCAACAATTGTGTTTTGAATCAACTATCCAGCCCAAAATTCTACTTTTATTAAAGTAGTAATTATTTCATATTATATTATATTTGCTAATTATCAGTAATTATATCTTTAATCTAACAATATATATATATCTATATATATTTATAAATTGTTCAATTTTATAATATCAGTAAACATTTTGTATTATAATATTCTTTACCTGATAAAGCCCTAGTAGGGTGAAACAATTGTAGTCAAGTGAATAAATAAACTGTTTTGAACTCAATTTGTATTTATTTCAATTTTTTACTTGTAATATTATGTTATGTTTCTCTTTTTCCTTGTTAATTGTTAACTCTGTTAATTTCTTTTAAGATATTTTTCCAAGCAACCAAATACGAAATAAATTACAAATATTTTAATGTACGATTGAGACAGGAGGCATTAGATTTTGTTTCTGGTGTATAGATTTCTTCTTGGTTCAACTCAGTGAGAGCGCTGATTACTCCTTGAAAGTTTTTTTTACAAGGGAATGTACAACCTCAGACCATCGAATATCACTGGTTCCTTTTAGATTCGTTTTTGTGTGCTTCTTCATGACTTCCCACCGTTGTGTTGATGAAACAAAATAAGTTTATAATCTCTGGATTACTCCAAATACGTTCGCTGTTAAAGGAGAAGTTGATGCTGTATGTAATCCCACCAGATCCATGGAGTGGGCTGTGCACGGGACAAATGTAATGGGTTGATATACTTTTATAGCACTATGAAATTATAAAAAAGGATCAATTTTTAAATTCCATTTAGTCGCCCGCCCTCCAGATACGCCGCCCGGGGCGGTTGCCACCCCTTAATACGGTGCTGTATGTAAGTGTGGGAGGATAGGTAGAATATTACCACGTGCAGGGGAAATAAGTGCACTTGCACGTTACTCGCAGCCGAGTGGAGCTTTTAGCCTCTCCATATTTGTTTTGTCGAGACGATAGTTTGTAGCTATGCTAGGATGCGATAGGTGGCGCTGTAGTCAAGTTATTAAAAATTCTATATTTATGGACCAAAATGATTTACTCACAATATGTTGCTTTAGTGCTGAAACAGAAAATCACAAAATCTGTCCAATCGACTAAATAGCATAACGTTTTTCTTTGAAAATTCTATTTACTGTTAGAAAATTTAAAACCTTTAGTACAAAAGATATTTGATTAATAAATTGCATATTTTAAAATGCTTTTAGAGAGTGTTCGCATATTCTGGTTACAAACAATACACAAAACTTTGCTATTTCAAACAAAATGTACCTTGTTGCGTTTTTTATTTCTCGTCAATTTTGAGGGTCGCTTGAAAACTTACCCGATATACCTACTAACGAATTCTGATCAGATAGTCATAAATCTCAATAAAAGCCCCTTTTATACACAAATAATCTACGGATTCACTTGTCAATTAAGAAATTTGTTTCTCCACGATTCATTTATTTTCGTCATTTGTGACACTAGTGGCTTTGTGCTGGGACGTTTTGAATGGATAAAACTGAGTTTTAAGAGCTTTATTGACGACCACCCTCAAATAAAATCTTTTAAAATATACTTTAAGCTCTGACGCACTTCCGGTTTCACCGGAAATGCACGCAACTTAATTTTTTTAAATGACACCCTATATATTTTTGGATTTTCTTGTACTGCTTTAAATTGTCTGTTCAACTGTTTTTTCCTTTTCAAAATTGAGCCAATAGTTTTTGAGTTATTAGTTTCTTTTGAAAATATTTGACCAAAACACGTGTTCAGAAAAAAATCATTTTCAGATTGTTTTTAAAAGTAATAACATTAACTTTGGTGGTGCTTGTAGCCAAGAAAATTCTGCATCATTTGGTTAAGTTGCACTCGACAATACCTCAAACAACTTTGTTTTTCCAAAGCTTATTTCCTGAAATTTTCACATACCAAAAACTTATTTTTTTTTAATGAAACACCAAGTATTTTAATGAGGCATTTTGTTCCTTTTTTTATTCTCTTTCATTTTTGTTACCAATGTCCTATACCTATCTTTTGTAATTTTTGAGATAATCACTATAGGAGCAATTAGCGGTCAATTAAAGAACTACGGTCACTGTTCTATGCACCCAAATATTCGTCCAATAAAGGCTGGAATGCGGCTGACTGCCTAAGTCAACTGTTAAAGAAAGTCGGTATACATTTGTGTTAAACTTATAAAAGCATCGCTATTAGTTATCATCCAAATGAATTATTCTTATAAAGAGTTAATAGATATGATTGACGTTTTGGGTGAATCTGAAAGAAACTCCTTGCTAGCATCCAGACTTTATGCTCAGCGATCCCTGGTAGAAGTCAACCGAAACCAGAAACCTTCGAAAGCATAAAGAACGGTTTCTTTCTTCTTCTTCTTACAGTGGCCTTAGGCCTTTTACTTTTAATCTTATCTGTATTAATCTTAATGTGGCTTGGTGGAAATGAACTCTTTCAGAGGATTCTTATGGAAGAGGGCCTAGGTGAGGAAGAGCCTAGGTCTTTTGTGCAGCAAGTAGATTTCTGGATCGTATAACATTTCTACTGTGAGTTTTATGCTGTTGTTTCTGTCGATGGAGTCATAGAATTTTCGGAAGAGATCCTCGATGAATTCTGGGATAGAGGGGGTGTTTGTCTCGTTGTGTATTTGCGAGTTTGTTACATACCAAGGGGCTTTCAGGACCATCCTGAGCGAAATATTTTGAAATATTTGTATTGATTTTATATGAGTCGTGGCTGCGTGTTTCCATATCTGTGATCCATAGGTTAACGTGGGTCTTAGGATTAGTTTGTAAATTCTTAATTTTAGTTTCGGATCGAGGGTACTGGCGGAGCGCAGGAGTGACCAGAGGCTGCCCCTGCCCATTTTTGTCTTCTTTAAGGTGGTTTTAAGGTGATATGAGTACATGAGTCTTCTGTCCAGGTTGATCCCAAAAGGCGCTTTCTTTCGACCAAAGGATTGCTAATCCAACAAAACTGACTTGAACGTGGATTCAAAATCCGCGATCAGTCAAACATAGTCGAAAGAACGTTCATGCGCAATCGCGAATAAATACTGTTTACGTTTACACAGATTAGCTGTTTATTTGTACGTATAGTTTATTATATTTATTTATATCATACAATGTATACATAATACTTTTCTAGAATTTCGTCAAAAAAATGAAATCTGAAAATCAAAAAACAAATTTAGAGCGCTATCTCCATTATAGTAACTAATACAACTATTAATTAACTATATATTACCTGTTTCTGCTCGATTTATCTCATATTTCGTCAAATTTACTTTAAATTCTATTCCAGTAGAATGTTTTATACATACTTTATGTAGATCTTCTGTAATGGGTTCTAAAATTTCTATTTGTTCAGACATGTTTACTCAAAATAATCAACATTTAAGGTTAGAATTTACCGATTCATGGATTCGAAATCTGCTAATCGTAAAATAAGACGGATTCTGAGGGGTAAGGGGATTCCGCTCGGATTCAGGAATCCGGTTTCAGAATTCAAATAAACGCAACCGTTCGTTCGGTTTGACTGAAATCCGGATCATTGGATTAGTAATCCTTTGGTCGAAAGAAAGCGCCTTATAAGTACTTTACGCGTGGTAGCCAAGGTATTTCTATATGGTCGATGTAGATGTTTCCTCGAAAGGGCTTTATTTTCCTACGGAAGTTGATGGCTTGGGTCTTATCTCCGTTTATTCCTATTCGCCAGGTATGGCACAAGGTTATGAGTTTATCGATTGCAGTTTGTAGGGTTGAGATATCAGCGGTAGGATTAATTGACGTTGCTAAGATAGCTGTGTCATCAGCATCAGCGTATGACGGTTTGAGCGAACAGAAAGTATTGAATATGAAAGAAAGAGCGGAAAAAGCAATAACTGGTCAGGATAGGACGTTTATGGTACTTGCGAGTGTAGTCGAACACTCTCATACTAGTACTACGAAAATTAGTCGTCAGTTAGATATGAAATTCACCCGTAGCATATTCATACACAAGGTTAGATGAAAGACATTTTCAGAATCGCTTATATTTTTGTCAATTGGCAGCAGATAAATTATCCGAGCTTTCTCAATTTTTTGTTGTTTACCAACGAAGCCACGAAGTGAATACGTTCATCGTCACAATTTCCGTTATTATAACACATAAATCTCCCCACTTTATCCCACCTGTAAACTTTCAAAATCGTTGGTCATTAAAACTGTGGGGAGGAATAGTGGGTAGTTACATAATTGGACCTTATTTCTTTGATGAAAATGTTAATGGAGGAGAGTATCTTCGCTATCTACGGACGGATTTTCAAAACTTTTTGAAGACATCTTCAAATATGTCAGTATACGTAACGTTTATTTTATTTCGATGTTAACCAACAGTGTCAAAATGAAATACTGCAACTGAACATTGCCGGAATTAAAAAATTGAAATGCGATGCTCTTCATTCTGTAAAATTATAACTTTTGGGATAGTTGGATTTAACATTTACTTTGTTTGACAGTTGACTAAGAAAGTCGGGCGCCATTCCTGGCTTCCATTGGTTGAACGAATATTTTGGTGCATAGAACAACAGCGCTCGTAGTTCTTTAATTAACCGCTAATTGCTCCTATAGTGATTATCTCAGAAATTACAAAAGATATGAATAGGACATTGTTAACAAAAATAAAAGAAAAAAAAAAGGGAACAAAATGCCTCAATAAATACTGGGTGTTCCATTTAAAAAAAATAAGTTTTTGGTATGTGAAAATTTCAGGAAGTAGGCTTTGAAAAAACAAAAGTTTTTTGAGGTATTGTCGAGTGCAACTTTACCAAAAGATGCAGAATTTTCTTGGCTACAAGCACCACCAAAGTTAATGTTTTTAATTTTAAAAACAATGTGAAAATGATTTTTTTCTGAACACGTGTTTTGGTCAAATATTTTTAAAAAAAATTAATATCTATTGGCTCAATTTTGAAGAAGAAAAAACAGTTGAACAGACAATTTAAAGCAGTACAAGAAAATCCAAAAATATATAGGGTGTCATTTAAAAAAATTAAGTCCCTGTGGAAGTGCGTCAGAGCTTAAGGTATTTTTACAATATGTGCCGCAAGCAACCATGGATCTTTTACTAATTGTTTTTTTTGTTATTTAAAACACAAAAGAGGAATCGAAAAAGCGGCTACTAATGACTCACCCTGTATAAAGAAGCGGCTACTAATGACTCACCCTGTATAACTATCATCAATGAACTTTAATAAGCAAACTTTCATTATGTTTGTATTTTGTCTCTATACGCAAATTTATTTCCCACATTTTACATTTTTCTCCTTTTCTGAAGTTGTACCTGTCCAAATGATGTGGTAACGTGTGATACATTAAGTCACTGTTCATCTTTCCCACTGATTTGCATATGTTCTACTTGAAGCAGTGGCGTAACGTGGGGGGGGGGGGGCGAGTCCAGATACACCTATTTATAGGATACACCAAGGTAATAATTGGTTATGTTGAGCTGGATGTTCGGGGGGGGGGGCAAAAGTTTGTAGTTACGCCACTGACTTGAAGATTAGTTAATGTTAACACATACTTAAAACTGGCATTCCATTTGATATCAAACAAAAAATTAAAATTTTTTCATTCCTTCACTAAAATCATTCAAAACTAATCAAATTGTTACGACACTCGGCCTCGAACAATAATACATACAAGAGACATAAATCTCCTGACTGTGACGCATGTATGTGATCTGTGCTGTGACGTCAGGCGCTTAGTATAGCTTTACGTTTTTGTCGCATGCTTAGCTTGAATTCTGAATATGTACTGTAATAAGAGTGAACTTATCAAAAGTTACTACACTTCTTTAAATTCTAGTTTTGAGCTTGAAGTCTATGAAGATGTATGGAAAATTACCGGTGGCAATAACAAAGAAGTTTATACTGTTTCAAAAAAAAATTCTTGAGCTTCTTGCTGTAAACTAATTTGTAAAGACTGCAACATTTCTGTGTGTTTATCATTGCATTAGATATACGATTTGTAAGCACATTCACTATGTAATATAATTTGAGAAGAAAAAGTGCGACAACGAAAATCAGAATGAAATACATAATGATAGTTTATTGATTTAGGCTTTTTTGAAAGTTGTTTTTAAATTTCCATCCGTTTACATATAAACCAAACTTGCTAAAAAAACTGCAACAACTTCAGATGTGTAACGAAACTACTATTGTAAATCGCTAAATAAAAATACGGGAAAATAGAAATAGATCTGTTAATCGTACTTGAGTACATAATCACTTTTACTTGAAAACGCGCTTGCGCAGTATAATGCCTTATAGGTGGTTATTTATCCACTCCTCTCTGTTTTAGCAATTTATTACACCAAGTTGATAACTAGTTTTACACAGTACGTTCTGTGTAACATTTCTAGCAATTACTTATTATTGACTTACTTTATTGTATTGACATTTGAAACGTATTTTTTTAATACTACTAGAATATAAATGATTTTTCTTACGCCCGGCAGTATAAATTAGTTTCATGTTGCATTATATAAAAATACTAGAAGGAAATTATAATGTGAGCCCATAATTGTATAAATTCATTCATATTTCAATTGTCTTTATAAATGAAGATATAGTTTCTTGATCCATTGTGTAGGTAATTTGCTTAATACTTCCAGTTGCTTAAGTGATCAGATTTAAAAATATTGTGTTTGTTTCACCTTTTCTTATAACATTTGGAAGTTGCCATTAAACATGTAGTAGTATAAATCAAGGTTCAATCCTTAAAGAAAAGGGTTGCAATGTGCAACTTTTTCACATCCTCTCTTCTGCAGTTCAAGATATCTATAATATGAATACTAATATTAATAAAATAGTCAAATAATGCAGCTAAATATCAATAGTTATCATGATCATGGTAGTTCAATATCTTATAATTATAAATAATTTATTAAAATATCAACAATTAAACTTACATATAATATGCATGAAAAATACATTACATAAATAGCATAAAAGCTGAACAATAGGTATATTATCGAATGTATAAGAAATCCCGAACATTTTAAAATTTAGCTAGTGTTCATAATTTACATTTAGGTATTTGCTTAATATAAAATATCATCACATTGTTAAATAATTATATTAAAATATACTAAAATATTTGTTCATAATTGACTAGGGCTTAATCGATTTATCATGTAGTCAGCCTAAAATCACAAGCATTCCAATAATTTAATATTAATTTGCATTTACAATTATACTTACAGTAACGAACCAGAAAGTATTTGGTTTATAAATTTGTCTATTAATGAAATTCATTTCGGAAACTGGTGAAATAACATGTAAATGTAAATGTGGAATAGAATTTACGGGTGGCCAATGAAAGCCAATTCTTGTATCATTAAGATCTCCATTATTTTCTGTTAAGACATTTTTACCAACTTCTATCATTTTCTTTACTGAAATGAAGAGTTTAATTTACATAATACATATGTTTAGGAAATTATGCATATACATAGCGGTAAATCCTCATTTGTTAGGCAATTCGCTCCTTTTATATGAATTTTAGGAATAACTAAATAATGATGCTTTGATGCGGGTTTAATATCTTTGAAAACCATAATTTCTTCATCTTCATAAAAGATTTCTGCTGAGTGTTTGTGACTTATAATTTTACAAAATATGCAATTCTGATTTTCCATTATAATAATGTTGAGTTTGTAAAAAAATATTATAAAAAATAACAGGAAAGTCAATCAGCTGTCAAGTCACAACATCAACACATTTGAAGATAACAGCAGTTCGTGCAGTTACCGATCTGTACAAATTTAGGCGAATTCGTTTTGTAGCGATCTTGTCCGGTCATTCGTAGCATTGACCAGTCGAATTTGAATATAAAAGGTACCGGGTGACCCGGTACCTTTTATAATGGTCTCTGTCGGTTTAGTTTCTTTTTACAAATAGTTGCTTTTTAGTAAACAAAACGTGATCAAAACAAATTAAAAGTACTAAAGATAGTGGTAAAACTGAATCTGAATTAAAATATGTATATCAAAATTGAATCAAATGACCAGCAGTTGAAATCTCAAAAAAGCCAAAAATCTTAGAATATGCAATCGCGTTGCATTAGGAGAGTATTCGTATGTATAATCTTCGGACTGAAAGCTTTCATAGTACCTATATTCTTCAACGAGCGTATAGTGATAACTATTTGCGACACTCGCCTGCGGCTATGTCGCAATTTTCAACCTCGTGAATAATATCTATTGTGCGCAAGTTACTTTCTCCACGACTATACGAAATAAAGTTTTAGTAAGGCCGTTGATTGAAGGAATGCATAAAGATGCGCCACTACATAGCACTAAGCGTAGCCAAAACTGGATCCGAGATCTATCCGACTGCATCAGTCGTTTGGATCCGAGATTCGAAACAGCCCGAGACAGAGATGATGTTTCTCGGCAAGGGGTTTGCGGGACGACTTAACGGAAAGACACGTTATTTTACCATAGCGTTGCGCATCTTTATATATTCCTTCAATCAACGGTAAGGCATTATCACAGGCATTATATACATTGTAGAGATTAAATGCGAAATGTCAGGAAAACTTATTTGACTTTTTAAAATGTAAGAACTCTTCACGGTTAGTATGCGACCGTGCTTAATGTTTTAGCAAGGGAATCTGATTCGATGATCTGCACCTGGATTCCGTAAATGCGCGAGCGTGATTGGTCAAGAGCCCAAATACTGGTTCCTTTCGAAGGGTGAAGAATACGGTTTTCAAAAACGTATTCGAATGACGTCATAAAACGAACGTGAAAGGCAATGCGAAGGCTTGATAATAGCGCCTCAATGGATTCCAAATTGGAATCCACGGGGCATGGAATTGATATCATTCTTCAATTTAATAATCAACAGGAATGTATGCATGATTCAATAGTCGTGGAGAATTGTGTTTTTTTTTGTAAAATAAACGTCCCTGAAATTTGAGCAAAATTTTGAATAGGCAACCAAACTAACAAATTTGTATATCATGATCATGGTATCTATTAGTTGAAAGCAAAAATAACAGCTTTAGAAATGCAAAAGTTTACTAAATTATTTAACAATAAATGTTCAATCATTGGTATGATACATTTAAATGCTTTACCAGGTAATATATAATATGAATTAAGCTGTGCAATTGCTTTTTTATTGGACTTGAATTTATGGATTTTAGGAACACCAAACTATAGGGGTACTGTGGAAAATATTGTACACAAAGCATGTAAAGAAACAGAAATATATCTAAAACACGGCGTGGTAAATTACTTTCAATATGCTTAGTCAACTTACCATTATAATTTTAATGTTAGGATGGACTATTGATAGAGAACATGAACGACGTACCTTACATACAGGCTAAACAATTTCAACCTGAGACTGTCGCTGTAATGGCTAGAGTTTGTTCTGAAATAAAACATCATATACCTGCAAACTTACCATGTGGTATTCAAGTAATTATCATGTAATATATTTGAATCATATATCGAGTATATTATAAATACTTTCAGGTGCTTGCATGTGGAAATTTTGAAGCTCTTGCTATTGCAAAAGCATGTAATTTACATTTCATACGAGTTGAAGGTTTTGTATTTAGCCATATTGCAGATGAAGGTTTCACAGATGCAGCTGCTGGAAAATTATTGAGATATCGTAAACAAATAGATGCTGAGAATGTATTAATATTCACAGACATAAAGAAAAAGCACAGGTAATTGAACTTAGAACTGTGGTAACTAGTTGAATGTTTGTTTTATAGTGTTTAATCATTAGTATAAATAAGTAACATATGTATGATTAAATGAAAATTGATGTGGCTATAATCATTAATTAGATTTAAGAAAACTTCTCTATTCTAATTCCATATTTGTATTTGTGTCATGATGTCGGTCAATTTTAAATGTATTAACAACATTTAAGTAATTTTAAAGTGCATACTAACTACTCCTTGAAAGATATTTCTACGAAGTGAAACAAATATTATTGGAACATCATATATCATGTTAATTAATTAGATCATTATTACATGAACAACTTCTTATAATACAATTTTCTTTTAGCTCACACTCAATAACAGCTGATATTTCATTAGTAGAAACTGCCAAAGCGGCAGAATTCTTTTTATCGGATGCAGTAATTTTAACAGGCATCTCCACTGGATGTCCAGCTGACTATAATGAATTGAAGGCACTTCAACAAAATATCAAAACGCCAGTGCTTATTGGCTCAGGAGTTACAAACGAAAATTTTAACAAGTACAAAACTGCTAATGCCATTATTATTGGTTCTTATTTTAAAAGGAATGGTTTGTGGTCAAATGACGTCGACGAGAATGTTGTAATGAATTTTATGAGTAAAATACGGGCCATTAGAAATATACAATAAAATTATTTGAATTTTTTTACCTCCATAATTCTAATCATTATTAATTCTAGTATAGTCTAAGATGCGAACGATATTACAAAGTAATCATACTACCTTTACTTATAAGAATTTTAAACTGCGTTTACAAACTATGTGTGAGAAGAGCTCAGTGACATCGCAGAACCGTTGTTGAATGTCTAGTTCTGTTGGGCCACAGATCCAGTCGCTTTTTCGAAAGCCCTTTACTCATGGGCCTGAAAACCTATCCGTTCAACCACAATTAATGCTCTCACCTCTGGCGACAAGTATGTCAAAAGACTTCCTTTTCGGGTTATTGTATCTTATACAAATGCTTCATAATACTTTTAATTTCGGCACCTCCTTTCTCAGTCTTGACTTTTCTGTGGTTTTCTACACTTCTCGGTAAATGCGGGGAAGCACGAACTTGAACCATTTCACTGGTACAGTATAGTACAAACCAGTAAATTCCCTCCCTTAGACATCGTGTTTCTAAACCCTCCGTAAAATAGATGCCCGTGGCTTATTGCGTTGTAGTAGCTGCAGTCCAGTTGGTCTCTAGAATCGCGGAAGAGATTCAGTAATAAAAAAAGTGCGTGATCACGTCGGCAAAGATCGTTTACATTAGGTGATTAGGTAAACTGTTATATACACAGATCTCAGGTGTTTGAGGATTACTACGTGCTATTTTATAAAGACAATACAATTTGAATAAGTTTTGATAGAAAGCATTTGAATATGCACAATTTCTTATGTCAAATACTACGGCGATAACTATTTTACAGACGTTGGTCCTTGAATGATTATATGTGCCTGTGTGCATACGATTTTTGTGTGATCACGTGAACCCAACGTGATCACTGAATCTGTTCAGCAATTTGAATATAGTTCTCTGGTACAGCAACAAATTGACGTAAAGGGATGTGAATAATGTCATGTACTTTCTACTTAAGGCTAGGCGTTAGTGCCCAAACCGCGGAAGCTGACATGGTCTAAACAATCAAAATAGCCGACTCCGACGGTTTCACATACCCTCCGAAAGCATAATTTTTTTATGAATACAATTTTTTATATGGTGTAGTGGGAATCGAATCCACAAGCTGGGTGCAAGCCGGTGTACAAACCATTAGACCAACACTGGGGGATGTTAAGGCATACGTTATTATTACTGACTGGACGTATCAGGGCCAAAATACAACGCACAAAAGAAATAGTGTATAACATTACGCAGTTACTGAATACCACTATTCATATGGTGAACTGCACATTTGTTTTCGTCGAGAAAACGGACAGCAAAAAAGTCGATTTTACTCGATTTGAACTACAAAATGAACAAATAATAATGCATTTTGTATTTTATAGATCACAAGCCACTTGTTATCCAATTATATAAATAAAATTAAAAACTTTAAAAATACAAAATTTCAATAGTGCGCCCTTGAGCGATGAGTCATGGGCCTGTCGTCGTGCACGGTCTTTAATTATTACTACCTTAAAAATATTCTAAGATAACATTCGTTGCATTTCTGTGGCTTCTGGAATGTCGGCTGGAGCCTTCCCACTTGGCAAAATCGCTATACGTATTTTCATCCTTCTCTAAAATTGTGATTTTGCCAAGTGGGTTTTAAAACGTTTTAAATAACAATTATTATAAATTATAACCTATAAATTACACAGAAACAGCTTAATGATTATTGTGACAAACGACGTGATTGAATGCGAATAATGCTGTTCTAGGCACAGTGATTTTGTATCTCTTCCCACTTGGCAAAATCACTATATGCTCACTTGTTCTACATTAGCAAATACGTATTTTCATCCTTCTCCAAAATTGTGATTTTGCCAAGTGGGATTCTGTGTACTGTGATGTGAGGTATGTGAGATATACATATTAGATCACAGATCATCAGATGCATCGCAGAGATTCGCAGATAGATAAATACATAACCTCAATTCTTTTTGAAAACGTTTTCTTTACAGTAACTTTGATGTTTTATAATTTATCAAATTTATTTCATATTTTGAAATGTTTATGATTAATGTGACATATAATTTTACTTTTTAATACATGGTGTTGTCTTACCATATATTTAATAGTAATGTGTTTGCATGTGTAACCAATAATGAGTAGAAAAATGAAATTTGTTGTAAAATCTATTCAAAAATGTGCTCCTCGACTAGGTGTTTTGAGAAACACAGATAATCGAGATTTAACAATAGAAACACCACTTGCGATGCTTTATACAAGGGTATATAGGTATAGTGTTTTTCTGAACATTGATATATTTAGGAATTTTAGGGAGGCAGTATTCCACACATAACACATGAAATTTATCAAATTTGTTGTAAAGATCATCAAATAATTCAAATTCCAATTGTAAGTACATATCAATTTCATGAAACCATGGAAGAATATAATGGAAATATATCAGAGTTTGTTGGTATATTTTTGTATTATGATATCTGCAAATTTCATTTTATTTCTATTTTATTAGGTATGAGAAATTGTATCAGTTGTGTAACTGTTCAAGATCCAGGTGATTTAACACAACCAGGTCACCATTATAAAGATTATATGCCTTTATGGACAAGATCAGGAAAAATATTATTAAATTCTGATCAATATATGGATATTATTGAATCTTTCAAACCAGATATGTATTATTTACTATCAGATGGAGATACAAATATTGCTAGTGCTCAGAAAAGGATAACTAAAGCAGTTGACAACACTATTAATTTTGTTAATAAATGTTTGGAAAGGCATAAAAAATCTGATGTATTGAAAAATGCCTTTGTAATGGTGCCTTTGGCTGGTGGTTATTGCCTAAAATCACGGAAACATTGTTTAGAAAAAGTTGGAAATGATGAAGTAATTGATGGATTCTTAATAGATGGTTTGCATAATAATGGTCCAGAAGTTGAATTTCTGACATTCAAAGAAGTTAAAGACGTTATTGAATTAGTTGTGGTACTTACCAAAATACCAGATACCAAATATTTTTTGAAATTTTAATTTTTATAATTTTAGAATGAAGTCCCTAATGATAAATTATTATCTGTGCAAGGCTGTTGGAATCCTGTAGTAATAATAAAAATGGTGCAAATGGGTATAGATGTTTTTGATACATCTTATTGTTATATTGTAACTGAAAGATCATCAGCTTTAACTTTTAGTTTGAACTTAGACAGTAAAATGTATGGATATGAAATTAATTTGAGACAAATGCGATATGCTGAAGATTTCCAACCTATTTTGCCTGGTTGTGAGTGTCTAACTTGCACAAAACATTCTCGAGGTTACATTTATCATTTAGTCGCAGTTCAAGAATTACTTGGATCCCTTTTATTAACAATGTATAACACTTGATTTTACATGTAAATTCTTTATTTTCCAAATATATTTTTTTAGACATAATATTCACCATTTTATGAAATTTTTTGAGAAAATTAGGACATGTATAGCTGATGGATCGTTGCCGGAGTTTGAAGAATTAATTACTAAGCAATTTGACGAATATCAAGGAGAAATTATTAAAAGTAAAAAGGAAAAAGCTTTAAATAATAACTAATGGGAGTAGATTTTGTATATATATATTTTATTAGTCAATAATATACATGTTTACCTACATTAATTTGTTTTAATGAGTATGCAAGCCTAAAAAAATTATGTCTATATATACAATAATTGGGGTAGTATTGAAACTTCAGTAGCTTTTTTGTATTAAATATAAGGTATAGTTCGTTTTATCTTCTGAAAGAGCATAATTTCCTGGTTTCACCAATATATATGTTGTTGTTTATTTACCAGAAATAAAATTATAATGAATAAGATAATGTAGATATGTATCATTTTTATGTAGCTGCTATATGTCAACCTGTAGGTTAGCAAAACAATCAAAATGTTCTGGATTTTGGGACATTGCGTTAACGTAATTAAAAAGGCAATTTTTTGGCGTTCAACATTCTGCAATAAAACTGTTAAATTTATGGAATTTAAGCACCCCATAAAAAAATAGCACTTTGGTTTCTGGGTTGAAACCGTGAAGGCAGCTCCTTTGCTGCCGACGTTTCGTCCACTACGACGATGTAGGAATATCTCTTAAGATGTCATTTACAATGATGGCGAAACGTCATCAGCAAAAGAAGTAATAACTACGATACCTACCCGGAAACCAAGAAGTATGTGACAGATATTATTTTAGTATATTTTTAATATTAGAGATTATTCACATAAGGCTGTTTATTTAAATACATGTGTATCACAAGGTCGGCGAGCAAATACTTCTTGATTTTGTCATCTCTACGTCTGTTGACGTTTCGTCTATTATCCTAAGGGTCATCTTCAAGGCTGTTGCTGCTTCCGCGATTACCTCAGACCTCAAATTGGCACGTTATTGATTTATATTGTGTTAGTGTTATAGTTCAATGGAATGTGTATGTTGTGGTGCTTTTGAGTTTGTATGAGGGATTTCCAGCAGTGGTGAATCGTTTCGATTCAGGGTGTTTCTGGTATTCGATAAATTCGTGGTTTTTGCTAGTGTAACAATGGAAATCTTTAAAATATCATTGCAGATTAATAGTTTTAATGTATATTAGTTAATTTACGACCTATTTTATATTAAACCATTCTTCAAGTTTCAATCAGCTCTACAAGAAAAACTTTTAAGCAGTGGTTGAATGTAACAACGCCTTAAATAGGAATAAGTTTGGTATTGGTTAAAAAAAATCGGACTGCACTACTGCAGAATAAAATCTCTGAGCGATTAACTGGGATATATTTCAATGTATAACGTGGAAGTATATACGTAATAAGACCACCACAATACTGGAAGGGAATTTCAGAATTTATTCAAGGACTCCTGAAAAGAACAGACTAGAAGAAATTGATCGGGAACGACCGAATTGCAAGAAGAAGGAAGAACTGAAAAGACAGAAACAAGTATTTACAGAACAAAGAAAGAAATCAGAAACTGACTAGAAAACTAAGCACATTAATAAAATATAATTGCTCTATTACAGAATAATGAACTGACAAAATTATATCAAAAAGCGACAATAGCTCAGTAATAGTCACTTTTAAAGTATTAACGTTTTACATGTTTTTGATGTGAAATTTAATAAGAAATTCAAAAATGAACTGATATACAGGCTGTTCCATTAAAAAAATTGACTTTTATACAAAAACGTGTCATGTAATTTTAATCCAGTTTTCTGCACATGCAGTTAGTAACTGTAAACAGATAAAACATGCTTCTATTAGGACCTCTTATTGTAAACAATACTGCAAAAAAATTTGTCCATCTAATACGTGTCGTTTTCGAGAAATGTAATTTTATACAAACATTGAATTTTTCAGAAAAATGGGAATAGGTCAAAAACTTTAGATTTTAGGCCTATACTATCTTATTACTTTTTGACTAAAAATTATACTGGGAATACAAAAATGCAATAATATGTAGGATGTTCCATTTTAAAACTATAACTATGGTTAGCCACCAAGTTATGGAACACTCTATATAATACAAAATATGTTTAAAATGTGCTCCCAAATGAGCAGCTATCACAAGAAGAAAACCGCTTCGAAATATCTTTACTCATAAAGGCATAATCGGCCTTACCCACGGAGATGACTCACCCTGTATGTAATCGTTGGTGCATCAGTTCGTCATTTAATAACTTTTTAATGGCTAAACCAATCTTCTTGATATTCTCAGACTCATATTTATATCGTCAGTGCGCGTAAAATAGGCTATCAAAACATTCGATAGGTGGCGCTCAAGTCAAGTTATTAACAAATTCTATATTTATGGACCAACAAGACTCATATTCATAATACATGTTAACTTAGTGACAAAAAAGAAAATTACAAAATCTGGATACGATAGGTAGCGCTGTGGTCAAGTTATTAATACATTTTATATTTATAAAGAGAAGTGATGCCTATCCTGCAATCGCACTAACGACCCCTTCTGTTCAGACTTTTTTATAGAGGGACTTTAACCAAATCAAACTAATCGCGCCACCTACCGGAAAGGGCAGAACAACGTTTTTGGGCCAACTAGTACATTATACAATTATTGCACGGCAAAGATTAAATTTTTTTATCCAGTATTGTTTTAAACTCGATTTTAACCGTGGATTGCTGCGACATTGTCTTAAAATTGCATTCTTCTCTCTAAAAAGAACTGCAAGAACGTCATCTTGCTCAGTTTTAGTCCTAACTATACCGGATGTCCCAGAAATAAAAAGACAGAGTAGCAGAAATCGGAAGCTAGATTGTGTAAAAACGTACCCTCAACATATCAAGTCTTTATTCGTGCGCAGACGGCAGAAAAAAATAATAAAGAATTCAATTGGCCTTACGCCGACCCTGGACTAAATATCCACCTGCTTCACTTTCACAATCGGTCTTTTTCAGGACCACCATATTAATTGTGTTAAAAAAAAGGAGGAGGAATAGATACTTCATAATAAATATCAAACCATGAATTACTTTAATTTTACACCTGCTAGAAAAAAATAATTATATTCCTGATATTTACTGTAATAAAGGCTAAAAAAACTACTATTTATTGAATATTCTAAAATAATAATAATCAGCTGTTTCCGACTACAAACACATTAAAGAGCAACAACCTTCCTATTTTAAAAATAATCTTTTATTGTCTGCAATAAAATGGGTCGCCCATCTGAGTCAACAACCGACTACATAGCTGCGTTATCTAGACGCATCGGGCAAAAAATATGTTTTATATGAATGAGTATGATTTAACGTTTTTTCCCGTTTTATACAAATAAAAGCGTATTTTTCTATGAATGCGTGTTCGTTTCTATTTGCAAATGAGCATTCTTACGTAATTACGTAATTTTTTTATCTAAAAAACAACAGAAAATTAAATTTTTAATTTCTTCGTTAATGCGGTATATTTGGGCCGGTTTCTGTTCGGACTTTACATACCTGCTACTCCGTCTTTATTTCTGGGACACCTGTATATGCTGCTTAATGTTATGAATGTATGTTAAGTATTACTTTTTTTCTATATTGCGAATTATTAAAGATTTTTTTAATGTAGTTTGTAGGTACTTTAGTATTAAAACACATAATCATAATTATGGAATATGTTAATAAACACATCTTGTTTCACTATAACATTTGTGTCTTAAATTAGCTATTCCATTGGTTGTTAAAGATACACTGTCGAAGGTGTAATTGTTTGTAGAGTGTCCTAGTCAATAAAATGATCTAATATTGCTTTGACAGAAGGTTTATCGCAATGATTTTCAGTATGAAGTTGGTTGATGCCGCATAGTGGTTCAGAATATTCGCTACAAACATTTTCTACACATCACGTAAAGTGGATTGCAAAAACCGAGGCAAAAACTTTATACATCATGCGAAACATGTAAATTATAATTTCTTCAGATGTCATTTTCTCAAAAAGTAGCAGCTGAAATTTGTAGAGTTAATAATAGAGATTATAGGGATCATATATGCAAAATATGAACATATAGTTATTTGTTGACGAATAACTAAAACATGTGAATTTTTATATACAGTGTGCACGCGGTCTACCTGCGGATGAATATACTAGACAAGCTGGTCGACTATAAGTGGGAGAATAAGGGGACAGCCTCTGTTACTAAGTTTAGAGCTACGTTAAAGTCGACACCGCAGAAATCGTTACTGCGTTAGTCCGTGAAAATTGCTACTGTTACTGTTAATAACAAATTCTTTAACCAAGAATAAAGTCATTTACTGTACTGCTTTAGAGAAGATGGAAATAATATTGTAATGAAATAATCCCACAAAAAAAAGAAGCAGACATCCGGGCGACGACAAAAACGTACCGGTAAACAAGTCGTAAATCAACTGCACTCATATACTACGTCAGCGACAGAAAGTCTGGAATATGGTAGAAGTGAGCCAGAATTTGCAAGACCTTTTGTCTGCACATATAAATGCCGCCGGTGGGATAAGGAATTCATTCATTCAGTAGTATTCGTATAGTGCAAATAAACATAAATACAGTGAATGGTGCAGTGTTATTATAGTTCAAGAAGTAAATAAATATTACAGACATAAATAGTAGTGATAGAAAGAAATACGTGTGTTAATTTATTCGAGTTGTTCATTTCGACCCCGAAAACGCTACAATATTAATCAATAAAAAATCACTACCTGGATAATTTATAAGTAGAGACCCAGCAAACACGGGTTGTTGGCCCAATTCTGGTAAAATAACCAGTAGCCGTCATAGGGATCATTGGTTCGGCAATGGTTAAAAACAACGGGCCGGCACTTATAGGACCCGCTGGCCGCTTGCCGGCCGTTCGACGGTTAGCCGGCATCACCAACATTGGGCCAGCAAATGGATTCTTAAATAATATTTGTTTTGGTCCATAGCTGGATCAGCGGGGTTTATTCATTCCTTTTTAAATGATAAATAATCAATCAACCATTGCATTATTTCAAACGATTTTATTCTGGCCCTTTATCTTATCCTGGACACATAATAATAAAATATTATACAGTTCTCGTATTGAAAATTGTATATAAAATTAGTGTTTAATTTTATATTCAGTTTTTTTACAACCTGAAATACAAAAATAGACATGTAGTTATACATATTTAACTAATATATATTTTTCCTCGTGTTTGTAATGACCTTTTTAATAAAAATTATAGAAATTTGAGTTTCAAAATATTCATTACCTTTAAATTTCAATAGTACATTGTTAAAATAGGAGCTTAAATATAGATAAAAAATTCTAGGGCTAGATAAAGAAACAACTATTAAAGAAAATTAACATATATTCTTCAAACATCAAAATAAATATCTTTGGCAAAATTGCACATTAATAATTATTACCTAAGTATATATAAGTTATCTCTAAGTTAAGTAATATAAATTAAAAATATAGTTCTTAAAAAACGATTAAGATTTGGTACAGCTGTAAACTTATCAATTTCTGTTGCGTTGGGACCGTCCCCCATCTCTGTCTCCTGCACCCCTAAAGCAAAGTTTTATTACGATATCGATTTGCTGATTACTGGCATTATTTGTTAATGGATTTTTGCGCACTGTATCTAAAAAATGAATTATTATATTGAAAGTTGTTAATAGTTGAATTAAAATTTACCTTCAATTAGTTTCACAACATTTGTAAAATTTTTAACGGCAGGTTTGTTGTTCCGTCCAGACCAGTTCATATCTCTGGCAACGTTAGTTTTAAACATTTTTAATAGCATTCTCCTTGTAATGTCTGGAATGTCCTTTCCTCCAATAAGTTTCAAAATAGAAGACTAAAACGACAAAATAATAAATACACAAAGAAGGGAAAAATATGTAACTTATACACATTCTTCGTAGACATTAGGATCTTCCAACATGGCGTTGAATTCTACAAGCTTTTCTAGTGAAGTTATTGGAACATAATTGTCCAGAACCGTGGTATTAGCAACTTGACTTTGTTCCAAATTTCTTTGAATTAAAACTTGTTCAACCATTTGCGTCAAATTTTTTATTTGGTTTTTCATTTTTTCCATTGAAATCATTAAATCCTTGAGCATGCCTGTATTAAAAATTTTAAATCAAAATATGATAAAGTTGTTATACCGACCTTGAGTTTTCAGGCAACTGTGACAGTCTTGTAAGAGCACATCTTGAATGATTGTGGGCTGTGAATTCACCACGTTTTGGCTGTTGCTACCTGAATGACAATGCCTTTTTTTTAGAAATATTACAGGATCCTGATACTCACGATTATTGTTTGTTAGAAAATTTGGTACATTTGGCACATCTTGAAGAATTTTGGGCTTAGAATTCAAAACCGTTTGACTGTTGCTAGGTGAATGGTAATGCTTCTTCTCAGCAATATTACGTTCCTGATCGTCACGATTATTGTAAGTTAGCAAATTCGGTATCTTTGGCTCCTTAGGAAGCTGATGGTTGTCTTCATCTGACGAAGATGAAGAAGTATTATTATTACTGCTGTCAGCCCCTTCATTGTCATACACCAACTTCGCTGCTTCTCTTCGTTTAATTTTTTTCATTTCTAAGTTATCTTCATCCGTTGGCATATCATCGGTAACAATACCCTTTATTTTATTCTTCAAGTTGTCGAGGGCTTTGCCGAACTTTTCTATCGATATCGAAAAGTGTATATACTATAAACAGAAAAAATTGCAGTGGTCAAGACTTACTTGCTTTGTAAAGTATGTTGACAGGGCTGATCTGGCATTCACTGATGTTTAATTCTTCATGCTTCATAACAGCAATATTTCTTGATTGATCCGTTTTGAAATACAACGGCCACCAACAAAATTCTCTGCCTTCATCATCATCATCTCGATAACACCATGTACTCGAGACAATAGAAGTTGGACAACTACCATCTTTCATTTCATCTGGGAATTCTACGACGTAGTAATGATGGCTTAAACACAAACAAATAGGGCGAATCACTAGCAGACTTGTATGTATAATAGACACATTATTATATGCTAATAATGTATTATTGAAACTAATCAAAATTTATGTTTATAATTTTGAAATTTATAATTTTTTACTATTCTTGTTTTTGAACAATAAAGTACCAAAACAGTTAAAAAAAACACCTACCTGTTATTCTACAGACTGTTTTTTTTTTTAGAATAAAATTTAGATTAAAATAAAAGATAGACAACATTATCTGCTTTTTATATTACTCTAGAATTTTAAGGGGACTGCTTCTTTTCTTTCTATACGTGACTAATTTCTTCAAACAAAATTCTAAATTCTCTCGTAATGTAAAAAGCTTCATAACGTTACCTACACCATGCTTACTTATACCGTAAATAGATATAACATTTGTTAAACTTTTAAAATTACCCACAATGAAGAAGTGGTGTAAAAAGATAAGACTGCTGAGTTTTAGCAATAAGAATACCTTTTCTAGCAATATCACTTAAAGTAAAATTTATTTCGCTATTACTTTCTGAAACAATATAATAAAATAACAATTCAGAAGTTCCTCTAGGATATTCATAAAGAGGTTTAACAATATAAAATTCTCGACCTGTTAATTTTGTGCCGTTTTCAGTGTTATCAATATTTATAATTTTTACAATAATATTACTTTTTAGTTGAACGCAATTATCACCAGATTTTACAGATAATTTTACACTAATTTTGTTATCAATATAATAGAATCCCTTTTTATTCTTTTCATAATCGGAATTAATTTGGCCCATATGGTCATTTGCATTATCTATTTCAGACACCCTTTTTATAACTTGCTGAAGAGGTTGATTAGACTTTCTTAGAAGTTTTTTAATAATAGAAAGATGATTTTCGAAAGGGAAACATTTTATTTTGTCCAAAGAACCGAAAGTTTTAACATCGTTTGCCAAGTGAGTTAGAACATGCATATTGTAAGTTAAAAAATCTTGTCCGTAAATTTTTCTCGCATGATCTACGAATAAACGTAAAAGACGGTCTGCGTAATCAATGTATTCGTTATTTTGGTTAAGGTTAACATTTAATAAAATTGTCATCCCCACTGAAAATAGCATAAAATGGCCATAAATATGTTCAGGTAAAATATCTTCAAAAACCATGGGTCCAATATAAATTACAAATTGCCTTAATTCGGTAGCTTTGAAATGCTCTAAGTCGGTTAAAGGTCTGGGTTTTCTATTGAACTCTGAAGGCCATGTGTTTACTAAGGTCCTAATTTTTTGATTAGCAGAAGCAATAGTAGTTTTTAAAATTCCATGTGGCCTACCATGATCCCTCCACATAAAAAGAAGTTTACGCATTACCCCCAAACAAGCAGCATGCATGTAATCGACAGGAAAAGCTGATACCATTCCTAAATTTAATTTTGATAATGGTGTTTCACTTTTGTTATGCCTCAAGTAAGATCCATTTTTAAAACCTAAATCTGTCCTCAATTGTGCATTAATGTTTACAAATGTAATTCTTCGGTTAAAATACTCTCCTCTTACAGTGCATTTATCACACCCAAATCTACTATTAAAATTTAAAGTGTTTTTCACAAATGTTCGCGCTGGCGTATCACAAACAAATGCTTTTACGTTGATTTTAAATTTGCGGTCTTCAAATTCAAAACCATATTTTTCATAAAATGAGAGCTCCTTCACAAATTTTTCTAAATAACTGTCTAGTGGAGGTTTACCTTTTCCATAGAAAATTGCAACAATAAATATTTCTGCGCCAATTTTGCATAGAATGGGCCAAAATTGATCCTTGCTGCTACGATGGAAAGGTAAACCATCAATATTAAAGAACAAGTCATATTCAGAGAGATTGCGAAAGTCTTTTTTTTGGGAAATTCTCTCCAGATGGTGTTTTAACCCAAAATAGTAAAACAATCCCTCACCCATATTTTCAATATGTAAATCTCTTTTGGTTTTTAATAATGTTCGCGAATCAGTTGGTAAATTGCTTATATCAGGATTTTGTTTAAACCACTTTAATAGTTCATTAAGTGCAGTATGCTTGATGTTATTTCTCAAAGACCAACTGACTAAAAACTGGATATCTTCATCTAATTTGTTGGAACTGAATGATGCATTCTTATTTATTTTAGTTTGAATATCTTCGTGCAGTGATAAATCACGGTAATGGCCTAAATTGTCATTCGAATTACTACTAGAATTCAAAAGTTGATCGCGGAAATCTACTGAGCTCTCATTTGAAAGTTTTGATTCTGTTGCACGTTTCGACGTATGAGTCTGTAAATCAACAATACCGCTTTCTTCGGAAATATTACTTGAAATATCTATAGCGAAATTGCTAGTAAACAAACTAGAATTAGGACTTGAGCCTTCACTATCAATAATTGCCGCATTATCATTCAATTTCAATTCATTTTGAGAAAGATGTTTAACAGTACACACCCTCTTATGCGTTAAATTCTTATCGATATTTTCTATGGTTGCAGCTACTCGTTTCCTTATTAATTTGTTTTGATAATTTGCACTTAACTTTTTCAATTCTGAAATCTTACTCATTGTAATAAACCTAATCTCAAATTTAGGACGCTCAGAAACAATACTTCAAAACAATATTACATAAATGTCTATTAATAAAAAGAGTATTCTTACCTTGTCATATCAGTCATCACACACAAAAGAAGCACACTAATTAGTTAATTACTTCTTATTAGAGTTTTTATTCCAAGCGCGAGACCGTCATCGAAACGACGCAAAATTGTGCGGGGCCGGCGAATACGGAATTGCGGGAACCAAGAATCAAGTCACATGATGTGTGACGCAATGACAGAGCGCTAAATTTGAACCAAGCGGTTAATCAACGATTCGCCATCAATTCGCCATCGTTATATACAAATTACTCTATGGCCAGCATTGGCTATACGATGGCACCGCATTGGTAAAATTATAAATTATTGGCAATGATGCGCCAGTGTCATACCATTAGTCGAAAAATTATTCGTACATTTTACATCAACAAACCATAAGGGGGCCAATGATAACAAAAAATTGCCAGCAAAATACCGTCTCTAGCATCAATGGCCCACTGATTTCCCGTCTTTCCTGTGTTTGCTGGGAACTTGTTGAAGCATCAAATAATCGCAGAAATCAATTTTAGTAACGGATCTCATCACAGCTTCCCAAATTGTATGAGTAAATAAAAGAAATGATCATCAAATCTAAAAACTGAAAAATAATAATTTTTTTCTTAAAATAAGAAATATAGCTGATATAAAAAACAAAACGTAACAATAGCAGAAGTCTTATTAAGATAAAAAGTAAATAATTCCGTAGTATTGTAAAATAGAAAAGAAAAAAAACTAATATTCTGAAAAAAAAGACAATAAATTTGTATGAAACTAAACAAAATATTTCAGTAAGATAAACTATAAACGCAGAAACAATGAATTTAATTGGAAGTTAAAATGAAATTATTGAAGAAAAATGAATTTCTGCAAGTACTTAATTATTTATTAAATGCTCAAATAAGCCTCCCTCTTGAGCTGAGCAGTAACCCAGCTGATTATAAAAATTTCGTCAGACATTTGTTAACATTTCCGGGGTAACATGATTCGAAAATTCAATAATTTTGGAGCGTAATTGTTCTAAATTAGATGAACGAAATGCGATTTAAAAATGTGCTTGCTAGTCGACTAAACACCGACCGATAACAAAATTGAAATGAAATGCGCATGTTCAGCTGCTATCCTAAACGCGAGTCAGTCAGCTTCACTACACTCGACCAATAGAACAGTTTGTATATTGCTTTCTCGTACTAACTCATACAAACTCTCGGTGTCGTCGTTTTATCACATAGTAAATGCCATCCGCAGCTTGCCGGCAAGCACTTGGTATGCTTGACTGTAGTAATCATAAAGTACTTAGGAAATAATAAACTGCAGTATTCTCCAAAACTTATTATGACTGTTTTCAGATAGAATACTATCCTCTTATACAGACTGGTTAAGTAAAGGATTATTTGCTACAAATGCATAATGAAATTAATTTCTTCTCAAAATCGTATTTTGATCATCCTGTACCACTGGACATCGCTTTCCCCTACAGCCTGGAGGATTCAAGGGATTGTTTGTCTTTGACTAAGGAAAGAAAATCGGATAATTTGGAATTGCATTTGAACATGGTTTTGATGTTCTTTTAAGAATATTGTTGAAGTGATCGGTTAGGTTGTTGTGTGTTGGTTGGTCAGTGTAGTTTTAGAACGGCGTATGTCGGGTTGCCTGAAATATACTGAATATATTTACCGAGTTTAAAATGCCTGGATCTTTTACACGATGCAGGTACCGGCCAGTAACATGAAATGATGCCTGGTCAACTGGAAAGCAAATAAATTTGGGATATTTGTCTCCTACATTTATTGCAAGAAAATATTGGTGCGCCTACTTTATTCGAAGTTTGTGTTTGCTCTTTCTGAATATTCTCCTGGCTTGTATTTATTTAGTTTTATTAAGACTCCCGTTTTATGTAATTTGTAATTATTTTAATGATATTTTCCGAAATTAATTAGATATTAAGTTTTATTTTGCAATAAATATATAACTTATGAATATGATTATCAATTATTTAAGTTGATCCTTGACAAAAGTAAGAAGCACAATTCGAGTGTACACCAAAAATATGTCTTGATCCATTTATAATGTCACGCTGGAGTTTCACTATCTGGTTTGTTATTGTTAAGTTCGAACTTTTGTAATGTTCAATTGCTTTTGTCACGGCCGCTCTGAATCTATGTAAATGTTTGTTATTAATTGTCTTATGTCCGAATTGAATTTGGGTTTCTTCAAACAGTCCGTAATTTTATTTATATAATTACGTAATATATGATTTCGGCACTCAATTTTTTCAATAATTTTTTGGGGGACCGTAAGGAACCGTTTCACGTAGTTTTCTAAGAACTCTGCTATCACTGTCCCCTATTAATCTACCATAAATTACACAGTGCATTTCACGAGAATGTCGAAAACCTTCCGCAATAATTGTCGACTTCATGGCTGTTGACGACGAAGACAAATTTTTGTAGCATACGTGATCTTTAGATTTAATACATTATAATTTCATAATAATAATAACAACATATATTTATTCCAGACTAAGAATTAATATGGAATACATTCTGGCAAATATCATTTACAAAATAAAGCCGATATCTGAATGAAACATTCGTTTACCTAAGGTACCTAAGGTAATAAAAGAAGTTGAATACAATATCTGTTTATTTGATGTTCGGCTTAATACAGTTGATCAGGTATACCTTCCATATCCCTGGTCTTATACGTTGAATTGTGTGTTGCCTAACTGCCATTTATCAGTATGGAATTTGTGATCATTTTCATTGGTTTCAAAGTCATTTTTTGTAGACCAGGATTATTTTGAAAGTAAAGTAAATACATTGTCGTGTTCAGAATAAAAATATCTAGGGTCCCACGATTCAAAAAAATACTTTTTAAGCACAGTAAGCTTTATATCGCTATAAAACGAAAAAAATTCAAAGTGCTGTATAATAACTAATATAATTGCAAATTTTAATCGTGAGTCACTAGAACAAATATTGGTTATTTCATGCAGCGGCAACTTTTTCAAGTGCCTTAATTTTTGCGATTTTTTGCGTTAAAATTGATCATTTGTGGCATACGCCGATCAAGTAACCCCCCCCCCCCTTAAGTGAACGTATTAGCAACCGACCTAATAATTCTATATGTAATATATTTCTAAAAGAATTTGGTTATCGTGATGAGCTACGCATAAATGTAGTCTGTTTACTCCGTGACTAATAAAGACTAGAACATTCGAGCGATAGCCGAGGACTGCTCTGGTAAAACAGTGAATTTGATGTAGGTACCGGGAAGACACCGAAGACGACACATTACAAAATAGTTTAGTTGAATCTAGTTACGCAATAAGATAAACGCAAAAGAAATTATATTGTCAAATGGTTTATTTTGAAACTTATTTTATACAAACTTTCCCATAACGGGAAAAATCTAACATTAACTTAATGTACATATTTTAACTTAATAATCTATATAACGTTGAACAAATAAAATATGACTTAAGAAGGGACTAGAAAATATTGTAAGAAATCTCTATCGCAGTCACTTTGGACATGTACAAACAGATTCAAACATAAAATTTGAGATCTGCCGTTTTGACTTTTTTTTTAAGTACAGCGAATAAGTATTCAAAAAATATCGTTTTTAGATACCTATATATATATATTAAAGCTCTTTACATGCACATTAATAAAGTGTAGTGAAATTAATTTGTTTTGTAAAGAGCATGAAATATAAAAATGTACGAATTTATTTGAGCAAGAAGGCATGGCATGTTTTATAAGTCTTTTGGTGGATTAAAATATTCCCAGTGATAATGATGCACAACAGGATTACCTCCGTTACCCAGCAGTATTAATCCGGCTATTAAAATTAGGAGAATCAAAATCATCACATGCAAGTCTTGTTTACCGTCTGCATTTCGTAGCACATTCATGGTTATGTGTTTTACAAGTCTTTTAAATGCTTTTTCTCCAGCGGTCGCACAAGCTTTAGTTAATTGACCTGTTAGTTGCGGTATCGATGGTTCCGGCGTTCTGTGTCTTCTAGTGCGAGGCGTCGCTGGCAGTGCTTCCTCAGAAGTGGACCTCGAAGGCGGCCTAGGTTGTCGTTTCCGTCTAGGAGGCATAGGAATGTCTTGATCGATAAAATCATCCAGTGCTGGAGATCTAAGTACGTAAAACGAAGGCGGTGGCTGCGACCTCAGATACGTCCTTTCTTCCGGATCAGGAGGTCGTGGTGGGGGTGTGGATTCTCCTAATAAAAAATTATGGGAATTCTCTATAACTTGCGAGGGAATAAAGATTTCGTCCTGTGACTGCTGAAGCCTGCCTACGTCCGATATTCTGGGCGGTCTTTTTGGAGGTTTGTCCGGCTGTTTTTCAAACGGAGTTTTTTTTTGTTCTGAGGAACTGCTTTTCAGTTCTTCAATCATCCTTTCTTCTTCTGATGTGTCCTGCACTAGAGGTGGAATCTCTTCCAGATCAACACTGTCTGATTTTTCATCGGTTGAAATTTGTTTAGGAGTGGCAGTTTCTTGTGCATGTGAAATTTTGGATTTGATTGCAGATTCCAAGTCTTCCTGCAATACTCTTTCCACACTTTCAACTAAATTTAATTTATTTTCTTCCATTATCAAATCGTCCAAATAATCTATTGTAGTTTTTATCGTGTTTGGCGATAATTCAGGATCATCTTCAGCGAGCTTACTTTTAGATTCAAGTGACTCATCAAGTAATTTATTTCGATCGACATCTTCCGATGGTAAAATCGTTTCCTCTAACTTTACTGGTAACTGTTGTTCTTCTTCTAATGACGGCACTCTATCGACATTTGATTTTATTTGATCTTCGCTAGGATGTTTTGCCAATTGAGATTGTTCTTCCCTATCTAATTTTGGCAGTGCTGTACCATCTTCTTCGTCTGGGTTGTGGATTACGTTTTCATCTTTAGATGGCACTGTACTCTTTGAGATATTTTCATCCTTGCCAGCTAACAACGCTTGGGCTGCTGCTTGATCTGCGATTGCACTTTGTGCCTTTGCTATCTTCTCCATAACGTCTTGAATAAAGTTTATCGGTAATTCTAAACCACCGATGATTAAATTCCCGGATTTCGGATTAATTTCAGCAACACTAATAGAATCGCTATCTATCTCGGATACTTTAATTTTACTTGCTAATAATTCGTTTACCATCAACCTATCAACATCTAAATCTGACACTTGCAGCTTTTGGGCTTTGAGGACCTCTACTTCTTGGCTAGGCTGAGCAGGTCTTTCGATTATTTTCTCAATTATTTTTGGTTCAGGGTCCTGAAAATTTTGGAAAGCTTCTGGAATATCACTAGTGTCTTCTTCCTCATGGTCGACTTCTCTCCGAATAGTAATAATTTTTTCGGTAGACCGTGAAAATTGCGTTATTGGACCTTCTTGAAAGTCATCGGCCACAGGTGATACAACTAATGCACCGTGAGTTACAGTCTCAATGTTTTCAAATTCTGTGATGGGCGGATGTAATTTACTGGTGGTTGGTGTTATAATTTTGTCTCCTTTTTCTTGAACCAATTCTTCGCAAACGAAATCGTCAGAAAGTGGCTCCGTTTGAACAGAAGCTTCGGTTTCCTCCAGTTTCTTTTCAAATGGCTCCTCTTCATCTAGATTGGTTGCGTGTGTTATGTCTTTGAACGGTATATCCTTATCAGAATCTTTTGTTTTCCTCGGTGGTCTCGGCGGAGCAGGTAATGGCCTGTCTTTCATTTTTTGCACAACATCACCAGATTGTAAGTGTGAATGGCCTTCATCGTCTTCTATTTCTATATATTGTCCCAGATCTACGTTTTCTTTTTCTTCTTCGGCTACATTTGACGCCGTCCTTTGACTCTTAGGCACTAGCGTGCTATAATTCCGCAAAGGTCTTACAGGCATTTCGTCCTTCAACGGTCTTGGAACTGTAAAGAATTTAGCTTCTGTTTTTGTATTATTATTAGATTTTTTCCGTCTTGCTGGTGGGGGTAACGGAGGTTCTCTATTTTTATTTTTGTCTATGACAGCGTATCCCATGTAATCACAAACTTGTTGAACGCACGGTTCTTCTACACATGGCAATTCAGGTTCTGCAGTTTGTGGTGTTTCATCTTCCGGTTGATTTGTTGCTTGTGATTGAGAACGTGTTCTTGATCGTGTTCTTACGGGCCTAATTGGTGGTTCTTCCGGTGTTGGTATGATGTATTCGTGTTCCATTCTATAAGCTTCAATCTGCAATTCAAAACCATTATTTATGAGATATGACAAGGCCAGTAATTTGATTGGTTTAAAAAAAATCAGAAAACATGAATATTGGAGATGTGTCATCTCCTATAAAATGATGTTGGTTAAAGTAATTAATATATTAAATATCAGTGACTTATCACACTGAAGCGTTTATGGATATAATTGCTTAAATAAAAACTATTTGTGATTACAGTATTTTTAGAAAATCAAGTATACCTATAACTAAATTTATTGTGAAGTAGGTAGTTGATTGGTAGAGCAAGATCGATGGAGGAGTGGATATAAGAAAGTTTGAAATAATATAGAGAAAATCTGTCAAATCTGTGCGTGAACTCTCGATAAACTTTAACCGTGAATGAGTAAGGGATATGATAAGGGTGTATGTATGTTGAGTTAGCTTAAGGTGAAGAGTAATATATAGAGGATTATGTTGATAAATGCATAATAAAAACACTATCCACGTCATTTAGCAATAAAAAATTATAATCACATACATCTGAATAATGAAAGGTAATAGGTATTAAAACCTTTTCTAGAAATTTTATGAGTTCGCTTTTAGAGACAGTGAGTACAGAGACGTTTGATTACAGAGTTCGTTTTGGCAACACGATTATATTAACGCTATTGTTATTGACTGACTGAGCTACAGAATTAATCTCTAACCTACTTAATTTACAAAATAAACATCATTTTATAATAACATGATTATACGTCCAGGTAACTATAACATTGCCAATTAACATGATGAAATAGAATTAATAAATTAATAACCATGTAATTTTAAATTCATTTATGTTGCAGTTGAGAAGTTTATGCTAATAATTTACAAAATTATTGCTAAAAAATTCTTTAAGCTGCGCTTTTGGGATTATAATGTCATGTTTGTCAATTGTGTTCATTTCAAGCAGGGACAGAAATTGTCAAACATAAAATTCGCTAAAATGCAAATGGCTGGATCAGTAAATAAAATTCACATATCCATTATTTTTGACATATTATATCTATAAATATTATATAAATGTTATTTTAATGCGTGACGAAGTAGAGTTATTTTTCATTATCTTACCAAACAAAATCACCACTCCGGTGTCTGGTATAAAACATAGTCACTTCAGGAAAATGTGTTATATGCCGCCGACGCCGCCATAGAAAATAACATTTATTGCACACTGAATATGCGCATTCATTTTGCGCATGACAAGAATCAACTTTTTAAATATTAACTGTTCATTTTAATATTTAAATTAGAACTATATATATATAGTTCTCGTATTCACTATTATAAATAATATATGTTGCAAGTTCATAAATATTCACTCATTTATAAAATTTACAACATAAAATTTTACCCACTAGAATTATTCCATATACCTAATTTTAAATTGAACTGCAAAAAGGCCTTTTTCTAAGTAGTGAAGATTCGGGAGATAATTGGAATATGTAAGAGCATAGAATGTTTTAAAGATATTTATTATGTGTTATGTAAAAAAGCCTAGCAGAGGAAGTTTACTTAGCACATAAATACAGAAAATTATGTTATTTGTACTTGGTAATATAATATTTTTCCCCTCTATAATCTACCTCCTCCCTTGGTTATATTTCTTTTGTTAAACTAAAATTATTAATTGGGTAGATCTGGAAATGCGTGTGATTTGAAAAAATATATACGTAAAAGTTTCCGGCAATTTTGTAAGTTCACTTGTTTGACAGTACAGTTAAAGTTTGAGAAAGTCTGTTTTTGTAAAAATGCAAAAAAAAAATTCTAACTGTAATTCTAAAAAGCAATACAATTTTTTGTGTGTGTAAAAGCGGTAAAAGTTTATACAGAATTTTTGATAAATATATTCAACAAACATACAAGTGGATAAAAAATATAAGTAATATGCATTCTTATAATTTAAAGATAGGGATGAAATAGTTCTACCTATCTCGTTTCTAATTGTACCTACTATTGTAAGGGATAAAATAATGTATACTGGTGCCGGACAGGAGATAAATCAATTTTATGCTCTTAGTCTTCAAATGTTGCATATTTCAAATGTTACTAATAAAGTAAATAAATAATTGTTTAAAAAACCAACGTCTTTATTTATAGGTGTTTATCGTTGATGTGATGATAAATAAATGATATAATGATAGTTATTGTATATCAGTGGCAGCTGGTACCTAAGGGCACAAGGGCACGTGTCCATTCAACCACCAAGATAAACACAGAAAGCAATTCGCATGTAATTCAGTGCATTATTTTATTTTAATATTTTTACGTATTTTTATAACGATGGTATCAAAGTTTCCTTCCGCACTACACACACTAGCGTATGCCAACGCTCTAAACAGTATTCCGGGACGATTTCAGATGCACCTTTCTAGTATGAATCGGCTTTGTCTGCTTATCTTCGCCATATGCGCTTATAACTTGGGTTTGGGGCACAAATTTGCCAGTCTCTGTGTCTGATTTCAAAGCCTTGAAGTGACGTTTATTATTAATGATGGAAGTTAATTGTGTGCAAGATCTTTTAAAAAAACCCGCTATCATTTGAGGAAAAACTTTTAATTAACAAGAAAGGAAAGCCAGAACTTCAAATAAACTATGCCTCTACAAGTAAAACTCGAACTTACAATAGAGTATTCAATAAAAATATACAGGGTGAGTCATCTAAGCGGGTAAGGCCGACTATGTCTTTATGAGTAAAGATATTTCGAACCGGTTTTTTTTAAAATTCAACAAACAATTCAAAAATGAAATAATATACAGGATGTTCCATTTGAAACAATTTACTTTTTTGCAAAAACTAACAAAAGCATATCAAAAAACAACAGTAGCTCAGTAAAAGTCACATTTAAAGTATTAACGTCTTACATGTTTCTGACATGAAATTTAATAAACAATTAAAAAATGAACTGATATACAGGGTGTTCCATTTAAAAAAATTGACTTCTATATAAAAACGTGTCATGTAACTTTAATTCAGTTTCCTGCACATGCAGTTAGTAACTGTAAAAAAAAATAAAACATGCTTCTATTAGGACTTCTTACTGTAAACAATACTGCAGAAAATTGTGTCCATCTAATACGTCGTTTTCGAGAAATATAATTTTATACAAACATTGAATTTTTCAGAAAAATGGGAATAAGTCTAAAACTTTAGATTTTAGGCCTATACTATCTTATTACTTCTTGACTAAAAATTATACGGGGAATACAAAAATGCAATAATATATAGGATCTACCATTTAAAAAACTATATGTTATGGAACACTCTGTATAATACAAAATATTTTTGAAATGTGCTCCTAATGAACAGCTATCACAAGGAAAAAACCGCTTCGAAATATCTTTCCTCATAAAGGCATAATCGGCCTTACCCGCTTAGATGACTCACCCTGTATATGAAAAATGTGAGTGGATGTGCGGATGTTCACTAACAAATAAACTATTTTGTTTTATCTGCTTAATTTTTAAGAAAAAGGTTAGTTCATGGAATAAACAAGGGTTGAATGATTTAAAGCATATCGCAGAGAGGGCAAAGAAACAGGAAAATTCCGTTTCTCACATGAATGCATGCGTGGATTTTAGTGTTCTAGGCAAAGTGGACATACGTGAACAATTAGACAGTATTTATTTGCGACACAAAATTAAGTACAACGAAGATGTGGAAAATATCGTAATATTTTGCGCCGGTTAATTATGTGTATAAAATTTTGCGGAGATTTTGAACTGGCGTTACGAAGCCAGACATTGACGTCGGAAAATCCAGGTATTTATGTAGGCTTAATCAACTTTGCAGCTGAATTAAACGCTGTGCTTGCCATACATATGAAAGGCTCACAAGTGTTTAGAGGAGCCTCAAAAACTATTCAGAACGAATTGCTAGATGCAATGTTGCAAATTTACAAGCAAGAAATATGAAAAGAAATTATATCTGCAAATTTCATTGCTTTGGAGGCCGATGAAACTACAGACACCTCTATTAATCAGCAAATGGTTGTAAAGTAAAATTTAATAACTTAATTTATAATATTCAATTTGTAACTGGCTTTCATGTGATAGTATTTGTCTAACGGAGGCTATATAAAATTAAATGTTTTAATTTTATTATCCTGAAATTATTCGGATCGATGGGAATTTGTAGTGGCATTAAATCGTCGTCTTTAGTTCGTACTATGACCGTATCGGTTGCCAAAACGATTGAACCATTCGTATTTCTAGGAGTTAAATTAATTGAAAATAATAAGTATTGATAGATATACTTACATTTTGTTGTGGGAAATTTTGATTTGTAAGATTAATCTCGTTCACAATTGAGTCATTTTCGGATATTAGACTTTTCAAACTCCTTTGTTTACGCGGGGGCGCCTCTGGTACATTTCTTTCGTAGCCGTTCAAATGGATCTCATCATCGTCGTCTTCCATGTACTCCATTTCCTTCTTTTCATACGGATACTGATCTGATATATATATGTTTGGTTGTTCAATTCCTTGCATTCGTTCATTTTCGTAATGTTGTCTGTATTCGTGGCTGAAGTGTCCATTTTGAAAATGATCCATCAGTCTATCGGATGACAGTATATTATCTGAAGCAGCTTTCCTCATGATTTCGAACTCCGTATCTTGAACAAACATAGTTTCTTGATACGGTGGTTTATCATCTTTCGTCTTTTTCTTGTGCTTGTTTTTCCGTTTAGGCCTAGCCGGCTGATCGTTGAATGGTTTCGGGTACTCCTCGGGTTCAGACTCCTGGTCGTATGCTGGTATGCGTTCCTTGGACACATTTGGGGTTTTCTTCCGTTTCGGCTTCTTGATAGGCCTACGTTTTGGTGTCTCGTGTACAGAGTGGTCGGATACATCAAATTCCCGATCGAAACTATCGTCATTTTGCAGTTTAGCAAGCTGATTCGTTGGTTGTTGGAAGGCTTCCCTCATCTCCGCGCTCAAATAATTTCCAACTTGCATGAAATACTCATCGGAATTAATTTTTTCTAGTACACCTGGTCTGTGACCATCACTGGAACTGCTGACGGAACGCATGTCCGATTGTCTGGAATCAGGCGCTGCTTCTTGTTCCATTTCCGGTTCCGGTGAAGTTTGCGCACGTTCCACCTCATTATCCAAGTCCGTAACTCTAACTTCGCCGTCATTATTTGCAATTTCGTTAAGATTATGTCCATGGAAGCTGCCGTGATTCCAACGATTTCTACTAAAATCACTAGCAGTAAATGCAGATGCTATATTCATCTGTTGACTTTCTCTCAGGTAATCATCGTCCACGTCGATATTCTCATCTTCATATCGAGGACGAGATGATAGATCGTTCTTTTCCTTATCCATGGATGCATCCGAATGTAAAGGAATCCATATCACATCAGGACTTCTTTCTTCGGTATCTTGAGTATCTTTAGCTCTTGAGGAAATTCTAGAACGTTTCTTGGGCGATTTTTTGGCCCGAGGGACTGTAGCGGCCGATGCATCAAGTCCATCATCGTCCAAGTCGTCCGTCTGTTTCTTTTTTCGGAATATTCTCGGATAAGTGCTAAAGTCGAATAATTTCTTCTTGGAATCCCCAGCGTTGGATTCCGTCGAATATTGTTTTACTGTGCGCGTCTTAACAGAACTACTCTTCTTGGGTAAAGTAAATGAAGGCAAATTCACTCGCATCGTATCTGGAATTTTAGGTATACTAATATTCGGTTTTTGTATTTTAAATCTTTCCAAATTAGGTCGTTGCGGCATATGTATGTTAGGCTTTTTGATGTTTTTGAATTTTGTGCGTAATTTTCCAGCTTGATTTTTAAACGCCTCTTGTATCTTCTTCGCTTGACTTTCGTGCGGTTCACTTTCTTTACCACTACTTATGGTAGAAGAAATATTGGTGGTAATGGTTGCCGCAGCGGGTGTATTCTCCTGCTGTGATGGAGGGGGTTGTTTATTGAAGAATTGATCTTCGATTCTCTCTTGCATTTCTTCCACAGTAAGAACATCCGCGGAGTCGGGTTCTTCCTCATTTTGAACAATGACATCCTCTTTTAACGGTATTCGAATTGAGTTAGATGGAGATTTTTTAGATGATTTCGAAGAAGTGTTTTTTCCTGAACTATTTGTAACTTGATAATCACGCGATGAAAGCTGCTGTTGTACGTCATTTTCAACAGGTGGATTAATCGGTTCATACTCGTGGTCACTAAAAAAAAAAGAAAACGCGTTAGCATACTTGTTTAAATTTATTATTGTACCACGCGATGATTTAAATTCTAAATTATAGCAGGCGGGATTTTTTTTATTAGGTTGTCCAGAAAGTCAGTTATTGATTAATTAACATTTTGAAACGCCACTTTGACAATTCAAATTGTAAATTAGTACTTACAGAGATATCAACAATTCCTGTAGACCACGTGACTACCAAATTAGGCAACCCAATTAACAGCAGTTGGTAGTATTGAATGTTTTATGTAAAATATGGTTAAAAGTGTCAACAATGACAGCAATATTTGTGAATAAAATGTACGCTACTGTCAAATACTAGCGATACGCGAATCTCATAAACGTATGAACACGAAAATCACCAGATTTTAGAAAATTACTGATCACGTGGTCTACAATCTTTCTCGATAGCACTGTATATACCAACTTAATTTAAATTTCACAGCCTGCTCTAATTTAGAATTTAAATGATCGCGCGGTATTTGTTGTGTTGGACAACGATCACGTATATTACAAACTTATGTTTTCCTAAATGGATAGTTTTTTACATTTTATGAGAGCTGCTTAAACTGACTGTAATATATGAAGTACGATTAAGTGAATGCGTCACCCCTCTCTTAGCAGTGAAGCAGAAGGAGGTGAGAATGTATATAAACACTCGGATGTAGATAGGGAGATAGTTAAGTTGTTCCGAATAAAGTGATATATAAAAATCGCGTTTTATTGTAATGCAATATAGGAAATAGCGGATAACAAGCAAGAATATAACATTGACACCACTTTGTGTTAGTCGATTTTACAATTTTTGAAAAACGATACGAAATAACGGTAAGAGTAAAAGTGTTACTTCCGGTATAAATTACGATTTTTTTTATAGGATACATAATATGCAAAATATTTGTAAAAAATTGCTGTTAGATAAGGGTAATAGTGTTTCTTCCAATCCAAATTTTGATTTTTTGAAGTGTAAACTTCTTTAGGCGCGTTGCGCTGATTGTAGGCAGTGAACAATTTAATTTAATTTCAATTAAATTGAAATTTAAATGAATAAATAAATTCATGTCCCCAGCAGATTCGAACCCGAGCCGAACGGGTATGAATAATGTATGACGCCGGCACGTTGCATCAAACCAACGCGGGACACGTTCGGCGACCGTTACATGGGAGAGCATGACGCATCAGTCGTATAATACGTTACTGAATATTATACGCGTGTATTTCGTATTATTAACCTCGCCTTGATGAAGTTTACACTTCCGCTGTGTGGTTTTAAGCACACCCATTTTCTTGTTTATATAAAAATTATTCAAAATCAATATGTATATACCAGGTGTTTGCGCGAAGGTGCTCACTATTGCTATCTTCGTTAATATCAAACGTACGAAGTCGGTTAAATTAGCAAACTAATAGTATTTTTTCCTCTGATTACAACGCTGAAAACAGAAAAACAATTGCGCATCTGGTTTACGAGTTATTTATAAAAATAATGTTTTTATAAATGGAACACCCTGTATATTTTTACATCTTTGATAACTACACCAAATTTCTAGCAACAAATGTCATTATGACTTTTCCTCTAAGTTGAAAAATAAAGACTCTAGAGACAACAATTTTTAAACAACACAGCAAGCACCTAATGTAATTTATTGAATGACAATTAACAAGTAATACAAAAAAAAAACAATAACAAAAGCTTAACCAAACAATAATGATAAAAACTGCTATTTTATGAGGTGTTCAAAAATGTCACCATTTACCTCTATACATTTTCAGCACGCTTCTTAATGTTTCGGATAGCTTTTAGAAGCGTGCGACCATCAATATTCGTAATTACGTCAAATATTTTATTTTGTAATTGTATAATGTCTCTGCTAGAGGTAGCATACACCTTACTTTTTACATAACCCCATAAATAAAAATCTAATGGCGTAAGTCGGGAGACCTAGGAGGCCAAGGTATCGGTCCATGAGTGCCTATCCAGTTGTCCCCAAACATATTGATCAAAGAATTCGAAACAATGTGACTATTGTGGGGAGGAGCCCCATCTTGTTGAAAGCAGATGTTGGGTAAATCCGCCAAATTAACATTTTCCGTGAAATCTGTTAAAATTTGCATAAGAAAATTTAAATATACTTCAGCAGTTAAGAGTTCCACGATAGAAATGTGGTCCTACAATTCGAGATGCTATCATTCCACACCAAACATTAAGACTAAATCTTTCTTGATTGTTTGTTAGTCCTTACGGCTAATGGATTTTGTCGACTCCAAAAATGATTATTTTTTCTGTTAAACATTCCATTATTTGAGAAGTTGACTTCATCGCTCCATAAAATATTTTAAAAATTATTAGGATTCTCTCTGCAGTAATGCACATACAGTTGGCAGAATTCTAACCGGCGTTGTAGATCTCCTGGTAATAGGGTTTGGCTTAAGTTGTACTTGTATGGGTGGTATTTGTGCTTTTTTAAAATTTTTTGTATGCTTGCTAGAGACACATTTATCTCATTTGATAAATTTCTTATTGATTTACCTGGATTTATTTCAAAATAGGCTAATACGTTAGTTTCTGTCTCTTCGTCACAAACAAATCGCTTTGTTCTCTTCGTCTTAAAAGTACTTTCGTTGTTTCTTAACTGACGATGCAACCGTTTAAATATGGTTCTGTGCGGTACTCTTCTATTAGGAAATTTCTGTTCATACAGTTCTAGCGCTCTAAGGCAATTTTTTTGACAAACATAATAAACTTCGAGCATATCAACCTTTTCCAAATGAGAAAAATTCATTTTATTAATGTTAATGCCGAAGTGACGTTACAAATTATTACTGTCAGTCAAAATAAATACTTACCATTTTTCGAGGCCTGCTATTTTTAATGTTGAATGCGTAAATCATAATAGTAGTAATAAAAGCTTCTGGACCTTTATTTTTCAACTTAGAGGAAAAGTCATAATGACATTTGTTGCTAGAAATTTGGTGTAGTTTTCAAAGATGTAAAAATATACAGGGTGTTCCATTTATAAAAACATTATTTTTATAAATAACTCGTAAACCAGATGCGCAATTGTTTTTCTGTTTTCAGCGTTGTAATCAGAGGAAAAAATACTATTAGTTTGCTAATTTAACCGACTTCGTACGTTTGATATTAACGAAGATAGCAATAGTCAGCACCTTCGCGCGAACACCTGGTATATATATATAATTCTCCTCCCCTTCATCACTCTAGCATTACAATTTCAATAGGGAAAGTACTAAATACGATACATCATTGAAATGGTAATTGTACGGAGAAGTCAGCAAAGTGATTGTTGGTTGCGTTATTTTTGATTTAAGCGCCCTCTAGCGGGATAAAAACTGGTTACGTATTCTTAAATGTAACATATCATTTCAAAGCTAATTTTATTAGCAACTAAATACGTAATATTTTTGACATTTATTTGTCACCATTGTCAAGTAGGTACAGACTGTCAGCGTCTATTGTAAATTAATTAAGTTCGTAGTTTCTAATATTAGAGCTCTGCAAAGTTTTCCAATTATTTAAGTTAATATTTTTTTCGTGACAAAATGACAATTGTCTGATTGTTTATAAGTTACATTAGTTTAAAGTACTCCATTATCGAGCGGTGATTTTTTACAATTTCAAGCGTGGCTTAAGCCGTAAGAAATGTTTTGAGGAAATCAATCGAATATTTGGTGACAAGTCGTGTTGCTTTGCTATCGTAAGGCGTTGGTAGAATGAATTTCAACGCGGTCGACTTTCCTTAAATGACAGTTTTCGACCTCCTAAGCCAAAAACGGCAGTTACAGAAAAAAATATTGCTCTTATTCGGAACATGATTGTAGAAGACCGACATACTACTGTCAGGAGCATTTAAGCAACTTTAAAGATTGATGTGAGAGCAATTAACATTATTTTACACAAACATTTGAAGGTCTGTAAGTTTTGTTCTCAGTGAATTCCCCACAACCAGTCGCAGATGAAGCAGGGAGGGCAACGTGATAAATTTCTTTTAACATATAAATTAAATATAAATACCTAATTTGTATGTAATTTTTCTGATTTGTGTGATAACAAATAATATCCCTAGCAGCAAAACCACTGATATGCACACTTGTCCTACATTAGCAAATATATATTTTTATCCTTCTTTAAAATTGTGATTCCGTTGTGAGTCCGTCTCTTCAGCGCGTTTAAAAAATCAGTATTAGAAATCGAATGGATAAAAAGTGGCGCGAGGCGAGAGCGATATATGTCAGCGAGCGGGCACTACTCTGTGATGCCGGATGACTTCCAGTATGTAATATCACAGAATAACAGAAGTGACAAAAGCCTCACTTGCATAATTCCGATATTTGTGCGCAAAATCAAACAAGGGCACATTTCAAAATGGCGTGTTTTGTTTTTGTTGTGTACTTGTATATTGTTGTATAAATATAATCTGTCTGAGTTTTATAACTTATAATTTACGAAAGAATAATAAGTAAAGGTGCCAGTTACATTGTTGTTGATATAAATAATGGAAACTGTACGAAAGAAGAAATCTGGCGTATGTAGATGTTGTATTTTTACTTGTAAAAATGTCCAGCAACAAAATATATTTTACAGTTTCTTTTCGTTTCTTAAAGAAAAAAATCGGTAAGTTATAGCTATTGAGTAACAGTTAATTTGTAATAATTCATCTTTTTTGTAGTGTCTTACAGTGGTTCACCAGCTGTAACCGGAATGACCTTCTAAGTAAAGATTTGTCAAAATTATAGCAAACAACATATTGCCGTGGTCTCTTGCATATTAAAAAAATAATAGTAATAGCATTAAGATTTAATTTAAGTATATAAAATATAAAAGAGACAATAAGAATAAGTTTTATTGTATTCAAAGATTTTAACATAAGAGTATACTAACTTGCATACATTTTAAGGTGAGAAAACATAGACATAAAAATGAACTTATATTTACAATTCAGATATTAAACAGGTACAAAATAAAAGACGAGATAAAATTTAAGATATATATTTCTTTTATAGAAAAGAGAAACAAGATGTATGGTTTGTGTATAATGAAAAACAACCTGACTTTATAAAATGTGTGAAAATTGCACTGAACATTTTGAATAATGGACCGCTGTTTAAAAATAAAAGAGAAATGAAAGCAAATAACCGAGAAAGGGTTATGCTTAAGGATGGAAGTGTGATAAGAATTAGTCATCTCAATGCAATAAAATTGTATCAAGAAAACAAAATCCGATATGCACGGGAGAAGAATGTAATTGAATAAATTATGTAAACTTGAGAACGTGCATAAGGTAATAAAACTTTATTAAATAAATCATGCAAAAAGAATAAAATTTACTTTAAACTTATGACTAGGTATATAAATAAATAAATAAAAAGGGATATAAATAAAAATATTCTGTGACCATACAATCTGCAGTAGTGTTTTTATAAACGACAGCTGGCAATAATAAAGTACATTCATGAATTCGTATATGTAGTATTATACTTCATACACTGTAGAAAGGTTTTGTACGGTTTGATGACCTACAAAAAGAAAATATAATGTAAACTTGGTTTGTAGTTTATTACAGATAAATATATCACCGTTGGAAAAGTCCTGGATCGAGGGAAGCAATGAAAAGGCAAACCAAATGGATCGTGGTAGTACGAGTAATCTTATTAAAAGAATACCTGTTATTTACAATGTATTTCCAATTTTGCCGAGAGCTGGAAATAAAACAAAAATAAGAATTGTGTTAGCAAATGGAAAGAGGAAGTATGTGGCAAATAGTAAAGAAGGTAATAAATTCATAAACAAATATAAGGAAGAGTTATTTTAATACAAGTATACCTACATTGGAGAAATGCTGGACAATTTGAGTGAGAAACTTTTAAAATATAAACAAACAATTCTCAAGGTGTTGGCATTTTAAAGTGAAGGAACTGTCGAAAGTCAATAAGTGCGTGTGTGTGTGTGTGTTCATATCACAACGGCAACTTGGAAAGCAAAGATCTCACTGAAGAGGCAGGGTGACAACTTAAATGGTAGTTTCTGAGGATGGCGTTGAGAACGGTCACGTGTCTTCCCGGGGATATAAATTGGAGGACAAGAATGAACAAGTGGGATTAGCTAGTTATCTGGAAAGAGATTAAAAGCGACTTAAAATCGTAGGGTCAGATACACCACGATTATTTTGATTCATATTTATTTCTTGTATTAGCGTATTCATTTCATTTGTATTTAAGTTTCATTCATTTTTCTTAGGTTAATAATTTTTGTATTTTTAAATAATGGAGATGCAAATGGCTGAATTTGAAAAGTTTTTCAATGATTCAAAGTAAGTTTTTGATACAAAGATTTATCGATGTTGCTATGCGTGTATTGAAATATAACGTGCAAATGTATATTCAATATAACGTTTTGCAACAGGGATAATAAATATTTTCCTGTAATAATAAGCATACATTAGTTTCAACAACACAAAAATAGAATTATTAATGGTGTTGGGTGTTAAGAGGATATAACGTGCAAATGTATATTTTCTGGCACTTTATTAAGCATCATTAATGTTTACAATAAATTTTTGATTATAAATTAATGATTTAAATTAGATTTTTAAGAAGGAAAGTGTTTCTGGGTAGCGGACTCTGAGATGCTGGATATAATACGTGTGAATGGTTATAGACAGTAATCAGATTCAAGCTTTTTCTCCGAACATTGACCATTGCGAAGTTCTAAGTTTGTCAGAGCATTACGTGCGAATATAATGTCTCTGATGGAATAGAATTAGCATAAAAATGTCAATAGTATACTAACGTTAATTGAATTTTATTTTTTTTGAAACAGGACAATATTTTAAATTTTTATTTGATTAAGCATAAGAAAAATATATTCGTGCTATGGAGCATTACAACCTAGAACAAGGTACAAATGTTTTCTCTTAATTATGTTTCTTTTTGATAAAATGGTAAATATAGTATAGCGATGCTATCTATTGTGAAATAATGTTAAATAAATTATACAATTATGTTTTATATGGTTTCTGGTTTTCATTTAAATAAGCTATAACCTTATCCCAATTAAAGAAAAAAGACAAGAGATTTGACGAGAGAATAGAAATTTAGATACACTGATAGAATTCACATATACTTATAAAGTACGTGCTGTTAAGATAAATAAAATATATATATTAAGGATGATAAAAATTATCATCATCTTTATTAGTTATGTTGCTGGAACAGCACACAACATAATTTATTTGGCAAAGCCTAATGTATGGCAATACTACAATTATTGTATTCCAAATAGTTATGTAGCCACAGCAATATGTGTGTGGTAAACACTTTGGGGTAAATTGGAATTGGAGTATATGGTTGCAGCCGATTTTTGACAAAATGTCTAGTGTACTTTATAGAGGACCTCTAATTGAACAATTGAACAACTTTTACTTATAAATTAATCGGTGGAACACACAGGAACGGAGATAATTAATAATTATGGTGCTCACCGAGTGAATTTTTCCATGTCACATTTTTAGTCGTATCTGTTATACACACTTTTGAAATTATGAAAATCGTAAAAAATGGTGTTTTATATCACTTTACCACACCACAATTAAATTTAATTTTTATGTTTTTTAATAACCTTTCTGGGATTTTAAAATTCTAACATAATCTAAACAGAAAGGCCCTTCCCTTCCTGTGTGGGGGGAATAAAAATAAAAATTAAATTTAATTGTGGTGCGGTAAAGGGAAATAAACATCATTTTTTACGATTTTCATAATTTCAAAAGTGTGTATAACAGATACGATTACAAATGTGATATGGAAAAATTCACTCGGTGAGCACCTTAATTATTAATTATCTCCGTTCCTGTACGTTTCCACCGATTAATTTATAAGTAAAAGTTGTTCAATTAGAGGTCCTCTATAAGGTACACTAGTCATTTTGTCAAAAATCGACTGCAACCATGTACTAAAATTTTTTCAAAACATCGTTATCTCTCACAGCCTTGACCATATTGAAAAGAAATCAATTCAAACCTCACCGATTAAGGAACTATCTACAGGCAAACGTTTATTATAAAATATTATTTTATAAGAACTAAGTAATATTTGAAATTTTAAAAGCATACTAATTTTAAAATGTATTTTAGAATGTGTGGAAGCTATGAATGTTCCTAGCACAAGTGATATTGGATCCCAAAGTTTAGCAGAAAGTGAACCACCTATAGGTATGACAATTAATATTTACAATACAAAATTATATTATGAGCAAAACATAAAATACGTTTAGTTGTTTAACTAAAGAATTCGAAGTAATTTTTGAATAAAAATTCAACACATATTTATTTAACCTAGTATAAGGTAGAATAATTTAGAACTTTTCAGTTACACACATACAATTGTAGGTATTTAATAAAATGTATATTTTTTTAATTGTATTTTAGCAGTTATGGAAATTCCTACTACAAGTGATGTTGGTGTTCAAACAGAAAAAAATGTCTCTGCCCATACACCCAGAAAGGAAAGACTGAGAAAATCGAGTTGTAGCTACTAAATCTAAAATGAAATCCTATCCTAAACAGGAGAATTTACAATATTTTCTAGGGCTTTGTGACAGATATTTATTAAAAGAACTGGCAACTGTTGTTAAATTTAATGCAGTTAATAAAAATAAGAATATTGCAATATTGTTTTTCAACTGTGAAGAGAATAAAAACATTTTCTAGAAATACCATTCAGGAAAGCAGACTATGTGCCTCAGCAATGTGTTCCATTGAAAAACAATTAGGGGACGGTGGGGATGGTTGATACACTGGGAGGATTGATACACTTACAAAATTCGCGCCATGGAGAACAAGTAGGCGCTGTAGTCAGCCGTAATATATCCCTAACGGCATTTGCTAGTGTTGCTGTCAACTTACGCAGCCACGCACGTACTTTGCATCGCTAAGTTATTTTTATGTTTTTTGTTCCAAAATATTGTAATATTTCTTGGTAAGTCAGTGTCTCTCACATGATAAATGTTTCAGTATATTTAATAGTTATTAGATGGGTTTAATTAGGCTGAATAAGGTTATGAATCCTGCATGTTGAATAATTTTAGGTTATGTTTTCACTCTGAAAAATACTTGAAACAAAAAGTTGTCTCAAAAGAGCATTGAGACAGGTATAACATGGGAGGTTTGATACAGTATCAATCCTCCCTTAATGGAGATGTATATTTTTGTCGTCAGATAAAAATTCGCAACATTAATGTTTTCATGCTAAATCTAAATTATTTCTTTTTGGTTTTAGTTAAAATGCCTTTTAAATATATTAAGAAAACAGACCGTACGCCAACATCTCCTGAGAGACTAAAACGGGCTGTCATGGAATATGCTTTAGAAAACCAACCGCTACGAACAACGGCAAAAAATACAACGTAGACAAAATGACACTGAAGAGATATGCACAAAAATACAGAAATGAAGGCGACGAAACTATATATCAGCCAAATTTTGCTTCAAATCAATTATTTTCAAATAAACAGGAAATCCTTCTAGTTAATTATCTCTTGTCTGCTGCTAATATGAATTACGGATTAACTACAAGGGAGACGAGAGAACTTGCATACCTATTTGCGACCGAAAATCACATTGGAAAAACGCCGCAGTTGTGGAAAGACAAAGGCGCTGCTTCAAAAGATTGGCTAAGAGGGTTTATGTCACGTCACAGTAATTTAAGCATTAGAGTCCCAGAACCAACTAGTTTAGCCAGATCTACAGCTTTCAACCAACACACAGTCGGTGAATTCTATAATTTGTTGCGAACAGTCTTAGAACGTGAAAAATTTACTACCGACTCGATTTACAACTGTGATGAGACTGGCGTCCAAACATCGCATAAACCTGGAAAAATAATAACTAAAAAAGGTCAAAAACGTGTAGGAAAAATAACTTCTGCAGAACGAGGTACCACCGTGACTGTATGCTGCGCAGTAAACGCCTCAGGCAATTTTATCCCTCCATTCTTCATTTTTCCCCGACAAAAAGTGCAGAATTACATGACGTTTGGAGCCCCGCCAGGATCCGTTAGTGTAGCTCAATCATCAGGCTGGCAAACAGAAGAAACTTTCTTGAAATACCTCGAACATTTACTAAATTCTCAAAATCCTCTCAGGAAAATAAAGTTTTGCTAATATTAGACAACCACCGAAGTCACGTATCCTACTTGTGTCTCGAATATTGCAAACAGTACGGTATTGTCATACTAACCTTTCCACCACATACCAGTCATCGCCTTCAGCCATTAGATGTTACGGTTTTTGGACCCTTTAAATGTTATTACAACCAAGAAGCAGATAACTTTATGGTTTCTCATCCAGGTACAACAATGTCCCTACAGAATATCGTTCCTCTAGTATCCAAAGCATTTTATCGTGCTTTTACTCCAGTAAATATATCAAAAGGTTCTAGTGCCACAGGGATTTATCCTTTCAACCCTAGCATCTTTTCTGATGATGACTTTCTAAGTTCCTATGTAACAGATCGTGAGAATCCACTTTATGAAAATAATGTATGTCGATTTCAACAAGATGTTCCGCCTAAAAATGATGAAGACTGTTCTTCATTTGACAATCTAATATATGTTGCTGGACCTGCTTCACATTCATCAAATCATGCCAACATTAACCAAGAATGCAAGATGTTAAAATCTCCCGAGGAAGTACGTCCATTCCCTAAAGCGTCGGCTAGGAAAAAACCATCCGGAAGAAAGCCAGTGAAAACTAAAATTCTAACTGATACCCCAAATCTTGAGAAAATTAAGCAAGATATGGTAAAAAGGCAGGGAGTAAAGGTAAAGAAAGTTAAAAGAAATATTTGTTTTGAAACTAATGATGATTCTCATTCGGATATATCAATGCGATCGTCAAAGTCATCAGAGGTTACTGATATAGAAGATCAAATTAATAATGAAAGAAGAGAAGAAGATTGGGTAAATGGAATTATTTCAAATAATGACTTTGTTTTGATAAAGTTCACTACCAAAAGAACATTGAAACACTATGTTGGCCAAGTTGTTAGTGTTGAAAACCCTTCTGAATATTGCATAAATTTTTTAAGGAGAATACCACCGGGGTACCATTTTATTTTTCCTGACGTTGCCGATATTGAATTGGTACCGGCTGAAGATGTTATTAAATTACCGGAACCAACGAAATGTGGTGGTACAGCTCGAAGAAATCGAAAATTCTCTTTTGCAATTGATTTTTCTGCATTTTCTAATATTAATTAGAAATGTTTTAATATTCTTTGTTTAGTTCATTTATTAATACCTACTGGAAATGGAATAGATTTTTATTTTAACATAACATAAATACTTGACGATTTTTTTTTCAAACGACCGAACATTTTATTTTGTGTGTTCCAATAAATAAAGGCAACTAATTTGTATATTTTGATGTGTATCAATCCACCTTTTACTCCTGTATCAAACATCCCTTCGCTTTCGGGAGGAATGATACACTTTAAAAGTTTTGTTTGTTACAATTACAGAAAAAATTATTAAATTTAAACAAAATTTCATCTATATATATATAATTTTTATCTCCTAAAAGCCCCTACAAATAATCGGAAAATAGTGTAAAACGTATTGTCACTATTTTATTGACCATGAAAGTTAGGTGTATCAATCATCCCCACCCTCCCCTACTGACATCAACACCAAACTTCAATGAATTAGTTATTAATCAATTTGCTGATCGTAAGGAACGGCGAATGGATTTTATTTTCAAACAAGTCAATTAAATAAACATAATAATAATAATTTTATTAGTCCAGTTAATCAAACATTGATATTAGACACGTCAACATCGCAATATAGTTATCATAGTTTCCCATAATAATTAATTATAAAATTGATCCAATGTGTAAAAGGCATTGTTTATCAAGAACATTTTAAGGGATGACTTAAACATAGAAACATTAACAATATTCTTAATTGTAATTGGTAGACTATTATAAATTTTTGTACAATTAAATTTCACATTTTTTTCAAATAAAGTTGTCAAGTGACCCTCGGCTCTCAAATCTCCGCAGTATCTAGTATTGTAATTATGATTTAAAGAGTTAAAACTAAAATAATGTTTATTTGTTTTGACAAACATACTGCACCGTAGTATATAAATTGATGTCAAGGTGAGCAACTTATTGTATATAAATGTAGGTTTACAGGTTTCCATCTGCGGCAACCTAAAAATTAACCGTATAATTTTTTTCTGCAGTATGAAAAGGCAACTATTTAGAGCTGGGCGGCCCCAGACAATTATGTTGTAATTCAAATGGCAATATACCAATGCATGATATACCTGAAGGAGACCCGATGTGTCGAGCATATTTTTTAATCGGTTAATAGGAAAATAGGCTGAATTCAGTTTGTGTTGTGTAAGGGTTTTTATTATTTAAGATTGGTAGCGATTGGTAGTTTTAGACTAGAATAGGGTTTTTGTCAACGAACCAGATACAGAGATAATGGCTTCTAGTAGCGCCATACATATGTATAAGATTTAATATCTGTTACTGTAGCATTGTTAATAAAGTGTTTTAAAATGAAAAGTGTGTTAACGTTTAATTAAAACGAACCCACATAAGAAACAACAAAACATGGTGTCAGAAGTATTAATTAAAACGTGATAACAATCCTGATAACATACTAGTTCCCGCCAATAGATAGGTAACGAAAACAAAATGGAGTGCAAACCACCAGAACAATTTTCCATGGAAGATTCAATTAGTAAATGGCCGAAATGGAAACAAAGGTTCGAGATTTTTATGCTAGCATCAGGAAAAAGTAAAGAACAGGAAGATGTAAAAATTGCCTTACTGTTACATACAATAGGAGAAACAGGTCTGGATATATACAATACCTTTCCTAAGGATAATATAAAAACACTAGAAAATGTCCTACACTGTTTTGACCAGTATTTTCTACCCAAGAAAAATATAACAATGGAAACATTTAAATTCAATAATATTATTCAAAAGGAAGATCAAACCATTGATTCGTTTATAACTGAATTAAAAAAGCAAGCTGCTAACTGCGAATTCATGTGCTCAAAGGACAACTGTAAACAGTCATATATTGACAGAATGTTAAAAGACAGAGTAATTCTAGGAATTAATGACAAACAAATACAACAAAGATTAATTAGAGAACCTGACATGAGCCTTGAAAAAATACAAGAATACTGTAAATCTGTAGAATTATCCGAGCAGCATATAAAATTATTAACTCCAGAAGAGCGAGTCAATGCAGTTTCACTAGCACTAATTAAATGCAAAAGATGTGGCTTTGAACACACCAGAGGGAAATGCCCTGCATACAACAAAACTTGTGCTGTATGTCAGAAGAAAGGACATTTTGCAAAAATGTGTCGCTCGAAAGATAAAAATCAACTATCCACATCAAATTTCAAAAATTCTAGAAAGGATGCAAAAGATAAAAAAGAGAAAAATGAAAACCCAAGATACGAAGAAAAAATAGAAGAAATCCAGACATCGAATGAAGACAATTCAAATATTCTACAAAGAAAAACCGAACTAAATCAAGACAACTATGTTGAAATTTATGAACATAAAGAAAATTCTTTGAATGTATCATGTTGGTATGAATATGTTTTAATTAATAATTATAATATTAGATTTAAATTAGATTCAGGTGCAGAATCAAGTGTATTACCACTAAAAATTCTCAGCAAATTAAATATTCAGAAATCCTCTATTATTCCAACTAAAAGTATTATTCTTTCTTATGGAAATTTCAAAACTAATGTACTAGGTGAATTAATTTTAAAATGTAGCTATAAAGATAAATCTTGCAATTTGAAATTTCTAATTGTAGATCTTGATTCTGAACCGATATTAGGATTAACAGACTGTATAAAATTCAAATTAATATGTCGCTTAAACGCAATTGAGAATAATTTACTTGATAAGTTTACGTTATTACCAAATAACAAAAATGACCTTTATGAACAATTTATGGAAATATTTAATGGTCTTGGCTGTATACCAGGATTCGTAGATATAAAATTAAAAGAAAATGCAATTCCAGTCATTCAGACTCAGAGAAAAGTACCATTATCACTACATAAAAAACTTAAAGAAACTCTAGATGAATTAGAAGAAAAAAGTATAATTTCAAAAGTAAATTATCCTACTGAATGGGTAAATTCTTTAATGATAGTAGAAAAACCCAATGGTTCCCTTCGCTTATGTCTTGATCCCAAACCACTAAATAAATTTATTTGCAGAGAACATTTTATAATACCCAAATGTGATGATATTTTAAACAATTTGGTAGGTAAGACCATGTTTTCGGTCATAGATATGAAAGATGGGTTTTGGCAGATCCAACTTAATGAAAGCAGTTCTAACTTATGTACTTTTAATTCCCCCTTTGGTAGATATAAATTTAATCGAGTACCCTTTGGCCTAAATTCAATACCTGAAATATTCCAAAGAAAAAATATGGAAATATTTGGTGATATACCTGGTGTAAGTATATATTTTGACGATTTAATCGTTACAGGTTCTAATGAAATAGAACATGATAAAGCATTCAAAACTGTCCTAGAAAGAGCTTTAAAATACGGAATTAAATTTAACTTTAGTAAATTACAATATAAACTAGAAGAAGTAAATTTTTTGGGCCAAGATATCTCAAAAAAAGGTGTTCAACCCTCAAATAAAAATATTAATGCTGTCTTAGCTCTAGAAATACCAGAAAATAAGAAAGATTTACTTAGAATTTTAGGACTATTTAAATTTTTTTCTAAGTTTATACCGAACTTAACGCAATTAACTTTTCATATGAGAAATTTAAGTAGAAATGATATCAAATTTATTTGGACAGATGCTCATCAATCCGAACTAGATACTTTAAAAACTTTGATCACAAACAAACCAATATTAAAGTTATTTGATGAAAATAAAAAAATTACTATTCAAACTGATGCTTCTAGTAAGGGCATGGGTTGTGTTCTGTTACAAGACGGATATCCCGTATCATTTGCATCTCGATCTTTGAATCACGCAGAAGTCAAATACGCTCAAATTGAAAAAGAACTCCTCAGCATAACGTTTGCTTGTGAAAAATTTAAATTTCTAATTTATGGCAGAGAGATAACTATACAGACTGACCATAAACCATTAATCCCGATATTTAATAAGAGTTTGGATAATGTTAGTGCTCGTTTACAACGAATGTTGTTAAAGTTATTAAAATATAAGTTAAATGTTGAATATCTCCCCGGATCGAAAATGTACGTAGCTGATACTTTAAGTAGATCCTACATTAAGACAAATACACCAGTAGATGAAGAATTGGAGTATATGGTGCATTCACTTTCCTTAAATGTCCCTATGACTCCAGAAAAGAGAGTAACTTTTCAAAATGCTATTGATAAGGACATAATTCTGTCAAGAGTTAAACATTTTTGTTCTACAGGCTGGCCTAAGTCCAATAGAGCTCTAGATGGAGAATTAAAATATTATTTTGCTTTAAGGGATGATATATTTCTCTCAGATAATCTATTGTTTTATAATACTAAAATTATTGTACCTTCACAATTAAGAAAGGAAATGTTAAAATTAATTCATGAGGCCCACTTTGGAATACAAAAATCTAAATTACGCGCTAGACTAGTAATGTTTTGGCCAAAAATGTCAGCTGATATTGAAAATTTTATAAATGAATGTGAAATATGTCAAGTAAATAAACCAGCTAATAAAAGAGAGAATCTTATAACACACGAAATTCCAAATCGACCCTGGCAATACTTGTATTCTGATTTTTTTGAGTATAAAAATCAAAACTATTTATTAATCGTAGATTCTTATTCACATTGGATGGAAGTGGTTCCTACTTCTGGCAAAGCGGCAGAAACTGTTGTTAAAGTTTGTAAAGAAATATTTTCAAAATTTGGTGTACCGGATAAATTCTTTGGAGATAACAATCCGTACAATAGCATATGTTTCCGGGATTTTGCGAGAAACTGGAACTTTGAAGTTGAATTTTCTAGTCCGCATCACCACCAATCGAATGGTTTAGCCGAAAAATACGTGGACATAGCAAAAAGAATGTTAAAGAAAATGAAAAATTATGATGATTTGCCTAACTTTTTATTAGAGTATAGAAATACCCCATTACCAAGCATAGGTTGTTCTCCTTCTCAACTACTTTTAAATAAATTGGTAAAAACAAAAATTCCTACAGCTATAGAAAATTTAATGCCTAAAATTATAGAAAGCCCTACTGTTACAGATAAATTAAGGAGTAATTCTAAAAAACAAAAAAAACACTATGACAAATCAGCAAAAGATTTACCTCCTTTGAATATAAACGAAAATATTTTATTTCAAAAAAATAAAAGATGGGAAAAAGGTAAAGTGGTGGAAAAGTATAATGATCGTTCCTATATTGTTAAAGATTTGAATAATAATAAATTTAGGCGTAATCGGAAGCTAATTAACAAAACAAAAATAAGCTTCAATAAAAGTAATTTTTGCCCTAACTTGCATTATGTTTACGAAGACCTTCTGGTTAGTGAAACAGATATTAACGATGTTAACCCTGATAATGTTGTAGTGCCTGTTGAAACTATTATTAATCTTGATGATACTATAATAAATAGTGTAATTGATAATGATGTAAATCCTAATCGTAGTGACAATGATGTATCTGTAGATAATGGTATTATGAATGTAAATGATAATGACTTATCTATAAGAAATCAAAATAGACCTGTAAATGCAAGAAGTATGAGAACTTCTCGGCCGCCTCAAACCTTAAGTGACTATGTCTTATATTAATGTATTAACTTAAAAAAAAAAAAAAAAAAAAAAAAAAAAAAAAAAAAGAAAAAAAAGAAAAAGCGTGTTGTGTAAGGGTTTTTATTATTTAAGATTGGTAGCGATTGGTAGTTTTAGACTAGAATAGGGTTTTTGTCAACGAACCAGATACAGAGATAATGGCTTCTAGTAGCGCCATACATATGTATAAGATTTAATATCTGTTACTGTAGCATTGTTAATAAAGTGTTTTAAAATGAAAAGTGTGTTAACGTTTAATTAAAACGAACCCACATAAGAAACAACAAAACAGTTTGTTAATTACCCACTCCACATGCTCATCCCACGAGAGCCGAGGGTCGATATATAGCCCCAGAAATTTACAATTTTTGTTGTGATCTGCAGGGGCATAATCCGGGATCTTTCTGTTATAAAAATAAATACATTCAGTCTTAGTCTCATTTAAAATCAGTCTATTGAGTCTACACCAATTCTTCATTTCAGAGGTTACAGTGGCTATGTTAACTTTGAGCTGTTCAGGGCTCGATGCGGAGACCACAATGGACGTGTCGTCAGCATAGCAAATTAATTCACCTGTTGACAAGTGGTGTTGGAGGTCATTCATGTACAGTATAAAAATCAAGGGTCCCAGTATCGAGCCCTGGGCACCCCCAGCATCAGTCTTATAATCTTTGGAGCGAGCACCATTACACTTCACGTAAAATTTCCTGTCTGTCAGGAATGATGTTAGAACATCCAATACACTGCCCCGAATGCCTAGTTTTTCAAGTTTATGTCTGGCGAAACCCCTATCAACTGTGTCAAACGCACGTGACATGTCAAACATGAGTCCGGCTACAAATAGTTTTTCATCCAGTTGCTTACTCACATGTCCCAGAAATCTGAAGGCCGCGGTTTCTGTCGAATAGGATGCCCTGAAACCATGCTGAGACGGTGATAATATATCGTACTTTTCAATAAAACCCTTTAAACGGTTATGTAATACTGTTTCGAAAACCTTCGAAATAACGCTAACAACTGCTATAGGACGATAGTTCTCAATGTTTACTCTATCATTTTTCTTATATACTGGAATAACAACGGTTTTTGAGTTTATTTTTTGTCTGTAACTTGATTTTTGATATTAAACACTTAGACCCCCCCCCCCCGCGCCCACACATGTGATGAAACATGGTTGAACTGATCGTCAGTTTGGGTCCTTGAGAATGAGTCGGTTCCAACAAAAGTTGTTCGTGAAAAAAGTCGAAACAAGAAGATGGTCGCCACATTTTTTGAAATAGGAGAATGGACGTTCTGTTAATTCAGAATGGTACACTACAGTTTGTTTGCTTCAGGTTCTCCAAAATTTTCGCGTAAAACGTCCAAGAGGAAGGATCATCTTGTATCAAGATAACGCTCACGCCCACAATGCCGCTCGAACAAATGAATATTTGAATGCCCAAAACATAGAAATAATAGGTCATTCACGGTATACTCCAAACCTAGCACCTAATGACTTCTTCTTACCTCCGCGTGTAAATCATAAATGACGGAGTTTACGTTTTACATCGGCCGAAGAAGCGGTTGATGCCTTTAAAAATGAAATAAACAAACTACATGCACAAGATTGGAGAAAATACTTTGAAAAATTATGAATAATTGTCTTTTGTAAGTAATTGTTTTACTTCACCAGGCTCAGCGGAAAGAGAACCGCCCTCGTATTTATTTTACATCTAGTATACATACTACGGCGATCGCAATTTTATTAACTGCAAGGCAAGTTTAACAGTTATGTTAGGCATTAGTCGAGCCACATCCTCAATATGCTTCGTTGCGTCATCGGCATCCTTTTTTTTTATTAGTGATTGATTTTGTATGTGATTAATAGTCTCGTAAAAAATCAAACAAAATTGTATATGTAATATAATTTTGAATACAAATATCTTGACATATTTCCAGTATAATATTTATCACCAAAAGTCAACACTATCAAGGAATTTAAATTATGTTGTATAAAAATATCAATCCCACGTAGAGGGCGTGTTTAAATCAAAACCCTAATAAATTGTCTTGCCATATTTCTGATAGATGACGACACGATGGAAATTATTATGAGGTGTTGGGCGAATGCCAGAAAACATTGTTACATTTGCGCTGAATATTAGCAAGTACAAAAGAAGAGTAACATAAATTAATTGTTTTCTTCTCGCCTTCTTGACTATGATGTATGTAATGAGATAAAGAAAATAATAGAGTAAAAATAAATGCACATGCATATGCTGGAATTACCAGCATACGCATGTGCAATTATTTTTACGTTACATACATTTTTGGTCCACTGAGATAATGATTTTTAATTTACCTAATTAAAATAATCAGTGCTGTGCAGAAAAATAACAATTACAATTTTCAAACACTGAAAAACTAATTTTAAATTATTTAAAATGTAGTAGTGGTATATAGCTCTTTATAGAAAATCCAATATTTGGTTTATATGGGTTTCGATAATATTACCGTACTTGGTCAAGATCCACATGTTTTAGTTGAAAATAGTCTTCATCCTATCAGAGTTGTTGTTTGGGTTGAAATGTCGAAAAGACGGATTTATTGGACCAATTTTTTTTATGATACAATTAATATATAATACGATACCGAGAACAAATATTGGAACCCTTAACAGCCTTCACGAAGATGAGTTAAACCTGGGGTACTTTCAACAAGATGGGGCAACTGCACATACTGCGCAACAAACTATCAATTATTTACAAGGATCGATGGCCAGCTAGTTCTCCTAATTTAATCCCATTGGACTTTTTTCTCTTTGGCCATCTACATAATAAAGTGTTTCAGAACAGACTGCATAATTTCGATGAATTTGAAGAGGCAATTACAATAGAATTGCAAAATATTACACCGGAAACACTTCACAATGTATTCAATAACATGAGAAGACTTGTCTATCTATGCATTGAGAATAACGGTGGACATTTCGAACAACTTTCATAAAATGTATTCATTCGGTGACATAATTATCGGATTACGTTATACAGTAATAAAGTTGTAACGTATTTATTATTGTTTATGATAAAAAATAAAGTGCAATTACTATATTACTAAAAAATTCTTTTATATAATTCAACTTAAAACTAACCGTATTTCATTGACATCTATCAGAGGAAAATTTTAAATAGTAAACCTAACCACAAAAATAAATAAAAGAGGCTTGCCAATTACACTGTGTTTCCAAATTAAAATCAGTATGGCCAACTCAGGACACTTCAAAATGATCACGTAGTATATGCACACGAGCAATGTCATTGTACGTAGTGTGCAGGGGAAAATATACAGGTGTCCCAGAAATAAAAAGACGGAGTAGCAGGTATGTAAAGTCCGAACAGAAACGGGTCCAAATATACCGCAATAACGAAGAAATTAAAAATTTAATTTTCTGTTGTTTTTTAAATAAAAAAATTACATTACGGGCCTGGCACAGAATGTATGTTTATAAATACACGTAAGAATGCTCATTTGTAAATAGAAACGAACACGCATTCATAGAAAAATACGCTTTCATTTGTATAAAACGGGAAAAGAACGTTAAATCGTACTCATTTATAAAACATATTTTTTGCCCGATGCGTCTAACGCAGCTATGTAGTTGGTTGTTGACTCAGATGGGCGACACACTTGATTGCAGACAATAAAAGATTGTTTTTATTTTTAAAATAGGAAGGTGGTTGCTCTTTAATGTGTTTGTAGTCGGAAACAGCTGATTATTATTATTTTAGAATATTCAATAAATCCTAGTTTTTCTAGCCTTTATACAGTAAATATCAAGAATCTAATTTTTTTCTAGCAGATGTAAAATTAAAGTAATTAATGGTTTGATATTTATTATGAAGTATCTATTACTCCTCCTTTTTTTTAACACAAGTAATATGGTGGTCCTGAAAATGACCGATTGTGAAAGTGAAGCAGGTGGATATTTGGTCCAGGGTCGGCGTAAGGCCAATTGAATTCTTTATTTTTTTTTCTGCCGTCTGCGCACGAATAAAGACTTGATAGTTTGATGGTACGTTTTTACACAATCTAGCTTCCGATTTCTGCTACTCCGTCTTTTTATTTCTGGGACACCTGTATACAAGATGTCATGTATAGTGGTGGTGGGCAATGTGCCCCTTATTAGGCTTTTTCGAGTGCTCAATAATTCGTTAATAAATGAATGGATGTGACTTGGTATTCTTTGGTGTATGTAGGTTGCTTACAAGATCTGTATATAAACACGACTGTAATGTTGTCTAGGATGATCAAAGTGGCAAATCATTGCTTCTTGTAAAGTGTTGACTAGTACAATCAATTATAGGAGATTATGGTTCTTTATAGATATATGACTATCAATTAGAGCTAGGTTTATTAATGGTGAATTTATGAGTTCGGTTTGGTCATTAAGAACATTGCCTGGTTGTAAAAGTAAACTTTCTTTTATAAAATAATGATCTAGAACATTCATTTTTTTAACTTTTAGTTAAACTACACAGTACCTACTTCTAAATTGTCTATTGAAAAATGATGTCCCCTGTCTAAAACATGGTTAGATACACTTGAATTTTCATAATTTAAACTTTGATTTTAGTTTCCTAAACAACACTTCCAATCTTGTACTAGCTGGCACTTAACAAATAATGAAATGAAGTGATGGAAATCTCTTGGCGAAACATGTAATAACAAATAAAACACTTGGTATTGTTTCACAAATATATATAATTAAACAATCAATGTACATTTCGCCTTGCGAAACAATACCAAGTGTTTTATTTGTTATTACTTGCTTATATTTTGACATGTTTCACCAAGAGATTTCTATTACTTCATTTAATTATTTATTAGCATTATTCAAGTTGAACATATTTTTCCGAAATAAAATTTGTTATTTTCCTCAATTAATAGCGAATGCGAAGAGGCTCACAACGATTATTGTGAGAAAAGACAACAAGCAAGACCTATTTCAACGTTTGGTAGGAACGAAGCGAACTATGCGCGACGGTGTTGAACCTCACTCGAGTTATTTACTACAGTTGATCAACATACTCTCACTCATTCTGTGTCTATATATTTTACATTAGCAATGTCATAGGTTTGTTATATGGCCCATTAAAAAAAATCTAATCATATGCGATATTGTAAACATTTATAAATACTACGGTTGATTTAATTTTAGAAATGTTGCAACTATTTTCGATTTAAAAACGTACATTAACATTTCTTTTATATAAAAAAAGAATTTGTGTAGGTATTTCAGGATCAATATAGCTTTAAGATTATCCTTAGAAGTATGTATGTGTATTAAAATAGTCATCTTTTAGCAAACTGTGTATGTTTCACGGCATAATTAACTGAAATTATTAGATGACAAAGGCACATTATGGCAGTAAACTTTGCCAAAATACTTCTAATGTATTTATAGTATCGTCACGCACGGTTATTAAGTTGAAGTTGGGGACACTTATGTCTCCATGTATTATGTATACATAAATAACGAAGAAACCTACTTTCACTTTCATTTTTATTTCGTTTTGTACTTTGTCAGAAGATGTGTACTACATACCGAGTTTTATTGACCAATTTCTCTTGGATAAACAAATTTGTCCGGTCTTTATGCACCAGGATTCCTTTGGGTTTCTGATTGACCAAGAGGGTGTCACCCTGGAAGTATTGACAAGCGCACCGCACATCCAAAGAAGTCACCGAAGACTCAGTGGACGATTGTTTGCTGACATTTCGCCTTCTTGGATGCCGTTTGGAACCCTCTGATTTCGCTCTCAAATGGCCGTCCAAAGAGTTTCGACGATGTTCTCGGGATGAGTGCGGTTGTAGGTTGTTGAACGCCGGTGCGGCGGGATTCATCGCGATTTCATTTCATTTGTACCGACCCACCTCTAATAAGTTAGAGGAGTAAAGTAAGTCATCGGTCCAGCCGCTGTGTACCCGAGTTAAAATTTCGCCGACCACTGTTTAAATTTAGTACGGTCTATTGTTGGGCCATTCCTGTTGGAACCGAGTGAAAACGATCATTCTACGAAGTGACATCTATTTTGGACATGGAACATATTGTGGAAATGAGAGGGAATACGAAAAACGGAGTAATGAGGAAACTGAGCGAACGCGAGCGCCATCTGGTTTTTTTAATGTAGTCTTCTTGGATGGTGGCCAAAATTGAGTTATGTAATCATGAAAGAAATAATGTTTGAAATAGGAGTGGTAAATCTAATATTTTGACAAAGTCAATCATTGTTTAAATTGATATACGCATAGAATGGTAGGTATATTAAGTAAATAAAATGATTTATAATACCTACTTGTCAAAACGGAGGATTCATTAATAGTCCAGGAATTTTAGCACCAAAAACGGGGTTCGCTCCGCAAAAAATCCTATCACTTGATTTTTCGATTGGATTATGTCAGAGGGTATCCCCTATGTATAAAACCAAATTTGTGTCGTCCAGAACCGCGAGCATTAGCCGCCATCTTGAAAAACGTCTTTTTCCAAATATCTCGAAAACGGTGAGTTTTACGTTAAAAATTGTAAGTACATTTTTTATAGAGGATAACATTTCCCGTCTTTTTTGTGTGAAATTTTTTTCTCTATTGTCAATATTTGCCAAGATATAGTCGATTGAAGAAAACGATTTTTTGTTTTTGGAAAATATCTCGATAATTTTTGGAAACACAAAAAAATGTGATTATCGAAGTTGTAGAGCATAATATTTTCTACAATTTTTGTATGAAACTTTTTTTCGTTCAATCAACAGTTGCTAAGTTATAGCTCATTGAACGTTGCCATAAGGTGTAGGAAAACAGCGATTATTGGTAATACGTTGCTCTAGCATGCCAAGAACAAGTGTAAGGAGACGCGACATCTTGGCGGCAAGGAATGCAGGAGATAATTAGTACACGTCTGTGTGTTCTTTAACAATAAGAGTAGGGTACTTACGCCGATTCTGGCGCCTCCTCCCCCTCTCACCCAGATCCCCCTCACCCCCCTCGCCCTAGTGGCGCCCTCTGCCAACCCAACTGATGTGGCGCCCCCTCGCGGTCGCCAACCCAACTAAAAATTGCAGATTTCATCATTACCAACCCAACTAAAATTGCAGATTTCATCATTACCAACCCAACTAAAAATTGCAGATTTCATCATTACCAACCCAACTAAAATTGCAGATTTCATCATTACCAACCCAACTAAAATTGCAGATTTCATCATTACCAACCCAATGTGGCGCCCTCTGACGGCCACTAACCAAACTAAGAAATGGCAGATTTCATCATTACCAACCCAATGTGACTCCCTCTCACAGCCACTAACCAAGAAATGGCATCTCTCATGATTACCATAATGCAGCATCCTCTCACGGTCACTAGCCAAACTAAGGTGACGTCAGACAAAATGGCTGACCATCAAGATGGTCTTTGTTTCTAGAGAATTCCTGAATAAATTACCCGGCTTGCTATCGCGCTTCTCAATGTACTTCAAACAGGTCTAAACATGTTTCCAGCGGAAACCGCAACGGCTGTCTGCTTCTGTGATAGCCGCATGCATGAAATGTATATCTTACTTATAAAATAAAATAAAACAAACAATATATTTTTTTAAGAAAAACAATTTATTTATTATTATTTATAAATTAACAATATTATTTTAAATTAACAATATCTCCAAGCTTCATACCATCAAGATGGTCGATAAAAATATAAACTTTACATCTAAGATCGGCATACCATTTCAAAATTATAAAATAAATATACAGTATGCTACTGGACGAGATAGCAACCAAGTATGAATATACAGGACGTTTCAAAGGTAGGGACTTTTAGAAAAGCAAGAAGGCGAATCCAAGATGGCCGCCAAAAATCTAATAAACTAATGTCACGTCAAGCATCCAATCTATCAAAACCATGCACTCGAACTCCTATGAAACATCATCTCAAAACCATCGCTAGAATCAGCTCACGTCATGAAGCGGTTCTGAAACCCCTATATTAAAACCACACATTCAAACCACTATCAAATCCCTCTTTTCTCAAAAAGCCATCCAACCATCCATCAATCCATCCATCCATCCATACATCCATACATCCATCCACCCAACCATCAATCCATCCATCCATCCATCCATCCATACATCCATCCAACCATCCATCCAACCATCCATCCATCCAACCATCCATTAATCCATCCATCCATCTGGACGAGATAGCAACCAAGTATGAATATACAGGACGTTTCAAAGGTAGGGATTTTTAGAAAAGCAAGATAGCGAATCCAAGATGGCCGCCAAAAATCTAATAAACTAAGGTGACGTCAGGCATCCAATCTATCAAAACCATGCACTCAAACTCCTATGAAACATCATTTCAAAACCATCGCTAGAATCAGCTCACAACCGGATCATGAAGCGGTTCTGAAACCCCTATATTAAAACCACACATTCAAACCACTATCAAATCCCTCTTTTCTCAAAAAGCCATCCAACCATCCATCAATCCATCCATACATCCATACATTCATCCATCCATCCATCCAACAATCAATCCATCCATCCATCCATCCATCCATCCATCCATACATCCATCCATCCATCCATCCATCCAACCATCCATCCATCCAACCATCCATTAATCCATCTGGATGAGATAGCAACCAAGTATGAATATACAGGACGTTTCAAAGGTAGGGATTTTTAGAAAAGCAAGATGGCGAATCCAAGATGGCCGCCAAAAATCTAATAAACTAAGGTGACGTCAGGCATCCAATCTATCAAAACCATGCACTCGAACTCCTATGAAACATCATCTCAAAACCATCGCTAGAATCAGCTCACGTCATGAAGCGGTTCTGAAACCCCTATATTAAAACCACACATTCAAACCACTATCAAATCCCTCTTTTCTCAAAAAGCCATCCAACCATCCATCAATCCATCCATCCATCCATACATCCATACATCCATCCACCCAACCATCAATCCATCCATCCATCCATCCATCCATACATCCATCCAACCATCCATCCAACCATCCATCCAACCATCCATCCATCCAACCATCCATTAATCCATCCATCCATCTGGATAACATAGCAACCAAATATTAATATACAGAACATTTCAAAGGTAGGGATTTTTAGAAAAGTAAGATAGCGAATCCAAGATGGCCGCCAAAAATCTAATAAACTAAGGTGACGTCAGGCGAAATGGCCGACTATCAATATGATCGATCAAAATATAAACTCAACTTCTAGAAAATACCCAACTCCATATCACGCATCACAACAACAACCACCACCACAACCACCCAACATAGTTTCAAACGCCACAACACCAGACCAACTTAGGAAGATACATCTAGGTCAAACCCCAACACAACATACTTTCAAACGCCACCACCGCGGATTTACATCTAAGATCGGCATACTTTGTCAAATCATAAAATAAATATATAGTATGGTACTGGATAACATAGCAACCAAACATGAATATACAAGACATTTCAAAAGTAAGACTTTTAGAAAAGTAAAATAATGAGCCCATATTTTTAAGAAAACAATTTATTAAAAATAAAACAACTACACACATCAAACAAACCTCAACCATACTTTCAATTTCACAAATATCAAAATTTAAACAAAACAATCAAATGCAAAGGCAAGGAATGTTCTCGAGATGACCCATATAGTGCAATATAACAATGCAGTAAAACGATAGAGGTGAGATACATGGTCTATCAAAAATTTTTATTACCCACTTTTTTCAGCAATCAAAACTTTTTTGACAAAACACTATACATATGAAAATAGACATAACATTAAATATTTCCATTTTAGAGATACCCCAGTTTAATCTCAATTTTAAATAACATAAATTCTTAAATTGATTTAGTTAACTTTCTTATAATATTTAAAAAAAGGTTGAAAAAGAAAACATACTAAGTCCCACAACAGATAAAATATGTACTATCTTTTCACACTTCATGCTTAGTACCATCATTAGAAGAAATATGCTTGAGGTACAGCTTTTAATATGAAATTTAGAGGTTTTTATGCAAAATACATAGTTTATCACTAATAAAACTAATTTTGAAACACATTGTCCACATAGCAAATACCACTTCCTGTACATTTTAAAAAATAACAATTTTTATATATCATAAAAGAACCAAACAAAAAACTAATATAAAGACAGCATTAACGTTCTAGCCAAAAGATTTACAAAAATATTAAATATATACTTGTTCTAAAAATGCTTCTATCTCTCTTTTACAGTTTATGTTTGTACAGCAGCGAATGTATTACATTCCCTTTGAAATTACATAAAAATCCATGCAATACACTTAAAACATTTGAAAAATCATGTTTGGTAAGCCCACTATATATCAATATTTAAGACAAAAAATTATTATTAATTTTCCATCTACAGATACCCCTGCTTAATATCAATTTGAATTAACATAAATTCATAAAATGAGTCTATCTTTTACAGTTCGTGGGTTGTACTATCATTAGAAGAAATATGATTGACGAGCGGCTTTTAATATGAAATTTAGAGGTTTTTACACAAAAACATAGTTTATGCCTAATAAAAACTAATTTTGAAACACATTGTACACATAGCAAATACCACTTCCTATACATTTAAAAAATAACAATGTTTATACATCATAAAAGAACGAAACAAAAAACTAATATAAAGACAGCATTAACGTTCTAACCGAATTCGAGCCATACTTTCCCATGTTTTGTGAGCTGTTGCATTGTCCTGTTGGAAATACCCATGTAAAAGTTCGTCATCATGAAGATTTTGTAAAAACGGTTCAAGTAAATTATTTCGATATCTCTCAGCATTTATCGATCCTTCAAAAAACACAGGTCCAAATATACGCCTTCTAGAAACCGCTAGCCAAACACCAATTTTTCGCGGATGGAGAGGCGATTGAATAAACTCATGAGGATTCTCCGAAGACCAAATACGCATATTTTGTTTGTTTATATAGCCGGATAGGTGAAACCATTCTTTTGTATATATTTGTAGAGTAAAAGCAGCATTCGATCGACTAAGAAATAGTAGCACTTAAAACATTTGAAAAATCATGTTTGGTAACCCTACTATTTAAGACAAAAATTATTATTTATTTCCATTTACAACAGATAGCCCACTATTTATCAATATTTAAGGGCAAAAAATTATTATTAATTTCCCCATTTACAACAGATTTCCGTGTTTAATCTCAATTTTTAAATAACATAAATTCTTAAATTGATTTAGTTAACTTTCTTATAATATTTAAAAAAGGGCGAGAAAGAAAACATACTAAGTCTCACAACGGATAAAATATATGCTATCTTTTTACAGTTCATGTTTTTGTACTATCATTACAAGAAATAAGCCTCGCGATTAGCTTTTAATCTGAAATTTAGATGCTTCATAAAACCACCTCAGAGACACTAAAAAATTATGATTTTCAGCTCAACCAACCATTCAAAAAGTTGATACATCAAATTCGTGAATATTAATATCACTCTACACTCTTAACAAAAAATTTAGCAGAAGTCTCACATTAAATGAATACAAAATTTATATATGCACTACATTAAATGAAGATTGAATTTTATACACTGCTTATATCACCAGAAATTTTGTTACAAGATTATATGATTAGATAGACTCATGACTAAGCCTAAACGGACACCAGGCTTTCAATATGTAGTAAAGTTTTTTTCTTCATACATTTAATATAAACTAATGATCTATCTTTAGAAAGCATCCACAGGTCCATTAGAACTTGTGGGTGGTGCAACATCTACTTTAACCCTCTTCTTAGACGGTCCGGCAACATGCTCACATGTATCCACACCCTCCCTACAAATACCGCAAACAAAATTGCGGTGGAGGGTATTCACATGTCGCTTCATGTTATCACGCCGGGTGAAGGATTTTCCGCAAATGATGTAATTCATTCTATGAAAAACAAATTAAAAATAATTAATATAATAAATTTAAGAGAATAAAAAGCTATTGAAACCTAATTTTTAATATATCGAAATCGCTAATTTATTTGACTGATCAGCGTATATTTAACTAAAAATACCTGTATTATTCAGAATTTATTTAAATTATTAAAAAAAATCTCTTTAAAGAACCATATAAAATAATTAACTTAATTATATAAATTCACATACTTATACATTAAAAACAATTTAAAGAAAGCACTAAATGCAAAAAATACTTGTATTATACAAAATTTATTTAAATTATTGAAAAAATCTTTTTAAAGAACCGTATAAAATAATCAACTTAATTATATAAATTTACACGCTTAAACGTTAAAAACAATATAAAGAAGCTACTAAATGCATATAAAATACTTTGAGGCACCCTGGATTAATTGTATATAAAAATAATATTCAATAAAATATTCAATAAAATTTGCATCATTAAATTATTAAGAATAGCCTTATAATTGAAAAACAATTTTTAAAAAGTCCTATAAAATTTTAGAGCGGTAGAAAAACTAATGGAAACTATGATCCGCGTATATTTAACTAAAAATACCTGTATTATTGAGAATTTATTGATAAAACCTTATAAAATAATCAATTTAATAATATAAATTTACGCACTTAAGCATTAAAAACAATTTAAAGAAAACACTAAATGCATATAAAATACTTGAAACATATCCTGGATTAATTGTATATAAAAATAATATTCAATAAAATATTAATAAAATTTACGCCATTAAATTATTAAAAATAGTCTAATTGAAAAAACAATTTTTAAAAAGTCCTATGAAATTTTAGAGTGGTAGAAAAACTAATGTAAAATATTGCAAGTTAATATTATATAAATTAGGCGTTCTAAATACCTTGTAGTAAAACACAAACAAGCACTAAAAACGATGTTGACTGTTCGAAGATACTGATTATAATGAAATTAAAGATGCCGATCTACGTATATATAGATACACATCTGCGTTAGATTCCCACGCAAATGGAGTGATGCATAAAGAGAAAGACCTTTTTTTTCCCGCGCATACATATATATACATATATACGTATGCGGGCAGATGCAATTAGCGGCGGGCGCATTCCGTTCCCATGGTCGGGCTGTGTTTTAAGGAATGCACTTAATTTTTTTCGGTCGCATACCTGCATCGAATGGAGGTCGTCTGGATGATCCTTTTTTTAGGGCAGGCGATGGTTAATTAATGTAAATGTATAAAAAATCTCTCGCTTACATACCTACCTCGGATTGGTGCCGTCTCGGCGGTCCTTTTATACATGTATAGACATGTTCATACGTATACTATTTTGCTATATTATTATTAATATGTATAGGTGGATTGAAATAAAAATAATAAGGTTAAAATAATTCTTTATTTTTTAGATAATTGCATAGAGTTATAATATTATTTTGCGTGCATATACATTCTTCATTAGTTTTATTATTATGATAAAAACAATGATTGACATTTTTAATAAGCTTTGGTACATCATTAAAATATTCCAAGTTAATTATGTCAATATCAACATATTGCTTAAGTAGCTCCTTTTTTTGATGTCCTTTAACATACACTCTATTATATGAGTTACAGATATTTTTTAACAAGTTAATAATATCCTTAAAATATACATAACCAGTAGAGTATTCTATATTTAAATAATTATTTTCAAGCCATCGAACGGTCCTCTGGTCTTTCTTCGATAATAGATGGAATTCAATGCTAGGTTTAAATAAAAAATGGACGCTCCTTTCTCCGTCACTTATGCTCATCTCTTTTGGATCGAAATGTTGAATCGCATAACCTTGTATGTCTATAATAAGGAATGATTGAAGTTGATCTCGAGTATCAATTGCACCTCTTTTAGCCATGAGGTCTCGCGATTGACTGAATGTTATATAATTTTCTTAACAGTGCCTGTCAGTGCACTATATTCAACGACACAATCTTGTAAAATTAACAATAAACAAGAGGTGTCCTCGCTAAACGGTAAAAATACCTAAAAATATTTCGTAAAACAAGAGTATTTTAGTTAAATATACGGAGATCCATATGAAAAACTACGAAAGTTATATTAATGTTAAATATTAAATAATTTAATTAAATGAAAACACATCGTTTCACAAAAATTATGTTTTATTAAACACTAGATATACATTTCATTTACCATAACAGTACATTATAAACCTTTCTTAATATTGATGATACAGGATCAGTTAAATTAGTATGGTTGTTAAGAAATTGGAGGAGTATTTGATAGTATTTTCTTCATAAAAGTAGTATGTATTGTAATATAAGATAGTGTTATAAACTATACAATAAATATTATTCAGTATTGGAATACACAATGAATAGCACAAATTTGAGTAGAGAAAGATAAATATTTCTAATTGCACATGTGTGAATTTGAATCTATCGGGAATATACAGAGTAATTATTTACATCTGATGGTGAAACATGGTCGCGTATTTTATATCATTCAGTAATTTAATTTGCTCTATAGCCAGACAATGAGGTGGATGCTAAGCATTAATGTGTACACACGTAATGTTATGATCGTCAGTGTAACATATATATTCAAGTCTAACACAAACTTTTTGATTTATTGAAACCCCAATAGAAATTATCACTATTTCGAGAAGAATAGTCATGTACCTGTACATATTCAAAGCCGCTGAAGTATGAGTACATTAGCAGCTGTATACGCATGTCTTTATCATCCACTTTAATGTGTTACTGTAATTCCAGTTACTTTTTTTTTATTTATACGTACATATATTGTGAATTATTACACTAATTATAAAACAAAATTAATTATAGATAGACAAACATTATGCAGGTATATTGCAAACATGTAATGCTAAGATAATCAGAGTGATATATACATACATGTAAAGAAATTTATAGTTTATTCAATCTCTTATTAAAAGAGTTATTAATATTTTTCAAATGAATACCTGGCAGTGGTGGAAAACTGTTGAAATTTGGATAGATTAATAGTTACATATGCGAGCTTCAGAATAGCTTCTGAACATGTTGGGGAGAGGTTTAAACTGCTTTCTATTCAACATGAACTCCGGTGAACTTGTTAAAAAAAAAAACCGGTTCTGTATCGGTTCAGTTTGACAGGAGCGGCTTTTAGAATTCTAAGTCATGAATGGCGCACCAAAGATAGGTATTTTTTTATTAAACTGTATTATCATACCCTCTTCCGAAGCCGATGCTTCACCAATTATCTTAAGGATATAATCACGGCTGGTGCTGGTTCTGCAATTCTTGCTGATCCAGCTATAGCCCTGAGGATATCCCTAAGATAAATGGTGAAGCATCGGCATCGGAAGAGGGTGTGATAATACAGTTTAATAAAAAAATACCTATCTGTGGTGCGCCATTCATGACTTAGAATTCTAAAAGCCGCTCCTGTCAAACTGAACCGATACAGAACCGGTTTTTTTTTTTAACAAGTTCACCGGAGTTCATGTTGAATAGAAAGCAGTTTAAACCTCTCCCCAACATGTTCAGAAGCTATTCTGAAGCTCGCATATGTAACTATTAATCTATCCAAATTTCAACAGTTTTCCACCACTGCCAGGTATTCATTTGAAAAATATTAATAACTCTTTTAATAAGAGATTGAATAAACTATAAATTTCTTTACATGTATGTATATATCACTCTGATTATCTTAGCATTACATGTTTGCAATATACCTGCATAATGTTTGTCTATCTATAATTAATTTTGTTTTATAATTAGTGTAATAATTCACAATATATGTACGTATAAATAAAAAAAAAGTAACTGGAATTACAGTAACACATTAAAGTGGATGATAAAGACATGCGTATACAGCTGCTAATGTACTCATACTTCAGCGGCTTTGAATATGTACAGGTACATGACTATTCTTCTCGAAATAGTGATAATTTCTATTGGGGTTTCAATAAATCAAAAAGTTTGTGTTAGACTTGAATATATATGTTACACTGACGATCATAACATTACGTGTGTACACATTAATGCTTAGCATCCACCTCATTGTCTGGCTATAGAGCAAATTAAATTACTGAATGATATAAAATACGCGACCATGTTTCACCATCAGATGTAAATAATTACTCTGTATATTCCCGATAGATTCAAATTCACACATATGCAATTAGAAATATTTATCTTTCTCTACTCAAATTTGTGCTATTCATTGTGTATTCCAATACTGAATAATATTTATTGTATAGTTTATAACACTATCTTATATTACAATACATACTACTTTTATGAAGAAAATACTATCAAATACTCCTCCAATTTCTTAACAACCATACTAATTTAACTGATCCTGTATCATCAATATTAAGAAAGGTTTATAATGTACTGTTATGGTAAATGAAATGTATATCTAGTGTTTAATAAAACATAATTTTTGTGAAACGATGTGTTTTCATTTAATTAAATTATTTAATATTTAACATTAATATAACTTTCGTAGTTTTTCATATGGATCTCCGTATATTTAACTAAAATACTCTTGTTTTACGAAATATTTTTAGGTATTTTTACCGTTTAGCGAGGACACCTCTTGTTTATTGTTAATTTTACAAGATTGTGTCGTTGAATATAGTGCACTGACAGGCACTGTTAAGAAAATTATATAACATTCAGTCAATCGCGAGACCTCATGGCTAAAAGAGGTGCAATTGATACTCGAGATCAACTTCAATCATTCCTTATTATAGACATACAAGGTTATGCGATTCAACATTTCGATCCAAAAGAGATGAGCATAAGTGACGGAGAAAGGAGCGTCCATTTTTTATTTAAACCTAGCATTGAATTCCATCTATTATCGAAGAAAGACCAGAGGACCGTTCGATGGCTTGAAAATAATTATTTAAATATAGAATACTCTACTGGTTATGTATATTTTAAGGATATTATTAACTTGTTAAAAAATATCTGTAACTCATATAATAGAGTGTATGTTAAAGGACATCAAAAAAAGGAGCTACTTAAGCAATATGTTGATATTGACATAATTAACTTGGAATATTTTAATGATGTACCAAAGCTTATTAAAAATGTCAATCATTGTTTTTATCATAATAATAAAACTAATGAAGAATGTATATGCACGCAAAATAATATTATAACTCTATGCAATTATCTAAAAAATAAAGAATTATTTTAACCTTATTATTTTTATTTCAATCCACCTATACATATTAATAATAATATAGCAAAATAGTATACGTATGAACATGTCTATACATGTATAAAAGGACCGCCGAGACGGCACCAATCCGAGGTAGGTATGTAAGCGAGAGATTTTTTATACATTTACATTAATTAACCATCGCCTGCCCTAAAAAAAGGATCATCCAGACGACCTCCATTCGATGCAGGTATGCGACCGAAAAAAATTAAGTGCATTCCTTAAAACACAGCCCGACCATGGGAACGGAATGCGCCCGCCGCTAATTGCATCTGCCCGCATACGTATATATGTATATATATGTATGCGCGGGAAAAAAAAGGTCTTTCTCTTTATGCATCACTCCATTTGCGTGGGAATCTAACGCAGATGTGTATCTATATATACGTAGATCGGCATCTTTAATTTCATTATAATCAGTATCTTCGAACAGTCAACATCGTTTTTAGTGCTTGTTTGTGTTTTACTACAAGGTATTTAGAACGCCTAATTTATATAATATTAACTTGCAATATTTTACATTAGTTTTTCTACCACTCTAAAATTTCATAGGACTTTTTAAAAATTGTTTTTTCAATTAGACTATTTTTAATAATTTAATGGCGTAAATTTTATTAATATTTTATTGAATATTATTTTTATATACAATTAATCCAGGATATGTTTCAAGTATTTTATATGCATTTAGTGTTTTCTTTAAATTGTTTTTAATGCTTAAGTGCGTAAATTTATATTATTAAATTGATTATTTTATAAGGTTTTATCAATAAATTCTCAATAATACAGGTATTTTTAGTTAAATATACGCGGATCATAGTTTCCATTAGTTTTTCTACCGCTCTAAAATTTTATAGGACTTTTTAAAAATTGTTTTTCAATTATAAGGCTATTCTTAATAATTTAATGATGCAAATTTTATTGAATATTTTATTGAATATTATTTTTATATACAATTAATCCAGGGTGCCTCAAAGTATTTTATATGCATTTAGTAGCTTCTTTATATTGTTTTTAACGTTTAAGCGTGTAAATTTATATAATTAAGTTGATTATTTTATACGGTTCTTTAAAAAGATTTTTTCAATAATTTAAATAAATTTTGTATAATACAAGTATTTTTTGCATTTAGTGCTTTCTTTAAATTGTTTTTAATGTATAAGTATGTGAATTTATATAATTAAGTTAATTATTTTATATGGTTCTTTAAAGAGATTTTTTTTAATAATTTAAATAAATTCTGAATAATACAGGTATTTTTAGTTAAATATACGCTGATCAGTCAAATAAATTAGCGATTTCGATATATTAAAAATTAGGTTTCAATAGCTTTTTATTCTCTTAAATTTATTATATTAATTATTTTTAATTTGTTTTTCATAGAATGAATTACATCATTTGCGGAAAATCCTTCACCCGGCGTGATAACATGAAGCGACATGTGAATACCCTCCACCGCAATTTTGTTTGCGGTATTTGTAGGGAGGGTGTGGATACATGTGAGCATGTTGCCGGACCGTCTAAGAAGAGGGTTAAAGTAGATGTTGCACCACCCACAAGTTCTAATGGACCTGTGGATGCTTTCTAAAGATAGATCATTAGTTTATATTAAATGTATGAAGAAAAAAACTTTACTACATATTGAAAGCCTGGTGTCCGTTTAGGCTTAGTCATGAGTCTATCTAATCATATAATCTTGTAACAAAATTTCTGGTGATATAAGCAGTGTATAAAATTCAATCTTCATTTAATGTAGTGCATATATAAATTTTGTATTCATTTAATGTGAGACTTCTGCTAAATTTTTTGTTAAGAGTGTAGAGTGATATTAATATTCACGAATTTGATGTATCAACTTTTTGAATGGTTGGTTGAGCTGAAAATCATAATTTTTTAGTGTCTCTGAGGTGGTTTTATGAAGCATCTAAATTTCAGATTAAAAGCTAATCGCGAGGCTTATTTCTTGTAATGATAGTACAAAAACATGAACTGTAAAAAGATAGCATATATTTTATCCGTTGTGAGACTTAGTATGTTTTCTTTCTCGCCCTTTTTTAAATATTATAAGAAAGTTAACTAAATCAATTTAAGAATTTATGTTATTTAAAAATTGAGATTAAACACGGAAATCTGTTGTAAATGGGGAAATTAATAATAATTTTTTGCCCTTAAATATTGATAAATAGTGGGCTATCTGTTGTAAATGGAAATAAATAATAATTTTTGTCTTAAATAGTAGGGTTACCAAACATGATTTTTCAAATGTTTTAAGTGCTACTATTTCTTAGTCGATCGAATGCTGCTTTTACTCTACAAATATATACAAAAGAATGGTTTCACCTATCCGGCTATATAAACAAACAAAATATGCGTATTTGGTCTTCGGAGAATCCTCATGAGTTTATTCAATCGCCTCTCCATCCGCGAAAAATTGGTGTTTGGCTAGCGGTTTCTAGAAGGCGTATATTTGGACCTGTGTTTTTTGAAGGATCGATAAATGCTGAGAGATATCGAAATAATTTACTTGAACCGTTTTTACAAAATCTTCATGATGACGAACTTTTACATGGGTATTTCCAACAGGACAATGCAACAGCTCACAAAACATGGGAAAGTATGGCTCGAATTCGGTTAGAACGTTAATGCTGTCTTTATATTAGTTTTTTGTTTCGTTCTTTTATGATGTATAAACATTGTTATTTTTTAAATGTATAGGAAGTGGTATTTGCTATGTGTACAATGTGTTTCAAAATTAGTTTTTATTAGGCATAAACTATGTTTTTGTGTAAAAACCTCTAAATTTCATATTAAAAGCCGCTCGTCAATCATATTTCTTCTAATGATAGTACAACCCACGAACTGTAAAAGATAGACTCATTTTATGAATTTATGTTAATTCAAATTGATATTAAGCAGGGGTATCTGTAGATGGAAAATTAATAATAATTTTTTGTCTTAAATATTGATATATAGTGGGCTTACCAAACATGATTTTTCAAATGTTTTAAGTGTATTGCATGGATTTTTATGTAATTTCAAAGGGAATGTAATACATTCGCTGCTGTACAAACATAAACTGTAAAAGAGAGATAGAAGCATTTTTAGAACAAGTATATATTTAATATTTTTGTAAATCTTTTGGCTAGAACGTTAATGCTGTCTTTATATTAGTTTTTTGTTTGGTTCTTTTATGATATATAAAAATTGTTATTTTTTAAAATGTACAGGAAGTGGTATTTGCTATGTGGACAATGTGTTTCAAAATTAGTTTTATTAGTGATAAACTATGTATTTTGCATAAAAACCTCTAAATTTCATATTAAAAGCTGTACCTCAAGCATATTTCTTCTAATGATGGTACTAAGCATGAAGTGTGAAAAGATAGTACATATTTTATCTGTTGTGGGACTTAGTATGTTTTCTTTTTCAACCTTTTTTTAAATATTATAAGAAAGTTAACTAAATCAATTTAAGAATTTATGTTATTTAAAATTGAGATTAAACTGGGGTATCTCTAAAATGGAAATATTTAATGTTATGTCTATTTTCATATGTATAGTGTTTTGTCAAAAAAATTTTGATTGCTGAAAAAAGTGGGTAATAAAAATTTTTGATAGACCATGTATCTCACCTCTATCGTTTTACTGCATTGTTATATTGCACTATATGGGTCATCTCGAGAACATTCCTTGCCTTTGCATTTGATTGTTTTGTTTAAATTTTGATATTTGTGAAATTGAAAGTATGGTTGAGGTTTGTTTGATGTGTGTAGTTGTTTTATTTTTAATAAATTGTTTTCTTAAAAATATGGGCTCATTATTTTACTTTTCTAAAAGTCTTACTTTTGAAATGTCTTGTATATTCATGTTTGGTTGCTATGTTATCCAGTACCATACTATATATTTATTTTATGATTTGACAAAGTATGCCGATCTTAGATGTAAATCCGCGGTGGTGGCGTTTGAAAGTATGTTGTGTTGGGGTTTGACCTAGATGTATCTTCCTAAGTTGGTCTGGTGTTGTGGCGTTTGAAACTATGTTGGGTGGTTGTGGTGGTGGTTGTTGTTGTGATGCGTGATATGGAGTTGGGTATTTTCTAGAAGTTGAGTTTATATTTTGATCGATCATATTGATAGTCGGCCATTTCGCCTGACGTCACCTTAGTTTATTAGATTTTTGGCGGCCATCTTGGATTCGCTATCTTACTTTTCTAAAAATCCCTACCTTTGAAATGTTCTGTATATTAATATTTGGTTGCTATGTTATCCAGATGGATGGATGGATTAATGGATGGTTGGATGGATGGATGGTTGGATGGATGGTTGGATGGATGGTTGGATGGATGTATGGATGGATGGATGGATGGATGGATTGATGGTTGGGTGGATGGATGTATGGATGTATGGATGGATGGATGGATTGATGGATGGTTGGATGGCTTTTTGAGAAAAGAGGGATTTGATAGTGGTTTGAATGTGTGGTTTTAATATAGGGGTTTCAGAACCGCTTCATGACGTGAGCTGATTCTAGCGATGGTTTTGAGATGATGTTTCATAGGAGTTCGAGTGCATGGTTTTGATAGATTGGATGCCTGACGTCACCTTAGTTTATTAGATTTTTGGCGGCCATCTTGGATTCGCCATCTTGCTTTTCTAAAAATCCCTACCTTTGAAACGTCCTGTATATTCATACTTGGTTGCTATCTCATCCAGATGGATTAATGGATGGTTGGATGGATGGATGGTTGGATGGATGGATGGATGGATGGATGTATGGATGGATGGATGGATGGATGGATGGATGGATTGATTGTTGGATGGATGGATGGATGAATGTATGGATGTATGGATGGATTGATGGATGGTTGGATGGCTTTTTGAGAAAAGAGGGATTTGATAGTGGTTTGAATGTGTGGTTTTAATATAGGGGTTTCAGAACCGCTTCATGATCCGGTTGTGAGCTGATTCTAGCGATGGTTTTGAAATGATGTTTCATAGGAGTTTGAGTGCATGGTTTTGATAGATTGGATGCCTGACGTCACCTTAGTTTATTAGATTTTTGGCGGCCATCTTGGATTCGCTATCTTGCTTTTCTAAAAATCCCTACCTTTGAAACGTCCTGTATATTCATACTTGGTTGCTATCTCGTCCAGATGGATGGATGGATTAATGGATGGTTGGATGGATGGATGGTTGGATGGATGGTTGGATGGATGTATGGATGGATGGATGGATGGATGGATTGATGGTTGGGTGGATGGATGTATGGATGTATGGATGGATGGATGGATTGATGGATGGTTGGATGGCTTTTTGAGAAAAGAGGGATTTGATAGTGGTTTGAATGTGTGGTTTTAATATAGGGGTTTCAGAACCGCTTCATGACGTGAGCTGATTCTAGCGATGGTTTTGAGATGATGTTTCATAGGAGTTCGAGTGCATGGTTTTGATAGATTGGATGCTTGACGTGACATTAGTTTATTAGATTTTTGGCGGCCATCTTGGATTCGCCTTCTTGCTTTTCTAAAAGTCCCTACCTTTGAAACGTCCTGTATATTCATACTTGGTTGCTATCTCGTCCAGTAGCATACTGTATATTTATTTTATAATTTTGAAATGGTATGCCGATCTTAGATGTAAAGTTTATATTTTTATCGACCATCTTGATGGTATGAAGCTTGGAGATATTGTTAATTTAAAATAATATTGTTAATTTATAAATAATAATAAATAAATTGTTTTTCTTAAAAAAATATATTGTTTGTTTTATTTTATTTTATAAGTAAGATATACATTTCATGCATGCGGCTATCACAGAAGCAGACAGCCGTTGCGGTTTCCGCTGGAAACATGTTTAGACCTGTTTGAAGTACATTGAGAAGCGCGATAGCAAGCCGGGTAATTTATTCAGGAATTCTCTAGAAACAAAGACCATCTTGATGGTCAGCCATTTTGTCTGACGTCACCTTAGTTTGGCTAGTGACCGTGAGAGGATGCTGCATTATGGTAATCATGAGAGATGCCATTTCTTGGTTAGTGGCTGTGAGAGGGAGTCACATTGGGTTGGTAATGATGAAATCTGCCATTTCTTAGTTTGGTTAGTGGCCGTCAGAGGGCGCCACATTGGGTTGGTAATGATGAAATCTGCAATTTTAGTTGGGTTGGTAATGATGAAATCTGCAATTTTAGTTGGGTTGGTAATGATGAAATCTGCAATTTTTAGTTGGGTTGGTAATGATGAAATCTGCAATTTTAGTTGGGTTGGTAATGATGAAATCTGCAATTTTTAGTTGGGTTGGCGACCGCGAGGGGGCGCCACATCAGTTGGGTTGGCAGAGGGCGCCACTAGGGCGAGGGGGGTGAGGGGGATCTGGGTGAGAGGGGGAGGAGGCGCCAGAATCGGCGTAAGTACCCTACTAATAAGGATATATGGATATTATTTGTAGCAAAATTTGCTACAAATAATATCCTGCAAATGCAAGACAAATTGCGGAGCTGCCTGCGGATGCCGGAAGAGTGGCTTAAAATGTTCCGTTATCTGTTCAAACTGTAGTGGCGAAACATGCGATAACGCAATCCCTACGGTGGACGATAGCGACGAAGAGAATGCCCACAATGAATCGTTTTTTGATCCTTTGACTATTAATGACTCGAACATGGAAGAGCAACATTCGCGAACCATCGAAAATCGCCCTTCCTGTTCTAAACAAAGGAAATTGTTTAAAACCAATCATCATCAAGTTTGAAATTTTGCAACAATAATTTTTTTATTAATAAAGATGTTACACTCCTCCAGTGTAGTTTAATCTGTGAAAAACGGTCTCTAGAAGCCAAAGATGTTCAAAATTCGTGTTAAATCATAATCCAAAATAATTTAATAATTTTATAATAAGGTCCTAGAGACCGTTTTTCACAAATTATATTTTTTAATTATTATAACGAATAATGAATATGAGATGTAGATGAATACATTTTCATGTCTTTCTCAAACGATTCGTCAGACAGTTTTTATTGCGCAAACTTTCCTCCTATCGCCCATATTCCTCCTATTCATGACAAATATTATTTTTAGCGTCTCTATTATAAAGTTCTTCGATTACACTTGTTCTTGGCATGCTAGAGCAACGTATTACCAATAATCGCTGTTTTCTTAGACCTGACGGCAACGTTCAATGCGCTATAACTTAGCAACTATCGATTGAACAAAAAAAAGTTTCATACAAAAATTGTAGAAAATGTTATGCTCTACAACTTCGATAATAAATTTTTTTTTTGTATTTCCAAAAATTATCGAGATATTTTCCAAAAACCAAAAATCGTTTTCTTCAATCGACTATATCTTGGCAAATATTGACAATAGGGAAAGAAGTTTCAAACGGAAAATGTTATCTTCTACAAAAAAGGTCATTACAATTTTTAACGTAAAACTCACCGTTTTCGAGATATTTGCAAAAAGGCGTTTTTCAAGATGGCGGCTAACGCTCGCGATTTTGGACGACACAAATTTGGTTTTATACTTAGGGGACACTCTCTGACATAATCCAATCGAAAAATCAAGTGATAGGATTTTTTGCGGAGCGAATATCTAAAAATCCTGGACTATAAGTAAATTATTTGTTTAAAACTCATTCTTTAAAACAAAAATATGAGTTATTCTATTTCACTTTCTAATTAATAATGTTTTGGTTCTTATGTATCTGCAGATAGGACTACAAAAATGTTTTCAACAGGAATCTCCTAGGACAATAGATCCCATGAACTATAACTATTAGGCCTGTATGAGACGATGCTTACTTTTACAGAACATTTTCATGTAAATTTTATTTTTGAAATTTAGCAACATGTAAAACAGAAAAGTGCTTGCAATATTTCATGCGAAATTTAGCGGCTAAATTATTTAGAGTTGGTTGTAATTTCCGTGTGAAAGCTGCGTGAGAAACTGCGCAATAGAATAAAATAGAGATAAAATTGCAATTGTCAACAAAGTTAACTAAACCAAACTAACCTAAAAATAAATTTGCGGTTTCAGAAGTTGTGTGTGAATCATCATAGTCACGTGAACAGGTGTCTGTGTTAATAGAGGAATATAAAAGATATCATTGTTTATATGCATTTAAAGATGCTAGGTATAAAGACAAACATGCTCGTGCCACAGCAATAGAGGCAATTAAAAATATGGTGACAAAAATAAAACCAGGTATGTCCATATCAGATTTTAAAGCTAAATTTCATTGTCTAAGAACTCATTTCTTAAATGAACATAGAAAACATAAGGAGTTTCAAAAAAGTGGTGCAGGAGAAGATGATTATGAAGGCTAACTGTGTATCCACTGTATCCCAATGAATCAAAGAATTTAAAACTAATTTCTCGAAGGGCAGCCAACCTTTCAATTACGATAACATTAAAATTACGTCACTACATCATATATTACGCATGTGCATGTGCTAAATTTGATATGTAATAATCAAAGAGATTGGATTATAGAGTGCAATTTGTAGGTGGTCGCAACAACTGCAGGTGGGGTAAGGGGAATTGATAAACAGCCAAGCGATTATAGTCCTTAAGGAAAATCCGACGGCGTCAATGAGGCGTGCTGTCATTGGTCGAAATGTCGTGCTCGTACTTGGTTCGTAGAATTTAACGAAATCATACGAACCAAGTACGAGCACGACATTTCGACGAATGACAGCACGCCGTCGGATTTTCTTAAGGACTATAATCGCTTGGCTGTTTATCAATTCCCCTTACCCCACCTGCAGTTGTTGCGGCCAAACATTGCAGTTTGATACTTCTTTTATATATTCCAATCCCTTTGGTAATAATGCATACGTGTCATACAGGAGTAATGCAATAATATCAAAATTGTATGCTAAATTAAAGCAGAAAATTTTCGTAATAATTCACATGGAAATTTTCTGTAATATTTAGCATCGTCTCATACATGCCTTAGTTACTGATTGACTTCGAATAATATTTACAGCATAAGTACAGCAACATTTTGACAAGTATTCTTGACAATATTTTGATTTTGACTCTTGTTAAAATCAAATCACCCAGTCATGACATATGGCCCAAGCGCCTATGTTGTGGAAGCAATGGGCTAAAGTAACCAATGGAATATTTGACATATAAAATTTAATAGAAATCATAGATTTGTTTTAGGGCAAACGCTTTTTTGTCCATAACCTACTTGAATCCGGATTTTTCTAAACACCCGTTATTTAGTGCCTTATACCGATAGGTCCAGCTCGGAACGGGCCATAGTCAGCAATGAGTGGCAACACCGAAACAGATCTTTTAATTTTGTAACTGACGGTAAAAAAAATATAATTTACATAAAGTGTTTGAAATAAGCATAATTTATTATTAGAAAAAAAAAATGGAAGGCAATAAATGTTGAAAATGTTGTTCTTGGCTAATGATGGAATTAAATAATTTTGCAAAAATTTCAAATCTGTCAGGTTACTGTTGAAAAAAAGTCCAATTCGGTTCTCTATGTGAACAAGCTCAAAACCAGTCATTATCACTATTTCAGTAATAAGCATATTTTTTACTAATTTATATACAATTGATATTTGCCAGATATATAACATATTGCTTTTGAAAAATCATGAATTTGCAGTCATCTATTTAAGAAAAAAACAAACTACGAACTACAGATGACTTAATGTTACTACAAATTTACATAGACCGAAATAGGATACATAGTTTCTGCTACTAAAATACGATTATATGAAAGCCAGTTACAAATTAAATACATACAATAGATAAAGTAAATAAATATAACTTATTTTATTTAATACTTGGCTAGTTTGCGTAGAAGTTAAGTATTGCTGACAACTTCGTATTTATTGACGTGTTTGAGTAGACAGATTCACTTCATTTTAACTCTACATACTCTAAATTTCTTGGAAAATCTATAAGTTTAGCTTTTCCCTTTTAGAAAAATAAGTTAAGCTGTTCTTGGATATTTTGTTACGCTTGATGGATTTTTTTATTTGTCATTAAGAGAATTGAAAACCTATTAAAAACAGTAGTGAAAATGAAATGTTGCCACTAAAAAAAAATTTTTTTACATCATCACTTTTTCAAGGTCATTAAGAAAACCAACCAGATACAATCTGCAGGAGCTTTTTGAAAATATTATTTGTCCTATTTTTGCATTTTCCCGATAATTGCCGTTTCATTTTATTTCCATATTTTTGAATTTACTATATATTCTATTTAGGGTTCTGCCTAGTATTTTATTATATTGTGTCTCATTTCGTCTTACTTTTTCCTCCTATATAAAAATCGATTTTCATTCCGACATAAAATATACTCTTTAATATAAGGTTAACAAGTATAATTTAATATGAAGTGTTGACTTCTTTAATCTATAACACAAAAGTAGAGGAATTTCTTGAAAATATTGGAAGAATAAGGTTATCCATTGCTGCCATTAAACTGACACAATTTGGGTATAGTAAGACTTGCTAACAATGTAAAGACTTAGTGATGTTAGTTTATGCATGTTTAATACTGAAACTACATATGAAAGTTTCCTAGATAAAATTTAACTACTCTGGAGAAAGAAGAGCAGAACTTTCTTTAGAGATATATGATGATGCAGTATACTGGTAGTATGTTTCACTAAACCTGAATTTACTTCGTGCATTAGTTATGTTTGCTGCCAGGTAAATATGACTAAAACTCATTCTTCATTGTGAAAAATTCGACGATTTTTTTTGTGAAAGTGGAAAGTATTGTTTTGGATAAATATAGGCGTAAGTAAAGTATATAGGACAAGATCTTTTTCTACTCTATAGTATAATTATGTACTTACTTTACTTTTGACCATTTGTTGTAATCCTCCTCCAATGACTTTGCTTTTATGATTTGATCATCCAAATACGACTTTTCCTCATCAACGGACATAGACTGAGAAGGATCGATGACCTTTAACTCTTTAACTTGTTGCTCTTTTCCATCTACAGGTTTCCCATCAGAAGTAACTCGTACATCCTCATAGATGCCGTGTGGGTCCTCCTGCTTAGAACGCCTTTTGAACGACACTTTCTTTTTAACTGAACCAGATCTGGCCGTAGCTTTTAATTCTTCTTCGTTAGTCTTCGGCAGTTGCTCTTTCGCCAGCTCTTCGTTGATCATCTGTACAGCAGTTTCACTTAGTTTTAGCCCATCTTCTTCGTCGTACAATGCGTCTTTTTTGTTGTTTTCTACCTTGGGTGTTTTTTGGGTCGATTCTGGATCTTCTTTCTTTTCCGCTTGTGGTTTCGGGTCTTCTTTCTTTTCTGCGGTCGGTTCCGGGGCTTCTTTCTTTTCCTCCTTTTTAATGTCAGTCTTATTTTCGTCAGGTGCCTGTTTAATATCAGCTGTAATTCTAATTACTTGTGTGGTTAACTCTGGAGCTTCTTGGGTTCTTCGTTCCTTATGGCTTTCAATATGTTGCAATCCTTCATTGCTTCTAGATCGATGCTGTTCTTTAAGTTTTTTGAGCGTATTGCGGCGGTTGATTTTATTTATAGAATCCATGGAGGAGGCTAACTCATGTTGCAGTTCTTGCATTAGACTTCTGTTGCTTAGTTGCTTTTCTAGTTTCGGTAAGTTTTCTTCGGTTACTTCCAAAAAATTACTACGTTCAGTTGTTCCTATTGGATTATTGTGCTCATCCACGTATTCTACTTGAATTACATCTTCGAAAATGATACCATCAATTGGTGTACCTGCTGGTATTTCATCAACACACTCCTTCGCTAGAGTTTTTAGATCTTTAAGTTTAGCAGAATCAAAGTATTTCTTATTTCCATTTGACGCAGGAGAATCTGGTGTCACATGATCATCTAATACTTCGTCATCAGATGGTGCTGTTAGTATAATGAATTGAACACCTTCTTTTCCCTGTTGACCTTGCGTTTCTACGCCGTTCGTTCCTAAATCTGGAGCTTCCCCAGTTGGGCTCGAAGGTTTTGATGTTGATGGCGGCCTGTTCTGATCATCAAATTCTAAATAAGAAAATTCATCTGTTTCTCCGGGAGGCGGTTTTAGTGGTATGTGTATGTAAACTGGTGTTACATTTTTCTTGGGCGGTTCAAAATACTCTCGAGTTTTCTTTGCGCTCTCACTTTCAGACTTTTTACCTTTCTTTGTTTTTTTGGGAATGTCCAATTTAGATTCAGATTTACTAAAACTAAATTTCGGTAATTTTAATTTCTCTTTAGCTTCCCGTAATTTTTTCATCACACCCAGCTTAGATAAACTAATTCTGCTATAACTACTCACTATCGATAATTTTCTCGGTCGCTTTGGTTCTTCCGATTTCGCTCTTTGCGTGTCTTGTGCATCATCGACTTCCATTTTTTCCCCTTCCTTGCTAGAGCCTGGTACATCTAGTTGTTCGATGGTAATTGATTGGTCGTCATCTCTATCTAAATATTGGCTTATGTTGTCTTCATTGGAACTGTCTGCCATTTCTATAATTCCTTCGTTCGCAGCGCTAACGTCTAAATAATCTTTATTGTGACTTGTGGTTTTTTCTGTTACATCTTGAATATTTACGCCACTGCTGGATTTTTCTAAAGTCGATGAGCTCTTGCTTGGTCTTAATGTGTCCATTTTGAATTCTGATGGGTTTACTTCTCCTTTATAAGGTTCTTTTGTGAGATGTGTATATGGATAACGACCTTTAATCTTTTCCCTTCGCACTTCTTCCCACTGATAAGTCTTGATTGGTATTGGTGGAATGTCTTTTACTGTAAAAAAGAATGGAATAGTTAAAATAAAGTTTATTTATATTACATATTATAAGAAAAGATATAAGTAATCTTTGCATACTGTCAAATCTAGGTTTAATTAAATTACAAATATGATACCATTTAGTGTATTTACAGATTTACTCACGAGGTGGTGCCATTGCTGCAGTTGTGAACTTGATATTTCACTTATAAGCGCTACTTAATTTTAACTTTTTCATGAGATATTTTTAATTATCTATGTATTTTCGAATATATTTTGTATTATTTAAAGTTTCGCAAGTTTTTATAAAATTGTATTAATTGATCATATGCATAATTTTAATTAACCACGTCAACGCCATTCATTGTGCTCGATAGGTAAAATATAAGTTCTTGGTTTGTGAGACACATTTTGTCTGTCGAATTCTTCTTTGCCATTCTTACGTTAATGTTGTACGTAACTTTAAATAATGAAATGTGACCACTACACGACTATCTTATACGTGAGCGTTTCAAATTACACAAAATTGTTCTAAATTGTTTTAAATAGGTTTATCTTCCTAGAAAAATAAGTCAAATTTTAAGAATTTTTTTATATAAAAATTATTCAAAATTCTATTATAAGTATGTACTTCTATTCTCTTAATAAATATCTATAGAATGCATACTTTGCGAGATATTGGAAATAAACTGCTAATCGCTAAGGCTAAAAGTGTTACTTCTGGTCAGAATATTGAAATTCCATTTATACAAAAATGTTCCAAATATATAGCTCTAAATTCTTTTGGTCTCTTGATAAATATATATAGAATGCATAATTTACGACATATTTGCAAAAAATCGCTATTCGGTAGATAATCGTCTTTATTGTATTAAATAATACAAAATAAAGGTCAGTTCTTACATACTGATACGGTACAATATCATTGTCAAGTTAAGTAAAATATACAGCACGTGTCAATTTTCATTAGCCATAGGCGATTAATTCATGCAATACGTGACAACATGGCACCCCACCTTTCCTCTTCAATGCGAGCGCGACCCATACAAGCTCAAGTTAGCAGTAGCTGTTGGACTATTGACTAGGGTGTTTGTACTGCGCTCAGAAATAATATTTACGCATTGCAAGGATTTTTCCTTTCAGTAAATGCAGAGAATTATTAAGCTGTGTTCACGCTGCATGTCACAAACAAAAGCGTAATTCTAATAAAATTAAAAATAAGGTAAATAAAAAAGGATTCTGAAAATAATAATAAACTACATAGATCGCGGCGGCCATTTGATGATGACGGCTTTTATTGCAGACTAGATCGCAACGTGTTAGCAGCTAAACATTTAATGTAGAAGTGGGAAGATCGGAGAAAGTCGTTGTGATGTCGATTGTTGTCGGGATTGGTGACGGATAGTAGGGGTGACACACGTTGCCACATATTATTTGTATACGTATAAATCGCATGTAAACATTGAATCCATATACCTAATGAAAATTGACGCATTCGGTATGTATAAATATAGATGAAACAAGAGATGAAACATGATAAGAGTAAAAGTGTGACTTCCGGTCCGAATTTTGAAATTTTTTTTATACAAAAGGTACTGAAAATTAATTCTAAATATTTTTATACTCGTAACGTACCTATCTAAAGAGCATGACTTGCGAAATATTGGCAAGAAACTTATTTTCGATAAGACTAGGTCTTTTATTCTTACTTCCGAATTTCCGATTTTCACAAGACTTTCATAATAAAATTCTTCTCAAACTTAAATCTAAGTACATATGAATTCTTTATATAAATTTGTTTAAATTTATTAGTTAACAAAATATTGGCAAAATTTGATTCTTTCACTGAAGTAAACTACTACTTCCGGTTTGCCGATTTTACTGAAAATCTAATCGGATCTCAAGAGGGAGATTATAGTCGTAAATACAAAATTTCGAATTGATAGCTATAGTGGTTTGACCGCTATCGTGCTCACACACAAACACACGCAATGAGAAATTTTTAAAAAATCACTTTTTCGGTATCAGGGGACTTCAAAACGTGGACATCTGCAAAAATCTCGATGTCGATATTCATCACAATACTTCTTTATACGACGTACAAGAAAGTAAAAACGTCGTTCAACCCACCTAAATATAACTTAAATACAAGAAAAACATATACAGTGTAATGAAACACTTGATATTACGAAGTAAACATTGCAACGTCGTATTCTGTCGCTGTACTGGCCGCGCGACGAAAAACAGGAGAGGATAGACGTAAAATGGGGGTAGTCACTCGCTCCAGTAAATAGGATTGCTCTCTATTCACTCGACTGGAATGAACACTGGAGCGAGTACTGGAATGAATCACTAAAACGCCTGTTTACACGAGGAGAGTACTAAAATCCAGTACTCGGTTTTAGTAACTCGGCCGAGTTACTGGCACCGTGTAAATTAGCCTTTTACTATAACATTGCCAGTCGATGCTTCATCGCTAAACGTAGCGAGAGCGGGGATACAGTACGCCACCTTGCAATTCTGATGTATTTTAGATTTGCTATATCAAGTGTTACATTACACAAGCTGTATAACTCAAAAATATTTGTCTATTTAGCTTATTAAATAATTATCGAAATTCGGTCTACATACTCTATAGTAATTAAAAGGTGATAGAAACAATCGTAACTTATTTTATTTAACTATGATCTCACATACTGCGGAAATAATACGATAATCAAAGAATTATTTATTTATTTATACTACAAATCACAAGAGGATAATTCCATATTACAGTGATTTTCTCCACAAAAAGTAATTTCACTTAAACTATACATACAATAATGAGATACATGTTAAAACATCACTCTAAATTTAAACCACTAGAACTAGAACGAGGAACTTTAGAGGCCGCGCACCATACACGTATGTACATACGTATGTATTCTTAGTTGCAAAAAAAAAGTTTCCCCTAAAATTTCGAATATTACCGCGCCAATCTCCAGCACTCGGGTATATGGTGAAGGTCTACATATATAAATTATATTACAAAAGTAGAAATATATTTAGAAGGGCCATAAGTGCAGGGGGGGCTCTAAAACACTGCACTATTTGGTCTAGTATGTAGGAAAAAACCTGCAGAATAAAAAACCTACATCACAGTGCTACAAAACTAAAGGTCTTTAGTTGTTAAGATCCAAGCGACAGCCTCTGAGTTAAATTATTAAATTATTTTGTAAATAGTAATACGTTATGCGTAAGTACAACATTTTCTATAAGACTAAACTGAATAAACATTAGTTACCGAACAAAGAAGTAGCGAGTAAACAGATGATTCTTTCGACGTATAGTACTAGAATTTGACTAGAAATAAAATATCGCAAAAAGGATGAATGGGGAGTTGGTCACCGTCATTCCAGAAGTCACGAGAATTATCGTGGAGATAAAGATATGTATAAAAAGGGGTTTCCAAACCCTCAGAAGTATTAGTTCAGTTAGTAATGTGAACATCAGATATAAAGTAAAATATGAATTCAGTCATAAATATAAATAAGTTCTAATAAATATTTTTAGTCCGTTTAAAAGTATTTTAATCAATCAGTGTTAGTTGTCTTCATCGTTTCGTATATTTAATATCGTCTGGTTCTATTTATACACCCTGTCACAGAATAACTATTCCTAATTTTCAGAAATGATAGAGGACACCATTTTTTGTAGTTGTCATTTTACGCCTGTCATAAATTATCCCTTATTAGAGAAGTATAAGTATGTTTATTTCCTCTTGTCTTGTTAGATACCAATTACAGTCGTCTAGACTACCTAAGTAGACGACTCTTTACAGGAACGGTTCCTGTAAAGGGTTGCCATGGCGTCTTTACAGGCCCTTTCTGTCTGTCAAGACCTTTCAAAAAAAAAAAAAACATTTATAATAAATACTTCCTTTAATATTGTACAATTTTTAACGTTCACAATTCTTATCTATTTATAATAATTTATAATTTAATTAATAAAATATGTTATTAATGTTTACAAGAATAAAAGTTAACAGTACACTTCGATTCGGGATGAAAATTAAATGTTGCGCCAGGAACAGTCAAGTGGCTAGTACTTTGCAGCTGATCGTTATAATTATTCGAATTATGTATATCTAAAGTTTCAGATGCAGATGCACTCTTAACTGTTCTGTCTCCTTGTATCATTTTAGCAATTTTAATTTTGTTTGTAACAGACTCTGCCATGTAACTTTCAGCGACAGACGATGACTTCCAAGAGCCATGGCGTTTTAAGGTTAACACATCAGCACCTGCATCTGCTAAAATGGTCGCTGAAGACCGGCGAAAACAATGGCCAGTGTAGCTTTCAGGATTTTCCAATCCCAAGAACGATGCTATGACACTCGGGAACTTGCCAAAACTTTTAATTCCTACCGGTTGTACGGTACATTTTCCATGACGGTAGGAGATAAAAAAGCGATTGTGATCAACATGGCACGGTCTTAATGATGCATATTGACGGTAGAGTTCCAAACAATTCAAACCTTCTCCATCGGCAACAATAGTGAACTTTCTGGGCACATGGGTTTTCGAATCAGGAATTTCAATAACAATATACTCTCCTTTGTCCTTAATATCGTTAACTCGCATCTTATACAATTCCTCACGACGGCACCCTCCATTTACACCAAATACTGTTGCCACCTGTGTGTAGAGTAAGATATTTTTAGATAACTACGCCGATAAGTTATCGAAACATACCTTTATCATTAAATATCTGTCATTTGGTGCTTCTGTCAAAAACCTATCAATATCTTGTCTGCTCAAATTTCTAGACTTTTTCGGTTGATAACCCAATGACTTCTTTTTTAAAAAGCTGGTTACTTTAGTAAATTTTCCAATATCAACGTTCTCGTACACTAACAACGTGGTCTTCAGCATAGACATAAAAGCCCACAGTGACGATGGTTTGTACTTAAGTGACTAATAAAAGGAATATAATCAGATGTGTTGGCATACAAACGTAATTTTTATTTACCTTTTCATAAATAAAGCTCATAATTAAATTTTCATTAACACCTTTGATTCCTTTCTCTTTTCGCCATTCACTGAAAACCCTAAATTGCTTCTCATACCGTTCTTTGGATTTTTTAGGTATTAGGCAGGCATTGGCTGCGTTTACCGTATCTTCAATTTCTTTGCAAACAGCAGTAAAATCTCCCCGAAAGTCTTCATCCGCGATTAAGTCCATTACAATAACACTTTTTTTACAAAGAGCGACAAAGGGTTTTATTTTTGTAATTTTAATTACAAAACATACGAATCTCCTTGGTTACCATCACAGCAAACTAATTTTTCTACAGTGCAGAGACTGGCTTCGTATTACTGTATCATTTATTTATATTTATCTATTTCTACAAGAGGAAATAAAACGTTGTACGCAGCTCGCTTGCAATTAGTCTTTACTGGGCTCACCGGGTTATGGGACTCGCTCCTTCGTCGCTCGCCCCACAATCTTCCCGGCTCACCCGTAAAGACTAATTTACTAAGCTTGCCACGTAAATAACTATTAATTGTCATTTTACGTGTCATAAATTAATCTTTATTTGATAAATTAGTGTTTGATTGAAAACGCATCATTTTACAAATATTGAATTAGCAGACTTGCCTACTTAGCAGCTTACGGTAATGCTAACGAAGTGAGGCGAATTTATGCGGAGCGGCATCCTCAGTGTCACATTCCCAGTAATACATCATTTTCAAAATTGAATCAGCGTATTCGAGATACTGGTGAATTCCAAGTAAACAAATTCGGGAGCCAATCGTACAGTTCGAATTGTTGACTTTGAGGAGGACCAAGTTCTGCAACAATTTAAAAATAACCCAAAAACAAGCACTCGTACCATTGCATACAAGTCACAAGTGTATGGAGGGTACTGAAGGAATACCAGAAGCAATCGTTTCACATTCAAAAAGTCCAACGTTAATTCCCGCTGATTATCCCAACAGAGTTCAATTTACCAAATAGTACTTGAATAAAATTAACGACGAAACAAGATTTCCTAGGAGTGTATTATGGACAGACGAGGCCTGTTTTACAAAAGATGGCTATTTTAATACACACAATAGTCACATATGTAGCGAAGAAAATCCTCACCCCGTTCACAGGTTACATTATCAATGGAAGTTTTCTGTTAATATTTGGGCTGGGATTGTTGACTATTATGTAGTGGGACCATATCTACTGCCTGCTAGGTTATATGGTCATGTGTATAGCATTTTTCTGGAACATACTGTACCAGAATTGCTTGAAAATATTCCACTTAATATTCGAAGGAATAAGGTAAAGTGGTGAAAAACGCCCCAGTGGGGAAAATGCCCCACTACTTCAAAGTCCAACTTCTGTGACATAGATGGAAGCACTAGTTGTAAAAACTAAAGTAGACAGACACTACTAACGATGTATAAATGTTTCAAGCACATTGAATCTGTTTTCTGCTTTGGAAAAAGTTTTCAAGTGAAAATATAGTTTAGGAAGTCAGCAAACTTTGTGGGTAAGTTCCATTATTTATTAATTTCTCTTCAGCGAAATGTTTTTATCCAAAACCTAACTGTGTTGTGAGTAACTGGTAACATAACCTATCGAATACGCTGTGCATCGCATTGTTGGCGCGTTCTTCTTGTTTGGTGGACAGGTGGGGCCTTTTTCACCAGCATTTTGTAAAAACGCCCCATCAAAACCTAGGGAAATAAGCCCCACTTTTTCAACATAGTTTTTCTACATTTTAGCATACAAAATGGGGAAAAAATACGTGAGGAAAACAACAAGAGCCAACTGGAGCGAAGAAGCTTTGGAAGAGGCGATGAAGATGATATCTACTGGTCGAATGGGCACCAATGAGGCTAGCAGAGTCTATGGAATAGCTTCGCGTACTATCAGAAGGCATTTAACGAAAGCAGATGCAAAAGTACGTTTGGGGCGCTGTCCAGAGTTGGGGTTTCAGCATGAGCAAAGGCTTGTCAAGTACATAAAAGAACTTGAAAAAGTGGGTTTTGCACCCGATGCTGCTGGAGTGAAAAAAATGGCTTTTGAATTTGCCGAGAAACTTGGAATTACCAACAGATTTTCAAGAGAAAAACGATCAGCTGGTGATGATTGGTTTCGAGCATTTCTGCGCCGCAATAAAGATCTTTCAATACGCAAGTCAGAAGGTCTGTCGGTAGCCAGAGCCAAAGGTATGAACAGAAATGATGTAAACAATTATTTTCAATTGTTATTGGAAATTCTGACTACAAATGATTTGCTTCATAAACCTGGAAAAATATTCAACGTCGACGAGACGGGAATTCAAGTCAATAATAAACCAGGAAAGGTGGTGGCAACAAAAGGTGCCAAAGATGTTTATTCGATAACCAGCACCGAAAGAGGTGAAAACATTTCTTTGATTGGTTGTTGCAACGCAGAAGGTTATTTCATGCCACCTGTTTTGATATTCAAGGGAAAAAACAGAAAAGAAGAGTTCTCAGACGGCCTTCCGCCTGGTTCCGACGTATTTATGAACCCTAAGTCGTCGTACATCAATAGTGAATTGTTCCTCAAATGGTTTAAAGATTATTTTTTGCCAAAAAAAGGCGAAGGAAAAGCTGTTCTGATTCTGGACGGACATGCTTCTCATTGTAATACAATCGAATTGTTGGATTTAGCTTCAGAAAACAACGTGGTGTTGTTATGTTTGCCTAGCCACACCACACAGGCACTACAACCACTTGACAGATCATTTTTTGGTCCCCTAAAAACCTACTTTTCCCAGGAGGCTAAAAACTGGATGATACAACACAAAAACAGAAAACTCTCTAGAATAGTGATTTCGTCATTGATTGGCAATGCGTGGGTTAGAGCAGCAACTGTAGCCAATGCAGTCTCTGGCTTTAAGGCTTGTGGAATTTTCCCCTACAATCCGCAAGCTATTCCAGACCATTTTTTCTCCATTTCTGACGCAGCAACAGCGGCGGTAAATAAAGAACATCCACAAACTGGTAGAGACTCACCAGTGGCATCCAGTTCTACAAACCAGATGAACCAGCAAATCTTGTCAACTCCAACCCCTAAGATCACTTCTGAAAATCGAAATAACCAACAAGCCTTATTAAATTCAAGTGCTGATGAGGAGGAAAAAGAAACACCTTCAAAATTTCTTCAAGAAAGTAATCCACTTCCTCTCATCCCATTAGACCCCCCAAAACGAAAACAGCATGCGTTAGAATTAACATCTCCAATAAATCGAGTAAAGAGACGCCTTCTTCAAGAGAAAAAGAAAGTTGGTCCTACGAAATCCGGCGCTAAAGCAAAAGGTGATGCCAAAGCTTCTACATCTGTAGTTGGTCGTAACAAGAAAGAAAGATCAAAGAAAAATGGAAAGAAGAGGAAAGGAAATTACAGCTCCGCTAGTTCCGAAAGTGAACCAGAAATGAGTCCATCTGGCTCTGATGAGCTTTCTGATGAAGCAGAAGACTGTTGCGTTCAATGTGGTGAATATTATTATTCGACCAAGTCTCGTGCTGACTGGATTCAGTGCACAAAATGCACAAAATGGCTCCACGAAACTTGTACGAGCTATGGAGATGTGTGCAATGGATGTGGACCATCCCCAAAAAAGAAAACCAAGCAATTAATTTAATTATTTGCATCGGGGCGTATTTCACATGATTACAGGCGAAAACGCCCCACCTTGACTTAAAAAAAAAATAATAATTTTAGAATATAGATGTTAAGTTTTCTAAAGATTTATTTTTTTACTAGAAGAGTACTTATGTTTTGTTATACTCATGAAATAATATATTAAAATATATTACTATTTTTGAAGTTACAATTTTTTTTCAAAATGTGGGGCATATTTAACCACTTTACCCTATTGTTTTCCAGCATGATTGTGCACCAGCACACTTTTGGATTAAATTGCCGAACATATCTAAATGCATACAGTTTCCAAACAAATGGATCGGAAAAGGTGGACCGAATTCTTGGCCTGCACGTTCACCAGATATGACTATGTATATCCCAACTAACCAAGGCAAAAACGTTAAAATAATGTTGACCACTCCGAAAAAAGTGGCGCGATAAGTTTGTTCGGCAATGGATTGTCCGCAAGCGATGTTGTTCGAGAATTAAACAATAGCAATACAAGTATAAGTAAATTGTTGCGTAAATGGACCGTTGAGAATACAATTCAAAGGCAACCACGATCAGGTAGACGAAGGCTACCCCAGATGAAGCGGACAGAACTTTATCACAATATCTTCGGGAGCATCCATTTACTAACTCCTGTTCGGTGGTCAACAAAAGTGTTTTTCCTGCTAGTACGAGTACTGTACAAAGCAGATTGATCTCCATCAGCTTAAAAAGTTATACTTGGGCGGTGAAACCTTCACTAACGGAAAGACATCGACAGGATAGCTTAATATTTGCGCAAACCTGCCACCGCATGAACAGTCATTTTTGGCGGTCAGTAATTTTTTCCGGATGAATCAACTTTTCTTTTCAATCGTCTTCCTACGAAAGAAAACGGCTAATCGTTATGAATGTTCGATTAGTGGCAGGTTTTCCGTAGGCGCCTGGGCATGGTCTTTTGATGGGCCGGGGGTTATATGGAAAATAGAAGGTCATTTAAAAGGTATACAATTTAGTGTTCCTCAAGATAACTCATTGAAGCATAAATCCATAGTAATTAGCAGTGGATCGAAACTGCAAATATTGAAAGTCTACCCTGGCCCCCTAAAAGTCAAGAGATAAATCCTCTGGAAATCTCTGGGGATTTATGAAAAAGAGAATCTCTGATAATGCATACAACAGTTGAAATCAATTATGGAATCAAATTGAAACTACTTTTAATTTATTATTTCTTTACATTCTTTTTCTTCGCTTTTTGTTTTGTTATATTATTTTTGTTATATTATCTCATTTCCTAATAATTGCCAAAAATATAAAATGCCCTACGTTTGCAAAAATATCAGCGATACAGTAAATCGAGAAAAGAAAATATAAATTCTCTTATACATGTGTATATCAATCCCAACAGTAGAAATTCATATGAAACTAAACACATAAAACAGAATATCCACATTATTCAATATGTGTGGAGGTAATATTCCTGAAAAGTAGAGATGGGTAGGAATTTAATCGGACTGATTTTTTGTGGAAACCTTTTTTGCTACTAGGTATCAGTTCAATTAACAGCTACAGCTGCCGAAACCGGAAATCTAGCAGTACTGAAGAAGACCTGTCTACCCACTTACGCCATTATCTTTCTCTTGTTCGAAATAATGCAATAAATTTAAAACAAGTTCTTAAGATTATGAGCGTAATGTTCTACCACTTCCTGGCATACTGCTTCATTAAAGAGTATGGTGGAGTATGGTAGAGTCGCAACTATTGAGGAAAAATACTATGGAGATGCTGTAAAGCATCTTTGCTGTACTCTCAAAACGAGAGCATTGGGCGGGGCTAAGTGTGGGACCAATATGGCTACCACACCTAGTCCGGACTACTCATAATTATTATCTGTCATCCCACACCTGTCAGGCCTACACTAACCTATGAAATGTTATTCCAGACGAATTCTTCTGATCAACGCCGTCTCTGCTGTTGCAGCTACGTAGAGCACAAGAAATCATAATGTCTTTTAATATTTAACTTATTATATAACTCTGATACACGATGCACTTAACAAACACTCCACTTTTTACCAACACTACCTCTTTGACGTAAGTGTAGTATCAATATGGCGGACCTGTACCCGATTGGATCACGTGATGTCGTCTCGCTGCTTATTCTTTCTCAGTGGTCGCAACTAACATGAGCCAATAAATTGAAAGGGCGTCAAATTTTAGATTTTGCAAAATTTACGTGTCAAGTAATATAACCTACAAAAGTTATTCAGGACTGTCATAATAAATAATAATATTCACACACCTCATTGTCATGCTAACCCTTTAACGTTTGTTACAATTATCATCTAGATACTACAAATTTGTGAATCATGCTTGTCTACTAACCAGAATAACCAAGTATTAAATAAAACAGGTATAGAAAAATAATATTTAGTAGCTTTATTTATAGTATTCAATTTATAACTGACTTTCATGTAATAGTACTTTACTAGCGGAAGCTATATATCCTGAAATATTAATTAATTAGTTTCATTTTATTGTTCTGAAATTATTCCGGTCAATGGGAATTTGTATTTAATCGTCGTCTTTAGTTCGTACTTTGGCCGTGTCAGTTGCCAAAACGAGTCAACTCTATGTAAGAAATTGTGAAACGAATGCAAATCTGGTTAAAGTGACACTCGTATTCATTATAATACTCGGCTTCGCCTCGTATTGTAATTTTCTTACTCGTGTCTTAATAGCTATCATTAAATGCTCATTGCATAATATACTATTTACGTTTTCTATGATACTTACTCATATATTGTTATATTTTTGTGTTGCATGTGTAATTTGACAATGTAAATATCTGGAAATCACAGCTATTGCAATAAAGAACATTATTATTATTATCTTTGAGAAATAATTTACATTTGTTAATTAAAACATGAAAATATTAAACAAACGATTATTAAAACTGTAGAATATGTATGATAAATATTTTTTCGCTAATATTTTTTGGCAAATATACAAAACTGTAATTTGTTGCAAATGTGTGGCATTCCGTACAGTATACTGTTTTCCCTTATTTTTTTACAAAATAGATAATTTCCAATTTTGATTACTTTCAACTGCAGTTTTTATTTTGAGTTTCCGTAATTCTAACTTAGCAAGTATTCAATAATTTAATACTTATTATAAATGTATATGTGTTGCTTCGTAATTTGTCTGATGTGTACAGTAAAGCACTATTATTATTATTATTATATCTGCTATATAAGACTGAGACATCATTTTCACTACTTTATAATTAGTCGAAAGGTTTGATAAATTATTGTATATTTGTAGATTGCATATATCTTTAATTTCCGCGTTTCTATGATTATGTCTTTTATAGTGCGCTTTCATCCAATTTTTATTTATAGCACGTTAATATTAATAAAATGTAGATACACTTAACTCATACATTTACTAAAATATCACTTACATCTTTCGTATTTGATTTTGTAACTTTTTCTCTTAAAAAATCCTTTAATGGACATTTTGACTTTCGACTCCAAACAATAACACAAGTTTATGAACAACTACAAGCCCTACAATCTCCTCATAATAACTGCTATGTTCTAAAATTAAGTATTTTATATATGATGCGGGAACTATATATTTGAAAGATATTGTGTTTGAACAGTTTATCACAGAACTTATCGTCTAACTGTATTTATTCTTTAACATCAACAAACTTTCGTGATGCATTGCCTAATGTGAAAGAATTTCGCTAATTATATGAAGTAGATAAAGTTTTATAGTTTGTGGAGTGTGTTATTTTACGTTAATTTACTTGTGAATAGTGTATTACCACATCTCAAGAATAAAGATGATTTAGATATTATCTCTTCACTCTAGTGATATTATCATCGAGGTATTTAAGTGTTTATATGTTTATGCTAATACAATCACGCACTAAATCCTATTATTAATTCAAATTTCTTTATTGACAATTGTAAAAAGACAAAAAATGAAACACGTTTATGTAGTAATACATATTTTCTTTAAAGTAAAACACAGTAGATATATAGATAAATGCCATCTATAGAATAATTACCAAAATACACAGATAAAAATGTGTAGTTACCACACAAATTGTTCCAACTTCAGCAATAAACTGTTGCACTGATATTGCAAAAAACTGCTATTCGATAGGAGTAGAAGTTTACCTCCGGTCCGAATTTTGATTTTTATTTATTTATTTATTCAATAACAACAATACAGAACAAGCCCAGGATATGTCTGAAAGTACTATGAACATAATCAATCAATACAGTATAATTGCAATTAATTACACAAATCAATTTGTGAAGGTAAATTATTTAATAAGTTGATTGGGTTGTTCAAACCGTAGGATGGTCTATGGTAACAGCGTAACAGAGAACAAATCTGTGCACCTAGTAATGGAGAAAGAAACTTCAATATAAAAACAGAAAATGGTGTGGTCACAAACGACTTTCTATACGTATCTGCGTTTCAAATTATACAAAAGTTAAGTTTTAAATACAGTTATGTAAAATTTGTGAGGAATTGCGTTTCTTCAGGTCTGAATTTAATAAATCACCATAGAATACATCGTTTGCGAAAGAGGGCTAGTCGATAAAAGTGATAGTTCCGGTACGAGTTTTGAAATTTGTTTTATAAAAAAATTATTCCAAATCCAGCTCTAAATACGTTTGTCCTCTTCATAAATCCATATAGAGTCCATAATTTACGAGATATTTGCAAAAAATCGCTATTAGGTTAGAGTAAAAGTGTTACTTCCGCGAGAGAGAGAGAGAAATTTTTTAAAAACCACTTTTTCTGTATTAGGGGACTTCAAAACGTGGACATCTGCAAAGATCTCGAAGTCTAAAATTTCGTCATCACAATAGTTCCGTATTTTACGTATAAGAAAGTAAAAGCAATTCTGCACAATTTATTTTGTTATGGAACAACAGCTGAATTTGAGATATACTTTCTATTCCAGAGGACAGCTACTCAATCCGTGCGTTCAGGGAGTTACGGCGCCGCTAGCGCTGAGCTGTGCTAGGTCGAGCGGTGTTCTGAACGCGACTGCTGAGTGCCGGCGCTGGAGCTAGCGGTCGCCATCTTGTCTAGCGAAAATAAATTTCGCTCGATGACCTAGCGGCGCTAGAAAGAAGTGGGGATAAGCGGTGAATATGTATTCAAATATGAATTTAAAAATTCAAACCCGCGGATTAATAAAAACATTAATTTATTAATTGTACCTAGTAGTTAATATCATTTTTACGGTTGCTGTTGTACTTGTTGTTGTTATATTTAATGTTATGCGAAAGTTATAGGTATATTTATCATATTGAATAGATATTGATAAGTACTATTGTATTCGGTTTACATATAAAGTGAATATCTTTTTTTCTACTTGAAATAGATTATTTATTTCTAATAAATAAACAACTGTTAGTGAATCCTAAGTAGTATATGAAAATAAATTTGGCTCGTTGACTTAGCGGCGGTAAAAGAAAAGCGGTTAAAATTCAAATTTGAATCTTGTGAATAATACGATCAATAGAAACTTTAATTATGTTGTACAATAGATCTTAAATAGTGCCTAATAAGTCTTTTTGATATGTTTATATATTGAAATGTATTTTGAAATAAATATAACTAACAAGTAATGTCAAACAGCACAATTTCTTCTAATAAACAGCATAATTCCTTCTAAATTGGCACTAAATTTAATCAAAAATATTAATAGCTACTGAAACTAAGGAGCTATATATATAATAATGCTAGTTTATGGGCCTTATCGTCTTATTATATTTTCGTGTTCTAAAATACATTAGTACTGCCTTCTGTAAACTTTTTTCCTATGTTTATGTATAGATAGCTACGCAGTCTATTAGGTAATGTAACTTAAGACTTTTACACAAGATCTGCTATCAGATTCCAATACGTTAATTGTTGAAATAATATTGCTTTGTCAACTACAACAATAAAATAAACATACAATGTTATCATGTCATATTTATTTATCAGTTGTATACTCTGCGATTATACACTTATTACAAAGTAGCATTCAGAAAATACATCAATTAATTAAAATTGAAATGAACAAGTATTCACAGTGCCGATAAATATCTCAGCAAAAACTGCTAATATAATAGTGTTAATCGTTAGATCATCAACAATCCAACATCAGATTTCAATAAGTTAAATATTGGAAGAATATTGTTTTTACAACTACAGTAATAAAATAAATCCACAAAGTTATTTCTTTGTATTAAATTTATTTATCAGTTATAATTCTGTGATTATGCCCTTCTGCAACATACCATTCAGAAAATTCATCAACTAATTAAAATTGAAATGAATACTGTTCACAGTGCTGATAAATATTCTAACCAAAACTGCTAATATAGTATTGATAATAGATACATCCATCTTCATCGAAAACTTCCACATAATCCATATAATAATCCACTGTAAAATGTAGTATTAAATATTTAGGCACACTATATATTATAGTAAATAATTTACCATCACCTCAAGTCTCAATTTTAAAATAAGGATTTTATATTGGTATCATACATGGGACAACCTAATTACACACCAAATACGTCGACTTTATTTTTAGTTTAGATTTTAAAAGTGCATATGTCATGTCTTCATACTTCAAACAATAATAATAGTGAAATGAAATAAAAATAAACCTCAGAACGCTATATTGCTGCTGTCAGAAATTGTGATTCTTCAGAAGTAATAAAAGTACGCATGCGCTAGCAACAATTTTAAAATTTACTGCTGTGACCCGTTCAATGACTTCAGGCGCTGGCCACAAGCTCTAGCGGTGTTGGCTTCCAGCGCCGTAACTCCCTGAACGCACGGAATGCCTAATAAAAATGTGTGCAAAATCACTTTTGACGTTTCAAGGGACTTTATAATGTGGACATCTGCAAAAATCTTTCGAACATTTTTCTGTGGCATTTACAAATACAGGTGTTCCATTTAATGTTTTTTAGGATTCTCAACTTTAGTGTTAAAATGACGAAATAAACATTAAGTTCACATACTATTGTCTCTTCTAGTGAAGCCCATAAAAGGTCTTTCATATTAATCGTTATTTCATTGCAATTTTTCAAAAGCTTTTTTTTTACAAAAAAACGCCATATCTCGGCAATAGTTGAATATCGACTAATACAAATTCATGTCAGTTTAATCAGATCTTAAATTGCTATCATAAAATGTAAAAACATGCATAGTATTATATTTAAAATAACGTAACTTTCTGTTGGTTCTTCGTTGTCAAATACATACTCAATAAATAAAAATATTTTAAAATTTTGGAATTGAGGATTACTATCTTTGTGTTAACACTTTTTCGCTATCTACGTTACTAGATACTAATATTGGACTTAGCAGTGAAACGTTGTGAGTATGAGAATTTATACAAATTATTGTTTCCAAATTATATGCTTATATACTATAATAAATCTGTTTGGAATGCATAATTTGTGTGATATATGCAAACACTATTTTTGAATGTTACTCCAATCTCAATATAAAAATTTATGCAAAGGTTGTTTCTAATTAAGCTGATAATAAATCTACCTAAAATGCATAATTTGCGACATATTTAGAAGAAACTGCTTTGGGTACGAGTAAAACTGTTACTTTCGGTCGGAATTTTGATCATTTTATAAAAATTATTTCCAAATTGCGTTTTGAATGCTTTTACGCTGATAAATTTATGAGGGACGCATTTGAAAGAAGCTGCTTTTGGATTAGACTAAAAGTGTTACTTTCGGTCAGAATTTTCAAAATTTTTTTATACAAAAGTTGTTTCAGGTCAAATTTTAAATATTCCAATACCTAATACATTTTAATATGCGTTAATATTATGCACAAGAAACTATTTTTTCCGTAGAATAAAAGTTTATTTCAAGCTAAAATTTAGAACATGTTTTTGAACAAAACTTATTCCAATTTACTTCTTAATACTTCTATGTATTTCCTTCGTAAACATTCATAAAACCAATAGTCGGTCATAATTTTCATGCTAAAATAAAGTGCTACTGATTAGAATCTAAAACTAATGAGGAAGAAAGAGTGAGTGGGAGAGTGGTGAAGGCAGGGATAGAAGGAATAGAGAAGGGCTATAAAAAGAGAGGGGAAGAGAAAGGGGGGGGGGCAATTAAATTTTGTTCGGTGATTTAATTTTCTCAGTCAGCCTTTTTTCAGCTGCCAACTTGGGTTATAACCTAATACATAGGTATATTCCTGTAGTGTTTTGTTATTATTGCGGCGTTGAGTATGCAGTCGACAAGTCCATTGTGTTGACTATGTGGGCTGACCTTTGAAACGACCAGTCAGCTGTTTGGAAAAATTGGTCACAGTTTAAATTGCGCCAACTGTCTGCATACGTTGGGATAAACATCTGTTAAAATTCGTGCTGCTCATTGTGGCTCGACGTGATTGAGCGAATTGCATACTTACGCGGTTAAAATCAGATAGTGAACGTGATCAAATCATGATTGCGGTTTGATCTACCTACTGTTTGGTTATTATAACAGCATTAAATTTCCTTGAATGATATATGTACATATTTAATTCTATTCAAGTAATCTTCGCAACCGGTATATTGTTGATATGGTGTTATTAAATGTTGTATTTTTATTTCATTTTGTTTAGTATAATACATTTTTTTTTAAAGATGAAGGATAAGTACTTACTTCGATATGCTCTGGTTGTTAATTAAATTAATTTTGTGTTTTCAGTCCAAGCCAAAATTAAAGCATATTTTCACATACAATAATTTATAGTCGTACAATAATGAGACTACAGTAAGCTGAAGAACGTATCTGTATGTTGATTGTCTTTAATTCTGCCTAGTGTATGGTCTTTAACTATCCATATATAAATTTTTCGTATAACAAAAACATATTTGATTTTATTCTTGTATCACTTTTTTTAACTCGTTATTTCCTTTCAAGATATTATGAAAATGGCGAAATAATATTCTTCATTGTATTTGTAGTGTTGGTATTTGTTTAATTAAAAATATATTTCGAAAAGTAATAGAAAAATATTAAAAAGATATTCAATATTTTATAGGCCAAAACCGTAAACATAGAAATAGAAAATTTCATGTTACACAAAATAGCATTGGTTCTTCAAATTATTTTAGTCACAAAAATTAGTCATTTCGTTATATCAACTGCAGCACTTGACGTATGTACAATGTACGTATAGTATATATGGATATACATATGTATATGTATGTACACGTATGAACGACATACGTACTGTACAAACATACACACTGAGGTGTGTTGCTACATAAAATTGATGAGCATGTGAATCAGGGATCAGTGTATAATTATTTCTGTTGAAAAATGGATTTCAACGCAAATTGTGCTGTATGGAATCTGAGTATACTTGAGTTCTTGATTTTAATCATAGCATTCAATTAGTTAATTTCCTAGATAATGTAAATACTTTATCGTATTATACCTAAAATATCTTTAATAGAAATAGTAACTTTATATGCAAAGTATATTTCCTAGTTAGATTAGGTATATCGTTCCTAAAACGATGGGGCTTCCAATAGCAAAAACTTTTTTCGGACAAACAGTCGCCATTCTAGTTTTGGTTGCTGCTTGTATTGAAATTATTATCACAAACGTTATGAAAGTTTGATTTGTTATTTTCCAAATAAACGACGAAGTTAATATTTGATTTGACGTGGTAGCCTAGTGGTTAAGGCAGCCGTATAACAAAGAGATATCTTGGATTTTATTCACATAATCGTCGGAATCCATATTCTAATACACCAAATCTTCGTGCCACCAAGCAAAAGAACATTTTCAAAGGATAATGTACAGTTCTGTGCAATAAACTGGCGTACACTTATTATACGATTATGTAAATATGACTTTTGTTTGAATATCTGTCATGTATGACAAATTGAATTGACGCTATAATTCAATTTGTCATACTTAACTTAAGCCATTTTCACAATGGCAAAATAATGTCTAAATTAACAATAAGACGTGTACGCCATTTTATTGCACAGAACTGAACATCAGACAAAATATTTTTATGAATTATAATAAAGTTTCTATATAAAAATTTATAAATTGAAAAGAAGAAAAGAATATGTCAAATTTAAATTATTATTATTTTTTAATTTATTTTTATATCGCCCTTTTTGTATATCGTAAGTATCTTCGCTAATTTAAGTAGTGAAGGAAACAATTCATCTTGTTTTTCGCAAGACATGCTTTTTAGACAGGTACGTTACGAGTATAAAAGTATTTAGAACTTAATTTTCAATACCTTTTGTATAAAAAAAATTTCAAAATTCGGACCGGAAGTAACACTTACTCTTATCGAATAGCGATTTTTGCAAATATTTCGCAAAATATGCATTCTATATATATTTGTCAACAGTACAAAAGCATTTAGAGTTGGATTTGAAATATTTTTTGTATAAATGAAATTTCAAAATTCGGACCGGAAGTAATACTTTTACTCTTATTGAATAGCGATTTTTTGCAAATATGTCGTAAATTATGCATTTTATATATATTTATCAAGAGTACAAAAGTATTTAGAGCTGGATTTTCAATGTTTTTTGTATACATGAAATTTCAAAATTCGGACCGGAAGTATCACTTTTACTCTTAGCGAGTAGTACTTTTTTTCGAATATCTTGCAAACTATGCATTCTATAGAAATTTATTAAGAGAATACTTAGAATATGATTTTGAATAATTTTTGTATGAAAAAATTCTTAAAATTCTATAATATGAAACGCTGATACGTATAAGAAAGTAGTGTGGTGGCCACACCTCATTCTTTTTCTCTATTATGTTTCTAATTTCATTTTCCTCAATTGGACTAAAACACATTGCTTCTTTTGCGCTCTTTTATTTTCGATATTTAAAACATAAACACCCATACCGGATGCCCTCAATGTTCTTTCCGGTTAAATCGACTTACTTATTACTTTTTCATACGGAGTATAGGGAAGTATTGTGATGATGAAAATTTTCGACCTCGAGATTTTTGCAGATGACCACGTTCTGAGGACCCCTGATACCGAAAAAGTGGTTTTTAAAAAATGTCTCTCTCTCTCTCTCTCTCTCTCTCTCTCTCTGACCACGATAGCGGTCAAACCGTTATAGTTATCAATTCCAAATTTTGTATTTACGAGTATAGTCTCCCTCTTGAGATCTGATTAGATTTTCAGTAAAATCGGTAGACCGGAAGTAGTAGTTTACTTCGGTGAAAAAATCGAATTTTGCCAATATTTCTTCAACTACTAAGTTTAAACAAATTTATAAAGAATTCAAATGTACTCAAAATTGAATTTGAGAAATATTTTATCAAGAAAGTTTTTCGAAATTCCTACCGGAAGTAGGCCTTTTACTCCTATCAAAAATCAGCTTTTTCCGAATATCTCGCAAGTCATGCTTTCTACGCAGGTTCATTACGAGTATTAAAGTATTTAAAACATAAGCTTCAATACCTTTTGTATAAAAAAAATTTCAAAATTCGGACCGAAAGTAACACTTTTTTTCTTAGAGAGAGAATAGAAGTACTTAGAATAGGATTTTGAAAAATGTTTGTATAAAAAAAATCTAAAATTGTATAAGTTGAAACACTCATACGTAGAAGAATGTCGTGTGGTGGCCACACCTCATTTTCTTCTCTGAATTAATTGCTGTCCACTTGACGTTTTGTTTGTTTGATCATCTATAAATCCTTGATTTGATAACTCTTTTGCTGCTTTAACTTTACTTAGGTATTCTTTCTTGTAACTTCTATACAAGTTGTACATGTTTTTATCTTTGGTGATTTTCATAATAATCCACAGAGCATGTATGGTCTTGAAAATCCGTTGTAATCAGGAGTATTCCTTAGTATGTCCCTGGTATTCTTCTTGTTCCCATTAGCTGTTATTACTTTTTCCGGGAAACAGTTGTTAAAATAATTGAGGTATGGAATGCTTCCTCGGCTGACATTTTTTCAAGATTGTCCCATACTTGTAATGCCAGTCATTCCTTCAATAATTCTGTTTCATAGTCATTAATTTCTCTTCCTATTAGAACTTGCTTTCTTGCTTTTTGTGGTGTATTATGTAAATTCTCTATTGTAATTAATTGCGCCAGATGATCTCCCAGGTGCAGTTTTATGTGTCTGCCATGCAAGGGGGTAGCCAGGTTTTCGGGCAAGGGGAGGCAAGGTCTCGGCCAGGGAGGGAGGGGCAAGATCTTGACATATCAGGGGTTGAAGTAAATACATAACGCATGTGTAAAATATCATTAGGCATAGGGAATCAATGTATACGTATGTATATATGTACGTACCATGTATAGGTACCGTGCGGCCACATATTACATACATATACGTATACATCATACGTATACACTGATTCCCTATGCCTAATGATATTTGACACATACGGTATATGGATGGTTATACTTTATTTTGCACTAGAAACAATAAAATTATATAAAATATGTTAGGTTCGCACGTGAATGTACGATTAACGATATTCGTTTCAATTGCTAGTTTTTTGGGCTTTAAGGGGGGGCAAGTGCCCCTCCCTGCCCCCTTGGGTACGCCCATGCTGCCATGCATATTCTTTCCCGATATATATTTGTAAATATTTTGTCAGAAGTGTTCTTCAATTTCTTCAAAATATAATGTTGAACCATTAATTTTAATTAACTCATTATTTATTTCGCTAAATAAAAACTTTAAAAACAACCTTGTTCGTTTTTTTTATTAATATTTTCTCTTACAGCAAAGTCAATCGCAGTCTTTTAATTTGTAAGCATAACATTACTTAATTAAAGTTGCTCCTAAGCGATCATTGCCCAAAAACACTCTATAAACGTTTGTGACAATGTAAGCGTCTAAAACGCATTTGTAACAATTTGGGCTAAAAGCAAAAAGCATTTAGCAACATGATAGCGATTTGTGACAGGACAAATAATAATATTCTTGTATAGTTAACAAAACTGATGCTATATTCGTTTGTGACAATGTAAGCGCGTAAAACGAATTTATAACAATTTGGCGCCCAACCCAAAACGCATTTGTAACAATTTAGCAACGTGATAGCGATTTGTGACAGGACAAATAATAATATTTTTGTATATTTAAGAAAGCTGATGCTATATTCGGAAACAATGACACACAATTATCTTAAAATTGTTCAAATATCATCTGCTATAAAACCACATGTTTATTAATATTAATACACAGTCCCAAGTGTATTCAATACTAATAAAATAACGCACCTAGCTCTTTAATTTATGTCAGTGTTGGTATACAAATAGTATTAATAGTACGATAAAAAGAGTATTGTTGTATTCTTTGTTCTACAAGTAACGACAGCGCATTTGTTGATGATATTTATTTTATATACAGACAGCAGTTCGTTTTGTACAGACTTGCCAATTGTGAAATTTTTGCGAAAATTTCATCAGCGTAGACCGGAACACGACAATTGAATGTAAACAAAAGATTAAAGAATGTTTTGTTACTGGTTAGTAAGATATAATTAGCTAAATTAGGAACACTTTTTTGTAAGAATATTCACACAAATTTTACCTTTCATTTTATTAGAGTAAATGAGCGTAAAAATATGTATGTATATACCACTTCGGCGATTTTGACTTGCAAGATCACAAAACGTCCCTTCGTTTTTGCATTCGTAAACCTCTTACACTAACTTTACACGTTTTGAACCACTCACACAACAATTTATTTATCAAAACGAATATTACAAGAGCTAATTGACCAGAGAGATATTGAAGAACGTAAATAATGCACGCAGTGCTAAATCGTGGCAGCCCGCCAGACTGTTTTCCATCAGAATTTAGACTAGCAAAAATTGCACACAAAATCAAAAAGGCCTCTCTTGAACATTTTCCTCATTTTATATACTTACATACGTGGCTATTAATAACATGAGTGAATGAGTCGCGCCTTAACGTCAATGTGATGTAATGTTGTTTTTTTGGAGAGAAGGGAGAATTTCATTAGTTGATGCAATACAAAATTCTAAAATTTATTTTGTAAACTGAAATTGTTGAAAAGTGGGCAGTTTCATAAACTGAATTAGGTGACACATTACGGAAATTAAATGTAAATGCGAAAATATTTTTTGCAGCGTAAGTATACAGATGGAATCATAACAAACTTTTGAAAAATACATAATGGCACGTGAACATATTAGATATCAACCTTGACTGTAGTTGTTGTGGAGGGGATGCTTCTAGACAAGAACGCCATTTAAATCAAACGAACCAGAGTGATTCAAATATCCCGCCAAAACCTGGAACACGTAGCTTAAAAATGCAGTAAACAATTTGTAATGACATGTGAACTGTCGAGAATGAAGTAAGTTATCCACAATTTGAAATATGATTATTTATTCTAATACGTAGAAAGAATTTATATTAATAAAATGATTGTATATTGTTGAATCGTTTTGGTAACTGACACGGCCAAAGTACAAATTATAGGCGACGATTCAATGCCACTACAAATTCTCATTTTGATGGATACTACTTAGCTCATTGTTTTTATAGGAAGGAGAGTAGGGGCGGGGGAGCCATGATTATGGTGGGCAGGGGTACTGCTAGCCGCCCGCTCCGTGGTGGGGTGGTGCCGGTTGAGGGGGACTTTGAGTATGCTGGTGTTTCTGTCCGTATATGCGGTGACAGGGTGCTTGTGTTATGTATCTATCGCTCCCCAAGGGGTAATTTTGAAAATTTTAAGCAAAAACTCTTTCAGCTCTTAGAGTTTGTGGATGCCTATAGGCAAAGGGTGGTGGTCTGCGGTGATTTTAATGTTGACTGTCTTGCAGATACTCAAAGCAGGGATGACTTGCTGAATATTTTTGGATCATTTAATCTGAAACCTTTGGTGGATGAACCAACGCGGATAACTGACAGGACGGCTACGCTGTTGGATAATTTTTTCGTGGGTTCTGGTTTTGGGAGTGCGTCTGTTGGCTGTTCTGGGTTGTCCGATCACAGCTACCAGCTAATGCGGGTGGGCGAAAGCTTCCTCCGATCTGAAGGGAGACTAGATACGTTTGTAGAGCGGCGGGTGTTTAGTGGTGTTAATATTGATCGCTTTCAGTCCATGCACTGGTCCGGGGTATTTTCTGCGGGGGACGCCGACATGTGTTTTAGTAACTTTTACAATGTTTTTCTTCATTATTTCGATATATGTTTTCCGTTAAGAAAACAACGTATAAGTAAAAAAAGGAACATTCCCTGGTATGGTCCTGATCTGCGGGACTTTGCATCCGATCTGCGTGACCTATATAACATGTATACGAGAAGCCGCGACCCAGTATTATATTCAATATACAAAGCAAATAAAGGTAAATATAATGATATGGTTTCTTCTGCTAACAAAAAATATTATGACGGGTTGCTTTTGGAATCGCGAAATGTAAGTCAAACGTCCTGGAACATAATAAAGAGGGAGACTAAGTCGGTAAATGAAGGAGATATCCAGGTGCTGGGTGAGTCGGGAGAGCCTGTGGCTAATCCTGCTCACCTAGCCAATCTGTTTAATGACTTTTTCAGTGTTTCTGCTGTTGCCAACCAGGGGCCCGGACTTGTCCCGAATATGTCAGGTATTACGGAAAATTGTAATACCATGTTTCTGGTTCCAACTGACACTGTCGAAATGGACAGAATTATTAAGGAATTGGCAGTGAAGAAATCAGCTGGCATAGACGAAATTCCTTATTTTGTTTTGAAATATGTTAGCTCATTTATTGCAACTCCATTGGTTTATGCGGTGAATAAAGCAATGTGTTGTGGGGTCTTTCCCAACAAACTCAAAATTGCTAAAATTATCCCATGCTTAAAGAAGGGTAGATCAAATGCCTTGGAAAACTATCGTCCCATCTCATTACTACCAGCATTCAGTAAAATATATGAGAAGTTGTTGAATGATAGATTGCGGTCTTTTTTGAAAGCAAATGACATTTTTAGCCCGCATCAGTATGGTTTCATGGAAAATTTATCTACAAAAAACGCTATTTACAATGCTTTAGATTACATTTATGATGGTTTGGATAAAAAACGATTAAAGGCGGGAATATTTTTTGACTTAACGAAGGCATTTGATGTCATCAATCACATCATATTATTAAAGAAAATGGAACATTACGGGGTGCGTGGTGTTGCATTGGAAATATTTAGATCATATCTATCTAATAGACACCAGGTTACTTCCATAGTCGGAAAACTGAAGGACACTAAGAAAACGCATCTGTCTGGGTTATCGACCATAGTGAATGGTGTTCCACAGGGCTCGATTTTGGGGCCCACGTTGTTTTTAATCTTTGTTAACGATTTGTGTGGGTCTCTGAAGGGTTGTGTAACATCCCAGTATGCGGACGATACCACTTGTGTGGTGGCTGAAGCGTCGGTGGCCGCCTTGTCTGGAGTGGTCACCGGTATAGTTGGGGACATGACAGTATGGTGCGCCAATAATGAATTAACATTGAATCATAGCAAAACCGGCTTAATTCATTTTTCGAGGGGTGTCCATCGAGATTACAGTATATATGTTGGGTCTTCGGGTGGTTCGGTTCCGGAGGCGGAGCGGTGCGGTTTCCTTGGCTTGCTTGTGGATCGACGATTGACCTGGGGTGCTCACTGTGCGGAGCTCTCTAAAAAACTTGGCTCAGCGTTGTATGGGATGGGAGTTCTGAGGCGAAGTGTCACGGTTTTCTCATTGAAATCTTTTTATTTTGCATATGTGGAGTCACGGCTTAGATATGCAGTTATATTCTGGGGATCTTCCCCATGCTTTTCAAATATTTTTGTTCTCCAAAAGCGTATTGTGAGATCGATGTGCGGTGCCCCTTATAACTCGCCTTGCCGTGACTTGTTTCGCCAGATGAATATCATGACCCTGGCGTCCCTATATATATACGAACTGGTAATGTTTTTGATTGGGGGTGAGAACGTGTCATTGAGAAATAAAGATATATATAGTGCCATGCAAACCAGGAGCTGTGATGACTTTGTTGTGCCACTGCATCGCTCTAAAGCGTTTGAGGATGGGCCTCGATATAGAGCAATTAAGGCGTATAACGCGTTACCAGCAAATGTTAAGCTGCTGTCTTCTTCTAATGTGAATACATTTAAAAAAACTTTAAAAAAAATTCTTTTGGGGGAAGCCTTCTATTCTTATAATGAACATTGTTGCCCTGTTCGTTGATGTACTTACTTGTTGTAATCACTGTGTATGCTTTGTTAGTTAATAGTTAGTTTGTTGTATATATATATATATTTCTATCTGTATATTTTATCTGTATTTTTGTTCTTATTTTATTTCTATTCTGACAGTTGCTCGTGTTCTGTATGAATCTATAGCAAATAAACGATATTATTATTATTATTATTATTATTAATTAATATTTCAGAATATATAGCTTCCGTTTGGAAAATACTATTACATGAAAGCAAGTTACAAATAGAAACTTATGCAACTTATATTACTAGCGGGACGGGTAGACGCAAGGGGGTGTAGGTAAGTGGAGCTAGACGATATTCGGTTTCGATCACAGCGCTTCGGTTTTATTCACAGATTCTGTCGCCATGTAAATCGGGAAAGGACGCTCCGTTCTGAAGGAAAAAATTGGCGGTTGTAAACTAGTAATATAATAGTAATAATAATTAAATACGGCTACGTTCAAGTAGGCCAACAGACAATATTTATTTTTAAACGTTTTCAAAACAATTATTAAAAATTACGCGAAACAGCTACCGTAGGTTGAAAATTTTAATATATAGGTACACAAAATGAATCGTCAAATATTTAATTTCTGAAATCTACTAGCATATTGGTATTATGTACTTAGTTAAACTAAATGGAATTAACAAATATCAAAATAAAGTAAAATTATAGACTAAAAATTACTTATGTCGTATTTTGATTTTTCATTCCTCTTGTATATTTCCTTTTTTTGTTTTGTTGATGTTTTATAATAAGCCAATTTTCGCTGCCCATAACTGTTATATTTTTATACACTCGAATATTATAGGTATAAGTGACATTTCTTTTTAATTACAAACTGTCACTCGGATTTAAGTCTGCAATAGCCGACCGATTCCGATAGATTTGCGTCTTCGCTATGACCGGTAGAGATACTGTAAAGTGTGGATAGATGACGCGATAGCTTCGAAAAACTCTCGTGTGAAATGTGTGTGACAGTGTTTACTATTTAATGTTTTTTATCTTCAAATATAATTATATAAATTTGCTTTTTTTATATCGTTCATCAAATGTGCAGCTGGCGCGTAGAGGTTGTTTTTTTATTTTGTCTATCAGCCTTAGTTAGTAGACATTAATCAAATTCATGCGTTTTTGTGGTTATTTCAAAAACACATAACTTTTATAAGAAAATAAATTAATACAAAAACTGGTCTTGACATTATAAATTTATGCCCTTTGCATCGCTAATCCAAATTTGAGATTCTAAAATTACAAAATAAATTTAAAAAACGCAAAACGGCCATGCCTTCCGGGGCGCCTTTCAAGTTATATCATTAAGTGTCGTACTGTCATTAATATTGTTGCGTTTTCGAGTTCGCAATAATAACTCGTGCAAATGTTTTGAAAGAGTCTGTATATTTACACACTTAAAATTAAGTACACTATAAAAATATAAAATAAATGTATCACACTTAAACTACTAGGATTTAAATTAACACACGTATTTATTTACCACTACTATTTATATGTCTGTAATATTTATGTCTTTATTGCACTATAATAAAAACTGCACCGCTCACTATATTTATTTGTACCGTACGAATACTACTGAATGAATGACTTCTTAATCCGGAATGAATCATTCATGGGCTCAGCTACTTTATACTATAGGCAGATAAAACTTCTGGAAAGGTGCTAGCGAACTCTCGATACGTTCGGAGTATACTAGACTTTCCGTCGCCGACGATTTAATATTGAAAAAAACACGTAAATACTTTATATTAAAGTCAGAAAATCAATCGATGTGACATTTCAAGTGACATTACACCTGCGTTGCTATGGAAACCTGCCAATTCAAGCGGGCAAAAAGTAGAACTTTTTTCCCATGGGCAAAAAGTAACACTTTACGCCCGGGTTAATAAAGTGACATTTTATTACCTGTCAAGAAGGATAAAATGTCACTTTATCAACCCGGAAAAAAAGTACTCACTTTTTTCCCGGGGAAAAAAGTGCTCACTTTTTGCCCTCTTAAATTGACAGATATTTGATTATTTTACAGGTTTCCATTAGCAACGCAGGTGTAATGTCACTTGAAATGTCACATCGATTGATTTTCTGACTTCAATATATAGTATTTACGTGATTTTTTCAATATTAAATCGTCGTTTTTCCCATCACAGAAAAAATAGTGTATTATACACGGGAAAAAAATTAGATTTTAGCTCTCGGTAATTTAACTCACTCCGCTTCGCGTCGTGAGATAAACCTTACCTCGAGCTAAAATCTAATACTTTTTTCCCTTGTATAATAAATAACTATTATATTGTTTGGATGACATTTATAACTGTAGTCAAACCGTAAGATTTATGAATATTATTATTCTTTAGGACAGTCCTGATATGTTTTTTTTCTTATGGTAAATCATAGTGTGTGCTAGAAAAGCTTTATTACTATGGCATAAGAGGTAAACCACATGGCTTGATAACATCGTATCTAACAGATAGGTATCAGGTAGTCGAGTTTAAGAGTAGAGGATCCACCCTACAATCTGTGGTGAGAGGGGTTCCACAGGGTTCTATATCGGGGCCGTTGCTCTTTGTGGTATATATAAATGATATCTTTTATAACACAACATCTAAACAAAGTAGTTTACATGTGGGCGATACATCGTTTCTAATTGTCAGAAAACAGATGAGAAATTAGATACAGAAACTAATAAAGTCTTAAAAGAAGCAAATGCATGTTTTCAAGACAAAGATTTAAAGCTGAATGGAGAGAAGGCACAACATCTATAGTTCTCTGCGAAAAAAAGTGAATGCGATATTTGACATAACTTATTCTGGGGTAACACGAGCATGTCAATATTCCATGAAATTTTGTTTTAAATATGATTGATATTTATATTAGGTGTGATTGTAAAATTTAATGAAAAACTTAAACTACTTTAAAATTTATTATGACAGCGTCTCAAAAATACAATAACAACGATTATAAATGTACAAAAATTAGCAACAGAAACTAGTCGGATTCACTGGAAAATAATATTTCAGTTTTTAAAGGCAAAACAAATCTGCGTGGACCCGTATACTTAACTTACTTCATATATTTGTTTTATTAGTGTTTTGTATGTCTGCTGTTCCCATGTTTGGAGTTTGTAGGGTTAACATTTTATGCATATTGAACACCGATTTTCGTCGTCTTAAGTGTACCAATCGCTGAAGCTAATTCAGTCCTGAATTTAAAGGTTTCCTTGCAGCTGCCTGGTCACAGTAAAATATAATAAACCAAAGCAAATATATAAGAGAATGTTTATATGTTATGACTTGGTTATGTAATAAAACATGGCGGGTATTGGATTCTCATTATTCTATACTAAATTTTATTACGCAAGAACGAATGAAATGTCTTAAAATATGTACCATTTGGCACAATATTTGGATCACTCCTTATTCTGAAACAAGGTATGGAGTTGACTTGTTTCTAGTAGTGTTTTGTTTGTGTTGGCCATCACGTTGTAGTTTACTAGGGAAAAGTTTAAAAAATAATATAATGCATTAAATAGCTGATCAGTAGTATATAGGTAAACAGATTTTATGTCAACAACAGTGGTTATGCAGGCACAGATATTATGGGAAACCATTAGAGAAAAGATTTTCCACTTTATCAAGGACGTGGACATCATGCAGCATAATGAGTGCCGTGACTCCAGAAATATTTATTGTAGATTGCTGAGACCAATTCAACAATTAGCACTCGAAGGGCTATAACAATGGTTTAGCTGCTCCAATCAAATCCTGAGATGAGATGGATCAGAATAGTTCAACTCGTGCCTAATACTGCAAGTGGTTTTGCTTAACAGAAACTCAACCAGATTTTACCACAAAAATAATAATAATAACAGATTAATGCTGTTAAAGGGACCTTTGAATACTATTAATTGTGTAAAACGCACTTGGTAAAATAAAATGTTACTGTATAAGAGGCTTTCTGAAATCCATAAATTATGTCTTTTTCAATAGAAGTACGAGGGCGTATTTTTATGTTATCTACCTAGCCATGAAATAAAAGAGTGACGATGTCAAACAAATTATTGAAAAATTCCTGTCACTGTTAGAAGTACATGTGCTAAGTTGTGTTTAGTTTATGCTGTGTATAGAGATTTGAGACGGTCCATTTCTCGATAAAATGAGTGAAACTAAAATTGAACATCGCAGCGTAATAAAATTCCTGACAAAGGAAGGCGATGGTCCAAAAGCAATTCATGAAAGAATGGTTGCTGTACATGGGGAAGACCATCTTATTTCCAAGTAAAATATTGGTCTAAACTCTTTCGATGGGGCCGAGAGTCAATCAATGATGACCCAAAGCCTGGACGACCCGTTGAAGCTCGAACTGAAAATATTGTGCGAAAAGTCGAAAATTTGGTACTGAAAGACCGGCGTGTAAAGATCTATGTCATTGCCAATGAAGTCTGTATATCCGAAACAAGTGTTCTCAAAATTTTGCATGACGATTTGGTTATGAAGAAGGTGTCTGCACGGTGGATACCCACATTGCTTACACCTGAACAAAAAGTGTGCAGAAAAGAAGTTTCACAAGAAAATTTAGTCAAGTTCGAGAGGGACAAAACATTTTTATCTTGAATTATTACCTGGGATGAGACTTGGATATATTACTGGGATCCTCCTACTAAACAAGAATCCATGCAGTGGGTTCATAAGGGCTCTCCACCACCAAAAAAGGCCAAGACACAATTTTCTGGAAAAAAACTGATGTCAACTGTTTTCTCGGATGCTGAAGGAGTTTTGCTTATTGAATATATGCCGAGAGGGTCTACCATCAATGGAGAAGCCTTCGGAAACACAATTAAAAATTTAAAAACTGCTCTGGAGAAAAAACGCCCGCATTCTTATCCACAAAAAAAACTCGTTGCTGCACGACAATTGTCGGGTTCATAAGGCAAACAAAGTTCAGCAGATAATCAATGACTGTGGGTTTATAGAGTTAAGGCATCCACCTTATAGCCCCGACCTAGCTCTGTCAGACTTCTTCTTATTCAAAAATTTAAAAAAGCATCTTAGAGGAAAGCGCTTTGCTTCTGATGAAGAACTCAAAGAAGCTGTTGAAGAATATTTTGCGGGGTTACCGAAGCTATTTTTTTCTGAGGGTATGGGGCAACTGGAAAAAAGATGGAATAAGTGTATTAGTGTTGAAGGGAGTTATGTAGAAAAATAATTTTTTTTTGTTCTCTTATGTGCTTTTTTTCATGGCTAGGTAGATAACATAAAAATACGCCCTCGTAAGATAGTTGTGGTTAAGAATTTTCGCTCTAAAGAACATTTCATGAAATATGAACTATACCACAAGGATCGAAGTTAGGTCCTATTCTATTTATCTCTATAATAATTTGGTGCTGTGACAACCAATGGCAGAATATTTGTAGTAGGTAGTAGACAACACTACTTTAATAAATATGGAATGAAAATAGCTGAGAGTTGCTTCCAACGTCGGCGTTGATAAAATGCATTTCCATACAAAACCGATGGATAAGCAAACTTTAAAATAAAAATACTAAGTATGTAGGTATGTTGATTAGGAACTAAATTGGAAGATCCGTATTGACCATTTATTATTGGCACTGGCCAAAAAGAAAGGAAACACGAATTTTTTCGTTAGATTTCGAAAAAAAAAAACAGTATATATGTTTGGTTTTCCTTTACTAGTTTTTTCCAAATCGAAAAGTGGCTTGTGTATGGTGCCTCTGTTTATAAATTCCACGAAATAGAGGATTCTTAAATTTGTATTTTATACTATTCATTATAGTTAATTGCTCAAATGTTTACAATTTTTAGACTTATTGGTGATTGTAACATCACACGAATTCAAACAAGCAATTGTTTTTGTTTTTTTCCCATTGGGAATTGCTTGCTTTACGTATATTAAACTAATGGAATTTATAGGTAAATTCTTTCGCATAATAAATGTCTTTTCTAACACATACTATTAACAAGTTGGAGTGAAGAACGAAGTGGAACAGTAACTATTACATGGTGCTTTTAACGGCATTAACGTTCGCATCTATTTTTGTAGCAACCACGTCTTAAATTTAGCTTCTAGTAAATGCTTTCGTCTCGTTATAGCAATATTTAGACTTGTGAAGGTCGCGTTATGTATTTCAGAACTTCTGGTATTAAATTTGTATCCGTAGGTATTTAATGCTCTTCTGAAAATATGTCTTGTTTAGATAATGAAATTTACTTTCTTAATACAATTTACTATTGTTGATAATAGGTAATAGTTGACTAACAAACAGGATCAAAATAATTTACTTTAATTAATCTCGTTTTAATTAGCACTGTAACAACGAATTGATGCATTAAAAACAGTAGGTGTTGTTATATTTAATGATATTCAATGTAAACCTATTGTTTACATTTTCTTCAGATGAATATTTATTCTTATACTTATAATAACAATGAAAATTTTATACTTAATCAAAATATATTTTCCAATAATGGGTGGAGACTGTGGCACAAAATCTGAAACATAATGCAATAGGAAAAATTCCTTACCACAAAAATTAAAAAATATGAAAAGATCTATATACGTATTTCGACAACTAAGTTGTCATCTTCAGTAGAAACCTGTAGAGCAAAGAGTGTTAAACGTGATGTTTTTGGCTAAGGTGTGTAACCTTGGAAGATATGCACTTCACCAGTGGGGTAACACTTACCCCACTGGTGATTTGGTGAAAAGCATATCTTCTAAGGTTACACCAGTGGGATAACACTCCGTAACACACTGGTAATTTAGTGATTTGCATATCTTCTAACACTCTTTTCTGTTTTTCTACAGGTTTCTACTGAAGATGACAACTTAGTTGTCGAAATACGTATATATATTTATTATATCTTTTTAATTTTTGTGATAAAGAATTTTACCTCAAAGCATTTTCTTACAAAATATACGTTGCTTCTTAAAACAATATCTTTTATTTTAAATATGTTTTGGTTTTATTTACAATCTCTACAACCCGCTAAAGACTAACGCCAGTAAAAGTAAACAGTTACTGTAGTTTATATATAAACGGTTTTTAACCAAACTCAATTTTTAGTATGCAAAAGTTTAGTTAGAGATCTATTGGTTTAGTTAAACAATAAACTGATAATCATTGTTTTCTTCGAGTACTGACTTCGTTGTACTTTTTATACTAGCTAAAAGTAAATACAAACATAACTATTATAAATAAAAAGCATTCTCTTAAGACAAACAAAGTAAATAATGAAATTGGCCAAATTATGGGTACAACAGTTGATCATCTATAAAAAATCTGGGTCTAGGAGCATTGCCCAATGGAAAATTGCCCGAAGGAAACATTGCCTGAAAGGAAAATTGCCCGAAAGGATTGCTATTGACCAGGGACCAGGATTGACATAGACTTCGAGAAACCTTTGCCATCAACAACGGCCACTTAGGTGTTGTGATTTTTGAAGCGGAACATTCCATATGGTATTATAATGACTTTCCAAAAATAAACGATTTATGTCTGTGTTTTGTTAGGTTTTTATTTATATTCCATAAATTAAATATTCATCAAACTATATAAGTACATGCGAATGTATTACTCAAATTATTAATAAATATCATAATTTAAAGATATTTAAATAATGCTAATATGCCGTTTGGAACTAAAATATATTAATAACACATTACTAACTTACTCATATTCTGCAAATTTCAAAATGCTAATTTATATTAATATAAGGGTTTATTTTCTAAGCGTACCTTCGATACGTCTACCTTCCATTGATCGCTAATTATATATTGAGCTACCCTGTACTTATGTAACATACTATTTCGTTTTCTCTTCTATTATATTAAATTTTCTAGTCGATTTAATACTATTTCGGTCGTGGATTCTATCTTAGAAGATATATTATTTTTATCTCTCAATACTCCCCCCACTATCTTCTCTTCGACTTCTTTCTTCTTCTTTTTCACTCTTAATACTCTGCCCAGCTTCTTTTCTGAAAATATTTCATATTTACGCTTATCTGACCAGACTAAGACAACAATTTGTTAAAGTGATTAAGGATTTTGCAATGTGTAATTTTTGATTAGATTTTCTCTATTTCATAAAGCTTGTAGAATCATACCCTCCATTTATTTCAACTTATGGCTGCTCAAAATATTTTTTTTATTTTATTGTTTGTGTCTTACGTCCATGACTTGCTTTATTATCTACACAATTTGTTTGTTAATATTTTTGTACAAATTACATTCACAATTTTTTTGGAATGGTTTTCTTTTTCCGATTTTCTAGTCGGCTCAATATGTACCTAATCTACCTGAAAAGGTATCTTCTTTTTCTCTCTTAATATTCCACCTTGTTTCTTTTCTCAAAATATTTCAAATTTACTTTTATCTGAACAGGCAAAGGCAACACTTCGCTAAAGTGATTAAGATTTTCGAAGAAAAAATGAATGCAATACGTAATTTTTTACTAGATTTTCTCTATTTCAGAAAGCTTCTTTATAATTTTATTTGAAGCGTTTAGACTTGCCACTTATTTCAACTTACGGCTGCTCAAACTAGAGGGATTCTTCTAATTTCCCCTATATTTTCATTTCTTCTTATGTGGTTGTTGGTGGTTTACGTCCATGACTTTCTTTATTTTCTACAGAATTAGTTTGTTAATATTTTTGTACAAATTAACATCACACCTTTTTTGGAACGGTTTTATTTCTTCCGATTTTCTAGTCGACTCAATATGTACCGATTATATCTCAGAAGGTACCTACTTTTTCTCTCTTAATAATCTACCGAGTTTCTTTTTCTAGAAATATTTTAAATTTACGCTTATCTGACTAGACTACGACAGCAGTTCGCTAAAGTGGATAAGGTTTTCGAAAAAAAAATAAAGGCAGTGCTTAATTTTTTATTAGATGATTTCTATTTCAGAAAGCTTGCAAAATTGTACTCTGGCTTCCCTTCTTTATAATTTTTTTACTGTTTGATTTTCGCTACAAAGGATACCTCATTTTACTTATATTTCCGAGTTTCACTGATATCCAAATTTGGCCCACGTGAACCTTTTCTATACCATGTCTCAGAATAAGAAGGAGTGATTCAAATATCGCGCCAAAATCCAGAACACAGCTTAAAAATTTAGTCAAATTAGATATGACATGTTGACATGTTATATGAGATTAAGGTTAGAAATAGATAAGAAATTAGATAAGAATTGCATTGCTTAGCTGGCACCTGGCAGATCACTCATGTTCATGTTGTAGGTACTTAAAAGTACAGATTTTATTTAATAACAGTTAAATGTGATATATCAAAGCAAAAATGTAAGAAAGCAAAATCGTAGGTTATAAATGTAAAATGGCGGAATGGGCGTACTTATTTTTTGCATATTAAACTTGCCTGCGTAAGAACCGATGAAATCTCAGAATAAAATGTACCATTTTGGCGCGATATTTGAACCACTCCTTCTTATTCTGAGACAGTCGTCATTTTAATCAGTTTGGTGTGAATACAATAATGGCCAGCCAAGTTTATCTTATTACTGTCTAATAATGTTTGTGCAAGAATAAAGTGATTAAATTGTATATCTAATTATGATTCATGGTCAGCAACATTCTTTTTAAGAAAATTATATTTACTTCTTTTTAATCATTGCTTAAGATAGAAGATAGCGTTCACACCCGGAAAATAAATAGGCGATTTTTAATTTTTGGCTTGGATGCGTTCCACTTAGTTTTTAGTGGGGGCTTTGACATTTTCTCAATTTCATCAAGTATTTCAACAAACACACTTTTAAAATAAGCTCTCGAAGTTAATCTTAGCCTTCGATCTATTTACAGCAAACAAATGATTAAAATATTTATGAAATAGCATACGTGTCATCTTCGATTGTCTGCGAAACTTATGTCCAAGTCACTCACTTACACCTGTACACTTTTTCCAACGAAAGCATTGCTTTACATAAAACAAAATCAAGGCCGCGTTTGAAAATAGACAACTAAAGATAAATCGTCTGCGTTACTTTAATACTATTTTTTTTTCCGGTAGGTTGGCTACCATTAAATCAGAGAATAATTTTTCTTTAGAAAAGAGATTTCTTGCAAATTTTTAAATATTTCTGAAAAATAAATCATGAAGTTTGATTCCATTCTTGAAATGTGTTGTCACAGAGATGAGCTTATAAACGGTAATCTGAAATGCAGTTTATTGCGAAAATTTTGCGTATCTCATGTCCTCAAAACGATCCATTCCTTATGTTATTAAAATAGCATTGGCTGCGCGATATTTTTAAGTTTTGTTACATACAACAGTGGCAGTAAAATACACAGTTTATATGTGTCGTTTGTGAATTGATAATTTCACATTTATTTTTATTTAATTACAAATAATACTTGATTTTAGAATTTATATTGAAGCTAATTTTTTTAATGATTTCAAACACCCAACAGATATTTGTATAACATTAATTAAATTTAAGACTGAGATTATTATGTGAGTGTGTGTGTTTGTGTGTGTGTGTGTGTGATTTACCTGTTTCTTGTTCACTTGTATTAACCACGTCCATGTCCATGGGCACCAACATTCAAACTGAGAACTTCCATGGTGCTGACCTTTGCTCTTTCGCCTTAGTTGATTACAGTTTAATGTCCAAGTTCGTAACCGTTTTATTTATTGCGATGATGTTGATGGTGATGGTTGCGAAAAAAGAAAGAAACCCGTACCGATCGGATGTGGTATATTTAAAGTTATGTTGCGCACTCACGACCAATAACGTTCTCAACTGCTCGGTGGTTCTCCAACGATCAGACCGATTGTACTGGATCTATTTTTGGGGCGACTATTTTGAAAAGACCGCGTGACGTAGACCACTTTGCGAATTGGCCGATTCATCCATGATATGTCAAAGTGGTCCCGGTGTTTTCGACGGCGACGACGACGAAATTCCGACGAGGGTTTCGTTTATTTTGTTTCTTGCATATGGTGTATATACAGGCGCGTAACGAAGGATCTATTCGAGGTAACCGTCGAATTTTTCGATTGAATTGGGCCAAGGTCTGGAGGATTTTCACTAAATGTGGTTGGAAAGTTTTGGTAATTCTATAATTTTCTGAGAAATATGATTCGTGTCTATTTTTGACTAGCATGCGACAACAAAGGTATTGTGTCGAAATATACGTCTGAGCGTAATGTTTCGATAGAGTTTACGACTAGGAGTAAAATTTATTACTGAAAATATTAATACTAATACTGCACTCAGTGCCGTTCGTAGGGGAGACCGGGGGAATGGTGGCCCCTTAAGCGTTTTCCATAATTGTAGCCTTATTAATAATCAGATTTTGTTCAAGTTTCAATAAAAGGCCACCGGTATTATTGTGCAACATACACTCTTAAAATATTCATTAAAAGTCGATAATTAAAAATCGGAGGACAGTTTTTTTGGATCTTTAACAGGGCCACTGTTACCCCAGGCCTTTGGGGTAATGATAACCGATGGCTGCTATTACCCCAATAAATAACTTGTGATCCATCAGTATCCTTTATTTTTATCCAGATATATAAACAACAAAATAAATGTATTTTTGCTAAACAGAACTTAAACTATATTGTAAGAGAAGCTTAAAAAAAACGAATAATATATTTAGGTAATTATGAAAAAAATTATTGGCAAAAATCACAAATGAAATTATTTTTTTCTGCACCGGTACAAGCTTTATGAGCCCAACCACTACACATTACACATCTCAACCATATTTCTCTATTTTTACCGAATTCGCCGCATATTATACAAATATCTTCGTTGACTTCTTTATCCTGTTCATCATTATCATTATCTTCTTCTTCGCTTAAACTAATCAAGCTCTTCTTGGTTACTGCAACATTACATTTTCTTGGCATTTTGCACCGTTTTGAATTACCAGTATCAGCGCTATTTTCTTTGAAAATATTTCTTTTTTCAGGTCGCTTTTTAGTGTCTATTTTCTTTTGTTTCTTCGCTTCCTTATCTTCCAGAACTGCTTTGTTGGGAGTTGACGTAATGATTTCAGAAAGTTGCTTTTTATATCTCTTTGATGAAGTGGTGGATTTTGATGGACCGGGCAGAGGTAAAATGGAATGAAAAGATAGATCTGGGCTGTTTATTTGATCTGTCAGATTGTTAATTAATTGTACACTTTCCGGACGTCTATGCCTAATATCGTTAATGCCTGTTGCTGGATGATTTTCACTTACAGGCTGTATTTCCTCCCTTTCGCTTTCATTATGGATTTCTGCTGGTGCAAAGTCTTCATCATGAAACACTTCAGGATTTATTGGGTAAATGCCTGTTACTCTGAATCCGTTAATGGCCTTTTCTGGAGTCGCGATTCTGCTATAAGCATTTTGAAAAAGCTCAGGCACTTCAAAGGGGGTAATCTTTTCGTGATGATGTGCTTTTAAATATTTATCACATTCGCTACTGTAAGCTTTCTTAAGTGGTGAGTAAAAAGAAACGTCCAATGGTTGCAGTTTGTGAGATGTATGTGGAGGGATAGTTAGCAAAACAATGCTATTTGCTTTGCAAAAGTTATACGCCGCTAGGGTAGAATGTGTCGAGTGATTGTCCATGACTAATAAGACAGGGTCTTCGTTAGAGGATTTCACAAATTGATGAAAATGGTGAAGCCATTCCAAGAATAACTCTTCGGTAGTCCACCCTTTGTCAGAGCAACAGTAGACACTTCCTGGAGGACCATTTCTTTTGAGCTGTGGATTCATGCGCTTTCGCGCAAATATAAACATTGGTGGTATATATATTCCGGAGGCGCTAAAAGCGCACATCACGGTAATGTTTTTTCCTCTCTCCCAGCTAGTAACAAAATCCACCTGTTTTTGCCCTTTAGGAGCTAATATTCTATTAGGTGTTTGGACTGTTGTAATTCCTGTCTCATCTGCATTAAAAACTCTCGCAGCCGAAAATTTAAATTTGGTCTGAACTTTATCTAAGTTTGAATAAAACAGAGACACTTCTTTTCTATTAAACGACGTGACCCGATTAATACTGGTTGCTCCCGGTTTTCATATTGAAATATTCGGGTTTCTCCGTAGGAAACCATGAAGCCAATCGTTTCCTGCAGTCTGCTTTTCATTATTGAACGGATGCTTCAAGTTTTTTTTTAGCATAATCGAACGCACATTTTTTTATTTCTTGGCGCGAAACCCCATAGAAAACTTTGGACAATTTAATCACATGCTCTGCTAGTGTCGTTTCTTCTTCTATTGAAAATACGGCCTTACGACCTAAAGAAGGACTTGATACGTCATTTGCTTTTGACCTACTCTGAATAGTGCTTCTAGGTATTCCGAAAGATCGGCTGACTTCTCTAATAGGCCTGCCGCTTCTTATTGCTTCCAAGGCAGCAGCCATGTTGTTTGCAGACCAAGAAGCATTTTCTGTTTTTCGGTGATACCTATATATGGGGTAATGATGGCCGGGCGCAGTTACCCCACAACAAGTGGTCGTGATTACCCCAAAAAACATACAATTATTCAAAATCACGCCACACAAACTATATAGGTTATAACAGTATTTTCGGCTTGGAATTACATTTTGTACGTGTTAAACATACAGCAACATAAAATTGAATCAATTATTATACAACAAACGATGTCCTTACCTTTATAGAATACCACAAACTTTGTAGAAGAACGACGAAAATTTTCTAAACAAGGTTTACACCAAGACTGTTTAGCGGAGCACTACCAAACTACGTCTAACACTTCATCTACATCATAAGAGATGGCGCACGAAGTCTCGACTTTAAATATGAAGTAATTTTTCCAGAAACCGCTGGCCACCATTACCCCGGCGGCCGCTATTCCCGCGGTCTCCCCTAATCCTTTTGGCGCCCCGTGCAATATAAGATTTGCCCCCCCCCCATTCTCCTTACCTAACCAGCCCTTAATAATTGCTTTATTTGAAGGCACAAAATGGACTCAATAACAAGTTTGTTCGTTAAAGTATAGGAAAATAAATCAAAATACATATCATGAAAATTCTATTAATTTTTATTAGTACTGTTTAGGAAGTAAAAATGATGAAAATAATAATTGATCCGCAAGACAAGTTGTAACACAAACAACAGTTAATAATAATATGAGTGTTTCACATCAGCTTTGCTCTATATAAATCAGTTGCAATATTTCCGCAAATTTAAGGTTTTTCCCCTGGAGTACTTCCCCAAAAATAAGGCAAGAGAGAAATGAACATTATATTCGCGTTTGGTGCATAGAATAGAGAGAGAAAGAAAACTAATACAATATGGCACTTGAGCACTTGACCTATTTCATTGGGGGGTAGTTCCCAGATAAAAGTGTTAACGCTTGGTAGTTGTTATTTTGCTTGTGATTCCCCGATTGCGCTTATTCACAATTGTATAGGTATTTATAAATTGGGCAACTAATAATTACTTGACTAGCCGGTTTATTAAAAATTAAAATGAAAAGCAAATAAAAGTATTATTATTAATGGCCACTCCTGGGCTCTGCCAGCACCCTCGATCCGAAACTAAAATTAAGAATTTACAAACAAATCCTAAGACCCACGTTAAACTATGGATCACAGATATGGAAACACGCAGCTCCGACTCATATAAAATCATTACAAATATTTCAAAATATTTCCCTCAGGATGGTCCTGAAAGCCCCCTGGTATATAAGAAACTCGCAAATATACAATGAGACAAACACCCCCTCTATCCCAGAATTTATCGAGGATCTCTCCCGAAAATTCTACGACTCCATTGACAAAAACGACAACATAAAACTCACAACAGAAATGTCATACGACCCAGAAATCTACTTGCCGCACAAAAGACCTAGGCTCTCCCTCACCTAGGCCCTCTTCTATAAGAATCCTCTGAAAGAGTTAATTTTCATCAAGCCACATTAAGATTAATACAGATAAAACTAAAAGTAAAAGGCCTAAGGCCTGACTTAAAAGCCACTACAAGAAGAAGAAGAAGAAGAAGGATGTAGTAAGGTAGTGGAATCTATTTCTGACATTCTCCCAATACCTGACAATTTTAGTAAAAATGTCACAAAATAAGGAATATTTAAAAATAGTGGCAACGCTGGTTACGTTAAAAGAACATTTGAACAGTTGAAATGCCATGGTTTTCATCCCTGTTTCTTGAAATTGACTCATAGAAATTATACAATCACTTTTCCGATGTGAAGTTGGTCCTTTCAATTTTGAGGGGGAAACGTACGTGCTGCGGCTAAGATTAACACGAGCGTAATTCCGGTCTTGATAGAAGAAATCGATCATTTAAGGTAAGCTAGGGTGTTTATTAGGTTAAGTATAGACCGTAGAAATACAAATTAACGAGAGAGAAAGTTTGTGTTGATGAATTGGGGTTAGGATAGGGGTGTCAGCTAATGGTTCCTGCAAGACAATAAGTATCTATTACCTGGCGGCTGTGTCAGGAATTGGTAATATCAATTTTTAAGCGAAATATAATAATTTAATGTTTAACGAGTTCCTTTTTCTATGTGAAGCATTTGCATAATTGCCATTTTTCAAAATGAGTTGCTGTTCCAGTAGATGACACCCGTGTTAGTTATTGGACCCAACACTGTCAGACACAGGATCAGACATTGGAATGATGTGATCGAAATAAGCGTCCTCGGAATCTTTTCCTCCCCCAAACTCCAATACAAATTACGACAAAAATTAACAAAACACCCATCCATTATCTGCGCAATGCTTTACGAGAAATTGATAGGGGAATGCCAATTGTTACAGCAAGCAAAAGATTTGATATTCCTAGAACAACGCTTTTGTACAAAAAAACTAGGAAATATCCAAGAGAATGTAGGAAATGTGCAACTACAAATCTAACTGAATTTGAGAAACAGTTACTAGTAAGATGGCTTTTTCACATAGCTGATCGTGGTTTTCTGATTGATTCAGTTGAAATGATATTCAAAGAAAATAAGAGAGAGAATAATTTTGTTAATGGAAGACCAGGAAAAAATGGTATGCTTCATTTTTGAAGAGACATCCGGAAATTAGCAACAGAGTTTCTCAAAACTTATCTTACGCGAAGGTAGCTGTTACCGAGCATACTGCATCTGCCTGATATTGCGGTTATGTGGTTAGATTTGGTCCGTTTTTGAACAGTAATTTAAAACATTCAGTCTGCCTTAGGGGTAAAACTGGTACTTTAAAGTATGCTTTATCACCACAAATCAAAATTAGCTTTAAAAATGTCTAGGAACAAAACTTAACATGGGGTACAATTTTTTACATATAAACCCTATGGCCAGTGTTAAAAAAACGCCCTGTATAAGTTATACTTCATAAAATACATTTTTTTAAATATTTGCTAAAAGTGTCAGTTATTGGTTCGTCTATTGGGTATACCTAAAATTGGGTATGTCAGCTACTGGGGAATATGCAATATCAGATGAAAAAATTTTTGAATAAAAATTGAATAAAATAATTGGAGAAACCTCATCATATATTACCACTATACAGTATAATAAAATATCAGCCAAAGCCATTAGTTCGTATCTGTTGAGGATTAAAAGAAACAAAATTAAAAAGGTTTTTATTTTCTTAAAATGTCAGCTAATGGTTCTATTACCTTATTTAGTATTATTTGTTTTATTCGATTTTATCACTACGCATATTGACAGTAATTTTTTTAATATCCTTTCTTTCTCTTCCGTGCCGCCTCTCTGATTTTGCCGCCCCGTGCAAGTACACATTCTGTCCCCCCCGCACGAAACGGCCCTGTATACACTAATGATAATATACTCTTTATCACATCCTTTTCATTTATATAACACTAAGGCTCTATCTTTTATTTAGTATTTGTCAATCAGTTTCTTCCAAACCCTGAGTTTATTTTTGAAAATATTTATACAATTATTATTATATTCCAACCACCCTTCCAACAAGCGCTATAACTTTAAAAAATCAATTTTCACAAGCTTTACTCAGAATTACTTTCTGTTGATTGGAGCTTCCTTGATACCTTTTGGGACGTTAATGCGGCAACTGATATATTCTACTCTGAGGTCTACTCTATAATGGACACTTACATTCCCTATACTTGCCACAACAATAAGCAACACTTCCCTCCTTGGTTTACCCCATCTATGGGAAGATCATTCGATTTGAAGCTATATTATCATCGCAGATGGAAGCAGACTGGGAATATTTTCTTCAAACGTGAATTTCAGCGATTACGCAGATCTCTTAAAGATGATATTGCCACGACCTATCAAACCTATATGAACAGTATTCAGCATTCTCTCATTGGTGACCCTAAATCTTTTTGGAAAATTGTACGATCCAAACGTGGGAGCTCCGGAATTCCTGGTAAACTCTTCAATGGCGACATCGAACTCGACGACCCTCAGCGAATTGTTGATGCTTTTGCGTTTATTTTCTCTGGTGTATTCTTGCCAGGTGCTGGCAGTTGTGACATTCGAAATATGCATTGAAATTTGCCGTCTCTGAATATTGAGAGAATTGCATATGATAATGCACTGGACAGCTGAAGAAATCAAAGAATAACTTTACTTCCGGATTTGATAATATTCCCAGCTTCCTGCTTCGTGATTGTGCGTCTATTTTTGCTCAGCCCTTTGCAGGATACTTAGTTTATCTCTGCAGACATCTGTCTTTCCTCAGTCCTGGAAGGTAGCTTCTATATGTCCTATACACAAAAAGGGAGATAATACCAATATTAATAATTACAGGCCGATATCAATCCTACAAAACTTTGCAAAGATATTTGAGGCTATACTATATGAACATATACAGCAGCATCAAATCATTTTTGTCGCGGTGCCAACATAGTTTTATGTCTAAGAGGTCTACCCCTTCCAATCTCGCCACATTATCTCAAGCTTTATGTGTAACTCTGGACGATGGGTGCAGATGGATGTTATTTACACTGCTTCTTATTAAAATGAGTTTGTTTGGTTTCAGCAACTCACTGTTAACACTTCTTGGTTCTTACCTTGCTGACAGAAGTAACTTCGTATACTATAATGGCTACAAATCAAGGATGTATGTATTTACCTCTGGAGTTCCCCAGGGGTCCAATCTTGGAGCCTTATTATTTAACATCTTTGTTAACGATTTGATAACTTCAATCAATTGTAATGTTTTGGCCTATGCGGATGATTTTAAAAAAAATCATCGTATTAATGGAGCTCGAGATGCTGCATTTCTTCAAGAGAACTTAGACCGAGTCACAAATTGGTGCTCTTTAAATAAATTGAGGTTGAACATCAACAAATGTTGTTTTGTTTCGTTTACCAGAAAATCCAATAGATTTTGTAACAATTAGTCTATTGACAACATCGCAATCAACCGCAAAAAGCATGTCAATCATTCCAGAGTTACATTTGATGAAAAGCTTTCCTTCGCTCATAATGTTTCCCTAGTCACTGCGTCAGCATTTCGAGCATTGTGTTTCATTATCCGCACCTGCAGAGATTTTGACAACATAGCTACACTTAAGTCACTTTAAATACATTTCGATTACACCAGTCAACAATAAATTGTAGGTTCCGTTCCAGGGTTCACAGCCTCTCCACGTAGAGACAACAAAAGGTCGTTGATGAACACGATAAAGAGAAAGGGACCCAGACTGGAACCCTGAGAAACCCCATAAGTTAGGTTAGATTTTCTCGAATGAAAACCATTAAGTTCCACATAAGTTCCAGTAGGTTTTTTGAAAAATCAAACGCGTCAAGCTTCGGCAACAGTATTGAATGGTTAATGGAATAAATTGCCTTCGCAAAGTCGGTGTATATAGCATCCACTTGTGCGTGATTGTTCAGAGCGTCACTTATAAATTGAGTTAGTTTTGCCAAGTTGGTTGTAGTAGATCTGCCCGAGCTGAAACCGTGCTGTTGAAATGCAAGCCCTCACCTACACTTGCGAGAGATTTGTTGATTTAGAGTACTTTCAAATATCTTGGCAAGGTTGCTAATAATGCTAATGGATCGATAGGTCAGTACATTCTCCCTTCTTAAAAACAGGTATTATCCGAGTGATTTCGAATAGTTCAGGAAAGACGCACATTTTATGTATTAAATTAAGTAACACCGTAAGTGGTTCACAGAATATAGCTACGCAATCTGTTACGAGAAATCCAGGTAGATAATCATGATCAGATGTAAAGTTTGCTTTGTTCCTTTTATGGCTTTGCAGCACTTCACTGGAGGAGAATGGTTGAATAGTTGTAGAGTCACATTTAACTTCAATTGGAGCAAATAAGCACTTACAATGTCCTGGAGGGTTTGTCACCTCGCAATCATTTAGTCTCAAACAGCCCGGACTTTTAGAAGAAGTTCTTTTATTACCTAAAAATTTCCAAAACGTTCGGGGATCACTGACGATTATGGATTCTATGTAGGTTTGGGACTTCTTGGAAGCTCAGAGATTGCACGCTTAATGCAATATGACAATCATATAATAAAATAATTATTAATTACAAAGTATTCCTTAAGGTTTGGTTAATTTTCTGTAACATATTGGTTAGCACTGAGGTGCTTCACAATGATCTTCCTCCACAAAAGCTGTCTGTTTCTCAAAAACTTTTTGTAATTTCGATCCAAATTATGCCGTGATTAATTTCATTATCAAAAAATAAAAGTGTTACTGCCTGCATTTTGTTTTGCAAAAGTGTCCTTATTAAGTTTTAAATATTTTTATACTATGTAGTAATAAACCTGTGCAGAATCTATAATTTGCGATATTTGCAAACCACTGTTTGCACAGGTAAGAGTAACAGTGTATGGATTGACGCACACAAATTACACTAAATACCTAACTAGTTTGTGAAACAAAATGTTTGACAAACAATGCGCAACAATAAGACAAAACTGCATCATTAACTGTCTGAAGAAAAAAGTCTATTTAATTGAACACTTTCTTCAAAATGTCACTTAAAAAGTCTATCCTTTTCTCTTGAAGCATCAGCAATGGTTTTCTGTTTCCTTTCAAGTTTCCTTAAAATTAATTTCCTATTAAATGTTCCTTAGAATCTGAATGTTTATGTAACGCCCTCGTGACATTTAACAAAAAAGAAAATTCCTCCTTATTCCTAATAAATTGTTTAGTACAAAAACCAAGCAGGGCCAACAAAATAATTTTCGTAATATTGGACTGCTACATAACTTACCTTGTCTCAGAATAAGGAGTGATTCAAATATCGCGCCAAAATGGTAGGTACATTTTTTCTGAGATTTCATTGGTTCTTGCGCAGGCAAGTTTAATATGCAAAAATAAGTAGGCCCATTCCGCCATTTTATGTTTATATCCTGCGATTTTACTTTCGTATATTTTTGAAACCCACAGAGCTAAATTCTTAGTTAAAAATAATACGGTTCTACAATTCTTATCTAATGCAGTATTTCTAACCTTAATCTCATATTATAACATGTCTTATGTCATATAATTTTACTAAATTTTTAAGCTGTGTGTTCCGGATTTTGGCGCGGTGCTTGAATCACTCCTTCTTATTCTGAGACAGGGATACTTGTGTTCGCTAAACCAAAATATTTTAAATTTGATATTGTAGGATTTGTCACTTTTCTTTACGTCTTTTTTTGCAAAAAACAGGCCTGCCAATAGTAGACTGTCCCTCATTTAAAACATCCCTTTTATCTTCTTTTTTCCAAAAACAAAATGGAGTTTGCAACAAACGGCATTATCATTAACAGGATTCATGTTTTAAAATAATGTCTATAATTGTAATAGGTAAGTTGAAAATTTAAGATCACGCGCTCTATATATAGGTACACAAAATACATAACAATTAGGTACCTACTTAAATCTTGTAATAAATGAAAATTCCCCGCATCGAAGGATTAAATTAATCGGCGAAGTATTTTGCTATCTACAATAAAAACACGGTATGTTGACTTAAGGGTTGTCTTGGCAACACTGAATATCTAATGCTCGTTGGCGAATACTCACATCCTATCACAGACTAAACAACCCAGACCGGCAACTACTTGAAAAAAAATATCCAAGATCTTCTATCCTTGTCACACATCAGTGAACTTGGTACGAAGATGGCGCTAGCAGCATATTGGCGCGAAATTTGAAATGAGCTTGTTTTTAGAATACGCTTATTCAATAGGTTATTTATGTAACAGAAACATACACATAAGTTACTAAAACTATGGTAATAAATTTTAATATTACTTACTGTAACAATTATAGCCATAGTTTGAGCATCTTATGTGTAATTTTGTGTTGTTACATATTAAATATGTGATATATAAATATTAATCTTTTACTTACATGCATTATAACATCCCTCTTATGGTTACCTATTAGACACAATAAACTACTACTCTATTTAAGATTAAGAGAAATATAATAATCTAATAAGTGAAAACTGTCAAGGAAAACATAGGTACCTATATAATAATAATAGTTTTTATTGAAACATATACTTATACAATAAAACATAATAAAATTAAATTACACAACCAGTAATGAGTAATTTATACTCACTTGTCGAGATTTGCAGGAAACCTGTGCATTTTGTCAACTTCAGCCTGCCCAAATCCGAACACTAAACACTTGGACATCATATTTGTATCAACATATAATTAATACTATGTACGACAAAGGATTGTAAAAATATGTCACACGTGTCAAATTTGAAATGTAGTTTTGAATGACATATAACCACAACATAACAAACATTTCAATTGACGCTAGCGCCATCTCATCTCCAAGTTCAGTGAATCTGACAAAGATGGTAGAGTATTGAAATTTACGTTTGCTAAACAAGGATGAGTAGTCTGGATAAAATCTAGGACTAAGTTGCCGGTCTGGATTGTTTAGTTTGTGATCCTATCTTCTTTTCTAAAGGATCAGCTGGAAAGGCTCACGAAGAATGCTGTGATCAGGAGAAATAAATTTGAAATAGTGTTGCGTGTTATAGATAGATCTTCAGTGTTGTTACATAATTAAATTGGATCAATACTAATTCGTCTGGTTTAAGAATTAAGTCAATTTTAAACGAACATCTTAGCTGAAGGGCCACTTCACTTGATAAGCCGCCACTAGATTACACGCAAATATTATTTATCTAAGTAAATTGATTATAATTTAAATGATTTAAAATAGCCAAAATGTTGGGCGAGACTGATATAGGTAACAAATAAGTACATTCATCGTTTTGATACAATGCGCCCGACGAAAGGTGAAGATTTAATCAGAAATATTCCATTTTATTGTAAACAAGCCGACTTAGATGTCGCTATGCAGATTCTGGAACTAATTGTGACAAATAGCTGCAGATAGCGCGCCCTGACTCATATGATTTTGTCAAGTTTGATAACCTAAAAATAGAGGCATAGTTTTTGGAATTTTGGAAATCCCTGTGTTGTTGTTATAAGCAATGTCCGAGGTAAGAAAATTATAATATCATAAATCTATATAAATCTTTGCTTCTGTTTGTAGGAAAAGAAGCGTGTAGTGCCTCCTTTATTGAGAAGGATACTCAATTATGATCAACAACTTACCCAAAAATTTGTTACATGGTCTAACAGTTTTCTACCGTTTAAATCGTTACGGATACATTATAGAGCATTGGAGGTATATTTATTTATTATGAATATGATAATAGTCAAACAGTGATATGCATTTATTATGTTACAATTTGGAAATGTACGTAGCATATTTTTTTAAATTATATTCCATTATAATAAATTCTGAGAAAAAATTTGATACCTATAAATTATAACATTTTATATAGCTCTTTGGAATCATGACTTGTGCAAACATATTTGAATTTTATGTTTTATTATGAACATTCTAGTAGTAGAAGTCTGTAGATTGTTTACATATTGTTAGATAATATAATTATAGGATAGATAAAATCTTAACTGCATTGTTTAAATTTAGAGTTTGTTAAGAATTTTAGAACACCTTAGAAAGTGTGCTTAGTTACGTTCAGTTGTCATAGACAGCTTGTATTTGATTATATTTTCAGTAATATAGAACATCCTACGTTTAAATCATAAACATGACTAAATTTTTGTATAACTTAAATTCAATAACTACACTAGACTAATAGAAAGCAAAAAGTTTTTAATGATTATTTTGCCGAACTGTTTTAAAGGCATTTCTATTTTTGTAATAAAATATTCAGTGACAGTCAAAATTATTAATTTTAATTAAAATTTTAATGATTTCTTAAGTTTCTTTAAATTTTATGACAGATTTTGTATTGCTTTACATAACCTACCATCATGCAATTATCAATTGCTCTTTGTTGTAATTGTGAAAATAATTTTATAGAAAATAAATTTTATTAATTATGTAATAAAATAATATTATTTCATTGTAGATATCATGTCATGGTGTTCCATGGTTAGCTTTTTGGGTAGCTTTCACATGGCTTTTTAATAACCAATCCTTAGTTCAAATGCAAGTTAATATGTTGCTTGGTATGGTTAATATTAAAAATTATCGGTATAATTTCTACTTTTATTTTTATTTTCAGGTCTTATACTAGATATAGTATTTGTGGCCTTAATCAAAGCATATGTTCGAAGAAAACGACCCACATCTAATATTAAAGATGCTGTTGGAGAAATGGGTCCTGATGTTTTTAGTTTTCCATCTGGGCATGCTAGCAGAGCCACATTTGTCGCTTATTTCTTCATAAATCTATTCCCATTGCATTTTATATTTTATCCATCACTTTTAGCATGGGCCACATCAATATGTATTAGCCGGATACTATTAAATAGGCATCATATTTTAGATGTTTTGGCTGGAGTGGTGCTAGGTTTATTTGAAGGTGTTTTATTAAGTCTCTTTCTAATAGGAGATGATACGTCGAAGTGGTTAATGAACTATTTGACTGATGAAAAATTAGATGGTGGTGAATACCATGTATAACAAACAAGTATTATTGTATTTCTCTCAAACCAAAGTGATAAAATAATGTAAATATTTTATATTATATACAGTGCTATACAAATTAAACATCACTTTTATTCAATGAAATGGAATCTATTGTTATTTTGTTTATGTAGTGAAATTAGTTACATATATGTTTCTTATTTTCATACAGTGGTATTTATTTAATATGCAATATGGTAATGTATATTAAAAATATCAAGTCAAGGTATTTTGTATATCCAGAAAGCCAATTTTACAGCACGTCATTTTTATAGATAAGTGTGGGAATGAATAAAACATTTTATTAATGAACAATGAACGAATGTGACATGCTACTGTATGATAGATTACTTTATACCGTGAGTTTTTTTTAATCACTGAACATAGCACATTATAACACCTATGTTTAAGAGGAGTGTTTACCTATCGAAAACTAAGGCATCGCCGTTTTGCGTTTTTTAAATTTAATTTGTAATTTTAGAATCTCAAATTTGGGTTAGTGATGCAAAAGGCATAAATTTATAATATCAAGGCCAGTTTTTGTACTAATTTATTTTCTTAAAGAAGTTATGTGTTTTAGAAATAACGACAAAATGCATAAATTTGATTAATGTCTACTAACTAAGGCTGGTACACAAAAGAAAAAACAACCTCTACGCGCCAGCTGCACATTTGATAAACGATATTAAAAGAAAAAAATGAACGTTATGGAACTAACATTGGTCGATTATGTCTTTCGACAAATGTCAAAATCAATGTATCAGTTATTATTAAGTGTCGTATTCACTAGTCTATGTATCATTGATTCATAAGCGACTAATTTATGTTTCACTAGACACCCTTTAAATTATTCTACCCTTACGTATATTAATAAACCTTCAGACAAAATTAGCAAATTAATTAAAAAAGCCAGTAATGGTAAAATAGTTTACAAAACTAATAATACTTTAGAATGTTTTTTAAAAAACAATAAAGACAAAACACGAAAAATCAAACTCGAGGATATACAGTGTGTAAATAAAGTAAGGAATAATATTCATATTTTGTTTATTATTGCTCTTTGGGAGAAAAGCTCGAACAGGTCAATTTTATTTTCATCCTCAGGATTTTATGGATGTCAATTTGTTTTCTTTGGTTTACTACTCTGGGAGCTATGACGTCATCGACTTCTTTTTCAAATGGAACCTCCTTATTTTTTTGCTAGAAATAAAAAGTATATTTTTTTCTGAATTCAGCAATACCGCATATGTGGTATTTAAAATTAGTAGTTTTAGAGATACGGAGGATCATAGGTATTAAAATGACAACAATAATTAAACTTGAAAATCAAAAGAGCAAATAGTAATAATTTATTCTTGGGATGATTAAAAAATTTTACATTAATAAATGTTCAAATTGCCAATTTGTTTCTTGGCAATGATAAAGTCGGAGTTGAAATTCTTCCAAAACATTATATCTCATTTCTTGGTCGATATTTCTGCAGTCTGACATGTCAATTGTCATTATTAGCACGCTTAATACTCTAAAACTATTAATTTTAAATACCACCTAATATGGGGTATTGCTGAATTCAGAAAAAAATATACTTTTTATTTCTATATAGCAAAAAAATAAGGAGGTTCCATTTGAAAAAGAAGTCGATGACGTCATAGGTCCCAGAGTAGTAAACCAAAGAAAAAAAATTGACATCCATAAAATCCGGAGGGACAAAATAAAATTGACCTGTACGAGCTGTACAGCGACATGTGAGTTGGTAATAGAATTCTGCGCAAAAACGTAATAGATTTACCTTGTTTCGCAATAGATGGCGCAGCTATTTTCAAGACTATATAAAGTTCCTGAATAGTAGGCTGAATAGTAAAAAAACCGCAATACGGAAACCATTTTTTGTCCAAAATCTGACAACCAATAATATTTTTCTTGATGTAGGTATTAGTTGGATGTACCCAACCAGCAAAATCACAATTTTAGCGAAGGATCAAAATATATATTTGCTAATGTAGAACAAGTGTACGTATAGTAATTTTGCTACAAGAATACTGTTCCAAAAATATAGGACACAGCCAGGGCCGCCGCGTGGGGGTGGCAAAATTGTCCACCGCACAAGGACGCCTGGGCCAGGGGGGCGCCAAAATTTATAGATAGTACTTATAGTTTTTTAATTTAATGTTACTTAAATAAAAGTTGTTAATTATTCGCTTGCAATTTTTTATATTTTCTAAGCAATAAGATTATTTTAATTTTATATTTTAATTCTATTTTACTTTTGTTTTCGTTTCTGCGGGCTGTTTTCGTTTGTGTAAAACAAAATTTGATTGCCGATGCGAACAATAAAAACACGTTCCGTGTGGAATTCGCGCTACCACACGGAACGTGTTAAAAATCTAAGAATTTGTAACATGTAACAACAGGAATTGGGAATGTTTTGTATCGGCATATATTTATTCTTTATGTGCTGAGAAGCTGTTGCGGTTCAACGTCGTTGTTTAGTTTGCCTTATTTTTGCAATGATAATACACATTCATTTTTTAAATGTGGCAACCAAAAGTCGAGGAAACGACGAAACCAATAAGCCCAAAATGAAGAAAATTTTTTAGGATTTCAATCTGTCGACGACACTACTGGACAGGTTCTGTTTGAATTCATAAATGGACATTTAAAATCGTTGGAACTACATTTTTCAGATTTACGAGGCCAATCTTACGATAATGGTGCTAATATGAGAGGAAAGCACAAAGGATTGCAACAAATAATTATTGAAAATAATTCGAGGGCACTCTATATCCCCTGCTCTGCGCATTCTCTAAATTTAGTTGTAAATGATGCAGTTCCTTCGAAACAGTTAATTTCTTCGGAGTAGTGCATGAGCTTTACAACTACTTTTCTTCATTCGTTAAACGTTGGTCTATTTGCAACAGTATGTTGAAAATCTAACTTTAAAGCCACTCTCCAACACCAAATGGGAAAGTAGAATTCAAGCTTTAAGACCGTTGAAAAACGATTTGAAGGGAATTTTGAGAGCGTTAATAAATATTCAAGAAGATCAAACAAGAGACGTAATCAAGAATTCAAACAAAAAAATTTATTCAGAAGGTTTCCTCGTTTAAAATCATTTGTTCCATGAACATCTGGCACGATATTTTAAATTTAGTAAATGTGGTAAATGAAGTAATGCAAAATTCTAAATGTGATTTACAAATCGTGACTTTACAAAATCTTATATCAGAACTAAATAATCGTAGATCAGATAAAACGTATGCAAACATGCAATTGCCAATGCAAGTATCGTTGCTAATGATTTGGGGGTGGATACTGATTTTCCACAAAGTCGAAACAGGTTTAAAAAGAAACTACTAAAAGATGAACAAACCGACGAACCAATCAACAATCCAAGACAAAAATTTAAGGTTGAATTTTACGATATAATAATATAATATTAGACACTGCCATTTCTTCAATTACTGAAAGATTCAGTCAATTAAAAGAAGATTACAATTATTTCAAGGTGGTACACTATATACCTCATTTAAAAAACTGGAGTGACAATGAAATTCTAAAACATTGTAAACAATTAGAACAAAAATTAACGGATACTAAAAATGTTAATGAAAATGACATTGATGGATTAAATTTGTTCGAAGAAATAAAATCTTTGCGATGTTTTACCAAAGAGGATATGTCACCTATTGATGTTTTAAATTATATTTATGAAAACAATCTTACCGATACATTTCCAAATATTGCAATAGCTTTACGGATTTCTGTAACCCTGCTAGTTTCGGTAGCTACTGGAGAACGAAGTTTTCCAAAACTTAAAATTATAAAAAACTACATGCGATCTACCATGGCGCTGGAGAGATTATCGGACTTGTCAATTATATCCATAGAGAGCGAAATTTTGGATAAATTAAATATAAAGGAATTGATACGAGCGTTTGTAGCTGCTAAAGCTCAATATTTGAATATATTTTCTATTTTTTATATTTTACTTAAAAAATGTTTTATCATTGTTTTGTTTTTAAAATTTATGAAATAATAAAAAACAATAAGACAAACGTGTTTTAATAATCTAAAGCTTTTCAGTTCGAAAGTCAAATTTTGAATACTATAAAAGAGTATATCACATATAATTGGCAGCACTTTATAAGAGTCCAACAGAACCCCATAAAGGGGCGGGGGCGCCAAATTTCAATTTGAACAAGGGCGCCTAATACCCACACGGCGGCCCTGGACACAGCCGTAGTAGCAAAACCACTATACGCATACTTGTCCTACATTAGCAAATATATATTTTCATCCTTCTCTAAAATTGTGATATTGTTGCTTGGGAAGATTTGAAATTAAAGTAAAAAAAATCGTTGAAAAATCAACGAAAACGTAATAGATTTATATGCTTTCGTAAGGACGTAATAAAACATAGTGAAACGTAACAGATCTGTTACAACTGTAACAGCAATCGCAACACTGGATCAAAGCAACTTATGTCAGTGCCCACTCTTGTCCTTAAATTTGTAATGTTTGTCTAGTATATAATTTCTCGCACTAATGTAAATTCGTCATTATTCATCCAGTTGATGAAGTCGTTGTGTGACGAAACAATGTTGTAGTGGTTTACCACAATTAAAATTTTGAAACTTTAAAATCAGTGTTTTATTTTTATTATTAATTGTCATGAAGTTTCAACAAATGTGTCCTTCTTCAATTAATTTTTTATATCCTGAAATTTTAATTAGTTAATTCAATTTTATTGTTCTGAAATTATTCCGGTCGATTGGAATTTGTAAGATGACGATTTAGTCTTTAGTTCTTACTTCCACGGTGTCCGTTGCCAAAACGACTCAATTACAAATGTAAATCTTAAACATTGCCAACTTATTGAACTAAAAATTGAAGGTCATCAAAATTACCTAGGTATGGGGTTACACGCGTCATTTATAAGAACTGATATTAAACTAGAAATTGAGAGATGTAATACTAGTCTTGGTGTCAATTTTGACCAAGCTTTATAAACTGAGAACTTAAAATCGATAGAAGTAAAACGAGCTTAATGATATATGTACTGTTGGTTGCATAGATGTATGCACATCATAGGAACTTCACAAATCTTCTTTTACAATTTTGCAAGTATATTTAATTCAAGTTCCCTTGTGTGTTGCCAGATAAATGTAACGATTTGTTTGCTTGTTTTAGAAGTCTTAAATAGATTATGATTGTGAGAGCGCTATTTTGTATATATGTTTAGTTTGACTTTTGTTGCAGTTTTTGGAATAAATATTGTTTTCGTAATTATTGTTAATCTTGTAATTAATGATCATTTTCCATTTCACATTGTGGACGATCAGGTTACAGGCAGGTATATTCTGCGCAAAATGTTCTTTCACGTTCGCATGGTCAGCTTCTTGTTTCAAATATGCTAAGCTGTTATTGCTATACCCAAAACATACATTTATAAATATTCGTTTATTATGCAACCAATAATACGTGAGTCACTATACCTGTCAACCTTTATTTTCAGTATTCCAAATAATGAAATGCGGTTGCTATTGTTCCAACCGAAGTGCGACTGCTAGGAGTAGATAACATCTTGTTACATACCTATACCTTATTCCAAAAAGAGAGAGACGAAATTCTGAACAGACCCAAGCGAGAGGTATTTCATACTGACTGACTGCAAGGCGAAATCACACCATACTACATTCGCTTTTTGCTATCAATTGTCAAATATTTTGACATCGTTGACATTCTTTGTTTTCTAGACAAATTTATTTACTTTCATGTGTTGTGATTACTGCATTTACCATTCTGTTGCCTTAACTGTGGATTTATCTCTGAAGAATCTATATACAATTTAATTCGGTACAGATATCAGACAGATATTTAAACTAAATTTTACCGCCTAAAATTGATTTCACCAGTTACAGATTGTAATTTGGAGCAGAGGTCTGTTCAGAATTTCGTCTTTCTAATTTTGGAATAAGGAGAAATGCTCAGTAGAACTAAAGTTGATCAAACGTGTATATTCACTGTATATAGAACATAGCTTTCCTAATATGTATACGTAATCACTTGAGTTCTTTAAAATGCATATAGGGCACATTTGGACAATGCTGTGGTTTTTGGTAGACTTTGTATGCTTGAATAGTAAAACAAACCTGTGAAATGCCGAAATATAAACTTACCTATCAGCACAGCTATCAGATAAAAAATTCAGCGGAAAAAGAAAGTGTTTATTGGTCAGGTAGATTCCAACACATCATTAGGGTTAAACTTTTCTATCAGATTTATATCACTTGCTGCATCTAACACTAGTCACTAAGCTGTATAGTTTTTCTTTATTTAAAGAACAACATTTCAATAATGAAACTGCATACCATCTAATGGCAGTATGTAATTGAGAAAACATCAACTAATATCAGAAGAAGCATGAGTAACTTAAATTCAGATTATTTTACGTACCTATGAAAAAGTGAAATATATCTGATTTATCTGAACTCTGTTTATTGATAAGTCGCTTTGTATTTATTTGGTTTTCTGTGACAATGATAGAAAAATAAGTATGTTTATTGATTTGAGCTTGAATATGAAAAATAATAAAGGTTGTTTTACATATGTCAATTAATTGACTAGAAATTGAATTTGAAGGCACGCAAAGTACTTACAGCGTTTAAAGGTGATTTTGATGCACCTGTCAAAATCGGCAAATACGAAACAATTCGCTAAGAATATTTCGCGTTTTCGTTTGCACGAGTCATTTATAAAAACTTTTAATTGAACTAGAAATTGAGCGTTGTAAACTCGAGTTGGTATCAATTTTGACCAAGTTCTAAGAGATTAACTTAAAATTGATGAATGTAAAACAAGCTAAAAGGTAAAAGGTAAAGGTAAATTAAAATTAAAAAATGACCGGTCAATTGTTGACCGAACTCATTTATGTATTTGTAAGACCTATACAGAAGAGTTACGTAATTGTTCATTTACATTCAACCTTCAAACAATATACATATATTATAATCAATGCCTCATAAAACTAATATGTATCAAAAACAAAACATGTCACTTGTAGATCGAAATCATTTATGTACCCATTTGTAAGATCTATACAAAAGAGTTACGTAATTGTTCACTTACATTCAACCCTCAAACAGTATATATTGTAAACAATGACTCATAAAATTAATATACTGTGCTGCTACCGTACTTTGTAAGGTATGCAAAGTCGTCGGTCTCCGTTACTTAGGTAATCGTTAAATCATGTTAGATATGTACGCTTGCGTGGTCTGTAAACTCTAGAAGGCATGACCGATCTGACCTTTGCCAGAAAATACTACGGCTATTACGTGAGGTTCATATTCCAGTAGTAGACAAAATAAGGAAGTAAAATTTAACTCTTAACTTACAATTACCTATGTGTCTAGCACCAAATTATCTAAAGCAAGCACTTTCTGGTGATGTCAAATAGCTACTTCTTTTTGATCTAAAATACAGCAATACTGAATTTTAAAAATTCTAGTTTAACTATGAAAATGTATCAGTACCAGTAGGAAGTTCATCCGGGCAGCAGTGAAGGTACACGAATTTCAAGTTTTTGCCATTTTAATTATTCACTTTATCTATGCATAGCAATTCAATATGGCGGGTTTGTTAGAATCTCTGTAACCATGACAACCTCGAACCTAAGCGTTCTGGTTAGAGAAAATGCTGGCACTCTGAGGAAAGTAATCTATTTCATTTTTAATAAGCAATAACTAGCCGTTTTCTGAAACGTCTGCAAACAATAACTATAACGTAACAGGTCCTTATGCCTGATATCTCACAGTCAGCTTTAATGAACGCAGTTTTAAAAATACTTCTGGACTGGTATACAGGTATATTCTGTTGATTTTGACACTGATCGGTCTTACATACCTACCGTATTGTATTTGTATGAATTAAAAGCGGGCGATTTTCGGAAACATAATTTTTCATTAATTTAGGGCGCCAATATTTTCCAATAAAGTAAAATTAAAATCACCAGACGCTGTCGTTAGTCAATTTAGAAAATATGATTTGATTAATATAATGACGAGACTGCAGATTTACATTCAAATGGATTATTTTGTATCTATAAACACTTTATAATCGATATCTATAATTATTCCATAGATGGCATTTATCTATATACATAAATATATCAGAAAAAGAAAAATATTGGGTATAATCCGCTGTAGAGCATACCAATATTTTTTTTTTTTTTTTTTCTGATATTTTATGTATCCGCAATAATTTCTTATTCTTTCATTTACATAAATATATATCTATAATAATGTATCACGGTGATCTTTATCTCTAAGTTACATGGAAAATTAGTAGTAAGCAGGTATGGACAAGTGTTTTCAGAAAATTACAAAGAATAGTAGGTGTCCTTTGTTACCTATAGTTTGAATCAGCTTTTAAAATAAATATGGTTTTTTAGTGTTTCTGAAATATGACCCGCTTTTAATTTCTGTAAAGATTATATATTCAGCTAACTTATTTATCTAAATTTGATTTTTAAATAGTAAAATGTGGAAACACTACAATACTTATTAATCAGAGTTCACTATAAAGATTAAGTAAATTCGTACCTATGGGATGCGCACCTCCTTGTGATAGAACAGTAATAGGGGACTAGAATGCAATATTGTTGGTTAAGAAAAGAAGTTAAGTTTTGGAATTCAATTCGTTTGTATCCAAAACAGATGAACTGAAATATTGTAAGGTTGTACAATGCCAGTCTATTACTTTCCAGTCTCCATAACGTATGAATTTTTTATTAGTTAAAGTTTCTAGGACGAAGACGGCATTGACATAGAAAAAAATAACTTTAACATATATGTTCGATTTCAATGCCATCTTCGTCCTAGAAACTTTGATATCACGGTATTTTTATTCCAGTAGATAGAAAGTACTCTTATGCACAACTTCCTCAGTGGCGCCATAAAACGGGTTTTGAAACTTTTCTAAAAAATTACTTTGGTGATGAAACGGCATTCTCATCATTATTAGATTTAGACATAAAAGATTTGAAACACTATTAATAATAATAATAATAATAATAATAATAATAATAATAATAAACCGGTGGTTTAAGGTTATATAATCATGTAGGTACCTATGCAAGTTCTTTTTACAGGTGAATCTTTTATGCTCGAAAGGGCGCTAACTATCTTCTACACTACAGTATTTAGATAATCAAGAAAAACTAATTTATGTTTTCTTCAGTTTAACTGTTTTTTTTTGCTATTATTGTTCATATACAGGGTGCCGCACCGAAAACAACACAGAGTGAATATCTCCAAGGAAAAATCTTGTGTGAAAAAACGCAAAAACAGGTCGATTTTTAATCTAAGTGGAACAGCCTCCATCATAATCTCAACTGTGATACGTCATTTCCCATCCCTCCATCGCTCTAACCATTACAATTTAAATAAGGAACTAAGTATTGGACATAACTCAAGAGGTAATTTTATGGAGAATTTAGTAACACGATTGCTGTTATATAAGTAGTTATATATCTGTAGCATGGTTGGTACATTGTAAATGGGAGTTAATAAAGATGGCTGATGTTGAGAGTTGTTGTAATTATTAAAACATAATAATCCAATATATAACATGGCGACGAAGATAAATACCACAGTGAAATAGATAAATAAGAATTACCCAGCAAAGTTAAAAAGAAGCACATGGTAAGGTGAGAAAGCACAATTATAAAAATGGATGCAAGACTACCTACAGCACTGTCAATGTCGGGAAATATAAACAATAATTGGAAAAAATTCAAGCAATCATTTGAAATTTATATGAGAGCGACAGGAAAAGCAACAAAATCGTCTGACATCAAAGTAGCAATTCTTCTTAATATTATAGGAGAAGATGGTATTGAAATCTTTAATAATTTAAAACTAACAGAAGAAGAAAAAGATGATTATGATAAAGTAATGAGTGAATTGGAATCGTACATGACGCCTAAAAAGAATATTATATATGAAAGATTTGTGTTTAATAAAAGACTACAAGAAGAAGGTGAGACCATAGACCAATTTATACAAGCATTACAGAAACTTGGAAAATCATGTGAATATAATGATAAAATGGATGAAATGATACGAGACAGGCTGGTACTTGGTGTTCAAGATAATATATTACAAGAGAAATTATTAAATGTAATGAAAAAGATGAATTTATAAACACAAATATTGATCTGTTCACAGGATTAGGTAAATTTAATGTAGACTTAGATATTAAGTTAAAACCAGATGCAGAACCAGTGGTACGATCTCCAAGAAGGGTTCCTTTGACAATAAAATCAAAGTTAAAAAATGAATTAAATAAAATGGTAGAAAAGAAAATTATATGTAAAGCAAGTATAACTTCGGCATGGGTAAGCAACCTCGTAATATTAGAAAAAAGTGATGGTTCATTAAGATTATGTTTAGATCCTCAAGATCTTAATAAAAATATAATTAGAGAACAATTCTTAATTCCCACACTAGAGGAAATTAGTACAAAATTAGCAGGAAAAAAATATTTTACAGTAATAGATTTCAAAGAAGGGTTCTATCAGGTACCTCTGACAGAGAATGCTAGTGATTTATGTGTCTTCAATTCAGGGTTCGGTTTATATAAATTTTTAAGGTTACCTTTTGGCCTCAGTCTGGCACCTGAATATTTTCAAAAGGTTAATCAGCAGAACTTTGGTGATATTGATAATGTAATAGTTTATTTTGATGATCTATTGATAGCAGCAGAAACAGAGGAAGAACATGATAAAATAATAGAAAGAGTAATGAATAGGGCTAGAAAATTAAACATAAAATTTAACAAAAATAAAGTTCAATATAAACAAACACAAGTTAGATATTTGGGTCATTTATTTAGCGCAAAGGGCAAGGAAATTGATCATGATAGAATTAAATCAATAACTGAAATGGAAGAACCAAAAACAAAGAAAGAATTACAAAGAATGTTAGGTTTTATAAATTATTTTAGGGATTTTATACCTAATTTAAGTACAATTAATGCTAAACTAAGAGAAATACTAAAAAAGGATAATCAATTTCAATGGTTGCCATGTCATTCAGAAGCGCTTAAAATGATTAAAAGTTGTATTACAAATGCGCCTGTGTTGGCTAATTTCAATGAACAAAAGTCAATAGTTATTCAAACAGATGCTTCAAAAGACGGCTTAGGATGTTGTATTTTGCAGGAGGGTCGTCCTGTTGGCTTTGCATCTAGGTCGTTGACAGAGTGCGAGAAACACTATGCACAAATTGAGAAAGAATTTTTAGCTGTAGTGTTTTCAACACAAAAGTTTCATAATTATATTTATGGTAGGGACAAAATAGTAGTTTGTACAGATCATAAACCATTACTGGGCATTATGAATAAGAATTTAATTAACATTAGTTCACCACGTTTGCAAAGATTGAAAATAAAACTTTTAAAGTATAGGCTAGAGTTAAAGTATGTACCAGGTAAACTTTTACATGTACCAGACACTTTGTCAAGAGCATATATTAAAGATAGGGTGCAGGATGACGAATGTATGTTGGATATAGTGCATTCGATTAGTACATATTTCAGTATAACTGAAAAGGATAGAAAATTATTTCAAGAAGAGACTGCTAAGGATTCAATGTTAAATAAAGTTATTGAATACTATTTTAAGGGTTGGCCTAGAGACACTAGAAATTTAAGTACTGGTTTGAAAAAATTTCTGAGTATAAGAGATGACATACATGTAATTGATAAAATGATCATTTATAACAATAGAATTATAGTACCGGAAAACATTAAGTCAAAAATACTAGTTTTACTGCATGAGGGACATTTTGGTATAAACAAAACAATTGCAAAGGCTAGAGAACTTTTTTATTGGATAGGTCAGTCCAAAGACATAGAAAACTTCATAAAGAAATGTAAAGTTTGTGAAAAGTATGGAAGAAATGAAGTACAAGAGCCATTGTTATATCATACTATACCTGAATTACCATTCTGTAAATTAGCAGCTGATATATGTACAGCAGGTGGAAGGGATTATTTAGTAATAAAAGATTACTTCTCTAAATGGTTAGAAATAGTATTGTTGAATAACAAAACATCTGAAGAATTAATAAAACATTTTAAAATCACATTTAGTACTCATGGAATACCTGAGACTGTAGTAGCCGACAACATGCCTTTTGGGTCATGGGCAATGAAGAAATTTGCAAAGGAATGGGGTTTTGAAATAGTAAACAGCAGCCCGCGATATCCGAGGTCGAACGGTATGGCAGAAAATGGAGTGAAAATAGCTAAAAACATCATCAGGAAAAGTTCAGATATAAATATGTGCCTGCTTGAATATAGGAATACTCCTATAACTGGTATAGGATTATCCCCAACAGAAATATTAATGAATAGAAAATTGCGTACAAGAATACCAGTTGTTAAGCAATCTCTAGTACCAAAGGTTAACGATAATGGCAGCATAAAAGAAAAAATCAAAAAACTACAAGATCTATCTAAGATGTATCACGATCGAAAATGCAAAGAGAAAAAAGAGTTTAACCCAGGTCAAAACGTTACAATGAGAGATAATAAGGAGTGGAAACCTGCCCAAATTATTAATAAGTGTAAAGAACCAAGGTCGTATATAGTAAGAGATTCAAATAATAGAATGTTAAGAAGAAATTCTAATCACTTGAGACCTTCTTTAAACACCCCTAGTTTTAAGAGCGGTGTAATAGAAGATACAAGTACAATGGAAAGGAAGCATGAGGTCACAAATAGTAAGCAGGGTGAGAATTACTCAAGATCACCTGAAGTGACTCATGGAACAAAGAGGGTTTCAAAGTTACCGTCAAGGTTCCAAGATTATGTTATGTATTAGTTAGAATAGTAAAAATGGGAGATGTTATATAAGTAGTTATATATCTGTAGCATGGTTGGTACATTGTAAATGGGAGTTAATAAAGATGGCTGATGTTGAGAGTTGTTGTAATTATTAAAACATAATAATCCAATATATAACAATTGCTGTTTGCGTTATTTTTAATTTTAGCGCCCTCTAGTGGAATAAAAAACTGTTAATTTTCATAAATGTGACACATCATTTAAACACTAATTTTATTAGCAACTAAATACGTAATATATTTGACATTTAATTGTCATCATTTTCAAGTACATACTGTCATTAAAATTAAATCAAATACATAAAACATATAATTTACTCTATTCAGGAGAGAGTAGAATATTTAAGTGCTCAATAATTAGTCACATTTAGAAATACATAACGATTTTTCCCCGCTAGAGGGCGCTAAAATCAAAAGTAGCGCAACCAATAAACACGTTACTGAATTCTCCATTAATCCCCATAAAATTACCACTTCAACGATGTATCATACTTAGTACCGCGCGATCATTTAAATTCTAAATTAGAGCAGGCTGTGAAATTTAAATTAAGTTGGTATATAAGTACTAATTTACAATTTGAATTGTCAAAGTGACGTTTCAAAATGTTAATTAATCAATAATTGACATTCTGGACAACCTAATAAAAAAAATCCCGCCTACTATAATTTAGAATTTAAATGATCGCGTGGTACTAGTCCCTATTTCAATTGTAATGGTTAAAGCGATGGAGGGGACGGGAATGACGTATCACAGTTGAGGTTATGATGGAGGGGTGGCCTCCTTGGATTAAAAATCAACATATTATTGCGTTTTTTCACAAAAGATTTTTCTTTCGACATTCAAAACCTGTTTCGTTTTCGATGCACCCTGTATATTAATATATACATGACGACACTGAAATATACATATTAATTATATTTATTATCAATCATTTCTAGTCTTGCAGCCATGAATGAACAATTTGACAAACCAAATTTTCGCCTATCTTTATACATTTTGTGCAACTATGAAAGGGACGACAGATTTGAAAATGCTGAGATCCAATGAAAAATTCATTACGTTTTATGAGAACTTTTGTTTCCGAAATAGACATTTGTTGAGCAACACAGGTTTCACTTCTCGACATTTCTCTTACGTTACTATTCTCTTTAGGCAGAAATAGATGAAGTGTTTAAAGATAAAGCTTTTGATAAATTTGTACCAGATTGTTACACAATTGGCTAAAATTGTAAGATAATTTTATCTAGTTTTGGTATATTTCTTTCATAATAGTAATAATTGACTTAGATCCCTTTCAAAAACAAACGAGTCTACTACTCTTATTTTGTGCCTGAATTTGCACCTCTGACAGCAGTCAGGGGTGCAAATTCAGTAATTCTTAAACCCACTAATACCACGCGATCATTTAAATTCTAAATTATAGCAGGCGGGATTTTTTTTATTAGGTTGTCCAGAATGTCAATTATTGATTAATTAACATTTTGAAACGTCACTTTGACAATTCAAATTGTAAATTAGTACTTATATACCAACTTAATTTAAATTTCAAAGCCTGCTCTAATTTAAATTAAGTTGGTATATAAGTACTAATTTACAATTTGAATTGTCAAAGTGACGTTTCAAAATGTTAATTAATCAATAATTGACATTCTGGACAACCTAATAAAAAAAATCCCGCCTGCTATAATTTAGAATTTAAATGATCGCGTGGTACCTTAGACCATTTCTACATACAGACAAGCCGGTTTCTGTCCTGCCTTGAATACGAACTGAAGCAAACATAACGCAGGCATGTGACGCCACGGGTGAGCTTACAACTACTATAAAAGCATAGCTGACTCGTCCGCCATTTTGGAGATAATTTTAAGGCAGTAAATATGTATACTAATAGCAAATGTTGAATAGAACTTCGAATAATTGACTTTATTAAGCCGGTTTAGGACGTGAAATAATGTAGGTATAATTTTTTACAATAGTCGTATATTTAAGAAATACCCAGAATATATAATAATAACTAAAAATAAGTACCTACGTAATATGACTGACATTTATCTCCAAAATGGCCGACGAGTCAGCTGTCCTAAATATAGTAGCTATACTATAGGTGGGCTTGTTTCTGCTGTTGTTGTATGTCTAACGTCCGTTTTAACGTTATAGATACAGTGTTAATTTTGATTAAATCGTTCTAATTTTAATTATGGTACAATCCTGTGGTGCATATAACTGCAATGAACGACACAAAGGTGGGATAGATATATTATTTCATCGGTAAGTATAATAATGCTGCTATTAAATAAAGAAAAAACGTGTAGCGTCTAGTGTTGTGATTTTGATAATTATCATCAATTATTGTTAATTAACTGTTAACATAAATGATGAAAAATGTGTTAATTATCATGATAATTATTACTTAATAATTAACGTATTAATTTACAACACTAGTAGCGGCAAAGTCAGTAGTAAATAAAATTTGAACATTGACATGTTCCAAATAAGCATCCACTTGATAAAATTAATGTGTTACAGATTTCCTCAAGACATAATATTGAAAAAGCAATGGATTTCAGCAATGCGCCGTGTATAAAATCTCCCTCTTGAGATCTGATTAGTTTTTCAGTAAAATCGGTTGACCGGAAGTAGTAGTTTACTTCAGTGAAAATATTGAATTTTGCCAATATTTCGTGAACTACTAAGTTTAAACAAATTTATAAGGAATTCATACGTACTCAAAATTAAATTTGAGAAAAATTCTATTATAAAAGTTTTTTGAAATTTCTACCGGAAACAGGTCTTTTATTCCTATCGAAAATCAGTTTTTTGCAAATATTTCGCAAACCATGCCTTTTAGACAGGTACGTTACGAGTATAAAAGTATTTAGAAGTTAATTTTCAATACTTCTTGTATAAAATATTTTTCAAAATTCGGACCGGAAGTAACACTTTTATCGATTTTTGCAAACATGTACGTAAATTATGCATTCTATATATATTTATTAAGAGTATAAAAGTATTTAGAGCTGGAATTGGAATATCTTTTGTATAAACAAAATTTCAAAATTCGGACCGGAGGTAATACCTTTACTCTTAGCGAGTAGCATTTTCTTGCAAATATCTCACAAAGTGCATTTTGTGAGATTAAGAGACTAGAAGTACTTAGAATAGGATTTTAAATAATTTTTGTATAAAAGAATTTTCAAAATTCGAACACATTTACTCACAGGCGTATTTTTTAAAGAGGATAAATGTATTTAATGCTTAATTTAGAACAACTTTGTATAATTTGAAATTCATATATGTATAAGAAAGTCGTGTGGTGCTCACACCTCATTTTTTCTTAATAATAACTGTATACCACAAATTGCTTTGAGTTTTATTTTTGAATAACCAAAAGTAAATGGAATTGACTGGTCTTTACAAAAATTTATAGTTATTTGAGGTAAGTACGATAGGGTACGATAAACGAAATTTCTGGGTTATATATTCAGATTTTGTTTTACAAATATTCTTCAAATAAGAAGATTGGGGTTTTTAATAAATTAAAATGAAGGATTTTCTTTACTTTTGTAGTACAAAGTGTAGGTATGTAGTTGCATCGTGCCCACCCGTGACGTCATCCGCGTAGAATTATGTTTGCTTCACTGCTTGATAGTTAAGGCGTGTCTATATGTTTAAATGGTCTAAGGGCCGTTTGCACCGTAACAATTAAGCCTGGTTTAACGTTAAGTGCAGCTTAAATTTTAAAATTCGTTTGCACAGTATGCTAAGTGTTCCTTAAGTCTCTTTAAGGAGAGTTTAATTTAAGCCCGGAATTTTGAAGGCTTAACGGCCCCTTAACCTAAAGAAAAGTTACAAGCTTGCGCACTTTACAACATTGAATATACACACGTACAATATTGGAAATGGCGGGAAATGCCTCTGAGGTAAATTTTGTCAACATCTGTGAATGTTTTCGTTGTTTTTTATGATCAGTTGTTCACTTTGTAGTAGCAGATATGAACTTTTTGGATGAAGAAGAGGATTTGTTAAATACATATTTCAAGTTAGTTTTGTTCCCCTATTATATAAAATATATATGTTTAACGTGACACCTTTGGTAATACTTACTGCAGTTTGAAAGAAACAAAAATTTAAAACTAATGGGTGCTCACAGCAACAAAAACGTAATGTTGTCAACAGTTATGATTAATTAAAACTTTATGGTTCAAAACAAACCCATCTGCAACAAAATCGTCCTGCTTTCTTACCGACAGAGATGGACAAGACGATTTGATAATCAGTTTTTAGTTCTGTAAACTACTAAAAGTTGAATTTACTGTGATTTAGACCAAATGAAGGAACAAAATACCACATTGCCAAGTGTATTCAGAACTTTGCTAAACCTCCTTTTATTTCTAACGGTGCAATGCATTTAACTTTAAGCTACACTTAATTATTTAAAGATCCTTAGTTAAGCTACCCTTAAAATTAGATCGGTGCAAACGGCCCTAAGTCATATATGACCGTAGCCTATGTATGAAAGGGTCTCATAAGAATCTATAATTCACGAGAAATAAAACCACCGGTCTCTAATAATCTTCTTTTGACCACAATAAGAATGACTGAAAATTATTTCAAGAGGATCTTTTCGCCATAACTATTACCTGTACTGTTTTGCGATTTGGTGTTTTTTTAAGTACCTCTGTATAAGCAAAGTTTAGTTTGTGTTTCAATCAGTTGTTTAAATAAATGGTGTTGCTTTTGTGAAAGGCCAAACGATACTTACAAATCCCAAATCAGTACTTTATATATTTTCACCTAAGTTTTTGAGTGAAACATATATTTAATACTTACCCTTTCTATTAATTAGGTTATTCCAGCTAAAACAAATAAAAAACTAATAGTATTCTTTTGTATTATTTATTTATCTTCAGTACATATAATAATTATCTTTACGCACATTTTCATATTCGCAACAGCTAAATATTTTAAAAAAATAGCCGTCTATAGGAAAAGTAAACAACAAATCACTGACCATTGCCACATTAGGTACAAAAATAGTCTTATTTAAAACAACCAAGGGAAATTATACAATAATCAACAAGATTTGTCTTTCTCTTTGCACAATAGCCTCATACTTACGACGTATTAACGTATTAAGAAATGGTCAATGTAGAGGTTTTTAATGTTTCTGCTGTAAAGAAGAGTGAAAATCAGGATTGAGAAGTAGTGTTCATTTATGCAGTCTGACAGGTGAGTAGGAAAGGCAATAGCTGTCATTTTAATTTGTAAAAAATAATTTAGTATTTATTGCATTATTTGTATCGATTTGAATGAAACATTTTAAATTTATAATGACAAAAATGAAAGGCCATACACAATAAATACACAAATGTATGTTGACCAATAGAAAGAAAAGTCGAAACATTTTTTTTTTATTTTGAGAGAGGCAATGATCTCGCACAAATCTCAAATTTGACTACTTAACTGTGAAGTAAAGTATTGTCTTAGAATAATATTCTTATTAAATTTTTAAGCTATAAATAAACTGTCTTTTTCACCAATTGCAATTTGAACATATTTATAACGAATTTACATAATGCTATTGCCTATCCTTTAATATGTAGTGGCACTACGTTCACACTTTTTCAACTAGTAAAGTAAATTTCAATTTTCAATATTTCTCTATATCTCTCTTTACTGTCATCAGCGGAATATAGCTACTAATCATTCTCTAGAAGTTTTACGTTAAAATTTGATGCTAGCTAGATTCTATATAATTTATCTGTCAAATAAATTGCCAGTATTATAAATAGACTTTTTATAACCAAAACTAGGTTAGGTTTAGACAAAAATCGAGTTTCCTAAAGAACGAATGAGCAACAAGCTTATGAAAAGTGCATTTTATATTATTTATTCTATTTCGAGTTTTAAATATTAAAAAGATTTAAAATAATACACACGTTTAATTTGAAATTTATAGGATTTTTGCTTTTTTGACGTTTGTTGCACTGACTTCTAACTCGAACATTTTGAAAATCTGTGTTATTGTAATAAAGTTATTTTTAAGTTTAAAATTTTAAGTAATACATTATTTCTAATAATTATTAAATTGTGTCTTTTATCCTTTCTATAATATTTATTACACATTTCTGTTACTGCCAACGTTTATATTTGACACTTAAAACGAAATGGTTCCTCATAACATTTATCACCAACTTTAAAAATACAATTACATTGTCATAAATCCAAATATTTGATAACCAACGCGGTTTTGACAATGTGATCTTTATAGAAGCGAAGTAGAAAAAATTAACTTTTAAATACACATTGACAAGCTGTGAGCTCGTGCGCTTTAGTCACGGGGTGAACTTAGGAATGGGCTCTTTAGTCACCGGCTGAAGTTAGCACTAGTTTTTTTAAATGTAAAATTCAATTGAAACTCAATCAAGTTGGTTAACACTTGTCATCAATCTGTCAAAATAATCCGACGTGGCACGGCAACTGACATGTAATTTTGTATTATTTTGATTATTTGCAGTCAAAGAAAATGTTTAGTATGAAACTCATAAACTCCATGGTCACTCGTTTTACAAAAGACTCGCTCAGCTGCGCTTCGCTCGTGGATAATAAAATTTGTGACTAAAATCAGGTTTAACACAGTATAATTTTTTTAGATATGCCATCGCCACAAAATATACATAGATATCTGAGTTTATTACGATATATACAATAAACGAAGTACTTGTAGCTTATTGCAAAGTTGCATTTTCTTAACTGACAATTGGAATAATTAAAGATGTTTCGTAGTTTTGAATAAAACATTTTGATTTTAATAGGAGGCAAATTTCCTGCCATACGAGGCGTAATTATAATGTGCATTGCTAGATAAAAAATCTCAACCATACGGAGAATACCACTTCCAATGTTTTTTTTTGTTTTTCTTTACTATATCTATGTATTTTTGTAACATAAAGAGAAGTTTTGACAGATCAATAATAGGCTAATTCATTTACTTATTAAGAAAATTTAATTATTCCAAGAATCTATTTTGTTAAGACATAGTTTCAAGAATGTGTTTTTTTTGCGATTAGTAAATTCTGTTAATAGACTCTTTTTGTTTTTGATTGTTAAGCGTTTTAACTTATTTTGTGGTACTCAGGTCAACACAGGTCACGTTCCGGCTTTAAAAAGAAATAATTATTGATTTGTCTTCTGCAACAAGTAAAGGTGATTCAAGTGGATACAGAATTTAGTCATCGAAAAAGTTAATGTTTCATATATTATCTACCATGGGAATTGAATTCTCAAGACCGGTTTCTCAGCAATTGATGCTACATTCAGTAAACGAAAATACTCGTCTTCCTTTACGATAGCTTTTTTTCTTTTGAGCTTCGTTTATCTTCCTCTTGAGATGCCCACCTTTATTTTTTGTTTGGGCGACAAAATTATATCTTTTATATTATTTGATTCCGAAATACGATAAATTAATGTAATTGCGCTACGTAAATGAAAGCATGTAAAAAAATCTGCATATGAACTTTGACTAATCATTTATACTTTTTTTTTAAATACATCGATCAAAATAGTATATTATGCAACGAGCATTTAATGATAGCTATTAAGACACGAGTAAGAAAATTACAATACGAGGCGAAGCCGAGTATCGTAATGGAAACGAGTGTCTTAATAGCCATTAAATGCGAGTTGCATACACTATTTTTTCTACGACCCCATAATAAAACATTGTTTTTTGAACTTTCCATTTTATAAATTGAGATTAAAATTTTCCATGCACCTTTGCGAATTTAGCTGGCAATAAATTGTTCGTGGTTACTAAGGTTTGTTCCATAATTTCTGATGGACTCAAATTTTACATTTCACTGTCATTATCCCTCATTTTTACCGTTTATATTTTCATAAAAGCACAAATTTTAAGTACTTACTTGTAAATTGCAGAGAACTGTCACATTTATTTAATTTGTATATCTGTCAGATATGCAGTCGCCATATTGAATATTGTTTGAATATTGGAATGTCGCATTCCTATTGGATATAAACTTGTATCGTAATGAAAAATCTGTATTCCTATTGGATATAAACTTGTATCATAATGAAAATCTGTATCGTAATGGACATCATTAAAGTACAGGTTCGGCATATCTAATAATACAATTAAAGTATAGGAGTAGAAAAACAAATGTTACTAACATATTTTCTAATTCAGTGGAAACATAGAATTACTTGCAAATTTATCAGAAAAGATGAAATATAATTTATACAAAAGGCAAAAACCGCATTCGCCGTTAAACTCATAGTAATTCAGTGTGAACATAGTGCCAAATAATGTACGCTTATTTTATACAATCATTTTGACAAATACGATATTGTGCAACGTGTAAAACACATATCACTAATCAGTATTACCAACTAAATAATCTTAAAGCTACCAGCTCTGCTAAAAAATTCGATTTCTTTTTCACAGTGAAATCGTATAAATTAAATATTCATTTCGTAAATAGTTACACAACAAAAAAACATAAATGGTAACAACGTCTAAGATCCTACGAATAAAACTACATACGATCGAAAAAAAAAATTGTGCTAAGTTATCGGTTCATATTTTGTAAATAAATAAGTTTGTAATTGTACACATAGACAGTGCGAGTGTAAAGTAAAGAATAAAATTTTGTAAGTTAACGTGTCAGATTCTTGTCGAAAATCCTTAGAATTTTTTTTGATTTTAAGTTTTTATTTTTCGACATAATTTACATTTCTACTTTTGTTTTGCACGAAGAGGGAAAAGTCAAATAAATATCAAGTAGTGAAAAAAAAATATCAAATCGGCCAACCTACATAAATAAAAACCTCTAGTCACATCAAGAGGACTTATTTAAATTAAATTTTTATATACCCACTTTATTTTAGATGTTTGATTACAAAAGAATTGATCAACTATTCATGTCCGTGGTTGCAGTGTCAATTTCATCGTCTAAATCACACGATGAAATTGTTATTGGTAGTATACAGGTTACCGCTAAATAGGTACCAGGCTATACGAATATGAAGAATACGTATAAATGTCTAACTGAAAATCAAAAAAGAAATTTATTTGTAACTCATCAAAAATTTCTAAATTTTTTGGGCCAAAATGTAGTTAAAGTCGGTCCATAACTTTGTTTATCCTATATGCATTTAGGTAAATAACAGGAGTAATCCCAGTTCTTCCAAAAAAACGATAAAATGCAAATAGTTACAACCATGGAGAATGAATGGCAATTGAAAACTTTTATGGCAATGTTTTTTTTTGTGTGAATAGCACGCCTTTATGTGGAAAAGGTCGACAACCTCAGTGCATTACCATGTTTTCTTTTTTCGTTAAATAGAAATATATTATTTTTTGAAACTTAAATTCCTCTATCTGAAAATTATAATGTTAATATTAACTGCAACAGGTTCGGACTCGAGGAAAGAAAAATTAATTTCTCGTCACTGTGCGGACATTGGACCTCGAGTTTTTTTGTACGGGCAATACTCATATTTTTCTTTCACCCCCTTTTTTAATGACGCTATTTAAAACTAACCCTGTATAAACGTAATACTTGAAATAATGCAACATTCGTAGTATACGACAGTAGGATGGACATACTGGTTGATTTACTATTTTCAGATTATTAGATATACAGTGAATATCATAAAGTACACACCATATAGCAAAAATATCTGTTATCGATAATACCAAAATATTTCTTCGGGACTATGTCTTTTAAACTTCAAATGGTAACTAATCAAACTGGAAAGTTAACACAATAAATTTAAACGTTCATTACTTAAGTTATTTAAACAAACATTTACCATATAATTTACATTACATTACAGAATTATATCTGTGCCAGAAAAAATGCTACATATCTGGCATAATAATTAATATTTATAATGTTTTCTAGCTGACGAAAATTAAATTCGGTTTGGTATTTGCAAAATTTTTGGCATCTCACAGCAAACTGCTTTTAAACGGCACCCGGTAAGTTCAGTAATATTGAAAATTGAACTGTGTGGACTCAATCACAATAAATAATGGTCTGTAGGTTCCTTCTTTTTCAATACTTTTCTAATCAACATGACAAGAAGCATTGATATTGGCTCCATGGCTACTTGTTGAAATGTATCTTCAACGGTTCCCCTTTTTAGAGCGTCCATGTCTTTGTGAAATAAACAAGTTGAAGTTTGTTTCATCCATACAGTATGTATGATGAAGTTGTTATCGCCTTGATAATTTATGTTTATGGACAGCAAAGTTTTTATTTTATCGGAATATATTTTCGAATAATATCTTTTATATTGACAAGATAATAATTTGCATTTAGATGAAAAACATTCACTTAAAAATTGATTGGCTATTGGGTAGGCAAGAAAAATATAAAGTTTAACCTCTGTTGCAATTTAACATTTTTGATCGCCCTTGGGCAAATAATGTCGCGAATCAACACTTTGTGTTAGAGATATTGAAATGTCAGCAGGAATCTTTGCTTACGTCATTTTTAGAAGACAAACACCTAGATCGAACGTGTAAATTAATATCTGACGTGTCTGAGTTGTATCCGGCGGTTCCGTTCGATGAGTTAAACGGCATTTGATCGAACGGGCGGAACTTGCAATGCAGCGACGGCGACGTAAGGTGGGAATTAGCGTTACTTAGGTAACAAATCAATTGGAATCTAAAAGTACGGAAGAACACTTATAATTGTTGTCTTTACTTTTAGATTCCGGTTGCTTTATTACTTCGATTACCTCAATGTCCTCCATCTGAGCGAACCGCTGGATATAACCCAACGCGTCAGATATTAATTTACACTTTCTATCTAGGTGTTTGTCTTCTAACAACGACATAAGCAAGGATTCGATTGCCGTTACAATACCTTTAACTATGCAGAGTGATGATTCGTAACAATAATAATGTAAAGGAATGGCATTTTAGTAATAAAAATTCTCCCGCCTGCGGATTTGTGTAAGAAAATATGTACATCAGCTTACATAATATTATTCCATACGTTACATTTGCAATGCATAAATAAAATATCTACGTATACGTCTATAATTATATAATTATTATAATATTTTTATATAAATAAGTACATATATATTATATATATAAAATGTCTCTTTGATTTTCGCGTCAAACACTATTGAACAGTAGTATATAATTAAAAGGTGAAAGACTGCCGCACTGGAAAAGGAATCTTATAAACACAAGCACGTTATACTAACAAGATACCGCAAGCTTCCTACACTGGAAAAGGATTTATATTTAGTATATTTGTATTCGCTAATAAATTTAAAATATGATGACGCGCTTACTTTATACAACTGCAATAATTAATAAACGGTCCTGCAGTAATAAAACAAAATTTATACAATTACAATGGAATTGTCAATATACACATGACTGGAATGTACAATGATATAGATGATTTGTGGTGACTCGAAACTATTTTAAATAATTCACAAAATTTTGCTTCATTGTATTACTGGATTTAATGCGCGAATTTATAGTGTTTTATGTGTTTTAGGCATTTTATTTTCGATATCATTAAAAACAAAATTATACGAGTAATATTCAAGTAATTTATCATGCGATTAATTATGAAGTTTATTACTGTTTAATATTAATTTGTAAATATTAGCTTTTCCTGATATTGATAAGTAACAAATGGCAAAGTAAAACCAATCCTAAAGTTTAATCCCATCTTGAGAATTATATTGCTTTCTCATGCTAAAAGGAAGGTTTAATCCAGAAGTTGTTCATATAGTCTTACTGAGTTCTCCTTTTAAAGTGTAATTACACTTGGATATACGAAAACTTTCGTGATCTTCCACGTATCTAAATTTACTAACAATAAACTAAAAAAATCCCAAGTGTTTAAAGATATACAATTTGATTATTATATTATTGTTTATAGTTTCATGTTTTTAATTATTTTTGTTTGTAAAAATCACCAAATTTCATTAATATTTGTATTTATTGTTATTTTGTTACAGAAGAATTTTCGTCGTTACTATACTTGTAAATAACAATTGAATTAATTTTTAGGTGAATACATATAATATGTATGTACATATTCTACTCCTCTGTTTTATTGTGAGCAATATTTTATGTGGCTGGCTGCAACACCCTGTCAGATGAGCTTGTATTTATTTAGCGTTATTGATTTTCATCTGGGTTAAGTTTGGAAAACCTCTGAGACCACCGGCAAATCAATTGTGCGCAATTCCAGTATCAGATATTACGAATGGGGTCATATGTATCCATTTATCTTCATTATTTTTAAAAGAAAAAAAAAGTTCATTGAGCTGTTCTCTTAAAAAGATTCGAAAATATCATTTTAAATGGTTACATTTTATCATTATATAAATTTATATAAAATATTCTTTTGCATGTTATATTATTTGATGTGAGTTGAAATAGTTTAATTTTTAAGAAACTATCCATATAATTTTTGGTCCGTATTATATAATATATTATTTTTTCCTAAAAAAAGCAGAAAAATCAAATTTTCGTCACCACAAGCAAAGATAAAAACACATCTTCAAACCGCATTATACTACAGTATAATAAAGCATCCTTAACGATTTACATCAATAGGACATCTAACGCCTAAAAATACTTTCAATTCATTCGTGAACGAGACACGACGATAAAAAATACGCGGATACTACCATCTACCACAGTTTATTGTGATAGAATTTGAGATCAAAATAACCTTGTTCAGTGAGATGGCTGGGTGTTTTTCGAGCCGCGTCATTATCCCCCTTATCGGGTGTCTTCGATGGGGAGATCGCCTGTTGATTGGTGGTCGACACTGCTAATTTTTTTATGTCTTCGACAATATCGAAGCTATTTTTAGTATGAACGTGCGGCGGTATTTCACCTTTAAAGTCTTCATCACCCTCGAAGTCTTCACTAGTTTGCAAGGAGAGGGATTGCGGTCTCTCAAGTTTTGGTGGAGGAGCCGCGACAGCCGTCTCTGGCGTCTTATCCGTTTCGGGGCTTTCCGCCTTTTCCGTATCACTGTAATTTTGTATTTTTTTTGTTTTTGTTTTCTTTCGGTGCGATTTTAGTTTTACAACGGTTTTTTTTTTATTGGGAATATATTTGGGACCTGAAAGGGCGAAGGAAAAACAAAAATAAACAAACATGCATAACTAAAAGAAAAAAAAATAATTAAAAAATAAATTCACTGCACAAAATATTTTAAAACATAAGTGGATGTTACAGAGAACAACTATTTAGGAATATAGAAATGTTTTAATAAATGTTATTATATATTAAATTTCATAATTGTTCACATTCAGATACTTTTCTGTTCAGACAATTATTTCACTTACCCGAGGTAATATATAACATTTTCGTGAATATTTAAAAGTATATAAAATTTCCAGTGCTTAGATTTTCCGGCCCATGTTTATCTGGTAATTCATGTAACAATAATAAACAACAGTCGTTCAAACCATCACGTATAACTGAATGTAAGGGAGAAGGATAAAATATATACATATTGAAGACATTGGTCTATTGAGGGTATGAATGAAGAATCAAATATAATCTACGTACTATGGAGTAGTTAAAAGGAGGCAAGTATTTAAATAATTGTATACTACGGAAATAATAAAAAAATCGAAATTTTTCGCATCACATGTAAAATTAAGGGCGACATATACCGGGTGTATGTTTAAGCTCGGCCACCGGCCATATCTCGAAAACCGTTTATCGTATAACCTGGCTGAAAAAATCTTGATAGTAAAATGGACCATAGGAATTTCAACTAAAATAATTTTAAGTTTCCAAAATCATCGCAAGGGGGCGCAATTTTCAAGATCAATTCGACAATTTTTTAATAAATTCTAGATTAAGATAGACTACAATTTTTACTAGCAACATTTTTAGACGTTTTTATATAATTTTTATTTGGAACTTTTTGATGTAAGTCCCATACGAAGGGGACGGTGGGGGGGGGTATGTCTGCGTACAAAAGTAAGTATAATTTCGGTTTGCCGCAACGGATTTGAATGTTTCTGGGCTCATTAGATAGAGAATTTTACAAGGAATTGAAAGATATGTAGTACGAATTTACGTGGTTGTCAAAAAGAGGAACTGGGGGCGCTGTTCTCAATTTATGTATATTACTTGGTTTTTATTTAAAATTTTAAATAGAACGGTATTTTTTTAATACCGTAATATTCAAGCACATAAAAAATTGAAGAGCGTGATGGAAATCGGAAGTTGTTACCTCATTTCTTGACGAAGATATAGTGATACGAAGACAATCCAGAAAAATAAAAAAAATTAAATATAAATTTATTTATTTATTAGGAGTAATAATTTTATTTTAATTTTAAGAGAGTCTCTAGACAGTGTATAGTTTGTTTTCACTTGAATTTTCATCATACTCTTTCCTAAATGTATTTATTTCAATCTTGTTATCGATTGTTTAATTCATTGCGTATAATACGTTAGATTCTCCTTTTAAATGTTTTCAAATTCCCTAGCTAATAAGCCCAGAAACATTGAAATCCGTTGGGGCACACCAAAATTATACCTACTTTTATACGCAGATATACCCCCCTCCACCCTCCCCACCGTATGGGACAAAAAGTTTCTAATGAAAATTTTATAAAACCGTATAAAACAGTTGCTAGTAAATGTTTTTATCTATCTTAATCTAGAATTTAATGAAATATTATCGAATTTTTAATTCAACTTGAGAATTGCGCCCCCTTGCGATCATTTGGGATACTTAAAAATATTTTTGTAGAAATTCCTGTGGTTCATTTTACTATCAAGATTTTTTTCCGCCAGATTGTACGATAAATGGTTGTCGAGATATGGCCCGTGGCCGAGCTTAAACAGACACCCGGTATAGCGTATTTATTTTATATAATTAGTAATTTCAACAGTGTAGTAGAAAGCTGAAATAAGAAAAAAGACAATATTTTGCAACTGATAATGTGGCCAGTTATAACATTCTTTTCCTAGAAATAAGTATTATATTTACCTTTTTAACACTGCGCAAGTCATATCAATATAATTTCTAATGTGTCGATCTTTATAAACAATCTGATTAAGTCTGAAACTAACTTTATTTAAATAACAACATTAATTTCAGATAAGTATACATACAAGGTGATTCATGAATTACGTTTATTAGGAAATTTTCGATTTCGCGAAATATTATCAACATAAAATTTAGTGACCAACCATTATCAGCTGCTGCATATTTATGTAAAATACATCAAAAATGGCGACACTCTTTGCTTTTTCAAACGGGAAGATTCCATATTGAATTGTAGGTTCAGAGTATTTTAACTGTAAACAGGTAATAGCAGGGGATCTTCCCCAAAGTCAACAAGAAGGAAATAAAATAATATTTCTATCAAAACATGCCAATAACTCAAAAACACTCTAGATATGCATACTACAATAAATGTGGCTTTAAAATTCAATTTTACATTGTTTTTTTTTGTAAAAAGAAATGGTAGATGCCATTTAATAAAATGAAGTTTTTGACTTTTTTTTAATTTCTCAATTTTGAAAACTCGCGGCAGGCGTATGATATATAACAATAGTCCAAAATATGCCATCTACTTATTTTCAAAGCTTCAGGAGTAAGCAGTTTTTTTAATGGACCCTTGTAACGCAAAAAATGTGATGTATGTCAAAAGGTTTTGACAACTTGGGTACTCTGAATTTACAATTCATTGTAAAATTTAAATATGAAATGGAAATGAGGGCAATGTCCGGTGTTTTCGAACGTGCTGCTATTTTGGATGTACTGATTAACAAAACTTATATTAATAATTAACAGCGACATAAAATTTCGTCTACTGAACGTGTTACGTGAATCGGCTTGTATATTAACGCAACTGTTAATGTGGAGAAGATTGATCAAAAAATACGAATAATTTTTAAAATTAAAAAACATGAACAAGATCAAAGCCATACAAAAGAACAAATGTGACCTGCTGAAGCCCGTGATGAGTGGTTAGACTTAGATAACGATTTGTATTAGGTACTACAATATCTGTCGGCAAATTCCGAAGTAATTATTATTATTATAGTGTTGTATGCTTCAGTATATAATAGTATATTATGCAATGAGCATTTAATGATAGCTATTAAGACTCGAGTAAGAAAATTACAATACGAGCCGAACGCGAGTATTGTAATGAATACGAGTGTCCTAATAGCCATTAAATGCCAGTTGCATACACTATTTTTTCTACGACTCCATAATAAAACATTATTTTTTGAACATTCCATTTCATAAATTGAGCGTAAAATTTTCCGTACATCTTTGCGAATTTAGCTGGTAATAAATTGTTCGTGGCTACTAAGGCTTGTTCCATAATTTCTGGTGGAGTCAAATTTTACATTTCACTGTCATTAGTCCTCATTTTTACCGTTTATATTTTCAAAAAAACACAAATTTTAACTACTTACTAGTAAATTGCAGAGAACTGTCACATTTAATTAATTTTTATATCTGTCAGATATGCAGTCGCCATATTGAATATTGATTGAATATTGGAATGTCGCATTCCTATTGGATATAAACTTGTACCTTAATGAAAAATCTGTATTCCTATTGGACATAAACTTGTATCTTAATGAAAAATCTGGATTCCTATTGGATATAAATTTGTATCTTAATGAAAATCTGTATCATAATGGACATAATTAAAGTAGAGGTTCGGCATATCTAATAATACAATTAAAGTATGGGAGTAGAAAAAATTAAATTCAACATTATTTTTGGAAGTGCTGTCATTTTGAATGTATTTTATTTAGTTTTGTAGCAGTCGATAATGGCTGATATCAAAATTTACATTGATAATTAACAACGAAATCAAATGTCTTCTAAAGAACGTGTTACGTAAATCACCCTGCATATTAACGCAACTGTTTTGTGGAGAAGATTGTTCATGTAAAAGAACAAATGTGGCAATCGGAAGGAGCCAGTGATGAGTGGTTAAATTTTGATAACGATTTGTATTTGTATTAAAATGTCTGTTAGCAGATTCTTAAGTTATATTTAGTTTTGTCAGTATATGTTTTTAGAGGTACTTTCTGTCTCACCTTATTTTATAAATAATTCTTTCATTTAACTTCTGTGACATTTAAGTTACAGAAGTATTTCTTAACTTAAAATGTACACCAAATTTATGTACATCTGCAATTTACTGCAAATTTATGTAAACGAAAAAAAGCACATTCGATATGTAATGTATTAAGTTCATGACAAATTATTTAGCTTTGACAATTCACAAATAATTTAAAGGTGTCCTAGAAGATCGCGGGCCTTTCTCAATATTATAGTATGCAGGTTCATTAAGGAGTACTGATTTGATTCAAACGTATAAAATTCAAATTGAAAATGGTAAAGATAGTTTGGAAAACTTATAATACTTCCAGAATGTTGAATGTCCAGTACTGAAAGGAAAACATTAGTCGTTGGTGTCTTGTTCTAAAGTTATGCCTTGTGGATGAGAATATTTTTCACGGTAAGATGCTTTCTGAAGAAATTTTGATTCGTCAGAATAAATGATACTAAAGAATTATTATGAAATCTGTTAATAGAGTTGTATAGAAGCGACTCCTCAAGATTACATTAATTGAAACTATATTCAACGTTCTGCGAAACAAATCTCTTCAGGAAACTGAAAAATAATCCAATAATTTTGAAAACCATAATGATAAACCTCTAGAATTAAGTTTTGCAAGTCTGGATTATCCCCAAACTTCTTGCATATTGAGAGTGACTCAATATGCCACTATTTAAGAATGCATCAATCTAAACAAAAAATCTACGAGATTGATCCTATACAGTTATACCTTACTTAGAGAATGATATATCGGTTGTGTCAACTACCATTAGCCATAAGGAACCAGTTTATACGTATGTATGTAATACGTCGCAGCGCGGTGTCTAGACATCGTACGTACATACATACGTATACACAGATCCCCTATGGCTAATGTTACTTGACACATGCGGTATAGCTTCGGGCATCGGGGAAGTACCGAATCACTTGAGTTAGAAATAATATAATTTAATTTTAAATTAGCTCGTTTTACAGACTATAAGCCACACTAATTCTTCGCGATTTTGCTATATTCTCTATAGCTTTTTTTCTAATGGCCTTTTTTTGCATATATTCAGATGACAAAACTTGTTGATCGAGTTGACCGATTTAGGGGTCAAAATAAATTGTGCGAAAGGGGAAATATTTTTCCCCTATATAATTACCGTTACTCAAAACTGTGCAAAACTAAATTTGTATATTTTTATGGGGAAATGTAATCTAAAGATCTTTTGTAGTCAATATTTTAAAGAGTTTTGAGTATGTATTAATTATTCCTTATATGAGTATAGATTTAGGTAGCTGTGGTTAGATGTATGGAATATAAGAATTTAAGTTCTAACAATGGGTTTTGCAACACGAGTGAAATTTGATTCGTTTTCCAGAAAAACGTTTCAATTGTAGAAATAGTTGAAAATTGTTTTTTCCTGGCAAAATAAAGTGCGATAAATCCTCCTAGGGGACGTTGTTAGCTCTTTGCGAAATTTTATGCTCTAGAAAAACGAGACCAAGATAGTTAAACTAAACCAGCATCATTTCTAGATTTGTCATTATTTATACTAGTAAATCGGCTTAAATTATTAAATTACTAATCCTTTTGGTGCTGATTGATTTTGAATTTATAAAAAAAACATCTGGCGATAATATTTTCGAAAGAATTTGATATTACTCATTCTTTTAACACTATATTTTCAAAGATTTTGATTTTATAATCAAAATCTTGTAATAATTAGATAAATAGATATAATTATTAATTGCTGGAAAATACAGTAGATAATTTTTTCTTCTAATAATGACAAATTAATTTGCACTGAAAACACCGCTATTTCCTTAATTTAATACATTTACAGGAATAAATAATAAGTATCAATAGCGTGAACTTTATTTGAAACATTCTGTATATAATTCGATGTTCAATTCAACAGAAACATTTTAAAGTCACAACTGCAAAACGAAAAATCCTCGTTTTAAGTTTGCTTTTTCAATATAAACACCATAGTAGGCAATGGTAGCAATGAAACCTCATCAAATGAGAGCGTATTTGGTAATATTATATGTTTTGATATTCGGTTTTTGAGAGTTGTGCACTAAAGGTATATTTAGTTATTACTGTTTTTTACTATTACACAAATGACATTTTATATTATTGTAATACTATGATTATTTCATAAATAGTTGTTCTTATAACATAAAAATAAAAGCATCAATCGACAACAAAAAAAAGAAAATAACTAAAAACAAATACCTGCTACTTGCAAAACAATAAGCGTGACTTACCTATGTATATTGATGAAATACCTTGATAATGACTAAATTTTTACAAAATGTTATTTGTGAAGTCAAAACTCTTCATAATAATAATACAAGGAATAAATAAAGAATTATGTAATTATAAATATTATCCTACGAGTATGTTCGTAATATTGGATATCTCCTTTGACTCACTACAATATAGAACAATTGTCCAGTGTTTTTAGGAAAATGGAAGATAATCTGAAACGTAAATTACTTTGCTCAACCGCTTTTATTGATATTTCCGACTCTCGATAAATCCTCTTCATCCACACACCAAGTTCTATTTGATTGAACGTCACTTTTCAGTGAAGTAAGATGATGTCCTGATCACCCAAACTATCAGGTGTTCCACAGGGTAACGTTCTGGTACCTATTCTGCATTTTTTGGACATCACCAACAATAATACCAAAATCGAAACGTTTACTGATGATACAGCGATTATGAAAATAGCATAATGGCCCCACTCACTGACCTAATATCCACAAACAGGACATACAAATGGACCCAAGAGGCAATGGTAGCATTCCAAGCCATCAAAGAAGCGGCTTCAAAACCTTTGTGCCTACACAGACCCGATTTCCAGAAGCCTTTCTGTTTACAAACTGACGCCAGCACAATTGGAGCATCCGCCGTCTTATACCAAGAGCACGATGGCCTCAGAGAAGTGGTCAGCTACGCTAGCCTGAGATTTAGCAAGGCTGAACAAAATTATCATGTAAATGAACAAGAATGCCTAGCCGTCATTTGGGCTATCAAACGATATAGGCCGTACTTGGAAGACAAGCCGTTTACTCTAAGGACAGATAATAAAGCGCTGACTTGGCTTCAACAATTCAAAGATACCAAGTCTAAGCTGATGCGTTGGTCCTTGCTATTGCAAGAGTTTACCTATACAATCGAACATGTTCCTGGTAGGGAAAATGAATAACCAGATGCCTTATCCCGAAGTCCAGGGAACGACACGACGCCCATTGGTTTGGATGATGTCGAACGAATGATTCCTTACGAAAATCCAATTCCGCCTGAACAGCAGTAAGATGAATACGTCTTTGTCACCGACGACGAAGAGCCTTTGATTCATACTATACGAGATGCCCAACAGGAGAATCCACAGGCAAGAGAAATGATGGCCAGCTTGAACCAAGACCCTGTAGCTCCAAAACATCCATACATAACATTCCGAGACGGTCATCAACCAGTATCACGACTACCATATACGAGAACGTTATCACTGGAACAATGCCCAAGCCAATATCACAGAACATGTTCGGAGTTGCAGAATATGTAATGCGTTCAAAAGAGGGCCACTACAGGCTCAAGCGCCGCTACGGACCCACGCTTCGAAACAACCAATTGAGGTCATATCTGTGGATATGACCTTTTTCCTACAAAATTATTTCTACAAGATTGGAAGATTGCTGAAGATGTTTTTCTAATAAAGCCATTAAAATATCCGTATGGTGTTATAGTCTTCAATTGTGGAGTATAGCAAGTGACACAAACATACCTTAGAGGTTCCAATCCAAAATACTGCAAAACAAAATGCGAGAACCTCTAGTAGATCTCATATGTTGCCATTCAACGTTGGTTTGGCAGTAAATGCGAAATTGCTTCTGTAACTATGCGATATATGGATAGACTCGATAATACTACTCACTATATTACTAATACAGAACCTCGTAGCCCCTGTGAGCCTCAAATTGAAGATTGTCTTCTTTGAATGAATGACAGACTGCAAGGTATAATAATATATACGATTAGTGAATGATTGTCTAAATGATACCTATATCATTTAGATAATCATTCAATATTTGTACAACATGGCCGTCATTCATTCAAAGATTATCTTCAATGTGAGGGACTGCAAGGAACAATGGACTGGTCAGCATGTAACTAAATATGAATCCCATCGAACAAATTATGAGAAGAGGAATTAAACGTCAGCACTCATCATCAACCAACGTTTAAATTCATTACAACAATTCCTTCTACACACACGAGAAGAATTCCACAAGAAGACATAAGATTACTTATGAGTATCCAAGGACTTTGCAGAACTTTAATTAATAGCAGATATGTAAATATACATAACAAAAAGAATGCAACTAGAATACTGTTCGAGATAGTACTTGTCATCAAAGTTTTTACGTCCAATAAAAATGACTATTTGAAGCAATTCGAAGAAACTGGAGTTATTGCGATACCATTACGATGCTTCAACTTTGGTTTATGACGCATTGGCGACCTGCGACTTCTTCCTCTTTCCGATGATGAAAAAAAATCAATAACATTGAATGCAATAAAAACAGAATCGTTGATGGATTAAACACCATACAGAAGGTCGAATTCCAGAAGAGCTTGGAAGACTGTGAAATGTGATGACTACTTTGAAAGACATTTGAGAATTTGGTAAAGGCTTTTTGGACAACACGAAATTATGCTCATTTTTTAAATGTCTTCAATTCTTCATTCAAACAAATAATGTAAATAACCTTATACACCTTTTACTAACCATATTTATACTTTAGTGTACCGGGTGTTTTTTTATCTTTGATATCATTTTGATCACCTGCAACTTTCTTGTTTTTAAAAATATCAGAATGAAGCAAAAATCATTTTGCATAGGTATCTATGAAGTTTTTTACGTTTTAAAAAATAAAACAAAACACTAACGTTTTTCCAAGATATTAACCTAACTTATATTTTTTTAAATGGAAAGCCCTAAATATTTTCGGATATTTCGATTTTACATGAAATTTCAAATATATTTTATAAAGCATACCCCATACCTATCTTCAACGGTTTGCGAGAAAACGGCGTTTAAACATGCCATTTTTAGAATAATTTAATTTTGTAAAATTGTTTTTTTTAATAATTTGTTACTTTGTTAATCGTTAATCTTTTGTTTTATTAAAAATAAACTTTCTAAATAATTATGAAAAATGATTTCTGTTTGATTTCGACATCTTTAAGAACAGGGTTACAAAACTAAATATTTCTTTGTTGCATGTTTAAACGCCGTTTTTTCGCAAACCGTTGAAGATAGGTATGGGGTATGCTTTATAAAATATACTTGAAATTTCATGTAAAATCGAAATATCCGAAAATATTTAGGGCTTTCCATTTAAAAAAATATAAGTTAGGTTAATATCTTGGAAAAACGTTAGTGTTTTGTTTTATTTTTTAAAACGTAAAAAACTTCATAGATACCTATGCAAAATGATTTTTGCTTCATTCTGATATTTTTAAAAACAAAAAAGTTGCAGGTAATCAAAATGATATCAAAGATAAAAAAACACCCGGTACAATATTTTCAAATCAAGCAGCGTTATTTTTTAGCTTGATTTGAAAATATTGTTTAAATTGTGTGCGGGCATTAATTTTGGAAGCCAGTGCATTCGAAACTTGAAGAAATATCAACCCGAGTAAAAATGATAAATAGTAACCACATTACAGTGCAAACACTGTATTTAAGATTTATTTTTCGAACAGAAAGAAAGACCGAAGAATTTTGGTTGCTTTAAATCCAGTGTACTTTCTTTACCTCGATTATTTCTTGAAACTTTTGGATAAAGCTTGGTAAGGTTTTTCTCCAATTCTTTTTGAAGGTTTCTTGATATTTAGTAAGAATATTATGTTTAATGTTCTAATTGACCGAATGTGATCAAAAACTTGAGATTTAGATCTTTTAGCTGGTTGTTTTCACTTGAATTTACCAAGAAAACTCTATTTAGAGGCATATATTTTACTATGACAGGAATTTACATAAAATACGTTCGAGTTATTTTATTGTCACATTATTTTCTGAAACCTCTCTTCTTCGACTTTTGGTTGCATGTCTCTAAAATTATATAAAAATAGGGATTATTGAAGTTTAGACATTGTTTTAATTAAACTATCTCACCCGCTCGCATTAAGTGGCTTTTTCGAGCCACTTCCTTGCAAATATTTTGCATTGTCACTCATTCCTTGCATTTTGCCGGCATTGCTGAAAATAGTAAAACTCATTTTATTCTAATCATTCTTTTTCTCATGAATTCATGTGTTACCTATCATAATATTGATAGTTCTTATGCATCTGATTATTGCTTGCCTCTACAGGTGGAATAACAGTGGTCGGATCATATTGATGCTGGTGTTGTGGTTGAACTTGTTGTGGTGCTGGAATGTCGTACTGAGATTGCCTTCTTTGATTTGACATTTGAACATTCTGTGCAGATCGCGTAGGTATTTGTTGATTACTTATAATGTTTTGAGTTGGTGTTGGTCGTTGTTCGGTTACAGTTGATTGTTGATTCATTTGATAGTTTAAGTTTTGGTAATTATTCTGTTGACTTGTGGAACTTTGGGGGACATATCCTTTTTCATCAAGATAAGTAGCAGAATGAATTCTTTGCCCTTCTATACTCCTGTTTTGATCGTATTGCTGTTGTTCTGTTATGCTTCCAGAATATTGTTGTTGCACTTGATTTGGTGTGCATATTGTTTGAGGAGCCTGTTGTTTATAAACAGAAGGTGGTTGTGAATAATGCAGCTGATTACTTGGTTGCGATGATGCATGTAGTGCTTGTGATCGTTGATGAGCCTCAGGTTGCTGCTGTTGATTTGACGATATTTGTTGATATTGTGGTGGATATGCTGGTTGGGAAGTTTGATACATTGTTTGTGATTTTTGCTGCTGATTTGTTATAGGTATAGCATGCTGAGAGTGCTGTGGTTGCAACGCTTGGTGTACCGCTTGTTGTGATTGATAAGACTGAAGTTGTTCTTGCTGCTGTGGTTGATTTACAAATGATTGCGATTGCTTAGGTTGATATGTATTTTGCTGACCTTGCTCAGTTTGATAAGTAACGGGTTGTAACTGTTGCTGTTGATAAGTATCTTGCTGTAGGTGCTGTGCTTGATAAGCATCTTGTTGATATTGATACATGGGTTCTTGATTAAGGGACTGTTGAATAGTTTGATGCGTTTGTTGTGGCTGTTGATATTGATACACGGGTTCTTGATTAAGGGACTGTTGAATAGTTTGTGTAGGTTGCTGCTGATATTGCATTTGATTAAGATTTTCATTATACTGCAAATTGTTTTGTTGCTCGTGATAACTTTGCGAATTATCCACTGCATTCGCCTGTTTCGCATATTGCGTTGCATTTAAATTAGGAGGAGGCTGCATATTTACTTGTGCAGGAGGTTGACTGAATTCTTGATATGTGACGTTTGGAAGAGGATTATCTCGATTTTCCTGCATTTGTTCTACAAATCCTCGTTCATATACGGGCTGTGGTTGAGTTCGTTGATTATATATCACTGGTGGATCTTGAACAAACTGTACAGATTTCTTCTGATGCAGTTGAGCATCACCGGTATGGAGAGATTGCTGCATAAATTGAGTATTTTGTGTTTTATCGGACATATATTGCTGCTGCGGTTGCGAGGTTAGCTGTTGATTGTTTGGATTTAGATATATGTTACCCTGCTGACCCTGATCTGATTGTTGAATATTTTGTTGCGCCTCATATTGAGCTTGATTATAAGGATATTGAGCATTCTGGTAATTTATTTGATTTTTAGTGTTCATTATTTGAACATTTGATGGTATCTGCTGGTTATCTGAATTCATATTGTAATTATTTTGTGACTGTTGATAATTTTGGAACTGCTGATTGCTGGGTGAATTTTGATTCGAATTCCAAGTGTTACTGGTCACTCTTTCAGGGGCTTGCTGGTATCCGGTGCTGAAAAAAGGTAATAATACTTACCGTTTCTAATAATGATGAGTTCGATTGCCATTAAAGATCTTTACCTGTCTCCCTGACGTTTGTCGCTGTAAATCGAACGAGTCTTGCTCGGAGTTCTAATATTTAGACTAGTTCTGATCATACAAAGCAATTGTATTAAACGTGCATGCCATAGTAAGTCGAAATACTTACCCCGCTGGTTCCTGAGCTTGTTGAGCTAATGGAGACTGGTTGTGTATTATCTGTTGAAAAGAATAAATAAGTAAATTAAAGTTTTTTTTTAATTGTTCAATATTTTCCTCAAATATTACATACATTTTTAGCGAGCTATGGTATTAGATTATGAATGTGGGTAATAATGGTAATGTATTATTAGTGGACGATTACTTGTTGTTAAATTTATTCAGAGAAAAATTATTTAAGTATGCATCTTTATTATTATTAAATATAGTGGGCAATGTGGACGTAGGCTAAATTATTGATTTCAATACGTAAATTTTGGCGCAGATTATTGCAATTAGTAAAAGTTGCATTTTATTTTCGTATACAGGCAGTCTCAAGAGAAAAAAAACGAGTCCACAGCTCGCTTATTTTTCGGAGGATTTTAATTATCTATACACCAATTTAAATGAATGCAAATAATAATAATAAAATAATTTATTTCAGAGACATGTGTACATACAAAAAAACATACATGTGTAAAAACGTCAAAAATAACAACTACAAAATATAGGTAACAAATCATTAATTCAAGAAGTCCTCACAGGAGTAACAATTTAATGTTAAGGGGGGGTTTTACTTGATCGGCGTATGCGACAAAATGGTCAATTTCAACGTAAAAAATCGCAGAAATTAAGGCACTTGAAAAAGTTGCCGCTACATGCACGAAATAATGAATATTTGTTCTAGCGATTGACGATTAAAATTTGCAATTAAATTAAAAAATAGTTAAAATACAGTACTTTGAATTTTTTTCGTTTTATAGCGATATAAAGCTTACTGTGCTTGAAAAGTACTTTTTTGAATCGTGAGTACCTAGATATTTTTATTCTGAACACGACAATGTATTTACTTTACTTTCAAAATAACCCTGGTGTCCACAAAATTACTTTGAAACCAATGAGAATGATCAGAAAGTCCGCACTGATAAATGGCAAATAGGCAACACACAATTCAACCTCTACCTCACAGCTTTGTAATGTCTAAGACCAGCTATATGGAAGGTATACCTGGTCGATTGTATTAAGCCGAACATCAAATAAACAGAGAGATCTTCAACCTTTTTTATTACCTTAGTGTCCGAGAATATATTAAACCAGTTTATAAAACAAACATTTAGGAAAATATATTTAAATTCGCCCTTATTTATTATGATTTATGGCATAATAACATTGATTTATCAGAAAAAAGTCTTTTTTGCCGTTTTCCTCCTTTTGTCCTTTATTTGTAAGGTAAACGAATGTTTCATTCAGATATCGGCTTTATTTTGTAATTATCTTAATGATATTTTTCAGAATGTATTAGATATTAATTTTTCGTCTGAAATAAGTATGTTAATATTATTATGAAAATGTACTTGTTACTTATTATATTTTGGGGAGATTTGTATTTCCTTTAGATGTTGGAGGTTTTTAATCTGAATAATATGAGTTATGAGTTATGAGCAATGTCGTAGTCAACTAAAAAATTACAAAAACAATTCTGCATTGTAACAGTAACAGTCCCTGTTGTTTTGAATAAAATGTAAATATATATACATTTTATAATAAGCAAATGTTAATTTAATCCTACATTGTACTTAAGATTTATCTTTTACACATAGGCATAATTAAGTCTTTTAGATAGGGTTTAATTGAAAAGTTCCCCAATTTTCTATTTTTTAGTACTTATCACTGCCTAACACTGTATTGGTGTAATTAGTTTTGTATATTGCTATCTTAAGTGCATAATAAACTGCAATACCTACTCAAATTTTTGTTATAATAAGCCATAGATTTCATTATTTAAATAGCACCTTGCTGACGGGTTTATTACAGTAGCCACGAACAGCACAGAAAAACGAAGAAGAAACAGAACTGAACACGGTGGCATTTAATAATTACGGTGAATATGAAAATTTAATTTCATTTGAACCATCACGCTCTTCAGTGACAAATAGTACGAGTGAGGGTTTTTTAGATAATATAAACCGAGATTTTGACCCTCCGAATTTAGAAAACTCTTTCTCCGATTTAGAAATGGAAGTAGAAAAAGATGTCGAAAAAGGTGAAATTAATATTTGTGGTTGGCGCATTGTAGATATTATGTATTTTATGAAATGTATACAATCTATAAAGCACGAATTTTGATGTACTTTTAGTGACGTGGAAATTATTAGAGAAAAGCGAATAGGATTTAACAGTATGTTGATCACTAAATGTAAAATGTGCAACAAAGAGGACACACTTTATACAGACTATCCCTATACTTCCGATATTGATGTCACTTCTGCAGCAATATCAGGTGTATTTTCTACAGGTATTAGCTACTCGGGCTTGGAAGAACTTACAGCCTCATTGAATATACCATGTATTTCCACCAAAACATTTTTTAACTACTCTGATAAAATAAGTAACATCATTGATTCCTTATCTTTTGACGAAATAGAAGCTGCAGGTAAGGAGGAAGCGCGATTAGCAATTGAAGCTGGACATTTAGATGAAAACGGAATTCCGATTTTAACGGTTGTCACAGATGGAGCATGGGCCAAACGAGCGTATAAGTCTAATTACAGCAGTTTATCAGGAGTGGTAGCAATTGTTGGTTGGCGAACGAAAAAAATTTTGTATATAGGCGTAAAAAACAAATTTTGTTTAATTTGTGCAAATTTTGGTAAACCTAAAGATCACGTATGCTACTAAAATTGGTCTTCGTCGTCAACAGCCATGGAGTCGACAATAAAATTATTGGGGAAGGTTTTCGACATTCTCGTGAAATGCACGGTGTAATTTATGGTAGATTAATAGGGGAAGGTGATAGCAGCATTCTTAGAAAACTACGTGAAATGGCTTCCTACGGTCCCCAAAAAATTATTGAAAAAATTGAATGCCGAAATAGGATATTACGTAATTATATAAATAAAATTAGGGACTGTTTGAAGAAATCTAAACTCAATTCGGACATAAGACAATTAATAACAAAAAATTTACTTAGATTCAGATCGGCCGTGACAAAAGCAATTGAACATTACAAAAGTTCGAACTTAACAATAACAAACAATTGCAGCGTGACATTATAAATGGACGAAGACATATTTTTGGTGAACACTCGGATTGTGCTTCTTACTTTTGTCAAGGATCTAAAGAAGGCGAGATCAATATGTTTGAAAAATTTCAGAATTCTAATATATATGATGACTTTATTAACGCTTTAAGTCGACTTAGTAAAAATAGTAGATCTTTAATAGAAAACGTAGATACCAACATTGTAGAATATTTTAATTCAGTCATTGCAAAATTTGTAGGAGGGAAAAGATTGAATTATAATCAACGTAATTCTTACAGTGCCCGTTGCAAAGCGGCAGCGATTTCATTTGATTGTGAGGGCAAATATCACTTAAAGCTTCAGATGAAATATGGATGTATAACGAATAAATATACGACAGTGTTCGAAAAAAAACGGTATGAGAAGAAAATTTTTTATATGCAACGAAAAACACATTCAGGAACTACGGACGATCGCGACTATGGGCCGGAGGCAAATGCATATTTTATTGAAGATATAAATAATGAAAGGTACGAAGAAAAAAAGATACATTTTTGAAGCATTTAGCAAGCGAAAATCCGGATGAAATTCAAAAGTTTACAAAAGGACAAAAAGATAATTCTATGGAAAGAAATGCGGGTAAAAAGATTAACAGCATCGAATTTTGGCAAGATAATGAAATTAAGGAGAACCACATCTACGGCCAATACTGTGAAGGCTTTATTATACCAGGAATTTACAGGAACGATTGCGACACGGTACGGTAATGAAAAAGAAGAGCAAACTGTAAAAGCTTTTGAATGTTTGGCAAATCTAAAAGTCCAGTCTTGTGGTCTTTTTATTCATCCTGTGTATAGATTTTTAGCTGCATCTCCGGACGGAATTATTTCTAATCAAAACGCGGTTATTGAAGTAAAGTGTCCATTCAAGGCTCGCGAAGTGACTCCATTTGAAGCTACGGAAAAAAAAATAATTACATTTTTAGAAATTCGGAACAGAAAATTACATTTAAAATCTAGACACCATTGCATGTACCAAATACAGGGACAGTTGAATATAGCTCAGAAAGATGTATGTTACTTCATAGTCTGGACCGGAAAAGGGTACTTGGTATGAGATGATACACCGAGATGAAGAACTCTGGGCAGAAATGTTAATTAAGTTAGAGAAATTTTATTTTCTCGCTTTATTACCTGAAATTATTGATCCTCGTATTTTGAGAAATCGAGAAATTAGAGACGTCAAATTGGAGAATTAGTATGTACCTACTGATTGTGACACGTTTAGCAAAAACGTTACTTGGCCATTCTTGTTTATTTTCTACACTGTCTATACTTTTTTAAACATTTCTTTTGTAAAAAAAATGGATTAGGCCTACCGGGGATACCATGAGAAAAAAAACGCGCTTTTCACTCTACCTCTAGGATGGCGCGGAAAGGAGTGCGTTTGACGTTTTATCTGCCACGTAACGGTTTTTTTTTAATTTTATAGAAGCTTTAGTGAAAAAATTAAACAATGTAAGATATAAATAAAAAAAAATAATATAAAGAACAACCGATTGTAAATTGTGGTATAAACATTTGTTTCTAATCAATGATTAGTTCGGAGCAAAGTTTGTATCTTACCTACGGTGACATTTTTATAATTTAATTTGCTAACAATATCAGTATCGATTGTGAAGAATATAATTTTCAATAATTTAAAACATGGGCTACTTAGAAAATATAAATATTTTTTACATTTTGCAATAAACACCGGCACTGTTGTTACAATATAATTTTTTTAATCAGATTTTAGTGTTCTCTAAAACATTGCTCATATTATTAAAAAGCCTCAACATGTAAAGTAAATACAAATCTTGGTGAGAAATTATAATAAGTACAACTTAAATAATTAATAATCATTATAATAATAAAACTATATATTTATTGCAGAATAAAATTTAATATCTTATTAATTCTGGCAAATATCATTAATTGAATTGATTCGGTCTTTACTTGATGAAGATCGATCGTATTAATTACTAAATAAACAACAAATGTTGGATTTTCACTATTTAATATTCTAAGTAATATTTGACAATTGTTTCGCCAACACAGTGGCTTCTTCAGAAATAAATAAAAATATTACACAAACACTTCTATATCTAACAATATAGCACAATTAATGTAGAGGGGGTGATCTATTGAACAGTGTATATTATGAAAATAAATTTAATAAGGGGGAGTTATTAGTTTCTAACTGATCATTAAGTAAATTATTAGAGGGTCTATTTTTATTAATTTCAAGGGATTCTAGTAGGTTTAATTTAACACCTTTATTTTCTATATGTACGATATCGAAATTATGACTAAAACTATGGCTTTCTTCTATGAGGTGGTTTGCGTATGAAGAATCAGTTTTCTTCATTTTGAAGGATCTAAAATGTTCTGACATCCTTTTCTCAAACGTTCTTCCTGTTTGGCCTATGTAAAACTTAGGGCAATCACTAAATTTTAACTTATAGACCCCTGACTGTTGATTTTTAGGTGTTTTATCTTTATTGTTCTTAATATATTTAGATAATTTGTTGTTTGTTCTAAAAGCTACCTTTATATTATTGTTATTTAAAAACTTAGCAACTTTTTCACTAGGTGGACCGACATATGTAATGGTTTTATATCTATTATTTGTATCTTTTATTATCAGATTTTAGTGTTCAGTCAGGAGTCTATAAGTTAAAATGTAGTGATTGCCCTAAGTTTTACATAGGCCAAACAGGAAGAACGTTTGAGAAAAGGATGTCAGAACATTTTAGATCCTTCAAAATGAAGAAAACTGATTCTTCATACGCAAACCACCTCATAGAAGAAAGCCATAGTTTTAGTCATAATTTCGATATCGTACATATAGAAAATAAAGGTGTTAAATTAAACCTACTAGAATCCCTTGAAATTAATAAAAATAGACCCTCTAATAATTTACTTAATGATCAGTTAGAAACTAATAACTCCCCCTTATTAAATTTATTTTCATAATATACACTGTTCAATAGATCACCCCCTCTACATTAATTGTGCTATATTGTTAGATATATAAGTGTTTGTGTAATATTTTTATTTATTTCTGAAGAAGCCACTGTGTTGGCGAAACAATTGTCAAATATTACTTAGAATATTAAATAGTGAAAATCCAACATTTGTTGTTTATTTAGTAATAAATATCATTAAAATAATTATAAATTACATAAAACGGGAGTCTTAATAAAACTAAATAAATACAAGCCTAAAGGATATTCAGAAAGAGCAAAAACAAATTTCGAATAAAGTAGGCCCACCAATATTTTCATGCAATAAATGCAGGAGACAAACATCCCAGATTTATTTGCTTGCCAGTTGACCAGGCATTGCTTCATGTTTCTGTGCGTCTACCTGCATCGTGTAAAAGGTACAGGCATATTAAACTCCGTAAATATATTCAATGTATTTCAGGCAACCCGACATACGCCGTTCGGGAATTTTTCTTAAGGAAAGCCCACCCTTAATAGTAATTCCTTAACTTTGAGTTTAAAATTTTTTAAACCTTCCTGTTTTATCTCGGATAGAAGGTTATTGTATAGTTTACAACCACTATAAAGAAGATTTCTTTGAAAAGTGCTGTTCTATACTGAAATGGCAGCAGGTAATTATTTTGCCGTATACTGTATTTGTGGTCTATACTGTTTTCATGTACAAATGACACTACTTCCAATATGTATATGTCAAAGAAGGTTAGAATTATTTCTTTTCTAATAGCAGGTCTACAGGACTCTTGCAATCTCAGATTATTTATGTACCTTACAGGTTCTTTTTCATCAAAAATACCCACTGGGTATCTCTGCAATGACCCCAATGAATTATACCATATCGAATTCTGGAAAATATATCTGAGTAGTGGTATGTCTTCAAGACTTCGAAACTGCAAGAATTCCGCAGATTATATATTACATAGCAAGCCCTACTCAGCTCACTGCACCATACATCAATATGGGCGGACCAAGTCAAAGACTCATCCAACACAACCCCCAATACCCTGCATGAACTACCAGTCCACAGAAGTTTGATGTAGGTTAATTTTTGTTTCCCTAAACTTTAATTGATTTTTAAATAAAATACATTTGGTTTTTGTATCATTAATTAACAGCTTATTGACTAACATCCAATCTTTTATCTGTGTGTAGATCCTGTCTGCTTTAGATTTTAGATCTAATAAGTCATTAGGATCAATGATTATATTAATATCATCCGCATAGAGAGAGACTGCGGCCAATGGTTTTATAAGTTTTGGCAGATCATTAATATAAATTAAGAACAATATGGGACCCCCACTGTTACCTCTCTCTCAACTGATATTTCTCCATAACATGTAACTCGCTGCCTTCTGTCCCGGAGATAAGACTCAAACCATTTGTTCACCATACCACGAATACCATACCTATGCAGTTTATTAAGAAGAATTGTATGGTTTATACAATCAAAAGCCTTTGACAAATCAATGCACATTGCTAAACATGGCAAATTGGAATCTACACTGGTAATGACCCTCGTAAGGCATTGAAACAAGGCAGTATTCGTAGAAAACTAGGACGAAATCCATGCTGATGAAGTGTTTAAAGTATTCTCTTAATTTAGTAGTAACAATTATTTCAAAAATCTTTGAAAAGACTGTCGCAACACTTATTGGTCTATAATTTGCAAAATCATTGCAGTCTCGCTTCTTATAAAGTGGTTTTATCAGTGCTACTTTTAGAGTTGATGGAAAGATCCCATGATTAATCGACAAATTAAATGAGTATATAAGAGGTTCAATAATTAGCCAATAACAGTATTTAATTATACGGGGTGAGATATGATCATATTCCGTTGAGGAATCAGCAGTTTCAATATTATTTTTGTCTATATTCGGCATGAAAAACGAATTATTTACTAGGTCAATATGTATGTCAATTGAATGAAAATCAATATCAGTTTGATTCAAGTTTGTGTTAACTAGATTGGAAGCCAATGTTGCAAAATAATTGTTGAAATATGTAGAAGTATTTTCGCGATACATACTATAATCCGGAAGAACTGTTTTATGTTGATGTGTTGGGCATTTATTTTTTATCAGCGCCCAAACGTCTTTGTTTTTATTTTTTGATTGCAGTATAAAACGGTTATTGTATTATTATTCTTTGTCAATGATAAATGGTTTATAACATTTTTTATATTTGAGAAAATCAGCTTTAAATATAGCAAATTTTTTACTCATATCATTTAAGAATGTAAGTTTATTCTTTGCATCCAAGACTTCTTGATCAATCCACCCATTTACCGAGCCATGACCAACGTGGTACTTAACCAACGGAAAGCATATACTCATATAGTAAGCAAATATCTCTAGGAAGGTTGAAAACTAGTATCTGGACTGGAACATTGGTATACTGGTAACCAAGTTTCCTTTTCCAGGTAATCATTGAACAAAATTAAGGAATTACTATATAATCTATATAATCAGCAGCACTTGTTTTTAGATCCGATTTAACATTCAAAAATTGACTAAAATTATAAGACAAACAGTTATCCAAACAAGAAGAGGCTACACAGTGGTTAATCTCGTATAGCCCTAAGGGCTTTAAAGCTAAACTGTTAAATTTTCCTTTTCAAATTTGAATACATACCTTTTTTTAGTAATTCTGATAAAGATTTTATTCTGAAAACAACAATGTATCACAAGTATACTCTCTACGTGCCACAAATAAGCTTCGAGATTAGACTCATATCTGTGTAACTAGAAGCGCCATCTATGTATTCAGGCCGGCGTTTGAAAACTGTGACACCTCTTGCCGGCATTATCAAATTTGCCTCAATCGGTTGATAAATAGGAATGTTGAAAGTGAAATTGAAATACTAACATGGAACAAAGAGAAGTTGTTAAATTTTATGCAAAAATTGACAAAAATGTTTCAGAAACATTCCGGTTTATGCAGCAAGTGTACGGCGATGACTGCTGCTTGAGTAGAGCAAATGTTTTTCTGTGGCGTAAATGTTTTTTTGCATGTCGGGGAGAGGTTAGAAGATGATAATCGTGAAGGGAGGCGAATTTCAGCTCAAACACCAGAAATGATAAAATAAGTATCTACGTGATTTATTGCAAATGACCGCAACGCTTCGCTGAAAATGATGGAAGAGGCTTTAAACATCAACAGAGAAGGGATCCGAACCATTCTTCACGAGGATTTGGGCATAACAAAGGTCTGAGCAAAATTTGTTCCACACACTTTGACAGATGCGCAAAAACCAGCGCGTGTCATCATTTTAAAGAAGTCGTTGCACCCGCCAGAAACTTCCAGAAATCAATTGTTACGGGTGCTTTTACTATGACCCGAAAACCAAGCGTCAAAGTGTGGAATGGAAGTCGAATAACTCCCTACAACCCAAAAAACACTTAACTTCCATCAAAAATCAGAATAATGCTCATTATATCCTTCGATAGCAAAGGAGAAACAATTACTGCTGCATATTATCTTAAAGTTTTGAAGCGTCCAATGGCCAGAATCCGTCGCATTCGACCCGAATATCGTGATCCAGATACCTGGTGTGTGTTGTTGCAGGATAATGCACCGAGTCGCAAATCACTCATTGATCATATATTTTTGGCTCGAAATCAAGTCTTTGTGTTTGATCATCCGCCGTATTCACCTGGTTTTACCCCGTCCGATTTCTCTCTATTCCCAAAATTGAAGTTGAAGTTGAAAGGATGTTCTTTAATGAAATTTCGACCAAAAAACAACTACAACACAAGCACTAGAGGCACTTCCACAAAATGACTAGTACACGCATTAGAATCACCGTTGAATCGCTATAAAAAGTGAGAATATTTTGAATAAAAATATTCAGATTTCTTGTTTCAATGATTTTTCCCACGGCCAGTCTCGAAACTTATATGTCGCCTATGTATTTTATTTCCTTGAATATTGATAATACATAAATACTTTTAATATCATTAAATCTGTAGCCAAATTATCTATTCATTTTGATGTTTTTAACTGGATATTCACTATGATTTTCAAATTTATAAATACACAATTGACCGCTAACTATTTTGGGGATTAAAAGTGTTAGCAATTGAATAAAATCCAAGGCATCATAGCCTACTTAGATTTCCATTTAAATAATTATACTTCTGTTTTATATTTTCAAAGAGGTAGGAACAAGTATTGTCCCTAGCATAGATAGCGCCGACTGATATATCAAAAACTGTTGTCATTCGAAGTGTCATTTATTGGCGTAAAATATCGTTTTTCTGTCTCTTTGCGTATACAAAATATTAGTTTATTTATAAACTAATACTACTAAACTAAAATTGAAGCAAGAGCTGTGATAAAATATCTTTAAAAAAGGGTTGTCACTACAAGAAATTTATACGGATATGACCGAGGTATTGGGTAAGTCTGCACCTTCATATCAAGTAATTAAAAATTGTTCACTTGATTTTAAACTGGGAAGGGAGACCTGTAAATATGCACCAGGTTCTGGTCCACCCAAGACTATGGTTACCGAAGACAATATTGATTTGGTTCATGATACGGTACTAAACGATAGAAGAATTACAGTTAGGTTTATTGGGGAGCCATGTGGCTTTTCAGTTTGAAGTTGCAAGTTTTGAAAAAACATTGCACGAGGAATTAGGTTTCAAAATTTGTGGGTACCAGAAATGTTAACGGCAGATCAAAAAGGCATCCTTTAAGTTACCGCTGAGATGAATTTGGCGATAATTAATAGAGATCCAAATGATTTTCTGCAAAAATTCGATACAGTAGATGAAATCTGAGTTCATCACATTGACCCAGAGTCAAAAAGGCAAAATATGGAATTGCGGCATAATTGCTGGAAAAATCATGGTGACAGTTTTTTGGATTTTTAAGGGGGTATTTTTGTCAATTTTTTTACCATGTGGACGTACTGTAATAAGTGAATATTACGAAAACTTAATTCCAAAAGCTCGTGAGGCCATCAAAGTGAAACGAAAAGGAAAATTGAGACGAGGAGTGTTGTTGCACAAAGACAACGCTCTGGCTGTGCTTCAGTGGCTGCCATTGACAATGCTACTTCAGGGAAACTATTTTTCAGACGATGAAAAAGTGACGATAGCAGTAAATGAGTAGATAATGGAACAAGATAGAGATCTTTTTCCATGGAATCTTGGCCCTTAAAAATCGATACACAAAATGTATTAACCTCTCCAGGGATTATATTGAAAAGTAACATTGTTTCGTTCTTCTCAGTTGTTTGCTTCTATGTTAAGGACAATATTTATATTGATAGAGATTTTTTTCCATGGAATCTTGGCCCTTAAAAATCGATACACAAAATGTATTAACCTCTCCAGGGATTATATTGAAAAGTAACATTGTTTCGTTCTTCTCAGTTGTTTGCTTCTATGTTAAGGACAATATTTATTATTTTCTTCTTGTTGATATGAATGTCATATACTTATCAAAACATAAAATTGTAAATTATCATTATAATAATTGCAATGGGACTCAGATTAAATCTCATAATCTACAAAATTCTTTAAATTGCATAACTACTAGTAATGATTCAAGATAATATGTACTTCAATTTCGAATGTATGTTACCTAAGCTATACTCAAGCCGTAAAATATAGGAACCTATTAGATACATCCTGAAAATTTCTTTAGCACGCGAGAAGTTGCACGAACTTTAAGGAGCGTGTGTATAAATGTCATTATAGCGACAAACTATACGGGTTGGGTCACTCTAAGTGTGTATATTCGATAACTCTATTGGCGTTAGAAATAAGAACACATGTTTAAGAGGGGCGTTTACCTGTCGAAAATTAAGGCATCGCCGTTTCGCGTTTTTTAAACTCATTTTGTAATTTTAGAATCTAAAATTTGGGTTAGTGATGCAAAAGGCATCAATTTATAATGGCAAGGTCCGTTTTTGTACTAATTTATTTTCTTAAAAAAGTTATGTGTCTCAGAAATAACCCCAAAAATGCATTAATTTGATGAATGTCTACTAACTAAGGCTGATACAAAAAAAGAAAAAAACGACCTCCCCGCGCCAGCTGCACATTTGATGTACGACATAAAAAAAAAAAAACTTTCTGTAATTATTTTTGAAGATAAAAAACATTAAACAGTAAACATTGTCACACACATTTTACACGTCGTTTTTCGAAGCTTTTGCGTCGTCTATCCCCACTTTACGGTATCTCTACCAGTCCTGCGAAGACGAAAATCTATCGGAATCGGTCGGCTATTCCAAGTCAGAGTGACAGTTTGTAATTAAAAAGAAATGTCATATAATATTCGAGTGTAATGTCACGAAATACGAATGGGTGTCATGGAGACAAGGTTTGTCAATAAAACTAAAATTGACATGACTGACAGTATAGAGAAATTGTAGAAATAAATATATGTGTCTATTTAATGAATTGGATATAAATATACGTAAATAACATTAATTAGTGATATTAAATAGTTACTCCTATAACCGCGTGTTCTGTTTTTCTTTAAAATTAACGAACGAATCATCCTACAATAATATAAGTTATGGGCAAGCGAAAATTGGATTATCATAAAAGATCAACCATACAAAGAAGTAAGCATGCAAATCGTATGAAAAATCAAAATACGAGGTAAGTAATTTTTAGTCTACAATTTTATTTACATTATTTTGATATTTGTTAATTCGATTTAATTTAACTAAGTACATAATACCAATATGCGAGTAGATTTCAGAATTTAAATATTTGACGATTCATTTTATGTGTATATTAAAATTTTCAACCCACGGTAGTTTTGGATTGCCTTTCTTACAGTCCGCTTTTAATACATACGCTTTTGCTGTTAGGTCTGATGCAACTTCCATTGATTTGTCATCCCCTGAAGGGGTTAATGTTGGAAACTCTGAACACATGTACAATTTAGGCAACTCACAAGGTAATGGGAAGTACGTATTACAATCGAAGCTGTAGACTTTGGGCATTATTTACAAATTTACAAATTATTACATTTACAGGCTTCCAACTGAAAATGAACCCGAGGAAGGTAATTTTCTTGTAAAAAAAGAAACCAGGAACGATAATTCAGCAGTTAAAAAGTTTGGCGGCCATGAATCGTCATATGGATGCAATTCAACTCACATGACTTTTTTAAAAGAATTGAGAAATGGATTAAATTGTAAATTTGTATTTAAATGTAGCATATGTGGTGCAATTGAAAAACTTTTTTCTAACATTGAACGTGATAGCTCAAAAGATATGGGCATAAATGAAGCTGTGGTAAGAGATTTAAAAATTTGTAATCACCTGGAAGTCGTTATGATTACGGTGTCTATGTGTTATTGTAATATTTGCTCTTTATATGTTTTAATGTACATAGAAATTAGACTCAAAATAATGTTAGGTGTCCCCCGGGAAAACTATAAACTAATGATTTTGTTATGGTAATCTAAGCTATTTATGTCTATATTAGTGTAAAAGTCAACATTTTCAAGGAGATGTTTAAAATATTTTGAGTATGGCTAAATAGCTACCGCAAACTCTTGTCTTCAAAATGTCCATTGTAGGTTTTTGGAAACTTGCGCACGGGACAAAGTTTTACTCAAATGGAAGAGCGTTTTTCAATTATGAATATGCCTACCATGTCTTCGCGAACGTATTATGATATACAAAAGCACGTTCATGAAGTAATAAAAGAAAATGCTGTGGAAGAAATGGCGGAAGCTGCAGAAGCAGAGAAGGCTGAAGCTATATCTAAAGGAGAGCTAGATAGTGATGGGTTTCCACTTCTAACTGTAGTTGTTGATGGTACTTGGGCTAAAAGATCATATAAGTCTAAATAATATATTAAACACAAGAACTTCTTCATAAAAATTAAGAATACTTGATTATGTACATAATTTATTATATATTATTATTTGTTATACACATGTGTGTATTTGTATTATGTATTTGTATATCGATCAATTATTTGTAATAAAGTAACTTCATCATTTCTGAAATTGTTTTTTTATAAGATTTTCTTTTTTATTATTTTTTTCTAGATCTATTTATCATTACAATTGTACATTATAATGAGAAATAATGTTGTACTATTGTGATGGCTGAAAATAAATTAAAAAGAGATAGTATTCTTTTATTCTAAACAAATTGAATGTATTAATTTTCATACGACTTTAAGATGTGTATTAAAGCGAAGTGAAAATGAACCCATTTAATTTGTTCACATCCAAAAATAATAATTAAATATTTCAAAATATGAATAAGTATATGAAAGTAATACGTGACTAGACCCGCAAGAGGGCAGTTCCGTAAGGTTTTTATTCTTCATACATATGTTTCCGATTTCTAGTATTCCTTTATCTATGAATAAAACCGAAGCGTTCGGATCGCAACCTCATAACGTGTAGCTCCACCCACTCACACCCCCTTGCGTCTACTCGTCCCGCAAGTAATATAAGTTGCATACGTTTCTATTTGTAGGTAAAGGCCCCTCTTAATATAAAAGTTGTCTCCGCCAGTTATGTATATATTTTAAAATTAAGATAGTGAAATTCCAATTATACAGAAAGTCTACACAAATTTTCATATTTCAAATGGAGTGTGCTGTAATGCTATTATATTTCTTAGTTTTTCGTTAATATTTTTGTGTCTACTAGCTAGTATTACAATTTGATGGGTACTAAGATCACCGAGTAATTTAATTCCAACGTAAATTTAATACACTAACTAAATAAGTACTCACTAGTATATTTATGGCGTATTGTCGCTCGTACGTGCGTGGAATATTGATATTGCAATATTATGAAGTACTGAAGGTCTATATAAACATATTTACACGATTCCTTAGATTTAAAATATATAGTTTATTTTGGATATATTTACGCAATTGAAATCCTAAATATATAATTTAATTAAATCATTAACAGTTAAAGATGAATACATGCAATGAATTATTAGTTGTTTCACACAATTGGTAATTCTTTTAGTATTATTTCATAGTAGATGCATGAGCATATTTTGGCGCCCAACGTGGGGCGTTTTAACAATAATAGTACGGCCAATCATTATTGCAATTTGCCGTCAATTTGCAGACCAAATGTTATGAGTGTCCGCCAATCTGTAGTGTGTAATGTTCAGAAAATTGTCGTTTTACGATATTTCAACTTTCGGAGAATTTCACAGAAATTTCGTAGCCTCTTCTGCATAAAATTGTAAAACGTAGCTACGTTTGTGTTTGGTGGATTCCAAAAGTACTTTCTGGGAATTGCAAGACATAAAGAATGGACTTGTCTTTAGACTTTCTTTCACAGTAAGATACTACAGCAAATATATATCATATACAACAGTGTGGAAAATACTTATGGAATAATTTTAATGACTTTCAAGGTAATGACATTTGTAGAAAACGCTGAAACAAGTAAATTAATTATTATTTCTGGTAATGCTTATTATAAGTTGCTTCATGGCGTCATCCATTTTTGAACTATGACGTCACATTAATTTTTTTTTATGTACTGTAATAATTTTTGTTTTAGTTTGTAACAAAGTCTACATTATATATTTATCTGCAATTACTGAAACAGTCACATTTTGTCTAACCAACGAATACTGTAAGTAAATAAGTAAACATTACAATAACACTGCTAAGGCTGGAACAAGTTTATCACTCAGAAGATTTAGTTATTTTGCTCTGGCAAGATTGCTATCAATTAAAATTGGAAATTATTATGTTGCCTGAAGAAATTTCATTTCTATCCAACAAACTTATCATTTGCTCACAAAATTGAAGAAACTAGTTCGAATCATCTTCTGTTAACTCTTGAACGTATTAAATTTTGTAGGGATAAAGCTTTCCTTTTTTAAAACCCTTATTAAGTACGGTTGTATTGACGCCATTTTCCAAAGCTACTTGGCGTAACGTAGATGTTGGATTTTCTACAATACTTAGGGAACGTTTATTTTGGTGTAGTCAGAAACAAAAGTAGACTGTCCACAAAGGTTTCAGATGACCAAGTTCTCGAAACTGTGCCTCAATTTTGGATACAGTTCCTTGTGAAATGGGGAGGGGGGGTTGTTCGGGGTGCCTTGCTTGGAACAGTTGCGCTACCTCGAAACGCTTCCCCGTATCAGATTATCATCAAAATTTCAATTTTAATAGATTCCGTTAAATATTTCATTTTTGTTACAAACTTGCAGTCAAAAATATCGATTTCAATCAAATGACGGATTGCCACTGATGACAGATAGTGATTTAACTAATAACGGCTTAAATTTATCGCAACAAAAATATTAAAAAGAAAAAATCAACACAAAAATCTGTGTCATAAATAACGGCTTAAATGTATGGAAGAAAAAGAAATAGTCAACATGAAAAAACAGTGTGATAAAATAAAAACACCTGACGATAAAGAAAAATGTGATATTGCTTTTATCGAAAAACAATAAGTAAACTTGTAAAACTGTTAATAGTAGAGTTAGCTAGGGTGGGTCATTGAAAAGGTTTAAATTAGTACATAAAAAAACAAGAAAAATGAGTGTGCTTAAAACCACACGGCAGAAGCGAAAACTTCATCAAGGCTCTCCCATGTAATGGTCGCCGAAAGAATCGCCAAATTGAAGACGTAATAAGCGACCACAAACACCCCCGTATCCAAAATTTTATAAACATTCATCAATTTTCAAAAAACTGTTCCGCCATTTTGTTTTTTTTTGTCATTTGAACTTTGCATTCGTGATCGGCGACCTCAACCACCCCCGTATCTAAAATTTCACATTCATACGTCAATTCTAAAAAAATTCTTCCGCCATTTTGTTTTTTTTTGACATTTTGACTTTGGATTCGTGATCGGCGATCTAAGACATGCCCGTATCTAAAATTTCACATTCATACATCAATTTTCAAAAAACTCGCCCTCCATTTTGTTTTTTTAACATTTTGACTTTGAAATTGTGATCGGCGACCCTCAAAACTCTCATATCTAAAATTTCACATCCATACGTCAATTTTCAAAAAACTCGTCCGCCATTTTGTTTTTTTTTGACATTTTGACTTTGAAATCGTGATCGGCGACCCCAAAACCCCCGTATCTGAAATTTCACATTCATACGTCAATCTTCAAAAAAATCTTCCACCATTTTGTTTTTTTTGACATTTCGAGTTTGGAATCGTGATCGGCGACCTCCAAAACCCCCGTATCTAAAATTTCACATCCATACGTCAATTTTCAAAAAACTTGTCCGCCATTTTTTTTTTGACATTTTGACTTTAGATTTGTGATCGGCGACCTAAGACATCCTCGTATCTAAAATTTCAAATTCATACGTCAATTTTCAAAAAAATCTTCCGCCATTTCGTTTTTTTTTGACATTTTGACTATGGATTGGTGATCGGCGACCTAAGACACCCCCGTATCTAAAATTTCACTTTCATACGTCAATTTTCAAAAAATCCTTTGGCCATTTTGTTCTATTTCGACATTTGAATTAGTGATGGGTGACCGTAAAAACTCCCAAGTGCCTAATTTTAATCAGAAGAGAGAGAAATTGATTTCAGCCGGCTCCGCCCACTGTGCACGTTTGCGTAATCGTTTAAATAAAATTATTTCGTAGTAGGGGCACATAAATGTCGAAAGCAATCCTCCTTTTCCCCTTTAAGGAAATACACACGTTCTGGATTATCGTATTTTAATTCAAATCATTATTAAAATATTAATCGACCCCTGTATAGATAGAAATATCAAGTCATGTGGGAGATCGGTATGTATTGTGTGATGATGCAATTCGCCGGACCGTAATACATTGATCGCCAGTGCACATGAGAATCTGATATTTATTTTTCGCCCGTCCGGAATACATTAACATCAGTGCACATTTAAACGGCCATTTTTCTTCTGCAAACGACCTTTAAATTGCCGGTACCTTCGATTGCGTGTGACTGTCGACTCGAAATAAGCATACAAAAGGTCCCAAAAAGCCGGTTCCTTAAGACCCCGAGTGTACGCTCTTTTTTAAAAGCCCATATCTTTACAACCGCTCCACTTAGGAAGAAAATCTCTCCGTCGACCGGAAATTCAATGTCGCCCGTACACCAATGCCAAAGGGCAGCTTTCAATTTCGCGTATCCAGAGAGAAGTTTTGTCGAATTTACGGTTCGTTTGGTAACCATGGCGACTCGGGCGTTACATAGCAGAGCGTGACGGCTCAATCTCGTTCAGTGCCCACAATCAACGCGCCCATAGAAGTTTACACTTCAAAAATTCATAGCATTCCATTAATGAAAATGGGTATGACGTCACACCTCTAAAGGAGATGACGTCACTAAGAGGTGCAGTAATTTAAAACAAGCGCAATTTAAAATAAAAGTTGACCTGTTTTAGCGTTTTACAAAAATATCAGTCGTTTTAAAATTAGTGAATTTATTTTATAAGTAGTTTTCATACTGTATATATAATAAATACAACGGATTTCATTTAAAATCACATGGTTTGTATGCAATTCTTGTACTAGACACATAAAGTTTATCTTTAAAAATAATTTTGAAATACGTAATTTATTAATCTAGAGATATTTCATACATTAATACATTTGGTGTGCTTCATTTGTCCACTATTGAAAACTTTTTTTAGATATGCTTTAAAAAATGGTTTGATTTTACCTACGAGGAAAGAATAGAACAGGAGAGTGTCTCTTTGATAATAATATTTGTCCAAAGTGGTAACTCAATATGGCCGCCGCAATGCATAGGCGTGCATAAATATTTTGTATAGGGTATATGTACACTTCGTATGTTCTCGAAAATCATTTAAAATAGGTTCTTAGTCCAATAATAACACTGGCCAACAAGGTTCTTACCCTAAGTTAGTAACTAATGAAATTGAACAGCATATATAAAGTAAAAATGATTCGAAAAGCGGCAGTATTGGCTTAGCTCTGGTTACAGAGAAAATGCAGGTCGAGACTTGTTGCAGACGTGACTTGACTCGTTCCCTCAAGAATGTTCAAGTTTGCAGTGTTATGCTTTAATCTGGTTGGTTGATAAGACTTAGGGAGGGGATAAGCAGATACATACTATATAAGAGATACATCTTTGACTGAAATACCACTAGCGCTAGCACAGCATAAAGCCGTGAATGAGAATTTTTAATAACGAAATTAAAAATTGAGATAATTTAGTTCCATCTTTAAAGACACAGTCATGCCTCGTTCGTGTAGAAGTAATCCAAATAACTTTTATTACGTATGTGGTAAATTTACCCCACTAGGCCAGAGTGAAAAGTTAAGTCTGAACATTTGCCGGGCCTATGAACTTTACTTCGATATGACCGTCAAAAATCAGGACAAACAGTGGGTTCCACATGTAATATGTACTACATGCAGCAGATATTTGCGAGATTGGTTATGTGGACAACGACATTCTTTACCGTTCGCCATTCCTATGCGATGGAAAGAACAAAGGAATCATCTTGAAGATTGCTATTTTTGCCTTAACAAAACTGCAGGACTTAACACCCGTAAGAAAAGAAAATATAATTATGTGGAAACTGAGTCAGCTAAGAAACCTCGACCCCATGATGAACAGCATCCTGTTCCACGACCGCCAATTCACAAAGAAAGCGAGGAGAGTACAATAGCTACCGATAGCGACACTAGCTTTGAAGGTAATGAAAAATCAAGTGACCCTGATTTTATTCCATCTACATCAAACGAACCACATTTAATTACTCAGTTTGAATTAAATGACTTGGTGCGGGATTTGAATTTATCAAAATCACAAGCAGAACTTCTTGGGTCGCGACTACAGCAATGGAGTCTCTTAGCAAAGGACACAAGAATAAGTATTTTTCGAAGCAGACATGAAAATATTGTTGATTTTTATAGTATGGCCGGTAATCTGGTCTACTGCAATAATATTTATAAGCTTTCTGAAGCTTTTGGAATACATCATGATCCCAGTTCTTGGAGATTATTCATAGACTAATCAAAGACCAGCCTAAAAGCAGTTTTGTTGCATAATGGAAACCATTATCCTGCTATTCCGATAGGTTATGCTGTTTCTATGAAAGAAACTTACGAAAATCTGAAAATTTTATTAGAAAAGATAAAGTACAAAGACTATTCCTGGAATATTTGTGCAGATTTTAAAGTAATTGCAATTATTTTGGGTATGCAATCTGGTTACACCAAATACTGTTGCTTCTTATGGCTTTGGGACAGTCGTGACAGGGAAAAACATTACCATAAGCAAGAGTGGCCACTACGACAACAGTTTATACCAGGAAAAGACAATGTACAACATCAGCCTCTAGTAGAAAAAGAAAAGATCATAATACCACCTCTCCACGTGAAACTTGGGCTCATGAAAAATTTTGTAAAGGCAGTGGACCGCGAAGGTGACGGTTTTAGATACCTTCGTGAAAAGTTTCCAAAAATAACAGAAGGAAAACTGAAAGAAGGTATTTTTGTTGGACCTCAGATACGAGAAATAGTAAATGATGAAATCTTTGAAACCAAATTAACAGCGAAGGAAAAAACAGCTTGGCGCTCCATGGTACAAGTTTTCACGAATTTCTTGGGAAACAAAAAAGCTGACAACTATAAAACTTTAGTAATGGATATGATACAAGCATTTCACGCTGCTGGCTGTAATATGTCCCTTAAAGTGCACATTCTACATTCTCACTTGGATTTTTTTCCGGAAAATATGGACGACGTTAGCGATGAACACGGTGAGCGCTTCCACCAAGACATCATGGGAATGGAAAAACGGTATCAGGGGAAATGGAATCCTATTATGTTAGCAGATTACTGTTGGGCATTAAGAAGAGATGCTGTAGATGTTGTTTATAAGAGACAGAGCAATATTACTTTACATTTCTAATTATAATAATTTGAAATATACATTAAATTATGATCTAATCTAAAAAACCTTTTCATTGTAATACAATAAAAAATCGAGCTAACTTTACGTTCTACCTTTTATTAAAATAAATGTTTATATGTTTTCTATTGAAATTCGTATAAATTATTTGATGGCAAAATCAAAAGTTGAAATTTGTTGGCCAGTGTAATTAAAGTAATATCGTAGGTGCATTATTTTTTCAATCCTTTTATTCTTTTTAATATACATAGTAGCATTTATTCTTACTGTATTAAAGAAAACATAAAAAAAAGCATGCCTAGAATATGTATGTTACGCCACTGAACACATAATCAAACATACCGCATATATGACAAGTTATTCAAAATACTCATTTTATAAATTATGATTGCCTTAAAGTGGTAACTTCCGTCTAAATAATACCTATTGGTGAGTTACACAGTACTGAGGATATTCTATTTTGCTTCTTTTCACTCAGTGATGGTATACGGCATAATAGCATGGGGATCATCACCAGACATGATTCGCGTTTTTAGAATGCAGAAGAGAGCATTGAGAATTATGTCGAAAGTATCTGCAGGGACTAGTTGTAGGGATTTGTTCAGGGAGCACAGGATTATGACGCTGCCGTGCGTCTATATTTGGCGGCTGCTGTTGTATGCTGCAGAAAATTTAAACAAGTGGCCGAAATTAAATAAGAACAGTTTCTGCACTCGAAATGGTTGCACGCTCGAGATTCCTCGACATAGACTAAGTTTTACCGAAAAAAGTCCCAGATATATGGCCATTAAAGTATATAATAGATTGCCAAGAAAATTTAAATCAATGTCTGACGATCAATTCAAAAAGGCAACTAGGGAATTACTAATTGAAAGGGGTTACTACTCAGTAAATGAATACTTAGAAGATACACTTTTGTAATGGGTAATGTGTTTTATTTTCATGTGTATTTGACTTTCATTTGTGTGTGTAATAGTGGGCTTTGTATTTTATGTTATACATATTTATTATATTCATATATACAGAGTGGGCCATTGAAAACGAAACAGCGGCTCTGTAGGTCGGCAGAACCGAGTTATATAAAAACGCTCGGACACGTCAACAACATTTTCGAGGGGGACATCGTTCGCGATGAAATTCACCCGAAATACATTCCATCCCTCGGAGCTGTGACCCCCACCCCTAAATTTTTAAATGGCACCATATGGCAAGTGATACCTCATTTGAAAGGTAGTTTCCTTCTTGATATCAAACAACAAAAATAAATTAATTCTATCGATTCGTTTTCGAGATATAGGAACTTGAAGTTGGGAAATCACTTTTTATTCACTCAATCAATAAAAACAATATCTGATAAAGCAATTGTCGCAATAATTATTATTGTCAATGAATTAAATGTTCAAACTGTCTACCACCCATTTCCATACAATAGTACAAGTTCTGTTCAAAATGAGACCGCACATTTCGTAGCATTTCCGGCGTTATTCGACGGCATTCTTCAATAATTCTACGTCGTAAATCTTCCAGAGATTCTGGTTCGGTTGCATAGATTTTGTTTTTCAAGTGACCCCACAGGAAAAAGTCGAGTGGGGTTAAATCTGGAGATCTGGCTGGCCACTCTATAGCGCCTCTTCTTCCAATCCAACTTCCAGGAAACATTCTATCCAAAAACGCCCTAACAGGCTGTGCATAATGTGGAGGTGCCCCGTCTTGTTGAAATTTCAAGTGGTCTTCATGGTAACGATCGTCATTTTCAATGATGTCTACTAATTGTGGATAAACAAATTGATTCAATAATTCCAAATAAGTTTCTCCTGTCAGGTTACCGTCGAGAAATACTGGTCCAATCAAACGGTCCCCAAAAATACCGGCCCAGACATTGAGTTTTTGGGGAGTTTGAGTATGGACTTCGTGGAAAACATGTGGATTGGCATCTGACCAATAACGACAATTATGACGATTCACAGTCGAATTCAAAAAGAATGTAGACTCATCAGAAAAGCAGATGTTGAAAAGGAAATTCTCATCAGCATCTAGTATTTTCGTAGTCATAATTTCACAAAATTCCCGTCGCCTATCAAAATCATCTTCATTCAATTGGTGTACCAAATGTATTTTGTAGGGGTGGAATTTATGATGTTTCAGGATTCGGCGGATACTGGTTCTACTGATATTGGTAACACTAGCCAATTTCCTTGTGCTCAATGTTGGGTCTGCATGAACTTGTCCTAAAAGTGCAACTTCAACAGGTTCATTTCTCACCGGAAATCCACGTTCTGGGTCTCGTTTCTTGTTGGCTACTGATCCAGTTTGACGAAATTTTTGCACTAATTCTAGAACGTATTTTCTAGCAACAAGTTTATCTGGATGCGTTTCATTGAACAAATTAGCTGTACGGTTACCGCACTCATCATTCTTAAAAAAAATTGTTATTATTTCAACTCTTTCCGCGATCGTATACACCATTATTGAGGAAAGAATTCAGCAGCTTTAATCAAGTAATTCACTCCAATGTCGTTCAATCAACGATCAGTTTGACACTGACGTCCACACTTGCGATTTGGCGAAAAAAATTATCTCATACATGTTTTTGTTGTACGCGCATTGGAGTCGAATTCGAGAAAACGTCTTTTTATCGATTCTCACGAAACCTTAACATTTTTTCGATCAAGTAATTGAGGATGAAATAAAAATTTGAAACGGACTTGCATGCTATTTGTTGGTAAACAGTTAGATCATTTAATTCCTTGACAATGATAATTATCTTTAAACAGTTGCATTGTTAGATCTTATTTTTATTGATTGAGTGAATAAACAGTGATTTCCCAAATTCAAGTTCCTACACACTCGACTTTTTCCTGTGGGGTCACTTGAAAAACAAAATCTATGCAACCGAACCAGAATCTCTGGAAGATTTACGACGTAGAATTATTGAAGAATGCCGTCGAATAACGCCGGAAATGCTACGAAATGTGCGGTCTCATTTTGAACAGAACTTGTACTATTGTATGGAAATGGGTGGTAGACAGTTTGAACATTTAATTCATTGACAATAATAATTATTGCGACAATTGCTTTATCAGATATTGTTTTTATTGATTGAGTGAATAAAAAGTGATTTCCCAACTTCAAGTTCCTATATCTCGAAAACGAATCGATAGAATTAATTTATTTTTGTTGTTTGATATCAAGAAGGAAACTACCTTTCAAATGAGGTATCACTTGCCATATGGTGCCATTTAAAAATTTAGGGGTGGGGGTCACAGCTCCGAGGGATGGAATGTATTTCGGGTGAATTTCATCGCGAACGATGTCCCCCTCGAAAATGTTGTTGACGTGTCCGAGCGTTTTTATATAACTCGGTTCTGCCGACCTACAGAGCCGCTGTTTCGTTTTCAATGGCCCACTCTGTATATATACATGTATTATATTTACATTGTTATGACGTTTCCCATACTCTTTTGAGTCGCGTGGAATAAAGATTATTATTATTATTATTATTATTATTATTCCCCCACTAGTTTATTATCTCTCCTGTTCTATTCTTTCCTCGTAGGATTTTACTATACCAACTTTTAAAATTATGTAAATTCTTAACGTAAATCTTTACGAACATACTTTTAACCACTTTTATTCTTAGTTTTATCATTTAATCGCCACGGTAACTGTCATAGCTATAAATAATTATTCAGATTACTAAGAGTACTTTCTGTTTTGAATTAATTACGTTTATAATCATCGATAATGAAAGCTAATAATTGATAAAAACATAAAAATAGATTAGTGATTACCTGTCCCATGCTGCATGGCGGACGAGGGGCTCCGTATCTTCCATATGGTGATGAATAATTCGATTGCAAGCCGTTAGCTGGCTGACTAGATTTTCCCAGAGGCCTACCCAGGTAAAGTTAGTAAAAGAATGTTTAATAACAGACACCAATGAAACAGTTAACAATTTTATTTAGAAATAAGTACTGATCAATAAGCTCGAATGGATATTACATACAGGGTGATATGTGAGAAAAAGTATAAAGGGGAAGGGAAATTGATCTACGCCTTGCCATTAAGAAATGTTTATGTTATTAAGTCGGCAACTTGGACACGTTTTACTTCATTTTTTTCTTCGATCATAGGCGCGCCTAAATATCTTATTTACGAAATAAACAACTAAAATAATAAATAATATTGCCAATATTATGAAATAGCATTAATAACCCGTAATTTAATTTGACAATTAATTTCATTGGGGTGGGGTGGAAATTATAATATTAAAAAATCGCTAAAAAAATATGGCGCCGGCGTAGATCAACTACAGACACGTTATATACACTCTATGCTGCATTATTAAAATATTTACACCAATGTTGGTATTTTAAATATTAGAGTGTAAATTGTCATTATTTTCAAGATATTATGCATTTCTTCGAAGCCAGTTTTTGAGGAAAAAATGTATGGTATAACTTGAACGCTGTCGTGATGACCTTAGATATATTTACAGTGACAGAACCAGACTCGAATGTTAAACAAACCTGATTACTTGGTTAACATAGTTGGTTTCCGTTTTGATATACTATATTTTCTCGATTCTAACGCATTACTTACTAATAAGAAGAATCTATTCTATTATTACAATGTAGGTGAGTTAATTCTCACTCATATTTTCACGTAACTATATCTGTAGTCTCCATTCCGAAATCTGCAAAATAATTGCCTCGGATTGTGAATAAAATATGATATACTCAATAAAGAATAAAATTGTTTTATTATTAAACTAATATGAACGACATATTGCTGTGAACCTTGCGTTTAAATAGAATTTTTATAATTTATTTATTTATTTATTAAATAAATAAATAAAATTGATGTTTGTACTAGCTCTATAGGCAAAACAGCATAATTCATTATCTCTCGTGGGTTCTACTGTGATTTACTTCTTTCCTTACTTGTTTCACTTTCGTTATTATTGTGATGTTGTGTGGGATAGGGTTATAAATAATTATGACACCAGATTACTCGTGTGAAAAATGTATTATGTACTTATCGATTACAATTGGTAGAATTTATTTTAGACTGTATATTATTTATTTACAATTCTTACAAATAACAGTTTTCACAATAATATTGTGTTCGTTCATTTAAATATGTATTGAATCAATACAGGGTTTCTCCGCTTTCACTCTTTTCTTATAAAAGCCTGTATATTTGGGCCAAATTATATTGACTTGATAATGAAGGTACTGACTAATCGTCTTTATGCAAACATTCACACGTACTACATAAAGCTTGGATCAATCACCACCCCAGATACATTCCTAATGCATCACAAATTAATTGTCTAAACCTCTATTCTCACGGAGACTTTAGATTCTTAGTGCGAAGCGTTTAGGCGTTCCTGTTTATAAAAGTTTGAATATTGTTCAAAGCAGTACTTTCTAAGGTCTTTCTTAATGAACACTGGTCCGTTGTGTAAGTATTCGCACACAGTACACTTTTAAGACTAATGTTCTTAATTTTTAATTAAAATTGTGTCCCTATATTGACGTTCTATTATTTAAATAACTAAGTATTAAAAGAAATGGAGTGATTAGAGAGAACCTGTATATATTTGATTCAATTTAATAGTTAAAACAATATTATTTACTACTCACTGCGTAGATTCATATAATTCCTCGAATTCTTGTTGAAATTGGTTTTCCATTTTTGTGGATTCTTCTATCATTGGAATCTTCTATAAATTAAATGATGACGCTCACTTTTTGAAAATATGGCGACCAAAAAACAATTGGAAATTATTCCTATAGAAGCGTATATGCTTCTTGTTCGTTTGTGAATTGTTAGGTAATCCTTTTATATTTGTTTTGCGGTAATAATGGTAAGCGTGTAACGACCCCACTTGACCATTATTCGCTCAACACGTAGATGTATTATTTTCTTCAAGAGACGCTATTACTTTGTTGTGAGTTAGAAGTTTTTAATGTCACAGGAACCAGCTAACAACTAACTAATTTTCTGTTCCGACGCGCTTTTTATAGTTGAAAATAAATGCCACTCGCTATTTGATTGTTTTGCGGACTTTTATTTTTGAATTGTTCGTTGTAGCGCCTCTAGCAGATATCTCGACATTTATGCCTTGTCTCTTCTTCCTCTTGTCGTATTTTTTAGGTTAGTATTTATTTTAGTATGTTCGATCTTGACATTTGATGTCTTCTACATTCACCAACGACAGTATTTGTTGTTGTTCCATATATTTATATCTAATGTGCAGTAAGTATATTGATATTCACTTTAATGTTTTTCTTACGTTATTTTATTCGTTTATTGCTATCGTAAACATTCATTGTACTTATAAATATACTCATTGCTACTTTCGTTGTTTCGTAGATACATTCTTCGACCAAGCGCTAACCTTACTCGTATTTTTGTTCTGGTGCTTTTAATCGGAAAGAATGGAAAGAAATTGGAAATTGTTTCGATCGCCAGTCCCTCCGTCTGCTCCGTTCTCTCTTTGAACCATCTCATTGTTCGTGGTGAGTTTTGTATATCTAATATGCTGTAATAAATCATTGCTTTTTATATTAATGCTGCTTATTTCTTTGGTTACAGATGTTCGTTTGTATGTGCACTAAGTTTGGAACCATGAAGAAGATTGCAATTACTCGCATTACAATGAGAATTGATACTTTTGTTGTATATATTAAAAATGTTATACGATTCTGTGATGTTCTTTATGATATATATAATATCCTTTTCAACGCAAATGTATGTATTTTATTTTTAAGTTACTTGAGTGCATTAAGCCTCTTCATATACATTACGAGCATATCTTATTTTATTCTCTGAGTATAGTTTAATTGCTTTTAAATGATTGACTCTTATAATTGTTCCGTTAGTTAACATCACTCTTTCACGGTTGTTGGTCTTAAGAGTCTTTCCATTTTTAAATGTAGGTTCTTTGCATAATATACTCAGAGCTCTTTTTGTTCCTAACTTATAGTCAGGTTCTTTATTTTCAAATTTAAATGTTATCTCGGGGTTTTCACTTCTGAAAATAAATATTCATTTGCGTCATTGACTGTTATTGTTGAGGTTTTTCCTCACTTATTTCTAAATGATATGTATATATATATAATCTTAATTAAAATACTTATATTCTAAGTGCATACCTGTATTATTGTATGATCGAATAAATATTTAATTTATCTTATACTAGTTTTAAACTATTACTAAGTACCTTTTTGTTTGTTTTTTTTTGTAATTTTTCACCCACTTATTTTAGAATAAATATTTCTTAGACTATAAGTGAGTTTTCTTATTGCTAATATTGATTTAAATACACGAGTATATCTTAGTGTCAACGTTAATTATATCTACTTCTAACATTTTGATTATATACAATATTGTTTTAATTTCTAAAGTAAAGTTCACGGCAATATGTAGCAGACCTTGTATAAAATTTTGAACCCTTTTAAATGTTATTTATAATACAGTTACAATTAAATAATTTTAATCGTGAGAGCACAAACATGTCCTACGAAAGACTAATGCATTTATGTAAATTGTAAAACCAATATTCCAAATTTATTCCAGAAAACCGGACAGAAAGTTTACCGGTCACATCTGAAGTGACACTTGACACTTGATATAAAGAATTTTATAGTTTTCAGTCCGGGCAAAGTACGATAGATACATTCACCTAAAAGTAAACGCAATCCATTCGTCAGAATATTCTTAAGTTACGAAAAAAGGTCAGGTGCGGTTTATGCATATTTGATGGCGTCTACGAATCGAGGAAATATGGTATTTCTTTTATTATTGACTATCATCGATCTCTTTCTTCCTGGGTTTACATATACGTGAATAACATAAAGTAAACTTAGGTTTAGATATTTTAGTTGAGGTATAAGTTTAATGTTAAAATTGGTTTAAATTTATTAATTGGCGACAACTTTACCACTACAAACATACAAACGGAAGATATCCGATTCTCTAAAATTACTTACAAATAAAAGGGATGAAATAATCCTATGTGTAAGTGTTAGCTATATTGAGCATACGTTATTGTAGATATTTACTTGTCTTATTTAGAAATATAATCGTTACAAGTTTCTTTGTCCAGCCGATCTTTTTCATTCTTCAGATAATTCATTGAAAATTAATGTAGCGCTCTAGATGTTATTGGAGATATGTACTGAATATGTCATTCCATTAGAGCTGCTTTCCAAATGTCCAGTAGATGTCTTACATTACCTTTTTTGTTTAAATTATCTGGTCGTTTTTCTATTTCAATTGCTTTGCGTATTATCCGCTCATTTAGATGATGGACCCTGACTAGCATTTTTGTTCTGTTGAAATTGATGTTATGTCCCGTGACTGCCTGATGTTAGTATAGCCAAAATATTTTATCTTCCTTAGCGACTGAGTTTATATGTTCGTCTCGTCATACATTTATTCGCCAGTTTGTTTATCCGATGTAGCTAGCAGCGTACATATTGCAGGGTATTTTGTAAACCCCTTGCTCTTCTAAGTTTATATTATCTTGTTTTTAGGTGTTTTGAGCACTTTTGCGATCTTACAGTCGGTTGTAAATATCGTTTTGATTTTGAATCTACGTAGTCTTTTGATAATTTTGTTAGTCGTCTTCTTTAGGTATGGTAAGAATATTAGATATTTACAACCTATCTTATAGACCAACCAGCCTTAATTTTGAATACTGAATTATTTTGAAAACTGTCAATGTCCAGACATCACCAGACAATAATCAGGTACTTAAATCATGCCGTTGTATTATAATTCAAAGCACATAATGACAGGCCAAATTTGATAAGCTTGATTTAAATAGATAATATATTACTGTACAGGCTTCTGCATTGGCGTACTAATTATTGTACGCGGGTTTTATATGTCTCGCAGTGTACCTATAACAACAATATTTCCAGAATATTAAGCAAATGGAAAATATCGCCTGAACAAAGAAACCTTATTGTGGATTATTATTACTTTATTAATTGAATTTCATTGATTGATTGAGGAATGGCAGACTTATGTTTAAGAATGGGGCGAATAGAGAAAAATAACTTGTATTGCTGAAGGTTTAGCATGTGTACTTCATTTTGAAAAGGATTTTTTAATTAAATTAATAGAATAAATGGAAAAACACCACAAATGCATGTTTAATCACTGACACCAACAAAGTTAATAATAGTGCCCCATAAATTGGAATACATTGCACATAAATTAAAATTATTGTTATTATATGATATTCCAGAGCTTGTTATAAACATGCGTAATTAACGATAGGATTATTTCTATGTTTATTAAAATATATGTATGTATGCATGTATATTATAGTTGTTAACGCAGATATCAACACAGGGGCTATCCAGATACTCATTTACGTACATACGTTTTAAAGCCAATAAAACATTTTTTTATAGTTTAATAATAGCTTAACGTATTAGTTGAAATATGTGTCACATTGCTTGTACTTACGTGTTATTGTTTTCTGCTATGTCATCTTTTGTTTCGGGAAAGAATCCATCGAATACGACGAAGTTGTTCATCTGCTTGACGGGGTTGTCTAAAGTGTAATGTTTATTGAGAAAGCCTAGGAACTTGTCGCTAGGTCTATCTATGGCCATCTTCACCGGTTCAACCTGTTCTTTCTGTAAAAGAAACGAATGCAATTCGTTGATGAGATTAATTCTATAGCTTTAGATACATGGCGTATGTAATATTTAACTGTTGCCGTTCAGCTTGTTTTAATTGATTATTGCTATTCTGTTCTTAGTAGCATCATTATAATAGTTAATGAATCCTGTGTTAATTATTTCTTTGTATTATCACATCTATGCTGATACAAATGAATCCATAACAAATTATAAATCGTTTCAGATGAAGTGTGTGCAAAGATTAAAAAAAAATATTTGGACATTTAGTCCTTTGTACTTATAATAATTTAATCCCGGAATTATAAACTAGAGTTTAACTAATAAGTCATTATATGTCGTATTATAGGAATGCAGGATTTTAAACCCTGATTAGGTAACTATTTGACAAAGTAGCAATACTTATATCTGTTTAAGCAGCAACGTTGTACAGCAGCTTAACCTTAACTATTAGCTAAAATGTTAGTTAGTTATGGTCAATATATAGAAACTGACATTTCGACTATTAGTTACGGTTAAGTCAGATTTTGATATGCCGAATGCATAAAAATATTAGAATGTACCTGATAGTTACGCATCCAGCATATAAAAAAAGCGATTTATTTTTATATGCTGGATGCATAGAAAGATGACAGTGCAAGTGACAGTTAAAGTTCAACCGCATTCTATTACGTTGAATTCACGACAAAATGACATTGCAACTGACAATTGCGTTAACTAAAATTTATTTTGTCATAATTATAATTATTGTGCTATCCCAAGAGTACAAAAGTGAATTAAAATGAGACTGTAGTCATAATTTTACATTGAAGAAAAATGTATATAGATGAAGTGTGACTCCTAGAACCCAGCATGTTGATATTCGGTTGAAGTAGTATGCGATAATGTAGCCTTGATTAAGAAGGAGCAATTTAGTTCAAAAGATAGAAATATATAAAAAATCTAATAGGAAAGATTATAATAATAAATTTGTTTCAATGAAGAAAAGGAATATTGATAGTATAAAAGAGGAAAAAAAATCAGTCTGGCGCCTCCACCACTTTTAATAACTATCACCTACCGTTCAAAAACCTTATTTTTTTCTAATCTGACACTGGTAGCTAAAGAGATAACTCACAAAATTTAGCGATGCTTTTAAATACATGTTATATATAATATCTCGTGTATTTACTACAAAACGGAGCATTTACACAATCTTTTTCCATTGTCTTTGTAGTGCGTGTACAGAAAACTGAATAGATAATCATCCTAGCAAATTTCGTATATTCAAGAACTTTTTATGGTAGATTCTACTTGATAATAAAGACTTTCACCTATGTAATATGTCACCATTGCTTCAGTTTGCCAAAATATGTCGTGTGACATCTGGGCAACATTCTAAATAAAAAATATATAATAATTAACACATATACAGCGTGTCTAAAGTTAAGTGTTCACCATTGTTAACTTTGTTATTATTGAAGCTACGAAGTCGGTTAAATTAGCAAACTAGCAGGACTTTTTTTGCTGATTAAGTTAGTCAAAACAGAGAAACAATTGAAGAGCTAGTTTCTGAGATATTCACAAAAGCAACAAATTTTTAAATGGAACATACTGTATATTTCGACAATTTCAAATTGTTTGTTAAATTTATGATTCAATTTGAAATTTTACATATGTATTCAAGAAAAAAGTAAAAAACTGAACTTACTGGAAAGTCTAAAACTAAATAAATTTAGTAAAATAGATATAATATTAAACGATCATTTGGACCTAAATAGCTCCCTCCCCTACTAAATTTAAAACTGTAATTGAATACCCCTACCTAACAACAATAATTGTGTCATCTATTATCTGTATATATAAGTGCATTGTAACAGAAATTGAATTTGTATATTTTCATCACCTGATGACGCCACTGTGTGGTGATATGCAGTGTCTACATTAAATATTTTTGAAACTAAAATTTGTGTTTTTTACTTATTAATTATTAAAAAAAATTCTTACAAATACTACAATATTTGTAAAGAGAATAATTTTGACCTCACCCAAATTTGCCCGTAGAAACCGTTATGGGTAAAAAACAACATTTTATTAAGATGACTATTCTTGCGGCCTACACCCACTTCCTTGCAGATCAACTGTCGAATGTCGAATGTCCATAAAATCCTTCTCAACTTGGAAAGTCGGCTACTGTGTTGTTGCGTGCTCTAGTTTTTCAATTGTGCCCTCGCAAATCCGATATAAATGTGTTCGTGTCTCACATGAATAAGCTAGTTAGGTACAATTCTTAATGGCCAATCAGGAATATATTTATAATAATAAAACGACGACTGCAACAGCGACGATGTTCCGGTACCAATTCAGACGTATCCCCCGTTTCCTGCCTAATAATCCAAACATCCCCCCCGACCTCGTCTATCGCACGAAGTATCCACCATCAATTCATCAACGTCGGTTTGTATGAATATGTGGATGAAATTTAGCAGAGAACCAAATGCTACGGCGGAATACAGACAATGCAAAAGGTAAACAAATCTATCCGGAGCGTATTCGGAAATTTCCGCTTAGTCTGTGACGACCGTATGTCGCCATATGGCGAGCGTAGGTTGAATAGGCATACATATACAGGTCGGTTACCAAATCATATATCTGCATAACTTCCATGTTGTTGAAAATGGAAAATTATATTTTATACAAATGAAGACCATAAGAGAAACACGATCAAAATGAAACTTTCGTAGTTTTGTTTGAAATGAACGCAATTAAAAGTTTGAAGATTTATCGTGTTCTTGGTGAACTTAAATATAGTCTGATAATTATACAAGATGAGTGTAATACACAAGTAATTGACAATAATATATTTGGAAATTAATGTTATCACTTTTTGATTAAAAAAAACCTTGAAGCAATTTTGACATTTCGTTCTTACAATTGATTTTAAGTTGATCTAAACGAATAAACGTCACCGCAATAATTCCATGGTGACAATTATAACAACAATTTGGTTTTATTACATTACATATTCATGGATTTAAGTCATTCGGAGTGCCACAAGACTCCACTTTAAGACCTCTACTATATATTTTATTACTAACGATTTGTTTCTTTCATTAACATATAATATACTTGCATATGCGGATGGTTTAAAGATAAGTTACTTTATCCGATCTTGAAATGAGAATTTGAATCTTATATACAGGGTATCTCAGCTTTTGCGTTACAGGTATTATCTACTTTCCCTGTATAGATATCAGAAAACTTTTCAAATAAAAGTTACTTGATATTATGATGTGTCGAAAATGACAAACAGAGAATTTTATTTGCTCGTGACCTTGAAGGAGATTTCAAGGTCAACTTTGCTTTTTTAATGGATATATGCATTTTTTAATGTTGCATCTTATTTATCAAAAACTAATAAATAACTTTTATTTGATCCATTTTTTATTTTGCCTTGTCAGTTTTGACACAATTCAGATAAACTTGTCAAAAGCAATTTTTATTAACTTAAAGGAATACGATAATTATAAGTAAGTAATTCAGTGCAAAAAAAATAAAAAAAATAAAGAGTAAGTATTTCAATAATAAATATCTCAAATTAGTGTATGTAGTTGGATAAGAAAACAAAACAAGAGGCATTAATTTAATAAATGTTCAAATTGGGCTCCATCAGCGTAGACACAAGCTTCCAAAGGACGTCTTAATCCTCTGTTGCAAGATGAAAGTATCATTCCGTGAGTCATAATCCGGCATCCCATGCGAATTCGATTTTTCAGATCATCAAGATCTGCCGACCGAACTTGATATACAAATTCCTTTAAATAACCCCACATGAAAAAATCAACAGGGGAACGAGCAGGCCAGGGGATAGAACCTCTATTTCCAATCCATCCATTGGGGTACAGCGCATTTAAATAATTCGTCACAATTTGCGCATTATGGGGCGGAGCACCATCTTGTTGCCAAATTATGTCTCGTCTTTCATTAAGAGGAATATCTTCCATTAAATCGGGAAGCACATTTTGTAAAAAATGTAAATAACGTTGTCCTGCCAGGGTTCCTTCGTAAAAGTGGGGTCCAATTAAATGCCCATTAAACATTCCACACCATACATTGGTTCCCCACACTGTTTGAAAGCGTGCTTCCTCCATCCACCGCGGATTTTGGTTGGACCAATAATGCGCATTATGTTTGTTCACAACACCATTATTGTGAAAGCGACTTTCGTCACTCCACAAAATACAATTAAGATAATTTGGATTTTCATCTTCTAGAACTTGCAATCGTGCAATGAAATCCAGGCGTCTTTGTAAATCGTTTAGTCTTAATTCTTGTGATAAATGAACTTTAAATGGATGGTACCGATGCCCTTTTAAAAGTCTATGTACTGTAGCTTTACTAACGCCAATTTCTTCTGCCAAACGTCGAAGTGAAACATGGGGGTTTACAGCTACATAAGCCAAAATGTTGATTACATTTTCTTCATTTCTAGCAGGAGCATTATGGTTAGCATGTGTTACGGTAGAGGGAAATGAACCAGTTCGTAACTTCGCTTCTACTCTATTAAATGTTGTATGTGATGGATGATGACGTTCCGGAAATCTTTCTCGATACAAATTTGCAGCTTCTCGGAAATTCCTTCTGCATTCTCCGTAGACTATTAACATATCTACATATTCGTTGGAGTTGTATGTAAGTGGCATATTAAAAAGCTGCGGATAACGCAAGTCAAATCTTTGTGATTTAAGCAAGACTGACAGTTGTTGACTGACAGAACACAACTTTTTACTTTTGACAAGTTTATCTGAATTGTGTCAAAACTGACACGGCAAAATAAAAAATGCATCAAATAAAAGTTATTTATTAGCTTTTGAAAAATAAGATGCAATATTAAAAAATACACATATCTATTAAAAAAAACAAAGTTCACCTTAAAATCTCCTTCAAGGTCACGAGCAAATAAAATCCTCTATTTGTCATTTTCGACACATCATAATATCAAGTAACTTTTATTTGAAAAGTTTTTTGATAACTATACAGGGAAAGTAGATAATGACTGTAACGCAAAAGCTGAGACACCCTGTATACTTGGTGTTCCAGTTACAATAAAACTAATTCAAACAAATGCTTTAAATGTCTTACTCTCGCAAAAATATACCATCCACGTATTTTACTGATTATATCACTGATATCTAATAAACCAATCATATTTATGAATTTTTTACAAATGATTCAATTATACTAGTGCTTTTCGAAAATACATTGTTCTTCTTTGCAAAATGACGAATTGCGTCTCTCGAAAGCTGTATATTCAATTTGGTGCCCCGCTTTCCTATATGCTTCTTCATGCAAGTGCTACGAGAGAGTATATTAATAGGAAGTGCGAATAGCGACAGATGCCCTTTTTCAAAAGTCAGTCATAGATTTTGAAACTGTCAGAATTTCCAGAAATGAAATTGACAAGGAAATATCAAAGTCAATGAATAAAATGAGGAGAAATTATACCTTCGACCAGAGCAGCATAGACCGCCACATGGCAGAAATACTCAAAGACTGCGGGCTTATATTATAAGCCCCGACAGGAAAATAAGCGGAAGTTTTTACAATTAATCGGAAGTGAAAAATTCATCCATTCCACTACGTGGCTTTTAAAATGGCAAGGGTTGTTAGAAGCCTTGCGTGGCGCGGAGACAAAGTGTCAAATTGCAGGTTAGATTATTTCAAGGATGAAATTAATAACAATGGCAGTGTTTGCGGAAGAAGTGAATGTAATTTAATTTATTTGAAAAGGACAGATAGTGTTTGGCTGAGAGTAAATATTTGACACAAAATCAATAGAATGCCGTATTTGGCCCAATCAGATTGTTTAGAAAATTAATTTTTCTGAAGATTTCCAATATAAAAACTGACAGAATTTTTTAACTGTTAATAATGCCGGGGAAACTGATAGTACTTGGTTTAAAAACATGCTCATTGGTAAAAACCTAAATAAGTAAATGGACCAAAACTTCTGCAGAACGTTTGTGGCTGAACACTAAATTAATAAAAATAACAAACGATTCAAATTGATCCACACCAGTAAAGTGATACTTTACAGCTATTTTAGTATTAGTAGAACAAAAATATTACATTTTTAATAATCATATAGGTACCAATTTTAATTCTGTTTTTATTTAGCAATCTTATAAATGATAACACATTTTTACAAGTAGGTTGTCGCTTTGTAAGCTGCAAACTTTGCATTATTTTTTAAGTTGTTATTTAGTTAAAACAACGTAAATGAAGATGAGTCATGAAAATAAAAGCAATAATAAGTAATAATGAGTTGGTTAGATATGGAAATTTCTTGCATGCATCGAGCAATATTTTTAAATTTTATTTGTTTCTAGAAGATTCGGTCGTCAAACTTAACTATGACTATAATTTCCAGTATACATCACATTTCAAAATAAAAGAAAAAACTAACCTTTGATAACGTTCAATTACTAAATAAACCAAAAAAAGCATGCCTGTATTTTACCGCTGATATTTTTGCAAGAAAAAATATTATGGAATGAAGTCATAGCATTTTACACTCGTAGAACTAGTGTTGCACGGACGTTGTTCCGGAGCAGTTTTATATGTTCTTATGTGACCAACAGATGGAGCTGCAATTGTTTATTTCAAAGCCAGACTTTATAAAGAGAGTGACGACCACAGCCCATTAATTGAATTAAGACTTGCAAAACCCTAATCGTGTCTATTCGTTCATTTAATGGGTAATTCACGTTGCTCGTGGAATGTTGATTAAATAAAATAATCAGTTTGTGATTGTGTTCCTTTAAAACGCTCGGACAGGTCGATTAGTATTTTTAGTTGTGAACTTTTTGACATAAGAAAATTATAAACAGGGCGTTTAAAGAAGAACATATGCAGCAATCATTGTTTTCTTTAAGTGGAACAGCCTGTATATTATGCCATTTTTAAATTGTATAGTAAATTCTCAAAACTTTTTGTGTAACATATCATATCCCCGAAATCAGCGGTTTTCGGAATAATGACATTTGGAATGTGATAAATTAAAAAAAAATACATGAACCCCCAATAATAAAGAACATGCAAAGGAAATAATAACATTTGCTTTATAAATGTTCAATATGTTGTCCGTTTACTTTAATACATTTTTGTAGTCGGATAGTTTCCTGAAGAAAGTTTTCAATTACCTCTAATGGAATAAGTCTTATTTCTTGGCGTATTCTATTTTTCAGGTGATCAAGATTGTCTGGTCTATTCACATAAACTTTAGATTTCAAATAACCCTGTAAGAAAAAGCCTAATGGAGTTAAATTCGGTGACCTTAGTGGTCACTCAATAGGACCTCTGCGTCCAATCCATTTATTAGGGAAAGTTAAATTAAGAAATTGTCGAACTACAATTGCAAAATGAGCAGGTGTGTCATCGTGTTGAAACCATATGTCATTGTGAGGAATATCTGGATCTTGTGGATGAAGAAGCACAACAGCAAAAAGGGGCTATGTGTTCAAACTGAAGAAAGTGTAAGTAGCGTTCCCCATTTAAAGTTTCTTCAAAAAAAAAAGGTCCAAGAATTTGATTCTCGACAATACCTGCCCAGGCATTTATTTTTTGACGATGCTTGTGTCCAACTAGGATTTTCAGTTGCCCAGTACCTGCAGTTTTGTCTGTTCACGTGTCCATTTAAAGTAAAAGTAGCCTCATCAGAAAAAATAATCTTTTTCATGAAATCTAAGTTTTGATTATTAATTTCAATTATCTACTCACAAAACTGCGTTCCTCGATCGAAATCGTCTTCTACTAATTCATGTATTAATTAAACCTTATAGGGATGATATTTATTTTTCGCAGTATTGGTGACACAGATCCCGTTGACATATTACACTTTCCGGAGATTGTCCTAATGGTTACATGGGGATTATTTACCGTTTCTACTAAAACATCTAATTGAGAATTCTCTGATATTTTTGCTGGTCTTCCTTTACGTAAATCTCTAACGTGACCGTGCTCAGCAAATTTCAATTCAGTTTTGCTGACAGTAGATCTAGTAATTGGAGGTCGATTAGGATGAATTACGTTGAATAAATTACACACTTCTTGTTGAATACGCACTCTACCTCCAAAACGAATCATAATAAGTAGTTCAATACGTTCTTTTTCAGATAAATGCATTTTTAAAATGAAACATAAAACTAACAAAATGACACTGACAAACTAAAAGCCGATGATGGTTTGATTTTTATTGCCACAAAAAAAACAACATGAAAATGGTCTAGCGGTCAAGGAATGAAAATCGATTAATTTGAAGAAGAGTTTTTTGTTGAATATAAAATTTGCAATACCAGGTTGATTTTGTTGGCTTTAAAAAAAATATTCAAGGTGTTCCATTTAAAGAAAACAAAGATTGCTGAATATGTTCTTCTTTAGACACACTGTATATAATTTTCGTATGTCAAAAAATTCACAACTAAAAATACTAATCGATCTGTCCGAGCGTTTTTCTGCAAAATAATTACCAGAATTTTAAACGAATTTGTTCCTTTCATCATAAACGCACTGTATATGTAGGTAATCTTTATATATTAAAATCGTTGGTGCGTCTGGTGCTGATCGTGTAACTCTTGAACGACTTGACTGCTTGAAATCATATTCATTCATAATATATTTTGCGTCTTGTCGAGAAGATGGTTCATAGCTATGCTAGGTTACGATAGGTGACGCTGTAATCAATAACCAATTCTATGTTTATGGACCAAAATGATTCTTATTTACTATGCAAGTTGGTTTAGTGCCAAAAAAACAAAATTTGGACCCGATAGGTGGCGCTGTGGTCGATTTATTAATACATTTTATATTTATAAACCGAAATGACATATGTAAACAATATGTTCGAGTGGACAATAAAACTGCTTTGGTAACAAGGTGGGATTTTAACATGAAGAAAATTTTCCACAAAGTAGAGGATTTTTTAATTATTCATCTTCACTGTGAAATAAACGACGAGAATTTCTTCTGTAACTACTGTGACTTTTCTAGAATTGCACCAAAAATTGAGTACGCTTTCTGATATCTGCTTTTAGATTTGCTTGGCATTAAATTTTCCATTGCAGCATTGCCAGATGCACTTATGTTCCATGGAATGTAGTCTTTTACATCATTATTTGGTTTAAACACATTCATATTTACCGCAAAGTTATTAAATCGAAGAAAGAACCAGGAAAAAGTGCAAAGAATGATGAAGTTTTGTTGTTGTAAACGTTTGTTGACTAGTCACAATTGAGGAAAAATACTATGGAGACGCTGTAAGCATCTTTGCTGTACTCTCAAAACGGGAGGATTGGGCGGGGGTAAGTGTGGGACCAATATGGCTGCCTCACCTACTCCGGACTACTCAAAATTATAATCTGTCATCCCACACCTGTCAGACCTACACTAACCTATGAAATGTTATTCCAGATGAATTCTTCTTGTCTACGCCGTGTCTGCTGTTGCAGCTACGTAGAGCACAAGAAACCATAATGTCTTTTAATATTTAACTTATTATATATCGTGCCTTCAAATACTTTCCGCATTAGAGTAGGCTGTTTTGGAAGTTTTTAAGTAATCAATGTTGGTGTACATGCTAATTTATTGAAAACTTCAAATTCTGACAGTTATCATACTTAAATTCAAGTTATAGACGCCTATTATTATTTACATGACATAACCAAACTATTAAAATTATGTATGCACTGTCACTAACCATTAAAAAAAAGCATGGGCGTCTCTAACGCGGAAAGTATTTGAAGGCACGGTAACTCTAATACACGATGCACTTAGCAAACACTCCAATTTTTACCAACACTACCTGTTTGACGTAAGTGTAGTATCAATATGGCGGACCTGTACCCGGTTTGATCACGTGACTTCGTCTACCTACCTGTTCTTTCTCAATGCTAGTCACAAGGATGCATTTTCTGATGTACAATCAAATTTATAATTTTTATCTGTGGTGTTTGTACGGTCTTTTTACTTTTTTTTTTGTAATCTACTAGTACTTTTTTTTTAAATCCCCATTCGTTTCTGAGAAAATGTGGTCTCTTGTTTTGTTTTTTGACGTAAGGTTTTCGCTTAAAAAAATAAAATTCATTCACGTGCACGAAAGTAGGTATTAACAAAGATTAAAAACGATCTAGTAGGTAAGAAGCAGATTTTATTTTGTAATCATAAAGTTTTGACGTTTATCTACCTAGTATACTGGTCACGTATTTAAGTCTTTTCTCATAAGTTTTACGTTTTTCTCGTAAGTGGTCTAGCGAGATGCACTTGATTGAATTTTTTTTTAAACTTTAGCACCTTACAGTTCAAAAGTTAAGACATTTAGGACATATGTTCATATGAAGCCTTTTTCATAAAATAGACCCAAGAATAACCTCCTTAAATATTAGCATGTTATTAAGAAACACGCTGTATATACAATACAGCCACGAAAGTGTCTTACCTGACTCAGCTGTTAAAGTACTCGGCCGCTACGCAGCCTCGTACTTCAAATTTCGCCTCTCAGGTAAAGTATCAGTTTCCTGACTTTTATGTGAATAACACTTTACCGCAGTCCTAAAGCGCGTTTTGTAGGTTATATTACTAGATAAGGAAAATGTTGCAAGACCTTAAACTTGGCGCCATCTTAATTTATTGGCGCATGTCAGTTGCCAAAACGATTCAACTATACATAAATACGCCTTCTCATCGATTTTGCAACGTATGTTGGGTTTATGTTGTTTTTTTTTTGAAATTTTAAAAATATTTTGTTTTTTCTTGTTCATAGTTATTAAAACGTTTTTTTTGTACATTTTTGATTTTGTTTTAAATGACTTATTATTATTTAATTGTTTCTCTTTATCAATAAGAATAATAAAAAGAAATAAAAAGAAAATATTTATGCAACTTATTAAACTATAGTTTTGATATGCAACATGATACATTAGTTTGGCCTAACGCTAGGACGTCGCCACTATTGTACGGAACTGATACAGATACTTTATTACCTATTACTATTTAACGATTATCGTTAAATCAAATTATAATTTATTTAATTTTGAATATTTTATAACATCTTCGTTCTAAAACATTGCAAAAAATAGTATGGAAAGTGCAACATAGAGTTCGCGACTTGATAAAGGCATTACATACGTTTTTATCATTACACATAGCATTTTCCCTATGTGTAATGATAAAAAAAAATTGTCAATGCATTAGCGGTATAGTCACTGTATAGTAGACAACCAGTTATACACTCGTATTTTGACAAGCAGGAACAGTGAGCTGTCATAAGATTTTTATCAGTCAATTTTCGTTAAACTTTTTATTAAAATTTTAAAATAAAAATTGAGTTTGTAGCAGATACACGTGTTAAAATGTTATTTTATTTTGCTTATTTTAAATTGCTCCAGTTCCTAATCACCCTCGTGTCGCAAATCTTACTCGCAAAATAAAATAGCACTTTTAACAATTATATCGTAAATAACTAATTTTGTACAATTTTTTTTACAATTTTAAAATTCGAAGTATATCACGTCGTCAACATCATAATTGCTACATTAAGGATTTCCAGCCATTTCCCACTGGCCGATACAAATAAAATAATATTCTGGAGATCCGTTTCTCTTACTTCTACCATAAATTATTTGTACGGAAAAATTAAACTTTGCAGCGTACATAAAACCTTTTACATTTATTACGAAACTGTTAAAATTTAGCGCGAAAGTATTTGATTCGGCAATAATACTTGTACTGGTAACACTGGGCGATACAGAGAAAAATAAAGCTTGGAAGAATTAGGTTTTGTTTTTAATAAAGAAAATGCAGAATATTACTTGGAACAAAATAATTAGTTTATTATAACAATTAAACGAACTTAAATGTGAAGTCTAATATCGTAACAAGTTCTCGAAATGTCCACCTTGTCTTTCAAGGCAATAAGCAAGGCGATCTTGAAAGCAACGAAGTGTATTTCTAATAAATTCTGGCCTTATTCCATTACATGCAGTACGTATACGCTCTTTTAGTTCATTCAAGTTGCGTATTCGTACATTGTTGTAAATTTTACTTTTTAGGTAACCCCAAAGAAAATAGTCATTTGGAGATAAATCAGCGGATCTTGGAGGCCATAGTATGGGACCAAATCTACCAATCCACCGTCTTTGAAATAAGTTATTTAAAAAATTCCTAATAGCGTTAGTAGAATGTGGCGGGGCCCCATCCATTTGGAACCAGGGTTCATCAACATTCATCATCTCAATTTATGGAATGATATGGTCTCTCAACAAATTAAAATATTTCACTGCAGTGAGGTTACCGTCAATAAAAAATGGGCCAATAAGTCTATCGCTTATTATTCCAATCCAGACATTAACTTTTTGAGGGTACTGTGTTCGGGTCAGGTTTTGAGCGTGAGGATTTGTACGGGACCAGTACCTAATGGATTAATGGATAGAAAATTTAATAATTTTTCATGGATAAATGTAGGGTACAAACCGAAAGTTCTGAGAGTTGACTTCACCGTTTACGGTAAATGTAGCCTCATCAGTAAAAATTATTTTATTTAAAATTTCTTGGTTTTCATTTAACATGTTAAACATTATTTCACAAAACTCAGTTCGTTTTATCTTATCCTCTTCGAAAAGCTCTTGATGATTTGATATTTTGTATGGCCTATATTTAAATTCTTTCAGAGTTTTGTATACCGAACTGTACGATACTCCAAAATGTTTAGCTACATCTAAAAGAGATCCTACAGACCGTTCCTCTACGTAACACAGGATATTTAATTTCATGTCTTCTGTTCGAACATGATTGGTTCTATTTCTTTTTTTGTGAGAATTTAGAACACATGAAATTTTTTAAAAAAGTTCAGAATTGTTTTTGCACAAGGTATAGGCTTGTCTGGATAATTGACGGAAAACATGTCTCTAACTGGCCTTAAACTATTTTTTCTGGTACCACATTACTATAGCCGCATTTTCATTTCTGTTGTATTTATCCATGATTTATAAATAAATTATCTATTTTTTAATAAAATGTATTTAATTTATGACTTATGTTTGAATAAAAATTCAGAAATATTACACATAAAAAATGTTTTTCCCGTCATGGCAACCTGATTTAAAAATTAATTATACGTAAATTCTTCATTAGTGTATAACTGGTTGTCTACTATACAGTGACTATATCGCTAATGCATTGACAATTTTTTTTTTATCATTACACGTAGGGAAAATGCTATGTGTAATGATAAAAAAATAGCCCGGTATAACATATTATTGTGTAACTTACTTGTAACATGTGTTCGTAGAGTTGTTTCCCTAAACCCATCCTTTGCTTAGATTCATGAACGTAAAAGTCAAGGACACAAGCTGGCTGTACTTGATAGTGATGTCCATCACGGTCGAAGACGTATAGCCCTTTCTTGCCGGTCTTTAACATGCCAGTAACAACACCTTTTCCACTGAAACAAGGTTAACACGTTATTAATATTATAAAATATTCATAATTTGTACATAATTGATTATTTTTTGCGTGGTAGAGCTATGATGTCTTTAGCTCACATATTATAATTCTATTTCATGCTATACAAAAACTTTTAAGAAATGCTAATTATTCATCTTTTGTTCAAGATATTTTTGTATTTTGATAAAGGAAAGTAGATCTAAATACCATGGTTTTTATTGCATGTTTTCCGGATGTTAAAACTGAAAAATTGCTTACTAGATATTCCAAATGACGTAGAGATTACATTGTTTAAAAATAGTAAATTAATAATAAAAATGACAATTAGGAAACGAAGCTATCTAAGTAGTTTTATTTAAAGATCTTTGTTCTATCGAAACGACATACAAATTTTAATTTTTTATAATAACAAACAAGTGGCAAAACATAGAAAGATTCAAACAGGAATTGTATAATTAAAAGTGAAAATGTAAACACTTAGGTATAGAACAACCGCTGCTAAATATTTAATTTCATTAGAAGATCTTATGTATCATGGACGACATCTAATCTCACTATACAAATAATATCAACGCGAATTGTCTAATTAAAAATGAAAATGAAAAAATGTAGGTGTAGAGCAGCTGGATACTATATATGTAGTTCTATTAGAAGATCTTAATTTATCATGGACGACATCTAATTTCGCTATATAAATAATATCAACTTATTTGTGTCAAATGATACATAAGTCGCAAGGCAAAGAAAAATGATAATGCAGAATTGTGTAAATCAAACATGAAATGTAAATTAATAAATGTAAGTTAGTCGCACTTATGTGTTTTCTTCAGTACGGTACCACCAAAAAAGTATGTGTTAATTACGTATTATTTATAGAATGACGTCTTACTTTAATAAATCTCATTTCCTCCAAAAAGAATATATGCCGACAGTGTATAGTTAGTCATGTATTCTATTTTGCGTAAATGCCAAATTTCAGCCAGGTATATTAGTAGAAACATGATGATAGATTAGATTAATTACATTTCTTATACATATATGTATATACATATGAAATAATTACTACTTTAATTAAAGTAGAATTTTGGGCCGGATAGTTGATTCAAACACAATTGTTGGCTAAATAACGTTTCGGAAATATATTTATTCCTTCATCAGATCTACAAAATAATTAAATTAGGGACAACTGTTAAGTAAACTATAAATTATTTTACAATTGCCATACTAGGACATAAAATATATGGGTTTGACAAACATTAAAAATATAACATGATATGACAGTGACTTATAAGTATAAATATCAAGATGACATATACAAAATAGTAAAAAAAAAATTTACAAAGCGCACATCAGGTTTCAAACCTCAGATATATCACACTGTTAAATTTATATGTGTCTTATTTAAAAAACAATATTTTATATACCTATAATATTTGAAAAACTAAAAGTGGTAATTGTATATACATATCTATATATATTAATACGTGAAGAAAAAGCTTTGTACACCCTTTTAAGCAAACTGCGCGCACGGAAGAATGTGACAGTTGGCATAGTTAAAGTTCATATGGAGGAGTGCAGAATGGTAAAAATTATGTATAAGATATGTTACAAATACATTAAATAAAATAAAATAAAATATCCATATATTAATAGGTGAAGAAAAAAAAACTCTTCACCGTGAAATACAAAATACGTCAAAGCGAAACACATATAGAGAGTAAAGACTCTCTCTAAGGAATTTGTACGAGTATATAGTACCTATGAATTACAAATACTTTAAATAAAATAAAATAAAACATTCATTGTTACGTTCATAGTGAATGTCAAACATATAAAAGAATGTGGTCAAACAGTCGCACTGAGTAGAGATTATCCCTAAAGATTCATACATAACTAAATGAAATAAAACAAGCCTTGTTTACTTGGTACATCATTGTATAAACATTGTATATTTTGCCTAATAGAAATTTGGGCTTATATATTAGTGAAATACAATTGCTCAATATACATCTGCTGTAGACAGAAAATAAATTGTGTAGCAACAACGTGAACTGACTTACTCTCGCCTATTTGTTATTGGTGGTATCAAAAAAGTGAGTACATTTTATTATCTATACAGGGTGTCTCAGAAATAAAAAGACGGAGTAGCAGGTATGTAAAGTCCGAACAGAAACAGGCCCAAATATACCGAAATAACGAAGAAATTAAAAATTTAATTTTCTATGTTGTTTTTTAGATAAAAAAATTACATTACGGACTTGGCACAGAATATATGTTTATAAATACACGTAAGAATGCTCATTTGTAAATAGAAACGAACACGCATTCATAGAAACGCTTTTATTTGTATAAAACGTTAAATCGTACTCATTCATATAAAACATATTTTTTGCCCGATGCGTCTAGATAACGCAGCTATGTCGTCGGTTGTTGGCCCAGATGGGCGACACACTTTATTGCAGACAATAAAATATTGTTTTTATTTTTAAAATAGGAAGGTTGTTGCTCTTTAATGTGTTTGTAGTCGGAAACAGCTGATTATTATTATTTTAGAATATTCAATAAATCCTAGTTTTTCTAGCCTTTATTACAGTAAATATCAATAATGTAATTCTTTTTTTCTAGCAGGTGTAAAATTAAAGTAATTAATGGTTTGATATTTATTATGAAGTATCTATTTCTCCTAATTTTTTTTTAACACAAGTAATATGGTGGTCCTGAAAAGGACCGATTGTGAAAGTGAAGCAGGTGGATATTTAGTCCAGGGTCGGCGTAAGGCTAATTGAATTCTTTATTATTTTTTTCTGCCGTCTGCGCACGAATAAAGACTTGATATTTTGAGGATACGTTTTTACACAATCTAGCTTCCGATTTCTGCTACTCCGTCTTTTTATTTCTGGGACAGCCTGTATATTAATACGTGAAGAAAAAACTTTGTACCCTTTTTTTAAGCATATTGCCCGAACGGAGGAGTGTGAGATTTGGCGTAGTTAAAGTTCATATGGAAAAGGAATGCAGAAAGATAAAATTTATGTATAATATGTGTTACAAATACATTAATTAAATTAATTAAATAAAAAGGTCGAATTTTGACCAGTGGGCGACCACTAGTAAGTAATAAACATTAGGACATGTAATGGCGTACAGGCTTCACTGATAAAAGTAGCAACCTAATAACAAAATGACAAATACGAAAACAAGGCACAATTATCAAGTTTCCATTGGAAGATCATTGATTTATGAAAGATGACATCCAACTTCAACACAGGGTAGACAATGCTGACCTATATGTGTAATGACTAGGGCGCCGACATGACCGAGTTAAACTACAACGGAGTTACAATAGAACAAAGAAATAATGTAAACAACACACATTTACTGAATAGCACTAATTCATATGGTGAACTGCAACATCTGTTTACGCTCGAGAAGAGCCCGAGAATGAGAGCAAAAAATGGCCATAAAATAAGGAATTTATGAGTAAAATTCTTTCTACATCCGCGTAGATAGTCTGAGGGGTTTTTAAAATTCATTATATTTACCTTATATTTCGCAAGAGAAATAATGTAAATATGTATATACTTACTGTTATTTAGTTTTAATAACATACGCGTACATTTTTAGTTATCATTTATTTAGATCTTATGTTACTTTTTCTAATATGAAAATGAATTGTCAGTGATTCCGAAATTTATTACAAAGTCTGTAAAATATCGTTACAGAATTCCAACATATCGCACGTTCGTCACTTAGCTTTGCTAAAACATACACATAAATAGTTTTCATGCAAAGAATTTTGCTAGTTTACAAAATTTCGTTACATGTTTAAATGACGATTCTCGAAGTATTTCTGAGTACAAGGAACTAACACAAATCCCATATTTAAAAAATCAGTTGTTATTCCTACAGGAACACTTTGGAAAATTGCCTAAACTAATCACATATTTTGAAAATCGAATCTCAAATTAAAAAATGGATTAACCACATTAGCTGTGGCTATTAATAATTCCAAGTGATTTCGGATGTGGCCTTCGGCAAAAGTTAGACGCAGTTTTTAATAGAAATCCAGATTTAATAACATTGTATGCTAAATACGCTGATATAAAAGAATATTTCCAGTACGCACCTATAACCAGTTGCGATGTAGAAAGGACGTTTTCTATCTACAAGGATGTACTTAATTCAAAGAGAACAAGTCTCATAGAAGATAAAATGAACAAATAATAAGATATTTTGTATTTTATAGATCACCAGCCACTTGTTATCCAATTATAAGTATAAATAAAATTAAAACTTCTTTAAAAATACAACATCTCAATAGGGCGCCCATGGGCGATGAGTCATAACTCGCTCGTGTTCGCGCCCTAGTAATGACAAACGGGTGACAAAATATGGAAAGATTCAAAACGTCAAATTTATACAGGGTGTTCCTAAATATCATGTACATAAGGAAGGGGGTAACTATTTGGTTTATTTTGTGCCTAAAATTTCATATAAACATAGGTCTGCAAACGCTTCGTTACCAATATGCAGGGTGTTGAAATTTCAAGAATTTTTCACTTTTTACTGTATAGATCCTGCAGTTTTTGAGATATTTTGTTCAAATTTGGAAGGTAGGTTACGCTATAAGGCCTGCATCATTAACCATGCCAAATGATTATGGAAATCTACAGGGTAATAATTTTTTCGGGGTCATGCCCTCTTTTCTCACCCTGAACTTTTTTGCGATGCGCCACTACTAGATTCTAAAATACGCAATAAATTTTCTGTCATGTTTAGAAACTTTTTGATCTCTTATATTTTTTTCTTATCTCTGACCGTTATCGAGAAAAAAATAGAAACCAATTTTCTGTAATTCGCCAGAGAAAATTAATTTTTTTAAAATGGTTAGCAGGCTCTGGCTTTATTCAGATAATCACTTGAGTTTATTAATTTGACAATTGACATTAGAAATCGTAAAAAAACTGCAGGAGCTATACAGTAAAAAGTGAAAAATTCTTGAAATTTCAACACCCTGCATATTGGTAACGAAGCGTTTGCAGACCTATGTTTATATGACATTTTAGGCACAAAATAAACCAAATAGTTACCCCCTTCCTTATGTACATGATATTTAGGAACACCCTGTATAATTAAAAGTGAAATTGTAAATATCAAAAGATTCTTGATCTATAAGGGACGACACCCAACCTTACCATACGGCAACAATTCCGACTTATCAGATAGTTTCGATAATATATATGTTATCTTCATCAATTAATTAAAAGCATTAATAAATTAAAACATTAAAACGAACTGTTAGTAAATTTGTAAAATATATTTGCCTAATATTTTGTTAGTAAATGCTATACAGTATGCAAAATATTATACTTGGTGTATCCATGACAACCCAGCAAATATATAGATACATATATGTAGCACATTATTTGTTATTAGATTAATGGTGGTAAGAGTTATTGTTAAATTTTGAATTTCTGCTTGGTCATTTACTGCATTATTGTGTTTCTACGTATGAATTAGTTTCAGAATATTTCTAGTTTTGTTATTTTATTCTTTCTATAATATTTTGGATTTATAAATTTGAAGTTATGTTTTGTATTACAGATATGCTTTTTTTTAAAGCAGTTACGTCTGTATATATGCTATTACAATACCGGTTGGAATTTCGTATATTACAAGTATCTGTTTATTAAAAGGATCTTTATTTTTAATGCTGGTGAACAAAAGTATTAAATTAATACGATTTTTATAGACAACTTTTATCGATTCCAGCGTATTCAATAGTAATTCCTTCTGCATTATATTTACACTTATTAAGGCGAGGAAAAATATTGAAAGTAATCTCGTGAACATCCGGAATAATTAAACTACTGGATCGTACTCTAGAAATCGCAGCAATTATGTAATTTTCTAATTTGTAATTTTTTTTTATTTGGCTTACTTAATATAGTTAATAGAGTTTACGTATAAAAAAAAGCTCCATTTAGAGAATAAATCTTGATAAACTTTCGCCCAAATCAATCGAAATTACGCAATTTAATTGACAATTACGGAAACGAATCGGTGATTAGCGACTGCGCGAAATAGTTTGGACAGTTGCTTTAATTGCCGCTAGAAAGTATGACGAACACGGGGTCCACGGCCCACTTGACATAACACGCAATGTTGAATCGCATGTATATGTAGAATGGCCGCTGAACAACATTATTCGTAGCGTCCTAACATACAATTGGATATCCGGATATTAATATTAAGAGAAGGGTATTTAGATAGTGTTGTAAATTAGATGTGTTTGCAAATTAAAACAGTTTAATTTGTGTCATGCATACATGTATAATCGCGGCAAAAAGTTTTGTCGGGTCATAAGACCAGCTATATGGAAGATAAATCTGGTCCACTCTAATAAATTCTTACACGAAATAAAGAGGGATTATATTCAATTTTTGTAATACCTAAGTTTGGGCAAATATACTTAACTGCTCCGTAAAAGAAAATACATGTGGAATACTCATAGAAGTAAATATATTTCAAATACTTTTCATTTATGATTTATGGCACGATAAAGAAATCTTTTTGCTGTTCTTCAAATGTTGGCTGCTTTCTGAATTTATTTTATTTTTCAAGGGCGAGAATGAGTGCTTTATTAAGACCTGGGTTTCATAGAATATTTACGAGTATGTATCTGTCATTAATTTTTTTCTGTAATATACATTCTCTTTATTTTAAAATAGATACAAAAAATTATGAGTTTTTCATTATAGTATAATTCAAAATTCTTGATTATATTACTATATCTGCCTTCTAAGACTTTTTTACCTGGGGCATGTTTGCCTAATATGTATTTACCTTGGTATTTACAGCGCAATTGCTTGGGGTGTTTAAATTTTCGAGTATTATTTAAATCCAGATTTTTTGTAGCCCATATATCAAATACTTTTTTTTAATAGTTCAGCCACCTCTCTAAAGATCAATTATTTCACCGTTCCTTGTTTTATTAGTATGGTATTTTCTCTGCATTTTTAAAACTATATATGTTAAAACGTCCGTGGTAAGTGTGATTATCGCTCTTATTTTTCATTTTAAAATATTTTCCTTTGAATATATTGTCTTCAATAGATTCTTTGTGTAATTTATTGCTTTATTATGCTAGATGTATTTTATTTTTGACGAAATTTAATATATCTCCCAAGTGTAAACAAAAATTTTACAATCTTCCTCTATGGTTTATTAAAATTTAGTGGGAAATATCGGATTACTAGAGTTGACCAGTGATACCTTCCATATAGCTGGTCTTAAGACCCGACAAAACTTTTTGCCCCGAGTATACATACATGCGGGTATGTTAAACGCATACATACATTTATATTGTACTTTGTACATATCATAATGACTCTTCATATGAATCATAATATTCTACTTTTGTTAATGTAGTAATGTTGTAGTTTTAAGGTAGGTATGCACAGGCAAAAGAAAGTTCAGAGCTAATTTTCTAAAAGCAAAATAATGTAAAGTAAGGAAAAACAACATAATTTTTATAGAAAGTGATCTCGCTTCGTACACACAGGCTGATTTATGAGCTCTATGACAGGCGTTGTGTGTTGAAAGATAATGCAATTTTAAGCACAATATCTTATATGAACATAGGTCCTATCCTTCTTCGTTAAGAAGTTGTAATAAATTAAATATTTATAATTAAAAATTTGCTATGGTCATGATAAATTAATCTACAGGTGTTCATGATAACAAGCGTTCTTTGAGATTTAACAGTGCTCCAATCATAAAAAGTTATTAAGTCAAAAAGATTTTTTATAGAAAAGTCCTTGTCTAAAATGTTCACACACAAATTTAGTTGAGTAAATTCTTTGAGAATGATAGAGCATACCAAAACAATTGTAAGAAATATTCTAATAATTTAAGTGAAACGAAATCAAGTGTTTTTAATTTTATATACCTTAAAGCATATATAAACTATGAATATGTTCGATTTACACAATCCTGCATTATTATTTTTCTTTGCCTTGTCAGTTATGCTTCATTTAAGAGAAGTCAATATTATTTGTGTGGTGAGTTAGAGTCGTCTATGATAAATCTGGATCTTCTAACATATCTACATGAATAGTATACGGCTACTCTGCTTCTAAATGTTTATTGTGTTGGAATTAGACAGGATCTTCTGATTAAACTACATGGGTATGTATATATACTGTGTGTTTCAAAAAGATTTTCATCTAGCTGTCCATAAATTTCTTCTATAAATTATGATCTCCACTGTCAAAATTTATCATCGAGCGATATGGTAATGAAATTAGTAACAAGTACAATTAGATTATTAATTTATTTAATAAGATAACTTTAAAGATGGGATATTAATCAAACAATTAAGGTCAATAACTTATTTATAGACATTTTAATTAATTATAATTTTTAAAAAGTTTTCGAAATGGTCATGTTGAATGCATAGTGCAATACGACGTTTCATGTTGTCAAAAATAATCTGCAATACATTTAATTACATTTATTTATAATTGTATTCACCACGTCATTTAAGTTATTAATTCTTGTCTTATACTGTGTGTCCAAAAAGTCTGGAAACACCCAAATAAAATCGAAACGGATGATTTTTGAGAAAAATGCAAAAACAGGTCAATTAGTATTTTCAAAAAACTACTGGCTGATGCTATCTGTTTGGAATTTTTGATGACCTTGAAAAAGTTATGATGTCATCAAAAAAAATTTAAATGGCAACGTCGCATTTTTAATTTTATTTTTGATAGATCTTTTAATTGTCTAAATGACTGTAAAAAATTTTTTTCATTTTACTTAAGAAAATGACCGAGAAAAATTTAATTACTTCTTCGAAAATAGAAAAGTTTGTCTTTAAAAAAAAAACATAGTTGGCTTAAAAGTCGATTATTTTTCAAACACATTTTGTTTTATTTGTGACATTCTGTCAAATACGAATTGTGCGTAAGTTAAAAAAATCTGTTTAAAAATGGTTTTAAGTGAGAGGGAACGTATTCAAATATTGATGATGATTGGTTTTGGGGATAGGGCTCGTTCAGTTAGAGAAGTTTGCGACTTATTTAATACAGAACATCCGGAGCGTGCCCCAATTAGTATTTCCGCAGTGAGTAAGATTCACAAAAAATTTCAAGAAGAAGGCCATGTTCGAGATCGCCCTAGAAGTGGTCGTCCAAAGATCGCAGAAGATACGCAACTCGACGTATTATTGTCAGTAGAGGAAACTCCAAATTCTAGTACACGGCAGCTTGCTCGGGAGTTTAACGTGTCGAAGAGTACAATTGGTAATATTTTCCGGAAAACTAAGTATCATCCCTACAAAATCTGTTTGGTTCATGAGCTGTCTGAAGACGACTTCGACAGGCGTGTACAGTTTTGCGAACAACTGATGCCTATGTGTGATAATGATCCGTTTTTTTATCAGAAATATCTTATTCTCAGATGAAGCTACGTTCACATTACATGGGACTGTTAATAGACAAAACTGCAGGTACTGGGCACGCCAAAATCCACGCTGGATGAGAGAGGTACGAACTCAGTATCCTCAGAAATTAAATGTATGGGCTGGTTTAATTGGTAACAGAATTATAGGGCCTTTTTTCTTCAACGGTAACCTGACGGCGGAAATGTATTTGGATTTTTTACAAAATTATTTAATTCCGTCATTAGCAGAAATATTTCCGAACCATGAAGATCCTAATTTGCCCAGCCAAAGAATTTGGTTTCAACAAGATGGGGCTCCACCCCACTATGCGGGAAATGTTCGGCATTATCTCGAGAATACCTTCCCAAACAGATGGATTGGCAGGAGGGGGGCTATCGAGTAGCCGGCTAGGTCGCCAGATCTAACGCCTATTGATTATTTTTTGTGGGGTTACCTAAAAAATAAGGTATACGCAACTAAACCTGAAAATTTGGAAGACTTGCGTCAACGGATTGAGATTGAAGTACGAAGAATCACTCCTGAAATGATAGAAAACGTTCAAAATGAATTTTATTATCGTTTAGGTTATTGCCAAGATGCTCAAGGACAACATTTTGAACATTTATTGTAAGAATTTTTGCTGATTTCTACGATAAAAATTTTCTTTGTTTTCTATAATGATCTTTTTTTCAAAATTTTCCTGAAGTAGAATGAAAAATTTTTTGACTGTCGTTTAGACAATTAAAAGATCTATCAAAAATAAAATTAAAAATGCGACGTTGCCATTTAAATTTTTTTTTGATGACATCATAGCTTTTTCAAAGTCATCAAAAATTCCAAACAGATACCATCAGCCAGTAGTTTTATGAAAATACTAATTGACCTGTTTTTGCATTTTTCTCAAAAATCATCCGTTTCGATTTTATTTGGGTGTTTCCAGACTTTTTGGACACACAGTATACTTCTTTTTTTAGCAATCCGAAAATGAAAAAATCTTACGGAGTAAGGTCTGGCGATCGCGCTGGCCAAACACCTCTGCTTATAACTTCATGAGGGAAGTAATGTTCTAGAAGTGCAAAATTATCACGATTTGTACGTGAAGTAGCCTCGTCTTGCTGGAAGTAACCCCCATTGAATTCGTCCTGTTGCACTTGAGTTACAATGGTGTTAATAACTGTTCTCAGTATCATTGGCTATTAATGTTATTGTGGAAAAATATTGGTCTGCTATTCTACGACGAGATGCAGCTAACCATACTTTGACTTTAACAGGATGTAGAGGAGCTTCGATGCGATTGTTTGGATCATTTACAGTCCATGTTCTGTAATTTTCTTTATTTACAAACTCGCTTAAATGAAGCCATGAATTTTATCCAATAAGGTTTTGTACGTGGTCAAAAATATTTTGCTGTGTATGTGGTTTACCAGAACTTTAGCCTTTTAACACAGATCCTGCAGCCCGGAACTTCTCCATGACTAGGCGAATGTGGTGAGGGGTAAAGCGGTATTACCCAACACTTTTTTTTAGGAAACTGCAATTGAAACTGTCGCTTACATTCCGCGAAGCAATATTGCTATTCTCCATTAAGAAATTGTGCACTTCGAAAATATGCTTCAACAATAAAAACAATTTCTTGCAATGTGTACATCATTTAGTAGTATTGTTTAAGTAAAAAACTTATTTGTCAGAAAATAGTTATTTATGTACCAAGTCAGTAAAGTGATACTTTATCGAATGAGTCTGATTTACGAGCCAAGCGAGTGAAGCGAGCGCGGCGAGTAACAGACGAGTTCGGTAAAGGTACTTTATTGACGTGGTGCATACAAAATTTTATCGCCAACCGTGAAAATTGTTAATTTAAGAAATAAAGATATAATAACTTATGACAGTTTATGACAGTGACAAACGATTTATGTTTAAGGGTGTTGTATAGGTACATTTTCAAATATTTACAGATTACAGGCTACCTTTAAACTTTATGCAAAAATGATTTAGATGAAATATTCTTATAATGTTTATCTACACGTCCTTTGCAATTTTGTTTTTTCAATTTTTTATTAATTGTTATAAAAAATTAAATATAAATAGACAATCGAAAAATAAAATGTGTATCGACGTATAACATATTATTGTGAACATTAATTTCTAGCAAAATTTTTTCGTATTTATTAAGATAAATGTGTAATTTGATAAGAAAGAAATGGATTTTTGGCACTGCTTTAGTACGCCACCTGCAGTGAAATATTTGATATATCCTTGCAATCCAAGACAGGGCGGAGTTACTTTGTTTAGGTGGGGATTCACTTTACGAGCGATATTCGGAATACAGAAATCCTTGTTACGGTTTTGAGTAGGTATTTGATTAAACATTTTTTATATTATTTTACATTTCATAAAATTGAAAACATTATCTAGTAACCTTGATTTAACTTTATAAAATTAATGTATATTTTCTTTTTGTTAAATTTACTTATATTATTTTGTATTACATTTCATAAAATTGTACACATTTTCTGGTAGGCTTTGATAACTTTTACATAAATACAAACTTAAACAAAAGTATTACATATGATTCATAAATAATACTAGCTTTTTTAGTTCTTCCACTATTTTACATTTATCAAGATAAAATACTACTGACATTTATAAGTGAGTTAAAAATAATGTAAAACTAATATCGAAAATGAGATGGATATAGATGGTGCCTACTTCATCTGTACAGATCGTCAGATATTGTAGCAGACTGGTAGACGTTCAAAAGAGTTAATTTACGACCTAGTAAAAAATTACTCTCAAACGATTCAGTGTTCGGACAGTTATAAAAAGATTTGAAGTAAACCAGAAATTATTCCAAAAGGATATCTTTTATTTTAAAAATTTAACTAGATTACTTTTCCTGTTATGGTAAATAAAGAACAGACAGAAATAGGACTTATTATTTTACAGATGTAGTTACATAATAATAATGAATAAACATTAAATTTTAAATAATTTATATATAATAATAAAACAATGAAATTCGATTCAATACATGATATTATAGTAGTCATTCTATATTTTTTTTTGGAAGAAAATATGGGAGACTATTTTATTTGATAAATCGTTAGTGGGGCATGCGACGACTCTAAAACCAAAAAGTTGGAACTCCTTGTGGGTTTTTGGTAATCTCAAAAAGTTTTTGAATGGATTCTCGGCGTAAATGGTTGGTCGAACAAAAAATTTTTTTAACAAAAAAAAACAATATCTACAAATTATCTAATGTACTCGCTGCGCTACAGCCAAAAGCGGAAAAAGCAGAGGGCGCCAAAATTTTCAAAAATGGGTTTTCACTATTTTTCGGCGCGAAAAATTTTTTTAGCGTTTGATGCAAATGTAAAGTTGCAGAGAATGCCTCAATTTGTCTGAAGGGCAGTAGAGAGATGACCGTTTCTACGTTAGGACTTATCTTTTCTGGCTCTTTGGAAATAAGCGTTTGCTTCATTTGCGAAGAAAAATTTCGGAGACGAAGAATACTGTGCGTTGAAGCCGCGGGACAGGTCATCTTCATGGCATTGTACGATGATGCCACTTGCAAATACACACTGTCTCAACTTCGCTTCAAGGAATTCACGCAATCCGCGATCAAGAGCAAAGTGAATCTCCCTTATTTACCGCCTTCGCCCGGACTTCTCGAACGTTGTTTCCATGGAATATGTGTTCATTTGGTTGTTCAATAATTTCTGGAGTAAGCAAAACCGAAGTAACTGCAAAATTGTTTTTTAACATACTATACCACCAATAGAATGTTGTTCCTTTCACTCACGAAAAATAGTACATTATAATATAATAATATAATGACATTCCTTTCGTTCTGCAAACTCCAACAAAACAAAGTCATTTTTAATTCGAAAATATATTACCGTTGTTTTAATATAATAATAATATAATAATAGTATAATAATAATAATGTATATTTACTCATCTATAATTATTAACATTATATTAATTACAGATTATCGTCATATCTGAGTAATCTTGTGGTAATTATCACATTTGACATAAAATATCACATTAATTTAAATTAAAGTGTATATATGTATAACAAGATCATTGTATCAACAATATGACAAACAACGATATACACAAATAAACAAATAATAATAAATGATAGAATGTTATATACTTGAGCAGCTCGCGTTAATTGCCAGAAAATCTTCGACGCCGTAGTACTTCCTCTCCATCAGCAGCCCTTTGACCCTTTTCTTGAACTCGTCAGGTGGTAGGTCTTTAAGTTCTTCTTCAAGTGGTTATATAGCTTGGGACCCCAATAATCGACACCCGACTGCAACAGTGAAAGTCAATGATAAGGGGTTCTTAGATGCTTTCTACTTAGTGTGTTGTACTCATGTTTGTTTCCATTTGGATAAAATGTGTGTTTGTTGGTAGCCTTTTTTGCAGTAGAAATATTCTATTTGCATCAGCCGTCTGTCTCGAAAAGAGAGTTCCATAACTTAGAAGAGAATGAAAATACGAACAGTACGCCACCTTTGCAGATTCGTATGTGCATACATGTCTCAGTCTTCTTATGGTGAATACCACAAACGTCAGTCTACCAGTGTCCCCACCTAAGATTGGAGTCCACTATCAGACCCAAAAATTTGGCTTTTCCCGATCTTCTGTTGTTTTCGTGGAAAATTTCATGTTTTGTTTTTTGTTCGGGCTTATTTTCAGGTGATTTGCCGCAAACCAGCCCTCTGCTTTTTGGATGTCAGCTGCAGATTTTGCTGTTAGTTCTTGGAGTTCTTTCCCCCTTACTAACAACGTGGTATCATCCGCATATAGACACAATTCCGTGTCTGGGGCACTACAGGGCGGGGTCATTCATATATATAATGAATATTTTCGGTCCAAGAATTAGCGAGACATGGATGCCTTTCTATCTACTTTGGGTCTTCTCAGGAAGCCGTACGCTTCAAAATAATTTCTTGTATAGATACGAAGTGCTGGTATACTTGCGTGGGTGAGTATTCCGTAATCCAAAAAATTCTTAATTACTCACTCTGCGACATATTCCGGAAATTTGAAAAATTCTTAATGATACACGCACATGTCGTTTTAGTTTCACTTTTGGATGTGTGAAGTTAGACCCCTTTTTTCGAAAATCGGAATTCTGACGGTTGTTCCAGGTTGTTCTAGGTTTATTCTCAATTGTTCAAAAGTATTTCAAAAAATAAATTATAATAGGCCGAGAAAATGGCAAAAACAAATTTTTGCTAGCGCCCCTTTTTTCGAAAATCAAAATTCTGACGGTCGTTCCAGGTTTATTTTAAATTGTTCCAAAGTATTTCAAAAAAAAAATCGTAATTGGCTGAGTTAAAAGGAAAAGCGATTTTCTTACAGCCCCTCTTTTTGCGAAAATTGAAATTCTGTTTCAGGTTGTTCTAGATTTGTTCGAAACGCTCTTCTAATACATCAAAACCGTATCTCATATATCAAAAGATATTGCAAAAAAACTATATCCAAAAGTGAGAAGTTAGCCCCTCTCTTTTTCGAAAATCGAAATTCTGACGGTTGTTCTAGGTTTGTTTTAGATTGTTCCAAAGTATTTCAAATAAAAAGTCATAATTGGCTGAGTTAATAGGAAAAAACGATATCTTACAGCCCCCCTTTTTGCGAAAATTGAATTCTGACGGTTGTTTCATGTAGTTGTAGATTTGTTCTAAACATTTTTCTAATGCCTCAAAACCGTATCTCTTATAGGTATATCGAAGGATATTGCAAAAAAAAAAACAAAATCCAAAAGTGAGAAGTTAGCCCCCTCTTTCCGAAAATCTAAATTCTGACAGTCGTATCAGGTTTTTCTAGGGTTGTTCCAACGTATTTTAAAAAAAAGTCGAAATTAGCCAAGATAATAGGAAAAAATGAGGTGCGGCCACGACACAACTTTCTTGTACGTATGGGCGTTTTAAATCATACAATTTTAAACATTATTTTATACAAAAATTATTCAAAATCCTATTCTAAGTACTTCCAGTCTCTTAAGGATACATACTTAATGAGATATTTGCAAAAAAATGCTACTCGCTAAGAGTAAAAGTATTACTTCCGGTCCGAATTTTGAATTTTCATTTATATAAAAAATATTTCAAATCCAACTCTAAATGCTTTTGTACTCTTGACAAATATATATAGAATGCATAATTTGCGAAATATTTGCAAAAATCGCTATTCGATAAGAGTAAAAGTATTACTACCGTTCCGAATTTTGACATTTTTTTTTATACAAAAGGTATTGAAAATTAAGTTCTAAATACTTTTATACTTGTAACGTACCTGTCTAAAAACCGTTTAACGACCGCTCGGGCATACGACTTCGACGCTCGAGCTTCTGCGTCGGGTATTCCCCGCAACAGACAACTGTTTAACGTGGGGAATACTCGGATACGTTTTGTTGATGCGTAAAAGATGCATTATAATCATCGACAGGTTTTAAAGCCGTAATAACTATGTAGCGGAAAGGTTTGATTCATGAGATGGAAAAGCTCCTCGCGATTTGGTTGATGACCAGATACAAAACAAAAATTCCGAGAGCTTCTATATACACGTAGAAACGGAGACAATGCCGGTTTTAAGGCATTTAAAGATACAATTACATTGTTGTTAGGAGGTAATGTCGCTGGATTGAAGTTAAAACTTTTTCTTATCTATTGCTTTGAGAACCCATGTGCATTAAAGCATGTTTACTATCGTGCAAACAACAAATCATGGATGACGCAAGCATTATTTGAGGAATGGTTCCTCAACTGCTTCATACCGTCGGTTAATATTGTTTGAAAAAGAACTTGCCATTTAAAATTATCCTTCTGCTTAACAATGTACCAGGTCATCCCCAACATCTTGATGATTTACACCCAGATGTAAAGGTGGTGTATCTGCCTAAAAACACAAACGCTATCCTACAACCAATGGATCAGGGTACAATAGCTACGTTTAAATAATACTATTTGTGCACAACGTTTTCCAAAGCCATAACAGCAACAGAAAGTAATGAAATAACTCGTGACTTCTGAAAGTCATATAATATTTTAGAATACATAAAGAACATTGAAACCGCGTGGGAAGAAGTGACAGAAAGATGTGTGCAGGGTCTATGGAAAAATGTAAAATGTCAGAAAGTGTTCAGGAATAATTTAGATTTTGACGAAGACGAGTACACTAATGTCATACATAAAGTAGTGGAACTTGCTAACATACTTAATTTAAAAGCTGAAGCGGAGGATATTGAAGAATGAATAGAGTTGGAAGTACAACGGCTCCCGGAAGAGGAACCAGTAGAGGAAAGTGAATGAAACCAATAAAACTAGAAGGTATGGATTCAAATGTTGAACGGTTCACGAAAGTTGAACGGCCAATAAATGAAGTTTTACAAGTTACAAAGCAGACTACATTAACGACATTCTTTTCAAAAGCTATAACCAGGACTCCTACCCTTGTAAATACTTCTATTTCTTCGCCGCCATCTCCCTTACCCAGGCCCCTCTACAGCTTTTGATAGCTCTGGTGATAAATAAAATGACGACGTTTATGAACGACATTTTGCACTACATATCATAAATAGTTATTCTTCGTTTTTCACAGAATGAATTTAAATTATTAATACGTCACTTTTTAATTTTTGTATGTATTTTTATGTTCTGTAATATATAAGAGATGCAATTAAAAAGTTTGCTTTGAACTTTTGGAGAAATGTAAATGGAGAAACATATTCGTGTATGTATTGCGTATGTAATAATATAGATAGAAATAAATGTCGTATATCACGAGTATTTAAATCAAGTGACACATAATTTAAATATAAATGCATTAAGTAACATTATGAAAGGTAAATTATAACATAGGGTACATCATAACATAATAAATTGTTTTATAGAACGATTTGTAATACGCCCAATGGAAAAGAAAATCAACACGATATTAGCGCCGTCAACAAAATAATACTTCAAACATCATACTCTTACATAACATAGAAATTTGAAGACTGCATTCCTCTCACATCTGGTCGACTAATTGAGAATAATTGTCAATGGGCATTTTACCTCATTTCGCTTCTTTCCCCCAATTACTTACCTACTAATAAAAATAAATACCAAATTAAATTGAATTAATATTATTTTCCTTAGAAAAGTTTTATGAGGCGAAAAACAATATGGAGAACTACAAGTGGGAACGAGGACTCTGACGGAAGATTTAGTTATGCATTGTACAATGCGGTGGCCACATTGAGCAACTTTAATAATGCTCCTTAGGCTTTCCATAAAATAAATCACATTTTTTTCTAAACCCTCTAGTAATTTATTACAGCTTCGAACTCCGATATTTCAAGAACCGTTAGGAATTCGGGAAAAGTGAATAGAAACATTTTTGCTTAAAATTAGTCATTGAATTCACGTGCGAGGTTTCTCGGATACCTTGGCGGCCACCCTGTATAATAATAGTACCTATAGATATAAATAATTATCCTGTGATTTTCAATACGCCCAATGGAAAAGATAATCAAGACGATGACATAGTACCGTTGAACAAAGTATTATTATTATTATATAGTATTCATAGACACTAAGTAATATTTCTTTTAATCATAATTCCATCTTACATATTAACTTTTGACTTATTGAACATATGTCTGACTAAAAAAACTTACAATTTACATTCCTGTAGCGCCTTGACTCGCAGACTAAATAAATCATACAAAATATTACTAGCACCTACGTTACGTAGAGTATGTGTAGCCTGAACAGAGACAAATAGCACTTAACGCATCGTACGTATGTTATTTTGAATGCATCGCTCCCATAAGGGCGGTACTTATAAACCGGGAACTGTACAATTTAGATTTTTACTATAGCATTTAGCAAAACAGTACATGGTAGTGGGGTATTGGCAAGCTCCACCTCTGAGTAGAACCCCCCTTAACCCGCCGCGAAGACGTCGAAATTTTTAGTTTGGTATACAACACCCTTAAAGTCATCAGTTATGGCTACGTTGACAGATATTAGCGGCAGGTAAAGTACTTTATTGTACATTACGATAAAGTGTTTGTTTACCTCCGTAAAACGCTATGGTAAATCATCGCTTTACTGATGGTTGGCGATAATAGTTATTTATGTACCAAGTCAGTAAAGTGATACTTTATCGAACGAGTCTGATTTGCGAGCCAAGCGAGTGAAGCGAGCGCGGCGAGTAATAGACGAGTTCGATAAAGGTACTTTACTGACGTGGTGCATACGAAATTTTATCGCCAACCGTGAAAATTTTTAATTTTAAAAATAAAGATATAATAACTTACGACAGTTTATGACAGTGACAAATGATTTATGTTTAAAGTCATCAGTCATGGCTACATTGACAGATATTGGCGGCAGGTAAAGTACTTTATTGTACAGTACGATAAAGTGTTTGTTTACCTCCGTAAAACGCTATGGTAAATCATCGCTTTACTGATGGTTGGCGATAATAGTTATTTATGTACCAAGTCAGTAAAGTGATACTTTATCGAACGAGTCTGATTTGCGAGCCAAGCGAGTGAAGCGAGCGCGGCGAGTAACAGACGAGTTCGGTAGAGGTACTTTACTGACGTGGTGCATACAAAATTTTATCGCCAACCGTGAAAATTGTTAATTTTAAAAATAAAGATATAATAACTTACGACAGTTTATGACAGTGACAAATGATTTATGTTTAAAGTCATCAGTTATGGCTACGTTGACAGATATTAGCGGCAGGTAAAGTACTTTATTGTACATTACGATAAAGTGTTTGTTTACCTCCGTAAAACGCTATGGTAAATCATCGCTTTACTGATGGTTGGCGATAATAGTTATTTATGTACCAAGTCAGTAAAGTGATACTTTATCGAACGAGTCTGATTTACGAGCCAAGCGAGTGAAGCGAGCGCGGCGAGTAACAGACGAGTTCGGTAGAGGTACTTTACTGACGTGGTGCATACAAAATTTTATCGCCAACCGTGAAAATTGTTAATTTAAGAAATAAAGATATAATAACTTATGACAGTTTATGACAGTGACAAATGATTTATGTTTAAAGTCATCAGTTATGGCTACGTTGACAGATATTAGCGGCAGGTAAAGTACTTTATTGTACATTACGATAAAGTGTTTGTTTACCTCCGTAAAACGCTATGGTAAATCATCGCTTTACTGATGGTTGGCGATAATAGTTATTTATGTACCAAGTCAGTAAAGTGATACTTTATCGAACGAGTCTGATTTACGAGCCAAGCGAGTGAAGCGAGCGCGGCGAGTAACAGACGAGTTCGGTAGAGGTACTTTACTGACGTGGTGCATACAAAATTTTATCGCCAACCGTGAAAATTGTTAATTTAAGAAATAAAGATATAATAACTTATGACAGTTTATGACAGTGACAAACGATTTATGTTTAAAGTCATCAGTTATGGCTACGTTGACAGATATTAGCGGCAGGTAAAGTACTTTTTAGTATGCATGCATCATAAACCGATCAAAACACACCCATAAGCGTGCATAATCGGGCCTTTATCGCACGGCGTGCGTATAAAGGTTGCTTGGTAACAGCCAATCCCAAGCGTTTAATAGTCCATTGAAATGTCACGAAATGTCAAATGACAAGTCACTCGATAATATGTATTGAAATTATTGATTTGATTTCTTCTAATTAAAATTATTGTTGCATTTATACTAAAAAATATCGTATGACACAGTGCATAATTAGCTTTTAAAGCACTCGAAACGTTAAAGCCACTCCGCTTCGCGTCGTGGCTTTAAACTCGTTACTCGTGCTTTAAAAGCTTGATTATGCACTAGTGTCATAATATACTATTATTGTACATTACGATAAAGTGTTTGTTTACCTCCGTAAAACGCTATGGTAAATCATCGCTTTACTGATGGTTGGCGATAATAGTTATTTATGTACCAAGTCAGTAAAGTGATACTTTATCGAACGAGTCTGATTTACGAGCCAAGCGAGTGAAGCGAGCGCGGCGAGTAATAGACGAGTTCGATAAAGGTACTTTACTGACGTGGTGCATACGAAATTTTATCGCCAACCGTGAAAATTTTTAATTTTAAAAATAAAGATATAATAACTTACGACAGTTTATGACAGTGACAAATGATTTATGTTTAAAGTCATCAGTCATGGCTACATTGACAGATATTGGCGGCAGGTAAAGTACTTTATTGTACAGTACGATAAAGTGTTTGTTTACCTCCGTAAAACGCTATGGTAACGCATTGCTTTACTGACGGTTGGCGATAAAATATATTACTATAGAGCGTCTCAACCGTAGTATTCAGTACAGTCTCTTATGGGATATACATATATACCTTTAGTACTGTAAGCAATTTGTAATAAACTGCCAGTTCGATTTATTATGTTTATGATTGGTATTATCGGCGTGGTGTAAGTATCACAACATAACTTTCCTGTCAAGTGTCAAATTAATATTATAATATAATAATATAGAATAATATCTTAACCAACAAGAATTTAAAATGTCATGTCATTATAATGACTAATGAGTTACCAACCTAACCTGTCATTGTGGAACTAACAACTATGTTGTCTGTCTCCATAAGACACTGTGACGGTTTATAGTCAAAGTGACATTAGATAAATAATTACTTATAAATAAAAGTTAAGTGACTTATTATAATTTACAAGTACTAGTTAGTACATACTAAGAAGCAGTTCTTTTTGAAACACGTTCTATATAAGTATAGACGACAAGAAAATAAATGCGGTCAACGGTAAAGTACAAAACGAGCTCTGGATTTGTTATGTAAATAAACTATCACTTTTTTATGTATTTGCCTAGTTTCATTCTTAGTGGAAGTAACTGTTAATAAACAGTTACTTAATTACAAATGTATTTTAGTTAAAAGATACGTAAATTGCCTTCAAGAGGTATTTACATACGTGCGTAATACGGTTCTTTTATGTTGACTACCAATATCGTACAACGGTTACCTAAGTACATTGAATTTATATTTATATTTCTCATAATTACTTAAACTCAATAATAATATTATTCAGTATATTACGTTTCCATAGATGTAAAAGAATGTCACAAGACTTTGATACTTCAGATAGTCTTTAAGACGAATGATACTGATTATTAAAAATGGAAAATCTCAGAAGAATGTTTTACTTTTAAAAAACATTTCGCCAGTGTTTAAAGCCGAATTTTTGCATTGAAAATCATCTTTCATCACAAAATTACCATTTGCAAGAGATCACTCAATTCATTCAACAAGAAGTGACAAACTTTATGTTAGTACTCAAAAGATATTAAATGTTATTACCATACTTTCGTTATAATCTTCCATAAAAGCATTTATTTCCCTGCGAAAAGCACTAATGCTATACATAAATGAAACCAGAATATTTTGAATATTGAAAGGGATTTTATTCGTGCGGTAAGTATATGCTTATTATATTATTTTGTTATTTACGAAAGAGGAAGTAAGAGTTTAACTCGAGGGTGTACACGTTTCGAAATTAGCAATAAAGAATAATAATGCAAAAACAAACCCTTGACTTTAATAATAAAATCAAAGGTTTATCATTACTAAAGGAAACTGTGGATATTTCAATAAGGTAAATACAAGGTGTCCACAAAAAAACGCCCCAGCTCGTAGCACCTTTATTTGAAATCTGATTGTAACAATCGACATACCAAACTAAAAGACTTAAAAAGTACTATTAGAGAAATATAAAATTTTTATTTTCAGCTACTCGGTTCGTCAAAGACCGATATTCAACTTTTTTATGTTAAATGGCCACCTGCTACTTTTTTCACAGAATTTGATAAAGATTTTTTTTCTAAATTCAATGATGTAGTACAATACCGTTTTTGTTTTATTTCAAGTTGTAAAAAAATAAAAAACATTGTGTTTAAATGTACTATTACTTTCCATAATCATCTCACCCTTAAAGAGACCGGTACTGTAACCATGACAATCATAGTATGTAGTTGTATCAACCATAATATGTCTAAAATTAAAAAGCGTTGATGGCACCTTACATTAAATAAGAACGTCCTCACATTCAAAGTATTTTCAATAAAACAACCCTTTAATAATACAATGATATTTTTTTTATTTTTTCGATTAAATTAACTTGTTTTAACAAAAAATTAATGGAAATGCTCAAACTGGGCACCGTCCCGTTCAAGACACTGTCGACACCTGGATATCACACCTAACGTAGCATTCATTAAAACTTCTCGAGACATTTCCTGACATGCGTCAATTATTCGGTTTTGCAAAACTTCGACTGTATCAGGAGGTGTGGCATAAACAATATCTTGCAAATAGCCCCAGAAGAAAAAATCCATCGGGGTCAGATCACAAGAACGAGCTGGCCACAAAATATGTCCGTATGTTCCCATCCAACGATCTCCAAATTCTCTATTCAAAAACTCTCTGTTCATTATGGCGTTGTGTGGCGCAGCTCCATCTTGTTGAAAAACTAAATTATTTCTTTCATTTAAGGGTAAATTGTCAAGAACTTCTAGTAAGTCTTCATTTAAAATTTGGTAATACTTTTGCTGGGTAAGATTTCCATCGATAAAGATTGGACCTATTATTCGTCCATCTAATATTCCACACCAGACATTCAGTGAAAATCTTCTTTGGGGAGCTTGTTCTACGGAAACGTGTGGATTTTCTACATTCCAGTAGCGATGATTGTAGCGATTAAATTTTTTTTTATTTGTAAATTGACATTCGTCGGACCATAGAATTTTTTTGTAAAACAACGGTTCACGTCTTATCTGATTTAAAAAAAACTGACAACAGTTACGACGTACTGGATCACCTTCATCTAATGTGTGGATCTTACGCGGTACAAATGCTTTGTACTTATGTTTTTTCAAAACTGAACACGCATTTGCTCTAGAAACTTGTAGATTTGAAGCAATTTCTCTTACAGAAGTCCAATGATTCTCCTCAACACACAGTAAAATCTCTAAATTTTCATCTCGAAATTTCCGATTTTGTGTTTTTGGTTTTTTTCCGTACCGTCTCAAATTGATTTCCAATCGCCTAAACTGACGGCGATTCGGTACTCGCCTGTCCGGGAAGCGCTCTCTATAGATTCTACAACTTTGCGCACTGTTTTTGTGACACACAAAATAAATTTCAAGCATATCTACGCACTCGTTATTCATTACTACGAAATGATGACAACTAAAACTGGTTAAATGACACTGACATAAAAGTCACATGGTGACAATAATATCTAAGCACCCTATTACTAATAGAGCACAAGTATTTTTGAAATGTTTTTTATTTTTTAACAACTTGAAATAAAACAAGAAACGGTATTGTGCTACATCATTGAATTCAGAAAAAAAGTCTTTATCAAATTCTGTGAAAAAAGTAGCAGGCGGCTATTTAACATAAAAAAGTTGAATATCGGTCCTTGACGAACCGAGTAGCTGAAAATGAAAATTGATATTTATCTAATAGTACTTTTTAAGTCGTTTAATTTGACATGTCGATCGTTACAATCAGGCTTTAAATAAAGGTGCTACGAGCTGGGGCGTTTTTTTATGGACACCCGGTATATTAAATGAAAATTTTTACACGCTGTCAACTAGTTTATGAAAGTAGATTGTTAAATATTCAAAATTGAAATATTAGCGATGAGCTAAGAGAAGTCATTATAAAACCGGACGTTAATGTAAAACATATCCGGTATTTATTTTTGTTTGCACACTCTCTAGTTTTTCCAAGTACACAAGGTCAATGGAATCGTTGTCTGAATTTCATGTTTTTTTTTTAAATAAGAAGCGTATTCGTTGCTCAGGCTTCTATGCAGTCTTGTGCTTTTGATTAACATCTTTAAGATAATGTGCTCACTCCAACTTTCCAAATTTTCTACAATTTATCATTATAATATAAATGTATTTGTAGTAAATATATAGTTTAAAAAAGCTCGAAGTAATAATATTAATTTTTGGTTAATAGAATCTCCCACACACTTAATAATATTGTTTTTCTACTCCCATACTTTAATTGTACTATTAGATATGCCGAACCTGTACTTTAATGATGTCCATTACGATAAAGATTTTCATTATGATACAAGTTTATATCCAATAGGAATGCGACATTCCAATACTCAAACAATATTCAATATGGCGACTGCATATCTGACAGATATACATATTAAATAAATGTGATAATTCTGTGTAATTTACAAGTAAGTACTTAAAATTTGTGCTTTTTTGAAAATATAAGCGGTAAAAATGAGGGATAATGACAGTGAAATGTAAAATTTGAGTCCACCAGAAATTATGGAACAAGCCTTAGTAATCACGAACAATTTATTACCAGCTAAATTCGCAAGGGTGCATGGAAAATTTTAACTTCAATTTATGAAATGGAATGTTCAAAAAATAATGTTTTATTATGGGGTCGTAGAAAAGATAGTGTATGCAACTCGCATTTAATGGCTCGTAATTTTTTTACTCGTGCCTTAATAGCTATCATTAAATGCTCATTGCATAATATACTATTCTCTTATATTTATTTTTGTGGTTACATTCACTTATTTCCGATGTGAAAACTGCTTTCTGTCACCGATTTTCAAATCCGCTACAAAAAAAGGTTTCTAAATCGGATTTTAATTGCAATTTTGAACGTAGATTCTCTGTAGGGGCTCTGTTACTAACATTAGAGCTACGTTAAAGTCGATACCGTAGAAATTGTTACTGCGTTAGTCCGTGAAAATTGCTACTGTTACTGTTAATAACAAATTCTTTAACCAAGAATAATGTCATTTACTGTACTGGTTTAGAGAAGATGGAAATAATATTAATCAATAAAAAATCACTACCTGGATAATTTATAAGTAGAAACTTATTGAAGAATCAAATAATCGCAGTAAACAATTTTAGTAACGGATTTCTTCACAGCTTCCCAAATTGTATGAGTAAATAAAAGAAATGATTATCAATTCTAAAAACTTAAAAATAATAATTTTTTTCTTAAAATATCAAAGATAAGAAATATAGCTGATATAAAAAAACAAAACGTAACAATAGCAAAACTCTTATTAAGATAAAAAGTAAATAATTCCGTAGTATTGTAAAATAGAAAAGAAAACAAACTAAAATTCTGAAAGAAGACAATAAATTTGTATGAAACAAAACAAAATGTTTCAGTAAGATAAACTATAAACGCAGAAACAATGAATTTAATTGGAAGATAAGAATGGAATTATTAAAGAAAAATGAATTTCTACAAGTACTTAATTATTTATTAAATGCTCAAATAAGCCTCCCTCTTGAGTTGAGCAGTAACTCAGCTGATTATAAAAAAATCGTCGAACATTTGTTAACATTTCCGGGGTAACATGATTCGAAACTTCAATAATTTTGGAGCGTAATTGTTCGAAATTAGATGGACGAAACGCGATTTAAAAATGTGCTTGCTAGTCGACTAAACACCGACCGATAACAAAATTGAAATGAAATGCGCATGTTCAGCTGCTATCCTAAACGCGAGTGAGTCTAGCATCACTACACTCGACCAATAGAACACTTTGTATGTTGCTTTCTCGTACTAACTCATACAAACTCTCGATGTCGTCGTTTTATCACATAGTAAATGCCATCCGCAGCTTGCCGGCAAGCACTTGGTCGGTGTATGTCTCAAGTATGTAAATATTTCTACAGGTTTCATTTTAATAACAAGCATTTTTTTCATAATTGAAATATTATTAACAAATTAACTAGTCGCCACAATCATACCAACTAATAAAATAAACAACCGCGAAATATTATTTAAAGATGCACAGCGGGCATCAAAAATGTAAAATAATGTATTATTGTTGGGGTTGATCACTTATCGCAGAGTGTGCATATGTAAAACGATCCGAACTCGCTGTGTAACATAAATTAATATACAGGTTTCAAATAACATGAACATGATTTCCGCTTACGACGGAAGTGAATACAAGTATGTTAATAGAAGCCTTATTTAAGAGGTTCTATAAATAGGCACGATGGTGGAATGTAATAACTCATATTGTCTAATATTAATGCCAAGTAACTATTATAATCGGTAAATTGGCATAATTTAGAATGTAGGTATATTAAATTTGTCTTGAATATAATTATTATTTATTTTTTCTCTTGGTCACATTTGAAGTCATCTGTTTAATATCTAAATCGCAGATTAAAAACAGTTATTTCAAATACGTTTCCCAACGTGTTTCAAAAAATTTAAAAGACGAAACAAGTAGCAACAAAAATTGTTTATTCACTACAAATAAAAATAATTATTCAAGTCAATAATAAAATCAGGGTAAGGAGAGTCGAAAAATTTCAGTCATTCTCAATCGAATCAATCGCAGAAGATTTGTATTTTTAATTCACTCGTGAGTTTTACTTTTTAACTCATCACTTGCATTTAATTCACTCATGAGCGATTTAAATTTTTAATGAACCGAAAAATAAAAATCGCTCGCAAATTATTCACATGTGAATAATTCTTGAATAAGTAAATTGAAGTTGAATGAAGTTTTTTGAAGGGTTTATTAGTTTTCTTCTCAACTTCTTGTTAAACTTGTTATTTTTATTCTTGTTACTTATGAAATAACAGTATGAAATAAATTTGGGATAACAAACGAATTAAATAGTAATGATTAACTTCGGCTAAAGTTGGGAGGATGTGATTATAGTGGTCAATAATTTTCACTTACTTTTTTGAATGGTTGTTACAACAATATAAATTAGTTAATTAAAATTCATACTTTGCAAATCGGCAACCCTTTGTTCATTGAATAAATTAAATTTTTTTAGTTGTTTTTCTATAGATTACTTTCTGCTACGACCCTATAGATCACTTTTAAGAAATCTGTATTACGTTTTATTTGCACGAGCAAAAATGTTCCGCTCTTTTCAGTTCATTTCTGTTCATGAGAGAAAAAATTTGGAGAGTCAAATTTAGCACTCACTCGTGAGCGAGTTCAATCAAACAAAAAATGTTTTACTCACTCGTGAGTGTAATATATATGGAAAAAACTTATCAATTTTAATCGCTACCGAGTATTAGGAAATAAAATTCAGCTCGTGAGTTTAAAATGAGAAGATTTGAATCTTTTTTTGGCTCGTGAGTGATTTTTTCCTCACCCTGAATAAAATTTCAATTTTCACTCTCCTTATCATTAGTGCGTGAAAGTGAAATTCACATATATGAAAATACTGAACGCCATTGGTTGATGATGATGAAGTGTCACTTGTAGTCGTGTTACACCTAAAAACTTTTTTGACAATTTTGATGCCTTCTTCTATGCACTCTTCTGCGACGGTAGAAGAACGCCATCCGCCATGTCGTTTCAGTGAAACTAGATCTCCACCTCCTGCAGCTAGCTGGCTGCGGAGCTTCTTCGAAAGCAGTGCCCCGTATAAGTTTTGGGATTCTCTAATTTGAGATACGCGGCAAATTTTGATGGAAGTTGACCATAGGTCTGTATACCCACAGGCTGTCGAGGACATTTCCCATTATTATAAAAAAAGAAGAATCGATTATGAGATGTGTTCACGGGACGTAAAGATGCATATTTTCGGTATATGGTTAAAGAGTTAACCACGACGCCTTCTCCAATAATGGTGAACTTTTTTTCTATATGCGTTTTGGTATCTCAAAGTGTTACAATGAGAACTTCTCCAGTATCTTAAATATCATTCACAGTAGGATACATAACTCCTTGCTCCGACACGTTCCAGCAATGCCGAAAATCAAAGCAGCAGGAAAATTATTTTTCTTTGTTTTAACAACCAAAACAGATATACCTTCACAAACAAATATTTTTCGTCTGCAGCTTCTAACAAAAAAACTGACAATTTGTTCGCGAGATAACACCTTCGATTTTTTCACATGATGCTCCACATTTATCTGTTTGAGGTAAGCAATTACACTATCAAACTTCTTAATGCACAAGTTTTCTTTCACATTTCAAAAAAAAAACCTTGTTACGTTTAAAAAGACGCGTTCAACATTTAATTCATTCACCCCTGTATATTACCTGTTAAATATTTATAGATCAGTCTTATTCAAGTTGTATTTTAAAAATCTACGTTGCATATAAATATCCGATTTAAAATATTTAGTTTATGAAGGACTCTTTGTTCAAATTTAAGGTTAGCGACGTATGCTTTTTTTTTGTCCGTCTAAAGTTATCTAAACAGTTCTCACAGTTCCTTGTTGTATGGAATTGCGTATTTAGCATTTTCTGGTGGCGTGATCCAACAGTGTCTTGCTGCCGCCAATTTCTCCCGACTCCGAGTCTTTAAAAGGGCTAAGCACGTCCAAAATTATTCATTATTAGTACATCATTCATTATTATTACATTAAATTAAAATACACGATACATCACAGTAAGTGGTAGTAAAACAGTTATAAATACCGGCCCCCTTTGTCAAAGTCCGTTAGGCTCCAGTGACAATACACAGGGTGTAACAAAATAAGTGTAAAACATTTCAGGGGGTGATTCCTTAGCGAAAAAGAGATAGGGTCTTTCATATAAAAAAACTTCAATGGAGCATCCCTTGTTAAGATACAGCCCCATAAAGGGGTACATAAAATTTGTTTTACAATTTTTCTCACAGACACTCAAAATGTAATTTATTTCCAATGTAACTTTTTGTCTGATTATTTGTTTACCATTTAACAAAATAAGTGTAAAACATTTCAGGGGGTGATTCCTTAGCGAAAAAGAGATAGGGTCTTTCATATAAAAAAACCCCCATAAAGGGGGTACATAAAATTTGTTTTATAATTTTTCTCACAAACACTAAAAATGTAATTTATTTCCAATGTAACTTTTTGTCTGATTATTTGTTTACCATTTAAAAATTTATTCCCAATAGCTTGTTTCATTCGAAACAAAAAATGTCTCTTGAATTTTTTTCCCAAATGTAATCAGTTCGCAGCAAAAAATTATTTTACGAACAACTACAGAGATACATAGTCATAAAACGAAAATGTAAAACTAATTTATTTAGTAGGCCGCTAGTAGTGGTATCACGCTGTCAGTTTGTAAATTTTTGAAATTGATTTAATACTTAATTGTGTGTCGTTGTTTTGTTCGTAATTTGTTATTAAAATGGCATACACAAATGAGGAAATGGCTGATATGCATTACGTTTACGGTCTGTCGCAGGGGAATGGGTTAGAAGCTTCTAGAAGATATGCTGAACGGCAGCTTCCTTCGCATAGAATATTTGCCCGACTTCATCAACGATTACGAGAATAGGTTCATTCGACAAAAGAACGCAGGATTGTGGTCGCCATCGAGAAGTTAGAACAACACATCAGTGGTGCGCCACGTGCCGCACCACTTGCTATCAAAAAAACATAAAAATTTTGGATCTTTTTTATGTTTTTTTCTTACAATATCTCCTGAACGATTGGTTTTATAGAAAATTTTATTTTTCTCAATTTAAAATCACCTTTAAATAGTGACAGAGGCAGAGGCTTCCAAAAAATCACGATTTTCTCAGAAAGCTGATTTTTGGTCAATTTTTGTTGAATATCTCCTAAACTAATATAAATTGTAAACGTCATATGGACCAATTTTAAAGCCAAGTAAATTGCTATAAATTAAGCACTATATAATGTTTTTACGACTTATATTTCAAGATTTGGTTTAAAATTTTCTTTACATCACAAAACAATAGTCCCAAAAAATATGTACTACTTTTTATAACAAAAGTTAAAACTTGGGCAGTAGTTGGACATAAACCATATAATATATGTATGTTATTTACAGTTTTTGCCTTTTTGACGGGTCAGGACGGACATCTTCAAGCTCTGTCTGGTGCTCCATGTCCTCTTCATCCAGATGAAGACGTAAATCTTCTATATCTTCGTATATAAGGTTATTTATTGGCGATGGCGTGTCATCATTATCTTCAATGCTGTCCTCAAGTAGAGTGATGTCTGAAACGTTTTCGCAAGCTTCTTCCGGAGAACGCAAGGAAGAACATTTAAGACCTGCTTTCGGGCAGCCACAAGCATTCTTGCACCATTTCTTGCAGTTGCAAGGTATCATTTTAAAGAAGCATTCAGGAGCTGCATTCTTTTCCATTCTGCAGGGCGAGAGGCCGAAACGAGTAGGTACCCAGCCTCACTGAAGAAGATTTTTCTCATGTCCTAACTACTTCTGTATCAGTGAGTGTAATTAAACATTTCATTAATAAAGCCTTTTTTAAAGATTTGGAATAGAATTATAAATATTTCTTACTGAGTTTATGTAATGTCAACAGCGATTAAAAACAGCTCTGTTATAGAGTAATGGAGTAAGACATAAAACACTCCAGGATGTTTTTTATTTACTTTTATTTAGATATGCTTCAAAATACACAGTAAAAGACTTACTTTGTTTTTACCACTTTATGGCTTAATGTGATTATAATGTCGAAGACGTTATAAATTTGCAGTAATTACGAGAAAGATTCGTCATATAAATAGAAATCGGAGAAATTAGGTAATTTTACACTTGAATCGCAATAGATTACCACAAAATACTAACGGTCGGTTATGCATTGATGAACATTTTGATATTTAGCTTTCATATTAATTTTGTAGGTCTTTGACTAATCTACATAAAATATACTTAAGCTGTGGAATAATTTTTATAAAATAAATTATTTTTAATTTCTTAAGATGATATTACATACGCTATATAATAAAAAAAGAGAGAATAACCCACATTCAAGTATTATATCTTGAAGGGCACTGGCATATATGGACTCTATGGTAAAGAATTCGAAAGCTTATTTGACGTTTCATAAGCAAAAATTAAAAAGAAAATCCGTATTGAAACACAAAGATGGGAAGTAACGAAAAGAAATTGAAATATTAAAATCCCGTATAAAGAAGTTCCTTAAAAACGTTCAATTAAAGATTATGTAGGTATCCATTACGAAAAAAAAGTTATTCCATTTTTTTGCTGTTTTTTTGGAATTTGCAAGAGTTATTTTTATAATTTAATCAAATCTGAATCTCTGAATAACAACTAAGATCTCTTTACTGAACATTTTATCTGGAGAGCTTGTTTGTTAAAAACTATATAATTGAATATTATTCATATGTTTGGTATTATTTAACTATCCAATTAAAAACACAGGAAAAGATTATTCGTATAGATTCTGAAAACTGTAGGAAAAGTCTTTTTTTGAAACCGTTTTCAGGACAGCTAACACACTGTCCTGAATCTCCTCGACATCCGCAAGCCGTGATCCCTTCAAGGCCCTCCTAAGACGAGGGAATAAAAAATTAGCAGGACCAAGGTCTGGAGAGTAGGGTGGGTGTTCCAAAAAAGTGATGCCAGGCTGAGTTAAAAATTTGTGTACAAGAATGCTTGTATGCAATGGTGCATTGTCGTGCAGTAACACCCAATTTCCGGTCTCGACATCTTTGGCCTAACGCGCCAGATGTCCTGCAACAAACGTTTGAGAAACTCCTGGAAGATTGCGGCATTCACTATTTGGCCAGCGGAAACGAATTCTTTGCGGATGATTCCCTCTTTCTCAAAAAATGCGATCAGCATGGTCTTCACCTTGGACTTTTGCACACGGATCTTCTTTTGCCGCGGGGAAGACTGTGGCCGCGATTCCACTGATTGTCTTTTCGTTTCGGGGTCATACTAGTAACACAAAGGCTCGTACCCTGTGACAATGGAACGCAGAAAGGGCGGATCCCGGTCACACATGTCGACGAAATCGCCACTGGTATCAAAACGTTTTGACTTTTGCGCGTTGTGTTAGGATGTGCGGTACAAATCGTGAACAAATATTGTGTTTACCCTAATCTTCATGGATGATGGCCCCCATTGTGTCTTTGTCAATACCCACTTCCTCTGCTATTAATCGCAGGGGCAATCGCCGATGTTTTGCTAGCAACACATGCACATATTAAATGTTTTCCGGTGTCTTGCTTGTGGATGGCCGGCCCGTTCCTTACCAGCGCGAAAGCATCAAACCAATCGTACAGACACTTTTTCTACTCTCAGAACCAACAACAACAGTTCATGGGTTGGCGTCGCCGTTTTACCTAATTTGAAACAGAACTTAACTTGTGTCGTTGATCCATGGCTATTCGATACACATTCTGTTGAGATGAATGTAATAGTTTTGCTCTAGCAGCTTCGCGCAATCCCCGACAGAGGACATGTCCAAACATGTTCGTGGATACCTACGCATGCGAGCTACCTTGTTTCAAGACCATTCACTGAATTTTATAGACTTCGTATATGTCATAAAAGGGACTCCATGGTAAAGAAGCATATTTTTTAGCCTAGATGAAATCAAGACTCTTAAGAGCTTGAAGTGTGAAATACGTGATTATTAAAGGATGACCCACAGTCAAAGAAAATTCCAAGATCAAATATAATGGCACAACCTTTAACATTATAATCATAAGCAATTCTTAGTTGTGTATGACATTTTGAAACATTCATCTATGTTTAGAGGCAGTACTTTTCACATTCCTTATCAAGGTTAGCTTGTCATTTTGAACAGTCACCAGATTGTTTACGTAAGAGACCACCAAAATACAGCAGATAGCCTACATCCAAACAGTAAGTGACACGATTAATGAAAATGCACAAAAATGAAGTACAAAACAAATTGATGACTTTATGCAGCATAAGATCTAAAAATTAAAAAAGAGTCTGTGCGATTCCAATTTTAGATAGCTTACACAACAGGATGCCATGATTGAACCGTTTAAGAGCTTTAGAGGAGTTGGTGTATAACATATAAAAGATTAGTTACTATTGTACGATAACTCTATGGTAGCTATGCTAGGCAGTATACAGGTAATTCCTCTCGTAGTTATAAAGCGGTTCGAAGATACACGGGGTAAATGTTTCTACAGCAGAATTCTTCAGAATAAAAGAGGAAACTCATCTAGGTCAGTAGTTGTGTTACTTTTGAAACTCTTAAGGAATTCGTAAACCTCATCCCCAAGAGAAAGTGATAACAGCAACAATAATATTACAGCCATCATTACAATTCATGCTAGATGCGGAGTGTTTCATGAATTATGTTTGGAAGTAGTCGGAGAAATGCATTAGCAACATCGAGATAATTAGAAACCACATTCAGGAATTCGTGGGGAACGTTACAATTGTACGCTTCTTATTCAGGTAAAAAACAAGTAGGTTCAGATGGAAGGCTTGACTCGCTATGAGTAATGTAATTTTTATAAGTCGCATCAATCATTTTTCTCATCAACCGTCTCAGTTTACTGAATTCCAGGTATAAATTCACATAATTATTACAGTTGTAAACACGCCACGCCCCTTTCTTGAGTTGAATGCTATTGATAATATCTGGAGTGAAAATGGGTTCTTTGAAGCCTTAGCAGTTTTGGAAATGCGAAGTTCAAATAAGGAATACAATTTCTTGTAGAAATGGTTAATGGCAACGTCAAAATTAGAGATTTTATCCAAAACAAATTTTCGTTTTAGAATTCAGATGCTGTCGCGCTAACATCTGTTTAGCTAGCTGAGCAAGTGCCAGAGGTTCACATTCAGTACATAGTAAATGCAAAAAGAATCTATTTTATGTAAAGGAGCTTTTATGACTATTAAAAACCCTCACACTTAAACGGCTTGTGATAGTACTTCGCCTTCTGTCAAGCGCCCCTGATCTAACTGCATGATATACAGTATCACACATCTGTTTAAATATAACCGCTATATAACTTTGTAAAATTGTTATTACAGAGAGAGCATTGCAAAATTACTAATAACACTAATAACTTAAGATAATAAAAGTCTGTTTCAACCACCGATAAAATTTGTTGCAAATTGTAATCGAATAGATAGATGTAATTTAAATTTGAATGTGTATACATTGCTTGAGAACTGTTTTGATCGTTAAAGAGTAATTAGCAATAGCATGCAGTCAATACACGTATTCCTACAGATATTATGATGGTGTAATTTATTGACTATAAAGATTTATTATCTTTGTTTGTGCTATGTAAATTGATAAATTTCGTATGATCAATTGGTTTGTGTTTAGACATTTCATGATAATTTGTTTATTTATTTATATACAAAACAAAATAATGATAGTAAAACAAAAAAAACACAGAATGTATAAATAAAATCAAAGAATGAAGAAATAACGCCCAGAAATTAAAATTTAAAGTCTAAGAATTTATCTAGGGGTAAAAGTAATTTTCCATTAATATCTGTGTGACATGGCATTTGAAAAGTTTATAATATTTATTTCTTATACATTTGAGAAGCTTATTATAGAACTCCACAGCCAACTGACTCCTTTTTATGCGATGAACAGAATAACGCAGTCACCACGATGTAAATATATTGTACACACTCTACAGTTTCAGTTTTAGAAAAACCCTATCTAAAACATGGTAAACATGGTATAATTATATCATATTTGTTAAGAAATGGGTGAATTTTGTTGGCAACAATTTTTTCTATAAAATAATATCTTTCCTTTTTAGACCATTACTGATTGAGTAGTGTTCCAAAGGTTCTTTGGTTTATTGTCCGATTGATTTATTATCTTGTTAAAACAAGAAAAACCAAGGTTCCATTTTGATATGGTCAGACAGGCATCGTTCAAAAGACCAAACATGTGAGTTAGCAATTCTTACATAAAAGATTGTAATTTTACTTGCAATTCAGAGAAATCAAATGAATCAATTAGGGAAGACATGTAGAAATCATATGAAGAAATCAGTAACAGATGACATGAACACACTAAGGCATGACATAAACATAAATCGTGATGAGATGAGAAACAAAACGAGGAAAACAAGAAGATAATGGCACATGAAATGTTAAAAGTCGAAGACAGAATAATCAAAGATGATTCTAACAAATTAGTCACGATCACAAAAGATATACAGACAAATGTAAGTAATAAGGTAGCTGGATTAAGGATGTAATAAAAGAAGAGGAGGAACAATATTCATGGTAATACACCAGGATTTGGTAGAGAGAAATCAAATCAGGCAATAGATTGAACAAGAAGTAAATGATTTAGAGAAGAAATTAGAAGGGCAAATTAGGTGGCATTCAAAGATTAGTGCATGAAGGCGATAAGATTATTCAAGGATGTAAATCAACAACAACAGAAGGCGATGGAAGAGGCATTGAAAACATGTGAAAAAAGATAAAAGAAATTAAGGAATTAGTTAAGAAGGTACAGAGTATTCGAGTTCCTATGGCAGATCATATGACGAACAACAAATAAGAATTACTTTAAACAAGCAGTTGTTTCTCTTTGACAGAGGAAAGAAGATCGAATAGTTTGGAACGTTCAAATATTTAAAATTAACACTTAACATGTAATAGTAACTAAAGATTAGAGATTAATATTTTGGCGCCCAACACGGGGCCTATAAATCAACATTTTTAGCAAGCCCAACAAACGGGCGATTATTGTTGGCCCACCAACGTTGAGCATTATTTATGTATAACACAGGAACCCCAAAATAATACTTTTGACACGCAACATGGGGCATTTCTATAAACATACCCCAAACCAATTCTTAGGGGGCGGTGACAACATAGCGTTATCACATAAGATTTTTGGCTCCCAACGTCGGACTTTTATCAACAATCCTATCTCAATCCTAATTTAACCCGTTGTCTTTCTCATAAATATTTTGGATTTCCCATTGAACTAATTCTCAGAATGATATACATATTGTTAATATTCGTGGTAATCTTGCATTAATCGTTTTTCACCATACCTTTAAAATTATTCTGTTGTATAACATGTATTTTTCTTATTATAAAATGTCTCCTAGGTAGTAGGTTTAAATAGTTATGTATTAAACTTTTCAGTAATATCCTATTTAGAATTGTAATCCATAATCCTATCACCGTAGCTTAACCCGTTGTTCTTTCTCATAAATATTAGTTATTTTCCATTGAACTAATTCTCAAAATGATATATTGTTAATATTCGTTGTAATTTTGCATTAATCGTTTGTCACCCTACCTTTAAAATTGTTCTGTATAATGTATTTTTCTCTCGTAGGTAATATCCTATCTGTTATAATAAAACATTTCTGGTCGCTCAATCGTGGGGTCTAAGAATTATAACATTTTTATAATGTTAATAATAGTATAATTATGCAATGAGCATTTAATGATAGCTATTAAGACACGAGAATGAAAATTACAATACGAGCCGAAGGCGAGTATTGTAATGAATACGAGTGTCTTAATAGCCATTAAATGCGAGATGCAAACACCATTTTTTCTACGACCACATAATAAAACATTACTTTTTGAACACTCCATTTCATAAATTTCTGTTGGAGTCAAATTTTATATTTCACTGTCATTATACCTCATTTTTACCGTTTATATTTTCAAAAAAGCACAAATTTTAACTACTTACTTGTAAATTACAGAGAACTGTCACATTTAATTACTTTTTATATCTGTCAGATATGCAGTCGCCATATTGAATATTGTTTGAATATTGGAATGTCGCATTCCTATTGAATATAAACTTGTATCGTAATGAAAAATCTGTATTCCTATTGGATATAAACTTGTATCATAATCAAAATCTGTATCGTAATGGACATAATTAAACTACAGGTTCAGTATATCTAATAATACAATTAAAGTATGGGAGTAGAAAAATAATTTTATAAGTCATGTTCCTAAAAATTATTATTATTATTATTATTATTATTATTATCATCATCATTATTTAATATTTAAGTGTAACATTTCTCCGTTCATTTCACAAAACAAATAGGTACGTACGTATGAAAATGTAAATATTAAAGGTTGGAATTCACGCAATTGAAGGTTATATGTATAATTATATTAATTATAGCCCCCACTTAACCGTGAAATAAGTATTCATAAGAGTACAGTCAATGCAAAACTAAAGATGATTTGTGAAAATCAAAAAATTGAAGATTAAACATAATGCTATTATATTGCAAAATTCATGATTCAAATTTTCGTTTGATTGAAAAAACTATTAGAGAGTCCTAAATTTAATAAACAGGTTGGAATATTCAATGGCAATTGAAATTTATAATCTATTTATATAGATATATAATTTTTTTTGTACAGGAAGCCTTGAACATTTCGTCACAGTTATTTTAATGTATTTATTAATGTTAATTAAATCATGTGAAGCGAAAATATTAAATATTCTTAGCACTAAAATAGTAGCAAAGAAAAACATACATTTCATTTAAGTGATGCATTACTCGTTTCGATATTTATATTCGCTATAAATGGTAAGTTATTTTTGTCACTTTCAAGTGTTACATCAGCATAGGGTAATGACAAATAATAACGGTTCCGGGAAGTAATGTATATTGTGTTCAACGAAATCATCATTTATACTGAATTAAAATGTTTAACCTGTTACATAATCAATTTACAGATAACATTTCGCGTGTTTAACGTTCACGAGAGATACTTGCTTACACCCATTATGATGATATGTAGGTTTGTGTGTTGTAGTATGTAACAAGCAGCCTACCGATGATATTTTGAAATCATTTTACTTTCTTCCTTCCAGCAGTCAAACCGGTTGAAAATGTGTGTGCTTGACATTAATCAAGATCTTTTATGATGTAGGTATTCATTCTCGTTTGTCAGTAACAAATAATATGACTCACGGTTCCATTCGGAAGGTTTGCTTGAATGAAAGAAGAAAACAAATCGATTGAAACGCACTCGCTTGTGTAATCCTAATTTACTTTGATCCGAGATGTCTTTTAATAGTTGGATTTGTTTTCTTTGGCACAACATTAAGACGATCTTTTACAAGTGGGCTAAAGTAGTCCTTTTTAAATAATGTGTTTTTTATTATTAAAGATAGAAAGAGAAACAACGTCTTTTAAGTTACACAGGTCAAGAAGTAAAGAAAGAATAGAACGGATACTACTCTTGGACTTCTACACACACTTATGTGATTTTATTTTGAAATGTTGATTTATTACTGTTCATAATACAGAATTTGGGTTTTTTCTGATATTAAAACATTGTTTTAATAATGAAACACAAATTATCTTTGTGACGTTTCGGAAATTTACCTAGTCCTTCCTCAGACCTGTGTAGACAACAAAAAACTAATATTAAAGAGTCACAAATTCACACTTTAAAAAAGAAAAAAAAGCTAATTAATAATAATAACAACAGTTTATCCAAGCAAAAAAATCGAGACGCATACAGATCTAAAATACATATCATATTACACTAGATACATTAAACAAAATCACGATATTATATTCACTATATCTGACAAAAACAATGTTACGGTTTGTATGTACAAGAATGAATGTCAATAAAAAATGAATGAATTACTGTCAGATAGTCAAGTATACAAACCTTTAACTACTGACCCCACATATTCCTTTGAAAGGAAAACGAATAAACTAGTGAAAGATCTTCAAAATAAACGTTATATTGATAATTGTGTATACAAGCAGCTAACAAAATTAAATTCGGCCACACCACGCATATATGGAATACCAAAGTCACAAAGACAATGTTCCTTTGCGACCAATTGTCAGTAATATCGACAATGACAGCAAACACCTCGCCAAATTTCTAGCGAACATACTGAAATCATCTTTTGGTCAATAGAGCAAATTCCAAATTTATGATTCCTTTGAGTTTGCGGATAAAGTAAATAACACGCAAATACCACAAAACCAAGTATTATAATACTCGGTTTTGTTAATATTTGCTGTTTATTTATCATAACCATCTTGATTTTATTGATATGAATTGCTGTACAAAATAGTAGATAACTGCAGCAACTTTTATTTTTCGTCAATAATGTAGGAATGCTTTCATTTTTAAAATAATTCCTTCTTTCAATACATGCAAAAATATACTGGGTGTTCCATTTAAAAAAAAGTAACTTTTGTAAATACCGCGAAAATTACTAGTTCAACTGTCTTTTCGGTTCTACCATCATTGTTCACGATGAAAATACTACTACTTTGCTAATTTAACCGATACTGTAGCTTCATTAATAACAAAGTTGCAATAGTGACGACTTAATTTATAACACCCTGTATATAGGCTGCCCATTTTAAGTTTTGGTATGTTAATCATTTTAAATTTTTTATTGTAGCGAGAGTAATACAATTGCTATTACTATAGTTGGTTAATTTTAGCTGACAGTTCGTCTCAAGTACACGTTTTCAGCGAGTTGACATTAAAATAGTTTTTCAAGGCTTACTTGCTCATTATTTCCTCAAAAATAACATTAATTGAATTACTTTCGCTATAAAAGAAATTTAAAAAGATTGCCATAACAAATCTTATACCAATGAAATTGGAAAAAAAATAAGCATTTTTATAAAGTCATGGCCAACCATTATTGCCATTAAGAAAAACATAAGTTTACGTTATATCTTCATAATTAAGTGTACTGTGAATTTTTAACTAAGAATATTATTCATAGTCTTCCTTAATATAAAAGAATTAGATCATATTATTATGGCATTTGCACCATTTCACTGAATGTTTTATGTTTCATTATTATATAATAGAATAATTTTTCTTAAACTGAATTACTTCTATTTTTTTTACGTATTTAATTAGAGAGAAGTTTACAAGTTGGAATTACTTCTTGCCGAAAATCCTAAAGCAGCTAATTATTACAACAACATAAAAAATAGCGGGTTTAACCTTCGGTAATATTTTATTTAGTCCGACCCTGCCCTTGACACGTTGAATTTATAATTTGGATGACTAAGTAATAAATATGAAATTGCCCCGGACCTAACTGATAGTGTAATAGATATAAAGCAAGGATGACTCAAGCATTGTTTTAATAGTTTACTACATTACCATATCGCATCACGTATAAAGCAAAATGCACGTGAAGAATGCGTACGACAGACTGCAAAAAACAATTTTACGATAGAATCAAGATCGCCGAGACCTTTGTTGGGCGATACTCTCTTACGAAAAGGGAGAATTATGCTAGGGGACGACGACCGCGAACGTATAGTTCGCATTTAATGACCTGTACAGACTAGACGGCGTCACTCTGTATATTATGCCATCGATTTTAATAGATATTTAAAAGCTGTGTCGTTGCGGGCATAGTATGAGTGGAAATGGTTTGAATTAGTAAATCTCCATTTTCTGTGAATTCCGTACATAGTCTAGTCTAGAATAAGAATGTTAGTGACGTATAATTATTGTTGAAATATTTATATTTATTTAGTTTAAATGTTCATTTATTTTAAATTGTATTTAAAATGATTCCCAGGAAGTTTTTAGATTATAATTGTTGATATCATGATCATCAGACCGCAAAACTTCTTTTATATTGACGTGTTATTTGCGGTTTATGATTCAATAATGTAAACAAATATTTAAATTTCAAATTTATGATACAGTACCTACCAAGAAAAACAATGTCATCAAAATGGGAGCACAAATATATAAGGTAGAGAGTATTGTGCGAATTAATGTAAACTCAAGTGATAATTTAAAGAAACATTTATTAGTTACAAACAAAGAAAAAAAAACAGAAAATATTACATTTACATGTTTTTTTAATACAGGGTTTCTTTAGCCAAATTTGTGTCATCATCATTAAATATTTTGTATCACCAACAGGTAAACCAAATGCAGCCAAAATTGAATTATTTTATTAAAGTTTGAAGTTAAGAATCAGTTTCAACACCGCTAAATATTGTTTTATATATAATGCACGGGTTCTATTAACTTTTATAATAATACACACAAGTACTAGAATAGGTTTGTCTATTGACAGTTGTTATATATTCCCGCTCGCTAGCTTCTCTCGCCTCTAGCCTCACTACAACTCCATTTCTTCATTTGAGTTTGTCTCAGCAATAATAGTAACAAACAAATGCATAGAATACTCTTAATCTAATATTTCCTATAACATAATTAAATCAATGCAGTATATAATGCAGTAGATAATTTGGTGGTTTTCTGATTCTTGAGCCTGCAATCTCTCGACCCTGTTCAAGAGCCGCAAGTGTCTCTTCACTTGTGGATGACAACGGCTGAAGAGCAGGTGTCTTCTCACTTGTGGATGGTAACAGCTGAAGGTATTTAGCGTTCCTTCTAATTATGTTTTCATTATTTTCCGTTCATCCGTTTTCTCCACAACCTTTCCTTTCCTCTGCATCTTGATTATCCATACTCTGTCGTTTCTCTTGAGCGGTTTTTTTCTTGCACTCTATGTCTTCTATCGTAACTCTTCTTTTGTCTCTCCTTCTCATTCAGTCATTTGAAAGCTTTGATGACTGAGTCACTAGTAATTCTGTTCAGGATCTTCATTTCTGGAAATTTTGAGTAATAATCCTGAATCACTAAGTAAGTCCTGTTTCTATACTGCGCCAAGTCTGCTCCTATTATTGACCATGGTCGAGTAGGCACCTCAGATATCACCATTGGTTCCGTGCTCGGAGCCCTATGTTTCAGACAGACCTCGCAAGATGTTATAAGGTCCTTAATTTGATTTGCGATTGATGGCCACCATATTGCTTGCCGAGCCCTTAACAAACACCTCCTTTTCTCAAAATCCCCATCGTGTATTCGGTTAAAACACGTCCTTCTCAAAGGATCCGATCATTGTAACATAATAGATCGTCGGTGATATTTAATTCGTCGCTGTATTTATAATATATTGCCGCTTCCGCGGGTACCCTACTTTTACAAGGCCATCCCCGTACTATGTAGCCTTTAATTTGACGACATATAGTATCCTCCAGTTGCCATACAGTTCTCTCTCGCTTCTAGTCTCACTACAAATATTTGACAGCTTGAATAACCGATTAAATTCACTATTACACTTTAGTTTCAAAATCGGCTTAAAAGTAAACGTATTTCGCAGTATTGTGTGTTAGATTCCTTGTGAGTTGTGCGATTTACATTGTAAATGAATCCAGCTGAAACTACACCTGAAGGCTGTATTACACTTATCAAGAAATTGTCGTCAAGTTCTTGCTCAAGCAAAGAACTTGACCTTGGCTGTTTTACATTTATCAATTTCTCAACCAAGTTTTTTGGGAAATAAAAAAAATAATACATTTACCGAAGATTTGTGTTCGATATTGAACGTAAAAATAACTGCACAAGAAGTGCAAATTTTATAACAAATAAAAACAAAGATTTTACGTGCACAATTCTTTCAAGAAGTATCAAAAAGTATTAATTAACATGTCATTTTCAACAGGATCCTAAAAGGAAATGTGTGTTTACATTGTACGGAGTTAGGTAAAAAACTTTATAACATGCATTTTTCTAAAAATCACTAAAAACTTAATCAAGTTGTAGAAGAAAAATAGAACATGTTCTAAGTCATCAAGATCTTGTTCTAGAAATTGATCAAGTCGACTTGACAAGTGTAATACAGGACTTGTCTTCAATTTTCACTTGACCAAGTTCTTGGTCGATAACTTGGTCAAGAAATTGATAAGTGTAATACAGCCTTGAGACATCCTATTGTTTGACCTTCTATGTTACCTCTTAGTAAACTTATTTCGTCTTCTAGCTCCCTTGCAACTCGCTCCTCACTAAGTTTCTTTAAATTATATGTCTGTCTGACTTTTCTCTCTTTTCTTCCTGCTGGTACTTCTTGTTTTAAAATTACTTCATCTTATATGAAACATATACAGTAGAGTCGCGATAAGGTAAACACCCCATAAGAAGAACAGTTCGGTAAGGTGAACAAATAAATTTTTATACACAGTTTCTATAAGGTGAACAACAGCCAACTCAATAAGATGAACCAGTTACATATTGTAGATTTGTACTCCTATATTTAGTAGCGAGTGCGCGCACTTGGATGACTCGATCGGGGAACCCCCTAATTATGTTAGTACAACGTGTTTGTGATTTAACGCCTGCATTCTACTCGTGTATTTTGTTGAGTTATTGTGTAGTTAGTAAAGTGCACTAAGAACAATGAAGACTTAAACATTAAGTACGAAAGGTGAAATAATAAAACAACTTAATGATGGTAGAAGTGTAAGTTCGCTTTCACGTGAATATGGAGTTGCCAAATCCACTATATGTGGCATTAGAAAAAATCAACAATAAATTCTAAAAGCTCTGTCAAATACATATTGCTGTGACCTGCTCTACTATGGTTGATAACCAATAGTCAAATTAATAAATTGATATTCTTTAATAATCTCAGGGTCTAAAAGGTAAATTTCTTTGTTTTTCTATAACGAGGAATGTGTCGCAGCTTTTCCTTATTGTGAGTTCTAGCTGTGATAGTGATGTTTACTTTCCTTATGTTCTCCTTTGGGATGGGTATAAATAAGTAAATAGTGAATGTCAGCACAACTTATTTTTATTTACAGTATAGATTTACAAAAACATGGAAAATAATATTTTATTATTATACAATACAATACTTTAATTTTATTTAGATGTGTTCTCTTTTCATCAATAGTACAAGCACCTTGCAAATCCTTTGTTCCTTAAGAAAATTGTAAAAAATCTACTGAATTAATTCTTCATGTATGCTTACAAATCAAGGAAATTACTAAATTCACTTTCTTTACCTTTTACCGACGTATCCCCATTGGATCATCTCGACCTGAGATTTTCACGTCAAAATCGAGATTTAAACAATGAAGAACTTATTAGATGTTTCCCATAATATTTCAAAACTGTTGTTATTCAAATGAGAGCGTTAATGCTTCGTTGAGTCGCCCTAACTTGAGATTCTCACGTCAACCTAAGGCTTACTCAAAGAAGGATTTATTAAATATTTAGATAATATTCTTAAAATTGTTGCTATTCAGGTAAAATTACTGATACTCCGTTGAATCGCCTTAACTTGAGATTCTCACGTCAACCTAAGGCTTACTCAAAGAAGGATTTATTAAATATTTAAATAATATTCTAAAAAATTGTTGCTATCCAGGTAAAATTATTGATACTCCGTTGAATCGCCTTAACTTGAGATTCTCACGTCAACCTAAGGCTTACTCAAAGAAGGATTTATTAAATATTTAAATATATTCTTAAAATTGTTGCTATCCGGTAATTTTATATCACACACATGAAGATTCCTTTATTTATTTATTTATAGGATTGCAAGATGGAGTTTTATTTAATAGTGCTTGTACTTACTTTTCTTGACTGTATATCATTTCGAATTCTTCTTGATAATCTGGGCCTTCCATCCTTTTGGAAATTTTATTATGGCGGGCTTTGTAAAGTCGAATAATAATATCCCGCGCTTTTATTGTATTTAGCGCGCACTTATCGTCTGTTAAGCGTATCACACGTTTTGTTTAGCAACGTCTAGATCTTAAAGGCGTTTATGCCTTTTTAGATTTTATTTTTATTTATTTTTTTACAACACTTGAAGCACTGGTTTAAGTTTAAGGGACTGCTGATCAACTTTTCTTTTTCTTCTTGAATATTGGAGATCTTCGGATGGACTTCCTTCTTTCTGCAGATGCACGCGTTTATATACCCTTCAACAATTGCCAAACGCTTTATTTTGTTTCAAATTATTTTTGTTCAGTTTAAATTTTCTTCTACTGCGCCCTCCGTGTTTGTTATGGTAACTATCGATGTCACGTGGTCATGTGACCTTTCTTCCGCCATGTTACCGTTGTTGTTGTTTACATATTCTATACTTGCATATCCAATGGACATCGATTGATTTCATCGATCTGTAGGTATTATTAAGCTGTACTATATTATATACTGACTAATGTTTTATTTATTTTTAGCTTGGAATCTCTTGAAGCATTTTTATATAAAGGAAATTGTGTACCAATCGCATATTTAAATGTACATTCAATAATGTCTTTTATCCTGGAGATATCAGTTAAAATTGCATATCCAACATGATGTTTTATTTTTTAATAGTGAACCAGAAATGAGTGGAATATATTTATTTATGTACAGAGACCTTTGTTCTTGCCGTAGTGTTTATTATTATTGCAATATGTTGAACGCAGGCTTCTATTCATTGATTATTATTACTGCTAAAGAATGCATTGCCGAATGACCTACTTTCTATTAATTACTAATAATAATGTTTAAATCGTTACATATCCTTTTTTAGACTGAGGTCAGTATTGGAGCATCATGTTTTGTATGATATTTAACACAATTTTTGTGCTCTAATTTATTTAAAATTGGGGTCAACACTTTTTAATTTTCAATGCTCTCATTTTTACGGGTATGCAACCCACATTGCATTGATGTGTATTCTATTGCATGTTCATCAGTTTGTATATTTACTGTCATGCAATAATTTAAATTATATATATTTATATAAATCAATGGATTGTTCTATATTTATCTGATGAAATATTAGATTATAATTTATATCAAATATGTAAATTTATATTTATTTAAATAAATGTGCTGGTCTTTTATTTTTGTTGACATTTTATTTGTTTGATTTCTTTATTTATTTATTTATTTATTTGTGCAGAAAAATACCACAGCAATATGTCGGAATTAGTAAACGTAGAAGAATGAAACGAGCAGAAAATCCCAAAATGGAAACTGCTTTGTATAGATGGTTTCTGTAACAACGAAGTAAAAACTTACCGATTTCTGGTGCAATGCTAAAAGAAAAGGCGAAACAACTGCACGAGACCTTTGAAGAAAATACAACTTTTGCTAGTAGTCAAGGCTGGTTGCAGAATTTTGAGAAGAGATACGGCATTCGACACTTGAAAATTTCGGGTGAAAAACTTTCATCAAATGTCGTCGCAGTTGACCCTTTCAAGAAAATTTTGAAGCAAAAAATTGATGAATTGGGCATTTCACGTGATCAAATATACAACGCCGATGAAACCGGCTTATTTTGGAAACTGCTGCCTGATAAAACATTCGTGGCTTCAGATGAAAAAATTGCTCCGGGTCGAAAAACTGAAAAAGCAAGAGTGACATTTGTCGCATGTACTAATGCTTCGGGACGACATGAGTTGAAACCTTTCGTAATTGCAACTTCAAAAAACCCCCGAAGTTTTAGAAATTATGTATTGCCAATAGACTATGACCACTCTAAAAATGCGTGGATGACTACCGAAATTTTTAAAAATTGGTTTCACAAATCTTTTGTACTACAGGTAAAATGTTCCTCATTCTGTTTATTTATTTTTGCTTTAATACAAATTAATGAACTTGTAGGTGAGAAAATTTTTGAAGCAAAAACATTTAGATGAAAAAGCTATTCTTCTTATTGATAATGCCCCTTCTCATCCTTTAGAAGATCAATTAAAAAGTGACGATGGAAAAATAATAACACTGTTTTTCCCTCCCAATGTAACGCCATTGCTGCAACCAATGGATCAGAACGTTATCAGACTTACCAAGTTACATTATAGAAGTTCTCTTTTATCAACAATAATAAGAAATCATTTTGATGATGTCAAGGGCCTCATAAAGAATTTGACTTTAAAAGATGCTATATTGAATTTACTGAACGCCTGGGAAAAAGTTTCAATGGAAACCATTGTCAAATGTTGGAAACCTGTTTTGGAGTTTGATGAGCCGGATGAAGATGACATTCCATTAAATACCTTAAGAGAAAGATATCACGCACGTGAAATAAACAGTGTTGTTCAACAGACACTTGGAATGTTGCATATGATAGCTTCAAATGTAAGTCACTTCATGTTTTTGCATTCATGTAAAAAAAGTCCATCTCCAAAACTGCATTTCAGGTAAATTACACTGCTACAGAAGTTTTGGATTGGAATGAAGATCTACAAGCAGATACACAGGTCAATGATTTTGAACAAATTAGCAGTGAGGAGGACAACGTGGTTACAGAAACTCCAGTTATTATTCCATCACATTCGGAAGCCTGTAAAGCATTTGATAGGTGTCTGATTTGGGCAGAAAGAAATATTCATAATATTAACGATATTTTGGTGCTTAAACGGTTGCAAGAAGCAGCTATACAATGAAGTACACAATATAAAACGAAACAAACAAAATTAACTTCTTTCTTCGATACAGTTTAGTAGTCGTAAGTATGATATGTATACATATAATATGTTTACATATAATATGTAAACACCAGAAATATACATAATATGTATAATATAATTTATATTTTGTTGTCGTTTTTTAAACAACCTCATTAAAGTGAACACCTTCGATAAAATGAACCGGACTTGGCTGAATTAGTTCATCTTATCGCGACTCTACTGTAATATATTTTATATTTTGATGGTGGTGCATACAAATATAAAGAAATAATGGTTTTTTTTTTAACAAATAAAAACCGGTGTGTAAAGAGCACTGATATAGAAAGATACATTTTGAACGAATAATGTTCTTAAAAATGAACAACAAATCCTGTATTTTACCTAAAACGCTAATTCACATTCTAGGATGGGGAGGATTGATGTCGACCCCTTGGAAAATAGAATCAGATCATGACAATCGATTTTGATTGTAATATATTACCAATATTACGTATTAACCCAGTTTTTTTCACAATAAGGTTGTGCTTTTCGGAGATATCACATAACACATAACGTGGTAAGTTTTTGCGTGCTATTGCACAAATATCATTTAGAAATCGACTGCATATACATTTTTATATAATCCGTTATATTACCTTCATTTTCAACGGTGTTAATAAGCGTTGAAGGCAAAGAAAAAAAAGGCGTTTTAATTTTCTACGTCGTTACGCTTCTACGAAACTGTTTCCTTTCGATAGTCTCCTTAAATAGCGAATGCTATCTCCGAAATCACGAATTATATTGAATTCCGTCGATTTCTACAAAACAAGGAATACTTCTTCAGCGTACTACATTCGATGTTCATCAGACGAGACGTGGAAATCCAGTATTAATTCCACCCGCATATTTCGACACCCTTTAAAATTCATTACGTTGCTGCCCGCCTCGGAGTTCCATTTCCGTAAACGAGGGGCGTGCTTTATGCGACGATAATTCCTTAGGAAATTCATTTTTCAGAGAACATTTCGTTCCCCGAGGAATTACCGAACTCGCTATAAGTTATTCAGATATTCATTCCCTGGCATTGCGCAAAATGTATTTCTGTAATTGAATAGATACGCAGACATATGTAAACATGTACTTAGTTCATCCCATATATCCATTATTTAGAATATTTAGATTTATATCATACTTGTTTAGGTACATATAAGAATCTGGATACAGTAACACACGATATTTTGAATTTTTATATTATGTGTACAGTTCTAACAAAAGATTGAAAATCTAAAGTACAAATTTTATATATCTGTATACCATATGTCCACATTTCTATGCTCTATACTCAAAGTTCTTAGCGCTATCATTTGGTTTTCTTATGGCGGTCATATTGCATCCTTAATTAATTAGATAGTCCTTAAAAATAGCTTTTTAATAATGTGCAGCATGCCTAATAAATATGTACTTATACGAGATATCTGAACATGTAAAATAAATTTCACTCTAACACGAAATTAAAAGTTCAGATTTATTTAAACAAACTGTTCAATATGGCGACTATTCTGCAACAAACTCTACGTAGTGTGTTTTCGTTTAATGATCTTAGCACATCCAGCACTCGTTGTTCTAAAATTTTCCGATTCTCTAAATTAAATGCTTCGTTTTTAGTGGCACCACTCAAATAAAGTCGTGGAGAGGGGGGGGGGGGGTGATTTGTTCTCTTAAAAAATGTTGCACGCCACGAGCATAATGGATGCCCTGCTCTAGCCGTTCTATTGGAACCAGATGTTTTGCATGATATCAAATATACATTACCATTTAAATTGTAATCAAAGATGAGAGGACCTACTAGGTGATTATATAAAATGAAAAAACAAAAACTCAAAAAACAAAAAAAGATGTAAATAAAGGTTCGTATCAATCAAAGCACACCAGAGACTAAAACCAAATCGAACTTGAAATCTTCTTTGATTTACCAAATGTGGATTTTCAGTAGACCAATGATGATAGGCATATAGAGCACTCCACAATTGGTAAACCGTGTTTCATCTATCCAAAAGACTTACTAGGAAAACCACCATCATCTTCACGGTTTTGTAGATACCACCTGCCAAATTGTAATCTTCGTTGATAGACATTATCGTTTAAACCTTGTACAATTGTTGGTTTGTATGGGTGGTATTTGTTTTTCAAATTCAGATTTCGGAATTCCACTTTCTCGAGCCACTCAACGTACTTCTTAGAATTTATTCATACTCATATAAGAATAAAAAGAACCATAACAAAATCCATATATCATAAATAAATAGACAAATATACAGTGTAAAACAATCAAAACAAAGACAACATTTTAAAATTAAATAGTTTTAGTAGTTTAAGAATTCTTGCACCGAGTAGAAAGTATTTTCTAATAAAAAATTCCTAATTCTGTGGACATAATTCTTCCTGCTGAGGTTCTGCATAATATCACCATTGATTTCTATTAGTTTATTATATATTTTTGGACCCCAGTAGTCCACATATTTCTGGGTCGTTGCCAGACGATGATATGATATTTTCAGAGAATCCTTATTTCGTGTTGGGTAGACGTGTGTGTCGCTATTTTTCGGAAATTTATTCATATTGTCATATACGTATTTTGATATGGCCAATATATACACACACGGCATGGTAAGTATTTTTTCTCTTAGAAATGAGAGTTTACAGGTTTCACCCATCTCTAAACCGCACAACGCTCTTATTGCTCTCTTCTGTAGAAGGAAGATGCGCGCACTGTCACAAGACATACCCCAAACCTGTATGCCGTAACTGGCCACACTATGAAAATTAGCGAAGTATGTCATTCGCGCAGCTTCGTGATTGGCGATGGATTTTATTCTTCTTATGGTATATATTGCGGCTGTCAGCTTTGCCGCAGTGACAGACACATGCATAGACCAGCTGAGTCTGTTATCTACGTTGAGACCCAAGAACTTTATTGACTCCGTGTCCCAATCTTTGCTTGCTGTGAATTGGATTCTCTGCGTTTTTTCTTTGTTCATGTGTAAATAGTTCTCAGTGAACCATTGCTCTGTTTCATCCAGTACCATTTGGGATTTTTGTTCTCTTTCGTGTTTGTTAGGTCCCTTAACCAGTATCGATGTATCGTCGGCATACAAGACAATGCCATCTGCAGAAATAGACACATCCAAATCGTTCATATACACAATGAACAGCAAAGGTCCAAGAATTGATCCCTGTGGCACGCCTTCTCTGACAGGCACCATACCAGACTTTTGTCCCACAAATTCTACGTATTGATATCTGTTACTTAGATATGAAGCCAGGAGACTTTCACAATTTCCTCTAACACCATAATGATTCAGTTTCCCTAACAATATGGTGTGGTTAACTGTATCGAAGGCACGTGTCAAGTCGCAACATATCAGTTCTGGATGTTCTTGGTTATCCAATGCATCCAATAGGTACTTAAATATATCCATTATTCCAGTGCTTGTAGATCTATTTTTTCTGTATCCGTGTTGAGCATCGGACAGAAGCTTACTTCCCTCAAGATAACTGACCAATCTCGCCGAGATTACATGCTCGAAAATTTTAGAAATAGCAGGCAAAATCGATATTGGTCGGTAGTTGTTCTCATCATTTATATCACCCTTCTTATGTACAGGAGTGATCCTAGCAATTTTTAGTTCATTCGGAAACTTTCCTTCCAATAAGCAGATGTTAATTAGATATGTTACCGGAGAAACTATGCTGTCAAATACCGCCTTTAGCAGTGCCGTCGATACTCCGTAACAATCTACCGTTGCTTTAGCTCTAATCTTGTTAACTATCAATTGAACCTCGTTTTCTGTCGTCGGTGTTAGATAACAAGATCCACTACCTTCGATGCTAACTCTTTTTAGATACGTTTCGATCATTGCATAACCTCTTTTATTTTTTGTAGGCGTCGTTCTGTTTGCGAAGGTATCGCTCAGTACGCTAGCACTTAGTGCAGAAGGGTGTATTTCCTTTTTTCTTTGCGTCGATTCTTTGTTAATAATTTTCCATATAGCTTTTTGTTTATTGTTCGAGTTACTTATTTGCATCATATAATTTTCTTTTATATTTAGTTGAATTGTTCATAACATTTTGCCCAATATTTTTTGGCGTATATCAGCATCGTTATCTTGGTAGAAAGCTATTTTTTTTTGTTTGAAGCTTCCATAGTTTACTAAATTTCTATTTATTCTGTTAAAAATTGTCCCATGTAGTTGTGGCCTTTCTGGAAAACGCTGATTTTGCAAGCATTTTTAGAGTTTCTATTTGCTTTGAAATACATTTCCAACATATCAATCTTTTCTTCATTTGAAAATGTATGTGTCATTATCAGTACACAAAGTTCTCACAAATCTCTCACCAATTGCACTTTTATATGTCGTAGCCCACTAATTTCGTATTAGACTGAAATTTATTTTACATGTTCATATCTCTCGTATAAATAAAGATTTATTAGGCATGTTGTACATTATTGAAAAGCTATTTTCATGGACTATTAACTAATTAACAATCCAATATGGCAGCCAACTTGGAAACAAATTAAAATTGGGGGTTAATGTTAACACCAAAAAATTTTTCTTTAAAAAGAGTTTGAATAATGTTATCGAGTTACTGAGGAAAATTGAAATTGGCAAATAATGGTTTTTTCAAAAAAAATTTTTTCTTTAAAAAGAGTTTGAATAATGTTATCGAGTTATTGAGGAAAATTGAAATTGGCAAATAATGGTTTTTTCAAAATATCTCAAAACTGAAAAGTTCGAATGAATTTGAGATGAGATTTGTTGCGAGCATTGAATTCTGCAAAACATTTCCTATTTAACCGTTGCTCTATCACTTCTAATAACCTATATACCAATGGTGAGCATCGAAATGTGGACACACTGTATAAGAAACCATATAAAATTAATCGAAATCAATTATGACGTACCTCATTGAGAACTAATATCCAAATAATAAATGGAAAAGGAGGCTGTTATTTTTAGCTTCTGCCAAAAGATTGGGAACCAATCTCATCACATATCTGGTAATGCCTAGCTATGTCTTAAATAACCCACCAGGCTTTGAGAGCCTAGAAATTATTAAGAGTAAGACTTTATACACATACCTATTATTCAATCAACAGACACTTTCCTAGCTATGCTGTACTGAAGATAACCAACAAGTTTGAAACACGTGCCTGTAGCTGCTCTATACTTAGAAGTCTCCAATTTAGTTTTAATTTTCACATTTCTGCATTCATCTTTCTATGTTTTATCACTAGTATGTTATTTAATACATAAGTCAAGTTTGTCTGTCATGTGCAGATATTGGTTGTCTTTCTATTTTTTATTTGTTATTAGTTTTCAATGAAGTCTCTCAGTTTAGATTAACTTTATATGTTTCTTTAATATATTTGGATACGAATAATTTCATGTTATATATATTCAAACTCCAGATGTGATGAGATCTAACAATAATTGCTCTAATTTGATCTGTCTGTAGAATTGAAATATGTTATTAAATACAGGCTGTTACGTTAAAAAACAAAACTTTGATATGTACGATCCTTCTTGAAGACTTTGGAGTAGTAGGACATTATTTTCGATTGTGTGCATAATGGCTCTGTATTTGCCATAACTAAGAAAATATTTAAAATTTTTTCCGTTTTCTATATATAACAGCATCGTCAGCCTGTTTATTAAATGTGCGAAAAAAATGATAAAACAATATTGCAGTGTTAAAAAACAAAAATAACTGTTGATACTTTCGTATTCATAGCTTTGACAAAATGAAGATATTGATTGGATTCACACACATAGAATTTGCTATGCTAAATACTCTTTAGTTACTTTAGAGTTTGTGTTATTTGATATTCTATGTATATTGTTATATATTTATTAATGAAGTGAATAAACAAATAAACGTTTCTTTTGAGCTCGTTAAAAATGGAATATATATTTCATATACATATATATTTGATTGAAAATGTATTTTACGTTTTTTATATATTACCTCACTTAGGGCATGTATGTTAATTATATAAAAATTAGTACAAGATAAATTTTTTTATTTCGTTCATACTGAATTTCATTTAATATTGGGCGAAGCCAATAAAAATGTTTATTGTGCACTGGAATACCCAAGACATATTTTAAATTAAATGAAACCTGATTCATTTAATGCTATTTGGTAATTTGATTTATTCCGACTTTTGTGAAGAAAATATTTAAAATATGAATCTAATAAACCTTTGTGCAAAATAAATATTTCTGTCTGTAATAAATAATTCTTTGATTTTGCACATATGGTTCATCTTCTGTATAAAATATTAAATAAGAGCAATATTAATAGCTTTTTAATAATAAAATTGGGTAAACTAATATAATGATATATGGTCTCCGTTTGTGCTTCTGTATAGTATTGCGAAACTATGACCGAAATTCTTTCACAAAATCCATATTTGCAAAGTATCTGTTTGATTGACATTTTTCGTAAATGCAGGTTATGTTAACAAGCAAAATGTGAGATATAGTCCAGTAAAAATATCGCCCAGAAGAGGAAAGTCTACAAAAAATAACGTAATTTTCTCGATAGTGTAATATGTTAAAGAGGTGTATTCTAAGCATAATTGAAGATTTGAGTGGTTCCCCGAGTGTAAGTGGCGTCGCTATCGCGAGTAACGCGTTTAATTTTATATCTCAAGAACGGTTCGGTTTACACAAAAAGCTATAGAGACATGTTCTCTTATAATTAGATTTCCTAACTTTTTTATTCGAAATATTTTTTCGAGCATCAATATTTATATATATATAATTCAACTTAAACCTAACCCCATTGACATTTATCACAAGAAAAATGTAAACCTAACCACCAAAATAAATAAACATGTTCGCCAATGTGTGTTCCCATATTAAAATCAGTTTGACCAACTCAGGACAGTTCAAAATGATCACGTTGTACTTCCTATTAATAGCCCAAAATTGGAACCTCTCTATTAAACCGTTCAAAAGTTAGCAGGCCTCACGGTAGATATAATGTTGTTAGAACAGTTCCCTAAACGCATTATCTGTAAATAGTTTTACAATCTCAATGAATCTTATATAAAAAACATACGTTATGAGATACATGTTAGCAATAAGTATCGCTTTCTATCAGGGACTTTATATAAAACTTGCTTTTCAAAGAGATATTTGTAAAATTTCGTTTGTTTTCTGAAGTAAAATATTGTTTTCGATCTACTGATTTGACAAGAAATCTTGTCAGATCTTGACTAGAAGATTATAATCATAAATATGGAGTTTGGTATTGATAGCTTTAACCGTTTAGCTGCAATCGTGGTTATAGACACACAGCCACAAGGACACAGACAAAATGCAATTATATATAATGTTTTATTAAAAAAATTAGGCATGGTTTACACGAAATGAAGCACTTTGTATAATTGCAAATAATCTAGAGCATGAAGGAATAAATTTGGCACAAAATTAACTTGAATTATTTTTTATATTTGCAGTAATAAAAAAGCTACGCCGTAATATATTTTATGTGGTAGCCTACATAATGTACGAATTTACAATGGAATTTATTCATGTAAATAAAGGTATTTGTAAGATCTATTAATTAATTTAACAATTAGAACCTCTAATGGTTGAAATGAAGTTTACGAGGAACTAACTCCTAGAATATATTGTGCACGCTCTGCTAAACGTTAAAGTACATACAAATCCACAAAATAGATTATCAAGTAGGACGATTTAAATATGTAAATTTATGTGAAATTCCATTGTGAATCACACATAATACATACACACTCAGAATAGTTAAAGTCAAATGATCGTGAACATTGCATTCCGTTCAATTTAATTTAATAAACTATCTTCACCCCTGAACATATCGTACTGTATTATACTCACTTGTTAGCCTTTTGGTCGATGAGCAGATAAAGTTTGTGTTCGGAGTTCCTCAGCCTTTCCGATGTCGTAATAGGTTTGGTCAGACCCTGAGCGGTTGCTGAAGCTTCTCCCATAGCATTCACTACATCAGAAACTTTACTGACGGCGTCCCTGTAACAAGAAAGGGTAACGATTTAATCCCGCTGTGCCACGGACTGCCATATAATAATGTGATCCTCAATGAACGTGCATGAAATATTGTTAAAATGACCGCGGATAAATTTTCACTGAACACGAAGCTTTGCGTGCTTTATTCCGGTGTTTCGTCGGGGTGACAGGCTCCTATACACCGTAGTGGCATCAACCTAGTTAGCCTAGTGCGTACATTAGCATACGCCTCTCCTAGAGTCGGTTAATTTATCATAACTTTAAAAGAGGTGACAACATTTCTTTTCATATAAATGGCAAAAGGATAATATACAGGGTTGCTCATTACTGCGTCATAGTCCAATATAGGCGTTATTAAATAGTACTGAAGAAATGTATTTTGGTGACACAGTAACAAAAAACACACATTTTGAAAATAATTGGAATTATACAGGGTGATGCGTTAAAATGGCACACATTCGAATTTTTTTTTTAAATGAAACACCCTGTATATCTTTTATTTTTCCTTATAGACTTTAATTTGTGTTTTTATCGATATGTAGGGTTTTGGTTTTGGATAACGTATTTATTTATTCATGAAAATTATAAAAAAAATGGTCGAGACAATGTTTATCATAATAATTCTATGCGGTAGTATTACGATTATCTAAGACTAAATTATTTAGTAAGTATGCAGCCAAGGGATGTGTTGAAACTACAAAATAATCAAACAATCATTTTATTATACAGGGTGTTTGTTTCGATGCAATCAATTTGGCTATCGTCAAAGAGCGTTAACTGATTTTTTTCAAATAGAACACCTCGTATATTATTAAATTTTTGGAATGAAGCGTTAATTGCGCTTAATTTTTGTTAATAATGTCCTATATCCAAACCCAATAATTTCGGAGTTATTTTTAATTTTTCATTACAAACCGCTAAATTATTTGTTTTCGGTTCGATTTAGTGTACTGGGTAAACGATTTGACAAACAAAAACAAATAAACGTCAACAAACGTCAAAAATTACAATCTTATTGTTGCTGTTAATTAGGTGTAATATTAGTGATTTCTTAAGTTTCTGCGATTGGATTAGTGGGTAGGTACTTACTTTTCTTCTATATTTGTTGTTTGCCACATATTATTATTACGGTTTTTAGTTAAGTCAACTAGCTGTCCATCAATCTCTTCGAGCTTGAATCGCTTTTCGCGTCCGCTTACAGTTTTATTATAGTTCGCTGTAAAACGCAAAAAAAATCATTTTTGATTTTCTAAACTTTTGGCACACCTTGTATAGACGTATATTTTTGTCCACGAAGTACTGTCACGGTGACAGGTGGAACGACAATTTAAAGCATCTTAACGTCAGTCTGACTTTTCGTTGTTGGAGTTTGAAATTTAGATGCTATTTAGCGTAATACTAAGACTTGACACTAAAAGATTCATAGTTTTATTAGTTTTACACAATGAAAGGACTAAATCATTATTGAAAATGTAATATCAGATTTATTTTAATTTTGCATAATTTAACCTGCCAATTATCATAGCCCGCAAACATACTTTTGACATACCTTTTGTTATAATGCAAATTTGTGAACAATGCATGCCCATTACACAGAAGAATCAAGTTTTAAATAAAATGTTGGTATAGAATAAGTATGACTTATTACTTTTATTTATAATAGTGAATTTATAACTGGCTTCCATATTAATAATTAGTTTCATTTGTCTGCTCTGAAATTGTTCCTGTCAAAGTGAGTTTGCAGTGGCATTGAGTCGTCGCCTGTAGATCGTGCTCTGGCTATGTCGGTTGCTGAGACGATCCTATTATAATTTAAATATTTAGTAGTGACGCTGGTAGTTGAACTAAAAACAATAACCAAAAATAATACTGACCGACGTTGGAATATCTGTGTAAACATTTTGCTTACACACACTGTAAAAAGAATATAATTTGTAATTGTTGGATCATTTTGTGATTTTTATTAAGTATTTAAGGAAAAATAACACAAAAAGGTAGTTCATGATTACAACCAATCCATCGAAATAAGAGCCACCAGCCTGGGACGCGATCATCATCAACCATCATCAGAATGTTTGATTAACAATTTGATTTAATGGTGTATTTTCAAACATATCGCATTAAATGATTGAACGCTGCCCATACTTCAAACTTTCTACTGACAATCAAACTATTTAGTAGAAGTAATTGTTGAATTAGACTGGAATATTTACTTTAGTAAATTGAATAGTTACAAAGCAATTGTCATTACATTGGAATTTGATTCGTCTGTCACCTAGTAATAATAATATAAATCATATTTTAAGGTAATTGTCTAATACCGTGCCGTCAAATACTTTTCGCATTAGAGTAGGCTGTTTTTGAAGTTTTTAATCAATGTTGGTGTACATGCTAATTTTTTGAAAACTTCAAATTCTGACAGTTGTCATACTTAAATTCAAATTATAGACGCCTATTATTATTTATATGACATAACCAAACTATTAAAATTATGCACTGTCACCAACCATTAAAAAAAAGCATGGCCGTCTCTAATGCGGAAAGTAGGTATTTGAAGGCACGATATATAGGCAAAACTAAAATGGATCTGATAGCACTTTTCTCATTAATATTTTAGTCATTTCGCTGTATAAAATTTGTAATTTCATATCTTTTTGTGTCAAGGTCTACAATAAATATCGATGAAGCTTAAAAACATGAACCATGAAATATCAGACAGATGTCAGGGTGTTTAACCTTTTTTTTTTGAAATAATTCAAATAAATCATGAAAGCAGTTCAGATTTCATCACGAACTGAAATCGATTGATCGTTTTGACGTTTTATAACCTGCAATTAAATTTTTGTGAAATTGCCAACATTAATCAAAAGTCAGATGGACTTTTTCTGACAATTCTGACGTTTCCTGTAACATTTAAGCCACCTAACGTGAATGTTGAGCTGACCAACATTTCGCGTATGCTCTAGTTAAATATATCGGTGTTAAAATAATAATAGATGAGTAAAGATGGCTACACCCTTTAACTGTTACTTAATTTTAGTTTAATAATATACTATGTTCACCAATTTTGATCAGCATGATGTATTCGTTTCTTTGAATTACAATTAACGTAGGGCTTCCGGGACAATAGTCAATAGAAATAAATTTATATGACGTTGGTTGCAAATAATCAAGCTCATCAGTGCTCCATAATGTTTGTCATAAAATGTCGATATAAGTCATCAAGTGCTGATTATTCAATTTACTCTTTCCACCTTTTTTTTATTTAGGACACATTAATTTAATAGAATACTTGCTATTTTTGTTATTCCATGAAACTCTTCGAGTTTGAATTGCTTCTTTGGAACGTGACTACTGCCAGTCGCAGAGGCACTTGAATTTTAACGGTTATAAATTTTCTTTTAATTAGTTTATGAATGAAGATGCAAATTAGATGAAATATCTCTAGAAATTAATTATACATTATTGTGGCATCTATAATTATAGACAAATGGATTTATTAACTAAAAAATTTCCCATAAAATGTTTAACATTTCTATAGAATTTACTGAAAGCTGATTACTTGGAACATTTCGTTGACATTCAAGTTTGATATAATGCGTGTGCACCTAGTCTAAGTTGAATGTAAGTAGGCCGAACAGGTAAACCTAAGATGGTTGTATGATCAAGATTTGTTGTATCATATATAAATTTCTTTGTTTTTTAAATTTGGTAGTACTCTAACTTTATTTGTCTCAAGTTTTATGATAAACGTTGCCCATACGTTAAATTATCTTGCAAACTGTCATGGTGGTGACAGTTCGATCTATTGCGAGAATGAATTGTCAAATTGAATGTCACTGTAGACATACCGTGCCTTCAATTAATTTTTTTTGGAATAACCTACGATTTCAATATTAATTTGAAAACACTGTGGAACTTTTCAATAAATTGACTTAACTATGACAGTAGGTAGTCAAAATGAAAAACATTACTATAGCACAGTATTCCCAAATTAATATTGATATCATAAGCTACTCTAAATTTAAATTAAAGACGCTGTATGTATATTTGTATGTAGAAAGATGACAGAGATGTGTCCAAGACATTAAAGATACGATAAATGACCGATACAATAGTAATAATAATAATAATTGATGATAATTGATGAGCAAGTGCTCTTTTAAGATTTTGATTTGAGTGGTTTTCCATCTGGTTATAGAAACTGAGCGCTCTTTCCTTGATGTAGTCAATAATGGTTGGGGTATTTGTTTCATTCATTATTTGATTATTTCTCATATACCATGGAGCATTTAGTATCATTCTAAGACTGGTGTTTTTTGATGTTGGTCTTGCACATATGCACCCATGCATATGTGAATATTGGACCTAATACTTGTTTGTAAAGTAGAATTTTGTTGTTCGTGTTCAGCTGGCTTTTTCTGCCTATAAGAGGCCATAGTTGACATCTTGTTTGTTTGGTTTTGGTTATCGTTTTTGCTATGTGTGTGTTATAATTGAGCTTTATATCCAGGTATATTCCCAGGTATTTAATTTCTCTACTCCATGGTATAGTGTTGTTGTTGATGGTTATTTCGTTGCCTGTTGTTTTCAGATTCCTTTGAAAGATTATTGCATGGGATTTGTCTTCGTTTATTGTTGCCCTCCATTGTTTGAACCATTTTATCGTGTTGTCTAGGTGCGTTTGGAGTTCCTGTACCGCGTTCGTCGGACATCTTGATGTTGAGAGCAGTGCCGAATCATCTGCAAAGGTGGCCGTATTTAAGTATCTTGTAGGATTTGATACTGGTATGTCTGCTGTAAATATTGTATATAGGTGAGGTGACAGGCATGAGCCCTGAGGGACTCCCGCTGTTGGATGTTTTATTGAGGAAAGTGTGTTCTGGATGCTAACTTGAAAGCAGCGTCCTTAGAGAAAACTGTTCGTGATTTTTATGACGTGTGTTGGGTAATTGTGTATTATCATTTTATATATGAGTCCCTGCCTCCAGACTTTATCAAATGCCTTTGCTATGTCGAGAAATACAGCTGCTGTCACTTGATTTTTGTTGAATCCGTCTTGGATAATCTCAGTGACTCTTGAAAGTTGTGTTATCGTTGAATGTTCTTCTCTAAAAACCCATGTTGATCTTCTGGTATTATGTCTTGATTATCAGAGTGGTACTTTATCTTCTGTAGGATTATTTTTTCTATCACTTTGCTAATGGATGGTAACAGGCTTATGGGCCTGTAGCTGCTTGGTATTGTTTTTGGTTTTCCTGGTTTAGGTATAACTATTACTGTGGCATGTTTCCATATCTTTGGGAATGTTTGAAGTCTGATAACGGAGTTTGCTATTGCTAGAATTGACATTATTGCTTTTGGGGGGAGGTTTTGTAGTGATCTGTTGGTGATGTTGTCTATACCAGGAGCTTTTTTGGGATTTAATGCTTTAAGGATTGCTTTTAGGTTCTCGGCTGTGACTGGGTCGTTGCTAGGGGAGTGGGGTTCACGTATTTCTCTGCTTACTACTTTGTGAATCTGCATTACGTGTTGCATGTCTACTTCATCCAAGTTCGGAGTGAATTGCTTTTCTATTGATTCCGCTAGAGCTTCTGGTTTTTCTTCTGCTGTGACTTGTGTGGAGTTATTGAATTGAAGTGGTGGGATTTGTATTTGTTCTCTTTTGATTGCCTTGATTATTTCCATGTCTTAGAGGGGTCAGCACCTATTTCTTCGAGTGTTCTTTGCCATTCTACATTTTTCAGTTCCAGTAATTCCTTATGTACTTGATGTTGAAGGTTGTTTAGTATAGTTTTGTCTTCTCCTAGCTCTGTTCTTTTCCTCTTTAATATGATGTGGTAGACTACCTGATTTATATATCCTTTCTATTTTGATAGTGTTATTTTCAACAGCGTTTGTTATTTTATCTTGTAGTGATTTTATGTTCTGTTCTAATTCTGCAGTGTTTTGTATTTTAGGAACTGCAGTGATGGTTTGTTCTAGTTCTGTTTTGTAGCCGGCCCAGTCTGTCTTGAAGGTGTGATATGTTCTTTCGGTTATGTCTTCGTTCCAAGTTATTATAATTGGAATGTGATCAGAGCTCATGACACTTTCAGTTTCTATCTTTATGGTTTTGTTAATGTTTTTACTGATTGCTAAGTCTAATTGTCTAACTGTGTGCTTCTAGGCCAAGGTGAACGTCGACAGACAAAAAAAAAACCAGACGGTTCGGCATTTAAATGTTGTTTCATGTTATTCGTTTTATAAAATTGGTAGTACCATGCCTTGTGTCAAGTTTACGATAAAAATAGTGTATACTTCAAATTTTTTGACAGACTGTCATCGTGACACTTATACGACAATGAAAAGTTAATGTTTAACCAAATTGTCGTTCCACCTGTCATCGTGACAATACTTCGTCGTAGTGTATTCGTTCACACATAAACTTGTGAGATCGAAATGTCAGACGGACAGTGCTTAACCAAATTGTCTTTCCAATTGTCAAATGAAATTAACAACATAACATGATGAACTTTAACAAAACATGTTTTAAACTTACAGGTCATTGAGAGAATTAATTAATTTTCATATTACGCTTTAATTAGTATATATATGTACTTTGTAAAACCCAATCAAAAATCTTGCTGGCTCCTAATACCATTTAACCGAAAATGTACTTCTGATTAGTTTGTGCCAACCCGCATAGTCGCATACTTTAAATGCTTGCTTTTATAACTGAATTGATAAACAAAATTACATAAATGCTTATGGGAATTTTACATATTTGATGTATTTATGTTATTTCGAAGTGTTTCGGACACATCTGACAAATAAAGAAAACTCAGATGATTCTTTATTTAGGCTTGCTTCGGTACTTCTTTCGCGAGAAGTGACGACATTTCGATGACATATATAATTTGTGTTTAATATATCTTAATAAAATATAGAAAGATCGTTATATTTGTCACTGTACTTACGTGCGATAATACACTTTAAGTTTATTTTATCATATCCGTCGGCATTGTTCATATATTCATAAATAGAAAAGAAATAGTAACAATTGATAATAATAACACTAATACGTATCTGAAAGGTACCACTTTCCCTTCATAATCCCTTTATTTGTCGGCCTTCTGACATTTAAACTTGACAACCGATCGATAAACGTGAATAGATAGTCATTATGTGTTGTGTATTAGACGACTGGTGCTTTCCGCCAATTTTGACGTTTCCCGGCAAATGCCATATCGCGAACTCAAACTGATTTGACGGTTTTGATAATTTATAACCTGAAATTGAATTTTTCGTGCGTTTAACTTAACCTTATCCGAAGTTTGATGTGTCACGGTCATCTGTATCGATCCACCGCCATTTTAAAATCGAACCTAGTCCATATTTTTTATTTTACACGTAGGCCTTATGGCAAAATACTATGATTCATACTCTTTTTCTGCACGTTCTAAAATTTTCAAAAACTCCTTTCGGGCCCTCGTTCTCTCTTCGGAGACGTGAAAAATGGCCTAAGGCACGTGGGACCGTGGTCCCCGTCGCGTGACACTTTCGTTCCCAGCGTAGATGCGCCAGGTTCTCAGAAAACTGTCTCCCCAATTCGTCAATTTTGGGGTATAGCTTTGCCGTTTTAATCGTTCGTGTTAAAAAGAGCGAGACAATTGGCTTTTAGTATATATAACTAGCTATAACGTCCGCTTACAGCGGATCCGTCCGCTTACAGCTGTTCGTCCGCTTACAGCAGTCCGTCCGCTTACAGCGGGTCCGTCAATCTCTTTTAGTATAAATCGCCTTTTTCGCGTCCGCTTACAGCTTTTTCATAGTTTCGTGCAAAGAGCAGTCACTGTCATGACGCCTTTTAGAATGTATGGTTTTATTAACTTTTGACGCACCCCTGTATATACATATATTTCGTGAAGCCAATATTATTTTTTTTGACATTTTTACTTTGGATTTGTAATCGGCGTCCATACACACCCCCGTATCTAAAATTTCACATTCATACGTCAATTTTCACATTCATACATCAATTTTCAAAAAAACCGTCCGCCATTTTTTTTTGACATTTGGCTTTGTATTTATGATCGGCGTCCGCACACACCCCCGTATCTAAAATTTCACATTCATACGTCAATTTTCAAAAAGCCCGTCCGCCATTTTGTTTTTTTTTGACATTTTGACTATGGATTAGTGATCGGCGTCCGCATACACCCCCGTATCTAAAATTTCGGCTTTATACGTCAATTTTCAAAAAATTCTGCCGCCATTTTCTTTGTTCTGACATTTTGACTATGGATTGGTGATCGGCGCCCGCAGACACCCCCGTAACTAAAATTTCGCATTTATTCGTTAATTTTAAAAAACTTTTCCGCCATTTTGTTTTTTTTGACATTTTGACTTTGAATTTGTGATCGGCGTCCGCACACACCCCCGTATCTAAAATTTCACATTCATACGTCAATTTTCAAAAAACCCGTCCGCCATTTTCTTTTCTTTTTGACATTTTGACTATGGATTGGTGACGGGCGACCTAAGACACCCCCGTATCTAAAATTTCACATTCATACGTCAATTTTCAAAAAAATACCCTCCATTTTGTTTTTTTTGTCATTTTGACTTTGGATTTGTGATCGGCGTACGCACATACCCCCGTATCTAAAATTACACATTCATACGTCAATTTTCAAAAAACCCCGTCCGCCATTTTAGTTTTTTTTGACATTTTGACTTTGGATTTGTGATCGGCGTACGCACACACCCGCGTATCTAAAATTTCACATTCATACGTCAATTTTCAAAAAAATCTGCCGCCATTTTTTTTTTTGACATTTTGACTATGGATTGGTGATCGGCGTCCACAGACACCCCCGTATCTAAAATTTCGCATTTATAAGTCAATTTTAAAAAAACCTTCCGCCGTTTTTTTTTTGACATTTTGAATTTTGATTTATGATCGGCGTGCGTACACACCCCCGTATCTAAAATTTCACATTCATACTTCAATTTTCAAAAAACCCGTCCGCCATTTTGTCTTTCTTGACATTTTGACTTTGGATTTATAATCGGCGTCTGCACACACCCCGTATCTAAAATTTCACATTCATACGTCAATTTTCAAAAAATTCTGCCGCCATTTTGTTTTTTTTTGACATTTTGACTATGGATTGGTGATCGGCGTCCGCATACACCCCCGTATCTAAAATTTCGCATTTATACGTCAATTTTCAAAAAACTCTTCCGCCATTTTCTTTTTCATTTTGACTTTGGATTTATGATCGGCGTCCGCACAAACCCCCGTATCTAAAATTTCACATTCATACGTCAATTTTCAAAAAACCCGTCCGCCATTTGTTTTTTTTTGACATTTTGACTTTGAATTTGTAATCGGCGTCGGCACACACTCCCGTATCTAAAATTTCACATTCACACGTCAATTTTCAAAAAACCCGTCCGCCATTTGTTTTTTTTTGACATTTTGACTTCGGATTTGTATTCGGCGTCCGCACACACCCCCGTATCTAAAATTTTACGTTCATACATCAATTTTCACATTCATACGTCAATTTTCAAAAAACCCATCCGCCATTTTATGTTTTTTGACATTTTGACTTTGGATTTGTAATCGGCGTCCGCACACACCCCCGTATCTAGAATTTCACATTCATACGTCAATTTTCAAAAAATTCTGCCACCTTTTTTTTTTTTGACATTTTGATTTTGGATTCGTTATCGGCGACCTAAGACACCCCCGTATCTAAAATTTCACATTCATACGTCAATTTTCAAAAAATTCTTCTTCCATTTTGTTTTTTTTTGACATTTTGACTATGGATTCGTTATCGGCGACCCAAGACACCCCCGTATCTAAAATTTCACATTCATACGTCAATTTTCAAAAAATTCTTCTACCATTTTGTTTTTTTTGACATTTTGACTTTGGATTTGAGATCGGCAATCGCAAACACCTACGTATCTAAAATTTCACATTCGTACGTCAAGTTTCAGAAAATCTTCCGCCATTTTGACTTTGGAATCGTGATCGGCGACCTAAGGCACCCCCGTATCTAAAAGTTCACATTCATACGTCAATTTTCAAAAAATTCTTCCTCCATTTTGTTTTTTTTTGACATTTGGATTAGCGATCGGCGACCGCAAAAACTCCCAAGTGCCTAGTTTTACTTGTAATCAGAAGAGAGAAATTGATTTCAGCCAGCTCCGCCCACTGTGCATGTTTGCGTAATCGTTTAAACAAAATTATTTCGTAGGGGCACATAAATCTTGAAAGCAATATTTTTCCCGTAAGGAAATTTATTATTTTAAATCTAATTTATAATAAATAAAAAAAAGTCATGCTGTATATGAGAATGATTAGTCGGTCGACCGATGAAATATATATGAAGTAAATAGACAATATTCTATTCGAAAATAAAAAATTATTGTTTCGCCCGGGCTTTGAACCCGGTCGATCTACTGCGTCGTATTCAATTGCTTCGATTTCGTCATTAGGCCACCGAGATACATGTAAATTACCTGTTAACCTGCCGTATTTATATGTAGCTATGTCTTATGGTAGAATCTGAATTTTTTTTTGAAATTCTAGGGAAATAAACGTGTAATCGTCAAAAGAAAATTAAAAATCGTATTAATTGCGTCCCGATAATTAATTTAGTGTCTTCTCCTTGTCCAAAAAATAAATATATTATGTGTATTAATTTGGCACGAATCTCATCTGACATTAATAAAAAAAAGATGGCCGCAAACGCTAGTCGTATTTGCAACATTTTTCCACCATGCCCCGGGTGCATCAAGAGTTTCAATCACTCGTCCTATCGATATCGGATAACGATGAAGTCGCAATAGGAATGGGAATGGTCTAGAAATATCTGTCCTTTACGATAATGAATCTTGTTGTGTCCTTGAAACCTTCAGAATTCGGAATTTGACGCTTAAAAGTCACACTTGCAAAATTCTCGATGTACCTGTCAGATTTCCGAAAAGTCAATTATGTTTCCAGTCCTGTTTTTTTGGTTACGTATGCGTCACGTCATGAGTCAGTACTTAAAATTTAACAAATTAATATCTCGGCAATGCCGTCGAGTTAAATTTCGAAATCCGGTTTGTGGTGAGCACGAATTTTTCCCGATTCCGATGATGCACGCGGCAAGCACGACGGCGGTCCAGATTTTTAGGAGATACGTGAACCGTACCGTAACCTACCGAAAAAATACCCTCAACTTTGAGGGCCCGTATTTTCCGTCAGAGTCGAAAGGAAAAGCTGAAATTTTGCAGACATATCGGTTGGAATGTCGGCTTTCCCGCTAAATCAATTCGGAACGTCTACGTTTGCCCAGTTTCCCGTACGAAGCGTAAATATGCGGCAATGTTACGTAAATAAGTCCATCCCGTGCTATTCCATGGGGTTTTTAAAGGTAAGCCGGCAGCTTTTAGTATATCTAACTAGCTATAACGTCCGCTTACAGCGGGTCCGTCCGCTTACAGCTGTTCGTCCGCTTACAGCTGTCCGTCCGCTTACAGCGGGTCCGTCAATCTCTTTTAGTATAAATCGCCTTTTTCGCGTCCGCTTACAGCTTTTTCATAGTTTCGTGTAAAGAGCAGTCACTGTCATGACGCCTTCTAGAATGTATGGTTTTATTAACTTTTGACGCACCCCTGTATATACATATATTTCGTGAAGCCAATATTATTTTTTTTGACATTTTTACTTTGGATTTGTAATCGGCGTCCACACACACCCCCGTATCTAAAATTTTACATTCATACAACAATTTTCAAAAAATTCCTCCGCCATTTTGTTTTTTTTGACATTTTGACTTTGTATTTGTGATCGGCGTCCGCATATACCCCGGTATCTAAAATATCGCATTTATACGTCAATTTTCAAAAAATTCTGCCGCCATTTTCTTTGTTTTTGACATTTTGACTATGGATTGGTGATCGGCGCCCGCAGACACCCCCGTATCTAAAATTTCGCATTTATACGTGTTTTCAAAAAACTTTTCCGCCATTTTGTTTTTTTACATTTTGACTATGGATTGGTGATGGGCGTCCGTAGACACCCCCGTATCTAAAATTTCGCATTTATACGTCAATTTTCAAAAAACCCTTCCGCCATTTTCTTTTTGACATTTTGAATTTTGATTTATGATCGGCGTCCGCACACCCCCGTATCTAAAATTACACATTCAGACATCAATTTTCAAAAAACCCGTCCGCCATGTTTTTTTTTGACATTTTGACTATGGATTGGTGATCGGCGTCCGCATATACCCCGGTATCTAAAATTTCACATTCATACGTCAATTTTCAAAAAGTTCTGCCGCCATTTTGTTTTTTTTTACATTTTGACTATGGATTGGTGATCGGCGTCCGCAGACACCCCCGTATCTAAAATTTCGCGTTTATACGTCAATTTTCAAAAAATCCTAGGCCATTTTGTTTTTTTTGACATTTTGACTTTGGATTTGTGATCGGCGTCCGCACACACCCCGTATCTAAAATTTCACATTCATACGTCAATTTTCAAAAAACGCGTCCGCCATTTTGTTTTTTTTGACATTTTGACTTTGGATCTGTAATCGGCGTCCGCACATATCCCTGTATCTAAAATTACACATCATACATCAATTTTCAAAAAAACCCGTTCGCCATTTTGTTTTTTTTTGACATTTTGACTTTGGATTTGTGATCGGCGTCCGCACACACCCCCGTATCTAAAATTTCACATTCATACGTCTATTTTCACATTCATACATCAATTTTAAAAAAAAACTGTCCGCCATTTTTTTTTTACATTTGGCTTTGTATTTATGATCGGCGTCCGCACACACCCCCGTATCTAAAATTTCACATTCATACGTCAATTTTCAAAAAGCCCGTCCGCCATTTAGTTTTTTTTGACATTTTGACTATGGATTAGTGATCGGCGTCCGCATACACCCCCGTATCTAAAATTTCGGCTTAATACGTCAATTTTCAAAAAATTCTGCCGCCATTTTCTTTGTTCTGACATTTTGACTATGGATTGGTGATCGGCGCCCGCAGACACCCCGTAACTAAAATTTCGCATTTATTCGTTAATTTTAAAAAAACTTTTCCGCCATTTTGTTTTTTTTGACATTTTGACTTTGAATTTGTGATCGGCGTCCGCACACACCCCGTATCTAAAATTTCACATTCATACGTCAATTTTCAAAAAAATCCCCTCCATTTTGTTTTTTTTGACATTTTGACTTTGGGTTTGTGATCGGCGTACGCACATACCCCCGTATCTAAAATTACACATTCATACGTCAATTTTCAAAAAAACCCGTCCGCCATTTTATTTTTTTTGACATTTTGACTTTGGATTTGTGATCGGCGTCCGCACACACCCGCGTATCTAAAATTTCACATTCATACGTCAATTTTCAAAAAAATCTGCCGCAATTTTTTTTTGACATTTTGACTATGGATTGGTGATCGGCGTCCACAGACACCCCCGTATCTAAAATTTCGCATTTATACGTCAATTTTAAAAAAACCTTCCGCCATTTTTTTTTGACATTTTGAATTTGGATTTATGATCGGCGTGCGTACACACCCCCGTATCTAAAATTTCACATTCATACTTCCATTTTCAAAAAACCCGTCCGCCATTTTGTCTTTCATGACATTTTGACTTTGGATTTATAATCGGCGTCTGCACACACCCCGTATCTAAAATTTCACATTCATACGTCAATTTTCAAAAAATTCTGCCGCCATTTTTTTTTGTTGACATTTTGACTATGGATTGGTGATCGGCGTCCGCATACACCCCCGTATCTAAAATTTCGCATTTATACGTCAATTTTCAAAAACCTCTTCCGCCATTTTTTTTTCATTTTGACTTTGGATTTATGATCGGCGTTCGCACAAACCCCCGTATCTAAAATTTCACATTCATACGTCAATTTTCAAAAAACCCGTCCGCCATTTGTTTTTTTTTGACATTTTGACTTTGAATTTGTAATCGGCGTCCGCACACACTCCCGTATCTAAAATTTCACATTCACACGTCAATTTTCAAAAAACCCGTCCGCCATTTGTTTTTTTTGTACATTTTGACTTCGGATTTGTATTCGGCGTCCGCACACACCCCCGTATCTAAAATTTTACGTTCATACATCAATTTTCACATTCATACGTCAATTTTCAAATAACCCATCCGCCATTTTATGTTTTTTGACATTTTGACTTTGGATTTGTAATCGGCGTCCGCACACACCCCCGTATCTAGAATTTCACATTCATACGTCAATTTTCAAAAAATTCTGCCACCATTTTTTTTTTGACATTTTGATTTTGGATTCGTTATCGGCGACCTAAGACACCCCCGTATCTAAAATTTCACATTCATACATCAATTTTCAAAAAATTCTTCTTCCATTTTGTTTTTTTTTGACATTTTGACTATGGATTCGTTATCGGCGACCCAAGACACCCCCGTATCTAAAATTTCACATTCATACGTCAATTTTCAAAAAATTCTTCTACCATTTTGTTTTTTTTGACATTTTGACTTTGGATTTGAGATCGGCAATCGCAAACACCTACGTATCTAAAATTTCACATTCATACGTTAATTTTCAAAAAATCTTCCGCCATTTTGACTTTGGAATCGTGATCGGCGACCTAAGGCACCCCCGTATCTAAAAGTTCACATTCATACGTCAATTTTCAAAAAATTCTTCCTCCATTTTGTTTTTTTTTGACATTTGGATTAGCGATCGGCGACCGCAAAAACTCCCAAGTGCCTAGTTTTACTTGTAATCAGAAGAGAGAAATTGATTTCAGCCAGCTCCGCCCACTGTGCATGTTTGCGTAATCGTTTAAACAAAATTATTTCGTAGGGGCACATAAATCTTGAAAGCAATATTTTTCCCGCAAGGAAATTTATTATTTTAAATCTAATTTATAATAAATAAAAGAAGTCATGCTGTATATGAGAATGATTAGTCGGTCGACCGATGAAATATATATGAAGTAAATACACAATATTCTATTCGAAAATAAAAAATTTTTGCTTCGCCCGGGATTCGAACCTGGTCGAACCACGGCGTCGTATTCAATTGCTTCGATTTCGTCATTAGGCTACCGAGATAATTGTAAATGACTTGTTAAGTTGCCGTATGTAGGTTTGTCTTATGGTAGAATCTGAATTATTTTTTTTAAATTCCAGGGAAAATAAACGTGTAATCGTCAAAAGAAAATTAAAAATCGTATTAATTGCGTCCCGATAATTAATTTAGTGTCTTCTCCTTGTCCAAAAAATAAATATATTATGTATATTAATTTGGCACGAATCTCATCTGACATTAATAAAAAAAAGATGGCCGCAAACGCTAGTCGTATTTGCAACATTTTTCCACCATGCCCCGGGTGCATCAAGAGTTTCAATCACTCGTCCTATCGATATCGAATGTCGATGGAGTCGCAATAGGAATGGGAATGGTCTAGAAATATCTGTACTTTCCGAAAATGAATCTTGTTGTGTCCTTGAAACCTTCAGAATTCGGAATTTGACGCTTAAAAGTCACACTTGCAAAATTCTCGATGTACCTGTCAGATTTCCGAAAAGTCAATTATGTTTCCAGTCCTGTTTTTTTGGTTACGTATGCGTCACGTCATGAGTCAGTACTTAAAATTTAACAAATTAATATCTCTGCAATGCCGTCGAGTTAAATTTCGAAATCCGGTTTGTGGTGAGCACGAATTTTTCCCGATTTCGATGATGCACGCGGCAAGCACGACGGCGGTCCAGATTTTTAGGAGATACGTGAACCGTACCGTGACCTACCGAAAAAATACCCTCAACTTTGAAGGCCCGTATTTTCCGTCAGAGTCGAAAGGAAAAGCTGAAATTTTGCAGACATATCGGTTGGAATGTCGGCTTTCCCGCTAAAACAATTCGGAACGTCTACGTTTGCCCAGTTTCCCGTACGAACCGTAAATATGCGGCAATGTTACGTAAATAAGTCCATCCCGTGCTATTCCATGGGGTTTTTAAAGGAAGGCCGCTCGCTATTAGTAAGGAGAATATGCAGTTTGAAAGCAACGAACTCGTTGACATGATTTTCATTATGGGATCTGCCCAAAAGAATTGCTTGGTTAATAAAGCGGTTGTTATGCGAAAAGATATCCTGACAGAAGACAACCTTCAGTTACAAGTTTGGAAAGATTCATTAGAACAGGAAATGTGAGTTATGAAAAGCTTGAAAGGACAAAGAGGACAAGTGACGAAGATAAATTGAAAGATTTGTTATCAGTAATTGAGGAGCCCTCTACTAGTTCGACCAAAATATCAACAGAAACTAATATACCACGATCTACTGTTAGCAAGATTCTAAAAAAAAATAAATATCATCACTACAGTATTTCCTTTCATCAAGAACTGTTGGGGCCTGATTTACAGACTAGAAGGGCGTTTTGCAAATGGGGATTAGAAATTGAAAGGATAACACTTAAACTTCTTCCAAAAGGTATTATTTACTGACGAATCGACCTTTACTCAGAGTGGTAGCCCAAACCGTCATAATCTTCATCATTATGCAATAGACAGCCCAAGAATGTTAAGAGCGATTGATAAGCAGAGGCAATGGACTATAAATGTTTGGGCTGGTATTATGGGCAACTTTATAATTGGACCACATTTCTTTCACGGACATTTAAATGGTGTGCAATATTTGAATTTCTTGCAATATGACTTGCCTCAGCTTCTGCAAAACGTTCCTCCAGTTCTAAGAAAAAATATGTGGCTTCAGCACGACGGTGCACCAGTACATTTTGCACTAAATGTCCGACACTATTTGAATCATTAGTTGGCCACCTAGATCGCCAGATTTGACCAAACTTGATTTTTTTCTATAGGGGTACATAAAAAATATTTTATACCAGACACCTCCAACTACAGTAGACGATATGAGGCAACGTATAATACGTGCTTTTGAAACAGTTTCCATTGAGAAGTTGCAACACGTAAATAGGTCTTTTCTGTCAAGGCTGCAAATGTGTTCTATTCAAAACAGGGGGTCACTTTGAAAATTTATTATAAATATTGATTCTAACAAAATTACAGTTTCATACTTTTAGTCGTTTATTTGTTTATGTTTGTCAAATCGTTTACCCAGTACACTAAATCGAACCGAAAACAAATAATTTAGCGGTTTGTAATGAAAAATTAAAAATAACTCCGAAATTATTGGGTTTGGGTATAAAATATTATTAACAAAAATTAAGCGCAATTAAGCTTCATTCCAAAAATTTAATAATATACGGGGTGTTCCATTTGAAAAAAATCAGTAAGCGCTCTTTGACGATAGCCAAATTGATTGCATCGTAACAAACACCCTGTATAATAAAATGAATGTTTGATTATTTTGTTGGTTCAACACATCCCTTGGCTGCATACTTACTAAATAATTTTATCTTAGATAATCGTAATACTACCGTATAGAATTATTATGGTAAACATTGTCGCGACCATTTTTTTTTATAATTTTCATTAATAACTCAACAATGCGTCATCCAAAACCCCAGATATCGATAAAAACACAAATTAAAGTAGATAAGGAAAAGCAAAAAATATACAATACTATTTAAACTCTAATGAGTAAAATAAGACCAATGCGTTTTTCTGTAACAACAAAATTTATTAACCTAAGAAAAATTGTTCATAAAAAGTTTTTCCACTTATGTTTTACTTAAAAATTTAATCCACTCGCCTGTAACAACAAAAAAGCAACATTTAAAGTCTATTACAGGTTTAGATTTCTTTTAATAGTATTATATTTAGTTTTTAAAATCTCTCTGTCAAACATGACATTTCTGAAATTCTATGGTTACTATAAATTAATTAAGAAAAGCTATAATACTATTATAATAATTTTCTTTACATCTCCCACCCTCGAAGAGAACAATTGCAAGTAATTGTTCGGTTAAGAACTAACTGCTATTGGAGATAGCTTCGTACTATGGTACAAATTTGATTTTGCCTTCTTGTGTCCGGTGTCAACTTCATATATTGAACTAGAAATCTTCCTTAAGATTTTGTATGGGCCAATCCCGAATTCATCCATTTTCTTTCTATTCAGTCGATTTCCGTTTTCTACAAAAACTCTATCTCCCACTTTGAATTTATATTCTTCCCTATGTAGATCATATATTTTTTTTATTATAGTTGTGAGATTTTATTGAATTTTCAATGGCTAGCTTTCTATCTCTTTTCAGATCTTCTTTTGTGCATTTTGATTTCAATTCAAGTGGCAGAATGTCCACATTTTCGCCTTCTAAAAGATATTTTGGAGTAAACTTCGTGACTGTATGTTCTGTTTCGTTATATTTTTCTACCTTCGACATAAATTCGGCATTTTGGTCAATTCCTTTGAAAATTCAAGATAGATACAAAACAGCATTTGTTACACAAGAAGGTCATTGTCAATGGACTTGTCTTCCATTCGGGTTAAAGACAGCTCCAGCAATATTTCAAAGGATATTAAGTAACATAATAAGAAAATACAAGCTGTCAGAATTCGCAGTAAATTTTATAGACGACATTTTGATTTTTTCTAAAAGTTTCGAAGAACACATAAAACATCTATCTAGACTACTTGAGGCAATACTAACAGAAGGATTTAGACTGAAATTTTCAAAACGTACTTTTGCAAAATATCACGCCAAATATTTGAGACCCATAATAGAAAATAATTCAGTTAGACCCCTAAAAGATTATCTAACTGCTGTAAAAAATTTTCCAGTTCCAGAAACAAGAAAAAATATACGCCAGTTCCTTGGAAAAGTCAATTTTCATCATAAGTTTGTACCAAACAGCGCAATTATCTTAGACCCGTTACATAATTTATTACGTTGTTTTATAATACTATTTAAACTCTAATGAGTAAAATAAGACCAATGCGTTTTTCTGTAACAACAAAATTTATTAACCTAAGAAAAATTGTTCATAAAAAGTTTTTCCACTTATGTTTTACTTAAAAATTTAATCCACTCACCTGTAACAACAAAAAAACAAGATTTAAAGTCTATTACAGGTTTAGATTTCTTTTAATAGTATTATATTTAGTTTTTAAAATCTCTCTGTCAAACATGACATTTCTGAAATTCTATGGTTAATATAAATTAATTAAGAAAAGCTATAATACTATTATAATCATTTTCTTTACAAATATACAGGGTGTTTCATTAAATTTTTTTTTATATGTGTGCCATTTTAACGCATCACCGAATAATTCATAGGATTATTTTCAAAATGTGTGTTTTTTGTTACTGTGCCACTTTTTATAAAATAAATTTCTTCAGTACTATTTAGTAACTCCTATATTGGACTTTGACGCACTAATGAGCAACCCTGTATATTAGCGAGCAGTCCTGAAGATGTCTCTTGCAACAGCGGCCGTAACGTAACGATATCTACGCCCAGTGTGTGGCAGTGCCCTATTCGGAAACCAAATTTTACTTATAACTTGAATATCACAATACATATTCAACACTGAAATGCAATATACATAGATTATATGTAGATATCACACGATTCGGTTAATTGAAAGTAGAAGTTTGCGAAGATTCCTTTGCTGATCTGTCCGAAAGAATATCAATTTCCGGTTTCGATTTTCTAAACCAAATTCTATATAGCGAAAGCTGCGGAATTCATTATCATTAAGGTATGGATTCGATCGCAGTCGATCTCGCCTCAATATCATCGACGTTGATTGATGAGAAAGGTTAAATTCTTGAAATTTCGTCGGAAAGAAACCAATTGCCGAGTGGAGTGTGTGCTGCTGTGACCGACCCGTTACGGGTACCGACGTTACCGAAGCAGTAGACGTACTTGGTATAGTTTTCGTCAGGGACGTGAATGATCGCGCGACTATGACCTAATTTACATCAGCGAGACGTCGAGATTTAATGGAATTTTCGCATGCGAAAGTACCTCCAAAAAAATGAAGTTTCGGTTTGCCAATTTCGCGCAACGTTTTGCTTTTTTCCCCGTATTGTTTTTTCATCTTAGTAAGCACCATTAAATATATAAAAAGCATTTTCGGCGACGTTAATGCCAAGCTATTTTTAAACTTAGCATTTCTATACATATATGCATAAGTATATGTCATTATATTGAAATTCATAATTCCTTTTCATTTTAATGTTCGCCAAATATTTCTGTACCTGTATCCCCAGTTGCTATTTCAGTGTCAAATAATTTTATAGCAGCAGACTTGCGGAAAAAGAGATGTAATATTACTAAAACTTAATGAATGATTATGTTAAATATACAGGGGGCGTCGGAAGAAACGCACTAAACGTCAGAAATGTTTTCTACATGAAAAAATAATTGTAAAAACGCAAATGTTGTGCACTGAAAAAAATTTTGGTAATTTTACCCTCATTCCTGTGGAAAATTCCAACAAGATAACGGGTAAAATTGACATAAAAAGGGAAAAATCCGTTTTTCTGGAAAGTTTACATTGTTTTCGAAGTTTTCCCATACATAAAGTGGTATTTTTGCTTTCTTCGCAGACTTACCTGGTAAATAGGTAGTTTTACTAGGCAAAAAAACATTTCATAAGTAATGTTAATAAAATTTTAGGATTTCCTCCTTAAAGTAGGAACTTTACGAAGAAATTCATAACTTAGAAACATTAATCGGCACACGCATATGTGCTTAATATGTGTTCTAATTGTGATGCTGATATATACGAGTATTTCGTCAGGAAAAAATAAAGTTAGACATTTAGATATGTTTTTTTTTCTGTAATTATATATTAATAGCATTTAATACTCCAATATTATGTATACTTATAGGGTAATAATAATTAATAAACTAAATACTTAAGCCCACATGTCTTCATATAATTTACCGTACCTACATTGATGTAAAATAGAAAACTCAAATAATAAGATACGTATGGTATTAAACACTACCTTTTCCTATTTGATTCTATAAACATATTTTAAATACTTCATAAATCATGTGTGCAGTAATTAGGTATATGAATGATTTAGGTATTTATATTTTGTCTATATACTTAAATACATATTTGTAATTAATGTAATTTTTTATCTATTTATTGTTACAATGACTCATAAAAAAGCAAAATGCGTTTTGTCAATTTTTTTATATAATAACATTCAAATAGACCTAAGTCCATAAATGGCTGTTACTTTTGCATGTGGATATACAACATATATGGGAATATTCGATATCTAACAGAAGTGCGAGTTACGTATGTTGCCCGAATGTACCCAACGTGCAAAAAATGGTTGAATATTGCAGAAAACACTGTCGCCTTTGTAAAGGATGTAACGGTCGGCTGTGATGTTTATATTTCTTATAAAATTTTTTTAAAAAGATTTATATTTTCTAGTTAAAAATGGTCTTGAAGAGAACTAGTCATTTCCATTTTATATTTAGACGTGTTCGGGTGAAGAAGATAGTTGATATATTTTATTCTATAAACTGTAAGTATTATTTTAATTACTTTAATTCTGTGGATATTTGTTTACTAAATTCGTCATGATTTCAAGGTTTTAATATTGTTCTAACTATAATAAATGTCTTTTTGTATTTTAGTCTAATGCTTTGTAATTTATTATAGTTATTAATCTACCTCGGATATTTGCTCCAATAAACATTAGAAAAATAAAATTGTACTTCTATATATACTTTCTTAATACATAGTATCATTATACAAATGAGGTCTATATACCAGTAATTTCTTTTAAAAAATCTAATTCTCTAACTAGGTATGTATAGTGGAAAACGACGTGTACACAAGTTTATTCCTGTTTCAGCTAATCAACGATATGATGATCAAATTTGGCCAACCAAAAATGTTTACTAAAATTAGGATACGCAAACAATTCTCCTGGCGATGACATGTACATTGAAATTTTAAAAGTAGTAACTACATATTTTAAAGAAGACTTTCACATTTTATTTTGTACATTAGGAAAGGTAATGACATCACAATTGAAATTAATTAAAATTAGATATTATTATGTGTATTTTCCAGGAGGACCTTGAATCCGGCCAAAGTATGGTGAGCCCTCGTATATAAATATTGGTAAGTTTACATCATTTACTTTTGAAGCCAACCAAAACGTATAACCATTGAACTATTAAGCTTATTTATAGGTATAGAACAAGCATATAAGTTTAAAAGAAAAATAATTTATTAAATGCATCACATTCAGTTCATGTCATAGATTTTGATTATCGTTTAAATATTATAGTTTTAAAGTTTTGTGCCATAAAGTAAGTTTAAGCCTTTGTTCAGTCCATTATCGCAAATATCAGTAAGTAATTAAGTTTATCGACGACTAAACAATAAAGTATGTATTATATTAATCAATATTGGCTAATAATAACACTCATAATACCCGTAGGGAATAATGAAATGCGACCAGTGAATAATGGGCCATAACGTTACCATTATTCACTGCATTCCGCCAATAAGAACATATAATGGGCCATAACGTTACCATTATTCACTGCATTCCGCCAATAAGAACATAACGTTCCTAACGTTGTCATAGTAACGATAGACAAGTCCGGCCATTTTACTGACTGCCTAACCATCAAACGTCATATTGATATAGTAATCTGACATTTTCGTTTACTTATTTTGATTTTTTTTAGTAATTTTCAGTTAGTCGTCGATAAAGTAGTGTATACTAACTCGCAATAATGACTATTATTCCCTCGAGCTGAGTTACTCCCTCGCCGCTTACGCGGCTCGGGAGTAAATTCAGCTCTCGGGAATAATAACTGTCATTATTGACTCGTTGTATAAACTACTATTATTCGTCTGTATAATGCTGTAGTAATAAAAGCATTAGTTTTCGGAGACGAATAATCTGTGTTCGAATCTTACCGAGGGTGGTCGATTTATTAATAAGAATATCAGCCACCTGGAAGGTTGTTATCGAACGCATGTACTCTTAGTTATTGAGGAGTCATAAATCAAAAACATACAGTAACAAAACCTAGGAAATCTACCACATATTAGTTACACAGCGGCCTCTCCGAGCCCAGAGCTTGAGACTCCGTCAGTCCACTCATCCCAGAAAAAAAAACTATAATAATCTTATTATTTTTTCAGTGGGTAATGAAGAAAGGAAATATAATGTATAGAAAATACACTGATTAATAATGGTCAGGACAGCTTCATAGAATGTCTAAAAGAATTCTATGCATTATATTACAATTTCAACGTAGAGTATCCTAGAAGACTTTCGTGTAGCATGGAATTTTTGCAGAGATATATAATGAATACACATTCAGATACAAGGACAAAGAGTTCATATTTCTCGGCATCAAAGAAGAGAGTTATTACTTTTATGAAACTTTTGGGCAAATTTGAGAAATGAGAAAATATTGTAAGTATTTATGTTTTTAAATTGTGATGTATAAATCATTTTTGAAAACCTTTAAATTACTCACTCTTCTTCTTCTTCTAATATTTTATTTATCACGGATTTCTATTTTTGGACTCACTAGACTAGAATATTTTTATGTAGTAAAATAATATTTAAATAATAATATACATTTCTATGACAATGTGAATTGGTTAAGGTTTTTTTTTTGTTTTCAGAATAGCTGAGATATAACAAAAACAATATACTTCGCACCAAGATAAAAGTGTAATAAATATTAATAAGGTTGTTTTATACTGGTTATATAAATAAAATATTGTGCATGATCATTAATTTTTATTTCTTTTCTATACCCTTCTTATTTATAAGATTCATACACATAACAATGCACTCATTTAAAATTTTCTGTTTTACTATGAGAATTGTATACCTACAAATTATAGCATAAGATATTCTTTATATATTTTTTTTCTTTTGTTAACTTGCGGCCGAAAATTGTTATACAAGATTCCAACAAAAAAAGAAAAATCTCAGTAAATTTCACATCAAGTTGAAACATGCGTTTACTTTTCCAGAACTCTTGGAAACATAAGTGCAAACTTGATGTGAAATTTACTAACATTTTTCTCTTCTCATTGGAATTTCATGTAGTAGTTTTCTGAAGTAATAGTATATTTCAATTTAGAAGTAATTTTACTAGGAAAACTTCTAATCTCATCGGAATTTTCTTTAGTAATATTCATTAGTAATTTAGTAATATTCCTTACACTAAAGGAAAATTTCCGAAGTAATTTTCATGCAGCTATAGTAAAATTCCTATATTCCTTGCACTAATAGAAAATTTCCGAAGTAATTTTCAAATAAACAAAATTTTACTTTTAGCAGTAAAATTCCCGTCCGGTTTAGGGGTAATATAATTGCCCCGAAACCGTACAGGAATTTTACCAAATTTTTTTTTCAGTGTGGTCCAATTTTTATTCGTTTCGTGATTTCCTCTTAAATGAATGTTATTCTATGACTGTACGTGTTGAAAACAGTGATTTACTTTATTTTCGAGCGTATAGGATTAAAAGTATTACAATATGCAAACCAATTATTCGCATCTTGAATATGCAATTATCGTTGACAATAGTACAGTATAATTATATGTTATAATGTTAATATGTATTCATGAACTCTAACAATACTCAAATGAAATATAATATGTATTATATTTTTATTTTATATTATTTTTAAAAGCTTAACATTGTAGTAGTATCATAAACAAGCAATGCTAATAAATGCTGCTACGCTTAAATCGCCAAAGCCAATAGTAGCAGAATATTAAGGTGCCTTAGGTGTGAAAATAAAAATAAAGAACCTTAATATTACTAATAAAATAGAAAATCCTCAGAATTATTTCTGGGGAAGCCACAGCCCCATCACTCAATCCACCGCCGGCTCAGTTGAAGATGTTTCGGATTTCGAAACAAATGAGGTAGGGAAGTAGGGCCAGGAGATAAACATATATAAAAATACCAAAGTAAAAAGAAAGTCGAACATCTCTCATATTTTAGATAATAAGTACATATTTAATTAAAAATAATCAACAAGTATTTAGTACAAAAGGTGGTAGTATGTGCTTTCCGAAATGTGTATACAAAAGTTGTTCCATGCTAGGGTTTTAATTCTGTATCTTCTTAATAAAATAAACGTCAGAGTAAAGGTGTAGCTTCTGGTCTGAATGTTTAAAAGTGATATCATCACTATTACTGTGCCTAATTTTGACGTTTAATAAACTAACGCGTTTAAGTTTTAGACATTGATTTAAATGAATAACAATACTATAATAAATCCAGTAAGCAGACTAATTATGATTATTTTTTTTATACGTAAAGTTAAGTTTCCTATTTTAGACCAACCAAACGTTAAGATCTGTCAATGTCAAGCGTGTAAGGCTAGTACATGACAAATGAGGTAGGGAAGTAGGGTCAAAAGATAAATATATAGAAAAATACAAAAATAAAAAGAAAGTCGAACATCTCTCATATCTTAGATAACAAGTACAGCTTTACTTAAAAATCATCAACAAGTAGTTAGTACAACAGGCGGTAATATAAAAGGACAATTGTTAATATTGAATTACAAGAACAAAAATGCGACATCTTATACGTATGTGCGTTCCGAACTGTGTATACAAAAGGTATTCTAAGCTAAGTTTTTAAATCTGTATCTTCTTAATAAAATAAATGCATGAGTAAAAGTGTAACTTCTGGTCTGAATGTTTAAAAACAGGAATAGTGATATCATCACTATTACTGCGCCCAATTTTGACGTTTATTAAACTAACTCGTTTAAGTTTAAGACATTTATTTAAATAAATAACAATACCTACTATAATAAATCCAGTAAGCAGACTTATCACGATTATTTTTTTTAATACTTGGAGTTAAGTATCCAATTTTAGACCAATCTCCCCCACTGGACAAAATACTTTACACTAAGGATTCAAATCCATTTTAGATCTACAGTTATTCCAATTGCTATTAACACATTCTGCTGCCCTTTTTAACCCTGCCTGGATTTATTTTGCTAAAATAAGTGTTCTAAATTATGTATTGCCTTTAAATGACGAATATTAATGTTCATAGAAAACATTTGTTTAATATAAAGTAGATGGTTAAGGAAGATTAATTTTATTTGGGTTTTAATGAATAAATTTTTTTTGTTCATAACATGCTTTGATGCGTATTTCAAATCCTTACAATTAGGAATTTTACGAAATAATACATTATCTATTAATATAAGCAAGTAATAACAAAAAACACACTTGGTATTGTTTCACAAATAAATATAATTAAATACTCGATGTACATTTCGCCTTGCTGCATCGTCAGGAGTTCTCGAGAAACTAAAGTAAAATTTAATATACTGTAACTACCTACTTCTAACAAAAATGTAAATAAAAATGTACAAAAATAGAAAATTATGAAAAGGTCATGGCTTATCTGGAAAGACCGTTTTTACAAGGCTAGGGTTTATTAGCGGTGAATTTATGAGTTCTATTTGTTCATTAAGAACATTGCCTGGTTGTAAAAGTAAACTTTCTTTTATAAAATAACCTTCTAGAACATTCATTTTTTTACTTTTATTTAAACTATACAGTACTTCTAAATTGTCTATTGAAAATTGATGTCCCGTGTCTAAAACATGGTTAGCTACACTTGAATTTTCATAATTTAATTTAACGGCTCGAATATGTTCTGAGAATCTTAATTTGAAATTTCGCCCTGTTTGACCTATATAAAATTTACTACAATCACTACAATTAATTCCTGATTTGTTTAGTTTAGGATTCGCTGTTTTATTATTCGTTAATTGACTTTTTAAAGTGTTATTATTATAGAAGGCTATTTTAAAATGTAGTTTCTTTAAAACATTACTAATTTTCATACTTATACTGCCTAAATATGGAATTTTATCCCATTGTTTTAATGTCAAGTCCTGGGACGGGGGAAATGCTGATTTTAATGTAATTGATTTGTTCATTCTATTGACTAATTTATCTATTAGAGATGAGTTATAACCATTATTTTGTGCAATTATTTTAATAGTTTTTAATTCTTTATTAAAGTTAAATGTGTTCATCGGTACTTTCAATAGTCTATAAACCATTGAATTAAACGCAGCATGTTTGACGTTAGTAGGATGATTGAAGGTATTTGATATCAACGTATCGCAAAAGGTGGGTTTTCTAAAAATACTGTAATCTAACTTGTTGTTACTAATCTGGATTTTTAAATCAAGGAAATTTAAAGATTGATCAGGTACTTCTTTCTCTATAGTGAATTGAATATTATTATTAATTTTATTAAGTTGTACTAAAAAGTTATCTAGCTGTCTATCTGAATCTGACCACAAACAGAGAATATCATCCACATATCTAAACCGGTGACGTATTTGTCCTGTATTTATCAAACAAGTTACCTTCGAAATGGTCCATGAAAATGTCTGCTGGTAATGGTGACAAGGGGGAGCCCATCGGAAGGCCATTGTTCTGTTTATAAAAGTTGTCACCAAACTGGAAATAATTTTGTTCCAAACATAAATCCAGCATTTCCTCTATTTCTAAAGATTTATCCGGGCAATGTTTCTTAATTCTAGAATATACAATATTTTTTACTTCCGGGATGGGAATGGAAGTAAATAAACTTTTTACATCAAATGAAACAAGTTTAGTAACGTGACTTACATTAGTATTTTGAAGTTTATCTATTAAGTCTAGGCTATTTTTAACGGTATATTTAGGTTTATATTCAATTAGTTCGGGTCAAATTTCATTAACCAATTTACAAATATTGTAAGACGGAGCTTGGACATAACTAACCACCGGGCGTAAAGGTATTTCTTCTTTGTGAATTTTAGGTAGCCCATATAGCTTTGGGGCTACTGGGTTCATTATCTATTATGAACAACATTCACTTGATGTCCAACAGTAATCTGCTGCCCACTTTCCAGACATAAGTTTTAGTGCGAAAGTTGAATCTGCACTTTAAACGATATATTGCATCCATCTTCGCAAAATATATGATGCACATAAAACTGGCAAAAATTTGTGCCATAGGTGTCCACGCAGTTTCTTCCCCAGTTGTTAATTTGGTTTCAAAATTCCAAATATTTTTTGTACATGTATAAAGTTCGTCGTGGTGGCCACTTTTGCTTAATGTAATTGCTTTTCCCAGATAAGGCTGAATTTTTTTCTTTAGCAAAAGTTTTCGTAAACCAATTTTTTTTAATTTTTGGACATCCTAGACTAGCAGAAAATATTTTAAAAGATCATGTATCAATATATTTTACGTACGGATAGACTATTATATGTTTTTCCTCTTTTTGAGAAAACATTTTCACCAGTGAAAGTGGTTTAACAGAAGTATTATAATGTGTTTATCAGCATCCAACATGTGTTCATATGAACATCTATTTTGTTTCTTGTGTTCATTTGGATGACTCAATATGCTATCGATAATTCGATTTTCTCTTATAGATTCGGTTCCTTTTAGTTTTTTAATTTCATGTTGATGAAGTAGTGGCAGATATGTGAAAAAAATATTATTATTATCATAAAGATCAAATGATAAATTATGGAATAATTTCTGCAATTTATCAGCAAATGTCAACACAACGTTAGAACTCAATCCCATCTCAATTACCTATCCCAAAGGCATAAAAAGTAACAGTATTTGATGTAATCTGGTAGCATACCCAAAATAATAGCGCTAATAGACTAGATTGGATCAAAAATCTGGACTTATCGCGGCTGTCCCTTTTCTCTTGAACGAGTATATCACGTTTGAAGTCTCAACCCGCATTTTCTACATGATTAGAATTAAGCCAATACTAGCTATTATCTATTAATTGGTCTTTTGTATATGCTGTTTAATTTGACTTTTTCCTGATTTTAACACTCTGCTAGCCGTTGATTTGAGTCACCAATAGTCTTCTTATCAGAAAAATAAAAACTCACTTTCTAATTTGAATCACATTAATAATAATTGGCCAGTTCCTTTTTTATATTCCATGGCGATAAAAATCAGGAATTAAATCAACATCAACGAAATTATTATGACAACTTTCGTATAATTTCGTGATTATATACTAATATAACAGAAATTATAAATATATTCTTTAGCTCTCACACTTGTTTAGATCTGAAGGTTTTTCCGAATAATTTCATATATATTTAATGGATTTAATTCACGGAAATTTAATCAACATCGAATTATCAGTATATTTATGCATAACTTTAATTGTCGGTATTTTCTATGAATAGCTCAGCTCCATCGCATCGATGATGTATTATGAATGCGTATATAACTATACGAATTAATCAAAGCGCCAAAATTATAATTGCAACACGCAAACATTATTGTAGTTATTATTTTTAATTTCCGATGTTACTGCTTGTTAGCATGTTAGGCTATAAAACAGGCCGACATGTATAAACGTTTGTAGAACATGTATGCGAAGTTATAGGTAGATGCAATATAATTCATCTCGTTCTTGATAGATATCTGCAACTGCTACATATGTAGATACTAATTAGAGTTTTGTCTATTTGTGCCATCCACGCAACTGTTTGTTTTACTATCCATTGCTTGCACGGAAATATACGGTGATAAACAGTTTCACGAAGTAGATACGTATCTAGTTATACGGTGATATGTCCGATCAATGTGCAAGAAAATTATATACTGTTTGAAATGAACACTGAATTAATAATAGACAATTTCTCCTTTAACATAGGTTACTATATGAATATGTTTTAAGTACATTTTATGTAGTTTCTTTTTATTTTGGTTACGGCAACCATTTAGATATAGTATAAAGTAGTCTATATAGTCTGGTTCATAATAGCCTTTGAAAACCAAAGGAGATTGTCAGATGATACCGGTCACATGACAGAAAAATGTTCTCCATACTGAAACCGGGGAGTCAGTTAATGTACGTAAGCTATTACTTAGTTATGACAATTCATGACAACCTCACGACTTAAAATTTATATTAATAAAAATAACTTTATATGAATAATAATAACTTGTTTATTTATTTGAATTGGTAATACTATAAGGCCTATAATTGGCGAAATATTTACTTAAGTATTGTAAGTGTCTGTATGTTATATGCTACGAGTAAAGAATAGAACAGGAGGAGTCTTCTTAATAATAATATTTGTCCAAATGTGGTAACTCAATATGGCCGCCTCAATGCATAGAATATGTATGTTACATGTCAGATGTAGTGTCAGATATATGACAAGTTATTCAAAATACTCATTTTATAAACTATGATTGGTCAATATTGCCATAACGACCTGCCTTAAAGTGGTAACTCCGTCTAAATAATACCTATTCCCCCACCAGTTTATTATCTCTCCTGTTCTATTCTTTCCGTGTAGGTTATATGTTTTACGTTATATCTTCTGCCAATAAATTCTATTATAATTATTATTATTATTATTAACTATTAATAAACTACATTTTTGTTTTCAATGAACTATTTTGTCAATATTATAGGTGTTAATAAATTATAGGATTGTTTTTCTTAAGAGAAGCACATTATATAGTTCTTTTAACAAATTATAAATAGTTTTTCTTTGTATATATTGAGAGTAAAATTTGATATTGTCATTTTGACATTCCTATTTTCAGTACCGCTAACCTGCTGACATTATGCTTGTCATTTTTGTTAATTATTTACCTGCTTTCTATTTACTATTAAATAATTGAATTGCAACAGCATAAGGTGACAGGTGCTTCTTAAGTTTCTTAGACACGAAGTGTCTATGTGGGCATATTGTTTGAAATTCATAAAGGCGTGTCTAATATAATTACCAATTTGGGCTTCATGCCAAAATGTGTTATCGAACATATACAAAATTTTACTTATTCAAGCTATGTATATTTTAAGTGCCCGTGAAAGAAAACAAATATTTTCTGTTTGCCATCACATTGACAACTGTTTGTATTTCTTAATATTATAAAGATCTATTAATTAAGAGCAACTTCTAAATTTATTTTAAGATATACAGTGTGATCCATAAATAGGTGGCTGACCGCATTTATAGTTTTTTTAAATGGAGCGGCCTGTATATTATCAAAAAGTAATACGATGTTGTAGGCCTGAAATCCAAATTTTTCGACTTATAATTTTTTTAAAGAATTCAGTGTTTTTAAAAAATTATATTTCTCGTAAACTGCATATTAGAATTTTAGGCTTATATTCCATTATTGATTTCTGACTAGGAGTCGTTTAAGAAATACAAAAATGTAGAAAATACACAGGGTATTCTGTTAGAAAAACTATAACTATTGTTAGATATAAATTTAATAAATGTAAAATATTTCTAATCAGCGGCTACAAAAACACAATTTTGAAAAAGCATAATTCATAAAGGTAAGGGCTGCTTTTATCAGAAAAATGAATAGCATTGCAGTATTGAAGCCAATTTAAAACTCTTGTCTACCAAAGGGTGGACTTAATATATAATATAATAATATAATATATAGTTAATCAACTCCAATATTTTCATGCAATTACTGCATACCTACTATTGTTTCTATGAGATAAATTGCCAGCTTTCTTTCCATCTCATCAAGATCTACACCAGGGGTAGTGCACTTCATTTACTACACCTTAGCAGTGTTTTGGTCAAGGGAGGGTTTCTTAGAGGGCAGCACTTTATACAGGCTCGAAATCATAACTCTCAATATAGTTGGCTGCGTTGGTGAATTTTGTTAGAGTTGTTGTTGTCATGTGATATTTCTCCGCCATTTGTAATATTGTGAGTAACTGTCATTGTTAAATACGTTAGTTATTCTCCACAAGTGCATTTCGAAACATCAAACCGATGATAGTACTTTAGAAAATATGGATGTGTTATGTATTTCTAAGTGTCATTTATAGTATTAAAAAATGTAACAGTTTTTTTAGTCATATTAAATATATTGCAGTTATAAGGTGTAATGTTATTTTTTGTATATGATTTACTAAATATTGTAACGAAATGTGTTTACATTAAATAAAAGAATCAGATCTCTCGGCGCGATAAAAACGAAATTGTCACACGCAAAAAAAGAGGCAGACCGGGCGAGCAATAAATCATATTCGGCGCGGCTGGTAAACATCGTAAAGCTGTGAGTCATACACTTACGCATGGTACTGTATCGGAAGCGGAGACAAATGTCTGGGAATATTCTACAAATATTCTAGAGGGAGACAGAGTTTACGAGAACGCTTCGAGAACATTTCATGCATGGTATATGAGGCGACTGAGTCACCGGGATTCAATTCAGTACGGAATTCATTACGGGATTCATTGCGGAAAGAGTAATCGCGGAGTAGTTCGGGATAATGAAAGTCCTTACGTAGTGGTAGCGTAGAAATAAATATAGTAGTGCCGTCTTATATAAATAGAACTGTTATATAAATAAATACGGACATATTAGTAGTAGTAAATAAATACCTGTGATAATTAAATTGTAGTAGTTTAAGTGTGTTACGTTAGTTTTTATATTTTATATTGTTATATAATTTTAAGTATATAAATATACAGACTGTTTTAAATAAATAATTGCACGAGTTGTTTATTGGAACCCGAAAACGTTACAATATATACAGGGTTATGATGAAGTAACGCACAAAATTCATAAAACGTACAATGTTCATTTTTGAAAAAAATGCATAAACACGTCAAACAGTTTATTTTATTCCGCGTCTTTTAACATAAGTCAAAAAAATGAAACGTCAAATTTGTCAAAGTTATGACGTCATCAATATTTTTTTTAAATATGAAGCTTGGTTTTTTTTTTACTTTATTTGATAAAGCTTGTTTTTCTGCATTATAAAGAAATAATTGAAGTAGGGGTCACATAAGAAAAAACTAAAAAAAAAAACGAATTAGACATGAAATGACTCGTATAACTCAGCAGATGATCGAAGACTCTGTAAATCAGGTCTACCATCGTCTTGGCCTATGTCAGATAGTGAACGGGACACAGTTTGAACAATTCCTGTAAGAAATCGTTTTGGTTTAATGGACTGTTTAGTTACTTTAAATGTTATTACTATAATAAAGTTTATTTTGTTTTTTATTAATTCTCTCAGTTTTTTCTTATGTGACCCATACTTCAATTATTTCTTTATAATGCAGAAAAACAAGCTTTATCAAATAAAGTAAAAAAAAAACAAGCTTCAAATTTAAAAAAATATTGATGACGTCATAACTTTGACAAATTTGACATTTTATTTTTTTGACTTATGTTAAAAGACGCGGAATAAAATAAACTGCTTGACGTGTTTGTGCATTTTTTTCAAAAATGAACATTGTACGTTTTATGAATTTTGTGCGTTACTTTATCATAACCCTGTATATAATACTTATAGATAAAAATACATTTGTTTTAATCTGTTTCATCAGTAGAACTTAGATACAGAAAAGATTTTACGATACTTCACTATTTACGTATACTAATTTGTTTTTCATGTAAAATTAGCATCAAATATTTTGACGTTTAATGTTGCAGACACATGTTAATGTTCCAGCAAATATAACGCCAAAAAATATTGATGCAAATTTTCACATGAATTTCATACTTTAATAATTTGCAATCAAGAAATTTCAAAGTTCCCGCTCATTAGAGAGTTATCATTCTCTACAGATTCCTACGATGAATTCTACCAAAAGTACCCGGAAGGGAATTAATTACAGATGGTGCTGATGTTTGGTTCACTTTTTAGTAAGAGAGTAAGTCATCTATACCCTCTCTTTTATCTATGATCTAAACGTTCCAAAACCTTGGGTAAACATAACAAACCATGTTCAAGTCCAGTTTTTTACATGGATTGGGGTACCCTTTCCGTACTAGTTCTGTTCCATTATGTCTGTGTCTTATTAGTATATCGTCTTTTTAATTTTACTAATTCTACAAAAAATAAACTATTTTAAATCGTTTATAATTATGCATTAACAAGGCTGTGATCATGTTAGGTTTCATTGATATTATAACATGTTGATTCTATAACTTTAATTTTTACTAACGATGCCGGTGATATAAAACCAGGGAGAAAGAATTTGTGACATTTTCTTGAACCTTTAATTTGTCCAGCAAACTAGGCCAAGAACTGTTGTAAAATACTTTCAAAGTAAAACACGTTTATATTGAACTATGTACATATCATCAGAGTTCATTTTGGATTTTATTTTTGATGGAAAAAGTTTATTCATAGAATTTGTATGGCAATACGATAACAATAACTTCGAAGTATTTTCTGTAATAAACCAAATAATGGAAGTTCATTACAAAACTACTATAATAACCAGCAACTATCAAGCACCTTAGAAAACTCTTCATTAACAAACTTGAACATGGAAAATCCAATACGCAAACGCTATATTGTAAACTCTTCGAACTTATGCCTACACGGAATGTCTATTGTAGGCGAAGTAAGTGTGGGCGTCGATAAGTGAACTTGTTATATATTGGAAGCGAAATTTCGTTACTTCTTGAGAAATCTTTAACAAAAAAAAATGAAAATATGTGAGTAAGGTTAATAAAAGGGAATATTTGAATTTTTCGAATTTATTAAAAACGAGTATCCAATTCGTTGCTAATGAAGGTTTAAAACCATTATGTACTATTTTTAAAATATTTAATTGAAAGGATGAGTGATAAGAACATCATAAAACACAATCAGTCTGATGATCAAACTAGAATTACTGCTGCAATATTATTAATTTACAGTAAGGCATTATGTGACATCAAATATTGTCTTCAATACTACAACTTACCAGTTGTTTTCACTTATAGATATGCTCACCTCATATCTGTTTGGTCGGTACAAATACGTATCCGTAGTAGACATATTACCAATGTCTACGGCTCCCAAGAATGAGTATCCCGCATAAATCTATATTGGGACCTTCGTTTTCTATATAAGTTTTAGAGTTGCTGATGACTTCAGCTAAGAATAGCAAGTTGTCTATATATATGCAAACGACATTGATTTACATTTCTCTTTTCCTGCTAGTGAAGTAACGATAACTATTATTGAAAGAGAATTAATGGGTGCGCCATCTACTGCTTTGTTATTAAATCATAGGGTATGGCAACACTGGATGGACCATTTTTTTTTAAATTTTGACAGTTAGTCATTCTGATATTCCGCTGTACGAAACAATTATGTTTGTCCAGGACCCATTTACAATATAGACTATTGCTTACTAGTTCAGAGTATTGAAATGGACGGTTTTGCCTTACCCGTGTACAATAATATTGTACCACTAGTGCACAATAAACAATCCTACCATGACTTTTAGCAAATTGTCTTGTTTGCGTACGATTTTTTATTTTGTCCAATGGATTTATATTACACTTTATGGTGAAATGAATCCAAAGAAATTAAAACAATCAGTGATAGTTTTGTAATAATAGTGATATTTAATAATTGAACTTAATGTGTGAAATAATTTTTGATGCACATGTCACTATTTAAATCTCCTGCCTGTCCCGCTTGATGGCTCAAATGTCAAATCTGTCAACGTAAATTTTTAACATTAAGGGTCCTCGCTAGTGAATGGGAAATGTAATATTGGTTGCATAGCACATAATTTAATAAGCCAAGGATGTCCGAGTACTTTTACACATAGGGAACATATAATAAATATTTGAAATAATAACTCAATATCTAAGTGAATAAAAATTCATTTATGACCAACTATTTACACATTTGTAACCGCAGGAAATATTTATAGCAGAATAATAATTCATTGTAATGTGGGTTGCCTAATTTTAATTTATTTTATATTCATTTTAAACAAAGTAAAGAATAGTTGAACGAAAAATAAGTGCACAGCCGGGTAGCTTTCTATTCAATTTATAACGTGAACCCAAGCAAACAAATCTCCTCCGAAGGATTTTTGAGAAAACTGGTTTTTAGTATTTTGACATATTAATTAATTTTCTTTAATCCGATAATTTTTTTCTAAATTTGATTCTTCAGCCGGGTAGATTACTAAATTCTTCATAAGTTGACGTTGAAAGGTTTTCTCCATCTTTAAAATCAACAAAAATATCTGGATTCTAAAATCTGCTATTTTGCCATTGTTGACAGATCCACTAGCGAGGACCCTTAAGGTAAAATGTAAATAATTAGTGTGACTTACATATATACCTTTATACGTAAAACGTATACGTATATATGCATGTGTTTGAGATACACACATACATTAAGTGCCATTGTCGATAATCGAACGCACATACACCGGTGTTTCGACCTATGAGGTCTCATCAGTGTACGTGGAGATTCTCGACAATAGCTTGAAGACTTAAATCGCTGCCTATGTCATTTTCGCATGTTAAATGTAGTGAGAGTATCACAGCGACATCTAACACCCAAATGATGACACGGAAAAAAGCGATGGCTTCTGACAGCATGTTCTGCTATACAGAGGCCTGTATGTTAATAGTGTATCTCGTGTAATAGAGCCTTAATTCGTTTTGATTGGTGACGCCACCTAAGGCTCTATTACACGAGATACACTATCAACATACAGGCCTCTGTATAGCAGAACATGCTGTCAGAAGCCATCGCTTTTTTTCATGTCATCTTTTGGGTGTTAGATGTCGCTGTGATACTCTCACTACATTTAACATGCGAAAATGACATAGGCAGCGATTTAAGTCTTGAAGCTATTGTCGAGAATCTCCACGTACACTGATGAGACCTCATAGGTCGAAACACCGGTGTCTGTGCGTTCGATTATCGGCAATGGCACTTAATGTATGTGTGTATCTCAAACACATGCATATATACGTATACGTTTTACGTATAAAGGTATATATGTAAGTCACAGTAATTATTTACTGCTTGATGTTAGTTTTAACATCCATGTGTTCACACTTTTCATTTTCGTTTTAAAATGTAAAGTATAGGTCGTGCACAAAGTATAGTGTGAAACTCGAATGCAATTCGTAATTACTTGTTCGTGCTATTGCAAACACTCGGCTTCGCCTCGTATCACAATATTTGCACTCGCAAGCAATATACTCCATTGCATTACTCGTTGCACAATATACAATTTCGCTTGAGAGAAGCGTTTCGAAATATTGAAAACTTATGTTCAGTGTTGTGTAGCCGAAACCGTGCGAATTTTGAAAAGAAATATGTGTCGCGAAAAAGTGCCAAGCGGAACCGCTGTAGTGAAATTGGTAAAGAAAGTTCGTGAGACAGGCTTGCTATTGGACAACAGAAGTAGTCCCCAGACTCGGACAGTGCGCACCCCTGAGAATATTGAGGCTGTGGCCCGTAGTGTGGTACAGAATCCATCGACCTCAACGCCGATCGCATCAACTAGCCATTAGTCGCACCAGCCTGAGGAGAATATTGCACAAAGAACTCAGATTATACAAGGTCCAGATGACTCAGGATTTGAAAGCAAATTACAATCCGCTTCGATATCAGTTCGTTGTATGGGCCATAGACCAGCTCAATAACGACGAAGAGCATTTCCATCTCTGGAGTTATGTGAACAAGCAGAACTACTGGATTTGGGGTTCGAAACAGCCACACGTAATCGTAGAGAAGCCAATGTATCCATGAAGAGTGACAGATGATGTGAATTTTGGAGTGTAGCATAATTGGCCCATTTTTCTAGGAAAATGCTGCTGGAAACGCCGTTAATGTCAATGGTGACCGTTCCAGAGCCATGTTAACCAACTTTTTATGGCTCCAAATCGACGCTATGAATGTGGAAGACCTTTGGTTCCAATAAGATGGCGCCACATGCCATACAAGCCTACCGACAATAGATATCTTGCGTGTCAAATTTTACAACCCAATTATCAGCCGATTTGGAGATGTCAATTGGCCTGCGTGGAGATGCGATTTGACGCCGTTGGACTTTCTTCTGTGGGGTGCCGTTAAGAATCGATATTATGCAGATAATCCAAAGACACATCCAGCTTTGAAACATAACATTGCGACTGTTATTGGCGAAACAGGCGGCGAAATTATCGATAAAGTTCTTCAAAACTGGACTTATAAGATCAGCCAGCATGAACGAAATAGTTTTTCATATGTTGTTAAATCGGAGACTCCATGCGCAGTAAAAAAAAAAATTAAGTCGAATTAGTCCAACGTTATTAATGTTGTTTATAGAGCAAATGTCTTCTTTTTTTTAAAGAATATTAAAGAACTCCAAACAATATAATTTAGACTCAATGCATCCTTCATTATGTAACACTCAAATCGCACGAGATATTCAAGTATGCAATAATGGTGGCTCGCCTGTGTGTACAGTGTAACCGCTATCAATTCATTTTAGAACAAACAATAAAACACAAGGAATCTAGGTGGGATTCTAAAGAAATTCATCAGTTTCTCGACCTTTTTGGATTTCATGTTTCCAAGGCATTCGTTACAACCCATTCCGATCACGTAATTCTTGACAAGACTTATATTGACCGCACCCGCAAAATAATGAATTACGACCCCAAATGGATTACGTATCAAGTAATACGTAATCCATTTTCGGATGAGGGGGGCTCATTAATTTATATATGTTCGACCACGGAAAGCATTTCAGGTAGACTTCGTTCGTAAATATTACCAATAAATTTAAAAAAATAAAATAAAAGATTGTCTTGTGATTATTACAGAAAAAATAAAATTGGAAATCAAGAAAACGCTTTTTGCGAGATAAATTTGTATTACCATTGAAAAACCTTATCATATTGCCGTGATCTTTATATTTTTAAGAATTATAAAATGTATTAAATAGTTAAGTTATAGAATAAGAACATTAATTTTTCGTTTAGAACGTATATTTTAATATAATAAGCATAAGTTAAAAATATTACAACAAGTAACAATGGGTTGCCTAACCATTAAGGGGCAATGTCATCAAGAAAATGTATATATAAAAATTAAGTTTAAATATTAACAATTGAGGAATAAAAACAAACAAAAAATAAATATATGCATTCTATATTTTTATAGAAAAGACAAGCACAAGGTATGGTTTGAATATAGAAAAACATAGCCAAATTTCTCACAAGGCGTTAGAGTGGCACTAAATATTTTAAAAAATGGACCACTATTCAAAAATAAAAATGTACTAAAGTAAATAATAGAGAGAGAGTTATGTTAAAAGACGGAACAATAAAAAGAGTGAATCATTTGAATGCCATTAAGTTGTATGAACAAGGCCAAACAAGACATGCCCGATATGAAAACATTAATTTAAATGGAAAAAAATAGATTTCAGACTTGTACAATAATCTCAATTCATGAGAGTGTTTTATGATCATATTTAAAAGTGTAGTAAATACCTGATTCTTATAACTAAAAAACATTAAAAGGATAAATACCGAAAAGTACTTTTCATTCGAGACGACACATTGATGAGTTTTTTTTTAATAAATGCAAAAGTCAAAATACATTTTAGATGTTTTGTATGCATAAACACAAGGGCTTCAAAGACAGCAGAGCAAATCATGTGTGGTTTTAAAAAAAAACCTGCAAAGAAGAAATAACATTAATATTGTTTGTAGTTGTCTGCAAATCGACATACTAGAAGCAGAGAGAAAACTGGATAGAGCCTGGAAGCAGTGCAGTGGATGCGAGTACTCTTTGTAATACAGTTTTCATGAAGAAAATTTCAGTGGTACATAACGTGATCCCGATTGTATCCAACAAAGGTATCTACAAAAAGAAGATAAGAATAACTTTAATCAATGGGAAAAAGAAATATATAACTAACAATAAGAGAGGTAATACATTCGTATACAAGTATAATGCGGGATATGTGTTTATGTGATTGAGAGAACTTAAAGGAAGTAAAAAGTGAACCAGACGATACCAACGTAATTGTTAGTTGAAGAGACGTGGCGCTGTGAATAAGTAGCTATCTTTTGTTTTAAATTACGTAAGGCCGCAAAAAAGAATGGAGAGGGAGATGAATCCTGTCCTTTGAACTTGTTAGACGTACAAATTTTGAAATCTTTTGCGATAGTAAAAAGAATGAGAGTAGGGGTTTTATACACTACTACAAATCCATTATTAGTTTTCAATGTATTAAGTTTTTGTTTTTGAATTCAAGTTAAATTTTAGTTTTATTATTGTTAGTTAATTTTTGCATTTAATAATTTCATTTTTATGTTCTATTATAAGATTTTTCATAATGGAGGACATGAATAAAATGGAATTTGACAAATTGTATGATGAACTTAAGTAAGTTTTTGAAATGAATATTCTATTTTAAATAATTGATGGTGTAAGACGTACTCTAAATGTATTATGTGAGAATATTTGCTTTTAGCAAGGCGTTGAGTATCATTAATTTAAATAAATATTGTCTTGTTAAATTGGATTAATTCCTTTTGTAATAGTTTTAGTCAGTCTTAATCAACATTTTTAAATAAATGACGTTCTTGATCGGCAAGCGCCAAGCAATACTATGTGCGAATATTTGCATTTAGCGATTCTCGTTGCGAAGTTTTAGATCATTAAAGGCACTATGTGCGAATGTATGTCTTTGTTGAAATAAAATTAGCTTCGTATGGGAAAGATTATTTTTTTTTGAATCAATGAATATTGTTATATTAAAAATAAAAATAGCAAGATAATATTTTTTCTCATATCAGTATAAAAAATTATGTTTTTTTATGTTCTTTTATTGTAAAAGAAAAATACTTGATATAGCCACATGATAACAATGTTTTGGTTACTGTTTTTCTAAAAGAGAATTATAAATATTTTTATGAAATTTAAACTTTATTTTTATTATTGACCTTATCCAAATATAAACTAAATAAGAGACACACCAGAGTAAAAGAAGAAAGATAACTGCTAGAACTCACAGGAATAAATGAAATGCTGTTAGGGAATAGACTTATAGGTAAAGATATAATAATTTTTAATGCATTCTCAGCATTCATTAAAAATGTTTATGCAATTTTTGTAACGTTGAGGTTACAGCATATATATTTAATGGCTATGCCCAACGTGTGGCAATGCTAAAATTATTCTAATATCAATGTATTACAATTGTGGTTGCATTGTTGTAACCACAGCAATATGTTCTGGAGGTGAGTTTAACGCAAAATGGCAGATGAAAGTGTTGGATACTTGCATATATCTTTTAAAGATATAAAAACAATAAATTATTTCCAATTTGTCTACACAGCCACGATAAAGAAATAATCATAATGTGGCAGAGATTGGATTTTGCCAAATGCTACACCTACTAAAGCTTGCTCTAAAACAAACCTTTATGTACCAAAAGTTATGAAAATATGATGGTTATTTATTACTGTAATTGCCTTTTTTGGAGGATCTGCTGCAGAAGATATCCTCCTTGAAGAGGATACCATAAGAAAGGTGACACTGAATAAAAGAGTGATATATAAGTACTCGTAAGTGCCTATCGTTTTCATACCTTTAAGGCAATACATTCCCAATACCAGTTTCTTTGCCAGTACGTAGGTGCTGATTCCATTCCAAGCTTTCATCGATATATATCCCAAGCAATTTTACCCTTTCAGGCTTTACTTTTATGATCAGATCTTGCTTTTTGTTTTTGTTGAGTTTCAGTCTGTTGATAGCAAAGTAATTTTTGGACTTTTCCACAGTCCGATCGTGTAATGGATCTTGATATGATTCTAGTTCCTTTTCATTCTACTTTTTGGGTTCTGTCTGAGAGATAGGATCGTATTAGTTATAGTGGCGGTTCTATGACTCCATACTACTTGAGCTTCTGCAGCAGAATGTTGTGGTTCACTGTGTCAAATGCCTTGCTAAGGTCAAAGAAATTCATTCTCACCTGTCTGCGATTCATATCCTCATTAATAATTTTCATCACTTCCACCATCGCAGTCGCCTTTCTTTCACCTTTTACTTCTCTGATAATCATGAAAAAACACTTCGAAAAACCTTTACTCATATAGCCACAACTTATCTTTCCCACGGCGATAACTCAGCCTGTATAGTACAGATGGGTTTTTAAAGGAAGTCTTATATTTTATATTTTATTGTTTTTTTATCTTAAAGATCTGCTACTGTTCATACAATTTTTGAGTTAGAAATTTTAAATCTCTTAATATTCTTTTATTATGTGTATGTCTCATTTAAACTTTGTAGTACGTAGTATTATAATAACTAGATCTGATGTGGTAAATTTAATATTGTTGAATTGCTTTCGTAACCGACATGCGCCAATAATTAAAATGGCGACAAATTTGGGATATTGCAAAATTTTGTCTATCAAAGCCTACATAAGCTATTTTGGGAGTGTCATATATGCCGTGCCTTCAAATACTTTCCTCATTAGAGACGCCCATGCTTTGTTTTAATGGTTGACAGTGCATTATTTTGATAGTTTATAGGCGACTATAATTTGAATTTAAGTATGACAACTGTCAGAATTTGAAGTTTTCAAAAGCATAGCATGTACACCAACATTGATTACTTAAAAAATTTAAAAACGGCCTACTCTGATGAGAAAAGTATTTGAAGGCACGGTATATTAATACGTGAAGAAAAAACGTTGTACCCCTTTTTAAACAAATTGCGCGCATGGAGGAATATGAGATATGGCATAGTTAAAGTTCATATGGAAAAACAGTGCAGAATGATAAAATTTATGTATATAATATATTTTATAAATATAGTAAATTAAATAAAATAAAACATCCATACATTAATACGTGAAGAAAAAAATACTCTTCGGGTGAAATTCAAAATGCGTCAATGTGAAACACATATTAGTATGTGGTCTAACAGTCGCACAGAGTAGAGATTGTCTCTATGTATTACTAATACATTAAATAAAATAAAATAAAACATTCATTGTTTCATTCATATATTAATAGGTAAAGAGAAAAAACTTTTTGTACCTCTTTTTAAGCATATTGCGCCGCACGCACGAGTGTGAGATTTGGTATGGTTAAAGTTTATATGGAAAAGGAATGCAGAAAGGTAAAATGTATGTGTAATATGTGCTATACAAATACATTAAATTAATTAAATAAAAAAGTCGAATTTCGGCCACTGGGTGACCACTAGTATATAATAATAATCCTACACCCTTTGAAATTTGTCAATAAGGCTTGGCTATGAAACAGAATAACCAATTATTAAACAAAATATAGGTATAGAAAAGTAATATTCAATAATTTTATTTCTAATATTTAATTTGTTGTAATTTTAATTTGGCTTTCATGAAATAGTATTTTACTGAGGGAAGCTATATACCTTGAAATATAATAATAATAATAAATTTATTTAACTATAGATCACATAGTGATATCGGCTACGTCATATATATAAAGAGCCAGTACATACAATAAAAGAACATCAAATAAATAAACCAAATAAAACAAACATTACAAAAATTGACTACAGTCATACAAACAACTCTCAACCAGTAGAATCTTCATTTTTTTTAAAAATATTTTAATATTACTACTCTCCCTGACTTGTTGTGGAAGACCATTGTAGACAGACAGACAGCAATACATGGGGGATCCCCGAAAAGTCGCCGATTTATGTACCGGGACACTAAACTTATAAAGTAATTATAAAGTATTAACTTACATAGGATCAACAAGCGAAAAAATAGGGGAAATTTTACATAAAGTAGATATAAATGTAGCATATAAAACAAATAATTCTTTGCGGAAATATATAAAAAACAATAAATCAAAGATAAACTAGGGTAAAAAATCAGGAGTCTATAAATTAACATGTATGGATTGCCCTAAAACATATATAGGCCAAACAGGGAGGTGCTTTGACAAAAGAATAAAAGAACATTTTAAGAGTTTTAGTAATGAAAAAACAGATTCAAATTATGCAATTCACTTACTAGAAAATAATCATAATTTCAACAACGAATTTGAGATATTACATTCAAAAGAAAAAGGTTTAAAATTAAATTTACTTGAAGCCATAGAAATAAATAAGCTTAAATATTCAGATGTACTGTTAAATGACCAAATAGATCTAAATAATTCCCCGCTGTTAAATTGGTACCGTTAAAGACGTAGGTAGTGTTAAGAATATATTTAAAGTACATTAAATAGTCATTAAGAGATTTATAGTAATTAAGTAATGAACAAGTGTGTAGAAAATGTGTTGGAAAAATCATAATTTGTAGAATATATTTAGTAGTAATGTAATACCCGAAGAAGCTACATCGTAGCGAAACATGTCGTATTTTTAAATAAAGTGTGATTATACTGGAAATTAGTTGTAAATTATTTTTACTTCAACACTAACTAAACTTATCGTTTGTTCTTGTTGGATAATCATGAAAGTCATTGTTTCTTTTAAATTTGTCTTTATGTGTGAAAGCAACGATAGAGAGAGCACTTATACTCAAACACAGATGGAAATGTCAAAATTCTGGGCAAGGTAAATAGCGGACGACACGAATCCATGGGTCCCAAACCAAAATTCAGCCGCACAACTCTTTTCTGAGCAACAAATATGCGATTCAAAGGCCCTTGAAAGATCGAAGAACAACCCAGCAACATATTTTCCCTGGTCCAGTTCCTGGTTGACATGCTGTATAAATTTAAAGGTAGCCGTTTGTTACGTTTAAAAAGCAGCGGCCAACATTTATTCACTTATCCCTGTATATTACGTGTTACATATTATTTTCAAATCAGTATTAATTCAAACGATATTTTCTAAAGTAACTGACATCTCAAAATTCTCAACCTTAAAATCTGCGTCGCATTTATTATTCCTTTTTATAATATTCAATTTAACATATTTAGTTTATGAAGGACTCTTTGTTCAAATATAAGATTGGCGACGTATGCATTTTTTGTTCGTCTAAGTCAGTGTTTCCCAAACTTATTTTGCCTACTGCCCACTTTGAGAATAAATTATTTTTTAGCGCCCCCATTTTTTCACCTACTCAAAAACCACTATAACTTCAAATTAAATTAATTATTGTGAGCTATATTAGCGGAGATTAAACATTCATTCTAAACGAGACTTTTACTATGGGTTATAGTAAAAGTCTCGTTTAGAATGAATGAGTTAACTTGAGACCTGAGCGTAGTAGGTAGTACACAACGGCGCTCAGGTCTCAAGTTAACTTTTACGGGCTACACCTGCCAATGAGAATGATTATTGAAACGCAACTTTATAGTATTCAGACAAAGTATCTTTTATTCAAAATTCAAAATAAAACAAACATAATCGATTCTAATATAAAAACTAATGTGAAGGATGAATCTGATGCTGTTTAATAAGTTTGTTGATATCAGGTTCCAATTTACTCAAGAACAGCCGCAAGTCACCACGTTCGGTAACATGCAAACGATTTCTCTTTTTAGTAAGCAGCGTTGCTACAGCACTAAATCCACGTTCACACAAATATGACGATGGGAATGCTCTCAAGAATCGTTGAATGATTGACCACAATCCAGGGTACAATTGCGGGATCGGTTTTTGTAGCCAAAATTCTTGGTAGCCATTTTTGAACTTGATTTTTATTTCCTCGTTCGTTGTCAATTCTATAAGTTCTTCTTCCAGATGTGGTGATATTGCTGTGTTGACATTTGAAAACGGATCCAACACCCAGTCTGGTATTTCCAAGTTCAAAATATCCTGGTATCGTTCGGTGAAGTCAATGTGGAGCTTTTCCAAATGTTGGCAGTAGGCAAACAAGTCGTCGTTACTGCAGGATACTGATAAATTCGGAAAATTATGAAACTCACGTCTGCCCATATTCTTTTTGTGTAGAAGCAGTTTGGCTGCGAAAGCAGCAACGACATTTTTTGTTTTAATTAAATTTAGTTCATCGCCTTGCAGTTGGAGATTCATGTTGTTGAACAATTTATACAGGTCTGTCATGTAAGCTATATCATTTTTTGATGTAATGAGCTTGTTGCGCAATTCTGTATCTTTAGTTTCCAAAAACTCTATCACAGAGTCAAACAGGTTGTAAAATCGAGTCAGACAATTGCCTCTTGATAGCCAACGAACTTCGGTATGAAACAACAAACGGTTGAAATCTTCGTCATTAGTAACACAAAGCTGATGAAATAATCTATCATTCAAAGAGCAGTTACGGATTTTATTGACTGCTTTGATGACATATTGCAGTGATTGAAATAGTCGTTCACTTAAATTTCTAGCAACCAAATGTTGTCTATGAATAACGCAATGTACAGCAAGGACATCTGGAATTTTATTTTTTACGTACGCTATGAAGCCTTTATGGCACCCTATCATAGCCGGAGCGCCATCCGTAGCAACTGATATAATATTTTTCAAGGGAATCTCTTTCTCATCACAAAACTTTTCCAATGTATTGAATATGGTTTCGCCTTTTGTATCGGTCTCTAAATTTCTAGCAAACAATAGTTCTTCACATATTTTCTCATCTTTAATAAACCTCACGTAAGACAGCAACAATGCTTCATTAGTTGGTAAAGTGGACTCATCGAGCTGAATTGAGAATTGACTAGTCCTCAGATGATTGCACAATGATTCTTCTATGTTTCCGGCCATTTCATCAATTCGTCTTTGCACAGAATTATTACTCAAAGGAATTTTTCCGATAATATCTGCGGCCGGTTTATGAAGCACAGTAGTTATTACTTCCTTTATTGCTGGCAAAATTAACACTTCTCCGATGTTGTGTGGTTTGCCTTTTTGAGCAATTAACAAAGAGATGTTGTACGAAGCTCGAAGTTCGTCGTCATCTTGCTTAGCAGCCGCCGACAAGAGTTTTGCTACACTTGGCCGAGTATTATGCTTCTTCTCTAGGTCTTGAAAATATGCTACATTCTTGTCTTTCTTATCTGGATGCATTTTATTCAAATGATCTTGAAGTCTTGAAGGCTTCATTGCTTCATTCGAAAATGTTTTTAGGCATAGAAGGCACAAAGGCGACGATGGGTTTGTAGGATTTTCAATGAATCCGAATTTAATATATTCCGCACAGTATTGCCGTCTCTTCTTTTTTACTTCCGACATTGTTTTGTTTTGAGAAATACGTAAGTACAAGTGTTGAACTTAAGTACTGCTTATCTATTACGCGCGAAACCGCAAATGAAAATAAAATAAATATTACGTTGTTTATATAGGATTGCATAAGCAGCACGCACCGACAGGAATAAGACAAACATGCATAAACTCGTTTATCTCATTCGACGCTCAATCGTACTCAACAAGTAAGAACAAGTATTCTATGAACCAGCCGATTGATACAGTTGCCTTTTTATTTGTTTGATTGTGTCTCTTTTCGTTTCGAAACGGAGCGACCGATTGATATGTTTTTTATTTTATTTATTCAATAAAACAGGACAGATATATGAACTACTCGGAGAGAAATATCGAACCGAGTTGGTTTGAGCAATCTCTTAATTAATATTAGTTGATGTTCACAAGCTGTAGTCGAGAGTAGGGATGGGACATCGGTGGGTAAACATCGATATCAAACATCGATGTTAACATCGTTGATCAACATCGATGGTTGCAAAATATCGACTACCAAACATCGATGTTTTTAAACATCGATAATTATATTTATAGATTTATTTTTTGGCAGTTTAACAAAAACTTTATTATAACTTAATTGATTTACGTCCTTAACAAAATGATATAAAAGATATCACTATTCAAAAAAAAATAATAAAAGAAATATATACATTTATAATATGTAGTTAACTTTAGAAACTACTCAAAAAAAACTATATAAAAAAACAATATTATGCAATTACGCATGAAACAACCACATGACTTAAATCGTCTGATACTTAAAAAATATATACATTTACGTGTATCAAAGCTTTTTAAGAGAACGATTATTATTTGGGATTTTATAGTCTTGCATTTTTTTTTGACTACGCTGGCAAATACCGAGATACATATGGATATGGTTTTATATTTCTGATGTGTCATCTTGCATTTAATACGTGTATCGTCGTGTATGATTGTACGCACTAGGGAATTTCCCGAAGAAGTATACATCGGTAATGTCTATCTCCCTTCTTTTTCTATGAAAATACGTTTACCTCCTTCACTTATTCTGCATGCATACATAATTTAACTTTTATTCTGCACATTAAAAGTACTATAAATTTATGTATTTAATTATATATTATTTAAATATTTATACTGAGTAATATTTAAAAGAGCCTAAAATGAAATATTCGAATTTATATGATATAGCACTGTGTAATTTAAATACTTCTTTTATTCGTAGACAATTTTACATCCTCGTAGCCTGTATGTGAGCTGTTAATTTGGAAACATTTTTGTATTTGTCAACAGAGGACGCTGTTTTATTTTGTGATTAGTGCAAATACATTTTGTCAAGCTTAAAAGTTCGATGTTCACTATATTTCTTCTAACATCGATAGTTTATCGATAAATCTAAATTGCAAACATCGATGCAAAAACATCGAACATCGATCCTAAAATATCGATGTTCAATGAACATCGATGTTTATCGCCCATCCCTAGTCGAGAGTCGAGAGCTCAGTCGGTGTCTAAGAGTCCTCCTAGATTCTAGATGAAATTACAAATCGCCCCCTAAGCCTTTACACAACGCCCCCATTTTTTTTCTGGGTCTCTTACCGCCCCCCTTTAGACCTGCAGCGCCCACAAGGGGGCGTTATCGCCCACTTTGGGAACCTATGGTCTAAGTTATCTAAAAGTTCTCATAATTTGTTGTATGGAACTACGTATTTCGCAATATTGCGTATATGGCATTTTCCGGTGGCGTGATCCAACAGCGTCTTACTGTCGTCAATTTCTTCCGAAAATACCCCTCTACACGCCCGAGTCTTTAAATAGGGGCAAGCGCGTCCAAAATGATTATTCGTCTATCATTTATTATTAGTATGTACATCATTCATTGATACCTATATACAACACAGTAAGTGGTGGTAAAACAGTGACAAATACCGGTCCCCATCGTCTAATGGTTCGTTAGGCAGCGGTAACAATTTATATATCTCTGATAGATCGAGGTCTAAATATCCAGAAGTTTATGGATACGCTGTTATGCGATCTGCCTCTTTCTATAAATAAATAATTGTGGAGCACGTAGTGTCTTCTAATTTACGGAATTAATCCGGATCTGAGGGATAATTGCTCACCGCTATCCACCATCTAAAGCCCGAGACGCGGACCAAACCGACAAGTGGGGGCCATCCGTCGGAACTCTGCAGATTAGACAATTCCACCTACCAGGTACTTACATGTTCTATCTTCTGTTGTGCCGTGAAATTAGTTAAAACTGTCTAATTTCTTTGTATATATTAACGTAAAATTTAGTCAAGTACGACGACAAAGCACGTCACCAAGTCTTTTTGTGTTTATCTATATAGGTATATCATATCTTGTGTTCAATATTTATTGTTTATATTTTTGTTTTCTTGTACACTCTATTAACTTATTTTATTCGATTATTTAATCAAGTAGTGTTTAATATATATAATAATATTTAGTTTATGAATTTTGCTAAGTTAATTGGTGCACCAACCGTAATCAATTAGATTATTTGTTAAGTCTAAACCTATTGTTTTCGTTTAACGTACCGTCTCTAGAATTCAGTGTTTCTTTGTTTTGTAAATAACGACAATTATTAATCTCCGATCAAATAGCTTTAGTAATTTCTTTCTTTTTACGACAACAAACGTTAATAATTATCATAATCATATCTTTGCTATAATATTTTTGTGACGTAAATATTTCAATTTTATAACATCTCTACGATACCGAATTTTATATTTCACCTTTACCATTGTTATTTTAGTTAATAAATTGTTATTGTTTTAATAACTTGTGTGTTTTTCTTGAAGATAGGCCTATATATTATTGTAGTGCAAAATTTCCCATTTTTATTTTGCTATACAGCAACAACAGTGACCTTGCCTTATTAATTAGAAAATGGGTGGCGCAAACGGGCATTAACATCTTTTAATAGTCTCAAGCTCTGAGCTAGATATATAGGGTGGGTCACAAATATCAACCGTCTACTTCAAGGGTAACAACTAGAATTGGAAACAATAATATTAATCATAAGCGATTAATAATTATTTTTAAGGTGAGTGAATGTACTGTTCTAACACACACTCCTCATGCACCCTGAATTTTAGTTTATTTATATTAGGGGTTTTTTCCCTTAAGTAACATTATTAAGTGACATTTCACTAAGTAACACGTTTCTGTAGAATGGTTTTCCCTACATCCATGCTGGTTTGGGTGAAGTATTTTAAATTTATTTATGTATTGCCATAATTCATTGACAATAATTTTCTCTATTATTGCAGAAAATGTGCTCAAAATTGAGATCGGTCTGTAATTTTCCACATTTTCTTCAAATCCACTTTAATGCACAGGCACAACACGAGCTAATTTCAAGATGTTCGGAATATATATTAATTAACTAGTTTAATTTTATTGTTCTGGAACTGTTCCGGTCGATGGGAATTTGTAGTGGCAATGAATCGTCGTCTTTAGTCCGTACTTTGGCCGTGTCGACTGTCAATATTATTCAACCAAAGAAATATTATTTTAATAACATATTTAGTAAATTATACGTCACCGAAGCCTAGGATGACATATTGCTCGGGTCCTCTAGGGTAAAACTATTTATAGACCTGGTGTTACTTGAATTAAAAGCTTTCAACCTTGAGATATCAACACTGATTTTAATCATGCGTGCAATTTAATTTCTCTGTTAATGAGTTTCGCAATTTTCATACCAGAAATAGAACAATTTCCTCCATAATAGAATGGGGAACTGATTAAACTTTGAAATCGATGTGCGTGTATGGGAATGTGTGTTTGGGAAAATTGGTGCCCGTAATTTTCTTCTCTGTTAATAGTACATATATGGCTAGGTTTTATCGTCTCCTGACACCGAGGAATAAAAATAAATAATTCATTAACTTGTTTGAACGGCGTTATCTATGAGTCCTTTCAGGTTTGAGGTGGAAAACCAATAAAGGTGCGAAAACGATTTTAGTATAAAGAATGTGTTGTGTTTTCGTGAGAAAAGTGCGAAAGCGTTTAAGGTGATTGATTGAATGTAAGACCATAAAAACAATTTTTATAAAGTTTAATATTGAATTTTACGCTGATTTTGTTTGTATTTATATACACGCTCTGGGAAATTAATAAAAACATGTAGGCACTTGTGAATCCATAGGGAAAGGAGACAATAGGATTGTTATTATTTTTGTAGATGAATATTAAAAAATAACAGCATAGGTACTTATAATATGTCACTTACCAATGCGGTAGGTTAGGGCCATAACTGATTTTTTCACTGGAAATGGATTACAATACTACCGGTGTCTTTTAACTTATACTATGTTGCTGCAAAGGTGACGGTAAACGCAAGAGAAAACAATATTGATAATGATGAACAGGGCCTCAGAATGATTGAACTGCAAGTAGGTTTCAGACATGTCCCGAATACTCAGTAAGATGGTAGTTAAAAAGAAATATTTGATTTGTTGATATTTAAAACATACGCCTTTTTGTATCGAAATGTATGCGACCACAAAAGAAGAAACGTCTTAGAGAATGAAATATTTTTCTCCACAGACGTGTTCTTTGTTACAGGTTCATGCCTGATTTACCAATAAATGTCCATGTTCTGTTGCTTAGCGGTGTGGTTTCGTTAAGCGACTACTGTGCATCAACTGTTGTTGTTTGGGATGAATGAAAAAAACCTGTTTAGAAATATAATATCTGACGATGCCTATGTCCTGAAAAGATTCTAACCGATGGCGAGTCAGATTGTAGCGAAGATGAAGAACAGCATACAGGAAATCTGTTGGAAAATAATGAGAAGTTTGACCCGGAAACAATTTTCATCATTGATGTTGCTCAGGAAAAAAACAACGAAATCAAGGCCGATTTTAGCCACGATGAAGGCAACTTGCCACTGATCAATTTCACAGCTAGGAGTAAACCAAACATTACTCCAAACCTAATTGATTTTGCGCAGCCTACAGACTATAGTTCTGAAGTTTCTGATATTACACGACCTGTAGATTTCTTTCTTCCCCTTTTTGGTAACATTATCGAGCTGGTTATGCAGCAAACAAATTTGTACGCTATTCAGAAACGCAGCCATTTCTTTCCGACTGTACAAGAAATAAAGATTTTCATTGTGATAAACTCGCTAATGAGTACAAAAAAACGCGTCGTATGGCGTTTGTCCATCCAGAATTTCACGACCCCTTTATTGCGTCAAAAAAAGTGTAAATTGCTTTCTAACGTTGCTTACTTATCTCCATTTCAAAGGCAACGAAAAATGCCCAAAAGGTGTGAAGAAAATTTTGACAAACTGGACAAAATCAGACCCTTTCTCATTTAAATAAAGGAAAAGTTTCAGAAGCATAATGACCAAGCTGAAAGTGGTTTAGGTGAATGTGTAGTTTTACCAATGACATTATGGTTATTTTGAAAACTCTTTTACCACGACTGGCTTAATAGTTTTCTTGCAAGAATTGCAGCAACTATGGTTGAACGACTTACCAAAGCAAAATGAGATGCACCAAGTGCAAGGAGCAACGGACAATTCAATAGGTCTCTTAGTTCCATTCGCCAACTGATCATTCAACAGTCAGGAAAAAAGAGAAAGATGGAAGTATGACGTATGCCAATTATCCACAAACCGCGATAGATTAGCGAAAGTTAATGGGCGGAGTGGAAAAAGCGAATACGTTGAAGAGACATATTATGCCATTGATCAAAAAGGTAAAAATGGTACCATTGCATGTTCTGGCACTTTATGGATACAGCGGTTGTGAAAACATAAATAATTTTCAGAAAAAAAGCAGGTGGGATATGAGTTTACAAAAAATAATAGTTATTTATTATACAAGGGAAAAAAGTATTAGATTTTAGCTCGAGGTAAGGTTTATCTCACGACGCGAAGCGGAGTGAGATAAATTACTGAGAGCTAAAATCTAATTTTTTTCCCGTGTATAATACACAATTTTTTTCTGTGATGGGAAAAACGACGATTTAATATTGACTATTTCATTCATAAAAATCTTGCCCAATAAGAATTGATCATTTGAATCAAAAAATAGTTTCGCATCGACAAAATTTCAAATTTTAAATATTGCCAGGGTTGCTCAACCAATAAAAAGGGAGAATGAAGCAACCAACCTGTTTTTCAGCGGCAAATTTTCCTCTGTTTTTTGCAAACATAGTAACCGATTCAACAAGTCGCCGCCATTGCAATAATTTTTGCAAACGTCAGTTGAAAAAGATGTGCGATAATAATGATCGCAATTCTTCAAGATTCGGTGATTTATCCATTGAAAACATTAAAGAGGCCACTTCCAAGGTTGTTCCTGTTAACACAGTCAAAACTAAAGCGTCAGTGTGGCAACAGTTCAGTGAATTTTGTAAACAGCGGCATTATGATTTACTTCCTACAACTACTCCAGAAGAAATCGCAAAAATATTACAAGATTGGGCTTTCAACATGAAGAAGGAAAACGGAGAAAACTACAAGGAAACTAGTGTCAAATCAATATGGAACACAACAGCATTAATGGTACAAGAAAAATATTTCAAAGATTATGATATCAAAATCAATCCTTTCTCCGATATTTGTTTTAAGGAAGCCAGGAATGCTCGTGATGCGAAGAGAAAACTTCTTCAGCAAAATTCTGAGACAAGAAAAGTGAGTGCCAAAGCTCTTACGTTACACGAGATTCGGGCCATGGCAAGCAGCTGGAATGAAGAAAATCCGGAGGGGTTACAGAGAAAATTCTTTCATGTTTGTTCGTTCGAGCTTGCCTGGAGAGGAAACGAAGCTGTAAATTGCAAAGTGCACTATTTTCAAGATGAAATAGATAATGAAGGCCAATTCACCGGTCGCATTGAATTTAATCCCATTTTCTCTAAAACTACGCAAGGTGGGTCCAAAGTTTTGGCTTCCAGTAAATGGCTTATAAGAAATAGAGAAAGTGAGAGTCTCTGTCCTGTGAGATTACTTAAAAAACTTTTAGAAAAACGAGGTTTAACAATAACAAGCGACAGGCTATTCCTAACTGTAAACCCTGCCTGGGAGAAAAGTTCTTGGTTCAAAAACTCACCTATAGGCTTAAACACCTTATCAAAATGGACAAAAGAATCAGCACTCAACATTGGGTTAGATGCTAAGAAGTTAAAGATAACAAATCATTCTCACAGATCTTCTGCAATATCTGCTTTAGCCAAAAATGGGGTTGGGGAGCAACAATTAATTAAGCTAACAGGACACGCAAGTGCTCATTCTTTGAAACCCTATCTTCAGCTTGACGTAGATCATCATGGCAATTTAGTTCAAAATTTGAGAGGGAACAGTAACAGCTCTTCGAAACAAGCAACTTCAAAAGAAGGAGAATGCAAAGAATTACACGGATTACAAACTGTAAACGATCAGGGACAAAATGTATATTACAATTGCTCTTTTCACATAATTAATAATGCTAAATAGATTGTTTTAATTGTTAAAATTTACTTTTTCTAAGTAATAAAATTGTTTTCTTTGTGTCAATTTTTATTCATGAAATAGTCATGCCGAACACCATTCGTGATATAATTTCGCCTGGCAAAATTTAATGATTATTCTACTCGAGTTTGTTGCTTTAGGCAATTTCGCTCGTGACATTGACAAAAATAACTCGCCTGACGGCTCGTTATTTTTATCTGTCAATGTCACTCGCGAAATTGCCAAGCAACAAACTCTCTTCAAACCACATACACACATATACGAATTAAAAATTCATACATGCATGCATGAAATGGATGCACATCTGCTCCAGAGCCGGCATTACAGCAACCAACGCACAGACACAGTGTTTCAGTCTACTATGACTTCGTCAGTGTGCGACGTGGTCCGCTGCAATGCCTAAGAACTCTAAACCTCCAGTTTCTGCGTCTGTTTACATGACGATGTCTGTGAGAAAACCTCAGCGACATCTGTCATGCAAATGCAACGCGCCAAGGAGGTGTGGTCTATCGATAACTAAGTTATCATTCAAGACCACTGCAGATATATGTGCATCCACTATCCCGCTATTAGCGTATATGTGCATCCACTATTAGCGGGATAGTGGATGCACATATATCTGCAGTGGTCTTGAATGATAACTTAGTTATCGATAGACCACACCTCCTTGGCGCGTTGCATTTGCATGACAGATGTCGCTGAGGTTTTCTCCCAGACATCGTCATGTAAACAGACGCAGAAACTGGAGGTTTAGAGTTCTTAGGCATTGCAGCGGACCACGTCGCACACTGACGAAGTCATAGTAGACTGAAACACTGTGTCTGTGCGTTGGTTGCTGTAATGCCGGCTCTGGAGCAGATGTGCATCCATTTCATGCATGCATGTATGAATTTTTAATTCGTATATGTGTGTATGTGGTTTGCTTTATCTTTTGGAGATATTCCAAGTATTCACTATCATTTTAACAAACTCTCTTCATAATAATTAAATTTTGCCGGCAAAATTATATCACTCATGATTTTATGTATGAAAAAATCACGTAAATACTATATATTGAAGTCAGAAAATCAATCGATGTGACATTTCAAGTGACATTACACCTGCGTTGCTAATGGAAACCTGTAAAATAATCAAATATCTGTCAATTTAAGCGGGCAAAAAGTGAGCACTCTTTTCCCCGTTGAAAAAGCGACATTTTATTACCTGTCAGGAAGGATAAAATGTCAACTTTTTTTCCCGTCACAGAAAAAAAAACTATTTTTTTCAAATAATTCTAGTGATGTTTCGTTATATGATGCATTAAGACCAACCATATCAAGTTTCATGAAGACATCAAAAAAATTTAAATTACGTACTTCAAAGGGTTAAATCATGTGACTACTGGTTGCACTTCAGGTACTGGCAAGAAATTTAGGCCAACAATTATTGATTGAAGTTAGCAATATCTTAACGAAAATGAAAAGTGTAAATACATGGATGTTAAAACTAACATCAAGCAGTAACTAAATACTGTGACTTACATACAATTTATACGTAAAACGTATATGCATATACCGGGTGTCAACGAGATCATGTATCAGCACGCCATTTATTTATTAGTTAAAATAAAACTTTGAAATTCGGACCGTATATATGAGTGATTGGTGGGCTGCTTCAGGTACACTCAGTTTTTCTATAGCACTTCCGGTCAAACCGGAAGTGACGTTAATTTTGAATTTTTAAATATAACATTTATTATTTCTGTTCATATTCTGTTTCTTCTGAAAATTTGCCATCTAGTGCAGGTTTTTTTTTCATTTTCAAGTGACAGGTACTCGTTTTTTTAAATAGTAACACCTATTTCTTATTACAGTGCCATATTGGCATAATTTTTAGCTTTCAAGTGATATAAAATATGCTGTGGTTTAGTGGTAGACAGGTAGTACAAAACATAACATGTTTTAAAAGTAGTCTAATTCCAAAGACTACTTTTAAAACATTTTATGTTTTGTACTACCTGTCTACCACTAAACCACAGCATATTTTATATCACTTGAAAGCTAAAAATTATGCCAATATGGCACTGTAATAAGAAATAGGTGTTACTATTTAAAAAAACGAGTACCTGTCACTTGAAAATGAAAAATTTTTTTTTTTATATTTTCTTTAGTAATTTCAACGTGAAATACATGTTTCCTTCGCCAATGCGTGTAAATGTGAAAAATACGTTTCTTAATTGTTTTCAAAGCTAACTTTGATGGTTGTTACATTTCGACAATCGTTGCGAAGCAGTTTCACTTTAATGGATAAATTTAACAGATACCGCCATCTTTGACAGAAATGTCAAAAGTTAACCTGCACTAGATGGCAAATTTTCAGAAGAAACAGAATATGAACAGAAATAATAAATGTTGTATTTAAAAATTCAAAATTAACGTCACTTCCGGTTTGACCGGTAGTACTATAGAAAAACTGAGTGTACCTGAAGAAGCCCCCCAATCACTCATATATACGGTCCGAATTTCAAAGTTTTATTTTAACTAATAAATAAATGGCGTGCTGATACATGATCTCGTTGACACCCGGTATATATGCATGTGTTTGGGATACACACATACACATATCGCTTTTTCTGTGTCATCTTTTGAGTGTTAGATGTCGCTGTGATACTCTCACTGCATTTACCACGCAAAACTGACATAAGTAGCGTTAAAGCCATTGTCGACAGCCTCCACGTGCACTGATGAGGCCTCAAAGGCCGAAACACCGGTGTCTGTGCGTTTGATTGTCGGCAATAGCACTTAATGTATGTGTGTATCCCAAACACATGCATATATGCATATACCTTTTACGTATAAATGTATATATGTAAGTCACAGTATTTAGCAATATCTTTATCAACATTTTACCTTAGGGGATTACATTTACAATTAAAACAAATTTAAGTACGTACATACAAATATTAAATTAAGATAATTCCGAAATTAGTGAAAAAGTATAAACAATGTTAGCTCCAAGATACAATCTGATTCCGATGTAATGCCATTAGGGACGGTACTATTCCTCAGGTGAAATTTCTACCGTACGTGACCTCACAGTCCTGATCTGCTAATAGAAAATATCCCTTCACGTGGCCGTAATTATTTAGACATGTTTAGTTCTCACATTAAATGTTATCGATCAACTGAAGGTAAAATCAATAAAGAGACTGCTAACAAATTTGCGGTATTTAAAAAATGCACATGGGAGGGTAATATACTCATACAAAAAACAAACACAAAAATGCACAATCTTGCATAAGGTCCTATTTATAAAAAATTAGAAAATCCATAAAAAAAATTGATATGATATCTTGTTCAATATATAAATAATCCATTCTAACTCTTCAATCAAAACCGCAGCTAAAAAATATCTTACGCCTAGTAAAGTAACGGAAATATTCAAATACACCACCACCTGTTTCAATGGTGGAACAATATTGACTCATACGTTGCAGAACGACTTTGTTTACCCCCAGTATAAAGACAAAAATGTTGTATTTGACAGAAATAATAGAAATTAAAACATAAATTAACTTACGACAGAACAGTAGAAATAGAAAAAACACTCTTATTAATCAAGCAAAATAAGGCTCTAATTAAGTAAACGGAAATGCCACCCACAACACACGTTTTCCTTTATTAAGCACAATTTTCTGTAGAAATATTTTTCAGGTAATGATACTGATACATATGTATAGTGACAAAATTTAAAATTTCTAAAAGTTTGATTTTGGGATTGTAACGCGGAACATAGGGATTTGCGTGCTAAAAATTCTTTCCCATGTTAACTTTTGCTGCGAGTCAAATTTGTAATTTGTAGTTCGTTTACTAAATCAAACATTTTTCTTCCAATTGAACATTGCTGTAATGACATGAAGATGTCATTTATAATTATTTCTTCGTTTTCAATTGAAATTAATTCGCGCAAAATTGAGTGACGAAATCAAGGTAACTTAAACATTTTATGCTTGATGACAAGCGAAGTGACAAAATTTACGAAGAAAATGTCTGTACGCAGTTGCAGAACGAGTGTAAACTGTTATGGATGTATTGAAGGAATATCCTACATATCTTGATCGGTCAGTTTTAAATACTTCGACAGTGTCTCAAATGCATGAATTCCAGAGCACAGGTTGCGTAAATTGTCACCTACAGAAAATCTATTAAAAATCCAACGGCCTTGACAAAAAAAAATTAACATTTTTTGATGGTTGAAAACGAGGACTTCACAAGCTTATCTATGCTTGCCGACCAATTCCAAAATTCAAGAAGCAGTTGCCATGAAGCGTTGAAGACCGAAAAGTACAAATCTTTAAAAATGTTCTCAAATTGTTACCAACCGATTTCTTACCAAGAACGGAATTTTGCTAATTCTGAATGGAAAAAGTAAATAATAATCCCAATGTGTTAACGAGAATTCTGTTTTGTGACGAGTGTACATATGATCTGGATGGGACGGTAGATAAGCAAAACACACAATGACCTCAGAAAGTGAAATGTTTGGGTGGGAATAGTGAGGAATAACATGTTGGGGCTATTTTTATCGACGCAAATTTAATTTAACAGAAATATTTAGATCTGCTTCAGATGGAAGTAGGCTCCCGCCTGGATAAGTTGCGAGCCAATGGGTAAATAATATTACAGCAAGACGGAGCACCATCCACAATGCTGCCTTAATCACAGAATCTTTGTATTCAAAAGTTGGATTGGGCGATATGGACCATTTAGATGACCCGCCAGAAGCATAGCCTTACCTCACTCGACTTTTTTGTGGGGTCATGTATCAAATAAAGTGTACGAAAATGTTCGAGAGAAACCTGAAACCTTTTATGTTATTAATTCAATAAATTATCCCATTCTGTGTAAAATTACATTTTTCTTTATTATTTATAAGGCAACAAAAGTAAACATGGAGTAACATTTTTAGCACGCAAATCCCTATGTTCCGCGTTAAAAAAAGCACTGTATAAATAGATCTGTAAACGAGTTGGTGAAGTATTTCTAGAGGATCAAGTAATAAGGTTAAAGGTATCTGCTAATGTGTATGTGTGTGTGTGGGTTATCTGTAAAAGGAATGTTATAATTTACTGGCAGCGGAACAATTCCCTAGCCCCTAGAATGTTAATAATGAACAAATTCGCAGTTATTTGATCGTAATATTAGCAGGTGAGGATACACGAAAAGAGTGCATTAAGATAGGCAGAGTAGTTCATTTTTATTATAATAATATATTGCTATGTTGCCACAAATTGACAGAATTTTCTCGTATACATTCAACATTAACTTTCAGGTCGTTGATTTTACTATTACATTTTATTGTTGTGACCGTGTACGTTCAGGATTATTTTCCCGTTTTTATAGCCCATTATTGTTTAACATCAACCTTGTTACCACAATGAAATTTCAGTCTTTGATGTTTCCTCTTCAAGTCGAAGCCTAAGGAATACCTCCAATGGAATTTCCTTTGTAATTTTCTCCATTTTGACTAACGTCGACCTGTATATTTTGCTTACATTGTTGCATAACTTACAATGTTCACCTGCATATGTGTGTATGTGTGTTTCATTGCATTGTAGTTGTTTAAGTTCCTAGATAATTTGCAATTGTGTTGCCAATTATTATTGGTAGTACCCCCTTTTCCGCGGGGGTTTGGTTCTGTGGTCTTCCGCGGATACTGAAAACCGCGGATAGTAGCGAACGCTTTATTTTCAAGTACAATATGAAATATGAAGCAAAGTTAAAACAATTAAACAAGAAAAAATAAGTTATATAATATTTATTTAAAATAAATAAACAATAAATAAATAAATATTCTTGTGCTGTGGCACAAATAGAATTTAAGTGTAATAAATATATAAGTGCATATATATGTACATATATGTAGTACATATTTACATACACAACAAGAAAAACTTTATCATCGTGAGCTACATATTCATTCATCTTCCTCCAAGTCCAAGATAGCAAACGATGTTGATGGCTGTGCATTATTGATAGTTTTGTCAACTTTTTCAAAGTACATTGTTATTGGTAGTTGTCGCTTTTGTCTTTTCATTTCAATAAACAAATCCTCCAAAGGTTTCAAGGCTTCTGTTATAGTGCGAGTAATTTTAATACTACGTTCCATTATTGGATCATATTCTACTATCTGTTCTTTTAATGTTTGAGCAGTTCGAAATATCGCTGAAAATTTTTCAAGCGTCCATGCTGGTGGTTCTTGTTGACCCTCATCCTCATCGTCACTCGCTTCTGGAGAAGATTTCACAAGGTCTTCCAATTCCTCGTTGGTGAATACTTGATCCTCTTCGTTTATGTAATCACTGAGTTCCTTTTGGGTTATATCGTTAAATCCTTCTCCATCTATTTTCTGCGCTATGTTAAATATCGTTGTTAGATGTGAATTAATATCATGTGTGTCTTCAGAACTAAGAAGGATGTCATTCCACAGATTTTTCCAACATGCTATTATCGTTTCTGACTTTAATTCCTTCATTGCTCCTTTGATAAATAGAATTGCGTCAGCAATTGTAAATGACTTCCAGCATTCCATGAGCCCGATATCAGAGCATTCGTTAGCCATTGTATACAGCATTTCGAAAACCTGTCGAATATATATGGCTTTAAAGCATTTAATGACACCTTGATCAAGGGGTTGAAGCAATGAGGTCGTGTTATGTGGCAAAAAAAGCACTTCAACATTTTTATCTTTTGTGCCTAGTGACACAGGATGCCCAGGAGCATTGTCTAGTATCAGCAACACTTTAACAGCCGTAACCCACGCCTATCGATTTGATTCCCAAAACACAGACAGGCAAGCTTTATCTTTGTATTTAAGAGCACGTGGATTCTGTGATCGGTAAACAAGTCCGGGTTTAATCATATGACCAGCTGCAGTTGTACAAAATATTAAGGTAAGTCTATCTTAATTGCTTTAAAGCCTGGTGCACTCTTTGCAGTTTTATGAATATAAGTGCGTTGATGCATTTTTTTCCACATAAGACCAGTCTCATCGCAGTTAAAAACTTGCTTAGGATGATAATTCTTTTCTGCAATAATTTGTTTAAATTTTTCTGGAAACAGGGCAGCAGCTACATGATCAGCCGACACAGATTCCCCTGTCATTTTTATATTTTTTAGATTAAACCGAGTTTTAAATCTATGCAGCCACCCCCTACTTGCTGTGAATGATTTTCCTTCCTCTTTAGTATAATCTTGGGTCTGCATATCTTCATATAAAACCAACGCCTTTTGTTGTAGCACTTTGCCATCGATAGGAATATGGTTTGTTGTCATATCTTCCACCCATAAATTTAAGGCATTTTCTACCTTAAGTAACACTTTATTACGTATTGTGGTTGCAACTTTTGCAGTTTGGGGTGCACTAGAAAAACTAGCTCGAATCTTATCTTTGTTTTTTAAAACTTCTCGTATCGAAGATTCGTTTTTATTGTATATTTTAGCAACAGTTGCAATAGATTTTTTTTTCTATTTCAATCATATTAATGATTTTTATTTTTTCACTAATAGTGAGCATTTCACGTTTTCTTTTTGGTTTAGAAGCCATTTTAAAATGAGTTTCAAATTTATTTGCTTTATTTAAAAACTATTGCAAACACTTTCTTGTCCGACAATTCGAATAGTACTAAAGTCATAGTTAACAGGAGCGTTTATATGCACAAGTAAAAGCGAGTGGCACCTTAAGCACGTTCCAACTTGTTTAACTTATCATAAGAGAGCGCCGAATTCAGGGGATGACTCGTGTATACGACGATATATCGACAAATGCTCCTATAACTTTTATATTTATTGATATAACACGTTTTCTGCTCATCATAGGTAAATCGCGGATGACTGAAACCGCGAATACGAAGTCAGCGGATAACGGGGTACTACTGTATGACGAAACAGTATCTATTACCTAGGTGCAGTATTTTTAAGACAAGATAAGACAAAATTTATTGAAAATAATATTACCTATGAGCGGGTAATGATGGCTATTACTCATAAGGGTGATGAATTACACCACTCGCATTTGTTCTTGGTGCAATGTATCCGGATGAGTAATAGCCATTACTCTCGAATGGAATATTATACTTTATCTACAATTTTCAGAGAAAAAAGGTGAACAGTAAACGATATTAAGTAAGGTTTATTAAACACTAAAGCAATAGCTACGTTATCGGATATTTTTTCTGAGATGTGCTTTTCAACACGATCTGAATGAGTTGATTCGTAATCATACACAGCAATTGGAGCTGTGTCCATTTACTTTATTGAAAATTTTGCGGGAAGATCTTGCTTTACGTGCTTATAAAATCCAGCTCGTACAAGAACTGAAGCCTCTTGACCATCGTGTGTATCGTATGTTCGGTGAATGGGTCGAAAACTAGACTGCTCTTGATCCTCTCACAAAATTTTGTTCAGCCATGAGGTTTATTTTTGGTTGGATGGTTACGTCAACAAACAAAATTGCCCCATTTGGAGCGAAGAAAGTCCACAAGGCATTATTAAGATTTCGTTACATCCGCCAAAAGTTACTGATTGTTGTGCTTTAAGAGATGGTGGAATCATTGGACCATAGTTCTTCAAAAATGATGCCGACCAGAAAATTGCAGGCAATGGGGACCGCTATAGACTCATGATTACTGACTTTTTCGTTCCTTAACTAAATGAAGTTAATGTGGAAGAGTTGTAATTTCAACAAAGTGGCGCAACATGCCAAATAGCGAGTACCACAGTCATTTTATTAGAGGAAACTTTGGATGAGTGCATAATTTTGGGTAATGAACCTGAGAATTGGTCTCAAAGATCATAAGATTTAAAACATTTGGATTATTTTCTGTGGGGGTGTGAAGACTGCGCCAATAAATTAGAAACGATGGATAACTTGCAAGCCTCTATTGTGAATATACCGCCCCAGCTGCTCGAGTATGTGGTCGAAAATTGGATTACCAGATTGCGATTTATTTGAGCCAGTCGCGGCAATCGTATTTACTAATGGCATAAAATTTTCTTGCCCATAAAGAAGTACTATGGTACTTAAGTAATAAATGTCAATTTGTAAAGTTGTAATTGAAGAAAAACACAAATATAATGATGGATCCTCTTTATTCTTTACAATAGTTTCTAATATACTCTAAGGGACTAGTTTCGACATTATGTCATGACTATTCTAGGTTGATGATGACATAATGTCGAAACTAGTCCCTTAGAGTATATTAGAAACTATTGTAAAGAATAAAGAGGATCCATCATTATATTTGTGTTTTTCTTCACTATGGTACTTGTTGTAATAGTTGTACTTATATACTTTCTTCCACAATTTTTTTCTCGTTCTAACCTTTTATTTAGCTGGTCATCGATATTCGGCAACTCCCGCTGATTTCCATCCACGGTCATTCACCTAGTCTAGTTGCCTCCGCCACACAAATTGTTGCCGATATCGAACGGAATGAATTGCCAGTGTTAAGTTCAAAGTCTTTAAGTTTAAAAAAAAATTGATTATACAAAGCAGCTAACTTATTTATGCCGATTTTTTCAATGATACATTTATCATTCCGGTAGTTTAAAAATAAAGAGGTAGGTAGATTTGGCATAACTTGGTTGCAATGGTAGATACTTTTTTCAAATTTCGTAAAATTCATCTGCCACGATAAGCGATTGATACGTCTCTTTTGGTAACAGGTATATTGAGTATGATTATACTACAATTATAATCTAGATCTTCAATTTTCATAGACCGCAATTTGTTGGTGCAGCAGGTTCCCATTAAATCCATGATAAATGACATTAATGAGAAATTTTACAATTTTGTTCTCGATCATTTACTTCGGTCAGAAGAAATGCTTTATTAAGGAAGGCCTTTTTTCAGTTCCTCCCGTGTAAAACTCTTGAATTTATTTTGGTTTATGGCCTTCGTACTGGCATTTTTAAAAACGTTTGCAACATTATGTTATTTTCTAGGTGAATTTAATGTTAAATATTCAAAGTATTTTTAAACATTGAGTAGAAAGCCCGCAGTGAGGTTGAGCTGTACTTTTCGGCAAATTCAGCAAAATACACAAGTACCAGATTTTTAGTGGTAGAAGTGGTTTTTTGTGTTGTCTGCCAAAACTCTTTTTGAGTTTGCAGGTTCTCTGTTATGCTTTCGGCTAATTTCAATATTTATATTGCTACAGATGCCATGCGTGAAAGGAAATGATATAAAGATAAAATTCCTTACCACTAACTTAAGCCAACATAACAAAGAAATTACTATGTTTATGATTTACATTTAATTTCGACTTAACGTTTGAGAATATTATTTCCCCACCATTATTGAATAATGCATGCATCCTTATTAAATATTAAATCGAAGAATTACGTGGATTCCAAACTGCAATCCATGGTCTCTCGACCAATCACCTCCTCGTATTTACGGAATCCACGGGCAAATCATTGAATCAAATTCACTTGCAAAAACATTAAGCGCGGTCGCATAGTAACCGTGAAAAAAGACCTTATATTTTAAAATGTCAAATATTTGTTGCTGACATTTCGCATTTAAAGTCTATAATATATATATATTAGTTTTTTAATTTTTTTCCCATACAATTGTGGAGAAAGTATGGTTTTCTACTCGCGCATAATAGCTATTATTCACGAGGATGTTGCGTCTACGCTCGTGTCGCAATTTTCATCTTCGTGAATAATAGCTATCATTATACGTTCGGTGATGAATACTTATACTACTTATCGAATTGTCAGTATTATTCAATTGTCAATTAGTAACTGTAATTGCTTGCATAAAGACTTAGGCCATTATGATACCTGGTCCGGCAGATCGTCCATTTCAAAAACCAAAGTAATAATTGGGAAAACTATCGATATAGTGCGCACTGATCATCGACTTATAATTGAGAAATTGGCTGATAAACTGAAATTTTTACACGGTTCAGACAATTTTAACTGAAAATTTGAATATACGACAAGTGTACCCCAAATTCATTTCGAAACAGTTGTCAAACGAGTAAGAAAATCGCTTTCAAGTGTCTCAAGAACTAAAATTATAAAGATATTTATTTGGATGATTGCTTTATGTACGTCACCCAGTATAGTAGAAACTTAAATTTAGATAAAACCGCCTGTTTCTACGATATACAGAGATATCAACAATTCCTGTAGACCACGTGACTACCAAATTAGGCAACCCAATTAACAGCAGTTGGTAGTATTGAATGTTTTATGTAAAATATGGTTAAAAGCGTCAACAATGACAGCATTATTTGTGAATAAAATGTACGCTACTGTCAAATACTAGCGATACGCGAATCTCATAAACGTATGAACACGATAATCACCAGATTTTAGAAAATTACTGATCACGTGGTCTTCAATCTTTCTCGATAGCACTGTAGGTGAAACTGATATCCATGTTTAGAATGAAATTAGGGGTAACACGTTGCCGTGGGGGAAGAAAACCGCAAGTAATCGAGATTGCATGCACCATGTATCGGTGTATATGCAATTTAGTGAACTTTTGCATACAAACATGTAGGCGTGTGGAAGGAGCTGTAAGCGGAAAACTGCCATTTTCCCGTTCGGTCTTTTCCCCCCTGCTCAATTGAACACGGAATATGATTATATAATTGCACGTACATATAATGGAAAAATAATTGAAATAAATATCTCAGTGTTCTACGAAAATTATAATAATGAAAATATTTTTCTTTTAAATATAAGATAATAAGAGTTTTCACACGACATTTTCTATATAAGTATTTACTAAATTATATGCAAGTAAAACAGATTATTTAGCATTACTTGGTATCATGAGTAACATTAATTTAATTGTTCCTTACAAAAAAATTGTTTAAGCGTAAGAGGGCTTGTTTTTATGATCTACTTGCCCTTCCAAAATGGTTGGCGGAACCAGTAGATTATCAGGTTGGTCATTGTAGCTGACACGGAAACATGCTCAGTAGTAGTAGATTTGTATTTACGACCAATAATAAAAATCTATTAGCACGGAGATTGGTACCTCTCCAGCTGCCATCAGTTGTTGGAAATATAATTTTTTGTACTCACCGCCTGTACAGTGACATTTGGCGCATGTGTCGCTCGATCAGGAAATAGTATTTCCCGGTCGAGGCGACTGTAAAAATTGAAAAAAAAACACTGGCACTTTGGGACATTTAAACAAAATCTAACTTGATAGTAATAAAATTTAGTTTATAAAATTCTACTTCCCTCGACTATTCTTCACTTAAAGTTGAGGAAATAGGAGTAATAATTAAAAATTCACAATAAATTTGTGGCGCCATCTATTTGACGACATTCCAAGCGACATCTTAAGCGATCTCAAGCGCCATCTATTATTGATATTAATAATGACAGTTCATATAATATTGTAATTGAACCAAATAAAACTCAATAAATGTACTATAAATTTATAAATATAAGAATAAATACCTCGTGTTTGCCATGTGTAAGAACATAAAACTTAATTTTCGGGAAAGGTGAGTAATAGTTACCTACATGAAATGCTTAAATTAATTAGGTAATCTATCTTAGGTTAGGTATGATACTAATGACAATCAATAATATTTTTTTAATTTAATGTTCGTACAAAAAATATTGTACAAACCACTTGCGTGAATATATCTTCCACGCATTCGCTCAATTAAAGCACTCGCTTCCTGCGGTCGCTCGTGCTTACAATGTGCGCTCATGCGGGAAAATAGTCTTCCCGCACTTGGTTCGTAAATAACTATAACAGGTATTACAAAATAACAATGATATAGAAAAACCATTAAGTAGTTTACACACACAACCTGTACTGGGTAAGCTCCAGTAGTTCTTGATAAGAAATTTGGCACAGTATACCTTCAGAGTAATTAACCAAAGTTACTTGATATAGTAATGTGCCATCGCCAAATCCAAATATTAACTTAAGGCTGCGTTCCCTGTTGTAAAGAACCTCGATTTTAAGTGGGCTCGTCCTGTATTTTTCCAATTTTTGTATACCGACATACGTTTTGGACGGTCATGTTAATCGCAGGTGGTGAGAAAAAGATGGAATATTCATGTTAAGTTGCAGCGGTAAGGTACTCTGATTTTTGCGTGCACCATGCGATAAATCGTATGGCGACACTCCGCCTACTAGCCGAAACTGTACCACGTTTCACTTTAAAATTTCTCCAACAATTATTTTTGCAGTGTTTATTTTATTTTCCAAATCACGGATTTAATTGTGAAAATATTTTTTCGACTCTTTCAAGGACGTAGTTAGAATATCTTCTAAATTATGACAGTGCCGTTAATTTACAAATATTTTTCTAATTTCATTTTTATTTTTTTTTTCTACATATACATACTTTCGGAAAAAGGACCGCGCTATCATGATTCTTTTATTTTTCAATAATGTAAAAAAAAATAATTGTTTGAATATGAAAAAAAATAAAGACAGGGTTTGGAAGAAACTAATTGAAGTAGCGCACACCCCCTTAAGTGTTAAACATCTTGTATTTTTAGCAGAAACAGGATTATTTAGTAGTTTACAAAACAATTCTATGGCATTCCATAATAACTTCCATAAACTGTTGTTATTTATAACAGTATAAGTTAATAAATTACTCGGCTCATACCTCGAATTGGCACCTTGACGAATTTCGACAAAAGAAGATAATGGTTGATAATAAAATTACAGGAGTTATTGGGAATTAAATACATATTTTTACAATGGATTAATTAGGGTATCAATAAAAATGAGCTATGTATATTGAAAAATAATTGTTTGTTACTGTTCTGGTCTTTAGTTTTCATGGTAATTTCGAGGATATAAAAACATTTCCTACTCACATTAAAACATAATATTAATAACGTGGAAAATCCAACAACAAAATTAATTTTGTTGAATATCTAACCGTAATAAATGATTTCCGTCTTCTGTTGCAATGTATAATAAAGAAAAACCTAGAAAAAATATTCACATATAAATTACAAAAGAACTAGAATTTTTGAGAACTGTTCAACGAAATAACAGACAGGTAATTATTATGTAACGATTTTGTGTATATCTAGCATGCTTTCAGGTACCTATAGTTATTTTCTATTTATCTAAATTTATAAATAAATCAACTTTCTGTATTGAAATATAAGTATGTATGTACGTTCTAATAAATTTGGTGTCAATTGGTAAAATAATATTTGCCGGTTTTGTAATCAAACTGTTTCTGGGGGTTATGAGTCACACTAGGTTGGTGTGTCTAAACGAGTAGGATTAACGTGTAAATAAAACCGTATTTTTATGCTGTAAGGACGGGTGAGGGTGAGGTGTGACACTTTTTCCCAATATATTCTACTGACCCTGGTAACAATTTTCATGTGTAATTGTCCCGAATTTATTAACGAAAACAGAGGGCACTCAAATTTTCAGCGATCGATTTCACTCGCTAAAATTCGCTAGAGAGCGGAAGCTAAAACTATGTTTCACATATTTCTATTTAATCTACAAACCTACACGTGTAATTGAATTTTTATTTTCAGCATTGGAACAGTTTCCATAATAGTTAACAATCTCAGAATATTAACAAAAAATATTATTTATGTGAAATTGTTATTTGTCGTGTTTATACATATACAGGCTATTTGTAAATACAGGGATCATATCTAGCTTCCGGGATTGCAATCGTGGAGAGTGTAGTCCGGGGTTGTCGTGAATATAATATTTTTACAGCTTGAATATTAAGTTATTATGACTATAATCGAAAAATAAATGGCGTTTTGGAAGATATTCATGCTTAGGTTGTTATTATTGTTCATTACGTTTATAATATTTGTATATATTCCATATACCACTGGCAAGTGAATGAGCTATCCATCTATATATACCGCATGTGTCAAATCATATTGGGGATAGGATATATGTATACTAGGCACACCGACAGCAACGCCCAATCGTGGCCGTATTATAGTCATGGTACAAGGAAACAAGGTATGCTTTTGCTTATCTCTGGATGACGCGCCTTCGACCTCTAGTACTACCAGTTCAATAAAGTTGTGAATTCACAGGACACTATTTCAATAAAGTCCTTTTTAACAGAAATACAATACAACACAGTAAGAAAATAAAAGCACAATTCTAATTAAACATTAATTCTTAGTAAATTATTATATAAAGTTACTAAGAAGGGAATTCTAATGAAAATAAAAAATATACTCTAAACAATACTAAAAAATAAAATGTTATTGCATAGGTTCAAAAATGCCTCCTTCAGCAGCAAGGCATTGTCCGAGCCTATCATAAAAATTTTCTCGCACATTACGAATCACATCGACTGTTACGGATTCAAAAGCCTCTATGATTAGCCTTCTCAAAATATCTAAGTTTTCTAGCCTGCCAGCTTCTGCACTGTATATTTTATTTTTGATGTATCCCCACAAAAAGAAATCATTTGGCGATAGATCAGGAGATCGCGGTGGCCAACGAATGTTTCCTGTTCCACTAATGAGACGATCAGGAAAAGTATTCATTAAAAAATGCTTTACTCTGACCGCATTATGTGCAGGACAACCGTCCTGTTGGAACCAAATAATATCCCGATCTATTCCGGTATTAACAATAGCGGGAAGTATCTGATTCTGTAGCATATCGAGGTATTTGTCCGCATTTAACGTACCATCAATAAAAAATGGACCAAGCAAATGATCACTCAAAATACCTGCCCAGACATTCACTTTCTGGGGATATTGGGTATGTTTAACAAAATATCTGTGCTGATTTTCCCGAGCCCAATATCGAACAACAGAAGGATTGTGCTTTCCATTTAATGGAAATGACGATTCATCTGTGAATACAATATTTGCGATGAAATTCTCATTTCCATTTGTTTTTTCCATTACGGTTTCACAAAACTCCATTCTTCTAAAATTGTCATCGAGAAATATTTCTTGCGTTTTCGAGTATTTGAAACATTTTAATTTATTTCGCTTCCATATGTTCGCGACGATTTTATTACTCACAATTCCTCAGCAACACTTCTGTTGGATAGCGTATCCTCTACTTCGAGAGTGCTACAAATGGTTATATCCCGCTCTTCTCGTTTCTCAGCTTTTAGTGGATTTACCTCTCTAGGATTACACTTTGTGCAATTATTTAAACAAAGACATTTTTCAAAGCTATTCAAAATATGTAAAATGCTTTGCTCACAGGGTACGGGTCTGTCTGCAAATATTTGTGGAAATAAATTTATGTAATCCTTTGCAGAATGACCACTATAGCACCATTTAATAATTTGCAGTTTTTCTTCTGGTGTGTAGCGAGGCATTGTTTCCATTGGCCAATCCTCTCACAAACATAGAACGACGCTGTTCGACACGATCTCCAGATACAATTTTAGTTGTTAAAGGGAGTCTTGGAAAATGTTTTCTGTCAGTATTATCCAATATCAACGTTAGCATCTTCTATGATGTAATACATGCCACAATTGTCTCCTATATCCCATAGTTTAAATCCTCATATCGTCGTTTTTCTTCTTGGTTCAATTCAGACATTAAAAAGCACTTAAAACTCGAAGAACACTATGTTATTAAATGGAAATTTACAGGCCCTATATATTTCCGAAATGACTTTTCTAGACTTCGGTCTTTCCTCAAAATTGTTATTAAAGCGGCATATGAAGAATACCAAACTCGATATGACTCTAATATTACATGTGATCCAAAACTTTTGTGAACAGCAAGCGATTTACCTCCAGAATACGAGAGGAGCTATTGAAGCTTATTTTGACATTTTACTTGTTTATACGTAGCATAAGAAAATATTATCATGACGAAAATATTCGATATTGAGAAAGTTACTATAGAACTGGCCAAACATAGAAAATGGAGATTGGCTTTCTTCCATTAATCAGTGCTTACAGGATTTCCAGCAAGAGTTTCTTAATCTGCCAGTTACTTACGCATAACTGTAAAAACAGTTACTTGTAAACCAGCCGGTGGAGCATCTAGGAAACGAACAGCAGATTGTATAGAGGATATTCCACGTCGAATGGACAACTCACCCAAAAAATCAATAGCCAATCTCTCTCAAGAAGTTCAATTTTTTTAAAAAGGACTAAAAGTTGTTTGCATAAAAAATTGAAGCAGTTTCGGAACTCAAACAGGTAGATTTTGGTACGAGAACCCAGTACTGTCAATGGCTTTAAAATATCAAATAATAATGACATTTTCGACAAATGCCTCTTTTTCGATGAGGCCTGGTTTCATCTTCCAGGATATTTAGAAAAGCAAAATATGAGAATTGGGTCTGCAGAAAACTCTTATGAATTTGTGGAAACTACGCTACATCCACAAAAAATAGGCATCTGTTTAGCAGTTTTAAGAACACGAATTATTGGGTCTATATTTTTTAGCTGAAAGATATCGAAATGAATTACTACAGCCTTTTATTAATGAACTTCATGATGTTGAATTTACGAAAGAATATTTCCAGCAAGCTAATGCACTAGCGCAGAAATCTCGAGAAACAATAGCTTTTTCCAACAATTTTTCGATACAAGAATTATTAATTTTATTCCAACATCTACAAATCTGACAATTTTTGACTATTTTATTTTTCCATATTTAAAGTTTACCATTTTCAAGACCAGACATTACACAATCGAAGATCTTCGAAATGCTATTGTGATTTCTTTTGCTGATATAACCCAAGAAATCAATAAATGGCTTTGAAAGCATAAAGCGTAGAGTTCAATTTTATCTTCAACATAATGGTCTAGATTTCCGACATATGCTTTAGTATTACTTTCTTTTGATTTTGACTATTGAAACAAAAATTTTTTCATTATTACACACATTTACATGACATACAACCATTAAAAAAAAGCATGGGCGTTAATAACGAGGAAAGTATTTGAAGGCACGGTATGTCTGGCTGCTAGTGTGTGTGCCTGTGTGTGCATGTGCGTGTGATCACAATAGTGGTCAAACGGATAAAACAATCAATTCCAAATTTTATATTTACGAGTAAAATCTCCTTTTGCGATCGGTAGACCGGAAGTAGTAGTTTACCTTAGTGAAAAAATGGAACTTTAACAATATTGCGTCAACTTATAAGTTTCAACTAATTTATAAAGAATTCAAGTGCACTCAAAAATTAATTTGAGAAAAAATTTATTAGAAAAGCTTTTCTAAATTCCTACCGGAAGTAGGTGTCAAAAATCAGTTTTTTGTGACCATCTTGCTAGGCAAATACATTATGACTATAAAAGTCTTTGAAGCTTGATTTTCAATAGCGTTTGTAATGGGTGATTTTTTAGCAACTTTCTTTTTGGCAACACTGTTTTTGGCAGCTCAGCTGTTTTCGTGTAACATGTTACTGTCAAACATGTTCAGCTTGGTCTATAATTAAACCATAAATCGACTTACAATCGAACAACGCTTGCGGATTATTGAATTTTATTATCAAAATTCATGCTCGGTTAAGAAAGTGCATCGTGCACTTCTTGCATTTTATGGTCAGTTTGGGCGACCTTCTGAGGCGGCTATTCGGAATCTTGTGACTAAATTTCCCACCAAATTTGCATTATTGGACATTAAACCACCAACACGCATACGTAGAGTGCGGGCAGAGGAAAATATCGCAGCGTCAATGTTGTTGATGACCGTGAATTATGGATTCGGCGCCGTTCGCAGCAATTAGGCCTCTGTTACTCCACTAAGTGAAAAATTTTGCGGAAGGATTTGGGTGTAAAACCTTTTAAAATACAGCTGCTGCAAGAATTGAAGCTACACGATCTACCGCAACGGCTAACTTTTGGTGAATGGGCGCTGGCAAAGTTGGATGAAGATCCACTTTTTTATCGGAAAATTGTGTTCAGCGACGAAGCTCATTTCTGGTTGAATGGATACGTGAACAAGCAAAATTGCCGTATTTGGTGTGAAGAGCAGCCAGAAGCATTGCAAGAATTGCCAATGCATCTTGAAAAATGCACTATTTGGTGTGGATTATGGGCCGGTGGCATCATTGGACCGTACTTTTTCAAAGACGACGAAGGCAAGAACGTTACTGTGAATGGCAAACGCTACCGTGCGATGATTACAATTTTTTTTTGCCCAAAATGTAAGAGCTGGACTTGGCTGACATGTGGTTTCAACAAGACGGTGCCACATGCCACACAGAACGCGAAACAATGGCCTAATTGAGAGGCGAGTTCGGTGAACAGTTTATTTCACGTTTGGGGCCGGTCAATTGGCCACCTAGATCGTGCGATTTAACGCCTTTAGACTATTTTTTGTGGGGCTATGTTAAGGCTCATGTTTATAGGGACAAGCCCGCAACAGTTGACGCACTGGAAGCCAATATTGAAGAATTGATTCGTGAGATACCGGCCGATATGTTGGAGAGAGTATGCCAAAATTGGACCCAGCGTATGAAGCATTTGAGGCGTAGCCGCGGTCAACATTTACATGATATCATCTTTAAATATTGAATTATATAGATCGTTCTATCGACTCAAGTAAAGATTTCATACATTTCTCTAAATTTTATGTGTTTTTTTAAATCAAATCCGAAAGCTCTTAAAAATCACCCGTTATAATAAAATTTCAAAATTCGGATCGAAAGTAACACTTTTACTTAATCGAATAGCGATTCTTTTGCAAATATCTGATAAATTTTGTATTCTATATAGATTTATCAAGAGTACCAAAGTATTTAGAGCTGGATTTGGAATAATCAACTTAGTCACGCTTAGTCATCCATTAGTACTTTTTTGCATGTATCTCGGAAATTATGCTTTTTATAGAGATTTATTAAGAGAAAACAGCCGTGTGGCGGTCAGTGGCGTAGCCAGAAATTTTCAAAGGGGGGGGTTGTACGTCAAATGCATCTGTAGGCTATAGGAGATGTACATTTTTTGTTAATAATGTAATGCTGTTTTCATTGTTTAATATAAGTGAAATAATTATAGTTAACAAGTAAAATATTTTTAATACTATTATATAATACATATGTACAATATAATAATATGTACCTATTGCACGAATGAACAAGAAAAATTAACAAAATTAAAAAAATTTCACTGAAACTAAATGACAAAATAAAAGCTCAACTAATTATAATGATAGTAGTCAAACATAGTAAAGGAAAGTACTTCATATTTATATAACAAACGGCAGCTTTCGTTTAACTTTACTCATCTCATCGATTACTTCATGAACTGAGATCGGTATTTCACGATGAATATTCAATAGCGCAAGACCATTTAGTCTCTTTTCCTCTGTTGTACTCCTCAAGTAGGTTTTCAATCGTCTCAGTGTAGAAAATGAACGCTCATTTGAAGATGTTGTGACGGGTAGAGTAACATATATCTTCAAAAGACGAAACACATTTGACAGTGGTAAACACTTGCCAGTTTCTTTCAAAAGAATTAAACATTCGATGGCGTTTTTGGGTAAATTTTGACAATCACACAGTACTTGCTGCCATATTTTTGCCTCCCCTAGAAGAGTGTCATAATTATATATATCCAAAAAATCTTTGTATTCAGAAAACAGACACATTAATTTATTCTTGTCTTCCTCAGTATACACTTCCCTTTTGAATAACACTTGAAAGCTACTTAGTACACTTCTATGTTTTGACAGTCGGTCGTGCAAGTGAAGAATAAAAGAATCCAAGAAAGGAATAAATATCGCTTTTTTGTAATAATCTTCCGAAGAAGAAAAGGGAACGTTATTTCTTTGAGTCTGAATTTTAACTGTGCGGGGAACTTTAATGTCTATGTCTAAATTATTGCAAAATGTTTTCACTTCATTAAATATTTCACTAAATTCTGCATCGACATTCTCTCTTATGTTTAAAAGCACTTTTTCAGTAACAGTTGCCAAACTTATTGCCTGTCCTAAATCCAGATTAACAGACTGCAAGCTTTTCGACAGTGGAAGTGAAATTGAAAATACTTTTGCTATCACTCTTAACGTTGTTTGGAATTCAACTGTCTCAATTGAATTAAGTAAAGAGTGTGCATCGCTCGAAGTGTCTTTTTCTTTCCACATTTGTATTTTTGATAGAGCATCTATCGTAGCTTCTTGCATTTCCAAAAATGTTATCACCGAATCATGTCTCTCCACCCAACGTGTATTGCATAATGTTTTCAGTTTACGTGCTTTCAAGTCTGCACATTTTTGTTCAATTGAAGACTCCAGAACGTTTTGTCTTTTAGGAGTTTTTAAAAAGTTACAAATTTTTCCAATGACACCTAAACAATTGCGAATTTCAGGCAAATCGCAAGCATCAGATATAGCTAAATTCAAAGAATGTGAAGCACAGTGCACATACATTGCAGTTTTATGTTGTTTACGTACATAAGCCTGAGCGCCATGAAATGCACCACTCATTGATGAAGCTCCATCATAACCTTGCCCTACTAGATACATACAATTGATTTGCAATTCTCTTAGAGTTTGTAATAACACGTTGGATAAATTTTGACCAGTCAAATCTGCGACAGGAACAAATTGAATGAAATGTTCTTCAACTTTTAATAGGTTTTCATTAAAAAATCTGATGCATAAGGAAAACTGTTCTATACCAGCCACATCAGTACATTCATCTGCTAACACTGAGAAAAATTTTGCTTCATCTAATTTTGTCACTATTTTCCTTACTATAATTTGTCCACAAATGTGTATAATTTCGTTTTGAACTGTCGAACTGAGATATGTTGCATTTTTAGACATTGTTTCTAAGTGAAGTTGTAGAGCTTTATCTCCAGATCGAAGTTTCGATCTTAAAATGGCACGAAAGTTTCCATCGTTTTCTATAGGGTCATCTGCGATATTAATGAGACCAGAATCTCTGTGACCCCTTAAGGGAATATTTTGTCGTCCACACAATATTACGGTATCTACTATGGGGACTAACTTTTGCCTGTTTTCTTCTATTTGATTTTTTCGTGCATCGTCTACTTGGAGAATAATAGGGTCCATTTTTTTCTCTTGAATTAAAGTAACATTTTGTGATTTGACCACGCTCAGCTTATGATATTCGTTTAATTGATGATTATTAAACACTTCAACGGCGTCTTTCCAATTAGTAAATGGTTTCTTCACCAAACTTTTTAGTGGCTGCCCTCCTATGCCTCCTACGTCGTTGGCAAAAAAGACACAAAACTTACAAAACGCACCATCTACTTCTTTAGAATATGCTAGCCAGGTCCAACGATGAAACCATGCAAATTGAAATTTTAAGTTTCTTTTTCCAGACGACGGAAACTTGAAATTAGGACATGGATACCAAATGTTTTCCACTGCTGCACACACATCGACTGTTAGCTTTCTTCCAATATATGTTACAATATCTCGAGTATTATCCTCTGGGTGATTTAGTTGTAAGCTGAAATCTTCGTCTACCCCCCTTTCATCTGGAGAATTAGTTGATGAAGATGAACACACATTTTCAGCAACATTATTAGAAAATGTGTTTCTTTGTTTCTTAAACACGAATGTATCCAGAGTTGAAACTCTTTTTTTCTTGTCACCCATTGTCTACAATTTCAGAGTTGTAAAAAAAAATCATATAATGAATGAATGACTGGAAATAGCGCCTTACCTAATTACTGGTCTCTTCTAATATTCCAGGAAACTAATTTTGTTATAGATTTCTGTGGAATATTCCCTCCCACTGAGTTACTATCTGTTCTAATAACATAGCCATTTGATGTTAATTGCCCGCGATTGCCCGTGTGTAGTGTTAGATCGCTTGGCGATGCTTCGTGATCGAGTGATCGGGAGATACCTAGGTAGTACGACTTTTGCAGGACGGTATAGCGACCGTTCGGCTTACACGACTGCTACCGACTTCCTTCGCCTTCGCGCGCATCTCGCGTGCCATGACGTTTGGAACTAAGTACTTCCACAGACCAGGTACTTCTAATACGTTACAGCTACACTACAGCTGTGTTCAGCTAGACTCGACCAGACTAGACGGTCAGCGCGGTTGTAAACAACTTTGAAAAAATTTAACATGCACGGTGTGCTGTATGGGGGGGGTTCTAACCCCCATAACCCCCCCCGTGGCTACGCCACTGGTGGCGGTCACACCTCATGCTTTTCAAATGTTTTCAAATCTCCCATATCCGCTCAACCTGTTCAGTTTAACATTGATGTGAATCCTGTTTTATTTAGTACTGACGTATTGCGTTATCATAACAAAACTAAACTAAAGTCAAATGCGACCTTTGGTTATTAAAGTCTGTCCAGTTTATTTCAGGGCTTGTTCTTTGTGTTATATTCTTCACTTAGGTATCATATTATTTATCTTATCACTTCGCATGCCCACTTCCCCCGATTGCTAGAAGATCAGCAAAATAACACCGGTATTTAAAAAGGGCGATCGTATTGGCAATGGTAACTACAGACATATTAGCATTATTTCAAAGTATGCTAGGGTGTTCGAATACGTCATATATAAGAAGACATTTAAAGTGTTACTTTGCTGTGTTAAGTGCATAAGAACATGACATTTGGAGTGGTAGTTAAAGTTAAGCCGATATTAAATATTGCAGTGCTAATCGCATGCAATATAGGAGTGAGGCTTTGGATGCTTGTAAGGAAGTGTGCCACATCTACACCGATATTAGTAACGGGTATTACTCGATTGATCACTTCCTGCTATCTTCCAAAATACAACCTTAGACACCGAATGTACTGTGTTAGAATCTTACTCTTGGTGGTAGTTAAACCAAAAATGTTAAAATCAATACCAAGAGATAGGTACTTGGTCATAATAGTAGGCAGTCTGTGAGTAGCGCTAACCACGTTGTTTGTTAAAGAACTTAACATAAACTAATTCTTTCCTCGCTCAAAGAGATAGAAAACAAAGCAACATCTTCTATTTTTTTTAGTATGTTGGTGGTAAAACTAGATTCGTCCTAGCAATTATTACATGTTCATACTAAAAAAAATCAATTTAAATCCTTATTTCTGGCATTAATACGAGTAAATTTTCAGATCGGCGAATAGATTCTACTTATATTCTTTAACTTTTCAAAATCCATTAGAATTATGAAAAATTATGTAAATAATAATTGTGCGATTATGATGTTTCTATACTGTTAGTATGAATTTTGTTTATTATTAGTAAGTGTAATTTAGCAAAACATGCTTATAACAAAAATTCTAGTAGTTTCCTCATAAATTATTTTAGATTCAAGGTTGGCATATGATTCAACATTATGACCTCAAGTATGCATAATTTTGCATTTTCTCGATGTATGATAAACGTAATTAGCTATGTATAGTAGCGATAATTGCTTCAAAAATTGTCACGTGTAGATTTAATAAAACCTAATCAAGAGATAAATAATATAATTTATATGTTTCAGTAATAAATTAATGGATAATAACTATATTAGGGATTACTACATACTTATGTAGTTGTATATATGCTACAATGCAAATTTTTAAGTGTTTAAACATGTTGTACTGCTTTTTCAATAATTAGTTTGTGCAAATTGTTGGAAACACGAGTCCAGATAAGATTATGCAAAATAAACAACATATTTCTACTTACTAGGTAAATAAATTTAAAATTTAAAACGAAAAGATAAATATGCAAAAATCCCAAAAGAATCAAAAATATTAATTTAAATACTCCAACAATTTTATATTATAGAAAATACTTCAATTATAAAGCATATATAGTATTGAAAAAGTATACAGCCTTTGTGTAGCTTGTATTTTTTTGCATTATATAATCACTCTCACAATCTATACTTTTTATATCAAGATTGCATAATTTTCCAGTTTGCATTTATGACAATGTTAAAATTTCATGGGATTTCATGAGAAAGAAGCTTTATATGTGGTTTGTTTTAAATATTTTAGACATAAGTTAAGCTATATACTACGGCAATAGATATTTCAGTATACATTTATTGAATAAGATGCTCAAAGAATCTGCCGTTTACATCATGTAGATGTGATTCATAACGTAGTTCTAGAATTTTATCATCGAATACCAACCACATTGTCAAAATGTTAGTGTTAAACAATTTAAAAACTTCTACTATGGAAAAGGCATATTAAACTTTGTATTTTCCTTTGTGTAGATAGCCCACCTACTGTTTAATATAGTACTTTACAATTTGCTTAGTACTGTTAAGGGGGCTTACACAGAGGTGCCGACTAATTGCTGTGAGGTAGGACGTTAGGGGATAGCGCCATATGCGCTAATGCAAATTCCGCCGTTGTAAGGTATTTGTTCAAGTGAAACAAATAGCATAAATTTTTGTTTTTCTTATTAGTTTTTTTCATTAAATTGAATACAAAGACTCAATGGAGGTGCTACTTTCTTATGATAAAAATAATTTACCCTCGAAGTTGGTTGGTTGTTCTTGAACGCGTGCGCAAATATCATGTCTTATGAAACTTGTATTTTAATATGCTATTTACACACTGTGACTGTGATATTTTTATGCTATTGCTAGTTTATGAATTTTTGAACTTGTCCCTAATGCATATCAAAATGTAGTAAAAATTACATATTTGTAAATAAAAAATAGTATCATTTTCGCTTAGTTTTAAGTTTAGTTAAGAGGAGCGTTTATCTATCGAAAACTAAGGCATCGCCGTTTCGCGTTTTTTAAATTTATTTTGTAATTTTAGAATCTCAAATTTGGGTTAGTGATGCAAAAGCCATCAATTTATAATGTCAAGGCCAATTTTTGTACTAATTTATTTTCTTAAAGAAGTTATGTCTTTTAGAAATAACCACAAAAATGCATGAATTTGATTAATGTCTACTAACTAAGGCTGGTACACAAAAGAAAAAAACAACCTCTACGCGACAGCTGCACATTTAATGAACGATATAAAAAGAAAAAACTTTATGTAATTATTTTTGAAGATAAAAAACATTAAATAGTAAACATAGTCACACACATTTCACGCAGTGTTTTTCAAAGATACTGCGTCGTCTATCCCCACTTTACGGTATCTCTAGCGGTCCTAGCGGAGACGCAAATCTATCGGAATCGGTCGGCTATTCCAGACTTAAATCCGAGTGACAGTTTGTCATTAAAAAGAAATGTCATATATACCCAAGGTTTGTAGAGAACAGGTTGCGCCGTAACTTGTTGGTGAGTGGGGGTGACGCCATATTGTGCGTCACTTGTAGTATACAAGCTTGTTTACATTTGTGCCTGTTTGTGTTTTCAAGGCATTTTATCAGTATTTTCGTAGTTTTAACCTTGTTAGATTACCTAAAACATTTTAAATGTTATGCTCTTTATTAGTGAGTGAGTTAAAATATCTGTGTTGTGTAAAATTAATTGCAACCACAAGCATCCGTCCCTTTGGTTATCTGTTTCTTTTACATTGGCGAGAGCCGAATTAACTGCCAAAGTGAGTTGACAATAGGTAATAATATTCTTTTTAATTAATATCGTTGTTCTCAATATTTAGATGCCTGGAACTGGGTACAGTGTTCCTATTTGCAACAGCAATATGATAAAAGCCGAAAAAGCGAGAGAAAAAATAAAGTTTATCAATTTTTCTAAAAGTACAGAAGTAAGAAATGAGTGGATAAAGCGTTGTCACTGAAAAGTAAATGGAATCCAAATACGTCAAGAATTTGCAGTGTACCAGTGATAATTACAAGGATAGTTTAAAGGCGAAGCTCATGCATACTACTCCCAGAAAATTAAAAGCAACAGGTAAGTATATAAGTATAATAGTGAGAAAAGAATTTGCGTTAATAAAATACTTTTAACCACACCATCATTGCATTTATTGCTATAATCTACCGTGAGTTTTTTTAATCACTGAACATAGTACATAATAACAACTATGTTCAGTTTTAAAATAAACGTGTCAATGCATGGAACACTATGCAACCAACATTGTGTGTCATCACTTGCCATACTAAGGCATTTTAGTTGTTAGTGCCAACAAAGGGTGAAAATTAGTATATTAAATTATTTTAACACTTATTATAATGAATTTTAAGACACATTGAAAAAAAATTATTTTTATTTAAAATGCTTTTTAATAAATGTTCGAAATGTCCACCTTCACATTTCATACAATATGCGAGTCGATCATGAAATTCTTGCAAAGAGCGAGTTAAAAATTCTGGTTTGGTTTGTAATTCGTCGCAGGATGTACGTATGCGTGCTTTTAAATCTTCAATGTTAGTTAAAATTACATTATTATAAATTTTAGATTTAAGGTATCCCCAAAGAAAAAAGTCATTTGGCGATAAATCTGGCGAACGGGCCATCCAAACAATCGGACCACGCCTCCCCATCCATCGACCAGGAAAACTTGAATTCAGAAAATTTGTAATTGCTGCAGTTGAATGAAATGGGGCTCCATCCATTTGAAACCAGGGATTCTCAATGTTTAAATTTTCAATTCGAGGAACAATTCGTGAATGAAGTAATTCCAAGAACTTATTGTAATTAAAATTTGTATCAATAAAATATGGTCCCACAAGTTCAGTGCCGATAATACCTGCCCATACATTAACTCTAGCGTTATACTGTGTATGTGTTAAATTTTGAATATGATCATTCGTCCGTGACCAGTACCTAATAATGTAAAATGAAGTCATTGATTTTGTGAAATAAGGTGCTGTTATAACATACCGATAATTTTGAGAGTTAACAGAACCATTTAGTGTAAAAGACGCTTCATCAGTGAAAAATATTTTCTTCAACATATTATCATTTTCATTTAATGAATTAAATAGTGTTTCGCAAAAATCAACACGTCTTATTTTATCTTCGTCAAATAATTGTTGGTGATTTGAAAACTTGTAAGAGTTGTATTTGTACTCTTTGAGAATTTTAAATATAGATGTCTTCGAAATATTAAATTGTTGTGCTAATTTACTTAATGGTGTAGTGGGGCTTTCTTCTATGTAACATAACACATTTAATTTTAATGTTTCTGTTAGGATGTGAGGAGTTTTAATTTTCTTTCTGTGGGTATTTATTATACAGCCATCAGAATCAAATTTCCTACTAATCGCCTGAATTGTTCCGATAGATGGTATGGGCTTGTCAGGATATTTGACAGAAAACAGATCCCGTACTCTCCTTAAACTGTTTCCAGCTTTATACCAATTTAAAATTTCTATTTTATCATCTTTTGTATACATTTTTAAATTAGGTGAATACAAATGTGAAATATTGAAATATTCAAAATGTCATTTCTGTTATGACATTGATTTTGACGTTTGTCGAAACAAATAATTGACCGATGTTAGTTACATAACGCAATGTTGGTTGCATAATGTTCCATGCTATGACGCGTTTATTTTTTATTTATTTTACAAATAGGTGTTATCGTGTGCTATGTTCAGTGATAAAAAAAACCCACGGTATATCAAAAACATTGCCTAGTAAAAGAGTGCAAAGGGCTAAAAGTAAAGAATTGCTGCGTACTAGAGGTGGATTGCATGATCATTCTTCTCCTTTGAATGCTTTATACAGAATACGCATGATACTTTTGGGGAAGAACTCAAGAATGGTTCATGCCACTGTCCAGTCGCTTCCTGGAATGGAGGATGAAGAATATGTTGTCGCTAAGGCATTTCAGCATGCAAAAATTGGTGAACTACCCGTCAAGGAACCAGAACAACTAGAGGAGAAAATGTCTGCTGTTGCCAGTAATACAAGCTCCGATAGTACTGCTTCAACAGTAGCAATGGCAAATGCCACATAAAACGACGGATTGCTGTATGTGTCAGGTTACCTAGCTAAAAAGCATAAAAAAGAATTTCCTGAATTAGGAACTAGGACAGAAAACACTGATACAGGTTTGACATCATTCATACAGCATCCCGTCGTGGACCCAAAGTTTGTCATACGGTGGCCTGATACAACAGTCACAGCTATGACTCGATAATGTACGCAAAATGGAGAAACGCTTTAGAAAACTCCATGAAGACAATTACAAAAGTGGGCCAAATCCAAGAACAATAGATTATGTACTTGCAAAAATGAAGCTCCCCAGAAAGTTAGTCACTTCGTTTAGTCGACAAAATTTTTTTATAAAAATAAAATATCTTAATTCTCAAAGAAAAGGGAACATGAGTAAAGGTAAAAAGTAGGAAGACATCAAGAAAATTGGCAAAGAAGATGAGGGAGACCGTACCTTAATATTTTAGTACTTTGTTTGTCTTTCCCTTTGATCCTGTAATATGTTATCAGTATACCTACACAATTTTCAAATTATAATTCTACAAAACCTGTTGTTTGTTTTAATTTATGTTCCCTTTTAACGACATTTTAATAAAAAAAAAATGTTGAGCTTTTGTTTTTTAACGCCAAAATGTTAGACAAAATGTTGCGAATGATTTTCCAGTTTCCAATTTTAATATTTGTACCGCCCAAGGCGTACGAATGATTGTAATCACTTTATTCTGCCAATTTAATTTATTCAATTCATTTACAGCGTCAGTCATAAGAACGAATTTGAATTAGGTGTTTCACACCTTAGATGCTTGTGCTAAATTAGTCGTCTGTGTAAATGATATAGAAATTATTTCAATAAGTACTCTGGAGGACTTTTTTGCTCTGCGTTCTGTCATTGGTCAAAAGTTACGGCGCAACGTGTTCTCTACAAACCTTGATATATACCTATAATATTCGAGTGTATAATAATATAGCAGTTATGGGAAAGCGAAAATTGGCTTATTATAAAACATCAACAACATCAACAATTCCGTAAGTACTCATTCTTTATACATTATGTTTTCCATCTATAGTGTTCCTTTATCTATGACAGAATCTGTGAATAAAACCGAAGCGCTGTGATCGAAACCGAATATCGTCTAGCTTCACCTACTCACACCCCCTTGCATCTACCCGTCCCGCGAGTAATATAAGTTGCATCAGTTTCTATTTGTTAGTAAACGCCCCTCTTAAGTTAATTAAGTATGCTATGTGTATTAATACATCATAATTGGGTTTATCAAGGTGTAATTAATAATAATAATTCGGAATCATTAGTAACACACTTTAAAATGCGTATAATGGTGTTTGTAGAAAAAATAGTGTATGATATTAAAAGTGATTTTATATTGTTCGTGTGGTTGCTCAATCATCCCCACTTTTAAGCTTAAAATATTGAGACGTTATATTTTAATTACGATGCAACAGAACAGAATAATAATAACTATTTTATATTGCAGATTCTTTTGCAATTCCCCCAGTTCATTAATGCGACCCTCCAGGGACTCGTAACACATACTTTGGGAGCCTCTATCTCTCACTCTTAACAATTTGTTTATTGCTTTTCTGAGATCCTCTCATACAAAAACTAATCCCCATCGAGCATTCGAAGTGATGAGTATGCTGGATATACAATAGAATAGAACTGTGTGTATATAATAATCCTAATATGTACTTGCATTTGATCCATCTAAAGTCTAAGCAATCTTTGGAGCAACGGGGCCTTCGCTCTCCACCCTAAATTTTGCATTAACTCCATGATACGTATCCTAGCTTAATAATACAAATAAGTTACAGATCGTATCTTTATTGTTTTTATTTATTAATATAGAAAAAATTAATTAATTAATTATACCTTGTCTCAGAATAAGAAGGAGTGATTCAAATATCGCGCCAAAATGACTTATATTTTTAAAGTATCTCATTGGTTCTTGCGTAGGTAAGTTTAACATGGGAAAATAAGTTCGGCAAAACGTCATTTTATATTTATAACCAAGCCATAACCTAGTTTCTTACATTTTTACTTTGGTTTATACTTTATTGTGTTATTAAGTAAAATCCGTATTTTTATGTACAACATAAATATGAGTGATCAGACGGTTAATACCTAGGGTATAAGTGATTAGGCTGTTAAAACTTTGAATTTGATGAAGCTGTCAAAAACAATGTACGGCAGTGCACAGTTTCTTTTTTAAAATAGAACGTTCTACACTTTGCAAAAATAACTATAGATGGGGCCATACCAAAAATGAACTGAGCAGTTTTGTATTACCACATGTTCATATACATGTTATATTCCGGATATGTCAGACGTAATAAGAAACCTGTACTAACAGGAAAAGGTGAAAATATCTGGTGGAGAACATCTGGGAATAATAAAACAGTACAGATAATGATGGTCATCCAATATTTAATTAGATGAAACATGCTTGGATGAAGGACACACAAAGAGAAAAGTTGGAATTGCTGCAAATATAATTAGTGCATGACAAGCTTTTGTTAAAAGCCTATCGACAGGATTACAAAGCCCTACTAGTAATGATACACAAGAATCTGAATTGATATATGTGGGGGAAGGGCTATTGTATGATTCATGAAATGAACGTTAACATTTTTGAAGGATGTTACAACAAATATTACCCAAGTTGGACAGGGTAGCTACACAGGTTACCTCCATATCATTGCGAGCGCAATCCGATTGAAATGATTTGGGTCCAACTAGAATGTCAAGTTGTTCCAAAAAAATCCCCTTTTAAAATATCACTTGTAGAAGAACTTTTAACAGAAGCAATTACAAATGTTACAATAACTAATTGGAAAAAAACGACCATGTAATTAAAGTAGCAAAGAAAATGTGAGATATAGATGGATTAATGGATGATTGTGAAACCATTTATTATTTATGTCTGAAACAGTCATGATATGTGACTTATTAATGTCTAGCACAAGGGAATCAGACTAATATTTGCGGCATTTTTTTTGTAATCATAGTCTCAATTGTTGTATTTTTAATCTTTTTAACATGATGTGAACATTAATTTGTTATACTTTATAAGAGTATAAGTGTAAGTTATTCAACTAAAAAGGTTCTCCGTATTTTCAAAATACATACACACAAGTAGCCAATAATAATTATCAATGAGTATCTTTGCAGGTCGTGTAAGCAACTTCAGTCGATATAAATTTTTATATTTATTACTTTTGTATGTAAGATTCACATTTCCAAGAATGGTTGCTTGAATTTACCTGCTCAAGGTTTGTAAGAGTAATACGAACAATTTATTTGTATAAATTCTTTATTGATATTTAAAATAGAAACTAATAAGCAAAACTCCTTCTGCTGGTTCTTAAGGACGTCTTGATAAAATATAAAAGGTTTGATTCATTCTTCCTCTCAGGTAAAAATATTTAATAATAAATTGACTTGATTCACAATTTTCATGTTGGTATAATACATTCACTAAAATGCATAGTAATCATATATGTATTTATAATGGCAATCCTCCTCAAAATGCTCAGAACAAAGTCTACTACTTTCATTTAGTAAATGAAACACAAAACAGCTAAAATCGTAGTTAAAGATAATACAGTTCTTCTAACCTCAATTGTCATGATGTCATGTTAAATTGTCAACTACATTTTAAGCTGTGTGTTCCATGTTTTGGCGGGATATTTGAATCACTCCTTCTTATTCTGAGACAGGGTATAGTACAGCTAAGTTTCTAATCAATACGTTTTCTTTTATCATTCTGTCATGAATTAATAACTACATTAATACAGTAGTGGTATTCATATTAATCAATAAAAACATCTCAAGATTCATTTCACTAATGATAAGTTATCAAATCCATTTAAAGATTAAAACTCTGCATCCTTTCGGTGGGTATTTAAATGTACCGTAGCATTTGCACTGTATCGATTCATTTATCATTTTTACGATGTGTTAACATAGTGGAAGAATGCATCGTCAAATTCCTTTCGTACCTACATAATTCATCCAGAGTCACCGAAACAGTTAAAGTAGAAGAAAATACAACACGTCTTTAATAGTAATTAGTTTGCAAAAGGAAAGAACTGCAGGTCTCACGTAATCGCTATGTTAAATAAGGAAATGTTGTACACAATAAGACACAGCGATATACACCTGTAATTGGCGTGACGCAAATACGAAATATTACAGTCAGCCATAAGGTTATTAATGTTAAGAATTTCGTGGTCACGTCATACGACTACTGTACGAAATGTAGGTGCGCGCTTATTGTTATTCTCGATTGGTTTGCTACGATTTTACGATTTTATCATCAAGTATAATACACAAGCCGGGAATGAGAAAATGACAGGGTGTTAAAATTAAATATATATTTTACGTGTTCGACCATATAAAGTGCGAATTTTATTATCTCGATCTTGTTGGCCCTGACATCGTATTTTCCGAAGGTTTTATTTCTATTGTGTGCGCTTACGGTTTGTGCGAAATTAAAATATAAATGGAACGACAAAAAAAAAATAAGAATTTCTGCACGAATGAATCACCACTTACCATAGAGCCCTTTTATCCGCCAAACTCAATCCGGGCGGTATCAGACTTGCATTTATCTCGACTATCGGCTGCTTGAAGACCTCGTTCACGTTGAAGCGAAATTCCATTATTTATTGTTGTCGGTTGTTGTAGCGCGCACACGGAAGAATCTCACATATACAACACACACCGGAAATAAAAACGGATCTAACGGCAGCGGGACACGGTCTCGGAGAGATATATAATAAACGGGAGAAGACTGAATTAAAACACACCGGATTTTACTTTCACCCTAACACCGTCTGTGCATAATAAATAAAATTGTATATTTTAAATAAATTTGTGTTTGACAGATCGGTTTGACAGTAATGTTACAATAGATTTGTGCGGATATTGTTTTTTTGCCGTCGTCGACTAGACGACTAGTTTTGTTTCGTGAAGCAGAGCGCAGTAACGACTGCTCCGTTCGGCTGGTGTACAGTGAAGGAACTGCTCGGAGCGCTCGGTGGGTTGTGAACGCATGGGCGGAGGCGTGGGGGATTAACAACTGTCGCGGTCGATCCATAGAGCCGCGCGTTCCCTGTTTTACAGGGAATTTCGTATTTTAAGTTTCTCGAACATGTTTTCAAAACAAATATTGCAATTACTGCGATAACAAAGAAACTATTGGGGTATAGTACAATGTCTGTAAATGAAACAAAGAAACAAATTTAAATTATTTAATATTATAACATTATTTATACTATCTAAACATAGTATTATATAAAAGTTTTACATGACTCTAATTATTATTAGCTTTCAAAACTGTCAGTTTTCCGTAATAAAAATATTTATTGAATACCGGTTGATTCAACATCTGACAAAGTAAATGTACCTTCCTTACATGTTTAACCACCGTACTTGATGGAGTTGCTACTGCTTCACAGTCTAAAAATTATATGTATACAGGTGATCTATAAATCACGAGTATAAAATACATGCCTTTCAAATTGATATAAGTTATAATTTGGATTTTACGTTAAAATAGGAATATTTTTATTAAAAATAAGTAATGGCTAAAGTTAACTGCATATATATAATAGTACTATATTGCGTGGGCTATATCTTAATAATAATAATGATAATTTAATGCATGTGTAAAAAAACCCATAAGTCGGAATTGTTTTGTCACTTTGACAGCGATAAAAGTTTACTTTAACTTTTATATCGGCAAAAAACTTGTTTATCTTTGGCTGGCCTGACAAAAACTTGCGTTTTCTCGTTATGTCATAAAATCAACGAACTCACTGTCAAAATGAAATGTCAAAGTCGACGCAACCCTAAGCTTTGCGTACTATCTTTGGTTGACCCGACTTCAATTTGCTTACTTTATCATCATAGTGTTCGTTGTGAAGTGTTGTTATGACGGAATTTGCAAACTCATTGTAAGTAATCTTGACAAAATGTATAAGAACTGTGTTTTTAATAACTGTATTTTTAAATAGTATGATTACTATGTAATAAATTTTTCAGTAGTTGTTTACACATTTAGTAAATTATCTTACCGAATTACATTCGAGCTTTCGTTTTATTTCCGAAAAAAATTTCCATTTTTAAACTCAAATTTAATTGCTAAATGGTACCTATACGAAACAAATTGCCTGATAAAACGACGAGTCCGAAGGACGAGTCGCTTTATCGAAGAGGCAATTTGTCTAGCAACAAAAATTTTCGTTAAAAAGTGAAAATTTATCCGGAAAAAAGAAAGCTCTCGTGTAATTATAAGTTATAATAATAATAATGACGTGTCTTTATTGTAACAGGAAACCAAAGTATACAAGTATATAATCAACATAAATATACTGATATACAATTTGAAAATTAAAGTTAAAGTTAATAGTTAACAGTTGCAATCGCAAGGCGAAGTTTAGCTAATGTGGCTTTACAACTTAACCTTGGATATTGAACCAGGAAAGATTGTAATTTGATAACGAATGCCTAAGTCAAGAAATTCGATAACGCACCACTCACCTCTGCAAAAATGACTTACACAAGAAAACAAATATTCAAATCTGAAATTCTGACGGTTTTCAAAAGCACTCACAAAAAAATCAGAGTTATTAAACTTTAAACTCACGAAATCTACTAAATCTATCAATTATTCAAAATTACTTAACCTATCCACTAGCAAGCATCAATAAGGGTCCTCGCTAGTGGATCTGTCAACAATGGCAAAATAGCAGATTTTAGAATCCAGATATTTTTGTTGATTTTAAAGATGGAGAAAACCTTTCAACGTCAACTTATGAAGAATTTAGTAATCTACCCGGCTGAAGAATCAAATTTAGAAAAGATTATCGGATTACAGAAAATTAATTAATATGTCAAAATATTAAAAACCAGTTTTCTCAAAAATCCTTCGGAGGAGATTTGTTTGCTTGGGTTCACGTTATAAATTGAATAAAAAGCTACCCGGCTGTGCACTTATTTTTCGTTCAACTATTCTTTACTTTGTTTAAAATGAATATAAATTAAATTAAAATTAGGCAACCCACATTACAATGAATTGTTATTCTGCTATAAATATTTCCCGCAGTTACAAATGTGTAAATAGTTGGTCATAAATAATTTTTTATTCGCTTAGATATTGAGTTATTATTTCAAATATTTATTATACGTTCCTTATGTGTAAAAGTACTCGGACATCCTAGGATTATTAAATTATGTGCTATGCAACCAATATTACATTTCCCATTCACTAGCGAGGACCCTTAAGGTGCAGACAAGGTGTCCACGTAATAATCTTTTCCTCATAGAATTACGGAAAGATGAGCCCAAAAAGACATCAGAAGGTACCCCGTTATATTTACAATAAATTTGATATGAAAATGATCGGTGATAATGTGTGAATTTTGTACCAACTAAGACAGGTATAGTGATATCATCTGTTTTGCGCATGCGTTAAATCAAAATATGTCTATTGTGTAAGCTACAAAATAACAGGCATATACAAAACAGAAAAACAACCGTTCATTTAAATTGACATCTATAACCATGATATTACCGAAAACATACCCAAAGCTGTTTTTTATTGAATTCAGTACTTGTGCAAGTGTAGATATCACGAGTTCATCAGTGGATTTGTAGATATACACAGAACATATACGATGTAGAATAAAGAAAGCTTATGAAGTTTGATTTTAGTGGATTTTTACTTTCGTATTCGTAGCCATAAACGAAAAAGTGTTTTTTGCACACATCTCTCTCTCTCTCTCTCTCTCTCTCTCTCTCTCTCTCTCTCTGTATCTACTATAGCCACCAAAAAACTAAAGCTATCAATATTAAACTTTATATTTACGGGTATAATCTTTCTCTTGAGATCATTTAGATCTTCACTTAAATCTGTAGATCGCATTAAGTAGTTTATTTCAGTACAAAAATCAAAATTTACGAATATCTCGTCAACTACCTACTAAGTTTAGAGAAATTTCTAAAGAATACGGAAGTACTAAAAGGTGACTAAAAAAAGATTTTATAAAAAAAGGTTTTCGAAATTGATTTTACCGGAAGTAGGTCTTTTTCTCCTACCGAAAGACAGTTTTTTTTGCAAATATCTCTTAAATTATGTATTATATACAAATTTATCAGTATGAAATTCTTTAGAGATCGAGTTGCAACAATTTTTCGATATAAAAAAATTCAAAATTCTGACCGGAAGTATCACTTTTACTTTTCAAAAACACTAAAACACCTTTACAACACTGAACAGTGTTCTGTATACGCTACAGTGTATAGGCAACGTGGTTTTTAATCGGTGCTACTGAAGATGATATCATAGTTGTCGAAATACGTATTTGGTTCTTAGTGCTTTAATGTGGTAAAGGTGCTTTTAGTGTTTTTGTTTAGTATCAAGCCACAGAATCCAAGTTTAGTTACTTTTACTTTTATCAAACAGCAGTTTTTTGTGAATAACTCGCAAATTACCTATGCATTCTACACAGATTTACTATAAGTACAAAAATATTTAGAACAAGGTTTGTACACAAAAAATTAAAACTCGAATTGGAAGTAACACCTTTTCCATTGAGGAAAAATACTATGGAGACACTGTAAAGCATCTTTGCTGTACTCTCAAAATGGGAGCACTGGGCGGGGCTAAGTGTGAGACCAATATGGCTGCTCACCTAGTCCAGACTACTCAAAATTATAATCTGTCATTCCACACCTGTCAGGCCTACACTAACCTATCAAATGTTATTCCAGACGAATTCTTCATATCAACGCTGTCTCTGCTGTTGCAGCTACGTAGAGCACAAGAAACGATAATGTCTTTTAATATTTAACTTTTATAATGGGTGATTCAAGTAGAGATACTTTTTTCAATAGCCTTTTTTTGATAGATCACGTGTGAGTCTTGTCATGCTGTCATGTTATTTTTGTTTAGTAATGTTTGGCATTTCATAATGGAAAGACTTACGCCTGAACAACGTTTACAAATCGTTCAACTTTATTACGAAAATTCACGTTCTGTGAGGAATGTGTTTCGTGCACTTCGCTCAACTTATGGTCAACATAATCGGCCTACTGAGCGTACTATTCGGAACACCATCACCCATTTTGAGACCCAGCATTCATTATTGGATAATATTCGACATAGACCACGTCGAGCACGCTGTGAAGAAAATATAGCGGCCGCAGCTGAGAGTGTACACGAAGACCGTGGAGAGCCGATTCGTCGCCGTTCGCAGCAACTCGACTGACGTATGGAACGACTTGGCGCATTTTACGTCGAGATCTTAAATTGAAAGCCTACAAAATACAGCTTGTGCAACAACTGAAGCCGCTCGACCTTCCCAAGCGACATCGCTTCGCTCTATGGGCTCTTGAAAAGTTCCAAGAAGATCCGACGTTTTCGAGGCAAATTTTGTTTAGCGATGAGGCCCATTTCTGGCTCAATGGGTATGTAAACAAACAAAATTGCTGCATTTGGGACGAAGAGCAACCTGAAGAGATTCAAGAACTGCCACTTCATCCAGAAAAAACAACGGTTTGGTGTGGTTTGTGGGCCGGTGGAATCATCGGTCCATATTTCTTTAAAAATGATACCGGTGCGAACGTAACCGTCAATGGCGACCGTTATTGTGCCATGATAACCGACTATTTGATGCCTGAAATTGAAGCTCGTGATCTCGGCGACATTTGGTTTCACTTCCCACACATCGCATCAATCAATGGATTTATTGAGAGAACATTTCGGTGAGCACATAATTTCACGTTTTGGGCCGGTCGATTGGCCACCAAGATAGTGTGATATCACACCGTTAGACTTTTTCCTGTGGGGATATGTAAAGTCTAAAGTTTATGCGGACAAACCGCTTCGATTCAGGCCTTGGAGGAAAACATCACGCGTGTCATTCGCCAGTTACCAGTCGAAATGCTCGAACGAGTCATCGAAAATTGGACTAAACGGATGGACCATCTGCGACGTAGCAACGGCCAACATTTGATAGACATAATCTTCAAAAAATAAATGCCAAAGAATGTTCTTTCAAATGATAATAAACATTCTCCATTAAATTTGAATTTTCTGCGTTTTTTTCTTTAAAAAAGTAGGGAACCTCGAAATGGATCACGCGTTAACTCTTAATACACGATACACTTAACAAACAGTCCACTTTTTATCAACACTACCTCTTCGACGTAAGTGTAGTATCAATATGGCGGACCTGTACCCGGTTTGATCACGTGCCGTCGTCTCCCTACCTATTCTTTCTCAATGACCTTTACTCTATATCTTAGTAGTTTTTTGCAAATATCTCGCAATTAATCCTTCTATATAGATTTATTGGTACAACAGTATTTAGACCTCGTGTTGGAACAATTTCTATATACAAAAAAATTCAAAATTCGGACCGGAAGTTACACTGTTACTAACTAGTACTCCAAGCGTTCGTTTAAATTATTCAAAACATTAATAACATGGACATTATGATCCGTTCCGTGTTTTTTTTATTCTATAGTCAGAGTCCAACGGACTATGGATTATAACCGAGTGATATGATAATAACAGATAGAATGATATCATACAAAACGAAAGGGCAATCTCTATGATTCATAAGATTTATATTTATATAGCTGTCACAATCTGACATGCACGAATAGTTTTTAATATACAAGATGATTGACAACTAACGACGCTGTCTGTGTATGAAAAACATTTCCATACCCAGACCGCGTCGTATCTTTTCAACTATAGAGAATGTCTGAGAAGGAAGGTACAAAACAAAATGATGTTTTATTAAACGGATTTAATGATATATTTTAATTTTACAGATCAAATTAGAACAATTTACTTAAGGTCCTCTATTCCCAAAATCTATCATTTTCCAAAATCACAGAATAAAGTCTAAATCAAAAGGGTTGAACTATTAAATGATTTAAAATTTTAATCATAAAGCTACACTACTATAATGAAAACTGAATAAATAAAATACGTAAACTTAGTTTCAAAAATTATTTAATAATATCACTACAATATTGTTTCGCCAAACTTTGGCTTCATCAGGTGATGAGTAACTGTAACAGTCATCATCATCAATCACCTGATGAAGCCAAAGTTTGGCGAAACAATATTGTAGTGATATTATTAAATAATTTGTGAAACTAAGTTTACGTATTTTATTTATTCAGTTAAATATGTACCGTGCGAGCAAGTTGAACTGAAGAAGGTTGGTTGCACCAAAATCCCTGCTGTGATACTTTTTTTTTGATCGAATGTTTAAGACCCTGCCTAGTCACTCCTGCCTGCTGCTGTTTATTTTGACAACTGTCATCCGTGATTTATCGTGTTTCGTTAGATCTCGAATTTTTTGCTTCAAGTTTATAGTTCTGTTTACGTATACTAAAACTGTGTTTCTTAAGACAATTATACGTAGCAAGTGCGTGCTGACATGCCGTTCACTATTGAACAAGACACCTTCATTCTGATGGCTTACTTTCGTAGTGGTGTTCAAGATGAGAATGGGCAATGGATCTATTCCAATCAATGTTGTATAGTCGGGTCGTTTTCGCAACCGACACGGCAAAAGTACGAACTAAAAACGCTGATTCAATACCACTACAAATTCCAATCAACCGGAACAATTTTAGAACAATAAAATTCAACCAACTAATTAATATTTTAGGATAAATAGCTACGGCTAGTTAAATACTATTACATTAAAGTCAGTTAGAAATTAAATATTATAGAAAAAATTATTAAATATTACTTTTCTATATCAATATTTTATTTAATACATGGCTATTCTGAGCATTGTTGTCAGATTTTTATTTTCACGGAGCGGATGACACTTGACAAGCGTTGCGTATGACAAGCAGGTGACTAGTAAGTATTCAGTATAGCGTTTTTCGAACAATTACACATGAGACTTGGGCTACCATCACTCATATTGAACAAGAAATAAAGACATGGTGGGATATGGAAATAGAAATTGATACAACAGATATTAATCTAGTAATATTTTGTATAAATGATAGCGGTAGTAGCGATTGTGAGTTATTATTAATGTTAATGAATGTCACACTGTGGTCATCTTCACTATTATAGTTTTAAGTGCCCCCTTAATGACAGCGCGGAAGAACTGGTAATTTGTGATGGTAACCAGAAGCGATGCGAGTTTGTGGTTAAGTTGAACGTGAACTGATTGCAAGATTATTTGCAAAAAAATGTTTGATTAGCATGCAAAAATTATGTTGTAATCAATGATATACCTACGAGAAATGTTTCAAACAAGTTGCTTTTAGTACAGCAGTGATAATGGTAATAATCATAGTGAACAGTAAGAATCTGGCAAACAAATGTTTTTATAATTAGTGTAATACTTTTCTGACCTTCTCGCTGTTGCATGTAAAAATACTTTAATTTTGATGCATTTAACGGAAAAGCAATATAGCACTATTGGTAAGGATACTGTACAGCTGTCTTTGCTACTAAATATCTTTATTGTCTGTAGTAAAACTAACTCGAACATAATTATTAAATACATTCGTGAATGTTTAAAAGAATTTCAAAAGTTCAATTTTCTCTGAAAATCTAACTTTTTTTTATATTTATATGTAATTACTAACAGCACACAAGTTCATACAAATATAAAATAATCATTATATTCAGCTTTTCAATAGTACTTAGCAAAATTATTATCAAATTAATAGTTACATATTAGAATTATTGTCGGTAGTGCTAAAACAACAAGTCTAATTGATCATTTAGGGTTATAGTGTCAAAATTAATATTACTTGACAGATCAAAGTTTGCAACGTCTCAAATATGACGCCATTTTAATTTTGGTGGCGCATGTCGGTTGCGAGAGCGATTCTAGTATATACATCAATTTACTACCCAGTTCCCTGACGTGCCTATTGTGTATGAAACTTTTGTCCAGCATTGTAGTAGATTAGTAAGAAGGTTCACGGAAACAGGAAGTATCTTGAAGCGAAAGCGAGCTAACTAGCCCTACGTTTTGACTGAAGATATTGTAGAGGATTTAGCAGAACGGATGCATGCTAGTCCAAAGAAATCTTTACGCAAGCTGCCTGCTCAGTCTGGTATAAATAATATTATATTTGAAATATTGTATTTTATTTAATAATTCTAGGTGTGTCTTACGGTAGCTGTCGAACTGCTTTGAAGAAGCATTTGCATATACACCCTTACAAAGTTACTGTACACCAACATTTATATGCACAGGATTTTGAGCAAAGGCGGCATTATTGCCAATGGTTTATGGATCATCTGAACAATGACGATGACTTGAACCTGGCATTTTTCTCAGATGAAGCATGGATTCACCTTTCCGGCTATGTTAATAGTCAAAATTGTCGTACATGGTCATCGGAGAACCCTCATATATTCGAAGAAAATGATTTACATCCTATAAAGATTGGAATATGGGTAGCCATGTCTCGAAGACGAATAATAGGACCAATCTTTTTCGACGGTACAATAAATGCTGCACGATACCAAGAAAATATCCTTAACGTGTTTGTTAATGAACTACATGAAGATGAGTTGCAACATGGGTACTTTCAATAGGATGGAGCCTCTGCGCATACAGCTGCAAGGACAATAACGTATCTACAAGAGTATTTTGATGACAGACTAATAAGTAGAGGAATATGGCCACCGCACTCACCCGATTGGATTTTTTCTTGTTTGCATACTTGAAGCAAAAGGTTTTTCAACAAAGGTTGCACAATATAGACGAGCTAAAAAATACAATCTCTCAAGCGATTAATAGCATAAGTATCGATACATTACAGAAGGTATTTGAAAATATTAAACAACGTGTACAGCTGTGTACTGAGAATGATGGGGGTCATTTTGAACATTTGTTGTAGTGTCAATCACAGTACACTAATCAACTTAAATAAGTGCTTTCATATCTATGTGTTTTGTGGAGATTCATGTGTGTCTATTGTATTTTATAATGTGTTTAGTTAAAAATTTTATTGAAAATTAACCAGTGTTACAATCACTAAAATGAAATTAAATCAGAGCAGAATTACACCATTCCAATATATAATTTGTTTTCTTGATATGTCCTAGCTCCTCTAGTGAATATTTCATTCCATGGTTTCTGAAGTTTGTTATCACGATATGAAGGATTTGTAAAAACGCAGCAACAAAAATAAATTTTTAAACGTAGTCAAATATTACGGGACGATGTCTTTAATAACACACCAATTCTGGCTTTCATTTTAAAAAATGTACTATAAAATTCAATTCTCGCATCCATCAATTTTTACTATCTGACAGTAAGATGTTAGGTTACGATAGCATTAACCTTTGTTTACTATTAAGTAACCAAATTACTCAATACCAACTACTCAGTGTTGCTAACAGAAAATTTGTGCTGCCAACCTTCTTCAGTTCAACTTGCTCGCACGGTAGTTTCAACATGTATCAGCCTCATCAATTAACTACTATAATGCAAGAAGAAAGCATGCAACGCCCTCATATTTAGCAAAGTGTGTGTCTGACAGGCACTTGCATCATATCATATTCAGTTTCCAGAAGTTCTGTTTTTATTCAAGTAAATGTTATGGAAGTAGCCAAGAAGTAAAGCTAAACAATTATGATATAAACAATTGCCATTCTGCAGAGTCATATTCAATACTCATTTCATACAAAAGTTGATTTACATCAGTACAGTAACAGACATTTCTTTCAACTTTGTAAAATGGACTGAATTTTTCGTGAAGAATCATCAACACAGAGATTCTTGTAGTGGAATGTAAAAGATTTCATTCTTCTAATCGTGATCCTAAAATTTGTGATTTTTCTTTGCTCAAACCCAAATCCCGTATCAAATCATTCAGATCTGATTGAGTAATGAGATGTGGTTTATCAGAAAGAACATATGTCAGATCACTTGAAATTGACACATTCAAAACATCGTTTATATCTTCTTCGTCCATGGAATTTGCAGAAGAATTTGAAGGCGTTGGGGTTGGAGGTTGACAATCAGTTCTTTTCAACGGTTTGCTTACAAATGGAATGTCTGGATACATTACTTTGTCTTTATTTCTTTTTCAAAACCCTTCAATTTTTACAAGACAGAAGTAACATTCCCTGACGTAATCTGCTAGTTCACGCCAAATCATTGGCCTTACTGGCAGGACTTCAGAAAAATTCTGGAATGCGTGACGTCTTATCCATTCTAGTTGGAGTTGCCCTTCACGGTATAGTCGCAAACATGCACGAGCTTGTTACATTATTTTACTTTCTTATACGTAGTATAAGGAAGTATTGTGATGATGAAAATTTTCGACCTCGAGATTTTTGCAGATGTCCACGTTTTGAGGTCCCCTGATACCAAAAAAGTGGGTTTTTAAAAATGTCTCTCTCTCTTTCTGTGTGTGTGTGTCTGTCTGTCTGTCTGTCTGTGACCACGATAGCGGTCAAACCGCTGGAGATATCAATTCCAAATGTTGTATTTACGTGTATAATCTCCCTCTTGAGATCTGATTAGTTTTTCAGTAAAATCGGTAGACCGGAAGTAGCAGTTTACTTCAGTGAAAAAATCCAATTTTGCCAATATTTCGTCAAATACTAAGTTTATACAAATTTATAAAAAAATCATATGTACTTAAAATTAAAATTGAAAACAATTTTATTTAAAAAGTTTTTCGAAATTCCTACCGGAAGTAGGTCTTTTACTCTTATCGAAAATCGGTTTTTTGCGAATATTTCGCAAGTCAAGCTTTTTAGACAGGTACGTTACCTGTATAAAAGTATTTAAAACATAGTTTTCAATATCTTTTGTATAAAAAAGATTTCAAAATTCGGACCGGAAGTAACACTTTTACTCTTATCGAATAGCGATTTTTGGCAAATATGTCGTAAATTATGCATTCTATATATATTTATTAAGAGTACAAAAGTATTTAGAGTTATATTTGCAATATTTTTTATATACATGAAATTTCAAAATTCGGACCGGAAGTAGCACTTTTAGTCTTAGCGAGTAGCACTTTTTTTCGAATATCTTGCAAAGTATGCATTCTATAGCGATTTATTAAGAGAATAAAAGTACTTAGAATAGGATTTTGAATAAGTTTTGTATAAAAAAATTCTTAAGATTGTATAGTTTGAAACGCTCATACGTATAAGAAAGTCGTGTGGTGGCCACACCTCATTTTACTTTCTTATACGTAGTATAAGGAAGTATTGTGATGATGAAAATTTTCGACCTCGAGATTTTTGCAGATGTCCACGTTTTGAGGTCCCCTGATACCAAAAAAGTGGTTTTTAAAAAAATGTCTGTGTGTGTGTGTGTGTGTGTCTGTGTGTCTGTGTGTGACCACGATAGCGGTCAAACCGCTGTAGATATCAATTCCAAATTTTGTATTTACGTGTACAATCTCCCTCTTGAGATCTGATTAGTTTTTCAGTAGAATCGATAGACCGGAAGTAGCAGTTTACTTCAGTGAAAAAATCGAATTTTGCCAATATTTCGTCAATTACTAAGTTTAAACAAATTTATAAAGAATTGAAATGTACTCAAAATTAAATTTGAGACAAATTATCTTAAAAAAGTTTTTCGAAATTCCAACCGTAAGTAGGTCTTTTACTCTTATCGAAAATCAGTTTTTTGCGAATATCTCGCAAGTCATGCTTTCTAGGCAGGTACATTACGAGTATAAAAGTATTTAAATTATAATTTTAAATATCTTTTGTATAAAAAAAATTTCAAAATTCGGACCGGAAGTACCACTTTTACTCTTACCGAATATCGATTTTTTGCAGATATGTCGTAAATTATGCATTCTGTATATATTTATTAAGAGTACAAAAGTATTTAGAGTTGAATTTGCAATATTTTCTGTGTACATGAAATTTCAAAATTCGGACTGGAAGTGGCACTTTTACTCTTAGCGAGTAGCACTTTTTTTCGAATATCTTGCAAAGTATGCATTCTATAGCGACTTATTGAGAGAATGAAAGTACTTAGAATAGGATTTTGAATAAGTTTTGTATAAAAAAATTCTTAAAATTGTATAGTTTGAAACGCTCATACGTATAAGAAAGTCGTGTGGTGGCCACACCTCATTTTTTTATTTTAAATTTACGTTAAACTTAGTGAAAATAGATAAAAATTTAATTTTAAAAATGCGACGTGATGCTATTACTAGATTACAACTTTTATGTTTAAAACAATGCAAAATACTAAAGTTTTACATTGTTAAGTCAGTATTAAGAACGTGTGGGCCTGTGTAATTACTAATATAATAATTCGGAATCATAAACCGGGATGAATTCAGAATGTTATTCATGTGGGTTTACACGATGTATGTATCTATTTATAGAAGTATTTGTGATGAGATAGGTAAGTACACATACAACTATGTGTATATATTTATATTAGAAAATATTGATTTTTTAAATACAGTTACAAACGTATTTGTGGCATATGTTTTTGTCCTTGTTACAATGCCCTTGGTTTTTTTTAATTACATCACTAACCTCTACTCATTAATTAACATCGTAAGTAGTATAAATGTAGGACATTTCTTTTATACATATACCTTAATATATACTCTTATCAGATTCTATTTGCTGTTCTTATTTCGTTCTTACTAACAAGAATTAACGCAAATATACACCTGTTTGAATACAAATATAAGTTAAGGCACAAAATTAATACAAATATGTAAATTTTTTCATTTTGGTTAATTATATACAATTACACACAATATTTATGTAAATGTATTTTTATATGTTTAATAGTTCCTTTGTAAATTGTTGCACTTTAAGTCCAAATTCCATTTAACATCGTATGTTTCCGCTAATAATTTAAAAACTTCAGTAAATTGACTTTTTCTTATACATGTGGCAATTAATACATTAGAAATATTAATAAATTAATAGAACCGTTTTCTACAGAGTGCACTTGATTAAATAATTATTTATTCTAGCGCTCGGAAATTTTGAATGGCTGAATATTGAAAAAGGTTATTTGTCAAATCCTTCTTTACTGTTGCTCATATACATAATTATATATAACAAGAAACTAATTTTGGGTAAATTCCGCTGTAGTGTAACTGAGACACGTGTTTCAGATTTGTTGGTCATCGTCAGTACGATGTAGCCAGTGGGAATCCTTGAAGATAGAAGCAATACTGCCCTGTTAAGCGAAAGTGCCGTATGTGCAAAAATGGCCAAAATGTGATACTGGGATAATTGTTATACTACGAGCATTCTGCGCCCTTTTCACCAAGCGAAAACACCGAATATGTCATATAATTGGGTGTTTATATGACATATTTGGTGTTTCTGCTTGGTGAAAAGGGCGCAGAATGCTCGTAGTATAACAATTATCCCAACATCACATTTTGGATATTCTTGCACATACGGCACTATTGCTTAGCAGGGCAGAACAACGGAATAAAAGGAATTATTACGGATACTGAAGAACAATAAAAAAAGGTAACTCCAGCGCAATTTACACAATATACCTTTTCCTTACGTATATGTAATGTAGTTAGTGGAAAGTTCTTCAAGCTATAGCAACTCAATCAACATCAACAAGCATCCTAAAAGTTCTTTGTAATAGCTGACAAAACGTTGTCATCAACGCTTGAACTACCACTGTTTCTATCTGAAAATCGACTTCTACTATGTGCTGATTGCTGAAACTGGCATCGCAGAAAACTTCTTCACAGTATCAACGCGTGCACAATTTTGACATAATAAAAATGAGCGGCGTTCAGGGAATAATAACCAATTTTATTTTATTAAGAGCTTTAACATCTAAACGAGCAGAAGAAATAGCTTATAAATTTAACGAAATATTTTTTGACTTTCGGAGCGTCGTGTATATTACATAGTAACAACGGCCGAGAATTTAGCAACGTTATGGTTATAAACGAATTTAAGTCTTTATTGTCAGAACTTAAAATTGTACACATCCAATCAAGGTGTTGAAATAATGATTGCCGCGGGGATGTCCGATAATAACACCTTTAAATAGTCAGAAGGTCAATTGTTTGTACAGTTTATGAAAAACTGTGCGTTTCATTGAGGAATAAAGCAAACTCCATATAAGGCTATGTTTGGCATCGTGTCTAGGATGGGGTTAACTACATCGTCTATCCCTATTGACGTTTTTTCTTCTCTAGAGCGGAAAGAAGATTTGAAAAATATTATTGGTGACGTAAAAATTAACATGGCGAAAATTCATGGAGAAGATTCAGACATAGAGTGTGAAAATGACGAAAAAGGACCGGAGGTAATGGAAACTAGATTATGCTTTAAATATAGTGTTCTCTTAAATGCTAACTTTAATAGAGACTATTGCTTGAATTGTACAACTGAGGATAACATTACAGCAGCAGGGTCTGAAGCAAGCCAGTGCTCCTGCTAATATCGGCGATAACGTTACGATATCTGTTCCTGACGTTGATAAAGTAAAAGGTGCATTCACACATATTATAGCTGTTGTTTTATTAAAGACTGATGGAGACATGTACTAGTTAGGTGCTCAGGAAGGCGTTATAATTATCTGTTCACAAGATCAAATTTGATATTTGAAGACAAACATTTATTGACATTGATGTAGCAAAGAAGGATAAGCAAATACGTCATACGGCTCCGTCTGTATCAGCAAAAAGCAAGTGTTATGCAATTCAAAATGTCACGATAGTAGCCATAATAGTATTAATAATAAATAAGTTAATTTATTTCTCAACGCATTAAATAATCTTGAAACCAGTAGTGTTTTATTATAAGAAAGATGGTATTTGGTATAACTTCATAAGTATGTCCGCTTGTTAAGAGATATTTTCATATCACGTTGAAAAATTGTCCATTAAATAGAGGTGTGAAATATGGAAGTATATTCGCTTTTAAGAAATGTGTATTTCTTAACAGCGGTTCGGGTTTTAACTGAAAGAGACTCCCTGAAAAGCAACGAGATATATAAGTAAACTATAGAGAGGCTGTTGTATAAAGTCACTAGATATATAAAGTACCGCAATCCATAAGGCCAAAGAGTGCGAGAGAGAAAGCGCTGCTTTTGCCCAAACATGGCCGCCAAACGTCAAATCACTTGTCAAATCGTTCGAAAACGTAGACGTAGTGTTCAGTTTGGTTAAGCGTGCGACATCGTTGCATATAAACCCACCGTTGGCAACATAAAGTGTAATTATGCCTGGTTGTTGTATTATCAATTGCAAAAACAGTGTCGCCAAAGGTTTCCGTTTATTTGCATTTCCCAGTGGTGAAAGGAATGCAGACAGAAGAAAAGTGTGGTTATGTGACATTAATCAAGGCAATGTGCCGGTAAATGCGAAGATTTGTGAGGTGAGTACATATGTAAAAGCAGATCACATGTTATAACACTTAGTTACTTATGTAAGGTGCATTTTTCTGATTCCCAATTTGAACAATCAAGAGCAGATGACATGAAAAAACTAACTCCAAATGCACACCCTGATCTGGTTGTCAACCACAAAAGGCGAAATTAAAGGAGTTTAAAGTTGACGTTCTCCAATTCGCAACAAATGATTTGTATCAATATATTAAAAAAATTGAACTGTACTTCCGTGAATGTACGAATTCATTGATACAAAATGATTTATCATTAAATGAGTTCAAAGCAATTATTAAGACGAAATTTGATACTCCTGACATACCAAATTGTCATAATATATTAGATAATATTATTTCTATATTTATACGAAGTAGATTATATTTTGTTTTGTCCGATTTTCGGTCAATTTTAAAAAGTAGTCGCAGCGTTGCAATGCGTGCTTTAGTAAACCAACAATAATAAATAATGAAAACGGTGCTTGCTTGTTTTAATTAATTGCCTTACTATCTGCGGTTTAATTATTAACGCATGTTCATACAGTTGCGTTCTTTTAAGAATACAGTACTAAATTGATTTTTTATTTAACACAGCAATTCAATTTTGGCGCCAAATTTATAATAATAATAATTTTTGCCCAAAAATGGCGGAGGTTTGCGGTACTTTATATATCTAGTGACTTTAGCTGTTGTATAAGCTACAGCGCCTCCAATGTGTTACATATAGAACTAACGGCGGCCATGACAGAAATAGGCAAAATACAATGAATTCCATTTAAACACGTTATAGAAGTATAACTGATTTTATTTGTTTTTGTACATTAAAATTATATATTAAATTTAACAAAGTACTTGGAAAAATGCCGACTTCATGCTCAGCTTTTAACTGTACAAATAGGTGGTCAAAAGAAAAAAATATTTAATTTTTTAAGTAAGTGGTAATAATAATTATGATATTTAGTATTGTATCCTAAACTTCTAGGTTTCCATTATCAGAGCCTATTCTTTTAAAAAAATGGATAAAAGCTTTGAGAAGAGACAAATGGATTTCATGTAAAGCATCGCGTTTGTGTTCTGATCATTTTATTGAAAGAAATTTCAAATATAATAATGAACGAAGGTATCTTTGTCCAAATGTTGTACCAACAGTTTTTAACTTTCCTAAACATTTGCTTCGAAAAGGTTGTGAACGGTTACCACCAAAGAAAAGGAAGCGAGGACTGATTAACGATGAAATAAACACAGTATCAATTAAAGGTAATGATAATTATGTGATTGATTTACATTTTCGTTATGTTTATGTTATACAGTCTTTTATGGAAATTTTTGTCATAGGTGGTGGTCAAGTGAATCAGTTGCTAAGCATTACATCAATATCGAATGATCATTGCACTGAGTGTACAAAACTCCGTAAGCAACTACATAAAGTTAAACAGGATGCAGCACGTCAGAGAAAGAAAAATGGGTTGCTGCAGCAAATTATGCTGGGTCTAAAACGCCGTTTATGTGAAAATAGTGGTCTTCTTACAGACCATTACTATAGTGGGGTTTTAAAGGATCTATTATTAAACCATGCCAATGGATTTAAAAATAATGAGTATCCAGAAAGTATAAAAAAGTTTGCTCTTACACTTCACTTTTATTCAGGCAAGGCATATGGTTTTCTAAGAAAATATATAAAATTACCTCATCCTCGAACAATTCGTCATTGGGCACTAGCAGTTGATGGTGATCCGGGTTTTACAGCAGAAAGTTTTAAGACAATTGCTATGGAAGTTAAAAATAATGAGATGCCTATTCTTGGATGTTTAATGCTGGATGAAATTGCATTAAAAAAACAATTAGACTGGGATGGAAAAAGAATTATTGGTCATTGTGATTTAGGAAATGCTGCACTAAATGATGAAAGTCATCCTATAGCAAAAGAGGCCTTGGTGTTTATGGTTACTGCAGTAAATCAACGTTGGAAAATTCCAGTAGGTTACTGTCTTATAGATGGGCTTAGTGCAGCAACTAGGATTAATTTGATTAAGCAGTATTTATATAAACTGCATGAAACAGACATTCGCATTATTGCTCTAACATGTGATGGAACAGCGACTAATAAAACAATGCTTGAAGGACTGGGTATCAATATTAATAGTGATGCAAACAAGAGTTGGTTTTCCCACCCATCAGATTCGTCAATGAAAGTTTATTGTATGTTAGATGCTGCCCATATGTTAAAATTGGCACGTAATTTAATTGGTGAAAAGCAAGTTCTACATGATGGCACTGAAACTAATGCGACTGAAAATACAATAGAGTGGAGGTACTTTGTTGAGTTAGAGAAGTTACAAAGTGGTGAACATTTACATGCTGGAAATAGATTCCGTAGGTATCATGTTGAATGGCAAAGACACAAAATGAAGGTTTCTTTAGCTGCACAAACATTAAGTAATTCTATAGCAAATGCATTTCAGTTCTGTAAATCAATTGGTTTAAAACAATTTCACAATTGTGAAGCAACTGCCAAGTTTGCAAGCACATTTGATGTCATTTTTGATTTATTAAATTCATGTCATCCATTTGGCATTGGCACTAAACATCCAATTACACCAAAAAACAAAGCACTTGTCTTGAATCGAGTAAGCCAGGCAATATATTATCTAAAATCACTGAAACTACAAGATGGATCAAGTGTATGGCATTCAAACCGCAAAACAGCAGTTTATGGCTTTATGTTGGATTTATTATCAATTAAGGGGATTGCTGAAGAATATGTGTGGAGTAAGGAACCAGTTTTAAAGTACTTCCTAACCAGACGACTTAGTCAGGATCATCTTGAGTTATTTTTTTCAAGCATTCGCAATCGTGGTGGTAATAATAATAACCCAACACCATTACAGTTTCGATCAGCTTATCGAAAATGTTTAATTGCTAAAATTGATCCTTCCTGCTATAGTAATTGCCTAATAGTGGACGACAGTAATATTTTAACAGTAGACATTAGCAGTTCTAAGCAAACTGTTTCAGATGTTTGTTTTGATCATGACTATGTTCCCGAATATTCTTCTTTGAGTCTGTACTGTGAAAATGTTGTGGAATATATTGCAGGTAATGTGGTAAAGACCTCTCGCAAGAAACTAAATTGTTATGAGTGTATAGAGACATTATATGAAAGTAGTGATAATATAAAACAAGGTCTAATTTTACACAAAGATGTAAAAAACAGTTTAATTAATCCTTCCACAGGTGTTGTACAATTATGTTTGACTGCGGAGAAAGTGTTTCGTGCTAGAAGTGTTGTACATAATTTTTGTCGAGGTAACATAATGAATAATTTAATAGATAGATAGATAGATGTTTATTCGTGTAAATCAACTTACAGAAATGTCAGACAATCCATATTTGTACAGATAAAATAAATAAAAAATAGAATAAAATAATTCACTTGCACATATACATTATTAAAAGGAAATTTGAAGAAAATACAACATATTAAAATCATGGTGAATATTCAAAAACTATTCTGAAATTCGTCATAATTATAAAAGCTATGATCAATTAAGTATTTTTTCATTTCTAACCTAAATTTATTTATTGGTAGAAGCCTAATACCGGCAGGCAACACATTAAACAGTCTCAGTCCCCAGAAATCAACATATTTTTGGGTCCTGGCTATCCGATGATACGGGATCTGAAAGTCTAGTCTCGATCTGGTGGAGTAGTTATGATTCTCACCATGGATTGCGAAACTGTCCTTATTTTGATGTACATAGGTAAGCGCACAAAATATATAAACGCTTGGCAAGGTAAGTATTCTTTGTTTTTTAAAATGTTCTCTGCAGCTGTCCATATTTTTCAGATCACACACCGCTCTGATCGCCTTCTTTTGTAGTCTAAACACTCGCGAGAACTCACAAGACTGTCCCCAAAAAAGTATGCCATATGAAGCAACAGAATGGAAACATGAAAAATATGCCAACCTAGCCGCCTCCTGCGTCGATACGCGCCTGACACGCCTGATCGCGTAAACTGCCGCGGTCAGCCTTTTGCACAATTGCTCCACATGACTCCCCCAGGTAAGTGTATTGTCCATATACATGCCCAGGAATTTTTCTTGCACGGGTTCTGATATGGGTTTGGTACGAAATACAATTCTATTGGTTTTTGACTCATTTTGTAATAATTTATTTTCATGAAACCAATTTCGAGTCTCTTGCATTATCCGCATGGATTCGTCGAGTAGAATATTTTCGTCTCTGCCTCTGACCAGAATCGAGGCGTCATCAGCGTACAAACATATTTCCCCAGCGACCGCTGATAGCAAGTAGTTTACGTAAATGATAAACAGTAGAGGGCCCAAAACTGATCCTTGTGGGACACCAAGTTGCATCTCCACAATGGCGGATCTTGTGCCCTGCCATTCCACATATTGCCTACGGTCAGACAAATAAGATTCAAACAGCCTGAGCTGCGTACCTCTAACTCCATAGAACTCCAGCTTTCGAATTAGAATCTGATGATCAACAGTGTCAAAAGCCTTACTTAAGTCCAACATGGTCATTTGCACCATTTGCTGGTCGTCTAGTGCATCTGTAATATAGTTTATTACTTCTGTTATAGCTGTAGTTACTGACTTAGTTTTTCTAAATCCATGCTGTTTATTGGAGAGCAGATTAAACTTCTCTAAATAGTTTATAAGCCTTTTAGCAATTATCTTTTCAAAAATTTTACCTAGCGCAGGCAATACTGAAATCGGCCTAAAGTTGTCACAGACGTCAATATCACCATTTTTATGGATCGGCACCACTCTAGCAACCTTCAGTTCACATGGAAATACGCCCTCACTAACGCATCTTTTTAGCACACAGCACAGCGGGAAAACGCACTCGTTCACCACACTTTTCAGCAAGTTCATATTCCTTCCATAAGCATCTGCACAAGTCTTAGACTTGAGATCTTTTATAATGTTAATTATTTCAGCTTCAGTGATAGGCGCGAAATAGAAGGACTGCACATGTCCAACGTCTAATCTGTTCTGGTAGTTGCCAGGAGAAACCACATTCGGAATATTCTTAACAATATTTTCAGCAATGTTGCCAAAAAAAATGTTTAATTCATTCGAACTTAAGGCTGATGTTTCAAACGGGTTTTTCCTTTCATTTCTAACTTCTTGATTAATTATTCTCCAAATAGCTTTTTGCTTATTTTCTGCATTATATATTAGTTTTTCCGTTTGTTCTTTCTTATGCTGAATGACTTTGTCACTATATTCCTTTTTGTACTTTTTATATAGATTGCAACAGTCCTCATTATTTGTTGCTTTCATTATCACATACAGAATATCCAAAATATCCTTAATTTTTGTTGCTTCCGCAGATCCCGCAGGACTAATAGCTATGCCTTTCTTAGAAATTTTCTTATTTCTTTCAGGAAAACTCTGATTAAAGATTTCCAGGAAAATGTTGTGGAATATCGTGAACACGTCTTGAGCAGAACCAGTCTCCCCATCAATTTCCCACACCACCTGACGCAACTTTTGCTTAAAAAGGTATATGTTTCTCTCATTTATATCTCTTACTTTTATTACTCTTTTCCTTTCAGCTGTCCTAGTACAGAAGGTACTAAAACTTAATCTCTGTGCCAAATGATCGGAGGTATGAAGGTTTATTGTTTCAGTGTAGCAATCTGCCAGCGCAACATTAGTGAAGATATTGTCAATGCACGTCGCTGCATTATGCCCGTAGCGGGAAGGTTCATCGAATAATTTATATATGTTATACGTTGCCAACAAATCAGTCAAAATTTCCGCTTGTTTATTTTCTTTTAAAAAGTTTATATTGAAGTCACCCATTACGAATATATTAGAATTCATATGATCTGCGTGCAGCAACCCAAGAGCCTCATCCAGACGTCCAATAAATATATCAAAATCGCCCAGAGGGGGCCTGTATAATGCAATAGCAATGGATTTATTTTTTGGGAATTCGGCTGCGGCGATCTCAACATTCATCTCGCTAGACAATGCTCCGATGTCTGTACGGTCAACAGATTTAATGTCCACGTGCGATAACAACATTACTCCACCATGCAGCTTGCTTTTTCGACAGAAAGCTGCGGCAATCCTATACTTTTGTAATTGTACCACCGATATGCATTCGCCCGACAACCAATGCTCCGTTATCGCTACAATGTCGTATGTATTCGCGTTCAAAATATTCTGCAAAGCATCCAACTTTGGCGTCAGTGATTGAATGTTTAAATAAATATGTCAAACAATGAGGGTATTACCCACAACTTTATTTACAAATACACATTTATTTAATGCTACACATCCTTCAGAGGAGAGTCATTATTCACAGTTAGTGAAATTATTATGGAAACAGTATTTCACAATTCGTTTTCACCACGAGTGTCGCCAGGAATCCACCAAATTACGAGGACAGCAAGTCAGACAAATGTATACAAAATTGATTTTATTCAGAGGACAATAATGTAATTTTATATATTTTTGTTTTATTTGTACAATAAATTATTTATTATATTCACTTTTAATAAACAAAATATGTATTAATTTGTAATACCGCTTTATGTTGCACATAATTTTATTTACCCCTTCTCCAAAACTTGCCTATTTCTGTCATGGCGCCTTCTAATTCAATTCGTAACAAATATGGCGGCTGGTTTGCCTCTCTATAGTTTACTTACATATCTCGTTGCTGAAAAGGCACAGGGGACGCGCTTTATGCTCATGCGTCGAGAGTAGATGCCAACTTAATTCCTTACAATACCAACCACATAACATAGAGCGTATTTCCCCTAAACGCTTGTAACATGTCAAAAATATGCCGGTAAATTCTCACTTTTTCCCGCTTCTTTGTTCGATCAACATCACCTTTACTGATTCACAGAAAGCGACTACTTTTGTTATAAGTTTCATATTTATTAGCTTTATTACCGTTGTTTTAAATAATAATTAATTAGTTTTGAAGGTTAGGTGCGAAGGAGGAAAATGGATCATTCTTCAGGAAATTGTCAGTATTGTGATAATAATTTCGCCAACTGCAAACTGAACAACCGTCACATCAAGAGAGTACATTGGATAGTTGTGGAAAAATCACGAAAAAGCCGCATTTTATGTCCATTGTGTGAAGAGGGAGGCGACGTCAAAAATTTGCGGAAACACATGATGAAAAGGAACTGAGAAAACAAGACAACAACAAGCAAGAGGAAAATGGAAAAGCAGGAATATTTTCCTCCAAAAAAACGTAAAGTAAATATTTATTTAGCAAGTTATTTTTGTTCAGTTATGTATTTAGGGGTAAAGACAGAAAGAAGAAATCTCTTCTAAATGAGAAAATACAGGGTTAAAATGAGACAAATGGGTAAAAAGAAGAAAACACGGAACAGAATGATGTAAAATAAATTAAATGATCGGTATTTAGCTATGTTTTTTTTTTAATATTATTGTCTTGCATAGTTTATTATAGACTGAATACAAATTGTTCCTTTTAGATACCTATTTTGTAAATACAACATGTAATAATTTATTTTTGTTTGTGTGTATTGTGTAATAAAATAATGTTGAAAAATATTATTTACTCAGTACTCTCAGAAGTTCCTGTAGGCTCTTCTTATGAGGCGTCTCTAACAGTAATTTTAGATTTTATTTTTTTAAATATTAATTATCGTCAAAATGTTCTTTTAGACAATTTTTTTATTAATTTTCACAGATAAAAGCAGACAAGTTAAAAAAACAACAAATTTAAATTAGCCGCTAATGTCACGCGTAGACGTCCGTCACGCATGCGCATAGAGCGCGTCCCCTGTGTTTTTACTTTCTTATACGTAGTATAAGGAAGTATTGTGATGATGAAAATTTTCGACCTCGAGATTTTTGCAGATGTTCACGTTTTGAAGTCCCCTGATACCGAAAAAGTGGTTTTTTAAAAATCTCTCTCTCTCTCTCTCTCTCTCTCTCTCTCTCTCTCTCTCTCTCTCTCTCTCTGTGTGTGTGTGTGTGTGTGACCACGATAGCGGTCAAGCCGCTGTAGATATCAATTCCAAATTTTGTATTTACGTGTATAATCTCCCTCTTGAGATCTGATTAGTTTTTCAGTAAAATCGGTAGACCGGAAGTAGCAGTTTACTTCAGCGAAAAAATCGAATTTTGCCAATATTTCGTCAACAACTAAGTTTTAACAAATTTATAAAGAATTCATATATACTTAAAATTAAAATTGAGTATAATTTTATCTAAAAAGTTTTCCGAAATTCCTACCGGAAGTAGGTCTTTTACTCTTATCGAAAATCAGTTTTTTGCGAATATTTCGCAAGTCATGCCTTTTTAGCTAGTACGTTACGGATATAAAAGTATTTAGAACATAATTTTCAATATCTTTTGTATAAAAAAAATTTCAAAATTCAGAACGGAAGTACCACTTTTACTCTTATCGAATAGCGATTTTTTGCAAATATGTCGTAAGTTATGCATTCTATATAAATTTATCAAGAGTACAAAAGTATTTAAAACTAGATTTGCAATATTTTTTGTATATATGAAATTTCAAAATTCGGACCGGAAGTAGCACTTTTACTCTTAGCGAGGAGCACTTTTTTGATATCTTGCAAAGTATGCATTCTATAGAAATTTATTAAGAGAATAGAAGTACTTAGAATAGGATTTTGAATAATATCTGTAAAAAAAATTCTGTAATTTGAAACGCTCATACGTATAAGAAAGTCGTGTGGTGGCCACACCTCATTTTTTAATAAAGTTAAGTGCTTTCCCATTTTTTGTACATTTAAATACTAACAAAATATTATTAGTGAATAAAGAAAATTACGCTTGTTCCGTCGATATAATTTTAGTTAATTCTTTTTATTATATTTTTTTTTTATTTGTAGTCATATATCTTATATTTAGTTTATGTCTTTTATTTTCTTGCTTATTAAATTGTAATTATGAGCAACAATATTGGGTAGAAAGTCTTTTTCTTTTATTATAATCACGTATTTTAAATTACTGTTCTAAACTTTATTACCAAACGTTGCAATGTATTGGGTTTATGATAGGAGTTTCAGAAATCTTTGTGTAATTTCAAACTTTCCATTTTTACTCGGAATATATTCATTTATCTTTAATCTGTAAATAGTACATCCATAAAACTAGGGCCTTTTAGTGCTAGCCCATTTACCGATTTTTCTTGTATTTATATTACCATAACAAGGGTAACGCTTTGTTTAAGGGTACAGATGTACAGTGCCTGACAGAATTAATGTCTCCCCCATTAAACACGTAAATATCAAAACTACCTTCCTTCTTTTCGCCTGACAAACGTATCGGTCTTTTTCAGGTATGCGAAAAAGGATTATAATATACGCCTTGTAATCTTTGAATATAAATATGACAAGTAAAGGTAAACAAGTTTCAATATCTGCTATATAAGTATATGAAGGAGTATTATAGAATTTTACAGGAGCAGTGGATATGTGGGTTGATATCAATAGATAATCAACACATAATCAACTTTAATTATTCTTATTTTAACGTTTTAAATATTATAGTTGTTTTATTTATTATAGCTATAATAATAATCATTCTTGTTAATTAGTAACTGAAACCAAATCTGACAAATAGTTCTAAAAAGAAAATCGTTTTTAAAATTAAAATATGTTTAATTAACAAATTGTCACTGTTTTGTTCGTTCCAACTTATGAAAAAGAGATTATAGAAACGTTTTTCATATATACAGTGAATACATAGAAATGTCAAATTAAGCAAGTATGTGGTATAAAAACTCAAATATTACAATAAAATTATCTAATGATTCTAATAATAATGAACTAAAGAAATACAACCAATAAATAATATAAAAAACAACAATGAAGGAAATAATAATAAAAATAAAACACTGATTTTAAAGTTTCAATATTTTAATTATAGTAAACCCCTACAACGTTGTTTCGTCGCACAGTCACTTCATCAGGTGGATGAATAATGAAGAATTTACATTAGTGCGAGAAATTATACTTCGTATAAGAAAGTAAAAAAAAAATTGGGTGTGCTCACCACACGACTTTCTTATACGTATGAGCGTTTCAAACTATACAATTTTAAGAATTTTTTTACACAAAAATTATTCAAAATCCCATTCTAAGTACTTCTATTCTCTCAATAAATCGCTATAGAATGCATACTTTGCAAGGTATTCGAAAAAAGTGCTGCTGCCTAAGAGTAAAAGTGTTACTTCCGATCCGAATTTTGAAATTTCATATATACAAACAATATTGCAAATCTAGCACTAAATACTTTTGTACTCTTGATAAATATATACAGAATGTATAATTTACGACATATTCACAAAAAATCGCTATTCCATACGAGTAAAAGTGGTACTTCCGGTATGAATTTTGAATTTTTTTTTATACAAAAGATATTGAAAATTATGTTTTAAATACTTTTTTACTCGTAACGTATCTGTCTAAGAAGCATGACTTGCGAAATATTCGGAAAAGCTGATTTTCGATAGGAGTAAAAGACCTACAAGAAATTTCGAAAAACTTTTTAAATAAAGTTATTCTCAATTTTAATTTTAAGTACATATAAATTTTTTATAAATTTGTTTAAACTTAGTAGTTGACGAAATATTGGCAAAATTTAATTTTTTTACTGAAGTAAACTGCTACTTCCGGTCTACCGATTTTACTGAAAAAGTAATTAGATCTCAAGAGGGAGATTAGACACGTTAATACAAGATTTGGAATTGATATCTACAGCGGTTTGACCGCTATCGTGGTCACACACACACACACACACACACAGAGAGAGAGAGAGAGAGAGAGAGAGAGAGAGAGAGAGAGAGAGAGAGAGACATTTTTTAAAAACCACTTTTTCGGTATCAGGGGACTTCAAAACGTGGACATCTGCAAAAATCTCCAGGTCGAAAATTTTCGTCATCACAATACTTCCTTATACCACGCGATCATTTAAATTCTAAATTAAAGCAGGCGGGATTTTTTTTATTAGGTTGTCCAGAATGTTAATTATTGATTAATTAACATTTTGAAACGTCACTTTGACAATTCAAATTGTAAATTAGTACTTATATACCAACTTAATTTAAATTTCACAGCCTGCTCTAATTTAGAATTTAAATGATCGCGCGGTAGGGGAGACTGGGGCAGGTTGCAACACATTTCAATTATATATTTTTTTCGAGTATCTAAATGTAATAGGTAAATCAACTTTCAGTCAGGATACGTTTAATGAACTTTAAGGAACATACATAAGAAATCTAAAAACAAAAACAACTTATCTTCATGAATTATAACAAAAGAAACAAAGTAGGTAACGCTATTGTAATCTACCCCATCCTTGGGGCAAATTGCAACACGGGCTGGGGTAAATTGCAACAAGTTATTCTGACGCACTATCGTCACTATTACAGTTTGTACATACGTATAACGAATCCTCCTTTGCACATCCCCAGTGTGTCCACATTTTACATTGTCTACATTGTACCCATTCTTCATTTTTGTGGTATTTTCTTTGGCACACAAGACAAAATGTTTCATCTTCTTCATCAGATGAACTTTCTCTCTTCTTCTGCTTCTTGCGAGTTGATTGCTTCTTGGGAACCAAATTCTTTGTGACAACTTTCCGCTTTTTCTCATCAGCTTTGTATTTCTCTGTTTCTAAGAGACTTTTTTCCGGCGTGTCAGTTAAAATGGCAGTGTTTCTTCTTCGTCTTCCGCTGCTGCTCGCTTTTCTAGGTAGAGCCTTAGGGAAGGGTCGTAAGAGCTCAGGGGAGAATTGCTGCTTGGATGTGCCCTGTAGTGGATCATCAACAACATTAGAGCAAATAATATTAGGAGAATAATGTTCATTATTTGTCTCCTGGTCTTGTTGACTTGTAGATGGGTTCACCTGGACATCTAGTAAGTCTTCATTTATCATATTGTCTGTTGCTTCCCGATTTTCAGCAAAAGGATTTGGTCGATCTGTCACGAATGCTGATGCAAAATCACTGTCACTAAATATATCGGGATTCAATGGTGAAATCCCAGCGGAAGTGAATCCGGACACTGTATTAGCTGGCGTCATTGCTCTTAGATGTACCTCATTAATAATTTTTGGTAGATCATATATGGTTAATGTCTTTCCGGGATTATTTTTTAACCAGCTATTTATTCCAGAACTGCAAAGTCTTTTGAAAGGTCCAAAAACGGATAAATCTAGGGGTTGTAACCGGTGTGAACAGTGTGGTGGGAATGAAAGCATCACCACGCCGTTCTTTTTACATATGTCTATCGCTCTAATACTGAGGTTTGAAGAATGGTTATCTAACAGGAGCATCACTGGTTTCTCTAGAGATGGCTGACTGTATTTTATAAAGTGGTTGATGAACATAACGAAAGTTTCTTCGTTCATCCATCCGGACCCATTCGCCGCCCCAATACATCCTGGCGGTCCATCTCTTATAAAGTGTTCACGATATGTTTTTCGCGGAAACAGAATCATTGGTGGTATGGTAGACCCTTGAGCACTTACTACTGCAGCTACTGTAACTTGTTCACCTCTTTCTGCTGACGTAACAGTTCCAACCTGTTTTGTGCCTTTCTTCGCTACTATTTTGTTAGGACGTAAGACTGTATTCACACCGGTCTCGTCCATATTTCAAATCCGGTGGGGCTCTAAAGTGAATCGTTCATAGACGTCAGAAAGTTTCTCAAAAAATTTAGCAACGTTTTCCTTGTTGAAACTGGTACATCTGGCTAGACTTGTCGCCTCGGGCTGCCGTATTGATAGCTGATTATTCCGCTGCAGAAAGTTAGAAAACCAATCTGCTCCTGCCTTTTTATTTTCAAGCCAAGAGTCTGGTGTCGATATTTGATGGAAAACAGCACATTGAAATGCAATTTTCCGAACGTCTAGGGGAGTAAGACCAAACATAATCTCGCTTGATTGCCTAATATAAGTCGCTAATTTCTTTTCTTGTTCGGATGTGAACACTTGTTTTGGCTTTGAATAGCCATAATGAATTTGCTGATTTCCCGCTGATGTGGCATCTCTAAATTTTTTCACGTACCTTGAGAGCGTTGAGTAGTGCAAACTGAAATCGCTAGCAACTTTTCTAACCGTAAAGTTTTTATCACCCTCGTGGTCTACAACTGCTTTTACAGCTCTTTCAATTATATCTTCAGGAGTTTGCCCTCTGTTGGTGTTTTTTTTATATATATATAACAGGAAGAAGGAAAGATTTAAAATTGTTAAAAACCGTCAAAAACTTTGTAAGAGGTACGTTGCAACACTTTGTTTCAACGTGCCCCACCATGCTTTTTAGTTTTATAACCACAAAATCTCTTACCTTGGTAAATCTACTGCGTATTTTTCTATTTATATGTGGACACAGATAGCCAGTCTTCAATGTTTTCATAAACTAAATGCACTGGAAGAATTGTAACCCCTGTGAATTGATATAATGTGAGATTAATGTGAAATTACTTCTAGTCGCTTCAAAAGACAAACAGCTCCCACGCCTACACTGCAGCTAATACGCTGGAAAGGCTTAAAGGTGTTGAAAGTTACAAAGTTAGACGTTTGTTGTGCGAACCATTGTTTAGACTGTAAACATACTTTTAACAATAATTTTAAAATATTTCATATCCAACACAAAAGTAAAAAACTTGTTCTCCTAGAATCATTAGAAATTTCTAGAATTTCAAAATCAGGGTTAGCGTTAAATGATCAAACCAACCTATGTCACTCCCCACTTTTGTCCTTAAATTTGTAATATGTTTGTTTAGTACATACAGCGTGGAAATAAAGTAACGGATAAAGGCATTAACTTCGTTAATAATCATTTTTTGAGAAAAATCTCGAAGGGGATAGCGATTTTAACTAAAGGGAATATTTTCATGGCATTTTCAGTTTCCTACTTCATTTGTTTTTCATGTTATGACGTCACCGACTGTTTTTTTTTAAATTACAACCTATATTTTTTTAAATTTATTTCGATACTACTTTCAATTCTCTATCCAACGGTATATGTTATATTCGAAAAAAATTGAGAAAAGGAGTCTTGAAGTTCAAATATTAAAAATTCATTATATTTGCAAAATACACTTAGTTACCGATGCCTAAAACAAAAAAACATTAGTTGCAGCTGTCAGAATATAATAATTTGTCAGTAACACATTAAAGTAAGTGTTATAGTCCAGTCGAATTAAATTAAGTTCTATTCTGGAATATGGTTTTGTCGCCGATTTTTTTATAGGTACATTTGACCCCCACGAACATACCCTGAAAAATGCCAAAAGTTTAAGGTCCGGGTTTGGCCGTGAGAAATTGTTAAACAATTGAAAAGTGACATTTTACGGTTAAACTTTTTTCCCGTAGGTTAAATGTGAAAACTGTCCGTACAAAAGTTGTTCGCCCCATCATTCTCTAAAAAACACGCCATTGCACGATCGATTATCATTATTTGTTTAGCTGCAAAATGCATAAAACCATGGCAATTTTGATTTTTTATTTTTTGCATTCAATCGATGAGTACTTTGAACCTCATGGTGCAGGCAATATAAAATATCCCCCAGAGAACAGTGCAAAGTTCACTCACCTGTGTTGTATAGTTGAGCTACAATAAGCGACAAGCCAAAATTCCTAAATTAGCTGTCCCTTCCTTGCATATTGTCGCACATGGTTCAAAAAAATCATGGTTTTAATTCATTGAGAGTACTTTCCGAAAATGGAAAAAAAATATATTTTTTTCTCAAAAATTGCCGTTTTTTTGTTTTTTTATAAACAAATGAAATATCTCCGACAATTGACATATTATCGTAAATATTATGGTAGATTCTGCTTCCTTTCTCTTCAACGAGTAATTTGAGACTAACTTTATACGAATATCTTGATTAGAACTGGAGATAACAACGTTCTAGTTTTATTACGTTTATTATCGTTCAGGTGGATATTTAAGGAAAAAAAAATATCAAATTTCTCTCAATACCCCAAGGAATCGCCGTGAATTTTTTCAGATCTGTAGGAGCACTCTATGTAAGTCAAAGAAATTAATGAAGTTCGGCGCGTGCTGGCGGTGGGAAAAATTGCGGCCGGGGGGCGTGGTGGGGTAAGCCAGAAGCTCCGCGCGCCGCCCGCCGCCCGCGCCGAGACCGAATCGCCGGTTATTTAACAAATATATAACTCCAGGCGGCGCGCTGAGCCTCTGGCTTACCCCACCACGCCCCCCGGTCGCATTTTTTCCCACCGCCAGCGCGCGCCGAACTTCATTACTTTCTTTGACTTACATAGAATGCTCCTAGAGATCTGAAAAAATTTATGGCGATTCCTTGAGGTATTGAGAGAAATGTGATATTTTTTTTTTCTTTAATATCCACCAGAACGATAATAAACGTAATAAAACTAGAACGTTGTTATCTCCAGTTCTAATCAAGATATTCGTATAAAGTTAGTCTCAAATTACTCGTTGAAGAGAAAGGAAGCAGAATCTACCATAATATTTACGATAATGTGTCAATTATCGGAGATATTTCATTTGTTTATAAGCAAATAATTTCGAACCTCCAAAAAAATGGCAATGTTTGAGAAAAAAAATATTTTTTTTCCATTTTCGGAAAGACCTCTCAATGAATTAAAACCATGATATTTTTGAACCATGTGCGACAATATGCAAGGAAGGGACAGCTAATTTAAGAATTTTGGCTTGTCGCTTATTGTAGCTCAACTATACAACACAGGTGAGTGAACTTTGCACTGTTCTCTGGGGGACATTTTATATTGCCTGCACCATGAGGTTCAAAGCCATACGTTGATTATTCATCGATTGAATGCAAAAAATAAAAAATCAAAATTGCCATGGTTTTATTCATTTTGCAGCTAAACAAATAATGATAATCGATCGTGCGATGGCTTGTTGTTTAGAGAATGATGGGGCGAACAACTTTTGTACGGACAGTTTTCACATTTAACCTACGGGAAAAAAGTTTAACCGGAAAATGTCACTTTTCAATTGTTTAACAATTTCTCACGGCCAAACCCGGACCTTAAACTTTTGGCATTTTTCAGAGTATGTTCGTGGGGGTCAAATGTACCTATAAAAAAATCGGCGACAAAACCGTATTCCAGAATAGAACTTACTTGATTTCATGTCTAATTCGACTGGACTATTATTTCACTTTTCTAAATTAGAATAACTTAATTTTAGCCCAGAATTCGACACGAAATTGGATTAATATCAGCTCAAACTATTCAGAATGTGAGAAATGAGTTTTATAATCGTCTTGAGTATTGTCGGATGGTCCAGGGTCGTCATTTCGAACACTTAATGGAAATGTAATTTAAGAAGTGTTATTTCTGTACATCGTTACTTAATGCTTTTATTACTTTTTTTTTTTAAGAGATTGCACCTATTTACTCTATTTCTTTAAAGTCAGAAGGGATTTCCCAAATGTTGTCATTTTCACAATAAAGGGTAAGCTGCTGCAATATATGCGCGCATATAGTTGTTTGATAATGTTTTCTCCCTCCCTTGTAAGTCACGGGGGCATGTTCACTTTGCAAAAATAAGTTGTAGAAAAAGTTAGTTCCATCAAGTTCAAGCTACTATCAAGACGTAAGGAATTCTACTAAAATATATTTAAATATTAGAAAACTTCTCGGTCTTAATGTTAAATGGGCCAGACGCATATTTGTATATTAAGTAAATCGAAGGCTTGAACTCCAAGATATTAATCCTGTGTATCTTGCAAATATAGTGGGTGTTTAACAATCGATGTGTATTATTTATCACAAAGTCCGTTCAATGCATAACGGGTTTCCTTCAAACCAGGAGGAATAATCAACGCTTATTTCAAAACCACAAAAAAAAATTAGGGCTGCCATTTAAAATATCAAAGTTTGTTGCCATAGCAAAAAAACAAAAAAATTTAGGAATATCAAAACATGTACAATAATACACCAAACAACATTAACACCCCATCGCAACTTTCGAACTGTAAAGTTACAGTAATTATTTGATATTTTTAAAACACACAGTATCGAGATATGTGTTCAATCTCAGCATTTGAAATTGGTTAAAATTCTCAAGCAGATACAGAAATATATTGACTTAGTTTTTGTAAAATAAAATCGGAAGTATGATTTTAAAACTTATTTATATAAATAATCACCATCTTGTTCTTATTGATTCAGTACATAATATTGAAATTATAAATTCAGAAAACGTAATATGTACTATTATTCTCAATCCCTTGACATACAGTACATCAAACGAAAAACTCTCACCATCTTAAAAGAACAATTGGTTCATATTTCATCTACTCGGAAATCTTTTTACAATTTTGCTGTAGGTAGTTCATTTTTTATGTGGAGAAAAACCGTAACAATGGAAATTATGCCGCTACTTTCTTGGCCTAAATATATCTCAGCCAGAACGGACGTGTAAGGTGGAAAAAAAGAACAACAGCTAGTTTAAGATGAAAACGAACAGGTGAGTGATTTACTACATGATGACCGCTCGTTGTTCCCGATTGTGTACGTTTTTCATTGTCTATTACGCATGCTTTACTATCTCACTCCCCACTACATGCATATGCACGGATCAATATATCCTGCAACAGTGGCGTGGGATTTAGAAAAATCTCGATATTGCAAATATCTTTTTATGGAATGTGTTTATCATCGTATTATTGGTGTAATATACCTATACTCGCTCAAAAAGTAGTATGTATCTGCAAATCAATTTTATCTCAGGCGTTTATAAATGTTAAATATTTTTTCCATTGATATTTTTTTCTTCGTAGTAATTGATATACAGTCATGGAAAAAACAATTAATATACCGCGAGATCAAAAATTATATTGATAAAGGTTTGGCATGGAATGTAAAACGTCTGTCTTAAGGGTGGGCTTTCCTTAAGAAAAATTCCCGAAAGGCGTATGTCGGGTTGCCTGAAATAAATAGAATATATTTACGGAGTTTAAAATGCCTGCATCTTGTACACGATGCAGATACCGGCTAGCAATATGAAGGGATATGCCTGGTCAACTGGAAAGCAAATAAATTTGGGATATTTGCCTCCTGCATTTATTGCATGAAAATATTGGTGCGGCTATTTTCTTCGAAATTTGTTTTTGCTGTTTCTGAGTATTCTCCTGGCTTGTATTTATTTAGTTTTATTAAGACTCCCGATTTATGTAATTTGTAATTATTTTAATGATATTTGCGGAAATTAATTAGATATTAAGTTTTATTCTGCAATAAATATATATCTTAATTATTATTATTTATGATTAACAATTATTTAAGTTGTACTTCTTATTATTTCTCACCATGATTTGTATTTACTTTACATGTTGAGGCTTTGTAATAATATGAGTAATGTTTTAGAGAAAACTAAAATCTGCTAAAAAGACAGTGCCTGTGTTTCTTACAAAATGTAAAACTTTATATTCTCTAAATAGCACATGTTTTAAATTATTGAAAATTATATTCTTCACATTCGACACTGGTATTGTTATGATTATTTATATCTTCAATAAAATATGCATTTGCCTCCGGCCCATAGTCGCGATCGTCCGTAGTTCCTGAATGTATTTTTTGTTTCCTATAAAAAATTTTTCTTCTCATACCGTTTTTTTCACACACTGTCGTATACATCCATATTTGGTCTGAAGCTTTGAGTGATATTTGCCCTTACAATTAAATCAAACTGCTGCCGCTTTGCAACGTGCACTGTAAGAATTACGTTGAATATAATACAATCTTTTTACCTCCTACAAATTCTGCAATTACTGAATAAAAAGATTCTACAATGTTGGCATCTACGTTTCCTATTAAAGATCTACTATTAGGCTGAGCCGACTTAAAGCGTTAATAAAGTTATCATACATATTAAAATTCTGAAACTTTTCAAACAAATTGATCTCATCTTCATAGATCCTTGACAGAAGTAAAAAGCACAATCCGAGTGTTCACCAAAAATATGTCTTGATCCATTTATAATGTGACGTTGCAGTTTCACAATCTGGTTTGTTATTGTTAAGTTCGAACTTTTGTAATGTTCAATTGCTTTTGTCAAGGCCGCTCTGAATCTAAGTAAATTTTTTGTTATTAATTGTCCTATGTCCGAATTGAATTTAGGGTTTTTCAAACAGTCTGTTGCTGAATAATTGCTATACTGAATTGTTTCATATGAGAACTAGGTAAAAGATTTGATTAATTAAACATTTAGCAATTAGCAACGGTACTGGATGCAAGAACAGAGTAATTCGCCCAGTAGCAGTCTGCATCCAGTGATCCCAGGGTCGTTCAATATTTATTATTGTAATTGAATTTATACCACTAATAATTGAATTAACAAAGAGTGAATAAATGCGTATATTTAATTTAATGACAAAACTCACCTACCTTAATCTTAAGTCTTACAATTCCTCAATCAGAAGTTCCTCAGGTAACCGGTGTTGATTCTTTTAGATGGCTAATTGTTTACATGAATGATCTTGTGATTATGCATGAAGTTATTATTGGACGCCACCTATTTTCACTTGAATCGTTATTATTTTTTTTTTATTTTATTTATTATCACTAGAATTAGCACATCGTGGCTCCAGGTATATTAGTGAATTAAAATAGGAAACAGTCACTGAGCTTTCGAGTCGCCTCAAGGAACGAGGATTAATTAATTTAAAACACAAGTGTCGTAAAAACTTAACAATATTTATTACCTAAGACAATTTAAAGCAAAATACAATAAACATTTAACACCAATACATTGATGTTTCACTTCCACATTTTACATTAGATTAAACAATCCCTAATTTAATACTCTGGCCAGATAAAATAAATTGTGGTCACACAAAGATGAACACAAATAACATATGACAATATCTTGGTTGCAAATACAAATGGTAAATTAAAATCGGATATTAACTCTTGAACAAAATGCAACAACTAATGTATGGATGAATTTGACAAAGTGAATAATTCGTACTGGAACTTTTAAAAGATTAACTTAAAGTTACGATAACATAGGCAATAGTACAAAGATTCTAACAATGAACTCGAAATTTCAGATTAATACTATTGTTTACAGTAGTGTAATGATTCCAACAACAATGTGAACAGAAAAATACAGATTAATCCTATTTTAAAAGTTATCCGACGGACTAAATATTACAGTTTTATTGTTACACAACTAGAAGCAATGGCCGTAGATATATTACAACGACGGTACAATAATTTCTAAGCCGCTCTGAGACCTAATTAATACGGTAATTTACCTTGGTGTGTGCAGACACGATGCAACGGTCGATGACTCCTGCGGGGGTAGATGTTGTTCCGCTTAGTTTGACGAAAGTTGGTATCCGACGGCAATGATTAAGATCGTTTCAAATTCCCATAAGGTACATCATCTGGATCTGCCAAACCTTCTTTCAGGTTGGACTAACGATATTTAGATAATTTTGCACTCACTATGTACGTTAAATCGTCACTCGACTAGCTTTTGACACGGCTATATTACGTACACGATGATAACAATCTTAACATTTGAAATTATGCGTCAATCATGATAGTCATCGACCAGCAAGGGTCTATATAAAATTACTTCGATGTGTCTACAGTCACTTGGCGGATAATAACTATTAATTAATTTTTAAGCGATCCTGCCTTTTTATGCGTACTGTTGGAGAGGGGTGAAACACGCCTGTTTTTGGATTCTAGAAGGTTCTCGACTTTTCCAAGAAGGAATTTTTGCACACGACGCATACGATGTAATAGATTTAATAGCTTCGTTCCCAGGGTATTGTTAAATAAAGGGCTATTGATAAACCCGAGCACACGTCCGGCGCCAAAATCTAGTTTTCGTCATGTCATACAAAAGGGTATTTAAGAAAAATTGTTGTACGTGACTCTAATATTTGCTTTACAAAAAGAAATTTTATTTTAATTTATAAACTTGTTATTCAGATGTTATTTTTAAGAAATGTTAGATGTAGAAGTTATTTTAACAGAAATTGATACGTAGTTGAAAAAATATAAAGAACTGTTTATTCAAGAAGGTTAAACAAGCTTAGCTGTAGAATTGTAATACATATTTAAGTTTTGAATATATTTTGCGTAGTGAAAATAATAAATAGTATACAGTATGAGCCAAAAGAATAATATTATAATTAATTTGGAATTCTTAAGTAATTAAATAATTGCTCATTTAAGTAATCAGATATTATTTAACATTTTGAAATTAGATTAGTCAGAAGTGCCAAAAGCACGCAACAAGTCGCTAATTTTATTTATTACATAATATATGATTTCGGCACTCAATTTTTTCAATAATTTTTTGGGGACCGTAAGCAGCCATCTCACGTAGTTTTCTAAGAACGCTGCTATCACAGTCCCCTATTAATCTACCATAAATTACACCGTGCATTTCACCAGAATGTCGAAAACCTTCCGGAATAATTGGCGACTCCATGGCTGTTGACGACGAAGACCAATTTTTGTAGCATACGTGATTTTTAGATTCACCATATTTTGCACAAATTAAACAAAATTTGTTTTTTACGCCTACATACAACATTTTTTTCGCTGGCCATTAAACAATTGCTGTCACTCCTGATAAACTGCTGTAATTAGGCTTATGCGCTCGTTTGGCCCATGCTCTTTTACTTATTCACATATACAAAAAAAAAATCTAAAAACTGTCCTGTGGTCAAAATACAAAGTACAAATAAAACAAAAACATGAAGGCACAACAAACTCAGATATTTAAATAAATGCTTTTACGATCTAGAAAACTGAAATTTGTGTAACTTGCTGTCTAAAACCAATGCATCTTAGTTTGAAGAGTCCGGAAGATCTCTAAATTTCGTATCTTACAATGACATAAAGTTGTTTTTGTCAGATTTTAGTTTTCTACAAACATTGTTCATATTATTAAAAAGCTTCAACATGTAAGGTTAAAAATAACAATAAGTCGTGCAACTTCATAATTAATAATAATAATGTATATTTATTGCCGAAGAAAACTGCATTTCTGAAATTCCATAAAGCCGAAACCTTGTCCTTGAAAAATAAAATACATTTTGAAAGCGAGAAGAATATCAAGGAACAGAAAAACAGTCTAATAAAGTAGACACATCAATGTTATCACGTAATCAATCATAAATGAACACCGACAAATATGTGAAATATATTAAAATTTGCTTTATATCAACCGCACGTATTTTCTTTTACAAATATGTTTAATGTATACTCAAACTTATGTATGAAATAATGAATACAACTTTATTTGGTGATAAAATTTAGTTCGAATCTTCCCTGTGACAAAATGTTTTATATTAATTTTGCTAATCAACTCCATTAATGCCGATTGGGAAGAATATAATATTCAACAATCCAAAACATCTGATTATTATAAAATATATATATTTACATTTTATTAAAAAACAAAACAGGCACTGTTACTGTTACTGTTACAGCACAGAATTGTTTTTGTAATATTTTAGTTGACTACAACATTGCTCATATTATTAAGATTAAAAACCTTCAACATCTAAAGCAAAATATCACCGCCAGAAATTAAGTAACAAGTTAAATTTCATAATAATAACAACATATATTTATTCCAGATGAAGAATTCTAATACATTCTCCCAAATATCATTAAAATAATTAGAAAATAAAGCCGATATTGAATGAAGCATTCGTTTACCTAAGGTAATAAAAAAAGGTGAAGATCTCTCTGTTTATATGATGTTCGGCTTAATACAGTCGACCAGGTATACCTTCCATATACCTGGTCTTAGACATTACGAAAGTGTGAGTAAGAGGTTGAATTGTGTGTTGCCTATTTGCCATTTAATAGTGCGGACTTTGTGATCATTATCATTGGTTTCAAAGTAATTTTTTGGAGACCAGTGTTATTTTGAAAGTAAAGTAAATACATTGTCGAGTTCAGAATAAAAATATCTAGGTACTCACGATTCAAAAAAGTACTTTTTAAACAGAGTAAGCTTTATATCGCTATAAAACGAAAAAAATTCAAAGTGCTGTATTTTAACTATTTTTTAATATAATTGCAAATTTGAATCGTCAGTCGCTAGAACAAATATTCATTATTTCGTTCACGTAGCGGCAACTTTTTCAAGTGCCTTGATTTTTGCGATTTTTTGCGTTGAATTTGACCATTTTGTGGCATACGCCGATCAAGTAAAACCACCCCTTAAGTTATATCATTAAGTGGCATACTGTCGTTATATTTTATTATTTAGATGTCAGAGAGAAAATATAATGACAAATATTAATTTCAGTATTACACTTAATGATATAACTTAAGACAGACGTTTTACATTCCATGGCAAACATTTATTAATATAATTTTTGATCTCGCGGTATTTAAGCAGTCATTGACCATAACCGTCATCACTTTCTTGTTGAGGCTCTATTGCGTTCTTTGCATTAAGAAAAAATCGAGTAACTTGCAAAAGTTAGTCTTCATAATTGAAAATGAACAAAAAAATGCGTTGTATTCACTCTATATAGGTTTCCATCTGCTATCTAAAGGTGTAGTATGTATTCTTATCATTTACGTATTGTGACGTAGGAAGTATTGTGATGATGAAAATTTTCGACCTCGAGACTTTTGCAGATGTTCACGTTTAGAAGTCTCCTGATACCGAAAAAGTGGTTTTTAAAAAATGTCTGTGTGTGTGTGTGACCACGATAGTGGTCAAATCGGTATATCTATCGATTCCAAATTTTGTATTTACAAGTATAATCTCCCTCTTGAGAGCTGATTAGATTTTCAGTAAAATCGGCAGACCGGATGTTCTAGTTTACTTCAGTGAAGATATCGAATTTTGCCAATACTTCGTCAACTACCTGCTAAGTTTAAACAAATTTATGAGGAATTCATATGTAGTCAAAATTATATTTGAGAAAAATTTTATTATGAAAGTTTTTCGAAATACCTACCGGAAATAGGTCTTTTACTCTTGTCGAAAATCAGTTTTTAACCAATATTTTGCAAGTCATGCTTTTTAGACAGGTGCGTTACGAGTAGGAAAATATTTAGAATTTAATTTTCAATACCTTCTCTGTAAAAAAATTTCAAAATTCGGACCGGAAGTAACACTTTTACTCTTATCAAATAGCGATTTTTTGCAAATATGTCGTAAATTATGCATTCTATATACCGTGCCTTCAAATACTTTTCTCATTAGAGGCGGCCATGCTTTTTTTTAATGGTTGGTGACAGTGCATAATTTTGATAGTTTGGTTATGTCATGTAAAGAATAGCAAGCGTTTATAGTACGACCAAACCAATTTGGCCGGCGGAAAAAATGTGAACTAATACCAAAAACACCTTGCTCCTCACCTCCCTGTCCCATATGCTGTGCTAGTACAGTCAGATAAATTGACAAGTTTGTTTGAGTTTGTGATATTTAGTGTTTCGGATGAAAAGATGTCCGAGTTTAAGGTTAGTAAAACTTGTTAAAATAATACATTGACATTGGTTACATGACAAACGTCAAACTTTAACAACTCTAGAATTTCTACTCGGAGTGTACCTTTCAAAACGACTGTGCTGCTCGAGCGGTCACATCGGACTGGTTGGACTATATAATTTGAATTTAAGAATGACAACTGTCAGAATTTGAAGTTTTCAAAAGCTTACCATGTACACCAACATTGATTACTTAAAAAAATTAAAAAACGGCCTACTCTAATGAGGAAAGTATTGGAAAGCACGGTATATTTATTGAGAGTACAATAGTACCACGCGATCATTTAAATTCTAAATTATAGCAGGCGGGATTTTTTTTATTAGGTTGTCCAGAATGTCAATTATTGATTAATTAACATTTTGAAACGTCACTTTGACAATTCAAATTGTAAATTAGTACTTATATACCAACTTAATTTAAATTTCACAGCCTGCTCTAATTTAGAATTTAAATGATCGCGCGGTATTTAGAACTGGATTTGGAATATTTTTTGTATAAATGAAATTTAAAAATTCGGACCGGAAGTAACACTTTTACTTTTAGCGAGTAGCACTTTCTTTCGAAAATCTCGCAAAGAATACGAAAAAATTTTAAAATTTGGCTTATTTTTTTTAAATTTGGCTTATTTTTTTTAAATTTTGTTTAATTTGAAACGCTCATAAGTATAAAAAAGTCGCGTGGTGGCCACACTTCATTTTTCCTGTTTCTTGACGAGTTATTCGTCATATTCCATGTGGCACCTTCTTCCTTCAATAGGTTACCTTTCATCTCATTCTGTCGTGCTTCACCTATTAGTCTTTTCGTTTCTGTCCTGGAGTACTATACCATTTTGGCTAATCTGAAATTGTTAATCCCTCGTGAATGGATCTCCAAACAGCTCGTCGCGTTTTTTTTTTATTTCTAAGTCTGTCCCTTGTAATCCTATTGACTTATCTTAGATTTTTCCATTTCGGCTGCCAGAAATATTATTAATTTATTTTTTCATAAACAAAATCGATTCAGTTTTCAATTCAGCTAGTCTCTTTTTCTAATCGTTGTGCCTCTCTTTACATTTTTTTATTTCGGTTGCCTCACATCCTACTTCTTTTTCTTCGTAATAACTTAGACCTTAAGCTTGTATGTTCCAACCTACTTCATGTTTGATGTTCCAGTCTGTTTAGGTCTTCGAATTTGTTGCCCTCATTTTGCGGCATCCAACACTCAAAATTCGTCTCTTATATTTTTGTGTGGGAATCCATCTCTTAGTTATATAGAGTATTTCGTATATACATCTTCCTCAGTATTTTACTTTCTGTTCGTAATATATGTTTTGTCCGTTTATTGCTAGCCCTTGTTTCCATAGCGTATGTTATTATGGGTTTGGCGCATGTTTTATATATTCTGGTTTGTTAACTGATAAATTTATAATACCAAAATGACATTTCTTAGGGTTCCGGATATTGTGCATGCTATATTCGTTTAGTTTTTGGCGTCGTGTGTTCTATATTGACTTGAACAAACTTTGTCGTCCATATAACTGAATGTAATGGCCATTCTGTTTATTTATGAATGTCAAGATCTTGTGTTCTTTAGTTCTGTGTTTGGTGCTTCCTTATTTTAAGCTTTATTTTCTAGATAGTATTTTTATTGTTGTTGTGTCCGTATTTATAGCATTTGCGTCTACTTGCTCCTCCTTTTTGGCTTCGACTATATTGGTGGCTTATAAGGTGTTGAAGTATTTTTTCTATGTTGCTTCTTCTGTCAACTAGGTTTGCGTTTACTCCGTTATGCTATGCTTTGTTTAAGAGGTTTGTCTTTTATATGAATTACTTTCACATTGCGAGAATGGCATCAGATCTTAAACTTAACCTCATTCTTCTGGTCATACAAAAAAAGTCTTTTTGTAAATTTTTTAGGCATATTGCATCCATCGATAAAGAGGAAAACTTATATTTTTCACTACAGCAAAGGTAGATATGCAGAAATCCTGATAAAAGGTGAAGTGAAGTAATGCAAAATGATACGTATTAGCTGTGAAAGCAAGTGTTCCCCGAAGGACATCAATAAATGTATAGAAAATACGTGTACACATTCGAAACTAAACACAGGTAATGTGTCTTTGGTAATATGTTGTATATTTACCTTGAAAAGCTTTTTATAAACTGACAAATCTATCGCGTATAACATAGAGCGAAAATGTGTAAATAAAAAATATTAACGAAGTAGTAAATTTTACATAGAAATTGAACGAGTATAATCATTTACATAAACGTGTATTTGGAAATACATATTTAAAGCACGCAAGAAGAATTAAGACAAGGTGGAACAATGAGGCCTATAGTATTAAAATGTAACGAAAGAACATAGAATTTATTTCTGAGTTACAAGAATTTGCAAACTGTAGGAATTTCTAAATGTGTTTATGCTGATTAGGTAATTATAAAGACGAGTGAAAAAATGAGGTGTGGCCACCACACGATTTTCTTATACGGATGAGCGTTTCAAATTATAAAATTTTTAGAATTTTTTTCTACAAAAAATATTCAAAATCCTATTTTAAGTACTTCTATTCTCTTAATAAATCCCTATAGAATGCATACTTTGCGAAATATTTGAAAAAAGTCTACTAGCTAAGAGTAGAAGTGCTACTTCCGGTCCGAATTTTGAAATGTCATTTATACAAAAAACATTGCAAATCTAACTCTAAATACTTTTGTACTCTTGATAAATATATACAAAATGCATAATTTACGACATATTTGCAAAAATTCGCTATTCGGTAAGAGTAGAAGTGCTACTTCCGGTCCGAATTTTGAAATTTTTTTTATACAAAAGATATTTAAAATTATGTTTTAAATACTTTTATACTCGTAATGTACCTAATGTAATTTTCGATAAGAGTAACATACCTACTTCCGGAAGGATTTTCCAAAAAAAATTTTAATACAATTTTTCTCAAATTTCATTTTGAGTACATTTGAATTCTTTATAAATTTGTATAAACTTAGTAATTGACGAAATATTTACAAAATTCGATTTTTTCACTGAAGTAAACTACTACTTCCGGTCTACCAATTTTACTGAAAAACTAATCAGATCTCAAGAGGAAAATTATACACGTAAATACAACATTTGAAATAGATATCTACAGCGGTTTGAGTGCTATAGTGGTCACACACACAGAGACACACAGACATTTTGTAGAAATCACTTTTTTGGTGTCAGGGGACTTCAAAACGTGGACATCTGCTAAATCTCGTGGTCGAAAATTTTCGTCATCACAATACTTCCTTATACTACGTATAAGAAAGGAAAAGGGCTACAGACAAATGTTGATTCTTGGAAAGATATATAGAAACATATGGTGTGAACTTGAATATCAAGAAAATAATACTAATGGCTATAACAGAAGAATAGCAGAAATTAAATATACAAGCGCATTGAGCAAGTACAATATTCTGTTTATTGAAGAATAAAGATTGAAGAAACAGGAAAATAAGAAAAAGAAATAGAAAAACCAATTTAAAAAATGAGGTGTGGCCACCACACGACTTTCTTATACGTATGAAAGTGTTACTTCCGGTCCGAATTTTGAAATTTCATTTATACAAAAAATATTCCAAATCCAACTCTAAATACTTTTGTGCTCTTCATAAATATATATAGAATGCATAATTTACGACATATTTGCAAAAAATCGCTATTCGATAAGAGTAAAGGTGGTACTTCCGGTCTGAATTTTGAAATTTCTTTTATACAAAAGATATTTAAAAGTATGTTCTAAATACTTTTATACTCGTAATGTACCTGCCTAGAAAGCATGACTTGCGAGATATTCGCAAAAAACTGATTTTCGATAAGAGTAAAAGACCTACTTCCGGTAGGAATTTCGAAAAACTTTATTAAAACAATTTTTCTCAAATTTAATTTTGAGTACATTTGAATTCTTTATAAATTTGTTTAAACTTAGTAATTGACGAAATATTTACAAAATTCGATTTTTTCACTGAAGTAAACTACTACTTCCGGTCTGCCGATTTTGCTCAAAATCTAATCAGTTCTCAAGAGGGAGATTATATTCCTAAATACAAAATTTGGAATTGATATGTACAGCGGTTTGACCGCTATCGTGGTCACACACAGACACACACACACACACACAGACACACAGACACACAGACATTTTTTAAAAACCACTTTTTTGGTATCAGGGGACCTCAAAACGTGGACATCTGCAAAAATCTCGAGGTCGAAAATTTTCATCATCACAATACTTCCTTATACTACGTATAAGAAAGTAAAAACAATGAAAGTATATCTATGGATATGAAACATGGAAAGTAAGATTTAAGCTGTAAAATTGAAGCATCTAAGAAGCAGTGACATAGGGAAACAGGGAAACATAAAATAGGAAAGTTACTGGAAAAAAACAGGAAAACATGGCACGAGGCAAGAGGCCAACGGCAAAAAATAAAAGCAGAGGGGCAAATTTGCATTAATTTGTAGTAATTTCATGTTTATCAACACCTTTAGGGTTCAATCACACTACCACTATGTGGTAGATAACGCCAACTTATTTTAATTTACACATTTTCGAGTTATCAGCTTTCTATGTCACTCGTGGGTCATTTAAAGCACAGGTTGGCATCGTCTAGTAGGTGGTGAAGTTGATTGTTTTCCCGAATAAATTGAGACATTTTAACAAAATATAGAACTTATTTAAAAGCACAAAAGAATATTTAGCTTAATTAAACAAGCAATTGAAAAAACACAGTATTTTACATTATTGACTTGTGATTGTTGTACGAGTTAAATTGATCGGTATGAGTTGATACCTCGGAGGTGTCGATTAGACTCTGACTCTTGAAACCATTTTCTGACACAAGAAAAGATTGAAAGTAGGGGTACAATACGCTGGTAGATAACAGTCTGTTATATTATTGTTCACAAAAGAAGAACAACAATGTGAGAGTTCTTTGATATCTGATGCGACTTAATAAGCTGCACAGTATTAGGGAATATCAGAATACATATTTTGTTTATGAATTAACAAAGCTTCCACTACTATAAAACTAATAATGGTATAAAAATATTAAATGAGGCCGCAACTGGCCTATGCAAAAATGCATCTACTTTTGGTGGTAACACTGGACATGGGATATGGAAACAGTAAAAGTACATGAGGTTAAACCGTTGATTGAAGAAATATAAAGATGCGCAACGCTAAAGTGAAATAGCGTGTCTTTCCGTTAAGTCGTCCCGCAAACCCCTTGCCGAGAAACATCATCGTTCTCTGGGGCTGTTTCGAATCTCGGATCCAAGCGACTGATGCAGTCGCTATAGATCTCGGATCCAGTTTTGGCTACGCTCAGTGCTATGTATTGGCGCATTTTTATGTATTCCTTCAATCAACGGTTAGACTTAATGAAAAGTAACACCATTTCGAAAACACAAGGTGGAAAAGAAAGATAAAAGAAAATCCTCTACATTCAACGGGCGAAAAGAAGTAAATTATATTGTATCTATGCATTTATGATTGAACACGTGTGTATGTAAACATTGTTTCTGTCTTATGAATATTTAGAGGTGGTGAAATAATTGCAATCCAGTTGTTTGAACTATCACGAGCAACATAAGTAAGTCACGCACAACAAAATAATTAGTAAGACAAATACGGCTTGTAAGATATGAGACCTTGCTCCATTACAATTTATATGTATTAGTGAATGCCAAAGTCATATTCACATATTTTGTTTCTGATATTATGCTCATGTGTATATACAGATTGGTTCACCGGGAACTGAATCGATCGATTGTGGAAAAACTATAGCTAGGAATGAACTGAAATGTTGACACTATACTAAAGTCGATGGGGGCCATTCGCTTAAGTATTTTCGAGATGGCGGCACTCCGGGCTATACCGGAAGTAGGCATCGACTTCCTAATTTTAAATAGAATATACTGTAGATTGTCAGGTTTTTAAATTCTATGTAAAATTCTAAATATGTATATCATGTAGAATGTCATATATCTATTGAGGAGACGCGTTATATTCAATTGCACGTCATTGATGATATTTATATGTTGTCATAACTGTATTAGTGAAACTGAAAAAGTAGTTAAATTATATTTGATGGCTTTTATTTCATTAATTTAGATAGAAAATGTATACATTGATCGTAATATATACATTCATGGCAAATAAACACACAATTTCCGTTTCAATATTAAATTTCTCTCTTTCATATTTTTAGTAGTCAGATAAATAATATCTGTCAAAAAGGGGTGTATTGTGTATATTTTACCTGTCAAATTTGCGTGTTTATTTTTGCTTTGATATAAATTGTATAAAAACAGTTCGTCTTAGAACTGTACATCCTGTTTATTATATCCATTTGCGTTTTTTGAATATAATGCCGAAAGCTTTCTGTAAACAGTTGAAGTTTTTTTACAAACTTTTCTATAATCATCTGATTAACGAGAATAGCGTAATTATTGTTTATTTTAAATTTTATTATCGATACGTTATGAAACATTTAAGGTTTTTCCACAATCTAAATTAATATAATAGATAAGTTGAGAAAGGCTGAAGTCTTAGAGCATTTCAGTTACTAAATATATTACGTTATATTTATTGTATTGTGAATAATTTTTTTCTTTGGTTATATCAAATGTCACTGACAGAAATAAAAATAGATCCGGCAAAATAAACAAGACGAGACGTCATGAATCTAATATGACGTACAATTGAATGTAACGCGTTTCCACCATAAGTTTAACCCTTTTTGACTTATTGAAATTATTATGTTAAATTTGACGATTTGCAGGCAGAAAATCAATAGCACTTTTACCATATAAATATGAATTTATTATTTAATTTGAAGTAAATTCGCTCAAATAGGTGGCCTAATTAAATACTATTTGTATAAAGTTGTTACAATTGTTGATACAGAGTGTGCGAATTATACGCCTGAAAACGAATTTGGAAAAATTGCCAAAAGACAATTTTTTTTTTAATGGGAAGCGGTAACTTTTATAATTTTATCTTATTCTGCATTAAAAATAAGGTTCACTTTGTATAAATATGTCTATTATGAAAATTGGTAGTTTTCGAAATATTGGCAAGTTAGCACTTTTATCTTCTACAATATATACTGTTTGCATTAGTTCTATTTTCATTAGTTAGCGATGACAGTGTTTACAAAATTATAAATTGTCATTCGTTGAAGAAAAGTCATTTACCTTATCACAATTACAATAAGTCATGCCGGGACGCTTAAATTATACAAATCATGATTATTTACATTTGTTTATTATTTATGGGGAATGTAATAAAGTTATGTCAAGAACATGTGATACATTTGCAACTCGATATCCGCAAAAACGGAAACCATCTACCAATACCGTTAAACGTTTTAGAGAAAATTTCAGAAACTTTGTATCCGTGATGGGAAAGATTCAAAGAAATAACCCAGTTATTAATAGCGAAAATAATAAAAGTGCAATTTTGGGATATTTTACCGCATATCCGATAATATCTACGAGTCAATTGGAGTCAGGGTGATCGAAATCATCAATTCTTAGAATTCTATGGAATCAGTGTCATCCATATGCGTTTTCCGTAAATTCCAAAATGTACGAAAAATGTACTTTACAATCGACATAATTCCCATTATTGAAGTAACACAAACGTACATCCATTTAGAGAACACAATTTTTAAGAAAGCTGGCAATTTAATGTTTATGGCGCTGTAAGAAATAATAGTGTCGTGTCCTTACAAATTTACCAAGAGAATTTAAACGGTATGCTGAGGTGATATTTTGGAACTGTTCTAAGTATAAACTCCTCTGTTGATTTTTAGGTGAGCGCTATATCAATATACTCCAAAATTTAGAAATTAATTATTTAGATAACTTGCCGCTAGATGATTACAGAAATATATTCTACCAGCATGATGAGGCACCGCCACATAATGGGCATTTAGTGAACAATTACCTACAACATTTGTATGATGATCAATGGATTGCCAATAATGGATCGATTTGTTGCCCACCTCGTTCTCCTGATCTCTCAATACTGGACTATTTTATTTGGGGTACAATCAAAAACATGGTCTATAACACTGCCCTAACCACCATAGACAACTGCATGGACCGTGTCAGAAGTGCATTTCAAAATCTAAATCCTCAAGTAATAAAAAAAGCCACTCATGAACAATTACTAATTAGGTGCGAAAAATGTCTCGCGGTGTAAGGACGTCAGTTTGAGCATTTATTAAAATAATTTGTTTCGATTTAGTGTATCCTTAAGTTTTGTATTAATAATTGTAACAATTTTATACAAATAATATTTAATTAGGGCATCTGTTTGAGAGAATTTATTTCAAATTAAATAATAAATTCATCTTTATAAATAAAAAGTTCTATTGATTTTCTGCCTGCAAACGTCAAATTTAACATAAGCATTTCAATAAGTGAAAAAGGGTTAGCTTTAGATATATGACATTATACATTGAAATTTATTTAGAATTTCACGTAGAATCTAAAAACCTGACAATATAGGTACAGGCTATTCTATTAACATTAGGAAGTTGGTGCCTACTTCCGGTACAGCCCAGAGTGCCGCCATCTTGAAAATATTTTAGACGAATGGCCCCCATCGACTTTAGTATAGCGTCAAAATTTCAGATTAGTCCTAGCTATACCACCCTGTATAGATTAAATTCATATATCTTTAAAAGTATATAATAATAACAATATGCTAATATGTCATACTATGTTTATCAAATACTTCTCTAAATAAAACGGTGTGTAGAACTTTATCGTCTTAAATTGTTATTCAGGATTGATAATAGGAACTACAAAAAACAGTGGAAGGAATTCAACTCAACCAAATGCACGTATTATCCAGAGAAATATGTAAGGTGAAATTGATTAATTTTTAATAAAGATTTTTATATTTTGGGACACTCATTGAATTAATTAGTTTGAAGTCGAACATTAAATAATTTATGAATTTCTTAGTTAATCTTAGAAATAAATTCTGCGTCTAATGTGTCACTTAGGTTTTTATTGGCTTGTTTATATATTTTTTTGAACAGTGAATTCCAATTACCCCGAAATTTGATGTAACTGGATTATATCATAACAAGTAACTCTAATTTCATAAACTAATCTTCCTAAATAACCAAAAAATAAAAGATGCAATTAGAGGCATTAAGTCAATAAAAATTCTTTATTAGAGATTAACTAATCTTATCCATAAAGAAATTTAAATTCTGACGAAATACACTGAAATAGATATTAAAAATAAGTTTACAAGTACTGATTATATTTTTTCACTTCTGGTGGCGTGTATGATCCCCTATTATTAAGCTGCTGAGGCTCATTGATAACTTGGACGACCTCTGATCCCTCATATGTTAAAGTGCCTTCTTTCTCAGGCCCGCGCCAAGCAAATAATCCACTTTTTGTCATACGAGATATATTAACTTCAAACTCTTTTTGTTCTATTACCTTTCCAGGAAACAATACATTATTGTACCTTACCAGTACAAAGTCTCCTTCCTCAACGCATATAGTATCTTCTTCATCTTCCTCTGATATTACTTCTATATCATTTTCAGAATTACAAGAACTACCAGATTCTATATCAGTTGTGGCACATATTTTTTTATTTGATTTTAATTTTTTTGTATATTGCTCCTTAGTTTTAAGTTCCTCGGGAATGGGATTATTTTCAACTGCATTCAGTTTGCCTTTGGTTTTCTGCACATCTTTATATATTTTCTGCAGTTTTGTTTCAACTTTTGCCTTTTTTCTTTTCTCTTCTTGTATTTTATTCTCTTCTTCCTTTTTTTGTTACTCAGGAACTCGGTAGTTGTAATAATTTCAACCCCATTACAGATTTTCCTCGTTTTTTGGAATGTTGAAGATTCAGCAACTCTTTTACTGTTATTTAGAGTTTGATGAGTATATCTGCAAAAGGATTTACTGTGACAATGTTTTGATTGCAAAATAGTCAAGGCTTAACATTTGTAGGTACAGGCTTAACTTGGAAAGAAGGTTCAAGGTTTGAAGGTCCTAGTGATCAAATTGAGAAGGTCCAGGCTCAATGGATAAAGGCGCGGGCTCAGATCCAGTCTCAATGAATAAAGGCTCGCGCTCAGGTCGTTATTCAGGATTGATAATATAGGAACTATAAGATATTATTAAAATAGAGTTTAATTGTAATCATTTTCCTATTTACTAATAGTTGAGATCTGGAACCCAGTTCTCCAACAAAGTGAGTTCCAGATACCCCACACTATCAATTTTACCGGGGCAACAGGAACTTGTATCATAAAACCTTTAGTTTATGTTCTATCCTCTTAATTTGTACCGTTAGCCCCTTTCTTGTACTCTTACCACAATTCAATATGACTAGAGAGAGAAAAATGTATTATTATACACTTACTACGAATTAGGGATGTGACGGATGTTCGATTCCGATTCCGATAAGTCGGAACTTCCGATTGAATTACACTTCCGATTTCGACTTCGGTTCCGACACTTTTAAATCGGAGGTTGAAGCCACATTTTATATAATGGAACGAATGATTAAAATACAGGATTCACTCTGCCTGTACACAAGTAGGTGCACACAATATTCCACAAATATCTCCTGAAGATACTATAATAAAGTGTACCCTCGACCAACTGAATTCAAGATTCGGAGACCTATATTTGAACATGTTCTTTGCAATAGCCACATATCTGAATCCTCGTTATAAAACGAAATTTTCAACGAAGTGATTAAGGAACAGGTTGAATCCGAAATGATAAGTTTACTTGACGATGGAAATAAATCTGCAAATGAGGCTGAAAATATTGACGCTCCTGCAGAAAAACGGGCAAGGTTGGCATCACCAGCAGCTGGTCAATCTAGCAATATTAAAAGCAATGTCCAAACGATTTTATCGAATATATTGTCTAATAGGGATGATGAAGATGATAATACCACATACGACGAACAAATAATACGTTAATAAGTATTAATACTATGCTTGCAGTAATAAGTATAAGACAAAGAATTAAGTAGGTATGCTTAATTTAAAATATATACAAATGTTGCATACTTCGAAATAACGCATATATTCAATTATTAAAGTCATAAGTTAATATTATTTCTATAATAAGTACATTTTTTAAACATTATTTTTTAGATAAAAGGGCTAACACAAGTATATACTTTATGAATTTATGATATACCTAAATATTAAAATATATTTGATGCTAGGAATCTTTCAAGAAATAGCATAACTAAAGCACAATAGGTTTAGAAAATATAGATTTCTGTTTTCTGCATTTGAAACCATAAAACAAGTATGTATTTTGTTTTCCCGACTTACAGTGACACCGCCTTCTAACAGATGGCAGCGCATATACCGAATGATATCGATTTTTTAAATAAAAATATCAAATATTTCTTTATAAAGAAAGCCCTTATTTATCATTATAATTATCTTTTTTTTGTGGATTTTATGATTAGCCAGTATTATTAAAATGAAAATCTCTCTCTCTATATATATATACGCAATTATACTGTATTAAATCTACTTTGATTTATATCAAATGAAAGACGGCTCTACAAAAACATATTAAATTAAGATACTAAGATAATACTTCATTCTATTGATTATATAGCTGTTTTAGTTTCCCAGGTAGAAAGCTCAAGTTAAATTCGTTTTTGGGTTCGCCAATGATAATATACTTTATTAATTTATGATATACCTAAATATTAAAATATATTTGATGCTGGGAATCTTTCAAGAAATAGCATAACTAAAGCACAATAAGTTCAGAAAATATATAGATTTCTGTTTTATGCATTTGAAACCAGAAAACAGGTATCTATTTTGTTTTCCCGACTTACAGTGACACCGCCTTCTAATAGATGGCAGCGCATATACCGAATGATATCGATTTTTTAAAATAAAAATACCAAATATTTCTTTATAAAGAAAGCCTCTTATATAAATACACACACACACATTAAATTTATTTTTTATTAAATATAGTTCATTATAATAAAACTTAAATCCTGTAAATCTGCCCATCATTGTTTAGATATTATTTATCATTATAATTATGTTTTTTTTTGTGGATTTTAAGATTAGCCAGTATTATTAAAATGAAACTCTATAGATATATACGCAATTATACTGTATTAAATCTACTTTGATTTATATCAAATGAAAGACGGCACTACAAAAACATATTAAATTGAGATACTAAGATAATACTTCATTCTATTAATTATATAGCTGTTTTAGTTTCCCAGGTAGAAAGCTCAAGTTAAATTCGTTTTTGGGTTCGCCAATGACCCAATTTGACCTGATTTCAGAGATCCGTATAGATGTACTTATATGTTTGCAAGTTTGTAAATAATATTATCTACTGAAGAAAAATACTTTTTAGTTGAACGTTGAACACTATTTTCGCTCATACGGTTTAGGTAGAGAAAATGGTCCAAGCATTAAATTCGTCCGTGATCAATTTTCGGAACATATCAATTAACAGGCCTCAAGCAATGCTATTTTAATGAACATTATAACCAAATTTAGGAGAAATGGAAGTGTGCTACATCAAGAGAAGGGTAGAGATGGACGAAGAAAAACAGTGGATACCAATGAAAATCCGAACGAGTATTCAATCAAATTATGGACTCACCACGTCTTAGTCAACGGAGATCTGCTGTAAAATTGACTATGAAGAGGAGGACTCTTCAGAAGATATTGAAACAACAATGCTCATTCTAAGGGTATTCAGACAACAATTGAGAATGGATGATTGGGTTGCAAGACTTCAATACTGTGTCAGTATCATTGATCTGCAATATAATAATCCCAGTTTTATCCGTAACATCTGGTACAGTGACAAATGTCATTTTCATTTGTCTGGTCTTGTAAATAGGCGATAGATTTTTAGGTTTCCAATCGCCAGAAGTGGTGCAAGAAATACCGTTGCATAATGAAAAGGTGACCATCTCGTGTGCAGTTTCTCAACGAGGAATTATACGGTCTTACTTCATTGAGGAAAACGGACGTCTGTAATTGTTAATCAAGAGCGCTATATCACTCAAGTTCTCACACCGTTTGTAGATGACCTTCGGAAATTTTCCAGAACAAGAAACTTACCCTTCGGTAGCCAGTTTTTTCAGCAAGATAGGGCAACGTGCGACACAGCACATGCTACAAGAACCTTTCTGTGGGAGTCGTTTTCAAACAATGTAACTTCACGTTTCAGCGATTTTTCTTTTCTATCTCCGTCTCCAGACTTCAGGGGGCTTACGCAGAGGTGCCGACTAATTGCCGTGAGGTAGGACGTAAGGGGGTGGCGCCAAAAGCGCTAATGTAAATTCCGTCGATGTAAGGTATTCGTTAAAATAAAACAAACAGCAGAAATTTTTGAAGTGTAAACTTCTTTAGGCGCGTTGCCCTGATTGTAGGCAGTGAACAAGACTGACCTGCAACGCTCGGATATGTAACGCTCTTCGGGTGAAGTCGGCTAAGGGAACAAGATAAATAAATATGTCATATAGAGGTATTTAATTTCAATTAATTTGAAATTTAAATGAATAAATAAATTCATGTCATAGAGCAAATGTGAACCGGATCCGCCTGGGTGAAAGGCCAGTACTTAACCATTAGACCAAGGGCGGGAGTCGAAAACCGGTATTTATATCGTCTATTTATATATATACATGCGTCCAAATTCTCCTTAATAATGCATGCGGCCGAGGCAAGACAATCTCGAGTACGTTAAAGTTTTTCGCGGACAAGATATACACACAATTTTTTGGGTAACCGTTAAATTTTTCAATCGATTTAATTTAAATTGAAACACAATTTAATTTAATTTAGTTCTAAAGGTGCTTAAATTAAAGTGGTTTACTTGCTTTACATGCGTTACCATGGAAATGAGACGAATATAATAAACTACAAATGCTTGATAGTTGTCAAAATAAGTCGTCAAAATGTGTATTTACTTTAACGGCCGCTGCTATAGCAACGGCCGCGAAATTGTATGTGTTGCATTCGCGAATTGGTAACTTCGCGGACGATTATTTAAATGTAATATTATAGAACGAAAAAAAAAGTTGTATTTCGTATTATTAACCTCGCCTTGATGAAGTTTACACTTCTGCTGTGTGGTTTTAAGAACACCCATTTTCTTGTTTAATTCTGTTACGAACTGTTTAAATGTTTTATCAATTTGTCTGTTTTTAAAGAACTTATACCTACCTTTCATAGGTTATGTTTTTCTTAGGCATGAAATGCTTGTCGAATTATTCAATTAATATGTTGATTTTATTTTTTTCTTCCTCCTTGAATTCAAATGTGTTGTTTATTTCCACTCCTTCGTCTCCAATTAAGTATAATAATTTGGCGCACTGTACTTTCTCTTCCTTTTTATTTATTTCATTTGCTGGTTTGTAAATTTGGAATTTCTGATGCCATGTTTTCCAATTTTATGCAAGGCTTCCATTTGTCTTCATTGCATTTAATTCTCTGCCACTCATTTTTGCTGTTTCTTTTGATTTAATTATTTCTTTCTTTATATATTTATTAGATTCGGTATTTTTAACATATACTATTAATTTTATTTTTTTACTTCCTGTGCAGCGCCATGTTATAACTATTAGATCATTTGTGGTTGTCTGTTACACTATATGCAACCACTTATACATCTCAACATACTAAATACTTTATTCCTCTATTTTCAGTTTGCAATTCTGTTTTTCTTCGTTTCCTTAAAAGAAATTTATTATTTACGATTTCGTCGAGTTTATATTACTTTAATAATTTTTTTGTAATTTTTTATTTTGTTGCCTTGTAGGCGACTTGTACAGCTTTTACGGAAACCAATTTCATACATTCCTGATGCTCTCTATTCAACGAAATAAATAAATGTTAAACATATATTTGCACTTAGCTTGCAAGAAGGTAACGTTTGATCGCAGTTTCAGTGGCCGACTTCTACATATTTATGAGAGTAGTTTTAGAGAAACGTTTACCGCCGGATGTAACGCCACCGCCCACGACAAGGAAACCGCGAAAGCAGTGGAAAATGACCAACGGCTACGGGTGAGGAACGGTTGTCCGATAGTGGTCGTACAAATCATGCAAGGCAATGCCATCTGTACACATCGTCTTTCAACTGAACACCATACATCTGCATTTCAAATCTTCTAAAATCCTCATCTAAAGATACATTTCCCTTTGGGCAATGTATCGCTGCCCAGTTTCGGCCTGTAATTTTCTAAATGTGAAATTTAGTACCTGCATGCTCTCTAATAGAATGACAGGGAATTATTCTTATATATAGATAGGGATTAATTTATCACACAATGAAGAGTTAATTATTACATTGCTAATGGCTCTGAAAAATGCTAACTATCTACTTAAAATTGTCAACTAAAGAGAAAAAATAATAATTCATTATTGTTTGGTAAGTAGATTGTACAACTATTATAAAAAATATATTAAAAATTTCAAATTGTTCTTCAGATCTCAAGCGTAAATAAAAATTTGAAAACATAGCGACTTGGTAGTGTAATGTTATGTTTGCTATTACTTAGATTTAAACATGAGCAATGTTAGCACATAGCTGTGATTTTAGAGGTACTTAATACATCGTTGCTCCTTTCTAAGTTGTGACTGCTATTAATGCTCCTTCCTTAGTACATTCTTTAATGTGATATTATTTTTTAACACTTTAATTCATTCAATTTACTTCACATTTTTAAATTTTTCTCTTGACATTTTTCTATCCTCAAAATCAATAAAATCTGTTCTCGTTTCCAAAGAGATTGAACCAAAATATCTGACATATCTATTTTCTTTGGAGTAGGCTTTTCTTATTACAGTTTAAATATGCAATATATTATGTATAATTTCATCCATATAGAGATCTACGTTTAAATATTGAGTATGTGTTTAAATTGACATCTTAAATAAGCATTAATAATCATGAATATATTTTACTGTTCTTAGTTCTTTTTATTATGTCACTACTAATGGCGTTGACTAAACTTGATGTATAAGTATACAGGGTGTAACAAAATAAGTGTAAAACATTTCAGGGGGTGATTCCTTAGCGAAAAAGAGATAGGGTCTTTCATATAAAAAAACTTCAATGAAGCATCCCTTGTTAAGATACAGCCCCATAAAGGGGGTACATAAAATTTGTTTTACAATTTTTCTCACAAACACTAAAAATGTAATTTATTTCCAATGTAACTTTTTGTCTGATTATTTGTTTACCATTTCAAAATTTATTTCCAATACCTTGTTTCATTCGATACAAAAAATGTCTCTTGAATTTTTTGCCCAAAAGTAATCAGTTCGCAGCAAAAAATTATTTTACGAACAACTACAGAGATACATCGTCATAAAACGAAAATGTAAAACTATTTATTTAGTAGGCCGCTAGTAGTGGTATCACGTTGTCAGTTTGTAAATTTTTGAAATTGAATTAATACTTAATTGTGTGTCGTTGTGTTGTTCGTAATTTGTTAGTTTAATAATTTACTTGTTATTAAAATGGCATACACAAATGAGGAAATGGCTGATATGCATTACGTTTACGGTCTGTCGCAGGGGAATGGGTTAGAAGCTTCTAGAAGATATGCTGAAATGTATCCTCAACGGCAGCTTCCTTCGCATAGAATATTTGCCCGACTTCATCAACGATTACGAGAATATGGTTCATTCGACAAAAGAACGCAGGATTGTGGTCGCCATCGAGAAGTTAGAACAACACATCTTGAAGAAGCAGTACTTAATTTGGTTGAAGAACAACCTACTAGCAGTACTAGAAAGATTGCTTTCGAGTTAAATGTTGATCATATGACGGTATTTCGAATTTTAAAGGAACAACTCTTATACCCTTACTATCTGCAACGAGTACAGGCACTGTTACAGCGAGATTTTCCGAACCGTCTTGAATTTTCCAATTGGATGCTGGAAATGATTAGAAGAAATCCTGACTTTCTGAAGACGATCGAATTCACAGACGAATGTACTTTTTCTCGGGACAAAATAATTAATTTTCATATTAACCACATATGGGCTGATGAAAACCCTCACGCTATTGTACAAGCTAACCATCAAGAACAATTTTCTCTTAACGTGTGGCTCGGAGTTATTGGGGATTACTTAATTGGCCCTCATTTTCTACCTCCTCGATTAAATGGTGAGGCATACACTCAATTTTTAAGAGAAGTGCATCCAGTACTGCTGGAGGAAGTTCCTTTGGGCGTCAGAAGGGATATGTTTTTTATGCATGATGAGGCTCCCGCCAATTTTAGTCAAGCAGCACGTCAGCATTTAACCCAAACATATCCAAATCATTGGATAGGTCGAGGAGGACCACAGAATTGGCCCGCTCGATTCCCGGATCTCAATCCTCTCGATTTCTCTACTTGGGGCTATTTACAGACTTTGGTTTATCCTACTCCTGTTCGCGATGTAGAGGACTTAAGAAACCGCATCATCGATGCGTGCACGGTAATTAGAGAGAATCCAGGAATATTTGAGCGAATACGTGGCTCAATGCGCCGACGTCTAGACGCATGTGTAATGACTGAAGGTGGACATATTGGACATTTACTATGATTTCTACATGTTTTATGTTTTGTCATTAATAAATTAGTTTTGTTTATTCATCTTTAATCATATGTATTTTGATGCAGGTAGTAACTACAAAATAACAATACTAATCCAGTTCGCATTTATGACGATGTATCTCTGTAGTTGTTCGTAAAATAATTTTTTGCTGCGAACTGATTACTTTTGGGCAAAAAATTCAAGAGACATTTTTTGTTTCGAATGAAACAAAGTATTGGAAATAGATTTTTAAATGGTAAACAAATAATCATACAAAAAGTTACATTGGAAATAAATTACAATTTTAGTGTTTGTGAGAAAAATTGTAAAACAAATTTTATGTACCCCCTTTATGGGGCTGTATCTTAACAAGGGATGCTCCATTGAAGTTTTTTTATATGAAAGACCCTATCTCTTTTCCGCTAAGGAATCACCCCCTGAAATGTTTTACACTTATTTTGTTACACCCTGTATATAGAAAATGTATTGGTACTACCAATATGTATGCATCTAACAAAGAAACGAAGTTAGATACAACAGAAATAGCTAATATCATCCTAAAAAATCACATATAATAACTGTGACCAAAATATAAGAACCCTAGTAGCAAAATCACTATATGCACACTTGTCCTGCATTATCAAATATATATTTTTATCCTTTCTTAAAATTGTGATTTTGCTGCTTGGGAATTATTACCTGAACATATGGAACATAGATACCACTAAGTACCTGTAAAATCACACCTAACATTGCTAATGTTTAGTCTAAGTAATAACAAAAAAATTTTTGCTTCAATTAATAGCTCAAAAGTAGGAAATTTATGTCTTAAATATTATTAACGCAAACTAATATCATAAACTTAATGGTATAAGTAAGAAATAGTATTAGATTTTTATATCATCCATATAGGCAAGTTCTGCGCATGTTGATCATGTTAGTAGATCATTAGTAAATAGAATAAACAAGAGAGGTTCTATATGTTTTCCTTAAGAGCCTTGACAAAGCCTTGCTGATCCGAAGAACTATAAGATTTATTAGTGTTATAATAAAATCAAGAATAAATAACGCCTTCAAAGTAGTTACTCACGCAGGATTTATCACTTTTCTGGAATATACGTAGTTTAGTTGCTTTTCTCATATAAAACGTAATAAATTCGCTCACTCTGTAGATTGAATTTAACTGCAAAGCAACACGTAATGTTCCAAATGTTTATCCTTTTATCTTTAGTATTCCTAAACAATATATTCAACGCGTTCATATGAATGATTATAAAAGCAAAGTCCACTCCATAATTTCACGAGTGGCAGCACCTTTGTTCGCCTTTCAAGAGGATTTTTAAAACCAATTCAAAACGATAATCGTTAACCCTATCTTAAGGGCAAACAAATGAAGGCTAATGTCCGTGCATCCCCTAATATTTAGTATCGAAAAGAAATATCTGACACATAAGGGGGATGATCTGTGTACAGTATCATGTGTATAGAGTGCGGGGTTCATTGAAAACAGATTAACGGAGGCTACGGGGCGGGTGGTGGTAATTTGATAATGCACTGGTTGCACCCCCAGGGAATGTACACAGTTCCCGGCGGACGAACGGTGCCCTTTGATTTACACTAATTTTAAACATACCATCTGATCTAAACTAGTTAAAAATTAATCAGCAAATATGCCATTAGGAGTATTTTTGTTTTGTATTTTTATTTTCGTTTCCTGATGGAAGCGTTTCCCTTTCAAGTTTAGAAAAGGAAGTAGTAGTGCAAATTTGCGAACATGAATCAAATCCAGCAAGTTTTTTTTGTAAGCAAAGAGAGGATTGATTGTGTTTGATTTATATACAGTGAAATCTCCCTTAAACGGACACCAACGAGACCAACTGAAGATGTCCGTTCAGGAGGGGTGTCCGCATAAAAGAAATATGTAGTAGATACAACAAAAATCGTGTTTTAACGAAAAATGAATATATTAAAGAAACTGGGACATTTAAATCGTATATTTATATAAATGTTTTTAAAATAAATAAGAAACTTTAAACTTAAGAAAAAAAAGTTTATTTCCTTTAGATATACATATTCAAAGTATAATATAATACATATGTACATAGATACATAGATGTAGTATGTAATACAAAATAGTGAAATGAATAGTCACTTTAAGGACGCAAAAATTCATATATTGTTGTTTGTCTTCTCTTTTTCTTTAAAATGGTGTCTTGAAATCGTATTTCTAATTTAGAAAGAAGCTCCAAAGACTCTGTATCTCCGTGATTTTTGACAAAACTTTTGAGCTGCTTGGTCAGGGTAATAGCTTTACCTTAATTTTGGATAGCTTCTGTTGGCACTGAAACCTCATCGACATCAGAATCTTCCGAAAGTTCTTGTATTTCAACTGGATTTGCAATTTCTTGTTCTGAATCTGGATCTTCAACATACAAATCTTCATCTACGTTCAAAAAATCATTAAGGTTTTTATTATCCGTCAATTTCAATAAATTCTTATTTTTGAGGATACCTGAAAGTACACTAAGAGGCAAATCATTTTCTAGGCCAGATGTATCAGCCTCAGTTAACTGGTCTTCACTTTGCATATTTGCATGATTAAATCCTGCTTTGCGGAAGCAATTTTGAACTGTGTCTTTGGTTATTCCCAAGCGGTTTTTGCCAAATAAATTGCATCCAGTGGTGTAATTTTCTTTATTAACTCAAAAGCTGTACCAGCAGTTTCAATGTTTACTAGCAGATGTTTGAGTATTAGACTTCGGTAATAAGTTTTAAAATTCTTTATAATCCCCTGGTCAAGTGGTTGACAAGCTGATGTACAATTAGGGGGTAAAAATAATATTTTTATATTATTTAAGCGAACGTCTTTCGGATGAGATCCCGCATTGTCTAAAAATAACAAAATGTTTCCTTTTTCTTTAGTCATTTTCCAATCTAGGTCTTGCAACCACTCTGTCATAATTTGTCCTGTCATCCAAGCTTTCTTATTGTATTTCCAAGTTACAGGCAGGTTATTTATGTTAATGTTTTTAAAAGCTCTGGGTTTAGCTGCCTTACCAATGATTAGGAGTTTTTCTTTTTCACCCGCCATATTTGCACAATGCAAAATTGTAAACCTCTCTTTGGGATACTTGCCCCCAACACATTTTTCCTTCTTTAATGTGAGCGTGTTGTCGGGTAGAGCCCTAAAATAAAGGCCTGTCTCATCGGCATTATAGATGTCTCTCGGTGAATCTCCCTTAATCAAAGAAGGACATTTTTTTAAAAACGATGAAACATCTTCAGCATTAACCGAAGCTCCTTCTCCCGAAATCGCTTTAAAACTTATATTGTGACGGATTCTAAATTTATTGAGCCAACCAGAAGAAGCACTGAATGTAGAATGTCACAAAGAAGCAGCTATTTCTCTTGCTTTACATCGTATTAGCGGACCTAAAAAAAAAATATTTTTTTTGCGTTTTTGTCACGACAAACCTATTGGTAATCTCACTCTTTTTATGTACACATACTTATTTTAGAATTTAATATGATAAGAAAAGCAACGCATCAATACAAGAAAACCTTATCTAAAAAAATCATATGCATACCTGTTAAAGGAATCCCCTTATGGCGAGCTGCTGTAAACCAGTCATAACACAATTTGTCAATTTTAGTACCATCACCCGTCAAAAAGCTTCTTTTTTCATTCAAATTGCTGTTCGACATCCATTTGTTTAGAAGGATTTCTTTATGTTTAATTATATCTGCAGCTTGTGTTTTTCCAATATTAAAACGCTCGGATAAGTTCCTTACACTTAATTTCTCTTTATTGTAAACTTCAACAATCTCAATTTTTTGTTTAAGCGTGAGAATTTTTCTATTTGGAGCCATTTCTACAATGAATGTGTCGCCCACTGTGTCTTTTCCGCATAGACGTCAGACTAATATTGAATGCAGATTCAATCGAAAGCGTGCACCCAAATAATAAGAACGGTAAATCCCCGACCAACTCGGGGAAGTCCCAGTGAAATTGGCGCGAGGCGCGATTGAGAAATGCAATAGCAATACTCTGGATACAAAAATAAGATAAGGCGTTTCTTTTTATTTTATTTTTTGTCCGGTTAAGAGAACATTTTCTCGTGTCCGCGTCCGTTCAAGAGAATGTCCGTCCAAGAAAGAGTTAATACAATGGAAATTATATAAGAGCCGGTCGGGACCATGAGAAACTGTCCGTTTAAGGGAGGTGTCCGTGTAAGAGGGGTGTCCGCGAAGGGGAATTTCACTGTACTTACATTGAAACGATAACATAGTTACCAATAGAAATTGAAGTTTGAATAACGATTCTGTCAGTCGTATACTTATACAGAGTGTTTATTTCAAAACTTTCCAACCTAAATTTTTGGATATCTGGAAATCTATGAAAAAATCCCTAAAACACGTAAGAAGTATTATCGTGAGGGCCACTTCATGATGGAAAAATTGACTAAGTGTTCAGTTTTTCCAAAAAACATGAATTTATTGAAATTATTATGTTGGTGTTAATTTTGATTATTTTACCTATGGAAAGAAAAAATTAACGTCATTAAATATACACACGTCATGAATGGTAACAGGCAGCATCCTCAACCCTAATCGAAGAAGGGTACCCTCAATAAGAAGTTGACCGAAGGCTGGGTGTGACACAATCTGTCATTAGTAGAGCTTGGCGACGATACCAAGAGATTGATAGCTACCGCAGATGCCCAGGCCAAGGTAGAAAACGCAAGACAACGATCCCAAAAGACCGATTATTGAGGATTAATGCTAAACAAAGACGATTTTGTACTGCTAAAGCATTAAGAAATGACCTCCAGAATGCAACTGGTTTCGCAGATACCATTCGGAGAAGGTTGGCTGATGCTGGTCTAAAATCGTATCGATCTGCTACTGGGTCAGTGTTAACGGCTGCCCACCGAAGAGTTTGATTAGTATTTACTCAAACGCACTCCCATTGGGAAATTGAAAACTGGAGACACGTTTTGTTTACGGATGAGTCCAGGTTCTTCGTCGTGATAGATTGTGGAGAAGACAAGGTGAACGATTTGCACAGTATACCATACGAGAGGAGGCAAAGTTTGGTGCGGATCAGTTATGGTGTGGGGTGCCATAACTCTTGACGACCGTACAAACATTTATGTCATAAATAGGGGAACAATGAATCCCACAAGATATCGGGATGAAGTGATAGTTCCAATTGTTGAACTATTTGGTGCTCTACATTGGCCAGAATTTGTATTCATGTATGGTAATGCTCGACCACACATATCCAACATCGTAATGCAAGAGCTGGTTGCCGCCAATATCTATGTTTTAGAGGGGCCAGCGCGAATCCCAGATCTTAACCCCATTGAACATCTCTGGGACAATTTCGGGAAACATATTAAAGCTCTGGAACATCCTCCTAGGACATTACAAAAACTGTCAATAAGATTGCAAGAAATTTAGGCAGCAGTTCCTCAAGAAGAGATCGCTACACTAATTCGATGTATGACAGAAAGAGTGACTGCTTGCATAAGAGCGTTACTAACTTTATTGTTGATTTTTTAATGCTTATTCATTTACTCGTCAATGTGATGGTTCCTTGTTTATTGTATATTGTTGAAATTTGTTTACGAATTATTGAAATAAATAATCACAAAGTTGATTAAATCTTCTTTTCTTTATATATCAAGCAATAAAATTCCATGTTTACAAGTACTTATCAAAATGTATAGATTTCATCTATTATCTTAAGCTCTATTTTCATAAGTCACTACCGTAGTAATTTACTTTGACAGGTGAGAACGAAAACATAAGCATTGCAAGCATGAGCGACCTCTACAGCGTTTAGGTAGAATCTGCAGATATGAGCGAACGAGGCTGCCTACCTGCATCGGCGTAAATTGTCCCCACAACAATCGCCTAATATACAGTAAGATGTCGATATTATTGAACGCGTTAATTTTTGAGTTAACTAACAGCACGCATGCAGAGGGTTCATTACAATTTCATATTAAAATTACTTCTTTGTTTTTTGTAATATATTACTTGTGCAGTTAATTAAAATTAACTTTATATGTTAGGTTACTGTACCTATAGAAGAGCATGTGAGAAGGAGTGATACTTAATAATAAATATAGACTAAAACAAAAGTAAAAGATCAAATTCATTTCGAGTTTTCTGCGATCAGTTCTGAGTGTATAAGAGTTCCGACAAGAAACCATTACGACTTTAACTTTTCTGAAAGCGATGCTTCCTTTTGTGTCTTCTTAAACGTCTGTCCGTTTTTTTTTTGTGTTCTTTCTTTTTCCGTTTTTGTAACCGTATTTCTTTCCTTTAATTTAGACTGTCAGGATTATTGCAAACGTTCTCGGACGATCGCGAACAACGGAAACTTTTGTAAGAGAGTAATGTAGGGTCGTGACAGTTTTGCAGAGTTGGCGATCCCCGGGGAATTGGGAAAAATCTCCCGCCAATCACTGCAGTAATTATTTTAAAGTACCTTCCACTTTCCCGAGACTTGATCTCTCGAACGAATGGCTAATAATTGTCAAGGTGGAATGAAAGGAAATTCCAGGGGTTAATGTAGCAAACGAAGACCTGCATTTAGACATCAACATATTGTGTCTATATTTTCAGGATAATATACATATTTACGAATGTGTTATCAAAATATATTGTAGGTACAATGTAAAGTTTTCTAGTGAAATGGTACTTTAAGCACAACTCGTTGATTCTGTTTTATGATGAGTTATATTGTTACTAAGATTTACAATCACCTTAAATTGGTTGAATTATACAGTTCAAGACTGCTATTAAGGCTATACGCCCGGCCTCGAAATCGTTTTTCCCATTTCCTAATCGTATTTTTCATGAAAACCTTACCGAATTTACACGCTCATTTAAGAAAAAAATGCCTTTCAATGGATAAATCGTAACTTCTTCGAAATTGTCCAAAGGGCCCTAAATAAAAATAAAAATGTAAAAAATTTCAAAAAAAACAAGCCTTTATTTAAAATTATGTAACACTCAACAGCAATACATAAATTTTATTTTTTCTTAATTTTTAAAAATAAGGTCACGAAACGGAAAACAAAATTCTGAAATTTGGGCGAAATTCACTGAAATCAAATAGAGTATGTGGTACGCTCGCACATTGTGTCGAGAGCTGGCTCCGCCTACCATGTCGGGCAGTTTCTACGCAGTTTGTAAAATACTTCTGAGATCGGTGTATGTTATGAAAGTAATCGTTACTCGGACATTATTTTATCGAAACCGTTGATATTTTCTTTACAATATAGTGTACATATACAGTGTCAGCGTCACAATACTTCCTTATACTACGTATCAGAAAGTAAAAGCAATATCTCTTCCCGTCCCTAACGCTATACCTGCTAGAAGCGCATGCTAGGACTCACACGGCTTGCGGGCAGGGAGTATAATAATTATTATATTTGACTCGCAATAATTTGCTTCTGAAACGATCTAGAAATTTATTTCTTGCACAAAAAATAATTTTGGAATGTTGGCTTTATTTTGTTTCACATATATATGGGTAAATTCTGAAAAATAAGATTAGTTACTCGATAGCTGAAAAATATATTACGCAAATTGGTGGTCTACTAAAACTTTTTTTTTTTATAAAATTTACACACCATAAAGAAAAATCGAAAACACTAGTATCATCCAAATACTTTAGGGTATAACCTTAAAAAAAACAGATCCCTAGCTCTCTGCATTGCTGAGATATCACGAGATAAGTATTAATAATTGAAGAAAATGAAAATTTTAAAATTTACACAAAAAAACGATTTTTCGACCTTTTTGCGATTTCGATTTTATTTTCCAACTCAAAATTTGAATCCGGCAGGTGATTTTACATATCCAGCTTCACTTTTTTTGTGTGTTTGAGAAAATATAGATTGTATAATTTAGGGGCGGTTGCTTCCCGACTGCTAAACATGTGCGCCAACCGGCGATTATCTGAGACCATAACGCAGCCATAAATTACAGGCAGATTAGATTAGGTGACAAGTTCTTTTCTCTATCTTTTTCCTCAGCATAAGACAGAGCACGCGGACCCTTAAACATTTGTCTTTTATTACAGTTGCACGAAAAACAGTGGTACGCCTCTTTCAAATCGAACTCAGCTTGAAGCGGGCGTCCAGCCTTAAATGAAATAATAATAATTATTAGTGTTGAAATAAAACACAATTTACAACTAATCATTGCGGCGATGATGACCAAACTCAACCCTTGAAAATGGTGAATCGATTTGTGATGATGTTTTCTACACTTTTGGAAAAATATTTGCTGAGTAATCTTCCTTTTTTGGTGTTCGTAGTGTTAGTGACAGTGAAGTGAAATATAGTGCAACTAGATTAAAGTCTGACTTCACCTCTGGAAAGCATAAAGTTCCAAGTTTTTCAGTGAGAGATTATGCTTTTATCTTAGTTTCAGCATTATAGTCTCATTCACTTTACTATAAACAAGAAAATGGGTGTGCTTAAAACCAAACAGCAGAAGTGTAAACTTCATCAAGGCGAGGTTAATAATACGAAATACACGCGTATAATATTCAGTAACGTATTAAATAAAACCTATTCGCATATTTATTACATTTACACATGTACACACGCGTATAATATTCAGTAACGTATTATACGACTGATGCGTCATGCTCTCCCATGTAACGGTTGCCGAACGTGTATAGCAGTGACGTATGTATATGTATAAATACACGATAGGAATAATCGATTACGTGTCCCGCGTCGGTCTGATGCAACGTGCCGGCGTCATACATTGGTCATACCCGTTCGGCTCGGGTTCGAATCTGCTTGGGGACATGAATTTATTTATTCATTTAAATTTCAATTTAATTGAAATTAAATACCTCTATATGATATATTTATCTTGTTCCCTTAGCCGACTTTACCCGAACAAGCGTTACACATATCCGAGCGTTACACGTATCCGAGCGTTACACATATCCGAGCGTTACATATCCGAGCGTTGCAGGTCAGTCTTGTTCACTGCCTACAATCAGCGCAACGCGTCTAAGGAAGTTTACACTTCAAAAATTCATTGTTCCCTGACATCTGGAATAAAACATCATAACGCCTTCAATACTGAAATATTCAATGTGATTTATTATAATTATTATCACTTCTACGAAATAATATATGTCTACTACGCAAATCATAGTTTTATTACAGCATCGACGAACAATTTAAAGATTCCTAGACATTATTAAATCTAAAACAATTTATTTGATATGTTTATTATTCTCAGATTATTGTATTAATTTATTTCGTCTCTACATTAAGACGAATTTTACCATTTATGTTTATTTAACACTTGCGTAATATAATAACTGCTTCTGAATACCTTTCATAGATTTTTCTTCTTTCTTCAAAAGAAGAAGATCTTCTTATTGTCGATATGCCCTGTGGGAGTCCTCCCTCGACGATAGATACGCTTGTAGCTTCCACAAACTGCTATTCGCACAACAATGATTTTTTATTGGAAGATAGAGTTAAACTGATCAACGTTAACACTTCGTTGGCGGCCGATCCTTTGTAAATAAAGAACCTATTTATTTACTTTCAAGGTTCTAACAATAATTTTATACTTTATCGACCGCTATGTGTGGGTCGACTTACTTTTTAATTAGAGGACCTTATTACTTTGCGGTGGAACCGGGATATCTATATCGGTGACCGATCTCTTCCAAGGCCCTCCGTCGACTCCCTTAGTATAATTGGTGTCTTGTTGTTCACTTTTTCTCGTTCAAGTCTCGGGGTTCCCCTTTTTTCTAGAACGCCCATGTCTCCTAGTTATAGTTTTCACACGATAATGTCACGTTTAACTCGCGATAACATAAACACAACGCCACAAATCTTATAATTAATACAAACATTCGGTGCCATAATTTTTACAAACATTAGCTTATCAAACTAGCGTTTAATTTATACATAGATAAACATTTGGGAAAAATTTCGTAAATTTTCAACCCTTAGTCATACCTAATTATTATGACTATATAATGTACTTTAAGTGAATGTTTAACAACTATGTCTTTAACGGTACCAATTCAAAAGCGGGGAATTATTGAGGTCTATCTGGTCGTTTAACAATATATCCATATATTTAAGTTCGTCTATTTCTAAGGCTTCAAATAAATTTAATTTTAAGCTTTTTGGTTGTGAATGTAGAATCTTAAATTTATTGTTGAAATTATGATTATTTTCTAGCAAGTGAATTGCGTAATTTGAACCTGTTTTTTTATTACTAAAACTGTTAAAATGTTCGTTTATTCTTTTGTCAAAGCACCTCTATGTTTGGCCTATATATGTTTTAGGGCAGTCCACACATGTTAGTTTATGAACTCCTGATTTTGTACCTTTACTTATTTTTGTTTTATTGTTTTTTATATATTTTCCTAAAGAATTACTAGTTTTATATGCTACATTTATATCTAATTTATGTAAAATTTTTCCTATATTTTCGCTTGTTGATTCTATGTAAGTTAATACTTTATAATTATTTAATTTCTCTTTTATTGTTGGATAAACCATTTGAGTTGCCTTATTATATTACTTTTTTCTCAAGATTTGATCTATTATATTTGGGATGTACCCATTGTTTTTTGCTATTTGTTTTATTATTAACATTTTTTTCTTTATTTAATGGAAATTGTATCAATCTGTGGATCATCGAGTGGAACTCCGCTAATTTTTGACTAAATGAGTTACAAGAGCTATTGTCAATGATTACATCCGTATGTGATGGTTTATGAAATATTGAAAAAACATGTCTGTTGGTTAATTCTTTTTCTATAGTGAACTTTATATTTTTGTGGAGATTATTTATATTATTTAAAAATTGATTGAATGAAGTGTATGAGTGTTCCACTGAAACAAGCTAAAGCATCTACGTATCTGTGCCAATAAACAAAGTTTTTGAAATTTGGATGTTCCTTAAAGAAATGTTTTTTAAGTTATTAAATTCGGATGTTCTTGTTTCGGATGATTTTTTACTGAGTAAACTACTACTACAGGATTTTACCGAAAATCTAGTCAGATTTTCAGAAGATTATACTGGTAAATATAAAGTTTGGTATTGATAGCTGTAGGCTTTTGCCTATTGGCAGAGAGAGAGAGAGGGGGGGGGAGAAGAGAAGGAGAGAGAGAGAGAGAGAGAGAGAGAGAGAGAGAGAGAGAGAGAGAGAGAGAGAGAGAGAGAGAGAGAGAGAGAGAGAGAGAGAGAGAGAGAGAGAGAGAGAGAGAGAGAGAGAGAGAGAGAGAGAGAGAGAGAGAGAGAGAGTGAGAGAGCGAGAGCGAGAGAGAGAGAGGAGAGAGAGATTTTTTACAAAAAACAAAACTCTCAAGACCGCAAATTTTCGTCATTACAATATTTCCTTATACTGTCTAAGAAAGTAAATAGCAGTTTGTGGAATTCTACGGGCTTGGTAGATATTCTAAAGGCGTACCAGTCAACAACAATTTCTGGGACCGTTAAGCTATTAATCTTTTAAGTCAACCAAATGCTTTTGAAATTAGTTCTTTTCATAGTAGATATTAAGGCAACGTGTGCTTTCTTTTGCTTGAAAACAAGCTGTTGATGAATGTTAAAACACAAATTACTATTATTTTCCTACTACTGTTATCTATCACATACTAAGATAGTTAGTCTAATTATTATATAGTATAATTATTATTATTTGTTATTAACTGAAATAACATCTAATCATCAACAAGTACCACCCGTTATGAGATTATATCGGAAAAACTTCCCGTTTTAGTTTCTTTTAAAGAGTGCTTGTATACAAAGTTCTAAATTAAGGTTTTTGTATTTTATTTATGAATTTTCCGATGCTAGTTACACATATTCATTGTAGCTTTTTGTATTTGTTTTTGTGCTTACATGAATATTATCTACTGTATTATACCACTACATGTATAAACTATGGAGAAATATGTTTTATGTGTGGTCCATCGTAGACACATAAAATATAATAAACAATAATTTCAAGTGGTATCGTTAAATTAAGGGGCGTTATAAAGGCGAGCTTGTTTATGGCATGCTCGAGATATTACAGTTTCAGCGTACTTGACCACTCATCCTTCTGAAATGGCCTGAAACGCGTGCAATTTCATGACGTTCCATTAAAAATTCATGTAACCGGCAGATAGAAGAGGAAGAAAACTCATACAGTAAAAGAAATTAAATATAGATCGTTTCTGTTCTTAAAAAGTACACATTCAAACGTCACTTTTAAGGTAAAATTAGATATACTTTTATCTAAATATACACAGCATGATTATTATTTAAAAGTAGTGTTTTACACCATCACAAGTGGAGTATTAGTATCAATTTTCTAATTGTGTGCTTTAAAGATAAAGAAAATTACTGTTAAAAAGATAAATGTAAGAATCTATAAGTATACAGTATTATTATTTTCATTCATTCATAAATATTATATTTACATGGAAAAATAATAAATTTATCATCCAACATAATAAATAATCAATTATACCAATCTTATAATATAATTATTCGTATTTCATATTGAATATATTTATTACTAAATCATCAAAATTCTATGTCGATATACCTTGTCACTATCTATAAAACAACGGTTCTTGTCTCTACTAAATTTAGTATTTTAAATTAAATGAAATTGTCCTGGGAATATTTAGTTTCAAACTATATAAGTTTCCCAGTGAAATATTCACTTATAATACCATGAGTAGTCAAAGTTATGTCGATTATTTTTGTGGTGGTTACACGAATGTCTTTCATGATTGCATTTAAATACTACGAGTGCGGAGCACGAGTAGTATTCGCAATTATGAAAGACATGAGTGTAAAGCACCACAAAAATAGTAGACTCAACTTTGACTACGAATCGTATTCGAGAGACTATTCAATGAACCAAATCAATTTTTCATATTAAAATGACTCAAAATTTAGTTACACATGATTACGTTTCCATGTCAACAAAAAAAACATTTATGTTTGTCATTAAAATTTTTGGAATCGTGTTCCTATTTAGTTCGTTTCGTTGAATAAAAACTGGTGTTTCTAAATAATGGGAACTGAGAAAAGATTTGGCACGAAATCTGAAGACGAAATCGATGCTGAAATTTGCGAAAATATCCCTTGGAACACGAAGAAATCCAAAGATTCAGTATGGAGACAATTTAGTACATTTTTAACAGCAAAAGGCTATAAACTGGATCAATCTACTTCTCCTGTGGACTTAAATGTCATCTTAAAGTCGTGGGCATGTAATATGAAGAAAAAAGATGGGTCCGATTATAAAGAAGGCGTCATCAAGCACATGTGGAACGTGACGGCGAAAATGGTTCAAGAAATGTTCTTCAATAAGTGGAAAATAAACGTAAACCCGTTTTCTGATGCAATATTTAAGTCAGCACGTGACGCCAGGGATGCTACAAGAAGAAAACTGCAAGCGTGTCCTGAAAAAAGAACCAGCAACGCGGCGGCTCTTACAGAACCAGAATACTTAAATATGATACGCATATTAGATGAGAGTACCCCAGACGGTTTACAGAAAAAGTTTTTCTTAATAGCATCTTACGAACTAGCTTGGCGGGGAGGAGAAGGGAGCAACTGTTTCACCTATTACTTCAAGGAGGAACTCGATAACAAGGGAAGAAGAACTGGTAGAATTGAGTATAATCCAGTATTTTCGAAAACTGCGCAGGGGGGAACTAAATCATTGACAGGCAGCAAGTGGTTGATAGAGAATAAAAGCAATACCGATATGTGTCCAGTTAGGTAACCTATTTATATTTAATTTCAAGACGGTATAATTAATATTCTTCTGTTATTTAGATTGTATTATCTACTGAAATCGAAGAGAGGAAAAAATGTGAAAACAGAAAGGATGTTTTTGACACCGAATCCGTTTTGGGATAAAGTTGAGAATGCGGTGTGGAATAAGAACAGTCCAGTTGGTATATGTGAGATCAGTAAATGGGTGAAGTTATTAGCTGAAAAAACTGGATTAGATGTTAAAAGAAGGAAGATATCAAATCATTCGGTACGCTCTTCAACTGTATCATCTCTGGCGAAAGCTGGAGTCGGAGAGCAACAACTGATGAAAATAACGGGACACCAAAATCTGAATTCCATAAAATCGTACTTGCAGCTTGATGATGAGCACCACGAGTCGATTATCACCAAAATGCGAAGAAATTTTACAACAACAAATGTGTCATGTACAACTTCGACATCTGTCAGTAATAGTGACGGTATTAAGCTACAAGAGAAAGGTACTCCCTCGGGTACTCCCAGTGATAGCTCTGTTCCAGAATGTCTGCTGCAGCACTGCAGTAATGTTAGTTTTTCTAATTGTACCTTCAATATTGTTAGTAAATGAGTTACATTAATAAAAACTTTCACTTGTTTAAAATATCCACTTGAATACCTTCTAGGAAGATATAATCGCTGAAATTTCCTGTTGCTATGATACGAAAGTAAATATTTGCTATTTTATTGGTTCATATTTGAACAATGACAGGTGAATTGAATAGTCCCTTTTATAAACCACCTACGACCAAGTCTATCTACTTTACGTAGAGTTACTAATGTTTCATGTAGGGATGACGCTCGACTAGAGATGGCATTGTCATTCTATAACATGCAGAGTGCCTATATAACCATAGTGGTGACAAGAAGAGATTTGTTCTGATTGGTTAATGCAAATTGTGCCTACATAATGGCTCCTTGTGTCAAAAATGAATTTTATAGTTACTTTCTTATCTTTACTTACCACGTTTTTAAATACATATCCATTTAACACGCCAATTATAGGTTATTATATCAATCCATATGTAATAATATTGAACTATAGATTATTACAACATTTGACAGGTATCCACAGGGTACCCACATAATGGCCGATTTGGTTTCTATTGAATTCCTATCTCATGTTACCAATCTCATTATATGGGCACTCCAATATGATGAAACCTGTATTAACACCCAAATATCGAAACACACTTATTATTTATAAAATTACGACATTATAAATTTTAATACTGTTTTCATTCTTCTACAGCTTCTACAAACCCGAATAATATTTTAAAAATTAAATACTAGTTACTACAGGTTATCCATAATCAACATTAGTATAGTATTTGCCACAACTACAGCTAAGCATTGTTTATTGAAGTGTAAAGTTCTTTAGGCGCGTTGCACTGATTGTAGGCAGCTCGGATATGTAACGCTCGGATATGTAACGCTCTTCGTGTAAAGTCGGCTAAGGGAACAAGATAAATAAATATATCATATGGAGGTATTTAATTTTAATTACATTGAAATTTAAATGAATAAATAAATTCATGTCCCAGAGCAGATATGAACCGGAGCCGCCTGGGTGAGAGGCCAGCACTTAACCATTAGACTAAGCGCGGGAGTCGAAAGCCAGTATTCATATTGTCTATTTATATATATACATGCGTTCGAAAATGTCGTTAATAACGCTTGCGGCCGAGGCAAGACAATCTCGAGTACGTTAAAGTTTATCGCGGACAAGATATACACACAATATTTTGGGCAACCGTTAAATTTTTCAACCGATTTAATTTAAATTGAGACACAATTTAATTTAATTTAGTTCTAAAGGTGCAAAATTAAAGTGGTTTACTTGCTTTACATGCGTTGACATGTAAATGAGACGAATATAATAAACTACAAATACTTGATAGTTGTCAAAATAAGTCGTAGAATGTGTGATTAAACATGTGTCAAAATGTGTATTTACTTTAACGGCCGCTGCCATAGCAACGGCCGCGAAATTGTATTTCGCGAACTGTGTTGCGTTTGCGAATTGGTAACTTCGCGGACGATTATTTAAATGTAATATAGAACGACAAAAAAAGTTGTATTTCGTATTATTAACCTCGTCTCAATGAAGTTTACACTTCTGCTGTGTGGTTTTAAGCACACCCATTTTCTTGTTATTTTACATATAAATGGTACTGATAATTAATTTCTGTCAGGTTACATATTTCAATACTAGATGTTGCTGTATTAAAAAAAATCCATATAAAAGGTAAATTTTTTTGTTTAACAATAAAGGTCATGAAGGCTCAATCACTCTCTATAGTATTAAATCAATTATTTAATAATAGAAAATGTACGAAAGGTGATGAAAGCTGACTCAGCATGCGTACTACATATACGTAATTATTAAAAAGAAACCTAGATTTACATATTATCTATAATTGTGATCGACTTACATAGATTTAATAACACTATAAATTTATATAATATAAAAATTAATATTAATCACGAGAAGGGCAGCAAAGCTAAATTATGAGCAGCAGAGTATTTGAAGCCTGCTAGGAACTAAATTAAATATGTGTACACCGATTATTTTACACTAAAGTATATTTACTCTTAGTGTGAATTAAAAAAAAAAGAAGATTCAAGAAAACTATTCTATAACGTTATTAATAAAGTGTTCTAATTACAGTGCCCTAGATACGGTTAGTACACCATGCACTAGGTAATTAAGGTGAACTTGCTAATTAAGGTGCTCTTGTTCCCTTAAAGAAAAAAAAATAAAACTATTTACGAAGATATAACTACTATACATTAAGATTTTAAACGCCCGAGGTGTCGCCATTTTGTAAGAAATTGTACTCATTAATATGTGTTTAAAACGTACCTGTTTTTCCAGGGAAAATTGTAACAGATAAACCCAGGTATGGATGTGCTTCAAATTAATCTGACACAGGAATTGCGTACAAAGTTACTATTAAAATAGATAGCAAATGTTGAACAGCAAGAAATAACAGAACAAAAGCAGGGTTAACAAGTCCCTGTTGAAAATTAATTACCAGGGAGTAGAAATCAACAGATTGCAGAAACATTAAATAGAAAGTTTAACTACAGATATAATAATAATAATAATAGTATATTTTTTTGTAATAAAATTTACAATAATCGTCAATATATAATAAAACATTCAAATAATAGGTCAAATAATACATCAATTATCAATGATTTGTTCAACATGATGAAATTCAAAAGAAAACAAATCATAAAATAATTACATCAAATATGCTAAATTATATCCCAATTTATATTAAAATTTCTTTTGTTATTTATCAACGATAATTAAAGCTGAAACTTAAAAATTCTTCTGAGGTTAAAAGGCCTCTCTCATATGGATTTTCTTAACAGACTGGTAAAACTTCCTTTCGTTGAGGCTTCTTATGGATTCCGGCAGATGGTTGTAGAATCTAATGCCGTAGCAATTTGTTCCTGTTTTGGCCCTCTCCAGGTTCTGCGTTGGTAGCACCATGTTGTTTTAGTTTCTTGTTGGGTATGGATATCAGAGTGCCTCTGGAAGTTGTTTTGGGATCCATGGATGTAAAGAAGACAGGAGAGAATGTATATTGAGGGTAAGGTTAATATTTGGTGTTGTTTAAAAATATCTCTACAGCTGTCTCTGTATCCAGCCCCGGTCTGCGCTCTTACTGCCTCTTTCTGCTGTAAGAATATCTTCAAGGCCGCCCCAGACGAACCCCACACCAGTATCCCATATGACGCTCTGGAGTGGAAGTGAGCATAATACACAGTTCTTGCAGCATGGTAATTCGATACCTGCTTGGTTCTTCGTATGAGATATATGGCTGATGCTAAACGATTGTGCAATACTTGTACATGGGAATCCCATTTAAGGTTGTTGTTTATTTCTATTCCCAGGAACCTAACTGTTTGGGTACAAGTGTTTGATTTTGTTGATATTTTCAGTTGATTGGTTTTACTCTTGTTAATCTTTAAGTTATTGCTGCCAAATCATTCTTGCGCTTCTGCCATGGCGTTTTCTGTTTTTTCCCATACCTCATCCGTGGTCTTTGCTGAAGTCAGTATCGAGGTATCGTCTGCGAACTGATTAACCCTTCCCGCCCCGGCTCGAAAGGTCATTTACATAAATTATAAACAACACCGGTCCCAGTACCGACCCCTGCGGAACTCCGGTGCTTACTGTTCGTACTTCCGATATCACTCCATCCCACACGACTACCTGATCCCTATAAAGATGCATTCAGCGTTTAAGTTGACTTAAAGCTATTCAATGAAAAATACAGCTAGCTAACGGTGACGGTGACTCATGTATATCTTAACTTAAATTAAATAATACGGAGATAGTTTTAGAGAGATATACTGTGTAAAGAAAAAAAATATTAAGAAATATTGTGGGTTGGTTTATGGGTTGGTATTGTATACACCAGTATGTCATTTTAATAAAAAAAATTATGTTTCAGCCAATGATATGTAGCGAGTCAATTCGAAAGAAGTTAGTTACTGCTATTAGTAAGGACACCATAATAAGAACTTCTCTTCGCAAAGAAACATTTAACACGCATGAAAAAACTAGCATACAAGCGTTTTGACAGAAAAGAAAGCCCTAAAGCACTATTTTTTTCATTTCGTGCCTTGATGTTACCCTGTTAGACGTTTGTGAGAAGGTCTCGTTGCACCTGTGTGTCACTCTAAATTTACTTGTGTCACGTGTTTTTTGTTATAATTCATTTTATTGTTCTATTTTTTTTTACATGTACCATATAGACTCTAAAGTCACGAAAAAAAAATTCCGTTGTACATGAAACTTGTGCGTCAGGCAAATAAAGGTTTTTACTAAATCTTTAACTAACTAACTACCTTTAAAATTATTTTTTCTCATTGTTGAATTTCTAATTATAATTGTCTGTCTTTTCACTGATAACTATTTAATTAGGTAAATTTAATTGTAAAAATGTATCCACGGGTGAGATTCGATCACTCGACCTTAAAATCTCTAGTCAGGTGCGCCTTCTTACGCGCCACTACAGGTGTGGGAGTTTGAGTCTTTTAAATCATGCTCAATCATATCAAGTAACAAGTGGTTATATGTATGTGGATGATCCGGCGTTTGTACTACATTTTTAAAAAATATATATAATTAGTCTTTTTTAGCGTTGAAAATATTAATTATAATTTTTTACTGATAATTATTTAATTAAGTGATTTAATTTTAAGATTTAGTACATACTGCTGTAGATGCAACAATGCTGATGAATAATAATAATTAGAATAGTATATTTACAAAATTGTTACCTTACTTGTTTTATAGTGCATACTTGCATACGTTCTGATCTTTAACTATTACTCAAGAATATCAATTACAGTTGCATTGGCAAATGGATCTATCTATTATAATCTAAAATATATTTAGTATGAAAACCATGTAGAAGACTGGATGTACCCATCTAATCATTTTGTAAAACTGCACTTTCCATAATTCGAGTAAGAGGGCGCATCGACCTTTCGCTGGGATAGGTACCAGTAAAACAGCGGCAGCGACGCCAACGAGCACCACTTTTCCGTTGAGTCCTTCCGTTCTTTCACGGCACGTCCGGCGGAAACATAAAGCTACGCCTGTTAGGAAGAAAGGAATGGCCGAGGCAGTTGTCCCGCGAGTCTATAAACATGGCTCCATAAATTTGATGCCCTCTGCCGGCTTCCCTTTGAATATTGATGTTACTGCCTTGCTATATTACTCCGCAAGATACAAAGTCTTGCTTTTCAACTGCACTAAATTATTTTTATTTTACCGGGTTAATCTTTAAGAACACCATAACATTCAATTTTTAATTTAATAACAAATTGTTATCTAGGCGTTGTTTCTATGTTTTACACGTGTCTTTTTTTTTCCAAATATTCCCTGAAAACGTTCAGTGTAATTTTAAAAACTAACAACTTTCCATTTTATAAATATATTTGATATAAATTAGAAGTTGGAGTAGTTGTTATTATTGATGAAACTGTGTTTTGGTGGTGAATCGTTGTAATACGATTAAACACCTGATGTATATTTGATTTATAACATTTACAAGAAACGATAGACATACTAATTTCATTTAGAACAAATAACATGCTACGAATCATATTAAAAATAATAAAGATAAAACTGACAAGAATCTAAAATCTGGGGTTTATAAGTTAAATTGCGATTGTGGAAAAGCTTATATTGGACAAACTGACAGATCGTTTTTCACACGCATAAAAGAACACGAAAGAAGTTATAAATTACAAAAAACCGATTCCTCATACGCAAACCACTGTATTGAAGACAAACACAAATTTAATAATACGTTTGACATACTATACATAGAGAGTTTAGAAATAAATAAATTAAGAAAATTAAACCTCATCTTAACCCTTATGTGTGCACCTAACTTCTCCAACGTTGTTGTGCACCCGGGGTACCGGGGTACCCACTACTAGTTTTAATCACTTTTTGAGTTCAGATGTGAACAGAATCGCTATAAATCGATTTATTTAATTAATGAAACATTATTGAAAATGAAACTCGCCAAATCACTGATTGAGAATCGTTCTCTAAATAACCAAATCACGCGGAATCATTCGACCAGACTCGCGATCGAAAGCGTGGTAGGAGCCCAGATTACTGCTTCTACTTCTGCTATAAGAGAAGCTGAACCTCGTGATAAGTCGGGCAGGAAAATAGTTACCGGCACATGCCATGTTTGTTACAAACTAACTATAAAAATACGTAGGAAAATTCGGAAGAGTTGTAAAAACTACGACAGACCTGTGTGCGATGAGCACTCAGTGACGAAAATTACATGTGTAGACTGCGACAATTAAATAATTATTTATCATATTTACAACGTAGATTATTGTATTTGTTCATTTATTAAACAGTATTATCCCAATTAAACATTTAGTAACATTACCATTGATTTACAGATGAATATATTGAATTTTTCTCCAGTGGGTACCCTAGGTGCACCCTGGGACTAACAAGTCCATTTTTCTAATGCAAAAGAAAAAAATTCGGGATCTATGGGAATCTCTTCGTAAAGAGCTAAACTCTGTAGATACAGAGGCCCGAATCGAAAAATTTTTTTTTCAGAATGTTGCGAGCAAAAATGTCACGAGGTGGGTACCCGGGTACCCGGATGCATACATAAGGGTTAATCGACCAACTAGAAGTTAATAATTCACCATTGTTAAATTTAAACATTAAATAATCAATTTCACCATCTTAAGGTTACCTACTTTTATATTTATATCATATATTTATAAGTTAATTTCCCCGTCAGGGAATGATATTTAAGATGTACCACAGTCATAGCTTAGTTTGAATTTGGATACACGGACTTACATAATTTAACTCGGAGGCTGTTGCTTGGATCTTAAGAACTAAAGTCCTTTAGTTTTGTGGCACTGTGATGTAGGTTTTTTATTCTGCAGTTCTAGAACCCCCCCTGCAGTTATGGCCCTTCTAAATATATCTCTACTTTTGTAATATAATTTATATATTTTTCTTTTCTTGTACCTGTCATGTAGTTTCATACGAATATACCGCATATGTCAATTTTCATTAGCCATAGGCAATCAATCCATATAATCTCCTTTCCAATGCCAGCGACTCGACAACTGATACATGCTCGCAAATCAAGTAAAGAGGTAGCAACTTCCGGTTTTCATCACTCTCTTCAGTTTTTTATGTGCTTCAATATTACGATATTAAAGATATACCGTTCCATTTAAAATTTTAAAGAATAAAGAAGTAATATACATACATTGAGAACAGCGCCCCCTCTTACTTTCTTTGACAACCACGTAATTTTGTACTACATATCTTTCAATTCCTTGTAAAATTCTCTATCTAATGAGACCAAAAATATTAAAATCCATTGGGGAAAACCCAAATTATACCTACTTTCGTACGCAGACATACCCCCTCCACCCTCGCCTTCGTATGGGACTTAGATCAAAAAATTGTAAATGAAAATTGTATAAAAACGTCTAAAAATGTTGCTAGTAATTCATCTTGAAAATTGCGCCCCCTTGCGATCATTTTGGTAACTTAAAAATATTTTGGTTGAAATTCCAATGGTCCATTTTACTATAAAGACTTCTTCCGCCAGGTTGTACGATAAACGGTTGCCGAGATATGGCCGGTGGCCGAGGTTAAACAGACACCCGGTATATATATATATATACAGGGTGAGTAATCTAAGCGGGTAAGGTCGATTATGCCTTTTGAGTAACGATATTTTGAAGCGGTTTTTTCCTTGTGATAGCTGTTCATTAGGAGCACATTTTAAAAATATTTTGTATTATACAGAGTGTTCCATAACTTGCTGGCTAGCAATAGTTATAGTTTTTTAAATGGAACACCCTATATATTATTGCATGTTTGAATTCCCCGTATAATTTTTAGTAAAAAAGTAGTAAGATAGTATAGGCCTAAAGTGTAAAGTTCTTGACTTATTTCCATTTTTCTGAAAAATTCAATGTTTGTATAAAATTATATTTCTGGAAAACGATGTATTAGATGCAAATTTTTTTTTTCAGTATTGTTTACAATAAGAGGTCCTAACAGAAGCATGTTTTATTTTTTTACAGTTACTAACTGCATGTGCAGGAAACTGGATTAAAATTACTTGACACGTTTTAAAATAAAGGTCAATTTTTTTAAATGGAACAACCTGTATATCAGTTCATTTTTGAATTGTTTATTAAATTTCATGTCAGAAACATGTAAGACGTTAACACTTTAAATGTGACTATTACTGAGCTACTGTCGTTTTTTGATATGCTTTTGTTAGTTTTTGCAAAAAAACATGTAAGACGTTAATACTTTAAAAGTGACTATTACTGAGCTATTGTCTCTTTTTGATATAATTTTGTCAGTTTTGTGGTTTTAATTAATATACTATATTAATTAACATGTTTTTGATGAAAAATTTAATAAGAAATTCAAAAATAAAATAATATACAGGGTGTTCCATTTTTTTGCAAAAACTAGCAAAAGCATATCAAAACACGACAATAACTCTGTAATAGTCACTTTTAAATTCTTAACGTCTTATATGTTTCTGATATGAAATTTAATAAGAAATTCAAAAATTAACTGATATACAGGGTGATCCATTTAAAAAAAATGACTTTTATACAAAAACGTGTCATGTAATTTTAATCCAGTTTCCTGCACATGTAGTTGACAACTCTAAAAAAATATAACATGCTTCCATTATGACCTTTTATTGTAAACAATACTGCAAAAAGTTTTGTCCATCTAATACGTCGTTTTCAAGAAATATAATTTTATAGAAACATTGAATTTTTCAGAAAAATGGGAAAAAATGGGAATAAGTCTAAAACTTTACACTTTAGGCCTATACTATATTATAACTTTTTGACTAAAAATTATACGGGGAATTCAAAAATGCAATAATATATAGGGTGTTCCATTTAAAAAACTATAACTATGGTTAGCCGTCAAGTTATGGATCACTCTGTATAATACAAAATATTTTTAAAATGTGATCCTAATGAACAGCTATCACAAGGAAAAAACCACTTCGAAATATCTTTACTTATAAAGGTATAATCGACCTTGCCCGCTTAGATGACTGTATATAGTCATAATTTCAGTAAAATCATTTTTCACTTTTGTTAATATTTTTATAACTATTATGTTGTTATATATTAATTTTATAAGTTATTTAATTTCCTTCCCCCCCTCCATAGCTTAAAGTCGTTTACTCCCCTCTCCCTCTTCATTTAGTTACGATATATAATTATTAACACTTGTATATATTTTGTATTGTAATATTCATCATCTGATAAGGCTCTAATAGAGGAAACGGTCGTAGTGATTAAATATAATCTGTTTTGAACTCATTATCAATTTTTATTTAAATTTTTATTTATAAAGTACTAATTCACCTACAAAAGCATTCTGTAAATTATAAAGTTATACGTCTGAACCCATAACATGGTTATCGGTTGAAAGAATATCTTTATCATTAATTAAGAATTCCAACAGAGATTTAGAATATGCATAGTACTATAATTAAACATCACATAGCTAATTGCTCTCCATTATATTTAGTACGTATTATTAAGTAAAAGAGTGGATTTTTAATAAAAATTTTCATTTTAAACTTTTCTTGTCGGTAGGTACATTTAATTGTACTTTCAAAAATAAAACGGAATAATAAAGGACCCCAGAAGGACGCTGCAAAAGCGGAAATTATCGCACTGTGTAAATGACATAAAGTTAAACAAAAAGAGATATAAGTTAAAATTATTTTCTTTGTTCAGAGATTTAGTTCAGTGTCTCTAGCCTAACTGTGTAATAATTAAGTAGAAAGGCGTTGTATTATGTATGGGGGCAGGCGACAAGACGTCCTCCGGGGCCATGGCTTTCCGACTCAACCCTCTCTTAACACGTCCTAACTTTATGTCTCCGAATAAGAATTCTGAAAAGAGTTGTTAAACTCCTCTTCGGCGTTTTACTTTGTTAATGCGTCGGGTATTCATATTCATGAGATGAAACACGGAGGAATTTACAATAACACAGTTTTCTAACTGCGACTTTGAATACTAAGGTTAACATTCCAATTTCATAGATATACTACCTCACCAAGTACAAGACAATACAGATGTTCTATATGAAAAATATATTTTAATGTTATATAAGAGTACTCACAGTTTTTGTGAGTACATTCATATACCGTGTTTCATGTAACTAGCACATTAGAAGTTTTTGTGCTTACAACGCGAATTTTTTCCAGAAGTTTTGCCTTCCCACATAATTGACCGCAATTTTTCAAGCTAAAGTATTTTTAAACTCGTGCAACTTCCGGTTACACCGGAAGTAGGCGCCATCTTTGTTATTTTAAATGTGACACCCTGTATTTTATTCGAGATTTGAATTGCTTATTTAAATAGAAGAACAGAGATACCGGGTTGGATTATGTCAAAGTCAACCGTTTCGGAGTTATTCAACTGTTTTCCATTTTTAGGGCACTTGAACGTAAATTTTAAAAGTTCTTTATCTGAGACATGAAAAAAGATAAACAATTGAAATTTGTTCCTGAGATAGTCAAAGCATTGTCCTATTCGAATATCACTAGGTTTTGCAATAATATTACACAGGGTGTTCTCTAATTAATTTACAATTATACACATTTCAAATACAAGAAACTCAATTTTTTCAAATGAAACACCCTATATATTTTCGCCTTTTCTGAAGCAGAAAAAAATTGTCTTTCGATCCACTATTACATTCCCTATACCTATCTCTAGAGGTTTTTGAGTTATTGGGGAGATCAGCCTGAAGGCCCGATATTTTGCCAAATAAAACTGAAAAAATAATAGATTAAGTATAGGAGGAGTGGATTAATAGTCATTTGTAAGCATGTTATGGGCATGGAAAAAAAGTCTTCTAGTTCAAAACCAAAAATTTATTAATTGCGAAAACATTTTTGATCTCACGGTATAAGTCAAACAAAGAAAACAAAAACAAATCTAAAACCAAATCACAGCAAGTGCTCAATATGTCCACCGCCTACTTCAATGCATTTATTTAACCTTGTTTGGAGCTGGTCAGTCGTTGCACGTTCAATCATTTGAACTTCAATTTGGTCAAATGCTCTTCGCACCCTATCCTCTAGTTCTTGCCTGGAGTTAACTGGTGTTGCATAGACCTCTTTTTTTATGTAACTCCATAAAAAAAGTCAACTGGAGTTAAATCCGGAGATCTAGCAGGCCAAAGACATGGTCCATTTGGACCAATCCACCTATCCTCAAATAGCTGGGTCAACTCTTGATATACAGCATGAGTAGAGTGAGCTGGAGCTCCATCCAGTTGAAACCAATAATAGTGTTGGTGTGGCATGTCATTGACTATGTTTGCCACCATTTCTCTAATGATTCGCAAATATCTTTCGGACGTTAGCCTTTCATCATAAATATGATAAAATACCCTTCCCCACCCTATTATGGCGAATACATTAAAACTAAATTGATATTGAAAATGGCTTACTCGTGAAAAGTGGGGATTTTCATCTGCCCAAAAATGACAATTTTTATTATTTACAACGCCTTGCCTGGTAAACTTGGATTCATCCGACCATAAAATCTTTCGTAACATGTCCGGATCTTCCTGTTTAGGAATAGTTAGCCACTCACAAAAATCAATTCTTCTCTGAGCGTCTCCATTTCTCAGTTCGTGGACTTTCCTTTGTGCATATGGGTGCCATTTGTTCTTTGCTAGCACGCGTTGAATTGACGTCATACTAATATCTAAATCCACCTTTGCTTTACGTATCGAAGCATGGGGATGAGCTGTGAAATATCCCAGAATATTAATTTCGTTGTTTTCTTCACCTGTTACTGGCTTAGTACAATTTCTTTTTGGGTTCATACTCCAATGTCGCAAAAAATGTGTTTCAATTTTTGCAAATTTGAATCGATTCATCGGAGGCAAATTAGGGTATCTCTGATTGAACACACGGCAAGTTCTACTTATTATGCGATTACATTCTCAGTGTATGTAAAATAAATTAAGGATACTTTCATTTGGATAATTATTATTATAGGCTTCCATTATGCACTAATCAAATCATTCAGTAAAGTACAAAAAATATCCAAGCATCAAATTAATAACACTGACAGAGAACGAAATTTTGACAACTAAACATTTTGTTACGTCCAAGGCATTCTTGAAATTGTATGTGATAAATGGCAAAATATCGAGCCTTCAGGCTGATCTCCCCAATAACTCAAAAACCTCTAGAGATAGGTATAGGGAATGTAATAGTGGATCGAAAGACAATTTTTTTCTGCTTCAGAAAAGGCGAAAATATACAGGGTGTTTCATTTGAAAAAATTGAGTTTCTTGCATTTGAAATGTGCATAATTGTAAATTAATTAGAGAACACCCTGTGTAATATTATTGCAAAACCTGGTGAGATTCGAATAGGACAATACTTTGACTATCTCAGGAACAAATTTCTATTGTTTATCTTTTTTCATGTCTCAGATAAAGAACTTTTAAAATTTACGTTCAAGTGCCCTAAAAATGGAAAACAGTTGAATAACTCCGAAACGGTTGACTTTGACATAATCCAACCCGGTATCTCTGTTCTTCTATTTAAATAAGCAATTCAAATCTCCAATAAAATACAGGGTGTCACATTTAAAATAACAAAGATGGCGCCTACTTCCGGTGTAACCGGAAGTTGCACGAGTTTAAAAATATTTTAACTTGAAAGATTGCGGTCAATTATGTGAGAAGGCAAAACTTCTGGAAAAAATTCGCGTTGTAAGCACAAAAACTTCTAATGTGCTAGATACATGAAACACGGTGTATATTAACAAGAAATTCTAATGAATCGGTTGTATTTATCTGTAATTACTAATATTATAAAGGTCGAAACTGTATGTCAGTATATAAGTATGTGACAGCTCTAGTACAAATTTATTTTTATATCCGACTTCAGAAATATTTACAAATATAATTATTATAACCGTTGACAGTTAGCTTTACAAAAGATATTTGAATTTGCCTTAAATCGTAGTGTCGGTGTGCCTAATATGCGGCCCGTTTCGGTTTTGATTCAAACAAAGTTACAAAAATTATACGGGTTACAAAACCCAAAGCACCCTGGCTGACTGATGTTATCAAGATGAATCGCCTTCGGGTTTGCGCTCTGTCGAAGTATAAGCACACCAGAGATCCAGGGAATTGGAATTATTACAAATAGTTGCGTAATACTATTATTTCCGCGGTTAGAGTTGAAAAAAGAGCCTACTTACGTTCAATAACATTCGGAAATAATTTGGAAAATACACTTTACTCAATACATATAAAAGGGGATAAGCATCGTAGTCTTCCAGAACCCCTACGTGATTCTAGCGCTATTAATTGCAATTTCATTGGTAACATTAATAAATATGATGAGGACTACACGAAAACAATCAACTTCTACACTAGTAACCGTTTGAATCGCAATACATTCACATCTTCTCTTGCTACTGTGGAGGATGTGACTGCAGAAATAGATTCCATTAAGTCCACTGCTTGTGGTTGCGATAATGTATCTATTAAAATATTGAAATTATCCATGCCGCACATATGTCCGTTGTCACGCATTTGGTAAACTTTTGCTTGGACAACGGTTGCTTTCCCACTCTATGGAAAAATTCACTAATTCATCCAATTTGCAAAGTTCCCAATCCTACCGGTTACAGTGATCTTCGCCCAATTAGTATACTGCCGGTTTTATCTAAGATTTTGAAAGAAATCGTGCACAAGCAGGTGATATGCTGTGACTTGTGGCATTATCCCTGACGTCCAATCAGGATTTTACAAACGATTTGGCAAAGGATTTGGTACTGCATCGGCACTTATCAAGGTGGCTGATGATGTGCATGAGACTGCATTGGTGCTGTTGGATTTTACGAAGGCATTTGATACAATTGATCATCAACCGATGGTATCTAAATTGAAATACTATGGCTTTGATGCAGTTACCTTAATTGTTTTTCCTCATACCTATCTGATCGTAGGCAGAGAGTCGTAATTGAGCTATCTGAATCTGAAGATCTTGTAGTGCGTAGAGGCGTTCCACAGGGCAGTGTTTTGGGACCATTATTGTACATATTATATACGGCTGATTTCGCAAAACAACTTCATAACTGTCACTGTATGTTCTATGCAGACGATACTCAAATTTACAGAACTTTTTCATCAGCTAGTGCTGTCGAGGAGTCTCGTTTAATTAATGAGGATTTGGAAAGACTGTTACTATTGGCTAAAAAACAACCCTACCAAATCTTCATTGTTAATTTTCGGCAAAAAAAAGTCCCTTGCATTTTCAAAATTTCTTAATGTTAGTGTTAATGACTTGTTGCTGAAACCTGTAGACTCAGCAAGGAATTTGGGACTCTATTGATACTTTTTAAAGATTAAAACCCCATATTAGTCGGTTTTTAAGAAAGGCACACTTCTCTTTCAAAATACTTTACTCCAACAAGCACTGCCTTGATTTCAAATTAAGAAAACTTCTGACGGATAGTTTAGTGTTATCTCATTTCAACTACCGCGATACTGTGTATGGTTCCTGTATCGATTCCCTCGACAGATATCGTATACAGAGGGTTCTGAACAATTGTTTGAGGTTGGTGTTTGATTTGAAGTTCAGGTACATGTATCTGATAAACTACAGCTGATTGGGTGGCTGAATCTGGAAAACCGTCGCAGACTGCATTATGCTACTCTTGTGCACTCAGTGGTTACAACATCCTGTCCGGCTTACTTGTCGTTGGAATTGTTGAAGCATTATGAATTGCATAAGATCAATACTAGGATCGGTACCATTTTGTTATTGCGAGCCATCACGCAACAATATTCAAACGATCGTTCTCTTACACTGCTTCAACTACCTTCAATAAATTAAGTGATAACTTCAAATAGTTATCTACTATTGCATTTGCACCAGTTTATAAGCGATTTCTGCTTAGCAGTTATGCTGCGAAATTTTGGCATTGGTTAATTCAGTGAGGCTGTTACTGTACAGCTATGTTATATTAGGTGTTTTATCCATGTGTATATTTTTTGTTTCCTTTGTACTTATTGATGTTACTGTTAGGGTTAAGTGTAAATAGCTTCGGCTAAACTTCGCCTTTATTGATAAAGACCTATTATTATTATTATTATTATTATTATATATTTTATTATGAAGAATAATTAAGTAAAAAAAATAATTTCATAGCTTTTTATATTTTAAATTTTAAACGAAAGGTGTAATAAAAGTAGTTCTAATATTAAAGCTCCTTCTAATACTGCCTAAATATTTAAAATTAAGAAAAACTTTAATCAATAATTAGTAAACATTTTACCTTGATAGACATAATTAAAAAACGAGGGTGGTATTATTAACAAAATAAATTTTATATTGTTATAATTAAATATTCTTTTTGTTTACTTTTTGTATTTATTTTCAAAATTTTCATAATTTTCGTGAGCTTACTTACAACACCTACAACATTGTTATAAATAAAAAGGATATGAAATACTTGAATGTGTAACGTACATTAACGGATAATAACTATCACAAATATACATATATACATTTGTACGTAAACGTATATGAATATATGTACGTGTTGAGATACACAGCATACACTTAGGTGTCATTACCAACAGCGAACGCGCAGACACCGGTGTTTCGGCCTTTGAGGCCTCTTCAGTGTACGTGGTGCTGCTGGCAATGATCCACAACTAAGACCGTGTCTTATGTCCGTTGAATCGCAGAAGTGCCTATGAGAATATCTCAGCGACATCTGCCATCCAAGCGCGACACCGAACACGACAGTTTCATCTTGCAAACTGTGCTGTATCTCAACACGTACATATATTCATATACGTTTACGTACAAATGTATATATGTATATTTGTGACTATTCAACTCATGTGTCATTTGTAAAAATATGACCAATAAGAATCAAAGAATCACATTTTTGTGTCCTAGCAACAAAAATATTGCTGCGTATTTACACTAGTGGGTATTTCATTGAAATCACCACTAGTGGTATCGGTGGATATTTTTGACAGATATATGTCGCAATTTTTTTATTTTTTGAAACAATAACGTACAAATACCTTATATAATAAAAATTACATGATGGATTATAATTTTATAAATGAAAATTGCAATTAGAAAAATTAATATGACTACAGTTGTGTAAAAAGGCTTCTCTGAAAGTGCCTTTCATTTCACTTTCTTCGGACAGTGCAACGGCACTGGTGATATTAGAAGTAGAGGCTACAGCAGTGGATCCAGTATTTGTTATACTTTTTTCTCAAATGACCAATAATACTCTCATGGTGTTCATCATCTAACTGCAGGTAAGTTTTAATAGAATTTATATTGCCGTGGCCAGTAATTTTCATCAATTGATGCTCCCCGACTCCAGCTTTTGCTAAAGTTGTCACTGTAGACGATCTTATTGAGTGATTGGATATTTTTCTTTTTTTAACATCCAATCCGGCTTTTTCAGCAGAATTTTTCACCCATTTATTCATCTCATTAATCCCAACCGGAGAGTTTTTGAACCAACTAGACGATTTCGAATTGTTCCAAAAAGGATTGGGAGTCAGAAACAAACGGTTCGTCTTAATGTTTTCTCCTCTTTTGGATATAAGCTTGTGATACAACCTAAATAAAAATAAACATAAACATACCTATAGGAATTTATCAAAAACTGACACCTACCTCACAGGACATAAATCAGAATTGTCTTTATTTTTAATTAGCCATTTGCTGGTGGAAAGTGGCTTAGATCCTCCCTGCGCAGTCTTTGAAAATATGCTATTATACTCTATCCTGTCAGTAGGGGAGCCATCATTGTTAATTTCTTCTTTAAAGAAGTGCGTGAGACAGTTATTTCCCTCTCCACCTCGCCAAGCAAGTTCCAAAGAAGCTATAAAAAAGAATTTTTTTTGGAGGCCTTTCGGGGTATCTTCATCAAAACTGCCGACAATATTTGCAAACTCTTCTTGGGTAATAGCTGCTGCACTTGTACTTCTTTTTTCGGAACACGACTGTAATTTTCGTCGCATGGCGTCTCTGGCATTCTTACTTGACTTAAAGACAATATCGTTGAACGGGTTTATTACTATTTTCCACTTCTCAAAATATAATTCCTGCACCAACTTCGCGGTAACATTCCACATGTGCTTTACCACTCCTTCCTTATAGTCATCGCCATTTTGCTTCTTCATGTTACATGCCCAAGATTTTAATACGAAATTAATTTCAATAGGGGGTGTGGATTCGTCCAATTTGTACCTCTTCTCGGACAAGAAATCTGAGAATTGCCTCCAGATATAATCTCTTGTTTTCTTTGTGTTTTCCGGAATAGTTTTATGAATTTCAGCATCAATTTCACTTTCACCTTTTTCACCAAACCTTTTTGAATTGCTTTCCATATCAGAAATCTATTTATTCTTGCAATAACTTATTAAATTCGAATCGTAGAAAATTTTCTACATTGACAGTAGTTTGTTGAAAACATATACTATGGAAACCAACGCAATAGCTACTTAATTTTAGAAAATTAATAAACTCAGTTCGTCATTTATGAATGAATCATTCGATGAATAGTCCTTCGAATACAATTCGTAATCAAAGTATGGTAGATCATTTTTGCGGTGTTATCACTCTTGTTTCCTTGCGCTTGTAAATAGGACTCGTGCTGACGCACTCGTCCTATTAATATTCAAGCGCAAGGAAACATTCGTGAACCACCACAAAAATAATCGAGCATACTTTGACTACTCGTTGTATTATATATGATAGTTATTATCCGTTAATGTACGTTACACATTCAAGTATTTCATATCCTATTTATTTGTGATATGGCGGTGCCACCTATTGGCCTTATATGCAGAGATACACATTTAGCGTACAGGTTTTGTCTTTAGCACAGTGTGCAAGATGAAACTGTCGTGTTCGGTGTCGCGCTTGGATGGCAGATGTCGCTGAGATATTCTCATAGGCACTTCTGCGATTCAACGGACATAAGACACGGTCTTAGTTGTGGATCATTGCCAGCAGCACCACGTACACTGAAGAGGCCTCAAAGGCCGAAACACCGGTGTCTGTGCGTTCGCTGTTGGTAATGACACCTAAGTGTATGCTGTGTATCTCAACACGTACATATATTCATATACGTTTACGTACAAATGTATATATGTATATTTGTGATAGTTACAGCATTGTTGCCCCTGCTACCCCCTTTAGTCCAGTCAGTAAAAACATCCACAAAAAACATATTCAGCGTCATTGTCGTCATTATTGTCACTACTATCGTGGGGGAAAATGTTTGCATCGTCATCAATTCAACTGCTTTTGTCATCAGCGACCTTTTTCTGTTGGTACCCTTGTGCTTTTTAATTTCGTTTTTTCATTATTCTTTGCTTTATCTTCACCAACATTTCTTTGTTTTTCATTCTCTGTTTTTTTATTTTTAATTGCTTTGTTTTTCTTTAATAGTAAATAAGAGTTTTTGACTTTGCAGATTTTTTTTCCAATGCTTTCCGTCAATTGTGGGATCGCTTTTACGAGCCCCACTGGAGTTTGATGGGTTTCTTTCTGGTAACTTAGGCTGTGGATTTATTTCTCTGTCTTAGGTGCCAATAACTTCAGGTCAGATCTTGTTGTTTTGTTGGTTCCACATAGTCCCTATTGGAGCATGGTTGTGGATTTGGTTTCGGCCTTATTTCACTTACATTATTTGATAAAGTAAACTATATTACAAAGTTCAATTTTATTTAGAGGTAACAATCCTGTATTCTTAAAACCATTAATAGAATTGTTTATAGTAGCGGTCCTGCAATAGGCAATTTGAAATAAATGATTAACTTTGAAGTTCATAACAACCTTACCGGTGTGTGTATGAAAACCAATGCTCAGTTGCTGAAAAGGTGAAATACAAAGGTAAGCATCTAGAGGTTGAATCTTATGATACAAAATCCAAATATTGTTCTTCCTGGCTCTGTCTATGACATTAATATTCCTGACCTGAGAATTGTGACCATCAGGAACTAAAGGCGCTGGTTCTTCTGGAAAAGCTTTATTTTGAATTTCCAAAAATACTTATGTTAGAAAGACTTCTTCCTCGCTGTTTGAGCACTAACCCATCCTTTACTCTATTTCGAGTTATAGCCGCCCCTTTTGCCGGATAGCCGGGATTGGGTATGCTCACAAAACCACAGCATTACCATAGAGCCCATAAAGCGGCATCGTGAATATACTAAGAGACGTGTCAAAACCCAACCCAATTTGGATACCTACCTCTCTAGACCCATTCACCCTACAATGCTGGTATAGGATACCTTGAGGTGCTACTGCCGTTCCCTAGAATCTAGGAGTTTGCAAATCAGCGCCTCTAAATTACTTCATTCTAGACTGACAGTAGTCAGTTTAATAAAACGAGGGCTTTGTGAATGTCACCGGTATTGAGTAGGCCACCAATTTGAGGGTATTAGTCAGTAAATCCACCAACATTTGGCCTTTTCATAGAGTACTAATGTTAAGAGGTCTTTTCCATCGTTTGATAGGTGACTGATCGTGGTCATTGAGCATACAAGCACTACTCCCTACTTTCTCAATCCTCCGTTGCTCAAAAATCTAGGGTAAGATGTTACTATAAAGCCAATTATGCTATTGGAGACTGTGAAATATGTCTCCATGGAAGCTTAAAGAAGACCCAGATGGGCTAAAGTCCTACCCAATTAATCATATACCCATCGAGATGCATTCTCTTAGACTAAGAGTATATGACAGTTCTAGTGTCACAACGCACACCGACTAAGCGAGACAAAACATTATTTAAGTGTACAAGTTGGCGGCGACACAATCCACAAACCTATTTATTTTAATATGATCCCAAGGAGCTTATGATTTACCGTGTTAAATGCCTAGCTGAAATCAAGCATAGTAAGAATGGACACTTTTTGTTGATATGAGGTAGTGATTAAGTCGTCGGTGGCATTAGCCAACGGTTTTATATAATTCAACAACACTTTGCTTACATTAATTCCAAAAAAGGCAATTTTATTCTATTTCGTTTGAATTATTCTATTAAAAATAAATCGTGCAATAGATAAAGTTATCTATGCGTTTTACACGCACCAATTAGCTATCAGTTATTTTCCGGGATATATTATCTTTATACTTCTATTCTTCTACTTTTTAACAATACCAATGTCTCTTATCAAAAATGAAATGTAAAAGTATGCACGATTTAGATAAGAAGCATTTTCGTTAAGCGTAAAATTTATTTGCTCTTTAATATTATCAGCCCAAATTGAATATAAACGTAAGTATTTACACATTTACTTCATCGTATACATATATAGACTCAGTCATCAACGCTTAGAACTTCCTAACATAAAGCTGTACAAAAATGTGTCAGGCACAACTAAGTAATGCTATTTACTTATTATTAATATTAATGTGCTCATGGATTGGAAAAGCTGAGGTGCGTAAATATATTCCTAGAATTGATTATTTGTATAGACGATCACTTGCTTAAATTTTAGGTCGCACAAAAAGAAATTGTAGTAGGTGAATATTATGCAGCGAAATCTGTAAGTTATTGTCATTTATGTCTAATATGCGTCACTTTTTCATTACCGTAATTGTTACTAATTATAGGACGCTTCTTCACCGAAGGAATACTCATTTGAAGACGTAAGTAAAATATTTGTTAAATATGAGAATTAATAAGTAAAATATATAATAGGTTTTGCAAAAAGAACGATATGATTTTACAAAGTAATAAAATCCAATCTATTTCAGATAGAACACGTCTTTTATATAATTTTGAAGAATAATGTACTAAATTATGTTTTGAAGAATACATCACTATAATATTAATTTATTCGATGTCTGTGTCTGAATCGTATTGCAAATTTATGATCAAAGGTACTACTATTTTGTACATGCGCATATATTCGTCTTCTTTTTCTATTGCGTGTTTAACAGCATTTTTCCATTTTACAGCAGTTATGTGTTCCATAGCATTATTTATGTGTGTTACACTGCTTTCACTAAATTTCGGTGTTTGATTTGTTCGTCTTATGGTATTTTTCAGTTGGGACAATATCAATTCAATGGGATTGAAAATGCAATGGTATGGTGGTAAACGCAAAATTGTATGTCCTGCTTCTTTGGCACTGTTATCCACATAATAATCCTTTAAATATTCCTTTGTCTTCATCACATCTATTAATTGGTTTCTTGTATAATAATCCTTAAAATATTAATCATTTGCTTCTAAAAATTCTTTAATATCTTTCTTATTATTACATTTTGTAGGAACTTTTGTTTTGCTATGGAGAATGATACGGAGCATTGTCCATCATTATCACACTATCTTTTGGTAAATTTGACAGCAAAGTATCAAAAACCATTCTTCAAATAAAGATGAGGTCATATCTTCATCGTAATCTAAACTTGAGGATTTAACATTTTTAGGAGATAATAGCGGCTGTCCGATCCATCCTTTTTCTGACCCAGCATGAAGGATAATTATTCTCTTCCCTCACGAAACCGGCCGATAATAACGAGTTGTTATTTTCCAGAAATACTACCCTTAAGAATATGTCGTTATTAACAACACATTCTTGAGGCTTATTTAGCTACGATAATTCGTCAGATTATACTGAAGACGCATGCAACTAATGACAATTTTAAGCATATTGCGTGTCACTTTAAAACACATCATTCTTAATGGAAGACTTTTTATAAAAGTAAGCAAGAGAATCTTTAATCAATCAAAATTTCTTAGTACTAGGTGATTTCTAAGTGAATAATTTTATAATATTCTTCTAAATCAGCAAACATGGTAATTGTATAGATTAATAAGTCTCCATTTTCCAAAAATACTTAAAATTAAAAAATACATTAAAGAAAATGTAATTGTTACTTGATTATTAGGATTTAATTTTCTTTATTTTAGTGTACAATTTATGTGATCAAAACTAATATGGATCAAAGCTTTCTGCAGTCCGCAATAGAGTCTTTCGCTCACAACTGTGCTGTTTATAATGAACCCGATAAAATATTATGGAATACAAATGAAGAAATGAACCACAAACATCAGCAATTCTCTTGGGTGGGATCTGTTAATTACATGTATGTGATGTACACGGGTCCTTTTGTCATAGTAAAAATTTCAGACAACGACATAATCTCATTTGGAGTCCCTCACTGTTAATGCGCAAGCAAACACCAATTATCCCAAATTTCAGATTTAGTTGAAACGATACACTGATAGAATATTTTCATATAAGAATAATACGCTCAATTTCTGTGTCGTAACTCGAAAATTATAACACTCTCACTTCCTGTATGCAAATACTTTTTTTGGAAAAATAAATAAATTAGGTATGGTGGAGGAAATAAAACGAATGATCTATAGTCATTTAGACAGTTGAGTTATTGGTCTATAAAATAACAAATTACTAAAGCTACACTATACCCAAAGTATGAATTATATGCGTGTAATAATATATAATTTTAATAATTATTTTCGGATTTCTCTTTTCTTATACTTACATCATGTTTATTTATTTTTACAAAAACTGTTTTGTTTTATACACAGCTTCTTCCAAATCTAAATTTACGAGTTACCGATGTTTTGTTTTTATTATTTTTTTTTTGAATTTATTAATTTAAAAATATATAGTAAAATAAATTATTTTATTTCTACATTTTGAATGTGTGAATAAACAATTATGCAATATAACTATAAAGCGGTTATTTTTGTTTTATTAGAATTTCCTGTTCCTTTTTCTGTGTCTATATTTTATTTTTTATAACCTTCGTACTCAAATATCCTTATTTTAACCTATTTGCCTACGTATTATATACCGTGTGGTACAGCATATTTTTACATATTAATATTATAATTTTACCATATTGAATAATCTAATTAATCATACTCTTATTAATATTTTTAAACATATTTGAAATCAATGAATATATTACTGTAATGTGAATTCACATATAGTCATAAGTTTTATTATGTATTTATGTAGTATCATAGCGCCTAAACATCCGTGTTTATTTAAGATTGGTGTTGCGTTCACACGGTGACTTAACTGTTTGTATGTGAAAGAGTAGCAGGAAGGTCCGGACTATTTAGAAAGCAGGGAATCACAGGCGTTCACTTATAAAAAGCAAGAATACGTGTAACGAGGTATGAGTCTAAAGCTATACTTTAAGTCGGAAGGCAAACTCCGATATAGACTCCTGTAGTGTGTCGGCAACAGCCATAAGTGTTGGTGTTATTTGTAACTTAAATAATAGGCTCCTGTTGTGGATTGGCAACAGCCAGAAGTGTTGTTGTTAATTGTAATTTAAATAAAGAATCGACAAATCAGTTAAAAAAAGTGTATAGATTCCAATGATTACTAAAAACAGCGGTTGAATAAAAGTATTGTTACAAGTAAAAACTTGTAAAATTAACCGAATATTGCATATACATACATATTAAATGTGCAAGTTGTTATATCTTTTGTATTGTTGACGTATTGTTGGTGAATAAAGAAGATTCCGTTGGAAAGCAGTCTTAAAATAAGGCATTTTAAACGATTATTGCTCGTGAAAGTATTTTGATAATAAAGAATTAAATATTATAAATCAATTTCGAATAGAAACAGTAAGCATATTCATCTAGGTGAGATCAATATGTTCAGTAAATGAATAACGTCTTAACTAATATGTAACCGTTGTAAAAGTGTATTTAACCTGTCTATTAATGTGTTTTTGGTTCTTTTTATGTTAGAAGCTGTATATTCTGTAAGATTTTTCTTTGTCTGTAAAACATATAAAATCATTGATTTTGAATATAATTATTATTTAAATTAGACAATGGAATTTTATTACATCAACGGACTTTTTAGGATCCTTTTAATTAATCATCTCTGTTAATCTGAATCGCCCTCGAGATCACGAAGTGAGGTTAACAGACAAATTTATTTAAATTTTATTTTAGAATTTAACGTTACATTAAATTTATTAATTTTAATTTGAGTGGTTCCTTTACATTATGGTGCCCGACTTTGGGGCAATTTGACATATCTTTCAACCGAGTGAGTTATCTCCGCTGAGAAAGCAGATTGTGTCTTTACGAGTAAAGATATTTCGAAGAAGTTTCTTTCCTGTGATAGCTGCTCATTATGAGCACATTTTAAAAATTATGTGTATTATACAGAGTGTACAGTAACTTGGTAACTGACCATAGTTATAGTTTTTAAATCGAAAACCCTATGTATTATTACATTTTTGTATTCCCGCTATAATTTTTAGTGAAAAAGTAATAAGATAGTATAGGCCTAAAGTCTTTGTATAAAATTATATTTCTCGAAAACGAAGTAGGTACTAGATGGCGACAATTTTTTCTTGTATTGTTCACAATATCTAATAGAAGCATTTTTTTCAGTTACTAAGTGACTATTACAGAGCTATTATCGTTTTTTGATAAAATGTTGTCAGTTTCATTGTTTTAATGAATATAGTATAGTATGTCGTGAAATTAGCTGTGATGTTGATGGATGACGTTTAATAAGTTATTTTTTAGTTGACAGGCGTAATTAGTTGATGCTACTCATTTTAAAATAATTGAAGGGGTTTTATAATGAAGTTTTCTAAAGAAGAGCTTACAGATATGACTTTTGTACAGAGGGAAAGTCAAAGAAATTATTTATTAGAGGGTTTACCTACAGCGTTTTTTTGGAAGAAGATGTTCCAGAGCATATGCCTTTAGAAGAGCAATGGACACTTTCGCTACTAATGGCAGTGTCGCTTATCCAAAATCGCGGAAAACTAAAGATATAATAAATGATGGAAATTAATTACAAATTCTTATGGCAACAACAGAAAATCCTCACATCAGCACTCTTGAAATAAGTCGTTTGCTTGATATTAGCCAACCTAGCGCAGCGTAGCAAGGACGTTAAAATCAAATAAATTTCATCCGTATCGAATACATTTATATATTGAATTACGCGATTATGACTTTGAAGCTAGACGAGTGTCAATGGACAATAACTAGACAAGTGCCAATGGATAATAACTAAAATTTATGTCCAGGCATACCGATGAAACTATTTTTCATAATAACGGAAGAAATTTTCAATACTATTCAAATGACTCTCACATCACTATACAGAGTGTCCCAGAAATAAAAAGACGGAGTAGCAGATATGTAACGTCCGAACAGAAATAGGCCCAAATATACCACAATAACGAAGAAATTAAAATTTTAATTTTCTGTGTTGTTTTTTAGATAAAAAAATTACATTACGGACCTGGCACAGAATGTATGTTTAAAATTCACGTAAGAATGTTCATTTGTAAATAGAAACGAAGACGCATTCATAGAGAAAAATACGCTTTCATTTGCATAAAATGGGAAAAAAACGTTAAATCGTAAAAACATATTTTTTGCGGGATGGGTCTCAATAACGCAGCTATGTAGTCGGTTATTGACCCAGATGGGTGACCTACTTTCTTGCAGGCAATAAAAGGTTGTTTTTATTTTTAAAATAGGAAGGTTGTTGCTCTTTAATGTGTTCGTAGTTGGAAACAGCTGATTATTAGAATATTCAATAAATCGTATTTTTCTAGCATGTTTAAAATTAAAGTAATTAATGGTTTGATATTTATTATGAAGTATCTATTCCTCCTCCTTTTTTTTAACACAAGTAATATGGTGGTTCTGAAAAGCACCGATTGTTAAAGTGAAGCAGGTGGATATTTAGTGCAGGGTCAGCGTAAGGCCAATTGAATTCTTTATTATTTTTTTCTGCCGTCTGCGCACGAATCTAGCTTCCGATTTCTGCTACTCCGTCTTTTTATTTCTGGGACATCCTGTATAATAATAGATCATCAGCATAGATGGAGCGTAAATGTATGGGGAGGCATTCTTGGTGATCGAATGATAGGTATGCACTTCTTTGAAGGTAGTATTAACGGACAAGCCTGCCCGCAATTTCTTTCAAGCAATTTAGCGGAATTATTGGAAGAAAGATGTTCCACTAAATTTAAGAAAAGACACTTGGATGCAACTAGATGGCGCACAGACACATTCTACGCTACAGGCACGGAATATTTTAAATGACATGTTTCCAGGAAAATGGATAGGTCGTCGGGGCCCTATTCACTGGCCTGCTAGGTCTTCAGAATACCTGTTACAACAAAAGAAGCAATGCGGGAACGTATTCCAGAAATACTTAGAAATATAGGTCTTCAATTTCTTTTTAAAGTCGATTTATTATTTCAGAAGCATACTGAAAATGTTTAGAAGTGAATGGAAAGTCGTGTTCCGCTAATTTTGTTGAGCAGTGTATAATTGTTAAGAAACATTGAATTTTTCAGAAATATGGTAATAAATCAAAATCTTTATATTTTATTATTATACGCAGCCACTTTTACAATGTCTCTATTTTTCCAGGAATAAATAAAAAATAATTCAATTAAAATTAAAATGAAAACACCTCGTTTCATAAAAATTATGTTTTATTAAACACTAGATGTATACATTTCATTTGCCATGCAAATATCATCAGTAGACTACTGATGATATTTGCATGGCAAATGATATATCATCAGTAGTAGTAGTAGTGCTTTATTTGTTGTAATAAACATTACAGCAAGGTCAAAAGGTACATAAATAAATACTATTATATATATAAAATAAGCTTAAAAACATTGAAATTGTATGAAACGTAAGACAACAAGTCGTACAAACAAATGTCAATCTATGAAACTAGTAATTCAGAAAACCGTCCACAGTATAAAAACCATTCTCCAATAGAAAAGTTATCACATGATATAAATAGTGCTACCCTCTTGTATTTAAATTAAAATGGCCGAGGCCTTAAACAAATCGGTACCCAGAAATTCCAAGAAGGTAGGGAATTAAGCACCACCACGGTAATTAACCTTCTATTATACTTTAGGAGGACGCTTGTCTGTTTATCTAATCACCAACTTATAACACTCAGTCTTACCTCTTACTTCCCCAAGGGTCGATGTAAAATATGAGAGTCAGCACTGCCTCCAGCTACAGTCAGAGAAGGGCGAGTTCGAACACCGTACTAAGTCGAAGGTTGAGATGTCAGGGCGCCTATCCGTAAAAATATGCTGAGCCCAACAGATATTCAGACCCCGGACCAGATCCAATATAAAACTCCCCAGGTGATAAGAAAATAAGACCAACACACGTTCATTCAACTTAACAATCAGTTTATTGAAAATTCAATTCAAAATCAACAGCGTATTTCCATTACCGTACAAACCGGCTATATACTCTTATTTCTGATTCCCAAGAGATATTTAGAACGAAAGAATTAAAAAAAAAACAATGAAAAGTAAATCTCAAGCGCAACTCGGTTGCAAATATTAAATTCCTGAAGGGTTAATTAACATTAAATGGCCACCCAGGGTGATCCACAGTTCAAAATTTATCAATGACGAACAATAACATTATTTTAAAAATTCAAAAATGGTAAACGCAAGAAACAATCTTAAAATTAAAATTAATTGACCAACAGTACTCTTACAAGCACACAATCATAAGGCAACTTGCCAGGAGTCCCTCCAAAGTCGAACAGTTTGATCGTGATTTGCAACACGTCAAAACTAAAATAAACACTCTGTATATTAGAGGCAACCGACAATCTATTCGACATCAGAGTGCAGACTCTAGGTTATAAAATATCTAATTCTATTAAACCAAATAGCGCTAGTTAACTATGCTTTACATAAGAAAAAGTGATTAATTAAATTCCATAATTTCTTACGAGATTATACCAAAATAAATTACAAACATAGACTAAAATGCATTAATTAACATCCAAGAATTTACACAAGACCGATGTGAGGCTACACTGCCCTACACACCACAAAATTTAGCTCAATTTCTAAATTCAAAATTAAAATGGCTACGTAACGTCTCCAAAAATGTCAAAGTAACCTCCAAAATGGGGTCACTAATGTTAATAAAACTACATTAAATTAATTAATTCAAAACATTAAGGCTCACAGGCCACAAGCAGTTAAATTAGGAAATACGATTACTTATTTAATTATTCCGCCCGGAAAATTGAAATTCACTGTTCAAATTATACGATATTGACACAAATGTAGACAAACTGTTTAGTCAAATAAACTCTACCCTCTGGATAATAACAGAGAAAATTTACACAGTCACAATACCTTAAAGAAGTCACATCCACAGCTACCAAACATGATACCTTCTACGGATCCACACGTTACAAGAAATCTGCTCTCTTATCTTCGGCTAACGACATCCCAGAAAATTAGCGTATGAAGGCTACAGTATCCCATGATCTGTACCTTAATTATGTCTTCACCGCAAGATCCAGCAATCAATTTCTTGGCACCGTAAGATTACAAGCACGTGGTTCTCACGTCTTAACCCCAAAATCAAAAATGCTCAAATGGGGTTTATGTCAGGCCCAACACCAGCAGCTAAATTTAAATATAGAAACACACAAATTAAGATCGATTAGACACGTGGAAACTATACTTACAGCAGCTTAAACAATTCCCAAGCCCAGAAGAAAATATCCTCGTAAGAATGAAGTACAACGCCAAAATTCACCAATAATACTTGAGAAACCCCATAAAATCCGCTTTCGTAAGCGATTATCGACGATAAAAACTCAATTCTTCATCATTCTCAAGTAAAGCTGAGGGAAATGATTCTGCTCTGTCGTGTCCAACCTTCCTCAACGACCGTTAAAAATCAAAAGAGAGAGAGCCTAACATGTCAAGCCTGATCATGAAACGCACAACGACAATTGTGCTAAAAGAGCGAACGACCCAACTAATACTTTAAACGTACGACAAAAATACAGGTTCAAATAACCATAGGAAAATGGACAATAATTATTAATAATTTGTTGCATAACTCAGGGCCGAAAGAAGTTAAAAAAAAACGAAATTAACAATAACTAAGGAAACAATTTAATTCAATGAAATAACATACGCCATCTACCCGACAATGCCTGTATACGTTACACCCACCTAGGCAAGACAGAACGCGTGTACCAGGAATCTTAAGCACTTCTACACCAGATGGCCGTAGTAGTAGGAAGACGACATAAATTTAATCAAAAACGAATTACGTATTCCGACAATTAAAATAAACCATTAAAGGATAAAATACAACCAAAAAAAAAACGTAACAATAGTTTCTTTCACTTTCGTATTTGCTATTTGACAGTACTGTCTGTAGCTTATTATGTATTTTCGGACCCCAATAGTCAATATACTTCTGTGTTGTTGTCAACCGCTTTAATAGATCTCTCCCGCGTGTGATGTATGTGTGCGTTTCACCACTCTTTAAAATCTTAGAGTTTTTTTTCATATACACTGCAACTACAAAAAATGAAGATAGATGGTAAGGTGAGTATTTTTTCACTGACAAAATATAATTTGCATGACTGTTCTGTTTTTAGATCGCACAACACCCTTAAAGCATGTTTTTGGAGTAGAAAAATCCGCTCCGCACCCGCGGACGTTCCCCAGAACTCAATTCCATACGATAGAACACTATGGAAATTCGCAAAGTATGTCATTCGGGCCGCCTGGTGGTTAGATATATTCTTAATTCTGCGAATGCAGTATATCGCTGCATTCAATTTTCCTGCAATTTGATTGACATGTGCCTTCCAATTTAGTTTATTATCTATATGAAGACCTAGGAGTGAGTTACTTTTTGTTTCTTCACATTTGTTTGTTGTGAAATCCAGCCTTTGCGTCTTATTCTTGTTTAATTTTAATCTATTTGAAGAAAACCATTCCTCAGCTCCTTTTTGGACAGTGTCAGATTTTTCAAGTACATTGCTTTTGCAATATTCTCGCACTAAGAATGAGGTGTCATCTGCGTATAAGCACACCCGATCTGCACTAAGATTTAAATCTAGGTCGTTGATGTATATTATAAACAGGAGGGGTCCAAGTATGGATCCCTGTGGTACACCCTGCTGTACATATAGTACATTAGATCTTTGTCCATGAAAGTCCACTGTCCCTAAGATATGACGCAATAAGTTGATGTCCAATGCCACGAACTCCAAAATGATACAACTTTCCCAACAGAATGGAATGCTGGACAGTATCAAAGGCACGTGTTAAGTCGTAGTAGTTTATCTCGATGTTATCATGCTTATCCAGTGCATCCAGTAGACAATCGAGGATGTCGGTTATACCACTACATGTAGACCTATTTTTCCTAAATCCATGCTGCGCGTTGGAGAGTGAGTTATTTTTTTCAAAATAATACAGTAGGCGATGAGTTATTACTCGCTCAAGAATCTTAGATATTGCTGGTAATATTGATATCGGTCTGTAATTTTGTGGATCATTGATGTTCCCCTTTTTGTGAATTGGAACTATTCTTGATATTTTTAGTTCATCAGGAAATTCGCCTTCTATAATGCACTTATTTATTAAGTCCGTTACAGGGGCACTAATAGCATCAAAGACGCTCTTCAACAATTTTGTAGTCAAACCATAGTGGTCCAAAGTACTTTTTGTTTTGATTTTGGACATGATGTTGCTCACTTCATTTGTTGTTGTTGGCACAAAGAAGCATGACTTCCAGGTCTCTACGCGAACCTTTAATAGATATTCTTCATATTTTTTTGTGTCGGTATCTATTTGCACATCGTTACTTACGAATGTATAATTTAAAGTGTTGACTTTAGAGTAGCAGAAAATGCATAATCCTTTTTCTTTTTTGGTTCCTTATTAATAATCTCCCATATTGCTTTTTGCTTATTACCTGAATTGTTTATCTTGTTCAGATAGTTTTCCCTCACTTCGGCATCCACTTTTGCATTGTATCGCTCTTTATAATCGTAGTACTTCTGATATATACCAGCATCTTTTGATACTGTCGCCATAGTTGCTAAAGCATCCAATGTATTTTTCATTTGCTGTAAGTCTGCAGATGCTTCGTTGTATGTATTTCTTTTTTTATTTATATTTATTTTCTTTTCAGGGAAGCTTTGTTCATAATATGAGGTAAGTATTTTTACAAATATTTCACTTGTTTGTTCGGAAGATTTCCCGTAGAATTCGGTACTCCACGGATGAGAAAACAATTTATCTTTAAATTCAGAGATATTCTTCCATGTATCATCACTGAACGTAAGCTTTTGAGCAAGATGGTCCGCTATATGAAGCTTTAGGGTACACATCTTATAATTGACCGCTTCGACATTTGTAATGATATTATCTATACATGTTTCGCTGGTTTTCGTAACTCTAGATGGATCTGTCGTTGTTATAGATAGATTGTAGGAGTTAAATAAGTCTATTACAGTAATCATTTGACTAGTCATTTGTCTAAAGTCAATATTCAAATCACCCTCGATAAAAATTTTTTTAGTCGGTATTTCGTTTTCTATCAGGCTTAACAATCCATTTAATTTACTAGTAAACACATTAAAGTCACCATTTGGTGATCTATCTATTGAAATTATTATCGACTTTTATAAGATTTACGGCTGCTATTTCTATATGCAGATCCTCCGACATATCTTTAACATCACTTAGTTCACTAAATTAAATGTCTTGTTTTACTAGTTATTAGGGCACCTCCATGTGTGTAGTTTTGTCTACAGTATGCGCAGTTTCCGGCCTTAGCGAATGTTCCGTAATACAGGCAAAGTCTATGCCGTTGCCACGTAGTGCAATATTTAAATAATTTATTTTATCGCCAACCGTCAGTAAAGTGATGCGTTACCATAGCGTTTTGCGGAGGTAAAGAAACACTTTATCGTACTGTACAATAAAGTACTTTACCTGCCGCTAATATCTGTCAGCGTAGCATGACTGATGACTTTTAAAAATAAATCGTTTGTCACTGTCATAAACTGTCAAAAGTTATTATATCTTTATTTCTTAAATTAACAATTTTAACGGTTGGCGATAAAATTTTGTATGCACCACGTCAGTAAAGTACCTTTACCGAACTCGTCTGTTACTCGCCGCGCTCGCTTCACTCGCTTGGCTCGTAAACCAGACTCGTTCGGTAAAGTATCACTTTACTGACTTGTTACATAAATAACTATTATCGCCAACCGTCAGTAAAGTGATGCGTTACCATAGCGTTTTGCGGAGGTAAAGAAACACTTTATCGTACTGTACAATAAAGTACTTTACCTGCCGCTAATATCTGTCAGCGTAGCATGACTGATGACTTTTAAAAATAAATCGTTTGTCACTGTCATAAACTGTCAAAAGTTATTATATCTTTATTTCTTAAATTAACAATTTTAACGGTTGGCGATAAAATTTTGTATGCACCACGTCAGTAAAGTACCTTTACCGAACTCGTCTGTTACTCGCCGCGCTCGCTTCACTCGCTTGGCTCGTAAACCAGACTCGTTCGGTAAAGTATCACTTTACTGACTTGTTACATAAATAACTATTATTTGAAATAGATTGCACGTTTATATTAATTAAAGACAGCGTCTTGTTTGTTAATGATTGATCTTCGAAAAAGTCGATATTTTTTAACAATCACATTTTTTGGCCACACTTCCGGCTGCTGTATTTCTGGAAGTATATTAATATCAAAACCGACCTTAAAACTTATTCTGGCTTAGATTGTTCGGGTGTTTCGCTATTTCTTCAATAATGAAAAGCGAGTTCGGAAATTTTTTAGTTAGAAAGTCTTTAACATGCTCGTCATTTACGTGTTTATTTACATTACCAATATATAACCATCCTTTTCTCTCTGCGGCGACAAAATTTCCCCCCGCTACATCTTTTGTACCTTTTATAATTTCATGTGTATCCTTTTTTGCTTTTTCTTCTGGTTCTTTGGTGCGGGTTTTTCTCGGATGTCGATCTTCTTTACTGATAGTGCTCTCCTTGTTGTTCGGTGCATCGATCCCAACTTGCCCGTCGTTCTTGTCTTCTTTAGATTGTTGCTGGACTGTGCAGTTCTTACAAATTTCTGTCATTTTGATTTGTTTTTCTTCATATTCTCCTTTATTAAGGGGATATTAAAGTCGATTTGGTAAAATTGGAGTGAGAAGAGAATAAGTGAAATAAAATACTCCAGACTATCGCAAAAAGTTCGGACAGTCCCATATGCGGGGCCAAGAAGCAGGTAAGAGCTGAAGGCGCTGCTAAAATACAAATAATTCAATACCGCACCATTCCTGAATTTCTTAATTTAATTACTCAAATTAAACTTTTTTCCGCAATTCAAAAAGCTATATCTCACAAGAAAACATTGGTCTACACGGGAATTACATCCGTTTTGATCAATTTCATTTAATTATTTCAGATTTTGACCGAGAAACACACGTATATTTTACTCTAATTTGGAATAAAAAAAATAGATGTTTGTGACAAAAAATTACATAATCTGATAACCTTTCCGTGTACTCATACCTATATTGGAGTTGTACAGAAAATTTCACATTTCTATCTTGAACAATAGTAAAAAAAACTGATAAATTCGATATCTTGCTTTCTCGACAGTTTTAATATCCCCTTAATACGAACTGTTTTCTCTAATAGTTCTATTCTATTATTTTGCTGTTCTATGAGTACACTTTGGTGTTTTATAGTATCACTTTGAGACTTAATGACTTTATATAGTTCGTTAATTTTATTTAATATTTGCACGAATTTATCACTATCGGTTTCAGAGTTTCCCATTTTCGATCCTCTGGTCTTGTGAGACATGTTTTACACAAAGATTTTGTAGTATATTAATTGATTTCTTGTATTTTTAATGTTTTTCGAGAGCGCGTTATTCAGCCCTGTTCATGCGGCGGACCGCACACTACTAATTTCAGTAGACTACTTTAGGCCTATACAGTCATATAACTTTTTGACTTAGGGGAAAATAAAATATGATAATTTTAAGTTTCAAAATAAATTATCATATTTTATTTTCACCAGTGTTATGGAGTTTCAACAAGTGTCTCCCTTATCAATTAATTATTTAATTTTTTGACTTAGGATTATACGGGGAATACAAAAAATGTAATAATATACTGGATATTCCATTTAAAAAGTAAACTATGGTCAGATACCAAGTTATGGAATACCCAGTATAAGACTAAATAAATTTAGAAAGTGCTCCTATTGAGTGGCTATTTTAGGAAGAAAATCGCTGCGAAACATCTTCCTTAATAAAGTTACAATCGGCCTTCTCCGCGAAGATGACTCATTGTGTATATGTACGTTTATTTCTAAGTTGTTTAAGAGTATCACACGGTACGCTATCAATTTCTGTCTATTATTCAATTATTATTGTTGACTAATCCACTCATTTAGTTTTCAATCCAATCTTTGTCGAAATTAAGTTACTATCATTTCAGGAATATCGCGAAATAAACTTACATAAATGAAAATTGATGTTTATTGTTAATCTACTTAAAATATTATATAAAACTGAATTTATTGATTATTCACTCGAACTAATTTTATGTGAAGCTCAAGAAGGAAATAAGAATGGGAGAGATGCAATGACGTTCGTGAAGTTACCGGAGGTGCTTTTTGGAAATAGTTAGTCTGTTATTACCGAGTAAAGCCCTCTCTTGGATATTTGCGTTTAGAGCGGCGGCTCCATTGTTTTTGGTAAGTCGATGATGAAGCAGCACTAATTACAGCATGATTATGATTAGCTTTCGGTCGGCTAAGCCGCTCAGCTTATGAGCTTTGCTCTCTAGTGTTTGGATGGGGCTTAAGCAGAGCTTAATGCCTCGCGCTCTGATGTATTTACATGCGTGTTGCCGTGTACTGTTTGCTGAAATGGGATGAATTTGATCTCGGTATTCTGTTTAACTGAATAACCTCCTAGATTCAGATAACTAATGGGTGTTGCTGAAAATACATATTGTGGTATGTATGTATGTACTGTACATTACTTGTACCGTATAATTTAACTTCATTTATTTCATTTAGAATATTATAAGTACGTAAGTTCGACCATTATTGATAAGATATTCTCGGCGTAATTTTGGTAACGGTAATATTTCGCACTATGCTCGAATATTAAATGATATAACTTCTATAATTTTGAAAATGTAAGTAGTGCTTTTGATTATTTTTATGGTGTTCTTATGAAATGCTACAATATGTGCTTTCCACTGATAAATAAAATTAAAAGTGATCGAAATTGGGTAGGCATTCGCGCGCGATTGTGAGAGACTTTTATATTTTGTAAAGCGGTTTTCTGTTCTAAAAACAGATACAACAAAAAAAAATGAGGTGTGGCCACCACACGACTTTCTTATACGTATGAAAGTGTTACTTCCGGTCCGAATTTTGAAATTTCATTTATACAAAAAATATTCCAAATCCAACTCTAAATACTTTTGTACTCTCCATAAATATATATAGAATGCATAATTTACGACATATTTGCAAAAAATCGCTATTCGATAAGAGTAAAAGTGGTACTTCCGGTCTGAATTTTGAAATTCTTTTTACACAAAAGATATTTAAAAGTATGTTCTAAATACTTTTATACTCGTAATGTACCTGCCTAGAAAGCATGACTTACGAGATATTCGCAAAAAACTGATTTTCGATAAGAGTAAACGACCTACTTCCGGTAGGAATTTCGAAAAACTTTATTAAAACAATTTTTCTCAAATTTAATTTTGAGTACATTTGAATTCTTTATAAATTTGTTTAAACTTAGTAATTGACGAAATATTTGCAAAATTCGATTTTTTCACTGAAGTAAACTACTACTTCCGGTCTGCCGATTTTGCTCAAAATCTAATCAGTTCTCAAGAGGGAGATTATATTCGTAAATACAAAATTTGGAATTGATATCTACAGCGGTTTGACCGCTATCGTGGTCACACACACACACACACACACACACACACACACACAGAGAGAGAGAGAGAGAGAGAGAGAGAGAGAGAGAGAGAGAGAGAGAGAGAGAGAGAGAGAGAGAGAGAGAGACAGAAATTTTTTAAAAACCACTTTTTTGGTATCAGGGGACCTCAAAACGTGGACATCTGCAAAAATCTCGAGGTCGAAAATTTTCATCATCACAATACTTCCTTATACTACGTATAAGAAAGTAATAAGTATATTGAATTTTGTACACAATACCAAACACGACTATTATACAAATAAAACAAGTTGCCGAGGTTTTCAATGGGTGTTTTATTGCATCTGTAGGTGAAGTTGTGTCGCATATTGTTGTTAGTTGTACTTCATATTTTTGGTAAATGACCGTGGAAAATTACTGCTCTTTTTTGCCAAGATTTATTCTTACGTAACCTCTACAACAAAAAATGTCTTATACATTTTATTAAAGGAAAAAAAATAAAGACTAAAATATTAACATACATTAAATAACTTAAAACACTTGGCTTGTTTCACTATGAGTTTATTAACAATACTCTGACATATACGTTTCGGATGTTACACCATTATCAAAGAGATACACAAATCTAACTTAAAGTCTATAAATGTTTGTCTTATATACTTGTCTGTTCTTGTGTGTGTTCTTTGACTCTAGTTTTAATAGCTCGTCCACTTTGCCCGATATAGATAGCCTCACAGTCTTTACATTTTAATTTATATACACCTGATTGTTCCATTTTATCTAGTTTATCTTTGTTGTTGATAATCATTGTTTCCAAATTTGTTTTGTTTACCCAGCTTATTTTGACATCTAATCGTTTCACTATTTTGTTTATTTTGTTAGCAAGTTGGGGTATATATGTTATTTTGTGCCATTTTTGTGTATTTTCTGTTATTTTCGGGTATAAGTATTTGTTCTTATTATTGTGCTTTTCTTTTTGTTTTAACAGTTTTTCTATGATTTTAGGGTCATATTCATTATTTATTGCAATTAATTTAATTGCGTTTATTTCTTTATTAAAGGATCTCTTGTTTAGTGGTATGTTTGTGGCTCTATGTATATAACTATGGAAGGCTTCCAATTTTATTTTCATTGATTGTTTAGCATTTACGTGTAATATGTTGTCAGCAAAAGTAGGCTTTCGGTATATTTCAAATGTTTATTTTCTTGTCTTTTTCAGTTTCTATTGTAAATTGTATCTTATGGCTTATAGAATTTATTACTTTCAGGAACTCCGTTAATTGCCTCTCTGTACCTTTCTAAATGCAAATTACGTCGTCAACATATCTGGCCCAGTAATGAACTTGTTGGATTAATACTGGGTTTTTCTTGAAGAGTTTTTATTCGAAGTTATTCATATATATTTCTGGTAATAGAGGGCATAACGGTTTTCCCATCGGTAATCCTTCTATCCGTTTATATGTTTCATTGTTGAAGAAAAGCACAATAATAAGAACAAATACTTATACCCGAAAATAACAGAAAATACACAAAAATGGCACAAAATAATGTATATACAACTTGCTAACAAAATAAACAAAATATTGAAACGAATAGATGTCAAAATAAGCTGGGTAAACAAAACAAATTTAAGAACAATGATTAGCAACAACAAAGATAAACTAGATAAAACGGAACAATCAGGCGTTTATAAATTAAAATGTCAAGATTGTGAGGCTATCTATATCGGGCAAAGTGGACGAGCTATTAAAACTACAGTCAAAGAACATAAAAAATCAATATTAAATATTATATTATATAATATATTATTATATATATTGTAACGAAATATATATGAGGTAGACCGGGCGACGTTAAAAAAAGAGGTTGTAAATCATCTCGGCGCGACGTATAAAAACGAAATGTAAATAGCCATGAATCATCTCCACGCCGTACGGCGTGCATAGCGAAAAGACTAGAACGTTTCTCGTACATGTGGAGAAAAAGCCGGACTGTGCCCGTATGTTCTGGAAATCTTCGCATACGTATATAAGGCGACTGGATCACCTATGGAGAATAATTGCGGAGTAATTCCGGAATGGGAACTTCCTTAAGAAGTAGCCGACGCGCGTAGAAATAAATATATAGAAATAAATAAATATAAGTTCTTTGAAGTGGTAGCCAAAGAAATAAATAAATAGTGCCGTGTTATATAAATAGAAGTGTTATATAAATATACGGACTTAAATAATAGTAGTAGTAAATAAATACTAATGTTAATTTAAATCGTAATAGTTTTAAGTGTGATCCGTTAGTTTTATATTTTATATCGTAATTAATTTTAAGTGTATGAATATACAGACTGTTTTAAATAAATAAATTGCACGAGTTGTTTATTGCGAACCCGAAAACGTTACAATATATTATATAAAATTAAATATAATATATTAATATTATATATATATAGTTAATCAATTTCGTTTTCTGTTGTGTATAATACTAAACATTGAAAAACTTCTCTCCGTCGCACATGTTGTTTGTGGGCTGTTCAACATTTCTATTGCGACTTTACTTAAAGCTGTAGTACAACAAAGTGATTTCGCCATAACACAGAATTTAATTTGCCTGTCTCCAATGCTTGCCATATAAAATCTTTCGAAAACAATTCTTCTTTCGATTTGTAATAAGCAACCTCAGTCATAATTTCTGCTATATCAGATCCACCAACAAGATGCGTTGATAGTTTGTTAATATATGTCAGTGGTGTGATCTATTCCTCGTAATTTAGATTTTTGCCTATAAATTTTGGAACTAGTAAATTGGCAGCCAAATGCATAGGTGTTATAGCCATTTCTCTCCGTGATTTTAAATGTGATAGGACAGCATTTAGTTCTGAAACTGGGCATGCAGCAATCAGTTGATCATTCAGGTCTTGAAAATATTCAACAACATGATATGTAAGGTTGAGAGGTTTGTATGTTCTTTAAAATTACAGAGACTGGGTGTAAAATTTTATGTAATGTATCAACTCTTTCCCAAAACAGATCATCTAAAATATTATTTTTTATACTTTTGTTTAAAGTATTAGCTATAGTTTCTGCTATAGCCAATTCTCTTAAATGTTTTTTATTTATCCTTAAGCTTTCTAAACAGAAAAAATTAGAGCTCCATCTAGTTTGGCCAGGTAGAGATTTTAGTGTGTTTGATTTTTGTAATTCTCGCTGTTCATCTTGTATATTTTTAAACGTAGCATTCAAAATATGCGATTTTTTAATAGTTTTTACTATGACTTTACAATCAGTAATTAAACATGCAAATACTTCTAATTTTAAAATATCTTGTGCGAATAAATTCCAAATATGAGCACAACATCCATAACAAGAAAAATAATTGGACGGGTACATATCACTAATTAATTTCCAAGTTGATTTCATATTGCTAGCGTTATCAGTCACTATACTTATAGCTTTATTAATACCTAAATCGTCAATAACAGAACTAAGCATAGAAAAAAGATATGCAGCATCGTGGCGATTTTCCTTGCAGTCAATTACTTTAAATAGAACTGGTTCTGGACATGTAATTATTATATTTATAATGGATTCGTTTCTAATATTACTCCACCCATCTTGAATTCCAATTGTTTTAGACTTTGCTAATTTTTCATTAACTAACTGATTTATTTGAGAGTGTTGCTTATAACTGATATCTAGTCGGCAATTTTAAAGATGGTTTAATTTTTTTAAACAATTTTTACCAATGAACATTTTCCGTAAGGGGTATTACCAGCAAAGCATGCTGTTGCTAAGAGATCCCAAATTTTCTCTTCTTATTTATTCATTACATCCACAAAAAAATCCAAATTTTCACTGTAAGCGGATTTTATGGTGCTTGCAGCAGATTGTGGACGAGAATCGCTTGAAATCGTCTCTCCATCGTCGTCTTCTAAATCTGTTTGCGAAGAACTTTTTATTTCCGGAATCTCTAAAATGTTAAATATTTTTCCATAAAACCCAATACGAATCTTAAGGAATAGACAGTACCTATTTTGTTGAGAATACCTTAAGATAAACTATAATTTTAAATTTCCCACCAAAATGACCAAACGATTTCAAGCAATCAGAAGGCTGCTCAATGTTTTTACGATCAGGAATCAGGTTATGTTGATAATAAATTGAAGTGAACTACAGACAGATATGTGTAGTTATTATTATTTTTGACAATAATCAGAACGTTATAGAAGAAAATAAATAGGTGTGAGATTTTGTAAATAATAATGGAGAATAATGGTGAAGGTGATAACACTCCTGTCCAAGGGCAGAGAAAGGTAGGAAGCTAGTAGTAATTATAGGCAGTATATAAATTATTACTTGGTTATTTTATTCTATACTCCATTCAGTCTAAGAATAAAGCATTGGGAAAGATAGGGCTTAAAATAAACGTTTGTGATTGGTTGAAATCGAGTGTGCATTTACACCGGCAAAATAATCGCATTTAGCTCGTTCTGTCAAAAATTTGTTTACTGACAGTTTTGTTCAAAGATTTTGTCGATTTCCGTATTTTACATAGTTATTTGTTGTTAATATTCTTAAAAAATAGTTCTTCTTAGAACTCGCAAGTGAAATATTCATTTGTTAAGGTATTTTATCAATTTCGTTAACTTTCTTTTCGTAATCGCTAATATTCTATAGTATGGCGGAAGCAGTTTTACCAGGTCCTTCAAAAAATCGTAAACGGAAACACATAAGATCTGGACAAAGGCAAATGGCTTATAATGTGTACATTAAGCATAAAGACAATATGTCTAAAACAGCTGCAGTCAATCAAACAGCAGAGGAAGTGGGTATTAATAGGAATACAATGTACTGCATTATTAAAGAAATGGAATTATATGGAGTTCCAATTTCTCCTCCAAGAAAAAGAAATTATCGTCATACTTACAATAAATTGGATAAAGCACAAAAAAGTACAATTAGACGACATGTGCATTCCTTTTTCTTGAGGAATGAGTTACCAACTTGTACAAAAATTTACGTAAATGTCAAAATATAATGATATCAGATATGTATATCCCTGCTATCCATCTGACAGTAAACATATGTTTTACTTGTTTTCAAAATACAAAGTTCATCATGTGTAAACTGTGCTCATATTGTAGCGCCATCTACTCCATTCTTAGACTGAATGGAGTATAGTTTGAATGGCCTCGAGAATTGACACAAAAACTCATACAATTGTATGAGCAAAATCGTTGTTTGTATAACACCAAAAATCGCTTTTATAGCAACAAACATGCAAGACAGGATGCTCACTTTAAAATAAAACAAAAACAATTAAAAAAGTTGAATTCCGCTATAACAGTAGAGGAAGTAAAAAAAGAATTAATTAAAGTGCTTTCGCAGTTTGCGCATGAACAGGGAAAATTAAAAAGAAACAAAGAGGCAAAAGTGCAGACAGTGGTGATGATCCCGATGAGGACGAAACATACTCTACAGCATGGTGGTACGAAGACCTGTCTGGCTGACCACATTAAAGGCAGAAAAAGCAAAAGTACCCTAGACAGCAACGAAACAAAAAGTCAAAGCCAAAATTTTGAAGATTCAGAAATAATGGGGCAGAACCAAAACTCTTCTACACCAGGGAATATTACGAGTGATCAAGAAACGCAACCCTCAGAACTAGAACCATCTACAATATCGAACATGAAAAAGAATAATAATAAAAAGAGACAAGCACCTGCGGAAGTAGATAGAGCTATTGAAAAAACACTGGAGACTCTAACTGCAATGCAGGAGAATTTGACTAATAATGATGAAGATACTTGGGGTGCTTATGCAAAATTTATTGCTAATGAGCTGAGAGTTATAGACGACGAAGAAATATTAAATGATTTGAAACATGACATTGGTTCAGCTATATATGCCGCAAAAAGAAGTGGATTGCACGAAGAAGAGCAGGCATTGTAATTGAAACAAACAATATTATATTATAAACATTTCACATAATTTTTATTATTGTAATAATATTGTTATAACACGAAATTCAAAAATTAAATTTCTTTATGGATTCCCATTGCAACGGTACAAATCCTGCATTGTTGAAATAATGTGTAAATGCCTTTCTTATATCGAGTGCTTCATTGGTTGGTTTTCGAGATTGTTTTTCCAAATTTGTTATAAAAACATTGTGCCTCCATTCTCCTTCAGTGACTGTTATGGTTTCAGTATCTTCCTGATCTATTCCAGTTAGGTAAGTTTTAGCATCCTGTTGTTTAATATAATTATGTAGCACGCAACACGCCATAACTATGTTTTGTACTTTATTTACCTCTAAATTAATATCTTTCTGTAAAACCTGAAATCGGTTGGCTAGTACCCCAAAGGCGTTTTCAACTGCTCGCCGGGCACGACTGAGTCTATAGTTAAAAACTTTTTCTTCTTTAGTTAATCTCTGGCCCCATAATAATAATATCGTTTATTTGCTATAAGATTCATACAGAACACGAGCAACTGTCAGAGAATAAATAAAAAAAATAAAAAAAAAATAAAGATGGTTTGATCAATCTATTTGTTAGTCGAAAGGCATCATCAGCAACAATTACATATGGTGTTTTTCACATCGCTGTTCGTCAAAATTTCATCTTGAGGGAAATTTAATGTGTTCTGTTCAATTGCTGAACATAATGTACTGTTCCTGTACTGACCACCATCACTCACACGGTCATTACACCCCACGTCAACATATAGAAAATTGTATTGAGCATCAACAAGTGCCATCAGTACAATACTATTAAAACCTTTATAGTTATAGTAAAATGAGCCATCCTTTTTTCTCGCACGAAATGCTATATGTTTACCGTCTAGGGCTCCCAAACAATTGGGAAAATTCCATAATTTATTAAAATCCGCTGCTATCTTTTTACAGCAATGTTCGTCTTTGAGCGTGCATAAATATTCATCTTGTAAAACTCCATAAAGGGCAGTAACTGTTTCAGGAATAATTTGTGATATTGCCGGTACAGAAATTCTAAAACCATACTGCAGACTGTGAAATGTTTCTCCCCTGTAGCTAGGTATCTGAGTGTTAATAATAACCTAGTTTTTGCTGTAATACATTTTCTGAATATTGTATGTTCTCTTTGTATTTTTGGGCCTACTTTTGATAGCAAACTTTGGAACGTGGTTGTTGACATTCTGGTGAAATTCTTAAAACTTCTTTTAACTTCCAATGCCAATTCACGAAATACTAAACTAGAGAGCCCACGACCACAGTTTCGTCTTTCAAGCCACTTGCGTGTCCACAGTCTCCTCACTTGCCTTCTTTTATATAATAAACTCCTTTTTTTCAAACATAAACATATCAGCAATATATGTAACGTCACACGGCGCAGTTTAATTATTATTTTTGACATCGAGTACACACAATTTCAACAAAATCTCACAACTAACCCCTACTAAATAAAAACTAATGATGTTATAATAAGTAATAATAACATAACCTTTTCTTGTTTTGTTCTTGTCGACTGTCAAAAACTATTTAAGCTTTTTCCTGCCTATTGTCACACTATACAGGCTGAGTTTTTTTGAATGTTTAGCATTGGGATCTCAGAAACTACTGGAGATAGAAAAACGCTTAAATGGGGAAAGATGCGCAGTTTTACGAGTTTGATTTAAAACTGCTTTTGTTTCTCCGATAACTTTCATGGCTTATTAGATATTCAAAGAAAACTAGATTTTACGATTTTCTTTAAACATGCTTAGCATCGTTAATAGTAATTTTAGAGAAAAAGTGTTCAGACAAAAGTTTTAGATAATTTTACGCCAAATAAAACTATGTAGCTAATATTTTTTTTCCGTTCACCATTATCGAGTTATGACACAAACCTATGTTTTTTTAAATAGAAACCATAGTTGGTTTTGACATCATTAAAAAGCTTATTTTTTGCTGATTACAATGATATAAGGTTTGATATGGTTATTTTAAGAAATAAAGAGGATATAGACATTTCTATGATTCTTCACTTTATAAGATATAAACTTAAAAAAAAAAATGTTTGGTGTTTTGTATTTCAAAAGAAAAAGCGTATTTTTTGCTGATTACAATGATATAAGGTTTGATATTGTTATTTTTAAAAATTAAGAGGATATAGACATTTCTATGATTGTTCACTTTATAAGATATAAACTTTTAAAAAAAAATTTTTTTGGTGTTTGTAATTCAAAAAACGAAAAATCTGAGTTACAATAGTGTTCGTTGGAGCAGTCGAGATAAATATACTAACATTGCTTTCACGTTGAGTCACAGAAGTGAGAGCTGCTAATTTTTACTTTTAAGTCAAGTTAATTGTCAAACATTGACAATTAACTATTAATTAATTTAATTGTAACTTAACTATAAGCGGTGCAAACGGCCGTTAATCATAAGTTTGCATCGGCTATGGGATTTTCTAACGTAGAAAAGCGTGATATGGTTGAATGTTACATTCAGTGCCAGAAAAATTCTGCTAGAGCTGCTGAAGTTTATTTTGAAAATTATTTTGATCGACGTCAGCCGTCGCTACCTACTTTTAAGAGATTATGGGATAATTTAGCAGATTATGGTTCGTTCGTTAAACCAAAATCAAAAAAAGGGATGGATGAAGATAGAGAAATAAACATATTAGCATGTGTCGCTCAGAATCCATCTACATCGACCCGACAAATTTCAACAGAAATGGGCTCCTCTCAACGCACTATTGTCAGAGTGTTGAAGAAGCATAAATTTCGTCCCTACAAATTATCAGTATCACAAACTTTACATGAAGGTGATAACATCAGACGAATAGCTTTTTGTAGATGGTTTAAAGATCAGTGGTGTCAAAACGATCCACACTTGTCAATGAAAATATTATGGACTGATGAATCGCGTTTCACAAATTGTGGAATGTTTAATAGCACATATGGTCTCAAACAAATCCACTTCACGTTGAACATAGGAGATCACAAATTAAATTTGGGTTTAATGTTTGGTGTGGTGTTATAGGATCAACTGTTCTTCCTCCTTTTATTTCTGATGGATCACTAACTGGCAATCGTTATCTTAATTTTTTACAACAAGATTTCGAGGAAATGTTAGATAATTTAAATTTAAGAACGCGAGCAATACTGCAATGGTTTCAACATGACGGAGCGCCGCCGCACAATCAACTGAATGTTAGAAATTATTTAAATTTGAACTTCCCTAATCAATGGATAGGACGAAATACACCCATTGAATGGCCGGCTAGATCCCCTGATTTATCAGTTTTGGATTTTTTCTTTTGGGGTGTACTAAAGGACACAGTATACAAAAGAACATATGAAACAATCGACGATTTAAGAGAAGCTGTCTTAGTTGCTTTTAATAACATCGATAGGCGTAAAGTACGCAATGCTACAAATTCTATTGTGAAGAGATGCAATTTGCGTATTAATAATAATGGAGGTATCTTTGAACATTAATAATGTTGTGTGCCCTTAATAAAAGTTCTTATAGTTTTCATTTTATTAGTACATAAGATTTCAAAATAAGTTTTCGTTTGGTTTGTATTTTATCAGTCCGAAATTCAATTGTTTTCCATAAAAACCATAAAAATGTCTATATCCTCTTTATTTTTTAAAATAACCATATCAAACCTTATATCATTGTAATCAGCAAAAAATAAGCTTTTTAATGATGTCAAGACCAACTATGGTTTCCATTAAAAAAAACACAAGTTTATGTCATAACTCGATAATGGTGAACGAAAAAGAAATATTAGCTACATAGTTTTATTTGGCGTAAAATTATCTAAAACTTTTGTCTGAATACTTTTTCTCTAAAATTACTACTAACGATGCTAGGCATGTTTAAAGAAAATCGTAAAATTTAGTTTTCTTTGAATATCTAATAAGCCAGGAAAGTTATCGGAGAAACAAAAGCAGTTTTAAATCAAACTCGTAAAACTGCGCATCTTTCCCCATTTAAGCGTTTTTCTATCTGCAGTAGTTTCTGAGATCCCAATGCTAAACATTCAAAAAAAACTCAGCCTGTATAAATACAAAATCCCACGTAACATACGGTTTTAATATTTCAGAAGCATTCATAAGCAAATCACAAGATTTTTCTTTAAGAAAATTCCTAACAAAAGTCACATAATATAAACACACCTTAAATCAGACTAAATTTTACACAAAATGACATATAACACCGCCGATATTCAAATATTTAAAGTGTTTCACTTAAAAATCAGAGTAACCAACTTCAAAAAAACAAAATTTCTAAAATGTTCGAACAAAACGTGTCTCTCATTTAAAGCTTTTTTGAACTTTTAATAACCGAAATAGAAAAAAATAGTATAAAATACACGTTTCATAAGAAATTTTGCGCACTTGTTCTTTAGAAAACTCGCCTAGCGGCTTGTTTTCTAAATTTGAACGCATGCCCAAAAATCGTGTCTTATGAAACTTGTAATTTTAAATACTATTTGAACACTCAGCGTACGGATACAGACCAATATTATTCTCGATATAAATATAGTCGAATATATAAATGCAATTCGTGAAGAAAGAAAAATACCACTGAACATGTTATTTCTCACAGTTGAAAAATAACATTTCCTTCTAGATTTACATACATATATTTAGGTGCGCTTGGGTTGACCGAAGGCGGTCAGCTACGGAATTACTCTCTGGACAGTAAATATTTAAACATAAGCACCGTACAATATTTGGAGAAATATCATGCATAAACATAAATCATAATAAGACCAGATGCTTGGCCTCCAAGGGCCGTCCGGCTGGCTACTGTGAGTTTTGCCTTGACCACAGCAGCAAATCACTACTGCGGAAATTCTGACTCCACCGGAACTGCCTACGTCTACATTTTCCAACTGAAATACTAAAATAGACGACGTAAAAATTAAATATTCAGACAAATCTTGGGAGTTTTAGAATAAAATTACGAGAAAGCATCCATAAGTAATTAACCTTTATTAGGGGCGAAGCGGCAAAATAGGGAAAGCTGTCAGATATTTTAAGCTTTTGCGCTTTTCAGTCGCATTTTTTTTTTTGAAAGACAAAATGCAAACAAACAATGATAAAATACTTTGCAAATGATATTGTTTCGCACTGGGAATATGGTTTTAGGTTTGGAAATTCAGTAGTTGACCATATTTTCGTATAGAAGGAAATTGAAAGAATAAATAAGTAAGGTGTTTATACATATTGTGATTATATGTTATAAGGTGGCATTATTAATTAATATAATATGATTTTAAAATAATCAGTATTTTCAATATGTATTTAAGAAATATATCTTTGTAAACAAAATGTATAAATAAATGTCTTTCATTATATTGCTTTTTATTATATTTTAAAATTAGTAATTATACACATACCTACTCGTATCATCATAAATAAGCAATTTTGAAAATCTACAAAGAGAAAAACATTGGTTAGATACTGTAACGTTTTCGGGTTCGCAATAAACAACTCGTGCAATTTATTTATTTAAAACAGTCTGTATATTCATACACTTAAAATTAATTACAATATAAAAATATAAAACTAATGTATCACACTTAAACTGCTAGAATAGATTAACACAGGTATTTATTTCTATATAACACTCTAATATTTATGTCCGTATATTTAAATCACTTCTATTTATATAACACGGTAATATTTATGTCTTTATTACACTATATTTATGTTTATTGTTCGGCTACCACGTAAAGAACTATTTATTTATTTCTTATATTTATTTTTACTTTGGTCTGTTCCGCGCGACTACTACTTAAGGAAGTTCTTATTCCGGAATTCCCATCCATCGGTTCCACTGCCTTTTATATACACGTACGAAACATCTGGAAGCATTCGCGTAAACTCCATCTTCCTCTCGATGTTTGTAGAACATTCGACAGACATTCTGTCTCTTCGCAGTATAAAATGGATGATTTATTGCGGTTTGTAAACAAGAGCGTTTTTATACGCCGCCTAGAGGTCGGCTTCTCTTTTTTTTTTAATGTAACCTCGTTGCGTTACAATACATATAAATTAATAAATATTCCATTAAAAATTTTGCACAGAAAAATAGAAGTACTATTTAATTAAATGAAAACACCTCGTTTCACAAAAATTATGTTTTATTAAACACTAGATGTACATTTCATTTGCCATGCAAATATCATCAGTAGTCTAAATTTATTACAATTTTCACACAAATATATATCTACAAACTTCTAATAGTACCTATAAGGACATTAAATTACAGTTATTATTTTTCACAGAATGACATTAAACATTACATTATAAACCTAACTATGTGGGAAATTTACGAATTACCTAGCTCCGGAATGAATTACAAGAAACTGTTATTGAGTGGTGACAAGTCATTATTAAGCAACTTATTCTTATATTTCTTCATAAAAATCTTTTCCCACATATCTAGATTTTTACATCGAGTTCTTTTTACTAATTTTACATCATCTATTGTAAATTTATGTCCTGTGTCTACAAAATGAAGTGCTAAAGCTGATTTATCTACGTTATGATTTTTTAAATGATATAAATGTTCCTCTGCTCTTTTTAATGCATGTCTTTTTGTCTGTCCGATGTACACATTACTGCATTTGTTACAACTGATTTTGTAAATACCAGAGTATAATAAAGGTTCTGTCTTTTCGATTTTTGTATGTAGTAAGCTTTTAATATTTCTATGATTTACAAACGAGTGGGTTAAAACAAATCTTTTACACAAGTTGGTGACTTGGTTATCCGAAATTTTATTAAAAGTGAGTTTACAATATTTTTTATGTTCTATGTTTATTGAATTTAGGGTAGTCTTATTACTAATTAATCTTTTCTTCTCTAGTTTAAATTTTATTCTATCTACTATGTTTCTATTATAACCATTTTCTAACGCTACTCTGTATATATATGCTAGCTCTTTTTTATGGTTTGTTTCTGAGAGTGGTGTGTTATTCAGTCTATTGAGAAGGAATTAAAAAGTAGCTTGTTTATGTCTAAATGAAGTATAAGACAACTCATGAATATAATTGTTAGTGTGTGTGCGTTTTCTGTATATATCAAATTGAAAAATATTATCTTTTATTGATATGAGTAAATCTAGAAACGGTAGGGTATATGTTCAGTTTCCAATTCATAAGTAAACTTTATTGACGGATGTTGATTGTTAATGTAATTGATGAACTTATCTATCTCAAAATCATTTGGAATAACCGCAAAAATGTCGTCTACATGTCTTACCCAACATTTTGGAAGCAAAGGCCCCTAATTTTTTATATGATTTTCCAGATAATTAAGAAAGACATTCGCAAGAAAAGGTGATAGAGGATTACCCATGGCTGTTCCGAATGTTTGTTTGTAGAACTGATTATTAAAGGTAAAAATATTATGATCCATACACAACTTAGTGAGTCTAACAAATTCTGTAATCTCTTCATCTTTCACTTTGTTGTAAAGTAGAAAAGATTTCAGATTCTCCAAAGTTACTTCAATAGGCACACTAGGAAAAAGAGAGGTTACATCAAATGAAATTAATTTATCCCTAGGTGAAATTTTGAAATGTTCTAATTTTGATATTAGTTCTTTCGTGTTCTTAACAGAGAGATCATTTTCAAATTTGAACTTACTGAATTTATGTACTAGCCATTTTACCAATTTATAAGTTGAGGAATCAATATTTGAAACTATAGGTCTAAATGTATTCCCTGGTGTATGTATTTTTGGGAGGCAATACATATGTGGGATTTTCGGGTTACTCACTGTGAGTTTTAAATAAGTGGTCCGATCTATCAAATTTAAAATAAATTCTCTCATTAAATGTAAAACAAAACTATTACGATTACTAAAATGTTTCACCGTAACGCATAGTGTTATACCATCGCGTCTTAAAATAAAACATTCTAGTTCCCCAAAATTGTTTGTCTCAATTAAAATATTTATAAATTTTATTTATTAAAAATTGTTCTAAGTTCATATTTAAAAGAATTCATAAAAATTTATAAGTCCAAATTTATTAAAAATTATTCTAAGTTTTATTAAATCTTTAGTGCAATATTACAAGTTCCAATTTATTAAAATTTAGTTCTGATTTTTATTTAATTCCTAATAATTTATAAGTATAGGCACCAGTGTTTATTTTTAAGAGCGGTTCGCACCTGCATCAATCTGCTAAATTCTCGCGTTTTACCCTTATATTAACATTTATCTTAATAAAAACTTAGACATGCTCTGTACCGGCTATCTTTCCACTTCTTAAAATGCATATCGACTTAACTGCCTCTTGCGACTAAACGATACATCTCTCGCTTGACATGTAAACAAATATTGATTTAAATGTTGACGCGTTTACGTCAATTATAATGTACAAAAATTTCTGAAGACATCAATAACTAAATGTTACACATAGTTATTATGTTATTTACAATATATAATCTAAGTATTTATTGCCATTGATGTGTTGCACGTTCGTAATTGTTGATAGCATATATCGAGTATACTTCGGGCCAATCCCTCGAACGGTCTCCGATATCATATCTTTTCCCCGCTGAAGTTACGGAAAACACTTTGTCATGAATATTTACTTGATATATACGTCTTATTCTAATTATTAATTTCATGGATAAAAACTATAATGACATTCTTAAACTATTTTAATTAATGTAATTAAGATTTTATGAAATCTTAACTTAGTAAATAAATATCTATATACAAAGGAGATAGTTTGATTTTGTTTAGGACTTTTATAAATTAAATAAAACTAAATTTAATTATATTAAATCTAAAAGTGATCTGGAGAAAACTTGTTTACAATTCAATACCAGACTGAAGATCACTGCAATATGTACACAAAATTGAATTTGAGACGAATTTTATTATGAAAGTTTTTCGAAATTGATACCGGAAGTAGGTCTTACTCTTATTAAAAATCGGATTTTTGAAATATTTCGTAAGTCATGCTTTTGAGACAGGTGCGTTACGAATATAAAAGTATTTAGAACTTAATTTTCAATACCTTTTGAGTAAAAAAATTCAAAACTCGGACCGGAAGTATGACTTTTACTCTTATCGAATAGCGATTTTTTGTCAATATGTCGTAAATTGTGCATTCTATATGTATATGTCAAGATTACAAAAGTATTTAGAGTTGAATTTAAAATACTTTTTGTATAAATGTAATTTCAAAATTCGGACCGGAAGTAGCACTTTTACTCTTAGCTAGTAGCACTTTCTTTCGAATATATCGCAAAGTATGCATTCTATAGAGATTTATTCAGAGAATGGGAGTAGTTAGGTATAATAGGATTTTGAATAATTTTTAAATAAACAAATTTTAAAACTCTATAATTTGAAACTTTCGTACGTATAGGAAAGTCGTGCGGTGGCCCCGAAATATATATGTCACAGTTGTATTTTGGAGAGTCTCGAGTGTCTTCATGTTTGTGGCAGAGATATTTTGTCACGCCAAGGCTCCACAAGTTATTTGAGGACATAATATAGCTTTGGAATGTAGGATGCTTTTGTATATGCGTAGTGCACTGTTTCTTCTTATCAGTGGCAGGAACCTGATCGTGGCAGCTAAGAACTTTTCTCTGATAACCCGCGTGTGTGTCTTCCATATCAGTTGACATTACCTAAGCGTGATTTCCACTTGTTTGATATTATCAGGTCCTGACACTTTATTCTGCTTACCTTCGTACGCCAAAACGTCATCCATTACATTATAAATAGAACATTTATTTACTATTTACTATTTACCTCTCGTAAAAAAATATTTTATGACAATTTACCTAGCTCCCTGTTATAGTGATAGAAGCTATATTTGGATATATCGTGAACAGAGGGCATAGCAATATAAAAAAAAACAGGTTTGCTTACTTTTTGGCACATAAATTTTATTATAGAAGATATCACTAAGAAGAAATATTTATGCAATTACATAAAATAATCTTTTGAAAAGCAACTTATAATGCATTTATAATCTTGGTTTCTGAACTTTATATGAAATATTGCTAAATAATTATAAATTTGTTTATTTGTAAATTGAATTTATAGAATTCTTTTAAAGAACAATTTTAATTAAATAAAGTTACATTTCTCCAAAATAGATCAAACACATATAAGAAGGAAACTGTAGATGTGCAGTCCCACAAATACCTTTCATATGGTCTGCCAGTAACAAGTGGAGGATTCGACGGGCAGGCTGTATAGCGGATTCACTGATTTCCCAGGAGTTCTACCACAATGCAAGGCGAACTCAAACTCGCCGGCACTATTTGCAGTTTCCGGGAATGACGGGAAGTCCGCCAATTTCGACTACACATATCGACGACGCAACAACCGTACCACCCGCCGCCGTATCCTATCTGCTCCTCAAATGAGATTTTTCAATAGCTTCCAATTTACACTTTAAGTGTTATTGTTTTTCATGTATATACATGTGTCTATACCTGGAGCATTTCAGTTCAAAATTTCACGCTTGTTTTTCTTTTTGCGCTTCCCGATGGGCGATGGAGCCGTCAAATGCCGTTACGTAGGGTTTCTCACATCTTCCTTCATCTCGTATTCTTACCCGAGGATCTTTTGATATTCAAATTTGCACTTCTATGACTCGCAGATGCCATTGTATGTTTGAACATTTTCCAATGTCGACGATATTAGACTATAGGGCACTGTTCAAAATAATTCAGTGATAACTATATGTACTGAAATAATATAAACTTAATAATGTTGAAATTTGATGACTAAAGCGCAGATTACTTAGGCTTCTGATAAATGGTAATATCTACGGCTATTATTATATTGTTTTAAATTTGTTGTAATCGGTATACGTTGCAGATTTAGTTTGAAAATTAAAGAGCTGATAATTTTTCATGAAAGGACATAGTTTGTGCTGTTTAAATGATGATTTCATTTATTATAAATGGCCCCACGTTGGGTGCCAATTATTATAATCGCCTTATGTGCAGGGGACATTTGTTGTTATTGCTACTCGTATGAGTTGGTAAAGTATAATTAAGCAAAAAATTCAGTTATAAAACATTGTTATGGTTCTATCCTCAGAGTGACAATAAATTAACCGAACAGTGCTGTAGACTATAATAATGGGTGACTGCTAATATAAAAATGAAATGAGTTACAACTAAGTGTAAAAGTAAATAATTAAGTAAATCTATACGTTACTTACTAAATAACAATAAACTGTTGGATTTTCACTATTTAATATCTAAAATATGTAAATATGACAAATGTTTTGTTTCGGCTTTTTCATAAATGTATAAAATATTACAGGTACATTTATATTGCGCTGTTATCCTTAACTCTAGAGTTGTTAGATAAAATTATCCAACAAGATACTGAAGCATTGAATATGTATCTTCTTAAAATTTCAACAAAAAAATATAAATCTCCGGCTTTTATACCTAATTATCAATTAATTATGCTCAGTCGGTTTTCTACGATTTTTAAGATTAGCAAGCATGAATATAAAAACTTTATTCTCAGGTATTTAGAGTTCTTAAAAATATGAAAGTTACTTTAACATTATTTCAACAAAACTAAATTATCTTCTTGTAAAATGTTCTGTTACTTGATACAATTCAAGTAAAATAAACAATCAAAAAAAAATCACATAGCATTATATGTACTTTATTCAATTTGCGACAATAATTAAATTATCTCATATTCATTTCAAAAAAAATGGATATTATAAATCCTAATACAAACTAAACCACAGATTCTCAAAAATCAATGTAAATTATAATTGAATTGTCAAAATAATTAATCTGTCAAATATCAACTGACGTTGTAAGAAATTTGTATTGACATTTTTATTTCAGTTAAGCAATAAGAATTAATTTTATATTCTTGAATTGGAACATTCACGTTATACTAAGAAATATTAAGTTTCAAAATTTTGACACATACAATCAGCATAATAGATATAAACAAAATCAATTATCATATGATAATTTCTAACTCTTAACTAGAATTAAATTAAAAGGTCTGTTTAAACTTTTAAGATTAATAAGATTTGCACATATAAATGTATATTTGTGAGTTTTACTTTCCTTAATTAACTTCACAATCAGGTACGGTCCTTCTTCAGTAATTCTTGTTTAAATATAACAACCACAACATTCATCCGTTGTACCCATATGTTTGATTCCTAACAGCACAAATACTCCAGTAACTTCTAAGTAGATGTGGTAATGACAGCATTCATCGGTCAGTCTTGTAACATTGTACTTCAGCATTCTCTTCTTAAAAAAATGACTTATTCATGGATTATTTTCCAAAACTTCACGTTCAATTCCAATATCTTCGTGTTTCCGTGTTTTTGATAATGACAGCATTCATCCGTCAGACTTGTATTATACAGTTGTATTTACTTCTAAAATGACTTTTTTCCTTGATTGTGTTATAAACTTCACATTCAAATTAAATATCTTTGTACATTCGTTTCCGTGATTATAGTAATATTAACATTCTATTCTTTACTATTAAGTTCTTCTTTCTATGTAATATTTCTTTTCTCATAAAATTTTCATACACTTTTTAAAAATTCATAAATCAATAATCTTCTTTTTTTTTTCCGTAACCATGCTCTCATTAAAATTACAACATAGTTGATTTTTTTCGTATCATATATGAAAAATAATATTTCTAACGCAATACCATACAATTGAATTTGAGAACTGTTAAATTTAGATTGAATTTGAGAACCGTTAAATTTAGATTATCTTAAATGTGATGTATTTTAAACAATGCATTTTTGCCTTCCTCTCAGAATAAAAAAAAAATAATTTACAGGATTATTTTTTTTTTAAATACAAGTTTAACCTCTATAATATTATTTCTCTCAATCATCTATTCATAGTAATCATGAATCATTGACACATTTATATTCATAGGTGCTTCGAACCCAGTTCGGATTCGTTTGTTGATACAGCGCATATCCAAACAAACTCTTAAACTATTATCACTTTTTTTTACGATTACAACAGGATTAATAAAATAGGAAGTAGATCTTTCTATAATACCTTGTTTCAATAATTTATCGATTTCTTGTTCAACTTGTTTTTGATATTGATATGGAATAGGATAATTCTTTACATTTAATGGTTCATCATTATCAATAATTATCTTATGTTTATATTTTCTAGCAAATGTAACTTCTTCATTAAATAACTTTTTATTTTCCATCAACATTCTTCTCATATCGTTCGTTAATCCTTCTTCTAAATCCATTCCAATTATTTTCTTATTTAATTCTACAACATAATCTTCTTTCTTAACATCACCATTATCATACGTAAATACATCATTTCTATAATATAAATCATTATTAATATCATCATAATCATCATATATAAAATTCTTCTTCTTATTAAGTATTGTTCCATCTTCCAAAATATCCTCTTCATTATCCCTTAATTCTTTTATCTCTTCAACATTCCTTATAATATTATAATTATTAATGTTAATATTCTTATCTTCTTTTGCTAGTTTTATTTCATTGTTTTTAATACGTAAAACATTATTCTCAAAATCAATTACCATATCATACTTTTTAATATTATCAATTCCTAAAATACATTGAAATTTCATGTTTTCAAACACATAGAATTCAAATAAATAACTTTCCTTATTCAACATTGTTTCAAGGCAAACCTTTTCTTGAATTATTCTTAGTTTCTTCTGATTTGTAGCAATAATATCCATTTTCTTAATCTTAATTACATAATTTTCATAATTAATAATCCTGTTCAAATCTGTTCTTCTTATTAAAGAAATTTCAGCAGCAGTATCAACAATAGCTCTAAGATTTAAATTCTTAATAGTCATTTCAATTACAGGTATATCATTTTCAATTAAAATTTCTGATTCCTCATTGATTTTTATAAAGTTGTGTGGATTGTCATAAAATCGATTATTTTTAGTCACATCCAGGAAATAGCTACATATTATAGGTAAATTTAATTTTAGTTTCGAGAAGTACTCGGTTGACACCGACTCAACTCCGGAATTATCAGATTTTCTGTGTCTGCATAAATCGGCGTTTTTTTTTCTGGCTCTTGTAATTTTCTTTCATATATTCTGGATTCATGGTCGATTTTCATATTACTTACTTCAACATTATTTATCTGTGGTCTATTATTACCTCTGTCTTTGAAATTACTATTGGAATTAGTATAATTGTCCTTGTTTCTATTATCATGATTATAATTATTTCGGTAATGATTAGTTTCACTTCTGTTTCCATTTCTATTTCCATTGTCATTTCTCCTGTAATAATTATTTTCTCCAAAGTTACTTCTGAAATTATTATTTCCATTTCTTATTACATAATTTTGTTTTTGATTAAAATTACTTCTATTATTGTTTCCAAAATTATTTCCTCTTCCTTGATTTGTATAATAATTATAATTATCCCTGTTTACTGGATTATGATTAATATAATTATTTCGGAAATTTCTTCTTTTAATTTCTGTCAGATCATCCAATCGTCTTAGTGTTTCCATCAATTGTTCTATGTTGTTCACATCCTTGCTTATAACAACTTCCCCATCTGTTAAAATAAAATGATTCAAAATATGCCTAATGACTTCTTCTTCAGACATATCTGGTATATGTTTAGATTTATTAAACATATCACGCGCATAATTCTCTCGGTTTACCACACCTTCTTGATAACATCCTGTTAATAATTTCACTTTCATACGATCTTGTATATTTTTGTTCCAATATTCTTGAGTGAATTCTCTTTCAAAATCTTTAAAACTACTACATCTTTCTTCAACCATCTCGAACCATTCTAGCGCTCTTCCTTCTAAGGTTAATCTAATAAGATTTATCTTTTGGAAATCATCTTCAATATCACTTGTCAGTCTTGTTATATTCTTTAGATAGGTCATAGGATGAACTTGATCCCTACTATCTTTATATTTAGGCCACATTTCCGGTCTTGAATAAGGATTATAAGAATTACTTTTCTCATTAAAAATAATCCTGTTACCAGCTCTTTTCATCTGTTCCAATTCTTTTCTTATATTTTCGAAGAAATCACATTCTTCTTGTTGGAATCTATTTATGGATGATTGGTATTCTTCATTAACCAAATTAACTTTTCCTTGTAGAATTAGTGTATCTTCCTTCAAAGTTTTAATATCACCTTTTACTTGTTTTGTCTCTTCCTTATTATCCTTAATTCTAGATGATATGACATCAAATTGATTTTGGATGTCTTTTTGTTCCTCTTGTATTTTATTTTCCACAAACTTGCCAAGATTTTCAAAATCTTTCTTCGTATTAGTTTCCAATTCTTTCGTTTTCTTTTCATTTTCCTTCAATCTTGTATTCATTTTTTGTTCCATGTCCATCATATTTATTTGTAGATCCTTCACGTTATTCTGCATTTCTTTCTTTATTTCCTCTTGCAAATTATTTATTTCACTATGTAATCCTTCAATACTCTGTCTATATTCCTTCTTTTGAATATCTAACTGACCTTGTATATTTTGTATATGTGTGTTTAACGTTTGACTATTTGTATCAAATTTAAGATCTAATTGGCCTTGTATAGTTTGTAAGTTTAGTAAATTAATGTTTATATCCTGCTTTTGCATGTCTAGTTGTGTTGTTAAATTTGTACTTTGTGTGTCTAATTGCGTTTGTAAATTGGTATTTAGTGTTATTAATTGATTTTGCATGTTTGTATTCTGTGTATCTAATTGTGTTTGTATAATTTCTTGCAAATTCTTAAACATACTTTTAATATCCAAGTTTTCTTCTGAGATTGTTAAAGAACCTTCTCCTGAAGCAGATCCAACCCCTTTCCTGGTATTAGGCATATTAAATGACTACTATGTTTTATAAATAAACAAGAAATCCCTACTAACAATATTGTTATATGTTTTTTTTTTTAAATCAACCCAACACACAAAAACCATGAACAGACAAACAAGAAATAATATATAAGCAATTCAATAAAATACACAACAGCTATGACCTTTATTTACCTCAAATTGTTTTTAAATATAAAAGTAACTTTCAAATCACCCACGTAATTCTTTGACCTAGCCTCTAAGTTGGGCGCCACAAATGCGCTGTTATCCTTAACTCTAGAGTTGTTAGATAAAATTATCCAACAAGATACTGAAGCATTGAATATGTATCTTCTTAAAATTTCAACAAAAAAATATAAATCTCCGGCTTTTATATCTAATTATCAATTAATTATGCTCAGTCGGTTTTCTACGATTTTTAAGATTAGCAAGCATGAATATAAAAACTTTATTCTCAGGTATTTAGAGTTCTTAAAAATATGAAAGTTACTTTAACATTATTTCAACAAAACTAAATTATCTTCTTGTAAAATGTTCTGTTACTTGATACAATTCAAGTAAAATAAACAATCAAAAAGAAATCACATAGCATTATATGTACTTTATTCAATTTGCGACAATAATTAAATTATCTCATATTCATTTCAAAAAAAAATGGATATTATAAATCCTAATACAAACTAAACCACAGATTCTCAAAAATCAATGTAAATTATAATTGAATTGTCAAAATAATTAATCTGTCAAATATCAACTGACGTTGTAAGAAATTTGTATTGACATTTTTATTTCAGTTAAGCAATAAGAATTAATTTTATATTCTTGAATTGGAACATTCACGTTATACTAAGAAATATTAAGTTTCAAAATTTTGACACATACAATCAGCATAATAGATATAAACAAAATCAATTATCATATGATAATTTCTAACTCTTAACTAGAATTAAATTAAAAGGTCTGTTTAAACTTTTAAGATTAATAAGATTTGCACATATAAATGTATATTTGTGAGTTTTACTTTCCTTAATTAACTTCACAATCAGGTACGGTCCTTCTTCAGTAATTCTTGTTTAAATATAACAACCACAACATTCATCCGTTGTACCCATATGTTTGATTCCTAACAGCACAAATACTCCAGTAACTTCTAAGTAGATGTGGTAATGACAGCATTCATCGGTCAGTCTTGTAACATTGTACTTCAGCATTCTCTTCTTAAAAAAATGACTTATTCATGAATTATTTTCCAAAACTTCACGTTCAATTCCAATATCTTCGTGTTTCCGTGTTTTTGATAATGACAGCATTCATCCGTCAGACTTGTATTATACAGTTGTATTTACTTCTAAAATGACTTTTTTCCTTGATTGTGTTATAAACTTCACATTCAAATTAAATATCTTTGTACATTCGTTTCCGTGATTATAGTAATATTAACATTCTATTCTTTACTATTAAGTTCTTCTTTCTATGTAATATTTCTTTTCTCATAAAATTTTCATACACTTTTTAAAAATTCATAAATCAATAATCTTCTTTTTTTTTTCCGTAACCATGCTCTCATTAAAATTACAACATAGTTGATTTTTTTCGTATCATATATGAAAAATAATATTTCTAACGCAATACCATACAATTGAATTTGAGAACTGTTAAATTTAGATTGAATTTGAGAACCGTTAAATTTAGATTATCTTAAATGTGATGTATTTTAAACAATGCAATATATATACAGGGTCGTCCAAAAGTCTGGATTCACGTGGATTTTGAGTAAACTATTCACTTTTTTGGAAAACTGAATTCTGTATCTTGAATGGGAATAAAATTGCAACTCAATAGTATTTTTTATTTCAAAAAAATTGTTTATAATTTTGAGATAAAGTTAATAACAATGTTTTTTTAAATGGAAACCTACCGTGATTTTTATTTCAGAGAGAGTACTTTCGATAAGAATTGCATTGGCATAGAAATTTTGGCTATAAACCTTACGATTATTGTTTAAATTAATATTAAATTTTCGATCCGAACACTCGTTCGCGCTTGTTCGGAAAATACACGTTCAAGAAAACAGAAAATAAAAATTCAAATTCGCTCCGTAAACGTACACTAGTAATACCAAAAACAGAATGAGATAAGATTTGGACCTTCCAAGTGTCTAAAAACGGAAAAAGACCATAAAATTATTTTTTATTAAACTACGTTGTACTTTCTCATAACGTTTAAATATCGTAATCGCGGTAGATCCCCATTTTATAAAAAAAAATGCTTTCATTCAAGATAAACGTAACGCCTTCAATAGAATGCTTTATTAGGGGGTGGACCCATGCCTACAGTTGGAAACGTGGTAAGAGAAGACACGTTCGTGTATTTTCCGAACAAGCGCGAACGAGTGTTCGGATCGAAAATTTAATATTAATTTAAACAATAATCGTAAGGTTTATAGACAAAATTTCTATGCCAATGCAATTCTTATCGAAAGTACTCTCTCTGAAATAAAAATCACGGTAGGTTTCCATTTAAAAAAACATTGTTATTAACTTTATCTCAAAATTATAAACAATTTTTTTGAAATAAAAAATACTATTGAGTTGCAATTTTATTCCCATTCAAGATACAGAATTCAGTTTTCCAAAAAAGTGAATAGTTTACTCAAAATCCACGTGAATCCAGACTTTTGGACGACCCTGTATATATATATATATAACATGAAACAAGTTATAAAAAGGGCGAGGTAGTAATACCTATAATGTTCTTTTATACAAAGTACATTATCAAAATACATTTAGCAAAGGGGATCATTTGTTTCTGTTTGATCATTAAGTAAATGATATGGGGAAGTATTTTTTTCACTAATTTCTAGATTTCTGGATTTCTCTAGAAGGTGGTTTGTGTATGTGGAATTGTTTTTTCTATTCTAAACGATCTTAAATATTAGGACATATTTTCTCAAACTTTCTTCCTCATTGTTTTTAATATATTTAGATCATTTCTTGTTAGTTCTGAATACTACGCTTATGCCGTTTTTTTTAAAGCTTAGAAACCTTTTAACTAAGAGACCTACATATTGCTATGAACCCAATAAGTTTAGAGAATATAAAAAAAAACTGTATAATTACAAAAACAAAACGTCCCAAATAAAAATTAGTATTAAGTTTGAATTTTTGTATTAAATAATTTAATTTGTAAATATATATGTATATAAATATATATAGTTATACAGGGTGTCCCAGAAATAAAAAGACGGAGTAGCAGGTATGTAAAGTCCGAGCAGAAACAGGTCCAAATATACCGCAATAACGAAGAAATTAAAAATTTAATTTTCTATGTTGTTTTTTAGATAAAAGAATTACATTACGGACCTGGCACAGAATGTATGTTTATAAATACAGGTAAGAATGCTCATTTGTAAATAGCAACGAACACGTAAACGGGAAAAAAACGTTAAATCGTACTCATTCATATAAAACATATTTTTTGCCCGATGCGTCTTGATAACGCAGCTATATAGTCGGTTCTTGATCCAGATGGGCGACCTACTTTATTGCAGACAATAAAGGATTGTTTTTATTTTTAAAATAATATTGCTCTTTAATGTGTTTGTAGTCGGAAACAGCTGATTATTATTATTTTAGAATATTCAATAAATCGTAGTTTTTCTAGCCTTTATTACAGTAAATATCATGAATGTAATTATTTCTTTCTAGCAGGTGTAAAATTAAAGTAATTAATGGTTTGATATTTATTATGAAGTATCTATTCCTCCTCCTTTAAACACAAGTAATAAGTCGTCCAGGGTCGGCGTAAGGCCAATTGAATTCTTTATTATTTTTTTTCTGCCGTCTGCGCACGAATAAAGACTTGATATTTTGAGGGTACGTTTTTACACAATCCAGCTTCCGATTTCTGCTAGTCCGTCTTTTTATTTCTATGACACACTGTAAATTGATTTAACTTACATTTAGGTGTAGTGAGTTAAAATAAAAACGTGAACAAAAATACTGTAGGATATGGGTTGATGTTAAATATATGATATGATGTGGAAAAACCATATACACAAGTCATGTGGGTTGCAGATATCACTAATCTTAAGTATAAAAGTAATAGGCAACAAAAAGAAATTAAGAAATTTAATAAATATAAAATAAGAAAAATGTGTACATAAAATTTACAATAATTGATTTCAGAATAACAATCTCTTTATAAACATGTTCTTTACACAGTAGATTAGGTATTCCATAAGAAGAGATGTGTATATTCATTCTGGAATATATCACTTTCATATATGTACACAATTAAAATTTACTTTCATTTTGTATCTCCTATATATTCAAATTAGTTAAGAATTATTTCTTGTTTGATTTATTCATAAACTGTTTGGCAGCGTTCATCAAATGTACACCTACAAATAAAAGAATAGAAAGATATTACAAAGAAGGAACGGTACAATCATAAAAACACTACACAATTAATTTTATAAAGGTTAATAGATCTAATGAACTCACCAAAACAAGAAATTAGTTCAAGACACAAGAGAAACAAAATAAAGAAGACTTTCAGGATAACGCAACACTAAGATCCAGACAGATGGAAATAAGAAAAAGCCCTGCCTAATGTTTTGCCAATCTTGCTGATGCCCAATGACAAGGAAAGAACACGTATAATATTATCAAATGTGAAAAACAACATACAAATCTCTAAATAGTTTTGTTTGGGATAAGGTCAAAATTAAACAAAGTATCTAAATCTCATATAAAAATTATATATATATTTTGTAAAGATTTGACGATCATTAATAACATTTCCACACTATATTTATATATATTTGTTTTACAAAGAAGGAGTACTCACTTTAGAGTTATAATGCTTGTGAAATACTTATACATTTATAATGATAACGAAAAGAATAATTATCTTGTTCCTTTAAATAAAAAGAAATTATTGACATTTTCATATAGTGCCTTGGTAATCTAGAACCTTGAAACGTGAATGCTCTGAAACTGGCCTATACTAATCGCTAGCTGTAAACATTCTCACATTGTACCTCTAGCAGCTTAGCACCTGCCCATCAAGAACATCCCCGCTTATTCGTATTTATTTTATTTGAATTTCTAAATTAAATGACTATATAATAATTAATGATGCCCAACGAACTACTAAAGGCAAATATTTTCACATAGTACCTTCATCATGTCTAACACCATTAACTATCCTTTTATTATTTTTAAATAACTAATTATTATTATTATTAAACAAGATTAATATTCATCTAATTAATGATGCCCAACGATTTACTAAAGGCAAATATTTTCACATAGTACCTTCAGCACGTTTAACACCATTAACCATATCTAAATTGAATTATTTATCTTATAACGTACTTCATATCATCGTACATTTTATCAAATTCATTCTTATTGATGTCCTCCATCTTAAAAATGAAAATAATAAAAATGAAAATTAATTGAATGAAATTGTTTTAAAAGAAACTAAATGAAAATAAAATTCTAATTCTTAATACAGATTCTTAAATCGTGAGATCATAAATAGTGCATATAACCTCCTACTCTCACCTTCGCTATCAAAAAAAAAAAAATTCTTTTCTAAAATTAACGTCTTTACTGCTTGAATTATAAAGTTCATCTTTGACAAGTCTATTCTTGTTTTCGCTTTATATACTGAAACAAAAGCCAATCGACAATTTGTAGCGCCTCTGCTATCTAATTAAATTTTAAGTTGGCATTGATTTTAAAATGTTCGTGATAAAATCTTTCTTGTTTGTTTTCTTCATGTTATCATACCTGCACCAATACGCGCACATATTCTTTGACAGCTACACACTAATGGCGATGACTTGAACTGTTTGTTATTATTGTTTTTCACAGACTTATTACGTTTCATCTTCAGTAGGTATATCTTTCTTTCCTTCCTCTTTAGTATGTATAGTCCCTTACTGTACTTGTATATGAATGCATTGCCTTTTTAATCGTTTGTTATATATTTCCTTTTTCCATTTACTAATGTTTATTCTAATTCTCCTTTTAAGAATCCTTTGGTCTAGTGGTACGGGAAAGACGTTGTATACGACGGAGATTTTTCTTACGGATCTCGCACCACGAAGAACAGTCACCCTCGTAACCTCTCTCTGATTTCCAACCATGCTTCTTCTTCTCAGATAACACGTCAATTTGTAGAGTGCTATCACCAACGTTAACATTGTATTTTCTTTTTGCAGGTTTTTAAACCACACATGACCATTTTTCCATTGTCTTTAAAGCCCTTGAGTTATACATACAAGAACTCATAAGTGTATTTTTAATTCATTCTGTTATTATTTATATAAAACATTCTTATTTACGATCTGTCACTTCGCACTGGAAATGTTTTGATTTATATCCTTTTTTTATGTATGTCTAAATTTAAGTTACAGGTATTTACTATATCTTAAGTATTATTATTATAAAATATTCTTCTGAATTGGCACCATTATTTATATTTGAATTTATATTTATTCATTTAATGTGTATCTACAATTCATGTTTATTTTTGGTACATCAGTGCCTCCTTAAATGTAGGCAACTTATTCTACTTATTGTTACATGTTTCAACCAATAAAATATAATATTGATGACGTCATAACTTTGACAAATTTGACGTTTTATTTTTTTGACTTATGTTAAAAGACGCGGAATAAAATAAACTGTTTGTCGTGTTTTTGCATTTTTTTCAAAAATGAACATTGTACGTTTTATGAATTTTGTGCGTTACTTTATCATAACCCTGTATATCATACTATTATATGCTGCTAATTTGTGTGTAGGTTAACTATAAAGACAGCAGTAGGTAGCAAGGCAATCAGATAACAGGTAAAACAAAAAACAGATATTTTGACGTCGAGGAAATAAATATCGAAGAGACATGTGATGGTGATAATTAGGGAGCGGAATCGAGCGAGCTAAACTACCACGGAGCCACAACCGTGAAAAGAAATAATGTAAACAACTGCGTGTTGTTTACATTATATCTGAATAGCACTAATTCATAGGGCGAACTGCAACATCTGTTTACGCTCGACAAGAGACGGAGAATCAGAGAAAAAAGGGCAATAAAATAAGGAATTTATGAGGTAAAATTCTTTATACACGGGCGTAGATAACGGCGTCAGGAGTGTTTAAAATTTATTATATTTACGTTATATTTCCAAGAGAAATAAAATTTTCATTTATACCTTACGTTAGTTTCCTTGTTTCATTGTTTTAACTGTTAATTACGTACTTCGTAATTTTTGTAATAGTTCCTGCCGGTTCATTGAATCTACTTCTTCCATTTATATCGACGTAAGTGTTAATTTGATTTTGTTAAGATTAAGATTAAAATTTTTAGTTATTGTTTATTTAGATCTAGAACATTGTTTATGTTACTTTTTCAGATATGATATGGAAGAACGTCGAGAAATACATCGTGAAACAATGGCGAGTTAAATTGAGGGTCATACTGATTGTCAGTGATTCCGATATTTATTGCAAAGTCTGTAAAATATCGTTACAGAATGCCAAAAAATCGAACGTACAACATCACTTAGCATCGCTGAAACATACACAGAAATTGGACCCGTTGAAAGCTGACAATTTTAACGAAGAACTCTGTGAAGCTTTACTGGCGGCTAATATCCCATTAAAGAAACTTGATAATCCCACTTTCAAAACATTTCTCCAAAAATATACTGGTCGACATGTTCCTGATGAATCCACCTTACGGAAATGTTATGTTTCTAAGTGCTTCACGAAAACAGTAGAATGCATTAGAAGACATCTTTCAAATCAGTACCTATGGAGAAGTGCCTACGAAACTGTCGATATATTAGGACGCTGTGTGGTAACTATTGTTGCTGGTGTACTACATCCAACTATTCCATATAACGCATATGTAATAGCATCTAAAGTTATAAATACAGTTGATGCGGAAACAGTTGCTAAAACCATTGACGAGAATTTGCACAAAATGATTCATTCGGACGACAGGTACAGGGAAAAAATACTTTTATTTGTTAGCGACAGTGCCGCATATATGTTAAAAATAGACAGACTATTAAAGGAAACATATCCGTATATGCTGCATATTACTTGTGCTCTCCACAGAATCTGTGAATATATCAGAGACAACTATCCGGAAGTTGATAGACTTGTATCGGCTTTTAAAAAAGTTTTCAGAAAAGCACCATCGAGAGTGGCCCTTTACAGGGAAAAACTTCCATCTTTGTCACTGCCACCCGCACCAGTAATAACTAGATGGGGAACATGGATGGAAGCTACTAGTTTTTATGCAGAGAATTTCGATAGTTTACAAAATTTCGTTACATGTTTAAATGACGATGCTCGAAGTATTTCTGAGTGCAAGGAACTAACACAAATCCCAAATTTAAAAAATCAGCTGTTATTTCTGCAGGAACACTTTGGAAATTTGCCTAAACTAATCACATATTTTGAAAATCGAAATCTCAAACTAAAAGATGGATTAACCACATTAGACGTGGGCTACTAATAATTTCAAAAGTATTCCAAGTGACTTCGGAAGTGGCCTTCGGCAAAAGTTTTTAATAGAAATCCAGGTTTAATAACATTGTGGCAATTGTGTATGGGGACAATGACACAAAATCAAACTGCTAAATACGCTGAATTAAAAGAATATTTCCAGTACGCACCTATAACCAGTTGCGATGTAGAAAGGACGTTTTCTATCTACAAGGATGTACTTCATTCAAAAAGAACAAATCTTACAGAAGAGAACCTTGAGAAAGTATTGCTGGTGAATATTAATACTCCTTTACTCGACTTGAACAACAAAATCAACAAATAATAATGTATTTTGTATTTTATGAGTTGTTATTCAATTATATAAATAAAATTAAAACCTCTTTAAAAATACAACATTTCAATAGTGCGCCCATGAGCGGTGAGTCATGGCTCGCTCGATTCCGCTCCCTAGCGATAATACAACAGATTTAATTGCATTAAATCTTATCTTGTTAATGTGTGTAAAGAAATGGAGAATAATTTACCACTAAATGGAAGCACAGTGCAAAATCCTACAACACTTTATTCTTACCATGTAAATAATGTTGAAATATAAAATATTAATATAAAAAATTTGATATAAGAACTCTGTTGGCTTTGATGAAATACGGTAAAATTGATTAAATTTTGCGGTACAGCAATGGCAACTGGTCACCACATCAATGATTAATGAATGTATGAGCACTGGTGGTTTTCATGACCAGTTAAAACATTCTACCATCACATTGATATATAAGAAGGGTGATGTGAAAGATATACAGAACCGCAGACCGATATCATTGCTACCTAATATATCAAAAATTTACGAAAAAGTAATATGCAGAAGAATATATGGATTTTACGAAACTTGCAATGCTATTACAGATAGGCAAAATGGTTATATGATGGGCAGAACAATTACAAAGGCTATATATGAGGTGCTAGAATATATTTTAGATGGTATTAACGAGAATCATGAGACCGTGGGAATTTTCGATAGCATTTGATAACCTGAACCAAGATAAATTGTACACGAAATTGGTAGGCACGGGAATACGAGGGGTGTTATTAGATCTGATGCGCTCCTATCTGACTAACAGAAAGCAGCGAGTGGTTTGGGTTGATGGAGACACTCTCATCCGATTGGAAGGTTGTACAGGGAGAGTTCCGCAGGGTTCCGTTTTGGGACCTCTTCTGTTCTTATTGTACGCCAATGAAATACCGAATATCGTTAGCTATTTGACTACGATCTATGCTGATGACACATCAGTTATAATAAAAGCAGTTAAAAATATCCCAAACCAAGATATTATCGCAACAGCTAATACATTTGACAGGTGTTTTTGCACAATGACCTGAAGCTAAAAATAAAAAAAAACGCAAATTCTTCAATTTGGCTATTTTAAAAAGGATAAACTGATAATAGGTAATAATGGAGAAGAACTTTCAACTAATAATGAAATAAAATTTCTGGGTTTGTATTTAGATAGCCAGTTGAAATGGAAACGACACATAGAGTATCTGTCTGGAAAAATATCTGGGTTTGGTTACGCTCTTCAAATTATTGCAGGTTCTGTGAACAAATACGCTGCCTAAGTGCCTACTACTCATATGTCCACTCGAGATTGCGTTATGGTATTATTTTCGGGAAGCATCTGTGGGGGTGTCGCGATTGTTTGTGCTACGAAAGATGTGCTTAAGAGGAATCTTCAGTATTAAACGAAGAGATTCGTGCAAACAGTGTTACAATTATTTTGTTGTATTTTATCTCTTAATGGATTATTTTAGTTTATCGTTGAATACGTAATTTATTTTGGATTAAATTAATGTCATCTTCCTACTACTACTGCCACCTGGTGTGGACTTTCATAAGATTCCTATTGCCACGCGATCTGCCTTATCTCAGGTGTGTAACGTATACATGCGTTGACGGGTAGATGGCGTACGATGTTTTATTTAATAGATTTGGTATTTTTAATTATTGCTAATTTAGTTTTAGAGCTTCTTTTTGGGCTTAGAGTTATGTAACAAATTAATTATAATTATTTTCCATTTTTCTATTGTCATTTGAATCTGCGTTTATGTCGTATGTTTAAAATATCAGGTTGGGTCGCTCGGTCTTTAGGGCAAATGTTCGTGTTCCGCTTGAGGTCGGTTTTTGACATGTTAGAATCTTTCTCTTGAACTTTAACGGTCATCGAGGAAGCATTAAACATCACAGAGCAGATGCAGTTCCTTTGACACTGATTGAGAAATGAAGAATTTTTGAGTTATATCGTGTGCAATCGCTAGTACAGGCGGATTTTAATGTTGTTTCTCAAGCATTAATGTGATTTGGCGTTATTATAATAAACTTGTTGAGGATATTGTTTGTCGTGGCTTGGGAATTGTTTAAGCTGCTGTAAGTATATTTTCCACGTGTCTAATCGATCTTAATTTGTGTTGTTTCTATATTCAAATATAGCTGCTAGTGTTGGTGCATGGCATAGACCTCATTTGAGCACTTTTGTTGGGTTAAGATTTAAGAACCACGTGCTATGGTAATCTTACGGTTCCAAGGAAATTTATTGCTGGATCTTGCGGTGATGACATAATTAAGGTGCAGATTAATGGAATACTGTAGCCTTCATACGCTAATTTCTTGAGATGTCGTTAGCCGAAGATAGGAGAGCAGTTTTCTTGTAACGTGTGGATCCGTAGAAGGTATCGTGTTTGGTGGCTGTGGATGTGATTTTCTTTAAGGTACTGTGACTGTGTAAATTTTCCTGATATTATACAGAGCGTAGAAATTATTGGCCAAACAGTTTTGGTAGAATTTATGTCAATTTCGAGAACTTCGAACAGTAAATTTCAATTTTCCGGCCTAGCTAATTAAATAAGTCATCGTAATTTCCTATTTTAACTTCTTGTGGCATGTGAGCCTTTATGATTTGAATTTATTAAATTAACGTAGTTTTATTAATAACAGTGACCCCAGATTGGAGGTTACTTTGTCATTTTTGGAGACGTTACGTAGCCTTTTTATTTTTGGACTTAGAACTTGAACTAAATTTTGGATGTGTATGGGCAGTGTAGCCTCACATCGGTCTTGTGTAAATTCTTAGTTGTTATTTAATGCAATTAGTCAACCATTGTAATTTATTATTGTACAATCTCGTAAGAAATTATTGAATTTAATTTAATCACATTTCCTTATGTAAAGCATAGTTAACTAGCGCTAATTTTTTATAGTATTAGATACCATATAACTTAGAGTCTGCACTCTAATGTCGAATAGATTGTCGGTTGCCTCTGGTATACAGAGTGTTTTATTTTAGTGTTGACGTGTTGCAAATCACGATCAAACTGTTCGACTTTGGAGGGACTTTCGGCAAGTTACCTTATAACTGTGTGCTTGTAAGAATATTGTTGGTAAATTATTTTAACTTTAAGGTTGTTTCATGTGTTCTCCATTTTGAATTTCTTAAATTTTGTAATTGTACGTCATTGATAATTTTAAGTTGTGGATCACCTTGGGTGACCATTTAAGTTTTAATTAATCCTTCAGAAATTTAATACTGGCAACTGAGTTGCGCTTTGTGATTTACATTTCATTGTTTTTTTTGTCTTTGAATATCTTGTGAAAAATCAGAGATTAGATAGTATAGCCGATTTGTGTACAATAATTGAAACGATCTGTTGGACCTGAATTATAGTTTCAATAAACTGTTAAGTTTGAATGAGTGTGTGTTGGTCTTATTTTCTTATCACCTGGGGAGTTTTACATTGGATCTGGTCCGGGGTCTGAATATCTGTTGGGCTTAGCATATTTTTACGGATAGGCGCCCTGACAACTTAACCTTCGACTTAGTACTGTGTTCGAACTCGCCCTTCTCTGACTGTAGCTGGAGGCAGTGCTGACTCCCATATTTAACATCGACCCTTGGGAAGTAAGAGGTAAGACTTGAGTGTTATAAGTTGGTGATTAATTAATAGACAAGCGTCTTCCTAAATTTAAATAGAAGGTTAATTACCGTGGTGGTGTCTGACTTACTACCTTCTTGGAATTTGAGTACCGAATCTGTTTAGAGCCTTGGCCATTTATAATTTAAATACAAGAGGGTAGCAACAGGTGTTATTGTTAATAATAATAATAATAATAATAATTATATTTATTGCCCAACATCAAGCATTTACAGCACAAAAATTATATAAGTGCAGTACAAAAGCAAATATAACAAATACATAAATTCTTAAATACTAATACATAATAACAAAAATAATAACAATAATAATAAAGAAACAAAAAATTAAATGAAATTGATGTGAGTATGCTACATGTAGAGAAACACGAAAGCGAGAGCAACTAGCAACTGACAAAGGGTAGATGTACGATTGAAAATCAGAACTACAACAGCTTCCTAAAGCTACCAACTGTGTCATTAAATATATCGTCATACCGAGTATTTCCTAATCGCGACATATTGTAAAACGTGGGTAAGCATAATAAAAGTCACTGAAAAACGTGAAAATGCTCTAGGGACAAAGAAGTTAAGGCAAGATAGTAACATAGGGCTATCAATTTTATTGTTCACAAGCTCCCAGACAAACCGAGCAACATATAAGTCTCTGCGTGCAGCAAGAGACCGCATGTCATGACTCTGCAGATGATGATGGTAGTCTGTGCCACGTGGAGGATAGACACCTTGTATCTTAAAAGAAAGATACTTTAAGAAGCGACACTGTATCTTTTCTAAAGACAATTGATAGCTAATATAATTAGGAGACCAAGCAATATTCAAGTTTGGTTACCGCAAACGAATAATGTAAAGTCTTAGGGACAGAAGTATCATCGAAGTATCTAGAGCTACGCATCAGGAATCCCAAGGTTTTGGACGCAGCAAAGCCTTGAAGAGGATATATGGTCATTGAAGGAAAGACGAGAATTAAACAACACACCAAAGTCCCTGACAAGATCTACTTTAGTTAGAGATTGTCCGTGAATGTCATAGTGAAATACAAGACTCGTCAATTTCTTGGTAAAGGTCATATAACAACATTTAGGAATATTGAGAACCAACTTATTGTTAATGCACCACTGGTAAATAACATCAAGATCTTTCTGCAATAATAGTGAATCATCTTGCGAAGAAATACTGGAATAAATCTTCAAATCATCAGCATAACACAAAACAGGGGAAGTCAGAGAGGTTAATAGATCATCAATGAAAAGAGTAAAAAGAAGTGGTCCCAAGTTAGATCCCTGTGGTACACCTGAGCTAGAGATATATGTCCTAGACGCATAACCAGAATAAAAAACATAATTGATCCTATTGTGCAAGTAGGACTGCATTAATAAGATACTAACGGTACCATCCTTGTATGTCTTGGAATGTTCACTTTTTGTAACAACTAATTACAATCTCCTTAGAGAACAAGAATTGAGACATGAATATGATACCAGAGGTGCTGCTGATCCATATCTTGTACCTCCACAAACAACAAAAAGATTAATTAATAAGAGTATGCTAATGCAAGTGACAAAGGTTTACAACCATTTACCAACAAACTTAAAACAAAGACCCCTGATTGAATTTAAGAGGGAGCTGTTTCGCTTGCTTTCCGTTAATGTTTTTTGCACAATACAAGACTTTTTAAATTATGAATTTTAATGTTTTTAATGCATCATTTATAATGCAAATTGTGTTGTTAATATTTTTATTAATGTTTCACTATATGATATTGATATGTTCCACGCTTTGTGTATTATGGAATAAACTTATTATTACCTATTATTATTGTAGTGAAAACTTCTATGGGCGCGTTGGTGCATTGATTGTTGGGCACTGAATGAGACCGAGTCGTCACGCTCGGAATGTTACGCTAGTTCGGGTAAAGTCGGCTCGACGCTCGGCTTTGTATTATAATACTAACTAGCGGTATTTAATTTCAATAAAATTGAAATTTAGAATAAATACGCGAAACATTGTATATTTATTTTCTGAAAAATTCTTGTCTGCATGCAGATACGAACCCGAGTCGCTCAGGTATAAGGCCGGCACGTTACCATTAGACCATCGCGGGTACTCGTATGAGAATTATAATATTTGTATATATACATGCGTACGTATGAATTTTTGAAGTGAAAACTTGATCACATTGAACGAAATGTACTAGAATAATGTATACACAATAATAATAAATCAAACATGACAAATTGATATTTTGGGTTATTTACCGCGTTAATTCAAATCAAGTGTACATATACCAAATAATTCGTATATGCATAAGTGATATGAAATGTAATGCATATCTACACCACTAATTGCTGGCATTGCAAATATCAAAGTGTAGACAGCTGTTTCGATCTAACCTAGATCTCGTCAGTACACGAAGGTGATATTTGCAATGTCAGACAAACTTGGAATTCCTTGATATACTCGATTTGGGTACCAAATGCCTATGAGAGAGACTCCCAGCGGCATCTGTGATCCAAGATCAAGAACGCAAGGAAATGTTAACCCTCAGTAGAACATCTACTAAATCGGGCAATATAATAATAATAAATATATATATTTTTAAATGTAATATAGAACGAAAATGGAAAATGGAAAATGTAAATGTAAATGAATATAGAACGAAAAAAAAATGTATTTTGTATTATTAACCTCGCCTTGATGAAGTTTTCACTTCTGCTGTGTGGTCTTAAGCACACCCAAAAATTTTTTTTTTTAATGTAATATAGAGCGGAAATGGAAAATGGAAAATGTAAATGTAAATGGATATAGAACGAAAAAAAATGTATTTTGTATTATTAACCTCGCCTTGATGAAGTTTTCACTTCTGCTGTGTGGTCTTAAGCACACCCAAAATTTTTTTTTTTAATGTAATATAGAGCGGAAATGGAAAATGGAAAATGTAAATGTAAATGGATATAGAACGAAAAAAAAAAGTTGTTTATTAAACTTTTATACGGGATCTAGAAACTAAAACAGAAATTCCAACAATGTTTTAAATTTATTTATCAGTTAATAATTATAATGTCAACTAGGTATTCAACTCGAATGTTTGGACTTTTGCTTCTTATCTCACGAAACGTTTTATTTTGTCTTCGACGAAAAACCTAGAGAGAGCATCTAGTCGACGATTAACTCGAAACAGTCTTTGACCGGCTGAAACTTTTATCAGATCTCCTCATTACTGGTTTTCTCGTTACAACATTCATGAGCAGCTTGAATTTGACCACTGACCGGGTTGTTCGACGATCTACCGACGATGTTCTGTCCGGTTAGCGCTACTTCGACTCTACTTCTCCGGTCCACGTCGGTGATGCTTGTGTACTTTGCATTTTTAATGGCGCAAACAGGACGCCGCGATCCGTCGTATTTCTGGCCTCCTTAATTCTTCATCGGGGTATGAATAACCAACGATTAATGTGCCCCAGAATGCACACGTCCGCCCATTTCGCAAATAATCGCGCCCTTTAAGCGCATTAGTCGATGTGTTTTATATCAAATTTTTACGGAAAGGTGCTAACATTGTACCTTCTTTTATTTAAAAGACGATTGCAATTTTTAAAGTGTTCATTTAGTGAAGATATGCATGCCTGTCAGAGAACGAACGTGAATCGCTAATATATTTTTAATGATATTTCTTTATTTTCGTAAGAGTTTAAAGTGTGTAACGAACTTTCGTCCGTCACTGTACAAAAATAACCTAATAATATATAGTGCGTTTCAAAAGTCTGGAACTATTAAAATAAAATTCCAACAAACTGTTTTTGAGAAAAACGCGCGGACAGGTCAATTTTGGTTTTAAAAAACACATCTTTTCGTATCAACTAAATTTTTCGATCGTCTTTTGTTTTTTATTTATATTGCAACCGATATTTTTTTATGGATTTGGATAGAGCTTGAAATTCTGAATACAGAAATATGTACAAGCATGACCCAGACCTTGATAGTTTCTGTAATAAGGGACCTTAAATCCTGAAAGAGTAAAAAATTGAGTAAGCTTTGAAATTTTTAATTACTATGCGAACTGTCACTTTTGACTCATTACTCTGTTACCAAAATGGTACGATACTTAAGTGAAAAGCAAAGACTAAAAATTTTAATGATGAAGGGATATGGAGACAGATATAGAACTCAAGATGAAGTTTGCGAGCTCTTTAACAATTACCAAGAACAGCCGTATCCAAGATTTTAAGAAAATTTGCAGATTTCGGGCATGTAAGGGATCTCCCTAGATGTGGTCGACCAAAAGTTTCCGAAGATGTTCAGTTAGATGTTCTACTGGACCTGCAAGAAAATTCTCATAAAGCCACACAACAGGTGCAAATTATGGAATCAGTAAATCTTCGGTGTAGAGGACATTGAAAAAGTATAAATGGCATCCCTACAAGGCAGTTTTAATGCATGAACTTAATGAAGACGATCCGGATCGCCGTATGGAATTCTGCGAGGATATGATGGCTCGATGCACAATCCATCCCGAATTTGTCAGTCGAGTATTATTTTCGAATCCACGTTTTACCTTAATGGAGCAGTAAATCGGCAGAACTGCCGATACTGGGCTCCCCAAAATCCTCATTGGATGATAAAGGTCCACACGCAGTTTCCACAAAAAGTTAATATTTGGCGGGAATTATTGGAGATCGAATTTTGGGACCTTTTTTCGTAGAAGGGACGTTGACGAGTGCTAAATACTTAGATTTTTTGAGGGATGACCTGACACCCGCTCTTTCGATGCTTTATCCCAATGAAGAACATCCAGACTTGCCAAATAATAACTTATGGTATCAACAAGATGGAGCGCCTCCACATTTTTCGTTAGATGTGCGAAATTATTCAAATCGAGTTTTTCCCAATCGTTGGATTGGTAGAAGGGGGCCAATTGAGTGGCCTGCACGGTCCTTCGATCTTACCCCACTCGATTTCTCTTTGTGGGGCTACCTGAAAAGCAAGGTTTACTTCAATCGGCCAGTTACAGTTGACGATTTAAAGAACTGAATTCGGGCCGAAATTAGAGCAATTCGTCCAGAAACCCTCCGAATTGTTCTACAAGATTTCGAATATCGCCTGGAATATTGCCAAGAAGTAAAAAAGAAGAATTTTATATGTCAAATTGTCAATTGGCCTGTCACTACAACTATCAATCAATTACAGTTTGTGATGATATTTGCCGGGAAACGTCAGAATTGACTGAGAGTATAGCGTGAGTCGTGCAATACAACGTGTTATATCCACTCAGAAATGCTCATTGACAGCATGAAATACCGAGTATATCAAAGAGGAACATAACACGCTGTATTGCACTGGACCGATTTTGATAAAACTTGTGTTTGAAAGCTTATAATTAGGCTTAATATCAGGTCCATATTTTTTCTCGAGATATAACAAACAGAGTATTACCGTTTTATTATAGAGTAGATTGCGAATGAAGCCGTAAATAATAGCCTAACCGGCCATTCTATCGTACCTTTTCTTGCTATCCATCTTCCTGAGAAAACTTGTTCCAAGTAGTCGCACATTAATTGCGTAATGAGGCGGAGAACCATCATGTTGTAACAGTATGGCTACTAATTTATAGTACTGAAACTTTCAAAATTTATTCAATTAAAATAATATGTAATAATAAATTAGCACTTAAGTATTAGCGTTGCGAATAACATGGTCCAAGCGTCCTGCATTACGTTGAACGCACAGTTCGTATCGTTCTTGCTTATTTGTGACCATATCTGAAATTAGAGGCTGTTACATCTATGGTACCGCTTCTGTAATTTTCTCTTAACTGTTGTATTGTAGATGGAGGGTTATCTCTAAAAACCCATAGTTTCAGCATACCCCAAACATGTGCATGACACCTGAAATTATGTTCTTTCCAAACATTTCCCGCAGATAGGTTCTCGTAGCATGTGCCGTGGGGCACGTTGCCCCATCTCATCTTGACAGCTACACACACAAATGGCGACGCCCCAAACTGTTTGTTATTAAAATTTTTACAATTTTGTTGCATACCTTCTTGGGTAAGTATATTTTATTCTCTCCTTGTTCAGTATAATACTTCATTGTATTTGTAAATGTATGCATTTCATCATTTGTTACATATTTCCATTTACCATGTATTAATCTTATCTTGATTCTTCTTTTAGAAATCCTTTTATCCGGCAGTAAAGGAAACACATTACACATCACAGGAATTCTTTTGGTTGAATTTGGACTGCATAAAACGTCGGTCTTCTTCCTATTTTCCCCATTCTCGAACCATGCTCTTTCTTCTGGTAACACATCGATTTTTAAAGTGCTATAACAACATTAACATTGTATTTTCTTTTGCGGGTTTTTAAACCACACATGACCATTTCCATTGTCTTTTGAAGCCCTTGAGTTATACGTACAAAAACTAACAAGTGTATTTTTAATTCATACTACTATTATTTACACAAGATATTCTTATTTACGATCTGACATTTCCCATTAGTTTTATTATTACTATTTTTTCTTATGAATTGGCAACATTATTCATGTTCAAATCCATATTTTATTTGTTCAATTTATTTCTTTCAAGACTGCATCATTTTTCTCGAGCACGTCTTGTTTTTGTTTACATTCATATGGCAATTATGTGTCTTTTGACAGCATAAAGCCTAGTGATTTATTTTGTGTTTGTATTGTAATTAATGTTTATACTTATTTTAACTAAAATATACTAACAATTCATGTTTATTTTCATAAAGAGGTTTGTCTTTAAATATAGGCAACACATTATACTTATATTTATATGTTTCGAACTTATATCCTAAATTCTTAATAAACGATTTTTAGAATACAATTAGTGTTGTTTTCAATAACCAAACTAATTCTTAATATTATTATTTCAATGATATGATGATCACAGCAATATGTATATATTCACCGCATTGATCAGTCTCTTGATTTAATAATCAGTAATTATTTGAGGTGACGAGCTGGCAGCCAGGGTTTTACGAACCCCTTCCGCATTCCGCCACGACCCCGAATAGCCTGTCCGTCGGCCAGCGTGCCGCGCTGGATGCAAATAAGCAATTTCGCAGCAAATCTGCTATTCATACACTTAATCATCGTCCAGTCAACTGATTACCATCGTAAATTACATCGTGTCATGGTTACGACTGCATGTCACACTGCCGGAATTTATATTTATGTTCGTCCACCAGATCCGCACGTACAATTCGCAGGACGCATCATGGTCCAGAGATGGATCGTGTTCGTTAAATTTGTTTGTTTTTTTTCTACCCTTTTTTTTCGGTTGCCTTAATAATATTTTATTGTTTTTAATTTACTGCAAATTTTGTGTAATTTATTAACAAAGTTATAATCTTATACTTTGAAATATTAAAAGAAAGTTTACAAATGTTCAGCTTAGTTTAAATTTGACACATAATAGAAAAAAAATATTTCTGAAAAAATAACTCTTCTGGAACTGGATATACAGGTTGTCCCAGAAATAAAACGACGGAGAAGCAGGTATATAAAGTCCGAACAGAATCAGGCCCAAATATACAGCAATAACGAAGAAATTAAAAATTTTAATTTCTATGTTGTTTTTTAGATAAAAAAATTACATTACGGACCTGGCACAGAATGTATGTTTATAAATACACGTAAGAATGCTCATTTGTAAATAGAAGTGAACATGCATTCATAGAAAAATACGCTTTTATTTGTATAAAACGGGAAAAAAACGTTAAATCGTACTCATTCATAAAAAACATATTTTTTGCCAGATGGGTGACCCGCTTTATTGCAGACAATAACAGATAGTTTTTATTTTTAAAATAGGAAGGTTGTTGCTCTTTAATGTGTTTGTAGTCGGAAACAGCTGATTATTATTATTTTAGAATATTCAATAAATCGTAGTAAATATTTAGAATGTAATTATTCTTTTCTAGCAGGTGTAAAATTAAAGTTCTTAATGGTTTGATATTTATTATGAAGATCTATTCCTCCTCCTTTTTTTTAATACAAGTAATATGGTGGTCCTGAAAAGGACCTATTGTGAAAGTGAAGCAGGTGGATATTTACTCCAGGGTTGGCGTAAGGCCTATTGAATTCTTTATTATTTTTTTTTCTGCCGTCTGCTCACGAATAAAGACTTGATATTTTGAGGGTACGTTTTTACACAATCTAGCTTCCGATTTCTGCTACTCCATCTTTTTTTCTGGGACACCCTGTATTGTTTAATTGGTAAGCTGTGTGTTTTCCATATTTTGTTTAATTTAATCGATACAGGTTGTTTTTCAAAATTTTATAATCTCTAGAATTTGAGATATCTTTCCTATTTACAGTACAATCGTTGACATGCGCCACTAAATAAGAATGAGGATTAGTTTTCTATGTTACAAAATTTTATCTGTCAAAAAATTCAACTGTAATCCAAAGAACAAGCCATGATTTTTTGTACTACAAACAGTAATTATAATTAGAGTTCGTATTTTTATAGACAAGAAATGCTTTACATATGCGCAAAAGCATGTCAAGTTTTTTCCAGAAATATGTCAAATATATGCTTCGCTTTTATCATTTATGCATTTTTATGCACTTTATTTTTGATGTGTGTTTTCTTACTGGAAATCAAGGAATAATCTAAATTACGTTTATACATAAAAATGATAATTATTACATAATATAATATAATAGGAACATTACATAATGATATGGTATCTACTTAACTTATTATTGTACATATTAATAATTAAATGCTTTTCTAGGTTTTCGACACTTAAATTTTGACTTCTATCACTTAAAATATCTTTATATGTTGAAAACGTTCGTTCTACGTCAACTGAGTGCGTTTTTTAATGACGCCAGATGTTCGGGGTCTAAATGTAAATTATTATTATCTTTAACAGTCGGACTTAATGATAAAATTTTTGATTTTTCTGTTAACTTTTGAAAACCATCATTCTTTGTTGTAACACTATAAAATTTATCTAGTATTACTTTACCAGTTCGATATGGAACATTTTTCAATAAGTTTTCACAATGTTCTACAACAGAAATTGACTCTAATGAAGACATTTGTTCAGTCTCTAATTATAACTCTAATGAGCTTTAACATTCGGCAATTTTTGTTTATATACTTGGATTCGTATCGGTGGTTTGTTAAATATTTTTTTTACGTTCGAAATTAAAGAATTAACCAAAGGAAACAGACCTCTTATTTCCGCAGCAACTTTATTTAATCCATGTGCTAGACAAGTCACGTGGATTAAATTATTGTAAAAAAATTTAAAATTTGCCCCTGCTTTAGTCGTATACGCTGCCGCATCTGTGACGAAAAGAAGAATTTTGTCAGTCGACTGTATATCTGGAGCAAAAATTCCATTAAGCTTTCATTAACAAAGCGAACAATCTCTAGGCTATTGGTTTTCTCTAAGTCTTTCGTACTGATTAAAAAATATTTTGGCAAAATATTTTCATTAAGAGCATCAACTAGTAAATTTGCAATACAGCGACCACGGACATCGGTCGTTTCATCAAGAATAATGTACAGAAACTGATCCTTAATATGGTTTCTTATATCTTGAATTAGATATTTGTAAATAACACATACATAATTTTTTCTTTATGTACTTTCGTGGCGTACATTTTTGTTACAATATGTTTCCAAAAACTATTTAAATTTAGGGTTTTGTACCTTATTTAGTGGAATATTTGCACTTAACCGTGCTTCGCATAGCCGCAAATTGAAATCATCTAGAATGGTTGTTCTTGAAGATATCGGCGAAATGCAGTGTTGTAAAGAAGACTGGCAAATGTTCGTCTTCCTTATTCTCTCACATCCATTTTTATGTTTTTCAGTTGCCACATGCTGGTCTATCTGCGATTTTTTCTCACACGTTACCTTCAAAATAAATACTCCTATTAGTTGAATATAATAAAAAAATCATATTTAGTTTCGAAAAACGAATACTTTAAAAAATGTATGTATGTAAATTGTGATTAAACAAAGTTTTATATTGAATTGTACTAATTTCTGTGAAGACTTGAAGAGGGTGGGATGTATTTCACCCAATCACCATTTTCTCAGTACTTAAATTCTTAGTATAGTTAAGATCATATTAGACAAATGTAACCAAACAGTAGACTGCGGCCGATTTATAACAAGTTGGTAAAGGGATAATTTAATTCCAGGTAAATTTTACTTCTTCTCTTAAGAATGGGGAAAACCTAATTAAAAATTGTTATAAACTATTGAATGGGCCAAAATATTCGATTTTATGTTGATAAAGTAAAAAATATTCACTTTAAGCACAAAAACTAAAAATATGCATTAAAGCTTAATTTTATGCAAAATAAGTAATTTTTTTAAACCGGTGATCGCGTTATTTCAGTGTAGAATGGATATGTCCAAAATATTGGGGAAATATTCCTAACAATAAAATAGCTTTTTTTTTTTACATAAAATCCTAACTCTAATTATAATATATTGCACTAGGTAATATCTCATTCATATCAATTCAACTCTCGACATAATCATTAACTCCTATTACAGTTTAAATGTCATAAATTGAACCGTATATGAAATGAGACAACACTCTAGACATGTTTTGAAAAATTACTATTATTTAATGAACAACCCTCGTATGTGCTAGTTTTATAATCTCTTTATATATCTCCTAATATTCCATTCATTATACGAAGGTGTTTTATTTTTATGCCCGACTAGCTTTATATTTTATCTTTATATAAATTATTTTACTCTATCCTAACTCTTTATTTAATTTACAGTATTTAACTCTGCCTACAATTATATACTTTTATTAATCTCAATAATCCTTTTTGAATTACTTATTTTTTTTCTCTAAACTAACATTTTATAAATTACTGATTTCTGTAATATTTTTATACATTCTATACTATAAATAATCCAGTTTACTAACAAGTGTTCAATAAAACACCTAGATGTCACCACTACTCATTCCATCTCAATATATCAAATGACATTTATTTCTTTGAGGTTATAAATTAACCAAAATATTTCTTATAGTTGAGAATTTGACTATGATAAAATAAAACAATATTCTACTAATAAATAATATGTTTATATTCAAACTTCGTGTGTTTTTTTTTTATACGGGACAATGGTTAACAATATTTTAATATGGAAACTGAATATTTGACGTTTAGAAAATATTTACTCCAAGGTGTATAGTTCCAAATCCAACTAAATAATTCAGGTACGTACTCTGATCTTATTTATTATTGATATTCAAAAATTAAGTAATTCTTTCTATTACTTACTTTCTCAAATTAATTTAAACTATTATTATAATGTGTTCAAAACTATTTAATGGCTTGATAACTCCATAAATTTGTATATAAATGAAAATTATTCATATCTTGACATAATACTGGATAGTAGAGAATTAATATAACTTATGTTGTTTATAACAGATGTACTTGTTGTAATAACTAATAATTCATTCTATTTCAATACTGAATTATATTGCAAATAATTAAATCTTTTCCAACATTCACAAAATGTTATCTTTCTTTAATACTGACACAAATAAAATACTAAAATGGTAATACTTAATTGCTTTCTTCTTTTAGATGAGTACTATCCACTTCCTGAAGACGTTTTTGGACGGATACTACTTCTTGGATGTGGTTAAACTTCAATCTTGTTCAAACTCGTGACGAAAGAATACCAATTATCCTGTACAGGAACTTGCTCGACGTTTGGAATAAATTGTCCTCTTATTAGGATGTCGAATCTCTTAGTGCACAGCAAATTCTCCTTTACACCCGGAACTTGTGAAATTCACCAACCTTTATGGATCTCTTGTGATAATCTGCCTCTTTTGAACACCAGTACTTCTGGAATCAGCTACCTTTTCTAATAACCGGATCTTGAAGAATGCTTCAACCTTTATGGAATTTCAAAACTCTGGTACTCAATAACCTCCTGAAAACTTCTATGATCCCGGAGACAACAACCCTATTTCGGATATACCTGGATCTTGTACAAATTTGTAAGTACAATTACTTTTTTTATATTAATTTATTTGTAGTTAACGTAGTTCACTCAGGACACACTTTTCTCTTTTATAATTAACTATTATCGCGTTAATATCAGAAAAGATATTCCCTTTTCCAAAAACACGTCTACCGCTTTTTAGAATTCGAAAAATTCTCTTTAAACACTATTCTAGGATTATTATCGCGTTAATATCAGAAAAGATATTCCTTTTTCAAAAAACACGTCTACCGCTTTTTAGGATTAGAAAAATTCTCTCGTTTATTTATTCATTTCCCTAGTAATCCTTACTCATTTTGTATTCTCCAATCAAAGTTTTACAACAGCAATAACCATCAACAACATAGCTTTTAAATTCTCTAATATACCTAGAATACTTCTTAAAATTGTATTCTCTGATTATCTAAATTCTTTCCATAATTTTATCAACCCTTCTTTTCATATTCATATCCCAATACCTCTCTACATCTATATTTCTGAACACATGTCAAATAATGACAGTTCCTGTATTTCAAATTATTCCCGGGAACTGTTCTACAATACAATCTATACACCTTTCAAAATAAGATTCTAAATATTTTTATCACCTCAAAAACGTCAATTACCCAAGTTTTTACAAATTTATAATACATTATACAAAATAACAACTAATATTCAACTCTCTTCTTTCCAGAATATTTTGAACTTCTAAGAAAAATGAACATGGTCAACCTTTCCATATACAGGTGGTTTATTATAAAATTCGAATACTTGTTAAATGCGATAAATCTCTTTTATGATTAACTCAATAAATCTTATTTTAAACACATCATAATAAATTTTTCTACGTTTATTTAATTCAATTTGGTAACATTACTATCAGTTCATATTATATTGTTAACGTATGCCTTTATACTATAACATATGCCCCTTTTAATAAATGTAAATTTAAACCTCAAATAAACAAATTTGCATTTATTAAACTAATATAACTTCAATAATTACACTTTCAGTAATTCCTATCTTGTAAACAATGTTATTACAATAAACTATTCATATTCAAATCCAATGTACAAACATTTCACAATTCTCAACAATTAACAAATATGTTTAAGCAAATTTTTTTTTTATATATAGTTTATCCAAAGTAATATAAGTACCAATTATTTTAATTCATCATAAGAAAATTTTACATACATAATAACTATGCCCTGTATATTCTATTAATATTTTAGCAAATATTCTCTACATATAAATCTTTAGCCTCTATACAATTTTTATAATATCATAGTATCTGTATTACTCTTAACATTTTTAAGGTGATAGTTTCAATTTTTTTTTTATTCAACTCTTTCTCGTAAAGATTATTGCCTCTATAAAATATTTTACTTATGCTCACTTATACATTTATATTATATTTATTATTTCTATTCCCTTTGCGCATGTATCCCATAATATTCCTATAGACATATCCGTCTTCCCCATACTTTCTACTTATGAAAGTTTATACTTATATTTACGTTTTATTGGCGAACGTTACCTTAATCTCTCATTAGACATTTTAGTCCTTTATAAATCATCATATTAGGTTACTTTTAACCCATTCTCTATCATTTATATTATAATTCCATATTTTAATGGTACATTTTATATTTATTTATTAGTGCAAGCATTTTTCCTTCAATTAAAATATTATATCATAAAGGCTTTTACTATCTTTTATAATTAGCTTTATAACATCACCTACTTTATTATTCTGCAAATCTCTTTTACTGCTTCAATTATTTTAAAATCTGAAGGCTTTGACTAATTCTTTCTTTTCCTCAACAACTAAATACATTCCTTCTATGTTTTATATTTGGGCATATTATTACACATTTAATTCCAAATAGATTTTCTTATAGTACTTTGGTTTTATTTTTTTTTTTTTATATATAAAATATGTAGGAATGAGAGTAACATTTGATACAACTCTTAAAACAACATTCTTCAAATATTTCAAATATTCTAAACTTTATATTCTATATTTCGATTCTGAACCTCTTTCTATATATCCATTTTCATACTAGGCTTTATTCACCCTACTTATGAACTTTAACATGCCCCTTTCTCAACAAAACAAATAAGTTAACATTTTTTTTTTATATCCGATTATGTTCTTGTTATAAAAAATACTCCTACTATGCCCCTAACTTCTATACCATATACAAATTTGAACTCTTGAATATAAAAACATTTCTTATATGGTTTGATGATTCTTCAAAAACAACATGTGAATGAATTAACAATATTTGGATACGGAAGTGACGTTACCCACCTATATAACACAATCAATTCTAATGTAATGTCCTGCCTATAACTTGAGATCTAATTAATACTGAGATAAGCAGGTGTCGTAAATACCTTCAGAAGTTGACCTCTTTTCTTCTGTCCTGACTATAATTTTCTGTTCATAATTCTATTTTTAATTTAACTCTATTCTTCCATGTACCCAATTTTTCTACTGGTACCAAATTTTCTAAATACCATGTATCCTCTAGTTCCATTACATAAGTAATCTTATTAATCATTTTCCTAATCTTATTAAATACTCTTCCAAAATTAATATGATTTAATGTGAATGTATTTGAAACTTTCTGACATACAATATCACATTCTAATAACACATTACAACTTATATCCAAGATCAATGACTCCTGATACACATTACGTGACACATAACTTTCTAAATAAACTCTTCTCTTCTCAATAACATTATTACCATTTACAAGTCCTTCAAATTTACTGTCCATATTAACTTTTTCATTTCTTAAGCTATTTCTCATATATGTTAGTATCCTATTACGTCCAACATTAAATATATTTCCAGTAAACTTTCCGTCTCCTATAAATATCCCTTTTGTCTGCCTTGAGGTGAATAAGTATAACTTTTTGTCATCTTCTTCTTCTAATAAAATTGAATCTAATTGAGCTCTTAAAATCCTTCTGCCTGAATCCATGTATTTTGTTTTCTTCTTTAAAAGTACGATTGTATAAGATTTCTTAATTTCTGCTGTCTTTTGTATATCGTCAATATCGTTTAGAACATCCTTCTCAACATTTCCTATTACTTCTTTAGTCTCATTTATTTCTATTTCTAATAACTGATTTTCCCTAATTACTCCTTCTTCCATCTTCAATATTCCATTAACTTCTGCTGAATCTTGTTTGTCTTTCACGCAAACTTGTGTTACTGGTATTATTTCTTCTGGATTACTCACCAAAGATTCTTTAAATTCTTCAATATTCCTTTTATTATCTACTTTAATATCTTCCCACATCTTATCTATCTTTCCACATAATTCTACCTTCACATCCATAAAATTCTTCTTATTCTCTTCACTAGCCTTGTCAAATTTACCACTTAAATCTTCATTCATTTTTTTATTATCTTCATTTGCCTTGTCAAATTGATCCATTAACTTCTGATTATTCTCTTCACTAGCCTTACTAATTTTTTCCATATTATCATTACTTTCTTTACTGATTTGTTTAAACATTTGTAAAATCAATGTCATATCCATTGCTGTAGTTGACATTTCTATTTTCGAAGTCTCTCCTTGAATTTCCACCTTATCACCTCTATCCTGTGTTTCTTCCAATTGTTGATTTTCTTCCTGGACCTGTAATGTAATATCTCCTCCCTCTTGTAAAGTACCTTCCTGACTAACCTCCACCTCATCATCACTAGATGATTCTTCTCTATTCATTCTTGAACTACTTTTAGACCTAGTATTCAATTTTAATAACTATTATGTGACAACAATACAAATATACTTTTCAATATTATCAATATAAGTTTTACTATGGTAATCCACTTCGTAAAATGTTAATTTATGTTCACACATATAATAATGTAAATAAAATATTGAAAATACTATATAGCGAGTCTTATTTTACGTAGCCCCACGTTGATGCGTCATATATGCACTAGGTAATATCTCATTCATATCAATTCAACTCTCGACATAATCATTAACTCCTATTACAGTTTAAATGTCATAAATTGAACCGTATATGAAATGAGACAACACTCTAGACATGTTTTGAAAAATTACTATTATTTAATGAACAACCCTCGTATGTGCTAGTTTTATAATCTCTTTATATATCTCCTAATATTCCATTCATTATACGAAGGTGTTTTATTTTTATGCCCGACTAGCTTTATATTTTATCTTTATATAAATTATTTTACTCTATCCTAACTCTTTATTTAATTTACAGTATTTAACTCTGCCTACAATTATATACTTTTATTAATCTCAATAATCCTTTTTGAATTACTTATTTTTTTTCTCTAAACTAACATTTTATAAATTACTGATTTCTGTAATATTTTTATACATTCTATACTATAAATAATCCAGTTTACTAACAAGTGTTCAATAAAACACCTAGATGTCACCACTACTCATTCCATCTCAATATATCGAATGACATTTATTTCTTTGAGGTTATAAATTAACCAAAATATTTCTTATAGTTGAGAATTTGACTATGATAAAATAAAACAATATTCTACTAATAAATAATATGTTTATATTCAAACTTCGTGTGTTTTTTTTTATACGGGACAATGGTTAACAATATTTTAATATGGAAACTGAATATTTGACGTTTAGAAAATATTTACTCCAAGGTGTATAGTTCCAAATCCAACTAAATAATTCAGGTACGTACTCTGATCTTATTTATTATTGATATTCAAAAATTAAGTAATTCTTTCTATTACTTACTTTCTCAAATTAATTTAAACTATTATTATAATGTGTTCAAAACTATTTAATGGCTTGATAACTCCATAAATTTGTATATAAATGAAAATTATTCATATCTTGACATAATACTGGATAGTAGAGAATTAATATAACTTATGTTGTTTATAACAGATGTACTTGTTGTAATAACTAATAATTCATTCTATTTCAATACTGAATTATATTGCAAATAATTAAATCTTTTCCAACATTCACAAAATGTTATCTTTCTTTAATACTGACACAAATAAAATACTAAAATGGTAATACTTAATTGCTTTCTTCTTTTAGATGAGTACTATCCACTTCCTGAAGACGTTTTTGGACGGATACTACTTCTTGGATGTGGTTAAACTTCAATCTTGTTCAAACTCGTGACGAAAGAATACCAATTATCCTGTACAGGAACTTGCTCGACGTTTGGAATAAATTGTCCTCTTATTAGGATATCGAATCTCTTAGTGCACAGCAAATTCTCCTTTACACCCGGAACTTGTGAAATTCACCAACCTTTATGGATCTCTTGTGATAATCTGCCTCTTTTGAACACCAGTACTTCTGGAATCAGCTACCTTTTCTAATAACCGGATCTTGAAGAATGCTTCAACCTTTATGGAATTTCAAAACTCTGGTACTCAATAACCTCCTGAAAACTTCTATGATCCCGGAGACAACAACCCTATTTCGGATATACCTGGATCTTGTACAAATTTGTAAGTACAATTACTTTTTTATATTAATTTATTTGTAGTTAACGTAGTTCACTCAGGACACACTTTTCTCTTTTATAATTAACTATTATCGCGTTAATATCAGAAAAGATATTCCCTTTTCCAAAAACACGTCTACCGCTTTTTAGAATTCGAAAAATTCTCTTTAAACACTATTCTAGGATTATTATCGCGTTAATATCAGAAAAGATATTCCTTTTTCAAAAAACACGTCTACCGCTTTTTAGGATTAGAAAAATTCTCTCGTTTATTTATTCATTTCCCTAGTAATCCTTACTCATTTTGTATTCTCCAATCAAAGTTTTACAACAGCAATAACCATCAACAACATAGCTTTTAAATTCTCTAATATACCTAGAATACTTCTTAAAATTGTATTCTCTGATTATCTAAATTCTTTCCATAATTTTATCAACCCTTCTTTTCATATTCATATCCCAATACCTCTCTACATCTATATTTCTGAACACATGTCAAATAATGACAGTTCCTGTATTTCAAATTATTCCCGGGAACTGTTCTACAATACAATCTATACACCTTTCAAAATAAGATTCTAAATATTTTTATCACCTCAAAAACGTCAATTACCCAAGTTTTTACAAATTTATAATACATTATACAAAATAACAACTAATATTCAACTCTCTTCTTTCCAGAATATTTTGAACTTCTAAGAAAAATGAACATGGTCAACCTTTCCATATACAGGTGGTTTATTATAAAATTCGAATACTTGTTAAATGCGATAAATCTCTTTTATGATTAACTCAATAAATCTTATTTTAAACACATCATAATAAATTTTTCTACGTTTATTTAATTCAATTTGGTAACATTACTATCAGTTCATATTATATTGTTAACGTATGCCTTTATACTATAACAATATATATCTCTACGTAACAAGTTATTTATCTTACAAGGTAGTATTAAAAGCAAAAAAATAATCAAATAAGATTTTAATTATATTTGTATTTTGTGAAGGTAAGGCTTTGAAAAAAATTTTATTTGGCATTTTAGAAACTGAGAACCTACAAATTTAATTTCGGAGACTCAGTATGGATTCTTACAATGTATTACTGCAATGTTAATATTTCAATTTAGAAGAATACGAAACGAAATTAAATGCATTATTGAAATGCTAATATTCATGACGGCAAAATTATTATTACTAGAGAATATGCAAGATGTACAAGGGTTAAATGTCAGTGAAAATATTATTATTCGTGCACACATGTAATTAAAAATAAAGCAACGATATATAAAATACCTAAATGGGGAGAATTTTTAAAATATTATTTTTTTTTCATGAATTTTAGGAATAACAGGCGCTTTGCTTTTATTGTTGTTTACACTTAAGTCTTAAGGAACTTTTGTACTTCTTTTTGTAATTATGTTTCGTATTTTATACACGAATGTTTCAATTTACTTTATGCATTTTATATTTTCTATAACCGCATTTTACCGTAATCATATTCTTATATATTTTTTATTTTTGTACATTAAACTCTTCTCTCAGTGGTCATGCCTGTAGGACTGCACACAGGGTTATTTAAATAAAAGGGTACTGAACACAATTTATGTTTTATTTAAAAAAACGGTGCTTCTAAAATTGGAAGTTTTCTTAACAGCTTTCCTTGTTATTGCTGATTTGCTTTTATTGTTGTTCTTGTGTCGTCATACGACATTTTCTCAGTCGGCTCCTTATTTCTTACTATTTTAATCAACCTGCGGTTTGGCATTCTCTTTATAATATTTATACCATCTCAATTTTCTTAGTCTAACTCAACGAGGTAAATTTGAATTTATCATGAAAATGTACATTTTCTGTATGCTCTAAGTTATGTATCATTTATTGGCCCTTTTGTCTTGTTATGTTATCAGGCTTAATTTCTGCTTATATTATGTTGGGTGACTTTAATATTGATGTACTAAGGCAATGCTCTGACACACAATTACTTAAATCACTTTTGACATCTCTTGGACTAAATCAAATCATAGACTGCCCTACTAGAATCACTAAGAAGTCTTATTCTTTGATTGACCTTATTATTGTGACTAATGTGGAGTTGGTATTGGACAGTGGTACAAAGAATGTTAATATAGCGGATCATGAGCTTGTTTTCTGTACAATTAATATTCAAAAGATTGGATCGTCTCCTTGTACAGTACTTGCTAGAAATTTGAATACAGTCAGTTATAACACTTTTCATTCGGACTTGTGTAGAGTTCCATTGCATTGTGTGTTTCATATGAATAATATTACTGATAAGTTAGAATATTTAAACGCTGCAGTTATAGGTTTATTTGACTGTTATGCTCCATTGCGTACACGCCCAGTGTTGAACAAACAGCACAGCCCCTGGTTATCACAGAATACGAAATACTTGATGCAGCTTCGTGATGAAGCTTATAAGAAATTTAAAATTTCGAAACGCCCTCCACAGTGGGAATACTATAAGTCCTTACGAAATTTCTGCACTTCTGTTATTAAGTCTGAAAAGACAGCCTATTTGAATCATAAATTCTCAACTTCCAGTCAAAAGATATGTTGGGAGGAATTGAAGAAACTAAATATCTGTAGGAAAAAATTGACACCTATCCCTGCAAACCTGGGAGATTCACATTGCATTAACGACTACTTTGTATCGTCAGTTTCTAATATTCCTTTGACATGTGATGCTGATACATTGCGGGGTTATCTGGATAATAAACACCCTAATCTTAAATCTTCTTTTGGTTTCAAGCCAGTACTTGAACATGAGGTTACTAAAATCATCATGACTATTTCATCTCGTGCAACGGGTTGTGATGGAATAAATATTACTATGCTGAGGATGTGTTGTCCGTATATAATCCCGTTCATCACTCACATTCTGAATTATTGTCTGGCTGAAGGAGTTTTTCCTGATCAATGGAAAACAGCGTTAATTACTCCTATACCTAAATGTGCAAATCCTAAGGACTTTAAAGATCTTCGTCCAATCAGTATACTTCCTTGTCTTTCTAAAATTTTGGAAAGGGTTGTGGACGCACAGGTACGTGAACATTTATTAGTTAATGATCTGCTGCCAATGAATCAGTCTGGTTTCAGACCCATGCACAGTTGTGCGACGGCCCTGGCGAAGGTGACTGATGATATCATCTCTAATCTGGATATTGGTAATGTGTCGTTTTGGTATTACTGGATTACAGTAAGGCCTTCGATACCATAAACCATGAGCTGCTTCTTGCAGTTTTGCGTTTCGTGGGCTTCGATGATGTTGCTATTGGGTTCTTCGCTAGCTATCTTCGGGATCGGCGTCAAAGAGTTTCCTTGAATGGAAAGTGTTCTAGTGATCTTCCGGTGGTTAGTGGAGTGCCTCAGGGCTCAGTATTGGGCCCTCTTCTATTTACTATATACACTTGCAGACTTCCGATATCTTTGCGTGTCTGTGAGTTTCATATGTATGCCGATGATACGCAGGTCTACCATTCATTCAGTGCCGTGGACGTATCGCGAGCTGTCAATGACATGAATGAGGACTTGAATGCTCTATGTGAGGTTTCGGCGAAGCATTCTCTGTTCTTGAATCCGGCCAAGTCTTCTGTGCTGGTTTTCGGTTGCAGGTCACAGGCATTATTGGATTCCATTACTGTATCGGCTAATGGCATAACATTGCCGATAGTAAATGAGGCTAAAAACCTAGGGGTGATATTAGACACGTCTCTACGATTTAAATCGCACATCTCTCAATGCATTAAGCGTTGTTATTCAGCTCTTAAGCTACTCTATCCGCTTAGATCGTACTTAACTGTGGAGACTAAGAAGTTGCTGTGCGATTCCCTGGTGTTGTCACATTTTCAATTCTGCTCTCCTGTAATAGCACCTTGCCTTGATTGCTCTGATAGAAGACGGGTCCAGCTGGTGCAGAATTCGTGTCTTCGCTTCATGTATGGAATCCGTAAGTTTGACCATATTTCGCACAAGCTGCATGATGCTGGTTGGCTTAGTATGGGGAATAGGGCACGGTTGCAGTCTACTGTATTTTTTCTTAAAATCATAAAATCTGGTTGTCCGCCCTATTTGACAGCAAAAATTAGATTTCGGGCTGATGTGCATAATGTGAACATCCGTACGAGAGGCTTAATTTCCCCGCCATTTCACAAAACGACTCTATATGAGCGTGGCTTCTCGTACTGTGTTTACGTTTGCTATAACTCATTGCCCGATGATCTCAGAAGCATGAGCCTTCCTGTACTTAAATATAATTTGAAAACAATTTTGCTTCGGGAGCGGGCGCCGTTGGCGTGAGCAGGTGATGGCTATGGAAGTCTTTGGCACCATTTCTGAATGAACTTTGCCGAGTATGTGTGCATTGCGTATTTTGAGCCTTGGCCGCGTCTGTCATCTGTCATCTGTTAACTGCTATGCTTAGTTAAGTCACAGGGCTGAGAGGAAGACCAGTCTTCGACTGATTCTTAGTCCTTTTACCTTCAATTTAAATTTGCTGCAATACTGGTTACATGTATATTAATAAATCTTTATTATGTATATAACACAAACCTTGAAATGAGTTTTTCAATGTTTGTTGTTCTCTTTTTGCTCTTATTCAGTATTTCTTATGTGTTACTATATTTTGTAATTCAGTTCTTTACAATGTACTTATTTTTTTTTCTTTGTTGTTGTTGGTAATAAACTATTATTATTATTATTATTATTATTATATCGTCCCATATGTGGCACATGCCAAATGTTTGCTTTGCAAGTTTCCTGTTACTGTTCCAAGTCTAAATGTGAAAGAAATAAGATTCTTTGTAGGATTAGCCGCCTGTTTCAAGTAAAACAAGGCCACGCTGATCACTGATGTAAAGTTTCTTATGTAGATGGATTTAAAACTGTAAGAAAACGATGTAAAATTAACATCCCCATGTAAGGAGGGTAAACTAAACATCCGAGCCAGCCTGTATCTTTGGATCATATGCATACACTCTATTCTTACACTATATTTCACCATTGTTTTCTTGCTTATAAAATAATTAATAAATAAATTACAGCACCACTTAGAGAAATATTCAAATTACATTCTATTATTTTAAGAAAGATTAGTAAATTGTATTTGTTGGCGATTTTATTGTGGAGCTGAAATATTTTCTTATTGCATTAGAAAATTATAGAGTATTTATTACGTAATAAATTTCTATTAAGTATTTTGAAATTTAAAAATCACATAATGTAACGACTCTAACAGCTAATAAATGGGATTCCTTTTGTCGACCCCTGTTCGTAAAAAAAAGTGCACTTTATGCACCGAAAGAGCCCACCAGAGAACTAAGATAAACAGGATCACGGAGAGACCAGATAAATCTCATAAAACAGGTCTGTAATCTAATATAGGAAAGCTCATATACCATGAATAGGAATAACAGTGATCCAAAAACGATTACAGCTGCCAGAAATGAGCATCAATGGAGACCCCGCGAGGTTTGCCTTACCCTAGTATTAAGGGAAATAGGTGGAGGGCCACGCGCCCTTGCAAAATCGAATAAAAGTACGACAGCTACATGGCGTTAGGAAGAAAAAATACGTCTATTACTAGGAACCGGATTGCGTGTATATATTGTATGGAATTCTCATTGGATTTTCTTCTTTTGTTTATACAGTTATTTCAAAAATATATTTTGATGTTTGTTACTGTGGGAGGTTTTTAATTAATTAAGTTTCTGGTAACTTCTTTTATATATCAAATGAAAAAATATTTGTGGAAACATTACCTGCTGATAAAAGAATAATATTTATAATAATTTATTAATATTCAAACATGTACACGCGACCTCACATTGATGTTGCATTCTACGGCTTATTTCTGTGCTGCAATGTATCATGTCTTCAATAAAATTCTTTTACGATTATAAAACCACACTTTAAATAATAATTAAAATTTAAAGCTGACGACATTGAAATCTATCCTATACTAATCATTAAGCTAGCGCTTTAACGTTTTGTAGATAAGTAGTGGCCAAGGTGTTGGTTACAAGAAAAATTGTAAATTGGTAGAAAACCAATCAGTATTATTGTTATACTTAGCCGTATTATGTACAATACTGCAGTGATGCGGCACGCAACGTACGCAAAATGGCGGGCGAGGGCAAACCGCAGCAGCAAGTCTGGCGGCGAGTGCGGCCTAGCAGGAGGAAGACAATGTGGATGTATGCTTAGCAAATATGAACATAAACAAAATATTCAATTAAGTTAAAACAAATCTGTTATCAAAGTCAAGAAAATATTACAAATGCGTAATATTTTCTTTAATTCAATTGCTAAGCATACATCTAGCTTAGCAATTGAATTAAAGAAAATATTACGCATGGATACGGCCAGCGTGGCTTTAGGTAAACTTGTATTGAATAGAAGTTTATTATTAAGCGTAATTGGTAATTATCTTCTAGGAGTCAACTTAACAGGTTCATATTTTTATTGAATAGGGGTGGATCTGAATAACTGAGATTTTACGTTTAAGTTCTAATGTAAAGTTGATTTTAATTTTTAAGGAGTGATACAAAAAACATAACGACAAAAATTGAATGATTTTTGTACCAATCCAAAATTAAAATGTTATTTTACGTATAACTAAAGTATCCAAAAACGGTACAAAGTTGTAAATTGAATGGTGGATGATATTTTTTGATCACCCGCTTTTTATGCAGGAGCAAATCTTTATCATTTTCATGACTAAACCATCGAATCAAATTTATGTTGAATTAGCTGACATTGGAAAGTCTTTTGTGAAGACTTTCTACAAACATTATTTAGAAACATTAATACAGCTAACGTAATTTACCTTCGCTATATTAGATTTTTGCATAGGGCTAAAACAGACACAGAAGGATAATTGCATTTAAAAGCGCAATATGCTCTATACTTATTTAATATCATTTTCTTGTAAATATCTTCACAAAGTATATTAATAGATTATATTTTGTGATTTCAGTGATTTTTAAAAATGAAAAAAACTAGTGTGATAAAAGGGGTCCTAAACCCACCACGCTCTAAACAAATCTGAGTGGCTCAATGTGAAATTTTGTATTTAGTATAGTTTAGGGATGCAGAAAAGTGAAGATACGCGATTACTTTTTTTACAAATCTGTTTATGTTTTTTTCGGGACTGAGTTTATCAGATCATCTAGAAAGGAGATAATGCATGCTTCTAAAAGATCCTCTAAAGTGTTTTCTGAGATAATAGATAAAATTACTTCTTCCATAAGGGTAGTTAAAACTTTTTAGTAATATTTACTCTCGAATACAAACACTGCAGATCCAAAAACAAAGGTGAGGCATCTAAAGGTATGGAAGTGTTTTGGAATATAGCAGGTCAACGTTTAGTACCTCTTTTTCGAAGACGTTCAATAGTGTAATGGTACAGCCCATTTCAATTTATTAATTTTATAATTTTTATTGTTTTTTTAAGGATTTAATTAAGTATATTTTTTTATTAATATTTTGAAGGGAAATAATATTTAAAATCAATGAATGTGTTATTGTATTATTAAGTAGGTATTAGTCATTGGTTTAGTATATATTTATGAGTAAAAAAAGGTGACGCCGAAAATTTATATTAATGTGATAAACACTCCAATAGCAATATACAATCCCGCGGCTAAATGAACGTGTACGTGTGTGTAAATGTGAATGGGAAACCCTGAACTTTATGGAAAGCGGGGAACCCCAGATATTCTGATATAAAAGGGAAATACGAGAGTCGGCAGTTAGACTTCGAGTCAGAAAGTGAACTGCAAAGAAAGACTCCAAGTAGAGAATCCAACAGCCAGTAGAATCGGTTAACAGTGAATTTTGAGAGTCGACAGCAAGATACGTTAAATATCGTATCAAAAGGCTAACTCCTAACATTAGACTACGCATAAGAGTCATTGTTAATATAACTTCAATAAATAATTTACTACCGAGAAAACGTAGTAAAGTAAGTGGTCAAAGTTGCACCTAAGTAGTAATTGTGCAACGAGTTACATTGTTAAAATAAAGATTGTATTTCGAGTGGCAGAACAAGCAGATGATGCCGTTGAAAACATCGTAGAAATAAAGAAGATTTCGTCGATAATAAGCAGCCCGAAGTTCCTGCTGGAAACAGTACAAAAAAGAAGATGAATAAGAAGAATTTAGATAAGGTATTATTTAAATGATTATTGTTCAATGACTGTAATGTTTTATGTAATAAAGGAGGAGAGACTGTAAAAATAGAAATTCAAACAGAAAGTAATTAAATAAATATCGTCTAACAAATATATTGTAAAGAAACTTTATATGTTCACAAGTATCGACATAAACACGTATAATATAGAATGTGCATTGTATGTAGTAAATTCTGGCGTTTATAGCTTGTGATTGAATCGAACAACGGACCTACAGAAATGTTTGTGTTAGTTTAATGTTTTTTAAATATATGTTACTTGTTGTGTTGTTTGTAAAATTATAGATACAGGATTCATTGATTTTAATATAAGAATTATTAAAATTTTTAAATGGTATTTTTTTTTATTAATGTACAAGAACCCCTTTTATTTAATCATTTCAATTAAGTCGAATCGCCTTGAGATAATTTGAGTTGAGCTGGCAAAACAAATAATTTTACATTTTATTTCTAAAGTTAAACTTTAAATTAAATATCTTAATTTAGAGATAGGGGTTTCTCTATATTGTGACACCCAACTTTGGGGGTGGTACCTTTACAATAGGTATGCTAGAAAACTGGAAGACAACATCTAACTAAACAAAAACATTAAAACTCCTTTACCACCATTAGTGTTTTTGTTTATTATCAAGCCTCAGACTCCACGTTAGTTTCTTAAACATCTAGACTGAATAATCTTTAAAGGTTTTAATATATAATAATGTTGTCTGACGCTACTATGCGTTTTCCCAAAATGCATACATCTAACCTCGCACTGAGACTTATATTTTCTTCTATTAATCACCCAATTGCTTCTATTAATTGACTTTTTGCAGTCTTAAAATAAAGAAAACCCATACTACACTAAAGATAGTTTTGACTTGGCCCTTTACTAATTTTAAATAGTTTTTAATAATGTAGTAATTATAATTTTCTGCTTGGCAGGCAGATAATTAATTAAATTAGCAGAACTTTATAGTTACAACTCTGGTGATAATTGCTTCATCTGTTTAGATCGAATAATGCCTTAAATGAACACACATCATTTGAAAAACCACTTCTTCGGCATCAGAAAACCCTGTCATATTGAGATATGCAAGCGGTTTATGATCATAATACTTTATTATAAATAACAAAATAAAACAAACGTCAGAATTCAGTCTTCAAGTGTAATGATATTGTATCGTTATTTACTGGAAAATGGGAAAGAATGGAGAACGAAATGTGCAATATAAATGACTTCAAAATGTTTCCTTTATCACTATCTATTCACTCAGCTGCTTTCTACTCGAAGTCTTCTAAAATATGCAAGATCATTTAATAAAATTGCTTACAATGAACCGTGTATGTGTCTACATTTGATAGACTAATAGCGCCAACTTTACTAGCAAATAAACCCTAGTAACTGACGTACATACATACATGCATCAAGTTGACGATGGTGAAACCGTTTACGTCTGCAAACGTACCAAGAAACGTAATGGACATGTGACGGCATCAATCAGCAAGCGTCGACGAAAACGAAATTTTGATAGCGCAATGCAGATTTTTCTCGTTTAGCTAGTTGACATAACATGATAGTTTTGTATATACAAAAAAATGTTAATGGTACAAATACTTGAAGAAAGTGATATAAATAGAACCAATAGATAGAGTGCGATAATAATAAAAATAAGGCGTGGACACAACACGACTTTCTTACGTGTAACTGTGTTCCAAAGTATGTATACGAAAGTTGTTCTAATTTAAGTTTTTAATTTTGTATATTCTTAATAGAGCCTCTGAGTAAAAGTGTTACTTCCAGTAAGAATTTTGAAATTTTTTATTTACAATAATTGTTTCAACTCGAGCTCGAAATACTTTCTTATTTTAGATAAATTTGTATAGAATGCATAATTTACGAGATATTTGCAAAATATTGTTTTCCGATAAGAACTTTTTTGATAAAATCTTTCTAAAACTCACTTTTTAGTACTTTTGTAATCTTTAGAAGATTGCTTAAACATAGTAGTTGACGATTTTACTGAATATTTAGTCAGATCTCAAGAGGATGATTATACTCGTAAATATAAAGTTTGATATTGATAGAGTTAGCCGTTTGGCTGCTATCGTAGTCACACACACAGAGAAAGAGAGAGAGATGGGGGAAAGAGAGGGGAGAGAGAGAGAGAAAGAGAAAGAGAGAGATGAGGAAAGAGAGGGAGGGAGGGAGGGAGAGAGAGAGAGAGAGAGAGAGAGAGAGAGAGAGAGAGAGAGAGAGAGAGAGAGAGAGAGAGAGAGAGAGAGAGAGAGAGAGAGAGAGAGAGAGAGAGAGAGCGCGAGAGAGAGCAGACTACTTTTTTGGCATCAGAGTATTTCAAAATCATCAATCAATCAATATATTTATTCATGTATTTAAGAATACAATAACAGTCAAATATAAAATGCAAATATAGATATAAATATTGTAACGTTTTCGGGTTCCAATAAACAACTCGTGCAATTATTTATTTAAAACAGTCTGTATATTTATATACTTAAAATTATTTAACAATATAAAAACATAAAAACTAACTTCACACACTTAAACTACTATTAATAAATTAAAATTAACACTTGTATTTATTTACTACTACTATTATTTATATCTCTGTCCGTATTTATTTATATCACACTATTTATATAAAACGGCACTACTATATTTATTTCTACGCTACCACTACGTAAGGACTTTCTTTATCCCGAACTACTCCGCCCGCAATGAATGAATCCCGTAATGAATGAATCCCGGTGACCCCGTCACCTTATATACATATGTAAAGATTACTAGAGCATTCCTCTAAATTCCATACTTCTCTCGTAAACTCTGTCTCCCTCTAGAATATTTGTTGAATATTCCCAGACATTTGTCTCCGCTTCCGATACAGTACTATGCGTAAGTGTATGACTCACCGCTTTACGATATTTACCAGCCGAGAGAGATTTATGGTCTTTTTTGTGTGTGTGACAATTTCGTTTTTATCGCGCCGAGAGATCTGATTCTTTTATTTAATGTAACTCATTTCGTCTGCTGGTTTCGTTACAATATAAATATAAATGGGTATATAACAGACAAACAAGATAGTTTACATACAAACTACAACATTGAGAAATATATGTACGTCTATAAAAAAATGAATATGTAAAAGGGTGTAAAACGAACTATTCTTTCTTCATTCATCAGTCATCCCTCATAACTAGGGCGCGGACACGTACGGTTGATGACTCATCGCCCATGGGCCCACTATTACAATGTTGTATTTTTAAAGAGGTTTTAATTTTATTTATATAACTGTATAACAAGTGGCTGGTGATCTATAAAATACAAAATACCTTATTATTTGTTCATTTTCTCTTCTGTAAGACTTGTTCTCTTTGAATTAAGTACATCCTTGAAGATAGAAAACATCCTTTCTACATCGGAACTGGTTATATGGTGCGTACTGGAAATATTCTTTTATTTCAGCGTACTTAGCAGTTAGATTTTGTGTCATTGTCCCCATACACAATTGCCGCAATGTTATTAAATCTGGATTTCTATTATAAACTGCGTCTAACTTTTGCCGAAGGCCACATCCGAAGACACTTGGAATACTTTTGAAATTATTAATAGTCCATGTCTAATGTGGATAATCCATCTTTTAATTTGAGATTTCGATTTTCAAAATATGTGATTAGTTTAGGCAAATTTCCAAAGTGTTCCTGCAGAAATAACAACTGATTTTTTAAATTTGGGATTTGTGTTAGTTCCTTGCACTCAGAAATACTTCGAGCATCGTCATTTAAACATGTAACGAAATTTTGTAAACTATCGACATTCTCTGCATAAAAACTATTTCTATGTATGTTTTAGCAAAGCTAAGTGACGAACGTGCGATATTTTGGCATTCTGTAACGATATTTTATAGACTTTTTAATAAATTTCGGAATCACTGACAATTCATTTTTATATCAGAAAAAGTAACATAAACAACGTTTTAGATCTAAATAAATGATAACTAAAAATGTACGCGTATGTTATTGAAACTAAACGAAATCCAGTGCACACTTACGTCTAGATAATTGGGAGAAGTCGATTCAATAAACCGGTATTAGACTATTACAAAAATTACGAAGTACGTAATTAACAGTCAAAACAATGAAAAAAGGAAACTAACGCAAGTATGAATGAAAATTTTATTTCTCTTGCGGAATATAAGGTGAATATAATAAATTGTAAAAGCCCCTCAAGCTCCTATCTACGCCGATGGAAAAAGAATTTTACTCATAAATTCCTTATTTTATGGGCATTTTTTGCTGTCATTCTCGAGCACTTCTCGGGCGTAAACAGATGTTGCAGTTCACCATATGAATTAGTGCTATTCAGTAAGCGTGTGTTGTTTACATTATTTCATTGCTCCGTTGTAACTTCGTCGTAGTTTAAACTGGTCATGTCCGCGCCCTACTCATAACTCCTCTATTGAATAATATTTCTTTTCAATTAAAGTTCCTTAAATTTTTTTTGAGAAGCATACGTTATTCAGTTGTTCTGGTAGGTAGTTGTATAGCTTTACACTATAATAATGAATATTGTCCCGTGTCATCCCCAGTCTTTGCCTCGGAATACGCAATTTATTACGTTATCGTGTATTGTGTTGGTTTTCTGTTTCATTTGTTTCGTATTTGTGATGGTGTTGGTAAACGTATTTGAGAGCATGATATACGTATATACACGGATGCCAAGATAAGAACGTATTTTTTTGTTTGACTCGTTGTACCTCAAACCTCAAAGATCTCGTTGTGCCATCTTTTGTAGTACAAAATTCTACTCGCTGCCCCAGACGTGCCCCAAAATGAGAACATCTGCAAAAATCCCAAGGTCGAACATTTTTGTCATCACAATACTTTTTATTTATTTAGTATTCATTATTCTTCTTTTAACATAATAATTACAGACCGGACGTATGAGACCGAAATTACGACGGACAAAAGAAATAATGTACCGCGCGATCATTTAAATTTTAAATTAGAGCAGGCTGTGAAATTTAAATTAAGTTGGTATATAAGTACTAATTTACAATTTGAATTGTCAAAGTGACGTTTCAAAATGTTAATTAATCAATAATTGACATTCTGGACAACCTAATAAAAAAAATCCCGCCTGCTATAATTTAGAATTTAAATGATCGCGTGGTATAACATCACGCAGTTACTGAATGGCACTATTCACATGGGGAACTGCAACATTGTAATTTGTTTATTAATTTTTAATAAAATGTTATTCAAACATGTAAATTATTTTAAATAAACATATATTTACAAATTTTATGTCAGTCAAATGTCAGTATGACAGTTATCCTGATAATTTAATCAGAATTATCTCAAAAGAATGATATCTAAGACGAACGTTTTACATTCCATGGCAAACCTTTATCAACATAATGTTTGATCTCGCGGTATATTCAACATCTCAGTTACATTTAATTTCCAAAATAACATGCTCCACCTAAATGCATAATGTGCGGTAGGCATACCTCTGTCGTAATTGTGCCCCTCATTTCGAGCTTCCCAGCCATTTTCATACCTTGTTAGCCAATAAAGCCCAACAAGTTTCAATTGGTCTTGCTTGCAAGACATTTGGACGATTTTAGATGCAGGAAACATATGATATTCCCTTAACTTCTAACCAGTTTAGGATTCTTCTAGCATAATTCCCGATGTAAGATCAGGCCAAAACATGTAATTATCATTAATGTGATGTCCATTAATGAAGTTTATTAGTTTTTTCAGACAGATGTGGATATACAGGGTGTAACAAAATAAGTGTAAAACATTTCAGGGGGTGATTCCTTAGCGAAAAAGAGATAGGGTCTTTCATATACAAAAACTTCAATGGAGCATCTCTTGTTAAGATACAGCGCCATAAAGGGGGTACATAAAATTTGTTTTACAATTTTTCTCACAAACACTAAAAATGTAATTTATTTCCAATGTAACTTTTTGTCTGATTATTTGTTTACCATTTAAAAATCTATTTCCACTACCTTGTTTCATTCGAAACAAAAAATGTCTCTTGAATTTTTTGCCCAAAAGTAATCAGTTCGCAGCAAAAAATTATTTTACGAACAACTACAGAGATACATCGTCATAAATGCGAACTGGATTAGTATTGTTATTTTGTAGTTACTACCTGCATCAAAATACATATGATTAAAGATGAATAAACAAAACTAATTTATTAATAACAAAACATAAAACATGTAGAAATCATAGTAAATGTTCGATATGTCCACCTTCAGTTATTACACATGCGTCTAGACGTCGGCGCATTGAGCCACGTATTCGCTCAAATATTCCTGGATTCTCTGTAATTATCCTGCACGTATCGATGATGCGGTTTCTTAAGTCCTCTACATCGCGAACAGGAGTAGGATAAACCAAAGTCTGTAAATGGCCCCAAGTAGAGAAATCGCGAGGATTGAGATCCGGGGATCGAGCGGGCCAATTCTGTGGTCCTCCTCGACCTATCCAATGATTTGGATATGTTTGGGTTAAATGCTGACGTGCTGCTTGACTAAAATGGGCGGGAGTCCCATCATGCATAAAAAACATATCCCTTCTGACGCCTAAAGGAACTTCCTCCAGCAGTACTGGATGCACTTCTCTTAAAAATTGAGTGTATGCCTCACCATTTAATCGAGGAGGTAGAAAATGAGGGCCAATTAAATAATCCCCAATAACTCCGAGCCACACGTTAAGAGAAAAGTGTTCTTGATGGTTAGCTTGTACAATAGCGTGAGGGTTTTCATCAGCCCATATGTGGTTATTATGAAAATTAATTATCTTGTCCCGAGAAAAAGTACATTCGTCTGTGAATTCGATCGTCTTCAGAAAGTCAGGATTTCTTCTAATCATTTCCAGCATCCAATTGGAAAATTCAAGACGGTTCGGAAAATCTCGCTGTAACAGTGCCTGTACTCGTTGCAGATGGTAAGGGTATAAGAGTTGTTCCTTTAAAATTCGAAATACCGTCATATGATCAACATTTAACTCGAAAGCAATCTTTCTAGTACTGCTAGTAGGTTGTTCTTCAACCAAATTAAGTACTGCTTCTTCAAGATGTGTTGTTCTAACTTCTCGATGGCGACCACAATCTTGCGTTCTTTTGTCGAATGAACCATATTCTCGTAATCGTTGATGAAGTCGGGCAAATATTCTATGCGAAGGAAGCTGCCGTTGAGGATACATTTCATCATATCTTCTAGAAGCTTCTAACCCATTCCCCTGCGACAGACCGTAAACGTAATGCATATCAGCCATTTCCTCATTTGTGTATGCCATTTTAATAACAAGTGAATTATTAAACTAACAAATTACGAACAAAACAACGACACACAATTAAGTATTAATTCAATTTCAAAAATTTACAAACTGACAGCGTGATATCACTACTAGCGGCCTACTAAATAAATTACTTTTACATTTTCGTTTTATGACGATGTATCTCTGTAGTTGTTCGTAAAATAATTTTTTGCTGCGAACTGATTACTTTTGGGCAAAAAATTCAAGAGACATTTTTTGTTTCGAATGAAACAAGCTATTGGGAATAAATTTTTAAATGGTAAACAAATAATCAGACAAAAAGTTACATTGGAAATAAATTACATTTTTAGTGTTTGTGAGAAAAATTGTAAAACAAATTTTATGTACCCCCTTTATGAGTTTTTTTTTTATATGAAAGACCCTATCTCTTTTTCGCTAAGGAATCACCCCCTGAAATGTTTTACACTTATTTTGTTACACCCTGTATAATATTACTTAAAAAATAAACTAATTCATATTCTGAATCGACGTAATTTCACTGCCTGATTCAATTAATTGAATCCAAAAGGATTGCTCTGTCTCTAGTTGGATACGGATGTTAATTAAATTTGATTAATTATTGGAAAACCATGTTTTCGTGTACTTAGTGACCACCAATCAGGAAAACTTTTCTCTTCGAACTCCAACCAACAAGTTTCCATGACGTCGATTTTTGCGGGAATTCTCAGATCTCCACTCTTTAAGACTGCTCACATATTATCTAGAGAATGCCGGGAAAATGTTTCATACAAAATAACTTGACAAATGAAATAAAAACCTGAAACTGATTTAACGTGGAAAACAAAAAATTGTAATACGTATTTTGAAATCTAATAAAGTAATTAATATTTGACTGTTGACACATATGAAACAACTCAAGCATTAGATAGGCGTGAAAATGGATTCATATACCTAAATTAGAGATGTGCACTTGCCGTTTGCGCTTGTCTCTAATTTAGGTATTTGAATTTATGTTAATTGATTTATACTGTTCTTGAGGCTTATCTTACAACACGTTCAAAAAATAACATGGCATGAAGCAGAAGCACTATCCAAAAATGTAAATTACAAAAAACCGGCATTTCCAACACGACCATATCAGAAACTCATAGGAGAACCTGTAAATTTTCGGAACCGTCACCATCCGTAAATTACGGTTGAGCGACTGTCACCCGTCGAACAATACCTTTCCACTAAACCCGATAAAAAAGAATGTCAGACGAGCAACACGTTCTCTTCGGAATAAATAATTCCGCTTCCGATGCAAAATACGTATTCCGGACGGGAAGCCCGTTTAGGGCGTCGTACGTTCCCCGGTTTGCCGTTGTAAATTTTCCGATGGGGTTCGAGACGGGGATCGGGCGGCGGTGGAGAGCACGGTATGGAAAGAGGTTTCTCGATTCAACAACCGCCTCTCGCCTTCACCCCGTTCCGACATCTTGGCGGTCGTGGCAAGACTTGATGAAGCAGTCCGAAGATTTGTGTGTCGGTCAAGTGTGCCGACGCCGTATCCCGATCCCGGTTGAATTATACAGTGGTACGTGTGCATACTGCATGAGAACCTAAACGGCACGGTTAACTTCTTAACCGGAGACTCTCTTTGCTCGCCAATTTGATTTCGGGCATCGGATAGAGAAAGATAATGTTATAAAAACTATACAGACGCCGGTTTAGAGAACAAAGACTCATAATTAGAAAACTTGTTGAACTGGGAAGGTTTCCTTTTAATATTTCAAAGTATATTGGTTTTGTTAAACTACACTCTCGTTTATATAATTAATAAAAGAAAAGGAAGTCAAAGCCGAAAAAAGAAAATTAAAAGAAAAAAGAAGTCTACTTACATTCGTACTTTATTAACCACTCTTGTTATTCTATCCAAATAATCTTTAAGAGTACCCATACATTGACTAATTACATTTGCTGCCTAACTTGAAGAATTCACACATAGTCAGATAGTATAAAAGTTCGAATTGTTTACAAAATTGCGTTACAAAAATATATAAGCCTACATTACTCTTTTACTTTTCGTAATTGGATATATTTTACTTAATATACAGTCAGCAATACACTTCATATAATATACAGGGTTATGATAAAGTAACGCACAAAATTCATAAAACGTACAATGTTCATTTTTGAAAAAAATGTAAAAACACGTCAAACAGTTTTGTTTTATTCCGCGTCTTTTAACATAAGTCAAAAAAATAACACGTCAAATTTGTCAAAGTTATGACGTCATCAATATTTTTTTTAAATATGAAGCTTGGTTTTTTTTTTACTTTATTTGATAAAGCTTGTTTTTCTGCATTATAAAGGAATAATTGAAGTAGGGGTCACATAAGAAAAAACTGAGAGGATTAATAAAAAACAAAATAAACTAGTTTTTGAATTTATGAAAAGAAACTAAATATTAAAAGAATTAAAACTTAAAGTTACTTAGTAATAAAACAATTGTTTGTTAGTGTCAGTCTTACAATTAGTGTCATACCAATTTTATTATGATGGCGCCTTTAACGGAAAGAGAAAGGATAGAAATTCTAATGATGGTAGGTTACGGCGATAGACTTCGAAGTCATGAAGAAGCATGTGTTTTATTTAACGAAACACATTTTGAAAGACCTCCAATTGCTAGAAGCACAGTAAGCAGAATTGTTGCAAAATTTAATGAAACAGGAAGCGTAAGTGATGCTCCAAAATCTGGAAGACCGGGAATAAGCGACGATGCTAAGTTAGATATTTTGCTGTCATTAGAAGACAACCCTCACGCAACTACAGCAGAAATTGCCTTACAACAAGATGTTAGTCAGTCGTTTGTAGTAATGTTTTTAAAAAAACAAAAACTGCACCCATACAAAGTTCAACTTGTTCACGAACTCTCAGAAGATGATCCGGACAGACGTTTGGAATTTTGTGAAATCTTCATGAGGCATTGTGACGAATCCAAATTTGCTTAATAGTGTAGTATTTTCAGACGAGGCAACGTTTTATTTAAGTGGTACATTAAATCGACACAATTGTCGGTACTGGGCTCGGGAAAATCCCAACTGGATTCAGACAAAACACACCCAGCGCCCCCAAAAATTAATGTATGGTTAGGAATCGTTAGGGGAAAATTTATTGGTCCTTATTTCTTTCGTGGGAATTTAACAGCTGAGCGATATTTGGAACATCTTCGTATGGCAGTGCTTCCGGATCTAATTGCGGCATTTCCGGATCCAAATAATAGGGAAAACTTGGATCCCAGTATTTGGTTCCAACAAGATGGTGCACCACCACATTAAGGTCTTAATGTGCGAAGGTTTCTGGATAACCAGTTTGAAGGAAGGTGGATTGGAAGACGTGGACCAATGGAGTGGCCACCTAGGTCACCTGATCTCACCCCCCTTGATTTCTTTCTGTGGGGATATTTAAAAAGTCGGGTCTACGTTAACCGACCAGACAATTTAGAAGACTTAATGGAACGAATTAGACATGAAATGACTCGTATAACTCCGCAGATGATCGAAGACTCTGGAAATCAGGTCTACCATCGTCTTGGCCTATGTCAGATAGTGAACGGGACACAGTTTGAACAATTCCTGTAAGAAATCGTTTTGGTTTAATGGACTGTTTAGTTAATTTAAATGTTATTACTATAATAAAGTTTATTTTGTTTTTTATTAATTCTCTCAGTTTTTTCTTATGTAACCCCTACTTTAATTATTTCTTTATAATGCAGAAAAATAAGCTTTATCAAATAAAGTAAAAAAAAACCAAGCTTCATATTTAAAAAAAATATTGATGACGTCATAACGTTGACAAATTTGACGTTTTATTTTTTTGACTTATGTTAAAAGACGCGGAATAAAATAAACTGTTTGACGTGTTTTTGCATTTTCTTCAAAAATAAACATTGTACGTTTTATGAATTTTGTGCGTTACTTTATCATAACCCTGTATAGAATATGGAACAATAAACAAATATTACAACCAAACAGATTAATAACTTAATTCTGAGACAGGAACTGTTGTGCGAATAGATGAGTGTAATTAGTGGAACAGGAACAATAAAATAACAACAAATATGGACATCAAAATAAGTAAAAATTATTTCAACAAGTGTTGAAATGAGTATCCATTCACTTTGAATCATTTTTGAACACGCTTCCGAAATGATAAATCCACAATAATAAGGAGTTGAGCATTTATATTTCTAAATACTTGTCAAATATGTTCCCGCAAAGCTGCTTTTGTGGTTACAAGGATACTGTATATTAGATATTTTTATTACGAACAACACTACCAAAAATGATGGCGATTTAATATACGTCGTTTTGGATAAATATATTTTTTTAGGAATATTAAATTTTGCAGGAAAATGGTAATAAGTCAAACATTATTATCTTATTACTTTTTTACTCTGTAAAATAGAAAATAAATTAGAGAGGTGTTTCCAATAAGTGGCTATCATATGAAAAAATTGCTTCGAAAGATCTTTATTCATAAAGGCACAATCTGCCTTTTCCTCGGAGTGGGTCATCTCCGTAGAAAAGGCAGATTGTGCCGACATGCGTACACATACCTTTAGGCCCTACAATCAACGTTAATACACAAAACAATTTGAATTAGTCGGCTAAATCATAAAACTAATAATATAAATTGCTTTTACGAAGTCACAAATTTGACGTGTGTTAGTTGTACATAGAGGGATTTGTCAGCATTCTGCTCTATTCATGTTTGAAATATTAAGTTCCAGTTTTGCAGTACATAATAGTCGTTCTTAAAAATATTCAAAGATTACACTTTTCCACATGATCCATTTTCAAATTTAAAATATAATAAATTTATTTAATACTTAAACTCTACTCGCAGAATAATACCTTATCATTTCAGTACCCATTCGTGGGAATAATAATATAATTATACTCATAGTCTAACTATAGCGGAAAAGATTACAAATTATTTATTCAAAGTAGCATTAGCATATTGTTATGGTATTTCTAATATGTACATACGAGGTAGGCGCCTAAATTCTCGCCCTGACAGACCTATACAGGTTCAAACGTGTTCAAACTCCGTCACGTCATGCATGCACATACGCGATGTGTGCACTATAAATATGACGGTTTGAAGCCTAGTAGTTTTTAGTAACCAGCCAACCAACGTGACTAGCGCACGAAAATGTCTGAAGTAACAAAAATTGAGTACCGCGCGTTCATTAAATTTTTAACAGAAAAAGGGCATACAACTTATCACATTAAACAACGTTTAGACGGGGTTTACGATGATTAACCCCCTTCGTAATTAACTGTAAAAAAGTGGGCAAAATGTTTCCGTTTGGGACAATAATCCCTGGAAGATGCTGATCGGTCGGGTCGACCAATTGAAGTGATAACGCCTCAACAAATTTCAATTATTGATCATTTAGTGCTAGAAGATTGCCGTTTGAAGGAATTAGCAGTGATAACAAATATTTTCGAAACAAGTGTTCGCCGAATTCTCCATATCCATTTGGGTATGAGTAAAATTAGTGTTTGATGGATACCGCGACTTATTTCTGCTCTCCAACGTGAACGTCGAGTCGAATGTGCGCAGTCGTTTTTAAACATGTGTGGGAAAGGGAGTCCATGGAATGTCGGCGACCTGATGAACCTCGTTCCAGAAAGGCGAAAGTCGTTCAATCAACGAAAAAGGTGATGGCCACAATATTCTGGGATCGTGAGGGCATTTTGCTAATTGACTTTAAAGAGTGCAATACAAGTGTGAACGGCACATATTATGCGTCTTTTTTGTGACAGTATTCGTGCAAAACGTCGTGGAAAATTGACAAAATGTGTGCGATTATTGCACGACAATGCTCCCGTCCATACTGCCGCCATTTCACAAGCTGCCATCCGCGAATGCGGATTTCAAGAATTGGAACATCCACCGGATAGTCCGGATATGGCTCCTTGTGATTTTTTTGTTTTCTAATTTAGAAAAAGACAAGGGGACGTAGTTTTAAGGACGACAGCGAGTTTCAAGCAGCTGTTATAGAACATTTTGACGGAAAAACTTCAGATTATATTTACAAGGGTATCTAATTATTAATTAATCGTTGTAATACATGTATAGAAGTTAGGGGAGATTACAATGAAAAATAAAAATTCTTATATTATTCCAAGTTTCTTTTTTTTGTATCAGGCCTACCTCGTATCTATCTACCCAATTCTGGGTGACAATTTTACTTTTAGTTATTTAGAAAAATGAATATGTTCACCACGTAACCACCACAGCGATTACAACGATAACTTTGTATGTATTTCCGAAACAACATAATAATATTAATTTCATTGATAAACATAACCAACAACTTTCAAAAATCTGTAACACATTTTATATAATAAATGCTGAGGATTTTTCTTATATTTGACGTTTAATCATAACATATTAATACAGGTTAATATTATTGATACTTTCTTATTATTTTGATAAACTATTCGCTTTAGTGCTTGACATAATACCTAGACACGATTCTAATGTGATTTTCTTTGTTATAGGAGTCGATGTCTCACAGTAGACAATCTCAATTCTTTTGATGGGCTCCCATCAAGTATTCATGAAATGACGACCTGTAATTCGTATATTCACATACCAGACGTTCAGCGTATCATCCGTTCATAATTTACCAGTTATTTTATCTATCGACTTGAAACTCTTTCATCGAGAACTATGAAGGACTAGCACTAAAAAATACAGGCGACAAACTTTTAATTTCGATTGTACACCAAAAATTACAGAGTAAGACACGGGCGAACTGTTGAATAATTCAGTGGCTGTTGGTTACGGCTAGTATACATTTTAAATGAATGATCAGATTTTCAGTATTTAAATATATTGTAGATGTGTTTGAAGTGTAGTATATCAAGTAGAATTGAGTTTTCAAATAAATTTCGTCTAAAATTATCCCAAGTTGTGAAATCAAATCTATAATTCGCTTTTCTGTCTTACGTAAATAATGACGAATTGTAATAGTTATAATTTAAGTGCTTATACAGGGCAATAAAATTTAGTCTTTATTTGCTACATCAATAGCTGAACTTTATAGTATTGTAATGAAACAAGCCCACAGAGAAAGAAAGGCAAATATTCGGCGCGACTGGTAAACATCGTAAAGCAATAAATCATCCATTTTCTATGTACTGAGAAGAGACAGAATGTCTATCGAATGTTCTACAAACATCGAGAGGAAGATGGAGTTTACGCGAATGCTTCCAGATGTTTTGTATGTGTATATGAGGCGGCTGGGTCACCGATGGATGAGTAATTCCGGAATAAGAAAGTCCTTAAGTAGTCTCGTGCGGAACAGTAAGATAAATATAATAAATTAATAAATAGTTCTTTGAGTGGTAGTCGAAGAATAAACATAAATATAGTGTAATAAAGACATAAATATTACCGTGTTATATAAATAGAAGTGATTTAAATATACGGACATAAATATTAGTAATAGAAATAAATACCTGTGTTAATTTAAATCGTAGTAATTTAAGTGTGATACATTAGTTTTACATTTTACACAATAAATAAATTGCACGAGTTGTTTATTGCGAACCCGAAAACGTTACAGTATTTTTGGCGGGCAAAGAGTTTGAATTTGTTTGTTAACTGTCAAAATTAAGTAATGTAACATAAACCTAATAAAATATTGTTGATCGTAATGTGCTAATATACTGAATTTAAACTTAAAGTAATATACTTACATTTACAATAAATTGAAGATATGTAGGTATACATTTAAATAAATATTTTTGATTAATAAACAAGTATTCGGAAGTTATTCAGTATCGAGAAAAAAAAATTGAATTATAGCAACCTTTGAAAAACAACAACCATTCTCGTACACAGATTTGTATATCTCTTTGATAATGGTGTAACAACCGAAACTTATATGTCAGAGTATTGTTAATAAACTCATAGTGAAACAAGCCAAGTGTTTTCAAGAATATTGAAATTTCATGTATACAAAATATATTGCAAATCCAGCTCTAAATACTTTTGTACTCTTGATAAATATATATAGAATGCATAATATACCACATATTTGCAAAAAATCGCTATTCGGTAAGAGTAAAAGTGGTACTTCCGGTCCGACTTTTTAAAAATTTTTTATAGAAAAGGTATTGAAAATTAAGTTCTAAATACTTTTAAACTCGTAACGTACCTTTCTGAAAAGCATGTAGGTATTTTAAAACGAAGCAGGTAAATGGAACTAATAAAGTACGATGATTTCATTTGAAACAAATCATGTCGAAAAATAAGTATTCCCGAAAGATTAAAAAATAATCAAGGGCAGATAAAGCGAAGCCATGACAGTAAAAATAATTAATGTAGGAGATGCAATTTTAAGTTTCTTATAGCTAATGTTGATATATTTTGTATAAAATATTATCAGACTGTTAAATATAGTTGAATTATTGAATAAGGAAAAAATATGGAATTTATGAGTAAAATCCTTTTTTCATCGGTGTAGATAGGAGCGTCAGGGGTTTTTAAAATTTATTATATTTACCTTATATTCGCAAGAGCAATAAAATTTTTATTCATACTTACGTTAGTTACGTTTTTTCATTGTTTTGACTGTTAATTACGTACTTCGTAATTTTTGTAATAGTCTGGTTAATACCGGTTTATTGAATCGACTTCTCCCAATTATCTAGACGTAAGTGTGCACTGGATTTCGTTTAGTTTCAATAACATACGCGTACATTTTTAGTTATCATTTATTTAGATCTAGAACATTGTTTATGTTACTTTTTCTGATATGAAAATGAATTGTCAGTGATTCGGAAATTTATTACAAAGTCTGTAAAATATCGTTACAGAATGCCAAAATATCGCACATTCGTCACTTAGCTTTGCTAAAACATACACATAAATAGTTTTTATGCAGAAAATTTCGATAGTTTACAAAATTTCGTTACATGTTTAAATGACGATGATCGAAGTATTTCTGAGTGCAAGGAACTAACACAAATCCCAAATTTAAAAAATCAGTTGTTATTCCTTCAGGAACACTGGAAATTTGCCTAAACTAATCACATATTTTGAAAATCGAAATCTCAAATTAAAAGATGGATTAACCACATTACATGTGGGCTATTAATAATTTCAAAAGTATTCCAAGTGACTTCGGATGTGGCCTTCGGCAAGAGTTAGACGAAGTTTTTAATAGAAATCCAGATTTAATAACATTGGGGCAATTGTGTTTGCTAAATACGCTCAAATAAAAGAATATTTCCAGTACGCACCTATAACCAGTTGCAATGTAGAAAGGACGTTTTCTATCTACAAGGATGTACTTAATTCAAAGAGGACAGGTCTTACAGAAGAGAAAATGAACAAATAATAAGGCATTTTGTATTTTATAGATAACCAGCCACTTGTTATCCAATTATATAAATAAAATTAAAACCTCTTTAAAAATACAACATTTCAATAGTGCGCCCATGGGCGTTGAGTCATCAACCGTTCGTGTTCGCTAATTATAAATTAACGAAAAAGTGGTAAAAACATATTGGGCATGCAGGTAATACATTGGTATATGTAAGTATGAATGGATGTAACATGTAATTTATTATAAAAGGTCCAGGTCAAATCTATATTTTCATCATATGCACATTTTGTGTGCTCGAAATAAAACTAAGCAGTAACTGGCAAATGCTGCTTTGTGACCGTGTCCTCTGGGAAATGAAAATGTTCACAAAGGAAGTGCACTTTTACTGAGAGGTCTTTAAAGTATGCATATACGTTTTTCCTCATAGTATAAGGTCAAATATGGTCACCTTATATTCCAGTCTATCGAAAAATATATATTCCTATCTACAAAAAGAAACACATAGGTAAATTGATTTTCTTCGAGCTAGATGAAAATAAAATAAATGATCTAAATTTATAAAGAAAGAATTTAAAAATGTTACTAACATTCTAATATATTTTTTAAAAATATTGAAGTTTCCATTTTAAACATTTAACTGTGTAGTTTAGTAATTCATTATTCAGGATTTAATTAAAGTTTATGTTAATATATTCTATTTTTAGTCTTATTCTTAAATGTCACCTATACAAACCGATAAAATTGAAGCAAAGTTGCACTTGTATTAATTTTGGAAATAAAGTCTGTGATTTGAACTATCCGAGATGTGAAATTTTTTACTAGGGGTTTGCTAAGAAAACCATTTAAATTGTCAAAAAAAAAGATAGATAAACTGCAAAGATGCTAAATCGAAGATTCAAAATTGCTCTAAATAAAAGTAGTATAACAAACATAGATGGAATACTGGACCAATTAGGTTGGAAGAAAATGGATTAGCTATAGATGTATGTTAATTTATTTGTATAATAATATTGATCAAGTCGGAAGAATGTATTTATAACATTTATGACTATGGCAAAAAGAAAATAATACCACAAGCCAAAAAAGATGCGTCAAAATTCGTTCTTTTTAAAAAGAATTAGTAGATATAATGCGTTGTCATTGGACGAAATAAAACACATTGAACACTAACATGAGCATCAAATTATTAATCAACCAAATTTATTTATGTCTAGTAGATGTACTAATATTATATAATAAATTGCAGCTTACAGCTTACATCTTCTTTGTAGTAGGTATTTTAAGTATTTAAATGTTTTGGTTAAGAGGAGCGTTTACCTATCGAAAACTAAGGCATCGCCTTTTCGCGTTTTTTGAATTTATTTTGCAATTTTAGAATCTCAAATTTGGGTTAGTGATGCAAAATTTATCAATTTATAATGTCAAGGTCAGTTTTTGTACTACTAATTTATTTTCTTAAAAAAGTTATGTCTTAGAAATAACGACAAAAATGCGTGAATTTAATTAATGTCTACTAACTAAGGCTGATACATAAAAGAAAAAAACAACCTCCACGCGCCAGCTGCACATTTGATGAACGATATAAAAAAAAACTTTCTGTAATTATTTTTGAAGATAAAAAACATTAAATAGTAAACATTGTCATACACATTTCACACGAGGTTTTTCCAAGCTATTGCGTCGTCTATCCCCAGTTTACGGTATCTCTACCGGCCTTAGCGAAGACGAAAATCTATCGGAATCGGTCGGCTATTCCAGACTTAAGTCAGAGTGATAGTTTGTAATTAAAAAGAAATGTCATATACACCTGTAATATTCGATTGCTTAATAATGTAAGTTATGGGCAAGCGAAAATTGCCTTATTATAAAATATCAACAGCATCAACAGTTCCTTAAGTACTCATTCTTTATACATCATGTTTCCCATCTATAATATTCCTTTATCTATGACAGAATCTGTGCATAAAACCGAAGCGTTGTGACAGAACCGAATATCGTCTACCTCCACCTACTTACACCACCTTGCGTCTACCCGTCCCGCGAGTAATATAAGTTGCATAAGGTTCTATTTATTAGTAAACGGCCCTCTTAAATGACTTCAAATAAAACACAAATTGTTTCACCGTTTTATTAGATGTCTCTAATATATGTTTTGGCAAGACCACTTACCATTATCAAAGAGATGAGATGACTAGAAGAAAATCTGGAACTGTGGGTATGTTGTCATCTTCGCCATAAGGCAAAGATTTTAGTGCCGAGGAAACATTGTAAGGCAAAACTAACAGTTATTTATGCGATCTTTTTGCTCCCATAAATAACTGAATAAATGGATCAGCAAAAAGCATACTGTTGTGATTTTCTTTCATCCATTCAGTAAGTCTAATTGTACAAGCTATGCACGAAATATGAGGTGCCCATGTTTTATTCATATTACTAATAACACACTCAAAGGAGAGTTTATCGGTCTTGCAACTAATTTGGTGATTTTCTTTGTTTGTGTTTTTGGGGGTAAATTTGCCACACACGTTGCAGAAGCTGTCAGGGTGCTTAATGGAACCGCGGTGTTTCGTTGATACCATTAGGTTACTTAACTATTTATGCTATTCTTACTTTGAAGTTTCACTAACCCTCGCAAGACAAAACGAATGAAACTGAAGAACATCTTTAGCAAAAAAATAAATAAATGAACAACCGTTTGACACTATACGCTGTTCAACAGGTACTGATACTGCTCTGCTGCTCGTTTCTTTTCTCAAACATAATATTGTGCTGCCATCTGCTGATCATTAATACAAAGTTCCCCAATTCTTTAATACAGTGATTCTCAACCTTTTTACAAAGAAAAAGGTAAATTTTAAAATTATTTACTTATACTTATACTGCGTAAAATAGTTTATGATAATAATTTTAAATGTGCGAAATAAAATAATATGTACCAACTACAAAAATAACAGTACGTTTATTAAGAGATTAATTACAAGTTAATAATAAGAATACTTTTAATGCGAAATTTGAGCTCGATGTTTTTTAATAATTCCATTTATATTTGGTCGTAAAAATGACAATGCTACTCTCACATCGTCTTCTACATTTAACAACCTTGATCTTTTTTTAGTTTTAATGTTGGTTAATGCTGAAAATCCGAATTCACACAAATAAGATGTGGAAAATTGTAATAATATGTTTAAAGCTTTCTTGGCTATCATTGGATAATCGCATCTAATGTTAATCCAGAATGAATTAATTGATTCTTCTGAATGTTTTAAAATTAAATCTCGATTATTGGAAAGCAAAATGAGTTCTTCCTCTATTCAAAGTTAAATACAGAAGTATCCGTTATGAGAAATGGTTTACGAACCCAATCAAATTTCTTTACATCTAATTTTGGGAAATAATGAATAATTCTCTCCTCTAATGTTGTCAAATGGTCAATAACAATTAATTCAATAGTTTTATAACAGTCTTTTGGGACTGACTCAAACTTTTCTAAATTGCCTTTCTGAGCTTTATTCTTCCATAATGTTATTTGTTTTTGGAATCCCACCAGCTTATCGGTTGAATTTAAGATATTTTCACTAGGCCCCTGTATACTTGAATTTATGTTATTAAAAATAACAAAAACGTCTGATAAGTAAGCCAATTTAGTACACCATATTTTATCTTCCAAATGAACAAAATCATAATTTTTATCTTGTTCAAAAAACATTTTCATTTCGTCTTTTAATTCCAGCACACGATATAAAACTTTTCCTCTGTACAACCACCTTACTTCCGTATGCAGTAACAAGAATTCGTACTTGGCTTCCATAGCTTGGCATAATTTACTAAATAAGCGACTTTTTAATGGTCTTGATTTTATATAATTAATCATTTTAACATATTGTTCCAGAACTATTTTCAATTCTGATGGCAAATATTTTGTAACTAGTGCTTCTCGATGTAAAAAACAATGGGTAACTAATATATCCCCATTCTGTTCTTTAACATGTGCTACAAATCCTTTTAGATATCCAGTCATAGCTGGAGCACCATCTGTACAAATGCCAGTACATGACTTCCATGAAACTTTAATTTCTTGTAAATATGAACTAATTACATCAAAAATATGTTTGTCAGTTGTAAAATCTGGTAACTCCCGACAACATAAAAATTGATTAATTATATCATTTTCGTGAATAAATCTAACGAATGCAATTAATTGAGCTTTTCCTGTAATATCTGTTGTTTCGTCGATTTGTAGAGCAAAATTTGAATTTGCAAGAGTTTTTGCAGTATTTTGATCAATATTTTGCGACATATCTTTAATTCTGCGATGGATTGTGTCATTCGAAAGTGGTATTTTACAAATATCAATATCTGCTGATCCACCAATTATTATTTTTACAATTTTGCGACAAGCTGGTAATATAATTTCTTCAGTCAAATTGTGAGGTTTTAATTTAGCAGCAATCAATTCAGCTATGTCGTAAGAAGCTACTTGAGCCTTTTCAGACACACCGATTTGTTTTTCAGAAACGTTTACTCGCTTGGATTTTGAAGATAAAGACTTTTGAAAGTAACTTTTATCTTTTGTTGAAAGCGAAGGATGATTAGTCACCGAAAGAACGCGTTGCAAAACAAATAATGAAATAATTTAAAAAAAAATTATGGATTTAAATATCTATTCCTGTTAAAAGGATTTTTCTTTTTAAATCATATTATTTAATAATATTGCGGCACACTTTTAGAATTTCGCGGCACACAAAAGTACCGCGGCACAGTGGTTGAGAATCACTGCTTTAATACATCTGTAACGTCTTCGGGTTCGCAATAAACAACTCGTGCAATTATTTATTTAAAACAGTCTGTATATTTATACACTTAAAATTAATTACAATATAAAACTAACGTATCACACTTAAACTACTATTAATAAATTAAAATTGTATTTATTTATATTACTAATATGTCCGTATATTTATGTAACACTTCTATTTATATAACACGGCACTATTTATTTATTTCTTTGGCTACCACTATATTTATTTCTTATATTTATATCTACGCGCGTCGGCTACCTCTTACGGACTTTCTTATTCCGGAATTACTCCGCAATTACTCATCCCGCAATGAATCCCCATATATATATCTGCATGAAAAGTTCTCGAAAAGTACCAGTAAATTCGGTAATATACCAGAGGAAATCTGGACCCTTCCTTGCTTATGCCGTACATCTGTGAGATGATATATTTACGACTTGTTTACATATCGTTTTTATACTTCGCGCCGAGATGATTCATAACCCTTTTTTTTATTGTCGCTCGAATGTCTGCTGGTTTCGTTACACATCGAAATAAAGAGTAAAACTTTTATAGTTATTTATTTCATCATTATTTTTTTGTGGAAGAAAATAAAAAAATTGTCAGAAATGTATATTTAAAACAATTTGACATATCCTAAAAACCTTACCTGACAGGATATTGTGGAGACCAGATGCAAAACGGCTATTGAGTAATGTAATTTAAAACATATTAACGGTATTTTTTAATATTTTAAATATCAACTTAACCTTATCCTCAAATTATTTACGAACACCAGTGATTTGTCAACACTGTTATTACATTACAGTAACGTTATTTATGATGTTGCTCGTGAGAGATCTCTATCTCTTATCTTTCCTATCTGACCATATATAAACCATTAATACATTTAACGCGTAAGTATTTCTTTTTTCTTTGCTTTTTCTGTCTTTTCGATGTTATGTTCCATACAACACACGAATTGATCCGCATTGTAATTAAAACGGAATTAAAAGCTTGGGGGGTCCGAATAATAAATAAGAAATTAAATTGTCCGGTTAATTTGATCTTCGGTTGGCCTTTTAAACTTCCGACGTACAAAAGGTGGAATCCCACATAAATATTAACCCGGTACGTTCCTAATAAATGGAATCCAGAACTAATCGCAACGTTAATTATTCAGTTTAACAGATCCTGATTCGGCCGAAGCTTCGCACGAACGCCGCCGACGTTGACGCTAGCGCTTGCCTTCTTTATGCGGACCTTGTATTCTCACTGATCCCCAGTACGTATTTGTATTTACAGACACAATCTAATTTTAAATAATACCATTAACATCATCATCATCATCATTATCATTATTCTCACTACCAGTACGTTCATTAATATTGATCGGTATAGATATTGTAAGCTTGATTAAATCGACTTTTATATTAGGGAATAGAAAACTGTATATATTGCAATGTTAATTGAATAATGATACTAACATGGATTTCCAATAAAATACAAGCAAAAATCACTCGTAAAATTAACAAACCCTTAAAATATAGCATAAGCCAATATTAACATACCACACACAAAAATGGAAGCCAAATAAACACATTTATAGAGATTAATCATATATAAACTCAAAAAAACTTATCAACTACAATTGAAGATGAATTAAAATATATGAATTTTCAGTTAATTTTACAAATCATATAAAGTTGAGTTCAGTTTTGAACTTTTTTACTACTTTAATTGTTTCATAGGAAATTTATCTTGCACTAAATTAACAACATCGTAAATATACTCAGCAGATTGATTAATGAAAATGAAAAGTGTTAAATACTTAGATACTAAAACTAACATCAAGAGGTAAGTACTATTTACATATATACATTTATATTTGTGTATTCCAACAGATGTATATACAGGGTCGGTCAAAAAGAGCGGAACACCGTACTAACACTTTTTCGAAAATTTAACCTAAATTAAAGTTTTTGTATATTTTATGTATTATTTATTGGTGTTTGCAGATATTCCGTTTTTGTCACATTTTTGGAGGTATGATGTCACCGGATAGTATTTTAAATGAATCACCCTGTATTTATATTTCTTTTTGAGTAGATACTTTTTCCTGAATTCACTAATACCAGGTTTAGTGGGTTTCTGACTTATGGTTTCATAAGAAAAAAATAAAATGTAATGGCACCTAACTGTTTATTTAATAAAAAGCGAACGACAATAACTGAAAATTCTACGTACATTTATTTACAATAGGTGTTCAAACTGAAAACCTTCGGCTGCCTGACAGTATCCTAATCTGTCAACAAATGTCCTTAGTGAATTTTGTTTCATTTCAGGCGTTGTACTATTTTGTACCGCCGCTCTGATTCGATCTTTTAGTTCTTGAAGAGTTTGAGGTAAATCCTTATAAACTGTCGACTTCAAATGACCCCACTGAAAAAAATCCAGGGGAGATAAATCCGGTGACCTCGGCGGCCACTCAATATAGCCTCTTCGGCCTACCCATCTCTGCGGAAATACTGTGTTCAGGTATTCCCTAACCCTAGCCTCATAATGAGGTGGAGCAGCATCCTGCTGAAATCAAATTTCTTCTGATAACTGTAGCTGATTAATACGATTGGAAAACAAACGAATTAATTCTGGAACTATCTGATCGCGTAAAAGTTGTAAATATCTATCACCATTTAATGTTTCTTCTATAAAAAAAGGTCCAATTGTATTTTCTCTAACTATTCCACACCACGCGTTCACTTTTTGTTGATATTATGTGTGACCTTCTTCCATCCAGTGCGGATTATTATCCGACCAATACCGGCAATTATGTCGATTTACAAATCCGTTTAGGCAAAATGTTGCTTCATCGGAAAACACAATGTTATTCATAAACATATTATTCATAACATTTAAATTCATGATGTCTTCGCAAAACTGCATTCGTTTATCAGGATCATCTTCATTTAATGCTTGGTGTAATTGCACTTTATAAGGATGAAATCTATTTCTTTTAAGTATTCTTCTTACAGATCTCTCACTAATATCGTTATTTATTGTAAGTTTTGATATTGAATTTTTAGGTTGTTCGTGTACACTTAGAATTACATAAAGTTCATTGTCTTCATTTGGAGCTGTCCTCTTTCGTCCATTACCGGGAATATTTTTTACACTGCCAGTTTTGTTAAATTTCTGTAAATTCCTAGACACAGTTGACTTTGAAATTGGAGAAATTCTGTCAAGATATGTAGCATTAAATAAATTAGCGGCTTCTTGTAAAGATCTCTTTCTATCTCCAAAACCAACAATCATCAATAAAATAATTCTTTCACGTTCACTTAGTTGAGACATGACTAATAATGTATTAATGTCAAATAATTTGTAAAATCAAATGTGATAAAAGAACTTAAACAAACTGGAGTTTTAGTACTTAATAGTGTTATTTGAATGTACGTTTTTACTTTGACAGAACTCAGAAAAAAATATTGTTGATAAAAAGTTTTTGGTATATGTACCTACTGCGATAATTACTTAGGGCCGATATCATAATAAAAGTTAATGCTGCATTAAAACTTCATGTCACATTTAAGCGAGAAATGAATTTCATAATCATTTGTTAAAGTTAATGGACGCTTTAATGAATAGAATTTTTAGTTATTGTCGTTCGTTTTTTATTAAATAAATATTTAGGTGCCATTACATTTTATTTTTTTCTTATGACACCATAAGTCAGAGACCCACTAAACGTGGTATTAGTGAATTCAAGAAAAAAATAACTACTCAAAAAAATATAAATACAGGGTGATTCATTTAAAATACTATCCGGTGACATCATACCTCCAAAAATTTGACAAAAACGGATAACCTGCAAACACCAATAAATAATACATAAAATATACAAAAACTTTAATTTAGATTAAATTTTCGAAAAAGTGCTAGTTAAGCCATAAATTCGGTCTTCCGCTTTTTTTTGCCCGACCCTGTATACATATACGTTTTGCGTATAAATTTATATATGTAAATAGATTGATTAAGTTATTTCATTTCTTATAAAATAAATGCTTTCCATATTGCATGTATAGATCTTCGACAGGTCGGACGTAAGAGCATAGATGGCATATTGTTAGTTATTAGCTCTTGCGGTGTATTATTTCCTAATGTAATAAAATAAATAAATTTTGGCTGATATTGACGTTTAAACACGTTGAATGAAACACATGAGTTGCTACTCTTTCGTCGTAAAGGGCAAATATGGCGTTTCGCAAAACAATCGTCATATTTTACTAAAACTTTCGTGCCACGAACAAATTTCACCCTGGTCGAAATATTCTTGTCGGTCTGAAATACATGATAGCTCGTCGCCGCTATGCCCGTGGCGGAGAAGGGGTTGGGTCGAAGATATTCCCTAGAAACACAACCGAAAACAGCACTACTCCTATTCACTTGGTTGAAAAACTCCGTGATAGTGTTTTCAAGGAAATTTTAGAAGTTAATAAAAATCACAACAATAACAAAATTTATTTAAAAATTAAGAATCGCGACAAGTTAAAAGAATGAGTCGTGTAATGATGCCCCCCAGTACACAGTATAGTACAAGGCAGTAAATCAACTCCCTCAAAAACTACGTTTCTATCCCTTCCGTAAAATACATGTCCGTGGTATAATGCGCCGTGGCATAGCTGCAGTTCGGTTCTCTGGTACAGTTGCAGGAGTCAATATTTACTCTTGTATATCTGTCTTAAAAAATGGTTAGTACATGCACAGCTGAGAAGTGAACTTACTGTTCAGTTACTATACTGCGCCCAGTGCCCTGTATGTATATGCTATAAGCAATTGAATTGAAATTAATTAAAATTTAATTATCAGTTAGAATTTTTAAAATCGCCCCAGTATACTCTTTATACTGGGGCGATTTTGATTTATTTACAAGTTCTAATTTTTATGATCTCTCCTGTATATTACCTATATAAATGTAATAAGAAAATTAATTAATATTTATTAATTTTAATTAATTTGCACCAAAAAAAAAAGTACGAAAGTTTTCGTGCACATTAATCGTAACAAAATGCCAATCGGCGGAACTGTACTTTCGAACATCTTAACAATATGCTCTTAATATACTATGAAATATTTAAGCACCAATGTGCAAAAGCTCTATCAGTATATAATAAAATAAGACTAGTAACAGAACAAAAAAAAACGAAAAATGAAATGAATTAAACTTTAAATGTTTGTGATTGTAACGTGTGCAATATTTAAAATTAAAATTAAAATCATCCACGAATTACAACAGATGAACAAAAAAACCGAAGTTTAATGTTAGCACTCCAATGATGACAAATATATCCATATTTAATTACTGAGCATCTTACTCTATTTATTTCAAAAAATTAAATTAGCAAAGAAACCGGTTAAGCAATTTTCAAAAAAAAATGTTATTCAAGAATTAATGAAATAGCTATTTACTCGGGCAATTAATAAATTATGATTAAGTAATTTTACATAACCTTCGACAGTAGCGAGATTCCAAAACGGAAGTGTTCTTTTAGTTTCCAAGAAAAATTCTATTCCGCAGATGTTGAATGGAGATAAAATGACCACTCAGGTGAGAGCATAAATTCTCCAAATAATTGTTAATTATCCCGCTTTGTAATGGTAATCACGTAACAGGGGTAGAATGCTAAGAAAGGATAGAACAAGGAAATGTATAATGTACCCACAATGAATAATTAACAACTTAACTAACTTACATAATCATACCGAACACATCTAGCAGTTTTTTCCACAAACTAAAATCCAGCCCAAAAAATATAAAACCTTCTTTTCTGATCCCATTGAATATGGTATTAGCACACAACAAAATACGAATCATATGCGAGAAGTTAATGGGTTATCGGTAAATGAAATCGGTGTTTAAAATAGTAACTTCATTGTCTTAAGTACTATTTTGATGAATATTAAGTTAAGCACTGCCCAGTCCTACTCAACAGTTAGCGTGCGCGCATATGCCTAACGTACAGACGTGAATCGAAAAAAATTATAAATAAAGAGCACAAAAGAGCTGAAAATTAAAGAATGAACAATGTTTAACGATTGGTTAAATATATTTAGACATAAAAGACGAACAGTAAGACAACTCATTAATGAAATACTATCATACTACACAAATCTATCATATGTCGATAAAAACAAAAGATCAACTAAAGGATAAATAAATTAATTATTAAATATGTAATGCAAAATTCTAAACTCAAATTAGAATCCTAAATTCAAGTTAACGTACACGCACTTCCAATCATTAATATTATACATTTTGCGACATGAAACCCTCTTTAAATTGTTAAATACTTAATTAATAATGCTAATTGCCAAATTGAAGTGCTCCCATCTATCAACGGATAACTAAACGTCTTGTACACTCTTAGGGATATTTAACATCAGAGTGATATTGTCGTCTATTAAATCTACAGTTGGTATTCGTCCGCCTTCACTGTCTATATTTGACAGATAATTAGGTATTAAACTTAAAACAATATGTGTAATGATAAAATCAAGTGTTTTAAGTGTCTAGTGAATGTGCACTTTATCAACAGTAATGCTCAAATACGGGTAGTTCGGTTTACGGAGAAGAAAACTCTGGTTCGGTATGTTTTAGCATGTTTATTACTTCAATATTCATTTTATATTACCTTCTAGCATTAAGAGTAAAAGAAATCTTACTATATCAATCTTTTTATTTACATATAAAACAGAAATTCAATTACACAAATTTAGTATATATATTTACAAGATCATAAAGTATTTGTTATATACAAAAGCAACAATAATTCATATATTGAAAAATAACTTTACATTTACTAAAAAAAAAATTCGCCGTATGTCAACAAACATTTAACGGAATATTCAAACATTGAATATTAAAATATACGGTCATAAATATTTTGTGAATTAAGATATTATATTATATACATGATATTTACTTCGAGAACGGTGATATTTTTACACAAGTCTAGCAAAAACTTTAATGCATCATCTGGTGCTTATGTTCGTATTATTGAAGAGATATTCGACGAGAATAATATATTACTTTGAAATCCTACGTGAACGTAAAATTTACTTTGGTACATTTGAAATTAATAAAATCTATCTGACGTGATTATTTTCAATGAACGGAATAATCATATAAAGATTTACTCGAGACTTACAGGACGGAATTGTTTTCTTACCACGATCTGCCTGGTAACAAAACAACTTACAGACCGCCTTTCTAGACTGCCAGAAAGACTAAGGGATATATACTAGGTACTCTATAGACTGCCAGAGAGTTTGGTGAGAATTCTCCCAGACTGCCAGGATAACTCTGATTTTACTAACAAAGTCGTCGTCTTACATAGGCCCGGACTTGCACAAATAATAGCTAAAAACAGTGTTTTTCCGAAGTATCACGCGCAAAGAGCAAAAACTGTACTCATACGCACGATATTATCACGTGCAAAAATGCATTTAGAAAATTAACAAAAAAATCATCTTTCTCTTTACTAATTGATTTTAGACAAAATAAACATATTTTAGAATATTTGTATTAAATTATCGAACCCATTAATGTTAAAATGACATAAAAAGCATTAATACTAATTTGTTCGATAATTTATACAGTGACTGACAAAAGTCCGTTACAATTTTTACTATAACTTCAAGGATTTGAGAAGGTTCAGTCAGTAATGACAAAATATTCAAAATAATAGGTTTTGTTTTGCTCATCTATTATTTTTTTTTAATTAAGTGATCATATCTACTTCCTGGAATACAAACAATGATTTTAATTATCGATTCTAACCTATAACTTTAATGAAAAAGTAGAAATATATGCTTAATGTAATACAGTTATTTGAAGTAGATGCATAAAAATGATCTTAAAATAATTAATTTAAACTACAACTAAAGCAAATAATATTACATCGAGAATCACTTGTTTTTGTTCATTTAAATGCAGTCATTTAGATTATGTGAACAATTTCAATTTGTTCACATTGAAAGAATACAGCTATTATAGATGATAAAAAGTGACACGTCAATTAAGTACCACATAGGATAATAAAAGAGGATTATGCTCCCTAAGACGCCTGATATGTTCACGTAATTTAACGTCGATTCTATATATGTATGTAGTAAAATAATTTTCCCATACAATGAAGTATAGAGTTCGAACATTTGCTAAAGGATTAGGTACATAAGTTTCAAGTTTCAATCTCATCGTAAAATTGACTAGAAAATCGCATCCCCTCTGTTTTAGCCGTGCGACGCTAACCCCACATCCACTTAAAAGCACGGAACACTTTGACGAGATAGTAAGAACGGGCTGGCAAACAACCCTTGCACTCACTGGAAATAAGCGAGCGACGTCCGATGTCGATGTCGCCCGTCATCACCACTCTTCCCCCACTTACCCGACAATCGCATAAACATGTAAACACTAATGTATGGAAATCCAAGCGCGGCCTCTACACATGTAGCTTAATACCGGGGTCGTGTCCTCCCAGCCTCGCACTGTAATACCACTGTCCTGCCTGTCATAATAGATTTAGCGTGTACAATACGATTTACACGGTCATTCCTGGGATGAATATCTTCATATATTATACAGTGGGTTGCCGATATAATAGGAATTCTGAAAATTAGAAACCTATTAACCCCAATATTATCGATAGTAATTGTATTATTATTATTATTATTAGCTACCTAACTACGCTCTATGCTGATGACACGTCAGTTACAATGAAAGCAGATAAAAACCGTCTAAGCCAATAAATAATCACAACGGCAAATAAATTTGACAGGCGGTTTTTGCACAACGATCTGAAGCTATTTATATAAAAAACACAAATCCTTCAATTTAGCTATTTTAGTTGCCGAAATAGGGGAAGATTGCCAAATTTGGACCACCGCCTAAAATGGACCATCGTAATATCTCGAAAATTCCAAAAGGTACTCACTACGCCATCTATTTACAATGTACATAATAACATTAAAACCTAAAAGAGTCAGTTGCACGGGGCGCTGTTATAGTTGGCCAGGCACTCAGGCGCAATAAATGTTTGTGTTGTTGCGGTTATTATTTTTTGGCTACGCCGCTAAGCACATAATGCAGAAACGGTAAGTGGATTTAAATTATTATTTAGTCGATGAAAAACCGTAGTTAGTTAGCAATGTTTCCATATTTCAATACCTGCAAAAACATCTGTTTTCATCAAACGACAATTATGTAAACCTTCTCATGTAGTAGTAGCCTATAATTGGCCACTACTGCTATCCCTAAAATGAACCGGTCCATAAGAAGCTTTAATATACATCTCTAATAAATTAAATGTTTGTTAAAGGGCGAGAGGAAAATATGGACAATGGACGCAACAAGAGCTTATTTTAGCTGTTAACGCTACAGAAGCGGCAAGTATGGTCTAAATGAAAGTGCTCGAACTTGCAACGTCCCAAAAGCTACTGTGCAGCGATACGCAAAAATGGAAACTGAGGTGCCAGATATACAGGGTGTCCAGAAAGGGTATGGGGTATTTGTAAATTTAATAAAAAAAACACTACAGGTCAGTAAAACATTTTTTTATTTTTAATCTTTAGACAAAGTTTTGGAAAATTAAGTGGCAAAGATTACGTTGTCCAAATGTTGACCCTCGCGCTGCTGGCACTCCTCTAACCGAACACGGAAATTAGCCGCCACGCGTCTACACATCTCGCTGGAAACGGCGGCCGCTTCAGTGCAGATATTGTGCTTTAATTGCAGTAGAGTTCGTGGTTTCTTTGCATACACTTTCTCTTTAAGGTATCCCCATAAGAAATAATCAAGGGGTGTAAGATCGGGGCTTCTCGGGGGCCAGTTGATGGTGCCTCGACGAGAGATCACTTTTTCCGGGAAAAGTTGATTCACAACCTCAAGTGATTGGTTTGAGGTATGGCATGTGGCGCCATCTTGTTGAAACCATGTTTCTCCATTTACGCCTTCAAACTCCTGCAGTTGTGGAACCAAAAAGTTTCTTAACATGTCGCAATACCGTTCACTGTTTACCGTAAGTGCTCGCCCTCGCTGGTCTTCAACCAGACATGGCAGCCCACACAATCACTTTTGTGGTCGTTCATGTTTCTGCCTTGGATTTTCGTTGGCCCAATAGCGGCAGTTGTGTTTGTTCACGTGACCATTTAAGTGAAAGTTCGCTTCATCACTAAACAGAATATTTTCGAACGCTGGGAAACGTTGAAGCATTTCATTTGCAAAATTCAACCGGGCAGGATAATCGGTGACATTAAGGTTTTGAACGAACTGAATTTTGTAGGCTGTAAGTTGTAAATCTTGCTTCAGAATCTTGTGCAACGACGATTTTTTAATGTTCATTACTTGACTGCGTTTGCGAACTGATTGAGACGGATTTTCACATACTGAAACACTCACTTCTTCAATCGTGTGTTGGCTTCGAACAGAGCGCAGGCGACCTTGATTGAGAATTTTTACAGTCGAACCGGTATTCTCAAACATTCGAATCCATTTTCTGATGGTATCTTCCTTCGGTGCATTTCGTACGTTAAATTCTGCACGATATAAACGTTGCGCTGTAACAATGGAATCACCATTGCGATAATAGGCGCGTACGCAAAAAGCACGATGATCTCCCGGGTACACTTCCATGGCTACTGTATCTCCAAAGAGCAGTGCAATAACCTATCCTTACCCTACCCCTCCAAACTGCGCCGTTACATGGGCAGCGCAGATACAAATACCCCCCACCCTTTCTGGACACCCTGTAGTTAAAAAAAAATCTGGTAAGTTTCATCTTCTATTTCAAAAGAAATAGAAGATGAACTCGAAAGGCATCTTCTTAAATTAGAAGAAGTCATGTTCGGATTAAGTCCCTACGATGTCAGAAAACTTGCTTACGAAATTGCAACCAAGAATAATTAACATCATAATTTTAATAACGAAAAACGGAATGCTGGGAAAAATGGTATTATTCATTTTTAAAGCGTCACCCTTCTATTTCTTTGAGGCAGCCGGAGAAACACCATTAGCGAGAGTAAAAGGTTTTAATCGCAAAAATGTTAATAATTTTTTTGATTTGCTTGAAAAAATATGCACAGAAAACTCTATTAACGCTACCCGCATTTTCAATGTGGATGAAAGCGGTTTTCGACTGTTCAGAAGAAGTCGCAAAAAATTCTGGATAAGAAAGGAAAAAGGCAGATTGCTGCAGTAACAAGCGGGGAAATGGGTGTAAATACGATTATAGTTTGTTGTGTAAGCGCCGCGGGTCAATACATTTCTCCAATGATAATTTTTAAAAGATGAAGAATGGCTCCAGAACTTGCCAATGGTGTTCCTCCCGGAAGTATGATAGAAATTTCAGAAACAGGCTAAATAAATACAGATCTTTTTACCAAGTGGTTAGACAATTTCATTAAAATTGTACAATCCACCATCGAAAAGAAAGTACTTTTATTGTTAGATGGTCACACCACGCACAGTAAAAATTTAGAATCTAAACTTCTTGCACAGGAACATGGTGTTATTATGTTGCAATTGCCAGGTCATACGACCCATAGATTACAACCACTTGATGTGGGTTTTTTCAAAGCCATGGAAACATATTACACACAAAGTGTAGAAACATAGTTACGGATAAATCCTGGTAAAAAAGTGTCGATGTTTCAAGTATCCGGACTACATGGAAAGGCCTACGCTAAATCTGCAAGCGTACAAACGGCTATAAATGCGTTCAAAGCTGCCGGAGTTTGGCCAATTGATCGTCATGTTTTTGGCGATCACCATTTCGCGGGTGCAGATAATTTGGAAGAACTTCATGTGGTCTCCGACGAAGAAAGTAACGAAAATAAGGAAGAGGATAGCAGCAACGAAGAAGAAGAGAGTGAAAATGAAGTGACCCACGAAAACATTATGGTGGCAAAAAAGAAACTATTTGAAAATGAGGGAAGTGGGAGCAAGTCGCAAACCCATTTAAATATCTCAGTTTTTGGCGATCACCATTTCGCGGGTGCAGATAATTTGGAAGAACTTCATGTGGTCTCCGACGAAGAAAGTAACGAAAATAAGGAAGAGGATAGCAGCAACGAAGAAGAAGAGAGCGAAAATGAAGTGACTCACGAAAACATTATGGTGGCAAAAAAGAAACTATTTGAAAATGAAGGAAGTGGGAGCAAGTCGCAAACCCATTTAAATATCTCAGTTGAAGAAATATACTTCTAAACGAATACTTGAGATGATTGACAGCTGACGCCGGTGTATGCAACCCACATATCTGTAGAAAACAGAAATTCTAGCCAGGTACAGAAGACCCTTAAGTACCTAAAATTCATGAACCTGGCAATTGGATGAGACCTATTGTTACAGCTATCAACTCACCGACTTACCTGATTTCGAAATCGTTAGTGAACAAATTTAGAAATTTGCCCGAAAAACCAGATAGTCCCTCAGTTGAAAATGCATTAGAATTTATTCAAAAAGTCAAAGATTATAAGCTGGAACAGGGTGAAATTTTAGTTTTATTTCATGTAAGTTCATTGTTTTCCTCAGAACCGATTCTAGAAACATTGACATATTTAGACGATTTGTTGATTGAGAATAAAATTGAACGCATAAAAGTAGATGAATACTTGAAGTTGACAACTCTTTGTATATCTCAGAACTGCTTTAGTTTGAAGGCAACTTCTACGAACAGCGACAAGGTACAGCAATGGGCAACAGCTTGTCTCCATTTATAGCGAACTTATTCATGAGTCACTTTGAAACCGAATTTGAAAGGAACTCTAAGTATTTTCCTAAAGTATGGATTAGGTACGTTGACGATATTTTCGCGATTTTAAAAATTAGCTTGTGTGATTTGGATGACTTCTTATTTGAATTAAACCCGAAATTCACTACAATTAATTTCACAATAGAAAAAGAAAACAATGATTAACTGCCATTTTTAGATGTTTTAGTTATAAAGAATAATAACATAGAAGTAGGTATATTCCGAAAAGACACAAACGTCAACAAGTTTATAACAGCGGATTCAAATCATAGTCTTCGGCATAAGATGGCTTCTTTCAATTTTCTTATTCATCGATTGTTAAATTATTCACTTACAAAAGATATACCGTAGTCGTCAAATTTTAATTTCAGTTTACACTTCTATCCCATGCAGAAGATGACCTTATAATATGCAGCGATGCCTGCTTGCTAACAGTGGTGGGAGAGCAACGCAGTGTCGGGGGACCCTCACGCCTTACATTTCATAGGAAACCTTTGTCGAGTGTACCGCTTAGCAGCCTCGTTTATGTTTATCTTTAGTTTATTTCGTCGCGCTCTTTTCCTCTTTCTACTTTCGTATCAGAAATTAAAAGATGTCGACTACGGTATATGAAAAAGAACATAAAAAGATCGCGAAGTACAACGGTTTCGATTCAGAAATAGTAACTAAGCTTATTTAGGAGACATAAATTTAAAAAATTAATTCAAGATACTACATGTTTGCTACCTCAAAAACTCTTGGTAATAAGTTTGTTTCTTAACCGTATCATTCAGCCACACGAAATTTGAACAGCATTTTTAAAGAAAAATTCATTAAAATCACTCTTAGTGAATGCTAAATATGAAATTGAGGTAGATCAAAAATCTGGTATTTATGAAATAACCTGTAAATATTGTAATCAAAAATATGTTGGGCAAACTAGGCGTTCAATTTCTACTCGTTACAAAGAACACATTGCACTTTTCAGATACAACAGACTGGAAAAATTAAGCGTTGCTCGACATATTTTCGACGCAGGCCACGGTATGCCTATATATACAGATAGTCTTAGATTAGTTAAAACTCTAAATAATTTTAGAGAATTAGACAGGTAGGAAAGTATTTATATACATAGAAATAGATGTAAGTTAATGAATTCTGACAAAGGACCAATACCCGGGTCCAGTATAAACGAATTATTTTAATTTTAGGTGATTAGTGATTTTTAATTTTTTAAATCCATCTGTTACTTGATACAATTCAGTACGATTCAAAGACTCTAACCCAGACACCCGCGGTAGCAATCGGGTGGTCTTGGGTTCGATTTACAGCCGTGGGTTCTTTTTAAAAAATTAAAAATTTACCTGATTAAATAATTGTTAGTGCTAAAAGCAGAAAAACAGAATGCATTTATTTTGTTTTGTATTGTACAATTTTTAAAAAATATACATTGTTTTCTTCTGTTTTTAGTAGTAATAAAATTTGATGTTTTGGAAATCCGTTTAATTTAGCCTGAAAACCTCTTTTTTTTATTATATCAATGTACAAAAATATATATTCATCGATGTGAGTACGTAATGTAAGTATTTTTTACATAGACGTAGTGCAGAGAGCACAAGCACGTGCGTAGTATTTTCCGCAGAGGAAGAACGGGAGACCCCGGTCTCCCGGGAAAGACATCGGATAAAACAGACTGCAGTGATCCGATTAACTGTAAATGGACGTACGATTGTCTGCTGTCATCGTCTACTCTGATCTGTCACGCCGCTAATGCGCTGGTCCTTTAATTTAGGTCGCCAACGTAATTTCCTACTTGGAAATGTTGCTGTTATATTGGAATTATCAACGGATACCTTTGATCAAGTCTTCACAGACTGGATTGCCTATTTGTATTCTCTTGTATAAGCAATAGAATAAATTGAACTTCATACAATGCTTTTTTTTTATTATGCAATATATTCGTACAATATTCACTTCATCAGTAATTTCGGAGTAAACGAAAGAATCCTTAATTTTCGAGCTTGCCTTTAAAACAGACAAGGGTGGGGATTTGTCTAAATAATATTTTTGATAAATTGCTAACTCCTGACTATTACTACTAAGTTACCAATATCTACTTTCTAGAGTTTCTGGAGATTTTGATTCTAAAATTTCAATGTTACTAGCAAATGATTTTCCGTTGCACTTACTCTCAGAATCAGTGTCAGACAGACCTACTACCAGAACGAATCTTTCTCTTTTTGGTTGACTGTTTTGAAGTATTGGGAGAGAACACTAGAAATAAATCTTTTCTTGAAGGCCCTCGATTCCCATTTTTCAAATTTACAGAATTTTTCTTCAGACTCCCTTGATTGGACTAAAGCAACTCACGGCAAGGAGTTGGCAGAGGTGTTTACTACTAGGCGCTAAAAGAACCAATTTTATATCGTTGCCTTGACATTCTTGTAAATCTTTGATCGAAATAGGACTAGCTAGATTGTCAACCCAATAGTAGTTTTGAAACATTTAATTTTCGAAAGTACGGTAGAGCCATAGTTAAAATCCAGTTCTTGAAGAAGTTTGGTCAAACCAACCAGATTTGCTCAGGTTGCATCTAACATTTTAAGCCCTTCTTGCGTCCAAGTACTCCAGGGATGATCAGAATATCTTCTAGGGCACTCTGAAGCGTGTCTTAGCTGTAGTCGTGATATTTTCGACTTTCCACCAACCTATTACAGTGAAACTTCCCTTAACGGGCACTTCCTTTAAAAGGGCATTTTGTCCGGTCCCGAATTTAAGAGTATAGGGAATTCCTAATAAATTGGTTTCTCTTATGCGGACACTCCCTTGAACGGGCGCGGACAGTTATTTAGCTGCTTTTTGACCGCAAAGTTTCCATTAAACGGACGGATTTGTATTTGAATACATTCATTACCGCATGATATCTGGCGAAGCCGTTAGCGCAAATCAAGAAAATGTCGAAGCTTTCATACATAGGTTGCCGTTAGTAATTAAAGGGTACAAACTCTGCCATATTGATAATTTGGACGAAACAGGGTTATTTTTTCGGGCACTACCAACAAAGACGATGGCATTAAGAGGCGAAAGATATATGGGCGACATGTTATCGAAAGAAAGATTTACTATAGTGCACTGTGTGAATATGGCAGGGGAGAAAGAAAAACTGTTGGTTATCGGAAAATCAGCACGTCCTCGCGCATTTAAAAATATTCGCGTTGCTTTAATAGTAAAACACATCTTATCGCAGTTTGAGAGTTCTGATTCTGTACATAATTTAACCAATTATATTAGCGTATTAGATGCGATTTATTTTATTAAAAAAGCATGGGAGTTCCAAGAAAACAGGATTTCAAGAAGTAAATGAGGAGTTTGAAAGTGATCAATATGATCCTGAAGATGAAATTCCTTTATCTAAAGTGGCTGAAATGTGTACGCTAATGGGAAAATTAGGAAGTAATGATGTACAGGAATTTATAAATATTGACGCCAATTTGTATACAGAAGACGGACAATAATCCATAACAATATTTTGCCCGATAATTAGAAAACGAAAGTCAAAACAGTGATGATGAAATAGAAATTCCTAGAACTAATGATTATGAGAAAAGAATAGTATCGTATAAAGATGGTCTACTGGAAATAAAAAAACTAAAAGAATTTTGTTTTGAAAAATATGATGTACAAGCGTTTGGTATGCTTAGTGAGCTATCATTACATGTTGAAGCAAAATTGGCATGTAATACACACAAGCAAACTTCCATTTTAGATTATTTTGTAAGATAGTATATAAATTGTATATTATGTAGCTTACCTACATATGTTTCTATTATATGTATGTATATATATAAATGTGCACATAGCCGTTTGAGTTTTATTTAGCAAATAAAGTTATAAGTATATAATTTTACACTGTGTGTTCAAATGAAAGTTTAGCTTTGCGTTTCTACTTAATTTTTCTGTCTTCTCTGATAAACGGGCACTTCTCTTAAACGGGCAGTTTTGTCGGAACGAACAGTGTCCGCCTATGGGAAGTTTCACTGTATATGTCTTGTGAACATCGTATTACTTATCAACAATTTGGAATTCACAATTCAATACAAAACAAGAAAATGGGTGTGCTTAAAACCACACTGCAGAAGTGAAAACTTCATCAAGGCGAGGTTAATAATACGAAATAAAACTTTTTTTCCGTTCTATATTACATTAGGGTCATCTTGCATCGACGAATTCAGTTGCTGATATTTAGTGTCTTTCTTTTGACGATATTTATTCACGCGCGCATTAGACAATTCCCTTTTTCGTTTTAATTTGTCATCGATTTGATTTTCTTCATCCATCCTGTGTAACAGAAAAGAATTAAATCCCTATAAATTCGAATATAATGAGCAATTAAAGCAATGCTCTATTCTCAACATTTCTGTTTTGCATTGGTATACAAATTATAGTAAATGCGTGTGGACGTTATTTAATACCTGGAATATACTGATCAGTTTCCGAGTCATCCATATCATTTTAATAAACATGCGAAAACTTACCTGAGCGCGAAATATTATATTATACTATTATAGAGATAATGTCTCATACACACACAACAAATTTTTTGGTTAACAGTCCGCGAAGTTACCAATTAGCGAACGCAACACAGTCCGCGATATATAATCTCGTGGGTGTACGGAAAACTTTAAAGGGTTCCTCGACGGAGAGATTTTCCGATACGCTTCTGTATCGGTTCGGACGCATGTATATATATATATATATATATAAATAGACAATATGAATACTCGCTTACGAGTCCCGCGCTGGTCTGATGCTAACGTGCCGGCTTCTCACCCGTGCGGCGCGGGATCGAATCTGCTCGGGGACATGAATTTATTTATTCATTTAAATTTCAATTTAATTGAAATTAAATATCTCTATATGATATATTTCTCTCGTTTCCTTAGTCGACTCGAGCCGATTTTACCTGAACGAGCGTTACATAGCCGAGCGTGACGGCTCAGTCTTGTTCAGTGCCCACAATCAACGCAACGCGCCCAAAGAAGTTTACACTTCAAAAGTAAAAATTAAAAATACCTTCTACACTAAAATTAACTCTAATGTCTTACTTTCCCATTCCATATGATTTTTTTTGTGTTTCGAGTCTTTGATAAGTGACAGTAACTGTCAAGTTATTTATATGCAATTTGTTCCAATTGGAGCAGCTCTCACAAGTCATGCATCTAAATGTAAGGTACTTAATTTTCAAAAACAATTCTTAGTTTGGTTACTTTGTAACATTTTGTTTTGTTTTAAATGTTTTTACATATAGAAATTGGAAACTAACACAAATAGTTTATTCTCGAGGAATTGGTCAAGATTTCTGAAGAAAATACCGGCAGCTCCCACTACTACTTCAGCGAGCTACGCCCTAGAAGCCAAGCCAACTTTCGGCAGGAACAAGTTTTACCGCCTGCGGCATAATAACCCTTATTTATAAAATAACTTTTTTTACATTTTATGAGTGACTGTATCATACAGTACACTTCAGGTATTGGCTCTTACCTCAAACAAATTGAAATTGTATCAGCTCCAGGAACAAAAAATTTGATTAACAGTACCTACTCAAACACACATTCAGAATACTAAGTTAAAACAATTAAATACCTAAAATATAGTTTGAATCATTTCCTGTGATTAAAAATTTCAAAATAACAAGTTATTTGCATTTAATTTTTTAAACATTGACGTTTAAGGCGATTGACAATGTTTCTAGTTAGAGTTCATAAATTTAGGCGACAATGGTTATGCTGACGAGCTTCCTATCCCGGATTTATTGCATGTTGTAAAATTTTGAAAGAAAATGCAACCTATGTGCCAGCAGGGTCGCATTAGGTCGATTAAGTTTAAAGAAAAGTTAAAGTGAACATTAGTTAGATGTACGAAATGGCGTACTTCTCGCTGTATGCAAAGATGTAGACATGTTTTTAAATTATTTTGCACTGTCACAGTAATATTTAATTATTTTATTGCTGGAAAGCACTAGCAATACGTCCTCGCATATCTTCTCTTGTTGTGGGTACTTTTCCGCAGAGCATTTGATTGATCGTGCCCCACAAAAAAAAAGTCTGGTGGGGTTAAATCCGGGGACTTCCCTGGCCATTCTGCTTATCCTACTTATTCCGAATGGAATATAAATGCTTTCAACTAAAATTCAAATTTAAGGAAAGACACGCTAAATTATTTGATTTTAATTTATATGAATATGTTTCAAAAAACATCTGCACTATAACAATAAAAAAAAGTCGATTCCAAAAATGAAAACTTTGACTGCCACTGACACATTTAAACATTTTGCAGAGTTTTTTTTAATTGAGTATGTAGTGTACATTTCAATCTAACGTTACACGAAATTTGATTGTATTTTTTTTATAAATAAGATCCATTTTGGCGATGGCGACAAAATTTGGGGCACCTGGTATACTTTCGGGATATTCAATGATTTAGTCAGGAAACACAATTTGAAAAGTCGTAGTCATGGATAGAATAAAAGTTATAATAAACTGTCAAAAGTGTTATATTTGTATCTTCAGTTAAAAATAAATATTTATTTTTATAGTATTTTCATCGTATGATTATGTGCACGTCATCAATGACGTTTGCACAATGTTGTCATGTTGTCATACTGATACATATAAAATATAAAAATGATATAAACAACTGTCAAATTAGAAGAATAGGTTACGAAAACCAATTAGTCTGTTGAAAGTTTTTATTGAGGCTGATGCATTAATTACTAAAACAAACTAAACGATTAAAAAATATGATTGTATTACATAAACAAACATTAGTTCATAAAATGATCCACTAATTTTCGATTTTCAATGGCAATTTTATCGCAAACTGTATTTATTTATAAGCATAAAAATCGATATTTAAAAAAAGTATGATCTTAATAATGCTTTAAAGATTTGTCAGAAATATATGAAAAATGAACTTTAATAATAAGTAATAAATAAGTAGGAGGAGGTAGACTTTATTATTGTATTAGTGACAGATATTAAATACAAAAGGATAACGAAAGTAATATTAAGTTCAATCTGACAGTTCCTCTTCACTTGAACTGTCCATATTCACATTAATAATAAATTACCCAGGATCTTCACGATCAACTGCAACTTTCCTCTCTCACCATTTGTATATTTCATTCTCTCTCTGTTGTATTGTTTTCCTCCGAGTCTCTGGTGTGACAGATTTTAAGGAATTTTGCCATGTTTGTTGTACACTTTCTATACATCGTCCATGCTCTCCAATATGTCTAGCATAATAACTTTTTGTTATACCCCAAATGTGCTCGATGGGGTTAATAATGCAGTGATATGGTGGAAGACGGAGTATCATATGACCATACTGTTGTGCAAGCTGATCTACTTCATAAACAGCGCAAGGTTTATTTCTGTAGAAAATTAAACTTTATAGATAAAGGTATATGAAAACAGTTTGATGCTACTCACTTGTCAACTAATTGAAGCAGTTGAATTTTCAATAAACTCTCATCATGTTCAATATTGTTTTCCGTTAACCACTGTTGAATGGCAGCTTTGGTGGATGCAGCTGTGGGTGGCTTATTTAATATTGTAGTATGGTAACTAGCATTATCTAAAGCTATTGGAGATGGTCTTTCAAGATGGCGAAGCAGTTGGTGCTCAAACTACCGCAATAGTTAGTTCGGTTCATGTCTCCATGATAGTCACCAGAGGTACTTGCAGATGGAAATACAAGGTCTGCCTCATCAATAAAACCATCTAAGTTTCCAGCATGCAATACAATAAATCTAGAATATATGCATATGCAAGTAATTAATTAACTAAGAGAATCAGTTTGTTACCTTTTTCCACTAATTTTTGAATTGCGAACGCTTCTTACATTGTCATCTTGTTATGATCGTGCCACCGTGCCATCTTGAAATATCCATGTTTCATCAGTAAAAAGAAACTGATAATCTCCAGACTGTTTTATACGACTATATTCTGATAAAAAGTTTACACGTTTCAAAGCAATATGTGGTATTTCCATTAGTGATCGTTTTGGATCATCCTTTTTGTAATAAAAGCCTATATTTTGGAGGACTTTCCACAATGAACTTTGTCCACATGCGAAAATATCCCTCTCACGAAGTACAATACCCAAGGATTTGAGAGTAATATTTTGCTCTGTAATTATTCATACATTAAGTGCATTTTAGTACAATACATATTTCAGAAAACTTACTGTTTCTGTGCATATCATACACAGCATTTCTTATAGCGCACTCAGCAAAGTTGTCAACATCAACAACAGGCTTCCCTTTATCACGCTTGCGTTTGGGACTGACAAGCACATTTCCTTTTTTTGACCTCGGATGAAATTTTACTTACAGTTGCCAAGCTTACACCTAAAGTTATAGATGCTCGCTGTAAACATATAAATAATTGTAGTACAGTAGACGACAAAAGTTTGTGCTGTTTACCTCTCGTACTGAAGATAAAGGTAATACAAATTCACCATGGTCACGTTCTGCTTCAAACTGTGCAACTCTAGATGCAATCATTGATTTGCAACGACTACAACACGCTTTTGGCATAATTGTATATGTATAAACGTCTTTTAGTTATGAAAATAACTGTTTTGTAAAGAGCAGGATTAAAAAACGGCAAAAATTAATAAAGAACACGCGTGAAAATATTTGGCCCGCTATAACCTAAATGACAGAACGGTATTTGACAACACTGCCCTGCTTACTTTCAGTACAGACAACTGTTAAAAGTGCGGTAGAGTTGGGTGGAGTATTAAGGTTGCATTTATAAGAGATGGCGTTATATGTACATACTTAGTATTTGGTATATTTGTCATTCCAAAAGTTCTGTTGATGACGTGCACCTATTCGTACGATGAAAATACTATAAAGTCATAACTGTGTTATTATAAATGCAAAATACCTACACACAGATTTGCTGGATCCCGCATTTACAATATTAAATATCTGATATAGGCTTGGGAGATTTTCTATAAATAGGTACATGTAATATAGTGTAACCCTATATAAAGAATTGTTTTGATTTCGTGCGTCAATTATAATAAAATATAAATTAGAAATTTGTAGTTTTTATGTATAAATTATAAGCGACAACTTTTAAACTTAAATTTCTATATTCTAGTAGCATTATTTTCTTGGTAATTATAATCATGTACGACATCCACCGTGACTCGTAGCTGACCGACCGTTGCATACGCCAAAAAAGAATAAAAAAAGAGAGAATAAACAAAACTGGTTGGCGAGGGGTTGACGTCGGTGGCAGTAGTTCAGAAGCAGTTGCTACTACCCGGGGGTGGCTACGCCATGAATAATAAATGGGGCGGGTTCTAACAATGACGTAACTGCAATCGCGTCGCTAGTCTCAGCACAGATTGGCGAACATCCGCCGCTGGCCTTACGCAAGCGCCCCTACTCCCCCCCTTATCATCCGCGTGAAAGGCGCGGCGAGGGGCACGCTTTTTCAGATACTCGCTTGTCGTCAAGATGCTTCCCGTTCCGCTGTTATTGTTGTTGTGGCGATAGTAGTACTATATTCAGAAGCTGGACCGCGACCTCGTGAGAAAAGAACCGCCCGAAGAATAAATAGGTATCATTTGGGAAAGGGACACGTATCCGAATATCGTGGCGTACAGTGGTATGCCAGGGGAAGTCCTCAATAATCACAATAATAATTCGTTAAGGGTTAGTCGTGATGATGCGTAATTGTGTAATGGGAGACTGTTGAATAATGAAAGATTATGATTGTCGATTATTATCCTCATCGAAAGGGACACGTATACCTAAAGATGTATAAATATTTTTCTGTTTTGTCGTGAACCCTGTCTTTACGAACAACCATGTAATAGATACGTTCGGACGCAGGCTATTGTCGAATTAGAATTATCAGAATTTCGAGGAGCTAAAAATAACTTTCGCCAACCACCTAACCTAATTACGGACTAAAGATAGTAAATAAATAATTTTGAAAATTATACTTTAATCAAAGGGAAAGATGTTTCATTGCATCGTTGCATATTTACGCATGTATAAATACTGAAATATTATCAAAAGGAAGAAATATGATGAAACTACATGTCCTGGTAACGAGAATCAATACATAATAAAAAGAAAATGCTACTGACATTAGAATGAATTAAATTTAAAATTAATGAAATTCGTATATTTTGCGTAATAGAATATAAATTATTTCTTTGTTTACCGAAAAAATATTCATATAAATTATAGGTATAGATACATCAAAACAGGAAGGAGTATATTTCAAAAGATAAAGTTGTATTTATACAAAGAAAGAACATGAATAATTGATATACTGCACTGGTACACCCAAATAAGTATGACAATGATGTGTCTATAATTTGGAAAAAGTCAGAGAACTGTTATTGTTTTAGAAAATAATTAAATTTATAAAAAAATTTAAAAAATGCATATCAATTTATAATTATTTAACAATTATTTGTAAAAGGCATTGCATACCCATAATTATTTTGAATATAAATCAAATATAAAAAAAATGATCGTCATACCACTGATGTATAATTCCTCTTCACTTTGATATTGCTTCTATTTCACTTAGTATATATTTTCTATTGAATATTTTCCAAAGTTTCTATAATGTATTGAATGATTATATTAAATGAGTTTCTAATGTTATTATTCTTAGAAAATGCTTAAAGAATATGAGAGCAGAAAAAATTGTTCAGCAATTGATGAATTCTAATATTTGTCACCAAATATTGTATTATGCAATGTAAATTAATAATGCCTATATTCTTTCTGAATTAAGTTAAATCATCCCAGTTTTAATCATGGAGAATGGAATAATATGTTATATCCATAGAATATAATTGGACATCGTTATGCAAAAAGCTACCAACCTAAATTCTGACTAAAACTGAATTGAACATACCAGAAGATCTTTTAAACTGCATTCGTTGATCTGCAAAAATTTATTAGTAAGTACACAAAACCATAACCGCACAAACGTGTTGTCGACCAATCCAGAATATGGTGTTAAGCATACTTATATTTTTCAGAAACCATCCAATCCACTTACGCAAAATGGTTGGAGCAGGTTTATAGCTTTGTGTAGTATATCTGTGAACATAACTATAATTTTAGATATTAAATAAGTAATGTGTAGCATAATTTAATAAGAATTAAATTATCCACCTACTATTTTAACATAGCTTTTAAAATGTCCAGTACTCATGCAGTCAAAGTATTGAATAACCTGAATTTTGAAGTTGATAATGATTAATGACAGATATTAAATTTTATACCAATTTTTAGTTTTGCTTTGTCAGTAAAAATAAGTTAGTAAAAGAAAATGCACTGATTTTACAATTTGCAAAATGTATTCAATCCACATAAAAAATTAACAAAAAGGAAAATGTATAAATTGACATAGTATCCATATACACCAGACGAAAAATAATGGAATAATACTATTTACGCAAATGACTGATAAAAATTATATCCAGATTGACTTTAATTTAAATTTTAATTCTAAACCTTCCTTTCAATTTTTCCCAGTTTTTGATTCGCGAGGGTTGATAGGTTTCTGTATAATTATGCCTAATTGAGTATCACTAGTTATTGAAAACACATTATTGAAGAATGTCCCTAAACTTGAAGAGATGCATAATCTAACTCCAGACGTAGTTGGGTCTACTTAAAATTTAAACAGTACTGTGAAAGGCAAGATTTCTCAAGTTGTAGTCATTTTTTTAAGAAAAATTATTTTTACTTTTATGATTTTGATACATGTTTTATATTATACATCAGATGACCCTCAATTCACTGGAGAAAACAATAAACTTCACAACAGTAGAAAATGTAGGCTTAAGTGTAAAAATATAACCGTTATAGAAAGATGATATGGCGGAAATGTGTAAATTAAAAGTAAATTATTGAAAAATTTGAAGTATAGTAGTGTCAATAAGCCACTACGTCAAAATATCATTTTACACTATTTTTTATTATAAAATCGTCCCAATGTTGAGCTTACCAAGATGATAAAAATATAACTAAACATATTGGTAATAAATAATACTCATAAATAAATTGATAATGTAAAACTTGAGACTATGTAAATATCGGTACTACAGAATTCTACGTCAAAAATTTGATTCCGTTTAGTTGTCTTAGTCCAATTGTAAGGTTATTAATATTAGTATTATCATTGTTTAATTACGACCAAATTCAATAGGACAATTATAATTGACGTAAACACGTCAACATTTAAATCAATATTTGTTTACATGTCAAGCGAGAGATGTATCGTTTAGTAGCAAGAGGCAGTTAACTACACATGCATTTTTGAAAGTGGAAAGATAGCCGGTACAGAGCATGTCTAAGTTTTTTTATTAAGATAAATGTTAATATAAGAGTAAAACGCGAGAATTTGAATAGATTGATGCAGGTGCGAACCGCTCTTAAAAATAAACTTTGGTGCCTATACTTATAAATTATTAAGAATTGAATAAAAATCTGAACTTAGAATAAATTTTAATAAATCGGGACTTATGGTAATATTTTCCAAAAATTTTTGATAATAACTTAGAATAATTTCCAATAAATTGGAACCTGTAAAATTTCACAAAATATTTAATAAAACTTAGAATAAATGTTGATAAATTAGGACTTAATATTTTCCGCAATATTTGATTAAAACTTAGAATAGTTTTTAATAAATTTAAACTTATAAATTTTTATGAATTATTTTAAATATTAACTTAGGATAATTTTGCATAAATAAAATTTATAAACATTCAAGTGAGATAAATATTTTTTTTTGGGAACTAGAATGTTTTATGCGTTACGGTGAAACATTTTAGTAATTGTAATAGTTTTGTTTTATATTTAATGAGAGAATTTATTTTTAATTTTGGATATAAGTATAGACACTTTACGTTTACAAATCTGTAGAAGGTCAAAAGTATTAAGTTTTTTTTGTTTGTAGAATATTTTTACTATGTAAAGGTATATTTATTTCAAATTAATATGGATGAATTTCAATAGTTGTACGAAGGATTAAGGTAGTTTAATTGTGTTTACTTTTATTTGTTTTGTATATAGTGTTGAACAGAATTTTATGTGGTGGTGTATGCTGAAATTTAAACGAGGTTGGTAATTTTTTTTTAATTATCAACATACTTTCAAATTTTTTTTTTATTGTGCTTGTGTATTAAGATTTGACGTGTTGGGTAATCGGTCAGGGATGTGCACAATGAATTAAGTAAGTGATTAATTCATAGTATGGAGCCTTGATTAATCCTAGAAACACGAATTGATTTTGGTGGTATTGTTTGGGAGTGAGAAAAGGCGCTGGGTAGTGCTAATCAGAACAGAGTCAATATATTTAAACACAATATAAGCACGTAATAATAATTAAATAGATATGTTGCATTATGGCTGGACACGTAGTTGTGTACGTTAGGGATGTGTGCAACGAGTCGCGAAAAGACGTCAAAACAGAGTCTATGTGTTAATGTGTATATTATTTGGACCGTGGGAATTCATGATATTTTATTTATTCATTATCCATTATAAGTCACGACTTTAGCAAAAACTTTGACTTGTTGATTGCTTTAGCTAAAATATTCATAATTAAGTATACAATAAATGTGTTTAGTAGATTTTTTTTTTGATTTAATTGTTATTATCGTTTTGATCATAATCACTGTATTAGTTTTTTTTATTATCATATTATCATAACATGCAACAGTTTGATTTTGTATATAAAATTTCTTTTGCTTGTAAATAGATCTGTTTTGTTTTAATTTAATATCTTAATAACTGTTGATATTTCTGTATTCTCATTTATTTTATCTGACCTGGAGATAACTCAAAAGCATTCACTTTGGAGAAGGAATATTGTTATTAATTTTCTGCCCCTGAGAGAAAGTATCATTAGTGTAAATATATACTGAGCTAGTGAAGTATTAAATTGCTTAACGTAGTTTTCTGCAGAAACTATAAGATCCTAGTCTAGCATAAGGCCTAGCACTAGGATATATGCTTGATTCTGCCCTAATTAATATTTAAATAAATTTACATAACTGTTAATTTGCAAGAGTCCAGCTATATGTAATAAAATTTATTAAATTATATAAATTCGAATATTATCATTTTTTAATTGTTTTTAAATTAAAGCTACTTCTCTAATAATTATGCTTTAAAAAAACAAATCATAGATTTTTCTAAAAATAAATATTTGCTAGTGGTCATAAATTACTTGTAAAATTTCAATACATAATTAAAATAAAAATGTTGTTTCCAAAGATGTCTTTCAGAACAATTAATAGTTCTGCAAGTAAAGAAATGTGTGTTATTCAACTGTAATATTCACTCAATATTTACTCTATGTAAAACTGAAATATAATAATTAAGAATGTGTGGACGTACTTAGGTTAGCAATAGTTTAACCAGTTGCTTGAATTTACATATACGAGGTTTCATTTTAGAATTCTCTATTGACTTTATTTACAATATAATAATATCTAAAATCTGTTGAATCTGTTGATGGAAGACTTGATTTACTCTCACTCGTTCATACTAATACTTAATAAAAAATTCCACTGCAACAAAAGAAAATGCTTGTTTCACAATTTATGTTTCTAAAGCACTTCACTAAGGTATACAGAGTGGGCCATTGAAAACGAAACAGCGGCTCTGTAGGTCGGCAGAACCGAGTTATATAAAAACGCTCGGACACGTCAACAACATTTTCGAGGGGGACATCGTTCGCGATGAAATTCACCCGAAATACATTCCATCCCTCGGAGCTGTGACCCCCACCCCTAAATTTTTAAATGGCACCATATGGCAAGTGACACCTCATTTGAAAGGTAGTTTCCTTCTTGATATCAAACAACAAAAATAAATTAATTCTATCGATTCGTTTTCGAGATATAGGAACTTGAAGTTGGGAAATCACTTTTTATTCACTCAATCAATAAAAACAATATCTGATAAAGCAATTGTCGCAATAATTATTATTGTCAATGAATTAAATGTTCACTCAATCAATAAAAACAATATCTGATAAAGCAATTGTCGCAATAATTATTATTGTCAATGAATTAAATGTTCAAACTGTCTACCACCCATTTCCATACAATAGTACAAGTTCTGTTCAAAATGTTAAGGTTTCGTGCGAGAATCGATAAAAAGACGTTTTCTCGAATTCGACTCCAATGCGCGTACAACGAAAACATGTATGAGATAATTTTTTTCGCCAAATCGCAAGTGTGGACGTCAGTGTCAAACTGATGGTTGATTGAACGACATTGGAGTGAATTACTTGATTAAAGCTGCTGAATTCTTTCCTCAATAATGGTGTATACGATCGCGGAAAGAGTTGAAATAATAACAATTTTTTTTAAGAATGATGAGTGCGGTAACCGTACAGCTAATTTGTTCAATGAAACGCATCCAGATAAACTTGTTGCTAGAAAATACGTTCTAGAATTAGTGCAAAAATTTCGTCAAACTAGATCAGTAGCCAACAAGAAACGAGACCCAGAACGTGGATTTCCGGTGAGAAATGAACCTGTTGAAGTTGCACTTTTAGGACAAGTTCATGCAGACCCAACATTGAGCACAAGGAAATTGGCTAGTGTTACCAATATCAGTAGAACCAGTATCCGCCGAATCCTGAAACATCATAAATTCCACCCCTACAAAATACATTTGGTACACCAATTGAATGAAGATGATTTTGATAGGCGACGGGAATTTTGTGAAATTATGACTACGAAAATACTATACTCCATTCAGTCTAAGAATAAAGCATTGGGAAAGATAGGGCTTAAAATAAACGTTTGTGATTGGTTGAAATCGAGTGTGCATTTACACCGGCAAAATAATCGCATTTAGCTCGTTCTGTCAAAAATTTGTTTACTGACAGTTTTGTTCAAAGATTTTGTCGATTTCCGTATTTTACATAGTTATTTGTTGTTAATATTCTTAAAAAATAGTTCTTCTTAGAACTCGCAAGTGAAATATTCATTTGTTAAGGTATTTTATCAATTTCGTTAACTTTCTTTTCGTAATCGCTAATATTCTATAGTATGGCGGAAGCACTTTTACCAGGTCCTTCAAAAAATCGTAAAGGGAAACACATAAGATCTGGACAAAGGCAAATGGCTTATAATGTGTACATTAAGGATAAAAACAATATGTCTAAAACAGCTGCAGTCAATCAAACAGCAGAGGAAGTGGGTATTAATAGGAATACAATGTACTGCATTATTAAAGAAATGGAATTATATGGAGTTCCAATTTCTCCTCCAAGAAAAAGAAATTATCGTCATACTTACAATAAATTGGATGAAGCACAAAAAAGTACAATTAGACGACATGTGCATTCCTTTTTCTTGAGGAATGAGTTACCAACTTGTATAAAAATGTACGTAAATGTCAAAATATAATGATATCAGATATGTATATCCCTGCTATCCATCTGACAGTAAACATATGTTTTACTTGTTTTCAAAATACAAAGTTCATCGTGTGTAAACTGTGCTCATATTGTAGCGCCATCTACTTTATTCTTAGACTGAATGGAGTATAGATGCTGATGAGAATTTCCTTTTCAACATCTGCTTTTCTGATGAGTCTACATTCTTTTTGAATTCGACTGTGAATCGTCATAATTGTCGTTATTGGTCAGATGCCAATCCACATGTTTTCCACGAAGTCCATACTCAAACTCCCCAAAAACTCAATGTCTGGGCCGGTATTTTTGGGGACCGTTTGATTGGACCAGTATTTCTCGACGGTAACCTGACAGGAGAAACTTATTTGGAATTATTGAATCAATTTGTTTATCCACAATTAGTAGACATCATTGAAAATGACGATCGTTACCATGAAGACCACTTGAAATTTCAACAAGACGGGGCACCTCCACATTATGCACAGCCTGTTAGGGCGTTTTTGGATAGAATGTTTCCTGAAAGTTGGATTGGAAGAAGAGGCGCTATAGAGTGGCCAGCCAGATCTCCAGATTTAACCCCACTCGACTTTTTCCTGTGGGGTCACTTGAAAAACAAAATCTATGCAACCGAACCAGAATCTCTGGATGATTTACGACGTAGAATTATTGAAGAATGCCGTCGAATAACGCCGGAAATGCTACGAAATGTGCGGTCTCATTTTGAACAGAACTTGTACTATTGTATGGAAATGGGTGGTAGACAGTTTGAACATTTAATTCATTGACAATAATAATTATTGCGACAATTGCTTTATCAGATATTGTTTTTATTGATTGAGTGAATAAAAAGTGATTTCCCAACTTCAAGTTCCTATATCTCGAAAACGAATCGATAGAATTAATTTATTTTTGTTGTTTGATATCAAGAAGGAAACTACCTTTCAAATGAGGTATCACTTGCCATATGGTGCCATTTAAAAATTTAGGGGTGGGGGTCACAGCTCCGAGGGATGGAATGTATTTCGGGTGAATTTCATCGCGAACGATGTCCCCCTCGAAAATGTTGTTGACGTGTCCGAGCGTTTTTATATAACTCGGTTCTGCCGACCTACAGAGCCGCTGTTTCGTTTTCAATGGCCCACTCTATATAGTAGTTATAGTATAAATATTGTAATGTCAATTTTCCCCAAAATGCTTAGACCAAAGTATACTACTTTCGGTTTGAACCCAATTTGGCTTATATATTTTCTTTATCCACACATTCCTTCTAATGAGCTCTTTTGGTATCCTATATTAGCAATTTTCAATGTTAAAATAAAAGATTTTTATTGACCAAACTATGAATGAAATTAGTAACCATATCTACTACTTGCTGAAAGTTATAATTCTCCTCTTCTCTAACACTAATTGCCTTTTGTATTCTTCTTGCTACTCAATTTGTGCAATGAAAAGCGTCGCATGAAACCATATTAAATACTAAGTACTAAATGAAAGACAAAGCAGCTAAATCAGTAGTAAAAATGAAACGGAAAATAATTCTTCAATTCTTAACTTTAACCTAATAATTCTAAACTAATTAGAACAAATGTTAGTATTGCAACTATTAAATAAAAAATAAAATACATATGAACATAAGAAGTAATTTACGATAATACAGAATAAAAAACAAAATATATATTAGACAAACACGCAGGTAGTGCGCCCATATAACAAATACAGAATGTGTTAAATTCTATATTATGATTCCAGTCTATCCTCCGAATATTATATGGTTAATAATAGCCGCTTAGCCAAAGAGACATCTTTATGGAGAGTTCAAAAAGGTGTAAATCGACGTCAGGAAATTTTGAAAAAAAAAATTAAATGTGTTTTTTTAAATTGATTATCCGGTTTTTTGATTTTAATATTTTTTGTTTTCCTTTTTGCAATTTTCTTATAACTTACTTGTTTACTATTTCTATACTATCTTTGTAGTCTATTGCATTAACAAATTATGCTATACTGTGCTAATGCGAAAAATAAAATCATTAGTTAAAAATCGAAAAAATACATATTTATATTTATATTATTTATATTATGTTTATTGTTGATGTAGTGTAACAAAAAAGGGCTTAGTTACATAATAAGTAATAAAATAGAAAACAAAAAATCTTTTATTCCCTTTTGTCATTGATTAAGCTAACATTTCAGTTAATCTGAGTTTATAATACTATATTTCAACAATTACTAATACAAGTTGGATTAAACTTAACCTTTATTAATCTTGTAATTAAAGGTTATACGTATTTGAATATCTACGCTTGCAGAATAAGCAGTAAAACATGCATATAAAGTTACACTTGAAAAAAGATAAACTGTCGTTGTGAGAGGGTTATATTCGCGTTCTGTACGGACGTCAGCATTCCGTGATTGACTCCAACTCCGCAAATGCATAATGTATGGAATGTCCCCGACCCCTGCTTGCCATCAAACTGTCACATGCCAAGTGGACCGTTACCACCGTCAGTGCTACCGGAACCAAAACCAAAGCTGGGGCGATGTGATATTACGTCCACCTGATGCCAGAGCGCCAACGAACGATTGAGATTTTTTTGAATGACGCTGAAAACTAGAAATATTAAGTTATGTTACTGAAGAAGAATATCAATATTTTTAAGTTTCTGGAGCTACAAAACTAATATTTTGTTTATTAGTCTTTTTTTTTATACAGAAATAAAAAAATGACAAAGAACTTGGGCATGGGAAATTTTTAAATGATTTGCAGTGAGCCAGACTAATAATTTAATTTTAAAAATTACGTCGAGGAGACACCAATATAAAGGTATAATTTAAGTAAGATAAATAAAATACAAAAATTAAGCTCAGTTAAATTAGATCATGTAATGTTAATAATCCAGTAATTAATTACAACATGTATTAAATACATTCCACCCCAAATGGTTATTTCGACATTTTTTCTGAAACAAAGAAATATATAAAAAATTTTAAAAAACCAACACAACATAATATATTTATGTTTTGTTTTATGAATAAACTGGTTTGACAGTCAGCTTGTAAAACAAAGAGAACTTTAACTTCCCTTCATTACAAAAAATCACTGTTTAAGTAATTTTTTATCGTACCCTAATGGAGTCCAAACAAATTCAAGACTGATTTCAAAATTGCGGCTATACAAGCTGTTTGGAAAATTTTCCTGGATGCAATAATAAAAAGTTGTAGTTACCATTTCAATCAAAGTTTGTGGCGACAAATGCAGAAGCTAGGCAAGACGATGCAATAGAGACAAAACAAAGAAATACGCAAGCGCGTGCAAATATGTACGGCCTTGTCACAGCTGCCATCTTACGCTACTGAAGAGGGTTAGTTGCAAATTATGGTAACCTATCCAACTGATCAAAGAGTGCCATCTTTTAACGATTACTTTGTAGATCAGCGCGAAATGTCACTTTATAGGCGGTGAGTACAAAAAATCATTGAAAAAAGATGCTAAACATTTCACCTCTTTAAGCAACAGGCAGAACTACACATGACCCCTGCCAAAAGAAGAACTGTATATGCACAGGAATCTACATGGACATCAGGACCTGTCTAACTCTTTGCTGCACGACATTTGATACAATTTCCAGACCCTTGCTGCATGAAAAATTAAAATACCAAAAAGGTTATTTTTTAAAGTTTAATCTATGACGTAGTAATAAAATAAAGTTTAATAGTACAAAAAATGTATAAAAAATATTGCCAAAATGCCACAATCAGGCAAATGTTAATTGATTTGAATCATTATTATTACTTCCGTGATATTTTTGAAAACAATCTTTGTTTTTTCCAACACACAGTGCAACCTCACATATACTACATGCCCAATCGAATCGCACTGGATTTGCCTTCGTACTGCAAAGTGCACATCTGCGGGTAGATCGAACGGGTTGATGTGATGTAGATGTAAATCTAACTTCTGAAGGCACCTTATGACTTCTCTTCTGAATACCCCCTATCATTTTTTCGTTTTGTTTTTACTTCTACTAGCATCTCTGCAAGCAAACCATCTATGAATTTTCGTCTGAAGTCCTTAAGAGTCATATGTGGCAATTTATTTAGTTTATATAATACATACGTAACTGTTTACGACGGCGCAGTCTATAAAATGCCAAAATATTCTCATGTACCATCTCTTGCTTTTCCTATCGATTTCATATGTGGATTTAAGTTGATCGAATCGATCCACACAATTCATATTTTTATTATAATCTGTTAGAGCATTCGGACATGAAATTTGTTTTGATGAGCCGTCTTTATCTCGCCTTTTCACTTCGTTTGTTGATTGTGGATCGTCAAAATTTGAAAGCAAGTGAACTGTTCATTTGTCCTTCCATTTGAGGAACCTTATTCCATCACTGCTTGTGTTATAGTCATGTTACCCTTGTTGTAGAGATTTGTCTTTATTCAGCTTAGGTAAGTTTTTGCGATTTGCCATTACGGTACCACAAGCATTTATGCCCGTTGACTTCAATTCCTTCATTAAATTATAAGTAGTGAAATAGTTATCAAAAAATAAAAGATGCTGTTTGTATTCCAACCCCTCCATTAATCGTAACACTACCTTTTCTCCTAATCCATGTGCTACATAGTATTTTGTTTTCCCCGTTTAAATATCGACATCATATAGATAACTCTCACGATCAGCCAAGGCACAAACTTTATAGCCTTGTTTGATTGGTTTTTTGGGCATATATTGTTTTAGTGAACTTCGTCCTTTAAATTTTATCATAGATTCGTCCATGGAAATGCAGCGATGGGGATTGTAACATTTCTGAAAATTGTTCTTCAGTTCAGATATGAATGGCCGTAATTTGTACAGCTTGTCGCAACTGGAGTCATTTCTAGTCGGCATTACGGAATTATCATTTGGTTCAAGTTGCAATCCCATATACAGCAAAGAGTTATAGAAACATATTGTAAAATCTGACTGAAATGTATGTTACTACTTCTATATCATTTATATGTATTATCTTGGGTACTACATGAAATTATTCTAATTTTTTAAATTTTCAACATGCAATTAGAGCTATATAAAAATTCTAAATCTTAACATAGGTTTCTACAGAAAAACATATTTATTCTCATTTTAAAATAATTATTTTCAGTTTTTCACCTGTTCGCGGTACAAAATGGGAACCCATGAAGGTATGTTTTTGGAGCAAGGTACAAACTGGGAAAAAATTTACCCTCGGTACGAAATGACACGGTACAAAGTGGACATAAGTCGAACTACACTACTTCCTTATATGTGTGAGGGTACCCTGAAATGTTTTGAGCCCAGCATAGAAACAAGTATTTTTTCAGTTAAATGTAGTTTTATTTTTCAACATAGCCTCCTTTTAAGTCTACACACTTTTCCTAGCGATTCTAGAACCTCTTTAACCCTTCCAAAAAGTAGTTGGCGTCTTGCTCCGCAAAATAGACGTTTACGTACGCGACGATCTCCTCGTTCGATAAAAATCTCTCTCCTCCAAGTGAAACTTTAAACTTCGGAAACAGAAAAAAGACGCTGGGAACCAGATCTGGTGAATACAGTAGGTGTTCAACCAGTTCTAAATGCAATTCGTGAATTTTGGCAATGGAAGTGTGAGCATGTCTATTGTCTTGGTCGAACAGAACTTGCTTCTTCTTCAAATGTGGCCGGTCATTTGTAATTTTTGCCTTCAGCTAAACCTTTAACATTTTTGGAAATAGTCAATGAACATAATTCCTTGACTATCACAAAAAACAGTCACCATCACCTTCCTGGCCAATGAAACCGTCTTCGCCTTTTTCATAACAGGTTGCAATCCACTGCCTTGGATGTACTTTCGTCTCAGGGGTGTAGTGGTGGATCCATATTTCATCTACAGTTATGAATCGACGTAAAAAATCTGACTCGTTTCACTTAAACCTTACCAACAGAGTTTTGGAAATGTTCATTGAAATGCGTTTTTAGTCCAAAGTGAGCAAGCGCGGCACCCAACGTGCGGATAGCTTACAATTCTTCAATCAACATATAACAAAGGCGCATATGTACATAGCCTCTGCTATTTCTCTAACGTTGACCCGACGATCATTCAGTATCAGTTGGTGAACATTTTCGATGTTATCGGTAGTTGTCTTAGTTTTTGGCCGTCCCGAAGACTCATCATCAGTTAAGCTGGTACGACCAATTTAGCTGCCCATCTTTTCCCTGTCGTAAATGATGGGGCTGAGTTCCTGTAGCCAGCGTCTAGCTAAGTTTTAATGTGTGTAGGCGTATTGCCCTTCAACTGTAAGAAATCACGGCACGATATTTGCTTTTTTCCATTTTCACAAAAACCCTTACATCGACTGACACAACGATTGTCAAACATCAACTGAGCGTCCAAAATGGCTGAAATTTTTACAGGCATCTTTGAAAGCATGCTCGATTTATTACATTATAAAAATGGTTTTAACGCCATCTTCATGTAAAGGCTCAAAACATTTCAGACAACCCTCGTATGTGCTTTCCAAATTTTTTTATGTAAAAGTTGTTCCAAGCTAATCTTCAAATACTTGATTCTCCTTAATAAAAAGTGTTACTTCCGGACTGAATTATAAAATGTCCTTTTTACAAACATTATTCAAAATAAAGCTTTACTAATACTTTCATCATGATGAGAGAGAGAGGGAGAAAGGGAGAGGGAGAGAGGGGGGGGGGGAATAGGGATGAGGAAGAAGAGATTTACTATGTATAAAAAAAGTAATAGTAAAAATCAACTTTGTGAAGTTTACAGGTCAGATGAAAATGTATTTATTTCCGTTCCGTAGTGTTTATTTAATTAAAATTGAAAATGTGTTCATTGTTAAATCACTCCTTACCAGGTTGCGCGCAATAATTGGATGCACACGAATGTCCTTACAAAAAATCTTGCTCTTTGACATTTCGCATAGTTCATTCAATGCATGTATGTATGTATGTATTACAACTTTCAAAGAACTCGAGTTCATAACATTCGAGATCCCCTTTTCAAAAGTATCCATGCGTACGATATACATATGGTTATTTAAACAGGAGCAGAAAGTCTCTGTTACTCTTTATGTTAGATAGAGTTGGGTTGAACGATATGTGAACGGTCGTGGTGTTTCCCCATGGCTTTCGGTATACGCCGTCTGTCATATTGTAAGCGATACATCGGGGGCACACTTCTTTTATGAGTACAAATTATATACAAATATGAACTGCTGATTAGAGTCTATAAAGGATATGGTAGAGGTCGGGGCGATCTTCTATTGTATCCTTTAGTCAATGTTGTACATGCACGTTATGAAAACAGACCCGTGTGTTTCGTTTTCTTTTTGCCTATTCTCTTTTTTTTTCTTGCTTCTTTCCTCGTTCTTTCGCCGATGATTAGGACTGAAATATTCGCGAGAGGTCACGAGAGGGCGGAGGAAAAAGACGTGGAAAAAATGAAAAGAATCTTTTGTTAGGTAATCGAGAGGGGAGATGGTTTTCTTTCAAGAACGTAATTGAAAAATGTTCGGTAAACTTAATTTTGCAATTTCTTGTCCTTTTATCAAATAGAATTGCATTTTCTTATATGGTCATGGCAACGTTATAATATTAAAGTAAAGATTGTCAAAAATTAATGAGTAGGGTAAGGATATTTTCAGGCGATCTACATTATAACATATTGTAATGAAATATGAAATAATAATGAAAAAAATATATAGAAATTGCATTTATTGTATTACTGGCAAAAGATTTTTTCAATTATGTCTAAGCTGTTCGAAAAAGTACTCTAACAAAATATGAATATCCAAAACCAAACTTATCGAAAAATTGCAGAACATAGGTATAAAAAATACAGAGCAAAAAATAATTGAAACTTATCTAATGAATCGTCCACAGAAAACAAAAATTAACAAAGTCGAAAGTGATGTACGTTTTGCCAAATATGAAATACCACAGGGCGGGAACTTACCACCTTTACTTTATATACTGTATACCAATGATATATTTGAATTACCACTCCATGGCAAAATATACGGATACGCAGACGACACTTTTATTATATACACTAACAAAAACCCGCACATAATAGAAAACCACATTAATAATGATATGAAGCAAATAGAAGAATGGTGCTTTAATAATCTCATAACAATAAATGTAGATAAGACAAGCTTTATGATCTTCTCAAATAAAGCACAAAAACCAAAACTAGATATACAACTTAAAGGCAAGAAAATCCATCAAAGAAAACAAATAACCTATCTTGGGTTAGAAATCCAAGAAAACTTAAATGGGACGGCCATGTCCAAAACCTTGTCAAAAAGAACTCAAAAGCAATAGTAGGAATATATAAAATTAAAAATATAATACCACCAAGCATGAGACCGGCAATATACCACGCCATGTTGCATCTCATACGAATTACCTCATTAATACATGGGGCCAAACAACGTCAAAAATATAAACAAATTACAGCGACAACAAAATAGATTCATAAAACTAATATATCGACTAAATAAAAGAACTCCAACAGCACAACTATATAATATCACTGGAATACCAAATATTGAGAAACTTATAAGAATTAACAATATATTACTGATACATAAAATAGACAAGGGGCTAATTAAAGCAAAAATAAAACTACAAATTAACAACAAAAATAAAAAAACATCGACCACCATAACTTTCACAAGGAAATCAAGAAGATGATACTGAAAATATAACTGAAATCGAGAAGAAACCTGCGAGATATCCAGAAACAAAAAGAAGAAGAACAACACACAGGAGCCCTCAATACCGCTCATGCGTGAAACTGGAAAAAACCAGGATCTTGCAATGAGGCTGATGTTATGTATACGATGTATCTATGTGTATGTACGTGTCTTTTTTTGGAATAAAAAAATGTTTACTTACAAAAAAAAATATTCTTGACGAACATAAAATAATCCTTGATCAACAATTTGGTTTTAGAAGCTATCATGAAACTATAGAAAATATCACAGGACGGTTAATCAAGTAAACCAGGATTTGGATAGAAATAGATATTGCTCAGTTATGTTATTAGACTTTACACAGGCATTTCATAAAGTCTGGCATGAGGGTCTGTGCTACAAACTTAAAAAGGTATTTCCCCACCAAATATACCAAATACATATACGATGTTTTTAAGTCTTACTTAACCAATGGATACTACTAGATACTGCTAGATACTACTAGATACTACTACTTTGTCGAACATCACACAAAGCCATAGTAAAGCCTACATGGACGTACGGTTTACAAATTTGGGGAACAACAAGCAATTCCAATTTCGAAATATTCTAACGCTATCAAAACAAAGTGCTATGCTTAAGAGTTAGTGCACCGTGGTATGTCCCAAACTTAGATATTCAACGAGATCTACAAGTACCATCAGTTAAAAGTAAAATTTCAAAGCATAGTCAGAAATATAGTGAGGGAGTCAAAGTACATCCCAACGTTCTTGTCAAATCAATTATGGAAGTTACCACTGAACCATGAGGTTTGAAACGCTTCAAATCCACTAACTTGCTATCTAGATTTAGTTAGTGAATGTAGCTTAGACGGCATGTTAGAAAAAATATTTTTTTCTTTTATTGTTGATTATAGTCATATAGGATATTTGTGTAGTTGATATATAGAGAGAAATTTATTGGAATATCTTCCTTCCACAACCATTGAAATCCAAAAAAGTACTTAATGTCTGCTATTAGGACAGATTTTATGTAAAAAAGAATAAATATCAAAAATATTATTAATGACTTCAATTCCAGAGATGCATATAGGACATCATGAATCCCGATTTGATTTTTATCACACAGACCAAAATACTAGAAACAAGTACTTACCAAGTAACAGTAAATAAAACATATTATACATCCTGGTTGTTCACTGTTCACATTGAGAGTTCAAATGAAAGTGAAACACTATTAATTGTTCCATATGATCAGGTTTTTAGTGCCTGAAAATTTATCCCCGGTTCTTTGCCAAAGCAAATCAATAATTCGGCGTACAATACGAATTCCTGGACTGTTATTTAGAACTCCTCAAATTTTTGTTTGATAGTATCAGTAGCAGCACTAGATAATTGGAAAAGGAATTTACGAAGACAACATGCGAAACATGTAATGTGCATCATACCAGCTGTGCATGTTTGTTTAACAGCTGACCAGCCGCCTTCATATATGCAGCTCCATCTGTTGCAAATATATTTTTTTTATTTCTAATGTGCTTTTCACACTAAAGCAATTTCAACACGAAGTTACGTTATATGATGTGGATTCTGCATTAGTTCTTTCGCTATCTAGGAGTCGTTCAAGTATTACGTAAGCAGAATTTTAGTAATTCTTAATCCCTCCCTTCCCCTTGCCAACAAAATTAAGCAAAGTTCTTAACCTCCTCCTATATGCTTACTTAAGGAATGTATAATTTTTTACAAAGTCTGTTCAAGTTTCTTTATTGTTATTCATGAGCAACTATCTATCATAGTTATCAAGTCTATGACAATGAAATAAGCAAAAATAATCGTAGTGCTTCTGTAAAAATTCGGTTGGTGAAGAATTTAAGTATAGAGCTAATCTGAGTGGAAGACTAAGAAATTGCCCTTCATCATCCAACATCAAGTCATCAACTGTCTGTTTTGCTTTTACTGGTGGTGGGAGAAATCTGTTGTTTAGTAATCTAAACAAACCGCTTCGTGGACGACAGCAATCTCTATTTGTACATTTTACAATTTGAAGTAAGTATTGGCTTACAAGCACATGTTTTGAATACCATTTAAGTTCTGGTAAATCAGAAAGGTCAGGTTCACCGAACTCAATATATTTTGCAGAAACATGATAATCTTCAATTTTCATTGAGCTACATACCTCTGATAATATATTTAGACAAATAGGGTTGCCATATGTATTTAATCAGAAAAGAAAAAATAAGAAGAGCAAATAAATAAATATTGCTGAAGTAATCACCATTCAGTAATCACCCCCCGTCCTCCATGTCATCAAAAATAAGCAAAGCAAAGATCCACCACCCCTCTTCGGTGCTTACGTAATACTTGAACTGTCCCCAATCACCCCAACCAAAACATTTGCAATATTGCTTCTGTTAACTACATTACTCTACTGACACCTAAATATGTTTAGCGTTAATGTCATGAATAGTTGAAGTCTTAATTTCATTGTACTTCATCGTTACAACAATTTTGTAAAAAATAAGTTAACTCAGGATAATTCAGCGTATTCCGTGGAATGTTACACGATGTTCTAGCACTTTAAGTGGACCCGGTGGTTTCTGCCGTTTATAAACAATTACAGAGTCAACAATACGCGCTTTATGTGTATCCGACGGCACATTTTTTACAATGCATATTTTCACTTGCCATAACAATAATACACAGCAAATCTTGCATCGGAGTTGAGTACCGTCAAATTCTAGGTAGGCAAATCTCTTTTCCGCTTTTCTACGAGACATGTAATTTACGCAAAAAAAGCAGCAAAAACAACAAAAATAAGTTACGACCATCAATTTTTTTTTTTCAAATGGAAACATATTTTTTATTTAATTTGTTAATTCTGCACCGAATTCTAAGTATGTTTCATGTACCATGTGCTATACCCAAACTCAACAGTTATCGAGAAATTTACAATTGAACATGCAGTTATTGATATGTTCAATTGTAAATTTCTCGATAACTGTTGAGTTTGGGTATAGGACATGGTACATGAAACATACTTAGAATTCGATGTAGAATTAACAAAATAAATAAAAAACATATTGCAGTGACCTTGTAAATTATAAATAGGCATAATCAAGATCACTTCAAAATTTAATTTAATTAATTACTGTTTTATTTATTTCATCATGATGAGTATATAGATATTTATTAAGTTAATATTTTGGCAAATTTTATTTTTATTTACGTTAAATAATATAAGAATGTTATTATAATTTTTATAAAAACTATAATATTAGAATAAGCATAAAATATTACGTGAATTATGACAAGAAAGTGTTTCCCGCACGAAGAATACTGTGACCAGGAGAAATCGACAGATTGGCTCAGCAAAAACAATATCCTGCGCTAGATGCATTAGACGAATCATGAACGTGTAAACAAGTTGATATTTACATATTTGTTTACCTTTTTGAAAGATTAGTAATGCGCTGTTTTCCCGGGTGGTGCAGCACTGCAGCTATGTATTTCTGGAGGTGGAATCGTATCGTACCGAAGATAACCGTACGTTTTTGTGAAGAAAAATATCCATATAAGTCCGGACAAGATCAGAAAACGGGAGTTGCTTGGTGTAAACCGCACTCAAAAGAAAATAGAAGTAGGTGGAAACCTCTTCTTCCTCTTAAACATAAATGTTGTATTAACTTAGAAGTTTATTCATGAATCGGAACTTAGAATAATTTTTCAAAAAGATTTCACGACACTTATAAAAATTTTAACAAAAATTAGAACTTGTGATATTTTATAGATGAAATGTTATTCTAACTTAGAAATTTGTTCACGCATTGAAACTTATAATAGTTTCGTAATAATTTTACTGTATTTATGAATTTTAAGACTGAAGTGGGACTTTGAAATATTTTTATGAATTAGATATCATTTTTAATTCGGGAGTTTGGTTTACATTGGGACTTGTATTTATTATGGGAAATGATTATTTGTGTTTAGAACAGTTTTATTTAATTAGAACTTTAATTATTTTTTTTTATTACTAGAATGTTTTATTTTTATATGCAGGGTTATTATACCGTGTGTTATGGTAAAGCATTTTAGTATCTATAATGATCAAATTAAATAGCATAATAATTTTTTTTTATTTATTAAATATAAACACTTTGCGTTTTAAATAAAATTTTCCTTATTATTTTATTTGCAAGATTAGGAGATTTGTAGTTTAATAATTTTGTTTTATATACATATAGGATAATTAGACTGTGACAAAGTTTTTTTTATATATATATTTGAGATGGATGAGTTTGAGACGCTGTACGAAGAGTTAAGGTGATTTAATAATGTTTATTATAAATGTGTATATAGTGTTGTACAAATTTTCTTGAGTGGTGTTTTGTATTGGAATCTCAGAGCGAGGTAAAGTTTTAGTTTTATATATCTATACAGTGAGCTCAAAAAGGTTGGAATAAATTCATTTAAAATTCAACCTTTAATTTTTTTAAAAAACACTGGGACCCGTCAATTTTTATTTTTAGATGGGCATTTTTTAAACTAATTTTTGTTTATACAGGGTGACTCAAAAAAAGATTTCATTTGACACTTCAATTTTTTTAATTCAAACACCCATTTTTTATTTTATTTTCGAACTATACATAAAATTTCAATTACATTTCATGTATTGTAACCTAAGTCTAAGTTAAGTTAGCTTATTTCTTTTCATTTAAACTGTACATATTAGGAGTTAAACATAATCAAATTTACTGAAACTGTAAACATTTAAACATTAATACCATTTTTATCTGTTACCTAGGTTATTTAACATTGACGTTGAAGTTCATTCCCTGTCAAAAGTATTTAAACATTTGTATAAAAGTTCTAATAAAAGTAGTTTTTTTAACTGTAAAATGGCACGAGTAAATGAAAGGGAGCGCATAGAAATACTAATGATGATTGGCTATGGAGATAGGATGCGTACCCAACTGGAAGTTTCCGAACTGTTCAACAATAAATACCCAAACAGAGCGCCTATATCTCAATCAACTATTAGTAAAATTGAAAAAAACTATAGAGATTTGGGGCATGTGAGAGATAATTATGTAAAAGGCCGGCCCACTATCTCAGAAGATGTGCAGTTGAATGTGCTATTATCCCTTGAAGAGAACAACCATAAAGTTAGTCGCGCTATTGCTGACGAGAACAAAATTAGTCAAGGATCTGTATTAAACTATTTACATAAAAATAAATGGCATCCTTATAAAGTTCAGTTAGTTCATGAACTAAATGAGGACGATCCAGATATAAGAATGCAATTTTGTGAAATAATGATGGAGAGATGTATTGATGATCCTCAATTTTCACGAAGAATTGTGTTCTCGGATGAAGCAACGTTTTGCCTAAACGGAACCGTGAATAGGCAAAATTTCCGTTATTGGGCTACAGAAAACCCGCATTGGATTATGGAGTGTCACACACAATACCCTCAAAAAGTAAATGTTTGGGCTGGGATTATTGGAAACAGAATTTTGGGTCCCTTCTTCTTTGACTGGAGAAAGATATCTAGAATTTCTAGAATTCGATTTGATACTTGCGCTTGCTGTAGTGTATCCAAATCCAGAAGGTCCTGACATTCCCAATGATAGCTTAAGGTATCAACAGGATGGAGCACCAGCCCATTTTACTCGCCCGGTGCGTGAATATTTAGATAGTGTTTTTCCTGGAAGGTGGATTGGTCGACGGGACCCAATAGAATGGCCGGCCAGATCCCCTGATTTGACCCCGTTAGGCTATTATCTGTGGGGCTACCTAAAATCTAAAGTGTATATCAACAGACCGAACAATATTGACGAACTTAAATCCCGAATAAGACAAGAAATGAGACTGATAGAACCTCAAATAGTGCACAATGTTTTGCAAGAATTCGAAGATCGCCTCGGATATTGCCAGGATGTTGGTGGTGGCCAATTTCAACATTTATTAAATTAATATTTCACAATTTAATTACGAATCATTGAGACATTTATTATTTAGAATTAAATAATTTTTTTTTTTAAATTACATTGATTATTTTAGAAAAGAACTTAACTCAGACTTAGGTTATAATACATGAAATGTGATCAAAATTTTACGTAGAATCCGAAAATAAAATAAAAAATGGGTGTTTCAATTAAAAAAAATTGAAGTGTCAAATGAAATCTTTTTTTTGAGTCAGCCTGTATAAACAAAAATTAGTTTAAAAAATGCCCATCTAAAAATAAAAATTGACGGGTCCCAGTGTTTTTTAAAAAAATTAAAGGTTGAATTTTAAATGAATTTATTCCAACCTTTTTGAGCTCACTGTATATATTTTTTTATATATCAATTATATTTTATTGTGTTTGTGTATTTGATATTGACGTGTTGGGTAATAGATCAGGGATGTGTGCAATGAATTAAGTAGATATTTAATTGATAGCATGGAGTCTTGGTGAATCCTTAAAGCACGAATTGGTCTTGGTGGTACTGTTTTGGGAGCGAGCAAAGGCGCCAGGAAGAACTAATCAGGGCTGAGTTAATTAATTAAATGCACAAAGACTTTTTTTTATTAATTTTAAAGTTTATATATATGCCTTAAGGGGTGAGCACAAGGTGGTGTATGTTCGGGTTGTGTCCAACGAGTTGAAAAGCATACTCGTAGGGTGGAACTTTGGGGTACCTACCAGTGTGAATTTGCTTTCTGATGGTACTGTCTTGGGAGCGAGCAAAGGTGCCAGGCAGAACTAATTAGGGCAAAGCCATTTCCTTAATGTTTATATTCTCGTAAATGATAAATCACATAATTTTGTTATTCATATTCCAGTACAATTCACAGTATGCAATAAATTTTAATTTCATTTGATATGTTGATAGTTTACATGTATCTTTGACGAATAAAAATAATGATAATCTTATTTATTTTAAAAATATAAATTTGTACTCGATGTTATCCTTTCATTAATTATAATTTCTTGATTATTTTGACTATTTGATGATGACATGTATGATTTTTATATAATATTTTGAAATATTTAAATTTTGTAAATATATTTGTGTAATTTTAAAAAATTTTCTTTAAGATTCTTAATAAACTAGATTATAAGGTTTATCTTGCATTTTATTTTGTTTACCTGACCTGGTAATAACTGAAGAGCATTCAATTTGATTGGAGAGTTTATCTATATTTTCAGCCCCTGAGACAAAATTTTCTTTAGTCATTCTAAACTGAGCTAGTTAAATGTAAAATTGCTTAACCTACTATTTTGCAGAAAATTTATTGAATCTTAGTCTAGCATAAGGCCTAGCACTAAGATGAATGCTTGATTCTTACTTACTTACTGATGGAATGGTGTAAATTATTTTTATATAAACCTCAATTTGCAAGAGTCACAGCAATATGTTTCTATTTGAAAAAAAAAATTGATGGTCGCAACTTATTTTTGGGCCAGCCTATGTACATCAATTTACCATCAGAAAAACCGCAGCTAAAAATAAAAATCGACCTATTCGAGCGTTTTTCCATAGAACAAAACCAAAAATTTTAAATGAATTTATTCCAACCCGCGCGTCCTCACTGTATATAAAACTAATAAAAGTAAACAATAGACCGGCCCTCTACACACTTATGAGCGCTTATGAATTGACTAACATACTTTCGGCGCAAGAGCCTGCCCTTTCACATCTCCTATATTCGCCGCGATGGATGCAACTCTAATACTCATACATTTAAAATGGATGGAAAATATTCGCCAAAATTGCCATAGAAGCATCAAAAATAGATACATATATCTTAATTAAATATAGGCGCAAAATGCGCGTTTATAATATTACCGCATTCAAAATATGAATATTTTCACTATTAGACTATACTTTTAAATTAGTAGACAATGAACAGGTCTACCCGTAGAGAACATGTCTCCGATTATTCTTTTCTATAGAAGTAAGCATCGAACAGAATGCGAAGAAAGATCCCAGATATTAATTTCATAGTTAAATCGCTATAAATATGAATTAACTGAATAAATAAAATACTTAAACTTAGTTTCAAAAATTATTTAATAATATCACTACAATATTGTTTCGCCAAACTTTGGCATCATCAGGTGATGAGAAACTGATCAGTTTCTCATCACCTGATGATGCCAAAGTTTGGCGAAACAATATTGTAGTGATATTATTAAATAATTTTTAAAACTAAGTTTAAGTATTTTATTTATTCAGTTAAATATGGAGTTTTAACATGTATCAGCCTCATCAATTAACTATAAATATGAATTAAATTGAATTATAAAACATAATGAATAGCTGAGCAATGGTCTGATATATGGAATTCCTATGACAACAATCCATCCAATATGCAACTTGGAAACTTTACATTGAATAATTAGTTAGAAGCAGTTTCAGAATCTCAATAAGCAGTGACTGATCAGTCCTGTTCACGCCTCGAAGGAGGAAATGCAAAGCTATTTTTCGATTTTGTTTCTATTGCATTATTTCAAGATATTTTCGCTAACATACTACCAACATTAGACGCTGTTTCAATATTTATTTTATCAGTATATTAAAACGGTTGTGACATCTGAAAAGTGATAAACATCATCAGAATTACCGATCATTCATACAAATCAGAAATAATAAAGTCTAAAATGAACGGACCCCTTTGGTACTCCTTGCGTCATGTTAATAACCGGAAATGCGTTTTCAAGATATACTTCCAAATGCCGAGCATATCACCGATATCCGATAATAAACGAATTAGTCTTGTCTATGCAATTGCTTCACCAAAACCTACTCACCAGCCGCCACTACTGGGAGATTGATGGGAAGATAAAGGCCAACCTACGCGCCGTATGAAACATAGACGTGATACAAAACAGGCTTTGATATAAATATACGAAGAAGAAGAAGAAGACGAGGAAGATGAAGAAGAAGAAGAAGAAGAAGAAGAAGAAGAAGAAGAAGAAGAAGAAGAAGAAGAAGAAGAAGAAGAAGAAGAAAAAGAAGAAGAAGAAGAAGGAGAAGAAGAGGAGGAGGAGGAGGAGAAGGAAGAAGAAGAAGACGAGGAAGAAGGTGAAGAAGAAGAAGAAGAAGAAGGGGACGTAGAAGAAGAAGATGAGGAAGAGGAGGAGGAGGAGGAAGAAGAAGAAGAAGGAAAAGTAGTTGGAACCATTTGAGACTTATGCAATTAATTCCGTATAATGAAAGTTTGTGCAAGAGCAAAGAACTGACTTAATTCGAAACCACAACCTGCTTATCTTTGAGCAATTTATATATATACGTACGATTCAATGCTTTGAAATTTTCATTGTTTATAGCCATCGAATTAGCAATTCTAGATATAACATTTTTTATTTAGAGAAAGCAATAATTTATATCTACGCGCTACTTGGGAAATGAGTTCATTTAGATTTGAGCATTTTAAACATAAAAATACGCACATGTGTTTATATACAAACGGTAAATGGTAATAAATGTATCGTAATAAAATAAGAATTTGTATGATGGTCGTCACGAACAACCAAATTTATATAGGATATCACGTGTTTTAGCTGCCCTAAAGTAATGTACATATTTGTTCACATACTTAGAACGATACGAGGATCTTTAACTAAAACAAGTGAAACGAATCGAGTGAATGTTTAATGCGCCAAAGCCAAGTAGAACAAAGTCAGTTGTGCTCTAATAAGACTGAAATTCATCAACGTTGCTTAATCCGAGATCACAGCGGCGTTTATTCCGGATTAACGTGACGGATTAAAGAACTTTCCTTCTTGCTTTTCCTTCCTGTACGTTTTACAAAGTTGATATTCTTTTGCTTACAGAAAAATGGTCGTACACATTTCTAACGAAAAAGTTATTCCGGAAACAATACGATTTCTTTATATCTTCAAAGCATTTTTAATAGTTATATAATTCCACTCAATATATAAATTTTAAACAAAACTTTTTGTTTACATTACTTATCCTGACATATACGAGGGTGGATCATTATATTCTTGACTTTTTGAATGTAAGATAGATTTCTTCGGTTAAAAAAAAACGTTTTATTGCTCAACATGGTCTCCTATGCGTTAAATACATTACGACCAACGTTTCTCTAATTTTTGATTCCTTCCAAATAATAAGATTTATCGAACTTCTGAGAGCTAAGATTTCATCCAAAATCTCTTTTCGCCGGATCCTTCCTTTGATTTCGAAATATTCCGGAAAATATAGCGAATGAGAAAAAAATTCGCATCTCAAAACACGTGTGCGCTCGTGCATTGTCTTAATTAAAGAACACTTTCTTTGTGGCAAAATGTGGTTGTTTTATCTTCAAATCGCTTTTAAACCGATCCAATAAATTATAGTAATATTCGCCTTTGATTGATTTTTTTTCTTTGTAAGGTAGTAGATGTGGTTATGCCGTATGCATCTCAAAAACCTGTTACCATGACCTTGGTCTTCTGCAGTGATTCACCCGAAACATTTCATTCTTTTGACTGCTGCTGGGGCTCCGTTATGTTGTATTATGTTTCTTTCACGGTTATAAAATGGTGCAAAAATTCTTCTCAATTGCGGTTGAACGAAGAGAAATATTCCTTCGAAGTAGACACGTGTTAGCATTCGTGATCAATTGTTAGCAAACGCTACACCCATTTTAAAGATAACAATCTCGTACGCAAGTGATCCTTCAATATCGAGACCACTGAGCCATGTTATGTACCGATAGCTTCTACAGTCTCGTGCACTTTCAATGTCCGATCGGGAAATAACATGTCGCAGATTTTTTCAATTGTTTCAGGTGTACTGAGTACAATTGGACATACAGAATATTCGTAGCTACTCGTGCTTTTGCAACCACAACGAAATTCAGTAAACCACTTTTTTACAATTGATTCTGATGGTGTCCAAATAGTATGTATTAAGCTTAGCTTTCTTTTGAGTCATGTCTTTCTTCCGCAAAAATAATGGTTGATAAACAAGCGAAATTTACTTTTTTTTCATTTTTGCTAAAATGTACGAGGTTGTCTGCTTCCAATAGTTGTCAAATTTTAACTAAAAGATGAAATCTTCTCAAACCGTGACAGTAGTTTAATAACAAATGGTAGTTTGACGGTGCTGTATTTAAATTTACAACGCGGAAATGTAAAAAGTCACTGAAATAATGACCCACCATCGGATGGAGAAACCCAGAGTCAACACACTAGCAACAATAAAGATATTACGATAGATGTCAAAATTAAAGTGTTATAAACCATAGCGGGCCAACAAAGAAACGTATAAATAAAATGTCAGAAAAACAGGACGAAAAAGAAAAGACCGATAATAATGAAGGTATAAATAAAATGAAGGGTTTTGTAAGTATCAGTAGAACTGATAAATCAGACGTACGAAGACTTCCAGAAATCCCATTCAAAGGTTGAAAAAACTACTGCAAGTCAACATCTGAAGTTGTAGTTGAAGGCACGACAATTGCTTAGTTGCACTGAGAGACCATTAGCACGTAATCGTTGGAATATATTCATTGTCAAAAGAGCGTTCGAATTTTATGTATCTAAAAACATCTACATATGACACATGCAAACATTGTGACATCTGAAATGACAAGATTATCAAATATTTGACTTCAGTAATTTTATGTTTAATTAAAAGAATATTGATACTTACCTATTTATGCGATTCCCACAACTACTTCGAGCTATCGAAGCATTCTACCATCTAGGATATTATTGGAGTTCCACTTCTCCTCCTTAAATCACTTGGACAATATTATTTCTTCTGTGTATCGTATACAGTCTCATACTTTTTTTAACTGGGTCTTCGCTGATCATTTGTCCAAGGTCACTTATCTAATTGGCTTTTACTCCCAGCCATTCTCTCTGATTTCTGCGTTTCTTATTTTATAGAGGACGGTAGGACCTATCTGAAACCTCATTTTCGTTGCTGGATTTATCATTTTCAGTATTTGTTAATATCCAAGATTTGCTGTCGTCAATCATTGTTGAAAAAATTGGGTTTTATAAATTTCCATGTTTTTAATATTTTATTGCTTTTACTTAGAGTCTATTGTAATATTTATTTGTGCTTCTTTTGAACCCTTAGAATTTTTGTTTTCTCTTTATTCATGTTTACGCCGTAATCTTTTAAAATTATATCCGATATTTTAATTGTTCTTTGGATTTTATTTAAGTTGTCTTCATGTAAGAATTCATTTGCAAATATTGATTTTAGATTTCAGGGTGCCACCTGGATTCTCTTGGAAGGTTGGTGGCAGTTCTAGAAGTACCGTCCATATAGACAAGTAAGTCCAGTTGTTTTCTTGAATGCACTAAGTAGTCCATTGGGACTTCCTCTGTTTTCTATAGTTATCAATATGCAATGCGTAGAGGGTTTGTCCCTACTATAGTGATTTTCTACTTTTCTAGAGTACGAAAACTACAAAATTCCGAGTATTAAATTTTAACTTTTGTCTTATAACTTTTTGAAACAATCCCTCCCAAGGGCTCTCGGCATTTATTCCAGAATGTGAAGAATTATTATGACTATAATATGCAATAAATCTGATGGAGTACACTTAAAAAATGACACTCCTAAGTGGAAGAGGAACAGCTTATATGGAGAAATCGAATAAGTTAATCTTAAGCTTATGAAAAATGCATATTTGTTGTTTTCTGGTGTATCCCTTCTATACTGTGTACTTATCCATTTTCCACCCTCAGAATACGTTTTTTACCATTTTTTTAGTGCATATAATGCATATTTGGACACTTTACCATAACTGCATATGCACGTACATATTTCATAATTATTTTGCATATTTATGCATATATTCACCATTTTCATAAGAACCATAATAAAATCTGATATTTAAAGATATTTAATTTGTTTGAGTAAACGTGAAGGGATTGCATTCCTTCAACTTTGCATTAATGACTCATTAAAAGTCCATCTCATTAATAATGAGATGGACTTTCCCAAAAATAGGATTTAACTGTACTGAAAATCGGTTTACAGGGCAATTAGAACTTACGTAAGAAATCCTTTTCAGAAATGTAGGTATTAATGCAGGTATATTATACCATACGACTAATATCAATATAAGAAAAAGAAATAATTTCCTTCATAGTTTGTTCATTCGCAAACGTGTTAAGGTCTGTGCTATTTGGTGAAACAAAAGTGAATTAAAAAGTTTAGAAAATACCGAAGATAGCTAAAGAGAAGTAATCTCTAATAAAAAATTGGATAAGTGATTGCAGTGCACTAAAAATTATTGACGAAGAAAGTGTTTTGTGCACACTCTGCGACAAAAGGGTAAGTTGAATTTTGAAATATTTTGTCAATAAATAATTCTACAATTATGAGAATTTTTTTTTGTTTTCATAAATATAATGAAATAATTTCATAATAAATTATTATTAGACATGTTTAATTTATGTTCTTTAAAGCTAATATATCTTTGTAATATTTCTTTGTCATAAACACCAAAATAACCAAAATCAATCAAATTTAAACAACTGGTGAACTTTACAAAACCAGACAATTTATTTTTCTAGTTTTTGTAGTAATACCTATAGTAATTAATAATAATTATTATAACTGAATGTTAAAAATATATATTTGTTACACAGATTACCTGCCAGAAGAAATTTCAAGTAGTGCTACATTTGAACACAACATTTTATCAGATCAGGGTTTCTGAAAATTTTAATAAACCGCGGCAGCAACTTTTGGAGGACAATTTTTTCAATAATTCGAAGAATCCACAAGAAGCATTTTCCAAAGATTTGTGTAATCTTTTTGTGGGTTGTAATATTCCTTTACATAAATTGGACAATCCGATATTTCAAGAATTCCTGAAAACTTATTGCAAAGTCGATGATAAACCCATTTATGTACCCAGTTCCTCAGCTCTACGCAAGAAATACATCAACGAAATTTATGAAGATGTTACCGATGGTATTAGAAAGGAGTTGAAAAAGCAAAATCTTTGGCACTCTGTTGATGAAACTACCGACACGAGGACCGTCAGGTTGCTAATTTGATTATTGGAACCTTAAATGGTTCAACTCAATCTAAAAGACATTTAATTAATGTAGGTAATTTAGACAAAGCAAATCATGTTACCGTAGCCAGGTTTTTAATGAGTCCTTAGCGAATTTCTTTTTACCCGACAAAGTAGCCTGTTAATGGTAACTAACGCCGCTTCGTATATGTTAAAATCAGCTCAAAGTCTGAAATTCTTTTTTCCCAATTTAATCCATTGTACTTGTTTGGCTCATGGTTTAAATAGGGTTGCTGAAAAAGTTAGATTAGAGTTTCCAGATGTAAACAATTTAATTAGTAATATCAAAAAAGTATTTTTAAAAGTTCCCTTACGAGTGCAATTATATAACGAAATGCTTCCCGGCATTCCATTGCCACCAGAACCTATCTTAACAAGATGGGGAACATGGCTTAAATGTGCTGTGTTTCTTGCCGATAATTACGAAGGCATCAAAAATGTTGTAACTCAATTTGATTCAGCAACCAGTCTTGCCATAGAAAAGTGTAACGTAATTTTCAATAATTCCACAATACAAAATCAGCTATCATATATTAAATCTAATTTTGCGATAATTGAGCAGGCAATTACTAGATTAGAAGATAGAAATTTATCTTTAAATGATGGTGTTGGCATTGTAAATGATATTGAAGAGAAAATTGGAAAAGTCAACGGATTGACTGGAAAAAGAATTAAAGAAAAATTAGCCTCAATTCTAAGCAAAAATGGAGGTTTTGTTACATTATAAAATCTATAAATAATGTAATTAATGGCAATTTTAATGAAGACATTAATATAAGCCCCTCATTAATACCTAGTTTTAAAAATGCGCCGATCACATCTTGCGATGATGAAAGAACATTTTCCCAATATAAACATATACTTAGTAGATATAATTTAACTATGGAAAATTTAAAGAAATATATAGTTATTTATTGTAATAAATAAATATATAATTTGTAAATACGACAATTTATTGTAATAAATAAATATACAATTTGTAAATACGACACATAAATTTTAATTTCCTAAAACATAATAAATAAATGCATATAAGTGCATATTGCATATTGTAAGTGCATATTTAGGGATTTTTTAAGTACATATTGCATGCATATTTGGCAAACTTTTTAGTGCATATTTTCCAGTCTCTAGTCATAACTAAGGTCCTAGAAGAACCAACAACCTCAAGGATTGCTTAAATCAAATTTAATTAGAACACTGAGATTATCACTTTATTTTTTTATTCCTTACCATTTTGGCACACATGACACACCTAATTTCTTTATTATTATTTTCAGCATATTTATTCAAATTTAATAATAAATGATAAAATCTTATATAAATTTGATTCTATAAACTCTTTCAACGTCTGTAGTAGTAGCACACAATTACTTCGATAGTATTGCCACATTATAAGTAATACAAAAAAAATTTATTCAACGTATTTCCGTATGGTTGCTATTTTCTTCTTCATGCATTGTTTTGTAGGAAGTTAGCACAGTGTAATATACACGGTCGAAATCTGGATGGACGTACAGTGATTAGATAAGTTTTAACAAAAATATAATATAATAATAATAATAATAATAATATACGCTTATTTAGCAATTGTTTTTTATTACCTTTTCTGATATAATAATACTTTGTTGATTACACGAAACAATTTAACCTAATAAAAAAACATAACAGTCAACAGACTTATGGACTAATATACTTATATTACATATATTACACAATGTCAACATTTGTCTATGATAGGATACAATAAATTCAATACAAATATCAATTGTGCAACGTTTACTTACTAACTAACCTACTTTAAATTATATATACACAATTTCTAATGTCTGTAGGTAACTTATTATAACGTTTTTTGATGTTTGTACACATTTATATATACAGGGTGGGGCACCTCATTTCCGTCGGTTTATATACAAAAAGCGGTAATATGTTTTATTTTTATTTTTATTAAAGGTTGTGTAGGTTCATTAGGGGCACGTTTTAAAATTATTTTGAAATATACAGAGTGATCCAAAAAAATTTGGCACACCAAAGTTATGAAAATTTAAATGGAACACCCTGTATATTATGGGACATTTTGATGCTATAGGCTAAATTAAGGCCACTTACTGTTATATTCTCTATACCTAACTCAACCTCTTTTCGAGATATTTCACTATTTTTGAAAATGTAGATCAAAATTTCAGAGACATTGCTGTCTTCCATATTTGGGCGAATTATTTTAAATTGTATTTAATGTACACTCAAAGCATTAGACTCTAAGATAAGCTAAAGTTGATATCTAAAAATTATACAGGGTGTTTAAAAACTACATTTGTGTTTTGACTAACATTAAAGGAAAATAACTTTCTTATTTTAAATGGAACAGCCTGTATCTATTACCATATTTAGATTCTATTTTTAATTGTTTTTAAAACTGTATTAGGGTTTCCTATACCTATCTCTTATAGTTTTCTGGTAATTTAGAATTTTCAACTTCAAACACTAATTTCTTGCAAACTATTTTTCAAAATGCTAATATTTATTAACCTATCGGGATGATTGGTTTTGTTTCACATTAATTAAAAGGCCTCATAACTAGGTAAATAAAAAATACATACTTTATTAGACAAACAAAAAACTTAAATTGTAAAAGAAAACTAATGTTTTAACAAGTGCTCGAAATGATGTCCATCTGTTTCAATGCATAATCGAATTCTCTCTTGAAAGGACTGTTTAACTCTGGTTAAAATATTTGGTGTTATAAAACGAAACGCTATTCTTATTCGTTCTCTCATATCGTCGGGTGTGGTTGGTGGTGTATCATAAATGATATTTTTGACATATCCCCATAAGAAAAAATCGGGACTCGTTAAGTCTGGGGATCTTGCTGGCCAATTCTGTGGACCGCCGCGTCCTATCCACCTATTGGGATATTGCCTACCCAATTCATTTCTTACATTTACTTGAAACTGCGCTGGCGCACCGTCTAGTTGTAACCACATACTTTGACGAATTTTAAGTGGTATATTTTCCAAAAGTACAGGCAAATTGTCTCTTAAAAATCGAAGAAACATGGCGCCGTTTAAGTGACCATCAAAAAAGAACGGACCTACCACTTGAGTTCCAATTATTCCACCCCATACATTGACACACCACCTGTGTTGCCTGTCAATAGTTCTAAAAAAATGGGGATTTTCGTCACTGTAGTAATGAAAATTATGTTTATTAACTAATCCGTTATTGTGGAATGATGACTCATCCGAAAAAAGTACAAAATCGAAGAAATTTTCATCTTCACTAAACTTTTCTAAAACCCATAAACAAAAAACGAGTCGTCTATCGTAATCTAATTCCAAAAGTGCTTGGTGTAATTGAATACGATACGGGAAGAAGTTGTGCCTTTTTATAATTCTTCCGATGCTCCACCTGCTTATTTCAGTGTTTTCACATATTATTCGTTGACTTGTATGCTGATTTTCTGCCAGAGATCCGAGAACAACAAAATCATTTTCTTCATTTCCCGTAATTGGTCTTTGCCGTTCTGGTTTCTGATAACGCACACTTCCTGTTCTTCGGAAAACTTGCAATAAATTTTCTAATGACCCCCTGTCAGGATGACGCCTGTTAGGATATTTTTGAGCATAAACTCTTGATGCTAGCAAGCAATTTTCGCCACACTCTCCAATTACTAAAATCATATCCACCTTTTCGTTTTCAGAGTAGGTTCTCATTTTAAATAATTAAAATTATTTAAACGACGTCGAATAGCGTTGATGTCTTAACTAATATGTACTGTCACTGTCAAATAATTTATCTGTTTGAAGTATTAATAACAGCGGCAAAGCCTACTTTTGCAAAAAATTGCAAGAAATTAGTGTTTGAAATTGAAAATCCTAAATTACCAAAAAACTATAAGAGATAGGTATAGGAAACCCTAATACAGTTTTAAAAACAATTAAAATTAGAATCTAAAAATGGCAATAAATACAGGTTGTTCCATTTAAAATAAGAAAGTTATTTGCCTTTAATGTTAGCCAAAACAGAAATGTAGTTTTTGAACACCCTGTATAATTTTTAGATATCAGCTTTAGCTAATCTCAGAGTCTAATGCTTTGGGTATACATTAAATACAATTTAAAATAATTCGCTCAAATATGGAAGACAGCAATGTCTCTGAAATTTTGATCTACATTTTCAAAAATAGTGAAATATCTCGAAAAGAGGTTGAGTTAGGTATAGGGAATATAACATGAAGTGGCCTTAATTTAGCTTATAGCATCAAAATATCCCATAATATACAGGGTGTTCCATTTAAATTTTCATAACTTTGGTGTGCCAAATTTTTTTGGATCACTCTGTATATTTCAAAATAATTTTAAAACGTGCCCCTAATGAACCTACACAACCTTTAATAAAAATAAAAATAAAACATATTACCGCTTTTCGTATATAAACCGACGGAAATGAGGTGCCCCACCCCTGTATATAAAAAATACTTATTTTTCTAGAATGTTTTATAATTATGAGTCTTGTACTAAATGTACTTCATTTTAGACTGTTGTGTTTCTAGAGTTCGTTGATAACTGGGACAGTTTCTGTCAAATGCTCCATGGTTAACAGCCAAATCAATTTTTAATTTTACTGCCATCCTCATACAATTTACACACATTCACTAATACCATTAACACAATCAATTGTAAAGTATTCACCTGCACACCTGCTGCATGCTTTAGTAACTATACAATCCCTTGAAAAATGATTATAACCTGCACAACACTTTATTGTATTTATGTATTCATATAAGTATTATAATGATTTAAATTTTCAATATTTATAAGTTTAAAATCAAAATTAACTTCTCAAGAAAATTAATTTATGTTATACAAATAAAAGTTCATTCGTATATAAAATAGAAAATTTTTATTAGAATAGTAATGGAATGTATAAAATGTTAGATAGGAACTAAATTTATTGTAATCTCATTCTTATTGAATGATTTTAAAAAGTCACAATTCGCAATATAACTAATATTGTCAAGACATAAGATAGGCAACTTAAATTACTATACAAGAAAATGTCATTATCATGAAAAATCAAATACGTATATGGAAACTAAGAAAAAATATCCTGGTTACTGATAAACAAATAGATGGGTTGTGAACTTGGACATGAAAGTAAAAGAATTATGTAATGAAACGAGATTTCTTGGAATAAAAAAGTAATAAATAAATGATTTTATAAGTTAATTATCATCATCTACATGTTTGATAAGTCGTAAACTTGTGGAACTCATATCTTGGACCAAAGTGATTACTGAACCGGAATTACCTTGATGTTGCTTATAAAAATAAATGGAATTGGATTTATAAACTGAAAAATACATATAAGAAACATTTTACGGAAATAGAAGAACGTGTATACAAATACGAGAAAAACCTATTGGATGAATTTAACTTAGACCTTATATGCTGTATTATCCGGACCTTAAGAAACTCTACCTGTAATCTAGATAAGACGTATTTTATGAAGAGGACCAGTCCTAGACATAAATAGAAAAACCATTAAGTACAATTATAAACATTAAGAAGAAAATTCTTTCATAATAATTAATATCAAACATTGAAGTAATATCTTTATAAGATAAAGAGAATAATAGAATTGATAGTTAATCTTCGGAATAGTCATATTTCTATTATTGTTCTGATTAACTACGCACATAATATCTTCTGGTTGCATGCCAATATATTCTTTTTCCACTCCTACTATAATAATCTGTGGATCTTTAAGCTTAGGATTTAACACATCATATTTATTTCCCAATTCTTGTTTCATTTGATTTTTTAATTTTTCTTTGGACGTAGTACCACTGCAACTAATCAAAATACCACCTTTGTTTTTATTTTTAATTGTTTCATAATATATACTTACAGCAATTCGATTAAAACGCTATTCTCATGAGCACTTAGAATAATGAGAAAGTAAAGCGACGCCTATCGGAAATGCACATATACTGCAGATCACCGTTTTCGGATGATCATTGATGCAATACATTTACGAAATGGTATTCAATTGTTCTTTTATTTGCATTCTTTGATTAACATATAAGGATTGAATGACTTCAAGACTTTGCTATTTTAAGATAATTTGGAAGCGTCTATGGTTAGAATTCGTCTATCAGCACGTATTTATAGCGCGGTTCTATCTTCGCATTTTGCATGTGGTTTTCTATTTGTTTTAAAATTAATTATATGTTAAAAAGTATATTATTAAGTCACACTATATATTTACATTATTACCAAGGTGGCTTGAAGAAAGAAAATCGGAACAAACTAAATAAACATGTCGATAGAACGATAACTATGTCAAAAAGAATAAAAGCATTAAAATTACATTGGAACTGTGTGAAACAGTTGTTCGTGCAAACTGTGTCGCCTCTTTTTACGCGTCGGCCTCGCTTATGAACATTTTAATCGGTCATTATTTGATTATAATTACAGGCCTGTTCTAAACCGAACTAATTAAGCTAGTAATTTGTACCGGTGCCCGTGCGTGTGTTTGTCAACGTATGTACTCGTGATATGTACAATGTGTCCACCACATGCACGCTTTTTCTCTTTGTTTTCAAAAGCGAAAACGCGAATGATAAATTAGATTTAACTTGCATGACACTGTTGGAGATTCCTACAGGAATATTTGCACGTAAATTAACGTAGCAAATTAGTTATGATTTGACATGGTATATTGTGTCTGTCTCTGTGTTTGTATATTTGAAAACCAAAATTTTATTTTACAACTTCATGGATATTTTTCTTAGAGGGCACTACCAAGTAATAGTAATAATTTAATATTAAAATTACATACTGCTGTGGTGGCTGCTTTGTTACAAAATGATAAATTTCTTATTTAAAATAAAAATGTAACATTGCCCCACGTTGGGTACAGCCATATAAATTATGCTTTATACTCAATAATTTGAATAAATGCTAGTAAATGACAAAATCATTATATTCTACTTATAACCTTATTCCTTAACAGCATAGTATTTTGAAAGTTCTTATGAGTTCTTGCAGTGATTTTTGCTTCTTCTAATCTGGTATACCTCTTATTTAGTTTTTGTTTGGGATAAGCTTAAAAAAAATTAATCAAAAGATCTAAATCTCATCTAGAAATTATGTTCATATTTTATGAAAAAGTCTATCATAAATAACATTATTATATTGTATCTACATCCATTTTCGTTTTATAAATAATGAGGAAAGAAAACATTTATACTCATTTTTGAGTTATAATGTTTGTGTAAAGTTTATATTAAATTAATGCTGGTTAAATAAAAAAAAATATTATCCTGTTCTTTTAGATAAAAGACAATTATTGATTCTTGATAATAAATTTATTAATACGAATCTAATTCTAACATACATTTTCACATAGTGCCTTGGTGATTTAAAACTTTGCAACGCGAATGCCCTGAAACTGGTCTATACTAATCACCAGCTGTAAACATTCTCACGTAGTACATCCAGCAGCTTTGCACCTGCCCATCAAGAGCATCCCCGTTTAGTCGTACTTATTTTGTTTGAAATATTAAATTAAAATAACTATATAATCATTAATGATGCGTAATGATCTACTGAAAGCAAATATTCGTACATAGTAATCTCAGCACATCCAACACAACATTAACTATCCTTTTATTAGTTAAAAAAAATGAATCATTATTACTGAACAAGATAATATTCATACAATTAATGATGCTTAACGTTTTACTAAAAGAAAATATTTTCACATAGTACTTTCAGTACGTCTTGCACCATTAATTAATCATAAATTGAATAATTTATTTCAAAACTTACTTTAATTCGTAATATATTTTATCAAATTCAGCCTTATTAACATCCTCCATTTTAAACTTAGTAATAAAAAAAAAATTATTGAATGTCAATTATTTAAATAAAAGAAAACTAAATTAAAATTGAATTCAAAAACTTAATACATTTAATCTAATTGTGAGTTAGAAGTAGTGTATTTTAACCCTACTCTCACTTTTGCTATCTCAAGAAATTTTATTCTTTTGTAAAATTAGTGTCATTCTAACTCGAAGTACAGATTAAATCTCTGACAAGTCGAGTCTTGGTTTTCTTATATATATAAAAACAATTGCTATAGGCAATTTTTAACGCTTCTCTTGTCAAACTAGATTTTAGGTTGGCATTGATTTTTTGAAACGTTTGTGTTGAAATCCTTCTTGTTTGTTTTCTTCAAGTTGTCGTATCTACACCAACACGCACACATTGTCTTTGACAGTTTATACACTTACGTCGGCACCTTGAATTGTTTGTTATTAAAAGTTTTTCACAAACTTGCTATGTTTTGTCTACGGCAGGGTATATTTTCCCTTCTTCTTAATATAGACCCTCATTGTACTTGTATATGAACGTACTTCCTTTTTCGTCATTTGTTATATATTTTCTTTTTCCATTTACTAAAGTTATCCTTATTTTTCTTTTAGAAATACCTCGATTAGGTAATACTGAGAACACATTGTAGACAACTGGAATCTTTCTTACGGATCCTGCACCATAAAGACCAGCCGCCCCCGTCACACCGTCTCCAAATTCTATCCAGGCTCTCTCGTCTGGTAGTACGTTGATTTGCAGAAAGCCGTAAACAATATTGACACTGCATTCTTCTTTTGCAGGCTTTAAACCACACATTACCATTTCCATAGTCTATTGAAGCCCTTGTGTTATACATATAGAAACTAATAAATGTATTTTTAATTTATACAGTTACTGTTTACATAAAACATTACAGTCTGTCACTTCGTATAATGAATGTCTTGATACATATCCTTTTACTGTTCATAGATATAAGTCTGAGGTATTTACTATATCTTAAGTGTTACTATTACAAAATATTTCCTAAGAATTGGCATCATTATGCATGTCTGAATTTACATTTATTTATTTAAAATTGTGTTCTGGTTGCGAGCATACCTAATATGACCTGGCTCATATAATTTAATGTCATTTAAATGATTTACTCTCTTTATTGTTCCATCTTTTAACATAACTCTTTTTCTGTTATTTACTTTCAGTACCCTTTTGTTTTTGAATAATGGTCCATTTCTTAAAATATTTAAGGCTGTTCTAACGCCTTGTAAGTAATTAGGTTCTGTCTCTTTATATTCAAACCATATCTCATGCTTGTCTTTTCTACAAAATATAGAATGCATTGATTTATTTTGTGTTTGTTTTATATCTAATTTTAGTACCTATTCAACTTAATATATACATATATTCTAACGTATACATTTTGTAATAGCATTGTCCCTTGAGTGTTGGCAACCTATTTTAATTAATGTAACTTGTTTTGAGTAATGCCTAAACCTTATAATAAACGTTTTAAAGATAAAATTAATGTTCTTTTTCAACAACTCAACTAATTCTTAACATTATTATTTTTATTTAATGTGAAGGTCACAGCAATACGGAATAAATGTCAGATTTACATTTACGAATATGTACAACATAAAATGATTTACTGTTTGTTTCGGTATCTTCATACCATTTTCGAGCTGAACTCGAACTAAACAGTTCAGCACGAAAATGGTATGAAGATACCGAAACATATGTTGCAAAGGCTTAATAAAAATTGTGGAAAGTTTTCAAGAGTTTTATTTAGATAATATAATAATATAAAGTAATGCTATATTATATGTATTCGATAAATTAGTTATTATCAAAATGTTTCACCGAGAACGGTCTGCTAACTCAATTAATAGAAGAGTATTAGAAATTTTATCAACCAACCCTGTTTAACAATTTATATTGCTAGTTGCCCAAATAAAATTTTAGCATGTGTCTTTTCCATTTTTTTGTACAATTTCTACTGTACATGGATATTCCATTAAAACGTTTATATCTGACATTTAAATACCTATGGTTTGGTAAAGTTATACGACATCTGTTTCACATGAATGAAATATTTCCAAGAATCATGATAATATAATGAATGTATAAACACACATAGGTTTTGTATGTAAATTAATTATATTTATTGGAAAGAAAACAAATAGACAGTTTTATTTTAGGAAATATTTGTGTATCAACGATCTGGTGCATATGCAACAAATATGAACAAGAGAATTATGAAAAATATTTATTTAATATCTAGAATATGTGGTTAATTATAGAAGTAATTAACGCGTACAGGTATATATTTAGTAATTATAAATAAATTAAATTAATTCTTAGTTCTAAGTACCTATATTTATTAAAACATCAAAGAGAAACATTAACAGTATACATATACACATTGCCCATGGCTTGTACATATCGGTATATTGAAGTTTATGGCAATATGTGTTTAGCAAATAAGAAGTTTCAGAATGTTAACCGCACACGAAGTTGATAATGAAACCTCGAAAGCTTTCTATTAAAAAAATGTACTAATATTGCTTTTCTCCTATTTCCAAATAATCGTATATTTTTATTTTGTTTGTAACTTGCGGTCTCGTTGATGGGAATTGCAGGAATACTTTCGTGAAATGTCACGGTTCGACTTTTCCGAGTTCATCCATTTCTCTTTTATTTGTGTTTTTTTTTTGTTTTTTGTTGCGGAGACGGACATTTGCTTCGTTTTCTTATATTTGGTTTCATGCATGTTGCTGAATAAGGTCTCGAATTTTTTCGTTTAATTGGTTTTCTAAAAAGATCCGCCACGCCACATACCGTACGTCAGTCACGAAGCAGAACTTGCCTTAAATTAAATCTGTTACGACTTGAAAAATACGTGGGTAGATGGATATTGAAGTTATGTCAGGATTAGTACTCTTTTTTAGATTTTTCCAATCAGTGAATTCTAAAGTAGAGTAGATACGAGTCTAAAATATTTATTACACGGAAACAAGGAAATTGAATCCTTCAATTAACTTAGGAAGTAACTATATACTTATATCTATATATCTCTACATGCTACAGCAAGAATATGAACTAATCAACTGTACCTACTATCTGTTTGTTGCAATTTGAATATATGTATGTACACGCATCCTCTAAACATTGTATAATATAAGACGAATAGTATGTTTCCAAAATACATTCAATTCTCGAGCAATAAAAATACAAAACTAAGTCCACTACAAAAGTAATAACAATAAATACCTAACGATGTATTTCAATTTTTGTAAAAAAAATTAATAGTTGCAGGCTATTGTCCATAAAAACATTCACAATAATTGAATACATGCACATATTTAAAATTCTAGGTAATTATTTTGAAAAGTATAGGTACTGCTTTCAATGCGGTATTATAAACTTTGCAAAATAATACAGGGTGATCAGAAAACCATATTAAACATTTCATCCAGAAATTATCAATATCTTGTTATTTTTAAATAGCAACATACAACTTCATTGGATTCCACGTTCAAAATTAGGGGCAGTATGTATTTACTTTCCTATAACTAAACGTCTTAGTTTCAGAGTTATTTTGGAAAATGTATGAATTCCTTTGAAGTTTTATTTTGTATAATCAGTTAGGCTATGGAAATTCATGTAAATAAATAAAATCAAAACATTTTCACATAGTGCCTTGTAATCTAGAACCTTGCAACGTGAAGGCTCTGAAACTGGCCTATACTAATCCCTAGCTGTAAACATTCTCACATTGTACCTCTAGCAGCTTAGCACCTGCCCATCAAAAACATTTCCGCTTATTCGTATTTATTTTATTTGAATTACTAAATTAAATGACTATTTAATAATTAATGATGCCCAACGATATATTAAAGGCAAATATTTTCACATAGTACCTTCAGCATGTTTAACACCATTAACTATCCTTTTATTATTTTAAAATAACGAGTTATTATTATTAAACAAGATAATATTCATCTAATTAATCATCACCAACGATTTACTAAAGGCAAATATTTTCAATAGTACCTTCATCACTTACTTTATATCATCGTACATTTTATCAAATTCATTCTTATTGATGTCCTCCATCTTAAAAATTAAAATAAAAAAAATGAAAATTAATTCAATGAAATTGTTTTAAAAGAAACTAAATGAAAATAAAATTCTAATTCTTAATACAGATGCTTAAATCGTGAGATCATAAATAGTGCATATAAGCCTCTACTCTCACTTTCGCTATCAACACTTATTTATTCTTTTCCAAAATTATTGTCTTTACTGCTCGAATTATAAACTTCATCTTCTACAAGTCTATTCTTGTTTTCGCCTTATATACTGAAACAAAAGCCTATCGACAATTTGTAGCGCCTCTGTTATCTAATTAAATTTTAAGTTGGCATTGATTTTAAAATGTTCGTGATAAAATTTTTCTTGTTTGTTTTCTTCAGGTTATCATACTTGTACTAATACGCGCACATCGTCTTTGACAGCTACACACTAATGGCGATGACTTGAACTGTTTGTTATTATTGTTTTTCACAGACTTATTACGTTTCATCTTCAGTAAGTATATCTTTCTTTCCTTCCTCTTTAGTATAGTCCCTTATTGTACTTGTATATGAATGCATTGCCTTTTTAATCGTTTATTATATATTTTCTTTTTCCATTTACCAATGTTATTCTTACTTTTCTTTTAGAAATTCTTCGATTTGGTAATACGGGAAAGACGTTGTAAACAACTGAGATTTTTCTAACGGAGCCCGCACTACAAAGATCGGTCGCCCCCATCCCACCATCTCCGATTTCTATCCATGCCCTCTCTTCTGGTAACACGTTGATTTGCAGAATGCTGTAAACAACATTAACACTGTATTTTTCTTTTGCAGGTTTTTAAACCACACATGACCATTTCCATTTTCTTTGAAGCCTTTGTGTTATGCATACAAGAACTAATAAGTGTATTTTTAATTTATACAGTTACTGTTTACATAAAACATTCTTATTTACGATATGTCACTTCGCACTAGAAATGTTTTGATTTATATCCTTTTTCTGTACATAGATATTAAGTTACAGATATTTACTATATCTTAAGTATTATTATCAAAATCTTTCTAATGAATTGGTACCATTATGTATGTTTGAATTTATATTCTTTCATTTAAATCATATTCTCTTCTCGATCACACCTGATATTACCTTGCTAATATAGCTTAATAGCATTTAAATGATTCACTGTCTTTATTGTACCATCTTTTAACATAACTCTTTCTCTGTTATTCACTTTCAATACCTTTTTGTTTTTAAATAATGGTCCATTTCTTAAGATATTTAAGGCTGTTCTAACGCCTTGTATGAAACTAGGTTCTGTATTTTTATATTCAAACCATATCTCGTGCTTGTCTTTTCTACAAAATATAGGGTGCATTGATATATTTTGTGTTTAATTTTATGCTTAATATTAGTATATACCATTACGTATATATTTTTGATAATAGCATTGCCCTTAAATGTTGGCAACCTATTTTACTTACTATTACATGTTTCAACTAATGCTTAAAATCTTAAATATACAATTCTAAAAATAAAATTAGTGTTCTTTTTCAATAACTAAACTAATTCTTAATATTACTATTTCAATGATAAAAAGATCACAGCAATATCTATATCCAATGTTATTTAATATTTTTAGAACGCAATGTTAATTTTTGCTTTCATCAAGTAGTTTATAATGCCTTGGACAGATGACGCCAGTTGGAGGACGGAATTTTTAGGTTAACAGAATCAACCAAAAGCTCATGTTACGACGGGAATAGCCCGCAACGATAGCGAGATCCAGTTGCCAATATATCTAAAAGATTTATGCTGCCATCTCATAGATATTTATTTAAGATGTCAAAACACTATCATCATCATATAGAATTTAATACCAAAAAATCATATAAATTCCTTCTGTGTATTTAAATTATTGTATGTAGCTTTTTCCTTTTCAGTTTTTAATTTATGCATGTAATTTTGAAGTCACTTCACCGTCACAGCGACCTTAATAAAGAATGCACACGATTCTCGACGGAGTAAGACTTGACGATAGATGAATGGAGAGAGAGAGCACGCGAGAATCAGTGAGCGGGTGAGTGTGTGAGAGAGAAAGATGGAAACGGTCTGACAGTGGTTCACTGAATAAGTAAACCCACAATAAACCATCCATGTGGGAATACGTTAATTTCTTAATTTACCGGTTAAGTTGTTCGGCGCCATGAATTTCAGATGAGCGAAGAAATATTACTTTATGAATTGCCCGCTTTAACGTGCTTCAAATTTGATTAAGACTTTTCTAAATGGTATTTTTATATTCGCGAGTGGCGTTTTGTAAAAAGGGGGGTTCAGACACGAGAAAATTAAAAAAAAGTCTCTTTTATTTCAGAAGGGTAACGTATGATTGCTGCTTGAAATGTTGTGGTAAAATTCGTCTAAAATTTCCAATTACTGTTTGATCAGTACTAATTAAAAAATATATATGTATATAATCTTATTTTCTTTCTTGGGTTTGTGGTTTTTCTTTTAATTGAAACTAACACATTTTACTAACGTTTCGATGTATTTAACATCTTTTTCAAAGGTCATAAAACATATAACCCTAAAACACATTACAAAATATCAGTCTTTATGGTACAACATTATTTATACTAACAATAATTAAAATTCTTTTTATTATATGTATGGCAAAATTCCTTTCGTCAAACATTAATATTTTCTTTTAATTAAAATGCGAAAACAGTTTGTTTTCAAATACACTTTTAACGTGGTTATTGGTATTCTTTTTATGGTGTAAGAATGTAGGAATTATTTTACTTTAACCTACACGTTCACGAGTATATATTCAAATATAATACCTGCATACATGTATCACCTCGATTTGTCTTTCCTAAATGTTCTTGTTATTGTTTTTTATTTTTTTATTATATTTTGTAAATATATATGTTTATTCTCTTTTAAAAGTTTATAATATACAAGGACTCAAATAAAAATTCAATTCGTAAAGAAGTTACTTTGTCATATATTTATTGCTAATTTTGTATTATTGAGTGGTATAAATATGATAAATTTGCAATGTCTGATCTGTCATTTATTGAAAATGTTTGTTTTTTAATATGAATCATTTGTAATATATCTCTTGCTTTTTGGTTATGGTCTTTGTCAAGAATATTTACCCGAGTGAAATCAAATTCAGGCCCTGTATTAGTAGTATGTTTTTTCAATGCAGTGTTGTTTTTACAGTATTTATGACCATTCATTCTGCTTTTTAGGTGTTGTTTTGTTTGTCCGATATATAAAAACACTTTCGCATTCCTTACATGGTATTTGATATATTAGGTGTGTTTGTTGATCTTTGGGTATTTTAGCTTTTATGTTTGACCAAAGATTTTGTAAATTGTTATTGTTTTTATTTGCGATTATAATGTTGTATGGTTTAAGAATATTTTGTATATTTTCCGATAAATTTTGACCATATGGAAATGCTATGTAATTTTTCTTATCATTGTTGTTGTTATTGTGTTGTTTGTGTTAATTATATGATATGTATGTTTTTCTTTTAATAATTTTTGTTAACTAAATCTATGGGATAATTTTTGTTAGTTAGCGTTGTATATCGAGATTGTTAATTTTATTGCACGATCTACTAAATTAATGATAACACTTTTTTTATGTGTAAAAGTTGTAGCTGAATTAAAGTTGATATATCTGCCTGCCCAAGTCTTTTTGGTATGCCATTTTGTAAGTATTTTATTTGTGGCGTGGTGTCTTATAATGTTGTGTCTAAAAAATCTATTGAATTATTTGTTTCTATTTCTGTGGTAAACTGATTTTTTTTTGTGGAAACTGTTGAATTGTTGTAAAATTTGGTGAATTTATTGTTTTGGTTTTATATTAAGTTTTAGTATTACTGTTTCCTCTAGATTTTCCAATATAAGTTGGGATATGGCAATATAAGTTGCTTATAAAATTTATTCTTAAACTGAAAATATGTTGATGTTAGTGTTAATTCCAGTGCTCTAAGAAATTCTGCTAGTGTTAAAATAGTATGTTCTTTTATTTGTTCTCATTTTTTTGTGACAATAGTTTTTGCCAGATCTATAGGAATATTTGTATATAGAGATAGTATATCCAATGATACTAGTTTATAATTATTGGGTATTGTTATCATATCAATATATTGTTTGAACTGCCAGGAGTCTTTGACATAATATTCATTCTTTCCTGTTACTTGTTTTATAGATTCTGATGAGAATTTTGATAAATTATAGAATGGAGATTGTATACAAGATATTATGGGTCTAAGTGGGATATTGTGTTTGTGAAGTTTGGGTAAACCATATATTTTTGGTGAATGAGAGTTGTTAATTTTTAATTTAATTGCCAAACTTTTTGAAAATAGGTTTCGTTTTTCCCATGTCTTTACTAAAACATTGTTTTGATTATAATAACCTTAAGTAGGGTCATTTTTGAGTTCGATGTAGGTGCTTTTATTTTGCAACAAATCCATCATTTTTTTATCATAGTCGGCCGTATCCATTATTACAGTTTTATTGCTTTTATCAGGTTTCAAAATTACAATTTGTGGGTTGTTTTTAATAAACGTTTTAGTTTGGTTTAAATCTTTTTGGAAAAGTCTATTTTTATTATTATTTTTGCATTTTGTTTTTGAATTTTGTTGAAAATAAGTCATTACATTTTGATTTATTTTTACTTTTTTGTCTTCTGTAAAAGAGGATATTCCGCTCTCAATATTAGCAATTATATTGCTTGCCGGTATTTTGTGTGGGTCATCGTGTTTAATAGCATATGTCGGTCCTAGTTTTAAAATGTTTTTTATGTTACCCGGTATTACGGTATTTGAAATATTTTCCAGCCATTCTTCATTATGCTTTTCTCTATTTTTATTGATATCTGTGGTTTTAAACTGTAAATTTTTTATTTTTTTGATATGCCGTTTTTTGATTTTTAAAAAATGTTGTTCTGATTTTTCTTGTAATATATGCATAAATTGAGTATATAAATCTAAGTCTACATTTTTGAGGTGTTGCTTATATATGTCAAAATTTTTTTCTAACTGATTAATATGCTTTGTTGTGTCTGTTATTATTAAATTTAAGATAGAAAATTTAAAATTACTTACTAAACTCTGGAATTTTAATTACATTTGACCGTTGCCAAAGAAAAACCACAAACCCAAGAAAGAAAATAAGATTAAATAAAATAGTGGTAAAGAAAGAAATACATATATATGTATGTATATGTATATAGTTTTCCATGGCAATAATTTTCTTGTTAGATTAATATGGTAGGTTATATAATAATTTATAGCATGTAACGCAAGTATTTATTGCGTTTTGACACACTAGTACCTATAAGCGTCGATTCGCTTTAAGAAGCTAATGATTAAATTTAGCTGATAATATGCAATCGAAATTATTTTTAAGAAGTGTAAATAAATAGACAATTTGCATTTTCAAAATATTTATACGACGGGAAAACTTGTTTAGGAATCTTTTTGGACTTTAGTAAAGCCTTTGATCTTGTAAACCATCAAGTGCTACTACTGCCAGATTGGATTTTGGGCATGGTGTGCCACAGGGACGCATCCTTGGTCCATTGCTCTACATATTAGATATAAATGATATTGATTTCAAAAGGGCTATTTTGTTTGCGTATGTCACATCTATGATCATAGGCTGATCAAGTGGGACAGATGCTCTGTGGTGCGCAGAAAATAGTTTTGTCGCAGTAAGTGAGTATTTGTTTAAGTGACATAGCTGTGAACAGTAAAAAATCCACATATATAGACTTCAGGACAAGAACCTATAATAATAATAGTAATAATATATAATTTATTTCCCAACAGGATACACCCAAGCACAGGGAAAGTACAAGAAACGGTAGATAAGTTAACCTAAGGTACATATCTAAGAGAGCTTACGCACACCAATACAGCTATATATGCACGCATACACCCATACACCCACAATCTATATACTTGCACAGCATGTTCTAACAATATCGTTAATTACATGAATTGGATCAGAACATACATCACACAAGTGGCTCACAACATTAAAATTGCTACACATAACTGATATAGGCGATTTACACAGCAAGTTAGTTCTCGGAATAGGAATGTAGAAAGTAAAATGACTCCGCAAAGACAAGTGTGGTACAAGAAAACCCAATTTACCCAGAAGCCACGGGCAGTCAATATTGTTATGAATTAAGCAATAGAAAAATCTTACGGTTGCTATGTTACGCCTAGTAGCAAGTGAGACGAAGCTAAATCTACTGAGCGGTGCAAGATGATCATATCCTCTCGGAGGATAAACACCATCCGACATGAACACTAAGTATTTCAGAAATCTACGCAGACTAGTGATCCGTACTCAAGTTTAGCTCTCACTTATGAGTTATATAATAAAATTAGGCAGATAGTGTTAATGAAGTTTCTACAATTTCTGTATATAAAACCATACAATCTATATGCGCTGCCGATCATTTCATTAATATGACATACAAAAGAAAGCCCCGTATCGAAATATATGCCCAAATCCTTTATACTATTGCAGCGTTCCAGGGTAATATTGTTTATTGAATAATCATATCTAACAGCATTGTGTTTCCTAGTAAAAGTCACGACTTTACACTTATTGATATTAAGCTTTAAAAAATTACTTTGGCACCAAGCATCTATGCTGTCTAGATCATGTTGCAGTCTGTGGCAATCATTTATTGACTCTACACTACAAAATATTTTCAAATCATCAGCAAATAATAGTGCATTACAATCCAGGGAATCTACAATGTCGTTAATAAAAATTAAGAACAAGAGTGGACCTAGGTTAGATCCCTGGGGGACTCCAGATGAAGGGGTAAATACCGTTGACCCAGTACCTCGGTATTCGACAAACTCTTTTCTTATATCCATTATAAGAGATGGGGAAAATCCCACTCTTAATAATTTATTCAGAAGAGCATAGCGATCGCTCTGATCGAATGCCTTTTGGAAGTCAGTATATATAACATCCACCTGACCCCGGTCATCCAGAACTTCAGACTCGTATTGGGTGAAGCAGCACAAATTAGAGATGACAGAGCGCCTCTCTACAAAACCATGCTGCTGGGTTGATATCACCGATTTAACAGAGCTATAAATACTTCTAAAAAGAATGCTCTCAAAAATCTTAGAAAAATAATAAATAATAAATAAATAATAAAAATACATCGAATTAATTAGATATAACGGTCACAGTATTCCACAGGTTTATAGTACTAAGACTCTAGGTGTAACCATTTACTATAAATGCAAATGCAATGAACACATTGACATCAGTTGCAAAACGATATCACCATTTTACCACGTTCGGCGTTTTCAGAAAACTTAAATCTGAAGTGAAGTGATTCTTTTGATATATTACTTTAGGAAGGTTCATTCATTTAATAATAAAATTAATGCAATCCTCAGTAATACTGAAATAAAAACTATCCCCGTAATAAAAAATGAGATTTTACAATTATTTTCTGTTTGTTTAGAACAAAATTATTTTACATTCAATAACAAATTTTATAATTGTAACCAAGGTCTGATTATGGGTAATCCTCGTTCTCCCCTACTAGCCGAAATCTTCATGGATAATTTAGAATGTAAGATCTCTGAAAATAAAAGTTTAACTAAGAATGTGTATATATATATAATGTAGACGATATATTAGTAGGATACACAGGTACAGATAGACAATTAAATAGTATTTTCAATTTTATTAATTCAGTTAATAAAAACATTACTTTTACTATTGAAAAAGAAGTTAATGGAATTATAAATTGTTTAGACCTTACACTTAAACGAGTTAATGACAAAATAAATTTTTCAATTTACCATAAAGAATCACACACAGACACTACCAGTGGCGGCTGCTGCAGGGAGGGCAACGGGGCACTGCCCCCCATGATAAGCTTCTTTTAACAGATAAATTTAAATACCTAATTTGTATGTAATTTTTCTGATTTGTTTGATAACAAATAATATCCCTAGCAGCAAAATCAGTATATGCACACTTGTCCTACATTAGTAAATATATATTTTTATCCTTCTCTAAAATTGTGATTTTGCTGCTTGGGTATTTTTTCGGAAGTAACAGTCCGTCTCTTCAGCGCGTTTAAACATCACAGTCTGACGTAGGCTCGGGGGCATCTTGCGCCACTGCCCAGTTTGTACTAGAAATCGTACGTATAAAAAGTGGTGCGGGGCGAGAGCGGTATATGTCACGATAGGGCACTAGACTGTGATGCCGGATGACATCCAGTATGTAATATCACAAAATAACAGAAGTGACAAAAGCGTAACTTGCATAATTCCGATATTTGTGCGCAAAATCAAACAAAATGGCGTGTTTTGTTTTTGTTGTGTATGCACTTGTATAAATATAACCTGTCTTAATTTTATAACTTATAATTTACGAAAAAATAAAGGTGCCAGTTAAATTGTTGTTGATATAAATAATAGAAACTGTACGAAAGAAGAAATCCGGAGTACATAGATGTTGCATTTTTGCTTGTAAAAATGTTTAGCAACAAAGTATATTCTACAATTTCTTTTCGTTTCCTAAAGAAGAAAATCCGTAAGTGTTATAACAGATAGTTTGTAATAATTCATCTTTGTAGTAAACACTTTGAATGAAACTTTTTATATAGTGAAGGAACTTCCTTCGAAAATAAGAATTTTAGAGAACATCGTTATCTCTCACAGCCATAATCATAATGAAAAGAAACCAATTCAAACCTCACTGGTTAAGAAACTATCTAAAGGTAAATGTTTATTATAAAATGTTATTTTATAAGAACTAAGAATTATTTGAAATTTTAAAAGCATACTAATTTCAAAATGTATTTTAGTATGTGTGGAAACTATGAATGTTCATAGCACAAGTGAACGTGAACCCACCTATAGGTATGACAATTAATATTTACAATACAAAATTATTTTATGAGCAAAACATAAAATACGTTTAGTTGTTAACTGAAGAATTCGAAGTCATTTTTGAACAAAAATTCAACACATGTATTTATTCTAGTATAAAGTAGAATAATTTAGAACTTTTCAATTACAAACATACTACAATTAATTTGTTTTAACGAAATGTATAATTTTTTAATTTTATTTTACCAGTATCGAGTTATAGCTACTAAATCTAAAATGAAATCCTATCCTAAACAGGAGAATTTACAATATTTTCTAGGGCTTTGTGACAGATATTTATCAAATGAACTGGCAACTGTTGTTTAATTTAATGCAGTTAATAAAAATAAGAATATTGCAAGATACAGCATACAGTACAAACAATTTGCTTTAAATATCTATTTTTTGAGATCAAGAGTTTATAAATACTTAAGTAAAATACTTCAATTGGAAAGCGTAAGAACATTACAAAGATTAACACAGAATTGGAATATAGCTCCACGAGTGTTGATTTTGTGTATTCTGCAAGTGAAATAAAAACTGCTCATTTTACACCATAAGCACGTGAATGCATTCCACGCATTGATGAAATGTGACTAAAAGCGAATTTATTTTATAATATAACTAAAGACGAAATTGTAGGATTTCATAAAATAAATGGTCAGACAACATATGAACCAGCAAAATTTGCTATGGTTCTCTTTGCTAAGGGCATTCATATGAATTGGAAACAGCCAATTGGTTATGTATTAGTCAGCAGCACATATATACCTAGTGGTAAAGCTTTAGAGGAGACTGTAGATAATACAATACTAAAGTTATTTGCAGTTGGGCTTTCTGTCCGAGCACTAGTATCTGATGTCGGCTCAAATTTTTGTAAATATTCAAAAGAAAAAGGAGTTACTCCAGAATCACCATACTTTTACTTAGAACATAAAATATTTTATTCTTTTGATGTATCACATCTTGTTAAAGCAACTAGGAACACATGTTTTACATATACAATACAATTTGACAATTTTACAGCAAACCAAAAATATCTAGAATAATTTTATAATAAAGATAAACTCATGAACACCAACCTTCAATGAATTAGTTATTAATCATTTTGCTAATCGTAAGGAACGGCGAATGGATTTTATTTTCAAACAAATTAATTATATAACATATTGAGTTTATTTTTTTGTCTGTACTTAATTTTTGAAATTAAACACTCAGACCCCCCCCACCCCCCACCCGGTGCCCTCCCGTCCCAAAAAATCACGGGCCGCCACTGGACACTACTATTCATTATAAATCAAATCATCCTCATTCACACAAATTAGCCGCTTATCACAGTATGATTCATAGGTTAATTAATATTCCAATGTCGATAGATGACTATAACAAAGAGTACTACATTATAAAACAATTTGCGAAAAACAATGGGTACGACCCAAATTTAATAGACAAATTACTAACCAAAAAATTGTTTAATAAGACGTTACTAGAGGTGTATCCGATTACCAAAGACAATACGATTAAGAAGTTTAAAGCATTTTCTTATTTAGGTCATGAACAAGATAAACGTATGAAATTACTTAGAAAAAACAACATTAATATTGCTTTTAGAACATATAACAACCTAGCTAAATACATTAAAAACAACAAAGAAAATACGACACGAGACAATAAATCTGGAGTTTATAGGTTAAATTGTGGATCTTGTACTAAGAAATATATAGGTCAGACTGGGAGAGCTTTTAAAAAAAGGATAGCTAATCATTTTTCTGCGTACACGAATAAAAACAACGACTCAGCTTATGCGAATCATTTGATTGAATATGACCATTGTTTTAATGATAAATTTGACATTCTTCATGTACAAAATAAAAGTAGAAAATTAGATTTACTCGAATGTATGGAAATTAACAAATTGTAATATTCAGACAATTTATTAAACGAGAAAGTAAATCTGAATCAATCGCCTTTATTAAATCTATATCTTTCTAGTTCTTAGGTTTTCCCTAATCCTTTTAGTAATAATGTAAATCCCCTTTCGTAAACTGCCGATATAATTAAGAAACGCTCTTTAAGTAAATACATTTATATTACCCTTTGTAAATATTTTACAGTTATTTGTTAATGTTGTGATTATATTTGTCTATATATAAGAGTTGTTCTTTTATTGTAATAATTTAGAATTTGTTATCACCTGAAGAAGCTACAGTGTAGCGAAACAGCTGTTGTGTTTTTAAGTTGAATATAGTGTAAATCTGAAACTATGGTGTGTGATTTATTTCTATTTAAATAAAAACCGCTATAGTTAATAAATATAATCTTGGTAATACGCTAACTATAAATAAAGGAAAGACTTAATAGTTGGATAAATCAGGGGTATACTAAATAAATTGAAAAAGATTGTGCAGCCATATACAATATGTCTCACTAAGTTGAAACCATGTTGAAAACTTTTTTATTATTAATTTTAGGAACAGAAGTTATTCTTCATAAAAACATTTGCATGTTCTAAAATCTAAAATACAAGGTATGTCAAAAAATATTAATTTTACTCAAGAGTAAAGTACCTTTATATTTGACAATATTGAATAATGTTATTAAAGAATTTGATTAGAACTAAAAATGACATTCAAATATGCAATTACATCCATTTATATGGAAAAATTCGTTTTTTCTATTTTCGTGTACAATAACAATGCAAATTTAACTATAGTTACATGTCATCTAGGATGCACTGACATACAAATGATTTGTTGTTTGCTAGAAATGTTTGACAGTGAATGTCAAAACGCGTTAGAATTTATGATACATAAACATGGTAGCGTTATTAACTTGTGAAGAGAAAATAGAAATTGTTTTGATTGTGGGAGAAAACTATAAAACGCATAGAAAAGCAGCAATTATTTTTAATAATAGATATCCCAATAAAAATATTAATCATTCAACTGTTATGAAAATAATAAATAAATTACTGTAGTACTGGAAGTATTAACAATAATTATAATAGAAAACGTCAAAAGCTGGTTGCCGATGAGAATACGCATTTGGAAGTAATACTGTTTTGTAGAAAATCCGAAAATGTCATTGCGCAAAAAGAAGTCGTTGATGCAACAAAATGTAAGTAGAGGTACAGTTGCAAGAATTTTAAAACTAAATAAATACAGACCATTCAAACCAAAGAATTTCCGAATATTATTTTTTGTTTTAGGTACAGAATTAATGATGGTGTCAGACTTGTAGTCAATGTCGTCTACAGACATATTGGTCAGCTCTTCTCGTCTACAAACATCGTTGCAACCTATTATCAAGACTACATACAGATTAATAGCTTTATATGCAAAGCTGCGATAGATGTAAAAAATGTATTTAGACTTTCATTGCCAAATATATTTTATTTTCTGCTTCTTGTACAGATTTAATTTTTCTCTAAGATTTTAGAATTTTTTTTGGTAGGTAACCTTGAGATAAACGATTCATGAAAGCCGGTACTTTCTTAGACTGCGATATATCTACGTCCTTATATATAGTTAAACAAGACCTCAGCATAGAATAAATTGTCCATAAAATAGATGATTTATATTTAGTATGTAATTGAAAATAAACAATTAAAACGTTTTCGGATATAACATGAATTCGTTTTTCTTTACACCATTCTTTAAATTTCATACTTTTCTTCTCATAATTGCTCCTAGATTTAGTGGGAAGTAAATTATTCACGGCAATTTCTTTAATTTCAGGTGGTGTGTATGAAATATTTGCACTCATTTTATATTAAATTTAAGAAGTATTAAATATTGCATATAAAAAACGCGGCAAATTCAAATTTTGAATTTACGTCTAATGTCATAACATATTGCCAACCACCACAAAAATTATTACATTTTGAAATTCCTATTATTTTTATAAAAGAAAAAGTACAAAAAGAGGCAGATTAGAAAAGTAACATAGAGAACTCATGTCATAAGACACTTATTGCAATAGCCCATGTTTAGGACACGAAAGCACAGTGAGGAGTGTCCTAATGAGCGAGCCCAGCAAGATGTGTCTTATGACAATTGTTCTTTAGTATACTATACCTTATTTCAAAAAGAGAGAGACGAAATTCTGAACAGACCCAAGTGAGAGTTTTTTCTTATTGGTTGACAGCAAGGCGAAATATCATCGCTACATTTGCTTTTTGCTATCAGTTGTTCAAATATTTTGATATCTTTGACATATCTTTGTAACTACTACATTTACCATTCTGTTGCCTTAACAGTGGATTTATCTTGCGACATGAAACCCTCTTTAAATTGTTAAATACTTAATTAATAATGCTAATTGCCAAATTGAAGTGCTCCTATCTATCCACCGATAACTAAACGTATTGTACAGTCTTAGGGATATTTAACAGCAGAGTGATATTGTCGTCTATTAAATCTATAGTTGGTATTCGTCCACCTGCACTGCCTATATTTTACAGATAATTAGATATTAAACTTAAAACAATATGTGTAATGATAAAATCAAGTGTTTTAAGTGTCTATAGTCTATTTTTAAAATAGCGAGACGAATTTCTGAACATACCACTTTGACAGTGAAATCTCATTGGTTGAAAGCAAGGCCAAATGACACCGCATCAATCTTGCTCACATTCTGTCACCTGACATTGTTTATGGTTAAGCCTTGTTGTTGTTTCTATTATTTCTTCGTTATTTCATTATATGCTTTACCAGTTGTATTCAGAGCTCGACAGTAATAGTTATCAGATATACTCGTAAGTTTGTTTTCAAGATTTTCGTGCGTGTAATTTGGGACAGGGCTATGTTCAGAAATTCGTCTCGCTACTTTAAAAATAGACTATAGTTAATGTGAACTTTATCAACAGTAATGCTCAAATACAGGTAGTTCGGCTTACGGAGAAGAAAACTCTGGTTCGGTATGTTTTAGCATGTTTATTACTTCAATATTCATTTTAGATTACCTTCTAGCATTAAGGGTAAAAGAAATCTTACTATGTCAATCATTCTATTTACATATAAAACAGAAATTCAATTACACAAGTTTGGTACATATATTAACAATACGTGTAATGATAAAATCAAGTGTTTTAAGTGTCTAGTGAATGTGAACTTTATCAACAGTAATGCTCAAATACGGGTAGTTCGGTTTACGGAGAAAAAAACTGTGGTTCGGTATGGTTTAGCATGTTTATTACTTCAACATTCATTTTAGATTACCTTCAAGCATTAAGGGTAAAAGAAATCTTACTATGTCAATCTTTTTATTTACATATAAAACAGAAATTCAATTACACAAATTTAGTACATATATGGGGTTATCATAAAGTAAGGGATATACTTTAACTTATTATAACTTTTTAACAAATCAAGCTAACAACAAAAAGTAAACGAAATCTAGTTGCCTAAGGAATGGGATTTGTTGTATCTATGGAAAACAAAAGCGTTGTCATGACAATTGTTGACGTGTTAAAAGTAAATCATTCAATTTGGAGTTTATTTTCAAATTAAAACTCAAGTAAACGTAAAGTTTTAACGACTCAAACTGTAATTGCATGGACCTACGAACAAGAATTGGTTTAGTTCAGTGTTATTATGAATGCGGCAGAAATTACACAGCTGGATTACGAAGGTTTCGCACGAGAAGGGGTTTAAGAGCGGGACCCTGTCGTATGAAAGCGTACCGCAATTTGATACAAAAATTTGAAAGAACAGGTTCGGTAATTGACCTTCCGAGATCAGGAAGACCAAGCATTAGTGATGTCCAAGTTGCAGAGGTTCTTCACGAAAATCAGGACATAGCCAGAGGTAATCCACTAGCAATCAGCAGTGCAAATGCGATATCCAAGCGATTGCAAATGCCGTACACCACGGTCTGGAAAATTTTACGCAAAATTCTAAAAATGTATACATATAAACTCAAAATGCTGTTTGAATTAAAGGAGGCAGATTTGGCTAGTAGGTACGATTTTTCTTTGCGATTATTGGCTCAGATGGAAATTGAACCCGAATGGTTATCCCGTATTTTATGGACAGATGAGGCACATTTTTCTCTGAATGGTGGAGTCAATACTCAAAACTGTAGAATCTGGTCTGCAGAAGATCCACAAGTAATTGTTCAAGAAGGTCTGCATGATAAGAAAGTCACCGTTTGGTGCGGTTTTACAGCTGATTTTATCATTGGTCCGTATTTCTTCGAAGAGCTGCAGAATGGAGAAGCCGTATCTGTAACTGTTAACGGTGAACGATACTTGCAAATGTTAAGAGATTATGTTATTCCACAGCTGCAAGACGAACACCACAGAATTGAAAACATGATTTTTATGCAGGATGGCGCACTCCGCACATTTTCCGACCAGCTAAAGAATTTTTAACTAACGTTTTTCAAGATCGCGTTTTAAGCAGACATTTTGCAAATTCATGGCCACCAAGATCACCTGATCTTAACCCAGCGGACTACTGGCTGTGGGGTCATTTAAAAAATTTCGTGTTTAGAAGAAGACCAACAACGCTACAAGAATTAAAAGACAATATTACGGAGCAAATTGGTGCAATTCAACCAGAAATGTTAAGAAATGCAGCGTACAATTTAGAGGAACGGTTGCTGATTTTACAAGATCAAAATGGAGGACATATTGAACATTTGCGGTAACTGGGTTTGGGCATACAAAATCCCATTATTTAAACAATTAAATTTCGTTTAGTTTTTGATATTAACTTAATTTGTTAAAAGGTTATAATAAGTTAAAGTATATCCCTTACTTTATAACAATTTACAAGAAGATCATAAAGTATTTGTTATATACAAAACCAACTATAATATATTGAAAATAACTTTACATTTACTGAAAAAAATTATTCGGAGTATGTCAACAACATTTAACGGAATATTCAAACATTGAATATTAAAATATACGATCATAGATATTTTGTGAATTAAGATATTATATACATGATATTTACTTCGAGAAAGGTTATATTTTTACACAAGTCTAGTAAAAACGTTAATGCATCATCTGATGCTTATGTTCGTATTATTCAAGAGATATTCGACGAGAATAATATATTTCTTTGAAATCCTACGTGAACCTAAAATTTACTTTGGTACATTTGAAATTAATAAAATTTATCTGTCGTGATTATTTAAAATGAACGGAATAACCATATAAAGATTTACTCGGGACTTACAGGACGGAATTGTTTTCTTACCACGATCTGCCTGGTAACAAAAAAACTTACCGCCCTTCTAGACTGCCAGAAAGAATATGGGATAGTTACTAGGTACTCTGCCAGAGAGTTTGGTGAGAATTCTCCTAGACTGCCAGGATAACTCTGATTTTACTAACAAAATCGTCGGCTTATATAGGCCTAGACGGGCATAAATAATAGCTAAAAACTGTGTTTCTCCAAAGTATCACGCGTAAAGAGCAAGAACTGTACTCAAACACACGATATTATCACGTGCAAAAATGTATTTAGAAAATTAACAAAAATATCATCTTTCTCTTTCGCTTTTTATGTGATTTTGGCATTAATGGGTTCGATAATTTAATACAAATATTCTAAAATATGTTTAATTTATCTAAAGTCAATTAGTAAAGACAAATTTATACAGTGACGGACAAAAGTCCGTTACTATCTCTGAAGAATCTATATACAATTTATTTTGGTACAGATTTCATATTTCAGACAGATATTTAAATTTAATTTTACCGCCTAAAATTGATTTCACCTGTTATATGTTGTAATTTGGCCTGTGGGTCTGTTCAAAGTACCGTCTTTCTCTGTTTGGAATTAAGTATATATTATTATTAGTTTGCTTTTGTAACACATGTACTTTTCAAATATTTATATTCTTTTCGCAAAGCAAAATTAAATTCATTTGCTTCAGAACACAATCACATTAAGAACTTAGCATTACAGAGTAAAATAAAATGTACTAAATACAAAATTACATATTTATCTGCCTTTACGTGCATATACATACATAAGTAGCATATGCTAGTTGTGTGGGCAATATATGAACGAGTACACATACAGTTATGGTACTGTGGTAATAGTTTTAGAGAATTACGTGGCAGGTTACTAGAACGAGTACAGGAACAGTAAAGGAAGGGAAAATACACACTAAACTAACAGAAACTAAAACCAGTTACTACGCCAACACCACATCATCTCGCCCGAACCCGCTCCGTGAGTGAAACTGAAACATTTCCTAACAAGTTCCATTCTACTGGTGCGTTAGGGGAATACCCGTTATTACGGCCCCGCATAATCTATAGACTCTGTCGGAAGGGTTGTAGTAGCTGGCGCGTTATGATTGCCACCGTTAATATTTAATCGAGTAATTAATGCAAGAAATTACCTATTATATGTATGATTCGAGTAGCTCGAATTATTGTGAAATATGACTGGGAGAGAACCCCCCTTTCGCCCTAACATACCCGTAGTACGAATTCTCCTATATCCGACGCGCCACTGTTATCGTTCTTATGTATTATGTAACCCCTTTTCTTCGGGGGGATTCACGGGGACAGAAAAGAGGCGGCGGCCGGGGGCGCGAGGGAGGAACGAAAATGAACGTCAATGATGCCGGTCGTCGGGATCGAGGGGGTCGGGTGTAAACTGATGTGTTGTGCTCAAGGTAACGATCCCGAGGAAATCGTAATAATAATGATTCGTATTGGTTCGTGTGGGTTACTGTGCATAAGTAAAACCGGGGATCTGTTTTGTGGTAAAATCCTTTTTAATCGATATTCCGTGGGGTTCTAAGTGAACTCCTTGGACTGTTATTTCGATCCGTTCCCTACGCCTTACAATAATAATAATAATAGACTGTGAATGTGAACAATGTATAGTGCCTTGTAATAGTGGGGAATTAATAAGTATGTACAAATATTGAAAGGTAATGATGCGGAAGGTCTTCTCCTGTTACTGTCCTTATTGCTGGAAGATGTCTCTAATTATAAATGATAGACGTTTCGGAATATGTAGTATGGTTCAAAAGTTAATAATTTATGCAGTCGTATATTGTTTGAAGTATACTTCAACTGGTCTAAGAATGAAATAGCGCTACAACCTCATCACATTTTATACGCGAAAAATTTCTTATTTTGAAAACATGTTACTAATTGATCGTCAACTATTAAGATTAAGAGGCATCTGTACGCTCGTGCGAATCGTACGTAGAGAGACCGCATTTTCTTCTAAATAGTGCAGCTAGGAGGTATAGACAAATCCATTACGAAGCGGACGTGCAGAAAGCGAAAGGAGCGACAGAGTCTACCCGATATAGTTGTATTTTTGTGCCGTACGCCGTAAAAATGTCGACACATGTGTTGTCTTCACAGAAAAAAAAACATGAATAGAAAAAGTTGCTGGGCTTATTCACAAAATAAAATAACGGGATTTTGCTTCTTCTTCTTCTTCTTCTTCTTTTAGCTAGGGTCATCCCCTCTTTGCCTGGCCTGTTTCTATTCAGCGGATGAGGAAAACCAACTTTGTCCCCATCTCTTGGGAGGTCGTCCTTGTTGTCTCTTTCCTTTTGGTCTTTCATGTTTGCGTATACCGTATGTGTCTATTTTCATTAGCTATAGGGATTCAATCTTTACATGCGATTTATACGTATACAAATAATACGTGGCAACGTGTGTCTCCCGGCAACAATCGACATCACAGCGACTTTCACCGATCTTGCCACTTCTACATTAAATGTTCAGCTGCGAACACGTTCCGAGATATAGTCTGCAATAAAATCCGTCATCATCAAATGGCCGGCGCGATCTACTTGTTTATTATTATTTTCAGAATCCTTTTTTAATTACCTTATTTTTAATTTTATTAGAATTACGCTTTTGTTTGTGTCATGCTTAATAATTCTCTGCATTTACTGAAAGGAGAAAGAAAAATCCTTGCAAGGCGTAAATATTATTTCTAAGCGCAGTACAAACATCCAAGTCAATAGTCCAACAGCTACTGCTAACTTGAGCTTGCAGCGGTCGCGCTCGCATTGAAGAGAAAAGTAGGGGGTGCCATGTTGTCACGTATTGCATGAATTAATCGCCTATGGCTAATGAAAATTGACACGTGCTGTATATGCTAGTCTGTTGGTTTGCATTCTCTCGACATGATCATTCCATTCCTTCCTCCTTCGCTTACTCCACTTCACCACATCCTGCACTCCGCATCCTTCTCTTATGGAACTACTCGTCTGTCTGTCTCGTAACGTGACATTCGCTATTTTTCTGAGAATCTTCATTTCTACTGTTCTAATTTTTTGTTTAGTTTTCTTGGTATCTGCTCTTGTCTCCGTGGAATATATATAGGGGTTTTGCTTGATTTTTATTTTATTTATATGGGGCGATTATGACTTTACTTTGGAACCGCCAGAATTTCGATTTTTAAAATAAAGGGGACTGAAAAAATATCGATTTTTCCTATTATCTCAGCGAGTTTTGATTTTTCTTTGTAATAGTTTATCAGTATTTGGTACCAATATCGTTTTGTAATAATTGAACATTATATTACTTGAGAAAATATATATTTAATATTTCCTGCTTATCTTAGATGTTTATTATAAATCACAATAGAGTATTGTTATTGAACTGCATCATACAAAAACTTCCTTGAACACTGTAATGTGCAGAAAGTGCAATTCATTCCGCCCCTTGCAAAATCGTTTTTTCATATTATCTTGGTCAATTTCGACTTTTTTTTTTGAAATACGTTGGAACAATTTAGAACAAACCTAGAACAACCTGATACGACTGTCAGAATTTAGATTTTCGAAAAAAGGGGGGCTAACTTCTCACTTTTGGATTTCGTTTTTTTCTTTTGCAATATTCTTTGATACACCTATATGGGATACGGTTCTGAGGCATTAGAAAAATGTTTAGAACAAATCTACAACTACATAAAACAATCGTCAGATGATTTTTTGTTTGAAATACTTAGGAACAATCTAAAACAAACTTAGGATAACTTAGAACAACCTTCAGAATTTCGATTTTCGAAAAAAAAGGGGCGGTTGCGAAAAATTGTTTTTTGACATTTTCTCGGCCGATTACGATTTATTTTTTGAAATACTTTGGAACAATTGAGAACAAACCTAGAACAATCTGGAACAACGATCAGATTTTCGATTTTCGGAACAAAGAGGGGCTAACTTCTCACTTTTGGATATAGTTTTTTGGCAATATCTTTTGATATACGAGATACGGTTTTGATGTATTAGAACAGAGTTTAGAACAAATCTAGAACAACCTGAAACAGAATTTCAATTTTCGCAAAAAGAAGAGGGGCTGTAAGAAAATCGCTTTTCCTATTAACTCAGCCAATTACGATTTTTTTTTTAAATACTTTGCAACAACTTAAAACAAACCTGAAACGACCGTCAGAATTTTGATTTTCGAAAAAAGGGGCGCTGGCAAAAAATTGTTTTTGTCATTTTTTCGAAATACTTTTGAAATACTTTTGAACAATTGAGAATAAACCTAGAACAACCTGGAACAACCGTCAGAATTCCGATTTTCGAAAAAAGGGGTCTAACTTCACACATCCAAAAGAGAAACTGAAACAATATGTGCGTGTATCGTTAAGAATTTTTCAAATTTCTGGAATATGTCGCAGAGTGAGTAATTAAGAATTTTTTGGATTTTGAATACTCGCCCACGCTAGTATACCAACAAAAACAAAATTGTAAGAAAAATATATGGCTCGAAGAAAGTGGCAGATGAAGAATACAGAAGGCTAATGAACTTCAAAGTAGAAAACATCTTGAAAGGAGAAGAGATTGTAAAGTACATAAAAGTACAGACTTCGATGGTACGGCCACATAAGGAGGATGGAAAACAACAGGGAAGTAAAGAAAATCACAACATGGATACCAAACACAGGTAAAAGAAGGGTGAAGCTGAGGAGCAGGTGGAAAAATCAGGTAGAGAGGATATTAAGAAACTGAAGATACTGGATTGGAGAAGCAGATGAAGGACCGAGATGTGTGGAGGAGGATGACTGAGGAGTGGAACAACAGTTTAGAGTTAGGCAAGAAAGGAAAAACGTGGAGTAATTCACCACAGGAAATGAGTTGCTAGAGCTCAAACGAGATATGAGCGGTCATAATTTCTAAGAGAATGTATGAATAAATTAAATCACAGACTTGTACATTTTAAAATTGGCATTTTTTTGCAAGTCGTGATGCATATGGCCTATCTGACGCGAAGACATTTTCATGAACACGTTTTTGTACAGTTAAAATCACGGATATATCAGGTATTTCCAGTTTTGGCGAGTCTATAGCGACCATGTCGCTTTTTGTCGCGCAATTTATTTCCTTAAATGCATAGCTACGAGAGGGCTTCACCAATTATTCTCGCTAACTCAGAAGCAAACAACTGAGAAAAGCGAAATAATTTTTTTTTTACCATAATCGCCAGAAAAGTTAATACATTTTGTGCATCGATTTTTAAGTGCCAAGATTGCGTTAGAAAAAATTCTCTGTATCGTTCCATTATCCACTCATTTGCAACTCTTCATCGTCTGATAAGTGGTTTGGTGGTTGTTGAAAAATTTTAAACTCGGCATTCTGAATGGCAGTCATTGAAACACAGCTTTTGTAGGCCGGAGCGTTGTCTTAGTGAAGAAACACTTCTCGCCACAATTTTCCTTTTCGTTTCTCTTTAATGGCCTCCCGAACTTTCGGAATTAAGCTTGCGTAATATTCACCAGTGACAGTACGCCCACGTAAAAAAATTACAAAAAGTACCCCTCAAAATCCCAAAAAATTGTGGCCATGATTTTTCCAGCAGTTGAACTGACACGATATTTACGGCGAGGGGGCGGCGTCCCTTATGCTACCATTCCATACTTCGATTTGATGACTATGAGTCAAAATGATAAAGTTTTATCTACGGTAACGAATTTTTGATCTGCCGTTAACATTTTTGGTACCCACCATGCAGACCCTTTTTTGAAACTCAATTCGTCGTGTAATATTTTTCAACACTTATAACTGAAGAGCCACATGTTTGCACTATAAACCTAACGGTAATTCTTCTATGGTTTAATACCACCAGTAGAACCAAATTAATATTATCTTCGGTAACCAAGTTTTTGGGGGACCAGCATCTGGTGCATGTTTGTATGCCTCTCTTCCCAGTTTAAAATCACGTGACCATATTTAATCACTTGATATGAAAGAGCAAACTCACCTAATACCTCGGTCATATCTACCGTGCCTTCATTAATTGTTGTAACATGACACATAGGCAACCCACATGGCAGATTGGTAATACTTTAACAAAATATCCCTAATTGAAAATAGTTCGACAAAAATTATTTTAAGATTTACTTTAATTGAAACGTAAGTAATTTGTGGAAAAAATAAAAATAAATTTAAGGTGTACATATATTTATTTAGTTAAAACAGTAGTATTTATTGTCATTTTAATAGCATAAATTTTATTTACAATTTAAAATGTAAAAATTGTCAATTTTGTATCTGGAAATGAGTAGCTAATACACTAAAACCTTTTTCACAATAAGCACAGTTAAAACATAAATGTTTGTTGACTTTTTTATAATAAATTTTGGAAGTGATGACCATTTTGTTGCAAACAAATATTCACTCTACGTTTTAAATTTTCAAAAACATTGTGTAAATCATATTGCGTAATGTTGCTTATTTCATGTACAATTGCTGCTTCTAGTTCTTGTAGGTTTTGAAGTCTATTTCTATATATCCTATTTTTCAAGTGTCCAAATAAATAAAAATCAAGCGGAGTAAGATCGGGAGAACGTGGAGGCCATAAATTAAACAGTCTATCATCATAAAATTCACTTAAATACTGGTGTGTCTCTCTAGCTGTGTGAGCAGACCATTTTGCAATTCATCGTCATGCAATTGGTTAAAAAATTCATTTAATATATCGCGATATCTTGCTGCAGTGATGGTATCGTAAAAGAAAATTGGTCCAACAATTCTTCTTCTCGACATTCCCACCCATATTCCTACTTTTAAAGGATGTAATGCTGTTTCTACTAGTTGATGTGGATTTTCTGCTGCCCAAGTTCTATAATTTTGTGAATTCACATATCCTGTCAGCTGAAACCATGCCTCGTCACTAAAAAATGTTAAATCTAGTAGATCATTATTATTCATTCGCTCATTAAACCATTCACAATATCTAGTTCGCCTTTCATAATCAACTGGATATAACTGATGTACAACAGTCACTTTGTAAGGATGCTTTGTGACATAATGCTTTGTGAAATGTTCCAACTGACAGACCTACAAATAAATTTTATTGAATATTAACCTTGTACAATTAAAAATATCTATTAAATACCGGTTTGTTGGGACAGTTTTGCAACTGATTTGTTAGGGCTATGTTCAACTCGCTGTCGAATGTCCTCTACAACATCCACAGTTAATTTGGTGGGCCTGCCAGTCGATTTCCTCTACAGATACGATGTTTATCCTCAAAGCGATGTGTTATAATATGTCTACGATGTCGAAATGAATCATAATCAAAGTTAAAGCCTGGGAAGTGTTGTATAAATTGATCTATACAACTTAGAAGTGAATAACTCCAACTGCCTTCGGCATCCTGTGTTGCACTTCGGTAATGTGCCATTAAAATAAAGGCATCGTGTTCGGCGGTATATGGCATTTTGGAGGTTATAACCTAAAATGAAATTATTTTATTTGACATAAATTTAATGCTATTAGTAATAGATAACAAACCTTCACAAAAATGAAATTATATTCAATAGCTCTTAAAAGAACTGACAAACAGACTTTTTCAACGCGAAATAAATATAAAAGTAACACAAACAAAATCTAACTGACATGAGAAACTGTCAAAGTGCGATTTCTTAGGGACTTATTTTGCCAGGATTGCCATCGAAATGTATGCAACCCATATTGCACTAGGTCACGTGGGTTAGGATCTTATTTGAAGACGTAGTATATAAATTTCTTATGGTGACGACCCTTTCTCAAAGAGATATTTCATCATAGCTCTTGCTTCAATTTCATCCATTTCGTTAAATTACGAACACGTGTCGAGGAATAAACTAATATTTCGTATATGCAGAGACCGAGCAACGATATTTTACATTTACTAATGCCAACTAATGACACTTCGAATGACACTAGTTTTCGATATGTCAGTCAGCGCCGTCTATACTAGGGACAATAATTGGTGAACTTCCTAAGAGATGGGGAGGCGATTAAAGCCGTGTCTATAACATGTTGGTATAGGTATTCCAACCGGCAGCTGAAATTCTTTCGCATAGATGGTTGCAGATCGTCAGCTTCATAATTAATAATTATCAAAAAAATCGAGAACATTTTATGTAAATGTAACTAAACATATTTAAAAATACTCTAACGAACCAACAAACACTGTCCTCGTTACAATTATTGTTTTAGTTAAGGCTTATGAAACATCGCAATATATAGTCCGCCCATATTTCGATGCTCACCATTGGTATATAGGTTATTAGCAGAGATAGGGGAATGTTTTGCAGAATTCAATGCTCGCAACAAATGTTATTTCAAATACATTCAGATTTCTTACAATTTTGAAATACTTTGAAAAAAACAATATTTGCCGATTTCAATTTTTCTCAATAACGCGATAACACTGAATGCTATCGCTTTTAAACTCTAACATTGTTGAGACACTTTTTTAAGACAAATTTTTTGGAGACAGAAACCCCCGATTTTCTTTTGTTTCCAAGTTCTTAGCGCTTTCTTTTGATTTTCTTATGGCGGCCATATTGGACTCTTAATTAGTTAGATAGTCCTTGAAAATAGCTTTTCAATAATGTACAACATGCCTAATAAATCTTTATTTACACGAGAGATATGAACATGCAAAATAAATTTTACTCTAATACGAAATTAAAAGTTCAGATTTACTTAAACAAACTGTCCAATATGGCGACTATTCTGCTTCACACACTTTTGGTACCTTGTTTTAACAGAGGTACAAACTCTACGTAGTGTGTTTTCGTTAAATGATCCTAGCCACAGCCGTCTCTACTTACAAGCCATGAAGCTGGAGATCTGGCAACTGCGCGTGTGGTTCTCATTCTATGTAATTTTTACGAGACCATGTGCATATGATGTGCATGTCACGTTTATTAGCTAAACTTTACGTGAGTTTGAATCAAAAACATTTGAGAAGAAGTATTTATAAAGTTAAAATCAATCTCGGGAAGTACCTATGGGTATACAATTCATATTTTCCTAAATGTGGCAGATAACATTATTAAGCATAACCTCAAAGTGTCAACACGTTCTTTGTAATCATTTGTTTGCTGTTTATAAGTTTGATTAACAAATACATTTGGAGAAGGTAAGAACAATATACATTTACTAGTTTTGTTCATTTTTTTACAACTGTGATGTTTTAGATGCCATGATTGTGCTGTCTCTCATTGTGTAAATCGAACTACAACATACACTTGAACAGGAAGATCTACACACAACCTTTTCATTTTCAAAGGAAAATTAATAACGTAAAAAGTGGTACGAGCAATTAATAGAGAAAATTTCGTCGCCACAGGGAATTCAGTGGTTTGCTGTAAATATTTTGATGAAGGTGAAATACAACGATTTGAGTCATATAAAGACAAGGAAGGTGAAAGTGTAAAAATGGTTTCAAGTATCGTTATTAATAAATAGTGTATAGTTAGAGTTTACGTTAATAATACCGAATTAGCATCAAATAATCTTATGTGGGTGTCACCTGAATCCCGTAAGTTGACTCGTTGGTAGTTTTTGCAGTGATTTATGTATAATCGCTGAGTATTACAAGCATACATAGTGGTTATGCTGTTCATTCAATTAAAATTAAAATTAAGTGTGTGAATTGTACAAATTTGGCAGTGAAAAGTAATGGTGCTTTGTGTGGTGATGCTTATTTTGGTTATCTGCAGGAGGCGGACTTTGTGCAGCAACTGATGAAGTAGGTTATGTGTATTTTCACTTATGTGCAATATTCGCTTTTAAAACAAAAAATATAAAAGTTGAAAAACAATTCTTGAGCAAAAATAATCATCAAAAGATATTAACCTCATTAGCAATTAAAAGTGTATAAAGTCTGATAACTTTTATATTGATTTTATGTTGTATGTGAATGTGGAACACCAATGAGCAATATAGTGTTAAATAATTATAGCAGAAATAAAAATAGTGTGTCACCATGAAAAAGTGGCCAAACGAGAAAATTACCACATTGAATGATATTAAAAATGTTGAAGTATTAATAATGTGTTTTATACGTTTCCCTTTTATACATCCTTTCTTCATCACATTATACCTACCTACTAAATTTAAAGAATTAACTACCAAAAAACGTATTTTAGATTAGGTAAGCGGTTAATCTATCTCAGTTTCAGCGCCTGCTCAAGTCCAGGAGTAGACCCACTTGAAGGCAACTAGGCGGTGTTGCCAATTTTAACTTCACAGCTTGTAAGTAAAGACGGCTGTGTCCTAGCACATCCAGGATTCGTCGTTCTAAAATTCTCCGATTCTCCGGTGGTTCAAAATTAAATACTTCGTTTTTAGTGGCACCCCACAAATAAAAATCAAGGGGGTAAGGTCGGGTCATCCCACAGGTAATTGTACTTGTCCATTAAGTATTTGAAATAACTTGATGTACTGATGTACTTGGATTGTTTATAACATTTTGCAAAATATTATTTTGACGTATATCAGCATTGTTAAATTTGTGGTTAGCTCTTTTTTGTTCGAAGCTTCCATGGCTCAGTTTCTGATTATTCTGCCAAAAAAGTCCGGTGCGGTTGTAGTCTTTCCTGAAAACGTTGAAAGTAATTTGTGCAAGCATTTTCAGAGTTTCTATTTACTTTGAAATACATTTCTAACATATCAACCTTTTCGTCATTTAAAAATTTATGTGCCATTATCAATCAGAGCCTATTAAGAGGGGCGTTTACCTATCGAAAATTAAGGCATCGCCGTTTCGCGTTTTTTAAACTAGTTTTGTAGTTTTAGAATCTCAAATTTGGGTTAGTGATGCAAAAGGCATAAATTTATAATGTCAAGGTCAGTTTTTGTACTAATTTATTTTCTTAAGAAAGTTATGTGTTTTAGAAATAACCACAAAAATGCATGAATTTGATTAATGTCTACTAACTAAGGTTGGTACACAAAAGAAAAAAAAGACCTCTACGCGCCTGCTGCACATTTGATATACGATATGAAGAAAAAATCAAATTTATGTAATTATTTTTAAAGATAAAAAACATTAAACAGTAAACATTGTCACTTTACGGTATCTCTACCGGTCCTAGCGAAGACGAAAATCTATCGGAATCGGTCGGCTATTGCAGACTTAAATTCGAGTGACAGTTTAATTACAAACTGTCACTCGCATTTAAATGTCATATATACCTATAATATTCGAGTGTATAATAATATAACAGTTATGGGCAAGCGAAAATTGGTTTATTATAAAACATCAACAACATCAACAGTTCCGTAAGTACTCATTCTTTGTACATTATGTTTCCTATCTATAGTATTTCCTTATCTATGACAGAATTTGTGAATAAAACCGAAGCGCTGTGACAGAACCAAATATCGTAAACGCCCCTCTTAAGAGTGGCGTTTAACAACAAATATAAACTTATGCAACTTATATTACTCGCGGGACGGGTAGACACAAGGGGGTGTGAGTAGGAGGAGGTAGACGATATTCGGTTCTGTCACAGCGCTTCGGTTTTATTCACAGATTCTGTCATAAATAGAGGAATACTATAGATGGGAAACATAATGTAAAAAGAAAAAAGAAAAGAACTGTTGATGTTGCTGATGTTTTATAGTAAGCCAATTTTCGCTTGCCCATAACTGCTATATTATTATACACTCGAATATTATAGGTATAGATGCATTTAAATACGAGTGACAGTATGTAATTAAACTGTCACTCGCATTTAAGTCTGCAATAGCCGACCGATTCCGACAGATTTTCGTTTTCGCTAGGACCGATAGAGATACCGTAAAGTGGGGATAAACAACGCGATTAGCTTGGAAAAACCTCGTGTAAAATGTGTGTGACAATGTTTACTGTTTAATGTTTTTTATCTTTAAAAATAATTACATAAATTTGATTTTTTCTTTATATTGTACATCAATTGTGCAGCTGGCGCGTAGAGGTTGTTTTTTTTTTCTTTTGTGTACCAGCCCTAGTAAGTAGACATTGATCAAATTCATGCATTTTGGTGGTTATTTCTAAAACACATAACTTTCTTAAGAAAATAAATTACTACAAAAATTGGCCTTGACATTATAAATTTATGCCTTTTGCATCACTAACCCAAATTTGAGATTCTAAAATTACAAAATAAGTTTAAAAAACGCGAAACGGCGATGCCTTAATTTTCGATAGGTAAATCTCATAGAAGTTGCACTTTTACATGTCAATAATGACAGAGCTAATCGTCTGTTTCACACTAGCATTTAATTTCATAGCCAACTAATTTCGCATAAATAAAGATTTATTAGGCATGTTGTGCATTATTGAAAAGCTATTTTTAGGACTATCTAACTAAATAAGAATCCAATATGACAGCCATCAGAAAAACAAAAGATAGCGCTAAGAACTCGGGAACCATTGAAAATGTGGGATTACTGTTAACACCAAAAAAAATGTCTTAAAAAGTCTCTGAACAATGTTAGAGTTTAAAAGCGATAGAATTAGGCGTTATCGAGTTATTGAGAAAGAGTGAAATCGGCAAATATAGGTTTTTTCAAAATATCTCAAAATCGTAAAAAGTCCGAATGAATTTGAAATGAAATTTGTTGCGAGCGTTGATTCTGTAAAACATTCCCCATTTAAACGTTGCTCTATATCTTCTAATAACCGATATACCAATTGCGAGCATCGAAATGTGGACACACTGTATATAAATGATATCATTTTTTTAATACAAAATATGCAATGGTTTTGCAAGAAAACAACATAAAAATCAATTACTTATTTTCAAAATATGTTTTTAACTAGACATTCTCAATCTACATTTTTTAGAGTTTACGAAAAGTTATTGTAAAGTAAAACAGCAAGGTGTTAGGGGATGCTGTTTGAAACTAATGTAGAATATAATGGTTTAAGTTAGTAAATAACAAATAATATATATTTCTCTTTACACTTTTAATTCATTCAAAATACCTTTACAGTAAACTTTGTATATAGTAGAGTCGCTCTCGCAACCGACATGTGCCACTAAATTAAAATGGCGTAAAATTTGAGATATTGCAAAATTTTACCTGACAAGTAATATAACCTACAAAAGCCATTTCAGGACCTGTCATAAATAACAATATTCATGCACCTTTTGACATTTGTCATAATTATCGTTTGACGTTTGTTATAATTGTCATCTAAACATTTTAAATTTGTCAACAATGCTTGCCACCTAAACAGTTTAGCCAAATGTTATAAGAAAAAAACATATTTAATAGCTTTATTTATAATATTTAATTTGTAACTGGCTTTCATGTAATAGTATTTTACTATTATACTATTAATTTTATTGTTTTGAAATTGTTCCGGCCGATTAAAATTTGTAGTGGTATTGAATCATCGTCTTTAGTTCGTACTTTGGCCGTGTCGGTTGCCAAAACGACTAGACTGTACTTACGATTTAGTATTTTATTTAAAATTTGAATCCATTTTACATTGTTTAAAAATACTTATGAATTATATTTATTTCATTTTTACTATTTATTCTTTTTCTATCTCTCCCTTTTTTTGCCTTTTACCTACAGTATTTCGACGGATATTTGCACACGAAATGAAATGTAAAAGTCCAATTGACATGGACGTTTTACCTCCGTCGAATGTGAAACGCAAAAAAACGGCGAGAGAGCTTTCAGTCAAGCAGATTGACGGACAGGCGGCCTGACTGGCTGTCATGGTGACCAAACAAATCACACAGGAGCATGGAAAAAACATTTCGGTGCCCGTGTTCGTTCATTTAGGCGGACAACGGACCGTAGCAGGTCCCCCCTACGCTCGCTCGGAAACTCCGATTTCAATATTAAAATCCCATCCTGACAAAAATAGAAATAAATAACCGGACGAGATTTTATTGGAGTTCGAGATCCCTTCTCTGGTGTTCCCGTTATTATACGATAGGTCAGTTAGTGCTTTTCGATTCATACTTTTGAATTTTAAATGGAAATGAAACGTATTTATTTATAGAAAATCAAAATATTTTTATATTAACTAGATGATGTTGTTTTAAAATTATCTTATAATAAATGGAATTAGTAGTTGTAGTCTGTCTATAGATACAACAGTTTCACTTCTTAAATAACACTCGATATTCACAAAAGAAATTAACCCAACCCTTCTAATCCCTTTCGAAACGGGTGGTTCAGAGGGATGTATTAACAACAGTATATTATGCATTGAGCATTTAATGAGAGCTATTAAGACACGAGTAAGAATACGAGTGTCTTAATAGCCATTAAATGCGAGTTGTATACACTATTTTTGCTACGACCTCATAATAAAACATTATTTTTTGAACATTCCATTTCATAAATTGAGGTTAAAATTTTCCATGCACCTTTGCGAATTTAGCTGGTAATAAATTGTTCGTGGTTACTAAGGCTTGTTCTATCATTTCTGCTGGAGCCAAATTTTACATGTTACTGTCATTAACCCTCATTTTTACCGTTTATATTAAAAAAAAAACACAAATTTTAAGTACTTACTTGTAAATTGCAGAGAACTGTCACATTTATTTAATTTGTATATCTGTCAGATATGCAGTCGCCATATTGAATATTATTTGAATATTGAAATATCGCATTCCTATTGGATATTAACTTGTATCATAATGAAAATCTGTATCGTAATGGACATCATTAAAGTACAGGTTCGGCATATCTAATAATACAATTAAAGTATGGGAGTAGAAAAAGATTATTATACTAAAAGTCTATTATAAGAACAATGATATTCGATTGTATAATATATTTATACTTTATTTAATTTCACTAAATTAAAATCTACTAACGGTTTAAATTTTATATTAAATTCTCCAGGAACAATGCTGGCCCTTGGCTGCCATTCTCTTATTTGGCAATGACTCTGAACTCCTGGGTTATCCCGCAGACACAAAAAACAACAATCCTTGCAGTCCAAGTAATAAGGAAATAACTTTAAGGTCAGTACAGATTTGCCAAAAACGATTTTAATATCGTCGATATCCCAAAATTTGCGATTTTTCTTTGGTTAAACCCAAATCCCGTACGAAATCATTCAGATCTGATTGAGTAATGAGATGTGGTTCGTCAGATGGAACATATGTCAGATCACTTGGAAATGACACATTGAAGATATCGTTTATATCTTCCTCGTCAGTGGAATTTGCAGAAGAATTTGAATACATTGGAGTTGGCAGCTCATAATTAGTTCTTTTCCACGGTTTGTTTATAGATGGAATGTCTGGACACAAAACTTTGTGTTTATTTCTTTCTGAAAACCCTTCAATTGTTACAAGACAGAAGTAACAGTCCGTGACGTGATCTGTTGGTTTACGCCAAATCGTTGGCCTTTCTGACAGGATTCAGAAGAATTCTTCTTTTTGTTCCACTGAGCTAATTTGGTATAACACGAAATACAGCATATACAGGCTGTCCAGAAACTCTCCTCACAAACGAAGACCGGAGATTCCTCAGATAATTTTAAGACAATTTAACCCAATTCACCCTAGTCTGAAAATGCTTCCTAAGGGAGCTAGAGCTCTTTGAAGATGGCGCCTTGTAATTAGTTTTTTTTTAATATCTCCCGAACGCTTCTATTTAGAAAAACATAAACTGGTATGCTTATTTATCCTCCAGAGGTGAATCGATTCCATCAATTGCGAATTTCTAGTACCGGTCATAGGCGTCCGTTTTGGGTAGGTAAACGGTTATTTTAACGTATAACTTTTTTGTCTTTAACTTTTAAGCATTTGTGACACTAGATTATTAAATTTTCAGGTATTCTAGTACTAAAAGGTACTCTTACTTTAAGTGGGTAGGATACACCGTTTTCTAGAAAAATCGATTTGAAAATTTTTCGTTTTTTCGTCATTTCATCTTTCGTCATTTCAACTTCGCGAACTGACAACAATTTGACAATTAAAAACGTAGGTTTTATTTCTCAGAGCGAACTAGTGCAAAAAATAATAAATTGAATTTTAATGACGAAAAAACGAAAAATTTTCAAATCGATTTTTCTAGAAAACGGTGTATCCTACCGACTTAAAGTAAGAGTACCTTTTAGTACAAGAATACCTGAAAATTTAATAATTTAGTGTCACAAATGCTTAAAAGTTAAAGACAAAAATGTTATGCGTTAAAATAACCGTTTACCTACCCAAAACGGACGCCTATGACCTTAGGAGGCATTTTCGGACTAGGGTGAATTGGGTTAAATTGTCTTAAAATTATCTGAGGAATCTCCGGTCTTCGTTTGTCAGGAGAGTTTCTGGACACGCTGTATATGGTGCCCATGTTTTGTCATGGTTTTTAATTTTGAAGACACTTAAAAGCTTCGTTTGTTATTTTATAACATATAATCACACGATAACTATCAAACCGCTATACCTATCAATTCCAAATTTTGTATTTACGAGTACAGGGTGTCCGGGAAAATGTGGGAAATCTCTTGGATGCAGATAGAACATGAACGAACAAGATGACAAGTTCCTATAAAAAAATTTCCTACAGGCCCCTAATACGGCGATATGCGTCCCTGAAGGACGCCCCTGGAAATCGGTTTTTATTGAATTTCCTTTAAAGTAATTAATATAAATATAAACGCAGTGGTGTCTCTGGAGCCATCTTTACGGAATTATTGAAAAACTTCATAAGAGGGTTGAACATGGGCTCCGTGAAGTCTGATACACTCGCCGGCACGACGAATTAAGGACTGTTGTACGCGCAACCAACCCAGCCGTGTTCCTTATCACAACACAATGAAACGTGATTCTCTGTAAAAGTTTCTACCTAGTGTCGACCGGAGTGGATTACACCATTTCTTTGAGGTGTCCCCACAGGTAAACATCCAACGTCGTTAAGTCAGGAGATCCAGGAGGCCAGGCAATTGGTCCTCCTCTACCTATCCAACGGTTTGGATAGACGTTATTCAGGTGCTCCCGCTCACGAACGCTGAAATGAGGTGGTGCCCCATCGTGCTTTAAGTACATGTTTCGGCGGGTTTCAAGTGGTAAGTCCTCTATTAAATCTCGAAAAGCGTTCTGAAGTAACTCCAAATGAAGTTGTCCATTCAATCGTTCTGGCAAAACGAATGGTCCAATCAAAAAATTGTCAATGATTCCTGCCCAAATATTAAGTGAGTGGAAATGATGTTGATAATGCGAAACAATAGTGGCATGAGGATTTTCATCAGCCCATACATGCGTATTGTGTAAATTGGTGATACCATTTTTGGTAAACTTTGCTTCATCCGTGACAAGAATAATGCTCATGAAGTTAACATTATTACGTTACTGATCCAATACCCAGTTTTCAAACTGCATTCTACGAGGAAAATCTTCAGGAATCAGTTCATGTATTTTTAGCAAATGATATGGATGTAACAGCTGTTCATGAAGAACTTCATGTACTATTGTTTTCGATGTATTAAACTGTGCTGATAATTGTCGAGTGCTCGTTGATGGATTACATAGGTTCCTCTAATCGCGGCATACGTACGGTTCTTCTCACACCCAGCATCAGTACCACTTTTTCCAAACTTTCCTAAAATTATGAAGATAGTATATGTATTACTTTATTAACTGGAATCGCCCACCATTCTTCCTTAGACGTTGGTCAACACGTTGAAATGTATTATGGTTTGGTAGAGCATGATTAGGAAATCTTTCGTGATAGAATCTTCTGGCTCCTAAAGCATTGCAAGACGTAAGACCATACATCAGATGCATATCTGCATACTCAATAAACGTGTATTCCATACTTCAAATAAATTAAATTCGATGTGATGACAAGTTGTAAAATGCCGGATATTTTATTTATTTCGTAGCATAGTAATGTTTGCAACAGCAATAGGTTTTTTTGGTGTTGATAAAAACTAAAACGCATATTTTGTGCAAACTTTTTCTCGTAAACGGTTCATTTTAACGACAATAAGCACGAGTACCTTTTTTAAAATCTATGGTTCAAGCTATCCACTTTAATATTTTTAAAGTCTTTATCATACATGGTGTTAAAAATGTAGGCATTAAGTTGTAAAGATTAGCCCGCCCCTAGTAAACTACAAAAGTTAAATATGTTTCAAGGGCACTATTTTAAGAGGTCCTTTCTAGTGCCCATCACATTAAATTTTTATTAAATTATATTAATTACTTTAAAAGAAATTTAATAAGAACCGATTTCCAGCGGCGTCCTTCAAGGACGCATATCTCCGTAAGAGGGGCGTGCAGCAAAAATGTTTATAGGAACTTATCATCTTATTTGTTCATATTCTATCTGCATCCAAGAGATTTCCCACATTTTCCCGGACACCCTGTATAATCTCCCTCTTGAGATCAGATTAGATTTTCAGTAAAATCGTCAGACCGGAAGAAGTAGTTTACTTCAGTGAAAAAATCAAATTTGCGTTAACTACTAAGTTTAAACAAATTTATAAAGAATTCATATGTACTCAAAATTCAATTTGAGAACTTTATTAAAAATTTTTTTGAAATTCCTACCGGAAGTAGGTCTTTTACTCTTATCGAAAATAATTTTTTTGCAAATATTTCGCAAGTCATTCTTTTTAGGCAGGTACATTGCGAGTATAAAAGTATTTAGAGCTTAATTTTCAATAACTTTTGTATAAAAAAAATCATTCGGACCGGAAGTAACACTTTTACTCTTATCGAATAGCGATTTTTTGCAAATATGTCATCAATTATATATTCTATATATATTTATCAAGCGTGAAAAAGTATTTAGAGCTAGATTTGGAATATTTTTTGTATAAATGAAATTTTTAAATTCGTACAGGAAGTAACACTTTTACTCTTAACGAGTAGCACTTTTTTTTACAAATATCTCGCAAAGTATGCATTCTATAGAGATTTATTAAGAGATTAGAAGTATTTATAATAGGAATTTGATAATCTTTATATAAAAAAAATCTTAAAATTTGTACTTGAAGTAACAAACACACTTACACACAGTTTTATTTTTCTAAGAACATAAAAGTATGATTTAGAACAGTTTTGTATAATTTGAAACGCTCATACGTATAAGAAAGTCGTGTGGTGGCCACGCCTCATTTTTATGTTTAAAACAATACAAGAGACTAAAATTTTAGATTGTTATGTCATTTATGAAAATCGTGTCTTCTTAATCTTAATAAATACAAAGGAATGTTGATCTTTGCAATAAAATTTCTGCTTTTTAACAAAAAAATGTTTTTATTAATAACATATAAAAAAAAAACTAAATCAGTACGGTCATGTAGAACAAAATTATAATCGTATTTTATATAAATCATTTTTGAATAAAGTTTAAGGGAAGTCCTTGATTTGATAAATTTTGAAATGTACTTTTACGACATCCTTAAGTTGCAATAGTGCTCTTGTTTGCTTGAGATGTTACTCCGGGTATTTTAGATCTTCTTTAATTATATTTTTTGTTTGTTTATTAATAATAATAAATAATAATAATAATCTTTATTGTAGTAAATCTGATTTCCAGATATTTACATTGTCAAAAATTCACATATAATACACAAATATAACAACATATAATAAAGTACAAACAACGTAAAAATAACTTAAATAAATGGGGTTCTAATTATGACTGTAAAGTGGTCAAAAGAAGATAACAAATTTAAAAATTATTATTTAGTTATACAGTCGGTTGTACGCTACATAAATTAAAATATTCATCCATAGAATTATTTTATATTACTTTTTGTATTGCTATAAAAAAATTTAACGTTTTGCAATGACTATATTATTATTATTGCGTATACATCTAGAACAAAAATTTAGCAATCTCCCAGAGAACTACAGCTAGAAATAATACTTCATTCCTCGTCTGCATACGTATAAAAACGACAGCAGTAAACGCACCAAAAACACAAAACGAAAGTGTTTTTCAAAGGGAAAACGAATAGCCAAGCTTTCTATGTGTAACTATGCGAGGTTATAAAGACAAAAATAGAAGAAAGACAGGGGAAAAAAAGAAAAGAGAGTCGTCGTGCACCCACATTCGCGCAGTAAAAGGAATTTTTATAGAGACACGCCGTGGCTATAAGTACGTACTACATATGTAAATTCAAACTCAAGAGGATAATATTGTGGGGTGACTGATACGCAGTCGGGAAAACTGTGTGGGGTGCGAGTTGATGTATGGCGTGTTTGTGTGCGGGAGTGCGCGGAGGGGACACCTGTGCTTCCTGTCCGGAAGTTAGTCCGGAAACTCCGGCATTCCGTTTACCGGTGGAAGTATTACCTCGTTACATTGTAATTACTTCGTTTTATTGTCGGAAAGCTCTCCGTTTTTTGTCGACCGCGATTATATGTACCGTATAATCTAACACACAACTGCGTGCTTACAATACAATGACAAATACGCATGTCCGTACATCTCATATATGCACGTAAGACATGCATGTGTATATATGTATGATATGCTACATGATTAGAATGGAAAACGTAAAATTATATTACTTTAAATATTTATTAATGAAATGGAGGATATACTTAATTATTATTAATAATAATAACAAATTGCCTTGTTTTACATATTTTTTAATAAAATTCAATGACAAATATCAACGAGTCATCGAAATTGATTGTCATCCTGTGATTTTGTGTTAAGTTTTACGTTATGCCACCCAACAGGAAAGGTGGCTCAAAATACAAATTTTTCATTGGCGTGCTATTTAAGTATATTTTTTAGGTTGCCCTACATAGCAACTACGAAGTAGTTATTACATAAGAGCATTGTATCAAATGTTCTAGCGACTACACTTGATGTGATGTATTAATTAATGTGAAATAAAATGCAAAAGGAAAAATCCCTTATCACAAAACATATATAAAAAAACTTATATACGTATTTCGGCAACTAATGTTACCCTTCCCATTTGTTACCTTTTTTTTCTTGGCATCTTGATAGGTGATAATGGGTCCTTGATCACTACGCGATCTCAAAGCCCCACGTTGGGCGCCATAATTTACCAAACGTTTTATTAATAACATTTTTTCTGTGACGGGAAAAAAAGTTGACATTTAATCCTTTTTGACAGGTAATAAAATGTCACTTTATCAACCCGGGAAAAAAGTACTCACTTTTTTCCCGGGGAAAAAAGTGCTCACTTTTTGCCCACTTAAATTGACAGATATTTGATTATTTTACAGGTTTCCATTAGCAACACAGGTGTAATGTCACTTGAAATGTCACATCGATTGATTTTCTGACTTCAATATATAGTATTTACGTGATTTTTTCAATATTAAATCGTCGTTTTTCCCATCACAGAAAAAAATAGAGGGTCTTTCAAAATTTACCTTACCTCGAGCTAAAATCTAATACTTTTTTCCCTTGTATGATAAATAACTATTTTTCTGTGACGGGAAAAAGGTGACATTTTATCCTTCTTGACAGGTAATAAAATGTCACTTTTTGCCCGATTAAATTTACAGATATTTGATTATTTTACAGGTTTCCATAGCAACGCAGGTGTAACGTCACTTGAAATGTCACATAGATTGATTTTCTGACTTCAATATATAGTATTTACGTGTTTTTTTCAATATTAAATCGGCGTTTTTCCCATCACAGAAAACAATTGTGTATTATACACGGGGAAAAAAATAGATTTTAGCTCGAGGTAAGGTTCTCTAATCTAATACTTTTTTCCCTTGTATAATAAATAACTATTACTAAAAATAACAATATAAAATTATGTTATAATTTTTTATATATGAAACTGACCAAAATGTCAGTTGACAACTGATTAATTAATTATCTGACGTTTTTCTACTGTCAAAAACATGACCTGGAGATCATGTCGAACAGCGTCGTTCCATATTAACATCATGGGAAAAAAGAGGTCACAAATGGGAAGGGTAACACTAAGTTGCCATCTTCATCAATCTGTATAAAAAAAGAGTGTTAAACGTAGTATTTTTGGCTAAGGTGTAACCTTAGAAGATATGCTCTTCACCAAATCACCAGTCTTAAAGCACAAATTCAACGTTGTCTATCTCCTTCTTTTAAAGAGAAATTAAATTCTCAGGCAATATTTGAGTTTCTGTATTATTCTACACATAATCCTAAAAAAAAGTATTTTTTATTATGTAATGCAATTACCTGTTAAGTATTTATAGCAGAAGAACTTTAATCAAGTATTTATCAGTGTAAAAGCTAAAGTATTAATAAAAGTTCTTATATTCAAATCAAAATGTTAAACTCTTGAGAAAAGGAATGAAATTGCTATAACTCTATGCATTAGAGCCTATGGTTCTGAACTTGTAATATAGAGAGAGAGACGGTACATGGATGCCGGGTACCCTGTATCCTTGTACCGTGTATAAACGGTCTACTATCCGTGTTTTTAAATTACCCGTGTACACGGATATAAAACTACCCGTGTTCTTTTATATGGGGATTCTATCTATACGTACAGCAAATAGCAAATATGTAGTGGACATTTTATTTATGATATATTATAGAAAATAGTAATAGTTTATTAAAACCTTTTTGCAATAATATGTATAGGTCACGTCACTAGTTAATATAATATACAGGGTGAGTCATTAGCATCCGCTTCTCCGATTGCTCTTTTGTGTTTTAAATAAAAGAAAATAACAATTAGTGGAAGATCCATGGTTGCTTGTGGCGCATATTGTAAATATACTTTAAGCTCTGACACACTTCCGGTTTCACCGGAAATGCACGGAATTTAATTTTTTTAAATGACTCACCCCAAATATTTTTGGATTTTCCTGTACTGTCTTAAATTGTCTGTTCAACTGTTTTTTCTTTTTCAAAATTGAGCCAATAGTTTTTGAGTTATTAATTTTTTTTGAAAATATTTGACCAAAAACACGTGTTCAGACGAAAATCATTTTCAGATTGTTTTTAAATGTAAAACCATTAACTATGGTGGTGCTTGTGGCCAGGAAAATTCTGCATGATTTGGTAAAGTTGCACTCGACAATACCTCAAAAAAACTTTGTTTTTCAAAGCCTACTTCCTGAAATTTTCACATACCAAAAACTTATCTTTTTTTAAATGGAACACCCAGTATTTTATTGATGCATTTTGTTCCTTTTTCTTATTCTCTTCCATTTTTGTTAACAATGTCCTATACCTATCTTTTGTAATTTTTGAGATAATCACTATAGGAGCAATTAGCGGTCAATTAAAGAACTACGGGTGCTGTTGTTCTATGCACCAAAATATTCCTTCAGCCAATGGAAGGCAGGAATGGCGCCCGACTTGCTTAGTCAACTGTCAAACAAAGTAAATGTTAAATCCAACTATCCCAAAAGTAATAATTTTACAAAATAACGAGCATCGCACTTCAATTTTTCAATTCCGGCAATGTCCAGTTGCAGTATTTCATTTTTGACACTGTTGGTTAACATCGAAAAAAAATAAAGGCTCTCTTTACTGACATATTTGAAGTTGTCTTCAAAAAGTTTTGAAAATCCGTCCGTAAATAGCGAAGATACTCTCCTCCATTAACATTTTCATCAAAGAAAGAAGGTCCAATAATGTAACTACCCATTATTCCTCCCCACAGTTTTAATGACCAACGGTTTTGAAAGTTTACAGGTGCGATAGAGTGGGGATTTTATGTGTTATAATAATGGAAATTGTGACGATGAACGTATTGACTTTAATAAAAAGTGGCTTTGTTGATAAACAACAAAAAATTGAAAAAGCCAGGATAATTTATCTGCTACCAATTGACAAAAATGCAAGCGATTCTGAAATTTTTTTTCCTCTAACACTGTGTATGAATATGCTACGGGTAAATTTCATATTTCCTAATTATTCTGGATTCTCAAATTTGACTTACATCTAACTGACGACTAATTTTCGTAGTATTAGTATGCGGGTGTTCGAGTACACTCGCAAGTACCATAAACGTCTTATCCTCACCAGTTTGCTTTTTCCGCTCTTTCTTTCATATTCAATACTTACTGTTCACTCAAACCGTCCACTTTATACTTTTCTGGCGTCGGTTGACTTCTACCAAGGATCGCTGTGCATAAAGTCTGGATACTAGCAAAGAGTTTCTTTTAGATTTACCCAAAACGTCAATCATATCTATTAACTCTTCATAAGAATAATTCATTTGGATGATAAATAATAGCGATGCTTTTATAAGTTTGACATAAATGTATGCCAACTTTCTTTAACAGTTGACTCAGGCAGTCAACCGCATTCCAGCCTTTATTGGACGAATATTTGGGTGCATAGAACAGCGCCCGTAGTTCTTTAATTGACCGCTAATCGCTCCTATAGTGATTATCTCAAAAGTTACAAAAGATAGGTATAGGACATTGTTAACAAAAATGAAAGAGAATAAAAAAAGGAACAAAATGCCTCAATAAAATACTGAGTGTTCCATTTAAAAAAAATAAGTTTTTGGTATGTGAAAATTTCAAGAAGTAGGCTTTGAAAAACAAAGTTTTTTTGAGGTATTGTCGAGTGCAACTTTACCAAATGATGCAGAATTTTATTGGCTACAAGCACCACCAAAGTTAATGTTTTTACTTTTGAAAATAATGACAAAATGATTTTTTCTGAACAGGTGTATTGGTCAAATATTTTCAAAAAAAATTAATAACTCAAGAACTATTGGCTCAATTTTGAGAAAGGAAAAACACTTGAATTGACAATTTAAAGCAGTACTAGAAAATCCAAAAATATATATGGTGAGTCATTTAAAAATATGAAGTACAGTGTATTTCCGGTGAAACTGGAAGTGCGTCAGAGCTGAAAGTATTTTTACAATATGCGCAACAAGCAACCATGAATCTTCCGCTAATTGATTTTTATTTTATTTAAAACACAATAGAGCAATCTAAGAAGTGGCTACTAATGACTCATCCTGTATATCTAAAAAGAAATATGCCAATATAATTTGCTACATGACAACATTAAATAACAAAAACAATACCTACATAATACAAATAAAATACATTGCAACTATTACAATGAGGAAAAATATTCCTACATGGAGTAACAGTTTAAATCATACAACAATTCTTTTAATGTCGTTCTGAAATGATTAAAATTGGTTAATTGCTTTACATTTTGTAGAAGGCATTATATACTTTTGGACCAATATAATTTGGAGACTTTAGGCCCATATCAAATTTCTGAAACTGCAGACGATAGTTATTATTATATCTAATGTTTATGGCTTTATTTGTGAGAAATTTGCCTGGATTTTTAAAAACGTAAACACACAATTCATATATATATAAACTAGTTAAGAAGAAAATCCTAAATTCCCTCGACAACTTTCCCTTGATCTAACTCTTGCAATTATCTCTTATTCGTATAATTCGCTCCTAGGACCTAAATACGTTCACAGAAGAGACAAAGTTACCCCAAAAGGTTATTCCATATCTAAAAAAATACACTTTATATTTCGAAACAAGTACGCCAATGATCCCAAGAAAGCTGTCAATTCCTTGCAATGGGACTTCCAATTTTGATGTTGATCAAAATGCAAGCCCAAAAACTTAGCAGAAGATACTTCTCCAAGTGCTCTATCATCAATCTGCAAATTCAATTAGGGCGCACTCCTCTGGTAATAATGCATAATCATAAATTTAGTTTAAAGAAAGATTCTGCTGACAAAAACATGCATGAAGATCACCAAGAACTTTTTTGAATTTAGTCTCCAATGCATCCCCATTCTTATTTGATACTAGTGCACAAGTATCATCTGCATACAAAGTAAAATTTACACCACGAGGCTTGGGTAATTTGTTCAAGTCATTTATATATAAAAGAAACATTGCAGGGCCCAGTATCGATCCTTGCGGTACACCGATAATAATTTGCCTATGCGAAGAGTTTATATTTTTTATGTAATTACCCTCATTAAATTTTAAGTAAACGTATTGCTTCCGATTTTTTAAAAAGAAGCATGCTTTTTCTTTGGTCAAATTTGACTTAATTAGTAGTGTGACTATTGATTTAAAATATATATTTGCTATTGAAGTTCTTGCGCTATTGCACAACTACAAAAAAATGCATTATAAAGCAACAATATAGTGAACAACAAAAATTCATTTGTATTTTTGGGAGAAATAAAGCTTAATTGTTTATTGTTTATTGTGGTCTGAATTACATTCGCTCCTAACTAACGATCAACTTTTAATACATAGTTACATACGTGTACTTTTATACGTGTCGTTTAATTACACGTATGCATAAGGATCCGTGAAATAAAATACCGGGTATTTAAAATACACGGGTTTCAATGCGTGTATTATACGTGAACACGTGCTTTAACATACCGGGGTCGACATATTTTAATTTCTGATACGAAAGTATAAAGAGGAATAGAGCGCGACGAAATAAACTAAAGATAAACATAAGCGAAGCTGCCACACTCAACAAACGTTTGCTATGAAATGTAAGGCGTGGGGTCCCCCGCCTCTGCGTTGCTCTCCCACCACTGTTAGCAAGCAGGCATCGCTGCATATCATAAGGTCATCTTCTGCATATGATAGAAGTGCAAACCGAAATTAAAATTTGACGACTATGGTATACGTGAAATAGGGACATCTGCTGTGCATAATTCATGTCAAGTTCTCCAAAAATAGAATAAGTTGACCAAGATTCATTATAATGATAGAGTGATTAAGACTAATAAAAAAAAAACAGTAATGCAATTGCAAATATGCAAAAAATCATAAGTCAAAAGTATAATTCACTTATACGCTCTGTATGGTAGTAAGGAGTGTTTAGATCAAAGACTTTAAAATATATTATGTGAAGTATAGGTACTATGAGAATTTAACAATTGTAATGTAGTTTATTATGCTTGTGGTGATAACCAGGATGTATTTTTGGTATTAAGTGCAATAATCGCATTTCGCAGCATTTGGTCATGGAAGGCGTAATATGTTAAAGTAAACGATTTTCATCATTACATAATTTTTGTTGATCTGACTATTTATATTTAGGACATACGTATGCATTTCATACCACTCCCTAACATCAGAATTTTTACTGGATATACACCTTTGATTAATTTTTTTTCGATTTATTACACTTAGTTGTTGATATTTGCTTTATATAATACGTTTTACATTTAAATATGTTCTATTAATATATCACTTTACTTGAATGTTTATTTTCTTCCGATTTTTTTTTTATAAAACTACCACTAATGAATCTTAATTATATGTATTAAAAGAACTATATATTAAAAAAAAAAACCTTTATATTTGATCCTCGTTTCTTTTTACATTTTTCGATTTGTTTTTCTATTGACGTTATATTGAAATTTTAACTACTTTAAATCCTTTCAATTTATAAAAATATGTCATGAATACTTGCTTAGGTATATAAGATATTATTTTGTACTTACCTTCAAAATAATTGAGTTGTGTTATTATCGCGAAAGTATGTGATTCTTTATTGACACTGAACATAGGTGACTTATTGACAGATCAAGTTTTTTTATTTTAAAAAATTACTGCGTACAAACTAGTCAATAATTGCAATATTTTATATATTTTCAGTTTTTCGTTATTGAGAACTTTTCTATACATGGTTGGAAATAATATGACTATTTTCTACTTGTACACAATTTCCGAACATGCTTTGAATAATGCAAATTGCGTTTTATTGTAAGGTATCAGTAAACACATGATCTAACTTTTACCAAACTATACAAAATATATAAGAAAAGTATATAACTAATCCAAATTGTCATCATGACATCGAGGCTAACAAATACAGGATTATTTTTTTAAATCTTGACATAGGCTAACTTTATTTATTTGAAAAGATAGACCTATGGTTCCTGAAGCAAAGTTTTAGGAATTAGTCCAATTAAGAAAAATGTGTGGAAAAAATAAACGCGATGTTGCTAGATTAGGCGCTATTTCAGAAAAACATATTTTCTTAAAGGGCGACACTGCATTTTTTTAACAATTTCTAATACATCTTGAGATTCTAGACAAAACAAAGAGGGTGCAAGTTTTTTATTAGAGTGGCGGTTTACGAGCTAATAGTGCCTAAACTTTAATACATTTTCCAACATTAAAGGAATAACAAGGAGGCTATGTTTGTACCTGCTGTCATAATATGATAATAAGTTCTATGTAATCTTGAATTAAAATGGATCGTATTACACCTTAAGAGAAAATTGAATTAATTTTTTTACATGTTGGTGGTTTAAGTTTGTAAAAAGCATGCACGAATTCCATGTTAGACATCCCAATAAACCTCGTCCTAGTCCAGAATTTTGAAGGCAAACTTTGGTTAAGTTGAAAGCTACAGGAAGTGTGCGTCCAAGGATTCCACATAGAAGTAAAAATAATGCGCTACAAGAAAATATTCTTTTGGAAAGTATTGAAAACCCAAATCGATCTACAAATGAGATTGCGCAAGCAGTGGGCTGCTCTCAGACTATAGTTTGGACAACCTTAAATTCAAATAAATTCCATCCCTATACAGGAACTTCATGACGATGATTGTGATTGGCGACTGGAATTTTGCGATTGGTTTTTGGAGTAAAAGCGGCTACAACCACATTTTCAAAATTATATCTTATTTAGCGATGAGGCTTCCTTTTATTTAAACGGTTTGGTAAACCGACAAAATTACAGATATTGGTCTGATAATAACCCTTGTTGGGCTGAAAATATGCGGGGACAGATCAAACCTAATGTTAATGTTTGGTGTGGTATATTAAATAACAGAGTGAGAGGCCCTGTTTTCATAGAAGAGAATTTAACGGGTGCAAGGTACTTGACATTGTTACGAAATCAATTACAAAACTTTATTGAAGAGCTTCCTCTAAACGACAGAAGAATAATGTATTTTCAGCAAGATGGTGCACCACCCCATTTTAGTTTAGAAGTTAGAGCCTATCTTGATGAGCTGCTACCTGAGCGTTGGATTGGAAGAAGAGGACTAGTAGAGTGCCCGTCCAGATCTTCCGATCTCACTCCTTTGGACTTTTCTTTCTGGAGACATCTGAAGAATGAAGTTTATGTTAACGCTCCTGTGTCAATTGATGAATTAAAACTTGCGCACTTTTTGTTTTGTCTTGAATCTCAAGATGTATTAGAAATTATTAAAAAATGCAGTGTTGCCATTTAATAAAATATTTTTCTCTGAAATAACGCTTTTATTTTTTCCATATATTGTATAATAAATTAATATATTTGCTACAAATTATTCAATGTTTGTATACCAGGGACGAGGCAAAGTCCATTATTAGTATTTACTAATGTAGATAGCGAAAAATGTTTAAAACAAAAATTGTAGATCATAATTTCATTTATACAGAGTGCTCCACCATGACAAACCAACACAAACTAATTTTTGTTTAATGGATGCACTATTATACATTCTGTGACACTCCTCGAGGAGCTGATTAAACTAACATAAATTCGTTTTGGAAATTTTTCGTTAAAAATTATCCAACGTGCTATGAAATAATGACTAATAATAAAAGACATATTATGGATATAATTAGTAGAAATATCATTTCAATGCGTGAATATTTATTATTATTTATTTCAACATTTCAGTGTCTGTTCTTTAGAATTTCATAGCAATCGTAAAATTAAAAATTTTAAAAGGAATTACCTGGAACATCCTGTATGCTTACATGCCTCTGAAAAGTACTAAATATTTATTATTTAAAAATATCTACTTTCTTGTGTTTGTAGGCCAAATTGCAAAAGTTATAGAATGTTATATTTGAATACATACGACTACGAATTATTAATTTAAAAATATGAGTTTCCATGACTTGTATTACTCATAGCTAACCTCAAAGTAGGCAAAAAATGACGCAACACAGTAGGTATTTTTAAATAGTAAATTTTTAGTACTTTTCAGTGGCCTGTAATTCTAACATTCTTAACCCGTCCTTTTCTGCCTTTTATCTTCCAGTCCCAGAAATAATTAAACCCCACGTTCACGTAATGCCATGTTTTAAGATTACTCTAATATATTTGCATTATGATGATAAAGCATGTTTATTATTAATAATATTATTGATCTGTGTGTTGCTTCTAAAATTGATTTATTATTTATTTGTTAAAGAAAATGCTATGAAATGTCGAAATAAACATTAAACACACATATTGAAATGATAATCTATACTTTCTCATTAATCCTTATTTCAGAGCAATTGTTCAAAAACTATACAATTTTTGGACAAGTTTTCATTAAAGATACATTATTGAAACCTTGCCAAATTTGATCTGGAGGTTTATCAATCCATGTTCTGCGCATATCAGGATAATGCAAGTAACGAGTAGGCAATCAACGTATATCCCAACTGTTTTGACAAAAAATTTAGAGGTTTAAAAATATGTTGTAAAATATTAAAATGACTTTGTAAACAAAAAAATATTTATTTTCTTGACATTATTAGACAATGTCAGTTTTATTAAAATGTCGTAAAAGTTAGAAATAAGAAAAAGCATTTATAATTTGTTTGGATGTCCGCCGAAACGTCGGTTTTCTTTCAAAATCCTAACAATACAAATAGCAGAAGCAACATATCAAATTATGCTCCATCGTTAACAATTACACGTTATGAGCACCTTGCATTATACGTTTATCTCAAATCTGTAATGAAAACGGTGAATATAATTTAATATATTTGAACAATTAGTACTATAAAAAAAAACTTTACTTACACTGTTCTCTTTCTTTCACTACTGTGTTGTACTTTGTAGCCAACTCCTTATAAATTTGGCTTTGAATCTAAATAACGTACGCCTGTAGTATCTACATATCTCTTTACGATACCGTAACATCACTAAACACACATGTTGGACACTTAACCGGAAAAAAATCTTTACTACACACCGAAGACATAAAAATAAAAATCGTAAAAGAATAGTAACACCAAGATTTATTTTACTGTACTTTTATTACATGACTCATCTAGAATATACAAGAGGACCAATAGAATTTGTAAATTTATATCTTGTGGCGAGGAACTCTTTTAAACACAACATAATCAATAAATCACATAAAAACAATTTTTTTCATTAGTTTAATATTAATTTCTTTGGTACAATAATATCATTTTGGCAATGAAGGAAACTGAATAGATTCGGTTTCCTTGTGCTACAGTTTTTCAATTTACCTTCATTGCCATTACAATATGGTTTTTGCATTTTCTACAATGTAATAATTATGATGTCTTAAAATATATTAATTATTAGTAATATTGTTACAAAATTTTAGAGATTATTTAAAAAAAAAGAAAAGGGTATTTTTTTCTTTTTGTCGAATAATTGATATCAATTCTTTTAATTTGATATCTTTTTCTTTTCCCGAAATTATAATTATTCATTTTTGGAAAATATACAATATTTTTGAATTCCTTTTATTTCTACAACAATTGATCTCGAAGAGGTTCGGAACTATTTATAAGCTGAGAAAAATTGTATGTCTTACAGAAAAAATGAGTATTGGCCACCACACGACTTTTTTGTACGTATGTGCGTTACGAATTTTTTTATATAACAGCTGGTCCAAATTACGTTTCAAATACTACTTCTTAATAAACCTGATGGGGACAGATAAATTTCAAAATGGGGACTGAAAGTTACAGTCCATTTTGAGATTATTTATATATAAAATATTCTCCAAATTCAACTTTAAATACTTTTATATTCTTAATAATTCTGTATAAAATATAATTTGCAAGATATTTGCAAAATATTCCTATTTGATAAGAGTAAAAGTGTTACTTCCAGTACTAATTTTGAAATTGTTTTTATACAAGACTTTTTCCAAATCCAACTCTAGATATTCTTAATAAATCTGTATAGAATGCATAATTTGCCAGGTATTTGCAAAATACTGCTATTAAATAAGAGTGAAAGTGTTACTTCGGATCCGAATTGTGAAATATATTTTATACAAAAAATATTCGAAATAAAGCTTTAAATACTTTCATACTCTTAAAAAGAAATTGTAAAATTTGTAAAATTTGATTTTTTCACTGAAGTGAACTACTACTTCCGGTCTACCGATTTTATTGAAAATCTAATCAGATGTTAAGAGGCAGATTATACTCATAAATATAAAGTTTGGTATTGATAGCTTCAGCCGTTTTCCGCTATCATGGTGACACACACAGAGAGAAATTTTTTTAAAACCAATTTTTCGGTATCAGCGGACTTCAAAACGTGGACATCTGCAAAAATCTCAAGTTCGAACATTTTTGTTATCGCAATACATCCTTATACGTATAAGAAAGTAAAAAGGGCTTACTTTTGTACAATTATTTGAAGAGTATTCATACGAAAAAATAGCTTTTTATACACAATGCAATTCTATACATAAATATTTGATATCGAATGTTGATTTCGAGTTATGTATGGAAAACGGGAAATTATAAAATATATCGAAAAATAATAAATATGATGAATTACATTGATTTCATAATTTTTAAATTGCATTTGGTGATTTTGTGATATCGGATATATACTGGGTTATTCACGTAATACCGCGCGGTCATTTAAATTCCAAATTAGAGAAGTTTGTGAAATTTAAATTAAGTTGGTATATAAGTACTAATTTACAATTTAAATTGTCAAAGTGACGTTTCAAAATGTTTGATTTAGAACATAAGATTTTTCTTACTGAAAGTTATTTTAAAAACGCCGAACGACAAGAGAATGGTGAATGGACATATTCAGTACCGCACTGCATCAATGATTTTCAAAATGCCTTCCCTAATTTTCCTGCGGATTATCAAAAATTAGTCCAAGAAATTTACACATGTGTGGCGAAATTTCGTAATGTTGGAACTGTAGGTAGGAAAGCTGGTAGTGGCGCGCCCAAAAAAAGGACTCCTGCGATTGTGGCAGATGTTGCAGAAAGAATGGAACAGTCTCCCAAAAAATCTCTTCGCAGATTAGCCCAAGAAATAAACCTTTCATATGGAACTTGTCAAAAAATTTTAAAAGAAAATTTAAATCTTTATCCCTATAAGATTAACGTCGTTCAAGTCCCTCGAGATTTTCCTGTACGAATAGAATACTGTCAGTGGTTTTTGAATAATTTAAATAACAACAACACTTTGGATTTAACATTTTTTTCTGACGAAGCATGGTTTCACCTATCCGGCTATATAAACGAACAAAATATGCGTATTTGGTCTTCGGAGAATCCTCATGAGTTTATTCAATCGCCTCTCCATCCGCAGAAAATTGGTGTTTGGCTAGCGGTTTCTAGAAGGCGTATATTTGGACCTGTGTTTTTTGAAGGAACGATAAATGCTGAGAGATATCGAAATAATTTACTTGAACCGTTTTTACAAAATCTTCATGATGACGAACTTTTACATGGGTATTTCCAACAGGACAATGCAACAGCTTACAAAACATGGGAGAGTATGGCTCGAATTCGCGAGTTTTATGATAACCGAGTCATTGAATTTCCGCCTCGCGGTCCGGACTTAACGATTCTTGATTATTTCATTTATCCGTATCTGAAAAACACAATTTACAAAAATAACCCACAAAATCTTGAAGAACTACAAGAGGCAATTTCTAATGCATGTAACGCTATAACCGTTCAGATGTTGGCAAATGCTTTTGAAAATATGAAACGGAGGGTTAACAGTTGCATTGCAACAGGGGGAGAACACTTTGAACAACTTTTGTAATTCACAATAAAACTAATTTATCTTGTAATGCTTTCATTTCCATTAAATTTAAATCGATTACACATAAGATTCACAAATGTCACAAAGTATAACATAACCGCAAATTTCATTTAATCAATAATTGACATTCTGGACAACCTAATAAAAAAAATCCCGCCTGCTATAATTTAGAATTTAAATGATCGCGTGGTATGAGTATCCAGACTGGGTAAAAAAAAAGCAACCCAAAATATGTTTTATTAAACACACATTGTTCTTTAATACTGGAAAATTAAAGTTGGTATTATGTTGTATGTAGTTTGAAAGGTGTCATCACATCTGTCAGTGTTATCACATTTTTTCGTTTGTAGGAATTTAAAAATGTTTTCAAATGATGAGAGAACGGACATGAACTGATTTTTGGGGAATGCCAAAAAATGGTGTTGCTGCAGGAAATTTGTACCTAGAGCGTTATTCCGAAAGTCAAGCTCTGAGCGACAAAATTTTTAGAAGATTAAAAGCCATATTAAGGCAAAATTGGTCTGGTTTCAAAAGAGCAAGGACTAAAACTGCCACGTATTCCAAAAATAAAGTAGCAGTTATCAAAGCTGTAACATATTGGCCAAATAGAGTTATCAAGGTTAGCTATAATAAGTCAGCCGTACGTTTGCAGGATTTCATCCGAACCATATTCAACTTGTCTAAGAGTTAAAACCAACAGATTATCCCAAAAAATTTGTTTGGTAATTTTGTTCGAAAGCAGAATTTAAACCCAGATTTTATAAATCTTATTTTGTTCAGCGATACAGCAAAATTTAGTAATAATGGGCCAGTGAACACAAAACTGTTATTATTACGCACAAGACAACCCTACATGGATCAGAATGGCACATATTTAAACTGTGTATTCTGTGAATATTTTGTGTGGGATATTGGCAGATCGTATAATTGGACCATACTTTTATTGGGAAGATAATGGACAAATTATTTGAATCTTCTTCGAACTGACTTGCTGATTTTATTAGAGATGCAAATTTAAATGTGAGGCAACTTTTGTGGTTACAAATAGACGGCGACCTGCACATTATCATAGGAAAGTTTGAGCATGTTTGGATGATAATTTCCGGAATAGGTGAACCAGTAGAGGTTCTGAACATGCGTGGCCTCCTCCTATTCTGGAACTGACTCTTTTAGATTTTTTATTTCTTTGGGGTATGATAAAGGAGAGAGTCTACCAGACGCCAATTTTAAATATCAAAGACTCAGAGAAACCAATCAGGAAAGCCTGCAGAGCTGTAATTCCATTATATAGAATAAGGCGATCATTCATGACTTGACTTGCAGCATATGAACATAATAATTGAAGGAATTTTGAACACTTGCTTTAACAATTTGTTAACTATTTGTACCCTACCTAACCAATTATTTTTTGATGTTAATTGTTTATTGTTCTTATTAAATTAATTTTACTGAGATAGGTACTTTTTCAGTCATATTTTGACGTCTATGAGGCTTACGTTGAAAGTTACCTATGTTATATGTGCAATATGAGAATGTAATAGGAATCTAGTTAGCCTTATAAATCGTATTTTGGGTTGCATTTTTACCTGGACAGGGTCGTCATTTTACGTAATTAACCCTGTGTTTTCCATTTCCAAGCTAGATGTAAGCTTTTCAAAAACATGCAATTTAATGTACTATATATTTCATGTTAATAAGTTATGATTATTACCACGCGATCATTTAAATTCTAAATTATAACAGGCGGGATTTTTTGTATTAGGTTGTCCAGAATGTCAATTATTGATTAATTGAAATTTGCGGTTATGTTATACTTTGTGACATTTGTGAATCTTATGTGTAATCGATTTAAATTTAATGGAAATGAAAGCATTACAAGATAAATTAGTTTTATTGAGAATTACATAAGGTGTTCAAAGTGTTCTCCCCCTGTTGCAATGCAACTGTTAACCCTCCGTTTCATATTTTCAAAAGCATTTGCCAACATCTGAACGGTTATAGCGTTACATGCATTAGAAATTGCCTCTTGTAGTTCTTCAAGATTTTGTGGGTTATTTTTGTAAACTGTGTTTTTCAGATACGGATAAATGAAATAATCAAGAATCGTTAAGTCCGGACTGCGAGGTGGAAATTCAATGACTCGATTATCATAAAACTCGCGAATTCGAGCCATACTTTCCCATGTTTTGTGAGTTGTTGCATTGTCCTGTTGGAAATACCCATGTAAAAGTTCGTCATCATGAAGATTTTGTAAAAACGGTTCAAGTAAATTATTTCGATATCTCTCAGAATTTATCGTTCCTTCAAAAAACACAGGTCCAAATATACGCCTTCTAGAAACCGCTAGCCAAACACCAATTTTCTGCGGATGGAGAGGCGATTGAATAAACTCATGAGGATTCTCCGAAGACCAAATACGCATATTTTGTTTGTTTATATAGCCGGATAGGTGAAACCATGCTTCGTCAGAAAAAAATGTTAAATCCAAAGTGTTGTTGTTATTTCAATTATTCAAAAACCACTGACAGTATTCTATTCGTACAGGAAAATCTCGAGGGAATATGTCTTGAACGACGTTAATCTTATAGGGATAAAGATTTAAATTTTCTTTTAAAATTTTTTGACAAGTTCCATATGAAAGGTTTATTTCTTGGACTAATCTGAGAAGAGATTTTTGGGAGACTGTTCCATTCTTTCTGCAACATCTGCCACAATCTCAGGAGTCCTTTTTTTGGGCGCGCCGCTACCAGCTTTCCTACCTACAGTTCCAACATTATGAAATTACTAAATTTCTTGGACTAATTTTTGATAATCCGCAGAAAAATTAGGGAAGGCATTTTGAAAATCATTGATGCAGTGCGGTACTGAATATGTCCATTCACCATTCTCTTGTCGTTCAGCGTTTTTAAAATAACTTTCAGTAAGAAAAATCTTATGTTCTAAATCAAACATTTTGAAACGTCACTTTGACAATTCAAATTGTAAATTAGTACTTATATACCAACTTAATTTAAATTTCACAAACTGCTCTAATTTAGGATTTAAATGATCGCGCGGTATTTATATAGTAAATAATACGATTGTTAGAGTTCGAATTTATTTCATGAAGATTTGAAGAAATATAAGAAAGCAAATCCTCACTTTATCAAAATTTCTATTCATAACACTATTGTTTCATCCCACTATGGCAAAGTTTGATACACCATTGTAATTATTATTTGATAATAACTTGTTTAGATTGTTGTTCTTTTTATTTTGAATGATATTCTAAGATGAATAATTACATAATTGTAGCTATATTTAGTTTCACTACTGAAAAAGAAAGTTCAAATTACAATAGACCGTTAATACATTTTTAAATACTTCATATTAACATGCTGTGATTCTCCAATAAACTTATTGAATTATCAAGTCATAGAGTGTGGAAACTCAAAGTGTTGTTAACCCCGATAATATATTATTTTTGTGTCAAAAACGGAGAGACAAAAATATTGTACACGAATTAGCAATAAAACAAAGTCAAATAATTAATGCTGTAAGCCGTTACTTTGTGATAATCCATATTAAAACAAAGCATTGCTATATTTTAAATTAAAATAAAAATTATATATTATTTAGGTCAAAATATTTACTTTTTTAATAAAAATAAAATAATTAACAAATCGGGTCAGCTAGTAATTAATATTATTTGGAAATTATCTAATTTTCAATAAATGACACAGTAGTAGCATAGAAATTTCAATCAATTTTTGCTCTTTCAATGTTAATTAATACACTAAAAGACATCATATTTATTACTAAAAGAAATAACAGGGTCGCAATAAAATTATCCAACATATAAACATATCCCTGTTTCGTTTGACTTTCGATGGAAAGAAGATTGAAAAATATTAAAACAATTCGACACATTTTTCAAGCTTCCTTCTGATAATTTTTACAAGAATGACATAATTGTTCATTAAATTTGTACTCGAATAAAGCTAGATCGTTTTATTTGTCGAAATGAGTAGAAATAAACAGGATCGGTACAATTTTCCTTCATTGTACGCAAATAAAAGGAGAACTATTTACAATCGGTATTTACATGATATTTATAAGCCCTTATAACGAGAAATTGATATGTACTATTTGTATTCGGTTCTTTTAATTTTCTTTTGGTGGTTTTCGCTTACCTCATCTCGCGTAGAATACTGCGACGATACCTGAAAACAATGCTGATATGTTTCGTCTCATACCCTGTTCGACAAAAATGAAAGGAATAAGGGAGAATAATTCGCAGGAAAAGTGAGCGTTTCGTTATTGCTTTTCAATTTCAATTTGGGGTACAATATTTCTTTTTTATATTACATAATGTATTTACAAATATCAATTATTTAAAATACAATTTGTTCCACTATCTCTTGTATTTACGATTAAACAGAATGTTATATTAATTTTAATGTTCATTTTTAAAATATACAAATAGCAATTTACTTATAATACAAATTAGTAAAAAGCTCTTCCTATAGATTTATATCTTTTATTTTAATATCATGAAAAGTGATTATAATTTTTCATCCATAATATACAGAATTTTTATCCGGGAACCATCCATTTACCGTAGTCGAAAAATTTTAATTTCTGATACAAAAGTAGAAAGAGGAAAAGAGCACGACGAAATAAGGTAAAGATAAACATATAGCTAGGTTGCCAAGTAATCTCGGCAAACGCTTCTATGAAATGTGAGGATCCCCTGACACTGCGTCGGTCCTCCCACCACTGTTGGCAAGCATGCATCGCTGCATATTAGAAGGTCATCTTCTGCATGGGATAGAAGTATAAACAGAAATTAAAACTTGTCGACTACGGTATACTGACCGCCGTAAGTAAATGAACAACCAGTAAAAGTAGATATATTTTAATGAAATTTACAGGAAATACGTATTTTATTCATATTGTAACAATTAATAATAAAACTGTTAGCGTAGGTCATCTTCAACTTCTTACGCATTCAGCTACAGCGCATCTATGGTAGCCTGTGGTATGCGTTATAGTGCTTGTGATGGCTGTAAATTATTCATCCTTCGTCCTACCATATCCCATACGTGTTCTATGGGAGATAAGTCTGGCGACCGCGACGGCATAGAAGCAAATCAATATTAGCATTATTTATAAACTCCATGGTGACCCTTGCAGTATGTATAAATCCCATTTTTCAATAGGATAATGCGCGGCTATCCTATTAAAAAATGGGATTTACCAGCTCTTGCAGATATGGGATTAACACAGTTCTCAACAGAAGATTTATAAGACGATTCGCATTTAATGTTCCTGGAATAATTACTAAAGCAGATCTTCGAGGGGAGGTGAAAATATTCGCGGAATGGAGGGAATAGAGGCGAGAGATTTTTGGTTTGTGCACCTGACACTAGACGGCGACATAGTGCATCTGTAAATGTCAAATGTCAGTGCAATTGGTTCAGTGAATATCGCCAGTTAAATTAGTAAATCGCGAAGGTAACAATCACTATGAACAAAATTGAGTATTGCGTCGTGATTAAATTCCTCACTAGGCAAGGGAAAACGCCACAGACTATTGTGGAAGAGATGTCGTCTGTTTATGGGGACTCTTGCCCTGGCAAAACAACGATTTATAAATGGCATAATCTGTTTAAACGAAGCAGAGAGTCTATTGAAGACGATCAGCGCTTAGGTCGGCCGATTGAGGCGACTTCTGCAAGCATTGTGGAAAAAGTAGAAAAACTTGTCCTTGTTGATGCTGGGTTGAAGAAAAAACAAATCGCAGAAATAGTCGGCATTTCATCTACCACAGTTTTGAACATCCTTCATCAACATCTTGACATGTCTAAAGTCAATGCAAGATGGGTACCGAGAATGCTCACATCGTTTCAGAAGCAACAACGCATCGAGTGTTCATGCGAGTTTTTGAATTTGATTAGCGAGAACAGAGACGAATTTGTGAAGCGAATTGTGACTGGGGACGAAACTTGGGTTCATCACTATGAGTCTGAGTCGAAGCAGGAATCCATGTAGTGGCACAAAAAAGGTACGGCACCGCCTAAGAAGTTCAAGGTGTCACAATCAGCTGGAAAGATTATGGCTACGGTATTCTGGGATTCAGAAGTTATTTTAAAGATTGATTATAAGGCAAATTAGTATCACGGGGCAATACTACCTTACAATATTACTGAAACTAAAAAACTCCATTAAAGGAAAACAAGGAGAAAATGGATTCGAAATGTTCTCCTTTTACACGACAATGCACCCGTTCACATGAGTCTTGTTGTGATGGATGCTCTACACAGCTGCGAATTTGCAACAGTAAGCCACCCTCCTTATAATCCAGACTTGGCCCCGTCTGACTACTATTTATTTCCAAAATGAAAAGAGTTTCGAGGAAAAAAATACTCATAATGAAGAAGTGAAGTCGGCTGTTTCCATCTTTTTTGCAGGCTTTGCCAAAACTTCTTTTTTGATGGTGTATATAAATTATTTGAAAGATCTGAAAAATGTATTACGGTCAAGGGAAAATACATCGAAAGGGAAATTTAAATTTTTGTTTTATTTCACGCCCCTTTGTCGTCATTCCGCGAATATTTTGACCTCCCCTCGTACTTCCATGGCAGATAGCGCTGGGGCGCTATCTGCCATGGTGTGGGCACCATTACACTTTGAGTTAGAGCCGTATGTCGTTGTTGAAAAAACTGCACATTTCTTCTTTCATCATTTTTCTGACCATTCTGCGACCATTATGAGACAATAAACAAAATCGAGATTCCTCGCTTAGCCCATTCCAGTTGTAATAAATCGGCTTACGCGATTTATTAGTTAAAATTTTATATTTTTGTTTCATACATTTGTTTAATTATTTTCTTTTTTTTATATTATTCCGGTCAATATTTCGTAAAATCCCTCTCTTTAAATTAAAAAGGGCGGCATAAGAAATCTTATAAACTAAAACCACACCTATCGTCTATATACATAGACCAATGAGAAATGTATACACATTGCGAAAAAGAAATATATTAGTTCTAAGACTGTCAAGGGAAATGAAATATACAAGTTCCTTTAAAGGAATGCATAAATATTCGTTAAGGGAAAGTAGTAGTGTGTGAAATAAAACTATTAGGTATGAGTGATATACGCAACTGTTGGCACCAGCCACTTTAAAGCAGACGGTCAGTAGATACCCTTTACATGAGTTTCAAGTAGCTTATTATGGGGTGGCTTGGAAACTTTATTGTTAAAGTTGCATAAATATGTCAACAATACTAGATAATGCGGAAAGTACGTAGAATTCAGAGTTCTAACAGAGCATAGACCACCCGTATAGAACAATTTGTGTTAGGACCGGACCTATTTAGTCAAGTGTGTTTTAGACGTTCTTACGTTGCCGAAAAATATTAGATCACTCACTCTGAATTATATTAATGACAAAAACAAAATAAGAAGCTACATGTGAAAGGCGTACCTTCAAGTAACATATGCAAAATAATTTCCACCAATAAGAAATAAAAATGGATTAGTTAATTGTATACAGGGCGTGACATAATTAGACCAAGAACTAATAAAACTAGGTGCAGAAGAAAAATAAGAGAGAGTTTCGGCGGAGTTCCGGCCGGGGTCCCGGCGGGGCTGCGACCGTTCCGACAGTCCCGAATAGTCTCGACATTCCCGACAGCTCCGGCGGAAGTCTCGACAGTCCCGACAGTTCCGCAAAGTTGTTGAATCATCGAAGGATCTCAATCTCGACTTGAGTCATCCTATAAAGTAATCGCAGTTTTAAGTTGGGTTAAGAATTCGTTCTAAGAGAATATGAACTGTCTATAATTGTGTAACCAGTTTAACTCTTTTTTGTAAAATTGTGTTTTATAATTTTTTGTATGTGTTTCTCTTTTCTGCGTTATATAAATTACGTTCGAGCTATTGTAATAAATAATTAAATTCACCAGTGGGTGATATTTGATTTGTGAGTTTGGTTAATTTGTGGTGGTGTAGACGATAGGCTGGATGATAATAAGTTAATGTTAAATTTTGGCTTAAATTTACGGAGAATCATCAGCGGGATTATTATAGCTTTGCGTAAATAAGATTTCAGAGACCGAGAGAGCGCCAAGTACATTCTTTTTGTTTTGTTACTTGTTTAATGTTTTATCGCATTCTGTAATGTTTATTGTATTATAAGAAAAGTACCTTAGCATTATTAAATACTTAGTTTTATTAGAAATATATGTTTCCTTTATCTCAATCCCGTAACACCCCACGCTCGAAGAGATCATAGTTACTTGACCAGCTCGACGCGTTACTCAACAGCACGTGACACCTGAGTGGAAAAAAATAATATAATTTTTATATCTAATTAATGTAACTATAGTTTACATTTGGTGGCAGCGAAAACAATATTCTCCGATACCACAGGTTTAGGTGTTACACAGTCGTGCAATTTGATGACGTGGAGTTAGAGGTAAACAAAGAAATGGATGGTACGATCTAAGCCCGAAAGGTCGAATTCTTTGATACACAGATCAAATGAAGATCTGTGGATGAACTAAACCTCTCCATCTATCCCCAATTTCTTTTGTTGACGAAAAACAGTCTTTAAGAACATTAAGCCGAAGAGCACGGCTTCATGACCGGTGGTGAGTCGTCGCTCCTTATTATTTTCTCTCTTTCTTCGCCAGCATAGAGAAATTGTAGTAGCAATGCGGCCCGCACGATTAGCGACATCACATTTGATAAACCGGCCTCTTGTAAGCTGAAAATTTGCGCGTCGTCGAAAAGGAGGCATTTTTTTCTTTCTATGGCACTAATTAATCTTACACTTACGCTTGATAGTGACACAAGTAAACAATGCCAAATAAACGTCAAAACAAAACACTAACTATTTTTTATTATTATTTCTATGGTAACTTGATTCTTCTGTTGTATATTGTTGAAACTTTCATCGTTTCTTAGTACGAATACAATACGTATTTCCTGTGAATTTCCTTAAAATATATCGACGTTTACTGGGTGTTCATTTACTTATGGCGGCCAGTATATATTATTAAATTCTAGTGGCTGTTAAGGTAAAAGATTTGTGAACCCAAATTTAGTGTTAGTTAAAAAGGGCTTACATGGCAGTTAATGTTATTTATAAATAATTAATTTAAAGTCGTTAGATACTAAATTATTTATAATATCTGAATTAATGAAGGTCTTTTGGACAACGACCAATATTTCGGATATTTTCATAGTTTCTTCAGGCTATTATAGTCCAGTTGGTTGTTGTACGGTAGAGTTTCTTTAATCAAGAACTGATGAAATACTCTTATCATTTAGGCATTTATTTAATACTATTAGATATTTTAGCAATTCTGTCGGTAAATGTGTTTATTAAAATAAAGAAAATCAATCACTTTGAATCCGAAATTTAAAAGAAGTGTGAGTTTGAATCCATACACTTTTCAAAGTAGGTAAATTATTTCTTTCAATACAAGATAAAATGGAACAAATCTTATTTTGATGTATTGCCTAAAAATATATTGCACTTTCGATATAATAAAAAAATTTACAATTTTTCTTATCGCGCACACAGCAAAAAATGATAAAAATACATATACACAAAATTAAATAATAAAGATTGAGATCAACGCAAAAAATATCACTAGCAATACTGATGATTTCACCTTGTTGTTATTTTTGTTTAATCATATAATAATACTGATGTGCATGGTCTGTCTGTACCATCTTAAAATCTTAACTAGAATATTTACATGTAGGTACTTATTTATAATATGTATAATGATGAACAATCGATTATCAATTCGACTGCGTTAATTTTATTTGAAGTGACGTGAAGAAATTCTGTATAAAAATTGTACTAATTTTAGTATTTTATATACTTTACAATATCTTTTCACCTTAAACTTAAGCGCATGCGTTCCACGATAACATCGTGGTCAGTTTGCACCTGAAGGTACTTGTGAGTCCTAATATTTACAGTGCTTGATGTTTTAGACTAGAACGAAAAAACAGAACAATTTTATTGATGGCAATAGAAGTCTTGCGGGTTGTTATAAGAACTATATTTGGTTAAGAGTTTGTTTAGGTAATAATTGATGATACCTCGAAATTGTTATGAATTTTTATTGTTGCGTTTTGAATATTTGCTATTTTTTGCCAGTCATATTAAGAAAATTTTAAACATTGTCCACCAAGAACATAAACAGAAAGTTAAGTTCATATTTACAATTGCGGTTACAAATATCAGATCATAATTTAGTTTAAGTGACCAAATGTATAAAAAGAATATCTAATTCACTTTTAGAAAAATGTGACCATATCTAAATCAACGTTAAGTAACTTTTCTGTTAAGTCGATTTGGTCAGGTTTACCTGTAAACTTACAATATTTCAGAGTAAAAACGTGAAGTAGAAATCAGAGAACAACGACTATAGAGACTCGACAAAGATGTTAAAACCGAGTCTCTCTACCTTCGTTAGGCTGATCCACCGTCGCTGCCTAGTATATTACTTAATCTTTCACATTTTAGACCAGTATATAATATATTATTACATATTTTACTGTTAAGAGCAACTACTGGGAATGTTTACAGTAATAGACTTTTCTTGGAATGTTATAATATTAAAAAAAATAAGAATAATATCAATTACAAAGCATATATTAATAAATTATTGTTTAGTAAATCTAGTGACTAACGAGTTTCATACTATACTTTTTCTACGGCAGTATATAAGCAAACAAATACAACATTACTTGTCTGTTCTAGGGTCACGTCGAGTTATCTTGACAAATTGGTGACAAATGTCCAACGTGATTTTGATTTTCAATTTATTTTTGTAATTAAAAAAACTGGAGCTAACTTCAGCCCGTTGCTAATTTCACCCTGACTGATGCGCACGAAGTCACAGCATGTCAAGGTGTATTTTAAACATCATGGAAACATTTACTATAAATGCCATTTTAAAGATGAGACGAGAAAAATTGTTATTGGTTTTAACAGAAGATAAATTTGGAATTTTGCCGTTTCTCTTTCTTGTGATTGTATTATTATTCCTTTTGCCAATGACAAAGTATATTTGTATGAAATAATATTTAAAAAAGTCTTGGAAGTTTAATTAAGTTATCTGTTTATGCTTATCTCCTGATGAAGTTATTAAACAAATATCGAAATATTGAGTCAATTACTCGCGCTTCATTAAGTACACAGACCACATTCATGAAAATTGTCTCTTTCCTTATATACGCGGGCGAACGTGAAAAGTTATCAGCTCTACAGTAAGATACATATCTCTGCCAAAGTTTACACACACAGATGGAGTTAGAATTTGTGAAATTGAAATTGTACTGGAAAGTTCCATGTTTTATATAAACACATGTACAGTTTTATTAATATTTGTTAATTCGTTTGAGTAATAGTAGCTGTTTAATATAAACGTGTCACTGATTTTTGCAAAAAGGAAAAAATTGAATATCGTGCAGTTATTAAATTCTTTGTTTTGAAAGGCTTAACACCAGTAGAAATTCATCCGAAATTATTTGAGCATTGTGCAAGATGTATGTCACATTTGTTGAATTAACTTAACTAACTAAATGAAATTGGTGGAAGTGTAGCAAAGAAAGCAAGGCTTTTGGACCAGTTGGGTGCAAAAATTCGTGAGGAAAGGCCTGCTTTTCACATTCTTCATTCACACACAAGTCTTTTGACTGTGGCAAAATTCAACTTGCTTGAATATCCAGCGTATTGACTTGATTTATCCCCTTCAGACTATTGTCTCTTTCCAAACCTGAATACATTCTTCATTAAAAAGCATTTTACATCAAATAACGAAGCTATTGTAACCGTGGTGGATACTATGCATACATTTAGAGAATCACCCATGATGGTACTGAATTATTGGAAAACATTAGCCTAAATGTAGTAGAGTTTCAGAAGAAAATATTGAAAAATAAAATATGTTTCTGCAAAAAAATGTGTTTCATTGTTAGATCGAGAAGATTTCAGAGTGCCTTCGTATATATACATAACTCAACAAATATTCGGTGTTTAGCGTATTGTAGACTGTCTCATAAAAAGTGAAGCGCTCATTGAGCACATTTTTATTTCATTTAGTTTAATATGGTTTATATTAAACTATCTTTCACGTTTATCAGTGTCTAACGTCTGTAAAGCAGAGTTCGAGAAAGATTCTAAATATACGTATATACATGAGTATGTCAAAAGTTTAGGAAATCGACCATTATAAAAGGCCAGTGCTCGCGCCTTATAGGAAATAGATGTGTAAGCGGGTGCAAAGAGGCGATTCAAGCTCGAAAGGATTGTTAGACATCTCGTATTATATATTCACAAGTAGATCTGCAATATTTTCTTTGCTTTGATCTATCAATTATTAGCACGGGTAGTTTTTGCTCAATATCATTTCGTAATTTTGTAACAAGCAAATGTCGGGCGATGACTAGCATATGCATATACGGGAAATAGAAGTGTAAGCGGATGCAAAGAGGCGATTCAAGCTCGAAAGGATTGTTGGACATCTAGTATTATATATTCGCAAGTCGATCTGCAATATTTTCTTTGAGAAAGAAGATATTAAAAGGTCCAAAATTCCCACAGATTCTTTATTTTTAGATGGTGTTTGGCTACCGGTTTCGTGAGTTTAAGAAAGGACTCACATCTTCAGGTCAAGCAGATGTTGGAGTGTTCTTCTTGTTTTCTCCTGGGGATGAGCCTTGTTTATTTTAACTGTAATGTATGTAGGCTGCAAGTACAAGTGCAGGCATCTATTGTTGAAGCGGTTGTCACAGGCTGCGTACATTCTCTTGATGGAAGTCTTTTTGTATAATTTGGCCAAAAAAGCTGGACTTGCTGTTGATAAATTGGTATGATAGGCCATGTGTGGGTGGATAATTCAAGAAAGAAGGTATTAAAAGGTCCAAAATTCCCACAGATTCTTTATTTTTAGATGGTGTTTGGCTACCGGTTTCGTGAGTTTAAGAAAGGACGCACATCTTCAGGTCAAGCAGATGTTGGGTGTTCTTCTTGTTTTCTCCTGGGGATGAGCCCTGTTGATTTTAACTGAAATGTATGTAGGCTGCAAGCACAAGTGCAGGGCTCATCCCCAGGAGAAAACAAGAAGAACACTCCAACATCTGCTTGGCCTGAAGATGTGAGTCCTTTCTTAAACTCACGAAACCGGTAGCCAAACACCATCTAAAAATAAAGAATCTGTGGGAATTTCGGACCTTTTAATACCTTCTTACTTGAATTATCCACCCACACACACATGGCCTATCATACCAATTAATATTTTTTTTGCTTTGATCTATCAATTATTAGCACAGGTAGTTTTTGGTCAATATCATTTCTTAATTTTGTAACAAGCAAATGTCGAGCGATGACCAGCATATGCATCAAATTATGTTGCACATTGTTTTGGTGGAATTTTAATTTGGAATATTTCACATTTATTGTTTTCATGACTTGACTAAAGTATTTACTAATACAAATTTTAACTTATGACGTGTAATTATTAACGATGGTGTATAATTTGTTATGTTGTTTGCGCTATTTCCATGGTTTGTTGTTACCTTCTTCAGGGTAGACCTATGGAAGTCCGTTTCTTGCCACAAAATAGATCACAATATTAAGTATATCACAAGTTTAGTCTCTATTATAATAAGAAACACCCCTACAAAACGTCGATATTTCAAAATACAATAAACGATGAAAATAGCTCAAACGACATATCAAATACAAGTTTTATAATTAAATCGACGTATATTTTTATATTTCTTATGGTTTAAAATAGAAAAACAGTACCTTATTTAGTATGGAGAAAGACATTGCAGTTTGATAATTATTGGTTTATATAAGCGTTCTAGATTAGCAGCAAAATTGTTTACTCCGAAATATAGAAAATTTATTTTCTTTCTGATATTGATCATGAAATCTGATATTTTTATTATATTTTGGTCAATTTTCCAACGGAGTTATTTTTATATTATTGAGCAAATAACAAATATTCTTAACAATTTCGAGGTTACTATCTACTGTAAAAACTGTTTGCTTAGAACACCATTATTACAATAGTCATTATTTTCATCGTATTCATCAAAAACTTTACATTAATTCACAGGAAAACCGAAATTAATATCCGGTCAGTGTTGTGCCGCGAATTTCATACGTTTCTGCTTTTGCCGTTGATTACAGAACCACACTCTGACCACGTTCTTTTTCAGATCTAATTTTTCGGCTATCGCCGCAATTTTCTCACCCGACGGTCTGGGTTGAACGGCAAAGTACGCTTCCAAACTTCGTTTTTCCGGTGCCGCAATCGACGTTCGCTTTCTTTTCTTCTCACCGGCGGGTAGTACACTGGGCGCGTCGGGATCCCTTCGTTTATTTTTGGCCTGCGCCTCCGCTTCTTCCAACCACGCTTGAAGAATCGGTTTCAGAGCGATCATGTTGTTATGCGAGAGCGTTAACGATTCGAATCGACATATTGTTGATTGCGATAACGCGCCTACTCCCGGTAATTTTAAATTCGCTAAGGCTTTACCAACATCCGCTTGCGTTACACCCAGTTTTATCCTTCTTTGTTTAAAACGTTCCGCGAAGGCTTCCAGTTCTCTGGGATCGGTGTCTGCGTCGGGATGGAGACCGGCGACCGCTGCGGCCGCCGCAGCGGCCGCCATCGCCGGATGGTGTGCTCCCGGGTGACCACCGTGGTGTCCCGGATGGTGACCGGGCGCGCTGTGACCCGACAACGGTCCTCCGTGGTGGTGGTGATTCATGACGTGGTTCATGCCGTAGGAGTGCATGTGTGAAGGCGTTTCGGACATGGGTGTGAGGGTCGTCATTGATGAGGTTGAGATCGGATCTAACATTTCTAAACCGTCCATGTGGCTCATCTGAAATTAAAGAAAAATTTAGAGTAATAATTGTAAAATGAAATATAGATATTAAGCAAAACATTTAAAAGTAAAAACTATTTTATTACGTAAGCCAAATTAATTTTAATCTTATTAGGAAAAAAAAGTGGAATATATTTATTTATTCTTTTGCCATTAGTATTAAATGCAATAACGTCAAGCAACAAACTACAATTCATACTATATTTACTATTTGAGTTAGTGGTTTTCAACCTTTTTCGAGTCACGCCCCCTCTTACAATTGTCGCTACGACATAGAGATGCGCATGATATATCGTTTTGAAAAAAATATCGATATTTTTTTTTCGATAATCGAGATTAAAATCCATATTTTTTTATTCAATAATATCGACTGATATCGATTTTTTATTCGATAATATCGTTTCAGGCATTTATTTCACATTAATAGGCAAAAGAACCTGTTCACATTATAGAGAATTTATTATCTTTTTAAGAAAAAAGTTAATAATTTGAAAAATGCTTATTGGGATGTTTACTATTTCGTAAAAATTATAATCTGGAAGCGGCAGCGGAATGTTTCATTTCATAAATTTTTACATTTATAGTTCGCCTATATTTCTTCCCATTAAGCGCTTTCCAAATTTCCCACAGCATTTTTTAGTAATTACGACATTTACATGTTAACTTCCCTATTTATACAGGCTGAGTTTTTTTGAATGTTTAGCATTGGGATCTCAGAAACTACTGGAGATAGAAAAACGCTTAAATGGGGAAAGATGCGCAGTTTTAGAGTTTGATTTAAAACTGCTTTTGTTTCTCCGATAACTTTCATGGCTTATTAGATATTCAAAGAAAACTAAATTTTACGATTTTCTTTAAACATGCTTAGCACCGTTAATAGTAATTTTAGAGAAAAATTGTTCAGTCAAAAGTTTTAGATAATTTTACGCCAAATAAAACTATGTAGCTAATATTTTTTTTCGTTCACCATTATCGAGTTATGACACAAACCTGTGTTTTTTAAATGGAAACCATAGTTGGTTTTGACATCTTTAAAAAGCTTATTTTTTGCTGATTATAATGATATAGGTTTGATATGGTTATTTTAAAAAATAAAGAGGATATAGACATTTTTATGGTTTTTATGGAAAACAATTGAATTTCGAACTGATAAATTACAAACCAAACAAAAACTTATTTTGAAATCTTATGTAGTAATAAAATGAAAACTATAAGAACTTTTATTAAGGGCACACAACATTATTAATGTTCAAAGATACCTCCATTATTATTAATACACAAATTGCATCTCTTCACAACAGAATTTGTAGCATTGCTTACTTTACGCCTATCGATGTTATTAAAAGCAACTAAGACAGCTTCTCTTAAATCGTCGATTGTTTCATATGTTCTTTTGTATACTGTGTCCTTTAGTACACCCCACAAGAAAAAAATCCAAAACTGATAAATCAGGGGATCTAGCCGGCCATTCAATGGGTGCATTTCGTCCTATCCATTGATTAGGGAAGTTCAAATTTAAATAATTTTTAACATTCAGTTGATTGTGCGGAGGCGCTCCGTCATGTTGAAACCATTGCAGCATTGCTCGGGTTCTTAAATTTAAATTATCTAACATTTCCTCGAAATCTTGTTATAAAAAATTAAGATAACGATTGCCAGTTCGTGATCCATCAAAAATAAAAGGAGGAAGAACAGTTGATCCTATAACACCACACCAAACATTAAACCCAAATTTAATTTGTGGTCTCCTATGTTCAACGTGAAGTGGACTTATTTGAGACTATATGTGCTCATTGTACCTATTAAACATTCCACAATTTGTGAAACGAGATTCATCAGTCCATAATATTTTCATTGAAAAGTGTGGATCGTTTTGACACTGATCTTTAAACCATCTACAAAAAGCTATTTGTCTGATGTTACCACCATGTAAAGTTTGTGATATTGATAATTAGTATATAGGGACGAAATTTATGCTTCTTCAACACTCTGACAATAGTGCGTTGAGAGGAGCCCATTTCTGTTGAAATTTGTCGGGTCGATGTAGATAGATTCTGAGCGACACATGCTAATATGTTTATTTCTCTATCTTCATCCATCCCTTTTTTTGATTTTGGTTTAACGAACGAACCATAATCTGCTAAATTATCCCATAATCTCTTAAAAGTAGGTAGCGACGGCTGACGTCGATCAAAATAATTTTCAAAATAAACTTCAGCAGCTCTAGCAGAATTTTTCTGGCACTGAATGTAACATTCAACCATATCACGCTTTTCTACGTTAGAAAATTCCATAGCCAATGCAAACTTACGATTAACGACCGTTTGCACCGCTTATAGTTAAGTTACAATTAAATTAATTAATAGTTAATTGTCAATGTTTGACAATTAACTTGACTTAAAAGTAAAAATTAACAGCTCTCACTTCTGTGACTCAACGTGAAAGCAATGTTAGTATATTTATCTTGACTGCTCCAACGAACACTATTGTAACTCGTTTTTTCGTTTTTTGAATTACAAAACACCAAAAAAAAATTTTTTTTTAAAGTTTATATCTTATAAAGTGAACAAACAAAGAAATGTCTATATCCTCTTTATACTTTAAAATAACCATATCAAACCTTATATCATTGTAATCAGCAAAAAATATTTTTTTTTTTTTTGAAATACAAAACACCAAACATTTTTTTTAAAAAGTTTATGTCTTATAAAGTGAACAATCATAGAAATGTCTATATCCTCTTTATTTTTTAAAGTAACCATATCAAACCTTATATCATTGTAATCAGCAAAAAATAAGCTTTTTAATGATGTCAAGACTAACTATGGTTTCCATTTAAAAAAACACAAGTTTGTGTTATAACTCGATAATGGTGAACGAAAAAAAAAATATATGCTACATAGTTTTATTTGGCGTAAAATTATCTAAAACTTTTGTCTGAACACTTTTTCTCTCAAATTACTATTAACGATGCTAAACATGTTTAAAGAAAATCGTAAAATTTAGTTTTCTTTGAATATCTAATAAGCCATGAAAGTTATCGGAGAAACAAAAGCAGTTTTAAATCAAACTTGTAAAACTGCGCACTTTCCCCATTTAAGCGTTTTTCTATCTCCAGTAGTTTCTGAGATCCTAATGCTAAACATTCAAAAAAAACTCACCCTGTATATGAGTGGTCATTTTCAGTTTTAATGTTTATGTTACTAAATAATATTGTGGGAAATTTGAAAAATGTTTACTGGGTTAATATAAAGTTAAACTTATGCTGTGGGAAAATTTAAAAGAAGCTTACCCTAATTTAGCGAAAATTGCTCCGAAATATTGATGTATTGCTGCCACTTCAGTGCCATCAGAATAGTATATTAACATACAAGTTTCATAAGACACGATTTTTGCGCACGCCTTCAAGTTTAGAAAACGAGCCGCTAGGCGAGTTTTCTAAAGAACAAGTGCGCAAAATGTCTTATGAAACGTGTATTTTATACTATTTTTTCTATTTCGGTTATTAAAAGTTCAAAAAAGCTTAAAATAAGAGACATGTTTTGTTCGAATATTTTAGAAATTTTGCTTTTTTGAAGTTGGTTATTCTGATTTTTAAGTAGAACGTTTTAAATATTTGAATATCGGTGGTGCTGTATGTAATTGTGTTTAAAATTCACACTGATTTATACAATAAATTATTTCAAATTATCAACAAAAAGGATGAAATAAATAACTGATGTACGCCCCCAGAGATTCGCAAAATAGCAGAAAACAATTTACAAAATCTTTCGTCCACAAACTCTACATATTTATCAAAACAAACTTTTATAACAGTTGTACTATTCAACATGGTAAGTAAATGTCAATAGTAGCATTCGAAAACTTATCATCCAACTCTGCTTAACAATTTATATTGCTAATTAGTAAGTGAAATGTTAGCATGTGTGCTTTTTATTCTTTGTACAATTTTATTGCACATTTTTGTTACTTTAAAGGCTTATATTTTGACATTTAAATACGATTTGGTTCCATTTTTTTTTGTTACCAACTTCAAAAAAATAAAATTAGCGTGCGATAAAGTAATACTTTATGCAACCAAAACGGGTGTCGTAAAGTGAACTTTATAGCACCGGAATAGAAAAAAGCTATTTTCAAACGCTGGACAAATTTTAACTCAGCAAAGGAACAGACTGAAAGGGCATCGATTAAAACAATTACTTACATACTTAAGTTGTATGTTTAAATTTTTTAAGGGTTATTATTTTTAATTTGTGTTTCTGTATTTGTTTTATACCACTTGTATTTTCATTGGAATTTTTTTAATTTTGGAATAAATATATATACTTTAAGTTAAAGATTTTATTATTTGTTATTAATAAATGACTTGAAAAGCCACAAAGAACTTTTATTATAAACATGAAAAAAATATCGATATCAAGGAATATCGATATTCTTAATTCGATATTTGTTTAAAATCGATTTTGATTTTTTGATACATTATTTGATTCTAATATCGATATTTTGGAAATGTTGGGCATCCCTACTACGACCCCCGTCATATTCGCATAAAACCATTAAACGACATGTTTTATAGAATAAAGGAAACGTATTAAATATAAATTATTCAGAATATTTCCGAATTAATATTTAATTAACCAATTAATTAATTAATGTCATTCTCAACATTTAGTTTGTTTATTGGCTTTTTTGTATATAAATAAGAGTTAAAAATCCACTCTCTGCGATGCGTTGTGGCAGATACTAGACGTATTTGCCGCTGTTGCGATAAACGGTCGCGCTTATGGAATGTGAATGACAAATTAGATGAAACAGAGCAATATTCACGACTGAATAATCTTAGAGTTTTTGCTTTACCAGAAAAAAAAAAACGATGAAATTGTTACAGAAGAGATCATTTCGTTATTCAAGTCATACCTGAATGTCTATGTAGCTGTTGAAGATATACGTGTCACCGCTTAAAAATCAAAGATAGTAACATAAGACCTAATTTTATTGAATTTGTAAGAATGTCCAAAAGGGATGAAATATATAAACAGAAGAAAAAACTCAAGAACATAAAAATTCTGGTCCGAGAGGATTTAACCCAACACTAATTAAAATGTGTTTATAAGGGACCCAAATATATTTTGTAAAATTGGATAAAAAATTTCATGAAATTGCGTCACTTGGGGATTATCGTAAATTTGTTCAAAATACATGATTTTGTCCTATAAGTGCACAAAACTTAAAATAAATAGGTACATTTTTCACAAATATAATAATAGTATTATTAAAGTTGAGTGGCATACTATAGCCATTGTTTATTAGTATTATAGTTATGCCACTGTCAATTAACTAGTAACAGTGGTCGATAGAGGGCATAATTTTCAAGTACTAAAGTACCACGCGATCATTTAAATTCTAAATTATAGCAGGCGGGATTTTTTGTATTATTGATTAATTGAAATTTGCGGTTATGTTATACTTTGTGACATTTGTGAATCTTATATGTAATCGATTTAAATTTAATGGAAATGAAAGCATTACAAGATAAATTAGTTATATTGTGAATTACAAAAGGTGTTCAAAGTGTTCTCCCCCTGTTGCAATGCAACTGTTAACCCTCCGTTTCATATTTTCAAAATCATTTGCCAACATTTGAACGGTTATAGCGTTACATGCATTAGAAATTGCATCTTGTAGTTCTTCAAGATTTTGTGGGTTATTTTTGTAAACTGTGTTTTTCAGATACGGATAAATGAAATAATCAAGAATCGTTAAGTTCGGACTGCAAGGCGGAAATTCAATGACTCGATTATCATAAAACTCGCGAATTCGAGCCATACTTTCCCATGTTTTGTGAGCTGTTGCTGTTGAAAATACCCATGTAAAAGTTCGTCATCATGAAGATTTTGTGAAAACGGTTCAAGTAAATTATTTCGATATCTCTCAGCATTTATCGTTCCTTCAAAAAACACAGGTCCAAATATACGCCTTCTAGAAACCGCTGGCCAAACACCAATTTTCTGCGGATGGAGAGGCGATTGAATAAACTCATGAGGATTCTCCGAAGACCAAATACGCACATTTTGTTTGTTTATATAGCCGGATAGGTGAAACCATGCTTCGTCAGAAAAAAATGTTAAATCCAAAGTGTTGTTATTTAAATTATTCAAAAACCACTGACAGTATTCTATTCGTACAGGAAAATCTCGAGGGAATAGCTCTTGAACGACGTTAATCTTATAGGGATAAAGATTTAAATTTTCTTTTAAAATTTTTTGGCAAGTTCCATATGAAAGGTTTATTTCTTGGGCTAATCTGCGAAGAGATTTTTTGGGAGACTGTTCCATTGTTTCTGCCACATCTGCCACAATCTCAGGAGTCCTTTTTTTGGGCGCGCCACTACCAGCTTTCCTACCTACAGTTCCAACATTACGAAATTTCGCCACACATGTGTAAATTTCTTGGACTAATTTTTGATAACCCGCAGGAAAATTAGGGAAGGCATTTTGAAAATCATTGATGCAGTGCGGTACTGAATATGTCCATTCACCATTCTCTTGTCGTTCGGCGTTTTTAAAATAACTTTCAGTAAGAAAAATCTTATGTTCTAAATCAAACATTTTGAAACGTCACTTTGACAATTCAAATTGTAAATTAGTACTTATAGGTATACCAATTAATTTAAATTTCACAAACTGCTCTAATTTAGAATTTAAATGATCGCGCGGTGCATTACATTTCAATTCTTTCTAGGAACCACTGTCATCTACTAGTTGACAGTCGCATGAATATAGTGTTAATAAACAAAGGTATAGCAACATCTTTAATTTTGGTTCGGTCATTTATTACATTGCTGTGTGTTTTGCCTTGAATTAGTTCTTGAATATTACTTATTTTATGATTTTGTTCTTTACATAAAATTATGTTTTATCAAATTTACGGTTGAGTTTACTATTACTTATATGCTTTTCAAAGGCAGTAACATTTTTGGATTATTTGTGATTATTTAATCTCCTTGTATTGAACATTTCGACCTATATACATATATGCCATTATAATCTCCACATGGAACCTTGTAAACTACTTTTACTTTAAGTCAATACATGTATAATTTTAATAGGCTAAGAGAACAACTGAATTATATATCGCCTGTGTCAAGAAACATTAGCCATAGCGGATCTGTGTATACGTATATATGTATGTACGATGAATAGACACCGCGCTGGGACGTATTACGTACATACGTATAAACTGGTTCGCTATGGCTAATGGTAATTGACACAACCGGTATAATAAAAGCCCACAGTCTTCTTTTACGCGCTCCTGATGTTAACACGCAACAAAAAAACGGGGGAAAGACGCGAATGATCTGAGAACCTGGCCTATTTACGGTAAAAACGATCCCGAAAAGAATTTTTTAAAATTTTAGCACGTTAGAAAATCACTGTGCATCAAAGCATTCATAAGGCCGACGTATTAATCAATTTAGTATTTCTTAATATTTCCTTGCAGTGCATGTTAATTACAGTGAAATCTATCAATATTTAACCTGCGTTTCTTCATGACGATTTTAGGTACACTGTGTGTCTCAGCGACGTGACAAGGTCAATTATCGGTAGTTAATAATACTATACAAGCTGTACAAGCTAATAATATTCATTTATATTTTTAGTTTTAGTTCGATGAACCAACACAAACATTTTTTAAAAAGAAAGTTGATGAAATTAATATCAATTTACGAGATAATGAAAGAATTTTTAAGATATCATTCGACTACGTGAATTGAATGTTTATTTTAACTTTTCAACATAAACTTAGGAATTCTAAAAACGGGTTAATTGGAACAACCTGTATATTTACTTGGGAGTGAAAAATATTAAAATGTACTATTTAAAAACATCTACCTTCTTACGTTTGTCGATAATGTTGTAAATATGATACCTGGATAAACCCGATTACGACTTATTGATTCAAAATATGAGAGGTTATGACTAGCATTACAAATACAAATGTAAACATATAAACTTAGTAACATAAACACATATAAATTACGTATAATAGTATATTATGCAATGAGCATTTAATGATAGCTATTAAGACACGAGTAAGAAAATTACAATACGAGGCGAAACCGAGTATTGTAATGAATACGAGTGTCTTAATAGCCATTAAATGCGAGTTGCATACACTATTTTTCTACGACCCCATAATAAAACAATATTTTTTGAACATTCCATCACATAAATTGAGGTTAAAATTTTACATGCACCTTTGCGAATTTAGCTGGTAATAAATTGTTTGTGGTTACTAAGGCTTGTTCCATAATTTCTGGTGGACTCAAATTTTACATTTCACTGTCATTATCCCTCATTTATACCGTTTATATTTTCAAAAAAGCACAAATTTTAAGTAATTACTTGTAAATTGCAGAGAACTATCACATTTATTTAATTTGTATATCTGTCAGATATGCAGTCGCCATATTGAGTATTGTTTAAATATTGGAATGTCGCATTCCTATTGGATATAAACTTGTATCGTAATGAAAATCTGTATCGTAATGGATATCATTAAAGTACAGGTTCGGCATATCTAATAATACAATTAAAGTATGGGAGTAGAGAAAAAGTATTATTATCCACTTTTTTTGTGAATAAATGGAGTATTGCTATGTGTAATCTGTCTATCAGATGTATTCAGATATGATGTTCCATAACATTTAACAACATTGTCGACGAATGCAAGAAAATACGTGTTTTTAAATAGTAAATTTTTAGTGTTTATCACTGTCCCGTAAATATACAGAGTGTTCCTTTTATTTTAGTTTTACAATTTTTAAATTTATCGAATGGTATGTAGTTCTAAAGAACATTCATTGAAACATACATTAAATTCAGATAGTCGAATGATATCTTTACTAGTTGATCCCAAAATAAGTATTTGATAGTTACTCGGTATTTCATAAAAATCATTATATCTTAGACATTGTTGAAAATCGGTAAATATAAATTTATGTTAATTTAGTCAACTTTAAAAGGTCTATTATAAAATGCAATAAAAAGCATAACACTCTGTATAAATAAAATATTTTTAAATTGTATCTACAGGTTATGATTAATTAAATTTTTTATTAAAAATTGATCGCTAACAACTTTATCAGATTCCTATAATCGACTTTGTCCCCTCACTGGAACACTCGGTATATTGCAAATAACAGAAAAAATAACTATGTACAGGTATTTCAAGAAAATATAATATTTTTATATTAACATGCGAATTATTATTATAAGAGAGTCATGTACGTATGTTTCCAAACTACCAAAATAATAATTAAATTAATCTTTTGTCTTATTACTGATGAAACAGATTCAACCATTATCTACAACAGGTGGAAAATACCCGTGTAAATAGTTGAAACTGCATCATTATGTTATTGAACGCAATATTCGGTATCATATTTTCATTTCTTATTTTGAAGGTAGGGCAAGTACGGTACATAGACTTTCAATGAATATTTAAGGTAGATATACTTACAGAATTATTGTTTCTCCACATACAACCATGCTGGTAACAAAATAAAATGTGTAAGTAACTTATTATGAATTCACAAATATTGCTCTATATTTTTAAGACAAACATAAGCAGAAAACAATTTTAATCTTAAAATTCATTGACAGATACTGTAGGGATGAAAGGAAATTATCAGAATTAAATACTTAATTGTTTAAAGCAATAAATAAAATTAGCAGGAAAAACTGTTTGTTTCAAATCTAATAAATGGAAAATGCAAATAAAGACTTATACAGGGCAATCCAAATTAAGTGTTCACTATTGGTAACTTTGTTATTATTAAAGATACAAGATTGTTTAAATTAGCAAACTTGTAGTACTTTTAACGCTCTTTAAGATAGAAGAATAAAAAAAAAACAAATGAGCAACGCGTTTTCGAGTTTTGCCGAAAAATATTTTTTTTTCAAATGGAAACCCCTGTATATTATTTCATTTTCTGCTAGAACTTTAATTTTTAAACAAAAAATCTTATAAGAAATTTTTTACTGGGATTAAAAATACTTGAGTTATAATGAATAAACGAAAAGAGCTAAATTAGTTTCATAAACTTTATTTTATACATAAACTTATCATTAAAAGAAAATAAAAATCACTGATTTTTTCATAGAAGATGTTCAAAAATACCACCTTGTAGTTCAATACATTTTTGAACACGCTTCCGAACTTCTCGAACTGCCTTCAGTATGGTCCTACCATCTATTTGGTTTATCTTTTCACTAACTGCAATCTTTAGGGCGTTTACGTTTTCGTACCTTTGCTTATAAATCTGGTTCTTTAAATAACCCCATAAAAAAAAATCAAGCGGCGTTAAATCTGGCGATCGGGGAGGCCACTGAATAGGACCATTTGTTCCTATCCATGAAGTGTTAAAAATAGTATTTAGAAGTTGATGAGTACCTCTGTATTTGTGCGCAGGTGCGCCATCCTGCTGAAAATGCAGATTCTGTCTACTTATGAGATCCAGATCGTCTAAGAAATTATTCAAAATTTCAGTCAAAAATTCTATGTACCTTTCACCAGTTAGAGTGCCCTCATAAAAGAAAGGACCAACAATCCATGAACCGATTAAACCGCACCAAACATTAAAACTGAAACGGACTTGTGGACGTCTTGGATTTACTAAAAGAAGATTTTCCTTTGACCAGTAATGATGATTTTTTTTATTGTACATTCCAGAATTTGAGAAATTCGATTCATCGGTCCATAAAATATAACGAAAGTTGTTTACATTTTGGCGACAAAAGTTAAGATACCAGTGGCAAAAAAACATTCTTCTCTCTGGATCCCCTGGCAAAAAAACCTGAACTGGTTTGTACTTATAAGGAATGAATTTGTGTTTCTTCAGAATCCTATGCACAGTACCGTGACTCAAATGAGATTCATTGACAATATCTAGTATGGAATTCTCACGGTTGGCCTCAAAATATGCGATAACTGCAATTTCCGTTGCCTAGCTTTTTATAAAAGTCCTTTTTGTCCTTGTTTTGGCAAAAACACTCTCATTGCCTCTAAATTTTCGGTAAAGTCTCAGAAAATATTGCTCATGTGGTTGTGTTCGGAGTGGATATAATTCAGCGTAGTGTTCTTTTGCCCTCCTAGAGAATTTTCTGCACACTAAATAAGATTCTAACATATTACACTTTTCTGAGTGGGTAAAAATCATGTTTTTGTCAAATTAATAACTATCGCAATGAAACTTATGAGTAAAAAACTAATAAAACTGTACTAATATTTGACGTTTGGTAGAAAGACTTATCGTCGTTTTCATAGATACATAGAAATGCACTTGACTTAGCTGTTTTTGTGTATTCATTATAACTCAAGTATTTTTAATCCCAGTAAAAAATTTCTTATAAGATTTTTTGTTTACAAATTAAAGTTCTAGCAGAAAATGATATAATATACAGGGGTTTCCATTTGAAAAAAAAATATTTTTCGGCAAAACTCGAAAACGCGTTGCTCATTTGTTTTTTTTATTCTTCCATCTTAAAGAGCGTTAAAAGTACTACAAGTTTGCTAATTTAAACAATCTTGTATCTTTAATAATAACAAAGTTACCAATGGTGAACACTTAATTTGGATTGCCCTGTATATAGATTTCATTAATAACTGGTTACTTCTTCGGTTATATAAGACGGCATTTACTTAGGCTTCAGTCACTAAATTTTAAAAAGTGATTATTTCTAGTCAACTTAAATTATTACAGAATAACGATCGTTATTAGGTGTAATAGAAGTATTAGGTTCGTCTACATCGTGAACCTGGAAATATTCATTCACGTTTTAATATAAAATATAAGTGTTTTAAAGAAGTTTTTATAAAAATAATTTAAAATAGTTAAACGACGATTTACTTTAGTTTGTACCTAAAACAGATTTTTTCAAATTTAATTTTTTTTTTAATTTGTAAATTTTCGCGGCTTTCGTCGAGTATCATTCTTAAAACAGTGACGTTGCTTTCTCTTCTCCTGATGCTTAATATGTTGTTGCCTCTCCTCTTGCTGCTTAGTATGTTGTGGTTCGCAAATTTTCAATTTTTTTCTTTTTATTTAAGTATTGCAATGAGACATGGTCCGATATATGCTAGCAGCTCGTGCAAACTAGATAAATTATGTTCTTTGAGGAATGCATATTAGTCTATATCAGAAATGCTCAGACTTGTACCACATTATACTACAATCCAGTAAAACCACACTCTTACAAATCGTGTTTCTACCCCCTCCGTAAAATGTCTGTGACATACTGCGCTGTAGCACAGCTGCAGTCCGGTTGATACGGCTCTCTGGTACAGCTGCAGGAGTTTGCTTACTTTTCTATACTCACTTATGTTATGTCCACAGCTAAATACTCAGTCGTCCAAAAAAAAAACTCGTACACGAAGACCGCAGAGGAGTCAACTCATTGTTCAGTTACTATACTCTGCTTGTACTATTAGCGAACGATCAACACAAAAAGTAAGTTTGCTTAAGTTTTTAATTTTGCTTTGTTATTAATTATTAAAGCGAATTGTTAGTTCTTTATTTTTGGCGGTCCGTGTATGTTAATGTGAATTTTACTAATTAGTGTTTGTTTATGTTCTTTTTATAACATTTCGCGCCATATGTCGTTGTCATCCTTCAGTAGTTTTTATCGGCTTATTTTCGTGCTATTTTTGAATTCCCTTATTTAATTGATTTATTGCTCAGTTTTGTCTCTAAATTTGTTTAACTAATTTTTAAATATCATACGTTCTTCAACCATCAATTCTTAGGTCTTCTTGCATGCTTCTCTTTTGTTGGTTATTGTCTGAGGATAGGTTTTACGCATGTCCTTGCACTTCACTTGTTGTCGAATCTTTTTCCACCCCAATACGTTATTGTTGACCATCGCATAATTATTTTGGCTGTTGCCCGTACCCAGACTTATGGGATTAGTAATAAGGAGTTATTTTAGTTGGATGATTAATTTTGTTTGGAAGAAAATTGCGGATTTGCGAATCTAAATGATTATGTTGTAAAACATCAAAATTAATGCTAACCGTAATTATGGTGTTTTACTGTACCCCCTTTGCCCTATTACCTTGATGAGGCGCGATATTTGAGAATATACTAGTAAATTTGGCTACCTTATGACTGGGTTTAATGAACAGCCATTTTGTTTGTTTCCACATTTGCCGGATGGATTTATCGTGGAATTATCAACAAATTTCCTCGAACTGATGGTCATGCAGTGAAATAAGGCCATATAAAATCGACTATTCAGTATTGTTTATATTGTGTATGTTTGCCTGATTTCGCAAATACAACCGTCAGAGAAGGGGTATTTTATTTTCCAAGATCAATTTTGTTTTAAATGCCCCAAGGAGTTTTCTGCAATTTTTACAGTCGAGTCGATCACAGAACACTTCTTACTGGTTGACGCATGTGCAAAAAACTAGTTTCAGAATCGGGATGTAAAATCCCTAAGTGTGTGAGGCTTTCCCGAGACAAAATATCGGTGTTGATCTGTATTATTACCAGAGCTGGGCAATTATTTTACAAAAAGGAATCACCAATTACAAATTACTTTAGAAATTAATTGTAATCCGTTAATTAATTCCTTTGCCTTTTCAAGTAATTTGGAATTGTAATTGCTTAAAAACTCGTTAAGTATTTGTAATTTGTATTTAAATAGTGTTAATTCTTAAAAAGTTCAATTACAAATAAATGTTCCGATTACAATTACTTTTTCAATTACAAACTCCTCCAAAGTGCCATTAAAGGTTTAGATAATATATTAAAATACATTTTCACTTTAGAGGATACCTATGCACTTTTAGGAGCAATTACACATCTTGAGTTTAAACTTCGTTGGTTTCTGTTAGTCAAATCAACGTCTGTGTTATCTAAACATTATATTAAACAACTGCTTATTTCGGAATGTGAATTATTTTCTATCGAACAGTCCGAATTAATTAATGTCGCAGTTCTTTGCACCGATAACTATAAGAATAAGGAAGTTAACAATAGCAGCTTATTTGATTTTAATGAAAGGACTGCATGAATCACACAATCAGCTGACACTGAAAATAAAAATAAGATGCATCTTGAAATTTTACAGTATCTGGATGATATAAGACAAAACTTTCCCATGCTAGAAAGTTACCCTCTCATTAAGCAAGTGTTTTTTAAATACAATACTGCACTGTCATCTTCAGCATCCGTCGAATGATTGATTATTTTCATTTGCTACTATGATTCGTGTAGTGTAACCAAAAGACATGCCATCTTAGACACAAATTTCGAAAAGTTAGTTGTAATCAATGAACTGTATATACTAACTGAAAGGGAGGCAGGGTATTTTCATTTAAGGGAAAAGTATGTCAGGCGCAACAGAAAGAGATAGTGCTACGTTGTGGTATTTCCATCCTTATTTGTTACATATTCGTTTACGGAGTTTATTTGCACTTGATCATAAACGTTTTTCACCGTCTGTACCTGAGGTGCTCGGCAGGTAAAAGCATACAATTTGATGTTATAATGTGAAGAATAGTATCTTTTTACTTCAGTATTATTTATTTAATACTTTTATTACTACCTTCCTTACAGTATTGAAGTATGTAGAGTAGAATGTATTACTCTGTTCTTATGTTATTCATTAATTATAGATTCCCGTTTAAACGCCCGGAAATATTACAATTGTGGTTAAATGCCACAGAAAAGACTGGGAACCATCAAAAAGCAGTAGACTATGTAGTAAACATTTCAAGGAAACAGATTATCAAAACAAAGTAGATCCTTTAAAAAAAATATTAAAGATAGATGCTGTTCCGAGTATTTTTAATTTTCCCAAACATTTACAGAAGCAGGCAAAACCCCGAAGAAAATTAATTCGAAGTGAAACTAAGGCTATGTGTGATGAAGACCAGGTTTGTGTAATAAACATTAAATAAATTACATAAAATAAATAAAATTAATTTTCAGGCAGTAGAAAATATGGAAATTTTCTCTGAACCAATATCTCTTTTGAAAGATATAACAACACAAACGGATTTTAACGAGGAAGTAGACAATGTAATTTTAAAAAGAAAATTAAAAACTTTGAAACAGAAATTACAACGTAAAGTGAAAAAAATTGAACCAATGCAAGAGGTAGTTGAATTATTGGAAAAAAAACTGCTGCACTAATGAAAATTTAACACTAGTTATGAAAAATTATTTTAAAGGTAAATTACAATCGCAATTAACATTATGTACTACGAAAATGAAAAGTGTGAACACATGGATGTTAAAACTAACATCAAGCAGTAAATAATTACTGTGACTTACATATATACCTTTATACGTAATATGTATATGCATATATGCATGTGTTTGAGATACACACATACATTAAGTGCTATTGTCGACAATCGAACGCACAGACACCGGTGTTTCGACCTATGAGGTCTCATCAGTGTGCGTGGAGATTCTCGACAATAGCTTCAAGACTTAAATCGCTGCTTATGTCATTTTAGCGTGTTAAATGCAGTGAGAGTATCACAGCGACATCTAACACCCAAAAGATGACACGCACACTAATGAGACCTCATAGGTCGAAACACCGGTGTCTGCGCGTTCGATTGTCGACAATAGCACTTAATGTATGTGTGTATCTCAAACACATGCATATATGCATATACATTTTACGTATAAAGGTATATACCGGGCTCTTTTTTATCATTACATATAGCATTTTCCCTATGTGTAATGATAAAAAAAAAATTGTCAATGCATTAGCGATATAGTCACTGTATAGTAGACAACCAGTTATACACTCGTATTTTGACAAGCAGGAACAATGAGCTGTCATAAGATTTTTATCAGTCAATTTTCGTTAAACTTTTTATTAAAATTTTAAAATAAAAATTGAGTTTGTATCAGAAACACTGTACGATACACGTGTTAAAATGTTATTTTATTTTGCTTATTTTAAATTGCTCCAGTTTCTAATCACCCTCGTGTCGCAAATCTTACTCGCAAAATAAAATAGCACTTTTAACAATTATATCGAAAATAACTAATTTTGTACAATTTTTCTTACAATTTTAAAATTCGAAATATATCACGTCGTCAACATCATAATTGCTACATTAAGGATTTCCCGCCATTTCCCACTGGCCGATACGAATAAAATAATATTCTGGAGATCCGTTTCTCTTACTTCTACCATAAATTATTTGTACGGAAAAATTAAACTTTGCAGCGTACATAAAACCTTTTACATTTATTACGAAACTGTTAAAATTTAGCGCGAAAGTATTTGATTCGGCAATAATACCTGTACTGGGTAACACTGGGCGATACAGAGCAAAATAAAGCTTAGAAGAATTAGGTTATGTTTTTAATAAAGAAAATGCAGAATATCACTTGGAACAAAATAATTAGTTTATTATAACAATTAAACGAACTTAAATGTGAAGTCTAATATCATAACAAGTTATCGAAATGTCCACCTTGTCTTTCAAGGCAATAAGCAAGGCGATCTTGAAAGCAACGAAGTGTATTTCTAATAAATTCTGGCCTTATTCCATTACATGCAGTACGTATACGCTCTTTTAGTTCATTCAAGTTGCGTATTCGTACATTGTTGTAAATTTTACTTTTTAGGTAACCCCAAAGAAAATAGTCATTTGGAGATAAATCAGCGGATCTTGGAGGCCATAGTATGGGACCAAATCTACCAATCCACCGTCTTTGAAATAAGTTATTTAAAAAATTCCTGATAGCGTTAGTAAAATGTGGCGGGGCCCCATCCATTTGGAACCAGGGTTCATCAACATTCATCATCTCAATTGATGGAATGATATGATCTCTCAACAAATTCAAATATTTCACTGCAGTGAGGTTACCGTCAATAAAAAATGGGCCAATAAGTCTATCGCTTATTATTCCAATCCAGACATTAACTTTTTGAGGGTACTGTGTTCGGGTCAGGTTTTGAGCGTGAGGATTTGTACGGGACCAGTACCTAATGGATTAATGGATAGGAAATTTAATAATTTTTCATGGATAAATGTAGGGTACAAACCGAAAGTTCTGAGAGTTGACTTCACCGTTTACGGTAAATGTAGCCTCATCAGTAAAAATTATTTTATTTAAAATTTCTTTGTTTTCATTTAACATGTTAAACATTATTTCACAAAACTCAGTTCGTTTTATCTTATCCTCTTCGAAAAGCTCTTGATGATTTGATATTTTGTATGGCCTATATTTAAATTCTTTCAGAGTTTTGTATACCGAACTGTACGATACTCCAAAATGTTTAGCTACATCTAAAAGAGATCCTACAGACCGTTCCTCTACGTAACACAGGATATTTAATTTCATGTCTTCTGTTCGAACATGATTGGTTCTGTTGGTTTGTTTTTGCAAAAGGTATAGGCCTGTCTGGATAATTGACGGAAAACATGTCTCTAACTTGCCTTAAACTATTATTTTTCTGGTACCACATTACTATAGCCACCTTTTCATTTCAGTTGTATTTATCCATGATTTATAAATAAATTATCTATTTTTTAATAAAATATATTTAATTTATGACTTATGTTTGAATAAAAATTCAGAAATATTATACATAAAAAATGTTTTTCTCGTCATGGCAACCTGATTTAAAAATTAATTATACGTAAATTCTTCATTAGTGTATAACTGGTTGTCTACTATACAGTGACTATATCGCTAATGCATTGACAATTTTTTTTTATCATTACACATAGGGAAAATGCTATGTGTAATGATAAAAAAAGAGCCCGGTATGTAACTCACAGTAATTATTATGTACTACATTAATAATTAACATTTTAGGATTTCCCTTGGAGTTATTAATAAACCAACATGTAGTCTTCAAGATAATACAGTTTATAGAAAAACAATACCGATTTTTAACAACCGCTGCTTCAGTACAAAAATCGAATTTAAAAAATATATTGCAAAATGCAGCGGTACAAAAGTTTTCGTCAAACTTACAACTTTTTTTTACCTAGTCATCCTGTGTCAAAGGAGATATTTAATGAAGATTTACACGAAATACGATTTATAAAATGTATTGTAAGTATGTATGTGAAATGTCGGATGCCGCATCATGCAACAGTTTATAATGAAAGTATTGAATATACTAAACTAGGTCTAAGGCAAAAATTTACTAAAGTAATACTTTTTAATAATCAATAAAACTGTCATAATATTGAATTTCTTTTTACAATACCCTTCCAACGTATCCTGCTCCTCATAACTACTTCATTTAAATTTTGTTACGTATTGATATGATTAACTTAAAAGTATTCAGCCAACTATTTACTTAAAACACGATAATTATATAAAAATCATTCTTTGGATAATTCTTCTCCTTTTATAACACCTACAACAGATAATAATGTATAATAAATACGCTAAAGTAGATTTATTTAAAAAAAATATATTTAAAACGGCGGCGGCTAATTATATAGCCGCTAGTCGGACAAAGATGAGAATACCACAATGCAGCGGGTTGCATACTCCATAATTTTGCCTCAGTCATCGTCAACTTACCCGCCTTTCCAGTTATATGTATGTATATATATACCGGGGTCGACATATTTTAATTTCTGATACGAAAGTAGAAAGAGGAAAAGAGCGCGACGAAATAAACTAAAGATAAACATAAGCCAGGCTGCCACACTCGACAAACGTTTGCTATGAAATGTAAGGCGTGGCGGTCCCCCGCCACTGCGTTGCTCTCCCACCACTGTTAGCAAGCAGGCATCGCTGCATATCATAAGGTTATATTCTGCATATGATAGAAGTGCAAACCGAAATTAAAATTTGACGACTATGGTGTATATATTTCACTGGTTGTAATGAAAAACAGCAAAATATACAGTTAAATAATCATTTTAAATCATCCAACTAACAATACCAAATGTTTTAGTGTTTTATATTGAATGTAATAATAAAAGCTACTTATTTCACTACTTTCCGAAGGTGAAAATAAGTTGATTTAAGGTATATGTTACCCTAAAGCGCTTTTTTAAAAACTATCTATTGATTTTTGCGTAAAATTTCAATTACAAGTCATTTTATTTTTGGTCTTCTTCAATAAGAATAATATTATTTTAGAGTTCATCAGTGAGATATTTTAAAAAATTGAAAAAAGCATAAAATGGGGTTGAAATATTAATATGTAAAATCAGCCTATAAAAGAGGCACTGCATACAAAAATACAGTACTACATGTGTGAAATGAAAACACTTGAAGGCTCACGCGTGACATTTCCTATTCTGGTTTAATAATTATTTTAGTAGGAATAATTTTGAGAAAATACATATGATCCTTTGTCACCCCAGCATAAGTAAGGTACCCTAAATTACCTTATTTTCATCCCTAATTTCATGGTGCAATTTTTTGTTACGCCTAATTATAATCACATATTTTATGTTATACTTGGATAGTTGCTTTGTTTGTTTCGTTTTTTTATATACAAGGGCTACCTTTTATATTTTTACAAAATCTGGGAAGAAAACAAAATTTTTGGGAACAAACAAATTCTTTTTCAAAATATTCGCCTTTATGGTCTATGCACTTTTGCATGCGTACGAACCAGTTCTCAAAACATTTCTTCCACTCTGAAGGTTGTATTTCAGAAATAAGGTTTTCAAAGACTTCGACTGCTTCTTGAGGTGTTGAAAATCGCTGTTCACGCATTTTTTGTTTCACACTTGGGAACAAAAAGAAATCATTCGGCGACAAGTCAGGTGAATATGGGCAATGAGTCATTATTTCAACACTTTTCTCCTTCAAATAGTCAATTGTTAGACGTGCTGTATGGGAATTCGCATTGTCGTGATGAAGAATAATGCGGCGTTTTCGGTGTTCTTCCTGATTTCGTCTATAACTTTTGGCAAACAAATCACTGTATACTATTCAGCGTTAACAGTTCTTCGATCCTCTAAGAGAATTGTTGCGATGTGTCCTGTACAGCCGGAGAAACAAGCGAACATTTTCTTGGAAGTGCCCCTTGCACGAACAACTTTTGTGGGTTTCGATTTATTTTGGAACACCAATACAGTAGATTGTTGTTTGGATTCCGGCTGATACGCATATATCCATGTTTCGTCACCTGTTTACGGATTTTGCGGTTCCTACGTCGAATTTTTTGCGCATTTCTTTATACCAATTGACACAAGCTGCTTTTTGTGCTTCTGTCAGATGTGGAATCCATCTGGAACATATTTTTTTGACAAATAAATGTTCATGTAAAATCGAATGTACTGCAGTCTGCGATATGCCAAGAGATGTCTCTATCACACTATAAGTCACATGTCGATCGTGTTCTCATTTTCCGCACAGCATCCATATTTCTTGGAATCACAACAAATTTTGGTCGACCTTCACGTGATTCATCACTCACTGAGGCACGACCATGACAAAATTCTGCAAACCAATTGTAAACCGTCTTCTCTGATGGCGCTTCATTACCAAAAGTTGACTGAAGCGATATAATGCATTCTTGTGGAGTTAGGCCATTTTTAAAATCGTAAAATATCATCCAACGAAAACCTTCACGAGTAATCGCCATTATTTTACAAACTCACTGTGTTAAAACTGTCAAAAGCACCATCTAGTGGTCGATTGTAAAAATATAAAACGTGCCCTTCGTAATAAATTACGTTGTATGCTCTAATAATAAATTATTAACACGTAAGTTTGAATATATTTGATTTCTTTTCCTTTTACTATTTTAAATTCCGATTTGTATATTATATGCAACAAAATGCTAAAAATAGAAAAAAAAAGTTTTTCTTCGGATTTTATAAACAAATGTAATTGTAATTAATTACTATTTGAAAGTGATTGCCCAGCTCTGACTATTCCGCACTTAATTGGTGGCCTACAAGCCAGGTAATAATAATATAAATATATAAATAATACAAGTTAATTTTCTAACCAGAAGACTTAAAATGACACTACACATGTAATATGTATGTATGAGAATGATACATGTAACAAAAAATGAGGTGTGGCCACCACACGACTTTCTTATACGTATGAAAGTGTTACTTCCGGTCCGAATTTTGAAATTTCATTTATACAAAAATTATTCCATATCTAACTCTAAATACTTTTGTACTCTTGATAAATATATATAGAATGCATAACTTACTACATATCTGCAAAAAATCGCTATTCGATAAGAGTAAAAGTGGTACTTCCGGTCTGAATTTTGAAATTTTTTTTATATAAAAGATATTGAAAATGATGTTTTAAATACTTTTATACTCGTAACGTATTTGTCTTAAAAGCATGACTTGCGAGATATTTGCAAAAAACTGATTTTCGATAAGAGTAAAAGACCTACTTCCGGTTGGAATTTCGAAAAACTTTTTTAAGACAATTTGTTTCAAACTTAATTCTAAGTACATATGAATTCTTTATAAATTTGTTTAAACTTAGTAATTGACGAAATATTTGCAAATTTCGATTTTTTCACTGAAGTAAACTACTACTTCCGGTCGGCCGATTTTGCTCAAAATCTAATCACTTCTCAAGAGGCTGATTATACACGTAAATACAAAATTTGGAATTGATATCTACAGCGGTTTGACCGCTATCGTGGTCACACACACACAGAGAGAGAGAGAGAGAGAGAGAGAGAGAGAGAGAGAGAGAGAGAGAGAGAGAGAGAGAGACATTTTTTAAAAACCACTTTTTTGGTATCAGGGGACCTCAAAACGTGGACATCTGCAAAAATCTCGAGGTCGAAAATTTTCATCATCACAATACTTCCTTATACTACGTATAAGAAAGTAAAAATGAGAAAAGGAAATAAATAAAACAAGCGTAGTACTATTAGTTTCAATATTATATTAGTCTTTAATTTCGTTCTCTTCTGTGTAATTATGACTTTCGTCTTTCTCGGCCATACAGCGGTACTTATAATTCCATTGTGTGTTTTCATGACAAACAGTCTTGAATCCGAGCGTGAACAGAGCGTCATTTAAAATAACGCTCATGAATGTAATTTTGGGGGTTAAAAGGCTCACATATGCGTCCCGTATTATGTCCCAATTCTCCGAGGTGTTATAAATTAGGCCGTGAAAATTCCGTATACTATCCTCACACATATACACGGTATAAAAAGTCATCGAGTGCTGGAGTATTAAACAGCGGGGCGTGGACCGTATTTACTACGCGTTAGTTACGGATAATGCCGGGGAACTCGCCGTTTTCATACCCTTTATCGTTCCCGTGCTTTTTACTCCGCTGTTTTTTGTATTATCGTTATTGCTTGACGAGATAATGTGCTTTTTAGCAAAAAAAGTAATAGTGTCTGGTTCATGATAGGTACTTAATGAAATTTTTAAAAAGTATGCTATGAATACCGTTATATTTAAAAATAATTTCTTTAATAAAAGACTTCTATAAATTAACATTTTTTTTTTTATAAGATATACAATTTATAATTACTTTATTTGTCTACTCTAAGCTTCTGGAGTCTATGAAATGTGACTTCACCAGAGGTAGCACGAGATAAGTAGTTTTATGAACAAACCAACAACAAGTTCTAGTAACAACAACAATTTTAACCCAGCAAATGTACATCATGTACAAATAATAAATTGGACAAAACATATATCATTATTCAATATTTTTATCATAACGATGATAAATTGATGATCGATTAATATTTTTACCTTCTTATACGTAGTACAAGGAAGTATTGTGATGACGAAAATTTTCGACCTCGACATTTTTGCAGGTGCAGCGATTTTTGCAAATATATCGTAAGTTATGCATTCTATATACAGGGTGAGTTTTTTTTCATTATTTGTATGGGGATCTCGAAAACCATAAGAGATACGAATTAGGTTAAATGGAGAAAGATTTGCATCTTTATAAGCCTCATCCAGATACGTTTTTCTCAATTTAAGAAAATGCATGGTTTACTGGATATTTGCAAAAAATAGAAATTCTCCAAAACCTTTTAAGTGCTATAACTCTTCTATTGTTAAAGTTAGAAAAAAAATTTTTGAATATTGTTTTTAAGAAATTCAATTTTAAAAAACGACATCTTCTTAAATTTTTAATTTTGCTTAGCATTTTTGAGTTAGCAAGCAAAGTCTAATTTTTTTAAATGGAAACCATAGTTGGCTATGACATATTCTAATAGTGCATTTTTTTCTGCTTGCAATAATGTAAAGGTTGTTGAACTTATTTTAATAAATAACAACACAATACAATATTATTATGTTTAACAAAAATCATATCTTGCCATGGAAAACGCGATATTAATAATTGAAGCATTATGTTTACTTCATCATTGACAGTTCGTTCATTATGGTGACTATAGTTAGTTTTGTTAGTGATTTAGTTGCTTTACAAAGTTAGTTATGGTGTAGGTACACAAATCTTGAGAAACTTGATATGATTGAATGTTACATTATTTGTAAGAAAAATAGTAAAGAAGCCGCCAAACGCTATTTTTTATTGTATTTTGATCGCCCTCAACCATCGTTAGACATCTTCAAGAATTTATACAATAATTTGAAAGTGTATGGACGTTTTGTTAAACCTAGAAATAAGGGTAATATTGGTGAAAACACGCAGATAAATGTTTTAGCTGCTGTTAATCGGAATCCATCAACACCAACGCGGCAAATTGCACAAGGCGCTGCTACCTCACAACGCACAGTAGTGAGAATTTTATCAAAACATAAGTACCATCCTTATAAAAAATTAGTTGGTCAAACTCTACACCCTGGAGACGATGAAAGACGATTACATTTTTGTGCTTGGTTCGTAAATATGTGCCATGAAAATAATAACTTTCCGATGCAGATCTTATGGACCGACGAAACACGTTTTACAAACTGCTGCATGTTCAATCGCCATAATGAACACCTGTGGGCGCAAATAAATCCTCACCGTTTAGAAGAAAGGCGACCCCAGATTAGGTTTGTCTTCAATTTATAGTGTGGTGTTATTGGTTCGCAACTTGTTGGGCTATTTATTTTTAATGAAACTTTAACCGGAAATCGATATTTGCAATTTCTTAGGGAAGATTACGACAATATCCTAGATGAATTAAATTTACAGACCGTACAAATTTACGGTGGTTTCAACACGACGGTGCCCCGTCTCACTATCAGGCACAGGTCAAAAGATATTTAGATGAATTATTTTCAAACTCGTGGATCAGCAGAAATGGTCCTGTTTTATGGCCTGCACGTTCCCCAGATCTTACACCGTTAGATTTCTTCGTCTTTGGAGCAATAAAAGATCTCGTATATGTGCGATTATATGCAACCCAAGAGAAGCTATTGGAAGCTGTTATTAATGTATTTGATAGCTTAGATGGGCGCAAAATTAGGAGAGTTATTAACTCAGTGTTGAAAAGGTGCCGTATGTGCGTCGATAATAATGGTGGGCATTTCGATCACTTAATGTAAATTTAGGGTAGTATGTGTTGTTAATAATTAATTCGTTTAGCGTTTTTATTGTTTCTTGTATTACATTGTATATTATAAGTTTCTTTTCTTTTCCATGCCAAGACATGATTTTTGTTAAACATAATAATAGTGTATTGTGGAGTTATTTATTAAAATAAGTGACACAACCCTTACATCATTGCAAGCAGAAAAAAATGCACTACTAGAATATGTCATAGCCAACTATAGTATCCATTTAAAAAAATTAGACTCTGCTTGCTAACTCAAAAATGCTAAGCAAAATTAAAAATTTAAGAAGTTGTCGTTGTTTGAAATTGAATTTCTTAAAAACAATATTCAAAATGTTTTATTCTAAATTTAAGAATAGAAGTGTTATAGCACTGAAAAGGTTTTGGAGAATTTCTATTTTTTGCAAATATCTAGTAAACCATGCATTTTCATAAATGGACAAAAACGTATCTGCATGAGGCTTATAAAGATGCAAATCTTTCTCCATTTAACCTAATGCGTATCTCTTATGGTTTTCAAGATTCCCATACAAATAATGAAAAAAACTCACCCTGTATATTTATCAAGAGTACAAATGTATTTAGAGTTACATTTGGAATAAGTTTTGTATAACACTTTTACTCGAGTAGCACTTTCTTTTGAATATCTGGCCAAGTATGCATCTTATAGAGATTTATTAAGAGAATAGAAGTAGTACAGTAGGATTTTGTTAATTTTTTCAGAAGATAAAAGTATTTAAATCTTAGTTTAGAACAACTTTTGTATAATTTGAAACGCATACACAGATAAGAAAGTCGTGTAGTGGCCACACCTCATTTGTTTAACTAATGATCGAACTGGTAGTGGAAATAAAACTATAGAGTACTTTTGGAACTATAACATTTGACTTATTGCCAGAAAAAGCTATTAAACCAATCACTCAGATATTTAATGTAATTATGAAAATCGGACACTTTCCAAATCTGTGGAAAACAGCACAAATAATTCTGATTCCAAAACCTGGAAATCCCGTGGATTTGGTCTTTTGCCAATTATGCCTAAGCTGTTCAGAATAGTCTCACGAAATATGAAAATTATCCTTGACTAACACAAAATAATCTCTGATCACCAATTCGGTTTTAGAAACTATCATGGAAGTATAGAATAGGTACACAGGCTGGTCAATTAAGTAAACCAGGATTTGGATAGAAATACATCTTGCTCAGCTGTGTTTTTCGACTTTACACAGGCATTTGATAAAGTCTGGCATGAGGGTCCAAGTTACAAATTTAAAAAAAAGTATTTCAGCACCAGATATACGATGTTTTAAAGTCTTACTTAACCATTAGATACTACTTTGTCGAACATCGCAACGAAACTTTGAAGTTGCATTCAATATTGTCTGGAGTGCCCCAAGGTAATATCTCCGGTCCCACTTTATATTTAATATATGCACCTGACATGCCTAAGACCAAAATGTCAAATTTAGCTACTTTTCCTGATGATATAGAGGTATTATTTTCCCATCAAAACACAGATACGGCCTCAGCACATTTATAGTGACATATTAACACAACCCAAAAATGGTTAGATGATTGCTGAATAAAAGCTAATGAAAATAAATCAACACACATAACATTCACAACAAAAAAGGACTGTTCTGCAGTAACATTAAATGGCCAACAATTGAAACATAGGTACTGACTTTGTCAAATATCTTGGCATGCACCTGGATAGGAAGTTAAACCAGCGGAAACATATATTTACTAAAAGAAAACAACTAAGAATACTACGCAGTAAGTATTATTGGATGTTAGATGGAAAATCAAAGTTCTGAATAGCAACAAACTCCTAGTGTACGAAGCCATAATAAAGCCTACATTGACGTATGGTATACAACTTTGGGGAAGAGCAAACAATTCCAATATCGAAATACTCTAACGCTATCAAAATAAAGTGCCACGCTTAATAGTTACTGCACCGTGTTATATCTCGAACTTAGTTATTCAACGAGATCTATAAGTACCATCAGTGAAGAGTGAAATTTCAAAGAAGGTGTAGTCAGAAATACTGTGAGAGGGTCAATGTGCATCCCAACGTTCTTATCAAATCAATTAAGGAAGAAACCACTCAGCCAAGACGTTTGAAACGCTTCAAACCCACTAATTTAGTATCTAGATTTAGTTAGTGAATATAAGTTAGTTGACATTTCAGGTCTTTTTTTTATTATTACTTTGATCATAGTCATATAGGATATTTGTCTAGATGATAAATAGGGAGAAATTCATTGGAATTGCTTCCCTCCATAACCATTGAAATCCAAAAACAAAATAATTAATGTCTGACACTAGGATAGATTGCATGTAAATAAGAGTTGAATAGACAAAAAAGAAGACGAAAATAGAGGGCGCCAATATTTAGCATTTGCAAGGCCAACTATATCTCATATCGCTGCGCGATATAAGGCCGTCACATAACGAAATTTTTCTGATTCTTATAACCTCAAAACATAGATCAAGGCCAAGTTGTATCTGATATAAGGCCGTCACATAACTTAACGATTTACATTGATGATTTTGATTCTTGTAACCTCAAAATATTGATCCTAATGTGGCGCCATCTAGCAGTACCCAAAAAAAATAATTTCCGAGTTTTTATTGAAATAAACTTTAAAATAACAATTTAAACATTAATTTTACAATGGGTAATTAATATTAATAATTTTAAGAGTTGCTGATATTAAAGTTGTTGGGTAGTGTCAAGAATTACAATTATACTTACGTTTTTAATTTTTTACAATTCAAAGGGAAACATTAATTAGGGTTCAATTACGTTGTAAAGTGTTTGTTTAACGTAATCGCCGCTTTCAACTGTATTGGAAGATTTTGAAGCTTTACTATTCCACATCGCAATATTCAGCCACTTCTTCAGGTATCGGTAGTATAATTTGCACCTCCTTTAAGCCTTAACATGTGGTCTACAGAATCGCAACTAAATGATCTTAAAACAAAATAACTTTATTGTGCAGTATACTCAAATATTACAATAAACTAATATACGTGCATATACACTTATTAAAAGAAATATAGAATATTTCCAAATGACACTGGTTAAAAAGGTAATATTCAGTAAACTCTTTTTTTCTGTGTATTTCGGTACATATTTGATGTACTTTTTTTTCCATTTAGCACTATTACAATTTGCTAATTTAGTTACCTACAGTGATGCACTCTTTGGTGCTGTCTTTACCAAATCCGTTAGTATTTCTACTTACATATTTCAAGACAGACCAAAATTGTTTATAACTTATAACACTAATTAGTTCCTTGTTGGCACTTTTCAACCTTACGATGATAACAAAGAGGTTGGTGATAATTAGAGCATTCTAAAATTACTATAGCATCTTTATTTATTCAACTGGCGCACGTTTAATTACAGAACAAAAATTGTTCAAATATTCATAATAAATCCACTTGTATCCTTTTTAATTGTTCTAAATCAGCCGTCAAATACCTTAGAGTTCACATATTCAGACGTAATGTTAATATTAATAACCAAATAACGTCTGCTTCACTTTAACCCGGCAATTTTTCCATTAGAATTTTACACATTTACAAATATTAAGATATAAATTTAACCTAAAAATGCAAAAAATTATAGCTATTTACCAGGAATTTCCTTCATACCACATTTCGTATATTCAATGCTCATTTTTCCAAGTATCTTGCGAATTACTTGCCTTTTATCGCAGACTATTTTGGTAAGAACTAAATGACCACAACAGCCACATCTTTTTCCGTGGGAAAACTGGATATATAGTTTTCTATTGGTACTCGATGTAACTTCCAAAATATATTATAATATATACGTAGCACACATTAAATGAAACGACTGAATATGTGTAGTATTAGAATAATTTAGGTAGAGAAGAATATGGAATAGACAAAATAAATGTCATGTGATATCAATCAAATGTCAATAACAGTAGATTTGATATAATCCAATCATATTGCATATTTTCATCACGTGATTTTAAAAATGCTCAGCGATTACTAAGCATTTTATTGTGCTTTGGATAGATGTCGCCACATAAGCATCAATATTTTGAGGTTATAAGAATCAGAAAAATCTCGTAATGTGACGGTCTTATGTCGCGCAGCGATATCAGATACAGTTGGCCTTGACATTTGTCATCTACAAGCCGTACGACGTTAGCATGGAGCGTATACTACGTGTATACAATTGTATATGAAAATGGCAGATCATTTACGATTGCATTAAGCAAAATTCGCACAAAATTAGAAAGAAACAATGTGTCTACAGAGTTAACATTTAATCAAGAAATTTAAAGTGACAGGTTCTGTTATCTATAAGGCAACAAATTCCATGATTGCTGCAGTGATAGAAAATGTGCTTAATATAATGCATTACTATATAGTAACTATAAAGAAGGGCATTTACTAATTAGTAGCAAAAGGGCAGAAAAGTTAATATTCGTCCTCGTAAATGGGCATTAAAACAAGTACAAATAATTACAGTTTCTGTAGAGCGGGGATCTCATTACAAAACATACATCCAATATAAATTTTGAAAAACTTCTTTTACGAAGTTGTTTTTGTCATACATCTGAGTACCAGAAATTTGCCTAAACTTAATAGCAAATGAGATATTGAAAAAATGTTATTTTGTGATTGAAGTAAACTACTACTATTGGTCTATTGGTTTTACTGAAAGTATATCAGACCCTGACGAGAAGATTATATTCTAAATATAAAGTTTGCCGCTGTAGTGGTCACACCCAACCAGACACACGGGCACTTTTCTTTATCAGGGGACATTAAGATCTAAAATGATGATCACAAGGTATATAAAAAAGAAAAGTTTCTCATAATGCTAAAATACGTGCTACTTATTTAAAAGAACTTTTTGAGAGATTATAAGCAATAATCCAATTATCTCTCGGAGACTATCTAGAATTCCCGTTGTTTAAATTTAAATATCTAATTTTACTGTCAAATTAATACTTCACTTTAAAATTTATAAGTTAGTTGAATAAACATATAATTTATTTGTAGTTTTTTCATAGCATAACAAAAAATTTCAATATGTATTTCTATATACTATACATAATGTAACATGTAACATACTTTTATTAAATATATATGTATAATTAGTTATGTGCCTGGAGTTTTTTTTAAATTGTTGTAATATAAGTAATAGATACAAATATATGATAATATATCTTAATTTTTCCTGGAAACTTAATAAAGATATAATTCTAATAAATTAAATGTTATAAATTTACGATAACAAAAAAATAAAAAAATTGAGGTTCCACCGAGATTTGAACTCGGATCGCTGGATTCAAAGTCCAGAGTGCTAACCATTACACCATGGAACCTGTTATTAGGAGCGCTTGCTATTTTAGAGCATCTGCGCAGTGCATTATACAGAATAATAGATAATTTAAACTAAGTTATTTTATCATCTAATAATGATAAGATAAAGTAATGTAAATAAGTTTTATGCATCTGTTAGAAACTCTAATGTCAGACTTAATAAATAAATAACAATATTACATAAATATACGTTCACAATTAATACATAACATCGTTTTGTTTATAAATAAACTTACTTCTTGAGTGAACGTTGAATACCTACATGGGGCGTATATATGTAGGCAGTAAATCTTTATAAATATAGTGAATAAATTTTCAAAACTAAAAATATGCACACAATGTTGAATATTGGGTCTAGTGCAATTATATTTTATACACGGTGGCCAGAAAAATGCGGACAAACGCCAGGTAGAACGATTCTTTGTCCAATTCTGAGGCGATAATCTTAATCCAAAAAAGTTATACGGTCCTTCCTTACGGCATACGAGACCATCAAACATTAAGTTGTACGGCTAAAATTTAGCAAAATTCGTCAAATTTATCTATGTAAAATCATTGTGGTGAAATTTAGAAATGGAATTATCTCAAATGCATTGATGTAACTAATCGATTAATAATACCAATGGTTTACAAAAAAAAAAAAAAAAAAAAAAAGCACTGTACTACTTTTTTCAATTAAGATTGTCAACTCAGAATTAAACAAAGATTTGGCCTGCGTGGCGTTTGTCCGCATTTTTCTGGCCACCGTGTATAAAAATTATATTAGTTAACCTAGACATGCATGTAACATATAACCCTAATATTTCTGGGGTATAGTTAGTACATAAATAAGTTTTCTTGTGAAATCCATCTTTTATTATTGGTACCTCGTTAGGATAAAAATTAGGTATTTACGACAGGTAGACCGGAGATGTCTGTCAAATCTTGAACAGTAATCGAAGCTTTCCATAAAAATGAACAATTTCTAAGTGAAACTCTAGAAATTCTTCCACCTTCTTTATAGGTAAATACAAATTAACATGTATAATTCAGTAGTTCTAATACTTTTATTATAAGGAATAACTACATTTTGAAATTTTGATGTTAAGGCTATACGCCCGGCCTCGAAATCGTTTTTCCCATTTCGTAATCGTATTTTTCATGAAAACCTTACCGAATTTACACGCTAATTTAAGAAAAAAATGCCTTTCATTGGATAAATCGTAATTTTTTCGAAATTGTCCAAAGGGCCCTAAATAAAAATAAAAATGTAAGAAATTTCAAAAAACAAGTCTTTATTAAAGATTATGTAACACTCAACAGCAATCCATAAATTTTATTTTTACTTAATTTTTGAAAATAAGGTCACGAAACGGAAAACAAAATTTTGAAATTTGGGAGAAATTCACTGAAATCAAATAGAGTATGTGGTACGCTCGCACATGGTGTCGAGAGGTAGCTCCGCCTACCATTTCGGGCAGTTTCTACGCAGTTTGTAAAATATTTCTGAGATCGGTGTAAAAGCAATATCTCTTCCCGTCCCTAACCGTATACCTGCTAGAAGCGCATGCTAGGACTCACACGGCTTGGGCGCAGGGAGTATAATTATTATATTTGACTCGCAATAATTTGCTTCTGAAACGATCTAGAAATTTATTTCTTGCACAAAAAATAATTTTGGAATGTTGACTTTATTTTGTTTCACATATATATGGGTAAATTCTGAAAAATAAGATTAGTTACTCGATAGCTGAAAAATACCTTACACAAATTGGTGGTCTACTAAAATTTTTTTTTTATATAAAATTTACTCGCCATAAAGAAAAATCGAAAACACTAGTATCATCCAAATACTTTAGGGTATAACCTTAAGAAAAAACAGATCCCTAGCTCTCTGCATTGCTGAAATATCACGAGATAAGAATTAATATTTGAAGAAAATGAAAATTTTAAAAAAGTTTTAAAAACGATTTTTCGACCTTTTTGCGATTTCGATTTTATTTTCCAACTCAAAATTTGAATCCGGTAGGTGATTTTACATATTCAGCTTCACTTTTTTTGTGTGTTTGAGAAAATATAGATTGTCTAATTTAGGTGGGGTTGCTTCCCGACTGCCAAACATGTGGGCCAACCGGCGATTATCTGAGACCATAACGCAGCCACAGTGGCGTAGCGTGGGTGTCAGCCGCCCGGGGCGGAGGAAAATTTCGCCGCCCCCTGATTTAGTTATTTCATTTTAAAAGACTAAAATACGGGTATACAGTAATTCTGAAGAACTTGTCGGCAATATGTTTTACAACATAATAATCAAATTTATTACAAAAATTCTTACACGTAGGCCACTTACATTGATATAACAAGTATAGAACTGCCGATTGACAAGGTTAAGTTATTAGCGAATTGAATATAAAACACAAATCTACTTTCAAGTAGAACTAGAACGATACTGTTACTGTTTATATTTTTATTGAAAAATAATATAATGGTTAGAATTAAAAACAACGCTTCTGTTTTTTACTAAAGCTTTATTCGTCTACTTTTTATAAGAGCAAAGTCTTACATCACATACCTCTTGCTAAACAGACAAGATAGCCAGATTGGTTAGCCTTAAAGTACTCATTGTTGATCTTAAATAACGATTGATCAATTTCAATTTTGAAAAACTCCTCTCACAACTGGCATTGCTGATGCCAATTGTGAGGAATATTCGGAACAGTCCACAGTCGAAGTTGTTCCAACTTGAAGTCCTGCTCGTCAATTTCGGCAGATGCGTAGTCTAGATTACATTTAGTATCTTCCGAATCTAGTAACATAGCCGTCGTTAGATAAGCAAACTTATCCGCCAAATTCTATAGCCGCTGAAAACGCTCACGAATTTCTACAATTATTCTATCTAACGAAGAAAACAGCTTTAGTCTCAACTCATTTTCTCAAGGCAAGTTGGCATCTCTGGTTCCGTCATCAAAAATATGTCTTCTCGTCATGCGCCGCTAAGGTTCCATGGAAATGCGAAGTTCTTCACAGATATTTTTTGCATAACTTACAGCGCCATCTCCCATTCCCCTCGTTTCTCTGTCAGTACCATCTGCAAAGCATTTACTTTCTTAGCGCACAGTCGTATGTCAAGTCCCTTTGTTTGTAAATATTTTTGTGCATCATTCACTTCATGTAGCACAGGTTGCCAGAGACCCAAGAAACAAAGAAAGGAAAATGACCCCATCGTAACTAGCTTTCACCTGTCTCTGTTAGTTTTTCCAAAGCGACGAGAATGTCCTTGTAATGATGGAATGTCATTTTAGCGGCAACACCTGTTGCACTACACCGCATATCTTAAACCCTTTTTAAAGTTTCGCCTGTAGCTGCTATCAGAACTTCCCAACGATATGTGGACATGGAAAAAAATAAATAGCAACGTTCTAATGTGCCGAAAAAAGTTACTGAACTCGCCTCAACTGGGGCAGCATGTAAACAAACCAGGTTTAGTGAATGATTTGAGCAAGGTACGAATTCAACTTTGGGATTTATTTCTTTAATTCGTTGCTGAACTCCTGAATGCCTTCCAGCCATAACAGCAGCATTATCATATGCTTGGCCTCTACAATTGCTTATATCGAGGCCATCAGCTTCAAGCTTGCTCAAAATCATATTTGAAATTCCTTCAGCAGTTTTATCTTTCGTTTCAATGAAATCTATAAAAGATTCCACTACTTGTACTTCCTGATTTTCAATCACTACGTATTTTAATATCTGGCTTGTTTGGTCTTTATGACACATGTCTGAAATGCTGTCGAATATAATGGAATAATTCTTGGCCTTTTTGTTTGTCCGATTATATGTTAGCGAACTTTATTTCCCAAAATTGCTATAAATACGTTTTGGATTCTGGTGACATATACGATATTGAAATTTTGCCACATATTTTAGATTTTAAAAGATGTTCACGAAGTACAGGATCATACTTTGCAATTAATTGCACCAATTCTAAAAAGTTTCCTCTATTAGTACTGGCGTCGTTTTTTGTATGGCCACGCAGAGCCAAATTTTGTTTGGCAAGGAATTTTATAATATCAAACATTCTGATAAGAATTTCTTGCCATTTTTGTTTCCTCTGCCCCTAAGTTTTGCTCTATCTTGTCAATAGTCTGTCCTTTTTTTAAGTCTGGTCTCCAACTTCTTCCATTTACAATAATTTTGGTTGTATAGTGTACTTGACTCGTGACTTGAAACCTTAGGTTTTAATTTCCACCAAGTATTAAATCCATCTGATAAAATGAAATGGTTGAAATTTTTACAAGATATTGTTATTTATTGTGAAATTTTGCCGCCCCCTAAAAGTGCCGCCCGGGGCGGGCCGCCCCTGCCGCCCCCACTACGCTACGTCACTGCGCAGCCATAAATTACAGGCAGATTAGATTAGGTGACAAGTTCTTTTCTCTATCTTTTTCCTCAGCATAAGACAGAGCACGCGGACCCTTAAACATTTGTCTTTTATTACATTTGCACGAAAAGCAGTGGTACGCCTATTTCAAATCGAACTCAGCGGGCGTTCAGCCTTAACAACTACTAGAAATATTATTTTACTACTAAGAAATAAACAAAGTAATTAGAATAATTATTTATCCCAATAATTGCAATATTTGATTTACGGTCTACTTATGCCTATTATAAAATCCTTAGATTCGGCCAAAGCTTTTTTTAATTACTTGCTCATTATGACTTTACCGTTATATACTTTTGTCAGTTTACATATTCTATATGAACGCAGAATATTTCCATAATGGTCTAACAATTATAGTAAGCAACTAGACTAAAGAGTGCCGATTTGATCCTGCATAACGAATCTTATGTGTCAACAATAAACATCGGTTAGACAAAATATGTAAGGTAGGTATATTTAAGTGTTATGTATGTTTGTCTTTGAGAATATGATATTGTTTCCTGACATTTTATAATTGAGTAATAAACGAGAATAAAATAATATGACAAATCACATCTATTCCATTAACTCTATATTAATTTGTTTAACATGCAATATATATTTGAAAATTCATATTACAAATCTCTATAATTCTGGTAGAAAGTTTTTGCGATTGGTTTTCTTGTTTTACAATTGTAAATATTGGTATTGTATGTACTTTTTAATTGGATGCGATCAATGGGGTTCCATTTTTGATTGTGTGTTTTTTACATCCCATATTGGAAAAATATGAGCAAATAAAGAGGAAAACGTTAAATATAAACATGGCATGCGAAAATATCAAATCGCATTGATGTCACTGAAAATACATATACAACAAATAATCGATGTATAAACCTTATTTTTGTTTCGAATAAAGTATACTTTAATTTATTGTTTTTCTTTGCGTTTTTACGTATGATTTCGGCAACTCACATGGCAATTTATTACCAAAAAATTTAAATGTTATAAAATCTACAGAGATAATTCGGAATATTACTTGACAAAACCCCAAATATTATTCTCCGAAAATATTGGCTGCACTGTTCACCGAAAGATATTAAAAATTTTTTTGGCTTACAAATCATGGGAGCTACCAACTTTCCCACAATTCATATGTATTGGAATGCTAATTTTAAGTTTCCTTTGATAGCCAACGTTATGCCTCGAGACTGGTTTTATTTACTATTAAGAGTAAATTTTCACGTAGTAGACAATCTTGCTGTCACTGACGAGATGAAAAAAAAAACAAACTTTGGAAAATGCAGCCCATGGTAGATCGAATAAGAAATACATGCCTCCAGTTGCCAAGAAAGGAGAATGCATCATACTCCATAGATGAACAAATGATCCATTTTCTTGGCAGGTGCCCTGTGCGTCAATACGTAAAAAATAAGCCACGACCAGTAGGATTGAAAAAGTTTGTTCTCACTACGTGTACAGGACTTGTACTTGATTTCGAAATTTATCAAGGAACAACAACAAATTTAAAAAACGGGGAACTAGGTTTAGGCCCATCGGCCTTGGTAGAAACTGTTCCAGAAGATTCGTATTTTTTGATAGATACTTTAGTACTCTATCGCTGATGGAAAAATTGGCTGAGATTAACATCAATGGAACTGCCACAGTAATGTCCAATAGAGTTAAGGGTTGTGAGTTCCGGAAAGATAAAAAATATGAATCGTGGAGACAGTAATCAATTTGTTCGAAATGATAAAAATATCTGTGTCATCAAATGGATGGATAACAAATCTGTACTTATTATTTCTAGGGCATACGGATCAGAACCTCAGTGCAAGGTTCAAAGGTGGGACATGTCAAGAAAAGAAAAGGTAGACATTTCTTATCCGAAAGTTGTTAAAATGTATAATCAGAAGATGGGAGGTGTCAATATTTGTGATCAAATGCTAGAATATTATAGATCTTTTTACAAAACTAGGAAGTGGCCTTTAAAAGTGATTTTACATCTCTTTGATTTAGCTATTGTTAATAGCTGGCAAGAATATAGTCTAGACCATGCAATGTGTAGAAGTAAATCAAAGAGGATTAAATTACTTGAATCCAGGTTCATATTAGGAGAATACCTTGTAGGGGGTATGAAAAAACGTATGGCGACAGACAATGATAATATTGATATCGAAGACAAACAGCCTTCAACAAAAAGAAGAAAAGCAGCTTCATTGCCATGTGAAGATAAAAGTTGTGATGGATTTGAACACTTTTAAACGATGAGTTGAAAGATCCTCTGAGTTGTAGGAACCGTGGTTGTGACAGTCGTTCAAGAATTCGTTGCACTAAGTGTAAAGTTCATTTATGTCTTAATAAATTTAGAAATTGTTTTAAAGAATTTCATACCAAAGAAATTGAACATTACTTACAAAAATAAATATTTAGTTTCACAATTGTGACTTTCTGTATTCACTCCCAGTGCTCACAATTGTGCACGTCCTGTAATTCCTAAGCAAGATCCTGGAATAGTTAACCAACAGAATATCAATCAAGCTCTTGCATAAATAAACCATTAAATGTATGGGAATCTACCTATTAACAAGAAAGACTCCCGGGAGGCAAAGGGTTATTCTAAGACTATTGAATCAAAATAAGACATAGATATTTCTTCTGAAGCAATTCTGACATATCTTCATCCCATTACTACACACAAATTAACATTTATAAAATAGTGTCATAAAAATTTACCCAGAATTCGACATTGCTGTCAACAATTTTTCAAATAATTTAATGAACTCCGACGTACCTACTTTAAACATTATGTTCTGTATAATTAGTGTGCATCATTATTTGAACTAGAGTCCCTTTATAATCAAAGTAGAGACACTGATGAGATCAGTTCTGATAGGTGGAAGCAAATTGCACCTACATAATGGCGCGTTTTGTGTCCAAAAATTAACTCATAGTTACATTCTTCTCTTTATTTATCACGTTTTGTTAAGTACATATCCATTTAATACGCGAATTATAGGTTACTATATCAATCCATATTTAATAATACCAAAAAATCAAATCGGCCGTGGGTATCACGTAGGTAGGTACCCACATAATGGCCGATTTGGTTTCTATAGATTTCCTATCTCTTGTCATAACTCTCATTAAATACACTCTAATTTGAACTCGATTTCAGCACCATCTATTCCCTTCTTTGAATGAATAGCGTACTATTACCTGGCAACCAGTGGCGTAGATAAGGCGCCCGCGGAACCCGCAATGCGAGGGGGCCCCCAAAAATTTAGGGCCCCGCACTAGTAATTAGTGTTATTTTATATGTACTTGTTTTCTAGTATTAAAAATTATAACAGTACGTGTATTTGTATTTTTTACTCTGAAAACGTTCGTCCAGTTTTATTTTTTTATTGTTCGTATTTCTCTTTCAGTTCCATGAAAATATTACATCTGGTATTGACAATTTGCTCTTTCTTTAAAAAAAAATGAAATATCTTTACTTATATAGAAACCCACAGTATGACTACATTTTCTGCCTTAACACAGGTCCATATAAAAAAAGGTTTATGTTTTTACCTAACTTTTGGCCTTCACCAACTTACAGTTTTACAGCAGATGTCACAAATGCTTCGTAACAAATAGGTAATATATAGTCCGTATAAAATACCATGCTTTTATGAGCTAAAAAAAATTACAAACCCATTAGAGACAGACAACGATAATAATTTTGCATTTTACATGTACTATGAAGCTATATGACTATGTTATGCATATAGATTGTAGGTACATAAACTAATAGATAAAACTTGAAATTACGAAATTATGAAAAGGCGCGTTTATTTCATAAAACTGCATTTGCACATTTGGTTTAATGACCTAGTTGTAAAAAAAATATTTTACTGAATAAATAAGAAAAATTATTTCCATTCCTTCAGTTTTATTTTAACAGCGAGTTTGTTCGAATTGTGAAAATAAATTCTATTTGTATTAGTGCATTAACTTTTGTGACGAATTAGTGATTAGCATATGTACGTATACTAATTTAATTTTATCAAAATTTAACTAATTAAATTTACGTGTACCAAAGTATAGTTCGAAGTATTCAAAATAAGATGAGCGAAAGAAAATATATGAGTGGTGCACAGAAACGAAAATTGAAACAAGAAAATGTTGTAAAATTGCGTAAATTACCGAAGATTAGCAGTGTTTTGAAAGGGCTTCAGCAGCTAGTACATCTGCATCAGATAAAAAATGTTGAACCATACGAAAATGTTATAATCGAACAAAAATTAGATATAGTTCTGGAAAAAAATGAAATCGATTGCAATCAGGAGGATTCAACATATTTTAATACCGACAGAGCCTTATTTTCGGAATCACTTTCCGACGAATTAAAAAGAAAAAATATTACTACTGGGCCAAATAAGCCTATGGGACCGTTTCCAAGGAATAAAGACGATAATAGAGCGTTCAGTAGTGATTATTATACCATTAAAACTAAAACTGGTCAAAAATTGGATCGCTTTTGGTTATGTTATTCCCAAAAGTTGAATAGTGTTTACTGTCAACCGTGTTGGATGTTCTCAAGTAATGAAGCATCAGTAAATTGGTGTAAGGGCACAATTAATGACTGGAAGGGCTTAAGTAAAAAAATTAAAATCCACGAGGGAAGTGATGCTCATTTGCAAGCATGCATAGTTTATAGTACTTGGAAAAAAAATAAAACCATTGATAGTCAAATAAGTGGTCATGAAAAAATGAAAGAAGTTTTAATAAGAATATGTGATGTGATAAGAATATTATCAATTTGCAATATACCATTACGAGGACATCGAGAAAATGTTAAAGAAATTGGAGCAACAAGTGGTAACTTTTTAAATATTATTGACTTGATAGCATGTTATGACCCAACGCAAAACATATCCAAGAAGGACCAACTAAGTCTCGTTATAAGGTATACAAGTATGAAGAAAAATTCAAATAAACAAAACACTCTAGAAATAAAGGAATCATATATTGGATTTATAGAGTTAACTGAACAAGATTCACAGAGTTTAGAAGCTGTTGTTCTAAGTACTTTAGAAAATTTTCAAATTAAAATAGAAAATTGTCGAGGGCAAGGATACGACGGGGCTGCTAATATGTCTGGAAAATATAATAGTTTACAAGCCAGAATTAACAGCTGATTATATTAATTGTTCAGCTCATAATTTGAACCTAGTCTTAAATGATTCTGTCAAAAACATCATTAAACTACAGAGTTTTTATGATCTTTTGCAAAGCATTTATGTGTTTTTTAGTGAAAGTTTGCCACGCTGGCAAGTCCTTCATCAAGCTGCACCACATGGAAGTAAAATTAAGTACACACTGTAAAAGCTGTGCGTAACAAAATGGTCTTCTAGATTGGAAAGGTTACTGTCAATAAAATATCAGTCTGTAATGCAATGTTTGTCAAATTTTATCCTGGTGTGCAAAAAGCAAAATGACAGAAATGAAGCAAAGACTCTGCAGAATAAAATGGATAATTATGAGTTTATTCCATTGCTAGTTTTCCAGAGTAAAATCTTCGAAAGTGTTAACTTAATTTCAAAGCAACTTCAGAGCCCTTCATGTGACTTAGAAGAGACGTGCAAATTGCTCAATAATGGTCAAGAAAACTTGACTGAACTGCGATAAAGTTTTGATAAATTAGAAGAAGAAGCTAAACATCTAGCAGAATCTTGGAATATTCAGCCTATGATAAAATATAAACGCCAGAAGAGAATTAAAAGTTTTTTGATGAATGTGAAAACGACTGTGTAATTCCTAACCCGATAAAAAATTTCAAGCTCTAGTTTTTAATGCGTCACTTGATATTATTATCAACCAATTATCTAGAAGATTTTACTCCATAAATGAAGTTGTAAACTTTTTCTCGTTAACGAATGAAGAAATAGTGGAATACGGAAGACATATTCTGAGCAAATATGGAATTGATTTTTCAGAAGATTTGCCGATTCAATTAATTAAATCTTAAGACTGTTTTGTTAAACAAAAATCTTCTATTAAGGACTTAGCCAATTTATTAATAGTGGAAAATGCATGTTTAGCAACTAACCTTCCAGATCTATGTACACTATTTCAGTTATATTTAACACTACCGCTAACATCAGCAACAGCAGAAAGATCGTTTTCGAAATTAAAATTAATTAAAACCTCTTTACTCAGCACCATTAAACAAGTTCGGTTAAGAGCCTTGGCTGTTATAAGTATTGAACATGAACAAAGTAGGTTGATTTGGAAAAGTTAGTTGAACATTTCTTACTATTGACAAGAGACGTTTCGGCATTTTGTCTTCTAATTAGCTTTTTTGTGTTTTCAAATGTATTATTATAAAATAAATAACTAAATATAATTAAGATTTTTTTTTATAAAATAAATTTATTATAATTACTCCGATATTCACATTCTATGCTAATATCTCTAAACAAGTATTTTGGAAGGGCCCTCTAAAAATTTTGCGGGGGGGCGGCTAATTTTTTTATCTACGCCACTGCTAGCAACATTATTGTTTATCGTGAGAATTGAAAAGTAGCAATACAATCAAAAAGGCAATGAATTTTGGCACTGTAAACAAAATGTGTTTCATCAGTTATTACTATCGTCGTCTTTATAAATATAAAATAATTATTAAATGCATGAATTAAATTTAGGTGTCATATCTTTTAGCATTTCACTTTTTTTGATTAAGCATAAAATGCAGCAATATGCTTCTAATCAATGTCAATATAAACTGACTATTCAAAGGTTACTTATGAAAAATAGTAAATTTTCTCTGAATTTATTTAATTTCAATTGTGGCTTCTGCAGCTTTTCATATAAAAGTCCCTCTGAATTTTTCTACCTGACTTTTAGAATCGAAATCGAAGAATTACATCCCAGGGCCCTACCGCCGGCCAATATATTTACCGTTATCGAATTTCGAATATCGAAAACGTGTTTCCTACCAATAGCCCGGCCAGAAACGCGTGCAAGACTTCAAGAGATTCCGATGATTCAGCATGTCCCAACGGCGAAATATTTCATCATTAGAGCTCGCATTGGTGTAAAGTGGTCATTTGACGTGTACAACATGAAGGAAAGGGGGCGACCTGGTCGACGTGTGTGGGGCTCGGGTCACGACCCCCCGGGGAAATGTTATATGTGACCTGGGGGGACTTCGTTCTCCCAATGTTTACCAAGTACAACACGTTGCCGTTTGTCAAACCCGACTACGTATATGTACGGTGGCATTTGTTTTTCAAGTATTTGTATTGTCCCCTGTCCCGTGTTGTTTCGCTTTTACCATTGTGCGTGTACACTTTGCATGTATATGTGCGTATATGTGTGTGTATTACGTTCTACTAGTGTCTACGCGTACAAACATATACACACATATGCGTTTATGTCACTGTGTGTTAGCAGAAACCTTTGTTTTATGCTTTTGGGTAGCGATAATGGATTTAGATTAAAATAATGTCAGAATGTGCGGCATACTAAGCGCTGAATATTTTTTATTTGTTATTGTTTGCGACAATACACGGTTCTATTATGTTTCGGGTCGTATTGTGCGTGACATTTCTCAAAAATTGTTTTATTGTTATGTAGAAAGGTACGAAGTTTGAAACAGATAAATGCTTTTATTGCAGGAATTGTTTGAATACTCCATTTTTTTAAGTAGCTACTACGTGTTCACAAAAATAAAAACAATATTTGTGCATAAATAATACAAAACTTTTTTATGTTATGCATTCCAAACTGGATATAATAATTAGATATGATAGAAAATTTTTCATGGCCAGAATTTATATTCTTGTTATGACAAATTTTAACAAACCAATCTGTAAACTAGATATTTTTTATCCAAAAATAAATTTCTTTGCAGATCCCCTTAAATAAATATCTATAAAAGCAGTGGGGTAAAGTACATTGCTGCAAACCCCGCACGGCGGGGGGTGGTCATCTTAGGGGCCCATTCTGTGAGCTCTAGCATCATCATCTTTACAAAATATTGAAGTTAGAAGTAATTAGAATTTACAAATATCATAAAAGACGGCTGTTGTTATATTTATGATTCAATATCAATGCGAGTTAGTAAATTCCAATTTATTGTACTATTAAAGACTGTCGCCATGTACTCTGAGTAATTTTATGTTGCTCGTGTACCCAAAATGTTCTCGGAATATGGTACCTGCCAATAAACTAAAACGACAAATAATTATAATGCAATTCAAACAAAACGAGCAAAAATATTAATCAAGCACACAAAACGAATACCTACTTTAGACTTTAAAATAAACAGAGAACATTTTAAGTGATCGAATTGCTTAATTAATTCCTCTTGGCTTAGTCACATGTATGTTGTACTAGTTGTACGTTGGCCAATTATACTGTATGACAATGAATATACTCAAATGTGACAATTGTATGAAATACGTATAGGTAACAAAATACTTCTATATGAAAAAAATATTTTTGTATTAAGAGGAGCGTTTACATATCGAAAACTAAGGCATCGCCGTTTCGCGTTTTTTTAGAATCTTAAATTTGGGTTAGTGATGCAAAAGGCATCAATTTATAATGTCAAGGTCAGTTTTTGTACTAATTTATTTTCTTAAAAAAGTTATGTGTCTTAGAAATAACGACAAAAATGCATGAATTTAATTAATGTCTACTAACTAAGGCGGATACACAAAAGAAAAAACAACCTCCAAGCGTCAGCTGCACTTTTGATGAACGATATAAAAAAAAAATTTCTGTAATTACTTTTGAAGATAAAAGACATTAAATAGTAAACATTGTCACACACATTTCACACGAGGCTTTTCCAAGCTATAGAGTCGTCTATCCCCACTTTACGGTATCTCTACCGGTCCTAGCGAAGACGAAAATCTATCGGAATCGGTCGGCTATTTCAGACTTAAGTCAGAGGGACAGTTTGTAATTAAAAAGAAATGTCATATATACCTATAATATAAGATTTGGATAGATATAATACATAATGAGAGTTTGTACAATTTCGATCCTTTATTAGTGTATAAATTAAAACAAGTGCGTCACCAGAATTTTGAGAATTAAGAATTGTTTTTTAAATCAATTTTATATTAGTGCAGCATTTTGCTTGTTTAAACCACGCCAGCGCGTGTATAAATCAACCATTAAAGCATACGCGTGTTTTAAAGTTTCCAAGGCAATGTCAACAAATTCATATAAGTCAAATATTAATGTCAACTTTTTATCAATTAATCTGACAGAACAATCTTTCATAATAATTTTTTCAAGAAAAAACTGTTATTTTAAATAAATATTAAATGTACAATTTGTACTGATTGAAATATTAAACCCGTGGTTATTTAAATCAGGGGAGATGCTATTTAAATGGCACTATTTTCGGAAGTCACTGAGATCATGCTTCCACTTATGGCATTCCCAATAAGGTTTGAAACATTCTTCTTATTGCTAATACTCTCTTCAACGTAACCACTCGCCACAGCTGTCGATTTCCAACCTACTTGTCGTTGGATTTGATCAATTGTCATACCACCATTTGCCATAATGGTAGCGGACGAACGTCGAAAAGCATGTCCTGTGTATTTCTCGGGATTGTCCAATTTAAAATAGCGTGCAATTTGCAATGGACATGATCCAAACGTATTAATACCCACTACTTGTTTAGTGCACTTCCCCTTCTCATACCATAAGAAAGCTCGGGCCGTACTCGCATTTTGAGGATGCAATGATAAATATTGCTTCACTAAACTGACCTAATGAATTCCATCACTATCGGCAACAGTAAAATGTCGAGTTTTCATTGTCTTACACAGTCGGATAGTAATAAGATACCGCAAATTGCTATCACTTTCAAAAATAAATATGTAATGCTCGGTGCATCTTTAAAAAAATTTCCGTAAATCGTCTTCCTTGAATACATAAGCCTTCTTTGATACGTCATTCCTGCTAATTGCTTTCATGAATGCATGAACTTTCGCAAATAATTTTATATCAACACCTTTGTTTATCCGCAACATACTTTGCAATTTTGAATGGATTGCCCACATTGTCGAGGCCTTGTACTGCTCCGACCTACGAGGAAAGAATAGAACAGGAGAGAGTCTCCTTAAAAATAATATTTGTCCAAAGTGGTAACTCAATATAGCCGCCTCAATGCATAGGCGTGCATAAATATTTTGTATAGGGTATATGCACACTTCGTATGTTCCCGAAAATCATTTAAAATCGGTTCTTAGTCCAATAATAATTAGAAATATCGTGAGTGCATTATTTTTTCAATTCTTTTATTCTTTTTAATATAGTAACATTTATTCTTACTGTATTAAAGAAAACATAAGAAAAAACATGCTTAGAATATGTATGTTACGCCACTGAACACATAATCAAACATGTCAGACATATGACAAATTATTCAAAATACTCATTTTATAAATTAGGATTGGTCAATATTGCCATAACTGACCTGTCTTAAAGAGGTAACTTCCGTCTAAATAATACCTATTCCCCCACCATTTTAATATCTCTCCTGTTCTATTCTTTCCTCGTAGGCTCCGACATTTCCTGAAGGTAAGCAAGCATCACACGTTCATCTATAAATGTAGCCGTTGTTGTTCTTCCAACCATTTGACAAATCTGTTGTACTCTATTTTATATGCACATTCCGACGTTTGCGGTATTAATCGACATTCGACTTTATTACTTAAGTAATCAATCTTCGACTCATCATTACACAAAAATGACTTTATGTGACAGATTGTTTAATTGATCATTTCCATGACAACCTAAAGTATACTAATGTCATATCACATCCAACAATTGTACGTAATGAATTCGTATTTGTAGTATTAAAACCAGTAAAACTTATGTTTTTAAAGAGTATCAATAAAAAAAATAATGCAAATTATTCTAGGCATTAAAACACTTGCTCCATTTCAAGCACTCCGGCTCCGCCGCCGCCGTCGTGCTTGAAAAATCGCGCGCGTTTTAATGGTTTTATTATGCACTTATACTTTAAGGGGGAACTGCCGACTACCGAAATCAAGAGGTTCGAAATTCAAGTTTTTCTCCGTTATTTTTGCAGCGATTTTATTTAAACAAAAACCAATAAATATTTTAAGGTTTTTCTGAGGTACCTAAAGAATTAAATTTTATAAAACGTATAATATTTATAGATGGAGTCTAGAAAGTGACTCAAGTTTACCATATGTTTTCTATATTATTTTTCTACAAATGGAAAAAAAACGTCCTTTAGGTACCTTCAATAAATTTTACTGTAAACGTACAGCCTTAATTCAACTTAATTTACAAAATAGTTATTGAGAAAAACTTGAATTATAAACGTAAGTTTTGCTCTATTTCTGACTACAGATATCCTAAATTTTCATTGTTCCTCTCATAATTAGTCAATCATAATATATACTTAACTTAAAACACACGAATATATTACTTTTTTTTTGTATTTGTTCCACAAAACAGAAAATTACAACTCTCGTCAAGAATCTTACTGACGGCGGCAGTTCACCCTTAATATACTAATGTGTATTAATTCTTTTGAATTAAAGGTACACAATTCGTTTGAATTTGCCGCCAAATTTCACAACTCCTACCTTCAAACACCATAGGCGCTCAAATTTTTGGGTTTCAAACGAATTCACATGCGTGAGTTATCTAGGCCATAGTGATTTGAGAATGACAGATTGCTTGATATTCTTGGTATTTAATATAATTCATAATTGAGACCGATTCGTCTGTAAGAGAAAACTTACATTATTATATATTATTTCGTGGTCTGCCAATGAAACTATTCCTCTATCTTATAATATTGTAATCTTTGAAATTTGGCATATTCTACATAATGTGTAACCTATAAAATCTAATTAATGATAATTTAAATATACGTATCTCTCCCAAAAAATTCTATTTTATGCTAATAATGGTTGTGTGGGATTAACACGTCACAAGTACAAATCGTCCTGCATGCGCCAACTCTGGAAAAATTGATTAAATTTGATAACCTCTTTAAGTGTTGTTCACATTCACTTAACTTAACATAAATTAAGGTAGGAGCAAAATTAACAAAAGCTAAAACACATGGTTTCTTATGTATCTAGTCACAATGAAAATTATTGCACTTAACATAAATCAACATTGTACTAAGTCAGCCGAACTTCAACTTAAGGGAACTCCTTAATTTACGTTTATTAATTCCACCAATCTACAACCTCCAGAAACTGCATATTTTATAATCTGTCATTTGAAATTAGCATAACCTAAATTTGCGAAATTTGCTGCACAATTTGCCAGTTATTTTATTGTTTTGTACGTTGCTGTCTGATATTATCATGAACGACGGCGTTTTAATTGATCCGGTGCATAGCTATCCCCATTTATATGACATAAAGCCGTTTTAGAACCTATCTAATTGGCACTCCAGCTGCTCATACGCCTGCGCATTTAACGTAATTTAAGGCAATGTGAACGACTTCATAAATTTTGTGTTAATTTTACGGTACGGTAATTAAGGTTTCAGTTAAGTTAAGTGGATGTAAACGAGGCTTTATGGTCTTTACTACGTATAAATAAACATAATGACTTTTAATTTTTTTTTTATTATAAATTGAGTATATTTGTTACGCCTCTACGCTCATCGGGGAAGAACAATCAAATTCAATCCGATCTCTATTGTCCGTCGATTATTTGATCCTACTGAGATCTAGGCAGTGCCAAATCACCACTACAATATCCGATCCTCTTATACATTGGTCCATTCACCCGTTAACACGGATTAATAAAAAAAAAGTAGGTTATAGTATTTCTTTATACTTTATTTTGTTTTATTCTGAGAAACTTTTAGTTTTATAATTACGTATATATACCTACTGGAGACGCGTTAAGTTCAGTTGCACGTCATCGATGACGTTTACATGTTGTCATAACTCTATTAGAGAAACTAAAAAAGTTACTTTGTTAAATTATATTTGAGGTCATTTATTTCATTAGCTTAAATAGAAGATTTATAAATTGATCGTAATATACGCATTCATGGCAAATAAACACATAATTTCCGTTTTAATATTAAATTTCTTTATTACATATTTTTAATAGACTAATAGTTCAATTCGGTGTTGACAGATAAATCATATCTGTCAAAAAGACGTGCGTTGTGTATATTCTTCCTGTCAAATTTTTCATGTTTATTTTTGCTTTGATATAAATTGTTTAAAAACAGTGCTTCTTATAAGTGTATTTATTATTTATTTGCGTCCATTGAATATAATGCCGAAAGGTTTCTGTAAACAGTCGAGGCTTTTTACAAACTTTTTTATAATCATGTGTTAAATTTATTGTGAATAGCGTAAGTATTGCTTATTTTAAATTATATTATGGATACGTAATGAAACATTTAAGGTTTTTCGACAATCTAAATCAATATAATAAATAAGTTGAGAAAGACTGAAGTCTTAGAGCATTTCAATTACTAAGTATATTACGTTATAGTTATTGTACTTATAGTGAATAATTTTTTTCTTTGGTTATATCAAATGTCACTAACAGAAATAAAAATAGATCCGGCAACATATACAAGCCGAGTCGTCATGGATATAGTATGACGTGCAACTGAATGTAACGCGTTTCCACCAGAGACGTCTACTATCATTGCATACTTTCTATGCATTAGCCTGTTACTGAAATAATTGTAAATTCTAATTGGCTTAGTTGTAATGTAATATTAATTGCAACTATAGGTATACTACCACGCTATCATTTAAATTCTAAATTATAGCAGGCGGGTTTTTTTTTATTAGGTTATCCAGAATGTCAATTATTGATTAATTAACATTTTGAAACGTCACTTTGACAATTCAAATTGTAAATTAGTACTTACCTATAGTCGGATTCAAGAAAGATGATCCCTGCGTCATTTTTTAATATCGTATGATTCAAATCAATACTTCGCCATCATGATAAGTACTGTAAACTATAAAATGAACATGGAAATTATAATGATGACATCCTACGTTTTCCGGTTAGATTGATCGATCTAATTTTAGGTTATGTATAATTAGATAACTAAGTTAGATAATCGCCTTTATCGTTTATTAAAAATATGTAATATAAAGTCAATAGTCTTTTAATGTACTAAATTTAACATATGCCAAAATACAAATGATAATAGAACTTTATTGAGAAATAACGTGGGTACAAAACAAACAATAAATACAATTTTTTTTTTAGAACAGGACTATTTAGTGATCGGGCTTTAATACGTGTTACTGAAGCTAGTCCTACCTTCAATGCATCTGCTACTCACTAAAAGATATTCATTAGAATTTGTAAAATGTTAAATCTCACAATGTTTACCTGTTGTACAGATGTAAGGGATCTTAGAGGACCACCATTAACCTTCTCTTGCTCGAAATATTCTAATAAATTTAAAATGAGTCCTTGAGCTTGTAACCGTAATGTTTTACCGCGTCGTGACATTCTGGTTTAATAAAGATTGAAACAACATACAAATTGTGAAACGAAATCAAACGATCAAACTACTAGAAATGTCAAAGCGTTAATGTCAAAGCCAAAACGCTAAACGGAAGTGTATGAAATAATACAGCGCATGCAATCACTCCGTCTTTGTCTTGCTCAAATAAATTCTATGAAACGTATGTCGTGCTTGCATCGTACTGAAAACACATGCATTCGCTTATGCTATCCTTGTTATACAAGTTGATACTATTTCTTATTCGGATATAGACATAATTCTTTGATAGAATTATATAGTAGTGACGCAGGGATCATCTTTCTTGAATCCGAGTGTATATACCAACTTAATTTAAATTTCACAGCCTGCTCTAATTTAGAATTTAAATGATCGCGCGGTATTATATTAATAAACAATAGTAAAACTATACATCCCACTTAGTTAGTAGTTATCATTTTCCACGTTAGGTGTCATCACAACAGCTTCACACATATAATTTTCTCTTTTCCGACAACTTCTCCCCAGACGACAAGTGGTACTATTTGCAGTCAATTTATCGTCTGGGAAGCACACTGGACGGTAATTTTTATGATTGCTAAATTGGCATGCCACGTAATCCAATAGCGTAATTATTTTAATCATCCTCGGTTTCACCATCTAACAATCGCGTTTAAATATGCATACATATACATGTATATGTAAATGCTTCGTTTATATCAACCTAGAAAATGTAAAAATAACCGAGAATCGGAAAATAAGATCCATTGGCAATCAGCGCCCCCACTTCATGAAACATTCAGGAGTTGTTCGTGATGAAGCCTCATCCTCGATTGATTTATTCCAACGGCAGTCGCACTATCATTCACAATCAGTCTCGATCGAGCTGTGTTGTGTTAGGTCGCAAAAAGGGAATCGAAGAATAATGAAAATAATAGAAATTATGGAAACAAAATGTAGTGAATTTGGTTTATTAAATTCAAATGAAAATGAAAAGTGTAAACACATGGATGTTAAAACTAATATCAAGCAGTAATTAAAGACTGTGGCTTACGTATATACATTTATACGTAAAACGTATATGCATATATGCATGTATCCCAAACACATGCATATACTTTTTCCGTATAAATGTATATATGTAAGTCACAGTATTTAATTACTGCTTGATGTTAGTTTTAACATCCATGTGTTTACACCTTTCATTTTCGTTTTGATTGGTGACGCCACATAAGGCTCTATTACACGGAATACACTATTAACCTACAGGCCTCTGTATAGCAGAACATGCCGTCAGAAGCCATCGCTTTTTCTGTGTCATCTTTTGGGTGTTAGATGTCGCTGTGATACTCTCACTGCATCTACCACGTAAAACTGACATAAGTAGCATTTTAAGTTTTAAAGCCATTGTCGACAGTCTCCACGTGCACTGATGAGGCCTCAAAGGCCGAAACACCGGTGTCTGTGCGTTCGATTGTCGGCAATGGCACTTAATGTATGTGTGTATCCTAAACACATGCAGTCACAAAATTCAAATGATTTAAACGCATAGGGATCTATTAATAAAATCTTTCGAGAATTGTAAAAAGTACAGGTTGTTTTTTACATATAGAAACACTGTGTTACATATAACTGGTATTGAAAAAAGGAGACGTCTAAAAGTTTCTTTAATTATAATGACATTACCTAGCAAAAAATGTTGTAATTATAATTGGTATAATACTTTGTTTACCCATATGAGTGAGTAATGAAATCTTGATCGTTGTTATTATGTTTTAATTCATGACCCTTTCTGATATCATTCTTCAATGATAATAATAAACATATCTCTATTTCGTTTTCATTAACAGTGGTATTTACTATTAAATATCAACAAGTTATTAGAATGAAACGAATACAATTTCTTTTTAAAAAATTCTTTTACGGAACTTGGCATTGCTGCAATTACTTCGGCGTAGTGTTGGTGTTTTACTAAATAAATAAATTTATTGAAACTGGAGAGTTTCTGAATATGGTACCAGCAGAAAACTTGAGAATGCAATATTCTACTTGGTCTTCTTGATTCATAATAAAAATACCAACCATACAGACAAAAAAAAACCAATGCTTCTTGTGGAACTTTTTTTTTATCTGCCAATAACCGTTTTGTATTCATATTTACCTACTAGCTAATTTTATTAAACATATTGCAATATTGGTTGCCCGCTATTAAGTTGTATACTTATAAACAGGTTAATTTTTAAGATGTCTTTATCTGTTGAATCATCATCTACTATATTTACTTTTATTTTTAATTTTTTCTTAAGTTATCTTAAAATACTTATGCCATTGCAATAATGTGCAATCTTAATAATAAATAAGAATTATTATTATGCAAAAGAAGGTATGGGGAATGCTGAGAAGAAGGAAACAAAAATAACAGAGTACATATAGGCACAACAAATAGACGAAGATACATGGAGGAGACATTTTGAACAACTGTACACCGCTGATACCTCATCTATCGAAGTGGAAGAACATGCAGAGAAAAGCAACAATAACAATAACAACCCAGATGACAATAGAATCCGCACCTAAGATGAAAAACAGGAAAGCACCGAACCTGGACGACATACCAAAAGAACTCTTACAGTATGGCGGGAGTGTCTTATGAATGAGCTCACATAAAACCCTGACAACCAAAACAATAAAAGCATAACCGTCTTAATATTCAAAAAAAGCGTCAAAAAGTCTTCTGAAAATTATAGAGACGTAACCTTGTTGAGTTCAGTTATGAAACTATTTACTAAAATTATGGAGTCGATGATCAGGTATATCAAAAAAACAACAACAAGAGTTTAGGAAGAATAAATCAACCCTCGAAGCTACATTCATAATAAAGCAAATCGTGGCAAAAAATCTATTGAATACGGGAAACCGGCCCTAATGTGCTTCGGCGATTTAACAAAAGTCTTCGACAGAGCTAGCCTGAGTGACGTAATCAACATACTAAAACATAAACACGTACCAAACAACTTAAAAGAAATTGTTAAGCAACTTAATCCTCACACATAGAAAGAGAACTGACAGACGAATTACCACCACCGACAGGCATTAGACAGGGTGACTCGCTGAGTCCTCTACTATTTAATACAATAATGGACCAAATAATGGAACACATAACGGAAAACGTAAATGGCTACAAATTATCAACAGGAGAGAGATTAAAATTGTATGTTAAGCCGACGATGGGGTATTAGTGACAGAAAAGGAAGAAGATCTACAACGACTCCTGCCAGAAGCTTGATAATCAGAAGCCAGGCAAACATGCAAGTATCTATGGCAAAAATCTAAATCTCAAACGAGCCAATAAAATGTAAACTCGTGATAGAAAACAACCCCATAGAGCAGATCATGACACTCAACTATCTGGCAAGCGGAAGTCAAAATTTATAAAACATATGTTAGACCCATACTGACATACGCTTTGGGGACTAAAACCGACAGCAGGCAGACGAAAAATTCACTAGTACTACAGAAATGATAATCCTGAGAAGTATATTGTACACACAGAAACGCAGTAAGAACATAAGAGGCGAATGTCAGGTGTTGGGTGTTGTAAGATGGGGAAGACAACAATGGAGGAAGTGGAACAAACATATCAACAGGATGGAAGAGGGTTGAGTAGCAAGGATCGTACGGGACGGAAGTCCCAGGACATGGCGACCCCTGGGAAGACCTCGTAAACGCTGGAAAAATTCTAGGGTATCAACATCAAATAAAAACTTGGAAAAACGAGCCAAAGGATTGCACCAAGAGGAAGAAGAAGCAGAGGAAGTATTCTTTTCGGCATTTTATTTATGTAATTCTTAATTTTCTATTAATACATTTATTTTAATGAATTTTATTATATTTTCACAATGTTATATTAGTACAATATATACAATAACCCACAATTCTAATTTGGTGGAATAATTTTAAAAATATCTTAATATAAAATATATAAAAAAAGTCTAAGAATCACTAGTAAAACAAAAACAAATTGTTGACGCAAACAGTTTTTCCTTATGTATGTGTATATATATAGTAGCAATATTTGCGAATACACCAGAATATTATAGCGATGGGAGGCTTCAAACATCGAATAGTTTGAGGCCCAGTGCTTAGGGTTCAAATTTAAAAGGAATTATAACGTAATAAATTGGCTATTTGATATCAGTACTGAATACTTTGCACAAACAATAAGGTTCCCGATTAACTCCCTATACTATTACAAATATTAAACATTAACTTCGTTACACTTAATAATAAGAAAAGATTATAACGTTTAACGTGTTCAAAACTAATTAAAACTATTTGAATATCGAATTTCTTAGAGTGTCATATCTGAGGTAATAGTATACGCAACATACGCAGTAAGGGCCATAAGCTTTCGGCGTAATGTGGTTGTGAATATGTATAAATAGACCACTGCAAATATGTGTGTATCTAGTATCTCGCCAACAGGTGGCGTACCAAATTCAAAAATAATAGTAAATACTTGGAAAACTCTTCAATAGGTAATGAAAAACATACACATACATATAGGAATTAAAGTTTGTATATGGAGTCGGCATTACAACAACCAACACACAGACACGTATTTCACTCCAATGTGACTTCATGAGCGCGCATTATGGTTGCTGCAATGTTCAATGAGCTCCAGACCTCCTGCATCTCGTTTTTTACATAACCGATGTCTATGAGAAAATCTCGTCACGTCACGCCCTGATGAAGTCATAGTAGACTGAACACGTGTCTGTGCGTTGGTTACTGTAAGGCACCATTTTATGCATGCATATATGAATTTCTAATTCGAATGTGTGTGGTTCTGTTGTATATTGGAGACTTTCCAAGTACACATTAGTATTTTTGATATTGGTACGCCATCTGTTGGCAAGATACTGGATGCACACATATCTACAGTGGTCTCGATTATGATAACTTAGTTATCGATAGACCACACCTCTATGTATAAATAGGTCTATATTTTTGCACCAGATTACATAAATTGTTAATAAAGTGAATGAGATAAGAATTTCGGACTTCTAATTTGACTACACTCCTAATTTCGAAAAACACCAAGCTGGGAGAATAATTTCAACAAATCAGGACGTGATAACAACTGCGAATAAATTTTGACAAAAATGGTTTTAAGGTAAGATTATGCAGATAAATGAAAATCGAAGTTCATTTAAAATCATTGCTTCATATATAATGATTTTATCACAGTTAGGCCGTAAATTTATGGCTCTTACTACGCGGACATGTGGTATCTGACGACTTTTAAGTTTAGCTTACCTGATGAGGCCTACTTACTGGAGGTGGTGCACCCATACCATGATGATACATCATGTCGTGCTTAAGTTGTGGAAGGCCACCTGGTCCGCCCGTACTTTGGTGCTTAATATCTACGGCGGCCAGTGCTTCTGCTCTGCTTATTAACCCATCATTCAGTCCAGAAAAGAGATCTCCCTGAAACAAAAGAACATAGCCGCTTTTAATTTTATATTATGTGAGGATGTTAATTCAGAATACTAAACCAACAGTTAAGGTGCTAATTCGCATTAGAAGAATAAATTCCCAATATCAGAAAAGAGAAATGTGTTCACATTTCTTATTTCATTTATAAGGCAAAATATAACTGGATATTATTTATGAATTAAATAACTTTTTTGCAATAGAAATAGTTTTCTTATAACGATCATACGTGACGTTTGACTATTACTACTATTGACTATTACTACTCTATTAAAATTACGTTTAAAGCAGTAATCTCTTGAATTTGGATGGTTAATTATTGAAAATAAATAAACAATATTCAAGGTTCGATTAAGATTATACAAGAACTTAATTTTATCTACCGATTTGAGATTGATACTAGGATTTTTCTTTTGTACAATAGGATACAAACAGAGTTCAGTAATTTAAGTAAATTGAAGCGTGCCCGGTTCAAATAGGCCAAGTGCCAAAAATTACATTTCTGAGCTTCTGCTTTAGAAACATTCTATATACCAACGGACATGTCCTGTAAAGATGCCAATTCCTAATGTAATTTCTTTATAGTTTACAAATCATGTCATAGATGGCAGTATGTGTATGTGCCAGGTTAATTTTCTCAGAACAAGCTAAGTGCCAATTGTCAGATCAGCTTTTCTAACCCTATTTTAACGAATGTTTGCGCGTGTTTCTGCAAGTGACTTTGTGCCTCATATAAAGTGATGATCAATGGATAATAAGAAACAAAAAATCCGTGGACGACAGAGGGAAGTACAAAGCAAGCTAAGGATATCAGGGAAGAATTATGCAACGAGAAGTAACAAAATTGTCTCCAAAAAAGCGGAACCAAAAAAAAAATGTTAGAGAGTCTTTAATAATAATTTTCAGTTTCATTACTAAACAATATCTTTTTAGTTGTCCTGTAAATGCTATTTCTCATGTAAAAATTTTTCTTATGAAAGAAGACTAGAGTTATTTAAAAAGTTCTATGATGAAACCGCACCTATTCAAGGCACCTACCTGATGAATTTGATTAGTGTGTTACCAATAAAAAGACGACGCCATGGAAATTATAATGACCCATCAGAAAGTCACCGCCAGGGCGCTATGGCCTACACAGTTTCAGATGGAACTGGTCGGATGGTTCGAGTTTGTAAATCAACGTTTATGGACATTTTTGCGGTATCAAAAATGAAACTTCAAACAATAATAAAAAAAAAGAAAAGCGGAGAAACTCCCTTTACTGATAAACGAACATGTCATAAGTTGAAAAATTTACTACAGAAGACAAGAACATGGTGAAGCAACACATATTGTCTATTCCTCGCCAAGAAAGTCATTATTCAAGGTCGCACACTTCTAAAGAGTATTTAAGCCCAGATCTTAATATTCATCGTTTATTTAAAGCTTTTGCTGAAAAATATCCGGAAACCAATATTTCGTATAAGTTTTACAGCCGAGTTTTTAGAGAACACTTTCCAAATTTGAAATTTCACCTCCCCAGAAGCGACACTTGCCGAGTGTGTGATAGACTCACTTGTGAGGCTAGAGCTGAGTTACAGAGCAGTACTATTGCAAAACAGAAGCTAGAGCTGCACCACCGCAAAGCTGAAAGTGCTTTTAAGCTGATGAAAAAAGACACCACAGATGCACAGTTGCCTGGCAGTCGTATGTGTTGCTTGAGCGTAGACTTACAACAAGTCCTTTTCGTACCTACACTAACGCACAGTGATATGTTTTACTTAAGTCAGCTCAGTTGCTATAATCTAGGAATCCACTACAATACAAATACTGGGTATATGAATCTATGGAATGAAGGAGTAGCAGGCAGAGGAGGAAACGAAGTTGCCTCTTGTATATTGCGGTTTCTGAATAGTAGTGTGGTCAAAGACAAACACGTTATTATTTGGACAGACAACTGCGCTGGCCAAAATAAAAATAAAGTAATGCTTTTTCTATATATATATTTGCAGGCCCATGGGGTATTTGATGTTATAAAACACAAATTCCTCATAAGTGGTGACAGCTTTATGGCTTGCCTTCGCGATTTTGCACATATCGAAAAGAGAAAAAGGGTCATGAAGGCTATGATTCCTGAAGATCTACACAATGTTATTAAATCCGCAGTTTATTATCCCCCTTTCGAAATTGTTGACATGGAAAAGCATGGATTCTGGAATATAAAGGAGGCAGCAGAAGCTTTGATTGATATCAAAAATTTAAATATTAGCAAGGCAGTCATGCTTCGTGTAGAGAGAGAAAACCCTTGCACTGTTAAAGTCAAAGAAACTTTTAGTGAGTTTGAGCCTTGGAGGGATGTTAATGTTTTGAAAAAGAGTAAATCTATCTCAGACGTGAAGAGCACAAATCTACTGCTTTTGCCGCCGGATAACAAAATAACAGACAACAAAAAAAAATCATTAGCATCAATGATTAACTTTCTGGAAAAGGAAGAACACAAAGAATACTACAGAAACCTATTACACACATTTAAATACTCTTGTAATGTTTACTTCTGTTGTTTTTTGTAAACGATATTTAATACACATTACTTACTGACTTGGTGATTATTGTTTTTAACTTTCTATAAGTTTTTATAACGTTATCTCTGGACATAGAGACATATCTTTTTAATATGGTACTTCGATTGTTTCTAAATTTAAAAAAATATGTATTTTAATATCTCTTTTTCAAACTAAAGTATTTTAATATTGACTTGATACAACACATCTATAAACCTAGTCCAATGCTTAGCTTAATCCAGAATAGTTATTTATTAACGCCAATCAACGCAACATGCAATAATAATCGTTTTTTGATAATATCTCGGTTTTATACTTTTGGCACTTGGCCTATTTGAACCGGGCACGCTTCAATTACTGTTTATCTATAATAATTTATAGTTTATATAAGACTGCAATTGCTTCTCGTTGGCAATTTTGTTCAAATATGCTTCTAATATCAAATTAAAATGAACTTTAACTTTTACAAAAAATAACAAAATAAAGAATTGGGTGTCATTTTATAGAGCAATATATACACATCAATAAAAAATATCAATTTAAATACACTGACAACTACAAATGCCAAACAAAGGCTAATTTGTAGAACCATACTATTTATTTCGGCGGTTTTATCAATTTATGAGGAAATATTGTCCAAGTCAGAACATATCTCGCGAGTCAAACTTAAGAAAATGTTATATGGATAAAACGACCACAAAACTGGGGCTAGAAAAAAATATTGCACATATGGTGGCGAGAAGAAATAATACATCAGTCAGCACTAGTTGTCTTGTTATAAGCAAAATTTTGATGCAAATCAATGCAAGTATTTCTTAGATGATAGTTTACTCTTTTTTGGCAAGAAAATTTCGAAGCATGTAGAATGAAAGTAGTATTGGTGGTAAAATATATAACTTTCCACATCTGTTATCAATAAAACTTTTGCGTCAAGTTATATGATAAAATTTGGTTAATCAATAAATTCCTCAAATCCAAATATTTTTCACTTGAGTTGTCTAGCACCTGCTGGACCAGTATTACCGAAGAAGTTTTATTACAATATTCAAATGCTAATGTCATGTGTAAAAAAGGTGTTCTTAAAATGTCCAAGCAGTATAACTCATTTTAAAAAATTATTGCCTGATCTGCTTCTTTCTCCAAAACTTCGCAAAATTTTGATGTAAGTTGTATTAAGTATATAAATATATATATTATAAGAAATTTTGACCGCTCATTCTCTGTTTGAGCTCTAGTAGCTTTCTAGTGTTGAGTTTCTCCACGTTTTTCCGTTCTCATCTTATTCTAAGCTATTATTCCTCTTTGCTTCGTATGTTATTCTCCCCCACGCCTTTCGTTCCTGGATGCTACTCCTTCAATCCCGTATCTTCAGTTTCTTAATATGATCTGTCACCTGATCTTTCCACATGCTTCTTGGTTTCCCTTATCCTTTACTTGTTTTTGGTCTTCTCCATGTCGTGATTTCTTTACTTCCCTGTTGCTTTCCATCCATGTACCAACGTAATCTTTGCACTTTTATGAACTTCACGATTTCTTCTCCCTTTAAGATGTTTTCTATTTCGAAGTTCATTAGCTTTCTGTATTTTCCATCTGCCACTTCGGTCCATGTATCTTTTTTACAATTTTCCTTTCAAACCTTGTCAGTTTCTCCTGTTCCATATTTATCAGGTTCGTTGTCTTAGCCCGTAAGTTACTACCGGTTGGCCTCCTGGATATCCTCATTTTTGTGTTTATGGTTATTCTATTACTTTTAAGGATGTCATTATCACTGTGTATCATTACTCTGAAGTATTTAAAGTTGTCAACTATTTTAAACTCGTAGTTTCCTATTTTAATTTTCTTGGTTGTTGTATTTCTATATTCTCTGTTTATTTCCATTTGCCTTTTTCTTTGTTTATCGTTAGTCCTCTCCCTTTCGCTGCTTGATCAATTTGTTGAATTGCTTTTTCCAAGCATATCCTGTCTCTGTAGTGTAGTGAGTGTACGTACGCAACTACTTGTGATATCTAATTGATTATTGTTTCTTGAAAATTGCATTCTTTTACCGGTACGAAAACAAGAAGAGTCTTAGATAAACCGTCACCCTGCCTTACCCCTACATTTATTTCGAAGTCTTCGGTTGCTCCTTCGACTGCCATTAGTGCTACTTTTGAATGTTTCATCGTCATTTCTGTAAATGTCACTAGCTTTCCTGGTATTTTTATCTCCATAATAGCTTACTCTTACTTCAGGCTATCACACGCCTGTAGAACTTTTATATTATTTGACTCATTATGTGTACAGCGTCTATGTTGGTTGTATTAAGTCCAATGCAAAAATATAAGAAAGGACTTGGATTAAATCACTAAAAAAAACACTAGGACGTTTAAACATATTCCTTAAAGATATAACAGGCGTTCTTACAAATGTCAAGTCTTCAATAAAAAATTTGAATATTGGCCATCATAAAAAAGTGCCATAATGTTTTACAAAATACTGCAAGACGTGATTATTTCAAAAGTATATAAGAAGAGGAGAGATTTGTTTTTAATATATAAATGGATGTTAAATGCAGTGGTGGCTGCTGCAGGGAGGGCAACGGGGCACTGCCCCCCCCCCCCGTGACAAATTTCTTTTAACAGATAAATTAATTATAAATACCTAATTTGTATGTAATTTTTCTGATTTGTTTGATAACAAATAATATCCCTAGCAGCAAAATCACTATATGCACATTTGTCCTATATTAGCAAAGATATATTTTTGTCCTTCTCTAAAATTGTGATTTTGCTGCTTGGAATTTTTTCGGAAGTAACAATGCGTCTCTTCAGCGCGTTTAAAAATCACAGTCTGGCATAGGCTCCGTGGCATCTCACGCGAGTGCACCGTTTGTATTAGAAATCGAGTGGATAAAAAGTGGCGCGGGGCAAGAGCGGTATGTCAGCGAGCGGGCACTACACTGTGATGCCGGATGACATCCAGTATGTAATATCACAGAATAACAGAAGTGACAAAAGCCTCATTTGCATCCTACTTGACAAAATCACAATTTTAGAGAAGGATGAAAATACGTATTTGCTAATTTAGAACAAGTGAGCATATAGTGATTTTGCCTCGTGGGATAATTCCGATATTTGTGCGCAAAATCAAACAAAATGGCGTATTTTGTTTTTGTTGTGTACTTGTATAAATATAACCTGCCTTAATTTTATAATTTACGAAAAGATAATAAGTAAAGGTGCCAGTTACATTTTTGTAGATATAAATAATGGAAACTGTACGAAAGAAGAAATCCGGCGTACGTAGATGTTGTATCTTTACTTGTAAAAATGTTCAGCAACAAAGTATATTCTACAATTTCTTTTCGTTTCCTAAAGAAGAAAATCGGTAAGTTTTAGCTATTGAGTAACAGATAATTTGTAATAATTCATCTTTGTAGTAAACACTTTGAATGAAACTTTTTATATATTGAAGGAACCTCCTTCGTAATAAGAATTTTAGAGAACATCGTTATCTCTCACAGCCATGACCATAATGAAAAGAAACCAATTCAAACCTCACTGGTTAAGAAACTATCTAAAGGTAAATGTTTATTATAAAATATTATTTTATAAGAACTAAGTATTATTTGAAATTTTAAAATGTATTTTAGAATGTGTGGAAACTATGAATGTTCCTAGCACAAGTGATATTGGATCCCAAAATTTAGCAGAAAGTGAACACCTACAATACAAAATTATATTATGAGCATAACATAAAATATGTTTAGTTGTTAACTGAAGAATTGGAAGTCATTTTTGAACAAAAATTCAACACATATTGCTGTGGTATTTTCTTGTAAATAAATAAATAGATAAAATAAAGAAACCAAACAAATAAAAATCAACAAAAATAAAATATCACTGTGTTTATTTTAAATAAATATAAGCTTACATGTTAGATATAAATTATAATTTTATATTTCAATAAATATATACAGAATAATCCACTAATTTATAAGTAAAAATATATTTACATAATTCAAATTGTACAATAACGATGGGTATTTACTCATTCTTAATAACTAGGCAGTAGTATACACATAAATGCAATATGGGTTGCATACCCGTAAAAATAATAGCATTCACAATTAAAAATAAAAATGAAAAATATAAAACAATGTTTAAATAAATTAGAGCACAAAATTATGTTAAATATTCTATAAAACAATATTCAAATACTGACCCCCGTAAAATAAAAAGGATATAATAACTTAAAGCAGTATTACTAGCAGTCAATAGAAAAGTAGGTCAACCAGGTAATACATTCTTAGCAGCAATAATAGTTCTGAAATAAGGAATTAATCACCAAGAATATCAATATTATAACCACCAACATTGTCAAGAATAAATGTTATGTATCACTATACACGTTTCACTTATATGTTCTGCATAAAATATTATTGAGTGTACGAAAGGGGCACGATTTGTTTATTTTCTTCTCTACACGAATATATTCCAAGAAAGTCCAAGCTAAAACAAAAATACAATATTAAACAAAGGTCTATATACATAAATAAATAAATATATACCACTTATTTCACGGTCACAAGAGCAATTATATTTTCATCCGTAGGGACACCAAAACGCATACAAAGATATATGATTTGCTTGTTTTCGAGATACACCAACGCACCCAGAATGTAAATATTGGGGCCTAGTTCACCATTGAAAATAAAACATTATGTTGGGTATGCAAATTCACTGATATTCACAAAATAAAAGGACATTGTTGAATGTACATCTAAATATACGATAGTACATAATTTTATCCACGTACAAATGCTTCAAGACATTTAAGCTGAAAATAAATAAATAAAGCATTAGTCAGTACATAATATAAGACAATAAAAGAATACTTACCAACAAATAAAATCATTCAAAATGTCCATGGAATAAAGGTATAGAAATGTAAATAATAATAACAACAAACATGGTGGAAACAAGGTCACATGATCACGTAATTTCGATAGTTATCGAAATCAACACGGGGGGCGTAGCAGACGAAAATTCAAACTAAAAGGAACGATTTAAAACAAAAATAAGCCGTTTGTCAGATGTTTATCGTTATAAAAGGCGACACACAGGCGAAAATAAGGCAGTCCATAGGAAGTCCACCAGAAGCTCTTCAAAACTTAAAAAGAAAATAGTTAAACCAGTGCTCCGAAGAAATAAAGGATCTAAAGGCATAAAACGCTTTAAGATTCAAACGCCGTAGACGTATAAAGCGGCAACGATAACTGCGCGCCAGATACATATAAAGGCGCGAAATACCAGTGTGGGACCGTACAAAGCTACAACAATAAATTCAATAAAAAATGGAAGGACTAGGCTACCAGGAGGAATTCGAGATGTTATATAACCAAGAAAAGTGAGTACAAGCACTATAAAATAAACTCCATCTTGCAATTCTAAAATGAATAAAAGAAAGAACCTTCATGAGTGTTTCATAAACCACGGGCAACGCAATTTAGAACATTTTTTTTAAATAATAAAAAGATAAATTCTTCTTTGAACATGCTTTGGATTGACGTGTGAATCTTAGTCCAAAGCGGTTTAACGAAGCATTAATAAAATTTCCGGATAGCAATAAAAATTTGGAATCTTATTTAAATAATTTAAAATAAATTCTTCTTTGGACATGCTTTGGATTGACGTGCGAATCTTAATTCAAAGCGGTTTAACGAAGTATTAGTAAACTTTCCGGATAGCAATAACATTTAGAATATTGTTTAAATAATTTAAAATAAATTCTTCTTTGAATGTGCTTTGGATTAACGTGTGAATCTTAATTCAAAGCGGTTTAACGAAGCATTAGTAAACTTTCCGGATAGCAATAACATTTGGAATATTGTTTAAATAATTTAAAATAAATTCTTCTTTGAGTAAGCTCTGGATTGACGTGCGAATCTTGGTTCAGGGCGACTCAACGAGGTATAACGCTTCAGTTGAATAACGGCAATTTCGTAATATGAGCATACATGAAGGATTAGAGCAGTGAATTTTATTTTTATTTATTATTAACAATTTCATAAAGAATCAAGGATTGCAAGGTGCTTGTACCGCAGATGAAAAGGGCTGGATATAATAATAATGAAATGAATAATGTATTGTATTGCATAATAATGATATTTAACAATGTCTTGTAAATATATATATATAAAAATAAAATAAGTTGTGCTGACATTCTATATCTACTTATTTATGCCCATCCCAGGGAGATCTAAGGAAAGTAAACATCACAATCACAGCTAGAACTCACAATAAGTACAAGGCTGCGACACATCATCCGTTATAAAAATATAATAAATTCACACTTAGACCCTGAGATTACTAAAGTACATTAATTCATTAATTCAATTTTTGGTTATCAACCAATATAGAAGAAGTCACAGCAATATGTATTTAATCTAGTATAAAGTAGAACAATTTAGAACTTTTCAGTTACAAACATACAATTAATTTGTTTTAACGAAATGTATAATTTTTTAATTGTATTTTAGCATTTATGGAAATTCCTACCCTATGTTGGGGTTCAAACAGAAAAAAATCTCTCTGCATTAAGTCCAATGCAAAAATATAAGAAAGGACATGGATGAAATCACTAAAAAACACTAGGACGTTTAAACATATTCCTTAAAGATACAACAGGCGTTCTTACAAATGTCAAGCTTTCAATAAAAAAATTGATTATTGGCCATTATAAAAAAGTCCCATAATGTTTTACAAAATAATGCAAGACGTGATTATTTCAAAAGTATATAAGAAGAGGAGAGATTTTTTTAAATATATAAATGGAAGTTAAATGGTAAGAGAAAAGTTTATCACAAAGAAATTAAAAAAAAATTATTCATCAAATTGCAAATTATCGTAATAAAACACTTCTTTAAATTGATTATCGTCACCCTGCTTCCTTAATTTTAGAGTTACATTTATTTGTTATAGATGGACGTAAAACCTATTAAACAATTGTTTCTACTTTTTATAACTTTTTTTTTTTAATTAAACACGTGTTTTTCTCTTCTAGATCGGCATCCAGCAAATTACAGAAACAAAGGATTAATAATTTCCTCGGCAACCGATAATTTAATATGGCCATTACCACAAGTTATCTAACATATAATACGACCACTTATTAATCTGTATAAAATTACAGGCTATACATAATATTTAGAAATACAATTTTCAACAAACTTATTTTATGTAATGATTCTATTGTACAAATAGTAATATAGAGTGCTGTTAATTACTAGTGAAAAAGAAATAATACGAGGGCTAAGTTCCCCCATAGACAAGCACATGTTCCGGAGCAAATGTTGGAGTAAATATTGAATTAAGTCTAGAACAGTTTGTGTAAGTCTCGGTCCTACAGCTACGTAGAGGAGTGTGGCTACAAGTGCACATGTGTATGTGTGTTTGTGTGTATGTTTCCTTCTCGTTGCCTACTATAAAATTTATGCCCTGAAATTATGATAAAATGATACACTAAATTATTTATGATTTTTTCAGCAACTTTTACACGTTCTAATGATTTATTGGTGTTAGGTTTCGGAATTTAGAGGAAATAGCATTCATTTTTGTATTTACTTGCTATATGTGTTTAATTATATTTTTTTCAAAATACAAAATTAGTTTAATACTTTTTAATTTTAATAGTGGAATCTTATATTAAATGTATGTATGTCTAATTAAGTTTTTATGTAAACTTGTTAATTAATCAGCAGACATCGAGTCTTATCTAGAAAATTCTTTTTTAAACGTTACCACAATAAATACAGAATTGCTTTTTAAATATTTACACAGAAATTAAACATAAATAATATATTTTCTATTATAAAATCAATAATTTAACGTGATATCGTAATTGAATGTTATCAATGTGCCAATTGATTAATCGGGAATATATATTTAAGTAAATGATTAATTGATATCAATTTACTTGTTTGGTGTTGCAATTTCTTCGTAGATTAATTTTTTTTAAAAAAAAACTGGATATTTTATATTTTTTACGAAGGTTATAATAAGTTTGGTCAATTTTTGTGAAATGGTGATACAATTCGCGTCGGAACATTCCTAGTACCAAATGTTATTCTTCAAATCAATTCAGTTCAAATTTCTTAAAATGTGGGTTCACTTCCATACATCGAACACTACTTTAGCTTGCCGAAAAATGAAGAAACAAGAATTACAAATATTAAAACAAAGACGAGGATAGTGGACCATAGTAAAGCTGAACTGAATGAAATTGAATGGGAATTTGGCATCATCATTAAAAACAGTTTATTTTTAAATCAAATATGTCCTAAAAATAGGCGACATGAATGGACCTGCTGCCAAGTGATCGTGTATGAAGAGTTACATATTAACAGTCAAAGAAATTGATTAAGTTTGGAGAAAATGCGCTAAAGAAGGCGAAGATTATTTTATGGGGCTGGAAAGGCTACGACTCGTAATTCTTGGAATTCTTGAGGAAATAACCTAGTGGACTTCTGTTGTTATGCTACCTACATTAATATTATTATTCTTTGCTCCACGGTGGCTACCAAAATTGGTGAACAAGTACTTTAGTTTCACCAACCAGACGAATCCTACTTATGGAATGTCGATATGTATGGCTGGTCTGATTGGTGACATCAGACTCGTTTGTACAGAAATTTGATCATTTTAGATCTATTTTTTCAATTTATCTAACAATAATAATAATAATGTTAATAATAGTAAAGTAGCTATAGAAGATATTTGAATCTTTAACGATAGATATATACTGGTCTAGCATAGTTTGATTTCTTCTTTGCCAATTAAAATTGGCTAAACTGGATGAAATTCTTACCGATTTATGATTCATCACTAACGTGAATTCATATTTTAAAGTCTACATTTCTGAAGGGATATGAAACACTTTCATTTATTTATCCCGTAATAGAAGCTGTTAAGAGATAAATTTATTTTCGAATTAAGTACTCTAGTTGTGCTTAAGTTCTTGTTTAATATATCTACCAAAATAATTCCACTCTCTATTTGGGTTTTTTATTGGTTTCGTTAATAGCGGCATCATCAGTCAACAAGACTAAATTAGTTTAGATAAGCGACACAAAAATGTATCTATAAACACTAACAATCAACTCTATTCCCAGTGAAGGTTATAATATGTGAATAAAAATATCCAAAGAGCTTTGTTGCTTTTGTGGAGCCTTAACTAACAAAAACAAGTAAAATGATAGAAAGAATGTAGAAGCGTAATCAAATTTTTTATGAGAGAAGGATTTGGATGTAAAAATATTTATCAAAGGATGACTAGTGTGCATGAACAAGATCACAAGTAATTTTGATGGAGTAAAAAATCAAATGAAAATGACTCATGACGCGCAAGGCTTATTCAAGCAAGGCATTACGAAACCAAAAGTTTGAAGTTTTAGTATTTGCAAATTGAATAAAAGAATTTTAGTTGTTGTCGATGAAGTAGGGATATCGGGAAGCCACAATAGGTACCAAAAATTCAACGAGGATTTAAGAATGAATAGAGTTTTAGAAAACCTAATGCCGAAATTGCTTACTTCCGAACAAAAACTCTTTCAGAAATTGATGATAGGTGCTAAAAGGAGGAAATCACCGACAAAAAAGGATCCATGCAGTTAGATGTTCACTAAGAAAAAAGGCAAGAATGCAGAATTCCTCAGGCAAGCTGATAGCGATGATGCTTTGCGATATGCAAGAAGATTGAATAGATGAAAAGGGCTCTAAAATAATAAGGCAAGTCTATAAGAACAACCATACGGGAACAGAGTCCCCACAACAGCTCGCCTAGTTTGTGAAGTAATGGACGAATAGCGGGTCTTGTAGAGATAAAACATCTCTTGTAATGGATAAGTAAAAAGTGTTACTTACATACCGCGGATGTTACCAAACTTGTCCATCAACTCAGGGTTAATTAGCAATAAGCAAGTAGGTTAAGACAATATTATGTTCATATTTAGTGTAGGTACCTAAGTAAGATAGCAAAATTGTACATATAATAGTATCACGATATAACAAAGAGGTCACCCTCCGTAAAAGGAGACAGTAGTAGTATTGCTCGTAAGAATAGTAAATAAAGTTGCTAAACAATGTAATTGTGTTTTCTAGATGTACTGATCTCGTCCGCAAGTAACACAATCAGCCAGGAGTCTCAGTATTATTGCATGGCTGCGGATTATTGGAGGAAAAATATTTTTTCCTCCAGAAGTTGAAATATAAAATATTACTTTTCTTGAAACACTCTTTTCCTATAGCTAGGTAATATATATAATTAAAAATAATTTCACTCCAAAGTCATCCATCAATTTGCTTCTTTTTTTCCCCATTACACTTTTATGCATTATAATATAATTAAAGAAAAATATTGCGAAAAATATATACTTATACATTTTGCAATAAATTTTCATTAATGTCTTTTTTGGTATATATATCTTTCAATTGCCCTAGTTGTAATTCTTTGCTAGAGTATTCCCTAGATATTTCTAGCCCCTTGTATTCTCCCCTAAGATTCTACTATTACAATACCCTGGGTTCCATAAAGCTCAAGATAATTCACACGATCTTGAATATTGAGGAAATTATTTTAAATATAATTACTTATGCAATATTCTGATTAATAGTTAATAGTTTGTCTTCATTGAAGTAGCCAAAATATAAATTGCTTCGTTTACATATTGTAATAATAATAATAAATAAAAACAAAATTACATGCTGGTGGTAGGTATATAGAAAGCACTGATTATTTTCTAAACTAATAAGGTAATGAATTATTATGTTAATTACGAGAGTGGTCGTTTGGGATTTGGAAAAACAGTCACCTAAGATTTTCGAAGTTACAATTCAAATATTTCTGGAACATGTACATGTTTCTCTTGGTAGACAACCATTGTTCTGCTGTTTCATTATTTCTCCGTATTGGAAGCTAATATAATTCACATATTATATATAGCTCCAGACCTAGCGATTTCCTGCTTCTGGAATGTGTTTACAAGTTTTTTGGCTCTAGTCACAGTATTGATCTTTATTATATGCAAATCCCATAATAATTTCCTTTCTTTCCAGAATATTATTTAACAAGACTTACTTTCATAGATAGACCAATTTTTGTATGATTTTCTAAATGGCAAATCTTCTTTAAGGGGATATTAAAGCGGCCGAGAAAGCAATATATCGAATTTATCAGTTTTCTTTTACTATTGTTCACGATAGAAATGTGAAATTTTCTGTACAACTCCAATATAGATATGAGTACACGGAAAGGTTGTCAGATTATGTAATTTTTTGTCACAACCATCTATTTTTTTTTATTCCAAATTAGAGTAAAATGTACGTGTGTTTCTCGGTCAAAATCTGAAATAATTAAATGAAATCGATCAAAACGGATATAATTCCTGTGTAGACCAATATTTTCTTGTGAGATATAGCTTTTTGAATTGCGGAAAAAAGTTTAATTTGAGTAATTAAATTAAGAAATTCCGGAATGGTGCGGTATTGATTTATTTGTATTTTAGCAGCGCCTTCAGCTGTATTACTTTCTTATACGTAGTATAAGGAAGTATTGTGATGATGAAAATTTTCGACCTCGAGATTTTTGCAGATGTCCACGTTTTGAAGTCTCCTGATACCGAAAAAGTGGTTTTTAAAAAATGTCTCTCTCTCTCTCTCTCTCTCTCTCTCTCTCTCTCTCTGTATGTATGTCTGTGTGGATGTCTCTCTCTCTCTGTGTGTGACCACGATAGCGGTCAAACCGCTGTAGATATCAATTCCAAATTTTGTATTTACGTGTATAATCTCCCTCTTGAGATCTGATTAGTTTTTCAGTAAAATCGGTAGACCGGAAGTAGCAGTTTACTTCAGTGCAAAAATTGAATTTTGCCAATATTTCGTCAACTACTAAGTTTATACAAATTTATAAAGAATTCATATATACTTAAAATTAAAATTGAGAATAATTTTATTTAAAAAGTTTTTCGAAATTCCTACCGGAAGTAGGTCTTTTACTCTTATCGAAAATCAGCTTTTTGCGAATATTTTGCAAGTCATGCTTTTTAGACAAGTACGTTACGGGTATGAAAGTATTCAAAACATAATTTTCAATATCTTTTGTATAAAAAAAAATTTAAAATTCAGACCGGAAGTACCACTTTTACTCTTATCGAAGAGCAATTTTTTGCAAATATGTCGTAAGTTATGTATTCTATATATATTTATCAAGAGTACAAAAATATTTAGAACTGGATTTGCAATATTTTATGTATACATGTAATTTCAAAATTCGGACCGGAAGTAGCACATTTATTCTTAGCGAGTAGCACTTTTTTGATAATATCTTGCAAAGTATGCTTTTTATAGTGATTTATTAAGAGAATAGAAGTACTTAGAATAGGATTTTGAATAATTTTTGTATAAAAAATTCTTAAAATTCTATAATTTGAAACGCTCATACGTATAAGAAAGTCGTGTGGTGGCCACACCTCATTCTTTTTCTCTGTATTCGGGTGACGGAAAACAACACATTCATTTCAAATATATGAGAATGAGATGGCTTGCATTTGGCTCCTCCTACGGGCCAACACCTCCAAAAGCAATTATAGTCGATTCCCAAATACAAATCGACTTTAATATCCCCTTAATTCTATACTTTATCCAATCTTTATATATGTTAGAATACTTTCAATACGTTTATAATATTTTTAAATAGATAAGTTTAATATATTTGGAAACAAATATCCATTAATCATTAGACATCAAAAATTAGGTCTTCCCCTACCTAGGACTCGTCATCTTATTAGGTAGATATTAATTAAATCACTTATTTAAATACAATTCAATTAATCCAAAAACAATACTTATTCCCTAACATTGCATACTAAAAAAAAGTCTTGAAGAATTTGTTTATATCTTAAGATTTTATACTTAAAAATTCCAAGCAACTTTATTAAAAATTATAGGTTATAATTTATGAACTCAAAGTAAAATATAATATCTTTTCATTCTCGAATAACCTGATATCAATACAACATATATATCACCTGATAATAATAATGAACAAGTTAATTATTATGCATTTCTTCCACAACAGCAATAAAACGTTATTTGTTTTATCCATCTGTAAGTGTATTTGACTAAAAATAATGAAATATTTACACTTAACCTTAAATAAATAACAAGAACATTAACGTTTTAAACGCAAGCACAAACTTTCTTGTCTCTCTTATGAGTTCGTATTTGTGGGTCTTTTTCGATTTACCACAAAATTAATACGGCGATGTTTCGAGAAAACAATGTACTAAATTATTTATGACTTTTTCATTAGCGTTCGCTACTGTCCTAACAATCATTCAATATTCCGTCAGTTTAATGCTGAGCCCAAACAAATTAGAGCACATTAAACACGGGAAATACAGTTTCGGTAATGGCCGCCTATTGTAACGCGTTATATATGGGAGCGAATTGAAATTCATTGGAATAACTAATATAAGATATACATCCCGCGCAACGAATTGTACTAATAAGAACACTTTGTCATTTCAACGAGTTCGTAAAATGTAATTCTCTGCAACTATACGAGGAGTGACAATAAATATCATGCTTAACGTAGGCCGAGCGCATGCATAGTATTATATGTGAAGCCAGCATTAAAACATTAATATTGTTCAATAATTAAATGAAAATATAGTAGATGATTAACTATAATTTTGTATGAAGGCGCAAAACAATACAAAGACGCCTATAGTAATTCTATAATGCCAATAAAGTTTGACATTTTATTAAAAATCTGATTCTCTTGCCTTTCTATACGTGTCGATGCGTCAAAGGGTTGTAATTTAATAAGATTGATTTTTGTTCGTCTTTGAACGTAAAACTCACATTGCATTTGAATTACAGACCATTTTTTTCTTCTGTTAATCACACGGGATCAATAAACAGTTGATTGAATATAGTGGGAAATTTATAATATAACAAATAAAAGTGAAGCTACAGTCGAAAGCAAAAAAAAGTAGACAAGAGACCACGTACTTTGTAAACCTAGCTTTATTTATTTTTCATTAGTGTCAAGTCATTATTCTATGAAATATCAAATAATTATCAATACATCTTCTACCTAATTAATACGAATCAAAATACTAATTAAAAAACATCCTGAAGAAATATATGTATTAATATCTGGTTATAGAGCAATTTTTATTTAAAACTTATTGCATTCTATTTGTAATAGACTTATAAAGGTTGGTACAAGTATTTTGATTTACATTCTTCCATGCTGTGTGAACTATTTCTACCAGAGTTCTTTTCTATTTGGAGGTCTTCGATTTAATTTCTTTATTTCTTTGCTCATCAACCCCCACACATTTTCGATAATATTTAAATCAGGACTTCTTGGAGGATAATCCAACACATTGATGTTATTTTCTCTGAACCATGTTTTTACTCTGCCCGATGTATGGATGGGGCAGTTATCCTGTTGAATTATAAAATTGCGATATGGAAAAAATAACTCCACTGAACGCAACATCACATTACTTAGAATTTAAGTTTCCTTCTATTTCCCATAACATACCAGTCCCATGAATTGAAATCCAAAGGAATCGAAGTGCAATAGAAGACCTTGGTTAACTCCAGAAATAATACGAGAAAGTAATGATTTGAAGACACTTTACTGCAATGTGCAATTTGTTGATAGCACTCTTCAACACAAATACAAAGAGAAAAAGCGAATTTTCAATAACAAAATAAAAAAAGTGAAAAAAGAATTTTATGCAAAACGGATTATGGAAGCACCAAATCGTACAAGGGAAGTATGGAACATTGTAAATGATGTGCTCGACAGAAACCCAAAAATTAAACAAAGTTACACCTTAAACAATAACGGAGAAATGAATAGCGATACGGCTCAGGTCTGTGAAAACTTCGCGCATTATTTTACAACGACTGCTTCACGAAAAATAAGAGAACACTTTGGTAATTATACGTCCGTGCAATGTACCACTGGAAGGTCTGTCAGTGCATCGGTGTTCTTGCATCCTGTTACACACTTGGATGTCGTTCGTTATGTTCATGGACTAAACAGAAGCGCTTCCTGTGGGGTTGATGGAATATCGTCTAAAATGATTAGATATGTAGCAGATGAGATTGCAACTCCGATTAGTTATTTGTTTAACTTATCAATCGAGCAGGGATCTTTCCCCTCATCACTGAAGGTGGCCAGGGTGGTGCCGGTGCCGAAGAAGGGTGACAGGACTGATCTCCGGAGCTATCGGCCGATATCGATTCTGAGTGTTTTCAGTAAGTTATTTGAAAAAATGGTATTTGATAGTATAATGGTTTTTCTGAAGAGATTCAATGTTCTGATGGATGAACAGCATGGATACAGAGCAGAGAGGTCTACTCTGTCGGCTACAGTTCTATTAGTGCAGAAAGTTTATGAACATCTTGATAAGGGACATGAAGTGGTTGGACTCTTCTTCGATCTGAGTTGTGCCTTTGACACACTGAATATTGAATTTATCCTCCTCAAGCTTGACCCGTTTTGGACTGGCTACGTTCATACTTGACTGGACACCGGCTTAGGGTTTCTATCGATACTGATCAATCTGACGACTACGATATACATGCTGGAGTGCCGCAGGGCTCCGTGTTGGCACCTTTGCTTTTTATCCTGTATGTTAACGACCTGCCGGGATATGTACCTGGAGCGTCCATAACTATGTATGCTGATGATACAAGTATGGTTATAACACCACTGGATTCTGCGGGTCTTGCTGTGTCGGTGGATACCGTCCTAGCGAGCTTTGCTCGATGGTGTTCCCAGAATATGCTAATATTAAATTTGAATAAAACCGAATGTGTTTACATTTCGAAATGGAAGGATACCCCATTCAATCTGCGGGTGTTGCTGCGGGAGCATGGACTGGAAGCGGCGGGAAGAGTGAAGTTTCTCGGCACTACCATAGATAAAACACTCAGATGGACAGACCAAATTGATATGGTTTGCAAAAAAGTAAATAGTGGATACTTTGCATTACTTAGTCTTAGACATCAATTGGATACTGGACACCTAATCAATATATATTATTCCTTGATCTACACCCATTTAACATATAGTATCTTGGTATGGGGACGAGCAATGGATACTAGTAGAGTATTTTGTCTGCAAAAAAAAAATTAGGCTAATGTTCGGACTTGGACCGAGGGATTCCTGTAGACCGTATTTTAAACAACACAAATTGATGACTTTACCCAGCATATATATATATACGAGAACATAAGATACATTAGGAGCAACTTGGACAAGTTTAGTACCAATCACAATTCGTACAACACGAGATATCAACATCACTTGAAACTTGCGAGACCGTTGCACACATATCTTAAAAATTCACCTCATTATACAGCAGTACGATTATATAATGCGATCCCAGATGAACTGAAAGTGATTGTGTCGAATGAGATATTCCTCAGACGAATTAAAGCACTGCTGGTAAAACAATGTTTCTATGATATAAGGGAATACTATAGCTATTGTCAGCAGTTGTAATATAAAACTATTTTTGTTTACTATAAGTCTAGCTTTAGGACTGTATTCACATATACGCGTGTATTGCTTGTTTTTCTCTTATGTAAACCGAGAAAGGTGTTTTCTATTCTCCATTGTATTTTGAGATTTTACTCATGTTGTTCATGTTTATGTATTTATATGTTGACTTATCCCATACTACTAGCGTAGTCAAGGGGACTAATAAAGTATCTATCTATCTATCTATCTATCCAACCCCAAAAGTTTGCTTTGAAGTTTTTGAATACACATTATAAAGTTTTCGTCAAATCAGGTACCTTTTCGTTGGTATACATGAATCGGCTCATTTTTCTTGCTTTGATATAATTTTTCATCTGTAAAAATTACAGTTTCCCAAAAGTGTCTGTTATTTACAGGATATTCAAGTGCATATCCTACACGAGTTTCTTTGTGGGTCGCATTCAAATTAAGTTTTTCGGTAGTTTTATGGCACCCCAAATTAGCTTCTCTAACTCTTTGTCGGGCAGTAAAAACAGAACCCGGAAATTTACTTACATCAGCTGCAATCACTACACTGAGAGAAATAAAATGTTTAGTCAAGCAATTTCTAGTTGACTCAATAGTTTCCGGTGTTGAGTCAACTAGAAATTGGTTGACTGAACATTTATTTCTCTCAGTATACTGAAGGAAACGGTTTTTCAATAAGCACATTTGTGAGGTGGCTGTCTTGCTCAACTGTTGATATTCTTATGCGGCCAGAACCAGAAATTCTACAAATTCTATGGTAATCTCGCCATTTTTATAATAATTTTAAAAGCTGTGCTTTTATTTATGTATATTATTTCTTTCCGAAATTTCACCTATTGTGAAACCGTTACTCAAATCTGCAATAACATTGACTTTAATATCTTCATTTATGGAAGGCAATTTTGAAATAATTTAATATCGACTGAAAGGTTGTCTGTTTTAATAGATAACCATATTGTAACGTTTTCGGGTTCCAATAAACAACTCGTGCAATTATTTATTTAAAACAGAATTATTTAACAATATAAAAATATAAAAACTAACGTAACACACTTAAACTACTACAATTTAATTATCACAGGTATTTATTTACTACTACTAATATGTCCGTATTTATTTATATAGTTCTATTTATATCACACGGCACTACTATATTTATTTCTACGCTACCACTACGTAAGGAATTTCCCGAACTACTCCGCCCGCAATGAATGAATGCATGCCGTAATCCAGTCGCCTTATATACCTGCATGAAAAGATTACTAGAGCATTCCTGTAAATTCTGTCTCCCTCTAGAATATTTGTAGAATATTCTCAGACATTTGTCTCCGCTTCCGATACAGTACCATGCGTAAGTGTATGACTCACCGCTTTACGATATTCAACACGTCGAGAGAGATTTATGGTCTTTTTTTTTGTGCGTGTGACAATTTCGTTTTTATCGCGCCGAGAGAACTCAATTCGTCTGCTGGTTTCGTTACATTGCCCCCTTCTTAAAAACTGCGTTTCGTCCCGAAACACACTATTCCATGTTCTTGACGCTGGCGGATGACGAAATCCACACCGGGACCCACGGGTGCACCCAGCCGTCTTGTGGCAATGGCAATCCACCGTCCCAGGCTGCACAACGGGCTGATCGGGCCGACAGCCGCACACGACCATTTCCGTACCAGCACGCCGAAACACTGCCTCCAGCATGTTTCCTGCGATTTTCCATACCAAACGGTCTAATCCGCAGCCCATCCTCGGAATTGCCAGCCTCCCCACATCCTGCTCGTGTGCACGTCCTCGTAGATCGACAAGGGATTCCCATAAGCTGACTCTCTAGGTTTTCCAGCAATTTGTCGCACATCCGCCACTTCACCGCCGTCACGTTCATGGTATGGGGCAACTGGTTGAAACACACCATCCCTGGCTCACTATGAGGTGTTAGTCTCATGCGATAAACGACGTCATCTATTTGCTCTAGTATTTCGTATGGTCCCTCCCAGTATTCTTGGAGCTTTGGGGACAGGCCTTGGCGACGTTGAGGATTATACAACCAAACAAGGTCTCCTTCTCCGTAACCATCTCTCTCGGCTTGCACGTGGTAACTATTCTTCGTCCTGTCGCTGGCATCCTAAGTGTGATGGCGTACTCGCTCGTGGACATCCTTCAACCTTCGCCAGGATCCACTGGCGCAGTCTTCTCCATTTGGGTTCTCCACAACACACTTGAGTAGATCATCCTCTACCTTCAGAGAGTCCCATTGAGCCCAGTAGGATTCTAGTCCCTGTGAACGAGGAGCCACTTCTTGCCAAGCCGGTCTGCGACCAATTCCCTTCCAAACCATCAATGAACCAAGGTCTTCATCAGCTTCTTGACCAATCCGCAAATTGTCAGGATGCCACTGATCGTCAACCACGGCAGTTCTGAATGTTTTGGCTGATTTTTCTTCTAGTCTGTTACTATGCCTGCAGTCTTCTAGACGTGGTCTTCTTGCAACAGCATCAGCAATTTGGTGTTGCACAGATGCACTTCGCGCTATTTATTTTGAGGCTCTACGATACTGGGTCGACGATTGCCTCTTCTCATCGACCCGTTTTATTTTTCGCTGTTCTGCTATGGTTTTCTTGGGCTTCTTCGCGCATTTATTATGCGCATGGCCCATTTCCATCTCCATTTCCATTTCCATCTCCATTTCCAATTCCAGCATCGGAGCGTTCTTCTCTTGGGTTGCACCTTATTCACCAATCGTCGGACTACCTGTCCCAGGTGCGCATGCCCATACTTCATCTCAAGACGCTTGATCAATTTAAGGTAGTCTTGACACTCTTCCGGAAGTACGATCTGCAGAACATCACTGGCCTGTCCTCTTAATGACACAATCAGACCAGTAGCTTTCTTCGGGAACATCCACCCATTTGCTCCTGCAGCGGCTTCGAATTGATTCCGGCACGTCATCCATGACGTCCTTCCATCGAAGGTGGGAGGCTTTACCTTTGCCTTAGCTGTTCGGGCAATCTCCAGGCTTCCGCTTGAGATATCATGGGGACCGCAGTCGTTCATCGCTGGCAACTGAAGCTGAACCCCAAACTCGTCCCCCATTCCGAACACGCGCTCCTCAACTTTCTGTTCCATGGCTTCGATGGCCTCAGAAAATTCCTGCCTCCCATTCGATGAATTCTTCTGAATGTCTTCCTCGAGTTGTTTCGAACCACTTGCAATTTCATCTCCCAAAGCTTTTGAATTATTTGCAATTTTATCTTTCAAAGCTTTTGAATCATTTGCAACCTCATTTCCCAAAGCCTTTGAATTATTTGCAATTTTATTATTTAAAGCTTCCAAATTACTTCCAATTTTTTCCAGAGTCTTCATATTACTCTCGAATTGTTTTGCAACTGCATCTCTTAGAGTCTTCCTATCAGTCTCGAATTGTTTTTCAACTGCATTTCTTAGAGTCTCGAATTGTTTTGCCATTTCATTTTTAATTTCTTCCACTATTACGCTTAAATCAGGCTGTACTTGAAACAAATATTTCTCGGGATCCTCACCTTCATTTATTAAAAGGTCACGAAGCCGGTCCTGGAGAATTGTTTTTTTTCCAGACGCATCTGCGTCCCTTTCTTCCAATTCTGCCCTTAACTCGGAGACCTTTAATTCTTCCAAACGTTTGGTAGCCATTTATTTATTTGCACTTCTATATTGTTTATCCCACACTGACACCAATTGTAACATTTTCGGGTTCCAATAAACAACTCGTGCAATTATTTATTTAAAACAGTCTGTATATTTATATACTTAAAATTATTTAACAATATAAAAATATAAAAACTAACGTAACACACTTAAACTACTACAATTTAATTATCACAGGTATTTATTTACTACTACTAATATGTCCGTATTTATTTATATAGTTCTATTTATATCACACGGCACTACTATATTTATTTCTACGCTACCACTACGTAAGGACTTTCCCGAACTACTCCGCCCGCAATGAATGAATGCATGCCGTAATCCAGTCGCCTTATATACCTGCATGAAAAGATTACTAGAGCATTCCTGTAAATTCTGTCTCCCTCTAGAATATTTGTAGAATATTCTCAGACATTTGTCTCCGCTTCCGATACAGTACCATGCGTAAGTGTATGACTCACCGCTTTACGATATTCAACACATCGAGAGAGATTTATGGTCTTTTTTTTTGTGCGTGTGACAATTTCGTTTTTATCGCGCCGAGAGAACTCAATTCGTCTGCTGGTTTCGTTACAATATTTTGACAAGTTACTTTGAAGCCGCTATTACACTAATCATATTGAGAAAGTCTATGAGAAAAACCTGTGTTTTTGTATACTTTTTTTTTGCTTTGGACTGTACTTAATTGCCGATTTGGTACAGAAGTACTTATGAATGAAATTTTCTCTGCACCATATTTAAAAAGCAATAAATAATTGTAATAATAATAATAATAATATTCTTCATAGTACAAAAAGCATAGACAAGAAAATTTGAAGATACGTATGCTAAATAAAGTAAATTTAAACAACTAAAATGATACATAAATGTTAGGGTTTATTTTTAATTAGACTCTATCATTTATCAATTCATTTTTATTGGCCCCGAATGCTTTGTTACTTACAGTAATTTTTTTTTGCTTTTCCGCTTTTGTCAATTGCATTCCACTGTTTGTCCAATAATTTTCCATGTTTTTAAACATCTATTGACTTTGTCAAATGGAATTCCTTTATATAGTCGAGTCGTTTTGGCAACCAACATAGCCAAAGTACGAACTAAAGACAACAATTCAATACCACTACAAATTTTGATCGGCCGGAACAATTTCAAAACAATAAAATTGAACTAATCAATTAATAGTTCAGGATATATACCTTCCCATAATAAAATACTACTTCATGAAAACCAGTTACAAGTTAAATATTATAAATAAAGCTATAAAATATTATTTTTTCTACATTATTTTATATAACATTTGGCTATACTGTTTAGGAGGCAAGCATTGTTGACAAATTTAAAATGTTTAGATGACAATTATAACAAACGTCAAAAGATGTATAAATGTTGTTATTTATGACAGTTCTGAAATGGCTTTTGTAGGTTATATTACATGAAATTTTGCAACACCTTAAATTGGGCGCCATTTTAATTATGTGGCGCATGTCGGTTGCGAGAGCGATTCATCAATATCAACTGCTTTCCTTGTTGTGTAGGTATGTATACATCACACGTTTTATAAAAAAAATATAGTAATTTACACATTAAAGTGAGATATTTATTTTGTATTTAGATACAAATACTCTGTAACATCTATGTACCTAATATAAACATAACCTAATTCGAAATTTCATTTCTTTGTAAAGAATTGTGTAAATATGTGTCCATGTGTTGAACAAAATTCGAACAATTTTGTGGACTTATAAGCTCATATGCATTGCGTACTGCCTCATATAATTCATTTTCACTCGTTGGACGTGTTCTTTTTATTATCTGCTTCTACTGAATGAATAGCTCTTCTATTTGATTTAGAAAAGGACGATAAGCAGGAAGAAACACTGGAAAATGACCATGATCTCTAATGAGGGCCAAGACTTCCTAACTTTGGAATTTTACATTGTCCATAACAATATGAGCCCCTTCTATGCAGTCACTATGTAAATGTTGAATTAAGATTGTGAGAAATTCAGAAAAGTGCATTACTTCAAAGGGAACATTTTGAATTTGAAACAATTACAAGGAATTTACGTTCATTGCAGCGGCAATAGAATAATTGCGGCCTCTTAACTGTGCTTTTATTTTTGATGCTCTGGTATTTTTCACAGCTTTTTCCTATGAAACGCGAGGATTTATTCAGTTTTTGTCAATAAAGACTATTTTTTCTCTTTCCACATCATTCTGTTATACTGCACTGCATAATGAAAGGGAGCTTGAATAACGTCAAGTGTATTTCTTCTTTCAGAAACAAATGATACTTTTTTAACAGAATAATGAAAGTTCTTAAGTGCTTTATTAATCGTAGATAGTGATATTTGTTGAAGAAGTGGCCACTGGTTTACGCAGCACGTTTTTTGCAACTGGTGGAGGGTTAAAGAACAATCCAGGTCAACCCAGCCACAAATCTGTTCTCTTTGAGCATTTAATAATTTTTGTTCGATGTCCATGCACTTACTCCTGCACCATTATTCATAGAATTAATGATTAATTTGCGTACTTCATTGCTTATTTTACTACTATTCCTTTTCTGGGATTAATCTCATTATTTTCCATTGTAATAATTTAAATATTTGTGCACGTGAAACTAAATTGACAAATAAGGAAAACCAATTGACAGATACGGAATTTATTTTATTAAAAAAGTCTACTGAGTCATTTGGCAAATAGTGAAACGCAAATGACAAAAGCGAAAAGCAAAAGAAAACGACTGTATCATCAACATTTTCTCCTCTTCCCAAATTACATATTGCTATAGTCACAATAATTTAAATGAATGCTGATTTATGATAAAATTATTATAGTCTATTCATAAGCTTTTTCCTTAACAGCATAATATTCTAAAAGTTCATATGAGTTCTTGCAGTGATTTGGTTCTTTTGTTCTGGTACACCTCTTATTTAGTTTTTCTTTGGGATAAGGTCAAAAATTAAACGAAAGGTCTAAATCTCTTATTAAAAATTATATTTATATTTATAAAGATGCCAATCGTAAACATTGTCATACTGTATCTATATATTTTGTTTTACAAAATAATGAGAAAAGAAAACATTTACATTCATTTTTAGAGTTATAATGCTTGTACATGTATTATAATAGTTGAAAGAATAATTATCTTGTTCTTTTAAATGAAAAAAAAAAATATTGTTTCTTGATAATTTTGTTTATTAATACAAAGCGGATTCCATTTCACCAAAACATACATTTTCACATAGTGCCTTGGTAATCTAGAACCTAGCAACGCGAATGCTCTGAAACTGGCCTATACTAATCGCCAGCTGCGAACATTCGCACATTGTACCTCTAGCGGCTTAGCACCTACCCATCAACAAACATCCCCGCTTATTCGTATTTATTTTATTTGAATTACTAAATTAGAATGACTATATAATAATTAATGGTGCCTAACGAGTTACTAAAGACAAATATTCTCACATAGTATCCTTAGCACGTCTAACACCATTAACTATGCTTTTATTATTTTGAAAATGAGTTACTATTAAAAACAAGATAATATTCATCTAATTAATGATGCTCAATGGTTTACTAAAAGCAAATATTTTCACATAGTACTTCTAGCACGTCTAACACCATTAACCATCCTTAAATTGAATTATTTATCTCATAACTTACTTCATTTCATCATATATTTTATCGAATTCTACCTTATTGATATCTTCCATTTTAAAAATCAGTAATAAGAAAAAGAAAAAAATTATTGAATAAAATTATTTAACAAGAAAACTAAATTAAAATTGAACTCTAATCTTTAATACCTATTATGAAATCGTGAGCTTATGTGTAGTGCATAAAGACCCTATTCTCACTTTCGCTATATATATTCAAATCAAAAATTCGCGTCTTTACAGCTCAAATTACAAACTTCGAATCCAACAAGTCGATTCTTGTTTTTCGCTTATATAAAAAAACAATTGCTATCGGCAATTTGTAGCGCCTCTATTGTCAACTAAATTTTAGGTTGGCATTGATTTCTTGAAATGTTTATGTTAAAATCTTTCTTGTCTGTTTTCTTCAAGTTATCATATTCACACCAACACGCATATCGTCTTTGACAGTTTATACACTAATGACGGCACCTTGAATTGTTTGTTATTAAAAGTTTTTCACAAACTTGCTATGTTTCGTCTTCGGTATGTATATCTTTTCCTTCTTCTTAATATAGTCCCTCATTGTACTTGTTTGTTGTATTCATTGTTCGTTATGTATTTTCTTTTTCCATTTACTAAAGTTATCCTTATTTTTCTTTTAGAAATACTTTGGTCTAATAGTACCAGAAATATGTTGTATACGACGGAGATCCCTCTAACCAGTCTCGCACTGCAAAGAACAGTCGCTCGTCACCTCTTCTGGACTCGTGTTTCATCAACTTGTGAAGTGTTATCATCAACCTTGACATTGTATTTTTCTTTTGCAGGTTTTTAAACCATACATGACCTTTTTCATAGTCTTTGAAGCCCTTGTGTTATGCATACAAAAACTAATAAATGTATTTTTAATTCATACAATTACTGTTTACATAAAACATTACGATCTGATACCTCGCACTGAAAATGTTTTGATTTACATCCTCTTTTTCTGTTCATAGATATAAGTTCGAGGTATTTACTATGTCTCAAGTATTATCATTATAAAATATTTCTTATGAATTGGCACCATTTTTATATTTATATTCACATTTATTTGTATAATGTGTATCAAAAATTCGTGTTTATTTTATCCTCCTTAAAAGTAGGCAACTTATTGTACTTACTTTTATTATTTTGACTAATGCTTAAATCTAAAAATAAACGATTTTAAAATACAATTGTTCATTTTTAATAACTAAACTAATTTTTTAATATTATTATTTCAATAATGTGGAGGTCACAGCAATGTCTGATTATTTTGGTACATTGATTTTGTCAATTGGATTAAATTTTATAATATTGCAATATTTTCTTTACATTTGCTATCCTTAACTCCGTGTTTTTTGGGCGGTGGAGAGTTATCAAAACGTTCTTGTTAATTGTTTTTATTGTGACTTAATCACCGTTAGTTGTTTTCTTTTCTCTATTTGTATTAGTAAGAATTGTTTTTAATTTTACAATATGTTTTATTAAAGCAAATGAAAATGTACAAAACCTGTTCTAGAAATTTCGAAAAATTAAACGAAATGGTAATGGGTTGTCATTCTTCTTGAAAACGGGAATAATCTGGTACGTTTCTATCCATCCGGGAAAATTGTAAATTCTATTGCCAGAATAATTACACAGGTCAACACGATTTTGGTAACATTGATGACAATGCTCTTTTTGCATTTCGTTTAGGTAATTATTAAATCACCTTTTCACAGAAATGACCTAGCACGTCCCATTTTTGAGTATCTGCTTCTCTTTTATATTACGGGGTAAACCTATTATAATTATAATTATTATTTGTACCTGATTTGCAACAGGACTTTAAACGGGTTCTTTGAACTGTTAAGTGTAGTTTTATTGTTGTCTAGAGTTTAGTTTGTGTCTGTATCGCTTACAGTACAGTCAAGTGTGTAACTCGATTTATATAAAATGGCAAGTTCTAGTCGCCGGTGTTGCAAAAATCCAGCGGATAAGTTTTGTTATATATGCGGACGATCACAAGCTAGATCTATATCTGAGGAGGTGACAATAGCCTACTTTTTATATTCTAAATGTCAAAGTGGAGATCAAGATAAAACTTGGGCTCCTCATGTTTGCTGTGTCAGTTGTCATATAAACTTACATCAGTGGATGCATCGCAATAAAAATTCTATGCCGTTTGCTGTACCTATGGTGTGGAGAGAACCTATTGATCACGCAAGGGATTGCTACTTTTGTACAACTAAAACAGAAGGGTTTTCAAAAAAGCAAAGGGACAAAATTCAGTATCCAAATTTGACTTCTGCAATTAGGCCAGTTCCTCATAGCGAGGAACTACCGCCCTTAAACCTAGACAACATTGTTTCTGGCGATTCTACTTTTTCTGCAGAATGTGATTTACAACTTCCAAAGCATAGCACCGATGACCCAACATTTTTACCAAGTACACCACTTTTTTTTACCAAGTACCTCACTTAATAACTCAGATTAAATTAAATGATTTGGTACGTGACCTGGGATTGTCAAAACAGAAATCGAAACTTCTTGCGTCCAGACTTCAAGAGTGGAACCTGTTAGATAAAAACGCAAGTGTTTCATTTTACCGAAGACGAAATATAACATTTTCAAGTTTTTATAAAATGGAAGAATCGCTGTTTCTGTTCAGATGTTGACGGTTTAATTAATGAGCTTAATATGAAACATGTACCTTCAGAGTGGCGTATTTATATAGATTCGTCTAAATACAGCCTAAAAGCAGTTTTGCTTCATAATGGAAACAAAAACTATCTATTCCGTTAGCCCATTCAGTTACAATGAAAGAAACATATGACAACTTAAGAACTATACTAAATTGCGTTAAATATGAACAGTATCAGTGGGATATTTGTGGAGATTTAAAAGTGATAGATATATTGCTAGGATTGCAAGGTGGTTTTACAAAGTATTGCAGTTTTTTTTGTCTATGGGATAGTAGGGCAAAAAAAGAACATTAGAGTAAGAAAGATTGGCATCATAGAACTTCTTTTGAACCAGGTACTTCAAGCATAAAATATGCCCCCCCCCCCTTGTTAATCCACAAAAGATGCTTCTTGCGCCTCTACATATTAAGTTTGGATTAATGAAAAACTATGTAAAAGCCATGGACAAAGAAGGTGATGGTTTCAAGTGCCTACAACTAATATTTCTACAATTAAGTGATCCAAACTAAAAGAAAGCATATATTTATTGGACACCAAATAAGGAAGCTTCTAGGTGATTTGCATTTTCAAGAAAAATTAAATGAAATGGAATTGGCAGCTTGGAAGTGTTTTGTAAGTGTAGTGAGAGGTTTTCTGGGCAACAGGAAGTATGAAAACTATAAAAACCTCATAGATGATCTCTTGAATGCCTATGAAATACTAGGGTGTCGCATGTCTTTAAAAATGCATTTTTTGCACTCACATTTGGATTTTTTTCCAGAAAATTTGGGCGCAGTAAGCGACGAACAAGGAGAAAGGTTCCACCAGGATATCAGGGTGAAGAAAACAAGATACCAGGGTTGCTGGGACCCATCAATGTTAAACAGCTACTGCTGGTTTTAAAAAAGAGATGATGGTACAGAATACAAGAGGAAAAATTGAAGGTTTCTGTCGTTGTATTGTTGTTGAATATACCATCTCATGTAATATATTTCTATTCATATAATCCTCTGTAATTCTATACATTTTTGCTTAAGTTTGACATATTTCACACCTGTTTATATTAAATAAATATTAGATTGTGAAAATACGTTCTCTCATATTTTTTTCCACCACCTGCCTCCTGTAACAGAAAAACTGTACGTGCTACTGTCATAAGCTTATCATTTTCGGATTTGGGATGACAAAATACTTCGTATACACCTATTTTCGTCAATGTTACTTCACAAAAGTTCAAATTTGTCGACCTGTGATTATTGAGTATAACGGCCTTGCAAGGTAATATCACAAGTTTTAAACAAGAAACTTGGGACAAAATCATCACCTGCAGTAAAACCCGAATCAAATTTTTCCATAATTTCAATAAGAGATTCCTTGGAGATATATGAATAGTAAAAGAGGAAAATTGAGAAAACATTTCAGGCTAAACTGTAAAGTTAGGAGAAGGCATAATAAATACCAAACATGGAAGCAAAGGCATTCACAATATCCTTAGGATTATCTATTCATTTGTCATGTAAAACATTCTACTAGGTATGCGTGTGATACGTTGCATGTTATGAAGGAGCGACCATATTTTGTTTGGATGATCACTAAGTACAAATTCGGTGTGTGTAACATAATTCTTGTACGCTTGTGATATCTGAACTTTAGTTAATATTTGATAATTCGTCATATTTAAGTTCTCCCTAATAACCTTAGTAAACCATGATGGATAGGGGAGAGTGGGGACGGTTTAGACTACAGGAGGAAATGGACACGTTCATAATTCCCGCCGTTTTGTAATTTGTGACCGCACATGAGCAGTATTTGTTGTAAAATAAACATTATAACCTCACATCCTAGTTCAATCGTTATCGCTCAACGATTGCTTGAACAGGAAAAGTTTGTGTGTTTTGGTGTTGTTGAATGTAAGTTTGTTCAGTGCTTTGTTAAGTAATAATTTCATACTTTGATGTAATAAATTTATAATAGTACGTGAAACATCTTGCATTAGGGGATATTTTGTTAATTTAAAATTGAGTTCAACGTTGTGTACAATGACTTTTCATTATTTTTATTTTGCCCCTCCTATTCAGGAGGATGGTGTCCATATCCTCCCCAACCTGTCCAAATACCATAGTTATTTTAAAGTCTAATAATAATATTGTAATTTTTGTTTAAGTTTGCAATATATCCCGTGTGTATGTAAGAAAATCAAATAGACAGTTTCCTCCAAGGGATTTGGCAGCTGCTGTACAAGATGTTTTAGAGAACAACATGTCAATTAGGAAAAGTGCAGAATTACATAATGTAAAAAAATCTCGTCTTTGCAACTATGTTAATAAAGTAAGAATGGAATATTAAATGTTTCTGTCAAACCGCAATATGTAACAACTCAAGTATTCACAAATGACATGAAAGAAACACTTCAGGAATATTTAATAACCTGCTCAGACATGTTTCATGGGCTAACTCCTAAGGCTACAAGACGTCTGGCTTATGAATACGCTGAGAAAAATAATGTTATATATCTCAAAAATTGGAAGGTTGGTGGTTTGGCTGGCCGTGAATGGTTCAATGGATTTTTACGAAGGCATCCCAGACTGTCAATCCGAACCCCGGAGGCTACTAGTCTAGCTAGGGTGACTAGATTTAATAAAAATAATGTTAATTTGTTTTTCGACAAATTAGCCATTGTCATGCAACGATACCAGTTGACCCATTCTCGAATATATAATTTAGATGAGGTAAAATTTTAATATCAATGAAATAACTAATTTATTTATAGACGTTTTTTTCTTGTTCAGACTGGAGTTACAACAGTCCATCGAGTTCCGAAAATACAAAAAGGAACAAAAAAGGTTGTACAAGAGAGTCCTTCGTCTGAGGAAGAACTAGAATTAAACGACAGCTCTTCAGATGACCTCAATTACGAAGAAGATGAAGAACAAAATGATGGAAAATTTTTAATTGAAGAAGGAAGACATGCAATTGTAAAAGTTTTTAGGGATAATTTCAAAAATACATCCAGAAATTTTGTTGCTGAAATTATAAAGAAAACCGTAGATGGCTATGAAGTTAAATTTTTGAAGCTACAACTGGCTTCAAATAGATTTATTGTGTCGGATAAACTACCAGCATTAGTATTGTTTAATGACATTGTAATAGGTTTACCAAAGCCAACAAAGGACCAGCGAATTTGTTTTAAAGATATGGTTTACTTTAACATTGATCTGTCAAGTTATAATCTACATTAATAAGTTTATAAATATATTCATATAGAAAAATGATTCCTTTATTCTGTGTTTTCATATTCCAGTTACTTTTTCTGTGTACTCTTTATGTGTCCATATACTCCTGGAACTGTATCCATTGCCTCCTGCAGTGAGGGAGGGTTTGGACGTTTTTATTTTTTACTTTGGACTTTTCTTTTTTGGATATTTTTGATCGGAAGACCAAATAATAAGCAAATTTCTTGAGTCGAATGTTCAATACACCATATGCTCTAGTATGGGTGGTTCTTTTTCATTTTGTCGTGTTTTATGCAAGTTTCAAAAAAAGTGTCCAAACCGTCCCCTCTCCCCTACTGTGAAGTAGATGCAAACATTTTGGAATTGATGTGTCGAAGGCAGTTTAGAGCCTATTATAAAACCAGATGAGAGCCAGATTCACATTGGTGTGATTATCCAATGATGACCATTCAGTCAGAATATGTAAACTATAGAATATAAACAACTGGATATTGTAAAAGAAGGAAATTAAACGAACACGGTGATAAAATGATGGCGAACGATTGATTGTTAAATATCGCGCGGAATAACTCGCAGAATAACTGACAGGAGAAGTATCGGCAGACGACGGAGAAGATGGTGTGCCCATTTAGACATCAAGGGAGGTTGAGATTAAATAAAAGCGAGGAGCAGATTGGTCATACAAGAAGGAGGAAGAAGAAAACATTCCGAAATAATTGATTATTTTATTGTGTATTTACATATACTTATATACATCGCCAATAGCAAAATAATAAACAAATCTATCTATGTAATTCGATTACACATCCAATTGAATTGATAATAATAATTCATTGATCACTTTTCGAACATTGTTAGTGTAACACGTGGGCGTCAATAGATATATTTTTTCAATTTGCTGATTTACAATATCCACATGGGTATCTATTATTATATAGTGTACAATGTATTCTGTTTCTAATTAAGTATATATGACAATTCATGATTTAGCGCGCGAACATTAAATAGCCAACCCGTTGCTCTATGAATTCTTTATACCCTAACATATATACATATGTACAATATTCGAGGTAATTCTGCCCGTTTAACGTAAAAAGTATTGACTTTCGACATAGATAAACAATAGTAATGTTGTCGTCCGTAACAATTTAAGAGTGATAATAGACATTAATTATATATACATTAATAATAAAACATAAGTTTATCGATTTTCGATCGTGTTTACAAAATTATGTTCACAAACTGCACACCCTGATCCACCTAATTAATATAATGTTTATTAATTTAATAGGTAATTTGACGAATCGTGGTTTAAGCTTTCATGTTATCGCATGGGTCAGTTATGGTTGTTAATAATATATGCATATTGTGTGCTGATACGGGCAGATTTGCTGAATATTTTATGCATAACCTTTTATTCACTTAAAAATGAAAAATGTGAAGGAGATATTATTTTGAAACTTGGCGGGAAGTAGTACAATATTATATTATATAATTAAGCATTGAACTGTAGATACGATATATGCAATGTTATCAAAAGGCCTAGATCAATCATAGACATGTATTTAATTCCACTACACGAATAATATCGACGCAAATTGTGTTATGGAAAGAGTAAATGGAAAAATTAGAAGTAAAGCTGTCTTACCCCAACAAAACTATTTTTGTTTTATAAAGATATTCGAAATGTCACGATAACCTCATTATAAAACTTGGTAATATAAATTGTTGATGACAACGTTTGCGTTACCCCTACATACCTCTTAAATTTGATGTTACCACTATTTGGTAACCTTATATAACTCCAAGTTTTATAATGAATGTTATATAGAGATATAACTGTTACCCTTATATAACTTCTTATAGACTCCTTATAAGCCTTATGCGCCTTTTTTTCCAAGTAACGAGAATGTTTCTGCAACCTTTATAAACATTATTTATAATGGTAATCACAACCTTTACCCAACCGTCTTACTTTATTGGATATCCTCCTTGCTGGTTCGCTTGTCACTATTCTTTTGTGTCTTTTTCGGTGTTGGTGGTAAAATTTTAGGTGAGAACCTAAATACATCATTATCTCCTTTTCTTGCAACGACAAATACTATTCTTCTCTTTCGCTTATGGAGTATAATTAATACCAGAATATATTGATAAAAATGAGACTCCGAAACATTTGAAATCGTCCAAATTTTACCGGAATTTCTTCTGGATTGTATCATTTGCATTTATATCCCCAGAAAATTAAGGCGCCACCAATATTGCAAATATTTTAGATTTTTATATGAAAAAATATTTTCCTCTGTTTCTGAATGTTATCACTTTTTGAAGTGTAAACTTCTTTAAGGGCGTTGCGCTGATTGTAGGCAGTGAACAAGACTGACCTGCAACGTTCAGATATGTAACGCTCGGATATGTAACGCTCTTCGGGTAAAGTCGGCTAAGACTGTTGACTTAAAATTTGTTATTATTACAAATTTCAGTTTTTGTCCAGCATAATAATCATAAGGAAGTGAATACTTTAACAACCATTTCATCTGTAACGCTATTAACAGCTGAAAAATTAATTACCATTGCTTATTAGCGAGACGTGGACGTGTTTCGATTTCCTTGAATCATATCAGCTCTCCGCAACCGTAATTTCCATACGTGATCGTATAAATACGAAGTGGTGCTTTTGAGACGAGACATCCCGTAAATTTGAAAAATTTTTAATTACAAACCTGTCGATCTATTTTCACTTCTCTTCTAACGTCAATAGTCGTAAGTCGCAAAAACCTCTTTATCTGCAAATAAATTACTGCTTTGTGATTTGTACATGTCTGTAGAAGAAAAGTATGTACAGATCAAGATCAACATGTTATGTGTAATTAAAGATTTTTCGAATTTACGGAATATTTCAGACACACAAATAAAAAATGGATCTTGCAACTCCGGTAACGTATGTAATTGGTTCTTAGTAATATGTTTCTTCCGTAGGCCAAGAGAAAAATTTCCAAAGCAGCTAAATCAGTGCAAGGGAACAAACGTAAGAGAGAGAACCATAAAACTACACCAATACTAACTGAGAAATAACGTATTATTTCGACAGTATAATTTATACTACAACAATAGCGGGTGACAAAATCGTAGCAATATGATGCATGGTGAGTATTATTTGATCTCACTATAACATTCAATCATACAGTGTGCTTGCCGACGACCTGCGTATAGGGCTTACTGTGAGATAAAACGACGACACCGAGAGTTTGTATGAGTTAGTACGAAAAAGCAATATACAAACTGCTTTTTGGTCGAGTGTAGTGTTGGAAAAGAGGGGATTCGAGTAGATTTACGCTGATGCTAGAACGGGCTAGGCTGACTCTCCATTTAAGCAGGGCAACAAGGATAGATAGCAGCTGTACTGCAGTTTGTATATTGCTTTCTCGTACTAACTCATACAAACTCTCGGTGTCGTCGTTTTATCTTACAGTAAGCCCTATACGCAGGTCGCCGCAAGCACATGGTATATTTTTTTTATTTCGGTGCTATAAAGTTCACTGTACGACACCCGTTTTGGTTGCATAATAGTATATTGAAATACAAGTTTCATAAGACACGATTTTTGCGCACGCGTTCATTCTAAAAAAACAAGTGCGCAAAATGTCTTATGAAACGTGTATTTTATACTATTTTTTCTATTTCGGTTATTAAAAGTTCAAAAAAGCTTAAAATAAGAGACATGTTTTGTTCGAATATTTTAGAAATTTTGCTTTTTTGAAGTTGGTTACTCTGATTTTTAAGTAGAACGTTTTAAATATTTGAATATCGGTGGTGCTATATGTAATTGTGTTTAAAATTCAGACTGATTTATACAATAAATTATTTCAAATTATCAACAAAAAGGACGAAATAAATAACTGTACGCCCCCAGAGATTCGCAAAATAGCAGAAGACAATTTACAAAATCTTTCGTCCACAAACTCTCTACATATTTATCAAAACAAACTTTTATAACAGTTGTACTATTCAGCATGGTAAGTAAATGTCAATAGTAGCATCCGAAAACTTATCATCCAACTCTGCTTAACAATTTATATTGCTAAATATTAAGTGAAATGTTAGCATGTGTGCTTTTTATTCTTTGTACAATTTTATTGCACATTTTTGTTACTTTAAAGGCTTATATTTTGACATTTAAATACGATTTGGTTCCATTTTTTTTGTTACCAACTTCAAAAAAATAAAATTAGCGTGCGATAAAGTAATACTTTATGCAACCAAAACGGGTGTCGTAAAGTGAACTTTATAGCACCGGAATAGAAAAAGTATTACTTTATCGCACGCTAATTTAATTTTTTTGAGGTTGGTAACAAAAAAAAATGGAACCAAATCAAATTTAAATGTCAAAATATAAGCCTTTAATCTAACAAAAATGTGCAAGAAGTTGTACAAAGAATAAAAAACACACTTGCAAACATTTTATTAACGCTAATTAACAATATAAGTGGGATGACAAATTTTCTGATGCTTCTATTGAAATTTACTTCCCATGTTGAACAGTACAACTGTTATAAACGTTTACTGTAACACTAGAAGATTCGTGTGCATTAATAGAGATTCCAGGCAGATTTTGGGAACACACTATGTTTTGTGTCAATTCCTGTTGATTCATATTGACTGACACATCACTGCCAATTGTATCAGAAGTCGATGGATTACGAATGATTTTAGTGGATGTATTAGGTACACTAGACAGTGTTTGAGCAGCTTCAACTTTTTTCTTGGTGGAATTATCAATGTAACCTTCGGCCACTGCTGAGGACCTCCATCCTCAATGGCGCTTAATTGTCCACTATTAGCCAAGTGTGTCACACAGGAACGTCTAAAGCAATACCCAGTGAAGAGCATAGGATTAGGTAAATTTAAGTAAGTATGGCGGAAACGAGTTACATTCAGTTGCACGTCATACTAGATCCATTACGACTCGCCTTGTATATGTTGCCGGATCTATTTTTATTTATATGTGTAACGCTCGTTCGGGTAAAGTCGGATAAGGGAACAAGATAAATAAATATATCATACGTATTTAATTTCACTTAAATTGAAATTTAAATGAATAAATAAATTCATTGTCCAGAACAGATTCGATCCCGAGCCGCACGGGTATGAAGACGACACGTTACCATCATACCAAGCGCGGGACCGTAAGCGAGTATTTATATCGTCTATTTATACATACACATACGTCCGAATCGACCAAACGAAATGGCCGCTCGCGTAAATGTAATAAATGTGCGAATATGTTTTATTTAATACGTTACTGAATATTATACGCGTGTATTTCGTATTATTTAAAATTGACGTATGAAAGTGAAATTTTAGATACGGGGGTGTCTTTGGTCGCCGATCACAAATCCAAAGTCAAAATGTCAAAAAAAAAAAAATGGCGGACGAGGTTTTTGAAAATTGACGTATGGATGTGAGATTATAGGTACGGGGGTTTTGGGGGTCGCCGATAACGATTCCAAAGTCAAAATGTCAAAAAAAACAAAATTGCGGAATATTTTTTTGGAAATTGACGTATGAATGTGAAATTTTAGATACGGGGGTGTCTTAGGTCGCCGATCACGATTCCAAAGTCAAAATGTCAAAAAAAAAAAAATGGCGGACGAGTTTTTTGAAAATTGACGTATGGATGTGAAATTTTAGATACGGGGGTTTTGGGGGTCGCCGATCACAATTCCAAAGTCAAAATGTCAAAAAAACAAAATGGCGGAAGAATTTTTTGAAAATTGACGTATGAATGTGAAATTTTAGGTCGCCGATCACGAATCTAAAGTCAAAATGTAAAAAAAAAAAAATGGCGGACGAGTTTTTTGAAAATTGACGTGTGAATGTGAAATTTTAGATACGGGGGTGTTTTAGATCGCCGATCACGAATCCAAAGTCAAAATGCTAAGAAAAACAAAATGGCGGATGAATTTTTTGAAAATTGACGTATGAATGTGAAATTATAGATACGGGAATGGTTGAGGTTTACGTTTTATTTAATACGATACTGAATATTATACGCATGTGTACATGTGTAAATGTAATAAATGTGCGAATACGTTTTATTTAATACGTTACTGAATATTATACGCGTGTATTTTGTATTATTAACCTCGCCTTGTTGAAGTTTTCACTTCTGCCGTGTGGTTTTAAGCACACTCATTCTTCTTGTTATATTGATTTAGATTGTCGAAAAACCTTAAATGTTTCATTACGTATCCAAAATATAATTTAAGATAAGCAATACTTACGGTATTCACATTAAATTTAACATATGATTATAGAAAAGTTTGTAAAAAGCCTCGACTGTTTACAGAAACCTTTCGGCATTATATTCAATGGACGCAAATAAATAATAAATACACTTCTAAGAGGCACTGTTTTTAAACAATTTATATCAAAGCAAAAATAAACATGAGAAATTTGACAGGAAGAATATACGCAACGCACGTCTTTTTGACAGATATGATTTATCTGTCAACACCGAATTGAACTATTAGTCTCTTAAAAATATGTAATAAAGAAATTTAATATTGAAACGGAAATTATGTGCCATGAATGCGTATATTACGATCAATTTATAAATCTTCTATTTAAGCTAATGAAATAAATGCCCTCAAGAATAATTTAACAAAGTAACTTTTTTAGTTTCTCTAATACAGTTATGACAACATATAAATGCCATCAATGACGTGCAACTGAACTTAACGCGTCTCCAGTATAGCAATATTTTTTGGTATTTTTCCTATGGTATTAATACCAATTGGACTATTCACGCAAAATCCATTTCTATATTGCAGGAAGAAGCGTTTATGTGTAGCATGGCTGGGACGAAGTGAATAATATTTTTTAACCAATTCAATCCATAATCTTTGTGTTATAATAAATTGTCTTGGAACATAAGTTTTAGTTTTTGGCACTGCAACCATTATGACATCGTTTTTAAACTGTATATTATAACAAAATAATGTAGAAAATTAGTAAAACACAACTTCAATGATGTTCTTATTACTTACTTTCATTGCTAAATATGTTTTATCACCAGCTTCTATTATAAACTGGTTAATATGATCTATTTCTAAAATCTTGGATTTCTTAGGCTCGTAGCCTTCAGATATTCTTTTTAAAAATGCAAGAAGCCTGAGATATATATAATTAAACAATATCGTAACATTGAATATGTAGACCACAAGGACGATGCCTTTTTTTATCTTGCTTTCTTTGTCAAAATAAGCATTTACTACATTTTCCGTAATATTCGCAATATTATTTTCTTTACACCAACTTAAAAAGAGCTGGTATTGCTTTTCATAAATATGTCGAAACTTTGTTAGCAAAAGATTTTGTAAATTGTCTTCTGCTATTTTACGAATCTCTGGAGGGGTGCAATTATTTATTTCATCCATTTTGTTGATAATTTGAAATAATTTATTGCATGAATCAGACTAAATTTTAAACACCACATATAACACCGCCGATATCCAAATATTTAAAATGTTTTTCTTAAAAATCAGAGTAACCAACTTCAAAAAAACAAAATTTCTAAAATGTTCGAACCAAACATGTCTGTCATTTTAAGCTTTTTTGAACTTTTGATAACCGAAATACCGAATAGTATAAAATACGTGTTCTTTAGAAAACTCGCCTAGCGGCTTGTTTTCTAAACTGAAACGCGTGCGCAAAAATCGTTTCTTATGAAATATGATACTATTTTAGATGAATTACTGATATAGATAGATATAAAATATGCACAAGATTTGTATTGAAGAGCTACAGAAAAAACGACAAACGTTACTGTCTACAAAAAATCTGTATAATACTTATGAATTATTACTTTACAATATATGTCAATGAACACTAGACAAAAAAAAACGAATGAGAAGAATATCAAATAAAGACAATAGATAGGACGATCTCAATTCCAACCATATGTCGTCTGACACGCGTATGAACACATACAGAAAAAAAGTTTTTGTCCACGTATACAGACAGTTTGTATTTTTTTTTTTGTGATATCATTCGTGTGATGGTTCTCCTTTTGTTTCGTGCGACCGTTTCGAGTTCTCGGTACCTATTGATTGTTTCAATTGAACGAACTCCACCAGTAATTTTCTCTTTCCCATCCGTTCACGGAGACAAAGTTTTCCACAACAATTTTCAACTTACTATAATAACAGAGAGAAACTATGGATTGCCTGCAAATACTTACAAAAAAAAAAAAAACGGTTTGAACTTTATATCTTGGAGATACACTTATACGTTACCTAAATAAGTCGACTAAATCAAGGCTGTAAATAGTTCTTGTGCTCTATTCTTACCTAAGCGAGTAAAGTTTTTGTTTTTCCTTTTTATGTTCTGTTATTATAATTATAGTATAATATCGATATTAAGTTCAACACAAAGACCATACTAGTAATTTAGGAATATGTTCGATAGTAAATACCAGTTACCACGAAGAGTTTTAATCATTATCCAAGTTTACAAAAGAATTCAGCCTTTTACGTTATTTATTGATTTACTGTTTCCTTTTCTAAACGAGGAAAATTGGTTTATCTAATTAGAAAATGTACAGACAATTATGTAAATGATGTAATAGAAAAATCACAAAGGATATAAGGTATTTATTGGCTTCAAACAAGATCGTCATATAAAACCAATCATTTAATGAGTCAAATAAACCAAGTAAATATAATACTTAATAAAATTAATACTAATGGAGTTGAACAATGCGTTTCAGTTCCAAATTTAATCTCTTTTTGTAAGTTCTACTAGTAATAATTAGATGCCGCTACGATCTGAATTGTCGAAAAAAAAACAATAGTTTTTGAAAGTTCGCGGATGTAATTGTTGTGGAGATACAATGACCTTGAATTGAGTTACACCTACTTATCTGGTTTTAACTTTTACATATGTAAATGTATATTATTACAATTTGCATTACGAGTTTTTAATTATTTATGTTTATTTTGAAAACATGGAGTGCAGAACACAAACTTTGTCTGCCTACAAATTTTCTCAGGGAGAAATTCCTTTTTTTGTTCAATATGGAGGTGGTCCAATAAAAACCTAAGATCGCTTTTATCTCCAGCTGCCTAAAAATATTTTAATATTTCTATTTATTTTCTACCCTGTTGTCCCTCAGATGTGTATCAAAAAGCTCAGAAGATTTACTACTGGTTCAACTCTCACTACAATCACTACTATTCTACCTACTCTCTTATAGTCACGCGATTTCCTTTGAAATATTCACCTAGTGCCTACTATTGCTCTTTATCGGCGTCTGCCCGATATACATGAATCTATGAGTGAATCTGTTCGGATGCACATACATAAAGTATAAATCATATATCCTTTGATACATTTACATTTACTTTAAATCTTTTGCACCGACATGTAACTAATCTCTATTTACAGTCCCTTAATAAAATAATTTACACGTATTAAGTTGCTTTTTAATTCGTTATTTATTTCGATAAAAAAAATCTTAAGCCAACTCTATTTTTCTTACTAATATTCTCTTTTACAGCAGCACACTATCCTGAACAATCTTGAGAACATAACTTAATAAATGTTTTTATAAATCAGTAGTTAGTGATAGTGAGTAGAGATTTAAATTGTTTATTAATATTTATGGCTGCTATATTCGGTATGACATTGCTAAATTTTCAAATACTGTTATGCTGTATTGATTTTATGCTTTGGCTATAAGCCTTTTAATGTTGTCATGTTTCTTTAAATTAATCTTGCAGTTATTGCATAATATTTTACGGCCTAAACAAATTCTGCATCCTGTAGAAAATGCAGAGTTGGTACTCGTGCATCTTTCTTACCCACAAAGTTACGTTGGGACAAGATTTAAAACAATAATTACAACCTTTAGATAGTAATAATATAATACAATAAATTACACATATAAATCATTCATTTTAGTTTGAGGTCCAAAACAATATCATTAAAATACTTGTTTCCATTACGGTACATTTGTTGTAGTGGATTTCTCAGCATGATATTCGTTCTGCACGTGGAAGTAAACAACGTAACTTGAAATCTGGCAGAAAGCCGTAGCATGTTGAAATGAATCAAACCCAGCAGATAGGAACAGGATTGAACCATGTAAAATGTTGGCACAAGCAGTCTCACGACGTGGGTCCAGAAGAACGAAATTATGCTACTTCCACAAAACTGCATGATCAGTACTTGTATAGGGATAATCTCCATTGGCCTTAAAGCTGTAGAACTTTAAAAATCGTTTCTGGATGCTCTTAAATTTCAATTTATAGCAGATATAAATTGGATGCCAAACAATAGCAGCGTATTCTAGCTTACTAGGTAAGAACGAAAAATAAAGCAGTTCAATCAATAATGGCTGCATTAGCAAAATGCCTACTATTTCTAAGAATAAAACCGTATATACCAGAGGCAGAAATGTCGATCAAATAGCACTACCAAACCCTTTACTTCCTACACGCAGGCCAATACCTGTTCCCAATGCTATAATCAAAGTGAAAAAGTGCCATTTGTAGCGAATCATTCTACAAGTGAAAGTAATATCATTTGGAAAAATATTATTATTTGATAAAACAACAACTTGTGTACGATTGACTATAGCGTCTTGTTGATATTTAACTTTTACATTAATGGTATCGCCACCAATAACATTATAATTGTATCGAATTGTGTAACCTCGCACATAGGTTCATTCCATAACAAAATACTGCTATCTGCTATATATTGATTTTGTACTTTCAACTTACTTCCAAAAAAATATGACGTTGAATTCCATGCTGTATCAGAGTCACTAGCATTTTATGGCATATAGTGATTTTTAAACCAAATTACACCGTTAATTGGTGTATAATTGTAATCAATTCCTTGTTCACCAATTCTAGGCATAAAATTCCATCGATCATATATACGGTCGATACTAGGCCAACTATTGCTGTTCATTTGATATTTATTATTGAAGCGAACTTTAAAGTGTTTAGATTTTGAAAATTTACTCATTTATACCTACCACAACTGCAACATTGTAATATATACTGTGCCTTAAATTCATTTAATCCCGAGTACCACGTGACCACTTTAGTGCAGTCCACTAGTCTTTTTAGTTTTCTGATATTTGTCAGCATGTTCTAACCAAATCGAAATCACTAGGAATATAAAAATGTCAAATGTATGTGTGTCAAATGTGTATCATTTTGTTCATTGTCGTCCCGTGTTAGTTTTCATTGGTGTTTGCAGTAAAATTTATCAAATATTAAATCGTTATTGATTAATACCAGCGCTTTTCAGAGGTTTTTATTTCCATTTTGTCATTATTTAGGTAAGTAATCATATTTACATTTCCAACCGACGTAAATTGCATTACAATAATATTCAGTTTCAGCACTCTGTCAAGATGGTTTTTACGCCAGAACAGGACGCTTTCATTTTGATGGCATATTTTCGAAGTAGAAATCGCAACCTGGACGGAACATGGTTATATTCTCTACAGTCGTGTATCGATCAGTTTAGTGAAGTATTCCCAGACGTAGAAATACCATATTCTGTTTTTGTTAATCACAAAAACGTACTAGTGAAACGTTTTACTGATGAACATTGTATACAGGGTCGGGCAAAAAGAGCGGAACACCGAATTTATGGCTTAACTAGCACTTTTTCGAAAATTTAACCTAAATTAAAGTTTTTGTATACTTTATGTATTATTTATTGGTGTTTGCAGATTTTCCGTTTTTGTCACATTTTTGGAGATATAATGTCACCGGATAGTATTTTAAATGAATCACCCTGTATTTATATTTTTTTTTGAGTAGATATTTTTTTCCTGAATTCACTAATATCAGGTTTAGTGGGTCTCTGACTTATGGTTTCATAAGAAAAAAATAAAATGTAATGGCACCTAAATATTTATTTAATAAAAAACGAACGACAATAACTAAAGATTCTATTCATTAAAGCGTCCATTAACTTTAACAAATGATTATGAAATTCATTTCTCGCTTAAAGGTGACATGAACTTTTAATGCAGCATTAACTTTTATTATGATATCGGCCCTAAGTAATTATCGCAGTAGGTATACCAAAAACTATAAAAAAAAACTATAGTTTATAAGGATTTACCTCAAACTCTTCAAGAACTAAAAGATCGAATCAGAGCGGCGGTACAAAATAGTACAACGCCTGAAATGATACAAAATTCATGAAGGTCATTTGTTGACAGATTAGGATACTGTCAGGCAGCCGAAGGTTTTCAGTTTGAACACCTATTGTAAATAAATGTACGTAGATTCAGTTATTGTCGTTCGTTTTTTATTAAATAAATATTTAGGTGCCATTACATTTTATTTTTTTCTTATGAAACCATAAGTCAGAGACCCACTAAACCTGGTATTAGTGAATTCAGGAAAAAATATCTACTCAAAAAAAAATATAAATACAGGGTGATTCATTTAAAATACTATCCGGTGACATCATATCTCCAAAAATGTGACAAAAACGGAAAATCTGCAAACACCAATAAATAATACATAAAGTATACAAAAACTTTAATTTAGGTTAAATTTTCGAAAAAGTGCTAGTTAAGCCATAAATTCGGTGTTCCGCTCTTTTTGCCCGACCCTGTATATAAAGGGAAACCTACTGGCAGGCCAACTGTTCTAACACTAGATGTTATGGATGATATCCAACACTGCATGGAAGTTAGTCCAAAGTAATCAATTGCAAAATTGTCGGCACAAACAGGTAATGGCAATATTTCATAATTTTTAATAATTATATATCTTCTACATACTTTGTAGGTTTATCAGTTGGAACTTGTCATAAAGCATTGAAGAGAAAACTTCATATGTATCCGTACAAAACAACTGTCATTTATCAACTCTATCCACCTGACTTTCAACAGAGAATAAACTACTGTAACTCGTTTAACAATAATTTACAAGACGATAATATATTGGACAGGGTATTTTTCTCAGATGAAGCTTGGTTTTACCTGTCTGCCTACGTGAACAGTCAAAACTACCGTACATGGGCATCCGAAAATCCTCATAATTACATTGAAAGTAGCCTAGCTGCAATTCATCATCCAAAATATTGGTTTGATATCTCTCAGCATTAATGGCGTCATGAAAAAATATTGGTCCTACTATTCTCCGTCTTGAAATAGCTACCCAAATACCAACTTCAATTGGATGTAAACTTGTACATGCAATTGAAGTTGGTATTTGGGTAGCCATTTCAAGACGGAGAATAGTAGGACCAATATTTTTTCATGACACCATTAATGCTGAGAGATATCAAACCAATATTTTGGAACCATTTTTTGCAAATTTGCTTGATGATGAATTGCAGCTAGGCTACTTTCAGCAAGATGGTGCTACTGCCTACACAGCGGGTGAAACTATAAGATATATCCAAGAGTTTTATGGGGATAGGATTATTAATAGAGGGGTGTGGCCTTCTCGATCACCAGATCTTACACCATTGGATTTTTACCTTTTTGGAAAAATAAAAAACAGTATCTACAGAAACCGCTTGCATAATCTTGATGAATTACAACAAAATTTAGTGGTACGCCACTGATGTAGCAGTGTACGCACTGTGTAGGCATTTAGTTACTTTCAAGAAACAGGTCTGCCAACGGTGTAGGTTGGGTTGAATACGTTTAGTAGTCACGTGATACTCGGGATTAAATGAAGGCACTGTACATAATAGAAAGGTGTACGGCTGATAACGTATTCGGTTGCCGTAACATTTGTCAGTTGTTCTCGTTAACTTTCGCATTTGTAAAAATTTGAAAACCGAAAGGTAGATAAACATTTTCGTAACTATTAGAAAGGCGTGTTCGGTTAACCTTAATACGTTGTAAAATTCCCAAAACCGAAAGGTTTTCCTCCCTCAACAGCCGCGGCGTCGCAAGGCGGGGGGTAGCGGGCAGGCAGGCAATCGAAACATTGATGGCGTTATGATTTATGATTCATGATTGCCCTGCCTGTCCGCTGAACCCCGGCATTGCGCCGCCGCGGCTGTTGAGGGAGGAAAACCTTTCGGTTTTGAGAATTTTACAACGTATAAAGGTTAACCGAACACGCCTTTCTAATAGTTACGTAAATGAGTTCCATCCTTCTAGAATACATGATAATATGACATTTATTGATATGAAGTGCCAGATCATTGTGCTGACACCACTCATAGAGTGTGCCTAAATCACACTGTAGACGCAGAGTATCTTAGATAGTATCAATACGACGATAGATGTTCAAGTCGTCAGCGTACGCCAGCCCATCACAAGAAAGCGATTCCAAGTGGTCATTCATAAATAGCATAAATAGCATAAAAAGCAGACGGCCCAAACTAGACCCCCAGTAGATTTAAATTTATTGTATTACACATAATTGATCCGTTCCCAAAGATATGACGCCGAAAACTAACCAGATTACCATGAAATCCCAATGCATCAAGTTTCCTCAGGAGAATGTCATGTCTAATAGTGTCAATGCTCGCGCAAAATCTATACATGAATATGAAGAAAATGTAACAATGGGAAAGCGATATTTCAAACGATTAACGCACTGAAGTTTTTAACTATAATCGTCGTTATAAAATTTAGCAAAACACTAATCCTGATTTAAATCTCATAAAAATCTCCTTCCATAGAAAGTAATAGTCTCCGAAATTGGGTTATTTAAAGATAAGTGAGCGAACGTGAGTACTTTTCCCCAAGTTCTCTCTCAATGGCACGGCAAGAGGCAGACGGAAATGACTAAGTAGCCTGTTAATGTAATGGTTGTAAGTTACCGAAATGAGATAATTTGTAACCGAGAGAAGACGAATAGGGCTCCGACCTATAAATGAGCGAGCGGCCATGATAAATCTACCGAACAACCCCAACGAAACAAACGAGAAACAACAATGAAATTACGACGATTATCACTTGTCTGTGCGGCTATAACTCTTCATCTGTTTTTGGTGGCGTGTAGGTTCGCTTTCGCCCTTCTAATGAAAACTTAGTTGGGAAAAACGAAATAGACCTTTATTCCCGTTTGGGCGTGAATTAAAATTAAATAGATATTACAGAAATGTAGTAATGTATTTCGGTAGGAAGTGCTAGATTTATGCAGGAAAATCGGAAAGTAATGTTTGGCGTTGTATTTTAATATATGTTTCTACTATTGTAATAAATAATAATACCAAATGATCAAATAAAATACATCTCTCATTATGTGTACTGTATTGGTTTATTGACCTAAGATGTCAATAATTGCACAACCTTCACCACCTGAACTTATACTATCAACTGATAAAATTTAAAGTAGAAATAATTTTATGACTTGCTAGAGGACCATATGATCAAATAAATTTAATTTGATCATATGGTAAAATATGATTATTCAAGAAATCCTATAGTTATTAAACATGCTCATATAAAAAATATAATGTGTATGTATAAGACAAAATATGTCACATACAATAGTCTTTTTAAATAAATTAATCAACGTTTGTACATATATTTAAAAACGGATGAATTATGGAATTAGAAAAAACTCCATTAATTTCCTAATTTAACTATATCTCTTAATAGTATATTATGCAATGAGCATTTAAGAGGGGCGTTTACCTATCGAAAATTAAGGCATCGCCGTTTCGCGTTTTTTAAACACATTTTGTAATTTTAGAATCTCAAATTTGGGTTAGTGATGCAAAACGCATCAATTTATAATGTCAAGGTCAGTTTTTGTACTAATTTATTTTCTTAAGAAAGTTATGCGTTTTAGAAATAACCACAAAAATGCATGAATTTGATTAATGTCTACTAACTAAGGCTGGCACACAAAAGAAAAAAAAACGACCTCTACGCGCTAGCTGCACATTTGATGTACAATATAAATAAAAAATCAAATTTATGTAATTATTTTTAAAGATAAAAAACATTAAACAGTAAACATTGTCACTTTACGGTATCTCTACCGGTCCTAGCGAAGACGAAAATCTATCGGTATTGGTCGGCTATTGCAGACTTAAATGCGAATGACAGTTTAATTACAACCTGACACTCGCATTTAAATGTCATATATACCTATAATATTCGAGTGTATAATAATATAACAGTTATGGGCAAGCGAAAATTGGCTTATTATAAAACATCAACAACATGAACAGTTCCGTAAGTACTCATTCTTTATACATTACGTTTCCCATCTATAGTATTCCTTTATCTATGATAGAATCTGTGAATAAAACCGAAGCGCTGTGACAGAACCGAATATCGTCTATCTCCATCTACTCACACCCCCTTGCGTCTACCTGTCCCGCGAGTAATATAAGTTGCATAAGTTTCTATTTGTTGGTAAACGCTGCTCCTAATGATAGCTATTAAGGGTCCTCGCTAGTGAATGGGAAATGTAATATTGGTTGCATAGCACATAATTTAATGAGCCAAGGATGTCCGAGTACTTTTACACATAGGGCATATATAATAAATATTTGAAATAATAACTCAATATCTAAGCGAATAAAAATTCATTTATGATCAAATATTTACACATTTGTAGCCGCGGGAAAGATTTTTACCAGAATAATATTCATTGTAATGTGGGTTGCCTAATTTTAATTTATTTTATATTCATTTAAAATAAAGTAAAGAATAGTTGAACGAAAAATAAGTACAAAACGGGGTAGCTTTTTATTGAATTTTTAACATGAACTAAAGCAAACATATCTGCTGCAAAGGATTTTCGAGAAAACTTGTTTTAAATATTTTGATTTATTAATTAATTTTTTTTAATCAGATAATTTTTTTCTAAGTTTAATTATTCAGTGGGGTAGATTACTAAATTCTTCATAAGTTGACGATGATAGATTTTCTCTAAATTTAAAATCAACAAAAATATCTTGCATCAAAAATCTGCTATTTTTCAACTATTCACTGATCCACTATCGAGGATAAACTTCTTTTCCCATCATCCAATTAATCACAAATATGCCTCGTGTGACACTATGGAACATACGTAGACTAATAAATGTAGTAATAACAAAATAATTTTGATTTTGAATTAAACAGGATAAGCACTCTAGCTTTAAATAACGATTAAGCTCAAGAGATAATTAATTCGTATTCTTAATTTTTAAAAAACAAAGATTACGTACACTTTCTTTAATTTATCATAAAATATCTTATAACGAACTAAATAATTCCAGTTGCATTGTGTACATATTTATTTATACCTGGCTACACTGCATTGGCAAGGACAAGTGAGTCAGAAACACGTGTCTGCAGTTGTATTTCATCCGAATTATCCAATATCTCTATTTTCCTATTTTTCATTGATTCGCATTAACTTGATTTAGTTTATTATATTATGGATTTCAGATGACATGCAAGTGGACAATGTCTGCTTCGTGGCAACATTGAATGAATCCTTGGACTAAACAGGAAACTCCGACTAAGGTCACAATTGGTAGTCTGTCGTTACTTTCCGAAGTACCATCGTACGTTTTGTCATCAGCAGTCGTATTTTGAACACTCGACACGACACTTGAAGTCAATATGACGCCAAATCTACAGCCATTTAAAGATTGTCATAGATGTGCTATTGACATCTGGACTAGTTCATGGCAACATTTGTTTATAAAGAATTAATGAAAATAACGAAAAAAAGTCCTACATCAAAAAATATAAAAAAAAAGTAAAATCATTTTGTATGAGTGTGTTACGAAGGTTTTTTTTTTATGTTATCTACCTAGTTATGAATGAAACGAGTTAGAGAAACGGACAAAATTGTATTTTTCAACATAAGAACCATTAACGCTAACATCTTATTCTCCTTAATAAGGCTATGCCTTTGAAAAAGAATTCTTTTCATAATTCCACAAAATACGTTCTTACAGCGTCTTCCAATTCTTCATTAGATAAAAATCGACGCCCTCTCAAGTGCTTTTTGAGTTTTGGAAAAAGGTAATAGTCACAGGGGGAGAGATCGGGACCTTGCAGTTGTCGTGCAGAAGAAGAGTTTTCTGAGCAAAATAATGTTTTTTTTCTTGCGAATAGCCGTGTTCAATTTTTTAAATGTGCCTTGGTATATATTTCCCGTTATTGTAGTCCCTTTTGGACATATCCTCAATTAAGAGAATCTTCTCCGCTTGTTAGAAAACTTTGGCCATCACTTCCCTTGCAGAAAATTCAATTTTTGCTTTCTTGGGCTGCGGAAAGCACTTATGAACCCATTCCATGGACTCTTGTTTTGTGGAATAGTTCCAGTGGTTTACCCAAGTTTCGTCCGCAGTTACCATTCTATTTAAGAAGTCTTCATCTTGAGATAGAATCCATCGTGCTGACGCATTGCTCATTCCCAAATCTTTGTATAGAATTTCAAAAAAAAGCACTCGTTTCAGATATTCCTATTTCTCTAGCAATAACTGAAACTTTTACTCGGCCGTCAGTCAACACCAAATCTTCAACTTTGTTGACGATTTCTTCAGTTCGTGCTTCTAGAAGTGTTCCACACTTTGGATAATCATGAATAGAGTCTCTTCCCCATTTGAACTGCTTACACCAAAATTTGACTTGGAAATAGGACGGGCTATTTTCTCCATACACTCTCATCATTCTCTCATGAATATTCTACAGGCTACTTACTGCCTTCTTTGATACAAATTTCAAGACACTTCTGGGTTCAAGTTCAATTCACTAATTTCTTCTTCTTTAAACGAATGTAAAATTAACAAATGTAAAGCCATCCGGACCAAAGCTAGAGATAACACTATAACATGTCACAGAAAGTTATGTAAGAAAATTGTCGCAATAGTATATTTTTTCATAGCTAGATAGATAACAATAAAGAACTCTCCTCGTATTTAACAAAAAAAAAAGTATTTCAAATTTAATCTATTTCACGTCCTATCATATGCAATGAAAAAGTTTCAATTGCACGGGATAATCCCAAAAAAAGAAACTACGTAGCTACTGTACTACTTAACTCGATCAACGGAACAGGCGATTTCAATTATCCAATCCGACAACCGAATAAATTAAGCGACACAAGCTGTCGCTTAATGCACAAACGCTAGCCGGAAGTGGCAGTATTGTGCCGGAAACGAGAGAGCGCTGTCGCGCGCGAGTGGGTACGCGAAGGGCGGACGCTCTAACAAGTAGAGCCGGTTTGAATAATTAATGAGTTGTAAGAAGTAACTTAGGCCTGGGTCTTCCCCTTCTGTTTTTATATGTTTCCCGCACCATACTCTTTCCTCATTCATTTCGAGCTTTCGCCCTCTCTTTCTTTCGCACTATGCCGATGGAAATGCGCTCATGTAACTAGAGAGCATTTAGGAATTTTAAGCTTCTGATGCAGCTACCATCGAAGACCGGAAAAGTCTTTGAAGAGGGACCGAAGAGGGAAATATTTTAAAAGCCACATTTATGGTTTTAATATCTATTATTATTTTACAGCATCGGTGTATAAAGAACTTATGCAACATTAGGTGATTACAAAGACATTAGAGGGAGACAAATCTTTTGAAGACGATGTTCTGTTAGCTAGGGAACACAAGAAGTAAATAAATTCAATAAATTTATTTAACTGTATAATATATTAGGCATACATTTTATGACACAACAGATTTTCGACTTCTATTGACAAGTCAAATTTGATATTATTTTCAGTCCGTTTATGATTATAAAATATATGTATCCGGTCTCGGTTCTAAATATGTAATAACTTGCGTATGACCTCCGCATCTAACTGAAATATACAGAAATTGTTAAATGTGGTTAAATAACATTATTTTATTAAATTACTTTTAACAAGCATAGATACACTAGTTGATGTGGTACAAAGACAAAATATTAACAGTGAAAATTAAGTTTTGCGTGATATAGCGCAGCATCCGGAATTTAGTAAATTTGAAAATGTAACTATGAAAGAAATTAAAGATGTAATTAAATCTTTAAAAGGTACAGGAGACGTTGCTGGTGATGGTATAACAAGCAGAGTTTTAAAGGAGATGTGTTTGGTGTCAGCAAATAGAATACTAGACATAATAAATACGTCAATGCAGTCAGTGGTATTTCCTAAATACTGGAATATATCATATATAGTACCTGTCCCAAAAGTAAATGGGACGAAATTGTGTGAAGATGCAGACCTATTAATACAGTGCCATCATATGAAAAAGTGTTGGAAATGTACGTTAAAAAATAAATTGATAATTATTGTGAAGCAAATAGTATAATATCATTGAACTCACACTCTTGTGAACAGTTTTGGTCAACATTTGTGATAATTGGTCGAAGGAAATGGACAGTGGCAAAATGGTGCTGACTGTGTTTTTGGATTTCCGAAGAGCTTTTGAGACCATCGACCGACAATTACTATTGAAGGAATTGGAAGTCATCGGCTTCAAATGCATCGCTCTGGATTGGTGTCGTTCGTACATGACTGACAGATACCAATGTATAAAGTTTAATGGGACAACATCAGGTGTGCGCTCTACTAAATATGGTGTACCACAAGGAACAATATTAGGACCGTTACTTTTTAATTTGTATGTATATGACATTATGCTTTGAACCAAAAACAGTAAATTACATTTGTTTGCTGATGACTCAATGTTGTATGTTAGTGGATATGATTTAATTGACATGAAGGACAAAATAAATGAAGACTTGTCTTTATTATATAAATGAGTGTGTGCCAATAGTTGAAGTATTAATATAAGTAAATCTAAATTTATAATCATTGGTAGTGCATATAAATTAAACACAATTAATTATGACAATATTAATATAAAAATAGATAATAATTATTTAGAAAGAGTAAATAGTATAAAATATTTAGGGATAATTATAGATCAGCATTTAAATTTTAAAGATAATACAAAGCACATTCTAAATAAAATGTCTAAAAAAGTAGGTTATTTAAGTAGCATGCAATGCAAAAAATACAAAATAGGGCTATGAGAGCAATTTTAAAGTGTCACAAATATACACCAGTTGCATTAATGCTGAGTACATTGAAATTAATGAATGTGCGGCAAAGAATAATATACAAAACAATGCTATTCATTTACAACAGTAAACAAGGTGTTACGCCATCGTATATTAGTCAGAAATTGATTTATGTACATGAAACGCATAAAGAAGAATCATCAATGATTTCTTTATAGAAAAGGTAAAAAGATCATCAACGGCTAATAATGTTTTTGTAAATGGTCTAAAAATGTTTAACAGCCTGCCGTATGACATAAAATATTGTAATAATACAAATAGGTTTAAGAGACAACTGTCATTATATATTTTAGAGAAATGTATATAAATAATCTAAGTGTATGTAAAAAGCGTATTGCTAATAAAGATATATTATTATTATTATTATTATTATTATTATTATTATTATTATTATTATTATTACTGTATGTTACAACACCGCCTGTGACCGACGAGCACGATGGATTGAGTAGTTCTGCTACGGTCACTGCAGGTCCCAATCCCAGATAAAGTGTATAGGGTTCTTAGGTGAGGTTAACTCTCTGTGTAAGGTTAAAAAAATGAAGTGTGGCTACCACACGACTTTCTTATACGTGTGAGGGTTTCAATCACTTAATAAATCTCTATAGAATCCATACTTTGAGAAGATATTTGCTAGCTACTAGTTGTCGCTAGCTGGAATGTCACCTCATGCAACGACAAAGATCAAGAAATTCTCATAGAGATTAGCAAACATAAGATAAATGTTAACTTTCTGAGACAAAACGTAAAGGCCAGAACATGACAAGCTATGAAACCTATGTTTTCATCTACAGTGGAAACCGAAACAAGAACAAGTCCTCTCGGGATTTGACATTCTCTTACATGAAAGATACGCTGACATAATAAAAAATGTGGAAAATGTAAGCGATAGAATACTGAAGGTCACACTCACCTTCCCCGGGGGCCTATTGCACGTGTCCAAACCAAGAGAGGAATCAGATAGTTTTTGTAGAGAGCTACATAATATCCTTGACCAAATCAATAACAATAATGGAAAACATATTTCTTACAACATTTATAAATGATTTTGAATATAGTAAAATTAGTAAGAAATGAATGAAACAATTACAGTAAATAATAAAAAAAAATTGAAATAAAATTAAATAAGTAACATATTTCTTCTTCAGTGGAAAATTGCATTAACAGGGACACAAGAAATGGAGTCAACTTGGCAATTACAAGAATTTAAAGAGACTGAGAGACATTCACCACATACATGGAGCGCAATCATTATGAAACCCAGAGGAAAGTATGGAAGATGTTCAAAAATTGAAGCAAACAGGTAGACAAGTACGTCCAGACCAAAGGGGTGGAAAATTTAACAGACGAGAATGGAGAAAACAGCTGGAATACAATTAAAAGATGCAGACATGAGGCGGCCAATGAATCAATGGAAAAAATAAATATAAATCTAAATTCGCAAAAGAAGAGCAAACCTTGGTTTGATCAGGAGGTGAAGAAATTGGTAGAAGAAAAAAGAAAAACTACTCTCGATATAAAAGAGTGTCGACTAAGAAAAGTTGAAATAACTACATGCACATAAGAAATCTATTCAGTTCGACAATTAGAAAAACTGAAAGAGAATACTGAGAGAAATTTGCCACAGACATGGATCGTAATCTTTATGGAAGCCAGAGGAAAGTATGGAGGACGCTCAAAAATAGAAACAAACCAGTAAACGAGTAGATCCTGAGCAGAAAGTTGTTACTGAACGAGTGGGACTCATATTTTAGAAACATACATGACCACAATGGCAACCCGGAAGTTAAGGCTTAGGAAGGAAAGCAATGAAATAACAGCCATAGAGGAGAAGGTTAAGTTGAAGATGAAAACCCTAAAAAATAGAAAAGCTCCAGGAGTAGACGATATTCGCAATGAATCTATAAAATATGGTATTGAAGAACTAGCAAAGAGTTTAACAGAATAACAAAATCATAACTACTAAGCAGCATACCAATAGAATGGCACAAAAGTATAACCATACCAATTTTCAAAAAAGGACAAAAACCAACCCGAAATTCGTGAAAACTCAACAGGTTACATACCTCGCGGAGTCCTATTAAATCCGGTGTATTTTACTTTTATTAATCTAGTACACAGTATTTGGGAGCACTTTAGTTAGATAGTGCTAAAATTAATTACTATTTTGAGGAGAGTTCCAGTTCCTGTCTTTTTTTTCCTTAGATATCAAGTGAAACCTTTGGAGTGAAGCCTTGTACTGATTTAACAGTTGCTTACATATAAGTTTCGAATATTTTTTTTTGTATGATTATAATTATTAAATATCTTTGTAAGTAGGAAGTTTCACAATGAATTTTTTATTGTATTATTTTTCAAAATTTCACCATTATTTTTGTCCACGTTTTGAAAGTTTTTTAAAAATCTCTCTCTCTCTCTCTCTCTCTCTCTCTCTCTCTCTCTCTCTCTCTCTCTCTTTGACCACGATAGCGGTCAAACGGCTATAGATATCAGTTCCAAATTTGGTGTTTACGAGTATAATCTCCCTCTTGAGATCTGATTAATTTTTCAGTAACATCGGTATACCGGAAGTAGTAGTTTACTTCAGTGAAAAAATCGAATTTTGCCAATATTTCGTCAATTACTAAGAATTCAAATATACTCAAAATTTAATTTGAGAAATTGGTATTAAAACTGTTTTTCGAAATTCCTACCGGAAGTAGGTTTATCTCGTAAGTCATGCTTTCTAGGTGCATTATGAGTATAAAAGTATTTAGAGCTAGATTTACAATGTTTTTTATATACATGAAATTTCAAAATTCGGACTGGAAGTAACATTTTTACCCTTAGAGGGTAGCACTTTTTTCGAATATCTTGCCAAGTATGCATTCTATAGATATTTATTAAGAGAATAGAAGTACATAGAATAAGATTTTGAATAATTTTTCTTAAAATTCTATAATTTAAAATGCTCATATGTATAAGAAAGTCATGTGGTGGCCACATCTCATTATTTGAAATCTTAATTAGTAACATTTCCCATTTAATATTTAACATCTCACATTTTGCTCTGCTATCACCTCTGTAGCTGTTTGTCAAAAATTTTATTGTTATTTAACTTTTCAATTACTATTAAGAGGGGCGTTTACTAACAAATAGAATCTTATGCAACTTATATTACTCGCGAGCCGGGTAGACCCACGGTGGTGTGAGTAGGTGGAGGTAGACGATATTCGGTTCTGTCACAGCGCTTCGGTTTTATTCACAGATTCTGTCATAGATAAAGGAATACTATAGATGGGAAACATAATGTATAAAGAATGAGTACTTACGGAACTGTTGATGTTGTTGATGTTTTATAATAAGCCAATTTTCGCTTGCCCATAACTGTTATATTATTATACACTCGAATATTATAGGTATATATGACATTTCTTTTTAATTACAAACTGTCACCCTGACTTAAGTCTGGAATAGCCGACCGATTCCGATAGATTTTCGTCTTCGCTAAAACCGGTAGAGATACCGTAAAGTGGGGATAGACGACGCAATAGCTTGGAAAAACTTCGTGTGAAATGTGTGTGACAATGTTTACTATTTAATGTTTTTTATCTTCAAAAATAATTACAGAAAGTTTTTTTTTATATCGTTCATCAAATGTGTAGCCGGCGCGTGGATGTTGTTTTTTTCATTTGTGTATCTGCTTTAATTAGTAGAAATTAATTAAATTCATGCATTTTTGTCGGTATTTCTAAGACACATAACTTTTTTAAGAAAATAAATTAGTACAAAAACTAGGAATGTGTTGTTCTGGTTTAGATATGTAGACGATATATTAGTAGGATACACAGGTATAGATATACAATTAAATAGTCTTTTTAATTTTATTAATTCAGTTAATAAAAACATTACTTTTACTATTGAAAAAGAAGTTAATGGAATTATAAATTTTTTAGACCTCACACTTAAACGAGTTAATTACAAAATAGATTTTTCAATTTACCATAAAGAATCACACACCGATACTACTATTCATTATAAATCAAATCATCCTCATTCGCACAAATTAGCCGCTTATCACAGTATGATCCATAGGTTAATTAGTATTCCAATGTCGATAGATGACTATAACAAAGAGTACTATATTATAAAACAAATTGCGAAAAACAATGGGTAGGACCCAAATTTAATAGAAAAATTAATAACCAAAAAATTATTTAATAAATGTTACTAGAGGTGTATCCGACTACCAAAGACAATACGAGTAAGAAGTTTAAAGCATTTTCTTATTTAGGTCATGAACAAGATAAACTTATGAAATTACATTAATATTGCTTTTAGAACATATAACAACCTAGCTAAATACATTAAAAACAACAAAGAAAAAACAACACGAGAAAATAAATCTGGAGATTATAGGTTAGATTGTGTATCTTGTACTAAGAAATATCGAGGTCAGACTGGGAGAGCTTTTAAAAAAAGGATAGATAATCATTTTTCCGTGTACACTAATAAAAACAACGACTCAGCTTAGGCGAATCATTTGATTGAATACGACCATTGTTTTAATGATAAATTTGACATTCTTCATGTACAAAACAAAAGTAGAAAATTATATTTACTCGAATGTATGGAAATTAACAAACTGAAATATTCAGACAATTTTTTTTTTTTAAGATTTAAACATTTTATTCCAAAAAAACATGTACGTACTCACAGATAAATATATACATATACACATATACTGTACATAACATGTCCCCTTCGGTCCTCAGCCTCATTGCAAGATCCTGGTTTTTTCCAGTTTCCCACACGAGCGGTATTGAGGGCTCCTGTGTGTTGTTTCTCTTCTTTTATTTTTTTTCTGGATGTCTCTCAGGTTTCTTCTTGATTTTATTTATATTTTCAATATCCTCTTCTTGATTTCCTTGTGAAAGTTATGGTGGTCCAGGTTTTTTATTTTTGTTGTTAATTTGTTGTAGTCCTTTATCGCATCTGCTGTTGGTATTTGTACGCATCTTACTATTCTGTGTTTTTTTGCTCTTATGTGTGTGTGTCCTCTCGTTCGGTAGTTATGTATTTCATTGTTGGTTTGTAGTTTTATTTTTGTTTTGATTAGTCCCTTGTCTATTTTATGTATCAGTAGTATATTTTTAATTCTTATAAGTTTCTCAATATTTGGTATTCCAGTGATATTATATAGTTGTGCTATTGGAGTTCTTTTATTTAGTCGATATATTAGCTTTATGAATCTATTTTGTTGTCTCTGTAATGTGTTTATATTTTTTAACGTTGTTTGGCCCCATATATTGACGAGGTAATTAGTATGAGATGCAAACATGGCGTGGTATATTGCCGGTCTCATGCTTGGTGGTATTATATTTTTAATTTTATGTATTCCAGCTATTGCTTTTGATTTTTTTTTTGATAAGGTTTTGAACATGACCGTCCCATTTTAGGTTTTCTTGGATTTCTAACCCTAGGTAAGTTACTTGTTTTCTTTGATGGATTTTCTTGCCTTTAAGTTGTATATTTAGTTTTGGTTTTTGTGCTTTATTTGAGAAGATCATAAAGCTTGTCTTATCTTCGTTAATTGTTATTAAATTATTAAAGCACCATTCTTCTATTTTCTTCATATCATTATTAATATTGTTTTCTATTATGTGGGGGTTTTTGTTACTGTATATAATACAGGTGTCGTCTGCGTATCCGTATATTTTACCATGGAGTGGTAATTCAAATATATCATTGGTATACAGTATGTAAAGTAATGGTGGTAAGTTCCCGCCCTGTGGTATTCCATATTTAGCAAAACGTACGTCACTTTCGACTTTGTTTATTTTTATTTTTTGTGGACGATTCATTAGGTAAGTTTCAATTATTTTTTGTTGTGTATTTTTTATACCTATGCTTTGCAATTTTTCGATAAGTTTGGTTTTGGATATTGTATCGAATGCTTTCTTCATGTCTATGTATAGTGCTGTTACTATGTTTCCCTTTTCCACTTTTTCTTTAATTTCATTTATAAAATCTGTTGTTGCAGATGTTGTACCGGAGTTCTTCTGGAAAGAATATTGGTTCGAGCCCACAATTTTATTTATTGTTAGATGATCAGACAATTGAATTTGTAAGCTTTTCTCTAAGATTTTGTTCAGTGTAGATAGTAACGAGATAGGACGATAATTCTCTACGTTCTGCCTGTTGCCTTTTTTGTATATGGGCACAATAATAGTTTTTTTTTAGATATTCGGGGAATTCTCCATCATGTATAACGTTGTTAATTAATTTGGTCAAAATTGGTGACAATACGTCTTTGTTCCTTTTAACTATTGCTGTTGTTATTTTATCAAAACCTGGTGCTGTGTTGTTTTTTAATTGATTTATTATTGTTGTCACTTCTCTCAGAGTTACCAATCTAAATTTTAATTCAGGTATTTGTTTCTTCATCTTTGTTGTTATTGGGGCTTTTGTGTTTTTTGACATTTGTTCTTCTGCCAAAGATTGACCTATATTTGCGAAGTATTTGTTGATTTCTTCTGCTATTTCTTTGGGCACAGTTGTTATCATTCCATTTTCTTTTTGTATTTCGCTTATATTTTTGTTATTACTTTGATTTTGGCTGACTTCTTTGCTAATTAAGTTCCATGTCTTTTTCGATTCTGATTTATATTTCTTGAATTGCTTTAGGTAATATTCTTTCCTGGTGTTTTCTATAACATATTTGGTGTGTTTTCTCTGATCTTTGTATCTGTTATAGATTTCTTCGTTTCTGGGGTGTTTAATATGATTTTTATATAAATCATTTCTCTTCCTGATTTCACTTACTATGTTCTTATTTATCCATGGGCAGTCTTTTCTTCTTTTTATTTTCTGGATTTTCTGGTGTGATTCTGCTATATTCTGGAGTGTAGTTGATAATTTCTGAAAAGTGTCAATTTCGTTTTCTTTAATTTCTTTAATATTTTTGTCTATATTGAAATAATCTGATGTGGTATATTCGTAATATTTGTATTCCGGTGGTTTTTTTGTATTCTGTAGTGCAATTCTGATGCCGTGATGGTCTAATATATTATTTGGTACAATTTCCAATTTAACTTGAGTCTTCACGTTTGTGATTACATGGTCTAAGATGCTGTCATTTTCATTGTTATTTTTCCTAGTGTGGTATTCTTTTGTTCTTCTCTTCAATATTTTGTAGTTTTTTTCTTTAAACATGTTAATGTATTCTGAAGTTTTGCTATCCTTTTTAGCTATGTTTATGTTAAAGTCGCCCATAATGATATGCTTGTGCTTTCTATTGATTACATTATTTTTTAGAACGTTTTCTAATGTTTTGAAATCCACTTGGGGAGGTTTGTATATTAGTGTTATTATTATATTTTGTTCTTTTAATGAGATAGTTACTATTTCAACATTCTTTATTGTTTTGTTCATCAGCGTTTTGTAATTTATATCTTGCTTTATGTATATGGCTATTCCGCCTCCTCTTGTGGCTCTAGAATTGAAAATTGCTGTATATCCTTTGAGTTGATAGAAACATTCTTCTTGTTGGTTTAACCATGTTTCTGTGAAGGTCAGTATGTCCCGTGAATTTTCGATCGTAGGCAGGGTTTGTATTTCGGTAAATTTGTTTTTTATGCTACGTATATTCTGCATATACATATTACACATTGTTATTCTGTTAATGCTTGTTGTTCTTGTTTTATCGTTTCTCAGATTCTGCTGTTACTTTTAGGTCTTCCTCGGTTCGTATTCTTATTTTGTCACTGTTCTCTGTTTTCCTCACGTATATATTACCTTCTCTTGTCCAAACATATTTCAGTTTATGTTCCTTTTTCAATTTTCTAGCTTGGAAAAACAGGTTATTATTTCTTGTTGTTAGTTCTTCATTTATGTATATGTTATTTTTCCCTTTTAGTTCACAGTCTTTTGATGAGATCATGCCGCGATATTTTCTTGCCTTAAGGATGGCGACTTTCGCTTCATGTGTTTTAAATTCGATAATTATTGGACTTATTTGATTATCTTCCTTTTTTATTAAACGAGAAAGTAAATCTGAATCAATCGCCTTTATTAAATCTATATCTTTCTAGTTCTTCGGTTTTTCCTAATCCTTTTAGTAATAATGTAGGTCCCCTTTCGTAAACTGCCGATATAATTAAGAAAACTGTCCTCTTTAAGTAAATACATTTAAATTACCCTTTGTAAATATTTTACTGTTATTTGTTAATGTTGTTATTATATTTGTTATCACCTGAAGAAGCTACAGTGTAGCGAAACAGCTGTTGTGTTTTTAATTTAAATATAGTGTAAATCTGAAACAATTGTTTGTGTTTTATTTCTATTGGTATATGGATTTACATCAAGTAAAGGCCGAATCTATTGAATTACTGACTTTGACATTATAAATTAATGCCTTTTGCATCAGTAACTCAAATTTGAGATTCTAAAAATTCAAAATAAATTCCAAAAACGCGAAACTACGATGCCTTAATTTTCGATAGGTAAACGCTCCTCTTAAACGTTTTTGACTTTTCTTTTGATGTGTGACTTAATTCCTTATATCCACTTAACTACCAGTATTACGTCTATGGTTTCACTTTGACGGGATTTAAACTTGTGATGGCGCCCTATTTGACATCCGCTTCGACTCCGACCATCTTTTTCTGAGTTGGCTTCAGAGCGAATGAAAAGTTTAACCATGGGTACGTGGGTGTATATTGTTGGGACACAAATTGAGTTATGGTGAGAAAGTTGGTAACCGTGTACGAAGAAAACTATGTTGATTTTCAGCGACGAAAAATGTTGTATTTTTAAAGTATGTATCGGAATGAAAGTGAAATATTTGGCTACCTTGACATTATTACCTTCACATGACCACTACTCCGCGGTTTTTAGGGTCGTGGAGGAGATGTATATATGTGCATTAAATATAAACTGTTTTTTTTTTAAACTTTCACAACCATTATTTTTCTTCTGACTAAATTCCATATATAGGAATAATGTTCATTTTCCGTTTCAAGAAATGTCATTAGCATTCTAAACACTGCAACTCATTATGCAATTGAACAACACATATTTACAAAAAATAAAAGAAAGAAGACGTATGTAGTCATATAACGGAAGCGATAAAAAGGAAAAAGTCGAGTACCTATGTTCAAGTTGAATTACAGCCGCATCTATTATTAGATAAGTGTATTTCGTGGTTTCCCGAGCACGATACAAATCGAAACGTATTACGATATGTTATTGTCTCTCGGTCAGTTCTACAAACATTCCAGGCCACTAATTGCAATTACACCACCCCAGGCGATGATGGTAAATCGAATCTGTTCATAAAGTGAAACCTAAAAGTGTACATAAACTCTGCATATACATAATAAATGTGTGTTTATATTATATTGCATGCACTACATGCATATACGTAGTAATATGTCGAGTCGTCGGAAACTAAATACTGTAAATAATTTATAAGATAGATACTCCTTCCGTAGGTAGTATATTTATTTCCTAGTTGGACATTTTTTGTGATTATGCGAACATTATAAACACTGATCGCAGTAACGTTAATAATAATATACCAAAAATGCTGTGTTATAATTTGTAGACGCGACGGTCGATATATCGACGTCTTTGCTATACATAGAAGGGATGATTCTTCCTGGTAGTTAAATTCCTTTTTCATTGTAAATGCCTTTACATTCACAAAACTTACTATGTAAATGGCAAGCAATAGATGAACTTTTGTACATTTAGTCATGCAATAGTAGTAGTTGCAATTGTTACGGTTAAAAGTATATATTTCACGCCCTTTAGTTGCCTTTGCAATGCTTCTGAACGGTTTCAAATTCATTTTTATTACAAATTTTGTTCCGACATAGACAGGCTGTGTATAATTGGTTGCCGAATTTACGTTATTATTTTAAAAATTTGTTATTGTTAAATTTTGAATGTTTTCCATCTGATACTAAGAGTACGTATTGTTTAATTTAGTTTTTCAATTAATCATAACTAAATTAATTTTAAATTTACCGTGCGACACCTGTGGGAAGGCTGCATAGTTATTATATATTTCCTCGTGGTAAACTTACGTAAAATTTTGCGAATTTGGGTTATTGTAACTACCATTTTGTTGCTAAAATTCTAGAATGAATTTAGGTTAATTTAACAATGACCTTTACATTTCACAGTTTAATTAATATTCTTGGAAAATGTATTTTAATACGCAATTGCCGATTGTGTATTACCATTTTCTGGTGGCGTGTCTGCAAAGTGTTTTCCATCATCGTTGCTATTGCTAAAAGGCATAATTCTTTTGCGCTTCGAATTTTAGTGACAAGTGCTTAAAAGTATATCAACAAATTTTGATGAGTTATTTATGATCGGTGGTAGATACCGGATTTAAGCTGTTATAAGTCTAAATGTAGAGAATTTGTAAGATTTCTAATCAAAGATCTAATAGTTTAATTCATATTCTTGTAAAATGTATTTTAATACGCAATTGCCGATTGTGTATTACCATTTTCTGGTCGTGAGTCTGCAAAGCAGTCGTTCAGTTTTCCATCATCGTTGCTATTGCTAAAAGGCATAATTCTTTTGCGCTTAGAATTTTAGTGACAAGTGCCTAAAAGTATTTCAGCAAATTTTGATGAGTTGTTCATGATCGGTTTTAGATTCCGGATTTAAGCTGTTATAAGTCTAAATGTAGAGAATTTGTAAGATTTCTAATCAAAGATCTAATAGATTTGTCGACGGTCACTTTTGATTAATTAGCACTGAAGGAGCGTGTTATAAATGCCAAACCCTATCTTTTCTTTTTTTGTGGACCTGTTCCTTTGTCGAAAGAATTTTTTCTTAATTCTTAAAATTTTAACTTCTTAGATATGGCTTCAGCCATGTAGGGTAAGGTTGCTTACGTCGTACCCCCTAAGAAAAAACTACTGTGGTTTTTAGGTTAATTTAAATGAAACATTTTATTTTGCATCCACTGAATCTTTGTTCATTAGGCTATCAAACTATTTTCATTAAAACACAAAAATCTTTTGTCTAAATGAGTTTTGACCGTTTTTTTAAAAAGTAACATCGGTACGATTAAGGCGCCTAGTTTCCTAATTCGTACCCCCTATAGCCTAAGTCGTACTTAGAATAACAGGTCAGCGACGATTTATTTATTTATTTAACTAAATGAAATTATACATGGAAAACAAAATATAAATTCTTAACAAATCAAATTACTTAAAATTGGGAAATAGAAAATTAGTTTTTTTGAACACAAATATCACAAATATATCTCTTAATGTTACTCTCCACGCCAGCACATAAGTCATGTATCCACCCTTTGCATTCCATGCACTGAATCATATTTTCTTCGCTGTTTTCTTTGCATAGTTGACAGAACCAATTGCCTTTATCTTTAATTTTTTTATTCTTCTTAAACTGTTCATCAATCTTTCTTTTTTTCACAGTTTGCTTCTTTACTTTTTCTACTTTGCCTTTGTTTAAATCCTGCGTAGGCTTCTTTTTTTTATTTGTGGTTTCTTTGGCTATCATTTCGTTTTTATAAGGACTTGAAGTGAGTTCCATTGTTGGTTTCGTTCCCTTCTTCATTTTGTTTATAACTATCGTCATACGAGGGATAGGAGATAAAGTGTGCAAATCAGATTTTATTTGTTGACGATTAATTACATTAACCGTTTCACTATTGTTTTCGGGTACAGATTCTTGAGAACTCGTCGAAGGTCCAGGTAAAACACTTAGTGGTGTTCCAATAATAGGCAGCAATTCAATGTTTGGCGGTGGCGTCACGACTATAGGAGGTGATACACTTAATGGTGGAGTTGCAACTCTAGGTGGCGATGTAACTTTAGTAGATAGAAATGTATTTCTGGGTTGCTCTGTTGCTTCATTTGTATCAGAATTAGCAGACTCTTGGTCTGGTTGCTCAACAATGTGCACAGCAGCTACAAAGTCCTCGTCTTTGATGACATTTCTATCACATGGCCACAAACCTGTTGCCTTAAAACCATTTAGTGCTATGTCCATACGAACTGATCTGGGGTATGCACTACCAAGGAGTTCCGCAATGTTAGCTTGTTTTATAACGTTGCCAGGATTTGAACGTAGCCAACAAGATGCCGCTTCATTGTAGCTGTTTTTTAGTGATTTAAAGAACGATCTATCCAATGGCTGCAGACGATGTGTCGTGTGAGCAGGAAAGGATAGCATGATTATACCATAATCACGAGCAAACTGAATTGCTTCTAAATTTTTTGTGTGTGTGCTGTGTCCATCTAGTAAAAGCAAAATTTGTTTCTGGTTCCTTTTTTCTAATTTTGTGTATTTTATAAAATGTTCTAGCCATTGGACAAACAGTTCGGATGTTATCCATCCATTTTTAGAGCATCCAAATGCCGTGTTTGGTGGAGCTCCTTTTTTTAGGATGTCATTCATTCTGCCGCGCTTAAATATCAACATTGGCGGAATAAATTCGCCTGCTGCACTCATTGCACATACACATGTCGTTGTAAGACCCCTTTCTCCGCTGGTGATTGCGCCTACTTGATGTTTGCCTTTTTGGGCAATTACTTTAGAAGGTTTGTGAACCGTGGATAATGCTGTCTCATCGACATTGTATATTTGGTCAGCAGTAAACTTCTGTTCATCTAGTATTTTCTCATATTTATCAAAAAAATCATTAACGCGCTCTTTATTAAACCCTTTACTTCTGGCCATGGAAGTTGCTTCGGGGACTCTCAACGACAAAGTGGGATGCTCTTTCATAAAGCGGTAAAACCATTTTTTACCAGCTATTTTCTTCTCGTTGTTGAAACGATGAGGTACATGATACTTCTCAGCAAGTTGGTATGCAAGTCGCCTTAATTCAGTGATAGTTAATCCAAAGAAAGTAGACTCTAGATTAATTATATGTTGTGCTAATTCATCTTCCACTTCTGTTGTCAAATCATTAGGTCTTCCAAATTTTGTTGTTTTATTTAAACCCTTCAAATGACGTCGAAATGTAGGCTTTGGTATCTTGTATCTCCTACATACTTCATTAAATCCAATTTCGCCATTCCGATGTTTTAGTAAAGCTTCGTCCATGTCTTCCTGCTTCCACGTATTGTAAATTCTCTTCGTCATCTTGATCAGCTGAAAAAAAATTAGCTTTGTAAATAACTTCGATCAACACCTAAGTCGTACCGGTACGACTAACGAATTCTCCACAGGTACGACTTAAGCAACAAGACTTTTCAAGATTCAACCTAATATTACTGACATAACCTAAAAAGTTTCTACCATTTTATCATGTTCAAATGAATTACAGAAAACCACGAAAACAGATATGAATCGAAAAAATAACTTTATCATCATATCCTTTTCTGTAATGGCTTACAAATGAACAAGAAAATTTAATAAGAACTGTTAAAAAACTTACCTTTTAACTATTTCTTCTGTCACGACAATCGGCGGGCAACCCACTAGTTTTTACTTACTCACACCACTATATTGTTCAATTCTATACTACTTGAATTAGTTTTCTGTAAACGTGAGATTAGATATTACTGCAGTACGAGTTAGGCTGCGGTACGACTAAAGCAACCTTACCCTACTTTCATATAATTTCCTTTTACTATTATATTCTATTTTTTTTATTTTAAGAGACCTAGTGCTAGTTCGAGGCACAGCCTACTCAGCACTACCTTGGAGCTAAAATTGGCAGATAATTTACACCTGATGCTGTTGTTTCGACACCATTCAGTACCAGATATTCCTTTTGCATTACGAGCTAAAACGGAAACTTATTATTAGTTAACCCATAATTGCTGTTAGTTTACGATTCAGGTCTCGTATTTTGTTTTAAACTGCAAAAACATGATGATGATGTAAGTAGTCGTTTTTTAATTTATATAAATTCTGTTTATGATCGATGTGAATCGATAAGCCTGATCAATTGCTTAAAACATTTAAATTTCGAAGCATTATATCTCGTTGTATGTTAAATTATTATGACTCTTCTAGTCCCATACAGTAATTACTTTCTAAAATAATGTCTTTATTTTAATACTAATTTACACACACGCTTTACCTGGAAAGACTTTAGTCGTGTAAATGTGTGCCCATTTATTCACTCGTTTCGGAACCCCAACTATATCCAGCTGAACCGAACTCTGTCGGTGTGATAGGTGGCAATTTCCATTTCAATTTTAAAACTTTAGTTCTCTTATTTTACTTAACACATCTAAAGATGCCATTATATACTGCTACTAATGGCAGCGTAGCACTACTCCAGTCACAAATCCCGTTTCAAAGAAGATAGGATATATCTGGATCTTTGAAAATGATACTTCTATATCACAACTTCCGAATTGGTTTCATGATTAAGGGAAATTTATATGTAGTAATTATATAGAAAAAATCTAAGTAATACATGAGTTTACTACATAATATAAATTGGAAGGAAAACACTAAACCCTATGAAAAAAAATCCTTTTCAATATCGGGAGTTAAAATTATATGTGTAAACAACTTAAATAAAAAACTTAAATTAACTTACGTTATGCCTTGGTGACCAGGAATTGCACATTATCGATGCATCTTCTAGTATCCGACTCTGTAAGGTAATAAGAATAAAATTAGTATTAATTTAATAAAGCAAATTAGTGGTGGGTACAATTACCTATGGACAGTATCAAATACTTTCGATAATTGCTATGCTATCAATAGATAGAAAATTTCCATGTTTGCGGTAACCGTTGTGGGTCATCCCGTTTATTAAAACTATGCGCTTGCTTCTTAATAATTAACTAATTAAATAAATCATCAATATTACCTGTTGGTAAAATTTTGTCACTATCTATAATAATTGGTTCTTATTTTTACTAAATTTAATATTTTAATTTGCAAAATTAATTTTTAAATGATCAGGGGATTATTATTTTTCGAATAAAAAAGCTGATTTTTTTTTAAATTTCTGATCTAAATATCAGTAACTATAGGTACTGATATTACCTAATGCGATGAAATTTGACCAGAGATGACATTGTCATCGTTTATCCCGAATCCTATATTATTTCCTCAAATATCAAAACACCCTTATAACATTATGATATTATAAATTTTAAAACTGTTTTCATTCTTCTACAGATTGCACATACCTCAGCTATGTTATATAAATACGACGAATTAAGTATTAGGTAGAATCGATGGTCAACAATTCTGTTGTATTTACTACAGGTACAACTTGATTATTGTTTATTATTTTACATATAAATACCATTGATAATTAATTTCTTTTTCAGGTTACATATTTTAATATAATCATTATTATTTATTTAGCGTGGTGCCTAGTATTTAGTTATTTATGGCGACTGAATATAAAACTGACATTGTTTTATTAAGTAGCTCCGTTTGTACACGCTAAGTTTATTGTTACTAACGTGTTCCATTTTATAATTACTAATTTATAATATTTTTTTTCACCCCCTTTTTTTAATAACGCTCTTTGAAACTAACCCTGTATATATACCGTGCCATCAATTAGAACTCTATTTTGAGTAGCCTATGATTTCAATATTAATTTGGAAACACTGTGGACAATAACGTTTTTCATTTTGACAACTGCCTTTATTAAGTCAATTTATTGAAGAGTTGTAAAGCTTATAAATTAGATTAGTTTTTATTATGTTAGAAGTTTTTATTGTTGAAAGTTATTTTAGAACTAGTAGATTAGTAAATGGACAGTGGGTTTGTGCAACTAATCAATGTATACAGGATTTTCGACAATAGTTCCCTAATCTTGCAATAACTAATACAACAAAATTGTAGTCTGTCATATGACAGCTGTCAAAATTTGACTATCAAAAACCATTACTGTTCTACACTCATCCCAAATAAATATGGAAACGTCCTGTATAATTACTAATTTATAATATTTTTTTCACCCCCTTTTTTTAATAACGCTATTTGAAACTAACCCTGTATATATACCGTGCCATCAATTAAAACTTTATTTTGAGTAGCCTATGATTTTAATATTAATTTGGAAATACTGTGGAACAGTAACGTTTTTCATTTTGTCAACTGCCTTTGTTAAGTCAATTTATTGAAAAGTTGTAAAGCTTATAAATTAGATTAGTTATTATCATGTTAGAAGTTTTTATTGTTGAAAGTTATTTTAGAACTAGTAGATTAGTAAATGTACAGTGAGTTTGTGCAACTAATCAGTGTATACAGGATTTTCGACAATAGTTCCCTAATCTTGCAATAACTAATACAACTAAATTGTAGTCTGTCATATAACAGCTGTCAAAATTTGACTATCAAAAACCATTACTGTTCTACACTATTCCCAAATAAATATTGAAACGTCCTGGCTGTATTAATGAAGTTAACAAATTAAAAAAAAAATTTCCTACTTCTGGAAAATAGCGGGCATAAAAAACATAAATAAAATTACATTTTCTGCAACGTTTCGACATTTATTACCATGTCGTCTGCGGATAATTTAATCTAATAGTAATAACAAAATAATCATGCCAACAACAAAAAATGGCAAAATAAAATTGTATAGACCTAGTTTTGTTTAGTCTAATGGACAATTTGTTTTCACAAATTTATTTTATAATAACTAACACATTAATTTCTTCTGTTCTTATTATTAGGTTAAATTACCAGAAGAAGACATGATAATAATGTCCAAGCATGAAAAAAATGCAGTTTTATTTGTGTTTTTTATGGCCCCTATTTCCCAGAAATAAGAAAACAAATGTTATAATTTGTAATCATAAAAACTGCTAGTCCAACTAATTTTAAAATTCAATTACAAGACAAACACAAAAACATTGTATAGCTTATTTTTTTAGGGGGGGAGGGGGGGTTGCTGTTTCCTATTAATTTCATTGTAGCACCCCCATTTTTTAAGAAATTTTGTTTTTACTCTATGTTGATTAAAATTATATATTATTGACACATTAGATAATATGACTATAATTTGGTTTATTTTTATCTCTCCAAGCATTTTGTGTCCATGATACTGTTTCTATGATTAATTAGTCAAGGCGAACTTATATCTCGACAACATATCAACATCTAATTATAACATCAATTTTTATTTTTTTTCTTCAATGTATTCTAATACAAAATCGTGTTTAAATGTTTATGTATACATTTTACATTCTAAATATAATATTTTATATTTTTAGTTATTTTCGTTCCCTTACTAGTTCTATTAATTATGATATAATAGTACTCACTGACTATACTTAACAACGTATTTTCTAAACCTGTTGGTGGTACATCTGCAAGAAAGGTTTTAAAACATCAGCTTGTTGTAACAGTACATCGTAATTTAATAATTTTATAATTTTGAATACAAATATGAATTGTAATTATAAAGTTATGTATTAGAAACCAAATAATATATTTCTTTGAACTGTTTATTCTAAATGTATGATTTAAGCACTAGTTAGATAAGCTATTAGTATTGATTATATTATAAGACTTGAGACGCCGAGTGTTTATCCTATCGCCGGTGAAACGTGACATTAGAGTGTAAAATTGTAACTACTATAAGTGTGAAGGGTGAAGAGAGATATTAGCATGTGGGTCTCACGCAGAGTGAATTCGGATGAAAGAAATAAGTCGACTGAGGACTTTCGAAGAGATCGGTCACCTGTGTATTAATCCGAATTAAAAAAAGATCGTTTAAAAATAATAAGGTCTTCTAATTAATAAGTAAGTCGACCCACATATAGCGGTCGATCATGTATTAAATTGTCGATGTTAGAACCTCAAAAGTAAATAAATAGTTTATTTGTTTACATAAAGATCGATCGCCAACGAAGTGTAAATGTGTTAAGTTTAACATATATTCCTATAAAGAGTCACTGTTGTGTGATTAGCGTTTAAAGAAGCTACAGGCGTCTCTACCGTAGAAGGAGGATTCTAACTAAGCACACTGACAAGAGGATGATTCTCTTCTTATGAAGAAAGAAGAAAATATATAAAAGGTATTTATATCTTTTATCTGTGAGTGTTAAATAAACTGGAACGTTAAAATTTGTCTCAATGTAGAGACGTAATAAATCAATATAATAATCTGAGAATGAAAACATTAATAGTTGTCTTGGATATGATAATATCTCACTATTCGTAAATTGTTTGCCAGGGTCGTTTTAAAAATTATTATGTGCATTGTAGATATATGTCAATCTCAGCATACTTTGTGTTTCTCTTAAGGCCACGTTGTTATTATTAATATAAATACTAAGCGGCGGTGGAAAAAAAACGATGTATGATGCATTTCATAGAAACGATAATGTACAAATAAATCATAACTAATCTTTCAGTAATGTATGCGCTCTGAAATTATTTTATCAATGTATTTGTTCTAATTTAAAATTGACATTATTTTGTGCATATTTTCTTTTGTTTGTATTCATATATGCAAGAATCTTGGTTACAAATATAGATGTTATTTAAATTGAAATAGTTTTGTTTTATTTACTTGTGCCAATTAATGCCCGAAGATTGTTTTTTGTTGATATCTTTTAACCTGGATCGCCCTGGGAATATGAGCTAGCCCGGTAAAACAAATCAATTATTTTATTTTATCCTATTTAAAAAATATTAAAATATAAAGGGCATTATTTTGAAGCCGTTATTAATGTAAAAGGGATTCTATTTCAATACGGCTCAGCAACGTGGGGCTTCTTCAAGTTCTATTACTATATTTAAATATAATAATATAAACATAAGACTTGAACAGAACGTATTTATTGTGTTTATGTGTTCCTTAAATAGTGAGATATAGACAACGTGATACAATGTAATATTACTTTCATATGAAATGAGCAACCGTACGCTATGAAATATATGGGTGTATATTTCATAGCGTACTCCATGCCTTTCTAGTGCAATTTAAATCAATTTTTAATTGTCAAATAAAATTAATAATTTCCAAGTTTAAACGTAAGTAAATGATGTGCTTATTGTAGTAAAGAATTTGTGATTAAAGCTCGAAAGGTGAATTCAAAGAAAAACAAAATGTAAATACAGAGCGTGTAATTGTTTTTGTACATTAGAAGAGTCGAAAGTGAATACATCATACTATCTCCTTTTCTCCCTCTATCTCTTTGTCAACTTCTTCTGCACTGTGAGCGTCGACGCTGAAGATATCCACGCTGAAAATATCGTGAGAAAGATATTACTGATTCATGTGCTCAATTAGCACACGAGGACATTTATGAGAAGACCGGCTCGTGTAGTGCTTTTAGGTATTCTCTTTGCCTCTTGTTTAAAGTAATTTTTATTACTTAAACACGCCGTAATTCCATTAGCCTACCCTTTTACACTATTCCCTCATTACGGGACAACTATGCTACGCTCACTACTGGGCACCGCTGGTGCGGTACCGCTTTTGCTGTGTATGCAATCGTTAGTTTGACAATAGCCGTTTCTTTCGGAAAAGACGACTATGCAAATGATACAGTTTATGAACATACAAAGGAGGTTCTTGAGTTTAAGAAAGTATTTCAAAATAAAGTTTTATCTTTATGGTTATATAAGCGGTTAAAAATTTAATGGTATTGATGATAATAATAACAATAATAATATGCCCATATTTGCCATATACAGTGCGCGTCTAAAGTATCCCCCCTATTATCTTTTAAATGAAATGAAATAAAACGTTTAAACGAATATAAAACAAAACCACTTTGAAAATACTAACTTGATGACCAAAATTTTGACAAATGGCGCTGTATATCAACTTAACATTTTTAAATGACAAAGGGGGTCGAGTGACCCCTTATTTGAAAGGCATTTGGAAGATCTATTGACAATTTATGTTTTCTTTTAAATTCCATTATTTGTTAAAAAAACGCCGAATTTTACGGGTAGAATAATTGCATCATTTGAAAGATATTTGGAATGAATTGGAAAGACTAGAAGAACCAGAAGAAATCTCTTTTAAATGAGGGGTCGCTCGGCCTTCTTTGCCATCTAACATTTTTAAATTTATATAGCTTTCAGCGTCATCTGTCAAAATTTTTAAAATAACAAATGGTCATAAAATTAGTATTTTTACAGTGGTTTGTATTCATTTTCGTTTCAACCTTTTACTCCACTCCGTATAAAAGATAACGGGGGGGGGGAGACTATACACGCACATCTATATAAATAAAAATTAAATCCTTTTCGTTGATAAACGCATCACTTAGAAGAGCTGCACCGATTTGGCCAATTTTCTTTAAAAAAAGTTCGTAATAGTTTGAATAAAGTTTTTAAGGAAAGAAAATTGTAAAAGCTGCCGCGAAAATTGGAAAATTCGGGAAAAACTGAAAATGGTTTTTTCTATAGAATTCTTGTACGAAATCAAGACCATAACACACGATTTGAACTATGGAAATGTGTAATTCATTTTTATTTTGTTCGCTATTGTCCTAAAAAAGTTTTCATGAAAAAGAATTTTGAATAAAATTTGGGCAAAATAAAAAAAAGAAAGTCGGAAAATTCGGACAAACTGCAAAAATCATATTTTTGTATGCACGCTCGATATAAGAAAATTGTAAAAGCTGCCGCGAAAATTGGAAAATTCGAGAAAAACTGAAAGTGCTTTTTTCTATAGAATTCTTCTTGTACTTCTTTTTTGTTCAGGTAAATAAACTTTGAATAAAATTTGAGCAAAATAAAAAAAAGAAAGTCTGAAAATTCGGACAAACTGCAAAAATCATATTTTTGTATTCATGCTCGATGCTAACGATAGGAACGACATATTTGGTTGATTCTTTTTTTGTTTTGTTCGCTATGCTCCCTGGAGGGAAATAACTCAATTGAATGTTTTCAATAAAAAAAAATGTAGATCTGGCGAAAAATCTTTATATATACAAGGTTAGTTTTAAATAGCGTCATTAAAAAAAGGGGGGTGAAAGGAAAATATAAGTAATGGCCGCACAAAAAAAATCGCGGTCCGATAAGCACACAGTGATGAGAAATTGACTTTCCTATCCTCGAGTCCGAGCCTATCGCAGTTAATATACAAACATAATAATTTTCATGAAGAAGAATTTAAGTTTCAAAATAATATACTTCTATATAACGGGAAAAAAGAACATGGTAATGCACCAAGGTTGTCGACCTTTTCCACATAAAAGCGTGCTATTCATAAAGAAAAACATCGCCATAGAAAATCTTTTCAATTGCCATTCATTCTCTAACAAATGTTGTAACTATTTGCATTTTATCATTTTTTTTGGAAGAACCTTAAACTGGAATTACTAGTGGTATTTACGTAAATGCGTATAGGATAAACAAAGTTATAGACCGACTTTAACTACATTTCGGCCCTAAAAATTTAGAAAGTTTTGATGTGTTACAAATAAATTTCTTTTTTGATTTCCAGTTAGACATGTATACGTATTCTTCAAATTCGCATAGCCTGGTTCCTATTTAGCGGTAATCCTGTATAAGCGTTGGTGCGTCTGTTAGTAATCGTGTAACATATGAACAACTGGACCGATTTAGGTCATATTCACACAATATATTTGTTTTGTCGCGATAATAGTTTATGGCTATGCTAAGATACGACAGGTGGCGCAGTAATCAAGTTTTTTACAAATTCTAAATTTGTGGATCAAAATGTCTCATATTTACAATAAATGTTGGTTTAATACCAAAAAGAAAATAATAAAATCTGGACCCGATAGGTGACGCTGTGGCCGAGTTATTACATATACATCATCGCGCCACCTACAGGAAAGGGCAGAACAACGTCTGCCGGGAAAACTAGTATCTACGAGTACATATATAAATAAAAATTATATGCTGTTCGTAGGTGAGCATCACTTGAGAACAGCAGGACAGATTTGGCTTTTCTTTAAAAAAAAAATTCGTAATAGTCCGTATGTGGGTTTTAGGGAGGGGGGGGGGATCGGAAAAGTTGCCCAGAAAATTGGAAAATTCTGAAACTAAAAGTGCTTCTTTCTATAGGGCTTTTGTATGAACTCAAGACAATTATAATTGCGCGAATGCGTGGAAAATGTCTTCACGCAAGTGGTTTGTACAATATTTTTTGTACAAACATTAAAATAAACAAATATTATTGATTAATGTCATTAGTATCATACCTAACCTAAGATAGATTACCTAATTAATTTAAGCATTACATGTACGTAACTGTTACTCACGTTTCCCTAAAATTAAGTTATTATATTCTTACACATGGCAAACATGAGGTATTTAATCTTATATTTATAAATTTATAGTACATTTATTCCGTTTTTTTGGTTTAATTATAAAATATTATGAACTGCCAATATGAATGTCGATGTGATCAAATAGATGGCGCTTGAATGTCGCTTAAAATGTTGTCAAATAGATGGCGCCACAAATTTATTGGAAGAATTTTTAATTATTGCCCCTATTTCCCTAACTTTTAGTGAAGAATAGTCGAGGGAAGTAGTATTTTATAGACCAAATTTTATTACCATTAAGTTAGATTATTTTTAATTGTCCCAAAGAGCCAGTGCTTTTTCCAATTTTTACTGGGAAATACTCTTTCCTAGTCGAGCTATGCATGCGCCAAATGTCACTTTACAGGCGGTGAGTACAAAAATAGGATTTTCTCTCTCTAGATTATAAATAATGTTTTAATCACATATGCCTTGCTTTAAATCATATACAGTGTGTAAAGTGAGGTGGGTTCCTATAGGGGAAAACATTTTAATATGAGAAAAAATTTAATTTGTTTTATAAATAATAAGTTTTTTGTCATATTAAAATGTTTTCCCCAATTTTTAAAATAAATAATGATTGCATGGGAACCCCTTTTTGGCAAATAAAAAAACAGTAAAATTATGTCGAGTTGTTGATTTTAAATATAACTAAGTTCGAATGTTATATTACGTTATTAATATTAAACTAAAGGCAAATGTCATTTTGATAAAACTTTTATTGTTTTTGTGTTTGTAAAAATATCCGAATATAAGCGTAAACTGAACATCGTTGAGTTTGATGACACGAGATCCGTTTCCGACGAAAAGAAGTATCAGTGATGATGATGCTGTGATTATTATGAATATCAAATCAGTTACGGAACATCCTAGGACTTCTTTAAACCAGCGGCCCAGTGAACTCAATGTTGTGCATTATTGCAAACAACTTATAAACCAAATAAAATGTATCAATATAAACCTAGATTTAGGCACACTAGAAAATGCAGACCACGCTTTCAGACTCGCATTTTGTTTATGGGTTGGTGAGAACACTATAGAACATGGGCCTTTTTTAACAGAATTTAATGTTTAGTGATGAAGCAAAGTTTCGACAAATGTTACTGTTTCCTCACGATATTGTAGATATTGGTCAAAGGTAATCCAAATTTTAGAATTAATGTTTGAAATCAGCGATATCAAAAAGTCAATTTTTGGTTCGGAATGTTATTAAATAAAATCATTAAACCCTATTTTTTAATGGAAATTTATATCAACTCAATTACTTGGAAATGCTTCAGTTTTACTTTCTTATACGTAGTATAAGGAAGTATTGTGATGAAAATTTTCGACCTCGAGATTGTTGCAGATGTCCCCGTTTTGAACTCCCCTGATACCGAAAAAGTGGTTTTAAAAAAAGTCTGTGTGTCTGTGTGTGTCTGTGTGGCTGTGTCTCTCTCTCTCTGTGTGTGTGTGTGTGTGTGTCTGTGTGTGTGTGTGACCACGATAGCGGTCAAACCGCTGTAGATATCAATTTCAAATTTTGTATTTACGTGTATAATCTCCCTCTTGAGATCTGATTAGTTTTTCAGTAAAATCGGTATACCGGAAGTAGCAGTTTACTTCAGCGAAAAAATCGAATTTTGCCAATATTTCGTCAACTACTAAGTTTATACAAATTTATAAAGAATTCATATGTACTTAAAATTAAAATTGAGAATAATTTTATTTAAAAAGTTTTTCGAAATTCCTACCGGAAGTAGGTCTTTTACTCTTATCGAAAATCAGTTTCTTGCGAATATTTCGCAAGTCATGCTTTTTAGACAAGTACGTTACGGGTATAAAAGTATTTAAAACATAATTTTCAATATCTTTTGTATAAAAAAAATTTCAAAATTCTGACCGGAAGTGCCACTTTTACTCTTATCGAATAGCGATTTTTTGCAAATATGTCGTAAGTTATGCATTCTATATATATTTGTCAAGAGTATAAAAGTATTTAAAACTGGATTTGCAATTTTTTTTGTATATATGAAATTTCAAAATTCGGACCGGAAGAAGCACTTTTACTCTTAGCGAGTAGCACTTTTTTGATAATATCTTGCAAAGTATGCATTCTATAGAGATTTATTAAGGGAATAGAAGTACCGCGCGATCATTTAAATTCTAAATCAGAGCAGGCTGTGAAATTTAAATTAAGTTGGTATATAAATATAAAATTTACAATTTGAATTGTCAAAGTGACGTTTCAAAATGTTAATTAATCAATAATTCACATTCTGGACAACCTAATAAAAAAAATCCCGCCTGCTATAATTTAGAATTTAAATGATCTCGTGGTACTTAGAATAGGATTTTGAATAATTTTTGTAAAAGAAATTCTTAAAATTCTATAATTTGAAACGCTCATACGTATAGAAAGTCGTGTGGTGGCCACACCTCATTTTTTTTTATTGCCATCACTTGAGTAAGAGGAAATGCGACGAATCTACTCCCAACAAGATGGGTATCTTGATTGTAAAGATGATGATTTAAATTATCTAAAAAAGCGGATTACGGAGGCTGTTCAAGATATTAATGTTAAAACAAGTTTACAAACACTTTACAAAAAGAGTTGAAAATTGCGCTATATGTGGAGGAGATTACGTGCAATAATATTAGAGTTTAGTAGTCATTCCTTTTTTTTTTACAAACACAAAAACAATAAAAGTTTTATCGAAATGACATTTGCCTTTTGTTTAACATTAGTAATGTAATATAACATTCAGTCATCGTTCAAATCAATAATCGACGAAGGAAATGCATGTTGATACTCTATTACATATATTATGTATAATGAAACACAATTGTTTAGCTTCAAAAAATTATAATGCTTACACACGACATATGTTTCGCCACACTGTGGCTTCATCAGGTGGATGAAAATACTATTTCAAAATACATAATAGCTCCTACATATATCAATACAAAAATAATCTCATTCTGAGAGGGGGCGGACAGATTTAGTTGGTCATTTAAAATTATACCTAATTTATTTAATTTGTTAGTATTTTTCTTTGCCATATTTTGAAGAAATGTATTTTTGGAATTTAACAAAGTCATATTTATAATATATAAAAATAAATCATCTTTCATTTAAACAAATAAAATTACTTTAATGAGTTTTCCTTTGGAAAATCACTTTTTACGTTCAAAAGGTTTAATTTGCGCTTCTCTCAGTCATTTGTTTAATGACGTAATGGATACCTAATTAAATTATTATTTAATCGATTTTACGATTATTATGCCTTATATGAAAATACTAATTTACACTTTCTAGTTTAAATTAGATACTTTAAATAATCACCCTTCATTCCTGCAATCAGCTTCATTTATAGTCACAAATTGTGGGGTTAATTTTAAAATTGAATTCCAGAAATAGTTTCTTAATTTATTTATACTTTGTTGCTATAATATTAATCTAAGAACCTTTCTTTACCTTCTGATACTTTTTATTTCACACACTTAGTCTGTAAATGGTATTTTTAAGAGGTTTTTCCATGCATACATTTTAAATGTCAAATTGTACAAAGATATTTATTTAATTACTGACTTTAAATTGTTAATATGTCAATACTGATTATATCAACACGAATTAGCATCACTGACCTTTGCATTTTATGTGTTGGATTTTAATTTATTGCTTTTATGCATAATTATTTCTTAAAATGATCATAATTCGTTCAAGATGGCGAATTATGATTAACTTCTGCAAAGATGCTTAGATTAACTATGTGAATCTTAATAAATTTTGACTCAGTACAATGATTTCAAGTTAACATTTGGTTCATTGGGTATTTGTTGCTAGTGATTAACATTAGTTCATTTAGGTTTTAAAGTGCGTATTTTTAATTATAAGTCAGCCATGTATGTGAGGTAATTTAAAAATGCCTAAAATGATGCTTCTGCCTTATATAATCTTGCCTTATTCCATGCCCTGCCGGTATTATATATTCTTTGTTCACAAGAATTCGCCTTTTAATTTGATATCATTTTCAATAGAATTCTGTGGCTTATTTCTGTCTAAACTTTAAATTAAAACTGTCCATTTGTAATGGATATTTGTGCTTTATTAGCTTGGTTGATACATATTATAAATTCTATGTTATCAGTAATTGTGCTTTAAACTAAACCAATTTTAACCATTAAACTATTCTTATTTAGAATGCTAAGGTACTTCACGTAATTATTTTTAATTTTAACGTATTTACATATTATGTCTGTTGGGGTTCCTGATCTGTTTCATATAGGGGTAAATTTACATTTGGGGCAGTATATTAAATTTTAACTGTAATTCTAGACTTATAGAGTTTCACTTGATCAATATTAAGAGTTTTTAAATTATGATTTTGGGGAATTTTAAAAATATCCTTCGCTATACGAGGGTTGTTTGTTATGTATTACCAATGTACGACTGGTTGCGTTTTATATGGCAAGCATTGTATACAGAGGTATTTATACGATTATTGAGTGGTATTGAGGAGGCTCAAGACCACCTCAATATATATATAAAACCAAACAATTGTGGTTTATTATATACAGGGTGAGTCATCTAAGCGGGTAAGGCCGATTATGCCTTTATGAGTAAAGATATTTCGAAGCGGTTTTTTCCTTGTGATCGCTGTTCATTAGGAGCACATTTAAAAAATATTTTGTATTATACAGAGTGTTCCATAACTTGGTGGCTAACCTGACTTATTCCCATTTTTCTGAAAAATTCAATGTTTGTATAAAATTATATTTCTCGAAAACGACGTATATTAGATGGATAAAATTTTTCGAAGTATTGTTTACAATAAGAGGTCCTATTAGAAGCATGTTTTATTTTTTACAGTTACTAACTGCATGTGCAGAAACTGGATTAAAATTACATGATACGTTTTTGTATAAAAGTCATTTTTTTTAAATGGAACACCCTGTATATCAGTTCATCTTTGAATTGTTTATTAAATTTCGTGTCAGAAACATATAAGACGTTAATACTTTAAAAGTGACTAAAGGCATAATCGGCCTTACCCGCTTAGATGACTCACCTGTATATATTTAAAATCAACAATTTGATATAGTTTCAAGCTTTTTATCTTATCTTAAATGATTACTGGCTTTATTATTTTGAATCTACAAAACTCGATAAGAAATCCCAAGTGACTTGAATATATTACAGGATACTTAGTACGAAACACCATAAGTCTTTGAAATGTGACTTTCTGAAATATGTTCGAAAAACATGGCAGTAGTGATGTCGACCTATAGCTTAAAGCTACCAGCTATTTTAACAAGTCTTGGCTTGATACAATAATTACGGACCGCATTAACCAAAAATGGCATTAAACTGCAACAATTTGTTGTCGATTGAAAGTTTATTTCAGTTGGAGATCACCGTATAGACATACTCCGTGACATTGTTTAAAGGTAGATAATTTTGCTAGATTTGTTTCTATGAATATAATATAAGCTACAGAATAATAATGCGGTGTGAATAGAAATACAAACGCACGATGTTAGTCGTCTAAAAGAGCAAAGAGTTCTCTTTCATATTAAATTAAACGCATAAATCGCATTAGTAACAAGTGTGCCGTGTCTGCTAGCCTGTAGACGATTGCGTGAGTCAAGAGATTATTGGACACGTGGCGTGGTTGGGTTTATGTGCGGTGAGGGAGGATACGAGTACGAGTTGAAGAGGGCGCTGAGTTCTAGTGTGTCCACTCATCAACCTATCTGATATACGTGTAGGTACGTAATAAGCGGGAACATGAGTCGATAACACGCACAGTAGCGAAAATCGTAAATTGATATAAACCAACAGCTTTTATCTGTACACTTATAATGTTTAGGTGAGAAAAAGAATGCGACAAGGAATTTGAAAGATTCAAATTATAATTTCAAGTTTATGCAGCATGTTAAGACCAAAATTTTTCCAATTTTGTTATCGTATGCTGGTAAAGAACGTGTTTACTAAATAATATATAGTTGGACTATTTTAAGATAATTTTCCCCTAGTTGATTTTAGGGTCGCTTGTCTATTGAGGGGTTTTTATCAAAAATAACCAATGTGAAAATCACTGTGTTTCCAGAAAACAAAAAAAAAAAAACTTTACAAAGCCAATGTCATTTGGTTTATCACTTCTTTTATGCTAATATGAGTAAAAGTCCTTATTTTTGCGTGATTTGCAATAAACTTTATGAATATGAAACATTTAGTTTGGAAGAACAACAAATAATGAGCTTTGACAATGGATTTTTTTTGCTAATAAAAAATCAGGATATTTTTAATTAATTTGTTTTATTATGTAAAGTAATTAATACAAATATTTTTTTCTATTCTTGTCCATCGCTGTCATCATCTTCATCAAGGTCAACAGAATTTGTTGGGAATATATCTGCGTGAATAATGAGATTGTCTCCCTCTAAAAGACTTAATGTGCAGCCGAATAAGATTCAAAATCTCATCTGGTGTTTTGGAAGGCCTATTGTCATGTTTTGCACGCTTGTCACAAGGAGCTAATCCAGAAGTTTTGATGGAATCTTGTATTCTTAGCAATCGACCTCTGGTAATCCCATGCAAGCTCAAAAACGCAGTATGGCATAAGTCTTCTTCTTTTCCATTTAATCTAATTTTATAATAAAAAGCCACAGAATGGTCGAAAGATGGACCGTCATCATCGTCGTTTTAATTACGTCTAGGTCTTCTTTGTTTTACATTTTTGAATGAAATAAGACTCGCTAGGTAGCTGTCCTGTTTATTCTTTGAAGGCAAAGAATTGAATTTCTGCAATATGTTTTGACGATCGTTAAATTCAGTCTTTTCAAAGCATTTGCAGCGTTTGCATCTGCATAAAAAATATTAATTAGAGAGTATTAATTACCTTGGAATCAATGTGAGTTTAATCGCAGTTTACCCTTGTAGACCTAGCCGGTTTAGCAACACCTTTATGATTTATATGATACTCTCCAGATACTTTCTGCTTTTTTATAACCTCACTTTTTCTCGCTTTGCGTTTTCTTTTAGCAGGCCACGGCATATTCGAGTCTGGATCTCTTAAAATGTTCGATGACATTATAGAGTCTGTGCCGTTTATTTTACGCAACAACAATAAAAAGAATAAAAGACACTGCAAAATAACAAGCACGTTGCACGGTGAACTTTTTAAACTGATTTAAAAATCTAAGCAAAAACTGCCAATGTCATATTGTGACATTGGTTGTTTGTTTTAGCTAAAACGGCATATTTTTCTACCGCGCTGTATCTCGCTGACTTCGGCAGGTTTTGACACATAAGTTTATAGACATTGCACATGTCATTTCTGCAGCAAGTAGTGCCAATAGCTAAAATTTAACAAAAAATGATTGGCTGTTTTTGATGAAAACCCCTCAATTGCGTCAGCCAGCAGGTATACGGGTTAGTTACTGTTCAGTTGCGCCGGTTATTAGCTGGGTAGAGGATTAAGAAAAGTAATTATCTTTTATCTCGAAATTTACATTAATTTCAGTTATTACAAAACTTCATACAATAATTGAGAGATCGGAAAATCTCGAAACTTCATATCAGTTTAAAAATAACAATCCAATAGTTATTTACACCACAAGGGAGGTAAGTAGACACGTATTATTTTTTAACATGCCATAATTCTCAACTGTCAACGAATGTCATCTCAATAATCTGTTTAACCCACCATCAATTGATTCAATTGTCTGCTTTGATTTTGACATTGTTGTTGTCACTAAGGCGTTGTTTACTGACATAGAAGATATAGTTTTGATGGCTTCGAATTTTTTTTTCAAAGGAGTGATTTTCAAATAGAAGATGCAGCAGAGGTTGCTTGCAAAAGTTCCTCGACTGTCTTTCATCCTGGAACATGCTTTTTGGAACAACTAACTCACGTCCGATTTTTGAAGAAGGCCTTGTTTCGAAGATAGAAGGTGGTAAAAGTTGTTCGGAAAGAAAACAATACTTTATTAGTTCCTACTACAAATAATATCTATTCTTTCTTATGGAAATGTTGTTTGCCAAAAAACATCGAGGAAACTTTTGAATTTCTGGACGAGACGAACATCCAAATCAATAAAGGGGGCGGTTCTTACCTGTCAGTAACAGAATTGAACAGATAATAGTATTGTCACTTTACACGGTTATTATAAAGGATTGTTACTTAATAAAAGCACAGAAAAGTATAAAAACTATAATAAAAATTTCTGAAGAAAATTGTATTAGATTAAGAACTTCAGAAATTGTTATTGATTTTGAGAAAGGCATGCACAACGCTGCCAAACAAATCTTTCATCAGGCTGAAGTTGGTAGATGGCTGCAAATGGCTTTTGGATTGACTTTTTTAAGTCCAAACGATGTTAGCAACTGTTTTGTTTTTGATTTGCTCGCATTAGCACCAAAAGACGAAAATGTGCAAATATATTACTTAACAGACAATTATGTATCAGAAGATTCTGCTTTCCCGCCTTCCTAGTGGGCTCAGAACTCAGCTGAACTTACAAGCACTACCAATAAAGATCAGGTATAACAAAAATGTCGGAAACTGGTTTACATATTATATTTACCCTCATTACCTTGCGAATCAATTTACATATTATTATTTTCGATTTTGTATCAATAAAAAAAAGTATACCATATGGTATAGACATGGATGGCGCAAATTATAATAATATTAATAATAGTAAAAATAATAATAACAATAATAATAATTATTACTATTATACATTTATTTTCAACGGTACACTAATTAAAGAACGATTTAATGACAATAGATTTGTAAATATAAGTACTTAGAAGTTTAACATTCAAAGAGTGAGGAAAGGTAAAATACTGTTATTTATTATTGAGGCATACATAAAATTGTGATGATGAACACTATTAGTGAAATGCATCGCTGAATCAAATGGATTATCATTTGTCAAGTGGGTCAACATATAAAAAACAACAAAAATATGTCATACAATAAGTGGTATGTTCACAGAGTTGAACTTAGAAGGACAGAAATAACAGTAAAATGTTTCATAAGTGAGAAAAAGAGACATGGTAAATGCGTTGCAGTCAGTGACAAAACTGCTAAGAAAAATAGAGTAAAAAGGAGATAATTACACATGCATGAGGTATTTGTCGTAAAATGAAAGTGTGTCAAAAATTGAATGAAATGGAGCAAATCTTATCAAACTAAACTAAAAAGACATATAGCGAAGTATTGAAAAAGAAAAATGATGTATTAATTGTCATACCTAATAAATCACATAAAACAAAATAGGATATTAAAAATAAAGTAGACCCAAATAAAGTAGCAGTTGGAATTGAAACAATAAAAACTGTTGGAAAAATGGTATCGCTATTAATTGTAGTGAGAGTAATTCTAAAGAAAAATTTAGAAAAAATCATAAAGGAAATTGAAAATAGTTATGTAGTTTCTGAATCGAAATTAAAAATTTCGAAAATAATAATTATTTGTGTTCCAGAAGATGTTATTGACGTTATTGTCTCTTCAACCAGAGATGTATTCCAGTGTCATAGATAGGACAATTAAATGTAGGATGGACAAAATGTAAGGTGTATGTACAAATAATTATATGTTACAAATGTGCAGGGTATAATCATTTTGCCAAAGAATATAAAAACGCGGAAACATGTAGTAATTTTGCTGGTAGTCGTTTAACAAATAAATGTGATAGCTTAATTGATAATTCTATAAATTATATAAGATCAAAAGTATATTATAGAAAAAGTATTATTTTATAAGTACCAAATATATTTTAATAGCAATTGCTTGTAATGGTACGGCTCATTTTATCCTTTTAATAAACTTTATAATATTAAATAATTATATGAATATTACTTTATTTCCTATATTTTAATATATGTATAAAATAAGTATTAGTCTGATAAGAAAGTATTTATAAGAATAGTCACGCCGAACATTTGTGGATACACAGACATCCTAGAAAAAGGGGAACCCTAGGATCCGAACTATAAGAAGGGAATAACAAGATTCTAAAAGAGAGTCGACCTCCGTTTTACTGCAAAGAGATAAGGTCCTTTAATTTAAAAGTGTGTCGACTCACATATATACATACAGAGGTCAATCAAATATATAATTATACTTAGAACCTTAAAGGAAATAAATTGGTTCTTGTTTAAAAATAAATCGAGCGCTTACCAAGTGTTCAAGTGTTCAAATTATCATATCTTCCAGTAGAAAGCTATTGTTCTACGAATAGCAGCTTGTGAAAGTTACCGACGTCTTGTTCGTCGATGGGAAGGATCCAATTGAACACACCGACAATAAGATCATTTAAGTACAACAAAGAAGAAAAGTTTAAATAAGGTATCTAGAAACTGTCGTTATATAATTGTTAAATGGTAGAAACAAAATAATTAAATATATTAATCTGAGAAAGATAAATATATTTAATAAATTTTTATAAATATCATAAAGCATCAGCATCTCTAAATTATTTCACGATGCTGTATTTCGATCTATTATTTGCGTAGTAGTGTTGTATACATACATATAGGTTATACGTGTCAAGCTTAAGTTGTTATTTCAAGCCATGTAGTTATATCGTTTCTGAGAATTGACGATATAAATAAGTCTCACTAAAATCCCCGTAATAAAAACGTATTGATGTTATTTGTTAATGTATCTGTTTTTATTTAAATCAGTTTTGTTGTATAAAAGTTTTTCTTTGTTTGTATTAAAATATGAATACTATTGATTTCTAATATAAATATTATCTAAACTTATACAATAGTATTTTCTTAAATTAATACCAAATAATGCCCTAAAAACTATTGATTATCAACATCTTTTATTCGGATCGACCTGAGATAAGGACTGAGCTAATCAGGTAAATAAATTAATTATTTTTATTTTATTATATATATAAGTAATTATTAAAATACATTGGGCATTTTATATAGTTGTTCCTGTACAATATGGCATCCAAAAATATGCGGCTATTATAAAGGGGTTCTATTACATTATGTTGCCCAACTTGGGGTTTTCATTTACATGTACTTTTACATGCTAAATAAAAAATATTATCACACTATTATAAAAAGAAAAAGAAAAAATGTATTCAAGAATAAATATAGATTAAATACAGAATATACATTTATAATAGAAGAAGTTCATAGTGAAATCGTTTACCCAACACCAATAAACATAACCTTGATGTTATTTTTCGAGCTACACGATATTTAACTACGTAAAGCTTTATATTTCCAACAAGTACAATATTCATTCGCGTTTCGAGTTTTTTTTTTCTTGTGAGAACTATTTCCAGACGAAGAGGTATTAAAAGAATATTAGCAAATTAAAGATATCTTAATAAAGATACTGCAATAGCCATTCACCTACATATTATTATTTCTTTCGTTTTTAGAATGCGAAAAGGGGGAACCCTTAATCCGTAAGACCATCTACATTGTTCACGTTTGGCGACCGGTAAAGGGGAGCGCACAACGTGCGGCCAAAGGGGGGAAACCTGAATCGCCGACGACGAGCGAGCGAGCTTTCGAACGACCGACAGAGCTTTCGACAAGCGGTGGGGATAAAATGGCGGCCGCCGTGGGTGAGGAAGTGACGTACGGATCGATACGAAACGTTTGGTCATTGGCTGCAGTCGGCGTAGGGGGCGGGGCGAGCACTTGCACAACACAATTTTACTATCTGTGATTTCGTCGTCGTAGGAGAAATATCCGAGGAAGAATGTGTACGTGTGATTATGGCGATGTGTATGTGTGAATTTTTATTGCAGATTCTGTTTATTGTTTGTCGTGACTTCAGAGAGAGGAGAATAAATGTTGATGATCCGGCTGTGTTTGTTTCTGTAATAGAGTATAGCGAGTTCAGCGTGTTTCTGTTGTGTATTAGTATAATGTGTATCTTTTGTATTAAACCATAGAGTAATCAAAGTGAATAATCCGTCAGCTTTTAATTTTGCTACGATATTTATTTACCTATACTGTTTATTTATTGTAATTTGACAGAATTGCAATCAGTATTAATAATAATAATAATTTATTTACTTCAGTGACATGTGTAAACAAAGAAAAACACACATGTGTGAAAACGTTAAAATGAAAACCATAAAAATATAGGCCACAAGCCATTACATGTTCAGGAAGCCCTCACAGGAGGAGAGTTATATAGTAATTTTTGAACTTTGAGTTTAATTTTTTTTTAAATCTTTATGTCAGGCTTCTTTACTTAAATAATAAAGAAAATGAAATCAACAACTGCAAAAACTATAGGCCAATAAGTATATTACCCATTATATCTAAAGTCTTCGAACAAGCCATCCTATCAAAGCTATCTTACTTTTTTGAAGAAAACGGTCTACTAATGACACGTCAACATGTGTACCGTAAGAATAAATCGACAACGACTGCGCTAGTCAGTGCATTGAACTATATAAACGATGCCCTGGATGAAAAGAAGATGGCAAGCTTAAATTTATTAGACCTAAGCAAAGCATTTGATACGGTGGACCACAATATATTGATACACAAATTAGAATACTATGGAATAAGGGGCCAACCCTTAAAATTAATTAGGTCCTACTTATCAAATAGGAAACAGACGCGTAGACGGTTCAATGGAAATCTAATATATCACAAGTAGGACATACCACCTATGGAGTACCCCAGGGGTCGATTTTGGGTCCTCTGTTATTTATTGTCTATGTCAATAATCTACCGGGGGTTCTGCCTGAGATAGAAATATACCAATATGCCGATGACACCACCATCATTTGCAAGCATAGTGACGCGAAAGAACTGATGATACAATCCGATGAAGCAATTGAAAGAATTGAATTGTGGTTCGCAGCCCATAAACTTAAATTAAATGTCGATAAAACACAACAATTAGTTGTTAAGACGAAAACAGACAATGATAAAAGTGCTAAGTTTCTGGGTCTCACTATAGATACTGGGTTAAAGTGGGAAAAGCATATAGATAAACTGGCGAAAAAACTGACTTCGGGGATCTATGCCATTAGGAGAATAAAGTTGATAGCAACACATCAAGCTGCGGTACTTACCTATCATTTCGTTTTCCATAGCCATCTCTCGTATGGAATATAGTTTTGGGGCCCGTCAGGTGCAGCCAGTAGAATATTTATTCTTCAAAAGATGGCATTGCGAACTCTTTGTCGTCTGAGGTATAATGAATCGTGTAGGGGTTTCTTTAAACGAACAAAAATACTTGTTTTGGCATCATTATGCATATATCATGCTCTGAATTACGTTCACAAACACCTTCAGCAATACGAGACAAATGGAATGGAACACCAATACAACACAATGGAACGTAATAAATTGCGTATTCCGAGACAAAGGCTAACGATGACTCAGGGCAGTCTTCACTATTATGGTGTAAAGCTATATAACCACCTGTCAGAAGACATGAAACAACTTAGTCGCACATGTTTCTCAAAAGAAATTAAACGAATTTTAACAGAAAAGGAATATTATACCATAGAGGTGTATTTTTATCCAGGTAATTTAAATTACATTCTATGGTCTGATGATTCTAACCTTCCTAGTTCAGGTATGTGCAATAAGAAAAATCAGCATTATTGGAGTAGAAAAACTCCTCTGAGAATTGATTCGCACAATCCCCAGCATTGGTTTAGTTTAAATGTGTGGTGTGGATTCATGGGCATCAGAATTGTTGGTCCAGTTTTCTATCAAGATACCTTAACTGGAGACCGCTATGTATGGTTATGAACAGATATTCTGGATGGTCTCTTAGATGATATGCCCAGTGCTTGATTGGCTTCGTATTTATTTTCAACAGGATGGGGTAGTAACGCCTCTTAATTACATTAACATTTCCAATATGTTAAATGAAACGGTTAATCAAAAATGCGTTGGCCTACACGCTCTTCTGACTTCACACCGCTAGATTTTCATCTTTGGGGTTTTGTAACGGGATGAGTTATACTAGCATCAATATCGAAAAGTGATGGAACTCGAAACAAGTATTAGATAAGCGTTAAATAATATTTCTGGTAGAACTATTAGAAAAGCTACAGAAAGCATTATCGTGAATGCCGAAAAATGCATTGATCAGCAAGGCAATGTCTTTTAACATTTATTAAGTTAGTCAAAATGTTGAGTAGGTAATAAAAAATAGAACTTACTTGATTATTGTGTTGTTGTTTTTTGTACCGTTAACATTAAATTTTGTTATTTTCCATGACAGACATAGAAATAAAAGTTAACGAATTTCTTTAAATGCTTCCCACTTCGTTATTTTTAAATTAAAGATAGTTATATATTCTATACTTTTTATTCAAAATATTATATTCTTCAAAACACGTACAGATAGGTATATAAGGTATTATAAATTTTCAAATTTCTCAGAAATACGTAATTCAAATGTTTTTTCATGAACTGCTTACTAATCAGCGTTAAAAACACTAATAACTTGGTAATTTCACTAAAAGATGGTTAAACTTCTATTTCTTATAAAGGCAGGTGTACAGATCTCTTGCAATTTCAGCAGCTCTTTTTACTTTTTTTTAAGGAAGTATTGTGATGATGAAAATTTTTGACCTCGAGATTTTTGCAGATGTCCACGTTTTGAAGACCCCTGATACCGAAAAAGTGGTCTTAAAAAAATTCTCTCTCTCTCTCTCTCTCTCTCTCTCTCTCTCTCTCTCTCTCTCTCTCTCTCTCTCTCTCTCTCTGTCTGTCTGTCTGTCTCTGTGTGTGTGTGCCACGATAGTGGTCAAACCGCAACAGCTATCAATTCCTAATTTTGCATTTACTAGTATAATTTCCCTCTTGAGAACTAATTAGATTTTCAGTAAAATCAGTAGACCGGAAGTAGTAGTTTACTTCAGTGAAAAAATTGAATTTTGCCAATATTTCGTCAACTACTAAGTTTAAACAAATTTATAAAGAATTCATATGTACTCAAAATTAAATTTGAGAATTTTATTAAAAAGTTTTTCGAAATTCCTACCGGAAATAGGTCTTTTACTCTTATCGAAAATCAGTTTTTTGCAAATATTTCCCAAGCCATGTTTTTTAGACAGGTACGTTACGAGTATAGAGTATTTAGAACTTAATTCTCAATACCTTTTGTATAAAAAACAATTCAAAATTCGGACCGGAAGTAACACTTTTACACGTATCGAATAGCGATTTTTTGCAAATATGTCGTAAATTATGCATTATATATATATATATATTTATCAAGAGTAGAAAAGTATTTAGTACTGGATTTGGAATGTTTTTGTATAAATGAAATTTCAAAACTCGTACCGGAAGTAACATTTCTACTCTTAGCGAGTAGCCTTTTTTCAAATGTCTCGCAAAGTATGCATTCTATAGAGATTTATTAAGCGGATAGAAGTATTTAGAATAGGATTTTGAATATTTTTTGTATAAAATTTTTTTTTTAACTAATTCAACAGAACTTTGATATAGGTTAATTTTTTTAAGGGATTTTTAAATAAAGCACATTTCGTTTTTGTATCATTAACTAGTAACTATTGATTGATATCCATTCCTTTAGCTGTGTATAGATCATGTTTGCTTTATATTTTAGATCTGGTAAGTCATAAGCATCAATGATTATATTAATATTGTCCTCATAGAGAGAGTCTGCGGTCAGTGGTTTTATAGTCTTGGCAGATCATTAATGTATATTAAAAATAATATATATTACTGATCTTTTCAAAACCCCCATTGTGACCTCTCTCTCAGTTGATGTTTCTCCATAACATTTAACCCGCTATCTTCTGTCCCGGCGATAAGACACAAACCATCTGTTTACCATACCATGAATACCATAGCGATGCAACTTATAAAGGAGAATTAAGTGATTTATACAATCGAATGCCTTTGACAAGTCAGTGCACATTGCTAAACATGGCAAATTAAGATCTGCATTAGTAATGGCTTTCTTTAGGCACTAGAATAAAGCAGTAGTCGTAGAATAACTAGTACGAAGTCCATGGGATAAAGGAAAGCGTTGAAAGTAATCAGTTGAATAAGTATTAACAATTATTTTAAATATTTTTGAAAGACTTGTTATTGGTCTATAATTTGCAAAATCGTTACAATTTCTCTTCCCTTATAAAGTGGTTTCATCAGTTCTACTTATGGAAAGATTCTTGATGATTAATAGATAAATTAAATGAGTATATGAGCGGGTTTGGATGATTAGCCAATAGCAGTATTTAATTATACCTAGTGAGATATGATCAAATCTCGCCGAGGAAGCCGCATTTAATTTCCAAACTGCAATTCAGTATCATTTTCGACTATATTCGGCATGAAAAACGAGTTTTAAGTCAATATGTCTGCCAATTGTATGAAAATTATAACCAGTTTGGTTAAAATTTGAATTAATTAGATTGAATGCCAGTATTGCAAAGGAATTGTTGAAATATATATGTAGAAGTATTTTCCCGATAAATACGATAATCCGGAAATACTGTTTTGTCTCGACAAGTAGGGCATTTATTTACTATCAGCGCCCAAATTGCTTTGTTTTTATTTTTTTGATTGCAGAATAAACCGGTTATTGTGTTTTGTGTTTGATATAATCAACGTATACGTTTATTATACTTACTTAAGAATAAGTGCCGAGTATGTACACCAGATGCAGAGATGTTTTTGCTATAAAACACCATCGAACTGAATATGGTAAAAACTCGCCATTAAGCCATATAGCCACAAACACAGCTAAACTGTTTATTAAATTATGGGGATTTGTTTCATTGCTCTTGGCTAACCATAGTTATGGTTTTTTAAATGGAGCACCCTATATATTATTGCATTTTTGTATTCCCCGTATAATTTTTAGTCAAAAAGTAATAAGATAGTATAGGCCTAAAATCTAAAGTTTTAAATTCCCATTTTTCTAAAAAATTCAATGTTTGTATAAAACTATATTTCTCGAAAACGACGTATTAGATGGAGAAATTTTTTTGCAGTATTGTTTACAATAAGAGTTCCTATAGAAGCATGTTTTATTTTTTTACAGATACTAACTGAATGTTCAGAAAACTGGATTAAAATTACATGATACGTTTTTGTATAAAAGTCATTTTTTTAAATGGAACAGCCTGTATATCAGTTCATTTTTGAATTGTCTATTAAATTTCATGTCAGAAACATGTAAGACGTTAATACTTTAAAAGTGACTAATAGTAAGCTACTGTCGTTTTTTGATATAATTTTGTTAGTTTTTGTATAAATGTCAATTTTTTCAAATGGAACAGCCTGTATATCAGTCCATTTTTGAATTCCTTATTAAATTTCACATCAAAAACATGTAAGACATTATTATTTTAACTACTACTGAGCTATTGTCGCTTTTTGATATAAATTTGTCAGTACTATATTATATTAATTAAAACCATAAAACTGACAAAATTATATCAAAAAGCGACAATAGCTCAGTAATAGTCACTTTTAAAGTATTAACGTCTTACATGTTTTTGATGTGAAATTTAATAAGAAATTCAAAAATGAACTGATATACAGAGTGTACCATTTAAAAAAATTGACTTTTATACAAAAACGTGTCATGTAATTTTAATCTAGTTTTCTGCACATGCAGTTGGTAACTGTAAAAAAATAAAACATGCTTCTATTAGGACCTCTTATTGTAAACAATACTGCAAAAAAAATTGTCCATCTAATACGTCGTTTTCGAGAAATTTAATTTTATACAAGCATTGAATTTATCAGAAAAACGGAAATAAGTCAAAAGCTTTAGATTATAGTCCTATACTATCTTATTACTTTTTGACTAAAAATTATACGGGGAGTACAAAAATGCAATAATATATAGGATGTTCCATTTAAAAAACCATAACTATGGTCAGCCACCAAGTTATGGAACACTCTGCACAATACAAAATATTTTTAAAATGTGCTCCTAATGAGCAGCTATCACAAGAAAAAAACCGCTTCAAAATATCTTTACTCATAAAGGCATAATCGGCCTTACCCGCGGAAATGACTCACCCTGTATAGATTTTTTTTATATCTTATTAATTGTTGTGGTTAGGGATTTTACTTTGTGCATTTTGTTTCAAAAGAGTATTAGTGAAATCTGACAATAACAGGTTAGTCATTCAAGAAGTATTCACATAAATCTTTGAAGAAGGCTTTAAATTTCGAAAAAATATGTCTATAAATCATACTAAAAAATGTATTTTCCGTACCATTTAAAACAGTTCCAACTATTTTTTTTTATTAGCAATAGCAAAAAAAACATGTATTTTTTGACACTAACATTTGTTTTATGTCAGCCCGAACTTTAAATAATTCATAATTTCCATTTATCAAACGTATTTTCAACATTAATGTACGTAAAGTTGTATAAATAAAATATATGTATTAGTATACGATAGGGACACGACGTGGCTTACATCTGCGTGGTCCAAAATAAAAGAACAAAAAGATATATGCTACACATAAATAATAGATTGACAGCCAGTTTTTTAAACTGTGAATTACCCTGAATAATACACACACTATATATACCCATATGTACTCTAAAAATGTCTGTATTGACGTTTTTCTACGGTAATGTCAGTGTGTAATGCAATTTGTTTACCCGAACCATGATAAAAAAATGTTTCCAATTGCTAACCTGTCAATGTTTTCGAGCCTGCTATTACAAAAAAGAATGTGTTTTAACTGTAATTTAATTTAACGCATATACGTACACTTCCGAACACTAATTATAAATGCATATCGTTGCGTAAATGTGAAATACAATTCACATTTGTGGTATCCTCTATAGGCTACGATTATTCTAACTTTTTCAGTTTTACATTATGAGAGCGAAAATTTTATTTTTTACACCGTTCATGCATATAATATTTAAAACACTTCAAATAAAATAATGGAAAAATAACAAACGAATAATAATGCATAACAAAACAAACAAAAAGAGGGATAAAATGCAGAACTTATTTAATAAATTGTACAAAGTCTGATGTATTTTTGTTAACAGAAAGTATGTACAGAATGTTCTGTATCGCTGTGTTCTAATAATGGTAAGTAAGAGTGCACAGATTAACAGCAATTACTATTAATTTTTTTTTCAAAGTTCTGGGAATTTTGGATATAAGTTTTTATTCGTCAATTTTCATTAAAATTTTGGGGTAGGTTTTCAAGACAATCCTCATTCCCCAGAATCAATCCGCCTATTCAAGTGTTATTATTTTTTTTTTAGATAACTACAATCATGAGCAGTGAAAAGTAACCGAGTACTGAAGCTGCTTTGGGGTATTTTCGATAAATTGTTACTTGGGAGACTCATCTTAATACATTCAGATTGCCTAATACAGTGATTCTAAACCCTTTTTTTTGTTGCGGCACACTTTTAACGATTTAAAAATTTGGCGGCACACAAAGAAAAAGATAACTTTAAAAATTATTTACTTACCTATAACAAACTGCGTAAAATAGTTTATGATAATAATTTTAGATGTGCGAAATAAAATAATATGTACTACAAAAATAACAGTACTTTTATTAAGGGATTAATTACAAGTTGGTAATAAGAATACTTTTAATGCGAAATTTGAGCTTGACGTTTTTTGATAATTTCATTTATTTTGGTCGCAGTGGCGGCCCGTGATTTTTTGGGACGGGAGGGCACCGGGTGGGGGGGGGGGTCTGAGTGTTTAATTTCAAAAATTAAGTACAGACAAAAAAATAAACTCAATATGTTACATAAATAATTTGTTTGAAAATAAAATCCATTCGCCGTTCCTTACCATTAGCAAAATGATTAATAACTAATTCATTGAAGTTTGGTGTTCATGAGTTAGAGGACCAGACTTGCAAAATGTGTTTTGTCAGTTTTTGTAAAATTTCAGTAGAAACGATTAATTATCGCTCAGAAACGGTTAAATCAACAACAAATTGGTTTTAACTATATATTCTTAAAAAAATAACTTAATTATAATTGTAAATTACTACACTAGAAAAATTTAAATTAGGTACTGAATACTGAAAAAAACTGTTTGACAAAGTGCCTTTCGGTTGTCTTTCTTTGACAAAATAACTTTTGATTGTCCCTTGTTAATAAAATCTTATTTAGTTTGAAAACAGAAAGTAAAATAAATCACCCAATATTCAAATAATGTTTTTACCACACTGAACTGTTTACACAAAATGTTCTTCTTCAATTTCATCACATTCGCAGGCCTCTTCATCCGAATGATCTTGACTGTCTCGATCCTCAGATATTATAGGTAGCAACCACTTTAAATCAGGATCATCCATCCAATTCTCACCACCTAATGAGATGAGTAGATTGCGCAAGCTGTCTATCTTTTTCTTTTTAATTGTATGTTTTAATGGCAGTTTGGGAAGGTCGATCTGATCTATACGTTTTCGAGGTTTTAATAGAGTCTCGAATTTTTTTGATTTGTCATCATTACGGTAAAGGGTCTCAGTTTTCATAACAATCTTATTACTCCCTGCTTCTCTTTTAATTTTTATTCTTCTGCTTGAACTTATACCAACTACTTTCTTTAGGCAAATTAAAGAATGTTTGATGTTTACCAAATGCCAATCTGTACCAAGTTTTCGAACTTTTCCATGTTGTGAATACAAGTCCCAATATTTCTCAGGAGTTTTGATTACACTATGTCGTCTTAATAGCTTCTCTATTTGACCAAAAATACGATCCGCAGGAAGAAATGAATGCCCCCTAATGGGAAATATTATTTCTATAGCTTCTATTGTATTTGGTGCAAATTTATGAAGCCAACACATTAATAGGTGAACAACGAAACTGTTTTTGTTTTGACCCGCGCATCCGTCGGCAAAGAAACGTATATTTTCTATGCCAGGTGGAAATTCTGTTGACTGTAAAAAAATTAAGAAGAGCAGAGGATGTTTCAATAGCACCTCTTCCCGCTTGATTCTCCATCCATGAATAAAAAATTGGCGATTGGCGCTCAATGCTTGTTATACAAAAAAAATAGAGAGATAATTGTTGAGCATAAAAAGCTTCCTGAATTGGTACCTTAGGAAGTACCTGCACCTGCTGAAGGTCAAAACAGAAAGATGCAGTTTTTGGAGGTTTTTCTTTCATTAGCTTGTAGAATTGAGCGGCGCGAATTTTATGAACTTTTAGTTTTGTTTTGCCGTCTATTTTCTCCGCTATTACTTTTGTGTTAGCTATTTGGCTTAGTGTTCTGACGCAAAAAGAGCACACATCGGTGGCGGGGCTCCCAAAACCAATATTAAAATGACGACTAAATACTCTTGAAAAAAATTTATAGTTTACTTTTAAACTTTCTTCAGCCTTCTCATTGTAAAACTTCCAAAGTATCTTAATATTGTATTGTGATCCTAAGTAAATTCTTCTCGACTTATTACGTCCATAATGACTTTCTGTTCCTTTCAAATTGCGAATGAAGTTTTTTACCTCTGCCAGTTTATCTTTAAATGCGAAAGATCGTTTGTCCCCTCCTCTTTTTTCTACAATTGCATCCCCATTCATCAGTGATGTACAAATTCTGCGAATTCTGGTTGGGCCAATACCATAAATAGCCATAAATAGTTTTTGACATATTTGGTATTTAATCCCATTAATGATAATCTGTAATATTAAAAAATTAAGGTAGGTATAGGTACTAGGAGGTCTAAAATTTAACGTACGTTATACACCGTAGAAAGTATATGAGACTTGCCATCCAATTTTCGATTCCTTTTTTGTTTGGGATTGCTTACAGTTAATAAATTAGCCAATATATTATCCTGTATAATTTTATCCGCTTTTCGAAAAAATACATTTCTCATTGTAAGTATGTCTTCTCTGGTGCCTGTTTTACATGCAAAATGTGTGTTTTCTTTGTGTTTGCAGTTTAAATTAAAATTATCGAGGTTTGAATCATGGTTTGAATACCTTGAAAAATAATAACCATTTCAAATAGTAAATTTGTGATCAACATAACCTAACGTTATCATACCTGACTTCCTTTTTCCGTTGTCTTGAAGTAAGATTTATTGTTCGTTTTCTACTGCCACGGTTGCAATCACCAACAACATGTTCGCTTTCTTCCTCATCCATTTTTTATTAATGTTAGGTACTTAAACAGAAAGTTAATCACTCAATCAATGCACAAAGCAGAATGAGCGCGAAGCGCACAGTCCAGAAAATTCGGAACAAATTTCCAAACAAACCGTGTTATGTCAAAAAGCATCGACAAAATACGGTTTGTTTGTCTAAAGTCAAACGACAAAATACAGTTTGAATGTCTACGTGAAATATCCTATGTATTTAATATGAGACATAGCGTGGTTTGAATGTCCAAAGTGACGTAAACAGTGAGAATAAGCCCAGAGACTGCAACGCCATCTAAAACTCAAATCATGAAAAAGTTGACAAAACACGATTTGCAAGTCTGGTACTCAGTTTATCTTTATTATAAAATTCATCTAGATATTTTTGGTTTGCTGTAAAATTGTCAAATTGTATTGTATATTTAAAACATGTGTTCCTAGTTGCTTTAACAAGATGTGATACATCAAAAGAATAAAATATTTTATGTTCTAAGTAAAAGTATGGTGATTCTGGAGTAACTCCTTCTTCTTTTGAATACTTACAAAAATTTGAGCCGACATCAGATACTAGTGCTCGGACAGAAAGCCCAACTGCAAATAACTTTAGTATTGTATTATCTACAGTCTCCTCTAAAGCTTTACCACTACATGTGCTGCTGACTAATACATAACCAACTGGCTGTTTCCAATTCATATGAATGCCCTTAGCAAAGAGAACCATAGCAAATTTTGCTGGTTTATATGTTGTTTGACCATTTATTTTATGAAATCCTACAATTTCGTCTTTAGTTACATTATAAAATAAATTAGCTTTTAGTCACATTTCATCAATGCGTGGAATGCATTCACGTGCTTATGGTGTAAAATGAGCAGTTTTTATTTCACTTGCAGAATACACAAAATCAACACTCGTGGAGTTATATTCCAATTCTGTGTTAATCTTTGTAATGTTCTTACGCTTTCCAATTGAAGTATTTTACTTAAGTATTTATAAACTCTTGATCTCAAAAAATAGATATTTATAGCAAATTGTTTGTACCTACTGTATGCTGCATCTTGCAATATTCTTATTTTTATTAACTGCATTAAATTTAACAACAGTTGCCAGTTCATTTGATAAATATCTGTCACAAAGCCCTAGAAAATATTGTAAATTCTCCTGTTTAGGATAGGATTTCATTTTAGATTTAGTAGCTATAACTCGATGCTGTTTTAGAGATTTTCTGTCTTTCCTTTGTGGGTGTTTGGGCAGAGATTTTTTTTCTGTTTGAACCCCAACATAGGGTAGGAATTTCCATAACTGGTAAAATAAAATTAAAAAATTATACATTTCGTTGAAACAAATTAATTGTATGTTTGTAATTGAAAAGTTCTATATTATTCTACTTTATACTAGATTAAATACATATGTGTTGAATTTTTGTTCAAAAATGACTTCGAATTCTTCAGTTAACAACTAAACGTATTTTATGTTTTGCTCATAAAATAATTTTGTATTGTAAATATTAATTGTCATACCTATAGGTGGGTTCACGTTCACTTGTGCTATGAACATTCATAGTTTCCACACATACTAAAATACATTTTGAAATTAGTATGCTTTTAAAATTTCAAATAATACTTAGTTCTTATAAAATAACATTTTATAATAAACATTTACCTTTAGATAGTTTCTTAACCAGTGAGGTTTGAATTGGTTTCTTTTCATTATGGTTATGGCAGTGAGAGATAACGATGTTCTCTAAAATTCTTATTTTCGAAGGAAGTTCCTTCATTATATAAAAAGTTTCATTCAAAGTGTTTACTACAAAAATGAATTATTACAAACTATCTGTTATAAAACTTACGGATTTTCTTCTTTAGGAAACGAAAAGAAATTGTAGAATATACTTTGTTGCTAAACATTTTTACAAGCAAAAATGCAACATCTATGTACTCCGGATTTCTTCTTTCGTACAGTTTCTATTATTTATATCAACAACAATTTAACTGGCACCTTTATTTTTTTGTAAATTATAAGTTATAAAATTAAGACAGGTTATATTTATACAAGTGCATACACAACAAAAACAAAACACGCCATTTTGTTTGATTTTGCGCACAAATATCGGAATTATGCAAGTGACGCTTTTGTCACTTCTGTTATTTTGTGATATTACGTACTGGATGTCATCCGGCATCACAGTCTAGTGCCCTATCGTGACATATACCGCTCTCGCCCCGCACTACTTTTTATACGCGCGATTTCTAGTACAAACTGGGCAGTGGCGCAAGATGTCCCGGAGCGTACGTCAGACTATGATTTAAACGCGCTGAAGAGACGGACTGTTACTTCCGAAAAAATACCCAAGCAGCAAAATCACAATTTTAGAGAAGTATAAAAATATATATTTACTAATGTAGGACAAGTGTGCATATACTGATTTTGCTGCTAGGGATATTATTTGTTATCAAACAAATCAGAAAAATTACATACAAATTAGGTATTTAAATTTATCTGTTAAAAGAAGTTTATCACGGGGGGTAGTGCCCCGTTGCCCTCCCTGCAGCAGCCGCCACTATTTGGTCGTAAAAATGACAAAGCTACTCTCATATCGTCTTCTACATTTAACAATCTTGATCTTTAATTAGTTTTAATGTTGGTTAATGCAGAAAATCCGAATTCACACAAATAAGATGTGGAAAATGGTAATAATATGTTTAAAGCTTTCTTGGCTATTATTGGATAATTGATCTAATGTTAATCCAAAATGAATTAATTGATTCTTCTGAATGTTTTGAAATTAAATCTCGATTATTGGAAAGCAAAATGAGTTCTTCCTCTTCATTCAAAGTTAAGTCAAATACAGAAGTATCCGTTATGAGAAATGGATTACGAACCCAATCAAATTTCTTTACATCTAATTTTGGGAAATAATGAATAATTCTCTCCTCTAATGTTGTCAAATGGTCAATAACAATTAATTCAATAGTTTTATAACAGTCTTTTGGGACTGACTCAAACTTTTCTAAATTGCCTTTCTTAGGTTTATTCTTCCATATAGTTATTTGTTTTTGGAATTCCACCAGCTTATCGGTTGAGATTAAGATATTTTCATTAGGCCCTTGTATACTTGAATTTATGTTATTAAAAATAACAAAAATATCTGATAAGTAAGCCAATTTAGTACACCATATTTTATCTTCCAACAAATGAACGATATCATAATTTTTATCTTGTTCAAAAAACATTTTCATTTCGTCTTTTAATTCCAGCACACGATATAAATCTTTTCCTCTGGGCAACCACCTTACTTCCGTATGTAGTAATTTTAACACATTGTTCCAGAACTATTTTGAATTCTGATGGCAAATATTTTATAACAAGTGCTTCTCGATGCAAAAATACAATGGGTAACTAATATATCCCCATTCAGTTATTTAACATGTGCTACAAATCCTTTTAGATGTCCAGTCATAGCTGGAGCATCATCTGTACAAATGCCAATACATGACTTCCATGAAACTTTAACTTCTTCTAAATATGAACTAATTATATCAAAAATATGTTTGCCAATTGTAAAATCAGGTAACTCCCGACAACATAAAAATTGATTAATTATATCATTTTCGTGAATAAATCTAACGAATGCAATTAATAGAGCTTTTCCTGTAACATCTATTGTTTCGTCGATTTGTAGAGCAAAATTTGAATTTGCAAGAGTTTTTGCAGTATTTTGCTCAATAATTCTGCGATGGATTGTGTCATTCGAAAGAGGTATTTTACAAATATCAATATCTGCTGATTCACCAATCATTATTTTTACAATTTTGCAACAAGCTTGTAATATACTTTCTTCAGCCAAATTGTGAGGTTTTAATTTAGCAGCAATGAATTCAGCTATTTCGTAAGAAGATACTTGAGCCTTTTCAGATACACCGATTTGTTTTTCAAAAACTTTTACTTGCTTGAATTTTGAAGATAGACTTTTGAAAGTAGCTTTTATCTTTTGTTGAAAGCGAAGGATGATTAGTCACCGAAAGAGCGCGTTGCAAAACAAATAATGAAATAATTTATACAATTTTTATGGATTAGATATCTATTCCTGTTAAAAAGATTTTTCTTTTTAAATCATGTTATTTAATAACATTGCGGCACACTTTTAGAATTTCGCGGCACAGAAAAGTGCCGCGGCCCAGTGGTTGAGAATCACTTGGGCCTAATATGACGATTAGGAAAAGAGACGTGTAAGAAAATTATTTGGACTGCATTGTGTAAACAGCCCAGACACCGATTATACTTTTCAGGATTTCTTTAAAGCTACTCTATTCTTAAGAACGACAAAGTTCATCTAAAAGAAGTAATTGTCTAATCTAGATAAAAAATTATACCTAATACAATTAAAAGTGGAACAACATTCAAATTCTTACACAAATAAACTATGCTTTCCGCAAATCGTTCGGAAAAATTGATATTTCTGACAATTTTTTTGAAAAAAAAGATGGACATTAACAAGCATCATTAGTTGCTGAGCAACGCAAAAGTAACTATAAGGAAATATTCATTCCTGTAACTAGTAAGGAAATGACTATTTCCTTAAAGTTACTTGTGCACTTCAAAAATGAATGAAAACAGGTTTATTAATTAACAATAAAAACAGAAATTAATTATTTATATTAACCCAATCATTATCAATATTTTAAAATTATTTGTTATATTTACATTAATGTGACAGTTAGCACAATAACTGAACTTTGGAAAATTTGAACTATTAGTGTTTTTTTGTGTATTATTTTCTACTGTCATAGTTTAGTTTGTTTGACAATACTGAACACAGCTATACGTATTGCTTTGTATCTGCTTGCGCCTCGGTGAGCAATCTTCACGTCGTCAGGAAATGTAAGGCTTGTCCTCCTAAGTAAACAATATGCTAATTATGTTATATGGCTATTTCTCTGAATTTAACCGAACACTTCTCATAGATTTTAACGTGAGATAATTTTAAGAAATAATTGGATATCTATGGGCACAAGGGTAGAACAAATAAAATGAGATTTCGAAGAAAAGTGCTTTTCGTCATCAATATATAGAAAATATTGAAAAATGTATGATAATAATAATAATAATAATAATAATAATAATAATAATAAAATCCATTTTCATTTCATATTATTCTTTAAGTATAGTTTTGTAAAGTTAATAACAACTAAATATTAGAAAATACAAATAAATACAGTACACAGACTGAGTCTTGGCCGATGGGAGGAGCCTCGGCCTATAAGTCGCGCAGATTTATAGGCCAGTGCGTGACAGAGAAAGTATTCGGAAAAAAGAAATGATAACATTTGTTCATCATCGCATACATTAGCCGGACGAACGAGTAAATGCAGATAAGAAATTATAATATACTGAAAAGAGATACATATATGTGTAGGGCTATGATCGCACCAGATTCATAAACAAAAGTGGTGAAAACAAAATCAGGTGAATACTTGTATTTTTCATATTCTATAATCTGTAAATTAATTGTAAAGCGTCCTAGATTTATTGTGTTTTCAGTAAAAATTACCCTTTTCTCTAATATCCACAATTTAATAGAGAATTCGAGTAGCTTCTCTTCTTATTTAGAACTTCTTGCAATGGGAAAACCAAACAAAGAAAAGAAGAGAGGAAGACATTCCGCTTAAAAAAAGCTGGAGGAAGAATCTCAAACATTACCCAAAATAATGAGGTGTGGCCACCATACGACTTTCTTATACGTATGAGCGTTTCAAATTATAGAATTTTTAGAATTTCTTTTACAATAATTTTTCAAAACCCTATTTCAAGTACTTCTCTTCTCTTAATAAATCTCTATAGAATGCATACTTTGCGATATATTCGGAAAAAAGTGCTTCTCACTAAGAGTAAAAGTGTTACTTTCGGTCCGAATTTTGAAATTCAATTTATACAAAAAATATTCCAAATCTAGCTCTAAATAATTTTAAACTCTTGATAAATATATACAGAATGCATAATTTGCGACATATTTGCAAAAAATCGCTATTCGATACGAGTATAATTGTTACTTCCGGTCCAAATTTTGAATTTTTTTTATACAAAAAGTATTAAAAAGTATGTGTTCTAAATACTTTTATATTCGTAGCGTACCTGTCTAAAAAGCATGACTATTTGCAAAAAACTGATTTTCGATAAGAGTAAAAGATCTAATTCCGGTAGGAATTTCGAAAAACTCTTTTAATAAAATTATTCTCAAATTTAATTTTGAGTACATATTGCAATATTGCTTGCTTTATTTGCGGGCTAATCCGCGGGAATAACTTCCAAACAACTAATTATGTAATTAACATGAATGGTAAGCAATTACAGAACCTTCTCTCATACACATCTACGGCGAGGCGCACCTTCAGTTGCGCCAGGCGGCTCCACTGTAATTTCCCTCGATGTCGGCTCCGGTAGGAAACGTTCTTGCCGATCGCACCGAAATTCGGAACGATGAACGTATTTGAATTATACTGACAGATAACCTATGATTTCTACCGGTAATGAAATGAGATTTTTAATTAGTGGTGAAGGTGGTGCATTTATTACTTTGTGTCCGAAAGAAAACCTTTACTACGGGTAGCTTCATAAACGGAGATTGGAAAATACTGCTCATTAGGTAAGTGTTTACTTTTAATATCCTTTGATCCATAACCTTACTTATCACTTTTGAAAATAGAAAAACACATGTATTTTAATTAGTTTTATTTAACAAAATTTCATGAAGGATAAAATGTTCACATACGATTTATACAGTTACATATAATGGACACACATTTATTTTCTAATGAAATATATTTACAAAATAAAATTGTCTTACAATGAAAAGAAAATATTATTCGGAAGGTGACATGTATTATGGGAACATAACCTTTTACGACAGGTCAAAGATTAACAAATTTATATTTTGTATTTGTATTTTTAGTCTTAATACCACGCGACCATTTAAATTCTAAATTATAGCAGGCGGGATTTTTTTTATTAGGTTGTCCAGAATGTCAATTATTGATTAATTAACATTTTGAAACGTCACTTTGACAATTCAAATTGTAAATTAGTACTTATATACCAACTGAATTTAAATTTCACAGCCTGCTCTAATTTAGAATTTAAATGATCGCGCGGTACTATCGAGTTAATTTGACAAGAATCAGCTTTGTTCTAACGTAACTTAGGCTTCCTTTTTCGAAAATTAATTAGCAACGTCTGACTTCATTGTGTCAAAATTAATCTTATTCTAACAGAGTTTGGTTTTACTTTTATCACAACTAAATTGTACTTCAACAAAGTTTAGTGTTACGCTACATTGAATGAACGTTACTTTTGAAACAACACTTTTAAATAATCAGAAATTTAGTGCTATAATTTCGAGAAATACTTAATAATTCATGTATACGGATATCAGATTTTATTCGATTCGTTAATTGATCTGTTTCTGAAAAATTCTATTAATGACGGTTTTAACTCTAGCCTTGCAATTTTAAATATGAATGAAATATCTAACATACTCCAATGCCAAGATTGGTGGTTTTGTTAAATATACGGAAATTCACCACTTGTACCAAGACAAGCGGACGAAGGTTCGGATAGAGCCCCAAGTGTCTGAACTTGATGCTCTGTTAAGGGAAAAAAACCTTTCACCTGGGGAAGGTAGATAATTTGAATATTAATTTAAATCAATTAACACATCGTTATGAGACATATATAAGAAACATTTGATTGCACATAAACATCAAAGAAAATTAATAAAGAAGTACATATCGTGAATGAATACCTATAACATGAAAAATATGTAGAATATTGACTTGTTTATTAATCTAACGATGCAACATCTTACAATATGAATTCTTTATAAAGTTGTTTAAACTTAGTAGTTGACGAAATATTGGCAAAATTCGATTTTTTCATTGAAGTAAACTACTATTTCCGGTCTATCGATTTTACTGAAAATCTATTCAGATCTCAAGAGGGAGTTTATATTCGTAAATTCAAAATTTGGACTTGATACCTATACCGATTTGACCGCTATCGTGGTCACACACATACAGAGAGAGAGAGAGAGAGAGAGAGAGAGACCAGAGAGAGACATTTTTAAAACCACTTTTTCGGTATCAGTGTACTTCAAAACGTGGACATCTGGAAAAATATCGAGGTGGAAGAATTTCATCATCACAATACTTCCTTATACTACGTATAAGAAAGTAAAACGTTGCTGGTAAAAATAGTCTTTCTCATGTTTGTCTATTATTTCATTGGGTGTGATTATTTGAATTTTAACATTATTTCTTCTTTTTCCCCACACTATGCAGTGCGTTTTTTTTTTACTTCTGAGCAGTCGTAGTGAGTAAAGAAAATCTTGTAAACCTAGCGTGTACAGAAATCAGTCCGATAGACACTGAGCTTTTAGTTCTACGACAAAGATACAAATAAATAAATGCCATATCACAATCACACAGTAAGTACTAGTTAAAATACAGCAGAATACCTGCATCACAAACATGTTGTCTTGTTAAAATTATTAAGTTTTAAATTTTGGTCTTATCGCTAAATTATACGTTAAAAACGGTTTGAAAATAATTCCTTGATAACAAATTTGTTTTGATTAATTCGTAATATTATATAATAAGTTTTCGTACTCAATATTTAAAAGAATATGTCGTTTCACACACATATAGGAAGCATTAATGCAAGCCAATACAAGCTGCACAAGTTAAATAAACGTCTCCATTCATTGCACGTTATGTAAATATTTACATACGGAAATAAAAATTTAGGTATTTATTTTATTCAAAACGACTTTGCAATCCTTAAAAATATTACGATTTTCTCTTGCAGCCCGACATACACTGTAAACATATCAACTGATTACTTTTCATTGCTCAAGATAGTACATATTATAATTATAATTCAGTATTTACATACAAAATAGTTTGTGTAAATACATCTTCGACCAAGTGTCCTTCTCATCCCCTTCTTCCACATCTTTTTTTTTAAATTTCTTTATTACCCCACCACTTGTCTCCAACTAATTGCTTAATCTCATATCTACGTCTGTTGACGTGTATGCTGTGTATGCTGGAGCTCCATCTGGTACTGTACATTTATTGAATAAAGTAGTGGAAGATTATCAGTAAAATTTTGGACATATTATCAATATTAATCTCTAAGTATGTTGCCCCATGCAAATTTTCTTCTTTTGGCAACTAGATTGACACTGACATATTCAAAGTGTTGGTCTAGTTGCTCAATTGTTCTGTTGTTTCAAAACCTGCTTAATTTGTTTTTGAAACATAATATTTTCTAAAAAAAATAAAACAATTCGAAAAGTACTGGAGTTAGGTATAAGACATGTTGATACGAAACTCCCTAAAATTTAATCCTACACCCACTGCTGAAATAAAATTTGCCATGTACCATTTGGAAAAACAAACGTGCTTTTTGGTAAGTCCTTTTGTGCATGTTTATAAAATCACAGCAAGCCATCGAATCTTAATTGACACATCAGGTTGTGTTGATATGTTTTTGTCGTAAATGATTTGAGAGCTATTAATTTTCAACCTATCCCTTGTATTTTAATTTTTTTTTTTGGACAAAAAATGTCACTTGTAAAAAATTATAACAGTCTGAGTTCATTGTAAGAACTGAGAATTAAAAGAAAAATTCAAAAATTATGTAAAAATAGTAGGGTGCCTTTAAAACATCAATGATGAACATCAATTTCTAGTATTTCTGGAAATGTCATCAATTTGAAAATATTTTGTTTAGAATTGAGATGGTGGATTATAGCCTTATGCCAACTCTTGAATTCCTATCTTGATGGCAAACTGAAAATTTTCTAACGCCCGTCTTAAAGGAATCACTGATTATACAGGCAATTAATTAATATCAAACAAAAATGATAATAATGGAGGACCTAAAATACATTCTTGTTTTACACCAATTTCATTAATACTAACAACTTTAGAATACCTATTGCCACTATGCAAATGAATATTTGATAATCCTCTGGTAGTTGTTTATTTTAAAATTTTTGACAGTGCTAGAATTTAAGCGAAATCCTAAATCAAAAATTAACAATGCCAATCATATAGGTACTAAAATAAATCCGATTCTAACAAATACACATATAAAAACTCAATAAGGCTTGACAGCCCCTGCAATAGATTCATCAGAGCGTATCATGTTTTAACATATGGCATCACTATTATCGTCGTCATCGTCAATACGCCACTGCCAGATTTCTATCACAGAGAAGTGCGCACATGTGTCCGACACCTGTACACATAAAGCATGTTTGTGCACGAACCTGCCCGGGTCTACCTGTACGCAGAAAGGGAAGACCGAACCCTTCACAATTCGTATAGCCAGACTCGCTCCATACTTATTAATTTACAATAAATTGCGTTCGGTAAAGCACGTGGTGAGGTAAATTTAATTTTTATAGTAAAAGGGTGCGCTGCCAGAGTAACATTAGAATACATACATAAATGGTTTTATTTAAATTAACGTGCATGACATATTTATATTATTTAATGACGTTCATTACATTAATAGAATTAAATAGTGGGGTGGCGTTTAACAAATTATTCTGTTCCTACTATTATACTACTTACATAGACCAATTACGTGTGTGTATACATGTATTTCCAGATGATTTTTGCTACTCTCTTTTTGAAATTTATACGTAATAATCCAAATGGGTACTTCCTAGTCACCTTGCATACTGCATTAGTGAGAATGACGGTGCAAACTTTTGGCCTAAATTGGTTGTTAAATTGTCAATACTAAATAATTTGAAATAATCATAAAAAATGTTGATTGCGAAAATTGTTTTAAAATGTAGGGGAGAGTGGGGTAAGATGACGAAGTGGGTAATATGACGAACATCCACAGTTTAGTGGTACACGTGGATGTCTGCTTTAATTTACTACACTGCCATCTGTTAGCCACCGACAAAGTTACTCACAAAGATTTGTTTGGAAACGGTAGGTTTTAAAGCATGCTGGAGATGTTTTTCGAATAGCGAGTGTTTGTTGCAAGTTTCAGTGTAACGGAAATAGCAGTTTCTGGAAAATAAAAGGTAAGGTGAAGAACATTGCTGCATTATTTGTATATTGGACATTGTACTGAACATATATGTTGCACTGATTTGCACTGGCAATGCTAAGCAACTCAAATTTGAGGTCGTTTTAAGCATACATTTAATGAGGAACAGTCTAAAATTCTATTGGAATATATAAAAGAAGTGGACAAAAGAGGATTCGGTCTTCCTGGAATCGGCCTAAGAAAACTTGCTTATGATTTTGCTGAAAAGAATCACATAGAGCATAGATTTTCCAGAATTTCGAAAATGGCTGGCAAAGACTGGTTGTTCTCGTTTATGTCAAAGTACAAGCTCAGCTTGGGAACCCCTGAAGCAACAGCTGTAGGTCGTCTTATGGGATTTAATCGGGTCTCCGTTTCCAAGTTTTTCGAAAATTTAAAGGAAGTTCGTTTAAAGTATGGATTCACATCCAACAGAATTTATAATGCCGATGAATCAGGCATATCAACAATCCCTAGCAAGCTGCCAAGGGTCCTAAGTCCAACTGGAAACAGGCGTGTCTCAAAAATTGTCAGTGCTGAACGAGGGAAAATGCAACTATAGCCTGTGCTATGAGTGCCAATGGTCAATTCATTCCACCTTTTTTTGTGTTTGGTCGTGTTCGTATGAGAGAGGAACTGTTATACAAAACCCCTCCAGGTTCTGACGGGACAGCTCAAAAAAATGGGTGGATGTCCAGTGAAACTTTTCAAAAATATTTGCAACATTTTGCTAAACAGGCCAAACCTTCACCTGAAGAACCAATTCTACTTATTGTAGACAATCACTCCTCTCATATTTCTCTAGATGGTATTAACTTTTGTCGAGAAAATGGGATTGTGATGTTGGGTTTACCACCCCACACCTCACACCGTTTACAACCTCTTGATGTTGGACTCTTCGGTACACTAAAAACCTACATGAGCCAGGCATGTGATTCTTTTTTGGTCAACAATCCTGGAAAACAAATTGGTGATAAAAATATTGGATAGCTCTTCTGTCAGGCATATCTCAAAGCGGCAACTGTAGGAACAGGTGTTAAAGCTTTTCAGAAGTGCGGCATTGAACCGTATGATCCATCAGTATTTACTGACGACGACTTTGCACTGGCATAAACAACAAATAGAGAATTGGTGTCAGAAAAACAAAATCCTACAACTTCTCAACATGCTTCAAAGGATGACTCGTCCGATGATGATGATGATAATGATGCTCCACTGGCCAATTTATGTCACTCGAATACAATTTTGGAACCTCCTTCAACTCCTACCAAAGAGCTTCAAGCAAATCAAACTTCAGAGGAATCAGCTCTAAATAAAGTGACCCAGATGAATCAGGTTTCTCCAAAAGCTAGCTGTAGTTACGCAGTTTCTCCGTACAGTATCAGACCACTTCCCAAAGCCGAAAGAAATGAGAAACGTAAAAGCCGTAAAATGGTTTCATCGGTTTTAACCAGCACCCCATTAAAACAGCAGTTAGTAGAAAAATACAGCGAACTGAAAAAAAAGGATGCCAAAAAAACGAAAAGTTTCTATATCAAAGGCATTAACGTCAACAAAGTACAAAAGAAAATGTGCAAATGTTGGAAGTCTTGGAATCGCAGAGGATGTACAGGATGTATCATGTCCTGGATGTGAAGAAGCGAATGTTGACCCTCCAACAGAGGAGTGGATTCAGTGTGGCACATGTTCCAGTTGGTGGCATGAGGCCTGTTCTGACTATTTCGGTAAAGGAGGCTTTAAGTTTGATTTATGTTAAGTTCGCCTTCTTACCCCATTATGCTCGTTAACTTTCCCATCTCTGAAGGTAAGATGACGACACTAAATATTTCCCAAAAACTTTTTTTTGTAAGATTTTGGATTTTGTTTTTAGATAAGCGAATACTGTATTTTGTTCCTTAAACACTGGTGAAGATACTGTTACGTTTCTTACTTAATATTAGACTTGTACTGATACTCTATGATTTCTTTCCCTTACTGTCGCCATCTTACCCCAGTCTCCCCTAATAAAATTTATGTTCATTTATATTAACTAATATTTCACACTATTTAATTTTACAATAGATTATAGAATTCTGTATTTCTTATTACAACATGACACTTGTAAACTTTCACATATTTATTTTCTTGATTCTTGGTTTTATTTATTATCTCAAAGGTCTTCCTTGACTTTGTAATCTATTAATCAATTGATTCACACTTTCTTAGATTTATTTTATTCTTTTGATGTGTCAATTAATTTCATACATTCGAATCAGAGATGTCGCCAGTTTCTATTAATAACAATGCCCACTGGATCTCGCTATCGTTGCGCGATATAAGGCCGTTACATAACTCCGATTTACATTGTTGAAATAGATTCTGCTAACCTCAAAATATCGATCCTTAGGAACGCCATCTAGTAATACAATAATAAACCCAAAAAGAATTTTTCCTCAATTTTTATTGAAATAAAATTAAAATGATACCTTAAATATATAGTAATTAATATTAATAATTTTGAAATAATGAAATAGAAGTGTTGCTGAATGTTAAGTTGTTGGGTAGTTTCAAGAATAACAATTTTATTTACTCTTCAAATTTTTTCTAACAATTCAAAAGATAAAACTAATTGGGGTTCTATTATGTTGTAAAGTTTTTTTTTGAATTTTGTAGATGACTTTTTTAAATATAGGATTTTAAAAAATGTTGCGTTACTAACATTGACACTTTTAACTGTATTTGGAAAATTTTGAAGCTTTTGCTATTCCACCTCACAATATTTGCCTCATAAAATGTTCAGCCACTCTTGCATTGGTAACGTCATAGCCACCTCCTTTAAGCCTAACATGTGGAAACATTTCTTCTAAAGTATCGAAACTTAAAAGATCTTGTTAAGATATTGTAAAACCATAACTTTGTTGTACAGTGTACTCAATATTACAACTGGTATACATGGATGTACACCTGTTAAAAGAAATATAGAATACATCCAAATAACAAAATGTAAATGACATTAAGGGTCCTATATAGTGAATCTGTGAATAATGGAAAAATAGCAGATTTTTGATGCAAGATATTTTTGTTGATTTTAAATTTGGAGAAAACCTTTCAACGTCAACTTATGAAGAATTTAATAATCTACCCCGCTGAATAATCAAATTTTGAAAAAAATTATCGGATTAAAGAGAATTAATTAATATGTCAAAATATTAAAAACCAGTTTTCTCAAAAATTCTTCGGAGGAGATTTGTTTGCTTGGGTTCACGTTATAAATTGAATAAAAAGCTACCCCGTTCTGCACTTACTTTTCGTTCAACTATTCTTTACTTTGTTTTAAATGAATATAAAATAAATTAAAATTAGGCAACCCATATTACAATGAATTGTTATTCTGGTGAAAATCTTTCCCGCGGTTACAAATGTGTAAATATTTGGTCATAAATTAATTTTTATTCGCTTAGATATTGAGTTATTATTTCAAATACTTATTATATATTCCCTATGTGTAATAAGTACTCGGACATCCTTGGCTTAATAAATTATGTGCTATGCAACCAATATTACATTTCCGATCCATTATATAAGACCCTTAATACTATAAATTAACAAGAATGTAAAGCTTGTAATATTTATATAATTAAATAAATGTTTAACACATTAATTTCATTTTTATATAGGATATTTTGATTTAAAAGAAGTTTATGGTGAGTAATTAGAGAACAAGAATAATTTTAGTAAATAAATTACAATATTCCTAGTTATCGATTTGGATTAATAAATAAATCAAAGCAAAATACGGTAATGTTTATAGAAAAATAAATGATGCACTGATAATGTTTATCGTTTAAGACTACATAATTCTGACAAATTTGCTGTGATTCAAGTATTATTGGTTGTTCGGATACAGAATAATGGAATTTTCATCATACAGATTTATTTATGTTTTTTTGCGTCAAGAATTCTGTATACTTGAGCTGCTGGTTCTTATTTGGTAATTGGACTGATCTTATTTAATGGAAATGGAATCGGAACTGTTTATATTTTTCAGGTAGTAATACAATTATAACCTATCTTATTATGTATGTTGAGGTTACGTTTATATACACTTTTTTAATTTGTATAAAATCTTCATAATGTTTAACAAATTTCTTCCTTAAATTTCACCTTTTAAGTGAATATTACTTTGCATGTGTATGTAAATATGAAAGAAAATCAACAACAGCCAACGTTCTTTTCTTTTTTCCACGGGCGATGGGAGAAGTGATAAGAACGAGGGCAATATTTTGCCGTAAGCATTACTTATGCATTTACAACATGTGGCTTTGTGTCTAAAATGTCTGTTTAGTCTGTTGGATTAAAATATAACGTAAGTGAGTTAAGAAAATATATTATAAGAAATAGGTTTAGCATAATATAGATAAAAATGTATAAACTAGCATAGAAAGTACATTGACAGAACATATGAAAATAAAAGGAATAAATAAATGTTAAGATGAAAGTGTATTTGGATACAATGGCAATATACAAAGTGACCTCCTTCATTTACCACATTACCGTTAAAATGTATTTCACTGTTACAGCATTTGCTAATTACTAACTAACTTACTCTTATGAGATACAAACAACATATTGTATACATAATCAACGAAATAACTATGTCAGTAAATTCAAATTAGTAGGAAAAATAACAGGGGGCCTAGAGCTGAACCTTGCAGTAATGTTCTAAGAATTGATGTTATTAAAAACCACTACAGGTCTCTTTTTTAAATCAAATTAAAGTTGATTATATATATAGCCAAATGAATTACTTGAAATAAATTGCAAGCAATATTACGTTTCGTTTTACGCTCTTTAACTACTAATATTGGCTATTAAGAAATAATTTGAAGTGTTTTTGTTTTCTCTGTTCTAATTTGTTCAATGAATCGTTCAAATCCAAATCGTTATTTATTTAATGTTCAGTCGTTTTTTTCACGTTTTCGCGTCAATAATATATCAGTTTCATAAGTAATATCACTAGTACTAATTAATACGTACATAGTAACCTTTAGCGCTATCTAGTAAGTAATCATATTAAATAATTCATAAGTCAGTCGTGGATATGACCGTTCATGAATAAAATACTAAATTATACGGTGAGCTTTTATCTACACCGAAAAACACATAAAGATTATAATAAAACGTTATCCGGTTACTCATCAATTCATACATGGTCACACTTAATCGAAAGTGAATGTGAATAAATTTAGAGATCGAAACGAAATAAAAAAAAAGACAATTCCTGACAATTAAATCATCGACGTAATGAAACAAAAGCAAACACTTCCGTGTCATCACGCTACTGTGATGGCGAGAATTCGCTTATGACATGGCGGTCGTCATTTTATTAAGAACTAATTATCAGGTACTTCGTTTCACGTGTATGTAGTGTCGCCATCTGTTGACGGACACGCGATTTACCGAGTGATATTTTCACGTAAGACCGGATCCTTATGTAATATATTATTAATGAAGATATGCGTGTTTACATATCTTCTGTCCACACAAGCGTTCCCCTTTTTTCTTATCGATCTAAATTTACAGATTAGTTTTTCAAAAAGATATATACTTATTCCGTAAATAAAGTAGCTGCTTTGTCCAATTAAGGATTAACAATATTTGAAATTAGCAAGAATTTCCAGAAATTTGAAGAAAGGTAGTCTTTATACAACATTGAAACTTTATGTAAAATTGGAGAAAAAATTAATTCGCTAATTTTTTAATTTTTATATTTTTTATTTATTTAAGGAAAAAACAACACCTGAAGATAAAACTGAGTAATTTAATGGTTAACTAATAAAGTAAAAGTTTTGAAACTTTTATAGAATGACCATATACACAACAAATTTCTTAAGAATAGTCACGGTAATTAATTCGTTAAAATAAACAGAACATATGGTACTATAAACGTGTAGCAACTCCCAATAACCAATTGGTGTGGAAGTATTCGAAACATATTGTTTGTTTTTATCCAATATTTGTACAAGTATGTCGGTGTGTTTTGCTGTTGTTCATATTGTTATCATTAATTTGTATGCCTTCTTACATATTATTTCTGAGTGGTTTGTATTTTGTGTTGTAACATTAACAGAACCTATTTCTCTAATAAATTATAAAAACTTCACCTGGGGTTCAATACGAGCTAACGTCTCATAGGCTTGCTGGACCCTACGACTAACCAACTGCTTCATGGCGAAGGTGTAAGTACGAAATATATTTAACGTTTTAAATTGTATTTAGGTTGCGTATAAATATTAACAACTCCATTTCGGTGCAAATCTACATTCTGAAAGTTTCAAAATTAATTGTAGATACAATGACCTTGAATTATATACAAATTGTCTACACGATTCAATATAAAGCATTGGTTGTTATGCAGAATAAATGTTTTAGTTTTCTCGATGGTAAAAGTATTGATTTACATACTGTGCCTTCATGTTTTTGTTTTATTTATTTTTCGTATTTTTGCTCATGGACAGTTTTCAGAATAAATTTTGTTTGTAAATACTAGTAAGTAAAAGAAATTTTACTTATTGCCGAAAACTCTGGTCATGGGTAATAACTAGGGCGCGGACACGTACGATTGATGACTCATCGCCCATGGGCGCACTACTGAAATGTTGTATTTTTAAAGAGGTTTTAATTTTATTTATATAATTGGATAACAAGTGGCTGGTGATCAATAAAATACAAAATACTTCATTATTTGTTCATTTTCTCCTCTGCAAGACTTATTCTCTTTGAATTAAGTACATCATTGTAGATAGAAAACATCCTTTCTACATCGCAACTGGTTATAGGTGCGTACTGGAAATATTCTTTTATTTCAGCGTATTTAGCTTACACAATTGCGGCAATGTTATTAAATCTGGGTTTCTATTAAAAACTGCGTCTAAGTTTTGCTGAAGGCCACGTCCGAAGTCACTTAGAATACTTTTGAAATTATTAATGGCCCACGTCTAATATGGTTAATCCATCTTTTAATTTGAGATTTTGATTTTCAAAATATGTGATTAGTTTAGGCAAATTTCCAAAGTGTTCCTGAAGGAATAACAACTGATTTTTTAAATTTGGAATTTGTGTTAGTTCCTTGCACTCAGAAATACTTCGAGCATCATCATTTAAACATATAACGAAATTTTGTAAATTATCGAAATTCTCTGTTCTGTATGTTTTAGCAAATCTAGTTGACGAACGTGCGATATTTTGGCATTCTGTAACGATATTTTACAGACTTTGTAATAAATTTCGGAATCACTGACAAAATTTTTCATATAAGAAAAAGTAACATAAACAACGTTCTAGATCTAAATAAATGATAACTAAAAATGTACGCGTATGTTATTGAAGTTAAACGAAATCCAGTGCACACTTACGTCTAGATAATTGGGAGAAGTCGATTCAATAAACCGGTATTAAACAGACTATTACAAAAATTACGAAGTACGTAATTAACAGTCAAAACAATGAAAAAACGAAACTAACGTAAGTATGATTGAAAATGTTATTTCTCTTGCAAAATATAAGGTAAATATAATAAATTTTAAAAACCCCTCACGGTCCTATCTACGCCGATGAAAAAAGGATTTTACTGATAAATTCCTTATTTTATGGGGATTTCTTTGCTCTCATTCTCGGGCGTAAACAGATGTTGCAGTTCATATGAATTAGTGCTATTCAGTAAGCGTGTGTTGTTTACATTATTTCTTTGCTCCGTTGTAATTTCGTCGTAGTTTAAACCGGTCATGTCCGCGCCCTAGTAATAACCAAAGGCTAGGTCCGTGCGAATTATTCATTGAAGAAATACCAAAAGGTGCATATGCTTTCAAAATCAATTTCATTTAAGAAGAAACACGTATTAAATCAAATAATATTAAAAGAAATAACTGCTATTATAATAAATCAGCGAACATCCCAACAATTTATTGTCTATTTAAAAATCAATATTTCTATATACATTGTAAATAGTTGGAAACAAACCCCGAAAAGATGAAGCAAAATATAGAACATACTCTAAGTCAATAAATTCTTAGCCAACTGTACTTGACAAGTGTAATGCAGAAGTCGTCTTTAATTTTCGATTAATCAACTGTCTAGTTAAGAAAGTGCGAAATAGCTATTAGGCTTTTAATTGGGCAAAATATCTTAACTGATTTGTAGAACTTACTTCACTAGTAAAACACTAGTACCAAATTAGATATTAACTTAATTTACAAGACAGTATCGCCATTCACTTAGTGACACCTTGATCTTTTTTTGCTCAAAGCAAGATTTTACATATTCTGTTTTCTAACACCGTTTCTTGTAAAGATACTATTTGTGGCATATTTCTTTCCCCCAAAAACCCAGTTTAATATCCAGCAACTTCAAACATCCGCTTATTATAGAATATACATATTTTTCATTTTATTACAAGAACAGGTACTATGACAGTACACAACTGTTTTTGTCAAATTTCAATTGTCTATAAAATATTGCTTAAGTTATTACAATTAAAATGCTTCAACATCAGCTGTAAACACAAATCATTGCGAGAAATAATAAGTAGCAAGTCGTAAAATTCCAGAAGAAATATTAATACGAGGGCGGATCAATATCTCCGTGACTTTTTGAATGAAATGAAGGATTTTGGATAAAAAAATCATTTTAATTTTCAACATAGTCTCCTTTGAGCTCTATACATTTTGTCCAACGTTTCTCCAAATATTCTATCCCTTCCAAAAAATAAGATTTGTCGAGGTCATCAACATAGTTATTTGTTTGTGAGATGATTTCATCGTTGGAGTCAAATCTCTTTACGCCGAGCCATATCTTCAGGTTTGGAAACAAGAATTGTCACCCGGCGCTAAATCCGGAGAATAGGGCGTATGAGGGAGCTATTCGTAGCTGAATTCATGGATTTTTGTCATGGAAACTGCACATGTGTGCACCGTTGCATTGTAATGGCGGAAAATAACTTTTTCTTGTCCAAATGCGGTCGTTTTTTTTCAAATTCTCATTAAATCGACTCAATAAGTTGGCATAATATTCTCTATTGATTGTTATTTTACCCTATTGAAGGTAGTCAATGTGGATTATACAGCGTGCATCCCAAAAAACGGCCGTTATGACTTTATTGGCTGACAAACCCACCTTGACCTTCTTTGGAGCCGAGTCACCCCGACAAACCCACTGCCTTGACTGCTGTTTTGTTCTTGGTGTGTTGTGGTGGATCCACATTTCGTCCACGGTACAAAAACTCGTCCATATTGCGGTTAAACAACGCCAAACACTCCTGCGAAGTTGTCACACGATTGCGTTTGTGGTCGAGTGAGAGTAAACGTTGCACCCATCTTGCGGAAAGCCTTCTCATACCCAAATGATCATTCAAAATTGGAACCATTGAGCTATGTGATATGCCTATGCCTATGGCTTCCACAATCTCTCGCACTTTTAATCTCCGATCGGCCAACACCATATCGTGAATTTTTTTAATTGATCCGGGTGTAGAGACCTCAACTGGGCGTCCAGAACGTTCGGCATCTTCCGTGCTTGTACGGCCACAACAAAATTCAGTAAACCACTTTTTTATCATTGAAATTGATGGTGCAGAATTCCGATAGTATTTATTAAGCTTAGCCTTGGTTTGAGTGATGGTTTTTTTTTTCGCTTAATGAGCACACGAAATTCAGATTTGGCATTTTCTCCTCAAATCACGCGGTAGTCTGCTATAAATGGCTGTCAAACAGAAAGCTTGTTCAAATTTTGACAGGTGGCAACTGACAGATGTCTGATGACAGGAGCAGTGTTGCCCTTTCAGTTAAGAGGCGGGAAATTAAAAAAGTCGCGGAAATATTGACTCACTCTCGTATCTAATTCATTCTTGCAAATATCATTAAAATAATTACAAAATAAAGCCCGGTATTAATAAAGTATTTGTTCTGGTCGTTGAAAAATAAAATTACATTCTGAATATTGAGGAACAGCAGAAAGCTTTTTTTCCCTAATAAGTCAATGTTGTCTTGCTATAAATCGTATGCAAATGCAAATAGTTTCGCTTACAGACTAATTAACATACCACTAAGTGAAGAAGATTTCAACACAGAATTATGCATAATTAAAACTATAGCTTGAAATAATGGATTTAAAGAGAATATAGTATACGACATTATCAAACATAAACAAAGAGAAAAACTCAAAATATACTTTTACCCTAAAATAATAGAAAAAGACAACAAACACGAAATGGCACATTATACAATACATTCCACATGTTAATTATAAAATTAACAGAATATTTAATAAAATAGAAATCAAAACAGTTAACATAAATAAAAATAATTTAGGTGCTATATTAGTCAATAACAAAGAAAGAACCGGAAAGAACTAAGCTTAACGACAAATAAGGTGTATCTAAAATTAGTTGCACAGAGTGTAAAGCTATCTATATCAGACAAAGTGGCAGAAAGATCGAAACTAGATTAAAAGAACATAAAAGATCAATATTGCATAATATTATAAATACAGGCTTTGCCGAACATTCTCCTTAATATTAGCCGACGGCCGTTTCGTGTTAATTTCTTGGGAAAAGACGGCTTAACCGAATCACCATGGTTACCGCTCGAACCGTCAAAATCGACGAAAATTGGTTGCACGGGGCGCGCTTTGTCATCTTTGAGAGGGAATCGAGGGTGTCGTGCGGGTCGGTTAAGCTTAGAACGCACCTTCCTTTTACAAGTAGGCTATTTTTCGGCCCTCCGGGCGGACGGGTTCCCGAGAATCGAGGCCTTCAAGAGGAGCCCGCAAATATTTTGTAACATAAAAATGGCTTACGTACTTAAAAATGCAGTAGTGGTCATCAAAAAGAGACATTTCGCAAATGTGACAGTTCCAACGAAAAATTTTGCACGTTTGACTTTTAAGCCTTATATTCCGAATTTTGAAGGTTTTGACGGCCCAACAAGGTACATAATCGAAAAGTCAGACATTTTTGAACCGATCGCATGGCTATTCCAACTTCATCGACATACGATATCGATAGTGCGTGTAAATTAAATTCCTCATGCAGACGGACATCGTAGAAAAATGGCCGAAATACGCCAGAAATACATGTAAACAATAAGTCAAGTGAAATGCTCATGTCATTATGTACACATACGTTCACGTGCAATGTCGCAATAATGGTCCCGTGATAGTTTGACTCGATTTATTTTAATGATTATAAATTTGAATTATTTTATTAAAATGCAATAATTCCAATACGCGTACGCCGTTTCCTTGAGGGAAAAAGAATACTTTTAATACAATATACTGTTTAAATGTCAAATTACGGTCGATAAATGCGCGTGTTATTTAGTTTTACGCCCACGACAAAGCATTAAATCAATCGTGTGGTCAAAATTAATATGTTTCCTTTTGTTCTGTTGAGTTCTTTTGCCGAAAATATTGAAATAAGAACCGCACAATTAGTGCGAAGAAAACGCAAACGTCGACAATTGACAAGGTTAGTCTTCCGACAGAGCGTAATTTATTCGACATTATTCAACGGTAGTTTATAGCAAAACTCCTGCAAAATGATTAAAGTCGGCAAGATTACCGATTTTACATTCGATTTGTATTCGAATTGTGTGCAAAATTAAAAATTATTCGTTTCTTTTTGAAGGTTTTTTTTGTATGACAATTATAAATAAAATCGATCTTCACCTACTAATTTTATCATCGTCTATAAAATATTCATACTTAAACTTTCACAAACATTTCACTTAAATGTGTTCGATATCAAAATTGTTTCTTATAGATCAAAACTAACTTCTAAATGCAAACATTTATGCGCATATATCGTAGGTTAAGAACGATTAAAATGTCAACAGCAGGAGCAATTTTTATTATATAAAAGCTGTAACCTACACGAGGGAAAGGCTGTATAGTTTTCAAAGATAATTGAGTAATTAGAAGGAATTTGTGACACTCAAGAACTGAAACATAGATGAATTTGTCATTTTGAAAGGGACACGAAGAAAGTATGTTTGAACAATTTATTAGGTACCTTACAATTACTCTACCGACACACTGTGTAGGTAAAAAATGATAACTTTGATTACAGTGCGGCTAAGAATGTACCAACATTATTAAAGATCTTAGATATATAGCTGATCGAGGTAATACTATTCACTAAGACTATAAAATTTAGAAATAGAAATAGATACTGTTCGTTGTGGAACTCCAAAAGAGATAGACAGCAGTTCACCAAAATAATGAGAGAAATATGCATGCATATCTTTTCACTAATCCCATAAGAGACTGGAAATTAAAACTTTCTTCTGTTATTATAGAAACAAGTGTTTGTATGAATATGATTAATATTTATAAGAAGCACATTGTTTTCTTTTTGTTTATAGATGCAAATAGATAATTGTGTTGAGGCAACTTACATACAATACGCAAGGTTAATTACTCGAAACAGTTAGAGAAGAACTTCTTCGTAAAGTGATGCAAAAAGAACAGTCGAAAGTACAGATATGTAGAAAATGTTAGAGTAGATATGGTATAACAAAAAGATTCTTTAAACTGGAAGATCAAAAGGTATGTGTGATATTTAAGTATCAATATGTCAATATGAGATTTGTAATTATATAATGACAGGATACATTTATTGATTTTGGATTTCTTCTTACAGTTTTTGAAATGTCTATAAACATTTCCATATAATTTAAACCAGTAAACAAATTCTTTTGTATCATTTTAAAGTTTGAATGTTCTGACTAACTAGAAATATGTAACGAAGAAAGGTGATTATTTTAAAGAAGAATGTATGCACTGGCTATTGCTGAATTCGAAATTATGTGGGAAGCTATATAGATTTTATTGGCAGCTGTTCCTTACAATTTAATTCAAAAATGGAGATTACAGTGATGAAATAAATAACATTTAGATTGGTTGTTTAACATTCCGTATGTGGAAAGACTACATTCTTTTTTAACAAATATTACAGTCTTGGTTAAATACGCATTAGATGAAATGTTAACATGAATACATTATACTAATGCAGATATTGCAAGCATACATTTAGTTAACTCTTCAAAATATAACCATAAAAATAGTATATAAAAGCTGTAACATGCACATCAAGATTAGGAAAATATGGTTTCAGAAATTTAACTCATGCCAAGGAATACAATGACAGTGCAGTAAGTTGTTAGAAATAGTAGAATTAAATACACATGAAAATGTCGAACAAATGTATTAGTGGTATAATCGATGTACATGCAGTTATTTATTTAAATCAAGTATGGCTTCAGCTAAACAAAACATTTATTGCAATTATGATTTTCATTTCAGCAAACTTGCTAATAGTCAAGTTTAAGTGTTAAGTGAGTTTGCAATATACATTATATAGATATAAGAACTCGCAAATGACCTACAATTTTCCGATTTGCAGAGAGCAAGGAAGTACAAAAACAAGTGTCTACTAATTTCAGGCAAGAAGAGTGAACTTTAAATTTTTTCTGTTACTGTAATAACAAATGTCTGTATGAATTTCATCTATATTCATAAATAACATATTGTTTTCTTTCCGTTTATGAAAATATATTATCTGAAGCAGCTTGAATTATGAAAACGACCAGTCACATTTTTAAGAAACAAATATTTATACTATAAAAAAGCTGTAACGTACACAACGCAAGCGCTGCACAGTTTTCGAAGGTGATGGAGTAATTAGAAAGAAAATCATTCATTGTCTTTAGACACAAAAAACCTATAGATCAAGATTAGGAAAATATGGTTTCATAAATTTAAATCATGCAAAGGAATACAATGACAGTGCAGTAAGTTGTTGGAAATAGAAGAATTAAATACACATGAAATTGTCGAACAAATATATTAGTGGTATAATAGATGTACATGCAGTTATTTATTTAAATCAGGTATGTCTTCTGATAATCAAAACATTATTGCAATTATGATTTTCATTTCAGTATGCCTAATGTATAAGAGAATAGGCATTTGATGAATTTTTGATTATAATTGCTTTACACAGATGACACTTGAAAAACCAATATTTAAACTTACCAATAATCCAGTTTTACCTGTCCACGTTTGTTGCCAAAATGTAAGACGTAGTACAATATTAACAACATTAATATGTTCTTCAAATATTAAAATTTTGGTACCCACGGATACTAAAGCAGTGCTTTTTATTTATTTTAGAACAGTATTCGCATATGAAGATTGAAGTATTTGCAATAGGGTTTTCCGGTATATAACAAATGAAATGAATATTTTGTTTTGCTGCGAGTTTTCCACAATTGAAGGGCAAGAAATTACAAAATATAATTGCAATACAATAATATTATTCATTTACTGTGTTTTTTTGAGAAGGTCCGTCACTGCGAATGGAATTATATGTAATATCACAATGGTCGAATATTAGGTGTAGTATAAACCAAATGACTTTAAAACTTCATATATATTTATCGAAAGTAAACAGTTATCTTTGTGTGATACAGCTAACATTTTATTATTAATGCTGTATTGCACTTAGCAATTTCTTAACCAAGTTATTGGTCAAGAAATTGTAAAGTTCTTGATCAAGTTATTGTTGACCTTGCCTGTGTTAGACTTATCAATTTCTTCACCAAGTTTTTAGGTGAATTAGTAATACCAATAGTGCAAAAGTACGAAATAAAAAATTAATAAATTTACCGAAGATTTGTGTTTGATTGAATGTAAACATAACTGCACAAGAGATGCAAAAGAAAATAAATAATTTACACACACAATTCCTTCAAGAAGTATCAAATTAACATGTCATTTTTAACAGTATTCTAAGATGGAATTTGTGTTTACATTTTGCACAGTTGGCAAAAAACTTTATAATGTGATTTTTACTAAAAATCACTAAAAATTTGATCAAGTTGAGAAGAAAAATAGAACATGTTCTATTTCAACAAGTTCTTGGTCAAAAAATTGATAAGTGTAATACAGCCTTTATGTACACATACTTGAATACTTATTCTGACTTACTATGTATAATAGTTGTTATCTGAAATCAATTTTCTACTATATTGCTTTCAAATTTGCCACGTCGTCAATGCTTTCATTCAGCAGACACAACAGTTGCGCAACTGTTCAGTGATCATGTTCAGTAGACGTCCGCTAACTCTGAACATGTTGAGGAGCGGTCGCCATTTTTGCGAACAGAGAAATTCTACGCTTACTTAGTGAGCGTATTCTGTACGCATGTGCCATCAACGCATTCCAACAACGTAATACATAATTTTGAAGAAAGTTACTAGAAAAGTAAAATAAGCAAATTAAAGGTATAGTGCAGAAACTAATGTATTATTATAATTTTGGAGTTAAGCGAGTATTTTAATCGGGATTGCAAAAACCGGCCCCTACACTAAAAACTACGCCGGAACTTAATGCAGAAAAACAATTTATTATTTTTGTTTATTCGGTTTAATCTGTATAATTCTAACATATGGCAGCAGTGAAAAGTAACAAATGGAAGGTGATCACATAAAGGTGAACGGTCCTGTCTAGCGAACACTCAACTGTTGTGAAGTGAACAGTTGGAGAGGGAACGGTTCTCGATCCGTCTGCTGAATGAAAGAATTGGTCGCATTCAGCAGACACAACAGTTCACTGCCGAATGGCACCATTGTAGTAAATAGGTAATAAACGATGTAGCATTACAAAAATTGCACAGCTAAGTATATAGTAAATTATCACTTGTAATTACACGAGAGCTTTCTTTTTTTCGGATAAATTTTGATTTTTTAACGAAAATGTTTGTTGCTAGGTAACTGTACGAAACAAATTGTCTGATAAAACGACGGGTCCGAAGGACGAGTCGTTTTATCGAAGAGGCAATTTGTTGAGTTCAGTTACCATTTAGCAACTAAATTTGAGTTTAAAAATGGAAAATTTATTCGGAATTGCATCGGTCAGTTTCAATTTAGCACAGTAACAGTGATTTTAAAATATCAGTGAAAATTAAAGGTGATTGTGATCACGACTTACATCCATATCTAGATATAGGCAATATGCATGCATATTAAAAATATAGTAATAATTCCTGTATGCATATGAAATTAAAAACCACCTTCAACCCTACTTATAAGGACTGTTCTATCTTGGCTTCTCGCACACCAATTATACAAAATATATATAAAAATATACATTCATTTTGCCTTTATAATTAATATTAATTAAATTTATTAACACCATATTAACCCTTTAACTACGGCTGTCGTCAATAGACGACTGTACGAAATTTTCATGAGATACTGTTGTCGTCAATAAGCGATTTGATGAATTATGCCGGAACCAGGCTCGGCTTATTCAATTTTATTTATTTTATCATAAGAAATGCCAGTTTAGAAGTAATTTTGGTGTGTTTAGTTGCATTTCATATTTTAACTACGGCTGTACCTACATACATAAGAATGTCAAAATTAAAGGGGAAACATAACATCACTAGCAGTAGACAAACGAAAACTCCTACCTAAATAGACTTATAACAAAATAGCAAATCGAAAGGATAATATGTAACTTTTTTCATCAAATCGGTAAGGGGTATACCTAATTACTACATACAACAGAACCTGTTATCTATATTCTGAATAATTTTATTTCATACTGTTGAATGAAAACAAAATTGAGTGAAAATGGAAAAATACCATATTCTTACATAAGTACATTCAAAAAAAATGCATTAGTGCATAACTTCAAAATTCTTTTTTTACTAAGCCGATTAGTTTACAATTTGCTCTGCCATAGTTAACTAAGGAGATGGTGAATATAGAAAGACAAGGAAAGCTTCATAGCCTAAAAAGACAAACCTTCTGTACAGTACATCCGTCTAAATGTGACTTCTTTAAATGTGACACCCTATTTTAATTTGACATGGCATCATCTATGGATATTTTAATGTATTACGTGTGTAAAATAGACAGTTTACTATAGCTAGACGTCCGAACACAAACGAAGTTGGCCGAAGTCAAAGCATGGCCACCACTGACATTCCGAAGACGTCCGAACACAAACGCAGTTGGCAGAAGTCAAAGCAAGGCCACCAGTAACATTCCGAAGATATCCGAACACAAACGAAGTTAACCGAAGACAAGGCAAAGCCATCACTGACATTCCGAAGACGTCCGAACACAAACGAAGTTGGCCGAAGTCAAAGCAAGTTCACCACTGACATGCCGAAGACGTCCGAATACAAACGAAATTGGTCGAAGAAAAGGCAAGACCTTCATCGACATTCCGAAGACGTCCGAAACCATACGAAGCTGGCCGAAGTCAAAGCAAGGCCACCAATGACATTCCGAAGACGCCCGAACACAAACGAAGTTGGCCGAAGACAAGGCAAGGCCTTCACCGATATTCCGAAGATGTCCGAACACAAACGACGTTTACCGAAGCCAAGGCAAGGCTTTCAACGACATTCCGAGGACGTCCGAACCCATACGAAGTTGCCCGAAGTCAAAGCAAGGCCATCACTGACATTCCGAAGACGCTCGAACACAAACGAAGTTGGCCGAAGACAAGGCAAGGCCTTCTTCGATATTCCGAAGATGTACGAACACAAACAAAGTTTTGTCGAAGCCAAGGCAAGGCCTTCACCGACATTCCGAAGACGTCTGAACCCATACGAAGTTGGCCGAAGTCAAAGCAAGACCACACTGACATTCCGAAGATATCCGAACACGTACAAAGTTACAGTTTCCATAGACGCAACATAGACCCAGTGCGCGTAGTGTCCCGATACAACACTAGCAAGTGCGTAAGTCAGTGCTCAGTGACACATCAACCCCAAGTGCTAAGTGACACTGTGTCTTCCATCCCCTCCCCAGTGAAGTCAGATTCTGTTGTTTGAAACCTATAATATATTATTGTTCCTATTTATATTGTTTTCTGGTTTTCTTTTTACTATAACGTTGAATCACAACTAAATTAATTTCTTTATCGACGTCTAACAGCAGCAGAAGTAAACAAACATAAATATGTCACATCACACCTACCAAAATAATATGTTAAACGCCAATCTACCCCTTAATTACGACAAATTATTACTCCTACATTAATTCGTTTATCGATTTAGAGCTACAGCAGAAGTTGAGGCATCACAACAACCAAAATTATCTCCTATTCGGCGTCCAAGAAGATAGAATCTACTCCTTACAACTGGGTAAAATTTAGGGGTAAATTTAATCCTGTTGGACAGACGTAAAGAAAAACTATTACTATTAAATTAACTAATTTAAATGTCCAAAAAAGTGTAAACGATAAAATACACAGCCATTAAACATTTTAAATTTTAAATCGCTGGTATTATCACTATATCTATTATTAATCATTTCATCTAAATTAATTAGGATGAAAAGTACGTCGCTTAAGTATTGAAGCAAACATGTAAGAAATAACTTAAATATGTTAGTGCACATATTTAAATATAAATATTAAAATATAAAGAATAAGAATTGATGCACCTCTTATTAAAAAAAACATTTTCTATAATAACAGAATCCGATAAGCATTCTTAATAAAATATCGGATAGTTGCAAACTATATACAGGGGTGTATAAAAACAGCTAAAGTAAAGCAATATTGAACATCTAAAATACAATTATATTTACCTTTCGCTATATATCGGAATTACATGGTGTTTTATAAACTGAAACGCAATAAAGACAAAATCCGCAATAAATTTAGAAGAATAAGGGAGAGCTGTACCTCAATTGTAAGCGGAATTAAATAGGCGATAGCGGGCCTTCTAGGCCTGCCGTATTAGCTAGTTATATATACTAAAAGCTGAGTAGTCAATGGCAACCAAACGCCCGAAAAATGGACGAAAATTGGGTGCACGGGGCGGGCAACTCCTCTCTGGATACGCCAAATTAAGGGCTGTCTTTTGGCATGTTGGTAGGGGCGACATTGAATTTCCGGACGTCGAAGAGATTTTCTTCCCAAGTGGAACGTGTGCAGAGATATCGCCCGTTGAAGAGGAGCGTGCACTCGGTGTTTTAACAGAAAAATGGCTTACGTCATCATGACGATTCACGTGACAATCAAAATAAATCTCGGGAAACGTCAAACTTGCAGGGAAACTCAATTGTGTCCACAGATTCACTTTTAAGCGTGAAATACGAAATTTTGAAGGTTTCGAGCGTCCAACTAGGACCGGGGTCTTGGAGAAGGGCCCTCTCGGAATCAATTACATGCTTATTTCGAGTCGACAAACGTACGCAATGTAGGGCACGAGCACTTTCAAATTCGTTTGCAGAAGGGTTTGGTCAGAAAAATGGCCGAAATACGTCACAGATTCATTGTGCATGTGATTCAATGTACTACGGTCGGGTATCAGATTAATTTATATCGGGTCCGGCATCTCAATCTCGACATAATACATCCGCTTGACTTAACATTTTTATAGATATACAGGTTGATTATTGTTCTTTTAATGATTATATATTTGCATTATTAAAATACTTTAATTCCAGAACGCGTACGCCTTAATGGGGAAAAAGATAGCTTTTAACATTTATGTGCCCTTATGACAACGATTACGCATACATTCATGGTGGGCGGAGCTATCTGAAATTAATTTCTCTCTTCTGATTAAAGTAAAATTCGGCACTTGGGAGTCTTTGTGGTGTCATTGAACGCGTATCCAAATCGAAATGTCAAAAAAAAACAAAATGGCCGAAGGATTTTTTGAAAATTGACGTATAAATGTGAAATTTTAGATACGAGGGTGTCTTAAGTCGCCGTTCACAAATTCAAAATCAAAATGTCATAGAAAAACAAAATGGCGCATGATTTTTTTGAAAATTGACGTATGAATATAAAATTTTAGATACGGGGGTTTTGGGGGTCGCCGATCACGATTCCAAAGTCAAAATGTCAAAAAAAAACAAAATGGCGGAATATTTTTTGAAAATTGACGTATGAATGTAAATTTTAGATACGGGGGTTTTGGTGGTCGCCGATCACGATTCCAATGTCAAAATGTCAAACAAAAAACAAAATGGCGGAAGATTTTTTGAAAATTGACGTATGAATGTAAAATTTTAGATACGGGGGTTTTGGGGGGTCGCCGATCACGATTCCAAAGTCAAAATGTCAAAAAAAAACAAAATGGCAGAAGATTTTTTGAAAATTGACGTATGACAGTAAAATTTTAGATACGGGGGTTTTGGGGGTCGCCGATCACGATTCCAAAGTCAAAATGTCAAAAAAAGCAAAATGGCGAAAGATTTTTTTGAAAATTGACGTGTGAATGTAAAATTTTAGATACGGGGGTTTTGGGGGTCACCGATCACGATTCCAAACTCAAAATGTCAAAAAAAAACAAAATGGCGGATTTTTTGAAAATTGACGTATCAATGTAAAATTTTAGATACGGGGGTTTTGGGGGTCGCCGATCACGACTCCAAAGTCAAAATGTCAAAAAAAACAAAATGGCGGAAGATTTTTTGAAAATTGACGTATGAATGTAAAATTTTAGATACGGGGGTTTTGGGGGTCGCCGATCACGATTCCAAAGTCAAAATGTCAAAAAAAAACAAAATGGTGGAAGATTTTTTGAAAATTGACGTATCAATGTAAAATTTTAGATACGGGGGTTTTGGGGGTCGCCGATCACGACTCCAAAGTCAAAATGTCAAAAAAAACAAAATGGTGGAAGATTTTTTGAAAATTGACGTATCAATGTAAAATTTTAGATACGGGGGTTTTGGGGGTCGCCGATCACGATTCCAAAGTCAAAATGTCAAAAAAAACAAAATGGCGAAAGATTTTTTTGAAAATTGACGTATGAATGTAAAATGTTAGATACGGGGGTTTTGGGAGTCGCCGATCACGATTCCAAAGTCAAAATGTCAAAAAAAACAAAATGGCGAAAGATTTTTTAGAAAATTGACGTATTAATGTAAAATTTTAGATACGGGGGTCTTGGAGGTCGCCGATCACGATTCCAAAGTCAAAATGTCAAAAAAAAAAAAAATGGCGGAAGATTTTTGAAAATTGACGTATGAATGTGAAATTTTAGATACGGGGGTTTTGGGGATCGCCGATCACGATTCTAAAGTCAAAATGTCAAAAAAAACAAAATGGCGAAAGATTTTTTTTGAAAATTGACGTATTAATGTAAAATTTTAGATACGGGGGTTTTGGGGGTCGCCGATCACGATTCCAAAGTCAAAATGTCAAAAAAAAACAAAATGCCGGAAGATTTTTTGAAAATTGACGTATGAATGTAAAATTTTAGATACGGGGGTTTTGATGGTCGCCGATCACGATTCCAAAGTCGAAATGTAAAAAAAAGCAAAATGGCGGAAGATTTTTTGAAAATTGGCGTTTGAATGTAAAATTTTAGATACGGGGTTTTGGGGGCCGCCGATCACGATTCCAAAGTCAAAATGTCAAAACAAAACGAAATGGCCGAAGATTTTTTGAAAATTGACGTATGAATGTTAAATTTTAGATACGGTGGTTTTGGGGGTCGCCGATCACGATTCCAAAGTCAAAATGTCAAAAAAAACAAAATGGCGAAAGATTTTTTAGAAAATTTACGTATGAATGTGAAATTTTAGATACGGGGTTTTGGGGGTCGCCGATCACGATTCCAAAGTCATAATGTCAAAAAAAACAAAATGGCGAAAGATTTTTTAGAAAATTGACGTATGAATGTAAAATTTTAGATACGGGGGTCATGGGGGGTCGCCGATCACGATTCCAAAGTCAAAATGTCAAAATAAAACAAAATGGCAGAAGATTTTTTGAAAATTGACGTATGACCGTAAAATTTTAGATACGGGGGTTTTGGGGGTCGCCGCCGATCACGATTCTAAAGTCAAAATGTCAAAAAAAAACAAAACGGCGGAAGATTTTTTTGAAAATTGACGTATTACTATGAAATTTTAGATACGGGAGTTTTGGGGGTCGCCGATCACGATTCCAAAGTCAAAATGTCAAAAAAAACAAAATGGCGAAAGATTTTTTAGAAAATTTACGTATGAATGTGAAATTTTAGATACGGGGTTTTGGGGGTCGCCGATCACGATTCCAAAGTCAAAATGTCAAAAAAAAAAAACGGCGAAAGATTTTTTAGAAAATTGACGTATGAATGTAAAATTTTAGATACGGGAGTTTTGGGGGTCGCCGATCACGATTCCAAAGTTAAAATATCAAAAAAAGCAAAACGGCGAAAGATTTTTTTTGAAAATTGACGTATGAATGTAAAATTTTAGATACGGGGGTTTTGGGGGTCGCCGATCACGATTCCAAAGCCAAAATGTCAAAAAAAACAAAATGCCGGAAGATTTTTTGAAAATTGACGTATGAATGTAAAATTTTAGATACGGGGGTTTTGTTGGTCGCCGATCACGATTCCAAAGTCAAAATGTCAAAAAAAGCAAAACGGCGAAAGATTTTTTTGAAAATTGACGTATGAATGTAAAATGTTAGATACGGGGGTTTTGGGAGTCGCCGATCACGATTCCTAAGTCAAAATGTCAAAAAAAACAAAATGGCGAAAGATTTTTTAGAAAATTGACGTATTAATGTAAAATTTTAGATACGGGGGTCTTGGAGGTCGCCGATCACGATTCCAAAGTCAAAATGTCAAAAAAAAAACAAAATGGCGGAAGATTTTTGAAAATTGACGTATGAATGTGAAATTTTAGATACGGGGGTTTTGGGGGTCGCCGATCACGATTCTAAAGTCAAAATGTCAAAAAAAAAAAACGGCGGAAGATTTTTTTGAAAATTGACGTATTACTATGAAATTTTAGATACGGGAGTTTTGGGGGTCGCCGATCACGATTCCAAAGTCAAAATGTCAAAAAAAACAAAATAGCGAAAGATTTTTTTGAAAATTGACGTATTAATGTAAAATTTTAGATACGGGGGTTTTGGGGGTCGCCGATCACGATTCCAAAGTCAAAATATCAAAAAAAACAAAAGGGTGGAAGATTTTTTTGAAAATTGACGTATGAATGTAAAATTTTAGATACGGGGGTTTTGGGGGTCGCCGATCACGATTCCAAAGTCAAAATGTCAAAAAAAAACAAAATGCCCGAAGATTTTTTGAAAATTGACGTATGAATGTAAAATTTTAGATACGGGGGTTTTGATGGTCGCCGATCACGATTCCAAAGTCAAAATGTAAAAAACAGCAAAATGGCGGAAGATTTTTTTGAAAATTGGCGTTTGAATGTAAAATTTTAGATACGGGGTTTTGGGGGTCGCCGATCACGATTCCAAAGTCAAAATGTCAAAACAAAACGAAATGGTGGAAGATTTTTTGAAAATTGACGTATGAATGTGAAATTTTAGATACGAGGGCTTTGGGGGTCGCCGATCACGATTCCAAAGTCAAAATGTCAAAAAAAGCAAAACGGCGAAAGATTTTTTTGAAAATTGACGTATGAATGTAAAGTTTTAGATACGGGGGTTTTTGGGGGTCGCCGATAACGATTCCAAAGTCAAAATGTCAAAAAAAAAATAGCGGAAGATTTTTTTGAAAATTGACGTATGAATGTGAAATTTTAGATACGGGAGTTTTGGGGGTCGCCGATCACGATTCCAAAGTCAAAATGTCAAAAAAAACAAAATGGCGGAAGATTTTTTAGAAAATTGACGTATTAATGTAAAATTTTAGATACGGGGGTCTTGGAGGTCGCCGATCACGATTCCAAAGTCAAAATGTCAAAAAAAAAACAAAATGGCGGAAGATTTTTGAAAATTGACGTATGAATGTGAAATTTTAGATACGGGGGTTTTGGGGGTCGCCGATCACGATTCTAAAGTCAAAATGTCAAAAAAAAAAAAACGGCGGAAGATTTTTTTGAAAATTGACGTATTACTATGAAATTTTAGATACAGGAGTTTTGGGGGTCGCCGATCACGATTCCAAAGTCAAAATGTCAAAAAAAACAAAATGGCGAAAGATTTTTTTGAAAATTGACGTATTAATGTAAAATTTTAGATACGGGGGTTTTGGGGGTCGCCGATCACGATTCCAAAGTCAAAATATCAAAAAAAACAAAAGGGTGGAAGATTTTTTTGAAAATTGACGTATGAATGTAAAATTTTAGATACGGGGGTTTTGGGGGTCGCCGATCACGATTCCAAAGTCAAAATGTCAAAAAAAAACAAAATGCCCGAAGATTTTTTGAAAATTGACGTATGAATGTAAAATTTTAGATACGGGGGTTTTGATGGTCGCCGATCACGATTCCAAAGTCAAAATGTAAAAAACAGCAAAATGGCGGAAGATTTTTTTGAAAATTGGCGTTTGAATGTAAAATTTTAGATACGGGGTTTTGGGGGTCGCCGATCACGATTCCAAAGTCAAAATGTCAAAACAAAACGAAATGGTGGAAGATTTTTTGAAAATTGACGTATGAATGTGAAATTTTAGATACGAGGGCTTTGGGGGTCGCCGATCACGATTCCAAAGTCAAAATGTCAAAAAAAGCAAAACGGCGAAAGATTTTTTTGAAAATTGACGTATGAATGTAAAGTTTTAGATACGGGGGTTTTGGGGGTCGCCGATAACGATTCCAAAGTCAAAATGTCAAAAAAAAAATAGCGGAAGATTTTTTTGAAAATTGACGTATGAATGTGAAATTTTAGATACGGGAGTTTTGGGGGTCGCCGATCACGATTCCAAAGCCAAAATGTCAAAACAAAATGGCGGAAGATTTTTTGAAAATTGACGTATGAATGTAAAATTTTAGATACGGGGGTTTTGGGGGTCGCCGATCACGATTCCAAAGTCAAAATGTCAAAAAAAACAAAATGGCGAAAGATTTTTTTAGAAAATTGACGTATGAATGTGACATTTTAGATACGGGGGTTTTGGGGGTCGCCGATCACGATTCCAAAGTCAAAATGTCAAAAAAAAAGAAAATGGCGAAAGATTTTTTAGAAAATTGACGTATGAATGTGAAATTTTAGATACGGGAGTTTTGGGGGTCGCCGATCACGTTTCCAAAGTCAAAATGTCAAAAAAAACAAAATGGCGAAAATTTTTTTTGAAAATTGACGTATGAGTGTGAAATTTTAGATGCGGGGGTGTGTTAGGTCGCCGATCACAAATCCAAAATCAAAAGGTCATAAAAAAACAAAATCGTGAAAGAATTTTTGGAAAATTGACATATGAATGTAAAATTTTAGATACGGGGGTTTTGGGGGTCGCCGATCACGATTCCAAAGTCAAAATGTCAAAACAAAACGAAATGGTGGAAGATTTTTTGAAAATTGACGTACGAATGTGAAATTTTAGATACGAGGGCTTTGGGGGGTCGCCGATCACGATTCCAAAGTCAAAATGTCAAAAAAAGCAAAATGGCGGAAGATTTTTTTGAAAATTGACGAATGAATGTGAAATTTTAGATACGGGAGTTTTGGGGGTCGCCGATCACGATTCCAAAGTCAAAATGTCAAAAAAAACAAAATGGCGAAAGATTTTTTTGAAAATTGACGTATTAATGTAAAATTTTAGATACGGGGGTTTTGGGGGTCGCCGATCACGATTCCAAAGTCAAAATATCAAAAAAAACAAAAGGGTGGAAGATTTTTTTGAAAATTGACGTATGAATGTAAAATTTTAGATACGGGGGTTTTGGGGGTCGCCGATCACGATTCCAAAGTCAAAATGTCAAAAAAAAACAAAATGCCCGAAGATTTTTTGAAAATTGACGTATGAATGTAAAATTTTAGATACGGGGGTTTTGATGGTCGCCGATCACGATTCCAAAGTCAAAATGTAAAAAACAGCAAAATGGCGGAAGATTTTTTTGAAAATTGGCGTTTGAATGTAAAATTTTAGATACGGGGTTTTGGGGGTCGCCGATCACGATTCCAAAGTCAAAATGTCAAAACAAAACGAAATGGTGGAAGATTTTTTGAAAATTGACGTATGAATGTGAAATTTTAGATACGAGGGCTTTGGGGGTCGCCGATCACGATTCCAAAGTCAAAATGTCAAAAAAAGCAAAACGGCGAAAGATTTTTTTGAAAATTGACGTATGAATGTAAAGTTTTAGATACGGGGGTTTTGGGGGTCGCCGATAACGATTCCAAAGTCAAAATGTCAAAAAAAAAATGGCGGAAGATTTTTTTGAAAATTGACGTATGAATATGAAATTTTAGATACGGGAGTTTTGGGGGTCGCCGATCACGATTCCAAAGCCAAAATGTCAAAACAAAATGGCGGAAGATTTTTTGAAAATTGACGTATGAATGTAAAATTTTAGATACGGGGGTTTTGGGGGTCGCCGATCACGATTCCAAAGTCAAAATGTCAAAAAAAACAAAATGGCGAAAGATTTTTTTAGAAAATTGACGTATGAATGTGACATTTTAGATACGGGGGTTTTGGGGGTTGCCGATCACGATTCCAAAGTCAAAATGTCAAAAAAAAAGAAAATGGCGAAAGATTTTTTAGAAAATTGACGTATGAATGTGAAATTTTAGATACGGGAGTTTTGGGGGTCGCCGATCACGTTTCCAAAGTCAAAATGTCAAAAAAAACAAAATGGCGAAAATTTTTTTTGAAAATTGACGTATGAGTGTGAAATTTTAGATGCGGGGGTGTGTTAGGTCGCCGATCACAAATCCAAAATCAAAAGGTCATAAAAAAACAAAATCGTGAAAGAATTTTTGGAAAATTGACATATGAATGTAAAATTTTAGATACGGGGGTTTTGGGGGTCGCCGATCACGATTCCAAAGTCAAAATGTCAAAACAAAACGAAATGGTGGAAGATTTTTTGAAAATTGACGTACGAATGTGAAATTTTAGATACGAGGGCTTTGGGGGGTCGCCGATCACGATTCCAAAGTCAAAATGTCAAAAAAAGCAAAATGGCGGAAGATTTTTTTGAAAATTGACGTATGAATGTGAAATTTTAGATACGGGAGTTTTGAGGGTCGCCGATCACGATTCCAAAGTCAAAATGTCAAAAAAAAACAAAATGGCAGAAGATTTTTTGAAAATTGACGTATGACCGTAAAATTTTAGATACGGGGGTTTTGGGGGTCGCCGATCACGATTCCAAAGTCAAAATGTCAAAACAAAACGAAATGGTGGAAGATTTTTTGAAAATTGACGTATGAATGTGAAATTTTAGATACGAGGGCTTTGGGGGTCGCCGATCACGATTCCAAAGTCAAAATGTCAAAAAAAGCAAAATGGCGGAAGATTTTTTTGAAAATTGACGTATGAATGTAAAATTTTAGATACGGGCGTTTTGGGGGTCGCCGATCGCGATTCCAAAGTCAAAATGTCAAAAAAAAACAAAATGGCGGAAGATTTTTTGAAAACTGACGTATGAATGTAAAATTTTAGATACGGGGGTTTTGGGGGTCGCCGATCACGATTCCAAAGTCAAAAAAAACAAAATGGCGAAAGATTTTTTTGAAAATTGACGTATTAATGTAAAATTTTAGATACGGGGGTTTTGGGGGTCGCCGATCACGATTCCAAAGTTAAAATATCAAAAAAAGCAAAACGGCGGAAGATTTTTTTGAAAATTGACGTATGAATGTAAAATTTTAGATACGGGGGTTTTGGGGGTCGCCGATCACAATTCCAAAGCCAAAATGTCAAAAAATACAAAATGCCGGAAGATTTTATGAAAATTGACGTATGAATGTAAAATTTTAGATACGGGGGTTTTGATGGTCGCCGATCACGATTCCAAAGTCAAAATGTCAAAAAAAGCAAAATGGCGGAAGATTTTTTTGAAAATTGACGTATGAATGTAAAATTTTAGATACGGGGGTTTTGGGGGTCGCCGATCACGATTCCAAAGTCAAAATGTCAAAACAAACCGAAATGGTGGAAGATTTTTTGAAAATTGACGTATGAATGTGAAATTTTAGATACGGGGGCTTTGGGGGTCGCCGATCACGATTCCAAAGTCAAAATGTCAAAAAAAATGGCGAAAGATTTTTTAGAAAATTGACGTATTAATGTAAAATTTTAGATACGGGGGTTTTGGCGGTCGCCGATGACGATTCCAAAGTCAAAATATCAAAAAAAGCAAAACGGCGAAAGATTTTTTTGAAAATTGACGTATGAATGTAAGATTTTAGATACGGGGGTTTTGGGGGTCGCCGATCACGATTCCAAAGTCAAAATATCAAAAAAAACAAAAGGGTGGAAGATTTTTTTGAAAAGTGACGTATGAATGTGAAATTTTAGAATACGGGAGTTTTGGGGGTCGCCGATCACGATTCCAAAGTCAAAATGTCAAAAAAAAACAAAATGGCGCAAGAGTTTTTTGAAAATTGACGTATGAATGTGAAAGTTTAGATACGGGGATGTTTGTGGTCGCTTATTACGTCTTCAATTTGGTGATTCTTCGAAACGTGATTGAACAGGGTTTAAATTTAATACTTAATTTTTTCGTATCAACAGTAGATTCGCAAACATCAGAATCGTATTGTACATTGTCTCAATGAAAATGTTACGCTCACTGAACTCATTGTTTCTTTCGATACTCTAACATGACATGCTTAACATTAAATTACCTTTCTCGCTCTTGAGTGTGAACCGGTTTGTGTAAAAAAACAGTTCGAGTAGAATTTCAAATAAAATATACTATTGGCTTAAAAAAATATATGTAGGGATGCTTCAAAAGTTTATAAAAGTGGACATTCTGAAAAGCGTCATGCCAGTGATCGCTTTTTACAGGAAAGGCGCTTCAATAAGGCTTCAATTTAAAACTTGGGCTTTTTACTTTTATTATTATTGTATTTGGATACTTTACACGACTTATGTTAAACATTAAATTACCTTTCTCGCTCTTGAGTGTGTACCGGTTTATGTCAAAAACAGTTCGAGAAGAATTTTAAATAAAGTATCCTATTGGCTTAACAAAATATATATATATATACAGGGGTGCTTCAAAAGTTTATGAAAGTGAACATTCTAAAAAGCGTTTTTTTACAGGAAAGGCGCTTCAATAGGGCCTAAATTTAAAACTTGGGCTTTTTACTTTTATTATTATTTCCTGCACCTTTATTAACGATAGTGGATTTTGAAAAGGTTGACAGGCTTTTACACTTTCACATCAAAATAGTATTGAAAACTGTCTTAATGAACATGTTGGTCTTTTTGAACTCATTGAGTCTTTGGATACCTTAACATGCCTTATGTTTAACATTAAATTACCTTTCTCGCTCTTGAGTGTGTACCGGTTTGTGTAAAAAACAATTCGAGAAAAATTTTAAATAAAATAAAAGGCGCTTCAATTTAAAACTTGGGCTTTTTACTTTTATTTTCATTTTGTGCTCCTTTATTAATGATAGTGGATTTCAAAAGGGTCACACTTTACATCAAAATAGTATTGTACACTGTCTTAATAAAAATGTTGCGCTTTTTGATCTCAATGTGTCTTTGGATACTTTAACACGAGTTTTGTTTAACATTAAATTACCTTTCTCGCTCTTGAGTGTGTACCGGTTTATGTCAAAAACAGTTCGAGAAGAATTTTAAATAAAATATCCAATTGGCTTAACAAAATATATGTATATACAGGAGTGCTTCAAAAGTTTATAAAAGTGGATATTCTTAAAAGCGTTTTTTACAGGAAAGGCGCTTCAATAGGGCTTCAATTTAAAACTTGGGCTTTTTACTTTTATTATTATTATGTGCTCCTTTATTAACGATAGTGGATTTCAAAAAGGTTGACAGGCTTTTACACTTTCGCATCAAAATAGTATTGTACACTGTCTTAATAAAAGCGTTGCGCTTTTTGATGTCATTGTGTCTTTGCATACTTTAACACGACTTATGTTTAACATTAAATTACCTTTCTCGCTCTTGAGGGTGTACCGGTTTGTGTTAAAGACAGTTCGAGAAGAATTTTAAATAAAATATCCTATTGACTTAACAAAATATATGTATATGCAGGGGTGCTTCAAAAGTTTATAAAGGTAGACATTCTAAAAAGTCATGACAGTGATTGCTTTTTACGGGGCAGGCGCTTCAAAAGGGCTTAAATTTAAAACTTGGGCTTTTTACTTTTATTATTATTATGTGCTCTTTTATTAACGATAGTGGATTTCGAAAAGGTTGACAGGCTTTTACACTTTCACATCAAAATAGTATTGTAGACTCTCTTAATAAAAACGTTGCGCTTCTTGATCTCATTGTGTCTTTGCATACTTTAACACGACTTATGTTTAACATTAAATTACCTTTCTCGCTCTTGAGTATGTACCGGTTTGTGTAAAAAACAATTCCAGAAAAATTTTAAATAAAATATACAATTGGTTTCACAAAATATATGTATATACCGGGATGCTTTAAAAGTTTATAAAACCGGACATTCTAAAAAGCGTCATGCCAGTGATCGCTTTTTACAGGAAAGGTGCTTCAATTTAAAACTTGGGCTTTTTACTTTTACTTTTATTTTATGCTCCTTTATTAACGATAGTGGATTTCAAAGAGGTCACACTTTATATCAAAATAGTATTGTACACTGTCTTAATAAAAGTGTTGCGCTTTTTGATCTCATTGTGTCTTTGCATACTTTAACACGACTTATGTTTAACATTAAATTACCTTTCTCGCTCTTGAGTGTGTACCGGTTTGTGTTAAAAACAGTTCGAGAAGAATTTTAAATAAGATATCCTATTGGCTTAACAAAATATATGTATATACAGGGGTGCTTCAAAAATTTATAAAAATGGACATTCTAGAAAGCACTGTTTACAGGAAAGGCGCTTGAAAAGGGCTTAAATTTAAAACTTGGGTTTCTTACTTTTATTATTATTTTGTGCTCCTTTATTAATGATAGTGGATTTCAAAAGGGTCACACTTTACATCAAAATAGTATTGTAAACTGTTTTAATAAAAATGTTGCGCTTTTTGAGCTCATTGTGTCTTTGGATACTTTAACATGGCTTATGATTAACATTAAATTACCTTTCTCGCTCTTGAGTGTGTACCGATTTGTGTCAAAAACAGAAGGAGAATAATTTTAGATAAAATATACTCTGCTTTTTTATTAACGATAGTGGACTTCGAAAAGGTAGTAAGAAAGTAATATACTTTATAAATTAAATTTACTTTTCCCATTCGCATACATATGTTTGCGAGCTATATGTTCGAAGTTCATCAGCATTCATTAGCATGCTATAAGAATGCTTGAAAGCGACGCCCATTTACCAAACAAAATTTGTTGTAAACATATTAAACACTATGGAGATACTACGTATATTTGAGTATGTCAATTAAAATGACGAGCCCGCGATCTTAATTCATGGACAGCCGTTAAACATTTTCAATTTAAAAACTGCTATTATCACTAAATCTATTATTAATCATTTCATCCGATAAGCATTCTGAATAAAATATTGCATAGTTGTAAACTATATACAGGGGTGTATAAAAACAACTAAACAATATTGAACATCTAAAACACAATTATATTTAGTTATTCACTATATATCGGAATTATATGGTGTTTCAAAAACTGAAACGCAATAAAGACAAAATCCGCAATAAATTTAGAAGAATAAGGGGGAGCGGTACCTCAACTGTAAGCGGAATAAGAGGCGGCAGCGGGCCTTCTAGGCCTGCCGTATTAGCTAGTTGTATATATAATCTCCAAACTTATGCATAATGTGAACAAAGGACCGAAATTAAATTTGTTAGAAATATTAGAAATTAAAAAACAATTCAAAGAAAAGAGAAAGTAACAAACACACACACAGATTTTACAAACACACACACACACACACACACCCATAATAGACATTTATGTACAACGATGCAATAAACACAATATATATATGCCATATAACACCCTTCACACAAATTGACCTGTTAGTTCAGCTCGAGAATGGTATGAAAAATACCGAAACATATTGCTGTGGCATATAAATATTTATTTTAAATAATGTTATTGCCATACGTTGGGCATCGCCATATAATTTATATGCTGTGACAACATATATTTGTGTGTATTACCACACGTAGGGTATAGTCTTTTGTATATGCTGTACTCTTAAAATTATTCTTTATACACCAAAAACTTATAATTGGTTTTGTATTTTATTTTTTTATATTGTTGAAGCATGTACTTTGTGACTATTGTGGATTCTGGCAATGTGTGTGGTTCCTTCTCCTTCACTGATGATTTTTCTCTTGCTCATAATAGGGAAGAGGTAATAGTTTTGTTCAAAGAAAAACTGTATGTCTATACAACATAATCATATACCTTTTATTTTGTAATTTATAGACTCAAAATAATTTTTATACACACCTTTATGCTCTAAACAAAATACATAATTGAAAATGCTCATATCATTTATACCTAATGCCGGTTGTAATGTATGTAAATCTTTTATTTATTTATTTATTATGCTAAACAAAATAAATATTTATCCTGTAAATAAACAAATGTAAACTTTTATTGTACATTGATGTTGATACTTATCGATGTAATTATATTTATGTATTTGCTTCAATTAATTGCTTTAGACAACCATTTGCACGTGTTGTATCTAGCTCTTAATCTTTGCCTTGTGAAACTTTTAATTAATTATTTGCCTAACTTAAAAGAGATTAATGATGCCTAGACAATACGATGAAGAAAATGCTCATTCGCACGTAGCATCTCTCCAACTGCCCAACACCATTAATCCTATTTTGTTGTAATTCCAACTTTATGAATTAAAAACAAACCTTACAGGATAAAATATTTACTTATCTATATTGTCCAACAATACATTGATTAATCATTTGCACGTAAAAACCAATGTCTGTCCAACAATTTGTATAACTTCCTTTTCAAAAAAAATAAACTTACTTGCTATCAAAATATTCATTTTGAATGTCCATATTGAACGTTTCAAGTGAATTCAAATATATTAAATAAAATAAGAACTACTATGAATATACGTGATGAAGAAATAATGAAAACTACAATGTAACAATCTAAAGCGTCTTATTCTTTAGGAATTGTAATAAGAGGTCTTCCTTTCGGAATTGTCATGAGAAGTCTCCTTCGTGTCGAATCTTGTTTCGTATTTATAGCGGCAAAAAAAAACTCTATGTTGACCATTGCGCCCTCTAGTCCATATTTTAGGTTGGCATTGGAATACACGTTCCAGTGAAGTCGCTGCCCGCATGTTGCCGTCTTGATACCCACACACATACACATATTGTTCTGACAGTTCACTATTTACCAAACGTCAATATAAATTTCCAATTCAAAAGTCCCCTCTGCCTCGCACAGCATTTCCAACGGTAGGTTTATTCTTGTCGCTAATACCATCCTTCTTTGTATTCGTCAATGAACCTATTGCCTTGTTCATTGTTCGATACATATTTTTTCTTTCCATTTATTAATGTCAATTTCACTTTTCTTTTAGCTGAATTGCGACTTGGTAATATGGGAAACATGTTGGAGATAACTATTATTTTTCTTCCCGCACTGCCTGTACCTGGAGGACACGTTTGTTTCTTCACTGTTACTCTATCTTCTATCCATGATCTTTCTATTGGTAAAATGTCAATCTGCAATAGACTTTACACAAGTTTTATATATTTTGTTGTCTTTTTGTAGGTCATGAAACTGTACACGTCTGTTTCCAGTCTCTGAAGCACTGTGTTACGAACAAATCATAAACACATATACTTTTTATTTATGATATCAGCTACCTTTAATACAAAATGTTATTGCTGATCATTTCTACGTTTTGCATATTTTTATATCCTTTCTTAGTCTATTTATAAGCTAAGGTAAATTTTATCTTTTAATACAATTTAGTTCTTAAACTCTTTCATAAAATTTTTACTGCTTTATGCATATAAATCATAATAATTTACCTATTTATATTTCTTGCATATCGTCTTTCATCTTTTTCATGATATATAAACCATACATCTTGTGTAATCTTTTACAAAAGAAATATATTACAAATATTTATTTTGTCTTTTATTTCATTTTTATTTAATAAATTTTTATTTTGTCTTTTGTTTCATATTTATTTAATAAATTTTTATTCTACATTTTTACTATTTATTTGTATAATAATAGTTTTTAAATCACTTTTATAAATTGACTATGAGTATGCAACTTTGTATACCTCCATGTAATTTTTGTTGCATAGTTTTACTCAATGATATTTATTTTATTTCTAATCTTAAACTAATCTCTAAAGCTATTCTTATTCTATAAATTTTGCGAGTTCACGGCAATATGTCGCAAAGACTAAATAAAAATTGTGGAAAGTTTTCAAGAGTTTTATTTTTATTTTTATTTAAAATAGTTAAATGCAAATGCATTTACTTATATATGCGTGATACATTTTCTTTTTCTACTCCCATACTTTAATTGTATTATTATATATGCTGAACCTGTACTTTAATGATGTCCATTACGATACAGATTTTCATTATGATACAAGTTTATATCCAATAGGAATGCGACATTCCAATATTCAAACAATATTCAATATGGCGACTGCATATCTGACAGATTTAAAAGTTAATTATATGTGACAGTTCTCTGCAATTTCCAACTAAGTTGTTAAAATTTGTGCTTCTGTGAAAATATAAAAGGTAAAAATGAGGGATAATGACAGTAAAATGTAAAATTTGACTCCACCAGAAATTATGGAACAAGCCTTAGTAGCCACGAACAATTTATTGCCAGCTAAATTCGTAAAGATGTACGGAAAATTTTACGCTCAATTTATGAAATGGAATTTTCAAAAAATAATGTTTTATTATGTGGTTGTAGAAAAGATAGTGTATGCAACTCGCATTTAATGGCTATTAAAACACTCTTATTAATTTTCCTACTCGTGTCTTAATAGCTATCATTAATTGCTCATTGCATAATATACTATTATGAACCAGTTTAAAGTATATCCACGCTTATGAATTAAAAATTTGAACACAATCTCTCTTTATTTGGTGTTAAAACTTACTACAGCTGACCAGGCATACTTTCCATATCGCTAGTATTAAGACCCGACAAAACTTTTTTATCCGTCAAGGATAATCTTGGATTTTGCAGTACATAGAATTCTCTTGATTTGACTTTTATCTCTTCATGTTGACAAATTTACAAATTTAGATAATAAACGTTTGCACACTTCCCAGTACTGTGATAGTTCTTGAATGCTGAGAGATAAATATAATGACCCTCTACTTCGCGATTGTTCTGGCCAAGTGTATTATATCACCTAACAGTAATCTTTCTTATTGCATGCACTTGAATATATCTTGAATGGTGCCTATATTTTTTTTTCTCTTGACATAGTTTGATATTAATAAATTGTCCTTTAGCAAAACATTTATATTTATTATTGGTTGATGCGTATAGTCGATAGTAGTGGCGTTTGTTTAGAAGATTTCGTGTGGTTGTCCTTAACATAAGGAGAGAAGATTTACGAAATATTGATCGGAATCATTATAAAAAAAAAATTAAAATAATTGAATAAATGAAAGGAAAAGTATATAATTTTAACAAATAAATTTCATAAACCAATTTATTACAGCTACGGGCGTAATTTAATTTGAAAAATTTACATAAATACCTCTCAATTACGACCAGTCTTGATTTTCTGTTCAGTATTACTGTAAAACTCTCGGTTTCACAAAAACTTTCGTTTAAATCCAGACTTTATACCCGCCTACATCTTTCATAGTTCAAACAAAATAAATATTTTTCTCAATACATATAGAACTGGCGACATATTTTATATGACAACAGTAAATTCGTAGATATTGATTTGCAATTTACTGAGTTGCACACATCATTTCAACTTGAGACGCTTTCACAATTACTCTATATTTAAACGATCAATAGCTGTCACTCTCATAATGTTATGAATTTTTTTACGTCATCATCCGCTAATGGAATAATTTTCTAACGATGTGTGCTTAAGGTTACCTGGGAAGCATACGCATTACATCGTACAATTAACCACAATTTATAAGTTTTTTTCTTGTACGTCGATCAACAGCTTAAATGCTTACAAACGTACGTACATATAATACACCGATGTACACGCACACACTTAATAATTACTGAAGATTATTTCCTTTTTTTTCCATCTTCACGAAACAACCCCTTTGCTTCGCCCCAATACTGAATACAGTACAAAACCGACGGACGTGTCAATTAGAAATGTAAGATGTGAGTCATTAGTGTTTACGTTTAATTGAAATAACAACATTCTCTGAATGATAAATAACGCGAATATCAATCAAATATTACACCCCTTCTTGCGCTCGGCCGACGTCGGCCTGAAAAATGAGTAATTGAAAATCGATAAACCGTCGAGTTGTCATTAAACGGTAACCATTATTCGTTAGCCAGTATGGACGAGACATCATATACCACTGTTATATCTATACTATCCACATTCATACATTTATCCTATACTAATTCTTGCCATTCTCTCTATACAAAATCTTAGTAGTTATCTAAGACTATCATAAATACTATTAAAATAAATAAAACTTGCTATACATAACTTATTTGGATAATTTAATTATTATAAATATCATGTATCCGAATGTAAAATCATTCAAGATCTAACGCAGTGGTGTACCGCAAGGCTGGATTCTAGATCCTTTTTTCTCCGTTATTTTCATTACTGATTTACCTGCAGATGTTACATAGACTATGATGTATCCTAATGACACCAATTTTATACTTACAACTAGATACGTAATAATATAATCAAATAACCAATTTACAATACTTCTTCCACATTATTTCTTATCAAACAGACTTGTTGTTTTTGAAATAAGAGACCCGATGACGTTTAATACTGAAAATATACAATTTGATTAACAACTCCATGCAGAAAAGGTAACATCAAAAATTAATAGTTTTATATGTTTCAAGTAAAAAAAAAAACGCGCAGTGATATAGCCAAATAAATATGACTATTCAATTCACCTGTCATTGTTCAAATATGAACCAATAAAATAGCAAATATTTACTTTCGTATCATAGCAACAGGAAATTTCAGCGATTATATCTTCCTAGAAGGTATTCAAGTGGATATTTTAAACAAGTGAAAGTTTTTATTAATGTAACTCATTTACTAACAATATTGAAGGTACAATTAGAAAAACTAACATTACTGCAGTGCTGCAGCAGACATTCTGGAACAGAGCTATCACTGGGAGTACCCGAGGGAGTACCTTTCTCTTGTAGCTTAATACCGTCACTATTACTGACAGATGTCGAAGTTGTACATGACACATTTGTTGTTGTAAAATTTCTTCGCATTTTGGTGATAATCGACTCGTGGTGCTCATCATCAAGCTGCAAGTACGATTTTATGGAATTCAGATTTTGGTGTCCCGTTATTTTCATCAGTTGTTGCTCTCCGACTCCAGCTTTCGCCAGAGATGATACAGTTGAAGAGCGTACCGAATGATTTGATATCTTCCTTCTTTTAACATCTAATCCAGTTTTTTCAGCTAATAACTTCACCCATTTACTGATCTCACATATACCAACTGGACTGTTCTTATACCACACCGCATTCTCAACTTTATCCCAAAACGGATTCGGTGTCAAAAACATCCTTTCTGTTTTCACATTTTTTCCTCTCTTCGATTTCAGTAGATAATACAATCTAAATAACAGAAGAATATTAATTATACCGTCTTGAAATTAAATATAAATAGGTTACCTAACTGGACACATATCGGTATTGCTTTTATTCTCTATCAACCACTTGCTGCCTGTCAATGATTTAGTTCCCCCCTGCGCAGTTTTCGAAAATACTGGATTATACTCAATTCTACCAGTTCTTCTTCCCTTGTTATCGAGTTCCTCCTTGAAGTAATAGGTGAAACAGTTGCTCCCTTCTCCTCCCCGCCAAGCTAGTTCGTAAGATGCTATTAAGAAAAACTTTTTCTGTAAACCGTCTGGGGTACTCTCATCTAATATGCGTATCATATTTAAGTATTCTGGTTCTGTAAGTGCCGCCGCGTTGCTGGTTCTTTTTTCAGGACACGCTTGCAGTTTTCTTCTTGTAGCATCCCTGGCGTCACGTGCTGACTTAAATATTGCATCAGAAAACGGGTTTACGTTTATTTTCCACTTATTGAAGAACATTTCTTGAACCATTTTCGCCGTCACGTTCCACATGTGCTTGATGACGCCTTCTTTATAATCGGACCCATCTTTTTTCTTCATATTACATGCCCACGACTTTAAGATGACATTTAAGTCCACAGGAGAAGTAGATTGATCCAGTTTATAGCCTTTTGCTGTTAAAAATGTACTAAATTGTCTCCATACTGAATCTTTGGATTTCTTCGTGTTCCAAGGGATATTTTCGCAAATTTCAGCATCGATTTCGTCTTCAGATTTCGTGCCAAATCTTTTCTCAGTTCCCATTATTTAGAAACACCAGTTTTTATTCAACGAAACGAACTAAATAGGAACACGATTCCAAAAATTTTAATGACAAACATAAATGTTTTTTTTGTTGACATGGAAACGTAATCATGTGTAACTAAATTTTGAGTCATTTTAATATGAAAAATTGATTTGGTTCATTGAATAGTCTCTCGAATACGATTCGTAGTCAAAGTTGAGTCTACTATTTTTGTGGTGCTTTACACTCATGTCTTTCATAATTGCGAATACTACTCGTGCTCCGCACTCGTAGTATTTAAATGCAATCATGAAAGACATTCGTGTAACCACCACAAAAATAATCGACATAACTTTGACTACTCATGGTATTATAAGTGATAATTTTTTTTCATATTTATTCAGTGATAACATGTCGTACTATTTTATGGTACATCTATAATTTTGAAGCATATAATTTGTCTTCAATGTGCATATTACTACTAATAATAATAATAATAATAGTTTATTTGTCGTAAATTTCAAAGAAATGCGGATATTGTCCGTAACAATAATAATACAGTACAATATACAATAGTATACAGATCACGAAAACCATAAGAGATACGCATTAAGTTAAATGGAGAAAGATTTGCATCTTTATAAGCTTCATCCAGATACATTTTAGTCAATTTAAGAAAATGCATGGTTTACTAGATATTTGCAAAAAATAAAAATTCTCCAAAACCTTTTAAGTGCTATAACTTTTCTATTCTTAAAGGTAGAAAAAAAAATTTTGAATATTGTTTTTAAGAAATTCAATTCATCTTAAATTTTTAATTTTGCTTAGCATTTTTGAGTTAGCAAGCAAAGTCTAATTTTTTTAAATGGAAACCATAGTTGGCTATGACATATTCTAATAATGCATTTTTTCTGCTTGCAATGATGTAAGGGTTGTAGCACTTATTTTAATAAATAGCAGCACAATACATTATTATTATGTTTAAGAAAAATCATGGCTTGCCATGGAAAACGCGATATTAATAATTGAAGCATTAAGTTTACTTCATCATTGACAGTTCGTTCATTAGGGGGACTGTAGTTGGTTGTTAGTGATTTAGTTGCTTTACAAAGTTAGTTATGGTGTACACAAATCTTGAGAAACTTGATATGATCAAATGTTACATTATTTGTGACAAAAATAGTAAAGAAGCCGCCAAACGCTATTTTTTATTATATTTTGATCGCCCTCAACCATTGTTAGATACCTTCAAGAATTTATACAATAATTTAAAAGAGTATGGAAGTTATGTTAAACCTAAAAGTAAGGGTAATATTGGTGAAAACACGCAGATAAATGTTTTACCTGCTGTTAATCAGAATCCATCAACATCAACGCGGCAAATTGCACAAGAAGCTGCTACCTCTCAACACACAGTAGTGAGAATTTTATCAAAACATAAGTACCATCCTTATAAAATACTAGTTGGTCAAACTCTACACCCTGGAGACGATGAAAGACGATTAAATTTTTGTGCTTGGTTCGTAAATATGTGCCATGAAAATAATAACTTTCCGATGCAGATCTTATGGACCGACAAAACACGTTTTACAAACTGCGACATGTTCAATCGCCATAATGAACACCTGTGGGCACAAATAAATCCTCACCGTTTAGAAGAAAGGCGACCCCAGATTAGGTTTGGCTTTAATTTACGCTGTGGTGTTATTGGTTCGCAACTGGTTGGGCCATTTATATTTAATGAAGCTTTAACCCGAAATCGATATCTGCAATTTCTTAGGGATGATTTCGAAAATATCCTAGATGAATTAAATTTACAGACCCGTACAAATTTACGGTGGTTTCAATACGACGATGCCCCGCCTCACTATCAGGCACAGGTCAAAAGATATTTAGATGAATTATTTCCAAACTCGTGGATCGGCAGAAATGGTCCCGTTTTATGGCTTGCACGTTCCCCAGATCTTTCACCGATAGATTTCTTCGTCAGCAATAAAAGATCTCTTATATGTGCGATCATATGCAACCCAAGAGAAGCTATTGGAAGCTGTTATTAATGTATTTGATAGCTTAGATGGGCGCAAAATTAGGAGAGCTATTAACTCAGTGTTGAAAAGGTGCCGTATGTGCGTCGATGATAATGGTGGGCATTTCGAACACTTAATGTAAATTTAGGGTGTTACGTGTTGTTAATAATTAATTCGTTTAGCGTTTTTATTGTTTCTTATATTACATTGTATATTATAAGTTTCTTTTCTTTTCCATGGCAAGACATGATTTTTGTTAAACATAAAAATACTGTATTGTGCAGTTATTTATTGAAATAAGTGGTACAACCCTTACATCATTGCAAACAGAAAAAAATGCACTACTAGAATATGTCATAGCCAAGTATAGTTTCTATTTAAAAAAATTAGACTCTGCTTGTTAACTCAAAAATGCTAAGCAAAATTAAAAATTTAAGATGTTGTCGTTATTTGAAATTGAATTTCTTAAAATCAATATTGAAAAAGGTTTTTTCTAACTTTAAGAATATAAGTGTTATAGCACTGAAAAGGTTTTGGAGAAATTCTATTTTTTGCAAATATCTAGTAAACCATGCATTTTCTTGAATGGACAAAAACGTATCTGCATGAGGCTTATAAAGATGCAAATCTTTCACCATTTAACCTAATGCATATCTCTTATGGTTTTCGAGATCCCCATACAAATAATGAAAAAAAACTCACCCTGTATAATACAGTAAAATACAAAAAAAAACATGTTTTAATTTGTGGGCCACTGTGGCTACCCCTCCAAACATTTATCAGTGAGTAATATTCACTCAGAAACTAATTTCTTATGATCTAAATCGGGAACACAACTGTCAAAACAAAACACAACAAGAACAATTACACTTAAGATACGTTCAAATATTCATCGATACTATAGAAGCATCCCGACAAAAGGAACTGCTTCAACGATTTCTTAAACTCAAAAATAGTATTCAGATTTTTAATGTCCGCAGGCAAACGATTAAAAATAGTCCAGATGTTTCCGGAAAAGAGCTGAGCGATGCGCCCAGCAATCTCGTTGAATCCACAAGCGGGATGTTTGCGCCATTAATGGTCTGTGAAAACCCAACCATGCCAGGGCAAAAAACGACGCAATTGAGCTTGTGAAAATTTATGCATAGACCATTAGCGTCAGCCCAGTAACATATCTTGTTCATAATGTTCTCGGTTCCCTGTACAAGTTGTGCCAATGTGGATCCCGAACAATAATATTTGTGTCATCAGCGTAAGATACTATAGTACAACCATGGGTTGATGTATAATTAAACAGATAATTAATGAAAATAGTGAAAAGTGCAGGACCCAATATAGAACCCTGAGAAACTCCTGCACTCGTATATTGTGCGCTTGATTTTTGGTTACCCAAAGAGACACGCTGACACCTGTTACTCAAATAAGACTCGAACCAGCTGAGGGCATTATCCCTAACTTCATATCTCTCTAACTTTTTCAAAAGAAGTTGATGATCGACACAATCAAAGGCCTTAGAGAAATCCACTATAATTCCCAATATAAATAAAAAATGCAATATGCACAAATATTCATAAATAAAAGGTTCTCAAAAAGAAAATGCAACACTCAAAGAAAAAAAAAAGAAAAAGAAACCTAAAAATAAAAATGGTAAATTGATACCACCGACACATATACAATCCTCACATTGATTTTAAATCAGCTGTAATATTCAAACTGAATTGCAGTACAACAAATAATATGAGTAAAGACAAAACACAAATTCAACATATATTGTGATGTTTCATTCATTTTTAATGACCCTCACACTTCTAAGTATTTGGGAGGTTCTTCTTAATATTATTTATTTTGTTTTGTTGTCTGTATAATTATTTAACACACCTACAAAACTGGGAATTTCACTATTAAAAACTCTGGATATCACAGAGTACTACTATTTTCGTTTATATTTGGACTACATGAAATATACATATAGTTAAGTATTTAGCTTTTATATATTTATCCATACATTTATAATTCTATATGTATTTCTGGTTCATCACACCCCAATGGTAACCGGTGCTCAACACATGAAATTTTTCATTATCACTTTCAATTTACACAATTCAGCGATATCATCTTTCTATATTTAGTCATCCGTGCGTCATTTAGCGTATAACGCATGATCTGGCATTCGATGAAATTTGATGTAGTCCCTAATAAATCGAGGATCTTCTGATGGAAGCTACATAAATGGTAGCCTGCTTTATTAAATGTCATTTTCTTATTAATATATTGTATTTCTCAATTCTCAATGAAGCATCTACGTCACGATGAGAGCTTAATTTAATTAAATGCATTTCTTATATTGGCTATGAATAAAATCATGTTTAATATGATATAAATAAAAAGATCTAATATTAATAATCTATAGCAAAATATCTTTCACGATAAATAACAGAGCAGAAGTAAACAGTTAATTATGTAAATTTTTGAATAATGAGAAAATCAACTTGAACAACTTTAACAAAACAAAGACAAAATCTCAAAGCAAACAGGCAGCTCCTTAATTATTTATGATGTTTACAGTTTTCGTATTGCGACGATGTTACACTGTCACCGACATCTTAAAAATTAATACATCTAAAAAAAGAACAAGAAAAAACAGAACTACAAAGGGGGAAAAAGGTGCAGAGTGTACGAAAATTTTGATCGTGAAGTTTGCTTATTTGTTGGAAAATTAAAAGGACGCCGTCAAAAGTGTACGCATAAATTAATGAGTTCCTCTTTGTTAATTAATCGAATTAAAAACTTCTCGTTGGTGCTCATATTTTTTGAAAAGCAGTTGCTATTAATTAATTCCTCAAAAGTTTAAATAGAAAAACCGATTTTGTTGAACTTAATTAATATTGCATGTCTAATAAAAGTATTCGACAACGAAATTAGGTGAAAAAGAGTAGTCCTGCGTGCAATAAATTCCTGGCTTGGTAAATTCAAGTTAGTAATTTTTATATGCATGTTGTAATTGCAGGGTTTTTCCATTTCAAATCAACAAAATTTTGAATCGTTTTAGGACGGACCCTCTCAGATTTTTATGAAACTTGGTAAATCAATAGTCTTAACATATTGCTGTAACCTTAACGTTACAAGAATTGTATTAGTTTTTTTTTATGAATGCTGTGAATGCATTAAAATTGTTATATTCTACCTACAAGCCTATTTCTTAACAGCATATCGTTTATAATTTCTTGCGAGTTCTTGCAGTGATTTATCTTCCTTTGTTCTGGTATGTCTCTTATTTAGTTTTTGTTTTGGGATAAGGTCAATAATTAAATAAAAAGTTTAATTTCATATAAAAATAAATCATGTTTATATTTCACTTTAAATATAAGTAATGAAAAACTTTGTTATTTACATCTATAAAAAAAAATTTCTTTTACAATATAATGAGAAAAGAAATACATAAAAAAAATGCTGGTTGAAAGAAATATTATCTTGCTATTATATGTATAAATATAAAGATATTTATTGATCCCTAATAATAACTTTTCCATACGAAGCTAATTCTTTTTCACCAAAAAACATACATTCTCACATAGTGCCTTTGATGATCTAGAACTTCGCAACGTGAATGTCTTAAGACTTACCTATACCAATCGCTAAATGCAAACATTCGCACGTAATACATTTACTGAAAGCAAATATTCGCACATAGTACTCTCAGCGCCTCCAACACCATTAACCATCTTCCCATTATTTAAAAAAAAATGAATCACTCATTTAACAAGATAATATTTATTTAATTAATGATGCTAAACGTTTTTCTAAAAGCAAATATTCTCATATAGTACTTTTAGAGTACGTCCTTCACCATTAATTATTTAAAATTGAATGGTTCATTTCAAAACTTGCTTAAATTCATCATACATTTTGTCAAATTCCGTCTTATTAATGTCCTCCATTTTGAAAATTTTTTATAATACAACAAAGAGAAAATTATTGAATGCAAAAATCATAAAACAATAATAAAACTAAAATTAAACCTGAATTCAAAACAAAACTTAATACATTGAAAACTAATAATGAAACTGTCGTAGTGTATTAAACCCCTACTCTCATTCTTTTTACTATATCAAGAGATCTCAAAATTTTTACGTCTTTCAAACTCAAAGGATCGGATTCATCTCCCTCCAGTTTATTCTCGCATCCCGTATATATATTGAACAAAAGCTATCGAATATTCACAGCGCACACCTGTTCAACTAACATTTACGTTGGCATTCATTTCTTCTTATTTATTTTCTTTAAGTTTTCTTATTCACAACAACACACATACCATCTTTGACAGTCAATACATACAAATGGTGTCACTTCAAAATTGTTTATTATCGAAAGTTTACACACACTTGTAATTCTTCGATTTTCGATAAGTATATCCTTTTCTCTTCCTAATACAATTCTTTATTATACTTGTATATGAACACATTACCTCTTTCATTGTTGGTTATGTATTTTTCTTTCCCCTTTGACTAAGGTTATCCGTATTTTCTTTTTATAGATACCTTTATTAGGTAAAATTGGGAATACGTTATGTATAACTGGAATTTTCTTCATGGAACCTGCATCACAAAGACTATTTGTCTCCATTACACTGTCTCCAAACTTTATCCAGTCCTTCTCTGCTGATGGTATGTCGATTTGCAGATAACTACAAACAATACTAATGTTACATTCTTCTTTGTCGGTTTTGAAACCACACATTACCTGTTCTATTGTCTTAGAAGCTCTTGTGTTTATGCATACAAAAGCTAATAAAAATGTACTTTGATTTACACATTTATCATTTACATAAAACGTAACATTGTCTTCGCGTACAAAGAGTACTTTTCCATTTATATCCTTTTAGTGTTTTTAGATTTAAGTATAAGGTATTTACTATGTTTCATGTTATGAATTGGCATTATTATACATGTCTGAAATTTATTTCTATGCATTTAAACTCGTGTTTTCATCTCGGTCATGCCTTATATGGCCTTGCTCATGTAACTTAATGGCATTCAAATTATTCACTCTCTTTATTGTTCCATCTTTTAACATCACTCTTTCTCTGTTATTTACCTTTAGCACATTCTTGTTTTTGAACAATGGTCCATTTCTTAAAATGTTCAAGGCTATTCTAACGCCTTGTGAGAAATTAGGCTCTGTTTCTTTATATTCAAACCATACCTTAGTAATTTGTTTGAATTATACCTATTCTATTAAAATAACCATTCTAAAGATAAATTAATGTTCCTATTCTACAACTTAATTATTTCTTAATTTTTAAAATTCTTAATGATACGAAGGTCACAGCAATATGAATGAAAAAAAAATCATGCATTTCATTGATTAGTTATTAAATATTAATTATTCAAATTTTCATTAAAAGTATTCTACTTTGAAAGAGCTAAACCTCAATATCTCAAGAACGAAAAAAGATAAAAATTTGAATTTATATTAAAGCTCCTTTTATTAGCTTTAATTTGATGTATAAAATGACACAAATTTAAATTTTTAATTTTTAATTTCTATATTCTAGTTTCCTCAAAATGCGACAGTTTTAATATTCAGAAAAAATTCACAAATTTAGTTTGTACTAAGTTCTTACATCTCCCCAAGCTTCAAATATCAATATTTGTCAATCAGTAAATATCCAACTTCGTGGTGTTTCATCTATTTTGATGAAGTGTGCGTTATATTATTTGAGAAAATTTTGGGATTTTAAATTTTAAAGTTAATTTTCTAAAAATAGGACTTTATGTTGAATGAGTTGTTATTTTTAGAATAAGGACTACTAGGACTAATATTCAATATAAAAATACCATTTTAAATTAATAAAAGAAAACAAAAAGTTGAATGTGTTAAATTAAAATTTATTTTATATGCATATATGTTTTGATTCACCACACCTTACACATATTTATTTATTTGTTTTTACTTATTAAGACATTGAAAAACTATTTATTGGCCATCCTAGATCTTCTTTTCTCCTCCCCTACTACCGTATGTACTACGGCCGTTCCGTACATAAGAAGCCTATTAGACAAGATCTGAAGAATATGCGAGAAATATAATATAGGATCTGCGATTAGGACAACCAATACTGCTAGATCGATCCTATGAAGAACTAAGCCAGGAAACATGAACCAAAATAACAAAAAACCGTGGGTACACAGTACTTTTTGACTGTGGACGCCTATACTAGGAAAAACCAGAAGGCCCTTAGAAGTGAGAATCAAAAAATACAAAAACATTGGTTCGCCTAGGAGAAACTGAAAAATTCCGTTTGGTGCAACACGCTTAGGAAGCAAGACATCAAACAAAACTGAATGATGCGCAATTCTAACGAGAGAAGAACATGCCCTCAGAGGGTAGATAAAAGAAGCGGCTTATAGGGCTAGCGTAGCTAATCCTATAAGTACATCATGCCTGGACCCCAATTATTCGTGAGAGGATAAACACGTTATGTAATACTACAGCACACAGGTAAGATTCAGATCAAGTGTGACATAATTCGTCACATTGATAATTAGAAATGTCATAATTGTTGCCCTTGATGACGGCAGATGGAATGTTCGCCAAAACGTCGGTTTTCTTAAAACACATTGATAATTAGAAATGTCATAATTGTTGCCCTGAAGACGGCAGATGGAATGTTCGCCAAAACGTCGGTTTTCTTTCAAAATGCAAACGATGGAAACAAAATAGAACAAGCAACATATCAAATTATTTATTTTTGTGAAATGCATCAACATTTTCATTCGTACGCCATAGTTATATTATGTTAAAATTCGGCAGTCAAACGACTAAGTAAAACAATGTTCTTAGAATTATTAAGAATGTAATTCACCTTCAAATGTAATTGTAAAATTACAAAGTTGATAACATAATAGTTGAAATAAATATTAATGTATTTTTTTTCAATTATAAATCAAATGAAATTAATATTACTAAATATTTTCTTTATTATTATTAACAGAACTGAAATAAATAAATATCTACTCGACTTTAAGAGTAACAAACATATGCACATTCAAAACCAATCTTATGTCTTTATAAAATCACTTTGTTAGATTAATAATCTTCTATTCCTTAATCTGGTATATATTTAGTTTAATAATATAGACATATATAAGTAGTTTCGATTAAAGTATACTTACCACAAACGTTTTAGCAAAAAAATTACGTACTTTGATATGTAAGATTTTCAAATATACCTTTTACTTTCTTATACCAACCCAGCAAATATTGAAAGGTACTAATACCAAATTTTGAATTTCTGTTCCATCATTTACTGCATTATTGTGGTTATTTATATGTATTTGTTGCGGAATACTTCTAGTTTTATTTTGTTCTTTATATACATTCTTGGTTTCATCAAATTTAAAGTTATATTTTACTTTATTTATATGTTATTTGCATATTTGTGGTTATTCAGTCTATACGATAAATATAGCATGATTTGACCTATGAAGTACTTTATTTTTTTGAACTAAAAAACATGGAGGAAATTGATACTCAGTTTCTGAAAAACATTCCACGACGTTTGCTGGATGTAATAAGAGCAAAAGGAGACCAGAGGAAACATTGGATACGTGAGCTTGTGTTTGTTATCTATTATATAATACTTGATTTTGTAAATTAGTATATACAGGGTTAGTAAAAAGTCCCGGAACGGTCGAATAACTTTGTTATTTGAAAATTATGATTTCTGAAATTTGGTATGGGGGTATAGTTAATATAAATGCATTTTATGCAATACAGCTAATATTTTTTTCACTTCCGGTTTAATCGGCAATACGTCCAACTTTTTTTTTTTAAATGGAACGCCCAGATTTTTTTAACACTTTTGAATGCAAAATAAAAAACTACGTTCAGGAAGTATTAAGCTGTTTATTTTTATTCACAAGAAAACAGTTAAAAAATTAAAAAAGTGTCTTAATACAGAAAAATCAAGATACCTGTCTATTCAGGTTGCGATTACAATAATTGTTCAAAATGCTCTCCATTTACAATTTGACAAAAATGTAAACGGTGAGTAAAATTTCTTATTGAATTTTGTATTTGTTCTGGAGTGATGCGATTGGCTTCTTGAACTATTCTCTCTTCCAATTGTTCAAGATTATGGGGACGATTTTTGTACACTTGGCATTTCAAGTGACCCCAAAAGAAAAAATCTAATGGCGAGATCTGGCGAACGTGCTGGCCATTCGATTGCTCCTCTACGTCCGATCCAACGTCCCGGAAAAATTTCATTCAAATAATCGCGGACATTATGGGCAAAATGGGGGGGAGCTCCATCTAGTTGAAACCAAAAATGTGCATTAGGGTGATCACCTATGTTTGCATTTAGAAAGAGGGTCGCAAGTGCTGGAACAACCTCATTTCGCAATAAATTTAAGTAGACGTTGCCAGTTAAATTTCCTCTTATAAAAAATGCTCCTACGATGTTGTTTCCAACAAGACCAGCCCAGACATTCACCTTTTGAGGACGCTGTGTATGGACTTCTTCAATCCAATGCGGATTTTCAATTGACCAGTAGCGACAATTATGTCTGTTCACAGTGCCGTTGAGACAAAACGTTGCCTCATCTGAAAAAATGATGCGATCTAAAACATTAGGCTGCTGCTCGATCAATTCCGTCATTGTTTCGCAAAATTGTAGTCTACGATCTGGATCATCTTCAGTTAACTCATGGACGGCTTTCATTCTTGCTGATTTAAGAATATTATGAGCAGATTTTTGAGAGATCTCATGAATTTGACCTAATTCTGTTGTGGACACGTGATGATTTTCTTCCACTGTAAGTAACACATTCAAACTAGTTTCTTTATCTGTTGCTGTTAATGGACGTCCCCTTCTAGGTAAATCCTTCACCTGACGAAAGACTTCAAACTTTTGAATTGTTCGGCATACCGTACTTTTACTAATGTGACGATCCGGATAAACAGTATTAAACAAAATACGAACTTCTTCAAAAGAACGTTGACGATCACCGTAGCCACGCATCATTAATATTTCAATTCGTTCTGATTCAGTAAGTTTTACTGCCATTTTCAAATGTGTCAATGTCTAAAATAAGTAAATTTATAGCGATGCAAAAGTTAAAACGCTTTTAAAATTGTCAAATGTGACGGCAAAAAGAATGCAAACACTAAACAACAACTTTTTTCAATGGTACCTTGATTTTTCTGTATTAGGACACTTTTTCAATTTTTTAACTGTTTTCTTGTGAATAAAAATAAACATCTTAATACTTCCTGAACGTAGTTTTTTATTTTGCATTCAAAAGTGTTAAAAAAATCTGGGCGTTCCATTTAAAAAAAAAAGTTGGACGTATTGCCGATTAATAAATGAAATAAAATGAAAAAAATATTAACTGTATTGCATAAAATGCATTTATATTAACTATACCCCCATACCAAATTTCAGAAATCATAATTTTCAAATAACAAAGTTATTCGACCGTTCCGGGACTTTTTACTAACGCTGTATAGTTATATAATTAAAATTTATTGTATATTCTTAAATCTTCTATCTTCCACTTAAATATGACTCTGACTGTATGCATTTATTTCTGTTAAATGACAAAGTTCTAGTCATTTTACTTCCTTATCCGTAGTATTGTGATGATGAAAATTTTCGACCTCGAGATTTTTGCAGACGTCCACGTTTTGAAGACCCCTGATTCCGAAAAAGTGGTTTTTAAAAAATGTCTGTGTGTGTGTCTGTCTGTTAGTGTGTGTGTGACCACGATAGCGGTCAGACCGCTATAGATATCAAATCCAAATTTTGTATTTACGAGTATAATCTCCCTCTTGAGATCTGATTAGTTTTTCAGTTAAATCGGTAGACCGGAAGTAGTAATTTACTACTGCGAAAAAATCTACTAAGTTTACACAAATTTATAAAGAATTCATATCTACTAAAAATTAAATTTGAGAAAAACTTTATAATAAAAGTTTTTTGAAATTCCTACCGAAAGTAGGTCTTTTACTCTTATCGAAAATCAGTTTTTTGCAAATATTTCGCAAATTATGCCTTTTAGACGGGTACATTATGAGTATAAAAATATTTAAAAATTTATTTTCAATTTCTTGTATATAAAAAAAATTTCAAAATTCGGACCGGAAGTAACACTTTTACTCTTATCGAATAGCGATTTTTGGAAATATCTCGTAAATTATGCATTCTATATATATTTATCAAGAGTACAAATGTATTTAGAGCTACATTTGGAATAATTTTTGTATAAAAGAAATTTCAAAATTCGCACCGGAAGTAACACTTACTCTTAGCGAGTAGCACTTTCTTTCGAATATCGCCAAGTATGCATCCTATAGAGATTTATTAAGAGAATAGAAGTAGTACATTAGGATTTTGTTTATTTTTTCGGAAGATAAAAGTATTTAAATCTTAGTTTAGAACAACTTTTGTATAATTTGAAACGCATACACGTATAAGAAAGTCGTGTGGTGGCCACACCACATTTTTCACATTGCATTTATTATTAAGCAACATATGTTCGAAAACTATCAACCGTTAATAATATATTTATGGCAAAATATAATATGTTCTAGATCGATAGACACCATGACAGAGTTCTTAGTGGTAAATTTACGTTCATCTCCCGGAGGGACAGTAAATTGTGGCCGTAAGACCCGGTAAAGTTGTTAAATGAATTTACGGTCGACGGATGTCCGAACACGGTCATTGCGGGCAAACGTTATAAGCTAGATGGTTATTAGAGAGGATAAAAAAACAGCAGCCTGGAGTAATATTTATGGCGACGATCTCTTCCCAATGTTACTTAACGTTCACCTCTAACGGGGAAAGATGCGGGAATGAAACTGCCCACTAGAGAAATTCATTTCAATTAACCTAATATAAATTACATTTTGCAAATTATGGATCAACAATTTGTGATAAAACCCATTTTAATTAAAATACCAGGAAGGTATATAAACTTAGTTGTAAATTTAATTGGACTGGAATCAATTCAGTAAACTAAGGGAAAAGAATTAATTAGCAATTTATTACGTAATACTCTGCTAAAAAAATTAGGGGAACACTTTTTTCAAAACCTGTAACTTTTTAAATAATTGTTCTTGCCAATGAATCTTTCAATAATATCTACCACACACGTGATGTTAATGAAATGTTTGATTCTTTCATGAGTACTTTTACTGGTTATTTCAATGCACATTTTCCATTGCACAGGATTAGAGTTTCTAATTGGAATAAGGATAAATGGACCAATACACCAGAATTAAATTTAATGAAAAGCCGGGTTACCCTTTTGCAGATGTTAAGCAACTACCAGCCAGACTTAAAACAACAATACTCTAGCTGTCAAAGACAATACAATTTACTTCTTAATGAGACAAAAAGGCATTACTATGCCAATAAAATAATGACAGCGGAAAATAAATCTAAGGAGATGTGGAATGTAGTAAAGGAAATACGAGGTGGAAATAAAAAATCACATCTTCCAGAAAATATTAGACCTGAATTGCTTGCAAATGAATTTAATCAGTATTTTTCGGGTGTAGTAACCAATCTTTTACCTGGAAATCATCCGGTCTCTAATCGAAGCTTTAATAGATCACACATAAAATCACCTGCGACTTCTTTTTTTCTTGCTCCTGTTACTGAAAATGAATTAATATCAATGGTGGGGAGTTTTCGAAATGGGATGTGCGTTGGTGTGGATGACGTTCCTGTTACTCTGTTGAGGGTGTATATTTTTGTAAAGCCGTTTTTCCAAACATATTAAAAACATCATTAGTAACACCGATTTACAAAAAGGGTGATAGTAATCTGTTTGAAAACTATAGACCTATTAGTATCTTATCTTCGTTTTCCAAAATATTCGAAACTCTAGTCGCTAAGCGTATTACTGACTACTTTTTCAAAAACAACCTTTACTGTGTGGAACAACATGGTTACATACCTGGAAGGGGTATTGAGACGGGTCTGTATCAATATACTCAGAGGGTTTTGCCAATTCTGGAAGAGCGCGGTCTGGCATGTGGTCTGTTTTTGGACTTGTCAAAGGCGTTTGACTGCGTTGATCATTCAATATTACTGGAGAAGCTGAATTCATACGGTATACGCAGAGCAGCAAATAACTGGCTAGAGACTTACTTAACTAATCGTAAGCAAATAGTGAAGTGTTGCATTGACGGAGTATTACGCAATCGGATGAGACTACTGTGACAATGGGTGTCCCACAGGATAGTGTCCTTGGGCCACTACTCTTTATATTTTTTATGAATGAAATAGGATCTATTGTATCTGATTCTAATAACAGCATCATTACTTATGCGGATGACACCAACCTAATTATTAGTGGAAAGGACTTGTTGCATGAGGTCTATCAGGAGAGCTTAAAATATTACAATAGGTTGCAAGATTGGTTTGCAGCAAATAAGCTCATCTTGAATGAAAAGAAAACTGCATGCATAATGTTTAGATGTTCAAATGGTATGCCAGTCTCACCAGACATTGTTTTGAATAGTTTGCATATTCAGCTGTCTCCTTGCACAAAGTTCTTGGGAATCTGGATGGATGAACACTTAAAATGGAGGATCCACATTGACAAAATTTGTGAGGTACTTGTGAGGGTATGTTACGCTATGCGCATACTAGTTCACATACTGGATGAAAATACTCTGCTATCGGTGTATTTCAGCTCTTTTTATTCAAGAATTCGGTTTGGAATTATTTCGTGGGGTTTTTCATCGGATATGACTAGGATTTTTACAATTCAAATAAGAATTCTAAGGATTCTGTTTGGAAGCGCTACTTAGACACTTGCCGAAATTTATTCAGGATTAAAAGATTGCTGACTGTATATGGTGCATGCATCTATGGATGTTTGTTGTTTGTATATAAAAACAGAACGTTTTTCAGCATTTCCGAATTCGACCACGCTTATGGCACAAGGAACAAAAATAATTATAGACTACCGCAACACCGTTTAGTTGTAACTGAAAGAAATCTCGGCTACGTCGGTATGTTATTTTTTTAACAAATTGCCAAATGATATGAAAACTCTGGGTAATATCAAGGTATTTAAAAGCAAAGTGTTTTCTTGTCTATGCAGCATTGAGCCGTATTCGATATATGAATTTTTAGAGCATATAGGAATTAAATTATATTGTATTTCTTTCTGTTATTTTTTATTTATTTTGTATATCTTTCTGTTATGACGTTTTCATATTATATATGTAATGTTGTTAGTGTGCAAAACAAAATGGAAAAAATTTCAAGTATGTTTTGAATTGACGTATGAACGCCTACTAAAGATAACAGTTGTCTATCTTCGTTGATTGGAAGTAAAATGAGGCATCTTATGCCCGATCTCACCGACCTTTCTTAAATTTTAAGCAACACTTAAAGCACTAAGTTCTACTTATTCTGTTGCACGGTACGTTTAAGGAGTACTTAAATATAAAATGGAATCTTAAATTTAAGCCAGCGATATCCGAAGCTTAAAGCTTACTTAACCTATGTTTTTGTTGACAACATACCTACATAAGAACATAATTGTGGTTATATTTTCGTTAAAAAGATGGAACGGGAATATTTCAATTTAATGCGTATGAATAATGATATCATAGATATAATTGTGTTAGATTTAGTGGTTAATGGAATTCCACGGCAAATTAATATTAGAAACAATCATTTTAATAGTATGCCCGACTTACAATTTTTTAATCATTTTCGTCTGCGAAAAGAAACCGTACTAGATTTACTACCCCGATTAGAACCTAGATTAGAATACATACACAATCTGTAAGAAAATTGTAAATTTCTCTGGTTGTTATATATTGATTTATTTATTATAGAAATAATAGTGTTTCACCAATAAATCAACTGCTAATTTGCCTCAGATATTATGCAACTGGTTGTCATCAGTTAAGTTTAGCCCATTTTGGCAATATGCACAAATCCACTGTAAACAGGATTATTAAAAGAGTCACTGAAGCAATATGTTATTTGTCTAATGAATACATAACATTGCCAACGAACGAGGAAGATATACAAAGTACCCAAATAGATTTTTTTCAGAAAGCGTCTTTTCCAAAAGTATTAGCAGCTATTAATTGTACTCATATAAGAATTATCTCTCCAGGTATTATGTTTTTTAAAAACTTATACGTATGATAATTACCAGATTTGTTTGTAGGTGGACCTGATGCTGAAATTTTTAGAAATAGGAAGGGTTACTTTTCTTTGAATGTGCAAGTTGCTGTTAATTCAAAATATAAGTTTTTAAATATTGTTAGTAGATGGCCGGGATCTGTTCACGATAGTACTATATTTATCTTCGAGCCCGTTTTGAAAGAAATGATTTTCCAAATTGCATTTTATTAGGTAATCAATCTGTTATTCACATTTATAAAAAACATAAACTAATTAATTTATAGGTGACAGTGGCTATGGTATAAGAAACTACCTAATGACTCCATTGCTAGAAACTGGAAATGATGGAGAACACCGATATAATGAAGCTCACATAGGAACACGGGTGGTTGTGGAAAATACATTTGGAATATGGAAGAGACGTTTTCCAATACTATCTTATGGATGCCGCACTAATATTAATCTAACGATGAATATTATAGTAGCTACTGCAATTTTGCATAATGTTGCAAGAGATGCCGGAGAAGAAAATCCAAATGATGACAATAATGAAATTTTAGAGCAACTCATACAAAATGGCAATATTCCTTTAGGCATTAATGCTTTTAATAATAATAGCGGTTTTCAAGTTAGATTAGAATTGATAAATTATTTTTCTCAGCTGTAAATATAAAATATAATATGCATTAGCAGTTTTAATAAATTATTACCATGTCTTTTTATTTAAAATCAAGTAATAATTCAAATTCAAATGAAAAAAGAATTTCTACATTTATTTATTTACATAATTAAATATTATATGTATTTAAATATGCACACATATTTATGAAAATAACATTTTATCAGAGTTAATAAAAATGGTCCACCCAATTTGGATTTATTTTCTTCAATTCTTCAAATTTTAATTGTAAATCGACTTGTAAAATTTGTTTTTTTAATAAATTTTTCTCCTGAGTCCATTTCTTTTTGTTTTCAAGAATATCTTTTTCGATATTGATACACACTAATCTTTCTTGTGCCAGATCACTATATAATTTAGAAATGTTACTGCTGTTTAAAGCTGTAGTCGCAGCAGGTCTCCTCTTACTACTGCATGTAAGGTTTTCGTTGATAAATTTTCTTTTTAAAGGAGAACTGACCTGCTCTTTTAAATTTTCTGGCTTCCATTTCTTCCACGTCTCATCCTTTGATGTACTTGCTTCTTCAGGCAGTATATATATATATAATTTCGGGATCAACTAGCTCCTCCTTTTCTGTAGTTAAATTGTCTGTAAAATGTTAAAGATAAGATACCAACATTCCGCATTATAAACATTAATTACACATACCTATATGTAAGACATTATCACTGTCAAATTTATTTTGTAATCCAGTTACTGTCTTCTGGTTTATTGTCTCCAGTGTAAGCTCCTTCAAACCACTACACCCTTGCACAGTAGCAGATGGGCCACCACCTGTTTTAAATAGTTCTATGTTCTCCTCTGCTACTTCCTTTCGAACGTTCTTCTTCATGTTTGAATACATTTTTTTGAGGGAATTCAAATCTCTATATTTATTCGCTGGATTAAGTGCATTAAATTCAATTGCAACATTTTTCCATGCATTGTCTTTGTCTGCGTTGGAGACCGCGTCCGTTTTCTTATTTTCAATGATATGTTTCTTTTTGTTGATTAATATAATCAATAGATTCTTTTCTTCCAATGTATAATTGGATCCTCTTATTCTTTTGTCTGCTTCCATCTCTAGCTATGGTGAATAATTAGTTAAGAATGGTGCTTCTATTTTATAATGTATATGCTCACCTAAGTTTTAAAAGAACGCACAAAAACAATAAATACTTTTTGTATGAAAATTTACAAAATTTATCTGGTACTGTAACGTACAGAATAACACAGTAGAATGACAAAGTCGTGTACATTTCTAAAAAACAGGTAGACATACCCTATCATAAATATGCAAAAAGCATTAAAAACCATCTCAAATTTGTACATTTGCACATACATTTGACAAACATGTGCAGCAAACGTGTGTTGAGGGTACTGGTTGCTATAGTAACCCAACTTTTACTACTATACGTTTTGTATAGAGCGGAGAATAAATACACTATTGTCATTGCTACCTTCTATGGTAAAAAATCTTTTGCCGCTCGATATGCATGTTTTCAGTACGTATAAGTTTAAGTCGTGACTTAAATCAAACGGTGCAACTAAATAGAAAAATAAGTAACACTTATATTTAAGCAGTACTTAAATTTTTCATAGTTTAAGATTTGTCGGTGAGATCGGGCATTAGTGATGTGCAATTTGCTCGTACTGTCGCCCTTACTCAGCACGGCCAGTCTATTCGACATGTTAACAGGGACCTTGGAGTTTCCCCTTCTGTTATTCAGCGTTTATGGAATCGGTTTCGGGAGACTGACCAATATGTCAGAAGAGCTGGACAAGGTCGAAACCGAAAAACTACTCAAAATCAAGACCGATTTCCTCTCTACGTAAGCGTATTGCCACAGCAGGAGACCTACTAAATGACCTAAGACGAGCACATGGAATAGAAATGTCTGATCAAACTGTTAGAAACGGATGAAAAGAAGCGAATTTGAAACCAAGAAGACCTGTCTGCGCACCACGCCTTACGTCGCATCACAAAGCAGCGCGAATGATGTTTGCTCTGGATCACAGAGATTGGCAACTTCATCACTGGACACCTGTAAAGTTTACAGACGAGTCCAAATTTCGTTTAACTCGTTGCGGCGGTCGAGTACGTGTATATAGACGTCCTGGTGAACGGTACTCAGCCGCTACTATACAGAAAGCGGATAGATTTGGTCTTGGATCTGTGATGGTTTGAGCTGAAATCAGTGTAGACAACAGAACTGATCTTGTTGTGGTTTCTAATAGACTAAATGCAATCAATTACATCGAAAATGTCTTGGAGAACCATGTGGTGCCTGTGCATATGTCGTCGGTCCCAATTTCGTCCTAATGCAGGACGATGCAAAACCACATACCGCCGGCATCACCAGAAATTTTGTACAAGAACGCGGAATTCAGGCCATGAAATAGCTGGCGTTAAGTCCTGACCTGAATCCTATTGAACACGTGTAGGATCTGCTTAAGTGGGGTATTTGTCAATTCTAGCTGGACAAAAGTCCATTTTAGAAAGTTGATCCGACCCCAAATTTCTTTTGTCTCATTAAAATTTCTACTAATAGGGTATTATTACCTGCAATAGATTTATTATAAATACGAACAGTCTGTCCACTATGTCAGTTCAAAATTGAATATTAATAGTGCTACACCTGTTTACTTACAGTGCTCTGAGCGATTTCGTGAATTTTAACCATTATTTTTTGACTTGAGGATAACTTTCAAAAGTTCTGTATTATGGAAGTATATGAGCCAGGTATGTGTAGTAATATATTAAATATTTGGATCTGTATTTATGCGATAAGAGTAATTAACTGATTGTGAAAGTAGTACATTATTTTTGTTTATTTTCCTATATTTTTCATATTCAAAAGGGAAAAAGTTACACTTCCAAGTGTTTCTAAGTGATGAATTTTGCAGTATTTATTAGCTTACAGTGTAGTGTTTTTGGCAGAACGTAATTTACGTGCGACTATTTGCAACCTGACATTTTAGAAACCTTTCAACAACTACGCAACAAAATTTATTTTTTTTCCAAATTGTAAATAGAATTGCATTTTTTCGTTGCAGGACCATCGGGATTTAAAACGGTTACTCGAATGAACATTTACAACATTATGCGAGAGTACGAGGGTCACACCATAAAGGAAAAACTTGAATATATTGAAAACTTTCTTCTAGGTAAAGAAAATTACACAGAAGATGAAACAAAAGTATTCAAATATAAAATGTCACTATTTAAAAGCCAATTTCAAGAAAAATGGTCGGAAATATCTAGAAATCATCACAAATTTATTAAAAAATATGAAATTTGGCTTAAAGGCGGTTTTGAACTTCCTCGTACCTTGGTAAGACCGGGAAGGCCAATTATACCTTTTCATGAATCAAGTGCCCGGTCGAAAAGAAGAAAAACGGAAACACTGCTTAAAAATGTGGCATACGAAGAGCTTGTTTTGCTACCGAATCCAAACTAAGGTCTTGTGGTAAAAGAGACGCTGCAAAAGTGCTGGAACAACTTACTGAATTTCCAAAACGGGCAACAAAATACAAAAAAACTTACGCTGAAGATCAAGATCGTAAATTTCGCCTTTAGAAGGTCTATCGAGATTTGTTGAGGCGGGACTTTCGAGAAGGCAGTACTAGATTATGAAAACTAAACAATATCCATGCTATAGCAGATTACAACAGGCCAAAAAATGATGTTACCCAAAATCAGAATCTTATTTTATTAGCGAAAATTGCGCAGAGATTAATTTACAAGATTTACTAGATCACACTTCTGAAAGGCTGATTTTATAGTTGGCTGAAGTAGTGCAGACTAACAGAAAATGAGCGAGCAACAATGCAGTTATCATCAAAATGGGGATGTGATGGTTCTCAGCAGTCTCGATTTAGACAAAAATCTGAAAGCGACTCTTATTCTGACGCAAACATATTTCTGACATCAATGGTGCCATTGCAAGTAATTTGCGAAATAAATAATAAAATAATTTGGCGTAATCCGACTCCATGCTCTCCTCAATATTGCAGGCCAATAAGAATAAGATTTATTAAAGAAAGCACTGAAATTATAAACGAGGAAATTGAATTATTAAAAATGCGCTTTTGCCAATTGGGCAGTTGTCGGAAGAAGCAGCTGAAGCACGCATTGCAATAAGCACTTCCGTGAATATCGATTGAATTACGCGAGAAAATTCTCTCGCGAAGCTTGTAATAAGGATGTTATTAACAGGCTATTGCTGACTTCAGATCCACTCTTATCAAGGATTAGACCGAAATCCGAAAAAAACACTATATAGAGCTATTTCGAAGGAATGCATTGAACTGTTACTTCCAGGGGAAATACAAAGTATATCGAAAGAAACAGATGATGAAACAGAAGAAGAAGAAGAAGAAGGAGTAGGTGAAAATCAAATCTCATTTGACGAAGAATACTGGGCATCTTCAGATTGACTGACATGGAGTATATACACTACAGAAACAAGACAGTCTTAATAGATTAATTAACATATGCATGATTAATCCTATAATGAAATACCTACTACATGTACTCTACATTTTATAGTTTCAAATAAAAAAATTACTAAATATACTTTAAAGTGAGTATTTTGCGCTACATACCCTGTTGATCATAATTAAATAGCGATTTTAAGAGATAAAAATAGAAAAATAATTTTGTCCAGCTAAAATCGGCAAATACCCCCACTGTGCGACGTGTTCGCAAGCGCCGTAATCCACCACTAACCATACAGGAACTGACACAAGCCCTGATTGAGGAATGGAAAAGCATACCCCAAGAATATCTTCGCAGACTAGTGCGAAACATGCCACACAGGTGTGAGGAAGTGATTCGTGCTCGTGGAGGACATGCACGGTATTAAACCTCACCAATCCACAGAAAACCCTACGCTCATCGATACTATGACAGTTGTTTCCATTTTGTTTTATATTATTAATTTACATTTTTAAGTATAACTTAGAAGTAACTAAGAGTTGTAAAATTGTTTTTGTAATTATCTTTACTTAAATATATATCGTTGAAGTATACCAAATTTGATTTTCCTCACCCTCTTATTTAAAAAGTTACAGGTTTCGAAAAAAATGTTCCCCTAATTTTTTGAGCAGTGTATATTTGATGCACCACGTTGTGGTAACCTTTGTAAATGTAGATACACTCAATCTTTATAAAATATTATTAACAGGTATTTGTTTAATTTACCCCTATCCTCCATAATTAAAGATTGAGTAAATTTAGACATTTTACGAATAATATAAGAAAACCTACGAAGTTGTACACAACCTAGATTTTTGGAGACCAATATGCCTCTGGAGTTACAACAAAAGAAACATCCACAAAACATGTTTATTATAATGTCTATATGTGCATTGTGTTATGCTTTGTAAATAAATAAATATTAAAAATTACTAACACAACAAAAGTTTTACTCGGTTAAGCGATTAAATTTTAAATGAGTTTAAAATTAGTTTTTTTTTTCTGTGTTGAAAATTCTCTTTATAATTTTCTCCTTGAGCACTGATAATTATTTATTTTAATTAGGTAAACTTATAATTTTATAAATTTTCCCACGGGCGGGATCGAATCTTTCAACATTTACCACCCTACACGCTAAAAAGTATATTTTCAAATGAAAAAAAAAAATTCAAAAAAATTTTATTCATACGAAATATAAATTGTTTCAAATGATGGTTTTATGCTTATGTTAAGTATATACATTTATTCACAATAACAAAAAAATATTCTCAAAATTCAATTGGTAACAGAATTATTGGGCCTTTTTTCTTCAACGGTAACCTGACGGCGGAAATGTATTTGGATTTTTTACAAAATTATTTAATTCCATCATTAGTAGAAATATTTCCGAACCATGAAGATCCTAATTTGCCCAGCCAAAGAATTTGGTTTCAACAAGATGGGGCTCCACCCCACTATGAGGGAAATGTTCGGCATTATCTCGAGAATACCTTCCCAAACAGATGGATTGGCAGGAGGGGGGCTATCGAGTGGCCGGCTACATCGCCAGATCTAACGCCTATTGATTATTTTTGTGGGGTTACCTAAAAAATAAGGTATACGCAACTAAACCTGAAAATTTGGAAGACTTGCGTCAACGAATTGAGATTGAAGTACGAAGGATCACTCCTGAAATGATAGAAAACGTTCAAAATGAATTTTATTATCGTTTAGGGTATTGCCAAGATGCTCAAGGTCAACATTTTGAACATTTATTGTAAGAGTTTTTGCTGATTTCTACGATTAAAATTTTCTTGGTTTTCTATAATGATTTTTTTTTCAAAATTTCTCTTAAGTAGAATGAAAACTTTTTTGACTGTCGTTTAGACAATTAAAAGATCTATCAAAAGTAAAATTAAAAATGCGACGTCGCCATTTAAATTTTTTTTTGATGACATCATAACTTTTTCAAGGTCATCAAAAATTCCAAACAGATACCATCAGCCAGTAGTTTTTTGAAAATACTAATTGACCTGTTTTTGCATTTTTCTCAAAAATCATCCGTTTCGATTTTATTTGGGTGTTTCCAGACTTTTTGGACACACAGTATATATATATATATATTATCAGTTTAAAAATACATATTCTCTAAATTAATATTTCACTAGAAATAAAAAGTGAATTGAAGTAATAATCTAATTATATCAATACAATTCTATTTAATTTTTGTGCCAATAATAAATAATATTCGTTCAAAAATACATATTTTCAAACCTTTATTTGAATTGAGATAAAATAGTCTTGGCTCAAGTGAATGCAATGAGTAAATATATTTCTCAAACTAAAACTAAATTTACTTCCCTATATACAAAACAGAGAATGTCTCGATTTGAAACAGATTTACTCGATTCAAAATAATACTTTTTAGCGTGTATATATTATACACTGGTTCGTCCAAAATTGGAGTACTCAGCAATAATATGGTACCCTTGCTACGTGTACCAGGAACTAGCTTTGGAGAGACTGCAGAAGAGATTTCTAAAATATGTATCTTTCACAATGAGCGGCGTTTACCCCCCCCCCCCCCCCCCTTCACCCCACGTGGTACTGATTACGATGCACTCTTAAATACCCATAACTTCATAAGTTTATTAACTTCAAGGAGGAAGATAACCAGTAAGGGGTATTTAAGAAAATTAATAAATAATTAAATTGACTCGCCCTGCCTTCTGTCGACCGTGGACCTTTTGGTGCCAACGTATGCAACGCGTTCAACTAATACGTTTTTCTACTCACATACTATAATTGTATTATTAGATATGCTGAAGCTGTACTTTAATGATGTCCATTACGGTACAGATTTTCATTACGATACAAGTTTATATCCAATAGGAATCCAGATTTTTCATTACGATACAAGTTTATATCCAATAGGAATGCGACATTCCAATATTCAATATGTCCATGACTACATATCTGACAGATATAAAAAATTATTTAAACTTGACAGTTCTCTGTATCTATTTAATAGTAAGTCGTCAATTTTTTTTTTTTTTTTTGAAAATACAAACATTAAAATGAGCGATAGTGACGGTAATATGGAAAATTGGACTCCACCGGAAATCAAAGAACAAGCCTTAATAGCAACGAATGAATTATTACCGGCGAAATCGGCAAAAACCTACGAAAAATATCACGCCCAATTTATGAATTGGTGAAACGACAAAAATGTTAGGAGTTTCTCCGAAAACATATTAATTGTTTATTTTGATGAGTTATCTAAAAAATTAAAATCCGCAAGTTTATGGACACATTATTCAATTTTAAAATCTACTTTATCCATTAAACATAAAATAGACATATCCAAGTACAGTAAGCTGCAGGCGTTATTAAAAAGAAAATCTGAAGGATATAAACCCAAAAAATCACAAACATTTTCGACAAATGAAATAACGCAATTTATCACAGAAGCCCCAGACGTTAAGTATTTATTGTCCAAAGTAAGTTAATCTTAGTGTTTTAATGTTAAAATGCACATGAAAGCGGTGTTTTTTATTAGGTGGCATGTATCTTTGGCATCATGGGAGCTTGCAGACGGAATGAACTCCACAAATTAGAATTAAATGATGTAAAGGATTTTACATCAACTATGTTAGTTACAATTAAGGACACAAAAACAAAAACAACAAGAAAATTTACAGTTATTGGAAAATATTGCAAAAAGTACATGAATCTTCGTCCAAAAAACTGTGTAACTCCGTCTTTTTTTATCAATTACATAAACGGAAAATGCACCGTACAAAACGTAGGAATAAACAAATTTAGAAACATGGGAAAAGAAATTGCTACGTACTTAAATCTTCCAAATACAAATTTATATACCGGACATTGCTTTCGTCGCACTTCTGCAACAATATTAGTTGATTCTGGTAGTGACATCACTTCACTAAAACGACACGGAGGATGGCAATCCACGGCAGTAGCCGAGAACTATATTGATGAGTCACTTCAAAACAAAGTCAATGTGGCTAATCAAATTTTTAATTCGATTGAACGCAACCACAGCAACAATTCAATAAATATTGTTCCATCATCTTCAACAACAACAATGGCAACCTCAAATATTATTCCAAACGTACCACAATTACATTTTAATAATTGCACAATTCAAAATATAATTATTAATCCAAAAAAATAAGTTATTGTTCCTTCTTTTTTTAAATATCAATATTCGATTACATTTATTAATTGTATTTAATAGTTCTTGATTATAACTGTTATCGATTACCCAGACGATACAAATCATATGAAACGTCACTGTGATGTCAAGTGTCGACAAATAACGTTTGCTTTGAGTAAGATGTATTGTGATTAGGATTATGTTAACATTTTAAAATATTAGGAAATACTATTACCGTATTCACCAACATTTATCTCACTAACGTTGTGTTAAGCTGTCTATCAGACTGTTAAATTATATTTTGGTATTCATCATCTCATTTTAATATTTACCAGAGAGTTTAAAGTAACAACGAAATCTCAGGCTGATAAAAATTGAACAAGATGTTCAATTTTAAAAGTGAGGTTAAAGTAAACTTGTTTGTATCTTTTGGTACATTTTAAAAACAGGACAGAATTGAACTTAATAATTTACTTCACTCTTTAGTTATCTGTAGACCTCACTATATTATTGAATTCTTTGCAAAAGTGTTCTCTCAGAAAAATATACAAAGAAACTACCTTTATTTCATATCTGTAACATACAGGAAATTGTAGATTTTTTTGTTATTTGAGGAAATAATGTAATTTTTGTATTTACGATTAAGATTAATATGTTCAACTATGTCTACAAAAAATACATACAAATTCTAAATACATGTGAGTTTATTTATTTTGGACTACATTCACAAAAATTATATACACAACATCTATATATTATTATACATATTAATGATTAAAAAACTCATAACATTGCGATAAGCATATTATAAAATGAAAATAATATTAAGTTGAAATGCCAGTTTTCTTTATCCTTTACACTGTCTTCTTAATCGGAATCATTTACATTAATTATAAAAGGTAATATATCTTGTCTTTCAAAATCTACTTCTCTATCCCACCATTTTTGAATTTCATTTTCACAGTTAACGCTATTTGCCCAAATGTCTGGGGTTACTTGTCTTAATGCCTTTCCACAGTTTTATGCATTTTTCGCCTTACGGCTCGTATTGTAATTTTCCTACTTGTGTCGTAATAGCTATCATTAAATGCTTGTTGCATAATATACTATTTTAGTTGCCAGAGCTCGAACAAATGTTATAGTTACAGCACCGTTAACTCACATGACCGGAAATGCAAAAATTTTATATACTGGCACCATAGTTAATCCTTTGCCTGCTGCTATGAAAATTGTTCGTTATTTCATCCAGTTACTAATTATTTAAGTGAGTCGGGGTGCTTAATAGTTACAATACTATGTAATATATTTTGATATTCATGCTAATATAATACCTTGGTTTTTTTTTTTATTGAGAACACGTTGATATTTTTGTTTGCACTGTACTAGACTTTAATTATTGTTTTGTTCTGTAAATGGATTTTGTCTGTTGGACAATAAAGTTTATTATTATTATTATTATTATTATTATTATTATTATTATTATTATTATTATTATTATTATTATCTAAATCTTTATTGTTTTATTCTTCTTTTATCCGCAGTATAATCAAAGAAATTGCGTATACATAAATTCTCCTCCTAATGTTTCCGAATAACTTCACGAAACGTATCGGCAATAGGAGAGGCACACCCCATCTTCATAATTACTAATGTTTACGACTTGTTCTTGAACTTATTAGCCTTCATCCGTTTGCCATGGGGGTGTCGGTCGACTAAGTGCGTGCCATATTCCCACTTTTACGTTCCCCGCGTCAGATAACGCGCCCCGATACGCCGACAGAGGGCCCCCCGTCCTCCTACAGCGCGTCCAACTTTCCGACACCTGATTACTACACAACGGGAGCATTATTTCAAGTGGAATTAAATTGTAAATTCGAAGTTTTTAAGTGTTCCAAAGTATTTTATTGCCGCTTCCTCCCGAAATAAATAATTTAGATATGCCCCCGTACTCCTCGACCTTCTGAGTTCTGCGAACTTCGTTGGGGTGTCTTTGTGTTGCGATGAACGGTTCTTTTCGGGGAAATAATCCGCGAGTTAATCTTCAATCGGATCCGGTTCTTTGGAGAATTGTCGTCGACTGGTAATGAAAGAAGTGCACTTTTTCGCGTAAGAGAAATATTGGGCATCATTTAAAAGGAAAATACACGAAAAGCCTAATCATTTACTTAAGGGATTAAAGATGGCGTCATCTTTTGAAGTTGTGACCATGCAAGTCTCACATGGCTTGGGCTTACTATTGGAAAACTTTTAAACTTTACGATCCTGTACATTAAATATTTAAGTTAGACAAATAACTACCACAACTTTCGCTCTTTTGAAGTTATTAAATTGAAATCGACGTAGGAATAATAAAAAATATACTTATTTTAAACTAACTTCTATATACTTTTATATTCTGTTGATGAACGAATTTATGTTTCGTTCTTTAGACGTAATCACTTAATTTTAATTGTTACATGGCCAACTATATTTGTCTATCACTACGCTCTATCAAGGCGGTAACAAAACCAAAAATTATATCGCTGACATTGATTCTGCTAACCTCAAAATATTATTCCTTACGTAGCGTCATCTAGTAGTAGAATAATAAACCAAAAACAGGTACTTTCTAAATTTTTATTTAAATACACTTCCAAATAGCACTTTAATCATTAACACTACAATAATTAATATAAATAATTATAAAATAATGAAATAAAACGAAATAAAATTTAAACAAATGTACTGAAAAAGTTGTTAGATTCAGAAATAACAATTTTTTAAACCTAACATGCGAAAACGTAGCTCCTACAAACATCGGAACTATTTGATCTTGTTAAGACATAATAAAAACAGAACTTTGTTGGACAGTATACTTAAATATTACAGTAAACTAACATATATATACATACACATTTATTAAAAGAAATATAGAATATTTCCATATAATACCGGTTAAAAATGCAATATTCTTTACTCATTTTTTCTTTGTATATATCATGTACAATAACTATTTTAAATAAAAATAAAAATAAAAATAAAACTCTTGAAAACTTTCCACAATTTTTATTTAGTCTTTGCGACATATGTTTCGGTATTTTTCATACCATTCTCGAACTGAACTAACAGGTCAATTTGTGTGTAGGGTGTTATATATGCCATTGTATTTATTGCCTCTTTGTACATAAGTGTCTATTATGGGTGTGTGTGTATTTGTAAAATCTTTGTGTGTGTTCGTTACTTTCTCTTTTCTTTGAATTGTTTTTTTAATTTCTAATATTTCTAACAAATTTAATTTCGGTCCTTTGTTTACATTATGCATAAGTTTAGGCCTGTATTTTTATTTAAAATATTTATTAATAAAATGTTCCACCAAGAACCGTCTGCTAACTCAATTAATAGAATTATATTATGTACGTTGGCACTATTAAACTTCATTAATTTTGTTACTTACAGTGACACACTCTCTAATACTGCCTGTACCATTCTATTGAATAGAATCCTTATACTTCAATCCGGATAATCAATTATCTTTTCTAAATTGTATTGAGAAAAACTAAACAACCACAACATCCACGTTTCTTCGTTGGAAAATTTAGATATACTTTATATTGGTAAAAACCGTGTCTTCTCGAATATATTATAGCAAATATGTAGCATAAAAAGGCTAAATGTTTGGAGTATCAGAAAAATGTAAGTAATCAGTCAAATGTTAATAAGTGAATCAAAAATATTAATTGGGCTTCGTATAATCCAATCCTATTGTATATTATCAGCACGTAATTTTAATGGTGCTTCACGATTTCCAAATAGTTTATAATACTTTGGACAGATGGCGCCAGGTAGCTAGATTTAGTCAGCCATGATGTATAATACACATGGCGCCCTCTTAATGGCAAATGTGTGACTTTTTCCTGTGTGGTTGTTGTAACACAATGGACTTCTGCCTTGTTGATTTCTGAATTTATCCTTTGCTGGATATTAATTTGTAATTATCTTTCTTTAATTTTCTTTTAATTAATATGGATTATTTTGCGTATATTCTCCGATTCTTTCGCTGTCAAAATCATTACGCACCATATATGCCCTCTAAGTGTTAAGGTGTTGCAATAGGCAAACATCAACGTCATTTACTCGACTAAGTTCTAAACAGAAGTTGCTAGCAAACTAATGAAGAAATATTCACCGAAAACTACCCAAAACTATTAATGCTTTAAGACTTTCAAAAGTTCAAGTAGGACAAGGTGAGTTTTTAAAAATATGCCATCAAGTGACGACCTGATGGAATAAGTAATTATAAAAGAGCGACATTCGTGCTTTCCCACAATTTAGTATTCCATTGAAGCAGGCACATATACATATAGACGATAGAAACTACTAAAAATAACGTTGTTGACATAGGTCGTCTACCACGTTAGTTTTAACATATAATAAGCGTAATTAAATGCGAATATTCGAGTAAGAATTGAGAAAGTGTTCGAGTGTTAAGAGAATAGAATAAGTTATTGATGAAAGTTTAGTACTCGCGTTTGAGACAAATATAAATGTTACTTTTATTCACTGTATAGTTTCTATAGATAAGAATAAAATATTGTAACTTTGTTTTCCATTGTGTTTTATTATATTTAATGTGATTTTTAAGGAAACGTTACAATAAAAACAATAAAACGTAGAAGATTTCTACACCTGCTTTTTTTGTTACGGTAAAAGACGGTTATATATTAACTTTCGTATTTGGAATTTTTACAATGAGATATTTTTGATGAGATTCTGTGTTATCTATCGACACATTTTATATAGTTCATCCCTTCTGCATGCCCCTGTATATTTCTAGAATCAGTTCAATCAGTTCAAGCAGTTCTACCTAAAAATACAAACTTATTTCACTTTTGCTTTCATATTAAACTAATATAAACATAAATACCTTGAGGATTAACGATGTATTATGGGGTGATTTTTAACTTTTGGTAATATATTTCTTTTGTCCAATATTTTTCTGTTTTAGGTAAACGATCAAGATAGAAAATTTTGAAATATCGGTACTATCTTTAAGAAGAATTGTGCTTTTTAGCATTCAATTTTATTTCCTCCAAAAGCTTTACAGTACATTGGCAAGGTCACAAAATCTCGGAATACTAGAACGAAGATGGCATTGAAATAGAAAATATATGTTTGACCTTAATTCAGATATTATAACTTAAGGGTCCTATACCAGGTGTTCGCGCGAAGGTGCTTCTAAAAGCTATCCGAAACATTAAGAAGTGTGCTGAAAAATGTATAGAGGTAAATGGTGACATTTTTGAACACCTCTTAAAATACCAGTTTTTATCATTATTGTTTGATTAAGCTTTTGTTATTGTTTTTTTTTGTATTACTTGTTAATTGTCATTCAATAAATTACATTAGGTGCTTGCTGTGTTGTTTAAAAATTGTTGTCTCTAGAGTCTTTATTTTTCAACTTAGAGGAAAAGTCATAATGACATTTGTTGCTAGAAATTTGGTGTAGTTATCAAAGATGTGAAAATATACAGGGTGTTCCATTTATAAAAACATTATTTTTATAAATAACTCGTAAACCAGATGCGCAATTGTTTTTCTGTTTTCACCGTTGTAATCAGAGGAAAAAATACTATTAGTTTGCTAATTTAACCGACTTCGTACGTTTGATATTAACGAAGATAGCAATAATGAGCACCTTCGCGCGAACACCTGGTATAGTGGATCGGAAATGTAATATTGGTTGCATAGCACATAATTTAATAAGCCAAGGATGTCCGAGTACTTATTACACATAGGGAACATATAATAAATATTTGAAATAATAACTCAACATCTAAGCGAATAAAAATTCATTTATGACCAAATATTTACACATTTGTAACTGTGGGAGAGATTTTTACTAGAATAACAATTCATTGTAATGTTGGTTGCCTAATTTTAATTTATTTTATATTCATTTAAAACAAAGTAAAGAACAGTTGAAAAAATAAGTGCAGAGCGGGGTAGCTTTTTATTCAATTTATAAGGTGAACCCAAGCAAACAAATCTCCTCCGTAGGATTTTTGAGAAAACTTGTTTTTATTATTTTGACATATTAATTAATTTTCTTTAATCCGATAATTTTTTTCTAAATTTGATTCTTCAGCGGGGTAGATTACTAAATTCTTCATAAGTTGACGTTGAAAGGTTTTCTCCAAATTTAAAATCAACAAAAATATCTTGCATCTAAAATCTGCTATTTTTCCATTTGTTGACAGATCCACTATATAGGACCCTTAAGAGAAGCGTTTACCTATCGAAAACTAAGGCATCGCCGTTTCGCGTTTTTGAATTTATTTTGTAATTTTAGAATCTCAAATTTGGGTTAGTGATGCAAAAGGCATCAATTTATAATGTCAAGGTCAATCTTTCTACTAATATATTTTCTTAAAAAAGTTATGTGTCTTAGAAATAACGACAAAAATGCATGAATTTAATTAATGTCTACTAACTAAGGCTGATACACAAAAGAAAAAAAACAACCTCCACGCGCTAGCTCCACATTTGATGAACGATATAAAAAAAAACTTTCTGTAATTATTTTTGAAGATAAAAAACATTAGATAGTAAACATTGTCAAACACATTTCACAGGAGGTTTTTCCAAGCTATTGCGTCGTCTACCCCCATTTTACGGTCCTACCGGTCCTAGCGAAGACGAAAATCTATCGGAATCGGTCGGCTATTCCAGACTTAAGTCAGAGTGACAGCTTGTAATTAAAAAGAAATGTCATATATACCTATAATATTCGAGTGTTTAATAATATAAGTTATGGGCAAGCGAAAATTGACTTATTATAAAACATCAACAACATCAACAGTTCCGTAAGTACGTACTCATTCTTTATACATTATGTTTCCCATCTATAGTATTCCTTTATCTATGATAGAATCTGTGAATAAAACCGAAGCGCTGTGACAGAACCGAATATCATCTACCTCCACCTACTCACACCCCCTTGCGTCTACCCGTCCCGCGAGTAATATGTTGCATAAGGTTCTATTTGTTAGTAAACGCCCCTCTTAAGTTCAGACATAATCGAGTCGTTTTGGCAACCGACACGACCAAAGTATGAACTAAAGACGACATTTCAATACCACTACAAATTTCGATCGGCCGGAACAATTTCAAAGCAATAAAATTAAAGTAATTAATTATTATTTCGCATAGTAAAATACTAGCATTGTTGACAAATTTAAAATGGTTAGATGGCAATTATAACAAACGTCAAAAGCTAATTATGACAAATGACAAAAGGTGTATGAATATTATTATTTATGACAGTCCTGAAATGGCTTTTGTAGGTTATATTACTTGACAGGTAAAATTTTACAACATCTCAAAATTGACGCCATTTTAATTTAGTGGCGCATGTCGGTTGCGAGAGCGACTCAACATTATATGTTTTCTATTTCAATGTCATCTTCGTTCTAGAAACTTTATATCACGTTATAATAAGTTAGACGGATATTCTTAACTTTCCTAATGAAAATTGTTATTAAATTAAATTATTCTTAATTTCTTCTTATGTACGTTACAACAAATTATTTATAACAGACTCATACATACATATACACTTCTTACATAGAGGCTTCATTGACAAATATAATGATGAATACTAATACGTCAGAAACACGTGTCTGTGGCTAATGTTTTTACTAATATAGATATACTTTCGTACTCGCCGGCCGAAATTGAAAGGATTAAAGGCAATTCATATAAGATATAAAATTTAAGCTCCTTTTCGTAGTCATAGAACAAATATACCTACTGTATAACTCAAGTGCATTATCGATATCAATTCGAACCATTAATCACTCCGTTTACGGCGTCTACGTACGATATAGGCGTAATATATACTCTTGTTGTACAAATTACTATTCTCTAACACTATCAGATTTCACAAAACAGATCGAAATTCGTGCAAATGCTTCATTTGAAATTTAATAACACTAGAGTTTCATCAAAATAACAGTTCCATTATGCATAGCGCATCACATACATTTAATGTACATTTCTTAGTATTCATAGTATACTTGCGGGCATATTCAACATTTTCCGAATATCATGTGGATGTGTATGTAGTACGTATACAAACATGCATAACATTGATGAAAGTTAGCGTGCGGTCCTGCGAATAAACGACAGTAGGATATATACGACGAACAGAGTTTCCACTGACGTATAATCAGATGGCACCACTTGCGGATTTCCCACACTGCTACAATATTATCCGAGTATTATTAATATACTGTTAACGGATAATAATTACTTTTCCTACGTAGTTATTTCATCTGTCCTATTAGGGTATTTACGTTGAATAGGTTCGTTTTATTTTCGGTAATTATTGTGTACGCCAGTTTTGCGGTTAACTTCTAATTACCACCGCATGATACTGTTCTAATTATACGTACTAGTCTTATTTTTTTAGAATTATAAAGTTTCCATAGTGTACAATCGATATTGATTCTTCCTTTGACTTTACTGCTGGATACAAAAATTCTTCTATGCAAAGTATAGGTACGACGTGTCGCTGATAAAATTTCCAAAATGGAAGGTATCGTTTATTATAAAAGTTAAATCTTTGGTTAAACACACAGTTGAAATTGCATCCCAGAATAGGTGGGTAGGGAGTTTGACATATAAATTGCATCCCCGCGCTAAACTTGATTTGTAAGGTGAAATTGAAGTTATTTTCAGATGTTGCCGAACTTTGAGGATTTACTTTAAATTTAGAAAATTCACTACAAACAGTAACTTCTTAAAAGATCCTATTTAAGAACTATTGTCTCTGTGAAAGATACCCCACGCGCATTGTCGAGTAGGAGCAACTTAACTTGGGTAAAATATGAGTAATCTCCAGCCAATGAAATGCCTACCTTGGGAGGGGGGAGGCTAATTATCCCTGTTAGAAATCAGACTAAAATAAAAGTGTAAAATTAAGGAATTTCTTATTAGCTGTCGAATTTCTTATTTCACCTCAGCTTTCGTTATTTTAGTAAATATTTAAAAGTTTAAAAAACGTATCGAAATGCAAGTAACATTTTGTACTAGTAAAAACGGAAAATCCTTGTTAGTGTTGACGACTATACTTTTAGCATTAAAAGAATGTTATTCAAAGATAGAGTGAAACGGTGGCAGTGCAGCAAACGTATGTGTAAGGCCTCTGTAAAATCTAGTACAAAAGATAATAGTGGAATCGGTTTTGGACCGTAATCACGAGAAGTTAACAGCCGATGTTTTTAACAGAAAACTCGTAAGTAACTCCAGTAAACACAAAGTAGTAGGTGATATTTGTGAAAAACCTCTGAGGCATTGATACCTTCCCTTCATATATTCTGAGAATGAGACAAAATATACCGGGTGGTGTAATAGTGTGTCGACGGAGCTTAGTATGAAAACTAATAACGCTGTAGCAATGAGACTTTATGTACGTATTGCTGTGGCAGCATAATTATATGTATACAATAAATATAGTATTGCCCCACGTTGGGCGCCATATAAATTATGCTGTGTGCTGTACCAGCAACATAATTTATTGTTAATATAATGACCACAGACACACGTTGGGCACTATATTACTTATGTTGTTGATTTAATATATTTTTCACCATATGCTTATAATTGATTTTGTATGAACTAAGTTATTTCTTAACAGCACGTACTTTGTAAGTACGCGTGAGTTCTAGCAGTGTATTCAGCTTTCTTTTTTCCTGGTAAATCTCTTTCTTATTTTTGTTTAGGGATCAGGTTATAATTTGTATTAAAGCAAAATCTAAGTCTATATAAAATCATACTTGTATATTTTATTCAAACATTAATAATAGATAGCATCGCTATACTATATTCACCTCAAAAATTATAAAAAAAAACACATAATTGAAAAAAGAACATTTAAGTATACCGTATTTTCGATTGTAATGTTTTGTAGAATAAATATATCGATAATGCTAATCAAAAAAGAAATATTATCCTGTTTTAAAACAAAGAAACTCAATTGAATGTCGGTAATCTGTTAATATTGTGCTAATTCTATTTTACCAGAAACATTATATTTGCACGTAATACCCTGATAATTCTAGAACTTCGCAATGGTCAATGTTCGGAGATAAGCTTGAATTGACCACTGGTAACAACCATTCGCACGTATTGCAGCCAGCGTCTCAAAACCCACCACACAGAAACATTTCCCTTTTTTTAAATGTATATTATATTTTTAAGTTTGAAATCAAAAATGAATTGCGAGAATTAATGATGCCTGATAAAGGTATCTGAAAATAAACATTCGCACGTTGTATTCTCTTAATGCCCAACACAATTAATAATCCTTTCTGTGTTATATAAAAAAAAAACTAACGAATTATTATTTTACAGAACAATATCTATTTTATCCTTACTGCTCAACGTTATACTGGAATAAATATTTTCACATAGTATTCCTATAAACGCATTGTAGCATTGATATTTCTTTATAATTGAAAAACTTACTTTGTTTCATTAAACATTTCTTCAAATTCGGCCTTAGGCATCTCCATTTTATAATACAAAGAAAAATTATCAAAAGTAAATTATTATTATAAATGAAATTGAAATGCAAATGAAATTAATATACTAATACAAAATGAATAAATATATATCTAGTCGTAGTGCATTTGACCCTACGCTTAAACCTTTATTAGCTTTTTCAAAAAGTCTTTATCTTTCGAAGTCGAAATAAGAATCTAATCTTGTTAATTCCTGTTCTTTGAATTTATACTCGAAAACAAAAATGTAATGCTTGTTACGCCCCCCATCGAACTAAAGTTTAGGTTGGCATTATGCATCATCGTGAAATCTTTGCCCTTCATTTTCTGCAAGTTGTCGTTGTTACACTAACACACGCACATATTGTCTTTGACAGTTCATTCACTAAACGTCAACACTTTAAAGCATTTGCTTATTTAAAAGTCTTTTTCCTAAATTATTTGGTATCTTCAACGGTAGGTATATTTTTCTTAATACAATCCCTCCTTGTATTTGTTTATAAAATTGTTTCTCCCATTCGCTAACATAATCTTCAATTTTCTTTTAGAGATGTTTGGACCTGTTAAACTCGAAAACACATTGCAGATGACAAGAATTCTTCTTCCCATTTCACTTATATTACAACGATTAGTGAGTTCAACCACGTCAGTTCCATTTCTACCTAGGACTTTTCCTACAGTAATACATTTGTCTGCAAGAAACTATAAACAAATTTTATACTATATTTCTTTTTGTAGGTCTCCAAACCATACAAGTCTTCACAGTCTATGAAACTTCTGTGTTACACATACAAGTTCATAAATGTACATTTTTATTCATTCAGCTGTTGTTTATATAAAATATTATTGCTGGCTATATCGTGTTAAAATATTTTAACTTATATCCTTTTTTATGTATAGTCATAAGTTTGAGGTAACTTTTGCAATTTTTAAGCATGATTTATAAAAATCCCTCTTATAAAATCTATTACATTATGCACGTTTTAAATTAATTATTTATTCTGCAATATTTTCATCTCATGTAAGACGAATGTTAACTCATTCATTCAGTTTTATTGTGTTTAAATGACTCACTCTCCTTTATTAGGTTTAAGTACCTTTTTATATTTATTTTGTACTTATATAATATTTAATTTTAAATACTTATTTAACCTATAATGTAATAATAAAAATCATATTTAAATTTTCTTCATATTTAAGTATATGCAACCCATCATACACTTGTGTTATTAGTGTTGCTTGGTGTCGAAATTTTTAAATATACATTCCTTTTTAAATTTTATATTTTATTTAACACTTAAACTAGTTCTTAATACTATTCTTGTTTTTAAATATGCAAGGGACCACGGCATATATCCCGTGGTTATTATTGTTATTGTGAACCATTGGTAACAATAAATGTTAATGCATGAACAATACATATAATAACCATTGTGTGAACTTGCATAAACTTTCTATCAATTCTCTACATCTAAAAAATCATATATTAATGAATAACATTAATGAAAATGAACAATCATTTACTGAATTGTCACGTATTGGTACCAGCCAAAAAGTACTCCTCCGATCGGTCTTTTTGAACTGTTCGATATTCACACACATTGTTAATGACAATATAATGCTCTGTTGATCTTCAAAATTGGGAAAAGTTTTTGAATTTAAATATTTTGGTAGTATAGTGTCCTTTTGATCGCTTATACCCCTTTTGTTTATTGCAACTACAGGATTGATAAATGTTGATTCTGATCTATGATTTTATTCTTTAACATTTCTTTAATTTCTAACTTGACTTGTTCTCTGTATTTATTGGGGGCAGGGTAATTTTTTACTTTAAAAGGTTGTGTTTCATCAACCTTGAGCTTATGCTCATAGCCTTTGGCTAAACCAGGTTTATTATCAAATAACTTTTTATATTTACCTATAAGATTACTCACATGGCTTATGTATTGTTTATCGCAATTTAAATTTGTACCATCCCTATTTTGCGTGAAGTCCTCACTTTGACTATGCTTCACAGGATGTGCACTTTTATTGTCTAATAAACTACTATCCATTTCTTTTGTGAGATCTTGTTTAGTATTATTTATATACAAATTATTGATTAATATTTCATCTTCCTGTGCTTCTTTGCTCCAGGAGATTATCGAATCTTTAATTTGAAATGTTTTGTTTTCTATATTCATTTTTGTACTATATTGACTTAAAAAGTCTATCCCCAAAATACAGTTGCTATTCAAATTAGGCACTATTATGAATTGTGTTAATAATTTTAATTTACCTATTTTAATATTTATACAAAAAACTTTATCTATAGTAATGATAGGTCTTTTATTTGTAGTAATGAAATTTACCTTTCTTATGGGCATATAGTGTCCCAGTTTTTCTATGACTTTATCTATAATATTACTATCTAATAATGATAATTGCGCACCCGTGTCTAATAATGCTTCTATTTCTTCGTTCCCTATTTTGACTGTTATATATGGTAATTCCATTGTGATTTTTTTTTAGATCGTCGAAGTTGGAGACGGTTTGTATTTCCTTTTTCTTTTTGACTGGTCTTTCTAAAAATCCAACGAAGTCGCGTTTGAGTAGATAGAATTTACCAATTCTTTATTTATCGATAGTTGTCTTGTATCCTTAAGCATTGCACCTTTTGATTCTTGCCTTTCCTTCGAACTTACATCTTTCTTTTCTTCTTTTATTTGCACATTGTTTATCTTCCTGTCCTTCTCAGGAATCTTTTCTTCTTTTCTGTAATTTTGTTCATTCTTCCTTGTGTTTTCGTAATTTCTCGGCTTGTTGCTCGTATATGGGTATTCATAACTGATCATCAAAGATACGGTCTTATCTAGTAAGTATGCAATTTCGTTGTGACCTTGTTCGGTTCAAGTAACAATACCTTTCTAGGGATGCAATTTCGAATAGGCTGGTTAAATTAGATGAATTTATTGTTCCTATGGACTATGAATTTCTAAATTTCCATTACATGTACTGAGAATATACATCCATTTCAACAATACATGATATACAGAGCAATCCAAATTTAGTGTTCACCATTGGTAACTTTGTTATTATTAAAGATACAAGATTGTTTAAATTAGCAAACTTGTAGTACTTTTAACGCTCTTTAAGATGGAAGAATAAAAAAAACAAATGAGCAACGCGTTTTGAGTTTTGCCGAAAAATATTTTTTTTTCAAATGGAAACCCCTGTATATTATATCATTTTCTGCTAGAACTTTAATTTTTAAACAAAAAATCTTATAAGAAATTTTTTACTGGGGTTAAAAATACTTGAGTTATAATGAATACACAAAAACAGCTAAGTCAAGTGCATTTCTATGTATCTATGAAAACGACAATAAGTCTTTCTACCAAACGTCAAATATTAGTACAGTTTTATTAGTTTTTCACTCATAAGTTTCATTGTGCTAGTTATTAATTTGACAAAAAAATGATTTTTACCCATTCAAAAAAGTGTGATATGTTAGAATCTTATTTAGTGTGCAGAAAATCCTCTAGGAGGGCAAAAGAACACTACGCTGAATTACATCCACTCCGAACACAACCACATGAGCAATATTTTCTGAGACTTTACCGAAAATTTAGAGGCAATGAGAGTGTTTTTGCCAAAACAAGGACAAAAAGGACTTTTATGAAAAGCGAGGCCACGGAAATTGCAGTTATCGCATATTTTGAGGCCAACCGTGAGAATTCCATACTAGATATTGTCAATGAATCTGATTTGAGTCACGGTACTGTGCATAGGATTCTGAAGAAACGCAAATTCATTCCTTATAAGTACAAACCAGTTCAGGTTCTTTTGCCAGGGGATCCAGAGAGAAGAATGTTTTTTGCCACTGATATCTTAACTTTTGTCGCCAAAATGTAAACAACTTTCGTTATATTTTATGGACCGATGAATCGAATTTCTCAAATTCTGGAATGTACAAAAAAAAATCATCATTACTGGTCAAAGGAAAATCTTCTTTTAGTAAATCCAAGACGTCCACAAGTCCCTTTCAGTTTTAATGTTTGGTGCGGTTTAATCGGTTCGTGGATTGTTGGTCCTTTCTTTTATGAGGGCACTCTAACTGGTGAAAGGTACATAGAATTTTTGACTGAAATTTTGAATAATTTCTTAGACGATCTGGATCTCATAAGTAGACAGAATCTGCATTTTCAGCAGGATGGCGCACCTGCGCACAACTACAGAGGTACTCATCAACTTCTAAATACTATTTTTAACACTTCATGAATAGGAACAAATGGTCCTATTCAGTGGCCTCCCCGATCGCCAGATTTAACGCCGCTTGATTTTTTTTTATGGGGTTATTTAAAGAACCAGATTTATAAGCAAAGGTACGAAAACGTAAACGCCCTAAAGATTGCAGTTAGTGAAAAGATAAACCAAATAGATGGTAGGACCATACTGAAGGCAGTTCGAGAAGTTCGGAAGCGTGTACAAAAATGTATTGAACTACAAGGTGGTATTTTTGAACATCTTCTATGAAAAAATCAGTGATTTTCATTTTCTTTTAATGATAAGTTTATGTATAAAATAAAGTTTATAAAACTAATTTAGCTGTTTTCGTTTATTCATTATAACTCAAGTATTTTTAATCCCAGTGAAAAATTTCTTATAAGATTTTTTGTTTAAAAATTAATGTTCTAGCAGAAAATGATATAATATACAGGGGTTTCCATTTGAAAAAAAAATATTTTTCGGCAAAACTCGAAAACGCGTTGCTCATTTGTTTTTTTATCCTTCCATCTTAAAGAGCGTTAAAAGTACTACAAGTTTGCTAATTTAAACAATCTTGTATCTTTAATAATAACAAAGTTACCAATGGTGAACTATTAATTTGGATTGCCCTGTATATTAATCTCGATTAATCTCGTTTTACATCTATCAATTTGAAGTTTAATTTCAAGAACTTCGTCAAAATTATTTACTGCACACAATAGAAGAATGTAAATACACATGCATTAAAACTTATAAAAGAAAAAACTCTTGGATTACTCTGGCAATCACCAATTCTATAAGAACCAGGGATAAAATGAAAAGAAGGCTACGGGCTCATTATTTAGAACAAAAAAGTGCCGAATATAAAATATATAGTAACCACCTCAAAAAGATTATGACAATATCCAAAAATAATTACTATAAAAGTAAAATAGAAAATAACCGGACCAACCTAAGAAAGATATATAGATTAATAATAGAGGCAAGCAATGAATATACAAAAAAATCAAAAAAAATCAACATCCAAGATGAAAATCAAACACCCTTTGAAGATGAACGGAGCATGACTGAATACTGTAATGAATTCTTTATAAATATTGGTATTCAAATGGCGCAAAAAATATCAATACCCAAACAAATGACTATAACAACGAGTCACAGTATAGATTCAATGCACTTAATACCGGTGGATGAAAGCGATATAATAGATAGTATCAATAAAATAAAAAAATTTAGTACCCCGGGTAATGATGGTATCAATACAAAACTGATAAAGGAAATACATCCTTACATCTTAAAACCGTTAAAACACATATTTAATACAATATTTACCACAGGTATAGTCCCGAAGCATTTCAAGGCAACAGTGATTATCCCAATCTATAAGTCTGGAGATACAAAAGATATAAATAATTATCGTCCCATAAGTGTAACAAATAGTTTTACGAAAATATTTGAAAACTGTATAAAAAACCGATTTGTATCCTTCCTCAATCAAAAGAACCTACTATCTGACCACCAATACGGATTCAGAGAAAAACTCAGTACAGAAAACGCAATCCATGAATTAACACAAACAATTACTAATCACTTATATCCAGGTAAGAAATGTTTATCGATTTTTTTTGATCTGGCAAAGGCATTTGATACGGTCCCATATGACATGACCTACTATTGGACTGTTTGCAGAAACATGGCATTAAGGGTACTGCACTGAATGTTTTTGAAAGTTATCTTACCGAAAGATCACAAATTGTTAAAATAATGGACACACTAAGTCAGCCCAGAACAATAAAAATTGGCATACCACAGGGCACTGTATTGGGACCAATTCTCTTTATATTATACATTAACACTTTAACGAAAATAAATATATCTCATGGAAAAATTATATCATACGCGGATGATACGGCAGTGATTATCAACGGGAACACTTGGAGTGATGTTAAGGAATATGCAGAGAATGGATTAATTCAAATATCAAATTGGCTAGATTCTTCTAGATTATCGCTTAATATAAAGGAAAGGATGTTTCTACATCACAACTAAACAACGTCCCAACTTTGAAGAATTAAACATGAGGGGGACAAACAATGTAATAAAGGAAACAGACCAGGTGAAATATTTAGGAATATATATATATAGATGCAAATCTTAAATGGAAGGTACATATAGAGTATATCTGCAATAAAATTAGATGTCTTATACATAAATTTTATATAATACGTGAAATGTTAAACAAAAAAATATTATTCATACTCTACAGGAGCCTGGCGGAATCAGTACTAAGATATGGTATAATAGCTTGGTGCGGAGCCTATAATGACACTCTAAAATCCTTAAATTCTGTTCAAAACTACTTGCTCAAAACAATATACCGGAAAGATAGACTTTATCCAACAATACAGTTATATTCCGGTAGACATACTTAACATAAAGTCTTTATCTATACTGACATCATGTACTTTACATCATAAAGATCATGAAATAAGAGAGTCTATAAATCATAAATACCTTACAAGAAACAGGATAATAGGATGTCTGCAAACAACAACAAGTAATACCACATTTTACCAAAGATCCTTTTGATACTTAGGACCGAAACTATACAACAAGATTTTACCTGAAATAAAAATTATTAAAAGAATAAAAACATACGTAGTGCACTTAAGAAACTTTATTTTTATTAACTTGGAGGCGGGGACGTTTTAAGGATACAAGTTACTTCTTAATGAAATAATTATAGTTATAGTGAGTTAGTTTTAGTAACGTACACTTTTATACGCGAAATATTCATATTGGGTTACATTTCTTAGAATTTATAATGTAATATTTTTCTTTAAATAAATTGACACCAAGTCAGCTAAATAGACATATAGAATTATTATTAAGAAGCTACAAGGTAGCGAAACAATTGTCATATATATTTTTAATAAACACAGTGTAAATCTAAAACAAGCTGTTTTAATTATTATTAATTATAGAATTATATGTACCAGTGGTAATTTAATGTATTTGTAACACTTATACATAGATTTTACCTTTCTTCACTCCTTCTCCATATGAACTTTAACTATGCCAAATCTCATACTCCTCCGTGCGCGCAATTTGCTTAAAAAGGGGTACATAGTTTTTTCTTCGCATATGAATATAATAATTTATTTCAGTAATCTAGTACAATATTGAGAACGTCAAAACACAGAAAATGATTAAATACAATGACAAATGTTTATTTTAAACTATATGATTTCCGATTTGCCTTTAATAGATTGAATGAAACATAAGCATGCTGTAACTGGTTAATATGCAACGAACAAAGTTGAGATCTTGAAACTTATATTTAAACTGTGTGTGATCCTATAGTCACTATTTCTTTCTTCTGTATGATTAACTGATTATGATTCAGTTATTTATCATAACACTTGGTAAATGTTAATATTTTGTTAAATCTGATGTCATCTCGCATGGGTATATCGGTGGATGTGCATGTGTCATGTGTGAATGCGGCTTGTTTGTCAAACGGCGACTGAAGCGACCTCTTTGCATCATTGATGGGACAACGGAGCGAGCGATCGCATTCTCATGCATTACTTACCGGATCTAGTTAGCGAAGCTTACGGCACAGCTTTACAAACGCCATCATATTATTTATATCACTTTCGAATGACTGTTATATCGCGGTCGTAATAAATTGTGTCTCCTCTGCCTCTTATGCGCGCACGTCTCTTGGCATCACACGGTGTACGGGGTGAAAATGTCGAGATCTTTCAACGTTTTACCCACGCAAATACCAAACAAACTTAGACAGCGTTCGCGATGTTTCAGAGTAACTTTTTTTCTCACATTTTCCGATGTTTTTCTTTCCTCCCTCAGTACGCACATACACATCAGGTAAATTGTCATGTCGAAAGGAAAAGTTTTTATTTTTGAGTTGAGCGAGCGTATTCTAGAGCTGTAAATAATTTTTATTCTGAATGAATAAAAATGGCATTGAATTGAACAACATCCAATTTCTCATGTGGAATTTCATGCAAAATAAAGATTAAATTATCATTAACAAAAAGAATTTATTCTTAATTCTGAAATAATCTTTGAATGTTTTGTTATTTGTGGCTTTTCAAAGACGGACGAATAAGAACTTTTGTATAGTTATTAATTATAACCGCACATTGAGAAAAATAGATTTCTTAAAGCAACCAATTTGTGAATGTCATTCATTTTTTTGTAAATTATGTCAACTAATAAGGAATTAAGGATACATACAGTAATGCATTCAGAAAATATTCAAAAAACCTCATTATTTAACTTCAAGCAAGAAAAAAGAATTTCTACTTTAGTATAAAATTATAAAATGACATTGACATGTGTCTATTTGACATTCAACTTTGGTTGGTCCAAAAATATTTTTTATCGCCAACCGTCAGTAAAGCGATGCGTTACCATAGCGTTTTACGGAGGTAAAGAAACACTTTATCGTACTGTACAATAAAGCACTTTACCTGCCGCTAATGTCTGTCAGCGTAGCCATGACTGATGACTTTAAACATAAATCATTTGTCACTGTCATAAACTGTCATAAGTTATTATATCTTTCTTTCTTAAATTAACAATTTTCACTGTTGGCGATAAAATTTTGTATGCACCACGTCAGTAAAGTACCTTTACCGAACTCGTCTGTTACTCGCCGCGCTCGCTTCACTCGCTTGGCTCGTAAATCAGACTCGTTCGATAAAGTATCACTTTACTGACTTGGTACATAAATAACTATTATCACCAACCGTCAGTAAAGTGATGCGTTACCATAGCGTTTTACGGAGGTAAACAAACACTTTATCGTACTGTACAATAAAGTACTTTACCTGCCGTTAATATCTGTCAGTGTAGCCATGACTGATGACTTTAAACATAAATCGTTTGTCACTATCATAAACTGTCAAAAGTTATATCTTTATTTCTTAAATTAACAATTTTCACGGTTGGCGATAAAATTTTGTATGCACCACGTCAGTAAAGTACCTTTACCGAACTCGTCTGTTACCCGCCGCGTGCTTCACTCGCTTGGCTCGTAAATCAGACTCGTTCGATAAAGTATCACTTTATTGACTTGGTACATAAATAACTATTACCGCCAACCGTCAATAAAGCGATGCATTACCCTAGCGTTTTAGGGAGGTAAACAAACACTCTATCGTACTGTAAAATAAAATACTTTACCTGCCGCTAATACCTATCTGTCAACGTAACCATGACTGATAACTTTAAATATAAATCGTTTGTCGCTGTCATAAACTGTCATAAGTTATTATATCTTTATTTTTAAAATTAACAATTTTCACGGTTGGCGATAAAATGTTGTATGCACCACGTCAGTAAAGTACCTTTATCGAACTCGTCTTTTAATCGCCGCGCTCGCTTCACTCGCTTGGCTCATAAATCAGACTCGTTCGATAAAGTATCACTTTACTGACTTGGTACATAAATAACTATTTTCGTACACTTGATAGAAATTGATAATATTGTTTAACACAAAATAATTAAGAAAAGTGGGACTTTTCTTGTTAGGAACACTTTTCTTGTTCGCAACACTTTTTTTTATTCATTCAATTTATTAGCATAAATTTTAAATGTACAATTGGTTAAATTAGTAAATGAGATACCAGTAGATGTGGAAAGTGACCTGAATTCAGAAACTGCCAAAGTTGAGTTTTTCATTTTTTCACTTGATGTGGCTGAAACTGATGTCGATGTTGACGGTGCAGAAGTCTCTTCAGTTAAATTACTGAAAATTCTTTTTGAAATTTTCACATTGTTTTCGATGCTATCTTCCACATAAGCTACCGCGACTCCGCTACTACGCCAACCACCGTGTCTCTTCAAAACTTGAACGTCAGCCCCACTGTCGGCTAGAAATGTTGCAGAAGGTCTGCGGAAACAATGTCCTGTGAAACTGTTCGAATCCGGAAACCCTAAATACGCAGCAATTTTCCTTGGTACATTGTAGAAGGTGTTTATACCGATTGGTTGCACAGTGCGCTTGCCCTGTTTATAACATATACAGAGTCTACGATGGTCCACATGCTTCGGTCTCAAATTTAAAGTCTTCCTGTAAAACTCAATACCATTTATACCAGTTTCCGACGTTTCTGTGAAGACACGCTTTTTTTGGTTTTTATGTCGTAATCACCAAAATACGCCCGGTATCTTCTACATCATCAACATTTAAGAGACGTAATTCTTCCGCCCGACAGGCTCCATGCAAAGCAACGATTGTCACTACTTTCATATTGAGAAAGCTGTTATCAGGAGCATTGTTTAAGAAACCCTTTACATTATCAATTGACAGAACTTTTGATTTTTTGGTACATAACCGTCATTTTGACGTTTCAGATAGGCCAACAATTTTTTATAGGCAGAAATGTCTACGTTTTCGTTTACTTGTAGAGTGCTTTTCACCATCGAATACACTGACCAGTGTGTTGAGCATTTAAGAGTTTTCACCTGGAAGAATATTTAAAATTAGTGCTTGTAATAAATTTCATACATCAATCGAACCTTTTCACAAAAGTACGCAATTAGAGTATCTTCATCATTTGCTCCTTCCACATTCGTTTCATTTCTTTATTGACAAAACTGTTGGTAAATTTTCTCGTATTTTGCTCTAGACTTTGTAGGCAGTAAACCTGATTCCGCTTCTGATACCAATTGCAGAATTTTTTCATTATTTTTGCTTGATTGATTCATTTTACATTAAAGCTTTTTCGCAAATTAGTTGTTTACTTGTTGTGATGTTTTGTCACTAAGTAAACAAATTCTTGACACGGATTACTTTGATAATAGGAAAATGACAATTTTTATTTTTAAAATTATAATTCTCGTGAAGTACACGAAAAAATTACGTGTTCAACGCGTAAAAAAAGTGAGTTTTCTAGCTCGGTGAAAACTTGATTCACTCGCTACGCTCGTTAATCAATCTGTTTTCACTCGCTAGAAAACTTTTCTTTACTTGTTAAACAATCTACTATTGTTTTCATTTTTATATTTGAAAGTTTACATATTCCTATTTTATTTAGTAGTTTTCAAATATATTAGTATATTCATATACAGGGTGAGTCATTAGTAGCCGCTTCTTCGATTGCTCTTTTGTGGTTTATATAAAAAAAAGCAATTAGTGGGGGATCCATGGTTGCTTGTGGCGCATATTGTAAAAATACTTAAGGCTCTGGCGCACTTCCGGTTTCACCGGAAATCCACGGAACTTAATTTTTTTAAATGACTCACCCTATATATTTTTGGTTTTTCTTGTACTGCTTTAAATTGCCTGTTAAACTGTTTTTTCTTTTTCAAAATTGGGCCAATAGTTTTTGAGTTATTAATTTTTTTTGAAAATATTTGACCAAAACACGTGTTCAGAAAAAAATCATTTTCACATTGTTTTTAAAAGTAAAAACATTGACTTTGGTGGTGCTTGTAGCCAAGAGAATTCTGCATCATTTGGTAAAGTTGCACTCGACAATACCACAAGAAACTTTGTTTTTTCAAAGCCTACTTCCTGAAATTTTCACATACCAAAAACTTATTTTTTTTAGATAGAACACCCAGTATTTTATTGAGTCATATCGTTCCTTTTTTTATTCTCTTTCATTTGTGTTAACAATGTCCTATACCTATCTTTTCTAATTTTTGAGATAATCACTATACGAGCAATTAGTGGTCAATTAAAGAACTACAGGCGCTGTTACCTGCACCCAAATATTGGTCCAATAAAGGCTGGAATGCGGCTGACTGCCTGAGTCAACTGTTAAAGAAAGTTGGTATACATTTGTGTGAAACTTATAAAAGCATCGCTATTAGTTAACATCCAAATGAATTATTCTTATGAAGAGTTAATAGATATGATTGACATTTTGGATGAATCTGAAAGAAACTCTTTGTGCTAGCATCCAGACTTTATGCACAGCGATCCCTGGTAGAAGTCAACCGAAGCCAGAAACCTTCGAAAATATAAAGTGGACGGTTTGAGTGAACAGAAAGCATATGAATATGAAAGAAAGAGCGGAAAAAGCAATAACTGGTGAGGATAAGACGATTATGGTACTTGCGAGTGTAGTTGAACACCCCCATACTAGTACTACGAAAATTAGTCGTCAGTTAGATGTAAGTGAAATTTGAGAATACAGAATAATTGGGAAACATGAAATTCACATACACAGGGTTAGATGAAAGAAATGTTCAGAATCGCTTACATTTTTGTCAATTGGCAGCAGATAAACTATCCAGGTTTTCTCAATTTTTTGTTGTTTACCAACGAAACCTTCTATTCAAGTGAATACGTTCATCGTCACAATTTCCGTTATTATAACACATAAAATCCCCCACTTTATCACACCTGTAAACTTTCAAAATCGTTGGTCCTTAAAACTGTGGGGAGGAATAGTGGGTAGTTACATAATTTGACCTTATTTCTGTGATGAAAATGTTAATGGAGGAGAGTATCTTCGCTATCTACGAACGGATTTTCAAAACTTTTTGAAGACATCTTCAAATATGTCAGTAAACATAACCTTTATTTTATTTCGTTGTTAACCAACATTGTTAAAAATGAAATACTGCAACTGGACATTGCCGGAATTAAAAAATTGAAATGCGATGCTCTTCATTCTATAAAATTATTACTTTTGGGATAGTTGGATATAACATTTACTTTGTTTGACAGTTGACTAAGGAAGTCGAGCGCCATCCCTGCCTTCCATTGGTTGAACGAATATTTTGGTGCATAGAACAACAGCGCTCGTAGTTCTTTAATTGACCGCTAATTACTCTTATAGTGATTATCTCAGAAATTACAAAAGATAGGTATAGGACATTGTTAACAAAAATGAAAGAGAATAAAAAAAGGAACAAAATACCTCAATAAAATACTGGGTGTTCCATTTAAAAAAAATAAGTTTTTGGTATGTGAAGATTTCAGGAAGTAGGCTTTGAAAAAACAAACTCTATTGAGGTATTGTCGAGTGCAACTTTACCAAATGATGCAGAATTTTCTTGGCTACAAGCACCACCAAAGTTAATGTTTTTGCTTTTAAAAACAATGTGAAAATGATTTTTTTCTGAACACGTGTTTTGGTGAAATATTTTCAAAAAAAATTAATAACTCAAAAACTATTGGCTCAATTTTGAAAAAGAAAAAACAGTCGAACAGACAATTTAAAGCAGTACAAGAAAATCCAAAAATATATAGGATGAGTCATTTAAAAAAATTAAGTTTCGTGCATTTCCGGTGAAACCGGAAGTGCGCCAGAGCTTTAAGTATTTTTACAATATGCGCCACAAGCAACCATGGATCTTCCACTAATTGTTTTTTCTTTTATTTAAAACACAAAAGAGCAATCGAAGAAGCGGCTACTAATGACTCACCCTGTATATCACATATGTCTTGTTGTCTATTTCTACATTTCATATACGAAGTTGTCTTTCTTTTTAAAGAAGTAATTGACGTTGTTGGTATATGAAAATTGTAGAAATATAAAATGTTTATCGTCTACATGGTTAAATCAAAGTACGCACGCCTGCAAATAACTAGTTGTTAAATATTTTATTACTACGTGTGCTAGGCAAAATACATTTGAGCATACTCCTTCCGTTTATGTGACATTTATATGACAGAAAATGTTGGTTAACTAAAGCGCCACCTACGTTTTTTTTTGTTATACAGAACAAATTTCAGATCCGTACTTAGGAAAAAAGAAAATTTCAAACACGAACGAATGAACGAACATCGGATGTGTATGTAAGAGACTCGAAGAAAAAGAACTGGATAGAAGATGGACGTAAACAATTCACATCAGTTGGAATCGCATAAAGTGAAAAAGGTTCCTCTACTGCTCGTAACGCGACGCGTCAAGTTAGCAGTAGTTGCTTAAAGGACTACCGCACACACACGTACAGCCAGGATATACATTTCTACTCGGAAAGTGTGCGTGTTAGGACGATAGAAAGAACTCTCGTGGCGGTGTACCCTGGGCTGACTGCTATGGCTTTTAACCGCAGATAGACTCAATAAAGTCGAAATTGCATGGCGGTAGATCGAACGCAGCTCGTTTTATTTTTATTGTCGTCCACACGTCAGGCGAATACGGCGTAAAGGACTGACTTGTCTGATGCTTTCTACCCACTTTTATGTGCTCGTCACACGATTGGATTTCGCACAAAAATACACACATACATGTATATACGGTATACATACACGCACACATGCAAAGAGACACAGAGATATTCGAGTATTCGTTGGTGGAGTTTACATCTCCCAAACGACATCCCGATATGTCGTTCGCTTATACAAAAAAAGCTTTTTCTTCTTTTTATATTTCCTGATATATTTGAAAATATACCGTTTTCTTTTTCATGGTGTTATTTCCACAAATTATGTCTCAAAGATGTTTATGTATGTATGTACGTAAATAATTTTGCAACTTCGAAAGTAACAATTTATAGAAATGAGAAACATCTGTTATTTCACTATTTTTCTATAAATCATACGAGGTCTGACAATTAAGTATTCGCAAAATTGGTTTTAAGAGCTTTTATTTCAAATTGGTCACAAATTAGATATTACATCCTTCAATATACGCCCGCACACACTTTTCCATTCGTCATTTCCACAACTGGAAACAATTTTGGAAAGCTTGTTCATCAAGAGCGTCCATGACCCCTGTACAGGTCTGTTTCATGACCATTTCAGTAGCAAAATGTCCCCTCCTTGGTTTTAGAGGAAAAATCACATGGGGCTAAATCTGGGCTGTAGGGTGGGTATTCCAGCACAAGACTCCCAGTGGATGCTAAAAATTCGCGAGTAAAGATGTCTGAATGCTCTGGCGCATTGTCGTGATGCAGCAACCTATTCTTGTTGGCCCACAACTCAGGTCTTTTTCGTGCAATCTGCTTCCGCAATGTTTTCAGGACCTCAATATAGTAGGCAGCAGTTACAGTCTGCATCATTTTGAAACACTGAGTGCCTATGGAGGCACCCACTGTTTCAGAATGATGCCTTTGGAGTCGACGAAGGTGATAATCCTGGCCTTCACCTGCGATTTGGACATGTGCGCCTTTTTGGTTCTTGGTTCCCCAGGTTTCTTCCATTCACAACTCTGACGTTTGGTTTCTGGATCGTATTGGAATATCCAACTCTCATCGCCAGTAATCACACGATCGAACATTCCCCAGTTGTCGAGCCAGTCCTGACAAATGCGTTGTCGAGTTTCCTTTTGGTCGGAAGTCACCAATCTGGGAAACAATTTGGCGCACACTTTCGTCATGCCTAAATCATCACGTAAAATCAGCCGAACTGTCTGAAGATTGATACCAGTAACTTCCGATATGTGTCTAATCGAGTATCGGCAATCATCCTTTAACACTTGCTCGACTTTTTGCAGAGAGATGGCGGTGCGAAGTTCAGCTGGTCGACCAGAGCGCGGAGTGTCATTGCACCCCTCTAGCCCCTCCTCAAGTTTCTTGTACCTCTCATAGAATGACGATTTTGGCATTAAATTGTCGCCATGCACTTCTTTCAACGCTGTTAACGTTTCAATTCTCGATTTCCTCCACTTAATGAAAAATTTCAGCGTTACCCTTTGCTCAAAATTGTCTGGCATAGATATCATGTACTGAATTACGAAACACACGTTCACTCCTCCGCCATAACATGCAGACTGCCGCGTGAAACGACTTATAACTTGAGTGGCCTTTAGTTCAAGGTCCCCTCTACCACGCCCGATGATGTGGCGGATCGCACTGTTGCCACGTGGGCCGCAAAAAAACTTTTCCTGATACATAGTTGCATATATAGGTAAGCTTAACTAAGTTGCCGCATCGCAAAAACTTTGATAAGATAAAGACATCACGGAGGCACTGTATGAGGCAAACACAAACTGTTACCTAATCTAATGATTGCCCATTACATTCTTATTCTAAAAAAAAATCTATTTCAAAAGGGAACTAATTGCATTTACAGTCTCAGTAACAATACATTCTTTCAAAATAATTTAAATTTCACCTGTTGTTATATTTGCATTTACTAATCTAATTAATAATTATTATTATGATCCGCTCTTATCTCACTAACAGAAAGCAGCGAGTGGTTTTGGTTGATGGAAAACCTAGCAAGACACTTATCCGATTGGAAGAATGTGCAGAGGGGAGTTCCGCAGGGTTCCAATTTGGGACCTCTTCAGTTCTTGCTGTATGTCAATAGAATACCGAATATCGTTAGCTACCTGACTACGCTCTATGCTGGTGACACGTCAGTTATAATTAAAGCAGATAAAAACCACCTAAATCAAGAAATAATCACAACAGCTATTAAATTTGACAGGTAGTTTTTGCACAACGATCTGAAGCTAAATATAAAAAAGCACAAATTTTTCAATTTAGTTATTTTAAAAAGGATAAACTGACATTAGATTATAATGGAGCATAACTTTCAACTAATAATGAATTAAAATTTCTGGGTTTGTATTTCGATAGCTAATTAGACACATAGAGTATCTATCTAGAAAAATATCTGGGTTTGTTTATGCTCTTCGCACTCTTGCAAGTTCTGTTAACAGAGACGCTGCGCTAAGTGCTACAACTCATATGTTCACTCGAGATTTTGTTATGGTGTTATTTTCTGGGAGGCATCTGTGGGCGTGTCGCGATTCTTTGTGCTACAAAATATGTGCTTAATAGGAATCTTCAATATTCAGCAAAGAGATTCATGCAAGAGGTGTTTATTGTTAATGAAATACTAACGCTTCCATCCTTGTCGTGTGTCTTGGAATGTGCACTTTTTGTAAAAACTAACTACAATCTCTTCAAAAAACAAAAACTTAGACATGAATATGATACCAGAAGTGCTGCCGATGTGTATCTTGTACCTCCACAAATAACAAAAAGTTAAATTAATAAGAGTGTGCTAATACAAATGATAAAAGTTTACAACCATTTACCAACAAACCCAAAACGAAGTCCCCTGACTATGTAAGAGGGAGCTGTTCCGCCAGCTTTCATTTGGTGCTTTTTATTTTGTACAAGACTTTCGAACTCACGAATTTCAATGTGTTAATTATGTTGTTAATATTTTTATTAGTGTATTACTATAATAATAAAAATAAAACACTGATTTTAAAGTTTCAAAATATTAATTATAGTAAACCACTAAAACGTTGTTTCGTCGCACAGCGACTTCGCCAGGTGGATGAATAATGGAGAATTTACAATAGTGCGAGAAATTATATACAGGACAAACATATTACAAATTTAAGGGCAAAAGTGGGAAGTGACATAGGTGGGATTCCAGAACTTATGTTAATCCCAACTCCAGCGTCCAATTTAAAGGTAGGATTAAAATGTGCCAGGTATTTAGCCTCCAATTTTGGGCCGCCCGAATGAATAACACACAATTTTATAAAACCAATTTATTATAAAAACCAAAATAAAAAAATTAAGATGGTATTGATAAAAATTATATTATGAGAGTTTTACTTTTACATCTTTGTGTTCACAACAAACAGTGACTGTTTTTTTAAGGGTATTATTTGTAATAGGTAATGTAATGTAATGTTCATATTGTAACTCATTAAAATTATATATCTTTTTTTAATATTTACTAATTATATTTGGTTGTAGTAAAATTTTAGTAATAAAACACCTGACATTAAGAGTTTAGTGAAGTTTTATAAATATGACTGGGTAGCTGGTTGCATGCTATACTATAAAAACAAATTTATGCTCGTAAGTAATTCATGAGCTCAGATGGAATTGGTTTTCTTTTAAACAATTTGACATAGTTCGAAAATTAAATATATGTATGAACAGTTATAACTCGTAACTTGTATTGGTTTATTAATGTGACGTATATTTTGACTTTGTTACTGCTGTTTCGATGTTAGAAAAAAAATTGTCAAATTTAAGGGAAAAAATGAGGTGTGGCCACCACACGACTTTCTTATAAGTATGAGCGTTTCAAACTATACAATTTTAAGATTTTTTTTATACAAAACTTATTCAAAATCCTATTCTAAGTACTTTCATTCTCTTCATAAATCGCTATAGAATGCATACTTTGCAAGATATTCGAAAAAAAGTGCTACTCGCTAAGAGTAAAAGTGCCACTTCAGGTTCGAATTTTGAAATTTCATGTATACAAAAAATATTGCAAATCCAACTCTAAATATTTTTGTACTCTTGATAAATATATATAGAATGCATAATTTACGACATATTTGCAAAAAATCGCTATTCGATAAGAGTAAAAGTGGTACTTCCGGTCTGAATTTTGAAATTTTTTTTATACAAAAGATATTTAAAAGTATGTTCTAAATACTTTTATACTCGTAATGTACCTGCCTAGAAAGCATGACTTACGAGATATTCGCAAAAAACTGATTTTCGATAAGAGTAAAAGACCTACTTCCGGTAGGAATTTCGAAAAACTTTATTAAAACAATTTTTCTCAAATTTAATTTTGAGTACATTTGAATTCTTTATAAATTTGTTTAAACTTAGTAATTGACGAAATATTTGCAAAATTCGATTTTTTCACTGAAGTAAACTACTACTTCCGGTCTGCCGATTTTGCTCAAAATCTAATCAGTTCTCAAGAGGGAGATTATATTCGTAAATACAAAATTTGGAATTGATATCTACAGCGGTTTGACCGCTATCGTGGTCACACACACACAGACAGACACACAGACACACACACACAGACACACAGACACACAGACATTTTTTAAAAACCACTTTTTTGGTATCAGGGGACCTCAAAACGTGGACATCTGCAAAAATCTCGAGGTCGAAAATTTTCATCATCACAATACTTCCTTATACTACGTATAAGAAAGTAAAAATCTAACGGGGTTAGATCCAGCGAACGAGCCGGCCACCTAAGGACGCCATTAGTACCAATCCAACGACGTGGGAACGTTTGATTAAAATAGTCAGTAACTATATTGGCATTATGAGCAAGTGCTCCGTCTTGATGTAACCATATATCATTTCGCAGCTTTATAGGTACATCTTCCAAAAGTAGTGGTAACTCATTTTGCAGAAAATGTAAGTAGCGCACACCTGTTAATGTTTCATCATAAACGTGGGGGCCTAAGACATATCCGTTTAAAATTCCACATCAAACGTTAACGCCAAAAACTTTTTGTTTCTAATCAATATCGAGCATTATGCTTAATTAAAGTACCATTGTTGTGAAAGCGACATTCGTCACTCCACATAATCTGATTCATAAAGTTGTTGTTTTCCGCTAACATTACAGAAAATTCTGCCAGAAAATCGAGTCTGCGTTGATTATCTCCTATTCTTAAATGGTGCACTAAATGGACTTTATAGGGAAAGTATTTATTTTCTTTTAGAATCCTACGGCAAAAGGTTACAGATAGATCATGCTGTTCTTTTAATTGCCGTAATGATGTATGTGGATTATTATTAACTGTTTGTATTACCGCTGAGGTAACTTCATCATCTCTTACTCTTTTCTGCCTTAATTATTTTTGTTTTTTGAAGCTACCGTCATTTCTGAGATTTGCACACAGACTTATAAATGTTTTTTCATCTGGTAAAGGTTTGTTGCGAAAGCGTAGAGCATATAATCGCATTGCTTCAGATGCATTTCTACGGGATTCTCCATAAATTAAAACCATATGTTTGTCTTCATTTGTATGTAAAACCATATTTTTAATACAATCTCAACGCAAAGTCAGTAATTCTTTGAATAAAGCTAATTAGAAAGACAATTAATAATCAAGCAAATGTTACTAATGTGTGCTAATGTCAAAATATTTCCTAAATAATCAAAGCAGGCATATATGTACATATACATATACATATAACACAGACATGAATGCTTTTCTGCCTACATACCTATGGATGCCTATAAAGTGGAATTTATAAAAATTGACTAATTATAAAATTTAAATTGTGAAGTAACTATAATAGCAAGAATTTTGAATGTATTTGGTCCTATTTTTCGCTGCAAATTAAATACTAAAAAAAACTTTAAAATTACTCTTACTTTCTTTAAACACGAATATCTATGGAACCGTTAAATTTTGGAAACTAACACAAATAATAAAATTTACATTAATTTTAATACTCTTTCAAATAAAAAAACAAATGAAGATTGTGGCGATCAAAAAAAATTTTTTTCATCGCAGCGCCATCTATATCTTCACATAATAAAACACAATTATTACAGTAAACTTGAGTCGATCACATTCTTTAGTAACTACTTTTTATGAAATTCAAATATCTTTATCCGTTTCCCAGATATTTGACCAGGAATTTTTAAGTGGTACACCCTGTATAGATCTGCAAGACATCATTATAATTAAAATGAATGAAATTAGAAAAAGTCCCGTACAACAAAATCAAAAAGTGGTGGGCAATTTCAACATCTATTGTAATTTATTACGATTATTATTGTTGATAATTTGTACAACTACAGTTTATGGTATTTATTTTAAGGTTACAATCTAAGGAGTATATAAGAGCAATTAATCTGTTTAAAAATTGTTTTAAGCCATTTTTACAATCGTTGTTGAATGTTAATATTAAACTAGTGCGATGACTTACTATATACTTTTATCACATAATACGAATAAAACATTTGCTTGTAAACTTATTCCCCTAAATTCGGATTTGTTTTACATATTACCACACATTAGAGAGCTTTTTTTACAAGAAATGAACGGCTTATGAATCAAATTATGTAATTTCTTCCAAAGTAAGGTATAAAGGGCATAAAGAGGAGGTACTGTTCAGCAAGAATTCTCTAAAATACCGATACTCTTAATTTTAAATTTGCAAATTAGTAATTCTTACCTATTAAAATCATTACTTTACTAATTTCTGTTAATTAATATGGCATTTTAATGGAATATCATAAACTGATATATGCTTATACGATAACCTACAAAACTGTGTTAAGTAAATATATCATTCTACCGTACTATATCTCAGACATGACTTCACATTTTCAAGGATTGCTTGAACTTAGAATAAGTATAATTTTATGGCGATATGTCAATATTTTTAAATATCAAATTAATTTCATTATTAATCAATAATTTGTATAAACTGTAATTATAATAATAAATTGCAGAAGATGAGCTTTCATTGAGGACGTTAGAAATTACACGAATATCTTCAAAATTGATGTCACCAAGGACACAATGAAAAATAGTTATTTTTAGACGGTGTAAAACAGAAATTGTTAACATACTTAACAATCACCTTGATAAAAATGCTTCCCTTGGAATAATATTTTTAATGAGTCCTCCTGGATACTACCTTGTAGTATAAGAACTGCTCCACTAATAGCAAAGCTTTCAATATTCTCCAAAAATCCAGGTATTTCTTAATGAGTATAATGAATACTCATTAAAATAATGATACCACCTTGTAACGCCTTGGAACTTTATTACATGAATATGGACAAATTTGATTCTTCCTTGGAAGATCTGCCTGTATGTTCTTCGTGAATATCACTGTCTGGGACTTCACAATATAGATCATCTTATTTTTCTTCTTCTCTAAGTACTTTACTTAATAGGTAATTTAGATTATTTAGAATACATAATTCTTCCTTTAACGAAAGTTATTTCTTTATATATATTCTTTTCTTCTTTGTTAAAACATAATATTTATTAACTTAAATACTTTTCTTCTTATCAGAGTCAATATCCTTTTCACATAGTTAAAATAACAAAAGAAATGTATTTATATCTTTGTACGTACAAGATTTTCTACAGGAGCTTCGTAAGATTGAATTTGCTTTCTTATTACACAGAGCACATACAAAATCTTTCAGAAATTAAATTTGTTTGTCTCTATTATTATTTTTATACACCTACCGCGCTTAAATATTCAAAAATGTCATCTGTTTAATATTACAATGGTCTTAAACATTATTAATAGACATTATTCATAATAGATCTTTCAATTCTAATGAGACCTCTTATAATCTTTCTTTAATGACATTTCATGCCTGAAATTCATTATTACTTTTGGAAAACCGTTGAGATGACGTCAATATAATAATAATAATGCTTTATTAGTCTCAGATCCACTGGATATAGACTTCGTCAATACAGACTATATTACACAAATAGTGAAACATATACACACATACATAAATATAAACCACAAAACATAATAGACTAAATGTACAATACGACTATGGCAACCGTGCATGGAGCTCTGCCATACTATAGAGACTGTGGTCAATTAGAAAATCCATCAACAGTTTCTGAAAGTTTGCCAGACCCGAGTCCCGCATGTGTGTCGGCAATTTATTAATAATTGTAAAGCCAGTTATGAGTGGAGACTTTTGATGAAACAAGTGATATGATCTGTCCACAACTAAGTTATTTCTATTACGAGTCCTGTAATTATGCTTCTCACTTATTACTGAAAATCTATGCTTGTTATTAAAAATATATGTTAATAATTTATAAGCATAGATAGAGGTAACGGTTAATATTCTCTTTGAACGGAAGGTGCCCCTACAAGACTCATGGTAGGGCAAATCAAAAACAAGTCTGATGATACGCTTTTGCAGAAGAAACACTCTTTGTATATCCGTCGCTTGGCCCCAGACAATAATATTATAGGAAATTATAGAGTAGGCATAAGCATAATAATCGCTGAGAAGGGATTCGGCATTCAAGATCTTTTTGAAAGCGTGCAAAAGATAATATGCCCTCTGAAATTTAGCGCACACATAATCAACCTGGTTTTCCCATGACATATTTTCATCAAGAATTGTACCTAAGAATTTACAATTTCTAGAGACCTCAATAATTTGATTATTAAATGTTATGTCTAAACCTGAGCGTGTTCTATGTCTGTTGAAAAATTCAATAATAACCGTCTTATCATGGTTGATTATTAATTTGTTGGCACAACACCAGTCCTCAAAACTTTGTAGAAGTATATTGATAGTATTGTTGAGCTGTTCCAGATCCGAGTGGGAAACCACTATTGCTGTATCGTCAGCATACAGAAATATTTTGCCATAGTTTATGAAACTCTAGGTAGGTCATTTATAAATAATAAAAATATTAATGGACCCAGGACACTGCCCTGTGGAACTCCAACGTCCATATCATATTCCTCCGATGTGACGTCACCAAGTCTAACTACAATTTTTCTGTCTTTTAAAAATGAGACAATCCATTTATTCAGTTTCCCGACAATTAACGGAGTCAAAGGCTCTGGATAGATCAAACAAGATCAACACGGTGTATCGTCCTATATCCATTTCATCAAGAATATGCTGCGTACTACATTCCACAACATCAGTCTCAGTAGAGAAACCACTCCGAAAACCGTGCTGACAGGGGGTAATAAGATTATGTTTGTTTAAAAAATTAAATATTTTATGAGCAATAATTTTTTCAATACTTTTAGAGAAGATACTAGTTAGAGCGATAGGTCTATAGTTTTCAATATTGGAGCGATATATAGTTATATACAATAATACACACACACATATGTGAGTTGAAACATGTCAAAAGAGAAAATTATAAATCATATATCTGTTGAAGTAAAAATTGTTGCAGAAAAATCAGCTTCCTTAAAATTCGACATTAACGTACGCTCTAAATTGACAAGCAGATTAAGAGTAGCCCTTTTGAAGTTGTCATACCATTGATTTGTTGAGGAAGTTTTTGAATAATTTTATGCTGAAATAGGACGGACCTTTTCTCAACATGTTAAGTCTATGTATTGGATAATAAGATGTAAGTTGTAATCGTGATTAGGTAAGAAACTATCAAATTCCTCCTCGTTTTTAAAAATTAAGCGTTTAAAAAATATACAAAGCTGCGAGACTAAGAAGTCCGGCTAACCTGAATTTTCCAAGATATGATTCTCTAAAGGAAAAGCCAAAAATTACTCGAAAGATTTGCTTTTGAATTACAAAAACCCGGCCCGAATTTGGGGAATTTCCCCAAAAAAGTATACCATATGTTAGTTTGGAAATTAATACCCCTTAGTAAATAGTCGTGGGAACTGTTTTTTAGGGCTTTTATGCAGTATTATACTAATACATCAAGGTGAGGTCCAGCTAATATTTTTATCAAGGATTAAGACCAACATTCTAACATTATTATTTAAAGTGAAAAAGTTATAAATAGTTATATTATTGAATACAAAAATTGATTTTTTATTTTTTGAAGAACAATTGCAGTTTTGTCGGTGTTTAGGACTTGGTCGTTTTGCATTGTCCTAAGTTTAATTTTGTGTAAAACTTTTTCACCGTCATATTGTAAGGTAAAGATATTTTTAGCAACTATACAGTGAATTATCATCAGAGTAATTGCTATGTGTATGTGGGGTCCTCAGTAGCAATTTACACAAATCTATAATATAAATATCATATAACTAGAGACTGGATTTTATGCAAAATGCATATTTGTTGTTTTTTGGTATATCCCTTCTATACTGTGTACTTATCCATTTTCCAACCCCAGAATACGTTTTTTACAATTTTTTTAGTGCATATAATGCATATTTGGACACTTTACCATAACTGCATATGCACGTACTCTACTGATAATCGGATTACAGGGCAATTAAAACTTACGTAAGAAATCCTTTTCAGAAAGGTAGGTATTAATGCAGGTATATTATACTGTACGACTAATATCAATATAAGAAAAAGAAATAATTTCCTTCATAGTTTGTTCATTCGTAAACGTGTTAAGGTCTGTGCTATTTGGTGAAACAAAAGTGAATTAAAAAGTTTTGAAAATGCCAAAGATAGCTAAAGCGAAGTCATCTCTAATAAAAAAAATTGGATAAGTGATTGCAGTGCACTAAAAATTATTGACGAAGAAAGTGTTTTGTGCACACTCTGCGACAAAAGGGTAAGTTGAATTTTGAAATATTTTGTCAATAACAAGTTCTACAATTATGAGTATTTTTTTTGTGTTCATAAATATAATGAAACAATTTCATAATAAATTATTATTAGATATGTTTAATTTTATGTTCTTTAAAGCTAATATATCTTTGTAATATTTCTTTGTCATAAACACTAAAATAACCAAAATCAAGCAATTTTAAACAACTGGAGAACAAAACCAGACAATTTATTTTTCTAGTTTTTGTAGTAATATAGTAATTAATAATAATTATTATAACTGAATGTTAAAAATACATATTTGTTACACAGATTACCTGCCAGAATAAATTTCAAGTAGTGCAACATTTGAACACAACATTTCATCAGAACAGGGTTTCTGAAAATTTGAATAAACTGCGGCAGCAACTTTTGGAGAAAAGTTTTCTCAATAATTCGAAGAATCCACAAGAAGCATTTTCCAAAGATTTGTGTAATCTTTTTGTGGGTTGTAATATTCCTTTACATAAATTGGACAATCCGATATTTCAAGAATTCCTGAAAACTTATTGCAAAGTCGATGATAAACCCATTTATGTACCCCAGTTCCTCAGCTCTACGCAAGAAATACATCAATGAAATTTATGAAGATGTTACCGATGGTATTAGAAAGGAGTTGAAAAACCAAAATCTTTGGCTCTCTGTTGATGAAACTACCGACACGAAGGGCCGTCAGGTTGCTAATTTGATTATTGGAACCTTAAATGTTTCAACTCAATCTAAAAGACATTTAATTAATGTAGGTAATTTAGACAAAACAAATCATGTTACCATAGCCAGGTTTATTAATGAGTCCTTAGCGAATTTCTTTTTACCCGACAAAGTACCTTTAGAAAAAATTCTGTTAATGGTAACTGACGCCGCTTCGTATATGTTAAAATCAGCTTGAAGTCTGAAAAATTTTTTTCCCAATTTAATCCATTGTACTTGTTTGGCTCATGGTTTAAATAGGGTTGCTGAAAAAGTTAGATTAGAGTTTCCAGATGTAAATAATTTAATTAGTAATATCAAAAAAGTATTTTTAAAAGCGCCCTTACGAGTGCAATTATATAACAAGATGGGGAACATGGCTTAAATGTGCTGTGTTTCTTGCCGATAATTACGAAGGCATCAAAAATGTTGTAAGTCAATTTGATTCAGCAACCAGTATTGCCATAGAAAAGTGTAACGTAATTTTCAATAATTCGACAATACAAAATCAGCTATCATATATTAAATCTAATTTTGCGATAATTGAGCAGACAATTACTAGATTAGAAGATAGAAATTTATCTTTAAATGACGGTGTTTGCATTGTAAATGATATTGAAGAGAAAATTGGAAAAGTCAACGGATTGACTGGAAAAAGAATTAAAGAAAAATTAGCCGCAATTCTAAACAAATATGGAGGTTTTGTTACATTAAAATCTATAAATAATGTAATTAATAGCAATTTTAATGAAGACATTAATATAAGCCCCTCATTAATACCTAGTTTTAAGAATGCACCGATCACACCTTGCGATATTGAAAGAACATTATCCCAATATAAACATATACTTACAGATCGTAGACATAATTTAACTATGGAAAATTTAAAGAAATATATGGTTATTTATTGTAATAAATAAATATATAATTTGTAAGTACGACAATTTATTGTAATAAATAAATATACAACTTGTAAATACGACAAATGAATTTTAATTTCCTAAAACATAATAAATAAATGCACATCATAAGTGCATATTGCATGCATATTTGGGAAACTTTTTAGTGCATATTTTCCAGTCTCTACATATAACATATATACATTTCAAATCATTCAAGAACTGTCATGGTCACCAAAATACTATAATAACTTCATTAAAAGGTATTTAAATTTTATTATTTTTAATAGCATATAAAATGTATGTAATACTCATTTAAATAATGAACCATAACTCTATATGTATATAAGTTTTATTTATGCGAATACATTTTTGTTGAATTATTATTTAAGAATTTTGTTATATTGGAAGTATAATAAAACTATTTATATTTAATTAATGAAACTAAATATTTCCTTAAATACATATATTTATTTATATTATTGAATCTGTCGCAAATAATAATAGCTACAAACTTACCGACGGGTTCGGTACACATCGCCTACTCATTGGGTCCGGACTTCTATACGTCGGAGAATACCTGCCCGGAAAGCATGCACCTGAAGACGTTATAGGACCGTGCAGGCCTGTAGGTCCCTTGGAACCCATCATTTTGTCCGGAGAATACATTACAACAACCAGTTAGGGTCCCTTGCAATTCACCGGATAGTACGTTTAACTTTAACAACTTTCACTAAAATCCATAATAACAAATTTCAAAAAGACTGTCCGTGCTAATTATACTCCGAATGTCTCAGGAATTTGGCAACATATTTCGCGAACTGCACAAGAATTGCATTGACTTATCTACAAGAACGTTATTCAACGTGAATTTTGTTTATTCTTTACATATTTTTAGAATAACACCATGCGTGTCGATGGTTTTTAATATAAATTAGTTATCATCACTTCGCTTCGCCTCAGTAATTATTTATCTGCCGTCGGTTATGTTATTGTTTATTGTTATTATTATGAGTATGGACAACAAGATGAGATTGAGTATATATGACGGTTGTGGAGTGTTATTGTTGAAGCGCCCCTGTTTCAGAGGGTTGCAATGCAAACTGAACGTCTACCATTGGATTCCGGATTAAGGGGCGCTAGGGGTGGGCGTCGGTGCGCAGGCGTCGGCGTCGAGACGTCCGCCCCCCGACATTCTATCCGAGTCCGCATTCGCGTTTCACAAATTAGTGGACTCTTGATGGTGTGTATAGATTTTTGAATTGCAATCACTGTATTAGGTATTCTATTGATTGGTGACGGGCCGTCGTTCTTCTTTTGTTTTCGTCCTCGGCTGACTCCGATGCCGCTGCCGCTGCCGACAACGCCGCCTTGGATTAAGCGCGACGTTAGCAGCATCGTAATAACGGTTTTCGTTTTTTTCTCTCTCTCTCTTTCTCTCTATGTTTTTCTACATATTCGACGAATATGCGTGAGCATTTTATGATATCAGTCAGTCTGATGCTTTTATACTCATGACAGTAATAACTTGCGGTCGGGAAAATCGGATATTCCTTAATTTATAAAAGAAATTAACACTCAGAATACATTTATAAATATTCAGAGATGTTTAACTTTATTTTAAATTTAGCGTGCTTTTTATGAATAAATATTTGAGATTGCACCACTTTTTCCCGATATAATGTACAAAACATTATTTTATATAGAATTACCATTACTCAGTACTGTCGTTTAACACTAGGAAGACCCAGATTTCTTCATCCCTATATGGACCGTCAGCGGTCATTATGACCGCCATAAACTTTACATGTACCATAATGTTTTTGTCAAAAAAATTAGACTTTTTGGCAGTTTTTCCAATTTTTATTATTTTAAATGAATGAAAAAATTAATACTGTTCTATAAAAATATAATTTAAATCTATAGTTAATTCTAAGAAACAGTTTGCGAAATCACGCAACGTAAAACGATACGTACATACTATGTCACTTTACGGATCGTAAATAAATGTGACTACAGCAGCTCATTTTCCAGAATCTTCTACAACCTTACACAACAACTCTGACTTTTTAAGTATTTTGACTTTTTGTGTACGTCAAGGCATACATTTTCCCATCATTGTATCATGATACGTACGTAACGTTTTACGTTGCGTGATTTCGCAAACTGTCTAATTATTATATTGTGATTTTAAATTAGATAATGGTTACAACAATAAAAACAAAATAAGTATCATAACAATTTGAATACAAATGATACACGTTTTGGATGTTCGACCTGTGCATTTTCCGCATACCTGTTTGTTGCATTTCGAGCAGGTACAGGCAGTCTTATTTCGACACTTCGCTGTAATTTGACACTGGCGTCTTTTCGAATGTCCTAATTGAACTGAGCTAGATTCGAATATTCCTTCCTGGTGAACAGTTTTAGTAAGAACATATTGTTCTCTCAGTCCTTCAACTAATTTCAACAAAAAATTATGTCGGCTAATTTTTTCACCGGTAACAGATTTGTAAGTAATCCATGCATTGATACCAGCTAAATCCAGAATATTGAAAAAAGCGTGAACCGGCCATCGTTGACTTGCTGCTCTAACAGTATACAGGGTATAGCACCTAAGATGCCTCGGACCGTAGCTCCTCTATTATACAATATATCGAAAAAAGTCTAAGAGAAAAATTGTCCATAATTACAATCGCAATTTTCCTAAAATATTTTTGGTCATCAGTGCCGTGCCGTATTCCAGTGGCGTAGCAAACTTATGTTTTTTTAAATGGAACAATATATATTTTATGGGTGATTCGGAAAGCCCTTGAAGAGTACTTTTTTTCTTATGTAACGTCATACCGCCAGCTTTAGCGGTTTCGCTGTTATAACAGTTTCTCTTCGCAGTTAAACCTTCGACATTTTTTTTGGCACGAACTAAATTGTACCGGCGTTTGGATTTCGAATTTAGGGATAGACTAAAACCACTTCTACCTTCTCTTAATTTTTTTTCAAGTGATTTAAGGAAAGAAGATATTTTTTTTTTAATGGAAAACTTGGAATTTTGATTATTCGATTATCCAACGATGTAATTATTTTATATGCTTCCCATTTGATATTTTAGAAAAAAATGATATTTGCAAAGCATAATCAAAATTATTTTTTTCCTTAAATTACTTGAAAAAAAATTAAAAGTAGGTAGAAGTGGTCTTACTTAGTCTATCCCTAAATTCGAAACGCCGGGACAATTTAGTTCCTGCCAAAAAAAATTTCGAAGTATGGTTTAACTGCGAAGAAAAACCGTTATAACAGCGAAACCGTTAAAGTTAGCGGTATGACGTTAAAAAATAAAAAGAAACACTCTTCAAGGGCTTTCCGAATCAGCCATAAAATATATATTGTTCCATTTAAAAAACATAGGTTTGATACGCCGCTGGAATACGGCACGGCAATGATGACCAAAAATATTTTAGGAAAATTGCGATTGTAATTATGGACAATTTTTCTTTTAGACTTTTTTCGATATATTGTATGATAGAGGAGCTACGGTCCGAGGCATCTTAGGTGCTACACCCTGTATTTGCTCGCCATGTGATCGACAATGTCAACAGCATAGTTGAGTAGAGTTATAGAATTTTATGGATTCCGGTAGCTTCTGTTCACCATCCCCAATGTCAACACCAGAGTGTAGCATACTGAGTACCAACACGTTCTTATGCTTTTTGCCTTGGTACACGGTCAACGTTGGACCACCTGTAGATATCAATAATACAGACGAATAAAGAGTTGCTTTATAGTTTGCTAACAGCTTAGGATTTCTCTTCTTGCCCTGTACAAGGCTTGCTTTCAATGTTTTTAATGAAATTGTCTGTTGTAACATTGCCTCCGTTGTTTACATATGGTTCCATAAGTTTCATTACAACATTTTCTGAAAGTGATTGATTTTCTGGGCGGTGTTCGTCTTTTCCTAAATACATAAATGTTGCACATGTATTTAAACTACACATCTGCAAGTGTCCAAAATTTAATTCTAAATTTGTCTGGCTTGTTGGCCATATATAGTCTGAATCTACGCCTTGCTTTAGACGGAAACAGTTGCTCGTCTACTGTAACATTTTGACCAGGTTTGTAACATAGTTGGCAATTCTGAATGTATCTGTTCCATGTTGAGAAAATAAGACAAAATTTATCCGTTTGTAATCCCTCAGAACGCGTATTTCGTAGATCAAAACGGAGATATCTCAAGATTTCTTTGAATCTATTTCTTGCCATTGTTTGAGAAGATATTGGCGGTCCCCATTTACTTGACCACATAAGGGATAACTGCAGATTTGTTGAACTATATGCACCCCTTGCATAGAGTAATGCGATAAAGGCATCTAGCTCTTCTAGCGAGATTGTCCAGTTTTCGTTTCCTCTTCCTTGTGCTTCTTCTTCTGTATAGTGTTTGATATTTCGAAGCATGCTTTCATTGATAAATAATCGCCAAGAACTTGAAACAGATCCATTTATGATATTTCGTTTTGCATGTCCCGTAGGACCAGAAACTTCCTTCACAATATTTTGTTTGTAATTTTCCTGCATTGTTCACACCTTTTTCGATAACAGTCTACATGGTAGTTTTGTCTTTGCCGACATGCTCGGTACTTATTTCAACAATCAGCCAATAATACACTTGTTTGCGAGCCATTCGAAAATTAGAAATGCAATTTCACAAAGCTCTAAGACCCTATGTTAACTAACCAGCCTGCCGACCAATGCTAAAACCGTCTACTCACCTAAACATAGCCTGTACAAATTCGCCAACAGTGGATGAAATTCTACAAATGCCTACTGTACAGAGGAAAGAAATACCCACGCAACAGAAAGGGAGAATCTCAAGCTTGTTTGCTGGCAACATATGATTCTGACTCAGATACAAATGAACCCATGGCATTCACATCAACTTCAAGTTGCGCTCTTTGTTCTTCTAAAGCCAAAGCACCCTCTAAATTGAAAGATAACGGACAAAATGATTGAACTTGCGGAAAGAGCAAGGTGAAATTTTCATTCGATACAAGAAGAAAAACTCGCACCAATTGGGTGCAATGTGCTTTTTGTCTGATTCCATACCACACAATCTGCCGAAATAATTTGGAGGAAGATGAAGTTGCATACACGTGCAACAGCTGTGAAGCTAAAAAGCAGACGCAAAATAGCTCTAAAATTTATATATAAAACTTCTAACAAAATTATTTTTTGTATTATTTTCATTCTTATCATAACATTGCATCACCCATATCACGATATTAAATGTCATCTCACGATATTAGCGCCATCTTCTGTCTAAACAACAAACAAAAAACGACCAAAAATTCATGGTTGGTGCTGTGTTTGAGATTTTATAAACATGCTGCCTAATTTTTGTATAATCGCTAACGGACCTTAAAGATAAGTTACCCTCTTTTCCAGCATAGTATCCACAGTTTCGCCAGAGAGACATAACCTTACTTTACCCTACCTGAAAAAAAAGATGGAAGTATGAATCCTTTAAAGATATTGGTGATTGTTGATTATATATGGAAAAACGTACAACGCATTTTAATGGAGTAACGATTAACTTCCTTTCCTTAGAATGAGGTCAAATCATTTTACTTTTATACATTTATATTAACCAAATTCCACTCACCTCAAAATTAAGAGCTATAATATGAGCTTATAAATTTATCTTACGTACATTCCTGACGAACAGACTCTTCATCAAATGTATGCTTCAAATAAATCGCTCGGATCTTCTTCCGGTTAATAATCCAGGTCCGTATTAATGAGCAATATAAATTTAACGCGAACATATCAGAGTGTTAAAGAGGCGCTGCATTAATCAAAACAAAAACCATGAGGGGTGACAACCGAATAAAGGGCATGAATGTTTAAATCGGGCATTAATAGGACGGCAGGTCACCCCCGTGGCGCGCGAAGCCAAAGTCGAAAGCAGAAAATTTACGCGGTCCATACTGCATGTGGGGGGGTCACTAATACATAAACAACTGGGAAGCGTATGTATGCCATATATATGTATTAGTATGTAACATCATGTTTATATATACATACATAAATGAATACATACACGTATGTGTATACAAGGTGTCTCTAAAAGGTCTTTAAACAACTCTACCACGTATTTTTCGGACCAAAATAAACCGATTTAGCAAAACTTGGCTTAGTCAAAGTTGCTTAGTTTGTGCGCAATACGGTCCTGAAGTTGCAGTTGGAAAATTGTTTTTTTGTTATAAATTTGAAACGGCTGGAGCGATTGCTCTAAATTTTGTCACGTGTACATAGTTTTATGAGTCAAGAAATTCTGTATCAAAATTGTGATAGCAATCAATCCATAGGCGGAGAACCTGCGTTTATAAATATTAAAACATTTCCATTTTCTACGCCAATGGATAAAAAAGAGTTTGTCTATAAAATTTAGATTAAGTGTCTTATGTACAAGAAAAAAGGTACTCTTGGTAAGACTCGAAAAATTGCATCGTTTTCTCAAAAATTGCATTTTAAGATTTGAGAACATTAACTAGAGGACGGCAGCGCATACTGTGTGCTCCATGTACATGTATCTTTAAGCCGTGTACACGTGTCTTAGGCCGTTTAGACGTCTCTTTAAACTATGTACACATCTTTTGACGTCGTTTTTGAATTGATAACTAGTAGTAAACGTGACAAAATTTAGCGCAATCGCTCCAGCCGTTTCAAATTTATAACAAAAAAACAATTTTCCAACTGCAACTTCAGGACCGTATTGCGCACAAACTAAGCAACTTTGACTAAGCCAAGTTTTGCTAAATCGGTTTATTTTGGTCCGAAAAATACGTGGTAGAGTTGTTTAAAGACCTTTTAGAGACACCCTGTATATGAGATGTAAAGTTGGGGGATTTCCCGTCACTCGGATTGCTCTTCTCGCGAAATGGACGCGTTTTGCTTAAATTTTCAAATAGACTTTTAATCCGCTTTCGGTTGGATTTTCATCAAACTTTAAATTAAATACGTTTAAGTACGAAAATGGGGCATTTCTAGCTGATTATTTGCTTGTGAATTTTGTACGTAAATTTATTTATAGACCGGAAAGAGTATTAGATGCGCTATGAATTTAAAACTATTTTTCAAAAAAAAATATTGGTCATGTTACCCGTATTCGAATTTAGAAAAGTTAGAAAGCTAGTTTAAAATTCCCTTGCTGTATTTATAGATATATATATACTAAAATTCTTTGCCGAAATATACAAGAAATGTATTAAAAGTAATCAATAATCTTGGCATGGCGGCATGATTCAAAAGTAAAATGACAATGGATAGCAAATTGTCATCTAAAAAGTTTTATTGACTAACATAGACAGAATGTAAATGCAAATGTGTAAAATATGTGAAAATATCAACAATTGAGCATAGAAGAGTCGCTATTATACATGCAGGTTTAATAAACGGTCTAGATCAATCATAGACATCTATTTAATTCCACTACACAAATAATATCGACACAAATTGTGTAATTAAAAGAGTAATAAATGTAAAAAATTAGCAATTTCGTTCTCTAACACCTAAATTCTTTTTTTTGGTACATTATTTCTTAATTCACAGAACGAAAAGCTTCTTTCTTGAGTAGATATTTTCTCATCTGTGCATTGTATTTTGTTGATTTTGTTTATTATATCCGTTAGCTGCTAGCAGATATATGCATTTTGTTGGGATGATAAGACATTTTATTTGTCTAAAAAAATGAAGTGTCGTCATTACACGACTTCCGTATACGTACGTGCGTTTCGAAATGTGTACATAAAGGTTGTTCTAAATTAAGTTATAAATTCTGTATCTTCTTAATAAAGTAAACCTTTGACTAAAAATGTTAGTTCTTGTCCGAATTTCGAATTTTTTTTTTATACAGAAGTTATCTTAAATATAGCTCACAGTTCTTTTAGTCTCTTAATAAATCTGTATAAAAAAAAAATTTTACTTCCGGTCCGAATTTTGATATTTTTTATATACAAATATTGTCCCAACTCAAGCTCTAAATACTTTTGTATTCTAGATAAATCTGTATAGAATGTATAATTTCGAGATATTTGCAAAACCTTTTTTCGATAAGACAAAAAACCTTTTTTTTGTAGTTCTGTATTCTTTATAAGTTTGTCTAAACTGAGTACTTGACGGGATATTTAGTAAATTTTAATTTTTGCTGAAGTAATCTACTACTTCCGGTTTACAAATTTTACTGAAAATCTATCAGATCCCAAGATAAAGATTATACTCGCAAATATAATGGTTGTTATTGATAGCTTAAGCCGTTTGGCTGCTATCATGGTTACATACACGGAGAAAGACAGCCAGATAAACAGGCAGCCACAGAGGGCGATATGTTTGCAAGAACCACTTTTTCGGTATCAGGGCATATCAAAATGTCGACATCTGCAAAAATCTCTAAGTTGAATATTTTCGTCGTCAAATTACTTCCTTATACTACGTATAACAAAGTAAAAGAAAACAAACACAGTCATACAAGAACCCTTCTTAGAAAACTGCCTTTAATTTAGCTTCAACATAGTATAAGAATACCGAAATATATGTCGCAAAATAGAACAAATAAAAATTAGCGGAACATTATTTCAAGTGTGTTAATTATAGTGCATCTATTAGTGATCGTGCAACTTCTAAACGACTTGACCGATTGTGATCATATTCATTTATTCACAAAATATATTTGTTTTGTCGAGACGATGGTACACAGCTATACTATAATTCGATAGATAGCGCTGTAGTCAAGTTATTATCAAATTCTATATCTATGGACCAAAATGACTCATATTCACAACATATTGCTGTGTGCTGTACCAGCAACATAATTATAAAAATAATGATAATTTTCATTATATTTAATATATTCACTTATTTTTTTAAACAGCACGTACTTTGCAAATACGCGTGAGTTCTGGCAGTGTATTCAGCTTTCTTTTCTCCTAGTAAATCTCTTGCTTACTTTTAAATAGGGATAAGGTTATAATTTGTATTAAAGAAAAATCTAAGTCTATATAAAATCATACTTGTATATTTTATTCAAACATTAATAATAGATAGCATCGCTATACTATATTCACCACAAAAAAATTATAAAAAGCTCATAATTGAAACAAAACATTTGTACCGTCTTCTCGGTTGTAAGGTTTTATAGAATAAATATATCGATAATGCTAATCAAAAAAAAAATAATATTATCCTGTTTTAAAACAAAGAAACTCAATTGAATGTCGATAATCTGTAAATATTGTGCGAATTCTATTTTGTCAGAAACATTATATTTGCACGTAATGCCCCGATAATTTTAGAACTTCGCAATGGTCAATGTTCGAAGATAAGCTTGAATTGATCACTGGCAACAACTATTCGCACGTATTGCAACCAGCGTCTCAAAACCCGCCACATAGAAACATTTCCCTTTTCTAATTGTATATATTATTTTAAATTTGAAATCAAAAATGAATTGCGAGAATTAATGATGCCTGATAACGGTATTTGAAAATAAACATTCGCACGTTGTATTTTCTTATTACCCAACACCATTAATAATCCTTTCTGTGTTATATAATATACAAAAAACTAACGAATTATTATTTACAGGACAGTATCTATTTTATTCTTACTGCTCAACGTTATTCTGGAATAAATATTTTCACATAGTATTCCTACAAACGCATTGCAGCATTGATATTTCTTTATAATTAAAAAACTCACTTTGTTTCATTAAACATTTCTTCAAATTCTGCCTTAGGCATCTCCATTTTGAAATACAAAAAAAAATTATCAAAAAATGAAATTAAAATGAAAATGAAATTAATATACTAATACAAAATGAATAAATACATATAGTCGTAGTGTATATGACCCTACGCTTAAACTTTTATTAGCTTTTTCAAAAAGTCTTTATCTTTCGAAGTCGAAATCAGAATCTCTTCTTGTTCATTCCTGTTCTTGAATTTATACCCGAAAAAGAAATATGTAACGCTTGTTACGCCATCCACCGAACTAAAATTCAGGTTGTCACCCTGCATCATCTGTGAAATCTCCGCCCTTCATTTTCTTCAAGTTGTCGTTGCTACACTAACACACGCGCACATATTGTCTTTTTGACAGTTCATTCACTTAAACGTCAACACCTTAAACCATTTGCTTATTTAAAAGTCTTTTCCCTAAACTATTCGGTATCTTCAAGGTAGGTATTGCACTAGGGAGGGTAGATATTATAACTGTAAATACTTATAATCGAATATAGCCAAAATAATTCAAATCTTGTTATATATTTTTTTATAATATCTCCTCTCTCACCTAGTCATTCAAATTTACTAAATAGAACAACTGTTAATTATATGCCAATATTTATGTCACACTCAGTATATAGAATTTACTATATCTACACACTATTATATGAGATTTCAATTTTTCAAAGCTCAGTATTTTATTTTAATATGCCCAAACACTCTCTCAGTTTTTATATTTATCCAATTAATTTACTATAATTCTTTCCTTCTTAAGAAATTTTAGATATGATAATTTATCTCCAACAAATTCAAATAATTACTTATTATACACTTCTTTACTGTAAATAAAATTTCGTCAAATGAAACCAGTATTGATTTTGACTACACAGTACTTGCAATACATTAATTTTTATACCGATGTAAGCATGGCATTTGCCGCTATAAAATGATAGTAACAATAACCTCTTAATCTCATCAAATGAAACTGTTAAAATTATTCCTTGTGAATACGTGATGAGTTTTTCTAAAGTATTATTCCTTTACTTGGAATACGATTGTAAGGTATGTTCACTTTTTCCATCAACATTAAACTTATAAATGTTATATTGTTTTGTTTCTCTTTTAGGTTATCGACACAACAAATCTCTATTCATAATATGAAAGTGTATTGTACCATAGTTCTACTTTACCAAATAAAAAAAAATATCACTATAATAATCGTTTAATGGCAAAAACTGTGTAAAATATGATTCAAATAATTATCCAACACATTTCCAAAACGTTACATAAACAATTAAACCTGTCTAATCTTACTTGTGCGAATATTGACAAAATGAAGGATTATTAAAAGCTTATCTACTCGATAAGGTATGTATGAGAATTTGTTTATTATAAATCTTTCAATTTAGCATTCATATGCATACACAAATTCAATAATTTATAAAAAGTCTTTACGATCAAATATTCAAATATGTAAGTAGGTATATTTTAGTTCCAAAATTACGCAAATTTACTAAATGTACATATACTGATATTTCTGATTTAAAAAGAGATTTAAAACCTTTACATAGAATCTTTATAAAATCCTCTTTATAGTATTCAGTATATCTTGATCACTTTAATGTATTTTGCTCGAAGACAATCATTTAAATTTAAACTGTTTCTTTTACATAAAGAAAATATACAACCTTCCAATAATATTGCTATTCTTTCTTGGTGTTTTTCAAATAATACAATCCATTTTCCTTGCAGGTTCTGGTTATATGATGTAGGAAATTTTGTGTATCTTCTTCGTACAGATGAACAGCCTTCCTGGACTAGTTATATACCTGGGATGATCCGCTGGTTCTCTATTCTACGGGTTCGACAAAACAGGATGTATCTTGTGGTGACCTCGTACATACAGGATATCTTCTGGAACTGGAACTTGTACTGCACGTGTGATTCTGTCTGGTAGGAATCCCTCGTGATTATAAAATAATTTGGACCTTTTCTACGGGTTCGACAAACTGGATGTATCTTGTGGTGTCCTCGTAAATACAGGATATCTTCTGGTACTGGTACTTTGTACTTTTGAGAACTGGAAATCCGCTTAGACCTCTCGTACAACTGATAAGTTAAATACTCCGCTAGGACTTTATACTTGTTTGGTAAGTTTTTATTTTATTTTGCTATTTCCTTTTCTTCTAAAATTTACTTCTTATACCATAGAATATACTCAATTTCAATAGTAATTCAATTGATTTATTATATTATGCTTCTCTACAAATATTTTTTCTTCAAACGTCAAATTATTATATCCAATGCTGAAATAAACACTTTTCGCACCAACTTTCGCGGTTTTCGTGATTCTAATGTACAATTTTCGGAATAAAACTTTAATTTTCCGAAAATTACACGCACCTCTTTTGAAAAATTATTTTTCAATTATCTCGTTTTGTTATATCTCCCAGACAACCTTTTTATTTTATAATTACCTCCAATAAAATTCCTTTATCGCCAACCGTCAGTAAAGTGATGCGTTACCATAGCGTTTTGCGGAGGTAAAGAAACACTTTATCGTACTGTACAATAAAGTACTTTACCTGCCGCTAATATCTGTCAGCGTAGCATGACTGATGACTTTTAAAAATAAATCGTTTGTCACTGTCATAAACTGTCAAAAGTTATTATATCTTTATTTCTTAAATTAACAATTTTAACGGTTGGCGATAAAATTTTGTATGCACCACGTCAGTAAAGTACCTTTACCGAACTCGTCTGTTACTCGCCGCGCTCGCTTCACTCGCTTGGCTCGTAAACCAGACTCGTTCGGTAAAGTATCACTTTACTGACTTGTTACATAAATAACTATTTCTCATACTTCTTGTTCAAAATAGTTTTTAAACATTTAAATGATTAGTTTCAGAGCTTCCAAATTTCAGTAAACCTTCTGTAATAAATCTCTATTATTTTATAATAATGAATTACTAATACTTAGCACTTCAAAATGCTTTACTAACAAAATCTTATGTAAATGTCAATTTTGACAGATCCGCTTATTCAAACTTTACCCGCGTAATTATTTACCAATTTATATCCTTCATATTTTAATATTCAGCATTAATTTACTTTACTAAGCAATATTTTAAATTAGACAAGTTTTACAAAGTTATAAACCACATTTTAACAAAAATAATAAATTTTAAATCTCCATTTTCAGAATTTAAAGAAAATTGAGGCAACAAAGAACTTGATCCACTACTATTCCTTCAAGAACTGTCTACCATATGAATGTACTCAACTTTACAATAATGAACAACTATTTTAAATATACACAACTGTTCTTTTTAGTTTAGATATTTTTATTTTAACAGTCAATAAATAAATTAGTAAAATTAAATAATCCTTCAAATTTTGTCAATAATATACAATGCCAGTCAATCATATTTGTTCCCCATTTCATATGCCCCTTTTAATAAATGTAAATTTAAACTCGAATCAAAATTTACATTTATTAAACAATTACTGATAAATCACCTGTATAACAATGTGTTCAAAATAATATTTTAATCAATCTACATCCTATAACTACCCAAAAATGAATCTTCTGTTATTTGGTAATATCATTTAAACTTTTATTTATAACTATCTGTACATTACAAAGTTATAAATTATAACTATTATTGACACTCATATTTATGCATCTAACTTCTTTTTAAGTCAATAGTAATATAAGTATTTCTAGTTTTTTTTTTTAAATAAAAAGAATGAGATCTTATTTATTTAAATGGATGTCTAAGCTTTGTATAAATATTTTCCTTTCTAATATTTCTCATATTTCATAAGATTTTCCTACTGATGTTCTAATACCTAATAAAAAAATTACTATCTTCTATTTGCCATAAAAAAAAAATTTAATATTCATTGTATTTTATGTTTATCTTTTCAGCTTCATAATCATTTTAATAACATTACACTCTGTAACTATCTTTTACACTAATAGGTGATTAACATACCATTTTTATCTGTTTATACTCTATTTAATTCCTAGCCTTTTTATATTATAATTCAACCATGCTTACATATTATATATTATTTTCTTTATCTACTGTTCTCATACGAACACATTCCCTCAATACCTATAACTGACATTTTCGTCATCCCCTATACTTTCATTTATGGAAAGTCCATATTTTAATTTTAACTTATCGTTTTTTAAGGCTTACGTTACCTATATCATTCTTTTTTAGACACTTTTGGTCCTATATTTTATATCATTTTGGGTATTATTCACCCTTTAACACATATTCTCTATATAATAATCCCATATTCTCATGGTACTCTTAATATTTTCTATTTATAGTAAGCATTTACTTTCATTTGACATATTACATTACAAAGGCTCTTCCTTTCTTCTTCCTTTTCCATTCCTTCATCACCTAAATTGTTTGTTAAATCTTGATAATTATTTTATAACTTTATTAAGTGCATTAATTATTCTGAAACATTCTTTTTGTTTTCAAATATGGCTCATTTTTAATTTGCTTCTATACTATCCCATTATCCATTTCTTTTCATATTTATACTTGACAAATCTATTTACTGGTGTACATACTTATATTACCTTCTCTTATGGTTATTTACAAATTTATTTACAATATGGGAATGAGAAAATAACTTATATTCAACTTTTTTTCTTTTAAATAAATAATAACTAATACTTATAACAGTTCTATAACTAAATTAAACTAATATAATTCCGGAGTTCCATATCTAAATTCCCTAACTGGTAATCTCTCTCTAAATTCATATTATTTTCTCGAAAAACAAGAACTTGTCTGTATCCATGTATATTTGTTTCATCATTATCTCTTTTATTCACTAATAAAAAGAGAAATTTAATATGCCCCTTTCTTATCACTTTATTAACCGTATCTGGTCATGCCCCTGTCTTATTATAAGGTATTTATGTCCTCCTAATACTTCAGTACTATATGATTATTTATTTTCTAATAAACTACAGGTCTCTATTTGTCAATAACTTTTGAAATTTTGAGATCTACATGTTACTTAGATAAGCAGGTGTCGTAAGTACCTTCAGAAGACGATCTCCTTTCTTATCTTCTGTCCTGACTAAAATTTCCTAGGTATGAATTAGTATGATTCAGAGAAATAATGTCATTGCTCTTTTCACCGTTTAATCTCCTAATATTTTTCTTACTTATGAAAATAACGTGAATTATTTGTCATGTTATATCATTGTGGATGATTTGTCTTATTACATTGTTGTGGATGATTTGTCGTATTAAATCATTGTGGATGATTTGTCGTAATAAATCATTATGGATGATTTGTCGTAATAAATTGGATGATTTGTCGTAACTCAGATTTAGGAAGTGTCGTTACTCACTTACACAATACAATCTCCCAATATTGTGTCTTACCTATAGTCGGATGATTTAATTTAACTCAGATTTAGGAAGTGGCGTTACTCACTTACACAATACAATCTCCCAATATTGTGTCTTACCTATCTTCGGATGATTTAATTTAACTCAGATTTAGGAAGTGGCGTTACTCACTTACACAATACAATCTCCCAATACTGTGTCTTACCTATCTTCGGATGATTTAATTTAACTCAGATTTAGGAAGTGGCGTTACTCACTTACACAGCACAATCTCCCAATACTGTGTCTTACCTATAATTTTGGATGATTTAAGGTTCTTCTATATAATCATGTAACATAGATATGTGATATGTTCCTTTAAAATAACCCGTATCCTCATCAATTAGTTCGTAATTATTCAAACCTATTCTTCGATATACAGTAAATGGTCCAGAGAATGGTCTTATGAGCTTTGCCATAATATTCTTCTTTCTATCCGTTACTCGTAACGCTCGAACTATTACTTTATCATTCACATTATAAATCTTGTATTTACGTTGTTTTTCTTTTTTCTTCTGTTCCCACTTTATTTTGCGTTTCAAAAGTTTTTGCTTTATTTGTTCATACCTGTTTCCTATTTCAGCAGTTTCATCATCTTGCCATGGCCTTTGTGCAGGTTGTCCTGTAAAAATAGTTATTGGACATGCTTCATGTACCGTACTTGGAGTATTATTCATGACGAATTCAATTTGTTTTAAGTATCTTGCCCATTTATGATGATTATCTTTAAGTAATATACGTAAATATTTTAATACTTCCTTTATATACCTTTCAGAAGGATTAGCCTGAGGATGTCGTATAGAAATATGATGTGACTTAATATTTCTTTCATCTAAAAATTCATGATATCTTTGATTCATGAAATATGTTGCATGGTCCGATAAAATTGTTTTAGGAGTACCATATTCAGTTATATACTCTTGTAAAGCTTGTAAAACCGTATCTGTATTGCATTTCTGTGTAGGTATTAATCGCACATGTTTAGAAAAAATATCACATAGTACCAAAATATTCCGATATCTTCTTGTGCTCGGGATCAGATTAGAAATAAAATCAATCGCCACTAATTGTAGTCTATCATTCGCAATAATACTCAAACTAATGTTTTGATTAGTATAATTCTTTTCTTTTGCCAACACACATGTTTCACACCGTTTTATTTCTCTTTTAATTATCTTCTCGTCATTTTTGCAATAATAAGCTTCTCTGTACATAAGCCAGCATTTTCTAGCTCCTATATGTGTGTACATCATATGAAGATGTCGTATAATTTCAATTGTATGTTCTTCATCTGTAACATATACTTCAAAATCGCCTATCTTCTTCACAATTATCCCTTCTCTAATGCTCATACCTTTATGTGGGCCAATTGTTTGTAAATTATATTTAATTAATTCCAATTCAGGTGAATCTTGAGCTTCCCTAATTCTTTGTAATGAGAAAATGCCTTCTACTCCCAATTTTACCAAGTTTATTAGTACATTTGCTGTTTTATTCTCACCATGTTTCCTACTCAGAATGTCAGCAGCAATCATTTCTTTCTTTATAAGAGAGATTTCTGCACCAGAATCCAATAAAGTTTTAAAATTAACATTTCTAATACTAATTGTGCAAAAAGGTAAACTTTCATAATTATTAATTATTTTTCCCATATCTAAATTATTTTGAACATTCCCCATTCCCATTATTGTACTACTTCTAATTATATTACAACTAACTTTATTATGAACAATATCATTTACTAATGAGATGTTCCCGGTATAACATTTTGATACGGATCCAATTTCATTTCCAAAATTGGCGTTTTTTTTTTCTCTATTAAACCAACTTCTATTTCATCTGAATCCTGACTTCCAGTAATCCTCCTATCTGTTTTTCTCCAATCTTGAGTCTGTATATTATTTACCTGTCTTGAGTTATTATTACCATAATACCTATTGTTCTGTTCTTGGTAATTATTATGATGAGGTACTTGTCTTGCAGATTGATTTATAAATGGATTATTCCTATTTGCGTTTGGTCTTCCATTTCCTCCATTTATGATACCACGATTATTATTCCAATTGTTATTACCATTCCCTTGTGTATTATAATTCCTATTATAATTATTGTTCTGTTGATTATTAAACTGGTAAGGTTGTCTTGCCCCAAAATTGTTATTTTGACTGTAACCAGGTTGATTACTCCTCGGATATGCATTTTGTTGGAAAGATGTATTGTTATGAGTATACTGATTCTTCGCACCATTGATATTTAACAAGCGTTGCTGGTTATTCTGAGATTCGTTTCTTCCATTAAATTGGCGATATTCCCTATATTTCACACCGTCTGAATAGTCATCTAAACGTCTAAGAATATTGATTAACCCATTCATATCCGTTACATTTTGACAGATAATGGCATGAGTATCTACAGGAATAAAATGCTGTAAAAGATGTTGCGAAATCGTACGTTCATCTAAATGAGAAATATATCTGCAATAGTTAAACATCCTTTGAGCGTATGCCTCCCTTGATGATTTACCCGGTTGATATCTTCCAGTTAATAGCCTCTGATGTGCTCTACTTTGTTGCGTCTCACTCCAAAAATTGCTTCTAAACATATTCACAAATTGAGTTAAATCCTGACAATCATTCTCGACTCTTTGCAACCAATCTGCAGCTCCATTGTTCAATGTTGCTCTAATTATATTCATCTGACCCTTAAAATCTGGTATATCCTCAATATATCTCAATATATTTGTCAAATAAGCCATTGGATGAGTCGACATTTTATCCCCACTAAAATGTGTGATATTCTCAATTCTAATACCAGTATTTAAAATATTATAAGCCGGAGGACATGTTACATGAGAACTTTTAATATTCTGAGTCTTCAATAAAAGATCTTGTATTTTCGTCTTCTGTTCTTCACATTCTTTCAGGATATCTTCCATACTTAATTTCTGTGCAATCGTAGTATCAGTTGATAATTTAATTTCTTTCAGACATCTGTCTTCTGTATTTTCTATCCTCTTACAAAAATTCTCTTCTAATTTTTCTGTTTTTTCAGAAACTTCTTTATTTACCTGATCAACTTCCTCCCTTATGCGTTTGGCTAACTCCTTATGTTTTTCACTACTATTCTTTTCTATTTGTTTAACATTCTCTTGTATTACCTTTACTTTCCCTTCAACCTCTTGTACTTTATTTCTAATAATAGATTTAACTTCCGTATCCTTAATTTGTAATTTTTCGTCTACTTCTTTCCGCATTTTCACTTCCCTGCTATCCATTTCAATAGTAATTTCTTTAACCTTTTCTTCTGTATCTCTCAGTAAAGTTTTCTTTAATTCTTCCAGATTTCTTCTATTTTCTTCTCTAGTATCAATGCTCGCCTTTTCCAACTTATCCAACTTTTCTCTTAATTCTTTTTTATCCTCCTCCCTATTTTTCTTATTCTCTTCACTAGCCTTGTCAAATTTTTCCATTAACTTCTTATTATTCTCTTCACTCGTCTTGTCAAATTTACCAATTAATTCTTTTTTATCCTCTTCTCTATTTTTCTTATTTTCTTCGTTAACCTTTTTATTATCTTCATACATCTGTTTTAACATTTGTAACATTGATCCAAAATCTACTACTGGAATCGACATTTCTATTTTCGAAGTCTCTCCTTGAATTTCCACCTTATCACCTCTATCCTGTGTTTCCCCTGTCTGTTCAATACCTTCCTGAACTTGTAATGTAAGTTCTCCTCCCTCTGGTACATTCACATCCTGACCTACTTCCTCTTCACTGTCACTAGATGATTCAGATCTATTTAATCCAAAGTTACTCTTAGATCTGGTATTCATTTTAAATAATTGTAGTGCACAATTTCTTATATCTTAATATGTTTGTACTAACTTTACTGCCTTTGTAAAATGTATACCAATGTTACCGCTATTAAAACAATAAATAAAATATTTGAAATATGTTATTGCGAGTCTTATTTTAATTGCTCCACGTTGGGCACGCCATAAAATGCACTAGGGAGGGTAGATATTATAACTGTAAATACTTATAATCGAATATAGCCAAAATAATTCAAATCTTGTTATATATTTTTTTATAATATCTCCTCTCTCACCTAGTCATTCAAATTTACTAAATAGAACAACTGTTAATTATATGCCAATATTTATGTCACACTCAGTATATAGAATTTACTATATCTACACACTATTATATGAGATTTCAATTTTTCAAAGCTCAGTATTTTATTTTAATATGCCCAAACACTCTCTCAGTTTTTATATTTATCCAATTAATTTACTATAATTCTTTCCTTCTTAAGAAATTTTAGATATGATAATTTATCTCCAACAAATTCAAATAATTACTTATTATACACTTCTTTACTGTAAATAAAATTTCGTCAAATGAAACCAGTATTGATTTTGACTACACAGTACTTGCAATACATTAATTTTTATACCGATGTAAGCATGGCATTTGCCGCTATAAAATGATAGTAACAATAACCTCTTAATCTCATCAAATGAAACTGTTAAAATTATTCCTTGTGAATACGTGATGAGTTTTTCTAAAGTATTATTCCTTTACTTGGAATACGATTGTAAGGTATGTTCACTTTTTCCATCAACATTAAACTTATAAATGTTATATTGTTTTGTTTCTCTTTTAGGTTATCGACACAACAAATCTCTATTCATAATATGAAAGTGTCTTGTACCATAGTTCTACTTTACCAAATAAAAAAAAATATCACTATAATAATCGTTTAATGGCAAAAACTGTGTAAAATATGATTCAAATAATTATCCAACACATTTCCAAAACGTTACATAAACAATTAAACCTGTCTAATCTTACTTGTGCGAATATTGACAAAATGAAGGATTATTAAAAGCTTATCTACTCGATAAGGTATGTATGAGAATTTGTTTATTATAAATCTTTCAATTTAGCATTCATATGCATACACAAATTCAATAATTTATAAAAAGTCTTTACGATCAAATATTCAAATATGTAAGTAGGTATATTTTAGTTCCAAAATTACGCAAATTTACTAAATGTACATATACTGATATTTCTGATTTAAAAAGAGATTTAAAACCTTTACATAGAATCTTTATAAAATCCTCTTTATAGTATTCAGTATATCTTGATCACTTTAATGTATTTTGCTCGAAGACAATCATTTAAATTTAAACTGTTTCTTTTACATAAAGAAAATATACAACCTTCCAATAATATTGCTATTCTTTCTTGGTGTTTTTCAAATAATACAATCCATTTTCCTTGCAGGTTCTGGTTATATGATGTAGGAAATTTTGTGTATCTTCTTCGTACAGATGAACAGCCTTCCTGGACTAGTTATATACCTGGGATGATCCGCTGGTTCTCTATTCTACGGGTTCGACAAAACAGGATGTATCTTGTGGTGACCTCGTACATACAGGATATCTTCTGGAACTGGAACTTGTACTGCACGTGTGATTCTGTCTGGTAGGAATCCCTCGTGATTATAAAATAATTTGGACCTTTTCTACGGGTTCGACAAACTGGATGTATCTTGTGGTGTCCTCGTAAATACAGGATATCTTCTGGTACTGGTACTTTGTACTTTTGAGAACTGGAAATCCGCTTAGACCTCTCGTACAACTGATAAGTTAAATACTCCGCTAGGACTTTATACTTGTTTGGTAAGTTTTTATTTTATTTTGCTATTTCCTTTTCTTCTAAAATTTACTTCTTATACCATAGAATATACTCAATTTCAATAGTAATTCAATTGATTTATTATATTATGCTTCTCTACAAATATTTTTTCTTCAAACGTCAAATTATTATATCCAATGCTGAAATAAACACTTTTCGCACCAACTTTCGCGGTTTTCGTGATTCTAATGTACAATTTTCGGAATAAAACTTTAATTTTCCGAAAATTACACGCACCTCTTTTGAAAAATTATTTTTCAATTATCTCGTTCTGTTATATCTCCCAGACAACCTTTTTATTTTATAATTACCTCCAATAAAATTCCTTTTCTCATACTTCTTGTTCAAAATAGTTTTTAAACATTTAAATGATTAGTTTCAGAGCTTCCAAATTTCAGTAAACCTTCTGTAATAAATCTCTATTATTTTATAATAATGAATTACTAATACTTAGCACTTCAAAATGCTTTACTAACAAAATCTTATGTAAATGTCAATTTTGACAGATCCGCTTATTCAAACTTTACCCGCGTAATTATTTACCAATTTATATCCTTCATATTTTAATATTCAGCATTAATTTACTTTACTAAGCAATATTTTAAATTAGACAAGTTTTACAAAGTTATAAACCACATTTTAACAAAAATAATAAATTTTAAATCTCCATTTTCAGAATTTAAAGAAAATTGAGGCAACAAAGAACTTGATCCACTACTATTCCTTCAAGAACTGTCTACCATATGAATGTACTCAACTTTACAATAATGAACAACTATTTTAAATATACACAACTGTTCTTTTTAGTTTAGATATTTTTATTTTAACAGTCAATAAATAAATTAGTAAAATTAAATAATCCTTCAAATTTTGTCAATAATATACAATGCCAGTCAATCATATTTGTTCCCCATTTCAGTATATTCTTTTTAATACAATCCCTCCTTGTATTTGTTTATAAACTCGTTGCCTTTTTCATCATTTGTTAGATACTTCCTTCTCCCATTCACTAACATATCCTTAATTTTTTTCTTTTTAGAAGGGACTGGACTCGGTAAAATGGGAAATACATTGCAGATAACAGGAATTCTTCTTCCCATATTACTTACATTACAACGGTCAGTCGTATCCACTGCGTTGTCTTTCATTTCTACCCAAGACTTTTCACATGGTGATATATTTATCTGCAAAAAACTATAAACAAATTTTGTACTATATTTCTTTTTGTAGCTCTCCAAACCATACAAGTCTTTGCAATCTATGAAGCTTCTGTGTTACACACACAAGTTCATGAATATATATATTTTATTTGCTCAGCTGTCTTTTATATAAAAAACATTTTCTGGTCGTATCGTGTCAGAATGTATACTTATATCCTTTTCTGTCTACAGTTATAAGTTTGAGGTAACTTTTACAATTTTTAAGCATGATTTATAAAAATCCCTGTTATAAAATTTATTACATTATGTATGCTTTAAATGCATTATTTATTTTATAATATTTTCTTCTCTCGAATAACGTATTTGATCCTGTTCGTACAGTTTGATGGCGTTTAAATGACTCACTCTCTTCACTGTTCCATCTTTCAACATCACTTTCTCTCTCTATTGCTTGCTTTAAGTACCTTTTTATCTTTGAACAAAGGTCTATTATTTAGAATATTTAATGCAATTTTTACGCCTTAAGAAAAGTTAGGTTGCGTTTTATTGTACACAAACCATATTTCTTGTTTATCTTTTCTACAAAAGAAATATATTACTTAGACTTATTTTATCTTTATTTTGTACCTATATAATACTTAATTTTAATATACTTATTTAACCTATAATTAGAACAATAAATTCATTTGATATCAGAATTTTCTATACATAAATATATGCAACCTATCATACACTTGTGTTATTTGTATTGCATACATATTGAAATCTTCAGTTTGTAATGAAAATTGTTGATATTACTATTTCTTCTATTTTTTTTAATACTTAAACTAGTTCTTAATACTATTCTTATTTTTAGTATGCAAGAAACCACGGCAATATGTTGCCAGAAAAGAAAATCAAAAAATCTGAACCCGGCAGGTTGTGTTGTGGTCGACGGCTATTTTTCAGTCTCCTTGCTTATCCTCTAATCGCGCCAAGGACTGCTTTTGTCCAACCTTCCTTTGACCCGATTAAACTCATCGCGCCACCTCAGTAAATGCAGCACAACGTCTACCGGGTTAGCTAGTATAATATATTATTTAAATAAGTTAGTTAAAATAAGTATATTTACTGCCATCACTTCGTTACTGATACGAACAATTTCCTAAGCTGAATTATTAACATAGCTTTCTTAAAGTTTCCATTAAAATAGTATATATAATTCTACATTTATTAAATGTGGTGATAATATAGAATCATAATCCTATAATTACGGCATGTTGTGCAAAAATCGTAATTTGGAGTATTATAGCTATTAAGGTTGCTTCTCCAACTGAAAACTTTCTTGGGTTTCATTATTTAATTAATATTTTATATAACGTGTGTATAAATTGTCACAAAAGCCACACGCATCGACATTCTTTGATAGGTTTTGAATAAAAAACCTTAATGTTAAAATGTTGTATCATGCTTTTTTTGTTATCAAGGAGTTCTTGAAATTCAGACTTTTTCCACTTTTGTCAATTATTATTTCATAAAGGTTTTCGTTTTGATAAAAAAAAGTTTGGTTTTAACATTTCCCCATTAACGTCCTTTTACGAAAAATACATTTGACAACGTTGTAGAGCAATGAGTTTGTATTTCAATGTGATTTCAATCAAATCATTACAATGTAACAAAGTAATTCTTGGAGAGTAGGCGCTCTCACACTATTAAATCACTCAAGTATACATACACGTAACATTACTTTGCGATGTCGCGCTTGGGTAACAGATGCCGCTGGGAATCTCTCATGGCATTTGGTACGTAAGTTGACTATATCAGGTAATCTAAGTTTTTAAGGCATTGTGAACAACACGCTCGTGCACTGATGATACCAATACAAGGTCGAAACAGCTGTCTCCACGTTGTTGTTCGCAATGCCAGCTTAGGGTAGATGTGCATTCATACATTTCTTCATATACGAAATTTTTTGTGTATGTATACTTGAGTGATCAAATCATTACTGTTAAATTAATTTGATATTTACCTGTGCATTTAATTCTACCATCGTGGTTCATTTTGTGTAAACTCTGCTTCTTCGTGGTTATTTGTATGTTTTGATTAGTTGTTGTGCAACTGTGTTTTATCGTTTCTTTGTTGTTATTTTATTCCTTCATAAAGGATTTTACATTTAATGAATATTCCGGTATGTACATGGTGTATGGTTTCTGTAATGAAAATGCTAATATGGCAGCACGCGAATATCACGTCGTTACCCAAATCGGAGACATCCTAGTGGAAATGTATTTCGCAGATTGGATCAACATCTACGTGAAACTGGTTTGGTTACTAAAATAAATGCTAATACTGGTTGACCAAGAAAGACGTACAATAAAACTAGCAGAGCAAATTGTGGCAGTACAAGAAGATCCCTCCGTTAGTACCCGACAGATAGATTCAACCTTAAACATCCCTAGTAATAAAACCGTTCAGTTGATTCTATGAGAAAACCTGCTTCGGCCGTATTATGTTTGTAAGGTTCAGCCAATCTATGAAAACGACAACACTTTTCGATTAAATTTTTGCAAAACAATTTTAAATAGGATTCAAGAAGATAATAACTTTTTAAGACATATTCTTTGGAGCAATGAGAGTATGTTTACCAGACACAGTGTATTTAATACCCATAATTTTCAGTATTGGACGGATGAAAATCCTCATACATTTCGATAATATGGTCACCAAAGGAGACTTTTCATTAACGTTTGGTTGGACATAATAAATCTCCATGGGTCAATTTATCTACCAAATCGTCTTGACGCCAATGGGTATCTCAGTGTATTGGAACAAGTCATTGACAAGATGCCATTGCAAATACGCCATAATATGATTTACATAGATGAAAGAGCTCCTGTACGCTCGTAATTTATGGATTTATTGGTCGCAGCCGTCCTATCTTATAGCCTGCGAGATCTCCCGATGTCAATCCTTTAGACTTTTTGGGGTTTCATTAAGGAGACAGTTTAAGTAACGCCTTCTCAAGACGCTGACGAACTCAGAAACAGAATTAAAATGGAAGTATTGGAAATTACACCAAAAAGACTCGAACAAGTAGTACAGACGATACCTCGTAGATTGCAGATATGCCTAGAGACCCATACTTTTCAATTCTAACAATGATGTAGGTAATAGTGTCACTGATTTACTGTCAGATAAATATCCAAACAAAGAACTAATCCTGTTGTAATTGGACGCTTTTCTACATGTATTTTTTTGACAATAAATAATTTGAAGAGTCAATTATACCTGTAATGTGTAATAATACTAATAACGAGTAAAATGTTTTCGAAGATCGAAATACGGAAATTATAGCGCTATCTACAATTACAATAGTATGCGGCTACTGTGTTGCCAAATTTATGTTTCTTTCAAATGGTTTCTGAACGCATACAAAGCATGGATACGACATTTTAACAATAACATTTGTTATTCAGAACCGAATGAAGAATGTTGCTGCGTGTAGTTTTTGCGACATTTTTTATACACGCTGTATAATAATATCTAACAAAATTCAGCTAACATAGAAAAATACTAACGGATATCTTTGTATTATGTGTACAGATGCAATTGGTGCAGTAAATAACATTCTTAGTTGAAAATTAAAAGAACCGTTTTCGTACATTTTATTTACAAATAATACTCCGGAATTGTAGGTAGCAAAACACTCTCTGACAAATATGTCAAATTTGTGATATGTCAAATATTTCAAATTTTATTTGACGCTTGTCATACGCAAATGTAATTTATTTACTTTTATTTATACAAAAACATCAATTTTAATGGCAGAAGCAGAAAATTTCGTTACCGCAATCTTCAATTGGGCCACTCATCCTGAATTTCAAGCTCTGTTTTTGGTCGGTTGCACTTGCATTGGCGCCTGGATCCTATTGAAATGGCTCATACAGGTATTATATGGTAATTTTTTTTATAGTTTCGACGCTGAAAATAGACATTAATTAACAAAATATTTAAACTAAATTTTAATTTTATTGTTCTTCGCTATGTAAAATACATCTAGGGCTATTCAAACATGTCAGTGACGTAACAATTTCGTGTCGATTTGTTATCAAGCAGTATGAATGACATTTATAACACCTATTCACATATTTCTTTCTGCACAGCTTCAAGTTGACATCAGAGATTCTTGTGATCTCAAAATCTACAAAGAATTAGCAACCATTACTACCTTTTTCCTGTTTTGTTTATCATCTAAAACAGTAGTTTCATAGATAACAAAGAAAACCAACGGGTAAAACTTGCTAAAGGTCGTTTTACATAATATCAATTTTAAGTTCAATTAAATTCAGTTTCTAGTTCAATTGAAATTTCTTATAAATGATTTTGGACTAACATTAATGCCATACTATATTACATTAAACATTAATCATTTTATATTTATATTTTGATATTATTTGAGTACATTCTCTTAGAAATTTGGGCTGAAGTACCATCTGCAAATAATTTTCTTTGTTTTCAGATGGTATTTCAAGGCGTCAAATCTTGGTATAGAAGTAGTCACCGGCAACTAATCTTTTGGTGTATTTTCGTATTAATGTATTTCCTTGCTCTGCTAATTTGCGAAAGTGGAGGAGAACCTAGTAAATGCCTAAATTAGCACATGCAAATATTCTAATAATGGTTTCTGCTTGCGCACAAAATTATCCGTCAATCATATATTCAAGATGTAAAAGGTCGTACTAAAATTATTGATGTAAATAAAAGGCATTTTATTTGGTCCTTTTGATTTTATGCATAATTCCTAGTCATTATTACTATATACTAGTTAATTATTACTATTTGTTCATTATAATCAGGCCCGCGTTGTTAATAAGTTCAAAACCTCAAAAGTAAAAAAAAATTATAATTGCAACCTATTTCACATTTCACTCTTTGATATGAGGGAAGTGAATTATTTATCGCAAATTGCGTATAAATTTTGATATTGTTTCATATATTTTACACTTAATACAAGATAACATAAAGGGTGTGTGAACCTGGTTCCCTTTTTTCCAAAATTGAAATTCTGAAGGTTTTTCCAGGTGGTTCTAGTTATTCTAAACATTGTTCCAAAGAATCTCGAAAAAATTGGATGAGGTAATCGGAAAAAACGAGTGTATCCCACGTCCCCTTTTTCCTGAAAATTGACATTTTGACTATTAATCTAAGTTTCTTCTAAATTGTTCTAAAGTATTTCCAAAACAAAAAATGAAAATCAGCTGAAAAATTGGTCAAAACGAAATCCTTAAGAAGGATGTCAGCTCCCCTTTCTAAAAAATTGGAATTTTGCCGGTTGTTCCAGGTTGTTCTAGGTCTGTTCTAAACATTGTTTCAATAGATAAAAAACGCCATGCGGGAGCTTGAAAGAGAGCGTAAGACACCAAATGAACAAAGCAACGAGAATAGCGGGCGGACTGAGGGACATCATTTGGAAAAATAAAAGCATGTAAACAGCGAGCAAAGTAAGGATTTACAAAACATGCGTCAGGCCTGTGACGACATACACAGCCGAAACAAGAGCGGACACGGCGGAAACAAAAAGAATGGCACGTGCCAAGTGAAATGAGGGTACTAAGGGCAATAACGGGGAACACACTTAGAGACCAGAGGAGGAGTGAGGAGATCAGAGAGGAGTGTCAAGTGGAGGATGTAGTGAGATGGAGTCGCGAGAGGAGGAGATTTTGGAATGAACATGTGTCGCGCATGACTAGTGATAGAATGGCAAGGATTGCAAGGGATGGAAAACCAGCGTCCACACGACCCCCAGGAAGACCACCAAAGAGATGGAGGGATAGTTGGTCATCAATATCGCAAGAACGGGAAGAGAGGAATGGGAATGGGTGAAACAAGCTGTTAGCTTTCGTGAAGAAGAAGAGAAGAAGAGCGAAAAAACGGCGTCTCTTATACGATATACTGGAAAAAACAAAATTCGAGAGTATGAAGTCTTTTCGCAAAGGGAAATGCTAACAGCTGTTCTAAATTGTTCTAAAGTATTCCAAATATATATACATAGTCGGCCGAAGAAATGGTGAAATACAGTTTTTTGCTAGCCCCCTTTTTTTGAAAATCAAAACTCTGACAACTGTTCCAAGTTATTTTGGGTTTATTCTAAACTGTACCATAGTATTTCAAAGAAAATATAATAATCAACCGAGATAATAAAAAAAGCGATTTTATATGGGCGGAATGACTCACACTTTCTTATTATGTCGGCCAAACATGATTTTGTGTTTCAAGCTTTGAAATAATTTAGAACAAACCTGCAACATCCGTCAGAATTTTGATTTTAGGAAAATGGGAGCTAATTTCACACTTTCGAATTTCATTTTTTTTCAATATCTATTGATTTATGAGATACAATTTTAGTACTTTGACATAATATTTGGAACAAACTTACAACAATCTGCAACAACCGTCAAAATTTCAATGTTTGCTAAAAAGAAGGCTGACATTAGGATTTATTTTTTCCCCATTTTTTTTTGATTTTTCTTTTTTCTTTGAAATACATTGGAACAAACCTGGAAGAACCTAGAACAATCATCAGGTTTTCGAGTTTCAAAAAAAGAGGGACTGAAAAACACTATTTTTTTCGATTATTTCTTTCTATTACTTTTTTTTGTTGAGATTCTTTGGAACAATGTTTAGAACAACTAGAACAACCTGGAACAACCTACATAGTTTGACGTGTTTGAAAAATAAGAAGAAAAGTCGAATTTTTCAATTATACCAACCAATTCTGATTTTTTTTTCTCCGAAATACTTAGTAACATTTTCAACAAACCTAAAATAATGTTGAACAACCATCAATTTTTTGATTTTCGAAAAAAGAGGCCTAAGATCGACACCCTGACATGAATTGTGCAAGTTCAAACAGGAATCCGATTTTATTCATGTCTAAGCTTAACTTACAATGCTGTAAAAGTTCAAGCTGCATAGGTCGCAATTTATAATTAGTTCTCCGATGCGAAATTACCTTGATCGGCGTAAGTAAAAAAATAGTTCAATAAAATGCAAGAAAGTAATTCTTGGAGAATAAGCTCTTACACTACTGAAACACTCAAAGTATGCCTACACGAATTAATTCGTATATGAAAATGTATGAATGCACATCTACACCAAGCAGGCATTGCAAACAACAACGTACAGACAGCTGTTTCGATCTTAGATAGATCTCACCAGTGTACGAGCGTGCTGTTCGCAATGCCGTGCAAACATGGACTACCTCCAAATATAGTCGACTTACGTACCAAATGCTTATGGGAGATTCCTAGCGGCATCTGTGACCCAAATGCGACAACGCAAGGTAATGATAAACCCTCAGCAGTACAACTACTATATCGGGCAACTGTACGCACGTATATCTACAGTTGCCCGATATAATAGTTATAACCAAGTTGTACTGCTAGGAATCTCTCATACGCATTTGGTACGTAAGTCGACTATATTTGCAGGTAGTCCAAGTTTGTACGGCATTGTGAACAGCACGCTCGTACACTGATGAGATCTATGTAAGATCTAAACAGCGTTTGGACGTTGTTGTTTGCAATGTCAGCTTGGTGTGGATGTGCATTCATACATTTTCATATACGAATTAATTCATGTATGCATACTTTGAGTGAAAAAAATATTTGTTATTCAACATTTAAATTTTGTAATTTTATAGACACAATTGTCGTGCCTTTCTTCTATTAAGCGCTGGTCTATGTTATAATCTAATATTGCAAACTTCACATTAAAACCTTTATTGAATACTCGATGGTCTAGTAGAATAGATGCAATAACTCCTTTAAAGTATCGACTTGGGGAATGTTTACGATACTCTGTTTGAAACAAACTAACGAAATTTTGAAAATAACATAATGCATTAGGCTACATCATTATCCAACAAGTTGCAAAATTTTGAGCATGTTTGCATAAAGGTTTATATCTACTAAGTACATATTCTGAAAAAATTACATACTAATTCATCAAAATACTTATTCATTAATTGTGAATAACAACTAAAATTACCTATGTGCCTTACCGTACGACAGATTGTGATTTTCCATCGATTGCAAACATTATCAAGAGATTAGTTATCGTGAAACTTGTTTTGTATTTTTAATAGTGCGTACTAGCAAGCTTTCTCTTTAATATTGACCCTAAGTCATTTTGAAAATTTAAAAAAGGACTGATTTATTGATTTCGGTAAAAAAAACTTTTTTCTACTCCTATACTTTAATTGTATTATTAGGTATGCCGAACCTGTACTTTAACGATGTCCATTACGATACAGATTTTCATTATGTTACAAGTTTATATCCAATAGGAATACAGATTTTTCATTACGATACAAGTTTATATCCAATAAATATGCGACATTCGAATATTCAAACAATATTCAATATGGCGACTGCATATATGACAGATATACAAATTAAATAAATGTGACAGTTCTCTGCAATTTACAAGTAAGTACTTAAAATTTGTGCTTTTTTGAAAATATAAACGGTAAAAATGTGGGATAATGACAGTGAAATGTAAAATTTGAGTCCACCAGAAATTATGGAACAAGCCTTAGTAACCACCAACAATTTTTTACCAGCTAAACTCGCAAAGGTGCATGTAAAATTTTAACCTCAATTTATGATATAGAATGTTCAAAAAATAATGTTTTATTATGGGGTCGTAGAAAAAATAGTGTATGCAACTCGCATTTAATGGCTATTAAGACACTCGTATTCATTACAATACTCGGCTTCGCCTCGTATTGTAATTTTCTTACTCGTGTCTTAATAGCTATCATTAAATGCTCATTGCATAATATACTATAATATGTTAGGTTTCCTTGACGTATTTCGCTTGCAATTTCGTTTCATTTCTTTATATCATTTGATTACCGATTTTCAGAGAAAATAAAAATGTTACTTTAATGTCAATACGATTTCAAAGTTCGGCAACAGCAGTATTTTCACCCTAATATCACCGTTGCATTTTATATTAGCTCAATGTCGCCGACTGTGCTTGGCGCGGGCCTGATTATTATAATACGAGTGTAAAAACGTGCTATATTTTATATTTCTCTACCCGAGAGAATGACAAACTGTGACAACAATGGATGTAACTTAATTTTCATTTGGTTATAATTCAGTAGAGTTTGATTTCTACTGACAATTCATTAAATAATTTAATGCACATACAGTATGTATGATCGACTTTAAAAGAGGGGAAAAAAATTATTTTTGATTTCCCAGAAAATTTCACTCTTGGTGATTTACTCTGCTTGTTTTCAAACCCCCAAAACACAAATTACTTTTTATTTAACTCGAACGGTTCTCGAGATAATATCATTTTCTTGCTAGAAAATATACAAATTGGACTCGAGTTATATTTAATAAATTTAACAAATAATGGTAAAATAAAATAAAATTCTCAAAAAACTAAACCATTAATTTTCTATTCAAATAATGCTCCTCCTTTTTCTGCACAGATTTCAATACGAGCTCTAAATTCATTGAAACTTCGTCTTATTTCTAAGATTGATAAGGACTGGGCTACATTTTGAATCCTATTTTTTAATTGCTCTTCATCATTGTCTAGTGGCTCACTGTACACAATTTGTTTGAAACGACCCCACAGATAAAAGTCCATTATTGTAAGATGGGTGGCCATAAAATGGGATCATCTCTTCCTATCCAGTTAAAACGGAACTCTGTATTGCAGGGCACCCATCATGCTAGTAAAACATTTCCATTCGGTAGTTTAACGGCAATTCATCCAGTTCATTAGTTAAAAAATTTTGCAACATTTCCAAATATGAATTACGGTTTAAATTTTGATCAAAAATTATGGGCCAATAATGCCATGGTACGAAACCGCACACCACACATTAACTTTTTTTAAATATTGTCTGGGACAAGTAATTCTAAAGTTTGGATTCGTCTTACTCCAGTACCGGCAATGGTAAGACGAAACGACTCCGCTAGTTGAAAAGGTTGATTCATCGGAGAACATAATTCGTTTATGAAATTTTGAATCTTCCAAAACTCTGTAGCCCATTTCGAAACAAAAATCCATACGTTTGGCTTCATCACCATTTTCTAAAGCTTGCCTAAATTGCCGTTTAAATAGTAAAATTTTGTTCTCCTTAAATATTCTTTGTAAATGAGAAGCACCGGCACAGGCGAACATAACAAAGATAATCCATAACCTGAATAACCATAATGTAACAAAGGTTAAAGTAGGAAATCAATTCACAGACAACATCCCAACACCGGGAAGAATTAGAGAGGGTGATAGCCTAAGTCCCTTTTTGTTTAATCTTCTCATGGATAAAATTATAAACAAAGTAACAGATCTTAACCTCGGATACAGGTTAGACAACAAAAGAATTGGTATGGTGTGTTACGCCGATGATGCGGCAATTATTGCCCAATCAGAAAACGACCTACAGATACAACTCTATAGGTTCTTCCAAGTGAGCCGCCAACTTAATATGAACATTCCTATCAACAAACCCAAATGCATGACAATCACGAAAGATCCGCTAAGATACAAGTTAGTGGTGGAGGATGATCCCATAGAACAGGTGATGCAATTCAAATATCTGGGCATAGACATATCAAGTACCCACGACCCAGTTAAAGACCTGAGAAACCAAATTAACAAAGCATCCGCGCTATCAGGATGCCTACGAGATATAGTCTGGTCAAACCCGTACATGCGAAAAGATAGCAAAGTTAGAATCTACAAGACCTGCATCAGACCGATTATGACGTATGGTATAGAAGTCCGCGAAGACACCAACAAGACGAAACACATGCTAAGGGTCGCCGAAATGAAAACACTGAGAACAATATTGGGGAAGACAAGAAGAGACAGGGTGAAAAACTCGGATATCAAGGAACAATGTGAGATACAAGATGTTGTGAGATGGGGAACACAACGTAAGAGGCAGTGGTACAGCCATGTAAGACGGATGGACGAGGACAGACTTCCGAAGGTAGTCCTAGAGAACAACCCGCCCGGCTACAGACCTATCGGAAGGCCACCTAAGAGATGGAGAGATAGCTGGCTATCTACCTTTCAGGAAAAGACCCAGGGGCAACTTCAGAATTAACAGATCGACAGATCTCTAAGTAGTAGAGGAAGAAAAAGAAGTAAATGATATTTACTTATCTCTGTTATTATTGCCCTCCTTCTTAAAGACAACCTTGGAGCTGCTCTTGCGGAATGAACGGCGAGAACTGAAACAGCATCGTCTTCATTGAGCAATTTCTTTGACTTCTAATGTTTAAAACCGAGCCTGTTTAAGGAATTTGGTCACCATGTTTTTTGCTACGGAATTTGAAATGGTAACTTCCGGGTACTTTTGGTTGAAACTCTCTTCCCCAGTACCGTAACATTGAATTAGATAAATTCTTTGTTGTAAAGTCAACATTATAGCATAAATACTGTTCAAATTAGCGAAGATTTAATTTGCAATTATACTAACTTATTAGATTTGTCAACTGCTGTCAGTTGCATTTTTCAATGAAATCCGCCTACTAGAGTTACTTCTAAAAATTACGAATAGAAGCTTGTAAATCCAAATTTTGAAGAAAAATGATATTATCTCGGGAGCCGTTCGCAAAAAGTAATTTGTGTTTTGGGGGTTTGAAAACAAGCAGAGTAAATCATCAAGAGTGAAATTTTCTGAGAAATCAAAAATAAAAAAATGTTTCCTCTTTTAAAGTCGATCCGGGGACATACTGTATAATACACACCACGGTAGCATAAAGTAAATCCATATTATAGTGTGAAAGAACTACCTATTTTTATTAGCATCTGATACTGTACAGGGTTGTCCAACCAAAACGCACGATGTTAATTGTAAATAAAACAAAAAGTCTTCAGAGAATTATCTTAATATTTTTGATTATGATAGAAGGATTTATGACAATTATGTGTGAAACAAAATATCGGCGAAATGCTCGCCACGGCTTCGGTGGCATACCTCCTTAGTCCGATGACTCTGAGACATAATTGAGGTTCAACGTCGTTAATGTGCCGAATTATCTCATCCTTTAGCTCTTGAATTGTTCTTGGCTTATTGACGTACAATTTTTCTTTTAAATATCCCCAAAGAAAGAAGTCCAACGGTGTCAAATCACATGATCGTGACGCCCAATTAACATCGCCACTACGTGAGATAACACGGTCATTGAACTTCTCGCGCAAAAGAGCCGTTGTGTCGTTGGCTGTGTGGCAAGTGGCACCATCCTGTTGGAACCACATATCGTCCAGGTCCATATCCACAATTTCTGGCCACAAGAAGTCCGTTATCATCTCGCGATAGCGAACACCATTCACAGTAACTGCTTGGCCGACCTTATTTTCGATGAAGTGCGGCTCGATGACGCCGCCAGCCCATAAACCGCACCAAACAGTCCCTCTTTGTGGATGCATCGGCATTTCAACACTCGTGGATTCTCATTTGCCCAAATGCGGCAATTCTGCTTGTTAATGAGGTGAAAGTGTGCCTCGTCGCTGAAGATGATTTTCTTTATAAAGTCACCATTCACTTCTGTCTGTTCAACCAACCATTCGGCGTATTGACGACGCTTGAAATGGTCAGTAGGCTTCAGCTCTTGAGTCAATTGAACCTTGTAAGCCTGTAAATTCAAATCTTTTTTCAAAATTCAAAATTGGCCACGACGACGAGTCGAGGTTGACGGCTCTTCCGCCACACTATCGCGAACAACAGCAATGTTTTCCGCAGAACGAACTGGGCGAGCATGCACAGGTGTTTTCACATTTCCTACAGACCCGGTTTGCTGAAATTTCCGCACAAATCTCCCGATTGTGGACACATTTGGTCGATTATGTTGACCAAAAAAATCACGAAGTGCACAAAATGCATTTTGATTTGAACGCCCATTTTCGTAAAAGGATTCAACAATCTTAACGCGTTGCTCAATTGTGTACCTCTCCATGGTTGAATTTGTCAAACACTGAAACAAAGAAATGTCAAATTAAGTTGGGCAAAAAACTTGACGTTAAGGTGTGACTCACAATTAACATCGTGCATTGTGGTTGGACCACCGTTTATAATGATTCTGCTTTCAAAAAAATTTTGATGTTTTCAGAGAAACTCTGTACATTTTTCTACACCGGACAGCTTGTGAATGACAGAAACGAAAGAGACTTCCCTATCTACAGCATTGAGTATGTCAGCTTCTTTCCATGCTTTTTTCATTCAAACTGTCTCGTTTAGATATTCCGCAGGTATACGTTCATATACAGGGTTTTTCAACAAAACCGATTTCTTTTTAAATTGAAATGAAATATCAGCAAATAGGCATAAGTCATCAATTGTTATTCTATTTTGAATTATCATCGGAAATTGACATCATTTAAGTAAGTCGAATTCGATACGCCCAATTTTTAGAAACTCTATTCAATAAATTAGATCCTATGTAACGAATGCGCGTTGAACATTCAATTTTAATGCATCAATTATCTCAAAACGAATTTAAACCATTTACTTTTTCTTCCAGTTGGTTTTCTCTATTTTATGGCCCTTCTTTGTGGTTGTTGCGATTCTAATATGCGTGCCGAGTTGGAGGAAGATCTTGGTGAGAGACATAGTACCGAAACACATCGAGACACTTAGAGGTATTGGACATAGATTTGCCTTCAATAATTCCTCAAATCACAGACAATGAGTAGTGTACCTTCCTAGTAGAAGATTTCTTATTTAATTATTGTCCCTTATTACATTTTATACTAAGCATGTAGGAGAATTTATTATTAAATAAAGGAAAACTTTCCTAAAATAAATATATTTTCTTATTGTATATAACAGAAATACATTCAACTAATCATTGAATAGCTTAAAACACTTTAATCAGAACAATATTTTGACAACGTAATCAGAAAAGTGCTAAATAAAATAAGATAAAAATATTGGCTGTATTTTAAACCACAATTCAATAGGAATAATACCCATAATTCTGAAGTAAATTGAGTATTATTTTTAACAAAAAAGATTGACTATAAGACAATTTCTGCATAAATAAATAAAATCAGGGGACACATTAACAGGCTGGAAGATCTATGTAATAAACTAGAAAACATAATTGTTGAATATGTCCTTGGATAAAGAAAGTTATGAAGAAAAAATAACGAAAAAACCACATTGTAAAAAAAAAGAGTAAATATTCTGGAAATGAACTCATACTAAAGAAAAATCCTGGATAAAAGAACTACGCAGGTCACATAACGCCCAAAATACAGGGTATTATAAAACAACAATAAGGTAAAAGTCTTAATAAACATATATTCGCAAATCAACAGTTTACGAAATAACAGCGTCATTAAAGCAATAGCAAATTAAATATGTTTTCGTGGTGTTATTATATTTTTATATTATAACTAATGACAATGTTGAAAATGTCGTCATATTTTTACGACACAGGATCCTACATCTTCCCTCAAAGGAAGCGCGCACTGCTTCAAGAAGCTCTGGTCTTTCACGAATTATTTGCAACAGCGTTGACACAACTATGAAAGATCGTTTACTGGTGTTTCGTATACTAATCTTTTTAAATAACTCCAGGTACTGAAATCCAACTGATTCAAATTCGGAGACCTTGGAGGCCATGTAATGAGATCAATTCCCTTATCCATCTGCTACGAAATTCAATGTTCATATTGCAGTGCCCTTTTATAAAAATATGAGAACATGCTGCACTATATGTTGTGGGTATAGTCATCTGTATATGCTGTGCTCTAAAAATTATCCTTTTTACACCAAAAGCTTATAATTGGTTTTGTATTTAATTTATATTGTAATAGCATGTACCGAATAACTATTGTTGGTTCTGGCAATGTATGTGGTTCCTTCTCCTTCACTGGTAACCTTTCTCTTACTTATAATAGGGACGAGGTAACAGTTTTGTTTAAAGAAAAAAACGAAATGTCTATATAACATGATCATATACTTTTTATTTAATCATTTGTAAATTCAAATACCTTTATACACCTTAATGCTCTATACAAATACATAATTGAATATATATATCATCTATACCATATGCCGGTTATAATGTATGTAAACCTTTTTATTATGCATTCATGATGCTAAACAAAAAAAATATTTATCCTGTATTTAAATAAATGAAAACTTTTATTGTCCATTGATAATTTTATTTATCAACGTAATTGTTTTGATATTGGCTTCAATTAATTGCTTTAGACAACCATTTGCACGCGTTGTTTCTAGCTTTTAATCTTTGCCGTGTAAAACGTTTAATTATGTATTAACATGACTTGAAAAAGATTAATGATGCCTGGACAAAGTATTGAAGAAAGTACTCATTCGCACGCAGCATTTCTCCAACTACCCAACACCATTAGTCCTATTTTTTTATTACAACTTAATGAATTAAAAACCTTACAGGATAATATTTGCGTATCTATACTGTTCAACGTTATATTGAGTAATCATTTGCACGCAAAACCAATATTTGTTTAACAGTTTAAATAACTCTTTTCAAAAGAAAAACTTACTTGCTATCTTTAAACATTTCATCAAATTGTTTATTTTGAATGTCCATCTTGAACTCTTCAAAATGAATTTAAAATGTATTGATAAAATAAAACTATTATGAATGAACGTGATAAAAAAAATAAAGAAATTACTATTCTACTATGTAACAATTAACAAAAATATCAATCGCAATTATTTTGAAAGCGTCTTATTCTCCCGAAGTCGTAATAAGAAGTTCTTCTTGTCGAATCTTGTTTCGAATTTTTATACCGACAAAAAAAATGTAACGTTGACTAGTGCGCCCTCTAGTCCATCTTTTAGGTTGGCATTGGAGTATATGTTTCAGTGAAATCGCTGCCCAAATGTTGCCGCCGTGATACACACACGCACACACGCACATATTGTTCTGACAGTTCTTATTCACCAAACGTCAACACATCGAAAATTGTTTTCTTATTTAAGAATCTTTTTCACTGCCTCGTACTGCATTTCCGACGGTAGGTTTATTCTTGTTGTTAATACCATCCTTCTTTGTATTTATTAATGAACCTATTGCCTTGTTCATTGTTCAATACATATTTTCTTTTCCCATTTATTAATGTTATCCTCACTTTTCTTGTAGCTGGATTGTGACTCGGTAGGATTGGCAATACGTTGGAAAGAACGAATATTTTTCTTTCAACACTGCCTGCACCTGGAAGACACGTTTGTTTCTCCATTGCATCTACCACAATTTTCTCTATCCATGATCTTTCCATCGGTGATATGTCTATCTGCAATAAACTTTACACAAGTTTTATATTTTGTTATCTTTTGTAGGTCATGAAACTGTACACGTCTGTTTCCAGTCTCTGAAGCATTGTGTTACAAACAAATCATAAACACATACACTTTTTATTTATATTATCAGCTACCTTCTTATACAAAATGTTATTGCTGATCGGGTTTACGTTTTATATATATTTATATCCTTTTCTAGTCTCTAGTCATAAGCTAAGGTAATTTCTATCTTTTAATATAATTTAGTTTTTAAACTCTTTCATAAAGTTTTATTACTTTATGCATGTAAATCATAATAATTTATTCAGCCATATTTATCTTTCTTGCATATCGTATTTGATCTTTTTCATGATATGTAAACCATACATCTTGTGTATCCTTTCTACAAAAGAAATATATTGCCTATATTTATCTTGTCTTTTATTTCATACTTATTTAATATTTTTATTCTAGATTCACTCACTATTCAATTGAATAATAATGAATTTTAAATTATGTGTTTGTATTTGACTATGTGTATGCAACTTTATATACATTCATGTAATTTGTTGCAAATATTGTTCTTCACATCCAAGTACGATTTTTGTCATTTTTATTTCATTTCAAAACTTAAACTAATTCTTAAAGCTATTCTTATTTTATAAACTTGCGAGATACCACGGCAATATGTTCCCTAACAGCACGCGCAAAATGTGATGGCGCACCATCTTGCAGAAACTGAAAATCCTGTCTCATATTTAAAGGTAATGGTGGAATTCTGTAACTTTCTCGGAAGCTCCGGCTATCGTAGGCCCTGGCAACGAAGTGACGTTGCGATGACGATTTCAGAATTTTTGCAGTTAGTGACGTAGAAGTGTCAATTTACGATTTTTTGTACATAACCTTTATGTTTAACATGTAAACAGACATATTATCTCGTAAACATATACCAAAATATTTCAATTTAAAATTGTAACTAATACGAAAATTGTTTGAAATATAATATAGCGATTGCTAACATTTTTTTTAAAGAAAATGTACGGAACATTTTGTAATGCCAAGACATAGTATAAACATATGTTTATACTGCTGCCAAGATAGCACGAAACACTTTGGAAAATTTCAACAAGAACTGTTATCATTAGGAGAGTTTCAAAGGACGTAGTATCGCACTAGTGTATAGTGAATTTGCAGATAAATGTCTTTTCAGGCACATTTATGGATGATGAAATGTGATTTTTTTATAAAGCCAACAAGGACAGGTATCCCTATAAAGTGGACATTGTGTTTCTTACAAGAGTACCTAAACACAAAAAAATACATAAACCTAGCAGACAATATCCACACAACATAAAGCATGTGAAATGTGCACAAACTAAATGTTCGAAAATGTCTATTATGGTATCGTGTTCACAATAACTTCACAATTTAAAGTTGACTTTTTCATAAGATTTTCTAATAATAAAACTACATCAAATTGAGAGGATGTTTAACTTTATATTATGTTGAAGAAAATAAGAGGAAATTTACCTGTTTAGTCAATGACTTTCTTTATTTGTAAGTCAAACCGCAAAGATTTTATCAATGTGTAACTATATTGAACGATTAATGTTTTAGGATCCAATAAGGTAACATTATAAGTTCTAATAGCATAGGCCAAAGTGTATAAATGGTTGAAGGTAGATGATTTTGTATTTAGAAAATCGACCAATCCTGTGATGTATTTTTGTACTTGGTACACCAAATCATTTGATATTATTGCAGGATTTTGTTGTCGAGCCTCTGAAATTATAGTAATTGAAAGTTCTCTTTATTTGCAGTTTTTACAGGAGAGTAATATTCATTAGGCTGAAATTTGCACTTTTTCAACTCAAAAGAATGTAAAAAATTATTGTTTAATAAATTTACCAGCAAGTATTATAAAACAATAGATGACATTTGACTCGGATAATTATACTAATATTGGATATGAATTATATGTTTACTATTAAATGTTAACAATAAAGATCAAAAAGAAAAATAATAATACTGAACTAGAAATGTGAACTTTGAATAATAGGTACTCAAATAGAGATTGCTTGTATAAATATTCAAAAATTAAACACATTTTATTGTCAAATATATTTTCTTTTATTAACCTTACCATAAAAGTAGTGCTGAAATTTAGAAAAAAAATTACAGTATGTGAATAGAAAATATATATATATACAAAAGGAGAGTGTTCTTCATCGACTAAAGGTGGAGCAAGTATATCAACATGTGTGCTATCAATTACACCTACATCTCGTGCACCCCATTTTTCATAAAAACTATACAGAAGAATAATTTTTAGAACTTTTAGAAAAGATACCCTTAATTACCCTTGGTAAATATATGAACTGGGTGCTATCGATTAAACAAAATACATCTCCGGTCTCCCATTTTTTATCATGAAAACAAAATAAAGAATTATTTTTAGAATATTTTGATACAACATAATTACCCTTGCTTGACACGATTCTTCGATTCACAATCACTGGGAAATTTTATCCATTCAGGGAATAAATTGTTTGATATTACAAGACAGACCTGATGAACTATTCGACTTACTGAACTCTGACTGAGAGAAACAAAGTTATTAATACCAACACTATTATGATAGCTGTCTGATGCTACGAAATTTAATGTTGTTAAGACCTGTAACAAATATATAATGTGCACTATAAAGTTAATATGCATTTCAAGTGATATTTATGATAATAACCTTCAAATGTAATGGTATATTTGTTTGTTCAATATGTCCATCCAATAACTGGATCAGGTTTTGAACAGTGTCCTTATTCAGTCTAGACATTTGTTTAAAATGCCTGTTTGGTATTTCAAAAGGATTTCCGTGATCTTTTAAACGTTTGCGGAATATACGCATATAATTTCTAAAATAAAGAAAATAGAGAATATTATGTATACTCTATATATTTTATATTATCGATTACCTACCTGTTGTGATCTTCATCTAATAATAATGCTATAAAGCCATTCATATTTGCAAATAAAAAAACAATAATAATTATGACAAATAAACTAACAGAAACTATAAATATAACAACAGGAAGAGTATATTAACAATAGTTATATAATAATAATATAACCACAATATAACCAACAAAATCTTTACTCACGAACGTTTTGACAGTTCTACGTCACTAACTCTCAATATTCTGAAATCGTCATCGCAACGTCACTTCGTTGCCAGGGCCTACGATAGCCGGAGCTTCCGAGAAAGTTACAGAATTCCACCATAAGTTTTCCAAAAGTTCGGGTAAAGTGTTTTCCAAGAACTCAAGACATGCAGGACTTGTCAAAGTTGTGGCAAAACTAACAGTCCTAACAACTGGTTCCCTAGCAGGCCTAACTAACTGTTTACAGAGAAAATCTTCTGGCTGATGTCTGGCTTAACAGTAACTTGAGGATTCTCGTTATATCAAACATGATTATGGTGGAAATTTACTTTTCCATTTTTAGTACATCCGGCTTTATCAGTAAAAAGGGTACTAGCAGCGAAGTCTACTTCAGCACCTGTCCGCAAAAAACAGTCACAGAATGTATTTCTCGCTTGACAAATCGTAGTAGTAAAGGCTGGTAGTGTGGTACAGGTCCAATGATTAAGCATTGAAGGATACCATGTCTCACAGGCTACTGCCTACTGTCCAAGAAAACGCTTTGCGTACGTTCAATAAAGTAATTAATTACTAATAGCGCCTTACTGAAATCTTATAAAGATAGTATCGTAATGATACCTTCATCACATGCAGTAGTTACGTGACCCTTTACATTTAATAGTGCAATTTCACAAATGTATGTAGCCACTTCTAAAATCGTCCAATTGGATGGCTGTTAAGCTTTATAACCACTTCCCATCTTCTTTGAAGACGCTGCCTCCAAAACTATTCAAAAAACGAGCGACTGAGATCCTTCTTTCCAACAGTATCTAATCCATTGAGGAATACTTCGAGCGAAACTACTCGAACTGATCTAGTCTCTCTGTTTTTGATTACCTGTTTTTCGGTTTCTTCTTACGTATTCAGTATTATATATTATAATAACATGTATATATTTTATTAATTATAACAGGAGGAATATATCGACCGTAAACAATTTAAAGTGATGTAAATTAGTTGGGTGTTCGGTCTATTCTTTAATTAAACAATTTGTTCAAAAGCTCAATATTTCGTCATTTATTTATAACTTCATCGGGAGCTATTAAACTATAAATTACAAATAATTGATTGAAGACGGAGATACGTGTTGAAACTCCATAATTTACAAGTAAAAATTGAAATAAATTCAAATTGAGTTCAAAACAGTTTTATTCAATTCACAACAATTGTTTCACCCTACTAGGGCTTCATCAGGTGATGAATATTATAATACAAAATATTTGAAGACGTTCTTATTTATGTCTTTTCCTTAAAAAAAACTCCCCCCTCTTCATTTAGGAAAAGACATAAATAAGAACGTCTACAAATATTTTGTATTATAATATTCATCACCTGATGAAGCCCTAGTAGGGTGAAACAATTGTAGTGAATTGAATAAAACTGTTTTGAACTCAATTTGAATTTATTTCAATTTTTACTTGTATAAATTACAAATAACAGAAAGTGCTGTCAAACTTACAACTATAAATTAAAATTGACAACATAAGTCAAAAACATAAAACAATTTTTGGCAACTACTATTAAAAACATCATACAGGTAATAAATAAATAAAAAATATAAAGTAAATAAAAAGTAGATTCAAAAGTAAAGAACTCAAAACAAATACTAATTTGAAATATGCAAGATATTATAATAAATATTACTTAATTGATTAACATCAGATTGGGTACAAGCCAATTGCAGAGAGGTTATTAATAAATCTGATGTTAATCAATATTTATTGTAATATCTTGCATATTTCAAATTAGTATTTGTTTTGAGTTCTTTACTTTTGAATCTACTTTTTATTTACTTTATATTTTTTATTTATTTATTACCTGTATGATGTTTTTAATAGTAGTTGCCAAAAATTGTTTTAGGTTTTTGACTTATGTTGTCAATTTTAATTTATAGTTGTAAGTTTGACAACACTTTCTGTTATTTGTAATTTATAGTTTAATAGATGAAGTTATAAATAAATGACGAAATATTGAGCTTTTGAACAAATTGTTTAATTAAAGAATAGACCGAACACCCAACTAATTTACATTACGTTTTTATTTATTAATTATAAACTCATATTTTATATACATATATATATATCAAATTGTACCCAGTCGTCGGTAATAGGATGTAAGAAGAAAAACAAACTCAAATTACAACGCTAACGTTTCGTACATTTAATCAATGCACTTTATCAAAGCTACAACATGATTAAAAACACATATAACACAGTCAGTAAAATTAAATTATATAACAGCTATTTATTTACCTTAGTAATTTATTGTAGAGATAAAAACATATGAAATGTAAATGATGTTTACGCTACTCACATAGTAATTTATATATGGTATTTAATACTTTATTCTTCGGACATTATGTTATACTCATTTATATGTTCTCAACAAACGAGACCGTGATCATCTATAAGTTAGCACGTATGTATGTATCTTATTTTAAAAATTATATTATTTTCTTGCGAATAACAAAAACATCACCCACAAAAAAAAAAACAAGCAGACACAAAGCAAACCGAGGTCATTACACTAACAATATAATACACGTATATACCCAATACTCAAAAGATAAAATCTATACAACAATTAACAACTATTATAAATTCAAATGAATGGAAGAATACAATTATTATTATTACTTTATGACCCCTGCATATACATTCAATATTTGTAACGCTGAATCATCTTTGACATTGATAGTATACTGGGACTTATATATATTTATTTTCTCAAGAAACAATCTCTTAGTGAGATTATTTTCCTTATCTAAAATTTCCGGGCTGTCAAAATCAAACTCATGGTCAAACTCAAAATGATGTCTTGATAACGCTGTTTGTTCTCTTTTATTTCTATTTCTATCAAAGCAATCTTGTTTATGATTTTGTATTCTTCTAGATAAGTATTGCTTCGTTTGGCCCACATAAACTCCTTCGCATTGCTTGCAACTTATTCTATATATGATATTAGAAGCAGACTGTAATGAGATTGGATCTTTCAATTTAGTAAAAAGATTTGCTATTGTTTTTGAATTGTAAGTTGTTAGACATGTGTCATTGTTTTTAAGAATCCTTATCAAACTAGGTGTCAAATCTTTTATGTATGGTAAACTAAAATATCTCTTATTCTTGTTAATTTTTTGTATCCCTTGTGAACTATCAATGTCCCCAACCTCATTGCCCATAGTGCGGCTCCTTGGAACAACACCATTATTGCCATATAACACCGTGTCTATGAACCCCCTGGGATAACCATTCTTCACAAGAATATCCCTAATTAAATCATAATTCTTTCTATGAAAACTCTGATGGCTCAATCTACACACCCTATTTTTTAACTCTAGAATGGTGTTGCGTTTGTAATTAAAACTATGTTGCGAATTATAATTTATGACTCTACCCGAGATTATGTCTTTTATATACCAATCGGTCAACAGATTACCCCCATTTTCTCTAATCACTGTAATGTCCAAATAATTTAACCTAGCATCCTCCTCAACTTCCAACGTGAACTGTATGTGTTCATCTATGTTATTAAAGAAACCCAACACATTATCTATCATATCCGACGGTACGGCCATTATTATGTCATCAACATAACAGTACAATAGTGGAGTGGTGAATGGTAACTGAGCAGCAATTTTACTCAAGATATCATTCATAACAAAACACGCCAATACCGGTGACGCCGGGTTACCCATTGCTGTACCGAATTCTTGTTTGTAAAACCCCCCATCGTAATTAAAATAACTGTTGTCAAAAAGAAATTCCACTATTGACTTGAAATGTGTCTTGTCTATTAACGTATAATTAGATATTTGTCCCCAATTATCGTCTATGGAGTCCATCACCAAATACTGCGGAATACTTGTGAACAACGACTGCACGTCCAGTGAGACCAACACAAAATTATCAGGCAATACCATATTCGCAACTAAATCAACAAGAGTATATGAGTTAAACAAATTAAAACGGAAACCCTTAACCACATTACCCAAAATAGCCGAAACAAACTTCGCTAATTTATATGCGGGTGAACCTATACAAGAAACAACTGGACGCAGTGGGTAATCTGTCTTATGAATCTTTGGCAAACCGTATAGTCTGGGTGCCACTGAATTATTGATTATCAAGGATTTCAATGTGTTATCATCTATAAAACCAACGTCAAATAGTAATTTAATCAAATTGTTATGTTTTTCTTGTATTTTAGCCGTTGGATCCCTGGGCAATACTTTGTATGTGTCCCTATCCCCAACCAATTCATTTAATTTATTTCTGTAATCTCTACTGTTCATAACTACCGACACATTACCTTTATCAGACCTAACAACAACAATGTCATTGTGAGCATTTAAGAAGTCTCTAGTATAATTATACATCCTTAAATATACATCATCTTTCTTAAAATTATTACTAACATTCATAAAATTAGTGATTTTATTAACCACTTTTGTTCTCAATAAATTTTTATTATCAATAATGTCTAATGACTCAATATAAAATTCAATATCAGTAATTAACTTATTAATCGGTATGTCACCCTTATTATGCTTTATTGAAAAGGATGGACCCAAGGCTAAACATTCTTCTACTAATTCTGGTAGTTTCCTATTCGAAAGATTACACAACCACTTATCCCTATCTGCAATTGAACTACATCGTTGTTCCCTGATTAAATTATCTAATTTTTTTATTTGTCCACGCTTAAACCTAACAAATTCCCGTTCATAGACTTGTTTATTGTATCCTTCCAATCTTACAAACATATTCACATCAACAATACTTTTAACTTGCACAATCAAATCATGAATTAATTTTTCTAACTTATTAATGTTCCAACAAGTTATATCTATTTCTATATTTAAAATTGACTTCCTAAATCTGTACAATATTCTATAAATTTTATTGTAAAAGGGATGATCACAGTTCTGCAGTGAATAAATGCATGAGATGGTGTTGATGATGTGTTTCGGGAAAATATCCTTGTATCTACACCTTACCAGAAAATTCCTTCTGTTAACCGCCGATGCCAACTTCTTACTCAAATTATCCCACCTCTTCAACATTTCCAAAACTCCTGTGCCATATGTATCTTTAATATCCTTAAAAAAAAATATATATATATATATATATATATATATATATATATATATATATATAAAATCTTAGCCTGTGCTGTTTTGTAGTGACTCATTCATATACTTTTTGTCGATTTTATATATTTATATGTAATTTTATATTACGGTAATTCCGGGTTAGATGGTGAACAAAATTTTAAAAGGCTGTATTTTATCACTAATGTGTATTTAACATACATAAATTAGGCTTTCTTTCCTAAAATATATAAGGAACATAAACGTAACTTCTAAAGTACAAAAAAATGTAAAAAACAAATTAAAAAAAATAAAACTTCTTTTTTCCCAATTCACCATCACACCTTCAACTTATGGGTGTGATGGTGACACCTTAACGGGACAGATGGTGGATTGGAAATTGGAAAAGTCACTTTGTTGGCCTTTTCTTTTTGTCCTCGTTTTTGCCACAGAGGTCGCACATGTTGCAAAATTTGGTGCAATCTTCATGTAACCATAAACTGCAAATGGTACACTGAATCCAATCTACTTGTTTTTTGGTGAGTAGGTAGGATTCACCACAACCAACACAGCAATATTCTTCTTCTTCGATCTCTTCTTCGTCGTTTAGTTCAATCTCAATAGATGATTCTGAATCCGAGTCTTTGTAATTTTTTACGGAATTTACTTTTTTTAGTGCTTTTGTTTTTTTTGTTTTGGTATTTTTCTTTGTTTCTCCAGAATTTTTCATTTTCTTCTTGTTTTGTTTAGATTTCAAGGATGCAATTGAATCAGGGGAATTAAGAACCGCTGCCAATTGTCTGGAATTTTTCCTTACTTTTTCGACTTTCTCAACAACTGGAACTGGTGATATTTAGTCCAACATTTTTCCTGGTGTTATTAGCTGATCACCTAATCCTTCCTGATCTGTTGAGTTTTTTCGTGCAACTGAAGCAACAGATGTTGAAGTACTGGGTTGAAGCGGCATTTCCTCATCTTCACTTGATCTTTTTCGTCCAACTGAAGCAGAAGACTTCGATGTAGTAGGTTGAGGCGTTACATCTCTTGTTAATCGTTCTTGATTTTCCTCTCTTGTTTGGTGAGTGTTAGCTTCTGCTGAAGGATCCTGTGTGGCTAAATAGGCGTATTCGGGAATAGCTCGAGGATTAAAGGGGTAAATGCCCGTCGCCCTAAAACCGGACGTAGCATTATCACGCGTAGTGGCTTTCTCCCACGCCTCAGACAGTAGTTTATCAAAAGACAACCTGTTTATTCTTCTGCTTGGGTTCAGTTTCATGTAGGTATTGCAAGCATTGTAGTAAAAACTTTTCAAGGCCTTGAAAAATGATTTATCAAGTGGTTGAAGGTAATGGGTGGTATGACTTGGTAAACATAGTAATGTGATGTTTTTCGACTCTGCATATTCCAGGGTCTCTACTGAACTACAATGAGAGCTGTGACCGTCGAGTATAAGCAAAACATTGCCTTCTGGCTTTCTTGGTACAAAATGGTTTTTCAGCCAAAGTAAAAAAATATCGGTATTCACATATGGTGATTTTTGTGACATATAAACAGTAGAACCCGTTGGCATGCCGTCTTTATATTCAGCCTTTTCATTTTTACCCTTGAATATACAAGCCGGTGGAAGAAAGTTTCCTTCAGCATTGCAGCAAGAAATGACTGATATCGTTTCGCCTTTTTCACCAGAAGTTATGCTTGAAACATTTCGGGATCCCTTTCCAGCTATCACGTAGCCTGGTTTGTTATTGAGCTATAATCCGGTTTCATCAACATTGAAGATATTAGCTGGCTTGTTCACCAAGTCATTGTTGACCAAAATGTCTTGAAGTAAGTCAAAATATTGTGAAACAGCCTCTTTGTTTAAGTTTCTCACGCGAGCTAGTGAAATGCCTTCAGACTTCCGTACACTAAGCTCAGGGTTTCGGCTCAAAAAAAGACGAAGCCAATCAAAACCAGCCATTTCTTTATCACGGTTAAAAGTGTGCCGTACTCCCAACTGTTCTGCCAATTTGAAAGCCATAGAACGCACTTCATTCCGTGTTGGTGAAAATCCAAATCGTTGAAGCTTCAGAATGTGCTTTACAAGCTTCTTTTCAGCTACTTCGCCTAGATGAGACGATGGACCCATTGATGTTTTCTTAAAACTGCCTTTAACAAGTCTGCGTTTTAACGTTGACCATGGAATGGAGTACGTTTTTGCAGCTTGAAGTATGTTTTGACCCTCCTGAACGGTACGGGCTGCTCTGTTGAGTTGATCTTCACTCCACTGACCCCTTGAAGATCTTGTTTGTCTTTTGTAGAACGTCGGCATTCTTCACAAAACTGAAATAATTTAAATTTACTATTCACTATCTCTACCAAAATTGAGTTCACCGACTCTACCAATTGATATGGGTGAGATGGTGAACGCATCTGCGAATGAACAGATATTTGCCGACGATTGTTTTGTGGTTAAGTAATTTTACAAGACATGAAAAAAGGTAGAAAAGCCAAAACAAGCTGTTGTTTTACTGAAATACATCGGCAATTCCGACATTGAATCAGGCGTATAGAAAAGTATTGGTGCTACAAAAACTTACCTTCCAAATTATTCACGTATTTCGACACCGACCGTTATTTTCCTAGACTCAATCACAATAGCTGATCACAAACAACACGCTTATAGGTTACAAGCGCCCTCTGTTAAAAATTAGTAAAACTACAACGATTCACCATCTGACCCAGCTCACCATCTAACCCGGAATTACCCTATATATTTATTTATTTATGCAATGATGACAATTTCTAATACTGTATCTGCCAATCTGTTTGCACTCTCCTTAAATAAATGATTGATTGATGAAAATTATTTTCTCTAAAATTTTGTCTATTAGGTATATTGATTCAAATAAGAAACAAAATGCTTACAATCCGTAATATATCATTCAAAAAATCTTACAAGTTTGGATACAAGCCAATTGCAGAGAGGTTATTAAGCAGCAACTTATAATAAAAATAAAAATAAATAATAATATTGTTAGTTCCATGAATATTACACCGTAAAAACAATCAAAATAGAAACTTACAAAAATTAAATAAAGAAAGACCTTTTGGGAAAGGGAATTAGTTCTATGCTTATGATTCTATTGCATCCCTCACCAAATAAAGAAATAAATTAATAGTTAAATAAACAAATCTATAAACCAGCGTATTGAGGTGTAGACAAGATTCAGAAGATTATGTAAATATAAAAAAATAAAAATATAGAAGTAAAACCGTACTTGTGTATTTGCATGCATTTTCATGACCGAGCATGTTCAGCTAACAATTTGCCTTGAATATAAATATTTTAACATGTTTCTTCTAAAGACAGGCACGGGTAGATACTTCAACTCACCAGGAACGAAGTGATACAGTTTAGAAATCGTGTAGGAGAAAATTCTTTCAAAGTAAGTCGTTCTATGGGGTGGAATAGGATTTTTACATCTGATATTGATATTGCGAACATCAGTACTACATTTAATTTTGGAAGTTAAGTATGCTGGTTTGTTCAAAACAATAGCCTTATGCCAAAAAAACACTATCAATAAATTTATATCTGTTTTCCATATTAATCACCCCACATCAGACTTATGCGATATGCTAGAAAATTTTCGAATTTCGAATATAAAACGCAGACAGGATTCCTGTACTTTTTGAAAAAAAGCGCGACCAGATGTGAATAGCAAATAGAAAGAGAACTGAGGTAAAAGACAAGGTCTGAAAGAACGAGGTCTTAATACTGTATACTCAAGAATGATATACCTATGTGGATACACGGCTCGCAATTTTTCCATTAACTTATATTCGAATTTATTGTATAAGGTTAAACGAAATGTAGCCAAAAACCTTCACAAGTGTTTTTGAAGAATTCAAATAGATAGAATGAATGTTTACTTGTATGATTAAGTAGTAAATCCAAACCAGTGTTAATAGCGGTCACCGCTTCAAGGAAATAATCTTGCTTAAACTTACAGATATGTAAACAGCTCATTATATTGCAGGTGTTAATACTGAACAGTAACAAGCTGAGAAAAGAGCCCCGCAGAACACCGGCCTCCAAACACCTAAAATATCCTTACATCCTCTAAGCCTATATACTGGAGAACTGACAACACCTCATTGTGTATAGTAGCATAGCAAAACCAAAATCACACACTTACCCTGATTAACGGCTGATATAATGTCATTGGTCACCATAGTCAAAGCAGTCGCACAACTATGATTAGGTCTGAAACCTGACTGACACTGGAGCAGAATATTAGTAACCTAACCTCGACTAACGTCTCCAGGTCTATCGGCCACACCGGCAAAATGTCAATCAATCTTTTCGAAGGCCTTGGAAAAGTATAAGTGATGAGAATTAAAATACTTCAGCATAGGTATTGAGTGAAAACAGTCAAGTTAGACAAAGTAGACCGTTTATTGACGAAACCATGTTGATTATTTAAAATAGAAAATATGACATTTAGTTGAGGTAGAAGGGAAAACATTACGTCCATGAAAATGTTTTACAAGAACACCTCAACTTAAATTACTACCATCTGCAAAATTTGAATTAATTCTAATTATCACTTTTTTTTATATATCTAATACGTCATCCACATAGGACACCCGGTATATTCCACTAGGGGATTCGTTCTTTTTTTGTCACATAGTATATTTGTCAAAATAATCAATAAATTACATATTATCAGAAATACTAGTGTTGGATCGGAGTACTACGTAGAACCGAAAGGCCGTTAAAACATAAAGATTTCATGCAATCAGACGTTTTAGTTAACATCTCATTGTACTCCAGCTGTACAATCAGTAACAATTCTCTTTATTAAAATAATTTTTATTTAATATCTGAATATCTCTGTCGGTATTTCTTGCAGATGGCTTAGCATAAATTACAAATTCAATTTGTCGTTGTGTTTTACCGTATCACATTAAACTCATTCGCAACGGGAACAAAACTAAAAATCCAAGATAATCGCCGATGTACTCGTGTTCTTCTCCTCTCACCGCCTCTCAAAACATCCCGACTATCTTTCCAATCAGATCGGCGTCCATGAAAAATAAATCGGAACGGCCGTTGAGCAAATGAAAATTCTCGAACCGGTCGGGGAGGGGGGGGGCGACTGGAATTTTCCGAGGCGGCTACAATTTTTCGCAAATTGCGAGACGAACGGGCGCAACAACACTCACAGCCAACCGAAAAACAATTACATATCAATTCGAGCCGTCTCCTCGGAACAATAAAAGAATGGAGCAATTCCTTCGCCGCAAGGAGCCATAAAAAACCGTGAATATATTTGGTGTAATTGCGCCACATAAGTCGGGTTTATTATTCTTAGTTCGGGCGAGCGAGCCGCGATGGCGCTGGCGTGTTAGTGGTCCCGTGAGGCTATGGGGGCGCGCACGTGAGTTACTGAGACGTGCTTTTGCCTTCTTGAAAGTTCCTTTCTTTTCTTTCGAAGGAAATTTTCTTGTATTCGGACGTGCACACATGAACGACAGTAATACTGTAAAGAACTTGTACAGAGAATAATATACTGAAAGTATACGTATTTTAAAATAAGGAAAACATGCAATATAATATCGATATTTTGCTGAAATAAGTTAATAAATTAGTATTTCTTCGACAAAATGCATTAATTTTTATGAATTTTATAGGATCGACATCTTCTCTTTTACTTTAGTATATCTAAAGCGTACTTTGTACGGTCCTAGAATTTATCAAACTTCATACTAGTTGGGTTAAAATTTCATGTTACCAATTGATGACAAATGTTAATTCATTCCACATGGTCTTTATTAATATTTGTATTAAATAGTGGTTAAAGTTATTGATTTTTACATTAAATAAAATAAACATAGCAAAAGTAGCTATAATAAAGTCTAGACTTACGCTACAAAAGATTTAATAAAACACATGTCGTTGTTCGCATACATTCCTTTATTGTCCATTATAAATTTATATTATTTTGTTTCAGATATTTCTTATAGTATACCAGTATAATACAAAATGTAATATAAATTACAAACACCAATTAGCATATACAATAAGTAACTTATAATACATAAAGAACAATATTTTCAAATCTCGAGGAAAGTGTGATGTCCTTGATTATTAATACTATAGATGAGCAACTGTCAATTAATTGATGACAGTGGTTGATAGAGATCACAATTTTCATCAGTGGCGACCCGTGATTTTTTGGGACGGGAGGCCACCGGGTGGGGGGGGGTGTGAGTGTTTAATTTCAAAAATTAAGTACAGACAAAAAAATAAACTCAATATGTTATATAATTAATTTGTTTGAAAATAAAATCCATTCGCCGTTCCTTACGATTAGCAAAATGATTAATAACTAATTCATTGAAGTTTGGTGTTCATGAGTTTATCTTTATTATAAAATTCATCTAGATGTTTTTGGTTTGCTGTAAAATTGTCAAATTGTATTGTATATTTAAAACATGTGTTCCTAGTTGCTTTAACAAGATGTGATACATCAAAAGAATAAAATATTTTATGTTCTAAGTAAAAGTATGGTGATTCTGGAGTAACTCCTTTTTCTTTTGAATATTTACAAAAATTTGAGCCGACATCAGATACTAGTGCTCGGACAGAAAGCCCAACTGCAAATAACTTTAGTATTGTATTATCTACAGTCTCCTCTAAAGCTTTACCACTACATGCGCTGCTGACTAATACATAACCAACTGGCTGTTTCCAATTCATATGAATGCCCTTAGCAAAGAGAACCATAGCAAATTTTGCTGGTTTATATGTTGTTTGACCATTTATTTTGTGAAATCCTACAATTTCGTCTTTAGTTATATTATAAAATAAATTAGCTTTTAGTCACATTTCATCAATGCGTGGAATGCATTCACGTGCTTATGGTGTAAAATGAGCAGTTTTTATTTCACTTGCAGAATACACAAAATCAACACTCGTGGAGTTATATTCCAATTCTGTGTTAATCTTTGTAATGTTCTTACGCTTTCCAATTGAAGTATTTTACTTAAGTATTTATAAACTCTTGATCTCAAAAAATAGATATTTAAAGCAAATTGTTTGTACTGTATGCTGTATCTTGCAATATTCTTATTTTTATTAACTGCATTAAATTTAACAACAGTTGCCAGTTCATTTGATAAATATCTGTCACAAAGCCCTAGAAAATATTGTAAATTCTCCTGTTTAGGATAGGATTTTATTTTAGATTTAGTAGCTATAACTCGATGCTGTTTTAGAGATTTTCTGTCTATCCTTTGTGGGTGTTTGTTCAGAGATTTTTTTTCTGTTTGAACCCTAACATAGGGTAGGAATTTCCATAACTGGTAAAATAAAATTAAAAAATTATACATTTCGTTAAAACAAATTAATTGTATGTTTGTAATTGAAAAGTTCTAAATTATTCTACTTTATACTAGATTAAATACATATGTGTTGAATTTTTGTTCAAAAATGACTTCGAATTCTTCAGTTAACAACTAAACGTATTTTATGTTTTGCTCATAAAATAATTTTGTATTGTAAATATTAATTGTCATACTTATAGGTGGGTTCACGTTCACTTGTGCTATGAACATTCATAGTTTCCACACATACTAAAATACATTTTGAAATTAGTATGCTTTTAAAATTTCAAATAAACAAGGAAGTTCCTTCACTATATAAAAAGTTTCATTCAAAGTGTTTACTACAAAGATGAATTATTACAAACTATCTGTTACAAAACTTACGGATTTTCTTCTTTAGGAAACGAAAAGAAATTGTAGAATATACTTTGTTGCCAAACATTTTTACAAGCAAAAATGCAACATCTATGTACTCCGGATTTCTTCTTTCGTACAGTTTCTATTATTTATATCAACAACAATTTAACTGGCACCTTTATTTTTTCGTAAATTATAAGTTATAAAATTAAGACAGGTTATATATATACAAGTGCATACACAACAAAAACAAAACACGCAATTTTGTTTGATTTTGCGCACAAATATCGGAATTATGCAAGTGACGCTTTTGTCACTTCAGTTATTTTGTGATATTACATACTGGATGTCATCCGGCATCACAGTCTAGTGCCCTATCATGACATATACCGCTCTCGCCCTGCACCACTTTTTATACGCACGGTTTCTAGTACAAACTGGGCAGTGGCGCAAGATGCCCCGGAGCCTACGTCAGACTGTGATTTTTAAAGAGACGGACTGTTACTTCCGAAAAAATACCCAAGCAGCAAAATCACAATTTTAGAGAAGGATAAAAATATATATTTACTAATGTAGGACAAGTGTGCATATACTGATTTTGCTGCTAGGGATATTATTTGTTATCAAACAAATCAGAAAAATTACATACAAATTAGGTATTTAAATTTATCTGTTAAAAGAAGTTTATCACGGGGGGCAGTGCCCCGTTGCCCTCCCTGCAACAGCCGTCACTGATTTTCATGTAGCTGCGCTTTAATATATCGGGCTTTTAACTGATTCTGCTAACCTAAATCGTCCGTCCATGGCTAACTGGATCTCGTTATGATTGCACGCTATCACGGCCATAACATAACTTCGACTTACATTGTTCAAATTGAGTTTGCTTACCTCAAAATATCTTCCCTTATGTAACGCCATCTAGTAGTAGAATAAGAAATCCTTTGGTACTTTTGTATTCTTTAGAAACTTGTCCAAACTTAGTAGTTCACGAGGAATTAGTAAATTTTGAATTTTTTATTGAAGTAAACTACTGCTTCCGGTCTACCGATTTTACTGAAAATTTAATCAGATCTCAAGAGGGAGGTTATACTCGCAAATATAAAGTTTGGTATTGAAATCTGTAGCCCTTTGGCCGCTATTGAGGTCAAAGCGAGAGAGAGAGAGAAAGACATGTTTACAAAATCCACATTTTCGGTATCAGTGGACTTCAAAACGTCGACATCAACAAAAATTTCGTGGTACTACGTATAAGAAAGTAAAAATAATGAGGTGTTGCCACCACACGACTTTCTTATACGTATGAGCGTTTCAAATTATAGATTTTTAAGAATTTTTTTATACAAAAATTATTCAAAATCCTATTCCAAGTACTTCTTTTCTCTTAATTAATCTCTATCGAATGCATACTTTGCAAGATATTCGAAAAAAAGTGCTATTTGCTAAGAGTAAAAGTGTTACTTCCGGTCCGAATTTTGAAATTTCGTATATACATAAAACATTGCTAATCCAGCTAATACTTTTGTATTTAGAGCTGGAGGCATTTTTTTTTGTTCTTATAGTCTCAATATTTGTATTTTTAATATTTTTAACATGATGTGAACACGAAATTATTGTTAATTTCCAATATATAAAGGAAATAAAAATTTATTATACTTTATAAGAGTATGAGTGTAAATTATTCAACTAAACTTTTTCTCCATCTTTTCAAAATACATAAGTAGCAAATAACAATTAGTAATGTGTATCATCTTTGCAGGTCGTCTAAGCAACTTCAGCCGATATAAATTTTTATATTTATTGCTGTTGTATGTAAGATTCCCATTTCCAAGAATGGTCGCTTGAATTTACTTGCTCAAGGTTTGTAACGTAATACGAATGTTTAAAAAAAACGGTTACGTACAGACTGTCAGTGTATTTTGTAAACTAATAAGTTCGTAGTTTCTAATATTAGAGCTCTGCAAGGTTTTTCAATTATTTAAACTTTTTTCAATTGCGCATTAAATTGCTAATAAAATTAGCTTTGAAATGATGTGTCACATTGTGGGATACGTCACCGTTTTTTTCCCGCTAGAAGGCGCTAAAATCAAAAACTGCGCAACCAAAAATCACTTTGCTGAATTCTCCATATAATTACCTTTACAATAATGTATCGTATTTAGTACTTTCCCTATTTAAATGGTAATGGTTAGAGTGATGGAGGGGAGGGGAATGACGTATCAAAGTTGAGGATATGTTGGAAGGGTGTCCCCCTTAGATCAAAAATCGACCTGTTTTTGCGTTTTTTCAAAAAAGTTTCTCCTTCGAGATATTCAATCTGTTTCGTTTTCGGTGGGGCACCCTGAATGTATTTATAATGGTAATCCTCCTAAAACGCTCAGGACAGTTTACTACTTTCATTTAGTAAATGAAACACAAAACAGCTAAATTCTTAGTTAAAAATAAAACTTCTAACCTCAATTGTGATAATGTCATATCATATTGTCTACTACATTTTAAGCTATGTGTTCCATGTTTTGGCGGGATATTTGAATCACTCCTTCTTATTCTAAGACAGGGTATAGATTTATGAAATTGTTGAACCGAAAGCGAGTTTATTTTGTAGATAAATTAATATGAAATAACTGAGACGGACCAGAAGACTAATGACAACATGTTATCTAAGTTGATACAAGTGTTGTATGCTGTTCACCGAATGTGTATGTGCATTTATACGTGTGTATGATAGTGTGTGTGTGAATTTGTACGGAAAATAATTATGTTAGTCGGATATCCTACGGGAAATAGGGCTAAGTGACAGTATAATGCAAGCGACGTCGCAAAACCCTCCTGCCATCCTACATACTGCTTCTCTTGTACGTGACAAGTGGGCACAATCCGTGACGTTACGCTAATTGTTTTGTCCTCGCTGTGAATTAGGAGCTCGCAAATAGTTTTTTTAAACGATCTGCAATACTTTGTTTTTTATATGTATACGTTATCGAACAAGCAGAAGATACGTATTATAAAACCAAAAGGTAACGCTTTTTGATTGATTTTTCTTAATGTAAGCGAAGTATTTAATTAAGTAATTCGTTTTCATAGCTCTATAATATACTTTTTGTACTCACCGCCTGTAAAATGACATTTGGCGCATGTGTAGCTCGACTGGGAAATACGTTTTCCCGGTTGCAGCGACTGTAAAAATTGAAAAAAACACTGGCACTTTGGGACATTTAAAAAAAAATATAAGTTGGTAGTAATAAAATTTAGTCTATAAAATATTACTTCTCTCCACTATTCTTCACTAAAAGTTGGGGAAATAGGAGTAATAATTAAAAATTCTTCCAAAAAAATTGTGGCGCCATCTATTTGACGACATTTTAAGCGACATCTTAAGCAAGAATCAAGCGTCATCTATTTGAACCACATCGACATTCATATTGGCAGTTCGGAATTGTTTGTATTTAAACCAAAAAACGCAATAAATGTACTATAAATTAATAAATATAAGAATAAATACCTCATGTTTGCCATGTGTAAGAATATAATAACTTAATTTTAGAGAAAGGCGAGTAATAGTTACGTACATGAAATGCTTAAATTAATCTATTTTAGGAGAAGTTTCTCAGGTTTGTTTTTCCTGACTAAATCCAACAATTCATATTTTGTGAATTCACCGGAAAAACTTATATTATTGGTGGACAATTATTATTTCCTGTTTTCTGGATGCAGAATTTTGAATTTTATTTAATACTACACTATGATATGGTGCATTGTCCATTACCACAAGTGAATTGTTTGGTAAATATGGCAAGAATTGTATTTTAATCCATTCCTCAAACTTTTTACTGTTCATTTCAGCATGATAATCTTTTGCTTTGGTTTTCGATGCAAATATCAAACTTGCACCCTGATTCATCTCATGTAAAACTATAAACCGTTTGCTATCATAACCTTCTGGCTTTCGAACACTTTTTGTAGATGCATCCTGCCAAGATCTTCCGCTATTACCTTTTGAATATATCCATGTTTTATCAAAGAACATCACTGCTCTTGGAGAATTTGACTTTAAATTATCTGTATACTTCCTCAAAAAAGTGCTTCTGTAAAGGGCTATATCATGCTTTTCCACCAATGCTCGTCTGTTGTCTTAAATTGATGAAATTTTAAAAGGTAATGGACATGAAATATTAAGATTACCTCCCTACCACTGCTGTGAATTTAATGCAATTGAATTAATTTGGGCTGCGGCAAAGGGCTATTATGATAAAAACATTGGTAGGGATGGCTATGGGGATGATAAAGTATTAAATATGTGGAACGAGGCATTGGAGCACTGCACAATAAATACCTGGCAAAATTGTATTCGTCATACAAATAACTTAATCACTAAATGGTATCACCGAGAGAGATACTTAGTAGATGTGGATATTTAGCCAATTATTATAAATCATCCAGTTCAGATTCGGATTTAGAATCTGAGTGAAGTTTTTGTAATATAAAACAATTATTCTTTTAGTGTTATTCCTGAGCTTTATATATTATATCATTAGTCATAATTATTACTTTTTAAAATTTTATGTATAAATTCAATTTTTCTATTGTACTTCAAAATAATTTGATAATGTGTTTTGTACAGAGTAAAAATTTTACTCTTGGAAGTTATGTATTGCATTGTTTGTTTACTTTTGAAATAAATTAATTAAAAATTTCAAGTTGTTTTTTTTATCAAAACATAAACCTTCGAATCTAATTACTCACAAAATGTAAAAATAACCATAAAACAAAAATTATTTTGAACTGAACTACTGATTTTCCACAAAATAATAGTTGCTTTCTATTAAATAATTGTCACTAGAAAATAGGTAGAGGTGTATTTAAACATTTTATTTGTTGTATATTCAGACTGACAGGATTTGTTCTTAAATATTTTGAGATATTATTCCACCACTATGTTTTTTTTTAAATAAATACATACTAAGGAACTGTACATAACCTACATGTTGTAAGATGAATAAATGACAGACCTGTATATTTTGTTCATACCCTGCGGTTAGTATTGTTTTATTAAATTTCGTTATAATAGATATAGCTATTTAAGCATTGAATAAAACATGTTATAAAATATAGAAAATATTAGATATCAGTTCTTTATTTTTAAATGTTTAATTCTACTTTGTAAGTAATGAATTTGAGCCAGAAGTGTTGATTTAATTCATATGGATGAAAATCAATGACGTAAGCCATATGATCCGACAGACAGATAGTAGTTAAATTTCTTTCTTGTCCATTTTAAGTTGTCGCTTTTTATTCATTCACTTTGACAGCTATACAACAATGTCTGCAATCCAAATTTTCCTTACTTGAGTTTACAAATTTATTACATCTTATTCTAGGCAAGTGTGTTATTCCTTTTTCTTCTTTAATGTAAACATCTGTTATATCTGTATATGAACTCATTACTCTTGTGATTGTTTGTCAAGTGTTTTCTTTCACCATTCACTAATCTTATTCTAATTTTTTGTTTACCTGTCGTCTATTTGGGAATAATGGAAAGACATCGCAAATAACTACTATTTCCTTCTCCAAACCGGTACCATGAAAAACCGTCGTCGCTTCCTTTTCTATATTTTCAAACCAACTTTTTGTCTCAAGTGAAATTGTTATTTTTAATATATTACAAATAAAGTATTGAATTTTCTTTTCTTTTTGCCGGTGTTAAACTCTACATGATCGTCATTGCTGCTTCAGAAACATAAAGACTATAAATATAGGAACTAAAGAATACATTTTAACCTTTCATTATTGTATACTAAATGTTTTATTTACGATTCAAAATCTCACAAGGTAAATGTCGTAGTTATATATTTTTTTATTAACTGTACGTATATATAAACTTTTTACTTTTATTGCTAGAGTCATATTTATGAATCTATCTTATTCATATTCACGCTTTTTATTTGATATGATATATATAGCTTTAGCTATTTAAACTTAGATAAATATTCAATTGAATTCTAACTCTTACTCTATAGCTAAATTAATACTTAATACTATATACCGGGTGTATTATGAAAAACCTTTGGTGCTGTAACTTCCTTACATTTTATCTAATTTTAATGAATGATATGTCAAACTAAATTGTTTTTAAAACACTATAACCTGTTATTTAAAAAAAAAATTTTTGACATTTCGTTTTTGACAGACAGTAGTTAATTTTTTTTTTTAAATTGTAATACATATTTCTTTTACTTATTCTAATAAAGATTTATTTCCTGAAGACACCTCCATTAAATTGAGTGACAAATGTATTGTTATTAAAAAAAAAACTACGAAATTTACAGAAATCAAGCTATCATAGCTTTTAATGAATCAAATGTTCGAAATTGGCCCCATTTTGTTCCAGACACATTTGACACCTTCTATTAACTCCAACTGCTGCGTTTAATATATGATTTGGTGGTATTTCATGACATACTTGTACTATCCTTCTTACTAAATCATCTCTGGTATCAGGTGGAGTCAAATAGATATGATCTTGAATGTAAGACTACAGAAAAAAATTCAGTGGATTCAGATCTGGCGATCTAGCAGGCCATCGAATAGGTCCGTAAGTGCCCATCCATCTGACGCCAAAATAATTATTTAGAAAATCAGTATTCATTCGTGCATTATGGGCTGTGGCACCGTCCTGTTGGAACACCACCCTGTTTAACTCAACAAGTGGCAACTCATCTAAATAATCGCCTATTTCATTGCGTAACAAATTATTATACTTTTCTTGGTTTAGATTACCCTCAACAAAAAAAGGCCCTACTAGTCTATCGCCTAAAATGCCACACCATACATTTTCACTGAACCGATTTTGAAAATTGTGTTGCACCACAACATGGTTATTTTCACTGCTCCAATGGCGATGATTATTTCTGTTGAATACACCATTTTTCCCAAAAGTGCATTCACCTGACCACAACACACGACGATAAAAAATTGGATCTTCCCTTAGTATATTCATGAAAACCGTGCAGAATTGAACCCTACGTTGAGGGTCGTTTTCACCGAGAGCATGCACCTTCCGTGGTTTATAAGGAAAGAACTTGTGCTTCTTCAGAATGTACTGAACTGTAGAATGTGATACCTGCATGTAGTGAGCAATTTCTCGTGTAGACGTATTAGGGTTTTTTTCCACATAGAGCAAGACACTTAATTCTAAATTTTGATTTTGAATTACACGTGCGTTTATTTTCGGTTTTTTGAATGATCCAAAATTTCGTAAATTTCGCACGAGCCTTCCAAACTTATCGGCACTTGGACGCAGTCTGTCAGGAAAACGATTTCCATAAAGTCGCAAAGCAGCTGCAGAATTTTTTCCGCATTCAAAATATGCTTGAATCGCATCCACACATTCGCCATTATCCATTGCAATAACAAAATTTAGAAATAAATCGTTGAAAATGTTATAATGAATGTGTGACTGACAGATGTCACAGCTCTCTTCGAAAATTTGGAATGCACTTTTATCGTTCAATATGACTGCTTGATTTTTAAATTTTTAAAATAAACACTGTAAATGTTGTTGTTGACCCACCGCTCACGGGGCGTAACTTCCGTATAAGCCTACTTCTTTTATTTGGTGTCAGTTATATTGAAACTAGGAGTGTTTTCACAATTTTATTTATTTTAATAAAAACACTTAATGTTTAATTACAAAGTAAATCTCACAATTGTTATTTAACGAGAGATGTTGATTATCTTACTGTCTGTAACGAAGTCTGTAAAGAAACTGATGAAACACTGCTAACATTGGTTTATAATACTTTATGGGCTATATAGTATTGAATGTAAGTGATTTTAAATGGTACACACATTTGCTGGTAATAAAATGAAATAGAGTATTTAAAATGCATTTAAGAAATCTCTGTGTTCGGAAAAACCATAATAAATTGAAGTAAAAAAACAAACCTTCAATTTCTCGTTTTTTTTTTCATACAAGGGTATCGTTGTTTACAGTTTCATATTCAGAAAAAAAATATATTTGAATAAGTACAAAAAAAATATAGTATAATTTAAAATAACACAGTTTGCTGCTGTCTGTCAAAAACAAAGTGTCAAAAACAAAGTGTCAAAAAAAATCAAAGTAGATAACGTTACAGTGTTTTTAAAACGATTTAGTTCGACGTATAATTTATTACATTCGGATAAAAAATAAAAAAGTTACAGCACGAAAGGTTTTTCATAATACACCCGGTATATATTTTTTTTCTATTTTAATTTTCTCTTATTTTAACTAAATTATCTAAACACCCTTACCACCATTTTCAAAAATGTAAGGTTCACAGCAATATGTAGGTGCCCAGCGAAACACGATAGCAGCTCATAGATATTTTCTTTTCTAAATATTTCTAGAACTAAAACAAAATTGATTATAACACATACGTATATAATATCAAATATCATCTTGCACACATTCAAAAAGATATTTTCTTTAAATTTGAAGATAGGTATCACATTAAGCAGTTATACAGGTTATTAATGTGTCACTTAGTATCATTTGTATTTTGAATAAACTGAATTTAAAAGGACAAAATATGACACCTTGCAGTCCTTGTTTTCGCACAAAAAACCATATTTATTAATAAATTCGTTAATATTTAATAAAGATACTGTTTAAGGTTGGTATACTCAAGATATGTACATCTGAACGGCAAACATGTCATCATTCACATATCGTACATTAACGAACATATTTTTTATTTATTAAAATCTTTTAAATCGCAGTGGAAATTACTACAATCATAGTATCCACGACTGCATTATAACCCTCCGCTCGCATTAATAAATAAAGCGAAGAGGTATTTGCGAATCCGCAATTTTATACAAACACACAAGTCGTAAAATCGATGTAACACAGAGACAACCTCATAAACTACAAACTATAAAATTAGAGGACGGACTCTCCCTTATCGGTTTCACTTATTAATGATATTTTTGCGGAAAATAACATCGCGCGCAAAATGAGAGAGCTTGCTTTATTACGTTTTACCTCTCTACCGACGACCGCTTTTTTATCTCCTCCTTTTGTGAAAATATATTTAATAGCGTATCATCAACTGTGTCCCTGTCGTGACTGGATTGTCGTTCGTGCTGGTAAGTGGCACAAGACTTATAAAGTGGCCGGACTGTGCTGGCCGACGGCAAGTTACACGGAACGGAGTACGTCTGAAATTGTAGTGGCCTGTGTGTAAATGTATATGTGTGTGTGTGTGTGTGTTTGTGTGCTTGATGTGTTCGTTGTTGACGTCGACATGCAATGGATACTGAACACTATTACGAACAGGACCGGCTTCAACTAGAAACGTGTCTTCGAAATTGCCACAAAGCATTATCGATAATAGTAACTATAAAATCAAAACGCCAGTTTTTTGCATTAATAAGTGTTGCGTCAGTCTTTTCAAAGATTTTGGAAATAATTGTTACTACTAAATTAACTGATTACTTACTACTACTACTTACTTACTACTACTAGATTACTACGAATACTGCCTTGTTTCAATGCCTTACGAACGCCATTACTAATGTAGACTCAAATTTACCATGTTTAGCAATGTGCATTGACTTGTCAAAGGCTTTTGATTGTATAAATCAGGGCTGTCCAACCCGCGGCCCAAGGCAAGTATCAATGCGGCCCGAAAATATTTAAAGTTACTGCAGCTAAAGGTCTTACATCTCAACAAAAGTTTTTTAGCAACGTTACAACTCAAACAGAATCATTTGTGAAGGCTAGTTATGTAGTCGCAAATTTAATCGCCAAAAAATCGAAATCATTTTCTCGAATTTATTAAGGAATGCATGAAAAGCGTGGCAGATATAATTTGTCCAGACAAGAAAGGTGATGTTTCTAAAATCAGTTTGTCTCATAAAACTATTGCCAGGAGAATTGACGATATTGGGAAATCTATAGAAATGGATTTGAAATTAGAGCCTGTGGTTTTAAATGTTATTCTTTAGCCATGGATGAAAGTACTGGTGCTACTGATACAGCGCAATTTGCCATTTTTATTAGAGGTATTAATGACGAATATAGTGTAACTGAAGAAATGGCTTCTTTAGTTCCATTAAAAGACACGACAAATTCAATAGATTTATATGAGGCAGTGAAAAAAACATTAACGCGGTTTTCTATGTCTCTTTCGAATATATCTGGGGTAGTTACGGATGGCGCCCCAGCTATAATCAGTAAAAAAGAGGGGCTTGTAAAATTAATAGAAGACAATGCCATTGCTGTCGATAACTGTCGTTTGATGAAGTACCATTTTATAATACACCAAGAAAATTTATGCGGAAAAGCTTTAAAAATGCGTCATGTTATGCAAATCGTCGTCAAGACTGTAAATTTTATAAGAGCCCGGGGATTGAATCATCGCCGATTCAAGGAATTTCTCAAAAATGTTGATGCTGAGTATGGCGATATCGCATAATTTACAGAAGTAAGGTGGCTCAGTCGAGGACAAATGCTAAAAAGATTTTATGAGACGTACTTAAAGAAATCAAATTTTTTATGACATCGAAAGCTAAATCTGTGCCAGAACTTAACGATGTCGAGTAGCTTACAGATTTAGCATTTTTGGTAGATTTGACTGCTCATTTAAATGACTTCAACACGCGCCTTCAAGGCAAAAACCAACTTATCAGTACGATGTTTCAAACACTAAACGCTTTCCAGGTAAAACTAAAATTATGGCAGGCCCAATTAAATGCAAACAACTTTTTGCATTTCAGCACGTTGACCAAACATATTCCTAAAAATGAGAAAAAATATGCGGGCTTATAAACTAATACATTTTAAATGATTTAAATATGAAAACTATATATTTTAAGTTTTTTTTGCTCGTCAGCTATGGTAACATACTTGTGGCCCAAAACACCATGCCCTTTTCCAATGTGGCCCAGGGAAACAAAAAGGTTGGACACCCCTGGTATAAATCATACAATTCTCCTTTATAAACTGCGTAGGTATGGTATTCGTAGTATTGTAAACAAAGGGTTTGAGTCTTATCTCCGGGACAGAAGGCATCGGGTTACATGTTATGGAGAAATGTCAGTTGAGAGAGAAGTAACAATGGGGGTCCCACAAGGCTCAGTAATGGGTCCCATATTATTCTTAATATACATTAAAGATCTGCCAAAACTTATAAAACCATCGGCCGCAGTCTCTCTCTATGCGGATGATATTAATATAATCATTGATGCTATTGACTTATCAGATCTAAAATCTAAAGCAGACAAGATCTACAAACAGATAAAAGATTGTATGTCAGTCAATAAGCTATTAGTTAATGATACAAAATTAAAACTGTAATATATGTAAATACATTTTATATAAAAATCAATTACAGTTTAAGGAAACAAAAATTAACTTATATCAAACTTCTGTGGACTTGGTTAGTTCATGCAGGATATTGGGGGTTATGTTGGATGAGTCTTTGACTTGGTCTGCCCATATTGATGTTTTGTGCAGTGAACAGAGTAAGGCTTGCTATGCAATTGTAAAGGTACGGCCTATTTGATAAATTAATATTATAAGTTTATGATACCTAATTAAATAACCCAATAAATAATATTTTATGCATATTTTAAAACATATTTGAAATCAATGAATATATCACTGTAAGTTTAATTTTCATGAATTCATATGTATGTAGATATGTTTGTTATGTATAAGCATTGTGCCGTCGAAACTTATGCTAGTGAGATAAAGCGCCGCGATATCTATAACTTCTCAAGGTTACGTGACGGTTGTGAGTGAGATTACCCAGACTATTTAGAAAGCGGGGAATCACAGGCGTCCAACTATAAGAAGAAAAGTACGTGTTGCAATCGTAAGAGTCGGGTGCTAGACTTTAAGCATGAAGTCGAAAAGCGAACTCCAAGTATAGACTCCTGTAGAGGGTCGACAAAGGTCAGAAGAATCGTTGATAAGTAAAATTTAAATGAAGAGTCGACAAATCAGTTTAGAAAGTGTATCGACTCTAGTAATTAATAGCGATTGAATAAAAGTATTTTTACCGCATATTGAGTATACAAATTGAAATGTGATAGTTATCATATCTTTTGTGATAAAGCTATTATGATACAAGCGGCAGTGTATGCCAGTTCTTCAAGTCTTGTTCGTGAATAATGAAGATTCCGCTGGAAAACAGCGAAGAAGGAAGAAGGAAGAAAGAAGCCTTGAAATAAGGTATTTTAAACGATTATTGTATGTAAATGTATTTTGAAAATAAAGAATTAAATATTATAAATCAATTTCAAATAGAGACGAAAGAAGTAAACATATTTATCTAGGTGAGATCAATATGTTTGATAAATGAATAACGTTTCCAGTGTATAAACTAAAATGAAACTTGATACATTTTAGAGTTGTATATAGATATACTATCCGTCCATCGGATCTTTTGAGTCACGTGATTCATTTTGATCCGTATGAATTAAATCAACACTTCTGGCTCAAATTCATTCCTTACAAAATAGAATTAAACATTAAAAATAAAGAACTTATAATATTTTTTATATTTTTTACCATGTTTTATTCATTGCTTAAAATTAGCTATATCTATCATAATGCAATTTAATAAAACAGTGTAAAACAATAATAACCGTTGGGGTTATGAACAAAATTTGCCGGTCTGTCATTCATTCATCTTACAACATATGGGTTATGTATAGTTCCTTAGTATGAAAAAAAAACATAATAGTGGAATAATATATCAAAATATTTAACAACAAATCATGTCAGTCTGAATATAGAACACATAAAATGTTTAAATGCACCTCTACCTATTTTCTAGTGACAATTTTTAATGGAATTAGTTTGTGGAAAATCAGTTCCGTTCAAAATAATTTTTGTTTTATGGTTATTTTTACAATTTGTGAGTAATTATCATTGGAAAACCAGATAATAATTTAGCTCAGCAGTAGTACTGTTCTATTTATAAGCACGATAGAAATTTTAATAGCAATAACTCCTCAGTGAAGTATGTGCTACATTAGTGATGCTCGGGGTGATCTACATCTGAAAAATGAATGGAAGAAGTAATTTTTGCAACAATCTTAATCCAGGATATGTTGTTCTAGGAGAAACAGCATTTTTAATAAAGGAAGCACTAGGAATTCTGCAAGTGAATTTTAGTTATTCTAAAAGAAGAACTCGTTAGCACCTTAAAGTATCTCATTTCAGTATCTGTGTTAAAAAAGTGTAAGAATATGCAAAAATTAAACACTAGATAAAATTGTGATTGTATTTAATGCTGTAATTAACATATGTAAGTTGTAAATAATTTTGTATTTATAATTAGTTATGGCACTATACAATATTAATTTATTCCTGTACAACGTGGCCATTATTTTAGAATTTAAATAGGCATTTCATTACAGACAAAGCACAAAACTTTAATAATAAGTTAAATTTATTTGTTAATATATTGGAAATCTATTTACATTTTTTTAAACTGTTATATATTGTATGCTAAATATCTATAATAAACTGTTATAATCTCACACATAATATTTCTATATGATGATTAAACTTATTTTCATATTACTATTTATTAACTATTGCTTCTATTATAATTTAGTGAAACTATCTTAATAAATAAATCTTATTAAACAATCCTCTGATTATTTTGTTAGGTATTGTAAATTTAAAGACAAGTTTAAATAATTAATCCTTAATCAGTGCATGAGTGGCTTTCTTTTTCTTCGTATACTAGAAATAATAATGCACCAACATAACTACAATGTTCGTCTGTTACCAGCCATGCATGTAGAGTGAGCCGAAAGTATTGATTCACATTTCATAATAATGCACTACACATCCATTGGTTTTAAATTAACTTCTTATAAATGTTTCACTGAAACAAAAACACGTAAACACATAAAATAAAGAAATTGTTAATAAATGGATTTTCAGATAAGAACTTCTTCAGGTAAACACTCTGCATTATCATGTTTATAAACTCAACACACACATTGTTTTATATTACAAAAACGTCACTCAGATTCTAAATCTGAATCTGAACTGGATGTTTCATTAGGATTAAATACAGTTTCTCAGGTTTGTTTCTCCTAACTAAATCCAACAATTCATATTTTGTGAATTCACCGGAAAAACTTATTATTGCTGGACAGCCAGTGAATTGTTTGGTAAATGTGGCATGAATTGTATTTTAATCCGTTCCTCAAACTTTTTACTGGTCATTTACGCATGATAGTCTTTTGCTTTGGTTTTCGATGCAAATATCAAACTTGCACTTTCAATAAACCCTGATTCAGCTCCGGCATGTAAAACTATAAACCTTTTGCCATCATAACCTTCTGGCTTTCGAACACTTTTTGTAGATGTATCATGCCAAGATCTTCCTCAATTATCTTTTGAATATATCCATGTTTCATCAAGGAATATCACCGGTCTTGGAGAATTTGACTTTAAATTATCTGTATACTTCCTCAAAAAAGTGCTTCGGTAAAGGGCTATATCATGCTTTTATTTTCCAATATCGATTACTGCTTTGGTGTGTAATTCGTTTTTCAATGTAAGCAGACTAACATGTTTCTCTGAAATAATTTCAAATATATTAAAATTGTGAAACATAAATGAATTAATAACATACTCTCTTTATACATGTTATAAATAGTGTTTCGTACTTCCATCTTTAAAGATTCTCGTAAATCTTCTGTTTTGGGTTTGACACGAGCTCTTTTCTTACTGGGTGAAGAAAGTACTGGGTCTTTTCCTTTTCGTTGTTTTATATTTCTGATAGTTTGTGCGGAGATTTTAAGGGCAGCAGCTGTTCTCTGCAATATTCAAACCTTTATTATGATTTCAAAAAATATATTATATAATAAAATTCTTACCTCAAGAGGTGCATTTATATTTATGAGAAGTGCACGACTTTGTTTTTCTCTATCAAAAAAGTCCAGGACATTTAATACAAGTTGTTGAGGATGTGAATTCAGACGTTTCTCAGGCATATCTCTGTAATAAATATAAATTCTTAACCTATAACCAATAAATTTAGTGATTAGAATACTTACAGAAAATGTATGTACATTTTTTTTTAGTTCTGAAAAGATAATTAGAAAAGCAATATAACGAAATTAAACCAAAACCTGTGCCAAAACGCAAAGCACAATGTTATATGTCAAAATTTAATAAATTGACTACCGCAGTAACATGTCATGGCGGTAAATTTTCTCTGTCTGTCTTCTTACTCTTATGGAGAAGACAACCCCACCTTCAAGTTTAAAATTTCTATCCTTATCTAGTCATTGAGATTGGAAAGAAATGAGTATATATACATTCTAGGTGCGGATGTCCTTGATAACGCACGCAATTAATCACGTGACTCAAAAGATCCGATGGACGGATAGTATATGAATCTGGTATGTAGCCTAAGTTGTTATTTTTTGCTATGTTTGTTTTCATTTGAATATAATGGATGCTACACGTAAATTTTATTCAATGTAATCTTTGTAAGAGTATATTCAACCTATTTGTTAATTTGTTTCTTGGTCTGTTAAAAACAGTATATTGTATAAGATTTTTCTTTATCTGTAAAAACATAAAGAATCATTGATTTCGAATATAATTATTATTTAAATTATACAATGATATTTTATTATATTAATACCCAATAATGCTTTAGGAACCTGTTAATTTCAATATCTCTTTTACCCAATCGCCCTCGAGATTAAGAATTGAGTTTAGCTGGCAAACTAAATAATCAATTTTATTTTATTCTATAATTCTACATTATTAACCTAAATTTCAAATAACAGTTCCTTTTTACAACATATAATCTGCGGAAATCTTGCAGTATAGAAGCTTTGAAAACATATTAGGTACTACTCGAATATATTTTCCAGAATTCGATATGGTGTAATTCATTGGGGTCATTGCGGAGATGCCCAAAGTGTATTCTTGATGCAAAAAGAAAAGCTGTAAGGTACATAAATAACCTGAAATTGCAAGAGTCCTGTAGACCTGCCTTTAGAAAAGAAAGAATTCTAACCTTCTTTGACATATACAAATTGGAAGTAGCGTTATTTGTACATGAAAACAGGTGAAATCTTTCACCTCCAGTATAGATCACAAATACAGTACACGGCAAAATAATTACATGCTGCCATTTCAGCATAGAACAACATTTTTTCGAAGATGTCGTACGGTAGTTTCAAACGGCTGCCCATTTTTTCTTTAAGAGATGTTAGTACGCCTGTTCCTATTCTTTAAATATGCGATATATAGTTGATCTTGTCAGTGCTATACTAGATACATATTTATAAGATATTGTAACTGGAGTAATACATATATCTTAGCTAGTTTCTTGGAGATGTTCATTACAATTACTCTTGACCCCATTTTTTGAGTTTTCAGCGCTAAAATTTTGTCAGATATTTAAGACTGTTTTTAGTAGTTTTAAGTGTATCAATCTTTGACGCTGTTTAGGTGGTAAGTTAAACGGGGTTGGCTTGGACTTAAGTGAATAATGTAATTTGAAATAGGGCACAGTAATAGTAATGATATCACTAATTAACGATACATAAACTTTGGTGTACCGATGACATGGAGAGAGCCGCTCTGCCATACGGTTGATTGTTACTTTGGCTGAACAAACTGATTGGTTTTGGAAAAATGCCGAATAGGGTTCTGTTTTGCTTCCAGAACTATTTCTAAAATATTCTTATACAATTTGGTGTCGATGTCATCTGGCAATAATGCGCTTATCACTTAGTTAAAAAAAAGAATGTAACAAAGTAATTCTTGGAGAGTAAGCGCTCTCACACTATTAAATCACTCAAGTATACATACACGAAAAATGTTCGTATATGAATAAATGCACATCTATCCAATGCTGGCATTGCGAACAACAAGGTCGAAACAGCTGTCTGCACATTGTTGTTCTCAATGTCAGCTTAGGGTAGATGTGCATTCATACATTTATTCATATAGGAAAATTTTTCGTGTATGTATACTTGAGTAAAAAAAAAAAGAATAGCGCAAAAATAAAGTTAGGATTTCTCCTGTTTTCCCAATATAAATTTTGTTATTTTACTTTAGTAATACACATATTGTAAGCGATTAAACTAAATAAATTATCGAAAAAAACTATATATTCAGAAAATGTGCAATTTGGATTTATTTACTCAATCGGTAATAAATTTGTCACTTTTCGATTGATTTTCTTATAATTGGGATTATTTTTTGCGTAAAAGTAATCAGCTTTAGGTACTTGAAGAGAAACCAGACGTTTTTATCTATTTATATTTGCCCGTGGCAACAGAACTATCTTAAAATTATTTTTTTTAAATCTGGACTATTTTCATCGATATCATTTACCACTTAAGAAAAATATGCTAAATACAAAATATATTATTTTTTCTTGCATACCATTTATATGTAGCAACTTATTATCTAAAATCTATAAATATGTTTCATAAGTTTGCCTAATAAATATTACCAATATTAATTGGAAAGGATATGCTTTTCATAGTTTTCATCTTTTTATAATATTTTGAATTAAAGATAATATTTTATATTTTACAGTATTTAAATACACTTCTGTATTTTACATGTATAGATTATAAATTCTACAGAATATGTTAAAAGAACGTTAATTCTTAGAAACAAACTACATATTCTCCAATAATTAGACTTGTCTGGAAACGTAAATGTTCTCTGTACATGCAATAAGGACAGTTGTTGAACTTTTCACTTATTTTACTGTTATTCTTAGAATGTTAGTAGAGCCCTTTAGCACTGGAAACTACAAATAAATTGTATTTACACTTACATTTATTATACTCTTACCTACCGTAACAATATATTTTGCAAGATTGATATTTAAGGTACCTGGTATATAATTTGCAATAAAGAATTAATTTTGGATAAACCTATGTTTCACATACACTTTTTAAAAAAAAATTGTGATAAATATGATCTCATTTCAGCTTAGAACAAATGCCTTACAAAAAATAATTTCTCTTGAATGAGCTATTTTTAAAGAAACAAGTTAGCACCTTTTCTCCAAATTTTTAAATGGTTCATATTTCACGAAATAATTAATCATTAAAACGATACTATGATAAAAAACTTATTGTAAATATATTAAAAATATTTAAAGTAACTTCTAATTCTGTTATTATTATATTACTTATACTTAACTTTTATTATAATAAATGTTTTTTCATTTTAATATAAAAGTGACATCATGATATTTCACAGCCTGAATTGAATTATTATTACTCAGTCAATTTTAGCATTTACATTAATAACGTTTCTCACAAAATTAATACTGTTAAGAACTTAACATATTTTATTTTATTTTATATTATTATTGTTTCTTGCTCTATATATGAATGTTCTTCTTTATTTTGATGTGTTATTATATTTTTGTAATGTATGTTTTCTTTTTTTAAACTTTTAATTATATTGTCACTTAATGTATTTTTTTACTTACAAATATTGTGAACATACTGATGCGGAGCTTGTTTTCGGGCGTATACAGTCTCAGCGGCCGAGTTTATTGTCTGCCGGCAGGGCTACACGACTATACACCGAAGGCGATGCAAGGCCTCCTATGTATACGTGCGGACGGAAGTCTCAAGCATGTGCGTATATGTAGGGGCCATATAGGTTCTCCAGCGATTCCCATGTATACAGGGTGTAACAAAATAAGTGTCAAACATTTCAGGGGGTGATTCCTTAGCGAAAAAGAGATAAGGTCTTTCATATAAAAAAACTTCAATGGAGCATCCCTTGTTAAGATACATCCCCATAAAGGGGGTACATAAAATTTGTTTTACAATTTTTCTCACAAACACTAAAAATGTAATTTATTTCCAATGTAACTTTTTGTCTGATTATTTGTTTACCATTTAACAAAATAAGTGTAAAACATTTCAGGGGGTAATTCCTTAGCGAAAAAGAGATAGGGTCTTTCATATAAAAAAAAAAACCCATAAAGGGGGTACATAAAATTTGTTTTACAATTCTTCTCACAAACACTAAACATGTAATTTATTTCCAATGTAACTTTTTGTTTGATTATTTGTTTACCATCTAAAAATTTATTCCCAATAGCTTGTTTCATTCGAAACAAAAAATGTCTCTTGAATTTTTTGCCCAAAAGTAATCAGTTCGCAGCAAAAAATTATTTTACGAACAACTACAGAGATACATCGTCATAAAACGAAAATGTAAAACTAATTTATTTAGTAGGCCGCTAGTAGTGGTATCACGCTGTCAGTTCGTAAATTTTTGAAATTGAATTAATACTTTGTGTGTCGTTGTTTTGTTCGTAATTTGTTAGTTTAATAATTCACTTGTTATTAAAATGGCATACACAAATGAGGAAATGGCTGATATGCATTAAGTTTACGGTCTGTCGCAGGGGAATGGGTTAGAAGCTTCTAGTAGATATGCTGAAATGTATCCTCAACGGCAGCTTCCGTCGCATAGAATATTTGCCCGACTTCATCAACGATTACGAGAATATGGTTCATTCGACAAAAGAACGCAGGATTGTGGTCGCCATCGAGAAGTTAGAACAACACATATTGAAGAAGCAGTACTTAATTTGGTTGAAGAACAACCTACTAGCAGTACTAGAAAGATTGCTTTCGAGTTAAATGTGGATCATATGACGGTATTTCGAATTTTAAAGGAACAACTCTTATACCCTTACCATCTGCATCGAGTACAGGCACTGTTACAGCGAGATTTTCCGAACTGCCTTGAATTTTCCAATTGGATGCTGGAAATGATTAGAAGAAATCCTGACTTTCTGAAGACGATCGAATTCACAGACGAATGTACTTTTTCTCGGGACAAGATAATTAATTTTCATAATAACCACATATGGGCTGATGAAAACCCTCACGCTATTGTACAGGCTAACCATCAAGAACACTTTTCTCTTAACGTGTGGCTCGGAGTTATTGGGGATTATTTAATTGGCCCTCATTTTCTACCTCCTCGATTAAATGGTGAGGCATACACTCAATTTTTAAGAGAAGTGCATCCAGTACTGCTGGAGGAAGTTCCTTTGGGCGTCAGAATGGATATGTTTTTTATGCATGATGGGGCTACCGCCCATTTTAGTCAAGCAGCACGTCAGCATTTAACCCAAACATATCCAAATCATTGGATAGGTCGAGGAGGACCACAGAATTGGCCCGCTCGATCCCCGGATCTCAATCCTCTCGATTTCACTACTTGGGGCCATTTACAGACTTTGGTTTATCCTACTCCTGTTCGCTATGTAGAGGACTTAAGAAACCGCATCATCGATGCGTGCAGGGTAATTAGAGAGAATCCAGGAATATTTGAGCGAATACGTGGCTCAATGCGCCGACGTCTAGACGCATGTGTAATGACTGAAGGTGGACATATTGAACATTTACTATGATTTCTACATGTTTTATGTTTTGTTATTAATAAATTAGTTTTGTTTATTCATCTTTAATCATATGTATTTTGATGCAGGTAGTAACTACAAAATAACAATACTAATCCAGTTCGCATTTATGACGATGTATCTCTGTAGTTGTTCGTAAAATAATTTTTTGCTGCGAACTGATTACTTTTGGGCAAAAAATTCAAGAGACATTTTTTGTTTCGAATGAAACAAGGTATTGGAAATAGATTTTTAAATGGTAAACAAATAATCAGAAAAAAGTTACATTGGAAATAAATTACATTTTTAGTGTTTGTGAGAAAAATTGTAAAACAAATTTTATGTACCCCCTTTATGGGGCTGTATCTTAACAAGGGATGCTCCATTGAAGTTTTTTATATGAAAGACCCTATCTCTTTTTCGCTAAGGAATCACCCCTTGAAATGTTTTACACTTATTTTGTTACACCCTGTATATGCTGTATATCTTATGTTCGAAGTAGAGCGGCTCCGAAATATCGGCGCAAACAGAGAATAAATAAATGTGTATTTGAACTGAATTTGAATTTTATTTATGGTACTTTCAAAATAAGAACTTTCCTTAACAGACACTTAATAATATAACTTAAGATAGACGTTTTACATTCCATGCAAACCTTTATCAATATAATTTTTGATCTCGCGGTACTTATCTACTAGCTACTTATAACTTGTTTGTAAATTACGTAAATAATTGTAGGCTTTTCTGTCTAGATATTTATAGAATTTTATAATACCTACTTTTGACAAAATTTTGATTGAAATAAAGAAACGTATAGATTTACCACAAATGTGCCGTTCAACACTGTATAAATTCATGAAGAAAACTAACTTGAAGTACATGAAAAGGAAACGTAAAAGCATTCTTATAGAGCGAGGTGAAATCATTACATGGAGACGAAAATATTTAACTTTAATTAAGGAATTTCGAAGGGAGGGTCGACCAATTTTTAAGTGAAACTTGGGTTAATGAAGGTCATAACTAACGAAAAATTTCGATAGACGATAGTATCACTAAAACCGAAATAGTTGACACTGTGAATAATTTTAAGTCAAAGAGGTGTGTAGACACTTATGCAATAAATACATACGTACTAAAAAGTTAGTGACGAGATGTGTTTTCTCTTTGTGCCTTGTATTCAACAAATGCATTAGCGAGGGAGTATTTCCGCATGAACTGAATGTAGCTAGTTTAGTGCCGATTCTTAAAAATGGTGATAAAAACGTCTAAGGTAATTTCAGGCCGATTTCCGTATTGCCTACACTAAGTAAAATCCTTAAAAGGATAATCGCTAAAAGGCTTTTAAGTGTTACGAGAAATTTAATCTGTTCTCGAACAAACAGCATGGTTTTCGTAAAACGAAATCGGTAACCACAGCCATTTTAGAAGCCTTAAATAAAATTACAGATGCACTAGATGACCAACAAATGGTGCAAATGAACACGATAGATTTAAGCAAGGCTTTAGATTCTGTCGATCATGGAATTCTGATTCAAAAGCTGGAATTTTTATGGGATTCGTGGTGTGCAGGTTGCACTGTTTAAGTCTTACTTATCTGACCGTAAGCAATTTGTAGAATGGCAAAGAACAAGATCCGCCATTATAAAGATGGACGTGGTGTTCCGCAAGGATCAGTTTTGGGTCCTTTACTATTCATTATTTATCTTAATGACTTAACATCCACTGTGAGTGGAGAATTATGTTTATATGCTGAGGATATAACCTGGCTAGCTTACTTTTATTTATAACATAGTGTCATTTGCTTATATAACACCAGGGGCAAACTAGCCGGTTATAGAATTTGTCTTCTGAATGCCAAGACACCAAGATACACAGCACTCCTGGCTGCCTATATGCTCAGGCTTCAATATTATGATCTGATAAAGTACGTGTCGTCGACCTTAATGTCAACAAGTTCGGGCAGTTTAAGATAAATCAAAAATATGGCGGTTATAGTGTGGTGCCTCGGGACAAAGACCTATTGCTCAACAGCGAACTCAGCGGAGAAAAAACGTGAGTACTTCTTATTGTTTTAATGTGATTCGTTACTCTTGAATATACTACTTTCTCTATCTCATTGTCAAACGGTAAAGGTAAAAAAAAACACACGGTTAGAAATTCATTTGAAAAGTACATAACGGTTAACTTTTATTTCTATTAAAACATTGTTAAATCATGTCAAACAAACAAACAATTCAGCAATTAAACTATGGTCACAATTGATACACATTTTCGTCTAAGATTAATTACAAATTTACAAAGCCTATGTACATAAATAGTATACAAAATAAATACATGTCAATGACCTCTATAAGTCACGTATGAAATTAAGCGAGAACGTTTGCACATTTCTAGTCCCTGAATTAATAATTACGGGTCCCAGAATATTCCGATTAAAAAAAATCATAAATAAAATGGTGTTTGAAATAAGATACGGATGCTCAGGTTTGCTTAAATTATTTTACAACTAAATTTTGTATGTTATCACGCTCGCAGAAGAATCTTTACAAAATTTGTCACGGAAAATAATTTCAATCGGCACGGGCTTTTGCCCGTCTACTCGGCGAAGTATTATTATATCTTTGTTTATGTTACAGAGCGCGGACAATGTATTTGAATTTATACGCGCGTTACAAACAATATTCGAAATCTAACATTTCTGAAAATAAAATACAAATATTAAATGCAGAGATATATGTATATAGTCACGGCATTTATAGCCTGACTCTGACGGGAATTATAGGTTGCTGCGGTAAAATGTCTATTCCTCCACGACCCCTGGTCTGAATGGAAAAGACACTTTCGGACGGGTTTTAGCGGATTTTGAAACGATTATTTCACGGCACATAAGACCTGAATATAATACATTTCTAGGATTATCACCTAACTTTCCCACGCCATCAAGGCTGAGTAAAGAAGGTAAAGGCGGCTGTAGGATAGGAGAATAAAATGGAAGAGACACACTTGCTGGTGTCTTTATATATCCGTAAACCCCCCTATTTCTGTAGGAAAAAACTTGTTCAAAATATACAATTTGCGCGCGACTACGAGCATGACGTATACATTCGGTACTCTTATATTGAAAAATAAACAAATAACATGAATGATCGTTACAAATGAATACATATACAGGTCCGTCCAAAACATTTTATACAATATTTGAACAAAATAACACACATTCTTTTAATTTAATATTGCTAAATAAATTAATAATGGACTAAAAAATGTTAATTTGTGCAATTAACGAGGAACTTCGTTACAGCCCCCTCCTTAAAAGAAAACAATGAACCCTAACAACTAACTATCAAAAGTACAGAAACGGAAAATTAAATTTAAAACAAAATTAACACTTGACAGTCTATCATCTTAAAATTAAAAAAAACTAAAACTCGTCAGTTTATCATCACTCACGATGTCTATGACGCACGCACTATCACTGATTGTTCTGTCTTTTCAGATTTGCGTGGTGGATTTCAGCTTCCCTGCGAGTCATCACGACGCTCACTCCGTCGACCCGCACATGGACTCGTTTGTTCCTGTGTCGCCTCTTACGGACTCCTTTCCCCAGCGAACCTTCCTTCCTCACCCAGGCCCCAGGATTTGCCAGACGAGGTTTAACGGTCGGCGGCGGAATCGTCGGCAGCGGCGGAGGGTCTGAGCAAAGGAACGGCATGTCCAAGGAAAAATGAGACAGAAAAGGAATAACTGGTAGAGTTGAGGTACCATGTGCGGGAGGCGGCGAAGGAATTGAGATTGTCGGAGGGGAGGCATTGACAAAGGGTGCTTTCTTCGCTTCAGGCGTCGCTGGCAACGGTGACAATAAGTCGGGCACTGGAGAAGCACCGAAAAGTTGTAAAAGCCTGAAACCCAGATAGGCTTCTGCGTCGGGACTGTGTAACGTGGGTCCCACATCGACTGTTGTCTCATCGGAGGGCGGCACGGAGACTACTGGCTTGGGAGGTGTCCGACAACAATATGTCTGATATTTCTCCTCCATGAGGGCAACTGTCGCCGGTGAAACCAGATAGCGAGGCGTTATTGGTCGTTCAGGTGTCTTCAACCCAGGCGGTGTACCCCACAACGCTCGATATCGTTCGTCCATGGCGGATGGCGGCGGAGATACCAATGGACGGGGAGCGGTCATCTTGCCTGGTTGCTTGGAAGTGCCCATTGCATCGACTGTGTATACTGGATGGTACATACGAGTTTATATATCCTCCTGGCCTTCCCCCACTACTTCCAGCGGATTTGGAGGTGGAAGATCGGGTTGGAGTTCGTCTGCGGACGGAATCTTGACATCTTTCACATGTACCTTCACGGGTTTTCGTCTGTTTGGTACCTGTAACATAAGAATAGACGGAGACAGGATCTGGATAACTTTAGAGGGACCTTCAAATTTCGGAGCAAGTTTTGCGGTAAATTTCTTAGAGGCGTCGGATAAATTATGGGTCTGGTGGTATACCCATTGATCCCTTTAGAAGACTTCTACTTCACGCAGGTTCACGGTAGGAGAATTCTTCCAGCCCTCTCTACAGGCCTAGAGGTTTTCCCTGATTAAATTTATAATGTTTACAGGATCGACATCGATTGACGTAGCGGCGGACATCTCTGAACATCCCTGGCCAATAATATAACGAAGCGGCTCTCGCTATACTTTTGGCGACCCCAAGATGTCCAGCTTCAGGAGCGTCATGGATTTCTTTCAGGACGTCGTTTCTATCAGGCGTAGCTACACACAATTTCCATGCGCGCACTCCCTCGGTATGTTGTGTATCAGGTATGTGTCTGTACAAATTACCATTTTCTAATCGGTATTCTTGATGTTTTTCAGGGTCTGACTGAACGTCCGAAACCTTCTTGTTATACCAAGAACAAGACGTTTCTTCTAACAAGGCACAGGTATCTTCATCGGTTTCGTGTTTGAAAGGAAGCGGTGCTCGGGACAGAGAATCGGCTAAATTATTCATCGCTCCTTTTCGGTACTGAATGACAAAATCATACTGTTGTAAATCAACAGCCCATCGACTGAGTCGTCCTGACGGATTCTTCAAGTCATTCAGGAATCTTAAACATTGGTGATCGGAAATAACGGTGAATTGGTAAAATTCTAAATAGTACTTAAATTTTTTGATACCCCAAACGACGGCAAGAGCTTCTTTCTGGGTCGTCGAATAATTTAATTCTGCCTTACTTAAAGTCCTACTGGCATAGGCAATCACTCTTTCGGCACCCTCTATTATTTGTATTAAAACGACTCCCAAACCTTTCTCACTGGCGTCGGTATGCAATTGGAATGGTTTGGAGAAGTCCGGACACGCGAGAACTGGGCTCTCTGTCAGTGCTCTCTTTACGGCGGCGAATGCGGCGTCTTGTTCCGTCGTCCATTCCCAACGCACATCTTTTTTAATTAATTTTATGAGCGGAACGGTAAGTTGTGCGAAATTCGGTACGAACCGACGGTACCATGACGTTTGTCCCAGAAAACCACGTATTTCTTTCTTGGATCGCGGCGGCGGTACATTTAAAATAGCAGCGATCTTGTCCGGGTCTGTACGGATTCCGTCCGGTGTTACAACATGACCTAAATATTTTATGTCCTGTTTGGCAAAAGTACATTTGTCTGGTTGTAGTTGAAGGCCTGCTTCCCGTAAACGCGCGAAAACATTACTTAAATTTTCCAAATGCTCTTCAAAAGTCTTGCCTAAAATAATAATATCGTCCAGATATACAAATGCGTACTCCGCCATTTCAGGACCTATCACCGAATCTAATAGGCGTTGGAACGTCGCTCCCGCACTATGCAATCCATACGGTAATGACACAAAATGAAATAGGCCCTTTCCCGGAATTGTAAAAGCTGTCACGGGTCTGCTATCTTTTTCTAATTCCACTTGCCAGTACCCACTTTTAAGATCAAGCGTCGAAAAATATTTACTGTCGCGGAGTTTATCAAGAATATTTGAAATGTACGGCAAAGGATATGAATCTTTAATTGATACGGAATTAATTTTGCGGAAATCGACGCAGAACCGAACGCCACCGTTCTTTTTTGTGACCACGACGATTGGAGAACTCCACGGACTGTTACTGGGTTCTATTATACCGTCTTGTAGCATCTTGTCCACTTCGGCGTCGATTAGTGCTTGCTTCTTTGGGTTGCACGGATAATATCGTTGTTTTATTGGGGCGGTATTCGGTTGCAAACGGATTGTGTGACGTATTAAATTCGTCCGACCAGGCACGGTAGTAAATTTGCTTAATTCTTGATCAAGGAATTTTTTTAAGGCGGTCTCGTGGCGGTCCTGTACTCCGGAGATCCCACAGCTCGCGGCAAAGACTGCATTGTCTCCCTTAAAGTACAGTTTCCTTTCGGAAAAATCGAGAACAGCCCCAATTTCCTTGAGAAAGTTAATTCCGAAGATAACTGAGCACGGGCTCTTCGGCATAATTACAAAATTAACGTCTGTAGTTCGGCTACCCATGCGGACCGGTAACAAAACTGAGCCAGGCGATTCTACAACGTCTCCATTTGCGAGGCGGACTTTAGATTTTTTATTCAAGACACGTTGTTCATTATTTTTCAACAACCGGGCAACTAGTGATTCGGACAAAAACGATGAAGTCGCTCCGCTGTCCACGAGGGCTCGTAAATTCTGGTTACACATGTTCACACGGATCCAGACGCGATTGTCTGGCACCGTCGAGTCTTTGATACATGTGTTTGCGGATTCAGGCGGTTTTACTGCTTGCGGACGGTCTTTGCCTGCAGACCGCCCTTCTCGGCGTTTCCCTGGCATCGGCAGTCAACGGAACGTACATTTAACTTGCCACACCGTGAACAAAACATTTTAAATGGGTTACGGCAATAACCACGCGTATGTCCCTCTCTGCCACATTGCCAACAACGGTTTTCCGGATGTGATAATTTTTGTAACGGCGACGGCGGTACAGGAAATTGGCGAGGCTTATTATCCTGGGCGGCATATGACAAATGATGCGAACGCGAAGTACTCGGTTTATCGCTGGGCGGGCGTTCCGGTGCTGATAGCGTACTTTCTTTCTTACAAAAGCGCGCCTGCTCTTCCAGCAGTAATTCGTAGTCGGCTGCGAGTTTAGATAATTGTCGGAGGGATTGTATCGCGTCCCTATGTATATACATTCTGTAACTAGGTGACATGTTACCGTATACACGTTCCAATTTATCACCATCGGACATATCTTGGCCGCGTCTCATTAACGTTAATATGGCGGTTAAATAATCTTTAAAAGATTCCTTTGGTTTTTGCAACCGAGCGCGTATTTCTTCTTCGATTGAAAAATTATACCGAGGCGGAAGATATTGGAGTTTAAAGTCCTCTAAGAACTCGTCCCATGTACCCCATAATGTTTTATTATTCCGGAGCCAAAGCAGTGCTTTGTCTCTAAAAAGCTCAGGCAATGCATGGAGCATATGTTCGTCTTTAATCCCGTAACATACTTGGAGTTCTTTGACTCTTTCCAGGAAAAATACAGCGTCCGAGCTGCCATTAAAATGAATCCCCCATTTCCTTATTTGAGCACAGATTTCCGCGGAAGAAATCTGAACGTTAGTGTCTCTTTGCGGTGGAGTGTTTCCCTTATTCGTTGAACCCGTTTTACCCTCTTTCAGAAAGGTGCTAATGCGTTTACGTACGTCCTCGACATTACCGGTAGCGTCTAACCCTAAAGATTCTGCTGCGGCATTTAAGTCCTCTTTTTTCAAAGTATATATCCACCCAAGAGGGTTTGGATTTTTGCCTTTGTCCTGATCAGTCATTTTATAATTTATAATGTACCAAATAAAAATAAAATAATAATAAAATAAAAATGTATTGTAGTTGCAATTTATTCTCCTATCCTTTTACTCCCTCACAATTAATAAAGAATATGTACTTTTTAATATCCTTTAATAAAAACTTATCTCTATGTATGTACATGAATTGTGTATCAATTTTCCTATCTTATTATTTAAAAAATAATTATACATGTATATCTGGCGGAAAACTGTGAAATTATTCATACAGTTTTATTAAATGCGGCGGAATTTAATTTTTTAAATCTCTTAAAACACGGCCAAACGTTATGGGCGCCATCTATAACCTGGCTAGCTTACTTTTATTTATAACATAGTGTCATTTGCTTATATAACACCAGGGGCAAACTAGCCGGTTATAGAATTTGTCTTCTGAATGCCAAGACACCAAGATACACAGCACTCCTGGCTGCCTATATGCTCAGGCTTCAATATTATGATCTGATAAAGTACGTGTCGTCGACCTTAATGTCAACAAGTTCGGGCAGTTTAAGATAAATCAAAAATATGGCGGTTATAGTGTGGTGCCTCGGGACAAAGACCTATTGCTCAACAGCGAACTCAGCGGAGAAAAAACGTGAGTACTTCTTATTGTTTTAATGTGATTCGTTACTCTTGAATATACTACTTTCTCTATCTCATTGTCAAACGGTAAAGGTAAAAAAAAACACACGGTTAGAAATTCATTTGAAAAGTACATAACGGTTAACTTTTATTTCTATTAAAACATTGTTAAATCATGTCAAACAAACAAACAATTCAGCAATTAAACTATGGTCACAATTGATACACATTTTCGTCTAAGATTAATTACAAATTTACAAAGCCTATGTACATAAATAGTATACAAAATAAATACATGTCAATGACCTCTATAAGTCACGTATGAAATTAAGCGAGAACGTTTGCACATTTCTAGTCCCTGAATTAATAATTACGGGTCCCAGAATATTCCGATTAAAAAAAAATCATAAATAAAATGGTGTTTGAAATAAGATACGGATGCTCAGGTTTGCTTAAATTATTTTACAACTAAATTTTGTATGTTATCACGCTCGCAGAAGAATCTTTACAAAATTTGTCACGGAAAATAATTTCAATCGGCACGGGCTTTTGCCCGTCTACTCGGCGAAGTATTATTATATCTTTGTTTATGTTACAGAGCGCGGACAATGTATTTGAATTTATACGCGCGTTACAAACAATATTCGAAATCTAACATTTCTGAAAATAAAATACAAATATTAAATGCAGAGATATATGTATATAGTCACGGCATTTATAGCCTGACTCTGACGGGAATTATAGGTTGCTGCGGTAAAATGTCTATTCCTCCACGACCCCTGGTCTGAATGGAAAAGACACTTTCGGACGGGTTTTAGCGGATTTTGAAACGATTATTTCACGGCACATAAGACCTGAATATAATACATTTCTAGGATTATCACCTAACTTTCCCACGCCATCAAGGCTGAGTAAAGAAGGTAAAGGCGGCTGTAGGATAGGAGAATAAAATGGAAGAGACACACTTGCTGGTGTCTTTATATATCCGTAAACCCCCCTATTTCTGTAGGAAAAACTTGTTCAAAATATACAATTTGCGCGCGACTACGAGCATGACGTATACATTCGGTACTCTTATATTGAAAAATAAACAAATAACATGAATGATCGTTACAAATGAATACATATACAGGTCCGTCCAAAACATTTTATACAATATTTGAACAAAATAACACACATTCTTTTAATTTAATATTGCTAAATAAATTAATAATGGACTAAAAAATGTTAATTTGTGCAATTAACGAGGAACTTCGTTACAAGGATACATCGTTTCTGGTCAAAAATTGTGATGAAAATACTGTATCCCACGCATCTGTGCGGATAGTGCAGGAAGCTCAGGGCTGATTTCATAGAAATAAGGTATTACAGAATGAATCGAAAACCAATAAAGTAATATAATATAATTAACGCGAGTTAGAACTCATGCAAGCAAAATTCTTGGGCTTGTAAATGGAGGGTACTCTTACCTGGGCGCGTCATGTAAACACTTAGTAGATCATAGTTTCTATAAATATGACGAATATGAAAGAGTTTTTGATATCGTTTTTTTTTTTGTCTTTTCTACACTAGATGTTTTTTTTTGTTTTTAACATGTATTTATATTGTACTTAATAATTATATAAGTTTTATTTATTTATCTATACAATATTAGGCGTTTTCGGAAAATGTATAGCATTTAACTGACCCGGTCAGAAAGTACCTAATAGGTTCATCAATTTTACCCAATCATTTTAAACATTTCCGAACGCAATTTTCAGTCACGTATATTAACGTAACGTAAACATAACCTATATTCATAGCTTGTAATCAATCTGTACTGGCAGAACGAAAAAGAAATGGATATCACAATGACTACTTCAACTTCTGATAATCGTAAAATAGTTTTATTAATAAGTTTGTTTGTATATACTTGAATCTGATTCGATAGAGTCACTATACTCTATGTGCAACTCAACGCAAAGAGGAAAAAAAGACTTTGCATTAAAAACATAAAAATTAAAGAGCGATTGTAGCAAAATACAATTCAACAACATCTTTTTTTAAATCATTTCATATTAAAAAAATAAAAATTTTCTGTATTAGCACTGACGATTTGTATATCTTGAGAGAGAGTAAAACAACCTGCACTACCCTACTTGCTTACCGGGGTTATGAAAACCGTACCGGGTTCTTAAACCTGGTTACTTTTTCGATTTGAGGAACATGGTTGCTTTTACCCGACTGAATTAATGAACGCATTCGTGCTAACCATGTTGTAACCCCAACGCCCAAGTTTAATTTGGGAAAACGCCTATTGTCTGACATTTCTATAAAGTTAATTTACACGAATAAAAACTATTATTATTGAAAATCGACGTGGGGCATTCATTTGAAAAGCTGTCTACAGGTTTAAGAGACCCATCAGGCTAGGGGAGGAGGCTTGTTGTTTTACACGTTGGATCTGATCACGGCATTGTTGATGGAGGATATACAGGTTGTCCCATAAATAAAAAGACGGAGCAGCAGGTATGTAAAGTCCGAACAGAAACAGGCCCAAATATACCGCAATAACGAAGAAATTAAAAATTTAATTTTCTGTTGATTTTTAGATAAAAAAATTACATTACGGACCTGGCACAGAATGTATGTTTATAAATACACGTAAAAATGCTCATTTGTAAATAGAAACGAACACGTATTCATAGAAAAATACGCTTTTATTTGTATAAAACGGGGGGGAAAAACGTTAAATCGTACTCATTCATATAAAAAAATTTTTGCCCGATGCAGCTACATAACGCAGCTATTTAGTCGATTGTTCACCCAGATGGGCGACGCACTTTATTGCAGACATTAAAAGATTGCTTTTATTTTTAAAATAGGAAGCTTGTTGCTCTTTAATGTGTTTGTAGTCGGAAACAGCTGATTATTATTATTTTCGAATATTCAATAAATCGTAGTATATATCAAGAATGTAATCATTTTTTTCTAGCAGGTGTAAAATTAAAGTAATTAATGGTTTGATATTTATTATGAAGTATCTATTCCTCCTCCTTTTTTTTAACACAAGTTATATGGTGGTCCTGAAAAGAACCGATTGTGAAAGTGAAGCAGGTGGATATTTAGTCCAGGGTCGGCGTAAGGCCAATTGAATTCTTTATTATTTTTTTTCTGCCGTCTGCGCACGAATAAAGACTTGATATTTTGAGGGTACGTTTTTACACAATCTAGCTTTCGATTTCTGCTACTCTGTCTTTTTATTTCTGGGACACCCTGTATATGCAGAAGTGATTGCAAACATATATCACCAAAATGTTTTTGTAATATATCTAGTATCTTTTACAGTGTAAATCTGTCACTTTCGCTTACTACTCCTACTTTAAAAATAGACTACAAATAAAGAAAAATCCAAATGTCACTTTAAAGGCAGTGAGTTCAAAAATGATATTATTTAGATCATATTCGTAAATTTCAATACAAAATATTGCATCTTATATTTCGAAACTATTGTTTTCCTTTATCTGCATTATAAAGGTTTGCTGAGAAACAGAAATAGTTATACAACTTGTAGGTTATACATCGTACGATATAAGGGAATACAAGGAAAGGTATTACACCCTGAGTTATTTGCGAAAGACAAGAGTCCCGTGTGTTTATGGAGTCGGTCGGGTGTATAGCATACACACGCGTGCTTTTGTGTGTGGGAGTCTGGTGTATGTGTGCAATGCAAAGACAATTAGGCGAATGAGGTTTGTCAATAAAACAAACTATAACAAGGGCTTTCATCCACGCGATGATTTCTTTGAGGGTCTGGGCGCACGGTAATGGTCTGCGGTAAACATTATTACCGTTTCCGGTTCACGTTAATGTCAAGTGTGTGACTGTCCACTGTATGTCTGTATGTTTGTGTGTATTTCCCAGAGGTTCTCAAACAACTAATGGAGACACATATATCCATATATCATCGTACATCGATGTCACGAATATAGTCCACAATAACAAATTTGAAGTAAATATCGATAAAAACTGGTGAATATTTTACGTTATAAAATCTTATACAGAGTGTTTACGAATAGATATAACAAAAGGTGCGCACATGGGCGAAAACTAATTAAATATCCAATCGCACTATTTCAAGAGGCTATTGCGTTTTCGAAAAATAATCAAAAACTTATTGATTGATTAAATAATTCATTTAATACTTCTACTTTCGTTAATTTATTGAACATTGCCATTGATATTGTTGTAAATAAGAAGTAACTGTAATAAATGCAGTACGCAACGTCTATCTAAAAATGTCAACTACATAGTATGAGATGGTACTATGAGCTGTTGTACTTACATTCTTCAAGACATCATAACGTTAAAAAACTATAACTATGGTCATCCACCAAGTTATAGAACACTCTGTATTATAGAAAATTATTTTAAAAGGTGTTCCTAAAGAGTAGCTATCATAGGAAGCAAACCGCTTTAAAATATATTTTCTCATAAAGTCACAGACTGCCTTACCCGCGGAGATAACTCACCTTGTATGTAGAAGCAGTATTCAACGGTGAATAGACAATATTTCGATAGGAATAGAAGGATATGTATACAGATGCCGTCCACGACCAAGTGATAGCAACCAAATTTAACAAAAAAGTATCCTGCAAGAAAAGCTGAATGAAAGAAATTATCTGCCCATATTGTCGCAAACAGATATAACAGATTAATGATAATTGTTTTTTTATAGAATTCAATAATTACACTGTTTGGTACCAACTGCTTACGCCATGCCTCGAGCTAAGCAAAAGCCAGGATGTAGACGCTATAACTACTATAGTGAAAATAGCATGGAAAGCGCAATAGAGAGTGTTAAAATTAATAAAATTAGCGTCAAAAGAGCTTCGGAAATATATGGCATTAACCGAACAACATTAATAAATCATCTAAAGAAAAACAAATCTGAAAAGATTGGACGCCCTACGGTTTTAACTTACGAAGAAGAACGTTTGTTAGTGAACTCTTTGATGAAGGGCTTTAAGATTGTTGATAAAATAGTATTTCCAGGTCTGTTAAAAAAAACTTGGGGAATCTGGATGTTTCTCTCTTCTGAAAAAGTACGCAACGTTTAAAAAAGGCTGCAAAACGGCAACACTGAATATTATTAATTTTCCTGTCATTATCTGTAATTTCTAGATTAGTCGTAGAGTACGAGCCATGAGGAGTAACGTGACACGACATCTGGTGGACACAAGCGGAAATAGGTAGTACCTTCTATCGCTAACAGATGGCGCTAATAGCACGTACAGAATAATCTCGTTGGTTCGAGAAAGTTCTGGTGTCTTCCACTCACTTCTAGATGGCAGTAATTGGAATATATAAGAAGGCTAGTGGCGCAACCACAAGTCAGTTCCTATGACACGGTTGTGAAATAAAATAGTGCGTACCTCCTTAAAACGTGTTTGTGCGTGTTTAAGTTTAAGACATCTTTGTAACAGTATTTTGATTTGAATTGTTGCTTTTGTGTGTGATTTAGTAGTATGGAAAAGAAGCGAAAAATTGATAGTGAATGCAGAAAATTCAAAGATCAGTGGAACATTCAGTATTTCGTAATTGAGTCCAGTAAGAAGGCGCTATGTTTGATTTGCAATGAAAGCATAGCCGTTCTCAAAGAATATAACATTAAACGTCATTATGAAACAAAACATTTTCAAAATTACTCAAAATATACAGGAAGTTTGCGGACAGAAAAATTCGAAGCTATGAAGCGCGGATTGAAATCGCAGCAATCTTTATTTACAAAACTCAAAACTGAACAAGAGGCTGCAACGCGTGCCAGCTTTTGTGTGGCTCTTGAAATTGCAAAACGTGGAAAACCATTCACCGATGGAGAAATGATCAAAGAATGCATAATTGCAGTAGCCGAAGAAATGTGCCCTGAAAAGGTAAATTTATTAAAAAGTGTCAGTATGTCAGCAAACACTGTGGCTCGAAGGGTAGAAAACATCGCTGAAAATATATCCTCTCAACTGTTCGACAAAAATGGACATGTTGAGTGGTTTTCTTTGGCCTTGGATGAGTCAACGGATGTGTCAGATACTGCTCAGGTGTTGATTTATATTCGAGGAGTAGATAAAAGCTATGAAGTGCATGAAGAACTTCTTGATATGAATAGTATTCATGGCACAACTACTGGTACAGATATTTTTAAAGGAGTTGAAATGGCCATTAATCAAAATAACCTTCGATGGAAAAACTTGAAATGTATTACAACTGATGGAGGCAAAAACATGAGTGGGAAAGATAAAGGAGTGGTCGCTCTTGTGTCAAAGGCTGTAGAAAATGACGGTGGTTTAAAACCATTAGTCTTACATTGTATCATTCATCAACAGTCTTTGTGCGGAAAATGTTTGGATATGTCTGAAGTTCTGAAACCAATCATATCAACTGTTAATTTTATCAGATCTTTTGGGCTGAATCACCGACAATTCCGACAATTTATTGAAGAGATTGGAGAAAATGACTTACCTTATCATACTGCCGTACGTTGGCTTAGTTGTGGGAAAGTCCTTCAGCGCTTTTTTGAACTTCGAGCAGTGATCGAAATTTTTTTGAATGAAAAGCATCGCCCTCTTACTGAATTACAAAACAACGCATGGCTGTGGAAGTTAGCATTCTATGTTGATTTGACAAAACATGTGAACGAACTGAATTTGAGATTGCAAGGAGAAAACCAGCATCTTCCTGATTTATACACTAATATCAAATCATTCCGGAAGAAATTGATACTGTTTCAATCACAACTACGAAGTAAATGTTTTTCACATTTTAAAACATGTGAAATATTCAGCCACACTACTGAGACTGAGTTTCCTATCGATTTTGCAATCGAAACTTTGAGTGCTTTGAAAATAAATTTTGATACTCGTTTCTCGGACTTTGATGCCATTACGAATCAAATTAAGATTTTTCAGAATCCTTTTGATACTGACATTGAAACCCTAGCCCCGGAACTTCAAATGGAAATAATTGATCTACAGTGCAGTGATATAATTAAGAACAAATATCAAAACTCATCTTTGTTGGAATTTTATAAGAGTCTTCCACTGACACAATTTGATAATTTGCATAAATTTGCTCGTGGGCTGTTTTCTGTTTTTGGTGCTACTTATTTGTGTGAGAAGACCTTCTCCAAAATGAAGTACACAAAAAATGTTTACAGATCTAAATTAACTGATGAGCATCTTAAATCTCTTTTAATAATTGGTACAAGTAAAATTAGTCCACAACTACAAACTATTGTCAGTGGAAAATCTCAATTACACAAATCTCATTAGTATCTCATATGTCATTATGCTTGTTATAACTTATGTTTTTATTTAAAATGTATAAAATGTTAGTTGGATTCATTTCAATAATTTGTTAGTTATTATATACTTAAGTAAAATTTTCTGCATATTATACATGTCTTTACTCATTACAATTCTGTGTTTCTTTATCCAACTTATCACAAAAACAATAACAATAAGCCTACAACAATGTTATGAGTAGTTAGCCCATGACCATATCAATGTAGATGTCATATTAATAATTATTCAACATAAAATTAGAATACTTCAGTAAACTAAATTTAATTTGCTATAAAAAATATGTTCTCTAAAAGGAGTTTTCAAGTATGCTAGCTCTCCGCGGGCCGGACAAAATCTGTCCGCGGGCCGGATGTGGCCCTCGGGCCGTAGTTTAGAGACCCCTGGTCTAAACGACAGTCAAAAAATTTTTCATTCTATTTAAGAAAAATTTTGAAAAAAAAATCATTATAGAAAACAAAGAAAATTTTAATCGTAGAAATCAGCAAAACTCTTACAATAAATGTTCAAAATGTTGTCCTTGAGCATCTTGGCAATACCCTAAACGATAATAAAATTCATTTTGAACGTTTTCTATCATTTCAGGAGTGATCCTTCGTACTTCAATCTCAATCCGTTGACGCAAGTCTTCCAAATTTTCAGATTTAGTTGCGTATACCTTATTTTTTAGGTAACCCCACAAAAAATAATCAATAGGCGTTAGATCTGGTGACCTAGCCGGCCACTCGATAGCTTCATGGTTCGGAAATATTTCTGCTAATGACGGAATTAAATAATTTTATAAAAAATCGAATTACATTTCCGCCGTCAGGTTACCGTTGAAGAAAAAAGGCCCTATAATTCTGTTACCAATTAAACCAGCCCATACATTTAATTTCTGAGGATACTGAGTTCGTACCTCTCTCATTCAGCGTGGATTTTGGCGTGCCCAGTACCTGCAGTTTTGTCTATTAACAGTCCCATGTAATGTGAACGTAGCTTCATCTAAGAATAAGATATTTCTGATAAAAAACGGATCATTATCACACATAGGCATCAGTTGTTCGCAAAACTGTACACGCCTGTCGAAGTCGTCTTCAGGCAGCTCATGAACCAAACAGATTTTGTCGGGATGATACTTAGTTTTCCGGAAAATATTACCAATTGTACTCTTCGACACGTTAAACTCCCGAGCAAGCTGCCGTGTACTAGAATTTGGAGTTTCCTCTACTGACAATAATACGTCGAGTTGCGTATCTTCTGCGATCTTTGGACGATCTCGAACATGGTCTTCTTCTTGAAATTTTTTTGTGAATCTTACTCACTGCAGAAATACTAATTGGGACACGCTCCGGATGTTCTGTATTAAATAAGTCGCAAACTTCTCTAACTGAACGAGCCCTATCCCCAAAACCAATCATCATCAATATTTCAATACGTTCCCTCTCACTTAAAACCATTTTTAATCAGATTTTTTTAACTTACGCAGAATTCGTATTTGACAGAATGTCACAAATAAAACAAAATGTGTTTGAAAAATAATCGACTTTTAAGCCAACTATGTTTTTTTTTTAAAGACAAACTTTTCCATTTTCGAAGAAGTAATTACATTTTTCGCGGTCATTTTCTTAAGTAAAATGAAAAATATTTTTACAGTCATTTAGACAATTAAAAGATCTATCAAAAATAAAATTAAAAATGCGACGTTGCCATTTAATTTTTTTTTGATGACATAACGTTTTCAAGGTCATCAAAAATTCCAAACAGATACCATCAGCCAGTAGTTTTTTGAAAATACTAATTGACCTGTTTCTGCATTTTTCTCAAAAAACATCCGTTTCGATTTTATTTGGGTGTTTCCAGACTTTTTGGACACACAGTATATATATATAATATATATTTATATTGTTTGCAGCATAAATTTCATTGTCTAGTCGTGTCTATTAAGAATTTAAAAAAATAAAATGTGAAAAGATGTCACCTTACATTAGATTTTGTAATTTTAATTTAGGACATCGTTTACAGTAATCATATTTCTGATGAAGACCGAAAATGAGGTAGAAACGTTAAATTAAACATAATGAAAAACCACTAAGTGTTTATTTTTGACGAAAATCCCCACAAAACTCGCCAAGAGTTTTTAAACAAGATAATAACTATCACGGCAACAAAGAATAATTGCATATATATAATTTAATTTTAATGCACTGGCGGGGTGCATCTGTGTTTCAGACAGAGGTGTATGATATACTCCAATGTGCTATAGAAAACAATAGGAACGACGTCAGTCACCGGCGGATTCTTATATTATTATCTGACAGTCAAGCGGAACTAAAGGCAAAAACAGGCCATGAGGTGTTGTCAAGCTCTGGTCTGGAAATGCCTCGAAGAATTGCTGGCAGTCCGAAACAAGGTAAAACTGATCTGGGTGCCAGGGCATAGAGTAACTAGTAAAGTGTGAGGCACTTGATCACAGGAGGCAATGCATTTTTGAGCAACCGAATGTAGACCAAGAGATGTTCAAGGGACAGCCTTATACAGGACACAACATTACTGGGGTGGATAACTTAGATAACACAAGTTCAGAAAGAAACACTCTCTCTAATAATAAGAAAATTACTGATATATTCTGGTTATTTCAATAAGAATTTCAAATTGTTCAACCACCATTACGAGAGACCAATCCGATAGTCTGATAGTGGGAATTGAGATAGTAGGTGTCTCGGTAACGTAACTCGAGGTAGAGAATAAAATCTCAACCACCTGAGTGGCGCCAACTCCATATCTTCGATCTCAATATCTTGCATAAAATTGCTCTGAGTTGATCTATGCATATCAATTTTCAAAACTTTTATCGTTTTTCATATGCTGACCGCATCGTCGTAAATATATACTACATGCAACTGACACATGGATAAATAAATATCTATTGACGTAAATCTGTTTTGGTTTAAAATAATGTTGACACATGGATATTGCAATTTCATCAGTTTGTCTATGGCTTCTTTTATGACAATGATTACTATCTTATGTACCTGCAAAATAGAAATCAAAATATGTTATATTGTTCATTCTTGGATTGGAAGATAATATATTATATTATTATCTTTCTTAAATCTGGAATATCTCTCTAATAATTATTAGGCAAATGTATTTACTCAAACACTAACCTATCAGATTTCCATTACAATGTACTCCTCTACAAATGTAGTTCAACATTGAATATAAAAAATCTATTAAACAATTTGTAACCCCTCGCCAACTGTGAAACATACAATGTAACCAATTCATACGAACTGGTCAGACTTCACCCTGCGACAAAGCACGTGTCCTCTCCGATTCCTCAAGTCCATTCTGCTCACGTCGACGTTCGCAAATCGCCTCGGGATCGCAAACAAAACGCAACCCGCTAACCGGGACCGATGTTGAACGCGTGCCGTTCAAGTGGTACATTAATTTTATCACTTGATTACACGGGATGCAATTAGATGCGAATGATCCGCGAGGCAATGCGGGGGGCGTTCGTACACGTGCCTAGCACGAGTACGAACGCACGACCCTACCACCTCGACAGACGTTTCGATGTGTATCTTTCCCCTTACGTTCTCCGATAGTTTTCGGAGCCGTTACTCGCTCCTTATGCTGTCTAATTCTCTTAGGTTTGATGCGCCTGTGGCAGTTATTATTGGATACCATGTACTGGCGTTGCAATTTGAGCGGTAGTGATAGTACTACTAGACCATTAGTGTTATAGAAACGTTGCGGCTTGTTATCGAATTATGCGGAAAATGCGGTAGCGGCTTAACGATCGTTCTGATAAATTAAACTGTTATTCTCAAAATATAACGGGCATCGAATGGACGATGTGAATGGGGGGCTAAGCGGAAATTAAAACAAATTTATTTGGCATTTAAATATACCTACTTTCAGGAATTTTTCTTTAGGTACTGAATGTTATAATTCAGCATTTCTAATAATAATAATAATAATAATAATAATATATTTGCTGTCATTACAATTTCAAAGAAGAATATCCACATTGTCATAAGTACAATCCTCCACAATAAGCACAAGACAACAAAAAACAAACCTACAACTAAGGTAACAAATTAAAAATTATTAAGTTATACAATTGCTTGTTCACCAGTGGCGGCCCGTGATTTTTTGGGACGGGTGGGCACCGGGGGGGGGGGGGGGGAGGCTGAGTGCTTAATATCAAAAATTAAGTACAGACAAAAAAATAAACTCAATATGTTATTTAATTAATTTGTTTGAAAATGAAATCCATTCGCCGTTTCTTACGATTAGTAAAGTGATTAATAACTAATTCACTGAGTTCATGAGTTTATCTTATTATAAAATTCATCTAGAAATGTTTTGTTTGCTGTAAAATTGTCAAATTGTATTGTATACTTAAAAAATGTGTTCCTAGTTGCTTTAACAAGATGTGGTACATCAAAAAAATAAAATATTTTATGTTCTAAGCAAAAGTATGGTGATTCTTGAGTAACTCCTTTCTCTTTTGAATATTTACAAAAATTTGATCCGACATCAGATACTAGTGCTCGGACAGAAAGCCCAACTGCAAGTAACTTTAGTATTGTATTATCTACTGTCTCCTCTAAAGCTTTACCACTACATGTGCTGCTGACTAACCAACTGGCTGTTTCCAATTCTTATGAATGCCCATAGCAAAGAGAACCATAGCAAATTTTGCTGGTTTATACGTTGTTTGACCATTTATTTTATGAAATCCTACAATTTCGTCTTTAGTTATATTATAAAATTAGCTTTTAGTGACATGTCATCAAATAGATATTTAAATCAAATTGTTTGTACTGTATGCTGTATCTTGCAATATTCTTATTTTTATTAACTGCATTAAATTTAACAACAGTTGCCAGTTCATTTGATAAATATCTGTCGCAGAAAATATTGTAAATTCTCCTGTATAGGATAGTGTAATAGTACGTATTTACATAAAATTAAATAAAAATGAATAAAATGCCCCAAAGTGGGGTGTTTAGATGTAATAATACAAATTTAAATAATATAATTAAAATGACTCAAATAAATAAAATGACTTATTGAATGCTCCGCGTAATTTAGCTCAGTTAAATAGTTCGGTTTAGCATAAGAGTCTTAATTTCAAGACGGTTCAGGTATTTAGACACTAAGATTATTGTTCTGCACGTACTATTACTTCTATTTTGTATTCCAAATTTCTTATAGTAAGGTAGACAATTAATACGCAAAAGGATATTTAAACATTATTAATATATTGATTATGAACACCATCAACACAGATCAAGTTACAAACAAAGATTATAGAAACAAAATACAATTCAAATGGTACAACACAATACAAATTACGCATTAATTACAACATGGGCAAATATAATAAACAACAATGCAATGACGCTTTACCTATACAGTATACCATGGATTTAATTAGATGCTAATTGAATTGTTTTATAAAAAAAACATGCATGATATAGGCCTTTAATTCAAACAACGTTGGGTACCTTTATATAAGATGCGGTGACCAGGATACGGTGTTTTCTGGGGCAGCTTTCCCAGGGTAGATTGAAATCGTCCTCTCCTTTGTCTGGAGATACGGCACACACTTGATTATTAATAGCACTTTTTACTTCACTTGACCCACTATTTGTTTTATTAAAACTTATAACAGTTTTCTCACTAGGCTTTTTCTTTTACTTTTTTACTAGTGCGTAGAATTACTTGCATTCGCACTGTTAGCCTGTGAGAGATCGTTCCCTTTTCTTGGGTGCGGTCTAGTGTTATTCTACTTAACACGACCTGCGAACCTATTCATGCGCCGGCTAGGGAACGTCTGCTTGCCTGCTCCTTGCTTAAGGCATGTCACACCGTATTCTTGCTCGGGGTTTCCCCGGGCCACCTATGTACTTTACATTTCTTCATCACATTCAAGGTTCCACGTGTCGGTTGCACACAAACGGTTTCTTATCTATGTCGCATAACTTCCTGGCTTACTCCGATATCATTGCAATAATATTGACGCCACTTGTGTTTTTCTTCCTTTCACACCGATACACCTACGCACTAATTCTCTTTTACATATACAGAATTTATATAGAAACATTTTAAACAGGAATATAATAATTTAATACAAATAAATGAATAATACATGTTTCCTGATCTGTGTTGATTTATTATCTACCATAATATCATAATACACATTACCTTAATATAAATATTTGGGATGTTATATTATATTTGTATTTTATTCATTATATACAGGGCCTACCGTTACAATAGGATTTCATTTTAGATTTAGTAGCTATAACTCGATGCTGTTTTAGAGATTTTCTCAGTCTTTCCTTTCTGGGTGTATTGGCAGAGAGATTTTTTTCTGTTTGAACCGCAACATCACTTGTAGTAAGAATTTCCATAACTGCTGAAATTGTATGTTTGTAACTGAAAAGTTCTAAATTATTCTACTTTATACTACGTTAAATACATATTGCTGTGATACTTGCCTTTAAATAAACTTTATATAGTTTATTCATTTATTTGTTAAATAAATAAATAAAATTGAAGCTTTTGCTAGCTCTATGGGCAAAACAGCATAATTCATTATCTCTCGTGGGTTCTACTGTGATTTACTTCTTTCCTTACTTGTTTCACTTTCGTTATTATTTTGATATTGTGTGGGATAGGGTTATAAATAATTATGACACCAGATTACTCATGTGAAAAATGTATTATATATTTATTGATTACAATAGGTAAAATTTATTATTGACTGTATATTATTTATTTTATTTGTTTATTTACAATTCTTACAAGTAACAGTTTTCACAATAATATCGTGTTCGTTCATCTTAATATGAATTCAATCAATACAGGGTTTCTCCGTTTTCACTCTTTTCTTACGAAGGCCTGTATATTTGGGCCAAATTATGTTGACTTGATAATGAAAGTACTGACTAATCGGCTTTATGCAAACATTCACACGTACTACATAAAGCTTGGATCAATCACCACCCCAGATACATTCCTAATGCATCACAAACTAATTGTCTAAACCTCTATTCTCACGGAGACTTTAGATTCTTAGTGCGAAGCGTTTAGGCGTTCCTGTTTATAAAAGTTTGAATATTGTTCAAAGCTGTACTTACTAATGTCTTTCTTAATGAACACTGGTCCGTTGTGCAAGTATTCACACACAGTACACTATTAAGACTAATGTTCTTAATTTTTAATTAAAATTGTGTCCCTATATTTACGTTCTATTATTTAAATAACTAAGTATTAAAAGAAATGGAGTGTTTAGAGAGAACCTGTATATTTTTGATTGAATTTAATAGTTATAACAATATTATTTACTACTCACTGCGTAGATTCATATAATTCCTCGAATTCTTGTTGAGATTGGTTTTCCATTTTTGTCTTTTCTTCCCTCCTTGGAATCTTCTATAAATTAAATGGTGACGCTCACTTTTTGCAAATATGGCGACGAGAAAACAATTGGAAATTATTCCTATAGAAGCGCGTATGCTTCTTGTTTGTTTGTGAGTTGTTAGGTAATTTATTTATTTATTTATTCTGCGGTAATAATGGTAAGCGTGTAGCAACTCCACTTGACCATTACTCGCTCAACACATAGATGTATTATCTATTTCAAAGGACGCTATTACTTTGTTGTGAATTAGAAGTTTTTAATGTCACAGGAACCAGCTAACAACTAACTCATTTTCTGTTTCGACCCGCTTTTTATAGTTGAAAATAAATGCCACTCGTTATTTAATTGTTTTGCGGACTTTTATTTTTGAATTGTTCGTTATAGCGCCTCTAGCGGATATCTCGATATTTATGCCTTATCTCTTCTTCCTCTTGTCGTATTTTAGGTTGGTATTTATTTTATTATGTTCGTTCCTAACATTTGATATCTTCCACATTCACCAACGACAGTATTTGTTGTTGTTCCTTTTATTTATATCTAATGTGCAGTAAGTATATTGATATTTATTTTGATGTTTTTCTTACGTTATTTTATTCGTTTATTGCTATCGTAAACATTCATTGTACTTATAAATGTATTCATTGCTATTTTTGTTGTTTCGTAGGTACATTCTTCGACCATGCGCTAACCTTACTCGTACTTTTGTTCTGGTGCTTTTAATCGGAAAGAATGGAAAGAAATTGGATATTGTTTCGATCACCAGTCCCTCTGTCTGCGCCGTTCTCTCCTTGAACTATCTCCTTGTTCGAGGTGCGTTTTGTATGTTTAATATGCTGTAATAAATCATTGCTTTTTTTTTATATTAATGCTGCTTATTCCTTTGGTTACAGATGTTCGTTTGTATGTGCACTAAGTTTGGAACCATGAAGAGGATTGCAATTACTCGCTTTACAATGAGAATTGATACCTTTGTTGCATATATTAAAATATTATACGATTTATACTTTGTCTTAATATCCTTTACAACGCAAGTGTATGTATTTTATTTTTAAGTTACTTGAGTGCATTAAGCCTCTTCATATATATTACGAGCATATCTTATTTTATTCTCTGAGTATAGTTTAATTGCTTTTAAATGATTGACTCTTATAATTGTTCCGTTAGTTAACATCACTCTTTCACGGTTGTTGGTTTTAAGAGTCTTTCCATTTTTAAATGTAGGTTCTTTGCATAATATACTCAGAGCTCTTTTTGTTCCTAACTTGTAGTCAGGTTCTTTATTTTCAAATTTAAATGTTATCTCGGGTTTTTCGCTTCTGAAAATAAATATTCATTTGTGTCATTGACTGTTATTGTTGAGGTTCTTCCTCACTTATTTCTAAATGATGTGTGTATATATATAATCTTAATTAAAATACTTATATTCTAAGTGCATACCTGTGTTATCGTATGATCTAATAAATTTTTATTTTAAAATAAATATTTCTTAAACTATGAGTGAGTTTTCTTATTGCTAATATTGATTTAAAAAAAAATACACGAGTATATCTTAGTGTCAACATTAATTATATCTATTTCTAACATTTTATGATTATATACAATATTGTTTTAATTTCTAAAGTAAAGTTCACGGCAATATGTGTTGAATTTTTGTTCAAAAATGATTTCGAATTCTTCAGTTAAACAACTAAACGTATTTTACGTTTTGCTCATAATATAATTTTGTATTATAAATATTAATTGTCATACCTATAAGTGGTTCACTTTCTGCTAAATTTTGGGATCCAATATCACTTGTGCTAAAAACATTCATAGTTTCCACACATTTTAAAATACATTTTGAAATTAGTATACTTTTAAAATTTCAAATAATACTTAATTCTTATAAAATAATATTTTATAATAAACATTTACCTTTAGATAGTTCCTTAACCGGTGAGGTTTGAATTGGTTTCTTTTAATTATGGTCATGGCTGTGAGAGATAACGATGTTCTCTAAAATTCTAATTTTCGAAGGAGGTTCATTCACTATATAAAAAGTTTCATTCAAAATGTTTACCACACACAAATGTTGTTTGCCATAATTTTGACAAATCTTTACTTAGAAGGTCATTCCAGTTACACCTGGTAATCCACTATAAGACACTACAAAAAAGAATTATTACAAATTATCTGTTACTCAATAGCTATAACTTACCGATTTTCTTCTTTAGGAAACGAACAGAAACTGTAGAATATACTTTGTTGCTGCCAGATTTCTTCTTTCTTATAGTTTCAATTATTTATATCAACAACAATTTAACTGGCACCTTTACTTATTATTCTTTCGTAAATTATAAGTTATAAAACTAAAACAGATTATATTTATACAAGTACACAACAAAAACAAAACACGCCATTTTAAAATGTGGGCCTGTTTGATTTTGCTCACAAATATCGGAAATATGCAAGTGTGGCTTTTCTCACTTCTGTTATTCTGTCATATTACATACTGGATTGCCAGTCGGCATAACAGTCTAGTGCCCTGTCGTGACATATACCGCTCTCGCCCCGCGCATCTTTTTATACGCACGATTTCTATTACAAACGGTGCAGTCGCGCGAGGTGCCTCGGAGCCTACGTCAGACTGTGATTTTTAAACGCGCTGAAAAGACGGACTGTTATTTCCGAAAAAATCCCAAGCAGCAAAATCACAATTTTAGAGAAGGATAAAAATATATATCTGTTAAAAGAAATTTGTCACGGGGGGGGGGCAGTGCCCCGTTGCTCTCCCTGCAGCAGCCGCCACTGTTGTTCACTACACAAATCAAAATATTCATCAATAAAATAAATACAGCTTTCTATCGAGAATGCCCCAACACTACCCTTGAACACACGCTCATTCATTATAATCTGAGGCAAGGCATTAATAACTTTTAAACCCAAAACTTGAGGAGAATTTTCAGACAAATTCAGTGAGTACTTAGATATATGAAAGTTTTGACATGAACGAGTGTCATAAGAATGAATGTCATTATTAGTCTTCAGTCTGTCTTAAACTCATTCATTATATTGATTTAGATTGTCGAAAACCCTTAAATGTTTCATAACGTATCCAAAATAAAATTTAAAATAACCAATACTTACGCTATTCACATTAAATTTAACAGATGATTATAGAAAAGTTTGTAAAAAGCTTCGACTGTTTACAGACACCTTTCGGTATTTTATTCAAAGGACTAAGTAATAAACAGGATGTACACTTCTAAGAAAAACTGTTTTTAAACAATTTATATCAAAGCAAAACTAAACATGAAAAATTTGACAGGAAAAATATTCACAACACACGCCTTTTTGACAAATATGATTTATCTGTCAACACCGAATTGAACTATTTTAGTCTATTAAAAATGTGTAACAAAGAAATTTAGTATTGAAACGGAAATTATGTGTCTTTTTGCCATGAATGCGTATATTACGATCAATTTATAAATTTTGTATTTATGCTAATGAAATAAATGCCTTCAAGTATAATTTAACAAAGTAGCCTTTTTATTTACTCTAATACAGTTATGACAACATGTAAACGTCATCGATGCCGTGCAATTGAATATAACGCGTCTGCTCTATACAGGTTTGGCCTACGATTATCTTGTATGCGGCTTTCCGTACATATACACGAAAGGAGTTGCCAAACCGTACCTACCTAACAGATATATACCATAGTCGTCAAATTTTAATTTCGGTTTGCACTTCTATCATATGCAGAAGATGACCTTATGATATGCAGCGATGCCTGCTTGCTAACAGTGGTCGGAGAGCAACGCAGTGGCGGGGGGACATTTCATAGCAATCGTTTGTCGAGTGTGGCAGCCTCGCTTATATTTATCTTTAGTTTATTTCGTCGCGCTCTTTTCCTCTTTCTACTTTCGTATTAGAAATTTAAATATGTCGACCCCGGTATACGCGAGCCGACAAGTAGACCTTCAGCGAAACCAAATTAAATTCAATCATAAAAATAAAAAATCTGAAGGAATTCTTATAATATTAACTTAAGGGTCCTCGCTAGTGGATCTGTCAACAATGGTAAAATAGCAGATTTTAGAATCCAGATATTTTTGTTGATTTTAAAGATGGAGAAAACCTTTCAACGTCAACTTATGAAGAATTATATAATCTACCCGGCTGAAGAATCAAATTTAGAAAAAAATTATCGGATTACAGAAAATTAATTAATATGTCAAAATATTAAAAACCAGTTTTCTCAAAAATCCTTCGGAGGAGATTTGTTTGCTTGGGTTCACGTTATAAATTGAATAGAAAGCTACCCGGCTGTGTACTTATTTTTCGTTCAACTATTCTTTACTTTGTTTAAAATGAATATAAAATAAATTAAAATTAGGCAACCCACATTACAATGAATTGTTATTCTGCTATAAATATTTCCCGCAGTTACAAATGTGTAAATAGTTGGTCATAAATGATTTTTTATTCGCTTAGACCAGGGGTCTCCAAACTTTCCAGCCTTAGGGCCATACTGATTACTCCAGTAAGTTCCGAGGGCCAAAACCATATTATCATTGTTGCCGGTGGTAAAAAGTGAAATAGTCCACTGATGAAAAAAAGTCCGAAAAAGTACGCAACGTTTAAAAAAGGCTGCAAAACGGCAACACTGCATATTATTAATTTTCCTGTCATTATCTGTAATTTCTAGATTAGTCGTAGAGTACGAGCCATGAGGAGTAACGTGACACGACATCTGGTGGACACAAGCGGAAATAGGTAGTACCTTCTATCGCTAACAGATGGTGCTAATAGCACGTACAGAATAATCTCGTTGGTTCGAGAAACTTCTGGTGTCTTCCACTCACTTCTAGATGGCAGGAATTGGAATATATAAGAAGGCTAGTGGCGCAACCACAAGTCAGTTCCTATGACACGGTTGTGAAATAAAATAGTGCGTACCTCCTTAAAACGTGTTTGTGCGTGTTTAAGTTTAAGACATCTTTGTAACAGTATTTTGATTTGAATTGTTGCTTTTGTGTGTGATTTAGTAGTATGGAAAAGAAGCGAAAAATTGATAGTGAATGCAGAAAATTCAAAGATCAGTGGAACATTCAGTATTTCGTAATTGAGTCCAGTAAGAAGGCGCTATGTTTGATTTGCAATGGAAGCATAGCCGTTCTCAAAGAATATAACATTAAACGTCATTATGAAACAAAACATTTTCAAAATTACTCAAAATATACAGGAAGTTTGCGGACAGAAAAATTCGAAGCTATGAAGCGCGGATTGAAATCGCAGCAATCTTCATTTACAAAACTCAAAACTGAACAAGAGGCTGCAACGCGTGCCAGCTTTCGTGTGGCTCTTGAAATTGCAAAACGTGGAAAACCATTCACCGATGGAGAAATGATCAAAGAATGCATAATTGCAGTAGCCGAAGAAATGTGCCCTGAAAAGGTAAATTTATTAAAAAGTGTCAGTATGTCAGCAAACACTGTGGCTCGAAGGGTAGAAAACATCGCTGAAAATATATCCTCTCAACTGTTCGACAAAAATGGACATGTTGAGTGGTTTTCTTTGGCCTTGGATGAGTCAACGGATGTGTCAGATACTGCTCAGGTGTTGATTTATATTCGAGGAGTAGATAAAAGCTATGAAGTGCATGAAGAACTTCTTGATATGAATAGTATTCATGGCACAACTACTGGTACAGATATTTTTAAAGGAGTTGAAATGGCCATTAATCAAAAGAACCTTCGATGGAAAAACTTGAAATGTATTACAACTGATGGAGGCAAAAACATGAGTGGGAAAGATAAAGGAGTGGTCGCTCTTGTGTCAAAGGCTGTAGAAAATGACGGTGGTTTAAAACCATTAGTCTTACATTGTATCATTCATCAACAGTCTTTGTGCGGAAAATGTTTGGATATGTCTGAAGTGCTGGAACCAGTCATATCAACTGTTAATTTTATCAGATCTTTTGGGCTGAATCACCGACAATTCCGACAATTTATTGAAGAGATTGGAGAAAATGACTTACCTTATCATACTGCCGTACGTTGGCTTAGTTGTGGGAAAGTCCTTCAGCGCTTTTTTGAACTTCGAGCAGTGATCGAAATTTTTTTGAATGAAAAGCATCGCCCTCTTACTGAATTACAAAACAACGCATGGCTGTGGAAGTTAGCATTCTATGTTGATTTGACAAAACATGTGAACGAACTGAATTTGAGATTGCAAGGAGAAAACCAGCATCTTCCTGATTTATACACTAATATCAAATCATTCCGGAAGAAATTGATACTGTTTCAATCACAACTACGAAGTAAATGTTTTTCACATTTTAAAACATGTGAAATATTCAGCCACACTACTGAGACTGAGTTTCCTATCGATTTTGCAATCGAAACTTTGAGTGCTTTGAAAATAAATTTTGATACTCGTTTCTCGAACTTTGATGCCATTGCGAATCAAATTAAGATTTTTCAGAATCCTTTTGATACTGACATTGAAACCCTAGCCCCGAAACTTCAAATGGAAATAATTGATCTACAGTGCAGTGATATAATTAAGAACAAATATCAAAACTCATCTTTGTTGGAATTTTATAAGAGTCTTCCACTGACACAATTTGATAATTTGCATAAATTTGCTCGTGGGCTGTTTTCTGTTTTTGGTGCTACTTATTTGTGTGAGAAGATCTTCTCCAAAATGAAGTACACAAAAAATGTTTACAGATCTAAATTAACTGATGAGCATCTTAAATCTCTTTTAATAATTGGTACAAGTAAAATTAGTCCACAACTACAAACTATTGTCAGTGGAAAATCTCAATTACACAAATCTCATTAGTATTTCATATGTCATTATGCTTGTTATAAGTTATGTTTTTATTTAAAATGTATAAAATGTTAGTTGGATTCATTTCAATAATTTGTTAGTTATTATATACTGAAGTAAAATTTTCTGCATATTATACATGTCACTCATTACAATTCCGTGTTTCTTTATCCAACTTATCACAAAAACAATAACAATAAGCCTACAACAATGTTATGAGTAGTTAGCCCATGACCATATCAATGTAGATGTCATATTAATAATTATTCAACATAAAATTAGAATACTTCAGTAAACTAAATTTAATTTGCTATAAAAAATATGTTCTCTAAATGGAGTTTTCAAGTATGCTAGCTCTTCGCGGGCCGGACAAAATCTGTCCGCGGGCCGGATGTGGCCCTCGGGCCGTAGTTTGGAGACCCCTGGCTTAGATATTGAGATATTATTTCAAATATTTTATTATATGTTCCCTATGTGTAAAAGTACTCGGACCTCCTTGGCTTCTTAAATTATGTGCTATGCAACCAATATTACATTTCCCATTCACTAGCGAGGACCCTTAAGATACTTTTTTAAGAATATTACGAATGGGAATATTACCTAAAAATGAAGATAACAACCCCTGCAACATGCACACATGCATTATATTGGAATCTTATGATCGTAATGATCGTATTGGCCTGTACGTCTAGCGTCGAAAAGTACGTCCCCACTGCCCACATGTGTATAAATACTGGCAACAACGTTCGTTGCAATACTTGGACTTTAGCTCACATGCAAGGTAAAAACAGACCGAACCTGTATATAGGATAATTATCAAACAGACGATACACGTCATAAACAGCTACTTCGGGAAGTAACATTAAATTACAATAATACCTACAAATCCTAGCAATACTCTCGCTCCAGTGAACGTATTATGTTATCAGAACTGTAGGTACGCCGTTGCAACATTGGTTGCGACACTTGTGACGCATTCTTCAGCTCGAATCAGATTTACAACTTTTTGAATATTTTCATCCGTCTTTGACGTGGAATGGCAACCCGGACGTGAATCATCTACAACGTCTTCTCGGCCATTTTGGAACCGCTTAACCCACTCAAAAACTCGCTCATGTGATAAAAATTCATTGCCATACATTTTTTCTAATAAAAAATATGTTTCAGAAGAGCTTTTTTCAAGCTTTGTGTGAAATTTCACGATGATTCGTTCCTGTATTATTACACTTATTATTTTTCCGGCGAAACAAGTCAACAGCAATTATACAAAAAAAAAGACACGGCCAGACTAATTTGTTTAGATTGGGAAGGTCGCATTCGAAAGGGAAGGCTTCACGGTACTCAGCTATCGGTCGTTTGCGTTTGGCGCATGCGTGCTTCTTCTCTCTCGTTACTTTATAATCACACCTCGTATATCACTTTACAGAGGTTGACGAAGAGAAGGCCAAGATATAAATAATTACGACATTAACGAAGTATAGAAAACTGATAAGAAAAAATAATAAACAGACAAAATTAAGAATATTACAGGGACTTAAAAAACGTAAATAATTACAGTCGAATCTCGAAACTTTGAACACAAAAAATCCGAGACTGTTCACGTTATGGAATTTGTTCACGTTAGCGAGTAGATACTAAACGTACACAGTTTTCCTTATTTACCAGTAAACTTTTCCTATAATAAAGCTTAGTGAGCCGTAAGAACGTTCTGATCCATCGGCTGTATCAATGGTGATACGTTAGGAGGCATAAACATTGTAAATATTTTGCCATCAGTTGTTTTTAATTCTGCTTTCGAGGGATGAGAAGTAGCGTTATCAAGAAGAAGGATGGCATATGCTCTGATGTTTTTACTGCGTAAAAAAGCTCTTACCTAAAGTTATGAAAATCAACTACGGTATCTTTTTTTTTTGTTTGAAGTTACCTCAGGAACGAACTGGTTAAAAAAACAGTCTTTAAAAATATCTTTCGTCATCCATTCATTTGCGTTGTTCTTGTAGACAACTGGATAGCAGAAATTTTTAAAGCATCTAGGCCGATTTGCTTTCCCAATTATGAGCGGCTTTAATTTGTGAGAGCCAGCTGCATTTGTACAACCGAAGAATGTAATTCTTCGCAATTTTCATTCCCGGAGCGTTGTTTTCAGCAAGTGAAACATAGATCCTATCAGGCAAAAGTTTCCAAAATCAGTTTCGTCAGCATTATAGAGTTGATATTCATTTAAATCAAATTCCGCAATTTTTTTTGTCTGAATTGTTATTTAAAAGGATCCACTAGATGTGGCTGAGATGATAATTTTTCTCCGATAATTTTCAAATGACGAATTTCGAAGCGCTTTTTAAAACATTGGAGCCACCCATAACTGGCAATAAATTTATGTGTACTTTGACGCACCTTATCATAAAAAAATAAAGCACTTTGCCGAATTATTTCAGCAGTAACCGGAATGGTTCTCTGGTGTTGTTTAAGAAACCATATAGAATTCTTTCCATTTTTGGATATTCCGCTTCTCTTAATGTACATCTTTTGCTAGATGTTGACGTACTAGCCAAAACAGCGACGATTTTTATCTTTTTATTTTTAATTGAGCAAACTGTTGATTTTGCTACGCCATACTTTTTTGAAATGACCGTTACACTCAAACCTTTTTCATAATCTTCTATTAGTTTACCTTTTTCACGTAAAGACAAACACTTTGCATTCGCTTTTGTCATGTTACGACAGTTAACGTACCGCACAAGAGAATTCACTGAACACTGTGGCCTAGGGATACGCATCGAACACCGATGGTTTCGAAACATCGATGTCTGTAATTCGATATTGCGATGTTTTGACATCGATGTTAGTAGTTCCATATAAATCGATGTAAATCGATGTTGGTCCAAAACATCGATGTTCAATGATCTATAGAAACCTATATTGCCGGTGGGATCAAAATTTGTAAATTTGAAACGAGGAAACGTAACAGCAAAGAAACAGATATCTAGATTCTCATGTACTTAAATTATCTCAAATTAATAATAAAACCAAGTACTTGGTGTTAGAGGGTTGTTTAATAGATTCAGTTTCACAGACCAAGGAGATCCATTCTTAAATTGTCATACGGCTCTAAGTAGTATTAATTTTTCAACTGAAAATACCTTTTTGATATATTTACTAATTTTTTTTATAATTTACCAATTTATTTGAGTCCAACCGCACTATTACTATAGTTGTAATGCATAAACACATAGTGTGTCCAATAATGAAATTTATTTTAATTATAAAAAAAAACCGTAAAACGTACACAATTACTTTGACGAATACTATACGAGGTTATAGTTTAAACATATTTCTATCTATAACGTTTATTTATAATATTGGTTATAATAATAATAATATCTATATAAAAAATGAACTGAAGATTACACAAATTATTACGTACATATTTTACACAGAAAATTTGAAAGAACCATTTTGGCCCACTGAAATAAATATTTTATATTCGTAACATAACTAGTTTTATGAAATGACAAATATCTTTTCTATAATGTTATAATATTTCTTCTAAAACACATTGGCGACTTAAAAGTCATCAGTTTGGGGGAGTGGAGTCCCTAATTACTCATACGAGAAATTTACTATTTTTTCTGATCGCAAAACTTTAGAATTATGGGATTTACGGACTCGAAACGGCACATCATTGGCTAAGGAAGAGATGACTGAAAGGGGTAGGTAGTTCACCAGTTAACATTTCTGGGATTTACAGCGTAAAAGTATAAATAGGGCCAGCATGCAAAACCTGGTTCATTTTTATTTTTGATACATATTACGATACTGTTCAGTTTAAGTATACGCGTCTTTTTTTGTTTACTCCTACTTTATAATGTCTTCAATAAGAAAAAGTTATGTGTGGAAGTTTTTCGAAAAACATTCAGATGGTACAGCGACTTGTAGATTGTGCAAGAAAAAACTTAAAACGTCGGGAAATACCAGCAATTTAACTGGTCACGTAAAAAGTCTTCATCCACATGCTGTAAAAGTTAGTGCTTCAACATAATCAACATCGAAGTATAGCTTCAACATCAAGATGTGTACAATCTTCAAGTCCAGGTGTAGAATGTACTACCTTTGTCGAAAGTGAATTGTCCGAAACACCTCCTCCGGAAAAAAAGGCAAGTGAGTCTATCAAACAAAGATTAATTTCTGAATCTTTTTCGGAAATACAAGCATATTCTGAAAGAGGTGCGATATCCTCAAAAATTACGAACTGTATCGTATTCATGATTTGCAAAGACTGCCAGCCTATTTCTATAGTAGAAAACGAGGGATTCCAGCAGCTTTTAAAAACAATTGCGCCACTCTATAAAATTCCAAACAAATCGAGTATTACAAGATTTATTGAAACAAAATACGATATAATGCAAAGGTGTATGAAAGAAAAATTGTCAAATTTAGAACACGTAACATTAACTACAGATATATGGACTGACACCCACCAAACAAGAAGTTTTTTGGGGGTCACCGTACATTTTTTTAAATAATTACGAACTCTCTGCCATTATTGTCGGAGTTGTAGAATTGTCCGAAAGACACACTTCAGAATATCTGGCTGATCAAATCTTGACAGTATGCAATGATTGGAATATTGCAAAGGAGAATGTTACTTGTGTTGTGACTGACAATGGGGCAAACATAGTAAAAGCTATAGAATTGGCATTTGAGAAAGGAAAACACTTACCATGTTTTGCTCACACTCTCAATTTAATGATAGACAAGGCCATGGAACAGACTACTGGACTTATTGAGTTAATCACACGAGTAAAAAGTATTGATACGTGGTTCAAACACAGTGTTGTTGCTTCTGACGAGTTAAGAAAAATTACACATTTAAAATTAATACAGGAAGTGTCAACAAGATGGAACTCAAGATATTTTATGATTGAGAGATTTTTAGTAAATTATAAAGCTGTTAACGAAATTCTAATTAAACATCCGCAGGCTCCAAACATGTTATCAGCATTAGATATTTTTGAATTAAGAGAAATTGCTGAAATTTTGAAACCAGTCGAAGCAGCCACAAGAGAAGCTTATGGTGAAAAGTACTTAACAACTAGTTCAATAATACCAATGGTGCACTGTTTACTTGACACTGTGAGTAACATAAAATCAGAAACTCCCATTGCTACAGCACTTCGAATTTCAATAATGAATGAATCTAAAAAAAGATTTGGACATAGGGAAAGCGTATATTTTCTAGCGCTAAGCACTATACTTGACCCAAGGTTCAAGAAGATTCATTTCACAGATGCACTGGCCTGTTCCAGAGCCATTAAACAATTAAGGGATTTAACTGTGCAAGATGTAGAACAAGCACATCCTCCTGAATCCGAAATTGGTAAGTTAATTGTCTTCACATTTAATTATTTAAGAGCTTATTTTGTATTTTGTTAACTAGATGTCCCAGGAACCAGTACCAGCGAGTCTTTTTTTTGGACTAAGCATTACAATTTGATGAAAGCTCATAGTATCTCTAACTCGCGTTCCACTGATGAAGTAGCAGCATACTTGGAGAGCCCATTGTTAAATCTGTCGAAGAATCCTCTGGAAGAATGGAACTCTTTGAAGCTCCTCTATCCGAAATTATACGGTGTAGCCCTGAAGTACCTCACGACAGTTGCAACATCAGTTCCTTCAGAACGATTATTTTCTAAGGCTGGACAAATCCTATCTCAACAAAGAAATCGCCTCAAAGGAAAACGTCTACCACAATTGTTATTTTTACAATCCCTTGATAAGCTTATATGGGATTTGTAATTTCAAATGTAGCTTATAAGATTATACATACTTCTTTATTACCATTATTCTATTTTAGTAGTTATTTGTAATAAAGTTACCAGGTAATTACTTTTCTTATTTATAATAATTATTGATTATGTACCACGCTTAAGGCTCTATTACACTTATCAATTTTTTGACCAAGACCCAGATCAAGTTAAAATTGACGACAAGTCGTGTATTACACTTGTGAAGTGGACTTAATCAATCATCAATTTGTTGACAAAGAACTTGTTGAATTAGAACATGTTCTATTTTTCTTCTCAACTTAATCAACTTTTTAGTGATTTCTAGCAAAATTCATGTTATAAAGTTTTTTGCCAACTGTGTAAAATGAAAACATTCCATTTTAGAATATTGTTAAGAATGACGTTAATTTGATACTTCTTGAAAGAATTGTGTGCCTAAATTATTTATTTTCTTTTGCAGCTCTTGTGCAGTTAATTTTAACATTCAATATCAAACACAAATCTTCGGTAAATTTATTATTTTTTTTATTTCGTACTTTTGCACTATTGGTACTACTAATTCACCTAAAAGCAATTGCTTTCATTCAGCAGGCGGATCGGAACCGATCCCGCTCCAACCGTTCACTTCACTACAGTTGAGTGTTTGCTGGACAGGACCGCTCACCTTTATGTCATCGTCTGTCATCTGGTACTTTTCATGCTGCCATATGTTAAAATTATAGAGATTAAACCGAATAAACAATAATAATAAATTGTTTTTCTGCATTCAGTTTTGGCGTAGTTTTTAGTGGAAGGGTTGGTTTTTCCAACCCCGAATAAAATACTGGGTGATCTCCAATATTTTAATACATTTATTTCTGCACAATACCTTTAATTTGCTGTATCTTACTTTTCTAGTAACTTTCTTCAAAATTATGTATTTGGTTGGTCTTGGAATGCATCAATGGCGCATGCGTACAGAATACGCTCACTAAGTGAGCGTAGAATTTTTCCGGTCACAAAAATGGCGGCCGCTCCTGAACATGTTCAGAGTGAGCGCTCGTCTACTGGACATGATCACTGAACAGTTGCGCAACTGTTGTGTCTGCTGAATGAAAGCAATTTGCTAAAATCTTGGTGAAAAAATTGATAAGTGTAGAAAAACTAACAACTATAAAGTTACTACTGACTACCTACCTACTCTGCAATTAATTAAAAATATATAAATTACCACTGACTGTATAGAATTTAGTTAGCTGAATGGTAAATGCATATTTTTTGGGATCTCTAAATAATATGAAATTTTTTCCCGATGTATCGAAGACATCGATGATTTTTGTACGATATATCGAAGACATCGATAGATTGTATTTAATATCAAACATCGATGCACCATCGATGTTTTGCTTTCGATGCGCAACCCTACGTGGCCTGGTTTTACATATTGTAGCATATCATACAGACAGGGAAACCCCCAATGACTTAAAAATTAAAACTATTCATTATTCACGTTTTCGAGTATGTACGTTGTTCACACTACAGAGTATGCAATAGGAAATATTAGGTGTTCACGGTACTGAGATATTCACATAAACGAGATCTTACTGTATACAGAAATGTGATAAAATAGGTTTTAAAAAAAGATGAAAAGGAGATTAAGAATAAATGCTCTAACACTTCGTGGCGTGTAAAGAACTACAACATAATAGTTTCTTTTTTCTAAAATCGATACATAATCCGAATAAAAACAAAAGAGAAAGTCTCACAAAAGATCATAAACCAGCACCAACTGATTATGGCGCAGTTGTAAAAATCGCGTTCACCAACATCGCGACATGTGATATTCTAGCGCAACTGCCGAACGTTCGGAATACGTTATGCTAGTCGGGTAATAAAGATGGGATTACTCCACTGCTAGCATCATACCTAAGTTATTACTAGGAACTCCTTCGGCTTATTAAGACCGGGTAGGATATGGCAAAGTTGGATTGGTTTGCTCGTAAAGCATCTTTCTTTACGGTCAACACTCCGTACCGCATACAATAATTGTACAGTAAACGGAATCATAAAAGGAATAAAGGAAAAAAGAAATTGACCTGAAATGTCATGTGTGTATGGTATTAAAATAACGAGGATTTTTGAAAGTATTCTTTCCAATAATTAATGTAAATTGATATACACTTATATTAACACTGATTGTATTTTTGTTTTAGAAAAATCCAGCTTAACACATATATATATATTAATTTAGATTCTGACGCAAAAAATAATTTGTCATAAATCTATACTAAATTACAAAAGTAAAAAACTTTATAACGTGGCACTAGTCACGACGTTATAGAGAAACAAGAAAATGGGTGTGCTTAAAACCACACAGCAGAAGTGTAAACTTCATCAAGGCCAGGTTAATAATACGAAATACAACTTTTTTTTGTTCTATATTACATTTAAATAATCGTCCGCGAAGTTACCAATTCGCGAACGCAACACAGTTCGCGAAATAAAATTTCGCGGCCACATTTTGACACATGTTTAATCACACATTCTACGACTTATTTTGACAACTATCAAGTATTTGTAGTTTATTATATTCGTCTCATTTCCATGGTAACGCATGTAAAGCAAGTAAACCACTTTAATTTAGCACCTTTAGAACTAAATTAAATTAAATTGTGTCTCGAGATTGTCTTGCCTCGGCCGCAAGCATTATTAAGGAGATTTTCGGACGCATGTATATATATATAAATAGACGATATAAATACTGGCTTTCGACTCCCGCCCTTGGTCTAATGGTTAGGCACTGACCTCTCACCCAGGCGGCTCCGGTTCACATCTGCTCTGGGACATGAATTTATTTATTCATTTAAATTTCAATTTAATTGAAATTAAATACCTCTATATGATATATTTATTTATCTTGTTCCCTTAGCCGACTTTACCCGAAGATCGTTACATATCCGAGCGTTGCAGGTCAGTCTTGTTGACTGCCTACAATCAGCGCAACGCGCCTGAAGAAGTTTACACTTCAAAAATTATTTCATTATTCCTGGGTGCATCCACGGCTTTATTTTTCCTATTCGATATTTAATAAACAGACCGGATCTGCTGACATCTACGTTGCCTATCTTGTAGACGTTGCGGGCTGTGCAATATTAACGGGGACGTCTATCGAAGATAGGTATGCTGAGAACATTAAAACGCCCGTACTTACATCGGGCATAAAGATTGAGAGTCGATTAATTCGTTTATCTCCCCCCTGGCGAAAAGAAAAGGGATACTTATGTGATTGCGAAGATATGCACTCAGAGTGTTTCAAATAACTACCAAACGAATAACTGCAGCAGAGATTTATACAGGTAGGGTTTTTTTGATTATTAACAAATTTGTATTTCGTACGGGATAAAAATAAAATACATAACTCTGTGCATGGTGTTTGTTTCCAATTTTTTTTTTATTATACAAAATAATTCTAAATTACACATATCTGTTTACACAATACATATATTGGCAAATAAAATCATTAATTTTATCAATTTAATAATACACCAACAAGGAAAAACAAAAGAAACTTATTTATTGCGAATATTTACAATGTAACTTAACCTATATATCAAGTCATCGATTCTTAGCATTGATCGATGCAGATCCCTTGTTTGCAATTTCGCAGTCGTTTAATTAACATATATATTTACTTCGGGGAGACCTAAATTATAGTGCAAATCTTTTTTAAACAGCACCTTTTTTGTGTTTGTGACGTTTGCTGGGATATCTTAACAAAGTCAAAAGTAATAAATGTTTGATTACAAACGAGCATAGATTAATTCTACTTCATACGTTTAACTGATTAATAAAATTATGGACATCAAAAATAATTTGTAACGGTTTTAACGAGATATTAAAATACCAAATTAAATAAATTCCAATTAATTTATTGACAAACTAATGTTAAGTTGCATTTCGTACGGATTACACAGACTATTGACTAATTAAAATAAATTAATTTTAAACTGGCCTTACGGATTTAATGATTTCCAAAATTATAATGCAATTAATTGACTTTCTTTTAACAGAATTAAACAAATAATTATTATTAAAAATTATTAACAAAATATCATTCGTGCGGTCTCTTTAACGGGCTTGGAAAAATATTTTGTTTCATTAACGAAATAACCAATCTGACACGCCGTCAAAGGCTGTTGTCATAGATTAAGGATAGGATGACCAGGATACCTAGATCGGGTCGACTCGCAGGAACGCAAGTGATTTACATTCAAAATCTTATATAGTTGCTGGAACCCCTACGTACGCACTGAAAAACATGCGGACATTGATACAGCACGTTATTACAGAAAATTTGTAGATATCAATACTGTGTGCAAAAATATTACGTAGACGGCTCGGTATTATTCCATAGTTAAACTATATATATGCTGTTACGCTCTATTTTCGTTTTTGCAGTGTCCCGTAGGATCTTAACATTTCGCAGTTTATGTAGCTTGATTTTACTTATTGACCGTGCCTGGTACACTTGAGTTATTTAACTAGGCGTGACACATGTCTTTTGTTATGTACACACTCTCTTACTTAAAAAACTAGACATCTCAGAGTAAGGTTCTAAATTGCTATGCATTTAATCATTTAGACCGCATATTTGCGTTTTTCTTAAGAGTACGAGTCAGAATAAACACTTCTGTACGTTCTTGTGAATACTCTCTTTTATATAAGGCTAGATTTATAGAGAATTTAATTTAGGATTTTTACATGCATTTAGACGTTAGAATTTCCTATTTATCTGAGTTTCTTAAGACTACGATTTATAGTGGGTAATTCCTGAGCCTGTCAAACTTTTACTTAAACTAACCTACCTGTATTTACTCTGTTGTTCTGATTTTGGATAAACGCATATTGTTACAGTCGATTTATTGCACTTACAGGCTACGATATCTACGTATTCTTGATTGTTTTCATCTTAGTTTTTATTACTTTCATGTAGCCTTGTTTGTGAGGAAAATATTGTGATGGGATACTCTTTCAGCGCCTTATTTACATATGTCCCAAATGAATCATGTATTGTGGCCATCGAAAACTTCCTTGGTTTTATGATTATTATGTTTGCTTAAAAATAAGGTTTATATGTAACTGATGAACAGCTTAGGCATTGTGCATACTTATTTTCTTCTTTCACGGACACGCTCTTGATGGTAATAGGGGGGCCTTTCGAATGAATATCATCTTTCCGAGCCATTCGTTGAACATAACCTCCTGGGCATATAATCCGTATGTACGTCTGGTTCCATCGCCTGTAAGTTCATTTACGGTCGGAAAATACCCGCCGTTATCTGGTGAGCGTTGTACCTTTGTAATTAATCTATTTATTTGGGTGTTGAACATTTATAATGTGTGGATAACTCAAGATGCGTCTGTTTACCGCTCTAGGCGTGTTTATCGGTCTGTCAGATCGCGCAGTACCAACTTCTTAGACCTAAAGTTGCTTCCTTCGTTTTCTTATCACAATATAATCTTGCGTTCGTTGCAAGTTCATTTTTAGTTAATTTTGTCATCGTTGGGGTTCAAAGGGATGTTTGTGTTTTATTATTAAGTTCATGTTCATGTGTTCGTGTAGTTTTAAATTCTTCCCGCCTGTCTTAGTTCTTGTTTCCGGGTTCGAGATGTGCCTGGAAAGTTCGACGCAGCGTTTTCAACGGATGCACGCTATCGGAATTCACTTTTAAGTCATTCTTCATAGGAAGAGCATAAGTGCAAACTACTTATCTTTTTAATTTATATTTGTATGTCTAAGTAGACAATATCGCTTCTGCGGTTCTAATGAGATAAGTTCAATTGTACCGAAGTTGCATTTATTATTGAATTTTGTGTCTCGATATAAATATGATATCGTGGTTATTAGCGAGACTTGGCTAAATGACAGCATCTCCGATGACATACTCTGTATTCGGGGCTATTCTGTTTTGCGTAATGACAGGGCGACTCGGGGGGGCGGTGTTTGTGTCTATTATAGGAATGATCTGCGGGCTGTTAGTATCTCTTATGGTGCATTTATTGAGCAGGCTTGGGTCGGTTTTGAGTTTGGCCGCACTAAAATTGCTGTAGGTGTAATCTATAGACCCCCTCACCAATACTACAAAACTTTCTGTGATTATTTTGAGGAGCAGTTGACCAACATATCTATGGAGTATGACATCGTACTTTGTCTTGGAGACCTTAACATAAATCTGCTCTCTTGTGGTAATGATCCTGCAAAAATCTACTTTCTAAATATGATAGAATGTCTTGGATTGTCTCAATTAATTAATACTGCTACGAGAATGGATAATTTGCTAGATGTAATATTAACCTCTGACGCTGATAGTATTCTTGACTCAGGTATAGGCGAGGAGAAATTCTCTGATCATGATTCGATATTTTGTGTTGTTCGATTACCATCGGTGTCACCTGGCCCTTTGTATAAAGCTATTAGAAATTTCAGACGTTTCGACCGTGATGCATTTCTTAATGATCTGAGTTCAGCACCTCTCCACAATATATTTGGAATAAAAAATATCGATGACAAAATTACTTATTTCATGAATATAATTCTCCAATTATTTGATAAATATGCTCCAAAACATGTGATTGGGGTCACCAGTAAACCTCCACCATGGCTTACAGAAAATGTTAGATTTATGATGCATCTCAGGGATAAAGCACTTCTTAGGTATAGAGGTACTGGGCAGCAGAGTCACGGAATTATTACAAGAGCTTGAGAAATTTAACCACAAAATCCATTCAACGTGAAAAGAAGGCCTATTTTAACTTTACATTTACCAAGCAATCGGTTAAAGATAAATGGAAAACGCTCGAGCAGCTAAATTTAAAAAAGAAAAAATTAGGGGACATTCCACCAATGCTGCAGAATGCTGCAGCAATTAATGATCACTTTATTGATAGCATACCTAATAGTGATGTGGATCCGGAGTTGGATGCCTTCTACAGAACGCATAAATTTGGTCATGATTATGAAGAATTTCATTTCAAGCCCGTTGAACAATATGAATTGGTAAATATAATTTCAGAAATAAAAAGCAGTGCTTCGGGTTGGGACTCTCTAACTATAGATATGATCAAGCTTTCTTGCCCTTCTATACTTCCATATTTACTGCATATAGTAAACTCGTGCTTGGTGGAAAACTTCTTCCCTGACTCTTGGAAAAGGACTATTGTGAAACCAATACCGAAATCGAGCAATCCCATGGGTTTTGGCGATTTGCGTCCGATAAGTATTTTGCCTGTAGTCTCTAAAATTATTGAAAAAATAATGAACAATCAATTAAGAGGATTTCTGGAAATGTACCGGATCATGCCCCAGTTTCAGTCAAGTTTTCGAAAGAAACACAGCTGCACTACGGCATTACTCAATGTTACTGATGATTTGTGCGCTGCGGATAATGGAGAGACTTCGGTTTTAGCACTGCTAGATTTCAGTCGAGCTTTTGACACCATCGATCATAACTTACTTCTCTCAATTCTTGCTTATATCGGTTTGTCACGGTCTGCTACAAACATGATTTCCTCCTACTTAAGTAACAGAGTACAATCGGTGTCACTAAATGGCCTATCATCTGATTATAGACTGGTTTCTAGGGGAGTCCCACAGGGCTCTATTCTGGGACCAGTCTTATTCGCGATTTATACGTCCTCATTTCATACGGCGCTTCGAGGCTGTGGGATTCATATGTATGCGGACGATATTCAGATTTATCGTTCGTTTCCGGTCGCTAATTATCAAGTAGCCGTTGGTGATATTAACCGTGACTTAAATGCAATTGCTGAATTGGCGTCTCGACATGCTCTGGTGCTGAATCCATCGAAGTCAACAGTATTGCTATTTGGTAACAGAGATAGTGTTTCTTTTCTTCAAACAAGAGCGAATTTTAATATTAATGGCGTAGACATTAGATCTGAGGCGAGGAATTTGGGCGTTGTATTGGATACTCGCATGAGATTTGAAACACATATACTTAAATGTGTGAAGGTTGCGTACATGAACTTAAAATTAATTTTTCCGCACAGACACTGTCTGACTGTGGAGACTAAGCGGAGCTTGTGTGATTCACTTGTATTATCACATTTTCTTTTCTGCAGCGAACTGTATGCTCCGTGCATCACCGTTAATACCATGTCACGCATCCAGAGGGTGCAGAATTCGTGCCTCAGGCTAATATTTGGCATAAGGAAGTATGATCATGTTTCTCACAGGCTCGCTGATGTGGGCTGGTTGACTATGAGGGATCGGCTGACTCTGCGGATGGCTTGTCTTTTTCATAAGATTATTTTGTACAAGCGGCCCGAGTACCTGTTCAATAAGATATCTTTTCGGACGGATGTTCATACTCTAAACCTAAGGTTTAGGGGTACTCTAACGCCGCCTATGCATCGCACCGCTTTGTATGAGCGTTCCTATTCATACCAAATAACGAAAGTATATAACGCCGTGCCCGACGAGTTGAAACACCTGTCTGCGGGGCGGTTCGCGTTCTTGTACAGGGCATTGCTGCTGTCAAAATAGACTGCTTGCTCCCTCATATCACCTGCAACAACGCTTGTGTTTATGTTTTTCAGTATTTAATTTGTTTTGTGTGTATTTCATATATGTATATATGTGCTATTTGTACAAATTTCACAGAATTTAGGTTAAGTTACTTTAGGCATGTTTTTCTTTTTAATATAATTCGAATGTATCCGGGTGTATAGGAAGAACAACTGTACTCTGCACAGTTGATATACATCCTGTGTTTTCCAAAGTTTATGTTATAGTTTTTGAACTTTTCTCGTATTCACTTTTATCTTTTAATTTTTATATTTTGTAATTTATTTTAATACAATGTTTTCTTTTTTTTTTTTTTTTATTTTGGAAATAAACTATTATTATTATTATTATTATTATATTACCGTTACCTTATCGTATCTATTATCGGGGGCGTTTATGTAAATTTCGTCACCCTAGTTTTGCTGAACCACGTGTTTGGGATCTGAGTTTTTTTGTACTTCTGTGTCTTTTGAAGTAAGGATACCGTGTTCTCCGAAAAATCGGGGTAAGTCTGAGAGAATTTCTTTATGTTAATTTCCAGAGTTTTAATCTCTGCATTTCTTTATTTTTTTTTGGGTATCTAGGAACCCGTAGTGCGGTATCTAACCTACGATATCTGCTACGACATCACTGTCGAACAGTAATATTTGTTGGAACACTGTCTCCTGTGTTGCCAAATTTTCTGTTATACCACCTGTAATTGGCTGTACATTTTATGAGGTGTGAAGCTAACATCTCAGAGTCTTCTTTGATGAATACCTCCTGAAGGACCAGAAGAACCCCGTGTTCGCCTCACCTGCAAGTGGACTTTCTTCCCACCTGATTTTACAAGATAAGTACAGCATCAATTTTTAGACAACGAATTTATATATAACGACTAGCTGTTAGGATCTAGTGCCAGTCGAACTAGTTATTTCACATGTTTTAAAACCAACGAGAGATCCGCTAATTTTATTTCTACCTCCTTATTTTGTGCTAGGTCACAAATACCGCTATTTAAACTTTGTTCTTTTTATTAACTGGACTTTGCTGTATACCGGGTGTGATCAGTAGTAATAATTTCAATAATTTCCTTTTTTATAAACTATTTTACCTATGTCTAAATTGTGCTAATTAGATATCTTTTGTAAACATAAAATTCTTTACAGTAAATTCATTAATTTCTTTTTTTTTGATACTATATTACCTCTGTCTAAATTGTGCTAATTAAATATCATTTGTAAACATAAGCATTTGCGATTCACGTATATATCTTTCTCAAACTGTTGATTATATAAAATGTTATAGATTAATTATCTTATATTGTATTTGAATCGCCGTAGTTTGGCGAATTTTCTAAAAACGCTTATAACAACTTGTAAGGCTCAAGAAACGTTTCAACCGCCGAACTACCTCTAATAATTAGAACGGAGGTTGTGTCAAAATTTTTCTATCTTAATCTACTTTCATTATTATTTTTTTTTTTGGTATGACATGGTTTTTTCATAACTACTTATAACATTGTTTGTTTATTATTCTTTATTTAAATTAATATATAGCATACCGTCCATCTTTCTCTTTTTTTTTTAATCCTTAACATTTTACTACGTGACTAGCACTTGAATAAGGTTTGTGTAACTGGCCCATACACAGTGATCCGTTGGTGTAGCTCACTGGAGGGACACAGCCAGTGACAATTCAAAGAGATCGCAGGTAAGTTACCTCCTAAGGTAGCGTAGTGTCCTGGGGCCCAGAGACAACGTCGCTAGCGTCGCCGCCGACCGATGCTCATTTCATTAAGTTTAATTTCTTGAACCGTCACGCCATCTGCGACTTGAGTTAGCGCGGCCCTGCGATTTTCAAAAACTTCCACCTCACTACAGTGATCTCCCTATACCGTAACTTACCTAAGTTTTATAATTCAGTCGCGACGTTGTTCAAGGAGTAACAATGCAGGAAGTAGTATTGCAATAAATAATTAAATAAATTATTGAAATCTGCAGAAAAATTACGTACATATAACTATAAATGGTAGTCATTAACATTAATATATACGTCAACGAAATTTTTATGCTCTAATGCAGTGGTTCCCAAACTGTGCGCCGCGGCGCCCCGGGGCGCCGTGACCTCTTCACAGGGGCGCCGCGAAATATTGTAAAAGCTTCATAATTAATTGAACCAATCTAACTAAACAAAAAACAAAATAAGAAACTAAAATTATCTAGATTAGCAAACCTCATTATTTTTTTGCCAAGAAGTTAAAAAAACAGAAACAACAACAAAATACATTTTGGAAGACTGTGATCTATACTAAAAAACGCTTTACTAGCATCTTACAAGGTGGCGAAATGTAAGAAGGCTCATACCATCGCAGAAAACTTATTCTTCCGGCTGCTGTAAATATGGTGAACATCATGGTTGGTGAACCTGCTGGGAAGCTGTTTTTAAAAGTGCCTTTGTCCAATAACACAATTGGTCGGAGAATACAACATATGGTGGAAGTTATCAATCATCAATTGATTGAAAAAATGTAAGGAGGGGAATTAGGATTACAGCTAGATGAAGTTACGGATAATAATAAAGATGATCATTTGATATGCCATGTACGGTTTATAGATGGTAATAACATTAAAGAAGATCATCCGTTTTGTAAAAATATCATTGCAGGAGCGGAGGCTCAGAACCTGTTAGAGATTCTTGATACATTTATATCTGAAAATAATTTGAATTGGCGTAAGTGCGTTGGTGTCTGATCTCCATGTCTGGATGCTATAGAGGATTACAGGCACATAGTCGAAGCAAATCATCAAATGCACTGTGGGTCCATTGTATTCATAGACAAGCGCTTGCGTCAAAGCATCTGAGTCCTGCACTGAATTAGGTGTTAGAATGTGTGGTGATTGTGGTAAATTTTATAAAATCTCGTCTATTGAAAGCACGGTTTTTTAAAAAGCTGTGTGAGGATATGGGAGCCGAACACTCGTCTTTGTTGTTCTATTGCAGTGCACGATGACTCTCTCGTGGTAATGTTTTATTACGTACCATTAACTTGCGGCAAGAAATCTTTATTTTCCGTAAAGAGGAAGGATACAAAGATGCAGAAGATTTTGCTGATGACGATTTTTTAAATAAAACTAGCATATTTATGCGACTATATTGAAAAGTTGAATTCTCATAATCTCTCTCTGCAGGGAAAAAACATGCACCTTTTGAAGTCAACGGAAAAAATATCAGCTTTTATAAAAAAAACTCAAAGTATGGAGAACAAAATTGAATGAAAATGCAGGCAAAGATTGTTTTTTAACGAAAATGAAAAGTGTAAGTCACAGTATTTATTTACTGCTTGATGTTAGTTTTAACATCCATGTGTTTACACTTTTCATTTTCGTTTTGATTGGTGACGCCACATAAGGCTCTATTACACGGGATACACTATTAACATACAGGCCTCTGTATAGCAGAACATGCCGTCAGAAGCCATCGTTTTTTCTGTCATCTTTTGGGAGATGTCGCTGTGATACTCTCACTGCATCTACCACGCAAAACTGACATAAGTTTTAAAGCCATTGTCGACAGTCTCCACGTGCACTGATGAGGCCGCAAAGGGCGAAACACCAGTGCCTGTGCGTTCGATTGTCGACAATGGCACTTAATGTATGTGTGTATACCAAACACATGCATATATGCATATACGTTTTACGTATAAATATATAGGTATATGTAAGTCACAGATTGTTTTTTTAATTTTGCAGCATTTTTTAAGGTCAAATGAATTTGATCTTTCTCAAGATATAAAAACATGTTTGAAGGGCACTTATCACAGCTAATTATGTGGTTTGAGAAATACTTTGAAAATGAAAATTTCGGTATTTCTGAATTTATTTCTGCGGAAGAAGAGAATTTTATGGAGTTATCTTGCGACAACAGTCAAGCAAAATGTGGCAGTATGGAATTGACAGAATGTTGGATTTCACTAAAAAATGAATATACCCTTCTATTAACCCGGAAAAAGAAAGTGTCCAGTTTAATTTCACAATTTGAGAAAATGGTGCATCCATCACATTAATTATTAGTTTAATACTATAGTCTATTTTTTAATTCGGAGGAGTAAAATAAAAAGGCGCGTTTACACAATGGAATTTTGGAAAATTACTTTTTGGCGGCAGTTTTAAAACTAGCGACGATTTTATATAAATTATAGTCAAGTAATTAATTAAAAATTTATTCAAAAAATTAGATAATTTTAATTTGAAATAAAAAGGAATCATCATCGTAAGTAAAATGCTTAAATCAAAAGTTTTAAAGGTGATTTGTATATTTTCAAATTTAAAAAGAAAACACAGATGGTTCTTATTCTTATATGATTATTTACAAGCGAACAAAAATTTAGACAAATATTAATTATAGCATATACATATAAATCATATAATTATTCACAATTTTTTATTATTATATACAAGTGAACAACAATTTAGACAAATGTTAATTATAGCATATACATATGAAACAGTAACAATTTATAATTATTCACTATCACTTTCCATTTCACTTGAACTATCTTCACCCACTGATATAATAAATGGCTCGATTATATCATCGACCAACCCATCTAACTCACACATTCTTCTTTCTTCATTAATCACATGGCCTACACATTTCTTCCAATTGTCCGTAGTGATATTCTGGATTGCTTTTAGTAAAAGTATCCTCACATCAGCTAATTTAAATGTAGTATTCTTAGTTGCCACCTCATTTTTTATTTGAGCCCACACCAACTCGATTGGGTTTAGTTCGCAGTGATAGGGTGGTAACCTCAAAACAGTTTTGTTACAACTTTTGGCCATCTCATCTGTCACATGTATATTATATTGGTCCTTATTGAGACGAATTAGGCGAAGAAGTTCAGATCGAACCATCTCTTCATTGTACTCAATATTTTTTGGATTCAACCAAGCCTGCATATCGAGTTTTCTAGAATTTGTTGTGGGGTTTTTTCAATTTTACGACTATGATATGTAGCATTATCCATAACAATACCAGCATTGTCTGGCAGCACTGTTAATATTTTATGAAACCATCTTTCAAACACCTCTGCATTCATTTCTTCATGATAATCGGTTGTCTTTTTTCCTTCGAAAATCAATAAACCATTCTCCACAAATCCAGCCACAGATCCTATATGCAAAATAATGAGACGTCTTCCTTTCCCTGCAAGATTACGTAAGCCTGTAGTCAGTCCTTCATTAAATGCCTGTCGTCGACTTCTTATATTGCCATCTACCCAAACTCTTTGTTTGGTGTGACCTTCGTTTAGCCATGTTTCATCTAAATAATAAATTGGCCGATTTTGACGACGATAATCTTTAATTGTCATCAAATATCTTCTTCTCCACCTAATTATATCATCACGTTCTATCAAAACACTCTTTCGATTCCTCTTCATATACCTACAATAATATATCATATTTATTCTAACATATCAAAGCATGTAAAATATAAATTTGAGTACTTATATACTCATTTTTTTTGCATATTAATTAGAACATTGGCGCTGACCTAAAGTTTATCATTTTCATCAATTTGTATAATGTTGAACGGCTCATCTGTGGCAAATCATCACGCTGTTTGATTTCATTCAGCACTTTATCAAGTGTAGGAAGCTCATTTTTATAAAAAAAATTGTGAATTATTTGCCTTATAGAATTCTTGACGGTTTCACTATAATCAGTAATTAAAGAGTGTCTTCCAGAACTTTGCTTGGGTGGGATAACTTGTCCTTTCTGCTTATATTCTTTTATGGTACGATAGACAGTAGACCGTGCCACTCCTAAAAACAAGATAACATAATAATATATACCTAATGATGGTAATGTATTATAACACTAACCTATCATACTCGATATTCTTGCGACAATAGCAGTAATCCTCATTCTGGGGTTATCAGCACGTAATTTTTTGAATATATTTACTATATTCAGCTTCTCAACAACAGATAGATGTCCTAAGATCACAAATTTTCGCCTTCACAACGGGGAAATTTGCGATCCAGAAGTGCTTGCTACTTCCTCCATATCCAAGAAAAACGCTATGAAAATGATTTACACGGAGAGTATATCAGTCGATTCAGTTCTTAAAAGAACTATTTTACTATTATAACGCAAATTGAACGTAAAAAATTGAACAGAAACGCACTGACAAAATTAACGATGTATACAATAACAGCTGTTGTAACAGTATGGCGGCCGTAGACAGGAGCGGCTAACGGCAGACAAATATTCCACGTTGTGCGCATGCGTCGGAAATGTCAATGAGGTATAGGAATGTGTAGGAATTTATTTCGTTTAAAATGCCGATTAATTGTTTGGAATGTGAAAAAGTATATTCTACACGGTTTAATTTAAATAAACATATGAGAACAGTGCATAATAAAGAACCTGAATATATAGAATGTGCTTCGAAAAAAAAGTATAGGTGTGCTACTTGTAAAGTTTATTTCCAGTTCAATAATGATTTACGGAAACATTTAATGGATAAACATGACGTCGAAAATATCGTAGAAGAATTGGGTTTTGATTCTTTCAGTGGTAGGTAAAATTTGTATCTGTTGACTAAGTAGTTTAATTTTAATAATTTTTTAGCATTTAGTCACTAAATGCTAAAAAATTATTAAAATTAAACTACTTAGTCCAATAATGGGTGGAGACTGTGGCTAAAAATGTGAAATAAAATGCAAAAGGAAAATCCCTTACCACAAAAAATATATTTAATTATATTTTTTGTGGTAAGGGATTTTCCTTTTGCATTTTATTTAACTACTTAGTCAACAGATACAAATTTTACCTACCACTGAAAGAATCAAAACCCAATTCATCTACGATATTTTCGACGTCATGTTTATCCATTAAATGTTTCCGTAAATCATTATTGAACTGGAAATAAACTTTACAAGTAGCACACATATACTTTTTTTTCGAAGCACATTCTATATATTCAGGTTCTTTATTATGCACTGTTCTCATATGTTTATTTAAATTAAACCGTGTATATTGCTCGGAATTCAAACAAACGTCTAGCGACTGTTATGACAGTCATGTTAATAATTATTACTCAGGGGGGATGTAAAATAAGCACATGTCTCAATGTGAAATCAGTTTTATTAGATAATTTAATCGTGAATGACATATATAATACATGACCATGTACTATCGCGGACAAAATATTTTAGTCGAATTTCCGACGCATGCGTACAACGTGGAATATTTGTCTGCCGTTAGCCGCTCCTGCCGTAGACATGTAAAATTTCCATATTGTAATTCTTCCCGAAATCTGACAAATAGCAAGCCTCCTTTTTAGCGCTTCAATTTAAAAACACTCCTCCGAATTAAAAAAATAGACTATAATAAAGTAAAAAGAATGTTAAACAATGAAGATACACGAGTTTTATTGATATTTATTTTTTACTTACGGCCAGTCATACTTTTACTTAGGATAGGGCGCCATGGAAAATTTTTAATTGAAAAAGGGCGCCGCGACTCGGAAAAGTTTGGGAACCACTGCTCTAATGAACCAAAGTTCGTTACAACTTGTCAATTAAAAAATAAAAAGTTATTTGATAGGTATCGGATTTTATACTAACCCTATATATGAAAAGATATTAAACGCACAACGGACTATACTGTACTCAAGATTATTAATAACGGTAATACCCGATTTTGTCAAGATTTCTGTATTACCGATATTTGTTTAAATTCAAACTTAAAATTACCTAAATTAATTATTATTATTTTCAATTAAGAAAAAAAACAAACAGCCGCTAATATCTTCTATTATTGAAAATAGTTACTTTACTGTTTTAAAACAAAATTATTTTTCTAAATTATCTAATTTAAGTTGACGTTGCGGATCCTTTACTGTTTCTGACATAAAATTTACTGCCTATTTTTTGTTGGGGTTAGGCATTCAAAGTTTTAGTATTAATCGTGTTTGTCAGGTTTCTAAAACTTTCCTGCTTGACACATTCCAAGAAAAAAACAAACCAAAGCGATTAATTAAACGTCTATAGTACAATGTAATATGCACATGTTAGTTTTAGATATGTGTGTTTGCATGTAATTCTTTGAATTTTTTTTTAAATGTGCATTCAATATTGTTCTATATAGTAGTTTAATTAATGGTTTAATACTTTATTAAAGTCTCGTGCTACTAAATTAATTGGATAAAACTCACCCGATCTATATTAAATATCAGGAGATAGTAGACACAGACAGATGAGTAAGAGTCATGCAACCCAACATACACGTAAGATTAGTTATCTGCCTATATAATAAATGAAATGTTTTTAATTTGATTGTTGCATCATTATGCGCTACACAATTACAATACGTGCATCATGTAACACCTTATAATTTTTAAAAAAAATATCGAGCAGACATTAATCAGGGCACCCTAATTAACCAGCGTGCCCCAGATACAGAACTATATGGAGATGTCTATATTTTATAGATATGTATACATATATAAACGTAACATACATACATCTCACGTATGACATCTAACATTTCTGGTACAATTTGTAAGACAAGTCTGACATGTTTGTGTAGTGCGCGTCTGGCTTGAAGCTGTGTGGTTATGTTGGCGTCGTGTGACATTGATGATGATGAGTGGCGGGTCCCCGGGGTTTCCTAATCAATCCGGCGGCCAGGTGTCAAGTCCTCGTTTACAGAAGCTAAGGTTCTGAATAAAAGAGGAGGCCGGTTGCCGTGTTAAAAGCCGCGCGGTTCAATTATTAACCGGCTGCTTGACCCGGCTGCAGCAACCTACTCAAATATTTAATTGTTCCGCCACTCACCACTCTCTGATTTGTTATGTCAAACCCTTATTTATACTATGCTCTTTCTTCATAACTTATTCGGCACCAATGGCCGTGGCGAAGCTTTCGCCGCTCCAGTGGCCTTCTTCCTTCTACTACTGCTTCGTTACGAAATCTAATGTTCCTTCTCTTTCGTCTACTGTTGCATGTGCCGTTATTTTCGGTTTTATCTCGGCCGTTAATGAGCAGAAAATTAACGTGTCCACTGGGTATGCATAAGTAAATAGTACAGACGGAATTATCTCTAGTTATGTAGGTATATTACAAAGTGAAGTAATAAATACATTCGCACTTAAAATTATCTGGTGTTATTGTTAAACATATCTTTTGATAGATAGGTCGTTGATATGTATTATAGGTACATTACAATATGTTTGTACGTAAAGATAGTTTGTAATAAATAAGCTTAGGATATATGTATATGTTAATCTTGATAATTGAGCACTTGTGAATTTTAAACAATTAATTAGAAAGAAAAACTCGTTTCACAAAAATTCTTCTTTCTAATTAATTGTTTAAAATTCACAAGTGCTCAATTATCAGGATTAATAGTCATGTCTTCTCGGACAAGTGAGCTAAATAAATTTATTCGTGCCTCTACAAAACTTAGATCCTTACATTTGGACATCAAATTTCTAAAAAAGTGCATCAAACATAAAGTATTTCCCAAATTCACGGATGTGAAAATAAGCAAGGCAATCCCTCCGAAAGCCGTTCAAAGGATGAAATCATATTGGTTAAATCAAGAAATACAGAAACATTACACACAATTAGAGAACCTAAAGTTGACAACATACGAATTACACTTGAAACTCAGCAAACAGTTGAGCTCCGTTGAGTGGGATGAATTTGACCGAAAAAGACACAGAACAATCAAGGCAAAAATGGAAAATAAAATAACAACACACAACAAGAAACTCAAGTCCCTTCTACCGCAAGAAGAAACGCTACTAAAGGAGTATAATACTGTCAAAAATCAATCTTCAGCAGTTTTCACACAAGAGGAACTTCAATTTTTAAACAAAGGTTTGAAATTTTCGGTGGAACCTGCAAAACTTCATCTAGAAGAACTTATCAATGACTTGGAGACATCCACATATTACATCCCGAAAGAAGATAGACCTAGTTTCAAAGTTGAAGCGACTCGAATCGTAAGTAAAATAATCAGAAAGAAAAATATACAAAACACAAATGTTAAGCATCAAAAACGCATTATACAGTCACTTAAAAAGAAAAATTGTATATACACTAAAGCTGATAAAGGTAATGCTGTAGTTATTCTAAACAAAGACTCATATATTGAACAAGTAGAAAACATGATATAGGTGGGCCCGTACATTAAAATAGCAAAAAACCCGTTAGGCAAATATAAAAGAGAAGTTACAAAAACATTAAAAACGTGCACTAAATTAATAGATCAGAAAAGTTACTTAAAACTCAACATGAGTAATCCTAAAATCCCACACATGTACTGTCTTCCTAAAATTCATAAACCGGGAAATACACTTAGACCGATAGTATCAAATATTAATTCTCCAACTTTGCGTTGTCAAAATGGGTGGTACAAAAATTTAGTAAGTTAAAATTTGAAAATGATCATTCCATTAAAAACACGAAAGAACTCATGATGAAACTAGAAAAATATAAGATTGCACCTGATGATAAGTTAATTTCATTTGATGTAACTTCTCTTTTTCCTAATGTCCCTATTGAAAAAACTTTGGAAAACCTAAATTCTTTTCTACTTTTCAACAATATCAAAGAAGAAGAGATAAATGATTTTTTAAAACTAAGTTGTGTATGGACCAGAACATTTTTGCTTTCAATAATCAGTTTTACAAACAAACTTTTGGAACAGCTATGGGCAACCCGCTATCACCGTTTCTTGCGAACCTTTTCCTTAATTATTTTGAACATGATATAAAAGAAAATGGACCAACGTTTCCTAAATTTTGGGTCAGATACGTTGATGACATTTTTGCAATTATTCCAAGAGATTTTGACTTAGACCAGTTTGTCAATTACATTAATAATCAGTACCCATCTATCAAGTTTACCCATGAAATGGAAATTGAACACACCCTACCCTTTTTGGATTTACTTATCTCTATTAGGGAAAACAGTTTCCATTTTGACATATACCGAAAAACCACACATACAGATAATTATATTCATAACACTTCGTACACGTCCTTCAGACATAAACAAACTACATTCTTTTTTCTTCTCAACAGATTACAGAACACCCCACTTTCTAAAATAAATTATAATAAAGAGTTAGCATACATATACAAAGTAGCCGCTGAGAACGGGTACGAGAAAGATACAATAGATCGAATAAAACGTAAATTAGAAAGGAAAAAATTAATTACCAACAGAACTACATTAGAATCCATTAAATTAGAAAACAAAAAAGTTTTTTGTAAATTTTGTTTAAATAAAAGATGGGAATATCAAATTTCAAACTTGTGTAAAAGATACAATATAATGCCTTCATTTGTCAATGAACAGAATACTAAGAGTCTATTACATAACAACATTGAAAAGTCAGACCCTTTAAAATACTCAGGAATATACAAAATTGATTGTAATAATTGCAATAAAGTGTATATTGGGCAAACAAAAAGAAACGCAGAAATTAGGGCATCAGAACATTTGTATCATTTGAAAAATCACAGGACATACATTTTCAATCGATAATGTACAAGTTATCAAAAGAACTAGATGTAAAAATTTAAATATGTGGGAAAGTATTTATATGAAGAAATTTAAAAACAACTTATTAAACACAGATGTTTCTCCACTTAGAGTTTCCTAGAATTCATACCACCCTTACACATTCAGTAAACACCCACCATAGTTTTACAATATTACTGTAATAAAAGTACGGTTAGATTTAGAGAGGTCTTAACTTACTACAATAAGAAGGTTTGTCACTGCAAACGTTCGAACATATATATAATGTAAAAACACGAATAAATCTGTATACTACCGATGATGTTTGCTTGGCAAACGAAATGTACATTTAGTTTATGAAATAAATCATATATATTTTTGTGAAACGAGTTTTTCTTTCTAATTAATATGTATATGTTGTTTCCTTCTTTCACAGCTATTTGTCCGACAGAGTACAAAGAACTGTATTAAATAATGACATTTCTGACTACACATATTTGAAATCCGGTATTCCTCAGGGATCTATCTTGGGTCCATTGTTATTTGCACTTTATACCTTGCAGCTTTTTCTGTTTGATCACTTTAATTGCAAATTTCACTTCTATGCTGACGACACGCAACTGTACACTTCTTTCAACACCGGGGATGTTGCTGTTGCAACGCAGACTATCAATAGTGACTTAGATAAATTTTATAAAACCACTCGTCGCCATGGTTTGCAAATTAATGGACAAAAGTCATGCTACATTATTTTCGGTAGTGCATTCAACAGGTCACAGGTGTGTAATACGTTGTATTTGCGTATTAATGGAGTTGGGTTGGTCCGAAAGAATTGTGTTAGGAATCTGGGTCTGCTTATGGACGAAAACTTAAGTTTCAAGGATAACACTACCAACCTTATTAGGCTGGCTTATTGTAATTTGAAAATGTTATATCCTTACAGATCCTCCTTGAATGCTCATGTTAAGACCATGTTGGCCGATACATTGGTCTTGTCCCATTTTAACTTTTGCGATTCCATTTATGGTCCCTGTCTTGACAGTTTGGATAGGAGGAGAATACAGGTAACTCAAAACTCATGCTTGCGGTTCATTTTCGGTGTTGGTGGGAGAGAGAGAGAATTTCTTTTAGGTTGTCGGAGGTTGGCTGGCTCAATATGGAAAAGCGCAGACTTTTTCATTTGACCTGTTTCGCTTATAAAATTATTACTACTCGCACCGCACCGTATTTGCTAAACAAAATTAGATATCGCACTGATGTCCACAGCATTAACGTTCGGAGAAGGGATTTGATTGATATAGCTCGTCACCGTACCACTCACTTCAAGCGTTGTTTTCAATACAATTGTGCTATGATTATGAATGATTTGCCACCGTATTTCAAAGATTTGTCCCTCCGTGGTTTCAAGCGATGTTTGAGAGAGCGTTTACTAAGTGATCTTGTATTTTGAGTTGCTAGAGTTGTTCGGATAGCAGTAGTGTTATGTTGTAGTTTTTTTTTTCTATTTTTTTTTCTTTTTTTTAAATTACACTTGCGCTTTTGAATAGTGTTCAAAATGGTATTATGTATGTGTGTATGGCTATTTATGTATATATGTGCACGCACATCTTCTTTTTGTTCTATGACTCATTTGGTACACCTGGTAGATCAGGGAGCCTCAGGCATAACTGAAGGTGTTACCATTTGATTTCATTATTACCAATATGTAAATTAATATGTAAAACTAATATGTTAATGTAATGGGATCAATAAAGGTGTTATTATTATTATATTTTAAATCTTTAGAGCCGCGCTTCTCAACAGTTTTCTACTTGCGTACCCCTTGACCTGTCATCACTGCTCCACGTACCCCAACCCCACCCCCATTATGTATAATTACTAACATCTATATACAGGTAGAGTAATAACACTATAATATAGAGAGTTTGACATACTTGCAGTCAATAGAGTTTATCCACAGACCTACACACTAGCTTAGCAAGCAAGTTAGTTTGGAAGTGCACGATGAGTCAGTGTTGCCAACCTATAAAATTTTATATCACCAGATTCTTGATTAAAAAGTCACCAGAAATCACCAGAATTTAAATTTATAATCAAATTAAAAGGAAAAATTAAACATTTTCCATATATCATAAATACTTTATGTAAAAAAAATATAAAACATATAACACTAAAAACAAAGTATATTCTATACATTAATAACTCCCTACATATTTTATAGCGTACATACTAATTTTGTATTTAATTTCATGAAGGAGTTCTTCTTTAGATGCACAGGATCTATGTAAAACTCTAAAATTGTTAGTATCAAGGTTTTTATTCTTTTATATAATAAAAACAATTTTGGAGGCTCGGACTGAAATTCCAAATTTATATCATTAATATATGGTTATATAAATTCCATAAACTCTAGATAACATAAATTCATTGGACTCCCTAATCTATTCTAAATTATTTCTGATGATTTTTGTTATATATCAGACTGAAAAAATAAGATTAATGAATTATATTTTTCAAGAACTCTTCTAGTCACAGATAACAACGAGAGCAATCTTGTTTGACAATTCTGTCAAATTGTATGGGGTGTAACTTCGGAAATGTTTATAATTCTCTTTTATAAGAATAATATAAAGTATAAAATTAAATCCTCTTTGAACCTTATAATAGTTTATTATTATATTATATTCAGCTAGAATCTACAAAGTTATAAATATGAGAAACTTAAATTAAAAAATTAAATTAAATCATAAATATGAACACTCATATTTATGATTACTTTAAACTTATTTGTTAGGTTGCCTAACACCTAACAATATTATATTATATATATATTATATATTTACAATTATTATTTACAATTATTACATTAGTATAACATATTTACATAGACATAACAGATAAACATTAAATGTCAAATATTTTAGAATCTAGTGACTGTAAGTACTCCATCTTTTATTTTAATTTAAGTTTCTCATATTTATAACTTTGTAGATTCTAGCTGAAGATGCCTTCAAGGCGAAACATGTACTAGAGTATATAATAAACTATTATAAGGTTCAAAGAGGATTTAATTTTATACTTTATATTATTATCAATTACCTTATAAAATGGATTTTCTTCATCTTTTATAAGAGTATGAACAATATTGTTAATATTTCGTAGTAGAGGTCCTCTGGTGTGGTAGGTAATTTTAAGCATGCTTTCGATGCGCATAATGCTAGAGAATGGCATACACATTTTATTTTAATTAAATTTGAAACATCTTGTTTTAACAGAACTTGTAACGAATGTTTAGAACTCATCATAGCATAAGCGCCATCGGCTCCTAAACCCACAAATAGTGTCTTGTATCTACATTATGTTTAATGAAAAAATGTACAATCAAATTATACATAATATTTGCATATACATCTGCCACGGGTAACAAAGCTAAAAACTCATCATGCACTGATAAATATTCAACAAATCTTACAATTATGGCTAAATGCTTTGTACACGAGTAATCTGTTGATTCATCTACTAGAATGGAAAATTGAGTTTTCTGAATAGTTTAGAATAAACTATTAAATGAATATTGACCAATAACATTCTTCACGATTGCTGTACATTTAGTTCTTCTAATAAAAATTGCTTTAGCTGCTTCTGGTTCTTTCGTAAATTCTTTTAACCATCCTTCGAGATGATCAACGGTGTTGTATGAAATATTGTGATCTACAATAAAAGATGCCAGACGAATCTCCAACTCTTTTATTTTTTTTTTGTTTAGATACATCACCCGAAAAATTCCACATATTAATGACTGATTGTTGCATGCTAACGGCTTTGTTTAGTTTTATATGTTTTTCAACTCCCATACTTTAATTGTATTATTAGATATGCTGAACCTGTACTTTAATGATATCCATTAAGATACAAGTTTATATCCAATAGGAATGCGACATTCCAATATTCACTTATAATACCATGAGTAGTCAAAGTTATGTCGATTATTTTTGTGGTGGTTACACGAATGTCTTTCATGATTGCATTTAAATACTACGAGTGCGGAGCACGAGTAGTATTCGCAATTATGAAAGACATGAGTGTAAAGCACCACAAAAATAGTAGACTCAACTTTGACTACGAATCGTATTCGAGAGACTATTCAATGAACCAAATCCATTTTTCATATTAAAATGACTCAAAATTTAGTTACACATGATTACGTTTCCATGTCAACAAAAAAAACATTTATGTTTGTCATTAAAATTTTTGGAATCGTGTTCCTATTTAGTTCGTTTCGTTGAATAAAAACTGGTGTTTCTAAATAATGGGAACTGAGAAAAGATTTGGCACGAAATCTGAAGACGAAATCGATGCTGAAATTTGCGAAAATATCCCTTGGAACACGAAGAAATCCAAAGATTCAGTATGGAGACAATTTAGTACATTTTTAACAGCAAAAGGCTATAAACTGGATCAATCTACTTCTCCTGTCGACTTAAATGTCATCTTAAAGTCGTGGGCATGTAATATGAAGAAAAAAGATGGGTCCGATTATAAAGAAGGCGTCATCAAGCACATGTGGAACGTGACGGCGAAAATGGTTCAAGAAATGTTCTTCAATAAGTGGAAAATAAACGTAAACCCGTTTTCTGATGCAATATTTAAGTCAGCACGTGACGCCAGGGATGCTACAAGAAGAAAACTGCAAGCGTGTCCTGAAAAAAGAACCAGCAACGCGGCGGCACTTACAGAACCAGAATACTTAAATATGATACGCATATTAGATGAGAGTACCCCAGACGGTTTACAGAAAAAGTTTTTCTTAATAGCATCTTACGAACTAGCTTGGCGGGGAGGAGAAGGGAGCAACTGTTTCACCTATTACTTCAAGGAGGAACTCGATAACAAGGGAAGAAGAACTGGTAGAATTGAGTATAATCCAGTATTTTCGAAAACTGCGCAGGGGGGAACTAAATCATTGACAGGCAGCAAGTGGTTGATAGAGAATAAAAGCAATACCGATATGTGTCCAGTTAGGTAACCTATTTATATTTAATTTCAAGACGGTATAATTAATATTCTTCTGTTATTTAGATTGTATTATCTACTGAAATCGAAGAGAGGAAAAAATGTGAAAACAGAAAGGATGTTTTTGACACCGAATCCGTTTTGGGATAAAGTTGAGAATGCGGTGTGGTATAAGAACAGTCCAGTTGGTATATGTGAGATCAGTAAATGGGTGAAGTTATTAGCTGAAAAAACTGGATTAGATGTTAAAAGAAGGAAGATATCAAATCATTCGGTACGCTCTTCAACTGTATCATCTCTGGCGAAAGCTGGAGTCGGAGAGCAACAACTGATGAAAATAACGGGACACCAAAATCTGAATTCCATAAAATCGTACTTGCAGCTTGATGATGAGCACCACGAGTCGATTATCACCAAAATGCGAAGAAATTTTACAACAACAAATGTGTCATGTACAACTTCGACATCTGTCAGTAATAGTGACGGTATTAAGCTACAAGAGAAAGGTACTCCCTCGGGTACTCCCAGTGATAGCTCTGTTCCAGAATGTCTGCTGCAGCACTGCAGTAATGTTAGTTTTTCTAATTGTACCTTCAATATTGTTAGTAAATGAGTTACATTAATAAAAACTTTCACTTGTTTAAAATATCCACTTGAATACCTTCTAGGAAGATATAATCGCTGAAATTTCCTGTTGCTATGATACGAAAGTAAATATTTGCTATTTTATTGGTTCATATTTGAACAATGACAGGTGAATTGAATAGTCATCAATATTCAATATAGCCACTTCATATTTGACAGATATAAAAATTAATTAAATGTGACAGTTCTCTGCAATTTACTAGTAAGTAGTTTAAATTTGTTCTTTTTTGAAAATATAAACGGTAAAAATGAGGGATAATGACAGTGAAATGTAAAATTTGACTCCAGCAGAAATTATGGAACAATTTAAGCCTTAGTAGCCACGAAGAATTTATTACCAGCTAAATTCGCAGAAACGTACGGAAAATTTTACGCTCAATTTGTGAAATAGAATGTTCAAAAAATAATGTTTTATTATGGGGTCCTAGAAAAAATAGTATTCATTACTCTTTTCTTACTCGTGTCTTAATAGCCATCATTAAATGCTCATTGCATAATATACTATTAACTTATAGATATCAATTACATACCTCTTTGCTGTTTGTAAACAACGACTGCACTGCATGCGCTCATGCGTACGACGCTACGGTATCTAATTATCTCTGATTTACGTTTTTAGGTGCTTAATGTTTTATATTCTTGGAAACCAAGAAAAAAATTAATAGTATCAAAAATCACCAGATATTATAATAATTTAAAAAATAATCACCAGGTAATTTAAAATTAAGAAAAACAACCATAATTGGTGATAAATCACCAGCATTGGCAACACTGCGATGAGTAGTAATGACGCATATATTTTTTAAGCAGTGGCGTGCGCAGCTTTATTTAAAAAGAAAAGAATTAAATTAGTTCTACAGCCAAAAATTCGAACAAAATGGGTGAAAGGGTGGTTTTTAAAACGATCAAAATATACCCATATTAATCTTATAGAGGAATTACGCTTAGAAGTGGACGATTGGCGTAATTACCTAATTATAATGGATGAAGAAAGTTACGTCACACTATTAAAGTCTGTGTCTCCAATAATTGAAAAAATGAGGTTTGGCCACGACACGACTTTCTTATACGTATGAGCGTTTCAAACTATACAATTTTAAGATTTTTTTTTATACAAAAATTATTCAAAATCCTATTCTAAGTACTTTCATTCTCTTAATGAATCGCTATAGAATGCATACTTTGCAAGATATTCGAAAAAAAGTGCTACTCGCTAAGAGTAAAAGTGCTACTTCCGGTCCGAATTTTTAAATTTCATGCATACAAAAAATATTGCAAATACAACTCTAAATACTTTTGTAAACTTAATAAATATATATAGAATGCATAATTTACGACATATTTGCAAAAAATCGCTATTCGGTAAGAGTAAAAGTGGTACTTCCGGTCCGAATTTTGAATTTTTTTTATACAAACGATATTTAAAATTATCATTTAAATACTTTTATACTGGTAATGTACCTGCCTAGAAAGCATGATTTGCCAGATATTCGCAAAAAACTGATTTTCGATAAGAGTAAAAGACCTATTTCCGGTAGGAATTTCAAAAAACTTTTTTAAGAGAATTTGTCTAAAATTTAATTTTGAGTACATTTGAATTCTTTATAAATTTGTTTAAACTTAGTAATTGACGAAATATTTGCAAAATTCGATTTTTTCACTGAAGTAAACTACTACTTCCGGTCTACCGATTTTACTGAAAAACTAATCAGATCTCAAGAGGGAGATTATATACGTAAATACAAAATTTGAAATAGATATCTACAGCGGTTTGGCCGTTATCGTGGTCACACACAGCCAGACACACAGCCACACAGACACACAGACACACACACACAGACATTCTTTAAAAACCACTTTTTTGGTATCAGGGGACTTCAAAACGTGGACATCTGCAAAAATCTCCCTATACTACGTATAAGAAAGTAAAAGAGGACTCTGATATATCACAGCATGAGCAATTAACAGCCACACTTCTCTATTTAGCCACTGGAAGAAATTATGAAGATTTAACGCTAATTTCTCCTCAGTCATTGGGTAAAAAAATACCAAAGACCTGCCAAGCTATATTTATAATGCTGAAGACCGAATATTGAAGGTAAGAAAAATTTGTGTATTTTAAGAATTTAATAATGTCTTTATTCTGATGTTTACATAATCAAATAAAAAATGGTATGTTAGCAAAAACGTTGGTAATAAGAATAAAACTGAATAAAACCCTTACGTTACTTAGTTAGTTAATAAGGAATATTTGTCTAGATACCCACATTATCAACTTTTTAATTCATTATTATCCTCCCTTGGTTCACAATTTTCAAAAAACTGAAGCGGTACGTACAGAATCGCACTGAGGCGTATGTGAAGCACTTTCTAAATTTTGGTATGTTTGCTGTTGAGCGAGAGTATTCACTTGATTGCAAATAATAAGGCTTGTAGGAGTTGTGTGCATAGACATGACTCATTGTATCATTATTTACATTTAAGTCAGTATCAACCAATTTGGTAGGCTTATTGGCCAACCTAACAATCCTAGCAATCTAGCAAAGTTAAAAACATTACCAAAACAAAAAACACGTTTCAACACCGAAAAACTGATAAATGATTTATTGTTTGAAGCGAAAATGGGTAATATTGATGAAAGTACTAGGATTGTTAGGTTAGCAAATAAGCCTACCAAATTAGTATCGTCCAATACATCCACAGCAAGTATACCTAAGACCACAAAGCCTTTCAGCTACACGATCTCCAAGTACAGCTCAACAGCAAACATACCAAAATTTAGAAAGTTCTTCAGATACGATTGAAAATTGTGAACCAAGGGAGATCAATATTAATTAAAATGTTGATAATGTAGGTATCTAGACAAATATTTCTTATTAACTGAGTTTTGTATTTGAACGAAAAGGTCTGTACTTATGTTCCATGTGTTTGGGTAATAATTCTTATATTTTGGTCACAGTTCTTATATGTGATTTTTTTAGGATGATATTAGCTATTTTAATTGTATCATTTCTTTGTTAGATACATATACAGGGTGTCCCAGAAATAAAAAGACGGAGTAGCAGAAATCAGAAGCTATATTGTGTAAAAACGTACCCTCAAAATATCAAGTCTTTATTCGTGCGCAGGCGGCAGAAAAAAATTATAAAGAATTCAATTGGCCTTACGCCGACCCTGGACTAAATATCCACCTGCTTCACTTTCACAATTGGTCCTTTTCAGGACCACCATATTACTTGTGTTAAGAAAAAGGAGAAGGAATATATACTTAATAATAAATATTACTTTAATTGTACACCTGCTAGAAAAAAAATAATTACATTCTTGATATTTACTACGATTTATTGAATATTCTAAAATAATAATAATCAGCTGTTTCCGACTACAAACACATTAAAGAGCAACAACCTTCCTATTTTAAAAATAAATACATTCTTTTATTGTCTGCAATAAAGTGCGTCGCCCATCTGGGTCAACAACCGACTACATAGCTGTGTTATTTAGACGCATCGAGCAAAAAATATGTTTTATATGAATGAGTACGATTTAACGTTTTTTCCCCGTTTTATACAAATAAAAGCGTATTTTTCTATGAATGCGTGTTCGTTTCTATTTACAAATGACCATTCTTACGTGTATTTATAAACATACATTCTGTGCCAGGTCCGTAATGTAATTTTTTTTTATCTAAAAAACAACATAGAAAATTAATTTTTTAATTTCTTCGTTATTGCGGTATATTTGGGCCTGTTTCTGTTCGGACTTTACATACCTGCTACTCGATCTTTTTATTTCTGGGACAGCCTGTATATTGGTAGTACCAATATATTTTCATATACAGTGTGTTTCACTTTGATACTTGAAAAATCAGTATTTTTTAATGGAACATCCGATTTAATTTTTTCTTTTTTAAAATATATTGCACTTAAAAAGCTCTACACAGTGATGTGCATTTTTTTGATTTAGGCCCTTTGCATGGCCTGCTGTGGTATTAAATGTAATCCCAAAAATGGCAAAATCGTATTAGGCATTTTTTTAACAAAAAAACTATTTATGCAATCGATTTAGCCATGCTTCGAAACCCTTAGTACCAAGTTTCAAAGTCGCATCTTATACAGAGTGTTTATAATTTAGGTGCAAACTTCGAAAAATACCAATGTTTGGGAGCACCCTGTATTAACAGAATAAAATATTTTCGAGATTTTCTTCTTTCGATGGAGGTGTAAGTACTATGGCTTTGAAATTATACTCTTTTTATTGGCCTAGTTAATACAGGGTATTCGTAATAAAAAATCAAATTTAAGGAAAAATCGATTTTTTTCGTTTTTATTTTTAGTAAAAGAAATTTAACTGAACATAACAAAAAACTACAAAATAAGTAAAAATAAATAAGATAAAATATTTTAGTGCTAGTAATGCATTCTTTGCTTAAGTTGAGGACATTAATTATTTAATTATGTTGGAAGAAAAAATGACAAGTGATTTGGTTATCATAAATTCCGCACCTTACATTAATTTTCTCATAATATTGTTTTTTAAAATGAATAATCCAGTTAGGGTTTACATCCGAACAGAATTTTTGTTGAGACATCGACAAACTTTGGTGGAAGGTATTTCGCGAAATTTGTCTAACGCTAGTGAAGCAGGCCTTGAAAACAAAAATGTATCAAACTTCAAACAATTCGACACTTGCTGTTATATTGCTTAAAACGTTATTGTGTGTACCATTAAAGTTGTGTAAAAATGGTTAGAAATAAACTAACTTTACAGCAAAAAGTTGAAATAATAAGACTAGTTGGTGACAATGCAAAAACTTATAAACAAGCTGCAGAAGAATTTAACAGGAGACATCAAGAACTAGAACCAGTGAGTTTTCAAACTGTAGCAAATATTAATTCTCTTTTCGATAGAACTGGTAATGTTATTTCCACAAATAAAAGGGGAAACAATTTAATTGAGAACAGAGAAAACATTGTTTTAAATCAAATTCGGCACAACCCTAAAACTAGCGTTAGACAAATTTCGCGAAACACTAATATACCTTCCAGCAAAGTTTGGCGATGTCTTAAGAAAAATAAAAAGGTTGCTTACAAACCAAAATTCCTACACACTTTAGAAAATGGTGATGAAAATTCTCGAATGGAATACGCTCTGTGGTGTCAAGGACATTATCTAAATGACCACAATTTCCTAAATAAAATTTTATTTTCGGATGAGGCAACCTTCACCACAAACGGGGTTGTATCTTCACAAAATTGTAGATTCTGGTCGGAAGTAAACCCTCACTGGGTTATTCACTGTAAAAGGCAATATTCTGAGAAAATTAATGTATGGTGCGGAATTTTTGATAAACAAATAATTGGTCCCTTTTTTTTTCAACATAACTTGAAGGCCCAAAATTTTTTGAATTTTCTAAGTACGAATTTCTGGGATGCCTTAGAAGAACTGCCAATTGCTAGACGTGCCGACATGATATTTCAAATAGACGGTGCACCCGTCCATACTGCAGCAATAATTAACAACTGGCTTGATCAAAAATTTCCCAGAAAGTGGATTGGGCGCTATAGTCAAGAAATTAAGTGGCCTCCGAGATCGCCAGATTTGACGCCACTCGATTTTTATCTTTGGGGGAAACTTAAAGAAAATGTTTACCGTACAAGACCCAATAATGTGGAAGAACTTAAGCGGAGGATAACAGAAGAGTGCGAGTTAATTTCTCATCAGGAACTCGCGAAAGTAATGAATCATTGCCAAAGAAGGTTAGAAAAATGTATTCAAGTTGAAGGAGGGGTAATAGAAAACTCGAAAATTTAAAGATATTTGGTTATTTTGTAGTTTGTTATGTTCAGTAAATAAAAACGAAAAAAATCGATTTTTCCTTAAATTTGATTTTTTATTACGAATACCTGTATTAACTAGGCCAATAAAAAGAGTATAATTTCAAAGCCATAGTACTTACACCTCCATCGAAAGAAGAAAATCTCGAAAATATTTTATTCTGTTAATACAGGGTGCTCCCAAACATTGGTATTTTTCGAAGTTTGCACCTAAATTATAAACACTCTGTATAAGATGCGACTTTGAAACTTGGTACTAAGGGTTTCGAAGCATGGCTAAATCGATTGCATAAATAGTTTTTTTGTTAAAAATTGCCTAATACGATTTTGCCATTTTTGGGGTTACATTTAATACCACAGCAGGCCATGCAAAGGGCCTAAATCAAAAAAATGCACATCACTGTGTAGAGCTTTTTAAGTGCAATATATTTTAAAAAAGAAAAAATTAAATCGGATGTTCCATTAAAAAATACTGATTTTTCAAGTATCAAAGTGAAACACACTGTATATAAAGTTTAGTCAACGCCATTAGTAGGGACATAATAAAAAGAACTAACAATAGTAAAACATATTCATGATTATTAAAGTTTATTTAAGATGTCAATTTAAACACATGCTCAATATATAAGCGTGGTATCTATTTGGTTGTAAATGAGAATTGAAAATTTACATAAGCTCATTGGAACTGTAATAGGAAAAGCCTACCATAAAATCATATGACAGATATGATTTTTGTTCGATCGTGTTGGAAACGGACACATATTATTATTATTGATTGGAGAAAAATATCAACATAAAAATTTATAATGCCGAATAAAATACAATGAATTAAAGAGATAAAACTAAAGATTATAACAAAGAATGTATTGAGAAAGGAGTGTTATTATCAGTCACAAGTATCCAAGAAGCCGTATGAATTAACAGTTTTATGAAAGGAAGTCATCTCAGCAATTGAAGAAGGATGGGCGGATAAGAATTTTAAATAGAGTACACAAAATTAAAACACAGAAAGGTTAGTTATTTGAATTATGTAAATTGGGGAAAATTGTTATAAATGTTAAAAATTTAGATGTAAAATAATTATGATTATGAAAGTCCAAATTGATATTATATTAAATTGAAATTTATACATATTGCATTTTAATATTCTTGCAAAGAAATAAAACGACACATGTTACAATATTAGAATTGCAAGTATGCATGTCGTAAGTGACTGTGTTCAGTCAAACTGCTGACTTGGATCAATAAACGTTCTACATTACTATACTGAGTGTTACACTAAGATATTCGGTGATTTATTATGCCGATTATACAATGGATTGTGTATTTAAACTAAAAGCTTTATAGAAAGTAAAATTATTAGTTAAAATATTCTAGTAGTTTATAAAATAAAGTAACTCCACTCCAATATAACGTTAGGTGTTTCCGTTTGACAAAAGTTAATATTTAACTACACGTAAAATCAAAGATATGTACGCACACTGCGCTAATGTTGGGCTTGTTTTGACTGGGGAAAACTACCGCATCGATAACGAAACTCCACACGAGCCCGTTTTACCAAATCAAACACGTATCAGTTAGATTTAAATCAGCCGCATCTGTGATTAGCAAACAGCACAGTGTGCTAACAGAGCTAATGACAAACATAGCCCGGAGCAAGTTCTCTTAATCAGGACCTCTTGTGGTGCCCCTGCGTTCCCTCATCGTAACTCACGCTCGCTAGCGTACCCGTCCCCCCGAAAAAGCACCCGCGGCTACATCGATACGCCGACTTGATGCGAAAAAAGCTCCACCGAGGCAAAAAAAAGTTACCCATGCCGGTTAATTTTAATACTGTTTATTTTCCTGTGTTTTATTTTTTGATCTACGTTTTTCGGTAATTTTTTTTTCGCGTAGCTTGTTTGGTTTTGTTAATTTTCAGACTTCCTTATGTTATGCCTTCCAGGAAAAGTTTAGGATGTATAATAATATTCTTTTTACATTTTTCACATTTAAGTAACATTGAATACTGTTTCTAATGATACTATTTTAGTAATTTTTCTTTTTTTGTACAAAACTTTATGTCATATAGCTGATACAAACACAGACACAGTACTGAACTAACCCGCCGAAGAGATTCAGTAATAAAACTACATAATCACAACGTGATCAAGGCATCCTATGCATAAAAATGGTCAACGGCAAAGATCGTTTACATTAGGCCATTAGGTAAACTGTAATAAAATAGATTCGGCTTTTGCTCGATGAAGTTCCATATTACAAACGTAAATAAAACAAAACAAACTTGTTGAACTACACTTTAATAACTCAAACAGGACAATTGTTTCACCACACAGTGACTTCTTCAGCAATGACTAAAAATACATTTTACAAAGTATATAACTAATGTGTGCCTGTTGTGGGTGGTAAGAAGGAGGGAAAATTGGTTAAAGCCGTCATAAAACTATGTGTATTGATCTATTAAACAAATAAATTAAGTAAAGGAGATTTATTTACATCCAATTGATCATTTAAAGGAAAATTTAGAGCTTCTAAGAAATTCAATTTTATATTCTTATTTTGTACCTCTAGCACGGCCGTTCAAAACCAGTAACAGTCTATACAAATACATCCAAAATAATAAAGATAGTACAGAAAAAAGACTTAAATCAGGGGTCTATAAATTAACTTGTGGGTCTTGCCCGAAGTTCTATATTGGACAAACAAGAAGATCTTTTGAAACTCGCATCAAAGAACATCAGTCATGTTAAAGAACCAAAAAACAGAGTCGACATATGCGAACCATTTAATGGATAAAGAACATAATTTTAACGAAGATTTTTCTGTGCTAGGGGTACAAAATAAAATTATAAAACGAATTTCTTAGAAGCTCTAAATATTAATAAACACAAAATTTCTAATTTTCTTTTGAACGATCAATTGGATGTAAATAAATCTCCTTTACTTAATTTCTTTGTTTAGTAGTACAATACAGATAGATTTGTGAGGGTTTTAACCTACTTTTCCTTTTTCTCTTACCTCCCAAAACAGATACAAATTAGATGTATACTTTGTAACATGTATTTTTAGTCATTGCTGAAAAAGCCACTGTGTGGTGAAACAGTTTGAGTCATTAAAGTGTAGTTCAACAAGTTTGTTTTGTTTTATTTACGTTTGTAAACTGTAAAAGTATCACAGATCGGAGGTGTTTATTTACTCTTACGTTTCTGTGCCGGCTAAATCTGTTTTGGCTGCATTTATTCTGTTTTCATTTGAATATCCACATTTTCTTATGTTAAATACTATGGCGATAACTATTTTATAGACATTGATCCTTGAATGATTTTATGTAACTGTGTGCATACGACTTTGGTGTGATCACGTGAACCCAACGTGATCACTGAATCTGTTCAGCGATTTGAGTATAGAGGGTTCTATTGCCCACATCATCTGAAAATTTTTATTTAATAAAATGTCTATAAGTTTATATACAATGATCGGCAGAAGAAACCGGCCATCCTGAAATATTTACTGAAGCTCAATAAATTTCGTTTTTTTTGTCTAAATAGAGATTTAAACTATTATATTATTATTGTTAAATTTTCGTATTGATTAGTGTAACTAAAAAAGTTTAATTTTAACATATTGAACATATTTATACAAGTCGCCGACATATTTTTTGATATCCACATTAATAAGTTAGTGGCACTCCTTAGCTTTTTTTTCTTTTCAGTTGCTTAGGGACGTCAGTTTGACAGCAAACAACAATTTTCAAGCATTTAGACAAATTATTGCATTCCAGGTTGTTCTAGTTGTTCTAAACATTGTTCCAAAGAATCTCGAAAAAAAATCAAAATTGGCTGAGATAATTGGAAAAAAACGAGTTCTTGCCAGCCCCCCTTTTCTTGAAAATTGTAATTCTGACGATTATTCTAGGTTGCTCTAGGTTTGTTCTAAATTGTTCCAAAGTTCATAGAAAAAATCAAAATCAGACGAGAATATGGGGAAAACGAAAGCCAAAAATATGAAGTCGGACCCAGTTTTTGCAAAAATGAAAATTTTGACGGTTGTTCTAGGTAGTTCTAAGTTTATTCTACACATTATTCTAATACGGTTGTTCTAGGTTTGTTTTCAATTGTTCCAAAATATTTCAAAAAATAAATCGTAATTGGCCGAAAAAGCGGCAAAAAACAATGTTTCGCCGTCGCCCCTTTTTTCGAAAATCGAAATTTTGACGGTTGTTCTACGTTGTTCTAAGTTTGTTTTAAATTGTTCCAAAGTACTTCAAAGAGAAAATCATAATCGACCGAGATAATAGGAAAAAACGATTTTTACCCGGACCACTTTTGCGAAAATTGAAATTTTAGCACCTGTTCCAGTAGCCAGGAAAGAACCATTATAATTTCAATTAGGAAAGAATTCAGGCTACACACTTTCTTTAGAATTATACATGCCATTCCCTAAACTTAATTTTTGTTTTGAGAAAGTTATAGGTATCTGGATAAATCAGATTAGGACTTATTAATTTAAAAGTATGAGTTGCCATGACTTGTATTACATATAGCATGCCTTAAAGTATTTAAAAAAGTTGAAAGATTAATAAATTTTTAAAATTAAATAATTGTCCCGTTTGATTCTACATAATGTTAATTTGTGATTCAACCTTCATTTTGTCCACGTTAACGTATTAACACGTACCAACAGTAAAATAATGTTATATCTTTTAAATGATGCACAAAACATTAGGTATATAACTAAAGCAAGATTGATTTTGTGTATATATTTGAGCCAATGAAAATGGCAAGGAAATTGAAACTATTATAACATTTTAGGGAGGAATAATTTATAAACAAATTGCAAACTATATTTCTGGGCCTTAAATCCAACATTAATAATTTAATCCATTTATATTCTTAACACTGCATTAGATAGACAACAAATTTTAAATGTATTGAAAGAAGAGTGTTTGATTCTCAGACATCAAGCAAAAAAATTATTTTAATTTTTTGCTTTACTGAGTATATGTTTATATGGCTTGGTGTGTATCTTTTTCAGAACATTAATTATAAATGCCAGACGTATATATTAATTGTTACATTAGTATATTATGCTTGTTAGAAATTTATGAGAACAGTCCCTGGAACAACCGTCAGAATTTAGATTTTCGAAAAAAGGGGGCTAACTTCACACTTTTAGATTTGGGTTTTTTTGCAATATCTTTTGATATATAAGAGATACGTTTCTGATGTATTAGAATAATGTTTAGAACAAATCTAGAACAACCTGGAACAACGCTCAGAATTTCAATTTTCGAAAAAAGGGGGCTGGGTGAAAAAGTCGTTTTTTTCTATTATCTCGGCCAACTTTGATCTTTTTTTTTTGAAATACTTTGGAACAATTTAGAACAAACCTAGAACAACCTGGAACAACCGTCAGATTTCCGATTTTCGAAAAAATGGGGGCTAATGACCTCATAATATATAATCTTATAAAATCTGTAAGAGATATTTCCTGCCTTAAACAATTACATACTTTTTCAAACTGATGTTCCAGGTACAAGGTATTTAAATATAAGTAAATGTTGTTTTATGTCGTTTTCACGTAAAGTGGACCATCATAATTCTACTTGCTTCATAGATGGTTTTCTGTTAGGGTAGAACCTTTCCGAGATCTTGGGGCCCTTTTGGATAGCAGATTAATTTTTTCCAATCATATTAATCTTGTTTGTGCATCGGCCTCAAGATCTTTTGGTTTTATTATATGTTCCTGTAGGTTCTTCAGTACTCATTAGTTTTGAAAACGTTGTATTTTAGTTTTGTAGTCAGCAAGATGGAATATGCTTCACAGGTTTGGTCTCCGAAGTATACGAGGGAAGATCGGAAAGTTTCTGGGACGAGACACTCAGCATACATAGTCACCTTTTAACTCAATACATTTATACCAACTTTTCATCCCTTCAGAAAAGTAAGATCTATCACAACCTTCCAAATGGTCATTTACAGCTTCAATAATTTCATTATTTGATGAGAATTTTTTCCAGCCAACCATTGAGATTAGGAAACAGAAAAAGGGAGAAGAGACCAAATCTGGCGAGGGTGCATGTTCAATTAATTGGAATCGTAATTCGTGCAGTTTCGCCATCACAATTGCCAACTTCTGGGATGAGGCATTGTCTTGGTGAAATAAGATTTTTTTCTCTGCCAAATGACGCCCTTTGACTTTGATTTCTTCGTTCAATCTGTTATTGTCTTCCCGTGTTGCAAGTAGTCAATAAAAATTATTCCTCGGAAATCCCAAAAGACAGTATCCATCACCATTCCAGCTGACAGCATCGTCTTGGTCTTCTTTGGGGTTGGTTCACCGCGTACTGTATACTGCTTCGATTGTGTTTTAGTCTCTGGAGTGAAGTGGTGTATTCACGTTTCATCCACGATTACAAAACGTCTAAGAAATCTACAAGATTACTCTTGAATAGACTTAGCTAGGAAATGGTTACACGAGCTTGCTTTTAATCGACTGCCAGCAAACGCGGCTCCCAATTTGCTCTGAGCTTTCTTATGTCCAAAAGTTGATGTAAAATGTAACGTGCGTGGTCAGATGATATACTCTGTTTCTCTCAACTATAATCGGCGATCATTCACGATTTCATAAACTTTTCTCTTGGTTTCTTTATCGTTAATGTTTTTGATCTCCCAGAACGCGATGCATCTTCTATGTTTGTTCGACCACGTTTATATTCACCAATCAAATTCGCAACAGTGGCATACGACGGCGAAGACTCACCATGAACTTCGGCTAATTCCGTTTACTATATGCACGATCTGTCCCAAAATATGACAGTAGTTATATATTAGATGGGACACTTAAATCACATGATCCGTACGCGCGCATAACGCCATCTTCTGGTTTGTTCTAGAAACATTCCCATCTTCCCTCGTATTTACTTGCAGATCTCCATTGAAAAAATTCAGCTGCGATTTGTAAAGTATCTATCCTTCAAGAATATCGGGACTTATCCTCTGCGAGGTGTTGACTACGCGTTGGAGACGCGTAGTTAAGACTCATGGCCTTCAGTCATTGAAATACCGACGCGATATCCATGAAACGGTTTATAAGTAGATTGTGCAACGGATGGATGGACTGTCCAAACATTCCTCTCGATCCTCTTCCACATTCTTAATTTCCTTCTCGAGAATGAACTTACAACATGCTTGTAAAGATGTGTCGTTTTTTAAACTTCTTCCTTGAAGACACTTTCTACACGAACCGCTAATTAAATAATGTTCTTTTTTTCCTTTTTTTAAGTATAAGTATTACAATTATTATTATTATTAAAATTACTGTCATTATTAAGTATTATATTATAAAATATTTACATATTGACACATATATCTTTTGAAAAATAATTTCTTCATAAGAAATCTAATGAATAATACAGCTCCAATAAGTAAACCACAACACATTCACAGTCAGGCAAGCATGCCGCATATTATGAAATAGTAATGAACATTAATTGGTGTGCAACAGTGAATGACTGCATATGTTCTCATTTATATGTATGTTCTAATACTTACATGTGATGGTAACGATAAGTTCGCACTTGTATTGCACATGCATATAATAAAATCCATGAATTATAAACATGACGAAATGTCTAGATCCGATCAAATATTGAAATGTCCAGTATTAATAGTTAAGGTTAATGAATTATTTAATAATTATTTGATAGGAAACCGCACTCGTGATATATTCGAATCTAATACTGTGCCAATTGCAAATTAATAGTTAATTTGCGCGAATGTGTTGTAGTACATTCTCGAAACGAAATATGAATGGATGTACACTACAGAAAACATTCATGATTGCTTCATAGTATATGGGTAAATAAAAATACGCTTTGTGTATGTATTAAGTATGTACGTACACATTAGTAGTATTATTGATGAGTAAAATATTATTCATTAATAAGATTTTAATTATGAATGTGTCTATGAATATTACTAATTTAATATTACAAACTACCTGAAGAAGTAGCGATCTTTCGATGTGCGACTAATAGTCGTTAAATAAACATGAAAAATGTTTATTTATTTAGAACGCGTTACATGCTACTTTCATTTGGCATTTCATATAATTATCACATACTTCAGAATCTGGGGATTCCATGCTCTTATTAATTTCCAGCTGTAACTTTTCCTTTAATGTCAATTGGGGTTGGGAAGTTTGTAGCCTTGGCTCATCATCTGTTTGTGACCTTGATATTTCTTCCTCTTCCGTGTCATCCCGACTATTTAGTCTCTACTTACTTCCCCACTAAAGCTTGCGGAGGAAATGGAAATAAGCCATTACAAATCCGATAATAACTGATTTTCGTCATCTTTTCGTGGATTTTGTAAATAATTCAACACACCAGTTAAATCATTACTTCGTCGTTGCTTTATATGTTCCACTAAGGATGCTTTCATTTTATTGGCGAGTGCTCAGTTTTGCTAGACAATTGTTTTATAAGAAATTTCAAAGCGGCATCAGCTATGCATAAATTAATATCTCGCCGACAGATTGCTTCTACTGTTAATTTAATTGGTGTCAGCACATCAACAATTTTATTTACCAAGTCAAAATCAGCATCTTCTAAACGGATTGGATGATTGAGATCTATAAGAGCTTTTTGAATGCAGGGTTTTAAAAGAGATAATCGTTCCAGAATGGTTAGAAGACTATTCCACCTGGTTATACAGTCCAAAAGAAGTGACAGCTCTTTTTCATGTTCAATCTTCACTATTTTTGACGTACTGTTTCATTTTTCAATGGTGATCTTTTGAAATACACTACAAGTTTGCGGATTTTCTTTACAAGCTCATTATTGTTTTCATCTTTTGTTAACTCTGGTATGTGTTCTCGCTCGGGATCAAAAACGGCCGGGATCCCGAAATCCCGGGATTCGGGATTGTATATATACATATAATCAAAAGTGAAAATAGTGCTGATTAATAAATTAGTCATGGAAAATAGTGGGTAATTAGGCTTTAGAGCAACCGTAGACACGTGTTTCTGACTTCTTGGTCGTCATCAGTACAGTGTAGCCAAGGAATAAGGTGGGATAACCTTGGAGATGTAAGCATAAACGGTAGACCATCAGGCTACAGACCGCCATTTGTTGCTTCAGTTGGAAGATCCTCGGTTTTGAGGACAACAACCAACATCGCCACGAGGAAGACATTGTCAACCTGCGTGCCAACCGACCCTGGAGAGTTAATCAAAAGTGAAAATAGTTCGGATTAATAAATTAATCGTGGAAAATAGTGGGTAATGCTGCTGTAGAGCAACCGTAGACAAGTACTGATGACGACCAAGAAGTCAGAAACACGTGTCTATTAATTAATCTTACTTGTGAGGTAGGCAGCAATGTGTGATTGATCATGGCACTACCATGAAGTCTGCATTGGTGTCTGTGGAGAGGGGAGTACCACAAGGATCGGTGTTGGGTCCTCTTCTGTTGTTGATTTATGTGAATGATTTGCCATCGGTGACGACGTATACAACTACACTTTTTACTGATGACACCTCAGTTGTAATACTAAGTGAAAATAATGATATCAATCTAGAAACAACTGAAACATTATCTTTATTTGAAAATTGGTTTCAACAGAATCACTTACAGCTGAATATGCAAAACTCAAATATATTACATTTCACGTATTTCAAGGAGGATCCTTTGGTTATGGAGTACAGACAACATGAAATAAGAACTGGGGACGATGTGAAATTTCTGGGGCTGCAGGTGGATACGCGGTTGGACTGGAGGAGACATATTGAGCACTTGACGGGTAAGATATCGTCCTTTAATTATGCTTTAAGAGTGATAAAAACTTCAGTAAATGAGCAGGCAAGTCGCTCTGCGTATTATGCGTATGTTGAGTCCAGACTGCGCTATGGTATTGTTCATTGGGGGCATCTGAGCATGTGTCCAGAATTTTCATTCTCCAGAAGTCATGTATTAGAAACATTCTTAAAATGGGAAGAACTGATCCTTGCAGGGAAGTTTTTAAAGAAAAAAAGATACTCACCTTGACATGTCTGTATGTGATGGAATGTGCCCTGTGTGTTAAGGAAAATTACGAATTATTTAAAAAGCAAGAACTTCATCACTGTTATGAAACCAGGGGAACAGCACACCACCGCGGACTTCCAAAACTATTATGCAGAAGAATTCAACTACACAATTAGTAAAAATATATAATCACTTACCATATGATTTAAAAAAGTTACCAAGGAATATTTTAAGATACGACTTAACACAATCCTAATTAACTGTGCTTTTTACAGACGACAAGATCTTTTCTTGTATAAGTTCGAGTTTGTGCCCTGACTTTATTGCTTTTAATACTGTGATACTTTTTCTACTCTTCTGACGTATTCAAACATTATATATGTAAACTGAATTGAATAAACTTAAAAGTTATTATTATTATTATTATTATTCTCTAGATGGCACATATATGTAGTAGAAAAGTGGCATTTGAGACAGGTGTGTGTAGCTAAATATTTTTAAAATTGAGGTATATGTCATACACACATCGATACCACTTCGTATAAACCGTATGTGTCAATTTTCATTAGGTATAGGGATCCAATGTTTAGGTACGATTTATACGTATACAAGTAATACGTGGCAACGTGGCACCCCTACTGTCCGTCACCAATCCCGTCAACAATCGACATCACAACGATTTTCTCCGATCTTCCCACTTCTCCCCACCAGATTTTACATTCAATGTTTAGCTGCGAACACGTTGCGATCTAGTCTGCAATAAAAGCCGTCTTATTACTGAAACGGGAAACATCAAATGGCCGCCGTGATCTCCTGATCTAGTAGTTTATTATTATTTTCAGAATCCTTATTTATTTACCTTATTTTTAATTTTATTAGAATTACGCTTTTGTTTGTGTCATGCAGCGTGAACGCAGCTTAATAATTCTGTGCATTTACTGAAAGGAAAACGAAAAACAAATCCTTGCAACTCGTAAATATTATTTCTGAATGCATTATGAACACCCAAGTCAGTGGTCCAATAGTTACTGCTAACTTGTATTTTCGAGCATGTATCGGTCGCGCTGGCATTGGAGAGGAAAGTAGGGGTGCTACGTTCTCACATATTGCATGATTTGATCGCCTATGGCTAATGAAAATTGACACATGCTGTATATAAGATAATTACACGAAATGCCGATGCAAAACCGTACATTCAGCTGAAGAGAGACAAGAAACGCGAAACGCTCTATCGGTTAGGTTTGTGGTGGTCAAGTGTTGTTCATACATATCTCAAACTTCGCACGAAGAAGTTTAGCGTCGATGAGGTAGAAAGAAAACTAGTGAATAGTTTACTCGTAGAAGGAGGCAAGAATAACTGCGAGAGTTTAGTGAATCGTATTATTTCTTTCAAGGTGGATGTGCTTAGTTTAATGTAATTGGCTCATACATTTAATAATAACATTCCAAGCTTGTTCTTCTAACAGTATAGAACAAACAATGTTAGTTTTATTCTTATTTCATAAACAATGTAACTTTTATGTACTTGGATGTATTACATACAAATTCAGGGGTTTAATTTATTGAAGTATTTATTGTAGTATATATTAGTATAAGCATTTTTTGTAATAATAGAGCAAATAATCCATTTTTAATTATTTTGTAGTTGCTGCAATGGAGTGCAAATCCACGTGATATATATTTTCATGTAAGACATATTAGATATATTTTATACGTTGTATTATAGATAAGTACGAATGTGTGTTTGTCATTTTATGCACAATATGCAGATCGTAGTTAAGTATAGTGGATTAATAGACAAATGCTGATGTTGTATCTGAAATGTAAGTATATAGTTTTCTATGTTTTTCAGTTAAAATTGTATTATGTAAAGAACATATTGCTGTGATCTTAATGATGTCAACTAAAAGTAAAATGAGTGTATAAAGTTATATTTTTGTAAATATTAATTTTATTTAGAAATTTAAATTTAATATCTATAATTTTTATTTGTGTAATATACGTATATGCACTGGTGTGCAAATTTAGAATACTCAGTATATGCTTTAACTTCATTTAAACCACAATGCCATATTATTTAATACCTTATGGTTGATTTAGTTTATTTTCTTATACTGTTAATATAAATAGGCATACGTGATAGATAGGTTACCCATATGGCCGAACACCCATGTTTCGTACAAAATGGCATATTGTTGTCATGTTGGGAATATTTATAAACCATACCTAGAGTTTATCCCATGTTAATTAAGTGTAAGGCAAATGTGATTCTGTACTCGCACATTATTGTATATTAGTTTTCAAGTAGCAGTATCGTCAGAAAAAATGAAGAGGTTTGTTACAACTGATGATTCAAACACGAACAACTTCTTCATTCATACAGATGAAATACAAGTTATTGGTTGACTTATTTCCATTTTTCCCAGTGAAAATGTCATAGAGATGCTTAAGGTTAAATATCTGGTTTAGGAATGTAGAAACTAATAGTAGCAAACTATATTATTTAAATGGAAAATGCAATATTGTGTACAAATATTTATGTTAATCTGTTTTACTTACTGCGCTAATTTATTTCAATTATTTTTCTTTGATTTTCTGACGCTGTAATATAATTTATATGCATTGGTTTATGCGTCTATATTATAACCCATTGATCATGACGCCATTGCATTAAAAATGTCATTACCAGGAATTGCATTATATTATTGTTTATATACTGATTATAATTTTCTTAAATTTCCGCTGTAAAATGGATAAGATTTTTATTTTATGTTTCTTTTTAATTAAACAATATCTATATAAGGCCGTGTAGAGGAAATTTAAAGGACACCACTTCCAAAAATCCAGTAATTAAAACTTATAAGTAGAAGGTGTACGTAGTCCACACTTATAACGCATATACAGTATACGGGGACACCCGAATAGTCATGTTGCACTGATATTGAATTAATTTTCAATGTGCGTATAAAATTTTAGTTTGTGTAATATATCTATAGTATTATGCGTCACTTATCCGAGATATTCAATATCATCTAAATAACTATTTGCACATAATTGTTTTGGGCAGTCACTCGCTCTATAAATGGATTGATGAGAATAAGCACGTGTGGAATCAAGAAGTGTGTTATGTGTACTGGGGATATCATTGACACTTAAATAGTTACGCGTTTTTATTATAATTTAGGCAAATGGTTGTATGAACAATATTTGTGCTCACTGGATTCATAAAAGAATCAAGGGGGTGTGCGTCTAATTTACCGGTGTGCTTGATTCATGTTTAGCGAATTACTTGTAACTAGAGTAACATATGGGCCAAAGCAGTTATATATTAAAGAAAAAAGGCCTTTTCAGTCATCGCAAACGCCGAAACCGCACCGCCTTGGAGGAGATACGTTGCGGGATTTGCGATTTTTCGTTTATCCGGATAGATCGGTTAGCTACTTTATCCAGTGCGTATTCTTTGATACAGACAAGTTATTCTAGTAGTACTTTACCTATAAATATTTCGTTGTGTATACATTTCGTAAATATTAATTTTTGAAAAGTTCACTTAGCATACATGCTAACATCTTAACATCCATTTATAATTATTTGTTCTATGCATTAAATTCTGTATATAAAAAAGGATTTCATTAATTTAGTAATTAACTTAAATATTTTTTTCATTTATTTTAATTTATCTATGAAAGTAAAGAATTTCTCAAATAAACTGCTTCTGAGAGCAAGACTTCTGGGTAACATATCAAAAAATGATAATTTAGTGTATTTAGAAGTAGTAATACGTAAATCACTGCATAACCCATCACATGCAGAAATATCTGTGTAGCTTGCTACATATTTTATGTAGTTAGGATCACAAGAATATGTAAAATAATGTAAAATGATAGCAATTGCTAAGAAACAAATGTAATTGTTATTACATATTATATTATTATCTCATGCAAACAATGTCTTCTTTTTATTCCTTCTACATATTTTACTGCATATTGTTGTTACTGTCAAATATTTACATTCGACATTTTGAAATGAAATGATTTCTTAATATATTTTTCATTAATTTCAAAAAATAAAATTACCATGTTAAAAAGTAAGAGTTTTTAAAACGAAATCGAAATGCACACTGTAAAGAAACGAAATAGACATTTTAATAATCAATGAACAATTCCTTCAAAAACATCTTCGGACAATCAACAAATCACACAAACCCTTCATATTAGTCAACGTTATTGTATATTATTCACTTCTGAGAACTTTTGTCTCACATTGTACATTACGTACGTGCATGTAATACTAATATTAACACTAATACATAGCTAACACAGAGTAAATTGCTTACCGAACGCAGCGCCACCACGAAATTCCGTTAAGTTTGCCCCGTAAATATTTCATACGGATTGAAAATTAATTTGGAAAATTTGCTACACGTCAGCGTAACACGTAGATGTATATTTGCGTCGGCCGACTACACTCTCAGCGCATTGTCCGTTAAACGCAGGAACACGTCGGGTATTCTCCATTATTTATCCGATAGCGGTGCACACGGAAAAAGCAAAGATACCGTAAGATTACTGACCATCCACCGAAAAGTGCATATGTAAGAGGGACGTGTGGGAATATCCAGTAATTGGTATTAATTAAATAGTAAACAGGGGCTAATAATGAATGCGCCTGCATAATTAGAAAGTATACGATACCTCTAAAATAATCTCAGAGATAATTTCCGCACAAATTTGTCATTTAGTTATTTAAAGTTGAACATTGGATTAACCCAAGAAAGGCCCAACATATGATTACAACGACCAGCACTTACTTTGAGGTTATTTTACGCTTAAACAGAAAATTTCCTATCACTGTTTTTTCTGAGTCATGTTATAATAGATAAAACAATAAAGTTTGTACCAGGATATCAACAATTAAATTGGTCAATGGTGGTCATGGATTTTAAAATTATTGTCGTAGCGTGCATCGTACATTTAGGTAAGTCATAATTTTTTGAATGTCAAAATCTGTCAAGTTATTGTGTTGAAGTTTTCTAATCCTGCACGGTTTTTGAATCATGGTTCTCACCACAGAGCACAAAATTTACATGATTGAAGCCTATTTTCGAACGGGCGTGCTAGTTAATGGAACTTGGGAATACAGTCAACGTTTGTGTTTGGACAATTTTCGAGAGCACTTCCCAGCCGTAGCAGTATTACCGGACAATTTTTATGCATGCCTTACAAATTGTGTTGAAGTGTTTCGCGAAACTGGTTCTGTGACGCATAAAAATGGTGCTGGTAGACCAAGAGTTCGTACAGAAGAAGTTATTAATGACGTTCGTCAACGTATGGAAGAAGAGCCTACAAAACCTTTAAAACGTCTCTCTCAAGAAATTCGGCTTTCTTATGGAACATGCCAAACGATTGTAAAGAAGAACCTGAACATGCATCCATATAAGATGCAATCATATCAAGCTGTTCTGCCTGCAGACTACCCCAGACGCCTTGCGTACTGCCATTGGTTCGTTAATAATTTAATGAATGACGATCTGCTGAATTTAACTTTTTTTTCTGGCGAAGCTTGGTTCCACCTTTCGGGATACATCAATTCTCATAATATGCGAATGTGGAACACTGATAACCCGTATATTTTTATTGAAACGTCACTACATGCTCAGAAAATTGGTGTTTGGATGGCAGTTTCTCGCAGAAGAATAATTGGGCCAATTTCACCGTCAACGCAGAAAGGTACAGAAATATTTTTTTGACTGAATTTGTGCAACACTTAGACGATGATGAACTTCAATACGGTTATTTCCAGCAAGACGGTGCAACATCACATACTACACGAGAAAATCTTACTTTTCTCCTCGATTTTTTTGATGACCGGCTGATAAGTTTACATACGGAAGTTGAGTTTCCTCCAAGATCACCTTGTTTGACAATTATGGACTATTTTATCTTTCCTTATTTAAAAAATAAGATTTTCGCAAATCCGATACATAATTTACAAGAACTGCAACAAAGAATTGTTCAGCAATGTGCAACCATAACGCCAGAAATGCTGCAAAACGCTTTTCACAGCATGAGGAGGCGCGTAAACTTGTGCATTGAACAAAACGGGGGACATATCCAACAATTATTGTAATTTAGTTTTTCTGGTTAATAAAAACGTGCTTTTATTTCATAACTTGTAGTTCATTATTATTTTACAGATGAACTAAGTAGGTAACACATTTGTAGGTTATTGATAATGTCAGTGTAGCTTGACAATGATTGAATTATTTCAAAAGGATGATTTAAACTAAGACAAGCGTTTTATATTCCATGACCAACATTGACCAATTTAATTTTTGATATCATGGTACTATTGAACATGCAATTAAAGATTGTAGTAATTCCCAAGATAACATGGCACTAAAGTTATTTTATTTATTATGAAGTTACAACGAGTTTTATATATCAAGTATCTTTATTGTTTCTTCATCAGTGCCTTGTTTTGTATGAAGCGAAGTTAGGAGACAGAATGTATATGGGCTCCAGACACTAGTTTTTCTTTTGTTTGAGCGATAATTCGAAGGACCTTTGTTGTCTACCCAGTTAAACGTATGTAACACATAAAGTTATTTATTAAAACTAGCATTCAACAATACACTAATCAAATTGTTGTTGTGCAATTTAGCTCAGCTGTCTCACTGTCTACTACTACTGACGTATTTTGCTGTGCGAGCCGTCCCCTCTTGCAGACATGACCATGAGAGTAAGAGCCTGGGTCTTTCGTTACTATTTACCAGGCGAATATTGGAAAAGCAAAAAGAAAAGCAGAAGCTTATGACGTAGACCCACTGCGTTTGCACTGTACACTGAACAATCAATTATATTCGGTTAAAGTCTCTGTTAAAATCACAAACTCTGTTAAAGTCACAAAGTATTCGACGATGATCTGCGATTTGTTTGCCGAAACTTTCTATTTCAGATAAGTTCATAAAAAGATTATTGATCTTTTCAAAAATTTATCGAGAGTAACGTCAACTAAAATGAGGACTTTAGTAGTTCGCAGAAGTAGTATCTCCAGTAATAAAGAGCTCTACCAATGATAACGCTACCTAAGATAATCAAAACGCTACAACCTATATCAAAATCTCCAGCAATACAATACAATTTAAATTATATGAGATGACTGAATACAAAATACCTTATTATTTGTTCATTTTGTAGTTCAAGTCGAGTAAAGGAGTATTAATATTTACTAGCAATACTTTTTCAAAGTGCTCTTCTGTAAGATTTGTTCTCTTTGAATGAAGTGCATCCTTGTAGATACAAAACGTCCTTTCACAATCGCTGGTTAGGTGCATACAGGAAATATTCTTTTATTTCAGCGTATTTAGCAGTTAGATTTTGTGTCATTGTCCCCATACACAATTGCGGCAATGTTATTAAATCTGGATTTCTATTAAAACCTGCGTCTCACTTTTGGCGAAGGCCACATCCGAAGTCATTTGGATACTTGAAATTATTAATAGCCACATCTACTAAAAGCCAGAAGATTATATCACGAAAGATTACCTAATCGTGCTCTACCAAACCATAAGACATTTCAACGTGTTGGCCAACGTCTAAGGGAGAATGGTGGGCGATTGCAGTTAATAAAGTAATACATATTATTGACTATCTTCATAATTTTAGGAAAGTTTGGAAAAATGAAGTACTGATGCTGGTGTGAGAAGAACCGTACGTATGCCGCGATTAGAGGAACGTATTTTAAATTCTGTAGATGACAATCCATCAACGAGCACTCGACAATTATCAGCACAGTTTAATACATCGAAAACAATAGTACATGAAGTTTTTCATGAACAGTTGTTATATCCATATCAATAACAAAAAAAATACATGAGCTGATTCCTGAAGATTTTCCTCGTAGAATGCAGTTATTGAGGTATTGGATCAGTAACGTAATAATGTTGACTTCATGAGCATTATTCTTTTCACGGATGAAGCATGGTTTACCAGAAATGGTATCACCAATTTACACAATACGCAAGTATGGGCTGATGGAAATCCACATGCCCCTATTGTTTCGCATTATCAACATCAGTTCCAATCACTTAATATTTGGGCAGGAATCATTGACAATTTTTTGATTGGACCATTCGTTTTGTCAGATCTATTGAATGGACAACTTTATTTGGAGTTCCTTCAGAACGCTTTTTTGAGATTTAATAGAGCACTTATCACTTGAAACCCGCCCAAACATATACTTCATGTGCGATGGGGCACCACCTCATTTCAGCGTTCGTGTGCGGGAGCACCTGAATAACGTCTATCCAAACCGTTGGATATGTAGAGGAGGACCAATTGCCTGGCCTCCTCGATCTCCTGACTTAACGCCGTTGGATTTTTACCTGTGGGGACACCTCAAAAAAATGGTGTATTCCACTCCGGTCGACACTAGGGAGGAACTTCTATAGAGAATCACGTTTCATTGTGATGTGATAAGGAACACGGCTGGGTTATTGTTGCGGGTACAACAGTCCTTAATTTATCGTGCCCGCGAGTTTTTTAATAATTCCGTTAACGTGCCTCCGGAGACACCACTGCGTTTATATTTATATTAATTACTTTAAAATAAATTCAGTGAAAACCGATTTCCAGCGGCGTTTTTCAGGGACGCATATCTCCGTAGGAGGGGCCTGTAGGAAATTTTTTTATAAGAACTTGTCATCTTATTTGTTGATGTTCTCACGGCATCCAAGAGATTTCCCACATTTTCCCAGACACCCTGTATATGCAAATGCAGAGTTTTGCAAAAATTTGATTCTTTTTCTAAGGAATAACATTTATGTTCATATTTGCGTATTCCATGGAGACAATAAAACAAATTACTAGACTTCTGCCCAACTTTTATTAAAATTCTTTTACTTAGTTTCGAAATCATATAAATGCATTTTCTCAAAACCACCTTTTTGTGTCTGTTGAATTTTGAAAAAACGCTTGTCAATTATGAAATCACAAAAATAGCTCGAGCAAAAAATATATTTTAAAATAGACACGACCAATTTACATATTTATAATTAATAATAAAAAAGATACCTGCATTCCAAGAAAAAGAACAAAATAAACACATTTGATATGTAAATTAGACAATTTTATCCCTAACTATGTTAACAATTTCCTCCAGATTTATATCTCGAACACCTTGAGTTTTGCTTAGAAAATTCGATTACAGAACATGTATGTGTTTCGGGTAAAGTCCGTCGGCGCAGAAGTAACATCCAAGGACCAGCAGGATCCGAGCGCGTAGCGAGATTGCCCAAGGTTCTGTCAACCTAAATGTGGATTTATTCGCCCTGTATTAGATTAAATATACCTCGGGTTGCCCAAGCGAGCCAATAAATAAGCGGGATCTTCAATTAGGATTTTTCCTTAGATGTATAGTAGGGAGCAAGGAGGTTCGTTCAAGAAAATCAGACCCATTCTCTGGCCTGAACGACTTCCTTCTTATTATCTATAAAATACCAGGCGATAGTTTTATTAATATTCGAATATATTTTTACGATCAATATTAAATTTTCGAAATAAAAATTAAACCTACCGGAAATGTTAATATGAATACCGAGATTTTACTTTCAATAAAACAAAGTAATACGATGGCTGTCCGAAAAGTTGTCGACTTAATAACAAAAGATCATTTTTTTTGACGCGAATTATGTTTTATTTTTGAACTTCAATACGTTTTACGATACCTTTCTTCCAATAATTCAATACCATCATATAAGTGTGATTCCGGAAGATCTGCAAAATATATATCCATGGACGCAAGGCTTCAACATTTGATGTGAGACGCTTTCCAATTGAGCGTTCTAGTAACTCGTGCATTAATTCGTCGAATTTTACCATCGTCAAAACACTTGTGTGAACACGGGTATTATCCTGACAAAAAATGATTTTTTCTTCTTCAAAGAAGGTCATTCCTCGCATTTTTCTTCTGTATAACTGATCTAAAATGTTACTATATTATTTAGAATTTATTGCTTTGCATATCTGAAAATAATCGATAAAGTAAACATCTTTATAATACCAAAAAAAAACCATAACCTTCATTGTTGAACCATCTCTACGTTATTTGGTGCACTCCACATGCTTCAATCCATTGTGTCGACTTTTCTTTTCACTCTGGTGTATAGTAGTGAATCCACGTTTAACCTACAATTATAAAATTAAACTTGAAATTTATTTTCTTTTGCTTAAAACGCTTCAAACACCCCTGAGATATACACAAATGCGTTTTTAGTCACTTGTCAGAAAATGCGCCACCCATCTTGCGCAATGATTTTTCATATAAAATATTTTTAATTCTTTCATTTGAAATGCTGTCACAATTTTTTTGTTTTAGTTTGCTGTATTTTGATTTTTAATTGGAAATCTTAATTTTACCTTTTTAGTGTTTAATTACGCTTGGTAGCATAATTTTAGTTATTTTTTTTCTCTCGTTGCCCGTTAACGTGATCGATTTATTATTGATTGAACCTTTTACCGCCATCCTGTGACCAATTGCGCAGTGCGATTTCGCGATCCACAGTAGTCGTGCGAGATCTGTATCTCATCAGGAGGTGTAGCGCTGTTTTACGGTCATAGATGGCGTATGCTTGGTTATTCGTAACTTTTCTAGTTAATTTACGTAATTGCTTTCTGTTTAGGTTAAGCAATGATTGGATTTCTTTTCTTTTAATGTAATTTGTAAATTATTTATTTCACTTTGGATTACCGTTTGCGAGTCAAATATCAATTTATTCGCCCAATTGGTGTTTTGTAATTCTCTATGGTTCCGCCCAGATGTCATCTCTGTAGTTTCATGATTGATCTATGACAGGTCGATTTGAGATTCTTTCTCTTTTCCGATTTGACCTCGTGCAAGTAACATTCTTTTGATCGCAGAATAGTAACAGTATATTTCAATTATTCTTGTGCAAGTTAGTTAAGTTAGTTTGATGTATCGTTAATTGGCCACCGGAATATAGGTGGATTAAATACTTCTTGCCAAGTAGTAAATTTAGATGACGTATTGGATGTTAAACTCTTTGGGAGGATTTTCTTATAGATGATTGGAATAGTTACTATCGTAAGTGACTCTATTAATTGCTAACGTGGTTCTTATGTTGTTCTGTTTTTTTTTAATTAGTCTGCGATTACTGCACGACGATATGTTTGAGAGGATTACCGAAGTCCGTGAAGAGATAAATCGTTAACGGCGTGCAAACGAAACATCGCCATTTTGTTCTCGATCATGGCGGCTTTCTGAATATTTGGGAAGATCTATCTACTGGTGAAGGCAAATTTTGTCTGTGCAGTTCCTGAACTCCTGTCGCAGCCCTTCTGCATTCTATTCCGATAATTGTTGGTAGCCGTAGATATTTTAGGAAGAATTTTACTGAAACTGTGGATGTGTGTGGGAAAAGTTTAAAGTATTTTGACTTTGTTTATTGCTGTTTTGCTAAATATTGCCAGTGTATTGCACAGTCACATAGTGCAGTCAGACACAATCAAATTTGTGTAAGTTTACGTGCAGTTTTTGCGCACTACGTACTGTCTAACTTTATTTTTCGGTCTAACTGATCATTAGAGTCAACGTAATTACTGGATTTACCTTGTAGTGGCATATGAGTCACTGAGATTTATTTTGTTTTACATTTAACGTTTAGTTTAAATTGTAGTTGTGGCCTTATTTTGAAGTTACGTGTCGAATTGGCCTGCTACATAGCCATTTCTTTCTTGTGTTAAATTTAATTGGTATTTTGGGTGCGTATTTTGCATTGTGGCATCCCAACTTGTATTGTGTAAATTTATTGCTATGTTTTTAGTATATTTAATTAACAATTTCAATATAATTATGTGTAATTTGCACGATCTTTAACTTGTTGAATTTTTATTCACGTTTTCTTTTTGTAAGACTATAGTTAACTGGCACTGTTAGTATTAGATACCATTTAGAGTCTATTATCTAGTGTCGAACAGCTTGTCGTTGGCCTCTAATAAATGTGTTTCGTTTTTGCTAATGTGTTGCTGATTGCGACCAAACTGCTCGACATTGGGAAGACTCCCTGGCATATGTTACCATTGTAATCATTTTCTAGTTTTAAGTATTTTCTCATGTATTTAATTGAACTCGAGGTTTTGCCTCATATGAGTTAATTCTTTTGATTACTTCAATCATTATAACAGTTTGTCAATTGTAACTTGAATTTATGGTTCACATTTGGTGGCCGTCTTAACCGAGTTATACATCCTTCAGAATTTTAAACATTTGCAACTGGTTTGCACTTATGTGTTTCTTTATTTTTAATGTTTTCTATTACTCTTATTTGTACTTAATTTGTAAAGAGTCATTACTGTAGTTGACTTTGAATGATAGTTTGGCTAAAGCTTAATCTTTTCTTTGGACATTGGGCAAATTAAATCAGTTAATAAACCTGTTGTTAAGTTTGTATGAGTGTGTTTGGCTTTGCTGATCATTATACCTGGGGTTTAATAATAGACTTGTTCCGGGCCTATCTATCAGTTGCTGGTCAGTATAATTAATCGGAACTGGTGCCCTTATTATATAACACTTTTACTTGTTAAGTGAACGAACCTACCCTGCCCAACTGGTTAGCGGCAGTACTGACCATCATCTTCGACGTCAACCTTGGGAAGAGTGAAAGGTAAGGCTTAGTGAGGGATAAGCTGGCGATTAAATGGTTATTAGTAGACAAGCGTCACTGCTTATTTTAGGTTATCAATAGAAGGTGAGTTACCGTGGTGGCATCATACCTTCTGTCCTCTTACATATTTCATATTTTTAACGCAAGAGGGTAGCAATGCATAAGGTCTCAGCTGTTTCTTTGATCTAACATCATATCATGAACTGGAATCATTTGTGGTGTTGTTTCACGACGACTTAAAAAAACACTTTTAATAATTTCGGATAAATTTCTGTTGGTTTTCAACACAAAGAATTTAATGAATGCACGATATTCATTTCAATGGAACCAGTAAATTCCCATTTCACAGTTTCTAACGCCATCTGTGAATCAGGCCGAAAACTTTTCCAGCTTCCTTCGTAGGTACCTATAAATTGAATTTAGGACATCAGTTTTATAATTATAGTAAATATGAAAAGCATACAGTAATGATGGCTTGTGAAAATGGAATTAGAGTTCTGGAATAAAGAATTTAAATATGTATTTATGTACAAACGTATATATAGCAAATAATTTGTAAATATCAAATGAACAGACTGTTCGTAAACCTGATGATGATGATGGCAAGCAACATATTGTTATACCGTAGTCGACAAATTTTAATTTCTATTTATACTTCTATCCCATGCAGAAGATGACCTTATAATATGCAGCGATGCCTGCTTGCTAACAGTGGTGGGAGAAGCAACGCAGTGTCGGGGGATCCTCACATTTCATAGGAAACGTTTGCCGAGTGTACTTGGCAGCCTCGCTATACAGACTGGTTGGATTTTCATTGTACACTCAATATTTTCATTGAGAGTATAATATTTAAAAAAAAACAAAATGTGCCTGATACTATTTTTTGCCCTCTTTCTAATCCTGTGAAATAGGATAATGTCGTTTGAAAAACAAAAGATAATCTAATTTATTTTTTTTTAAATTGAATGCCCTGTATATTATTGGATATTTTGATAGCTTATTCAATTCTGAATATAATATCATTTATTTTTTTTTTTTTTTCGTTGGGCAATGAATAACGCCATAATAACAAAAACTAAAAAAACACATTATGTAATGGTTAAAAAAAAACAATGGAAAAAAAATAACACAAAAAAGCAAATATCCTATTGAAGAAATTGTTCAAAATGGCCACCATTTTGGTTGATACATATCTGAGCTCGGTGCAATAAATTATTTTTGGATTTTCTTAACATATCCGGGGTAATTTCCTGTGCTGCCAATTGTATTTTATTTTTCAGTTCTTCTAGGGTATTCGACAGAGTGCAATATACCTTATTTTTTATAAATCCCCAGACAAAAAGATCTAATATTCAGAGGTCAGGTGATCTCGGAGGCCATAAATGTGGCCCTTTATTCCCAATCCACCTATTTTCAAATTCTATTGTAGAAAATTCGTCACTGATTGTGCATTATGTGGTGGTGCGCCGTCATGTTGGAACCACATTTGTGTCCGGATAGCTAAAGGCAGATTGTCTAAATATTCTTGAAATTCAGTTTCAAGAAAGTTTAAATATCGCTTTTGAGTAAGTGTGCCGTTATAAAAATAGGGTCCTAATAACTGGTCCTCTATCACACCTATGCAGATATTTGTAGAAAAACGTATTTGGCATAGAGTTTACTGAATCCTACGAGGATTCACGTCATCCCAAAAAATGACAATTGTGTTTATTCAACACACCATTCCTATGGAAATTTGCCTCGTCCGTCCGTAAAATGTGTGACAAGTACTGCCTTCCAGCATTTAATACCCAATTACAAAAATTCATCCGTTTTTGCAGATCAAGCGGTTGTAAATTTTGCACTAAACGAATTTTATAGGGTTTCATTTTGTGTTTTTTAAGGACTTTCATGATTTTATACCTGTTGATGCCAAGCTCTTGTACAGCAACTCTAGTTGAAGAAGTGGGGTATGCTCTAAAATACGCCAAAATATTAACTTCATCATCTCCTTCTGCATCGTTTTGATTTATATTTCTATTTCTTACATTTCTTATTTTTTTAAAACTTCCGTACCTCACTAATGAAGTGTGTAAATTTAGAAATGTATTCCAATGCGGTTGCCCTCGATCAGGGTATTGATTAACATACATACTTGCAGCTTGACGGCAGTTATCATTTGATAAATAAAAGCATCGTAACATATCTGCTTTCTCTGCATTAGTAAATTCCATTTATAATAAATAATCTAGAGAAACTATCACCAATGATTCACTAATCACTAAACTGTGTCACCTCATCAACTGGTATGCGAACTGACATTTAAATAATATTTTGTTTTTTACCCGGCCATATTTTCAAAGCATACTTTTTCTTTTTTCTTTTTTGTTATTATGGCGTTATTCATTTCCCAACGAAAAATAAATAAATGATATTATATTCAGAATTAAATAAGCTATCAAAACATCCAATAATATACAGGGGTTCAATAAAAAAAAAAAATTACATTATCTTTTATTTTTCAAACGACATTATCCTATTTCACAGGATTAGAAAGAGGGCAAAAAATAGTATCAGACACGTTTTGAATTTTTTTAAATATGATACTCTCAATGAAAATATTGAGTGTACAATGAAAATCCAACCACTATGTATATTTATCTTTACTTTATTTCATCGTGCTCTTTTCCTCTTTCTACTTTCGTATCAGAAATTAAAATTTGTCGACTACGGTATATGCTGGTTGAACGTCAGGTTTTGCGCCAAATATTAAGAAATACGTTTAGATTGTGAACTTAGTGATTTTATAATTAATATTAATAATGATTCAAACAGTAGTGAAAATAAAGACAGTAACAATGTTTTGCTGCATGTATTTCATGTAAATAAATTGTATTTTTTATTTTTTAATAGCTACGTTATTTCTCAATAAAATACTATTTATATTTTGATATACATTAAATATAGTGTATTAAAAGATTGTTGAACCAATTTATAGTGTTTTAATGAATAATATAGAAGAGACGCGTTATATTCAATTGTACGTCATTGATGACGTTTATATGTTGTCACAACTGTCATAACTGTATTAAAGAAACTAAAAAAAGTTGCTTTGTTTAATTATGTTTGAGGGCTTTTATTTCATTAGTTTAAATAGAAAACGTATAAGTTGGTCGTAATATACGCATTCATGGCAAATAAACACATAATTTCCGTTTCAATATTAAATTTCTGCCTTAGATATTTTTAATAGACTAATAGTTAAATTCGCTGTTGGCAGACAAATCATATCTGTCAAAAAGGCGTGTTGTGTGTTTTTCCTGTCAAATTTTCGTGCTTATTTTTGCTTTGATTACGTCATGAACGATGGAAGTTGAGAAAGACTGAAGTTTTAGAGCATTTCAATTACTGAATATATTACGTTCTAGTTACTGTATTGTGAATAATATTTTTGTTTGGTTATATCAAATGTCACTGATGGAAATAAAAATAGATCCGGTAACATAAACAAGACGAGTCGTCATGGATCTAGTATGACGTACAATTAAATGTAACGCGTTTCCTCTATAAAAAGTTCGTTATCTAACTACACATAACCTACACCTAAATGGATTAAATGTCAATCTAACCTGAAATCGACAATTGTCATTATCATTATAACTTCCGTATTCATGTTACAGTTTGCAGTATTTAGCATGACTGCGATGTGCTGATTTGAATCGTACGATGATAAACGATGACGCAGGTATAATCTTGCTGAATTAAACTGTATTAATTATCTGCGCAGGATGATATAACAGTTTACCTTTGGATTCTTATACATATTTATATATGTGATTCAAAATTTAACTGAACTACTACGTAAACATAAATAATTAATTGTAAATTAGTGAAAGTCAACCTAGAATAAATGAATAATTGTTGTGATGTCGAAACGAATTGAAGTTTAAAGAAAATTCAAGAAACACTTTAAAAATAAATAAATTTCAATTATAAAAAATTAATTGCCAATGCTCATTAGCAAGACGTGGACGCGTTTCGATTTCCATGAACCTCATCATCGCATTAGCAATTTCATATCTTGTAGTATATACAGGGTTTTGATAAAGTAACGCACAAAATTCATAAAACGTACAATGTTAATTTTTGAAAAAAATGCAAAAACACGTCAAACAGTTTATTTTATTCCGCGTCTTTTAACATAAGTCAAAAAAAATAAAACGTCAAATTTGTCAAAATTATGACGTCATCAATATTTTTTTTAAATATGAAGCTTGGTATTTTTTTACTTTATTTGATAAAGCTTGTTTTTCTGCATTATAAAGAAATAATTGAAGTAGGGGTCACATAAAAAAAAACTGAGAGGATTAATAAAAACAAAATAAACTAGTTTTTGAATTTATGAAAAAAAACTAGATATTAAAAGAATTAAAACTTAAAGTTACCTAGTAATAAAACAACTGTTTGTCAGTGTCAGTCTTACAATTAGTGTCATACCAATTTTATTATGCTGGCTCCTTTAACAGAAAAAGAAAGGATAGAAATTCTAATGATGGTAGCTTACGGCGATAGACTTCGAAGTCATGAAGAAGCATGTGTTTTATTTAACGAAACACATTTTGAAAGACCTCCAATTGCTAGAAGCACAGTAAGCAGATTGTTGCAAAATTTAATGAAACAGGAAGCGTAAGTGATGCTCCAAAATCTGGAAGACCGGGAATAAGCGACGATGTTAGAAGTTAGATATTTTGCTGTCATTAGAAGACAACCCTCACGCAACTACAGCAGAAATTGCCTTACAACAAGATGTTAGTCAGTCGTTTGTAGTAAAGTTTTTAAAAAAAGAAAAACTGCACCCATACAAAGTTCAACTTGTTCACGAACTCTCAGAAGATGATCCGGACAGACGTTTGGAATTTTGTGAAATCTTCATAAGGCATTGTGACGAAAATCCAAATTTGCTTAATAGTGTAGTATTTCATTTAAGTGGTACAGTAAATCGACACAATTGTCGCTACTGGGCTCGGGAAAATCCCAACTGGATTCAGACAAAACACACCCAACGCCCCAAAAAATTAATGTATGGGTAGAAATCGTCAGGGGAGAATTTATTGGTCCTTATTTCTTTCGTGGGAATTTAACAGCTGAGCGATATTTGGAACATCTTCGTATGGTAGTGCTTCCGGATCTAATTGAGGCATTTCCGGATCCAAATAATAGGGAAAACTTGGATCCCGGTATTTGGTTCCAACAAGATCGTGCACCACCACATTATGGTCTTAATGTTCGAAGGTTTCTGGATAACCAGTTTGAAGGAAGGTGGATTGGAAGACGTGGACCAATGGAGTGGCCACCTAGGTCACCTGATCTCACCCCCTTGATTTCTTTCTTTGGGGACATTTAAAAAGTCGGGTCTACGTTAACCGACCAGACAATTTAGAAGACTTAATGGAACGAATTAGACATGAAATGACTCGTATAACTCCGCAGATGATCGAAGACTCTGTAAATCAGGTCTACCATCGTCTTGGCCTATGTCAGATAGTGAACGGAACAAAGTTTGAACAATTCCTGTAAGAAATCGTTTTGGTTTAATGGACTGTTTAGTTAATTTAAATGTTATTACTATAATAAAGTTTATTTTGTTTTTTATTAATTCTCTGGTTTTTCTTATGTGCGACATAACTTTGACAAATTTGACGTTTTATTTTTTTGACTTATGTTAAAAGACGCGGAATAAAATAAACTGTTTGACGTGTTTTTGCATTTTTTTCAGAAATGAACATTGTACGTTTTATGAATTTTGTGCGTTACTTTATCATAACCCTGTATATACGAAGTAATAAGAGAAGTAAAAATAAAATTCTAGTTATTATTATACAGGGTTTTTTTCTAAAACTTGACATAGGCTAACTTTTTTATTTGAAAAGATACACCTATGTTTCCTGAAGCAAAGTGTTGGGAATTCGTCCAAATAAGAAAAATTTGTGGAAAAAGTAAACGCGTTGTTGCCAGATTAGGCGCTATTTCAGAAAAACATGTTTTCTTAAATGCCAACACTGCATTTTTTAACAATTTCTAATACATCTTGAGATTCTAGACAAAACAAAGAGCGTGCAAGTTTTTGATTAGAGTGGTGGTTTACGAGCTAATAGTGCCAAAACTTAATTTATTTTTCAATATTAAAAGAATAGCAATAGTAACCAAAAATTAATTACTTATTTGGACTAATTCCTAAAACTTTGCTTCAGGAACCATAGGTCTATCTTTTCAAATAAAAAGTTAGCCTATGTCAAGATTTAAAAAAATAACCTTGTATATAATTATATTTAACGAAAAATTATCAAATAATTAGAATTTATTTATTTTTTGAAACTTCAATTCTTTTCTACATATAAATAAAACTACAATATCTCAGCTTGTGCTACTTACTACTCAAGTCAATATAATTCATCTTTTGGAAGGTTTCCCATTTTTTACCAATGAAGTACAATAAATCGCAATATACCTATACATTTCTGGCGTTTTATCTTTTCGAAGGATGTTCTAGATATTCAAGAGATGCGTTAGCAGCAATATCTTTTACGAATTTGAGAGGTCCACATACGTACGTCACTTAGAGGGAAAAGGTGGAGTGATTCGGTTTGGAAAAGATATTTCCTCTTCCGTAGAACTCGAATCTGTCATAGAACGTTTGCAGATATCGCACAGATATGTAGATATGAATACGTACACATGTGTACGTATACAAAGAAATATATAAGTTGAAAGAATCGCGACGTAATCTGGAATCGAGCGGCTGGTGAATAATGCAAGAAGTCGCATCGGTATGCGGCCCCCGGAGGTGGAAGGACATGCATATTACATGCTATCTTTCAGCTTTCTGCTCTCTTTGAGTTAAACTTCTTAATAGACGCTTCATCGCTCTTAACCTCTTTTAAATCGTCGATTTAACTCCAAGTAAATGACGTGTTGCCGTTACTTTTTATGCTTTCTTTTACTTTAATTTTGTTCACAAATCACGTCCGAGTAAATATATTTATAATGTTTATAAATTAAAACGATTTTTCTCTTTACCTACGAAATAGCGGCCATAAAGAAACACAAATAAAACTACATTTTCTTCAATGTTTATTAAAATGTCTTCTTAAGGTAATTTAATAAGAACAGAAGAAATTAATTATTATATGTTAGTTATTATAAGAGAAACTATAGTCCGTCTCAACCCTATTATGCAGTACAGGTTTAATAGGGATATTGCATCTCTTATTATCTTTAGTAGTCTCTTAATAACGACATCTTTATATCCGGTTGCCTTGTTGCAAGTTCTATTATGCAAAGTATATGATGGATATATGAGTAATCGTTGCTGTCAATTGTCAGTTTTTGCCGTAGTGTGTAAACTTTTATATTGTCTTTAATTTATCTATATATAATTTCTGTTAAATCGTTCTTTTTAGCAAGCATATTATCTTTTTCAAGCATTTAAAAGTAAGTATGCATACCTAGATCTATAATTCTGATTAACGTGATAACCTATATACATATACATATACTTTTTACAGATTGCTACATGATATGAGTTTTGAATTTTAAAAAGTGCGACGATAGAGTATTCTTATTGAAAGAGATGACATCATTAGGTGGAGACATAAATACTTACGAGACATCAGAAAATTCAGAGACGAAGGTATAGTTTATCATTTAATTTGTTATACTTTTATGTTTGTTACGCAATTTGTTATTTGCTTGTGTTTGATTGTGATTGTTTTATTTTAGGTAGAACTACAATATATTATAGGTACTGATGAATATCATGAGTTAATGCAGGACACTCGGTAAATAAAAAGTGGACTGACGTTCCTGTTCAAAGCAGTCGACAAGCTTTTACGTAAGGACTCAGCACTGGTTTAAAATCACCAATTGGTCTTGGGCCTCGATTTCCATTAATTCATGCTGGAGGCGAGCAAGGTTTTGTTATTGGTGCTGAATGTACATTTCTTTGTAAGAAAAATACTGCTGATGTTCATAGCGAAATGGATGCAGATATATATGGAGATTGGTTCAAGAATAAATTGCTTCCAAATATACTAGAGAACTCGGTTGTTGGTCTCGATAATGCGTCATATCACACGAGAAAATTAGAAAAGTTTCCAGCAGTAGCACGGAGAAGACCAAATTATTGAATGGCTCACTGAGAAGAATATTCCACTTGATAATGACATGTTAAAAAGAGATTTACTGGCTTGTGGTCAGAGGTTAGGTCTCAGTATGAGAGAAACAAAATTGATGAATTTGCAAAGAATAAAGGGCATTATTTTCTTCGGCTTTCACCTTATCATTGTGAATTAACCCCAATTGAAATGGTGTGGGCACAAGTTAAGCACTACGTTGAAATGCACAATACGACATTCAAACAAAGAGATATTGAACAATTAATTGTGAAGGGTTATCAGAATGTAACAGTGAACAACTGACGGAATTACATTGGCCAACTTGCAAGACGATGTTGAAGAGTTTATAATTAACGTCACACATTCATCATCAGATCAAGATTCTTTAAGTGATGAAGAAAAATAAAATAATATGTGTACCTACTCCTTTGTATGGTCATGGTTAGTTTTTTTATAAATGTTATCATGTATTATTAACTTGTTCTTAGAAATGGGAAAATATGTTTTTGCAAAATGAATTTGTGAGGAATTTGTGTCTTTAAATGTGTATAACGCAATGTAGGTTAACATATTAATATTCAATAAGACTATATGTCATGTAACATATTAAAAAATTAAAGTACATTTTGTGTGTGCTTATTGTTATTCTTTTCATAAATATGTATTATTTAAGTTGTTTTTATAAATAGAAAAGCTTTTTATGAAAAATAAACTTGTGATTAACTTTGTCTTGGTCTGAATTTATAGTGGATAGTTGATTAAGATGTCAATATTCAGTAACGAAGAAAATTGCATACCTTAAGTGTTTCTTTGAAATATTAATTCATTTACTCTGGCTTACTATATTCAGTTAGATTTTAAATAATTTTTTACAGAACAATCCCAAAGGATTATATTATTACAAATATTTTAACTAATCCATCTTCCCATATATTCTCCCCTTTTAGTGTTTCAAATTACTATTAATTTTTTGTATGCAGTATGCATCAATTGAATGACAAACAGTCGTATAGGTTATGTTTTGATTACAAAAAATGTCAGATATTGAACCGGAACTGTAACGACATTATACAATGATACGATTTGGCAACCATGAAATCAATTCCCATAAGACCTGTACTGCATAATAAGGTTGAGACGGAGTATAGTAGGATTTTCAATCTCTTCGAGCTTGAATTCGTGTAAGCTTCTGCTTACAGTTTTATTAGAATATCCTGTAAAACGCGAGCATTGTCATGATGCTTCTTATAATGTCCGATTTTCTAAACTTTTGACGCGCCCTGTATATACGTCTAATTTGAGCAAAAGGTAGTTGACATTTATTCGTTCCTATAAACTTCAACATAAATCTATTTCATGCCGCCAGCCATTATCGACGGTTTTCCAGGATTCAAAATCCGCCGGGAACATTAAATTCCCGGCCTAGTACTTACAAAAGTGACATTTGTTAAAAATTCACTAAAAGTGGGGTGGTAGCATTGACATTGATTCTTAATTTTCTAAAATAATGTCAACAAAGTTTTGATAATTTTGACCGTGGTATTGACCTAAAAGAGAAATTGAAACCAAGCATTTCATAAATATTTTCTAAATACTTTTAAATTTAATAAATAGATAATTCATGTAGATGTAATCGTAATATCAACATAAGTTCCAGTTAACGCTTTTATACAAATGTGAACTGTGATTGCTTTTTAGGTTAGGTGTGGACTATGAACATGTTTATCGAATACATGGACAGCAGTACCAACCACAAAAATTAAATCCCCAGTTACTCTGGTTAATTTTTTACTTAGGTAATTTTTTACTTTTTAAAAATGATTTAAATTTGTTGGCATGAAAAATTTTGTGAATTACACGTCCAGAAAATGTTTTGCGACTACTCGTGTTGCTTCGCCTCGGCTAAACGCCTCGGCTACGCAATATCACTCACACTCGCAAAATATCATTTTCTGGACTAGTGATACAAATAACTATTGAGAGACCTACTTGTCAAATTGAATGTCATTATTGACATTCAATTCCAACTGTGCATGGGATACTACATATTAGTTTTATTGACAATTTATAATTGGTAGTAACAAAAATACATATCTAATAGGTACCTCATTTCAGTAAAGTATCACACTTGAACCTGCAATGCTTTGCCATTATTATTCATACAATGACTACTCGCTCATTCACGCCCATATAAATGTTTGACATGGTTCATAATCAGGAATTCAATTTTCGTAAGACTGTCATCGAAAATCAAACTTTAGTTGGATGTTTGAAGTTTCTTGTTACTTTAAAGGATATTTTACACTTAAAATTAATTACCTACCTAACATTAGCACTTTTTTAAACGTTTTTCTTCGATGTATGTTATTCGGCAACGTGCAGTTAAAGTTTTCATAGAGAAAAATTAAAAATGTGCATATCTTCTCTATAATATATGTTTAGTTTAGGCTTTGTCGTATAAATAATGAAATGAAATTAATGCCATTTAGTATATTCCTTAGAGCTTATATAATTGATTCCGTCGATTTATAAATTTATTTGCCTTGGATTTCTCCAGTATTTACCGTATAAACCTTGCAAAAGTTTAAGACTGTAATTTGTAAATGTTATACGGCATATATTCATATGTAGTTACTAACCCTGCGGTGTCAATTATTTCCACCTTAATTTGCATTAGGGCTTGCTTTGCCGGTCTCTCCTCTAAATGTCGATTCTTCTACTTTGTGGACGTCCTGATAATTACAAATCGGGGTACATATGACCATTTCACGCTCTGTTCGTACATTAAAATCCTTTTACTATTAGAAAACGTCAAGATATGAAACTGTCAGAAATAAAGCTTTCGAAATATGATGTGTTTGAATTGACGGGAGCTGTCGCCTACTTTTTATAGCGAGATTTTTTACCAGATCCGCCTGCAGAGAGGCTTTAAATGACCTGTACCTTTGTTATAGAAGTACTTGGAAAGTGGAGATTGCTGCCAAGCGTTGCGTAACAGTCCATTTTATCAGTTTCTCAGCCTTTATCTGCACGCAAAACCTCGATAGCGTTGAATTCTTTCGTGAAAGTGAGAACCTTGAAACTTTTCAATGTATTTGTCACATCTGACAATTTTTGATTTTCGAAGTGTTTTAATTTTATTTTCCCTCTCATAAGCGCCTATTTGTCTTTACGTAAGCCCGGGGTCCATTTTCGGAGCCTCGGATTTCGAGTGTGGTGCCGCCAGGAGTCACCAAATATAGCAGACGCAAAGGAGAAATGTCCAGCCTATACGTACCCAAAGAGGGAACGCTCCCGACGCGATTTTTGCCTTTTTTGAGGGTTCGGTTAAGCTATTTCAACCAAGCCGATTAGAGCGCGTCTCTCGAACGGCTTTTAGTATGTATAATTTGTGGAAACAATTGTCAATTAGAAAAAACAAAACTAAGTCTATACCATATGTTTTGACATATCTTTTTTTTCTGAATTGTGCATGATATATTGAACAATTATTATACAAGTATTTAACATACAATTCTTTTTACTTTTTATCCATTCTTTATATATATACATATGTGTACGAAAAATAAAAATAAATTCTATATCTAACACCTCTTGTTATTATTTTTAACGATTATATCTTGTGTAATCTATGTTTTGCTTTTGTTATGTATTCTCAAATTTATTTAACTATGTATGTATGTTAGATATACGTCGAGTATTAATACATAACTAAGTACATGAAAACATTCGACAAGGTATCTTACATATACAAAGAAACATGTAACAAACAATTTCTTATATTGTATACATACACCTTTCTTGAATATTTCTGACAATAGAAATATTTTATTCCAACTAAAATACTATTACTTTGAACCCTGTAACCCTATTGTAGGATATTAAAATATATCTCAATCCATTAATGTTAGTTCTATCTTTAACCGCCTTAATTTTTTTTAATCTGAATCATTTCCAAAACATTCGGGCTTTGATGTTAAATACTTGGATTATTAAAATTAAATCAATGTCCAGTAGTATTACTGTTTTTTTAAATAAGTTATATTTTGGGCATATTTACGTCCCTGTATTATCTCCGAGAGATGTTGTTCACTTTGCCCAATATATAATTTATCACATCTTAGGCACCGGATTTTATATACTACATGGATCTTTGGTTTTGTTGGCGCATTATTCTTAATTTTCGTGAATAAATGTTTACAAAACTTGGGACAAAAGAAGAAAGAAAATCTGTCCCAAGCTAAAAACGATGATACCACACCACAAAGCATGATGTAGCAAAATAAAAAACAATTGAAATAAATAAATACTCATTTACAAAGTACGAAAGTGAAAACATTCAGTGGAATATGAAGCAAGGGTAATACATAACTAATTAAATCCATAGCGTTAATTCGAAACAGTTACAATCAAATGTGATAAAAGGGAATCTTCAATTTAAAGTATATCAGTAATTCGATAAACCAAATTACAGATGGTACCAAAGATCATAAAAAATAAATAATAAAATAATTAATAACCGAAACTTAGTTCAAGAAATAAATACCAATATACACCGCTAACCTAAAATAAAGAACTGCAACGACAGCCTAAAAATTAACAATAAACAATGATTTCTTTGCGGAAGGCACGTATTAAAGATGCATATTCGTTGCAACATGAACTTTTGCAAAACAGATTTCATATATGTACTCATACCTGGCAAGGTATAATAAAAAAAAGTGCTACTGGCTAAAAGTGCTACTTCCGGTCCGAATTTCGAAATTTCATTTATACAAAAAGCATTGCAAATCCAACTCTAAATACTTTTGTACTCTTGATAAATATATACAGAATGCATAATTTACGACATATTTCCAAAAAGTCGCTATTCGGTAAGAGTAAAAGTGTTACTTCCGGTCCGAACTTTGAAATTTCTTTTATCCAAAAGATATTTAAAATTACGTTTTAAATACTTTTATACTGGTAATGTACCTGCCTAGAAAGCATGACTTGCGAGATATTCGCAAAAAACTGATTTTTGATAAAAGTAAAAGACCTACTTCCGGTAGGAATTTCGAAAAACTTTTTAATTTTAAGTACATTTGAATTCTTTATAAATTTGTATAAACTTAGTAATTGACAAAATATTTGCAAAATTCGATTTTTTCGCTGAAGTAAACTACTACTTCCGGTCTACCGATTTTACTGAAAAACTAATCAGATCTCAAGAGGGAGATCATACAAGTAAATACAAAATTTGGAATAGATATCTACAGTCGTTTGACTGCTATCGTAGTCACACACAGACACACACACTGACACACACAGACATTTTTTAAAAACCACTTTTTCGGTATCAGGGGACCTCAAAACGTGGACATCTGCAAAAATGTCGAGGTCGAAAATTTTCATCATCACAATACTTCCTTATACTACGTATAAGAAAGTAAAAGCAGTGAAGACAGTTACTGGATATAGAGACCTCTTAAAGTTAAAAGTTTATTATATGCGAATGACATTGTGCTAATTAACATGACACAGAAATATATAGCAAATGGTAGACGCTTGAACAGAACAAATTAAGATCGTTAAAATGCAAATAAACATAAAAAAATGAAGTGTGGCCACCACACGACTTTCTTATACGTAGGAGCATTTCAAACTATACAATTTTAAGAATTTTTTATACAAAACTTATTCACAATCTTATTCTAAGTACTTTCATTCTCTTAATAAATCGCTATAGAATGCATACTTTGCAAGATATTCGGAAAAAAAGTGCTACTCGCTAAGAGTAAGAGTGCCACTTCCGGTCCGAATTTTGAAATTTCATGTATACAAAAAATATTGCAAATTCAACTCTAAATACTTTTGTACTCTTAATAAATATATATAGAATGCATAATTTACGACATATCTGCAAAAAATTGCTATTCGGTAAGAGTAAAAGTGGTACTTCCGGTCCGAATTTTGAAATTTTTTTTATACAAAAGATATTAAATACTTTTATACTCGTAATATACCTGCCTAGAAAGCATAACTTGCGAGATATTTGCAAAAAACTGATTTTCGATAAGAGGAAAAGACCTACTTCCGGTTGGAATTTCGAAAAACTTTTTTAAGATAATTTGTCTCAAATTTAATTTTGAGTACATTTTAATTCTTTATAAGTTTGTTTAAACTTTGTAATTGACGAAATATTGGCAAAATTCGAATTTTTCACTGAAGTAAAGTACTACTTCCGGTCTACCGATTTTACTGAAAAACTAATCATATCTCAAGAGGCAGATTATACATGTAAGTACAAAATTTGGAATTGATATCTACAGCGGTTTGACCGCTATCGTGGTCACACACAGAGAGGCAGACACACCCACACATAGACACGCACGCACACACAGACAGACACACAGACATTTTTTAAAAATTACTTTTTTTGGTATCAGTGGACTTCAAAACGTGGACATCTGCAAAAATCTCAAGGTCGAAAATTTTCGTCATCACAATACTTCCTTATACTACGTATAAGAAAGTAAAAGAAAGTTAATGAAAGTCAATTATATAGAAAGTGGAAACATATATAACAAACAACGGTAGCTTGGATAGATAAATTACAAAATACGACAAAAGAGCACCAATATTTTCCACGCATGAATAAGACAATATTAGGGAAAAAAGAGAGAACAACAAATACAAGACTATAACCCAATAGTCATGTGGAGGTAAATCGTGGGTGGCACTGCAAAGACATCAAAGCCAACTCGAAGCAGTGAAACTGAATTATTTGAGAAGATTTGCAGGGAAGACGAAGTATGACAAATTAAAAAATGAGAAGATATGGAAGATAATGGAGCAAGACACAATATCATTGAAACTAGAAAGCAGACAATGAAACAGATTTGTTCATGTGATGAGTATGGACTTGCAAGAAAAGTAAGTCCAAAGTAAGGAATAAAAAGAGGAGATGATTGAAAAAGACTTGGTAGAAGAGGGTTGAGGTGGTAGGGGAAAGAAAAGGGAAAATACTAAGAGAGATGAAGAGTCTGGCGACATACCGTGGCGTGGGGAGGAAGAAATGGATAAGTTTAGTAACTGGAAGCACAAATCCACCGTCCTAGGTAGTGATAGGCTATTTGTGAAGAAAAAGAAGAAAAAAATTTCCGACAATTTTTAAAAAGCCTAAATATCTTATATTCTATTCCATTTGCAAAAAGTATTACATACTGGAAGATCATTAACAAACACAATATTAGAATAAAAGAGTAACTTTTAAAAGCATATTCTATTTATGACTAATTATTGTCTGACAGTATTAACAATAAGATTTTGGAAACTAGTTGGACCATAACAAACAAAATTCAAACATCGAAACTCACCCAACCAATGTCGAAATTGATTTTGATAGTTTCTTTTACTAATAGATATATTGAAGTAATAAATATGGTAATATAAATACATCTCTCTTTATTAATATACAGAAAAGCAATTATTTACGCTTATTAAAACTCTTACAACTCTGATAGATCTCTCCTCGTCATATTTATATTTTATACACCCTAGTATGTATAAGCAGCTTTACTCTGTACATCAGAAAAATTATTATTCATGTCGAACAGAGACCAACATATTCAAACGGAAAAATTTAAGATCGCCTTTTTGTTGGGACTATTTTTCCGCAGTCTTGAGGGCCTCGTGTGACCCGTGAGGCGGTCTAACTCTTCGAGAGGGTGGTCTTGTAGCCGATGCCGCCATCGCCACCGTCTCACATCCATACATATGTGTTCGCCTTACATATTTGATGCCGATCTTTGGCAAGTCGTCGCGGTGGCCACCCGAGGCCCATAACTCATATCGAAAAGTCGTATATCAGATGCAATCAGCCCGCTACTTCCTCCGCTTGCATCTTTCATGGATCTACCGGGTCCCCTACATTTCTATATGTAGATTCGTATGTAACATAAAGTTCCGTGTACGCCGCCGTGGTTTACAAAACATTACACGTTCACACTTGCTCACTCACACAGTCCGTGTGCTTTGTAACTACGTGTAAATGTTTGTATATTCGCCAAGAAAATAAGAAATTTAACACTGTCCTCCATTAAGATTTTATTTTAACCTCTAACGTTCATGTTTTATAATGCACTATCCGTCCTTGAAGGATTTAAAAGAGGAATATTGTGAAAGAAGTGATGTGAAAGATAGATCTCAGGAGATTATATCAACGGTAAGGAATTTAGAACCGTTTTTAAGAAAGGCATTTTCTAGCATGAAGCATTTACATATTGCTGTGAGCTTAATTATATTAATTAAAAGCATAATGGAAGTGCAAATATGTATTTTATTTAGAAAATTAATTTTAATTTCGATATTTTAGCTATATTTGAAGTTATATATGTTACAGTAAAAACCCGTTTTCAGTTTAAACGCGTTTTAACTAGGAAAAACTATTTGGGTGAAATTTATTAGTTAAAGGCAATCGAAGATGTTGATTGTGAATTAAAAATATCTGCATTCTCTAGTATTTATTGAGGATACATCATATAATATTTGGTATAACCTAACAGGATACTTTTAAAGACACATTTTAACATTACTTTGACAAGTCACACAGACATATAATTAATATTTGGTACTCAAAAATAATTATACCTACAATAAGGGCACGTTTTAAAATTATTTGGGCGTGTAAGACAGCCAAATGTCATTAATATTAATTAAATGTAGAACAAAAATAATCATAAAATAAAAACAAATTAGTCAGTCTCATACGGTGAACAAAGTTAGCTAAGGCCAATATAAGGAAATATTAAGTAAAGTTACTTGTAAGTAAAAAATTTAAATAAATTCAAATTGAGTTCAAAAAAGTTTATTAATTCACTACAATTGTTTCGCTCTACTAGAGCTTCATCAGGTGATGAATATTATAATGAAGTTACTTGTTATTGCAAGACAAGCTGTCGTGGCATTTTGAGTTGCAGAAATTGCTTTCTTCTTGCAAAAGCACCTATTTGACTTTGCAGCCTTCTTACATACACAGCGAAAATACCTTTGGCCTGTTTCTAAAGCCGCTTTCTTGACAACAGTTCTTAAAGACAAATTTAGCTCCGGCACTTCTTCAAACAGCAAGAATTTTTCGTTAGGCATCGACCTGAAAAAGCTATCTGAACGAAATGGCTGTGACATTTGGCATTTGACGATATTGAAACAAATTCAACAATACATATCTGCAATACAATTTGTCGAGTATATTTCGTTCCAATCATATCCAAATCTTCTTCATCCTTTTGAAGAACCACTCCAATAACATTGCGGAGGTCAGCTTTTGCTCTGTCGACATCGTGAACCTGTATAATTATGTTATCTCCCCTTTTTACAGAAGTATGTACTGTATCAGAAGCCAATTTTATTCTCTTGGCCTTGTTTTTGTCAATTTTACATAAGCTTCTTCTCTGGCAGCTGTAATTTGGGGCTATTGATGTGTACTAGCTATGGCTTCTGTGTCTTCTTATCAGGCTGCTATGTCATATGAGATTGTCCACTCGTACTAGCTACATTATCTGAGTTTTCTGGTCAGGCTGCTGTGATTCGAGGAACTAGGTATGGCTAATATCTCTTCTGTGTTATCCAATACCACCTCATCATCAGGTGTCGTACTTTCTTTATCTATTATAATAATTTTATTCGAAGCCTCTCTGAGATCATCTTCATCTTGTACCTCGTTAATTGCATCTAGAGGCAGGTTTAAAGTCATAAGCCCTACTCGTGGTTCTGTATCGAACATTGCTTCATATGGCGATTGATTAATACCAGAATGAAGTGCCCTAATTTTCATAAATTGTACAAATCGGAGACCGTTTGACCAGTTCGTAGTGTTGTTATCCTGCATCCACGAAGCCAACATCTTTTCGCAACGCACTTTGTTCTATATTGTTCATTTTTATTTCTATATTCAATATTGGTATTATTTGCAACATCCTTGTCAATTAATATTTAAACATGTAGATTAAATATTCAAGAAGACCCTTTTAAACAGGTCGTTTTACAGTCAGACTTCAGACTTGTGTTTTAAAAGCTTTGCGCATACTAAATAGTGCTGCAAGTATGACAGGAAACTACAGTCGCAACAGCTGAAGCAGGTTGCGAGTAATGCTTCTCGACGGAGCATAATTTGAGTCACTCATCTTGTTGCTGCATGTATGTATGGTAAGGGTATGATTACACCTACTGCCAGGCCAGGGTAAAGAAGAGTAGTATTATATTTTGTTTTCCCGTTTTCCCTGTAAGAACAACGAAAAGACGAAATGTTTGATATCAATAAAATTTGGTTTTGTGAAATACAAGAGCTAGTAATAGCAAACTGTACCATTTGAGAACATCTTAACATTAATCTATTAGTTTTGATGTGTATTACGTGATGTTATATATAAGTGTTAATAATAATAATTATATTTACTTACTGTATTTAATGATTTAAATTATTTCTCCGTTAATATTTCAACACTGTGTTAAGAATGTACTTGCTTTGATTTTGTGTAAATTTCTAACCTTCAAATCCTGTTTAGTTGTGCATTTGTAATATCAAGATTGGTATCACAAACTATCAGAATCATGTACATTTTCCGGTTGAGAACGGAAGTAGAATTATGTTTCATTTTTCATATCAAAATTTATTTTAATATAAAAGGATTGCGAGCTTGAAGGATTTTAGTTAGTGTGTTGGGAGACATCCAAAAATTACAGTCATTTTTAAAAATTTGGAATATTTTCCATTTTCTATCATTTTTATGATTACGTTGACAAATATCTGTATTGATGATTTTATTTTATCTTGTTTTATATCCTTTTACTTTCTTATACGTAGTATAAGAAAGTATTGTGAAGATGAAAATTTTCGACCTCGAGATTTTTGGAGATATCCACGTTTTGAAGTCCCCTGATACCAAAAAAGTGGTTTTTAAAAAATCTCTCTCTCTCTCTCTCTCTCTCTCCTCTCTCTCTCTCTCTCTCTCTCTCTCTCTCTCTCTCTCTCTCTCTCTCTCTCTCCCTCTCTCTCTCTCTCTCCCTCTCTCTCTCTCTCTCTGTGTGTGTGTGTGTGTGGAGACTACGATAACGGTCAAACGGCCATAGATATCAATTCCAAATTTTGTATTTACGAGTATAATCTCCCTCCTGAGATCTGATTAGTTTTTCAGTAAAATCGATAGACCGGAAGTAGTAGTTTACTTCAGTGAAGAAATCGAATTTTGCCAATATTTCGTCAACTACTATGTTTATACAAATTTATAGAGAAATCATATGTACTCAAAATTAAATTTGAGAAGAATTTTATTAAAAAAGTTTTTCAACATTTTTACCGGAAATAGATCTTTTACTCTTATCGAAAATCAGTTTTTTGCGAATATTTAGCAAGTCATGCTTTTTAGGCAGGTACGTCACGAGTATGAAAGTATTTAGAACTTAATTTTCAATACCTTTTGTATAACAAAAATTCAAAATTCGGATCAAAAGTAACACTTCTAGTCTATGGAATATCGTTTTTTTTTTGCAAATATGTCGTAAATTATGCATTCTATATATATTTGTCAGGAGTACAAAAGTATTTAGAGCTAGATTTGGAATATTTTTTGTATAAATGAAATTTCAAAATTCGGACCGGAAGTACTACTTCAACTCTTAGCGAGTAGAACTTTTTTTCAAATATCTCGCAAAGTATGCATTTGATAGAGATTTATTAAAAGAATAGAATTATTTGGAATAGGATTTTGAACATTTTGTGTATAAAAAAAATTCTTAAAATTTGAACTTGAAGTAACACACTTACAGGTTTAGTTTTCGGATTAACTTTCTACGATAAAAGTATTTAAAACAATTCAGAACAACTTATGCTTAATTTGAAACGCTCATACCTCTAAGAAAGTCGTGTGGTGGCCACACCTCATTTTTTACTTTCTTATACGTAGTATAAGGAAGTATTGTGATGACGAAAATTTTCGACTTCGAGATTTTTGCAGATGTCCACGTTTTGAAGTCTCCTGATACCAAAAAAGTATTTTTTAAAAAATGTCTCTGTGTGTCTGTATGTGGTCTGTGTGTCTCTGTGTGTGTGACCACGATAGCGGGCAAACCGTTATAGATATCAATTCCAAATTTTGTATTTACGTGTATAATCTCCCTCTTAAGATCTGATTAGTTTTTCAGTAAAATCGGTAGACCGGAAGTAGTAGTTTACTTCAGTGAAAAAAATGAATGTTGCCAATATTTCGTCAATTATTAAGTTTATAAAGAATTCAAATTTACTCTAAATTAATTTTTTTAATTGCTACCAGAAGTAGGTCTTTTACTCTTATCGAAAACCAGCTTTTTACTAATATTTCGCAAGTCATGCTTTCTATGCAGGTACATTATGAGTATAAAAGTTTTTAAAACATAATTTTAAATATCTTTTGTATAAAAAAACATTTCAAAATTCAGACCGGAAGTAACACTTTCACTTTTATCAAATAGCGATTTTTGCAAATACATATATCGTAAATTATGCATTGCATATATATTTATCAAGAGTACAGGAGTATTTAGAACTGGATTTGCAGTGTCTTTTGTATACATATATGAAATTTCGAAATTCGGACCGGAACTAACACTTTTACTCCTATCAAATAGCACTTTTTTTCGAATATCTTGCAAAGTATGCATTCTATAGAATTTATTAAGGGGAGGGTAGGGTTTTTTAAAAAAAATTTTTTCATTTTTCTTTTATTTGATTTTCTGAATGGAGAACCTTTCAAGAATATTTTGTGAAAATTTGAGATGAATCAGAGCAAAACTAACGAAGATACAGCGGCTTAAGCGACCGCGCGCCCAAAAGGACGGTATAGCAGTGGCCATCATACAGACGCCTAATGCCCTTCAAGGATTTGACGTCTACTGTTTGTTTAGTCAGTGTCAGTGTCAGTTTAGTCAGTGTCAGTGTCAGTTTAGTCAGTGTAGATGATATGATTCAGTGTGAGATAAGCCGATAAAACTCGCTTATGGACGTTTTATTCCAATTTTTTTTACTCTTCAAACTTTCAAGCGTTTTTCCCACAATTCACGTTTTCAAAGTCGGTGCCCCTCATAACTTCAAAACTACTGCACCGATCCTTGCGTAGTTTTGAACACTATTTCTGTACATAATTTACGAGGTAACGCTGGAGAGTTTTTGATCAAATTTGTTGATATTTTTTATTTTACAATAACAAATTGGCCGATTTTTTCCGCAAAAATCATGTTTCTCATTTCAAAGTGTTCCCGAAAAGTGAAAAATTGAAATTTCGAAAAACCCTCCCAGTGTTACCTGAAGAAAACGATTATCTAACGAAAAAACTTTGAGTTTTTCATTTCAGATGATCCAGCACCGAGCTATGAGGGACACCGCAATTCAATTTTTTTCCCAGACGCTTCCAAATAATTGCTGCCATTGCCGAACTTTTTAATATTTCTTCATGAAAATTTCACATAATGTTCTTCAAATGTTATACTTTAATGTACCTTTGGCTTTAATGCATAGATTTCAACTGTCGTCAAAAAAAATTCACAAAAATATGCCTTTTTTGCACGAATTAACCTTACCCTCCCCTTAAGAGAATAGAAGTATTTATAATAGGATTTTGAATAATTTTTGTATAAAAAATTCTATAATTTGAAACTCTCATATGTATAAGAAAGTCGTGTGGTGGCCACACCTCATTTTTTAAAATTATGTCATGTCACCGTCTTTCTAATCACTTTCTTAAATTTGAATGCTGTTATTCTTTTGTATTGCTTGTTAAACTAAAAATTTAAAACTAGCGTAGCTGTTTATGCTCATATACTATTTATGAACTGCTATCTGTACTTACCATAATTAAATTGACCCAACTTCATAGTTATTATATGAACTTTACAACACTAAAAGGTCAATTTCGTAAGGTAAGTATCCACTGGAATTCGAAATAGACATCCATCTTATAGAAAAGCGAAAATAAATCTTTGCATGCGCAAGAGGTTAGTAATCCATCTACTTCCCTTTTTGCAAAGTCTGAAACATGAAATACGCACACAGGCAGACATTTATGTATAGTACATATAACACATATAACATACACATACAGTTCGTAACTATGTATCTTGACACAACGACTTTGTCGGAAGTTTCTTTTTTCCTGCGACTCCCCATGGCATATCGGATCAAAGGGAGAAAGCTGCGCCTACTTCAGTATATTTATTTTATTGTCGTGTACTCACTACACTTATGTTAAGATTGGCAAACAGTTTTCTCTCTGCAGTTTGGGGCAGGATATATCTCTCCACAAACACACGCGACTTCGAACTAAGTATAAGGTTCAAGGGATTGGGAAAACGAGGGAGAGGTGGTGTAGCGTCGCTCTAGCACGAGTAGTGCGTAAAAATAATAATTTACGACACCGCTGGTTTTATGATGATTGTATCGGATATCTGACAACAAACAACTTGATTTCATTGTTACTGCTTCTTTGCGATATTGCGGCTTGTTAGGGTGTTTTTTTTTTTTGTACGGAAAGGTAAGGTATGGAATTGACAAAGATATTTCAAGCAACGCATTTGTTTAAATGATTTTATTTTAAGTACATATTATAAAAGGTATTTTACTGCACATTAAGATACTTAAACAAATTGTTTATTAACCCATTTAATCCCACTGTACTCGTTTGAGTACAGAGTTGAAATTATTTTTTTTTAATTACACAGCAAGATTTTACCTTCGTCTAATGTTACATACCGGGGTCGACATATTTTAATTTCTGATACGAAAATAGAAAGAGGAAAAGAGCGCGACGAAATAAACTAAAGATAAACATAAGCGAGGCTGCCACACTCGACAAACGTTTGCTATGAAATGTAAGGCGTGGGGGTCCTCCGCCACTGCGTTGCTCTCCCACCACTGTTAGCAAGCAGGCATATGATAGAAGTGCAAACCGAAATTAAAATTTGACGACTATGGTATACATAATTGAATGCACTATAAACAAACCTCTTGACGGCGGAAGCCGGTTTGTTTATATTTTGTACGTGATATTTTACTTTCAATGCGTCTCGATTTTATGAGTCTGCAGTTGCGCCTTTACACATGGATGAAACGGGTGCTAATTTTCTTTTTGTGATAAGTGTTGTGAAATCTTAGTGATAAGGTATGTATACAACCTCTCTGATAGACAAAATTAGTTTATTTACAGTTAGTTACTCACTACCCCCTGAAAAAGCAGCTGTACTCACATGAGTACATTGGGTCAAACGGGGTATTTTACCATAAAAATTTTAAGCAATATTTGTCCTTTATTATAGACATGGATCTTCTACATCTGCATTTGAAGAAATCCTACCGAAAACGTTTTATGGAAAGCAACATAACTCTATGGGGAGGGGCTTTAGAGGATGTTATCTCAAATAGGCATACGACTGCTGAAATCGTTATTATTCTTCCGGAAGTTGACTGCCAAACAGACGAAGAAAATTTTGACGACGACGATCTGGCATCGGCAGACTTTCCTACAGACGTTCCTAGAATTTTTGAAATTCGTTATAGCAGCGAATCTTCAAGTGAGGACGATGAAGATGATATTCCATTAGCACTGTTACGTCAACAAGCTCTTCATTATCCTCAAAAAAAAAAGAAAGCTAGTTGAGCCAGGTCATGGATGAACAGAAGCTCCAGTAGATATCGAGATGGAAGAAACAGATGGGTATCTACATCGATTAGATGAAGTAAAATCGCAAATACGTGATCTCAACCGTATTCAAATTTTTGAATATTTTTTTGATGCAAATACTATTAGTTTTATTGTGGAGGAGAGCAATAAATATGCAGCGCAAAGAAAAACATCACTCATTTGCTGTGAGCGAAGAAGATCTAAAAGTATTTCTAGGAATTTTATTGTTGAGTGGTTACCATCGTTTACCTAGAGAAAGACTATACTGGAGCCTAGATGAAGATGTTAGCGTACTCATCGTTTCAAACGCAATGTCACGGAATAGGTTTCAAGAAATCAAAAGATTTATAAATTTGGCCGACAACACAAAATTAGACAAAGACGACAAAATGAGCAAAATTAGACCTTTGATGAATTTGCTCAATACCAGTTTCCGACGGTGGGGCGTATTTCATCAGAATTTATCTATTGATGAAGCAATGGTTAAATACTTTGGGCACCATTCAGCAAAACAATTTATAAAGGACAAACCCGTCAGATTTGGTTACAAATTATGGGTTCAAAGTAGGTCCACTGGTTTCTGCTATAGATTTGACACCTATTGTGGTGCTAAAAAAATCAACCAACTGCTGCTGTTCCAACCCTGCCGCTTGGCTCAAGAGTTGTGATAGATCTAGTTGAAAATGTTACGGCACCTACAGATCATATAACGTTTTTCGACAATTATTTTACAAGTTAATGAAAATGTTGAAGAATGCTGGTTATAGGGCAACTGGAACTGTGAGAGATAACAGAACCAAAAAATGTCCTCTACAATCTGCTCCAGTAATGAGAAAAAAGGAACGTGGGTCTTATCATACAGTCTACGACAAAACTAATGGTATCGTATTTGTTCGCTGGAAAGATAATAGTGTTATAACCATGGCCTCCAATTACGACAAAATCGAACCTCTGGCAAAAGTCAAAAGATGGTCTACTCAGGCCAAGCAAAAAGTTGATGTACCACAGCCAAGATTATTTGCAAATTGTAATTTGTCAATGGGAGGCGTAGATCTTATGGATCAAGCGGTTAATAATTGCAGATGTAGTATAGAAGGAAAAAAGTGGTGGTGGTGTTCATTTACACATATGCTAAATCTAGCAGTGGTAAATGCTTGGAAACTGCTCCTACTAGCCTGCAACGAGAAAATTGACTTATTAGCATTTACCAGAAACATTGTCCGACACTACGTACGTTGCTTTGCAAAATCCACGTTTCAAAAGGGCAGGCCCTAAAGTTCTGTTCCGAAAAGTTTATTACAGGAAGAGGGTGGACACTTCACAAAAAAACTAGATAAGCAACTAAGATGTAGGCAGTGCCACATGAGGTCTAGATGGGCGTGCCTTAAGTGTAATGTTACATTGTGTATTGAAAAAGACTGTTTTATCAAATTCCATACTTCATCTGTTTAGTTTTTTATATTTATATATTTTATTACCAATAAAAATATTTTCAAGTTAAAGATATTTATTAACACCATAACTGCCCAATGTACTCATATGAGTACACCCCTTTTTCCAAAATTTTGAAATATTTTTTTCAACGAAACACTTTCTCAAGTCTTTTAGGTCCTAATAAGTTTAGAAATTAAAAAAAAGTTGTGATTTGCAAAAAAAATTCCGTGGGATTGAATGGATTAATAACGGAATTACTAGGGGATGTTTTATATTATCTTCCTAGCTATGAAAACAAGCCCGTCCTATTTCCAAGTCAAATTTTGGTGTAAGCAGTTCAAATGGGGCAGAGAATTCATTCATGATGACCCAAAATTTGGAAGACCTCTAGAAGCACGAACTGAATAAATCATCAACAAATTTGAAGATATGGTATTGACTGACCGCCGAGTAAAAGTTTCAGTTATTGCTAGAAAAATAGGCATATCAGGAACGAGTTGTTTTTAAAATTCTACACGAAGAATGAGCAAAGTGCATGATGGATTCCCAGGCTGCTTAGTGCCGAAAAAAAATTGTGTACGACAAATTTTTGAAGAGAATTCGAAACTTTCATCTCAAAATGAAGACTTCTCAAATACAATTGTAACTGGGGATGAAGCTTGGGTGCACCACTGGAACCATTTCACGAAACAAGAGTCCATACAACTGGTTCATAAGGGCTCTCCACCGCCCAAGAAGGCAAAAACGCCATCTTTTGCGGGAAAACTGATGGCCACAGTTTTCTGGGACACGGAGGGGATTATCTTAGTTGAGTACATGTCAAAAGAGACTACAATAACGGGAAATGTCTACCAAAACACAATTAAGAAATTGAACACGGCTATATGCGAAAAATGACTCCACAATATTGCTCAGTAAACTCTGCTTTTGTACGACAACAGCAGTGTGCAAAAAGCACGAATTGTTCAAGAAGAAAAGTCGAATTAAGTTCATCGATTCACTGTTTTATTCACGAGTTACTTCCATTCTTAGGACGAGAAGTCACTGTAAACAACACAAAGAGCACCTGCATGTCAAAATGTTATGGGTAAGCATTCTGTCGAAAATTAAACTTTACGATACATGCACCGGTTGTCAGATGGCAGCACCAGTATCGCCTATCAAGGCCAACTCTATCTGCTATCGCTGCGGGATATAAGGCCGTCACACTACAAGATTTTTCTGATTCTCGTAACTTCAAAATATGTATCCTTAAGTGGCGCCATCTATCCAAAGCATTATAAACTACTTGGTAATCGCTGAGCATTTTTAAAATCACGTGTTAAAAATATGCAATATAATTGGATAATATCAGACTTTTGCTGTTATTGGACTGATTTGATATTTATTTTGTCTATTCCATATTCTTATCTACTTAAATTATTCTAATACTACACATATTCAGTCGTTTCATTTAATGTATGCTACATATTTATTATAGTATATTTTGGAAGTTACGTCGAGTACCTATAGAAAACTATATCTACTTTACTCACGGAAAAAGCGTGGCTGTTCTTATCAATATAGGCTGCGCTAAAAGGTATGTAATTCGCAAGGTTCTTCGGAAAATGAGATTTGATTATTCGAAATGTAGCATAAGGAAAATTCTTGGTAAATAGCTATAATTCTTGCATTTTTAGGTTAAATTTATGTTTTAATATTTGTAAATGTATAAAATTCTAATGAAAAAATTGCCTGGCTGAAGGGAAGCTTTGCTAGACATTATTTGGTCACTAATATTAATAATATGTCTGAATATGTGAACTCTAGGGTATTTAAGGATTGACTTAATGCAATTTTAAAAAGGATAGAAGTGGGTTTATTATGAATACTTCAACATTGTCAATTTTATTTGTATAATTAGTCTTTCACCTGTTGGATAAATAAAGATGTTATGGCCTTGTTATCATTGTCAGGTTGAGAAGTGCCAACAAGAAACTGATTAGTGTTATAAAGCAAATTTTGGTCTGCCTGAAAATGTGTTCATAGAAATACTAACAGATTTGGTATAGGTAGCACTAAAGAGTGCATCACTGTAACTAACTAAATTAGCAAATTGTAGTAGTATATATATAATAAAACACAAGTGTATAGTTTCAAAATTATTATAATGTTTATCACACTACATATTGCCGTGACCCCTATATTGGTTAGGCATTATGAGATAAATAAATAATTAAGTAATAAGATAAGGAAACAATTTTTAGTAGTAAGCATAATTATTGATAAATGAATTATGAGTTGCATAACCGCAACGGCGTAATGTTATAATGTTAGGTATATGATAATTGAAATTGAAACAAAATTTATATGGAAGGTACAAAAATAAACACAAAAACAAAATTCATGTATTCTATATTTATAGAAACGAGGAGCACAAGATGCAATTTCAGTATACTAAGGCCGAACCAAATTTTATGCATTGTGTAAGAGTGGCATTAAATATATTGAGCAATAAACCACTATTCAAGCTTAATAATGTCTTAAAAATAAATAACAGAAAGAGAGTAATGATGAAGGATGGTATAGTCAAAAGAGTTAGTCATTTGAATGCCGTAAAGTTGTATGAAAAGGGTGAAATTAGACATTTACGACATGAAAACATCTTTCATCATGAGTAGACGTAAGAAATAAATAAGTTTATAAAAGATTGTTATTTGTTAGACATTCTGTGGTCACACTTAACAATAGGATAAATACCTGATACTTATATCTAAGCATAATTTTAAAAAGGAATATGCAAAAAGGCATATTTTTTATTCAACACGATGTAATAAAGATAAAACTTAAGAAATAGCAGGTTAAATCCAGTTTAATCCAGTAAAATTCCGGAAATAACAGGATATAATTGGTTTAATCTGAATAAATCTACAAAGAAAAAACAATGTTTAATATTGTTAACAGCTGCATACAAATTAACCTACACGAAGACGAGAGAAGATGGTTTGAAGACAGGAATAGAGTTGTCAAGGTCCAGGCTCCTAACAATGTAATTAAAAAAGGAAGTATTCCAGTCGTATGCAATGTCTTTCCTATTATTTCTAAAGGAAATGTCTGCAAAAGAAAAATACGGATAGTGTTAAACAATGGAAAAAAGAATGTACCTACCCAAGATAAGAAAATCGCAAATGTGCAAAGACATAAACAATAAATAATTTGTGTACGTGTATTTTTGTGTAATTTCTAAATGTCTATATGATATGGGTACAGGTCAGCCTTCGGAAAACTTGAAGAAAATAAATATGAGCAGGACAATGCCAACATAAACATTAGTGCGTGGATTGTGGCGCTGCAGATGAAGAATGTTTTTTTCCGATCACCGAGAACTGATAAAAGACCGGGAACGACGGAAAAATAGGAGAAGTTGCTGATCTTTGAGATAAGTTGCTTATCTTTTAAATTGCTCGAATGTAAAAATTCTGTTTGATGATTGCAGGCGTACAGATACACTGCATAGAAATCATTTGTAGTAAATGTATTGAGTTATTTTTGATTTTCAATAAGTACGTTATCATATCATAATTAGTTTATTGTCATTTAGTTTAATTTCATTTTTTTTTATTATCATTAATATGGTAGATCAATATCAAGAAGAATTTGATGAAATGTATGAACATTATAAGTAAGTTTTTCTTGAAATAGATTATGTTAAAGATGCTATGTGAAAATATTCATCTTTAGCAAAGCGACTAACATTGTTAATATTTTGAATAGAAATATTATTTTCTTTATTATAAGTAGATTAATTTAACAAGTCATGGGAGTATTGTTAATAATGTTAAAAGGGCATTGATGGCACAACGTGGGAATGTTTGTCAGTAATGTTAACTGTGCATTATTAACAAGTTATTGAATAAAATCTTAGTAAGGATTTCAAGTATATTTAATTACGTAAAGGTGTAAGCATTTTTGATGGACAAATAGCCAATATGTGGTATGTACAACATGAGAATATTTGCATATGATGATTGGTGAAAGTCTTATCAAGGTGTTTTTTTTTACTTTGCGAGATTTTAGATCTTCAAAGGCATTTCGTGCAAATGAATGTCTTTGTTGAAATGAAATTTCTGCGTCGTAAAGGAAAAAAAATATTTCTTTGAAACTATACAATATTAGAAAATTTGAATGTAGCAAAGAGTAATATTTTATTTTAAGAATCTATATGATATATAAAGCGATGTGTTTTTCGTACATGTAGAAATATGAATTTTTTTGTTGTTGTTTTGTGATTGGAATGTAAAAGGATAATTTCTTTTACAGCCACATGTGGCAAAAGAATTTATTTATCGATGCTATTTAGTATTGAATAAAATACAAATATTTTATGAGATTTAGTTTTTTTTTTTGTAACCTTATCCATTTAATTTAAGTAAGAAATGTTGTCGGCAAATGGAGGAGAAAACACTGCAAGAACTTACGAAAATAATACAAATGTTAATAGGGATTGAATTTATAAATTTATTGAAGTAGGTTTTTTTATGTCAATGCAATCTCTGCATTTGTTATATGTATATTATGATGCTTTGTATTGACATTGTTTTGGTTAATTACTGTTAGTATAAGATTATTATATTTTTAATTTGAAAACAAAGCTATAGCAATATGTTTCGCCACACTGTGGCTTCATCAGGTGGATGAAAATACAATTTCAAAGTACAAATTAGCTCCTATATATATCAATACAAATTACAAACATAATCTCATTCTAAGACATGCGAAGACTGTAAAAAAGTGTATGTAGGACAGACAGGAAGGACATTCGATACTAGAATGAAAGAACACGAAAGATGTTATAGGGATAAGAAGACAGACTCAACTTTTGCTAATCATCAACATTAATATAAAAATTCTTTTATCTCTTAAGTATGGAAAACTATAATACTCAACTTTTAATATATTAACTTGTGATGACGGTTAACATAGAATAACTCTTACAATTAAGATTAAATTATTTAGATAATTGAATTGCAATTATAATTATTTCTACTTTCTGATTGTTTTAAAATCAACGTTAATAAAATTTTAAGTACTTAACTCGAGTTTAATACTTTGTGGAATTGTTTTAGCGGACTATATTTGTATCTGGGATCTTCTATACCCTGATGATCCTCTTCGTCCTGGATACTGTGTTGGTACGCAATTCCTCCAATTGAGCTGCTTATTCCTCGAGCCTTTCGTTGCATTTCTTCTTAATTTCAGGTATAATTTAATTTAGCACATATATTCACAATTATTTAGTTTGGATTGTTTACTTGTAGATCAATAGATACAGTTTAATCGACGGGAACTTTATAATGGTACATTTCTTTACTATTTTAGTATAATGTTATTGTTGAAATCGTGATAAAAAGATCTGCACTCACAGGTATTTAATATATTATATTTTAAGCGTCTCTACTTGTGAAAAATTCTTTTAATAATCCAATTTGTTTTTCTTTCTTTGCCCACTAATGGTTAAGTTGATTTTTTTATTTTTGACTTGTATTTTAAGTTGTCTAACTTTGAGTAACTAATAAAAATGTTTTCTAATATTGTTTAAAATGTTGTTATTATTCAATTTTCCCTTGATTCTTGGGAATTTATTAACTTCTGATTTTTTTTAATAATTTCTTAGACATTTAAATATCTTACTTAAGACTGAGTTATTCTATAGTAATTTGTGTATCTTAAGTTGCCTAGTTTCGAGGTACTATAAAATTAGGTATATAAATATTGATACTATCTTTCCTTATATACATGACTTTAGTATATAAATATCGTTATAATATATCAATTTACTGTAATATTCGAGTATACTGTACTACAAAGTTATTTTGTCTTAACAAGATCATTTAGTTGCGATTCTGTAGAAGCAATGTTACCACATGTTAAGCTTTAAGGAGGTGCAAATGATACTACTGGTGCCAGAGTCGCTGAATATTTTATGACGTCAATATTGGGATGTGGAATAGTAAGGCTTCAAAATCGTCCAATGCAGTTAAAAGCGTCGATTAAATTTTTTAGAATCCAAGACGTCAAAATATACAAAATCCAAACAAACACTTTATAACGCAATTGAACCCTAATTAGTGTGTCCTTTTGAATTTTCATAAAAACTTCGAAATGTAAGTAAAATAGTTCTTCTTGACACTACCCAACAACTTCATTTTTAGCAACACTTTTTAAATTTTATTTAATTCAATTTCATTATTTTAAAATAATGTATATTATTTATCGTAAAGTTAATGTTTAAAGTGTTATTTTAAAGTTTATTTCAACAAAAAACCAGAAATTATTTCTCTTGGGTAGTACTAGATGGCGTTACATAAAAATCAATATTTTGAGATTACCAGAATCAAATTGATCAATGTAAATCGAAGTTATGTGACGGCCTTATATCGCGCAACGATAGCAGATGCAGTTGGCCTTGCGCTTATTTCCGAAATATAACGCGAAATATTAAGGGCATCCCTTGACAGGTGACGCTGTAGGGGGTTTTGAGAAAACATATACAGCATGTGTCAATTTTCATTAGCCATAGGCGATTAATTCATGCAATACGTGACAACATGGCACCCCTACTTTCCTCTCCAATGCGAGCGCGACCGATACAAGCTCAAGTTATAGCAGTAACTGTTGGACCATTGACTTGGGTGTTTGTAATGCGTTCAGAAATAATATTTACGCGTTACAAGGATTTGTTTTTCTCTTTCCTTTCAGTAAATACAGAGAATTATTAAGCTGCGTTCACGCTGCATGACACAAACAAAAGCGTAATTCTAATAAAATTAAAAATAAGGTAAACAAAAAAGGATTCTGAAAATAATAATAAACTACTAGATCCGGAGATCGCGGCGGCCATTTGATGTTTCCCGTTCCAGTAATAAGACGGCTTTTATTGCAGACTAGATCGCAACGTGTTCGCAGCTAAAGATTGAATGTTAAATCTGGTGGGGAGATCGGAGAAAATCGTTGTAATGTCGATTGTTGCCGGGATTGGTGACGGACGGTAGGGGTGACACACGTTGCCATGTATTATTTGTATACGTATAAATCGCACGTAAACATTGAATCCCTATACCTAATGAAAATTTACACATACGGTATGTTTTCTATTGGGGGTTTCCTATATGGTATCAACTTTCTGTAAGGAAGGTGCAGAATATGTTCTTTATGTTATATTTAACAACTTATCAGTTTATAAATATTGTTTTTATTTAATAGAGCCAACTTTCAAATATATAATGCAAATTCAAAATTGAAAATAATTCTTTACTTTTGAATTAGACACCGATTGAAAGAAATAATCTCATATTAAGGTTTTAATATCGTATAATAATGAGTTATTCTGTAATACTTTTAACAAATGCATTTCGGAAAATCATTGTTGGCGGCGGTTTTTCGTCGATGAAATGCTCATAAAATATTTCTGCCACACTTGGAACGGTTAAAAGCGACATCAAACGGTATATGAGGTTCGTGTATTGTTGAAAAGTTAAAGGAATACACCGAATATGAGGAGAACTCAAGGTGGGAAGGGCGTGCGTCGGGGTAGCTAGAGGAAAACGTAGGTGAAGTACGTATATGAAGGAGACGGCTTGTGAGAACACGTAGCACCGGGTACGTCACCTTCGGGAGTATGGCCAAGAAATGTACCCCCAGGACAAAATTGTGAATATTCTCTGTGTTACTGGGAAAACCCTACGGCGCCTTCTTTTCTACTTCCTCTCGTTAAACTTGGCTCTTGTATTTTTAAAATACTTGAACGCTATAAGGCGCTACTGTTAGAAAAAGATCTACTTAAACACGACTTGAATGCACATATATTTCGCTTATTGTCATAACATGTCTACCTATATTTTCCTTAATACTTTGAGAAAAGAGAATTTCTTTCATATTATTACGTTGTGTTGTATAATAATGTTCAGGAGGTATTAAAGTAAATAATTTTTAATATATTCATAATTTATTGTAAATTAAACAACCACAACATTCTAGATTAAAGTAGAACATGAAGTTTCATTGAAGAGGGTTATTCAGAGCATTTTTGTTGGAAAAAGCAACTTTTTTTTTTGGCGTGTGCGGGATCAAAGCCCATACGCCACAGTGGTAATACATACGTTATTTCTTATGGAAATTACTTGGAGGTGGCTTTTCCACTGGTCAACGAACATTCTCTCTTAGGATCTTTTGGGAAAGGAATTCTTTCATATTTTTATTTTCATGTCTATTACGGCCTTGATGATGACATCGTATATTGCTATACTGTTGATACGAAGCAGCAGACAGATATTTGTAGGCAAAGGTATCTTCAAGTGTACTAATGCTTTTATGAATTCATCCAGCACAATTTTTTTTTTTATTTTGACAGTTGTAAAAAATGTGATTTAAATCTCCATATTCATGTCCACAAGTACAAACCGGACTGTTTAATAAATTTAATTTATATAGATGGGCTGGATGCTGTCCGTGTCCAAATTTCAGTCTTGCTATGGTTGATCTATAAAAGTGAGATACATGAATGTTGTCATAGCAGTTCTTAACATTCGTTTCTGGGTGTATGAATGCATATTGAGTCATTCTTCTTAAATAATTATTTTGCCATTGCTCATTCCATTCCTTACGGAACAATTGCTGCTGGTAAACTCTAGCTGCATCTTCTTTAGTAAGGTTGCTTCTATATAGGGATCCACTTTGGCAAGCGTCTTTTGCAAGTTTATCTGCCATATCCTTAGGTGTGATCCCGCTGTGACCTTTTACCCAGAACATTTTTGTTATGATGTTTTGTGATCTCAACTGGTTCAAAATTAGTATAATGTCCAGAATAATGGGGTTCATTTGTAAATAAAATTTCTTACTGCTGAGAGCTTGTAACACACTTTTGGCATCAGACATGATTACTAATTTCCTGGTTTTTAGATTAGCGCCGTATCGCAGTGCTTCTAGAAATGCAATCGCTTCAGCTGTGAATATTGATGCCTCCCCGTCAAGTTTGTACATTCTCGAGATGTTGTTCTGCGTGTCAAAAAGAGCGCATCCACATCCGTCACTCGTTTTGGATGCGTCAGTAAATATTGTCAGTGTCCTTGATGTTTTCCATTATGGATTGAAATATTTTCATATCATGTACAGGATGTCCAATATATGAGGGGATTGTGATGGAGTCTGGATGAATGTACGTTAGGAAATTATCAATTATGTTGTGGAGGGGAAGGTATAATCGAGAGTCAAGTTCCGAAGTGGATCGTAGATTTTCAAAAAGGATAGGAGACTTCTTTTTCTTCCAATATCTGTGGGTTAAGTCTAGTATCGAAAGGTGATTCATTACTTTTAGGATGGACTCCTCAGCCTTTTGCTTTAGCGAAATGATATATTTCCTTGCTAAGTATTGTCTACGTAATTGCAAAGGCGGTTCTTGGGCCTCTATCTGGAGTGCAGGAATAGGAGTTGACTTCATAGCTCCAACACATAGACGGAGAGCTTTATTTTGAATATTGTCCAATCTTTTTAAATTTTTATTGCTTGTATTTGCGTATAAAGTGCAGCCATAGTCGAGAGTGGATCGTATGAATGCTTTGTAGATGTTCATTAACATTATATAATCTGCACCCCATCTAATTCTTGATATCATTTTCATTAAATTAAATGTTTTCTCACATTTTGATGAGAGTTCATTAATGTGTTTTGTCCATACCAATTTCTTGTCTATGTGTAACCCAAGGTATTTTACATCCTCTTGAACTGGGAAGGTGGTGTTATTGATTTGGACTTGTGCTAACTGGATACTATGACTTCGCGACAAAAACATTATTTTTGTTTTGTTTGGAGACAATTCCAAAGAGTTTTCTAATAACCACCTCTCAAGTTTTTGCATGCACAATGATAATTGACTAATTACTGTTTCCACATTTTTGTTGCCCAAAAAAACACATATGTCATCAGCGTATTGTATCACATTGATGTGGGGGCGTCCATCTCATAATGTAGCAACTTGACAGCGACTATTTTACTTTATTAAAAAAGTTGTGTATATGACTAATAATGCCATGTCCAATTCCAAAAATAGATTAAAATAAACTAAATGTTATTTTAAACAAGTAGAATGGATAAAAAAAAACTCAATCAACGTATAAATGGAATCTTTAAGATGAAACGTCTTGTATAAAATGTTGTGAAATTAATTCTATATACAGGTTGATTTGCCCTGGGACCCGATTTGTGTGAATAGGTGCTAGATGCGTACGTGCCATTTGCGTACAAGACATTTGTAGTACCATTTGCGTACAAGGAAACGGTCAATCCCGGACCAGGTAGCCGGAGTAATTATTCGGAGTGCTATTTGCGTACAACTACAAGATTTTAAATGTGTATTTAAATTATTGTATATTCTACGAAACAATATTATAAAGAACTACACTCACCGGCAAAATAATCGATCCACTCAAAAAATTGATGAAGTTTGTTCGTTAATAAGTTTGTTATTTTAAATTCGATTTGATTCATTTTTTTTGCATATTGTAGGTAAATTTAAATGTAATCTATCACATCTTTGGAATTTTAAGAAAATTTGGCGTACATGATTTTATACAGGGTGATACAAAGTCTGTTTTTTTAAATCAACTTTAGAACCACATATGGATCGTCAAAGTTGCTCCACCTTGTATATTCTTATTTTGTTAACAAGACACATCATTTCTTTACAATTTCTTTTTTTATTTATTACAATAGCTTAATTTTTGTAAAAGATACAAGGGTTTAAGAAAAATCTTACATTTTTACATTTTTCCTATGGTACTAACAATAAGTTTACGAATTTAACTTAACACAGAATATAATGAAAAGAAAATGAAAAGAAAATGAAAAACATAAAAGACTTAATACGAAGTGTTTCCTCCACGTGCACGGATAACAGCTGCAATTCGTCATGGCATGCTCTCAATTACGTTTTGAATGTAAGCCTGGTTGATTGATTCCATTCTTCAGTTAGAACGTCACTAAGGTGCTATAAATTTGCAGGCGTTGGTACACGAGATCGTATTTTCCTCCCAAGTGCATCCCAAACATGCTCAATTCGGTTTAGGTGTGGGCTTAGAGCAGGCCAATTTACTACTGGGATTTCAACCTCGGCTAAATACTCGCGTACAATTCTGGCAACATGCGGTCGGGCATTATCATGCATCAGCATGAAATCATCTCCGATGAACGGTGCAAAAGGAACAATATGTGGCTCTAAAACTTCTCTTATGTATCTATCGGCTGTCATGGCTCCCCCGTTCATTATAACCAAGTCCGTCCGAGCTTCAAAATTTATGCCACCCCACACCATTACCGAACCGCCTCCATAACTTACTCTAGGAAAGAAATGGTTTTGAAAGAAACGTTCACTAGTTCTCCGGTAAATTCTTTCACGTCCATCTGGTGTTCTAAGACAAAATCTTGACTCATCCGTGAATAGGATGTTGCTCCATTCTTCGTTACCCCAATTTACATGTTCCCTAGCAAATCTAAGGCGTTCAACTCGATGGTGTCTCAATAACTCTAGACCAGTTGCAGGTCTCCTAGAACGCAGTCCAATATCAAACAGCCGCCTTCTTATTGTTCTATCACTTACTTGAACTTGCCTTACGTCCTCTAATCTGTTTTTCATATGCGCAGAAGTAACTTTTCTGTCCCTCAAAACATTTAACGTTATAAAGCAATTATCTCGCTCACTAGTAGATTTCTTTCGACCACAATGATTTCTTCTTGTGTATACACCAAATTCATTAAACCGTTTAACAGCTCTTTGAACTTTACATCTTGAAACTCCCAACACTCTGGCCACATAATACTATGACCTACCATCCTTAATCAAAGCAACAGCTCTCGCTGCGTCGGTTACAGAAAGATCCATATTTTAAATTACTATTCGATAAGAAACACGTTCAAAAACGTAATTGACAAGTTTTAGATTTCACAACTGACAGTATTTCAATAGCCCTCTATGCAAAAACGATAAATTCGTAAACTTATTGTTAGTACCATAGGAAAAATGTAAAAATGTAAGATTTTCCTTAAACCCTTGTATCTTTTACAAAAATTAAGCTATTGTAATAAATAAAAAAATAAATTGTAAAGAAATGATGTGTCTTGTTAACAAAATAAGAAAATACAAGGTGGAGCAACTTTGACAATCCATTGTGGTTTTAAAGTTGATTTAAAAAAACAGACCTTTGTGTCACCCTGTATAAAATGATGTACGCCAAATTTTCTTAAAATTCCAAAGGTGTGCTAGATTACATTTAAATTTACCTACAATATGCAAAAAAATGAATCAAATCGAATTTAAAATAACAAACTTATTAACGAACAAACTTCATCAATTTTTTGAGTGGATCGATTATTTTGCTGGTGAGTGTAGTTGTATTATTATTATTTGATATCTTGTAGATCGGTTTCTATTATTATTAAATTTGCCCTCTGAATTTCAAACAAATTTACTCTGCGCGTTAAGAAAAAAGAATCTTCCCTTCACACTTTATCCAGTCTTAGCACTGGCAGCAATTAGCTGGCGTGTTTAAAAGTTTTTATTTCAGGAAATTTATATTGTCCGCGGTATTTTAACATACAATATGTATACTCGCGGTAAAAAGTTTTGTTGGGTCGTAAGACCAGCTATATGGAAGATATATCTGGTCCACTCTAATTAATTCTAACACGAAATAAAGAGGGATTTCCACTAAGTTTAAACAAATTTATAAAGAACTCATATGTACTCAAAATTGAATTTGAGAAGAATTTTATTATGAAAGTTTTCCGAAATTGATACCGGAAGTAGGCCTTTTACTCTTATCAAAAATCAGTTTTTTGCAAATATTTCGCAAGTCATGCTTTTTAGACAGATACGCTACGAATATAAAAGTATTTACAAATTAATTTTCAATATCTTTTGTATAAAAAAAATTTCAAAATTCGGACCGGAAGTATCACTTTTACTCTTATCGAAGAACGATTTTTTTACCAATATGTCGTAAATTATGCATTCTATAAATATTTGTCAACAGTACAAAAGTATTTAGAGTTGGTTTTGAAATATTTTTTGTATAAATGAAATTTCAAAATTCGGACCGGAAGTAATACTTTTACTCTTAGCGAGTAGCACTTTCTTTCGAATATCTCGCAAAGTATGCATTTTATAGAGATATATTAAGAGAATAGAAGTACTTTATAATAGGATTTTAAATAATTTTTATATAAAAAAATTTTAAAACTCTAAAGTTTGAAACGCTCATACGTATAAGAAAGTCGTGTGGTGGCCACACCTCATTTTTAAAGTATAGATTTGATTAGGATATCTATAACATTTGGCCATACTGTAAATTCAAGTATCGATGGCGAAAAGCAATTATGGGTCATTTCTGCACAATAAATGTAATTTTTAATGGCAGTAAACATCGATAAAAATAGATGCTCTATCCATTAACCCTAATTGTTGAGAAATCACGAATCGACACAAGCGTTTTACTGTACACATGCGTACGAAATATAACACTAATATATTATGTTCATGAATTAAATTAGAAAATTAGTTTAACTCTTCAGACCCAATGTCCAAAACATTTCTGAAGTGTTATCAAATCGATATAATTCGATCGGTTTGATCAAACTTTTCGATAAAGTTCAAGTAAATCTTTTTATTTTTCTATAACTACATATATCTAATATACGGGGTTATTCAGTTTTCACCTTTGTTACTTTTTGTTATTATTTAATAATTGGCATAATTAATATACAGGGCGATATAGACAGTGATGTAAAGTCCGCGGAAAATAAAATAAAATCAATTTTGATCACATTGCACATGCTATAAAAACTTTAGTTATAATAGTTTATTATTATTGATGTTTGAGTCTGAAGAAAATAATTTATAATAGGAGCTCTAAGCTTTAATTAATTGAGCGGGAGAGACTTGAGATTTTGCGTTACGTCACTGATTTTTTTCTGAAAATAAATTAAATTTGAAGATGAGGACTGCTCCCCGGAATAAAAACTAGTTTTACGTCGTACAATGCCCCGAATCATCAATAGAAGGCACTAGAAGTAAGAAGTTGAAGAATCCTCTAAAAAATAAGAAATTTAAGTAGTACTTCCTTAAGGCAAACGACCCAGGGCGCTCATCTATATAATTTCCTATACTATTAAAAGGAATACGAAATGTTTTGAACCTAACATAAAAACAAGTATTTTTTCAGTCAAATGATATTTTATTGTTCAACATAGTCTCCTTTTAAGTTTATACACTTTTCCCAGCGATGCTCTAATCTCTTTAACCCTTCCAAATAGTTGCTGGCGTCCGTCAAGAGAAAGTTTATGTTTAGGAAAGAGTAAAAACTATCTGAGGGCCAGATCTGGTGAATATGAGAGGTATTCAACCAATCCCATGTGCAATTCGTGAATTTTGGCTATGGCAACCGCCGAAGTGTGAGCAGTTGCTGTGTCTTAGTAGAACAGAACTTGCTTCTTCTTCAAATACGTCCTTTCTTTGCAAGTTCTATCCCCATCTTATCTAGTAATGATGTGTAATAAATTCCTGTTTTACCTGTTTCAAGATAATCAATGACCACAGTCCCGTGACTATCCTAAGAAACATCGAAGACGATTTCATAACTTTCCCGGCCGATGGAATCGTCTTCGCCTTATCATTTGGTGAACATTTTCGGTGACAGGCAGGTTCACGAGCATCTTTCAAAGCATGTGGAATTATATTACCCGAAAGGTTTTGATAAGTAACGCCATCTTCGTGTTGATGCGTAAAACATTTCAGACTACCCTCGTACGTACATCATTTAAATCTTCTGCTTGTTTTTCATAGCTTTCAATGGTTTTTTAAAATATCTGTTTTATTATGATATCTATAACTAGGGCGTGGACACGAACGGTTGATGACTCATCGCCGATGGGCGCACTATTGAAATGTTGTATTTTTAAAGAGGTTTTAATTTTATTTATATAATTGGATAACAAGTGGCTGGTGATCTATAAAATACAAAATACCTTATTATTTGTTGATTTTCTCTTTTGTAAGATTTGTTCTCGTTGAATGAAGTACATCCTTGTAGATACAAAACGTCCTTTCTACATCGCAACTGGTTATAGGTGCGTACTGGAAATATTCTTTTATTTCAGTGTATTAAAAGTTAGATTTTGTGTCATTGTCCCCATACAGAATAGCCACAATGTTATTAAATCTGGATTTTTATTAAAAATTGCGTCTAACTTTTGCCCAAGGCCACATCCGAAGTCACTTGGAATACTTTTGAAATCATTAATAGCCACATCTAATGAGGTTAATCCGTCGATTTCGATTTTTAAATATGTGATTAGTTTAGGCAAGTTTCCAAAGTGTTCCTGAAGGGATAACAACTGATTTTATAAATTTGGGATTTGTGTTACTTCCTTGCACTCAGAAATACTTCGAGCATCGTCATTTAAAAATGTAACGAAGTTCTCTGCATAAAAACAAGTAGCTTCCAACCATGTTCCCCATCTAGTTATTACTAGCGAGGGAGGCAGTGAAAAAGATGGACGTTTCTTCTTGTAAAGAGCTGGCCTCAGTGGTGCTTTTCTGAAAACTTCTTTTAAAGCGGATGAAAACTTCTTTTAAAGCGGATACAGGTCTATCAAAAATTACACTCATAATACCCGGAGGGAATAATGAAATGCGACCGGGGAATAATGAGCCATAACGTTACCATTATTCCCTGCATTCCGCCATTAAGAACATAACGTTCCCAACGTTGTCGTAATAACGATAGACAAGTCCGGCCATTTTACTAACTGTCTAACCGACAAACGTCATATTGATATAGTAATCTGACATTTTCGTTTAATTATTTTGATTTTTTTAGTTATTTTCAGTTAGTCGTCGATAAAGTAGTGTATACTAACTCGCAATAATGACTATTATTCCCTCAAGCCGAGTTACTCCCTCGCCGCTTCGCGGCTCGGTTCGTAAATTCGGCTCTCGGGAATAATAATTGTCATTATTGACTCGTTGTATAAACTACTATTATTTTACGTAATAAAAGGTAAATATAATAAATTTTAAATACTCGTCACCCTTCTACCTACGCCGATGAAGAAAGAATTTTACTTATAAATTCCTTTTTTGATGGGCATTTTTTGTTGTCCTTTTCAGTAACTTTTCAAGTAAACAACAGATGTTGCAGTTCACCATATGAATAATGTTATTCAGAAATAATGTAAACAACACACAGTTGTTTACATTATTTCTTTGCTCCGTTGGAACTCCGTCGTAGTTTAAACCTGGGACGCCCCCCTAAAAGCAATTTTGAGTCATTTCTGCACGATAAAAGATAAACGTAATTTTAATGGCAATAAACATTGATAAAAATAGATGCTCTATCGATTAACCTTAATTAGTGAGAAATCACGAATCGACACAAGCGTTTTACTGTACCCATGCGTACGAAATATAACACTAAGTTGGCGCCTCTATAACAATAATTAAAAGAGAGCAAGGACAACTTTTATACTATGAGAATATGTATATAGGTCAACAGATCTAGCTGTCCCTCCAAAACTTACGTACGCAGTTAACAATTGAGAGTTAGATGGAAGAGAATTCATATTCATTCAAGCCATTCATTAGTAAATTAATTATATAATAAGACAGCTGTATCTCGTTGTTTCTGCCGTAGTTAGTTGTATATGTATTTAATGATACATACAAAATAAAATGTTGAAATTAAAAAAGTAAATTTTCAAAAAATTAGTCTAAAATTTAAATTTTATAGTAAGATACTTTTATTAGAGAAAGTGTTTAAACTTAAATGAAACTTTAACAAGAATACACTAGAGAAAATAACTGTTGTTGTCAATAAAGCGTTGTTAAATATTCAAAATATTTTCTTCTTTAACATATTTTTATATATAAAAGAATTTCTAACTCAAATATGCAATAATATTTAAATATATTACAAATACTTATTTATCAATAAACGAAGACCGATTTGGGGTTAAAGTCATATACAATTTTTTGTTATATTTACATTGTGAATTAAATTATAAGCTGGGACTAATGAGTTACGTTTTACATATTGATGTAAACCTAAAAAAAATGTATATTGAAGATTCACGTAAAACTGCAATTTGCATGTGAAATCTGTATACAGGGTGAGTGAACGATCTGACGAAGTAACTTTACTCTTTAATACTTAACACAATTAAAAATTCGCGTGCTGTAGTTGATAAAGTTGTCATTGCTTGCATTTAAAAATATATACGCTTATATAGGCTGATCCATAAATCATTGGCATAAAGAAGATGTATTTTTTAAAATTGAAGACTTTACATGTAATATACAGGATGTACCACTTAAAACTCCCAGGTCGAATATCTCGGAAACGGGAAAAGATATTTGAATTTTGTAAAAAGTAGTTACTAAAGAATGTGATCGACTCTAGTTTGCTCTCACAATTGTGTTTTATTATGTGAAGATATAGATGGCGCTGCAATGAAAAGAATTTTTTTGATCGCCACAATCTTCATTTGTTTTTTATTTAAAAGAGTATTAAAATTAATGTAAATTTTATTATTTGTGTTAATTTCCAAAATGTAACGGTTTTATAGATATTCGTGTTTAAAGAAAGTAAGAGTAATTTTAAAGTTTTGTCGTTATTTTGTTTAAAAACTTAAAAGAATCAAATATAACTAAGATGTTGCCTTTTTGATTGCTACATAACATATATCGCCTTATTAGTTCTCTTCCGCAAATTTAACAATGTATTTCTACTAATTTTTTGAACACTTGCATAAATTTTATTATAAAGGTCGCCAATATCTGTTATGGGTTCCTTGTAAACTTCAGCTTTCAAGTAACCCCACAAGAAAAAATCTAACGGGGTTAGATCCGGCCACCTAAGAACGCCATTAGTACCAATCGAACGACGTGGGAACATTTGATTAAAATAGTCAGTAACTATGTCGGCATTATGAGCAGGTGCCCCGTCTTGATGTAACCACATATTATTTCGCAGCTCTATAGGTACATCTTCCAAAAGTAGTGGTAACTCATTCTGCAGCAAATGTAAGTAGTGCACATCAATGAATGTTTCATGATAAAAGTGGGGGCCTAAGATATATCTGTTTAAAATTCCACACCAAACGTTAACGCCAAAAACTGTTTGATTTCTGGTTTGCCTTATCCACCTAGGATTATCTTCTGACCAATATCGAGCATTATGCTTAATTAAAGTACTATTGTTGTGAAAACGACATTCGTCATTCCACATGATCTGATTCATAAAGTTGTTTTCCGCTAACATTACAGAAAATTCTGCTAGAAATCGAGTCTGCGTTGATTATCTCCTATTCTTAAATGGTGCACTAAATGAACTTTATACGCAAAGTGAGTAAATGTTTGAATGAAGCTAATTATAAAGACAATTAATAATCAAGCAAATGTCACTAATGTGTGCTAATGTCAAAATATTTCCTAAATAATCAAAGCAAGCATACTTATACTGCATGACATGGAAACTGCAACACCAAGAAGGGGTGCGGATTTTTTGACCAAACTTGGTAGAAACGTATAACTAGTCAAAGGCAATAATTGATTAAAATTTCAAAGAAAAAAAACAAAAGACTAACACAATTTAACATAATTTTTATTAATAATGTGTTGAACCGCCCCTATTAGTGTCACACTCCCTCACTCTTCGTGGCATTGATTCGACTAGGTGGTCGATATCCTCTTGGGGTATGGTGTCCCAAGCAACCTGTAATTCATGCCGGAGAGCTATTAGTGTCTGCGGGGGATTGGCTAAATTCATAAGTTTTCGTCCAATAATGTCCCACACATGTTCTATTGGTGAGAGGTCGGGGGATTTGGGTGGCCATGGCAAGATATTGACATGAGCCTCTTCCAAGCGATTTATAGAAATTCTCGCTACGTGGGGAAGGGCATTATCCTGCTGGAAAAGTGGGTCTTCGAGCGTTTGAAGATATGGTAGAATATGGGGTTCTACCACCTCATCAATGTAACGCTGGGCGTTCATGGTGGTTTGAATGAACACCAATTGAGACCTACTCCCATATGCTATAGCACCCCATACCATAACACCCACTGCTCGATGCACATGCCTTTCAACGGAAAACTGAATATCACGACGTTCCCCACGTCTTCGTCTGACCCTCATACGGCCATCATGCATCCCTAGACAAAATCGAGATTCATCACTGAATACCACTCTGTGCCACTCCACGTTCCAGTGCAGTCGCAATCTACACCACTCCAAACGTTGCTGTCGGTGTTGAGCCGTAAGTGGTAACACAAGATGTGGACGATAAGATTGTAAGCCGAAACCCCTAATTCGACGATAAACGGTTCGAAGGGTTACAGGACTACCAATATTACCTAACCACACGTCAGCAATTGATCTGGTACTGGAAAACCTGTCTCTTAGTGCCATTAAGCGAAGGCGGCGGTCCTGTATCTCATTAGTTCTTCTTCGGCCTCCGGTTCCTCTTTGGCGTCTTTCCTGACCTTCCCTAGTCCATGATTGATAACAGCGCATAATGGTGGATTGGTTCCGGTTAAGGCGATTTGCAATTTCCCTGTATGAAAAACCACCTTCTCGCAACCCAACAATTCGACCTCTGTCGAATTCGCTTAATTGGCGATAATTTCCACGTTGCCGCATTCTAGGCATAATAAAACTCTTTAAACACGTTAAACAAAGGTATAATAAGACAAAACCGTTGAAATTAATTTCAAACAAACAATTAATACACCACACATTAATGTCAGCGAAAACTGAATGAAGTGTCAGATGTGTCATGACCACTTGATCTATCGCAACAAAATTTTAATCAATTATTGCTTTTGACTAGTTATACGTTTCTACCAAGTTTGGTCAAAAAATTCGCACCCATTCTTGGTGTTGCACTTTCCATGTCATACAGCATATATCTAACACAGACATGAATGCTTTTCTTCCTACATACCTATGGGTGCCTATGAAGTGGAATTTATAAAAAGGAACTAACTATAAAATTTAAATTGTGAAGTAACTATAATAGCAAGAATTGTGAATATGTTTACTGCTATTTTTCCTTACAAATTAAATATTTAAACAAAATAAAGACAAAAATTTAAAATTACTCTTACTTTCTTTAAACAAGAATATCTATAAAACCGTTAAATTTTGGAAACTAAAACAAATAATAAAATTTACAATAATTTTAGTACTCTTTCAAATAAAAAACAAATGAAGATTGTGGCGATCAAAAAAATTCTTTTCATCGCAGCGCCATCTATATCGTCACATAATAAAACACAATTGTGAGAGCAAACTAGAGTCGATCACATTCTTTAGTAACTACTTTTTACAAAATTCAATTATCTTTACCCGTTTCCGAGATATTTGACCTGGGAGTTTTAAGTGGTACACCCTGTATATGGGGTTTCTTTTTCTTGACCTTGTATAATATTTTACTTTTGGTTTCTTTTGTTTTGGCATGTATTAGGTCAATATTACGTTTAAGTGGGTAATGAAAATAACAGCGCTAGTATGCATTTGTTATTTTTTATTTAATACATGTTTCGTCTCAGTGGGCCTTTTTTTTCAATGCTTTAGTCATGGTTTGTTATTCTGCGATTTAATTTAAAATATCAGCTGAATATTTTAAATTCGATTGGCTGATTGTCCATCTAGTACTTCCTTTCCACAATACACCTCTAAATTACCGACATAAAAAGTTTTTGCGTCACAGAGCACAAACACCTTCAACCCATATTTTGCAGGTTTAATCGATATGAACTGAAGAAAGCTGCAACTTCCTCTGAATGATATCAGCATTTCGTCGATCATTATAAATGCACCCATAGAGTAGTTTCTTTTGCAATTGTTTACGAAAGTGTCTATAAGAAATCTTATTGCGGCCAACTTATCAGTTTTTTTCTTTCATTTCTGAAATTTTTATTGTCGAATCTAGTAACGGAAAACAAAAATAGAAATCGTTGATAACTCATGCAAGCTCTACATACTTCTAATCCTGTTCCATCTGTTGTCCATATTTCCAAAAAATATGTGGTTCTGCTTCCTACACCCCGATTAAAGCAGTAAACCTATGAAGGCCATAATTTGTGTTTTGTGGCGTTTTCTGCGTTGCGTTGTCGATCATAATTGAGCTGAACTCTTGCAATTTCCAAGTTTGTACAGTGAACAATATGTTCAATCATGTCATCACTAAAATAATGTCCCCTGCACACGGTTTTGGTTCAGGTAGTATTATTATCAATTTATTTTGACCAATTTTACGAAATTTATTTGCAGTGCAACTCCTGGGCCAAATAGTTTTTTATCACTACCCACATACACTTTGCACCCTTCTTTTATTTATTTATTTATTTAGAGATACATTAGGAACACCCATTTTTCTCTATAGAGAGAGAAAGAGAATAATAACGGGTAAATTCCGCTGTAGAGCAACCGTAGACACGTGTTTCTGACTATTGGTCGTCATCAGTACGGTGTAGCCAAGGAATAAGGTGGGATAACCTTGGAGATATAAGCTATACAGAAGAACATCAGGTGACAATAATATACACAGGTTCACTAAGTATTCCCTCAACCATGATCTAGTAATTTCACCAAACCAATCAAACCTTCAAAAGAACAATGAAACAAATCCCCCCCACAATCTGATAAAGAGTTTAGCTGTGTGGCTATATGGCTTAATAGCGAGTTTTTCATTAGATTGCTCCTCTGAAATATCTGAACCACTCACTTCTTGTTCAGAATTTGAATTATATTCATTTTGCTCAAATACTTCGTCTTCTAAAGTATCTGCCTCACCTGGCAGCTCTTCTTCTGAATCCGTGTCACATATAACCTGAGTAAGGCTTTCCAACTCATCATCGGTCAGTCGACTTGGGTCTCTAACTTTTACTCGATTCGTGATGAACATCATAGTTCTTCTTCTTCTTCTTCGTACCACTAGGATTTCTCCTGTTTGTCTACCTCTTATTCGGTTTCGGTTGTTGTTGATTGTATATTGTCTTGACATCTCTTTTTTGGTATTCCTACTGGTCTTCTGCTGTATGGCTTATTGTTTTTAGAGATGTTTGCTAGTTGGTCTGGTCGCATCCTATCTACGTGTTCGTTCCATTTTTTCTTTCTCGTTTTCACCCAATTGTTGACGTCTTGTATGTTACATTGCTCCCGTATGCTACTGTTTGTTTGTCTATCTCTTAGTGTCACTCCTGTTATAGATCTTAATACTTTCATTTCCACGTTGTTTATTTTCTGTTTTGTTCCCTTTGTGCCTGCCCTTGTCTCTACTGCGTATGTTAAAATTGGTCTCACTGTTGTTTTGTATACTTTCAGTTTGCCTTCTGTAGTCATAAATTCGTTTCTCCATACGGTTTGTCTCAAACAGCTACTCACTTTCATCGCTTTAGTCTTTCTCGTTTTCACCCAATTGTTGACGTCATGTATGTTACATTGCTCCCGTATGCTACTGTTTGTTTGTCTATCTCTTAGTGTCACTCCTGTTATAGATCTTAATAATTCCATTTCCACGATGTTTATTTTCTGTTTTGTTCCCTTTGTGTCTGCCCTTGTCTCTACTGCGTATGTTAAAATTGGTCTCACTGTTGTTTTGTATACTTGCAGTTTGCCTTCTGTAGTCATAAATTCGTTTCTCCATATGGTTTGTCTCAAACAGCTACTCACTTGCATCGCTTTAGTCGCTTGCTTTGTTGCTTCTGTCTTCAAGTTTCTCTCACTGGTGATTTCAACTCCCAGGTAGTTGAATGTCATCACCTGTTCTATGCTTTTGCTGTCCAATTCTAGTTTACATCTGCGTGGTTCTCTGGTAATTATCATGCACTTGGTTTTTTCCGCTGAGATCTGCATGTTGTATTCTTGTGCCCTAATATTAAATGAGTGGAGTTGTCTTTGCAGGTCATCTTCGTTACTAGCTACCAATACTGCGTCATCTGCGTAGCATACTATATTAATTTTATGGGGTCCCATTCTGTACCCCTCTCTCTTTTTCACTTCGTTGATTATTTGGTCCATTATCATATTAAAAAATGTCGGGCTAAGCGAGTCCCCTTGTCGTATTCCCCCTTTTATGTAATGTATCTCGTTCTCCTCTTGACATTCTGACCTGGGTTTTGTTATCTATGTTTATTTCTTTAATTAATTTTATTATCTTATCCTCTATTTTTTTGTTTGTAAAAGTTTTATGATGTCCCTCCGTCTTACCTTATCGAAGGCACTTTTTTGGTCTACGAAACACGTATATGCGGGCTTGTTATATTCAAGTTTTTAAAACTAAATAATTACAATGTTTTTGAAAATACCCGCAACATAAAAACTTTTCTCTAGAAGATTAAAAAAACAAATTTAATATGAAAAGTAAAAAATAATAAATTTAAATTACAATTACATACCGTGCCTTTTAATACTATCCTCATTAGAGTAGGCTGTTTTCAAGTTTTTTAAGTAATCAATGTTGGTGCAGATGCTAAACTTTTGAAAACTTCAAATTCTGAGAGTTGTCATACTTAAATTCAAATTATAGACGCCTATTATTATTTACACAACATTACATAACCAAACTATCAAAATTATGCACTGTCACCAACCATTACAAAATTACAAAAAAAGCATGGCCGTCTCTAATGAAGAAAGTACCGCGCGATCATTTAAATTCTAAATTAGAGCAGGCTGTGAAATTTAAATTAAGTTGGCACGATACACTTATACCGGTATGCTCACTTTAGCTGTCAATGACGTCACTGCGGAGCAAGTCAGATTGACAGTTCTCATATCTGCTGCATTTTGACACAGTTTTAAGTTATTTTATCGGTTTTCTTTTAAATAACATTTATTTAATATGCCTGGTTGTGCTGTATACGGTTGTCGTAAGCACAATCGAAAAGTAGAGACAGTCAGATTAAATATTACAGACTTCCCACGGAAGAGACGGTACGAAATGTGTGGTTAATTGCGTGTAAAAGGCAGGATTTTATAAATTTGAAAAATGGTATATACACAATGCAAAACAATTTATTCTGTGACTTCATTTTAATACTGTGCTATCGAGATGCTAGAGTTATGCATTAATGATCTGTGTAAATATAAACTGGAAATTGCAATTGAGGTATTGATAAGTGTTTCATTTAGTGAATAAAATCATTGCCAAAATGTAAATACGGATATTTATTTAACATATATTTTGAAGCTTATATTTTCTTTAGCACACAATTAAATCTTATTTAGTGAATCGCATAGATCTGAAGTATTTGATATTGGTAAGGTACAGCTACATCACTTTTAATAGAAGGGTCTTGAGCAATTGAAGTGAAGATAAACCAACATTTGAATGAAGCAAATACAACTTGGCTGGAATTTGTTATATTTAATATACATATTTTACAAGTATGTTTTTAATAATTATAAATTACCCACTGAAATAAAACTGACTCCACCGTCTTTAAGCCATAAATTAATCTTGATTCTAGATTAAACAATAACAGTGGTCAAGTATTTCAGAATTTTAAGGGGCTTTGTATTATACCTAATAATATCAAGTTAAAATAAAATTACCAAACTAAACTTTTATTTCATCTTTATCCTGCCTTGCAAAATTTTTATTCGAAAAGATATTATTAGGTTGTTTTTGTGTTTGATAAAAACACTGTGCATTTGAACAGAATACAAATGTTTATAAAAAAAAAAATTTATTATATGTTTCTTAAGAAAGATAGGAATTCTAATTATGCTTGGTAATATAAAAGAACAACCTTGATAGTTTAAGAAGTTTATTTCAATTCAGTTTGAGTAAATGTTTTTAACACTATTAAAGAAAAAGCTATACAATTTTGTATCAGATTGAAATCCAAATACTATTATCATTATACCCTTGCTATATATTAATGAAAAGCATCCTGAAATAGTTACAATAATTTAGAAATTCTTAATAAGCAAGAAAACTACCTATGGTGTCATCGATGTATAGAATGCCTCATAATACTTTATGAATGTTTGCAGATGTACAAATGTGTTGCTCTTAATGTGACAGTCTTGGAAAAAGTATTGAATCAAATCATTCACTTTCATAGGTGATCAGTAAGCATCGGACACTTTAAAGTTTCAAAGTCAGTCTATGTCGATGTTCCACACAAATTACTGCTGAATCGTAAAGTGCTCAGAGCATCTGTATATGTATTGTAAATGCCATCTATTTTTTGACTTTTAAGAATTTTTAACTAATGTTTGTTGCTTCAAGTTGTCTTTTCTTTGAATCTGGAAGAAATGTGGGAACTGCATCTGAATTTAAATCTTTGTATGATTTTTGGGAGAATTGTAATTCTTGTTGGAACGATGTATGAAAATATGATGGCTCAAAATGAATGGAACAGATACATGCTGACACGTTTTAGTTTTTTAATTATGAATAATGATAAAATCAGACTTCTGGAATTACCATTTTCCAAATTTATTAAATCCTGCCTTTTACACGCAATTAACCACAAATTTCGGACCCTGTCTTCTTTGGGAAACCTGTAATATTTAATGTGGCTATCTCTACTTTTTCGATTGTAATTACGGCACCCGTATACAGCACAACCTGGCATATTAAATAGAGTATTATTTTAAAAAAATGACAAAACAACTTCAAACTGCGTCGAAATGTTGCCCATATGAGAACTGTCAATCTGACTTGCTCCGCAGTGACGTCATTGACAGGTAAAGTGAGCATACCGGTATAAGTGTATCGTGTATATAAGTAGGTAAGTACTAATTTACAATTTGAATTGTCAAAGTGACGTTTCACAATGTTAATTAATCAATAATTGACATTCTGGACAACCTAATAAAAAAAATCCCGCCTGCTATAATTTAGAATTTAAATGATCGCGTGGTATTTGAAGGCACGGTAGTTAGCCGCGCTGGTGTATTCTGTCTTTACACCACACCAAAACTCATATCTCAATCGCCTTATCGACAGTCAAAACATTAATTACTTCGTGTATTTGTAGCAGATACATTGATCATATGTAGGTTACAAACGTGAGGGTAACTTCGGAAAGAAATGGTAGCGTTTAGCGCGATATTGGTGTACTTTTTACACCAGCGCCAGTAGTTAAAGGTTGACTTAAATTCATTTCAGCTTCGTTTATCATTTCCAGACTTACAAATTCATTATAATACTAACGCAGACATTTAATTTATTACCAAATACAAGCTGCTACATACGGAGATACTGCAGATAGATAAGGATACCTGCATTTTAAATAAATAAATGGATAATTCTGTGACATAATACATAATTTGTGCCTGCATGGCTACAGACGGCCATATTTTTAAGTAGAAGTCGCTCATTCTGAAGTTCATACGGATCATTTTTTGAAGTTTAGGAATATGTTTGGTCTGTACACACCTAAGAGGTTTGAACCACCCAGTTGTCTTATACCGCCGACGAATTCATTCGTTATTCAGATAGGAAATTTCTTAACGATAGTTAATGTCTAATTAACCCCACAATGTAGTCAGACAATTCACTTTTTTTTCTAATTTGAAATGAATTAAGTTGAATACACAAACATATTTCATTCGTTTTGTTTTGGACATGTTGTGGAAGAGTTCGAACACCGTACGGGGTAAATTGCAACGAATTAAGACGAGCAAATTGCCCGTATCAATCTTGCTAATAAGAGCGGACCGATCTGGATCGGAGTCTTGGGCAGTTCGTACGCCGCCGGGCAAGTGTAAGTAAACGGACGTTCCCCGTGTACGTGGCGGCCAATTTGTTAACTGTCGCCCTTAGTTGAGATAGATGGCGTAGTTAGCACTAGGTAAATGGATACCAAGTTTTTCAATTCGCGTCGTACGTCGATCTATTGCCCGGGCAAATAAGGCGGCGGAACGTGATCCTTAGGTCGTCCATCTACTTTTAAAATTACAATTACGACCGTGTTCACTGTTTTATATTCACTTTGCAATTTCCACCTATAAAACACAAATATCATATTCGGAAACAAGAAGTATATATAAAATCTAGTTTAAAGGAACAGGTAAAAACTAGAATTACCATATTTTTTACGTAGAAACCTTTCAAGGGAATACATTCTGGGAACGCACACCCATCAACCACCACTATTACTACTATTAGAAAGAAGTGTCAGTTATAGAATCTATCTATAGAACAGTATAACGATGTGCTTGCACATTCTAGGTCTGTTCTTCGAAATTGTTTAGGGGTTATTTGAGATGGTTTTTGCTGACACATGTATTGGATACACTCGCAGCTAGTGAGTTCGTTTAGGTGAAGCAATTACACAGACAAGACTGTTCTTCTTCTTCTTTACTTGGCATTTTTAGATAGGCCTAAGGCCTTCTACTTTTAATCTAAATACGGTTGGTCTTGATTATTTGGTAATTAACAAATATACTCTTTCAGAGGAATCTTTTATACTGAGGCAAGCCTTGGGCGCTTGTGTGGTAGATAATCTTGCGGATCATAATTTAGAGCTATGGCGAGAGAGGTGTTTTCGTGGTCTTCGTTTTTCAGGTAGAATTCTTTGGTGAGATTGTTCATGAAGGTGAATATGTCATCAATATTTGCTTCATTGTGGAGTTGGTTGTTTCTTATAAACCATGGGGCGCGGAATGCCATCCGTGTCGAGATTTTTTGAAATGTTTGCAATTATTTAATGACTGAAGGGGCAGCGAAAAGCCAGATCTGACAGTCATAAGTTATCATTGGTCTTAAAATCTAGGTATAGATGCGGAGTTTCATTTTGGAAGATAAGGTGATAGCTGCTCCTAGCAGTGGCCATAGAGCTCCTCTTGCCTGCTTAGCTTCTTTGCAAGTTAGTTTGACATGGTGAGAGTAGGTTAATCTTCGATCCAGATTAACTCCTAGATATTTAATATTTGGAAGCCAGGGTATTTCGGTGTGGTTTCTGTAAATATTGCCTATGATTGGTTTTGTTTTCCTACGGAAGATTATTGCTTGTGATTTGTCACCATTTATGGCTATTCGCCAAGTGTGGCACCAAATAATGATTTTGTTGATTGCTTCCTGAAGGTTTTGGATAGCTATTGTGAGGTAGATGGATGAAGAAAGAATTGCTGTATCATCTGCGTATGTGGCTAAGGTTGTATTAGTGGTTTTGGGGATATCTGCAGTGAAGATGGCGTAGATATGGGGTGATAGAGTGGAGCCTTGTGGGACCCCTGCAATGAGGGTTTTAATGGAAGAATGAGATTTTTTGGTTTAATGGAGAAAGTTCTGCGTTGGAGATAAGAGTGCGTGATTCTGATGAGATAGTCTGGATAATTCTTGGCGTACATTTTGTAGAGTAGTGCTTGGTGCCACACTAGGTCCAAAGTCTTTTGAAATATCTAGGAATATAGCAGCTGTTATGTTGTGTTTGTAAAATGAATCGTGATGGTTTCAGTGACCCTGGCCAGCTGAGTTATGGTAGAATGTTTTCTCCTAAAGCCGTGCTGCTCGTCCGGTATGATGTTGTTTGGGTGTGAGAATTTTGTGATTTTGCTTTATCAGCTATTTTACTGACCGCGGATAGAAGGCTTATTGATCAGACAAGACTGATTCGTTTATTATCGGTGATATGCGTGGTATCTGGGAGTATATCCAGAGACATGGAGAGGGGAGAATGCTCTTACAAATGCGCGGAAGATAGAATGATTGCAAATGATGATGTCCGCCATTTTGATCCAGGGTTGTCAATGAGCATCAATCATAGGCTTTGTTCAAAGAACGGATTTTTAAACAAAAATTGAGAATGGTATGGGGAAAGAAACGTTTCGGTGATTGGTTTGTGCATTCTTCTTATTTTGTCAAACATTTATTTATTCTATTTTACATAGTTTATTGTTTATTATTAACATTCTTAAAAAATAGTTGTTTTTAGAAAGCGCAAGTAAAATATTCCCTTTATGAAGGTATTTTGTCACTTTCATTAATTTTTTTTTTTTTGAAATTGCTAATATTTTATAGTATAGCTATAGAGCTTTTCTGGGTCCTTCAAAAAATCGTAAAGGGAAACCTATAAGGTTTGGACAAAGGCTGTCTAAGACAACTACTGTCAGTCAAACAGCAAACAAAGTGGATAGTAGTAAGAATATTAAGGAAAAACAATAACTTTGATGAAGCATAAAAAAGTCAGTTAGACGACATGTGCTTTCCTTTTTCTTGAGCAACGAGTTTCTAAATTGTAGAAAAATGTGAGGTAATATATATAATATTCTGTGAGTTATCGTATAAATTAACTATTTTGATTCTAAGTTATTAATATCAATGGTGGCTTATGGCCAATAAAATGAACATGTCAAAGGAGAGGTTAAATAACTTTTACCAAGAGGAATTTTTACTGATAGCAGTATACTAAAACCTTAATGACTGGAGCTTGCAAAAAAACACAACTTTTCATCTACCTTTATATGGTGTTAATGAAGTAGTAAGAACCCTGCATACCACTGTAATTTAAACCTCAATGAAGTTGTATGGGTTCAAGTTAAACATCAGGTCGCTGCCAATAAGAAATCATTTAAATTAGACACAGAGTCCAGAATTTGTTGGTAGGATTAAACATGGATGGTTGATACTGATTTTATCATGTCATGACGGAAGAAGAAGAAATGTATGGTACTGAGATATTGTTGACAATATCTGATCTTGAAAACATGTAATTTTAATGATCAACATTCCTGTTTTGACTTTAAGTTGGTGCAAATAACAGTAGTGTAAAATTGTAAGAGTTAATTTTAGTGTTTTTTTTTAACTTATTGTAATATCAATTAAAAATGTAGGTACTTTTTATTCTGTTCAAGCTTTTCGTTATTCAGTGTAATGTTTTGTGAAATAAAAATATTTGTTCACGTTTACAAGAGTTTTTATTAATAAAAATTTGAAACTGCATGTCCATAAAAGAGAAACATCTGTCTTAGTCAGGATATTTTCACATCAAAATACAGGAATACATTTATATAGTGTACTTAAATACCAGACAGATGGGTTGCTTATAAACGAAACAAATACGTAGATTGAATAAATATACTAAATGCAGAAATTATTTATTGTAAAGTGGTATCTGATCCCCCCCCCCCCCCCCCCCCCCCAATAATATAAATATATGAAAATCACAAAAATGCGTCTTATTTCTGTAATCCACTCAGTAATTACTAATTGTTGTTTATTTATCTTCTAGAGTTTCTAGAGTTTGCATCCTAATAAATTGCTATTTCAATCTAGCTCGCCCACCGACTCAGCCTCCACCTTTCAAAATAAGCCTCAGTGTTATTATTAATTATCATTAGTGAGCAATTTATTAATAAAAGCTTATTTTAATAGTTTCTGTAGAAGATAATGTAGAAATTAAATATATAGATAAGCCAGTAAGATAAATTAGTGCAGTAATATATATAATATATTGTTGAGTTGCGGTTTTGAATTATTTTTCTTGCACTAATTCTTACAAAAATTCAGTGTTAAACTGATGATATATGGAAGAATATAACTTTTTGAAAAATAGAACACAAATATGGCAGAATTAGTGTTTTTAAGAAATTATCAAGAAAACGAGATCTTCAGCTCATGACTTCTCGGTTTTGGCATATTAACGAGTCATATTGCATTAGCTTTGTAAAAAAAATTGCTTATACCTACTTGCTCATTTTTAGGCAAAAACCGTTTTGACATTTTAATTTTTTTTATTTTCAATGTAGCTATGATTACAATTAAAACTTATAAATATACATAACTTGATGTAGATAAAGCAGACCTGTGCTTTGACAAGTCTTATTTCAACAACATTTTATACATTACATCATTACTTTGCATTTGATCTTGTTAGTCTTTGACACTTTTTAGATGACGCCATGATATTATTACTATTACAATATGTATATTATATACAGTGAAACTTCCCTTAACGGGCACTTCTATTAGCCGGACACTTCCCTTAAACGGACATTTTATCCGGTCCCGAATTTATAAGTAGGGTATCCCTAATAAATTGTTTTCTCTTATGCGGACACTCCCTTGAACGGGCGCGGACAGTTATTTATCTGCTTTTTGACAGCAAAGTTTCCATTAAACGGACGCGAGAATCGAGAAGTAGTAATTCTGTACGGTAAATCCTCTACCTTCTTCAATGATTTCATTTGAACAGTATAGATATTTGTTTAGCTCGCAAATCAACTTCGTCTGGATGTCTTGCGTGTAATATGTATTTGAATACATACTTGTTAAATTCTTTGTAGAAGTTTCAAATTGTTTTCATGGCATAATTCATATCAACTATGTACGTATTTTGATTATTGTAGAAAACAATATAAAAAAAATGAGGTGTGGCCACCACACGACTTTCTTATACGTATGAAAGTGTTACTTCCGGTCCGAATTTTGAAATTTCATTTATACAAAAAATATTCCAAATCCAAATAAATACTTTTGTACTCTTCATAAATATATATAGAATGCATAATTTACGACATATTTGCAAAAAATCGTTATTCGGTAAGAGTAAAAGTGGTACTTCCGGTCCGAATTTTGAATTTTTTTTTATACAAGAGATATTTAAAAGTACGTTATAAATACTTTTATACTGGTAATGTACCTGCCTAGAAAGCATGACTTGCGAGATATTCGCAAAAAACTGATTTTCGATAAGAGTAAAAGGCCTACTTCCGGTCGGAATTTCGAAAAACTTTATTAATACAATTTTTCTCAAATTTAATTTTAAGTACATTTGAATTCTTTATAAATTTGTTTAAACTTAGTAATTGACGAAATATTTGCAAAATTCGATTTTTTCACTGAAGTAAACTACTACTTTCGGTATGCCGATTTTGCTCAAAATCTAATCAGTTCTCAAGAGGGAGATTTTATTCGTAAATATAAAATTTGAAATTGATACCTATAGCGGTTTGACCGCTATCGTGGTCACACACACACAGACAGACAGACAGACACACAGACATTTTTTAAAAACCACTTTTTTGGTATCAGGGGACCTCAAAACGTGGGCATCTGCAAAAATCTCGAGGTCGAAAATTTTCATCATCACAATACTTCCTTATACTACGTATAAGGAAGTAAAAGGAACACTTTAACGCTGAAAGAAAAGATTTGGATCATGGAATATAATAATAAAAACTAGCTCAGTTCACGTGAATTAGCCTGAAAATTTAATATTGGCAAAACACAAACCGCGCAAATAATAACGAAGATGAATATCTAAAGCAGTGGCAAAGAAATGACAATAGTAGAATTAAAAGGTGAATTATAAAAACTGACGGCCTCAGAATATGAATGGTTTGTGCAAGTTCGAAATAAGAATATGCCTGTATCAGGGGTACTAATTAAGTATAAAGCCAAGGAAATTGCTGAGAAATTAGACAATTGTAATTTTCCCGCTTCTACTGGATGGCTAGATAAATTCAAAAAGCGGCACAATATTCATTACCGCGTCATATCCGGAGAAGCCGCAAGCACAAATCAAGATGTCGAAACTTTCATAAACAGGTTCCCGTTAATAATTCAAGGGAACAAACCCTGCGATATTTATAATTTGGACAAAACTGGGTTATTTTTTCGGGCACTACCAACAAAGGCGATGGAATTAAGAGGCGAAAAATGTGTAGGTTATCGAAAGAAAGATGAACTTACAATGCATTGTGTAAATATGGCAGGGGAAAAAGAAAACTGTTGGTTGTCGGAAAATAATCGCGCATTTAAAAATCTTAGCTTGCTCTTCTTCCAGTCCAATGGTATTCAAATAACAAGGCTTGGATGATTAATTCCCTTATGACAGAGTAGTAGAGTGAATTTGATTGGAAAATGATCGACCAAAACAGAAAAGTTTTATTACTTTTGGACAACGCAACTGCGTCCTTAGTAGCAAAATGTCAAACTCGTTTTCTTACCGCCAAATACGACAGCTTACTGCCAACCGCTAGATCAAGGCATTATCAAAATGTTCAAAACTTGGTACCGACATTTAATACTAAAACAAGATGTGTTTTAGTATTAAATGTCGGTACGCAGTTTGAGAGTTCTGATTCGGTACATAATTTAACCATTCCTATGAGCGTATTAGAAGCGATTTATTTTAATAAAAAAGCATGGGACGATGACTCATCTGATAAATTAAAAATTGTTTCAAGAAAACATGATTTCGAGAAGTAAATAAGCAGTTTGAAAGTGATCAATTTGATCGTGAAAATTCCGTTATCTAAAGTGGCTCAAATGTGTACGCTAATGGAAAAATTAAAAAAAAACTAAACAATTTTGTTTTGAAAAAGATGATGTACAAGCGTTTGGTATGCTTAGTGAGCTATATAATTTTACACTGTGTGTTAAAAATGAAAGTTTAGCTTTGCGTTTTTACTTAATTTTTTCTGTCTTCTGATAAACGGGCACTTCTCTTGACCGGGCAGTTTTGTCGGAACGACCAATGTCCGCCTATGGGATGTTTCACTGTATATATATGAAACGGAAAGGAATTTTATAGTTAATTAATTTACTAACACCGCTATACTTCAAGAACTCTTTCTTAATTGCTCTATATGTATATATGAGAATGTAAAGAAAATTTGAGTTCTACTCAGATAATTGTTCCTGGCTGTATATTTGAACATTGATATTCAATATCGATAATCGTCTACCTACTAAGGTAAACAAGATATAAGTGACTAAACATGCAGACATGCATTTTAAACGACCTATTCTGTTTGTTATATGCACACACATATTATTCAACAAACAGAAATGATAACAGAGAAAAAACAATAATAGACGTAGGTAGTTGTTGTGTGACATACAATACGCGAAATCTTACAACATTTCTAGAAATTAACTATTTTAAATAAAAATAAAAATAAAACTCTTGAAAACATTCCACAATTTTTTTTTATTTAGTCTTTGCGACATATTGCTGTGACTCTTACAAATTTATATATAAATGAAATAAATTTAATTTACTTAATTAATGAATAACTGAGAGTCAAGCACGCATCCTAGTGCTAGGCCTTATGCTAGACTAAGATACGGTGAATTTTCTGCTAAAAAGGTAGGTTAAGCAAAACATTTACATGCAACTAGCTCAGTTTGAAAATAAATAGTTCTCTCAGGGGCAGAAAATATGAGTTGATTCTCCTGCTCTTTAATTATCTCCAGGTCAGGTAAAGAAAATAAAATACAAAATAAATCTTAACATCTAATTTATTAAAATAAAATAATTTTAAACGAATTCAAAAGTTTTTATCTACAAATATTTACACACAAAGATCAATATTCAGTCATAATTCAAATCTATACAACATAATCAATAAAATATTATAAAAGATAAAATAAATGAAGTCATAATATCGTGAAAAAAAACTTATGTCTAAAAATGTGAACGTGACCATTATGATTTATATTTGTTATAGATACATGTAAACAATCAAAAATAAAATAAGTTACCCGTGATGAATTGTACTGGAATATATATATATATATATAAAAAAAAATTGTGCGGTCTATTATTTGCCAACAAAATATAAACATTAAGGATATGGCTTTGCCCTAATTAGTCCTGTCCGGCGCCTTTTCTCGCTCCCAACACAGTACCATCAGATAACAAATTCACACAGATGAGTATCCCAAAGTTCCACCCTACGAGCATGTCTTTTTCAACTCGTCGGACGCAACCCGAACATACATCACAATGTGCTCACTCCTTAAGGAATATATATACTTTAAATTAAATAAATAAAATGAAATAAAATAATGTCTCTGCGTATTCAATAAATTAACTCAGCCCTGATTAGTTCTGCCTGGTGCCTTTTCTCGCTCCCAAACGCAGTACCACCAAGACCAATTCGTGTCTTTCAAATTCACCAGGACTCCATGCTATGAATTAAATAATGACATAATTCATTTCACACATTCCTGATGTATTATTCAACACGTTAATATTGAACACCCAAATACAACAAAAATATACTTAATACACATATCAAAAGAAATAATATATACATTAAAAATAAATTTTACCTTTCTCGTGAAATTCCAATACAAAAACACCACTACAAACAAAGAATTTGGTACGCCACTATACACACATTTATAACAAATATTGTTTAATCACCTTAACTCTTCATACATCGTTTCAAACTCATCCATAATAAATTTTCAATGAAAATTTGATTCACTTATATATAACCTATATACACATAAAACAAAATTATTAATTTTAAATACCTTTTTGTAGAATAAATAAATTTAAAAGAAAAGTAAATTATGCGAAAATGAAATGATTGTGTTATCCAAAGTTATCATTACAATTACTAGAAAGTTTTGTCATAATGTATGGCATAGTACCCCTACATGCAAAACAAAACACTCTAGAAAAATAAAATAAAATGAAATTAAATAAATTCAAAATCCGAATTCATAAATAAGGTTATTTCATACATAAATATTTATACAAGAATAACTAGAAATCTCAATGTAATACACGTTGCATGTTATCAAAGAAAATATTACAAGTGTTGAATCTTGTTAAAAATTTCATAAGTGTCGAAAATCTCAAAAATTATTCTAAGTCCGGATTTAGGAGTAATCCTTTTAAAAGAGGAGGAAGTGGTTTATCACCTACTTTTAGATTAGTTAAAGAGAGCGGTTTGCACCAGCAATCCCGGAAATTTTATCCGTCCGCTCTTTTATGCTTAATTTTCTTTATAAAAACATACGGCAACTTTCGGCAAACACGAATCCACCTCCAAAATTGTATATCGACGGTGCTGCTCTTATCGGTCACTTGGGGAAACAGCGTATTAATAATCCTTGAAAAAGGTAAACAAACATGTGAATATAAATTCGTCTATATGTTTATGACTCAGCCGTGCACCTGACGAACAATACTTTTTGCGCCGGTCTACACAGTCGATCTTTGCCAATGCCAGAAATCTTTGTGCGGGGAACACTTGCTCGTTCCCTTTCACGTAACATTTAATACGTCTTAATATTATGACCTTATAAAAATTTACTAAGATTCTTTTATTGTTTTACTTAAATAAAAATAAAGTTTTCGTAAAATATCGATATAGTGAATATTTATATACACATTATGGTAAAAATGAATAAAGTAAAAATTAATTTAAATAAAATCTTAAAGTGATCTTGATTATACTTATTTATTTACATATTATTATTTATTCAAGATCACTGCATAAATATCCCTATGGGAATATCTGCGATTTATAAGCGAGAATCGCTAATGCCAATGGTATAAATTCAAGATTTCCCATAAATACCAGTTAATATACTTATAGATTGCTTATCATATTATTGATATAAAGCATAGAGACATGAAATTTCCCTATAATATGCTTATTCTATCTATATACAAGTCAGAAGTAAATATGCAAAACTCTTGGAGTTTATTTTAAACTTTACTCCTTTCATGACGAGAAAGTTTAAACAAATGACATTTAAAACACCTAAATTAATTAAACTACTTATAAATATATATACAAAAGTGTACTTAAATTCTTTAAATTTTACACCTTTCATAGGTATTACAAATATTGTAATTGCATCATCGAGTTCCCTTAAAATGAAGTGGCAATTGTAGTCCACTATTTTGGGAAAACTTCTTAACATTTTTAAATATCTGGGCTGTGGGTACTTTTCAACTGCATCCAAAGCCTCTATTTTCGCATGGGTCCATTTAAATTTCACACCCTCTTGTAAAATCATTTTATCATTCACATGATGTGACACATTTTCATCATGTGAGTTCAATATGTGCTGTACGGGCTTTACATACCCATAATGTAAAATATTTTGTTCCTTATGAACAATTTTATTTAAATTCACTAATAAATTTACCACTATTGGATATAATTTCACGAAACATTTATATAGCTGTACCAACCAAAGAGAATTAACGTTTACAAACCACTTTGCATTAGTACTTATTCACAATAATGTTTCTATTAATTTGGGGAGTTGTAGCTGTTGTTTTATTGATTGAAATAAACATAAACTTAATTTATTATTCTCAATGTTTTCTAAATAATCTAAATATTCCTTAATTACTACTGTGATGGGGTTCATTAAGTTATATACTAAAGTTTCTATGATATCATCTTTTAACAAACTTTTAATTTTAAATTGAACACTTAATTTCTGCTTATGGGAAGATGGATGAGTCGTTTCTGTTTTAAAACAATTATCATAGTCTACTGCTAAATCTACATTACCATTAAATAATTTAACATCTTTTGTCAAAGGATCACTCACATTATCATTATTAATCTGTTTGTTGCAAATCAAATTTTTGTCACCCATATTTATTTCCCGGTGTGAACATTTATTTATTATGTCACCCATATATTTCGTGGCGTCTTTCTTTTGAAGACCCTCCACATGGTGTGTACATTTATTATTTATGTCACCCGTGGCAAACATGGACTCTTCCCTTTGAAGATCATCCACATGGTGTGAACCTTTATCCTTGTCAATCAAACTATCATTATTTATTTTTAAAGTGAGGTCCCTATCAAAATTATCAATGATTGAATTATTAACTAATATTTTATCATCTTGAGCGCCTTTGTCCCAAGACATGTTTACTTTACTATTGTGAAGGGTTCTATTTTCCCTTTCCAATTTCGATGTATATAGACTCAAAAAATCCATCCCAAGTACGCAGCAATATTTTAATCTTGGTGTAACAATAAATTGTGTTACAAGTTCTACATCACCCATCTCTATATTTATACAAAATACATTATCTTGCTTGTAAAAACCTAATTTTTTAAACCTTTTATCAAATAATCCCCCATCTAAAAGTGACAATTCTAATTCACTATCTATTACAGCTACACCATATACATCCCCTACTTTAACATCTACCAGTGGAAATTTAGTGGTTATATTACTTAAATCTACGACGTTTCTCTTGCCTCGTTGTTTCTTCTTTCTCCCTTTGGTTGGACCTACCAAAAATCCAGGTCCTTCTTTATTGCTCCTCTTGACGCATCTCTTGTTACAGCTTCTGTTTTATTTTCTTTATTTTCTATAATTACGTTATTAAATCCTCGGGTATCTTCTGTTTCATTTTTTTCGTATTTCCTTCCTACATGACCCTCCTGTCTCCAATTATTATTATTACCATTACTACTATTACTCATATTCTTGTTGTTACCATTCTCCACCCTTCCTCCCTGGTAACGATTATTCTGATACCGATTACCATTGTATCTTTGTTGGTTATTGTGGTTATTACCATTATATCTTTGCTGAGCATTATAATAGTTACCATTGTTACCTGCTTTATACCCATTTTTATTCTGAGATACACTCCTATCTTCCACGTCGTCCAGACGCTTTACCAATTCCAAGAGTTGCTCAACGGTGTCTATACCCTGTAAAGCAACTGCTTGTACTACCTCATGCTCGAAATGATTAGCTAATTGTGTAACAATGTCACACTCCTGGATCACAGGTTGTATGTGCTTCAAGAAAGAATATTTCCGAATAACATAGTTCTCCCTAGACGTAATAGAACGATATTTCCCAAAAGTAAGGTCATGTCTGATGCGTCTTTGCTGAGTTTGTCCCCAGTACTGTCTAATAAACATACTTTCTAATTCTTCGTATGTCTGTACCTCATCAATTACCATATCATACCATAATAACGCATAATCTCTAAGACACCCTCTCATGAAATGTAATTTTGACATATCATCATTAATACCACGAATGTATGTCTTAATAGTTTTAAGAAATGCCATTGGGTTGTCTTTATTATACCCAGAAAATTTTGGTATATTTTCCGTACCAATTGATATCTGTTGCGGTACAACACAAGGTGTAATTGTACCTTGTTCAACTCTCGTTTTCAAATTCTTAATTGTATCTTGACAATTTAATGTCATATCCTGTAGCTTTAAAAGAGAGTCTGTGCATGCACCATATTTAACCCTACAGTCTTCAAACTTACTTGTTAAATTCTGGACATCTTTCCGAACCGACATGGCACTACTGTCCACCTTCAGTTCCAAGAATTGTATTTTCTCATCTTGTCCTCCAATCCTTTCTTCTATTTGTTTAAAATTTTCTCTTGCTACACTGGCCCTCTGATTCATTTCATCTATCAAGAATTCACTGCTATTCTTACACTTCTTTTCGCTCGCTTCTATTCTTTCGTTGGTCTGTGTTATGCTTTGTTTCACATCTTCATTTAATTTATTGTTCATTGCAGACATTTCTTCTCTACATTCCTTTATTCCAATATCTATCCTCTCATTTATTGATTTTATTACTGTTTGGATTTCTATCTTATTCCTATTCATTTCTTCTTTATTTTCCTTAAACTTTTCATCAAATTTCTTATTCATTTCAGTTTTCATTTCCCTTTTGTTCCTTTCCATCTCTTCTTTATTTTCTTCAAACTTTTCATTTATCTCTTCTTTCATTTCTATCTTGTTCTCATCTAATTTTTTATTCATCTCTATCTTGTCACATTCCAATTTACAGAAAAGTTTTTCAAATAAAATATCAAATCTGTCTCCGCCTGGCATTTCTTTCGTTTCAATTTTTACATTTTCAGTTACATTTTCATCCTCATCAAGAGGTAGCGTCTTTTCTGAATCTGTCACAGAGGAAATGCCTTGTGGTTCCCTGTACGTTTCAAATAAATATTTGGTATCCATACCACTTTCAGGATTTTCACCCTCACCTTTATTCTCAGACATATTTACTTTATCTGTCCTGGCACTTAAAGAGACTTATTTGTGGAGAAAAATAAATCAAAACTTGACAAAATTTACTTGTGAATTATACTTATTAATTATTCAAATGCACTTAAAGGTGAAAATACCTCCCTCTAATTACACAGCTATTTGAATATTAAATAATTAACTAATTTTTATCTAAACAGTTTAAAATGTAAAAGTTTTGCCCCACTACGTTGGTCACCATATATACATTATGGAACGGCAAAATTTTTACACCATGAACATTGGACATCATATGAATAATATGGAAATGTGAAATTGCTAGTAAATTGTAAATATATATGAAATGTAAATGCAAAAGTTTTGCCCCACTACGTTGGGTGCCATATATACATTATGAAAAGTGTTAATAAATGATATATATAAATATAAATGTATCATGGCCCCACGTTGGGCGCCATATATATGCTGTGACTCTTACAAATGTATATATAAATGAAATAAATTTAATTTACTTAATTAATGAATAACTGAGAGTCAAGCACGCATCCTAGTGCTAGGCCTTATGCTAGACTAAGATACGGTGAATTTTCTGCTAAAAAGGTAGGTTAAGCAAAACATTTACATGCAACTAGCTCAGTTTGAAAATAAATAGTTCTCTCAGGGGCAGAAAATATGAGTTGATTCTCCTGCTCTTTAATTATCTCCAGGTCAGGTAAAGAAAATAAAATACAAAATAAATCTTAACATCTAATTTATTAAAATAAAATAATTTTAAACGAATTCAAAAGTTTTTATCTACAAATATTTACACACAAAGATCAATATTCAGTCATAATTCAAATCTATACAACATAATCAATAAAATATTATAAAAGATAAAATAAATGAAGTCATAATATCGTGAAAAAAAACTTATGTCTAAAAATGTGAACGTGACCATTATGATTTATATTTGTTATAGATACATGTAAACAATCAAAAATAAAATAAGTTACCCGTGATGAATTGTACTGGAATATATATATATATATATAAAAAAAAATTGTGCGGTCTATTATTTGCCAACAAAATATAAACATTAAGGATATGGCTTTGCCCTAATTAGTCCTGTCCGGCGCCTTTTCTCGCTCCCAACACAGTACCATCAGATAACAAATTCACACAGATGAGTATCCCAAAGTTCCACCCTACGAGCATGTCTTTTTCAACTCGTCGGACGCAACCCGAACATACATCACAATGTGCTCACTCCTTAAGGAATATATATACATTAAATTAAATAAATAAAATGAAATAAAATAATGTCTCTGCGTATTCAATAAATTAACTCAGCCCTGATTAGTTCTGCCTGGTGCCTTTTCTCGCTCCCAAACGCAGTACCACCAAGACCAATTCGTGTCTTTCAAATTCACCAGGACTCCATGCTATGAATTAAATAATGACATAATTCATTTCACACATTCCTGATGTATTATTCAACACGTTAATATTGAACACCCAAATACAACAAAAATATACTTAATACACATATCAAAAGAAATAATATATACATTAAAAATAAATTTTACCTTTCTCGTGAAATTCCAATACAAAAACACCACTACAAACAAAGAATTTGGTACGCCACTATACACACATTTATAACAAATATTGTTTAATCACCTTAACTCTTCATACATCGTTTCAAACTCATCCATAATAAATTTTCAATGAAAATTTGATTCACTTATATATAACCTATATACACATAAAACAAAATTATTAATTTTAAATACCTTTTTGTAGAATAAATAAATTTAAAAGAAAAGTAAATTATGCGAAAATGAAATGATTGTGTTATCCAAAGTTATCATTACAATTACTAGAAAGTTTTGTCATAATGTATGGCATAGTACCCCTACATGCAAAACAAAACACTCTAGAAAAATAAAATAAAATGAAATTAAATAAATTCAAAATCCGAATTCATAAATAAGGTTATTTCATACATAAATATTTATACAAGAATAACTAGAAATCTCAATGTAATACACGTTGCATGTTATCAAAGAAAATATTACAAGTGTTGAATCTTGTTAAAAATTTCATAAGTGTCGAAAATCTCAAAAATTATTCTAAGTCCGGATTTAGGAGTAATCCTTTTAAAAGAGGAGGAAGTGGTTTATCACCTACTTTTAGATTAGTTAAAGAGAGCGGTTTGCACCAGCAATCCCGGAAATTTTATCCGTCCGCTCTTTTATGCTTAATTTTCTTTATAAAAACATACGGCAACTTTCGGCAAACACGAATCCACCTCCAAAATTGTATATCGACGGTGCTGCTCTTATCGGTCACTTGGGGAAACAGCGTATTAATAATCCTTGAAAAAGGTAAACAAACATGTGAATATAAATTCGTCTATATGTTTATGACTCAGCCGTGCACCTGACGAACAATACTTTTTGCGCCGGTCTACACAGTCGATCTTTGCCAATGCCAGAAATCTTTGTGCGGGGAACACTTGCTCGTTCCCTTTCACGTAACATTTAATACGTCTTAATATTATGACCTTATAAAAATTTACTAAGATTCTTTTATTGTTTTACTTAAATAAAAATAAAGTTTTCGTAAAATATCGATATAGTGAATATTTATATACACATTATGGTAAAAATGAATAAAGTAAAAATTAATTTAAATAAAATCTTAAAGTGATCTTGATTATACTTATTTATTTACATATTATTATTTATTCAAGATCACTGCAATATGTTTCGGTATTTTTTCATACCATTCTCTAGCCGAACTAACAGGTCAGTTTGAGTCAAACATATGTCGCAAAGACTAAATAAAAAAAAAAATTGTGGAAAGTTTTCAAGAGTTTTATTTTTATTTTTATTTAAAATAGTTATGAATAAAATGTTCCACCAAGAACCACCTGCTAACTCAATTAATAGAATTCTAGAAATTCTTGTATATTTTATTTTATTATTTTCCTTATTTAAGAGGATAGGTCCTTTAAAAATTTTAAAGAATCCATTTTTTTTCTTATAGTTAGGTGTTTCGAGAATGTATCACGAAAGTGGTGAAAGGTGAAATTCAAAAAACTCCCATAACTACAAGGCTGCCCTCCGACTATTACAACAATTGTACACCGGATTGAACAATTCCTTCGCTATGCCTTTTCCTTACTTCCTTTTTTAGTTTTTCGAAGCTGAGGAAGTTAGTCTTTATAGTTTGGATATAGATGATTTTGAGTGAGTTACTATAAGCAATTATTATACACCATAAATTCACTTTTCTCAGACCATATTGGGGCGACAGACTTGCCATTTGAAACGTATTTTGAGAGAACCTTTGCCTATTTTTGGAACTGGGATTGTTGCAATAGCTTGCATATATTAACTACGACTTCATATTTTGTTTGAAAATTTTCGGGAAAATATGACTTTTTTTTCAAACAGCTGCGACTAAATAAAAAAAAAAATTGTGGAAAGTTTTCAAGAGTTTTATTTTTATTTTTATTTAAAATAGTTATGAATAAAATGTTCCACCAAGAACCGCCTGCTAACTCAATTAATAGAATTCTAGAAATTCTTGTATATTTTATTTTATTAATTTTCCTTATTTAAGAGGATAGGTCCTTTAAAAATTTTAAAGAATCCATTTTTTTTCTTATAGTTAGGTGTTTCGAGAATGTATCACGAAAGTGGTGAAAGGTGAAATTCAAAAAACTCCCATAACTACAAGGCTGCCCTCCGACTATTACAACAATTGTACACCGGATTGAACAATTCCTTCGCTATGCCTTTTCCTTACTTCCTTTTTTAGTTTTTCGAAGCTGAGGAAGTTAGTCTTTATAGTTTGGATATAGATGATTTTGAGTGAGTTACTATAAGCAATTATTATACACCATAAATTCACTTTTCTCAGACCATATTGGGGCGATAGACTTGCCATTTGAAACGTATTTTGAGAGAACCTTTGCCTATTTTTGGAACTGGGATTGTTGCAATAGCTTGCATATATTAACTACGACTTCATATTTTGTTTGAAAATTTTCGGGAAAATATGACAGCTGCGATATTCATGAAAATGTTTGTACGTAATTTATCCTACCTTGGACCATAACTACATTCTTATAGATTAAGGAAATATTTGGATTTTCTGATTCGGGCCACTAGAATGGGCGGAACTCATGCGCCCGATCGCACAAGCTGCATAATATCACATAACTTGTGTAGATTTCAATGAACGACCTCATAAAAATTTGTGTGGCTGCTTTAAATATGTCTTAATATGCCTCGAAACACCAGCACTGTTAACTTGATAGTTTTTGCAAAATGAATATCTAAAAATTATGGTATGAAGGTAGTTTGGGTGTAGCAGTTCAGAAGTTTTCTGTAAGTATATGAAACGCACAACAGAATACCTTCCTTTCAACATTACTTAACAATATATAACTATACGTACCATGTAAAAGATGTATCTGAAGACTTGCGTGAAGATCATCAGTGTATTGCAAATATTTTTAATCGCTTCGCTGTTCAGCAACCAAGGAATTTGATAACCGGTATCATATGGAATATGGATATGTTATTGCAATCCGTTATGTCTTTACGGGATGAGAATTTTTTTCCAACCGCTGAATTTCGAAAAATTAAGGAAAGGAAGAAATGATTTATCAAGCAGTGCAAAATGGTGCTAATCCTGATGGCATTACAGATTGAGAATTTTTTATAAAACAACCTGTATATTAGGTACGATCATAAGTAGAGATCAGAAGTCAGCAGTAATACAATAATATGTTGCCTTCAATAAGGATGTTTACAACTTGCGATATGAATATATAAAAGTAGTTGCATCTATCACAGCGAATGTAGGGGACGTGAAAGGGTGGGTTTTTGCGCCGAAAGTATTTTTGTTAAATCGTAAGTTCTGTGTGCAACGGGCCGATCTATTGTTTACTTTTATTAGTTACATGTGTTCTATTGCATAAATATGTTCCGGTGAAAGGTGAAGAGGTTTGCCTGCGCTGGAATTTGACGGTATTCAACTCAAACGCAAAATTTGCAATGTATTACTGTCGTGACAAGTAAAAACCTGCATAGTAAAACATATGTCGTCGGATACACGTAAAGCATGTATTGCTGGCTCTGCAACTGCAGATGACAGGCAGACAGCATTTAATTATGTTCTACTTAAGATGTTAGTAGCGTGTGACATTCCATGAAATACGGTAAATGGTCATTTCTTACAAAATTGTGTTAACAGTAAATTTGGTGCCTGAGGAATCCCCCTTTAGAAAATAGTATTTATTCTCGATGCACGACAAAACTAAGACTTCAGTTGTCAATAACATGCACGATAAACATATTTGGGTGAAACTGTTGATGTTAAAGGACGCAATATTGCAAATGTTTTGGTTGGGATGATGGACAACGACACAGATCTAATGCAGAATCCATATTATATAATGTAGCTTCATATTTGAAATTGCTATGAGATGAAAAACACGATAAAAAAAGAAAAATCAAATTATTTTTAACAGATGCATTTGCATATATGAAAGGGGATTGATCGACTCTTACAAAAATCATATAATACAATTAAATTAGAGAGCGGGAGATGAAAATATTCCGATTAATTTTATTGACTCACCAATCTTCATTCATCTCAGTTTATTATAGGAATATCTTTATATCTACTGCTCTTTCTTTTAAAGTTTTCGGATTTTTAATCGCCCTGTATGTAAAATTCTCGCATAAAATATAATTTCAGTGTAATGTACGTAACCACTAAATTCGACGCCTAACTTTCAAGTATGAATAGCAAGATTACATATTCACTATTCCCTGGCAGTGAATAGTTTCTATTTTTAGTTTTTATTGTTTATTTATATGGAATATGTAAATGCAAGCACCAAACAATTCATTTAATTGCTGATGTCACGAATATTTACAATCATCGCCTTTTCTAACCTTGTTAATCAAAACTAATGTTATAGTAAATTATTTCTGTAGGTTTCGTCATTTGATTTTTAAAAAGATTAATTTTTTGTTATTAATTTTACGAAAAATATTTCTTCTACTAAAAGGCAAATCAAATTTTTATTTATTTGTTTTTTTCAAAATATTCGGATAATTATCATTCAAGAAATAATAATTATGTAAATGCAAATACCCATAAATTGTAGAGCCACATTTATTATTTAATATTTGGGTGATAGAATTCTAAAAATTAAAAGAGAGAGATTCTTAGAATACATCTTTAGGTACTTACGCTGTAGTCAATGGAATTGGATGGCATAAACAACTGTTACATTTCGTTTGCATTCGAAATAAACGACAATCATATCAAATGCCTCTTGATTCGTTAAATGGATGTCAATAAAAAAATTAGGTGTGGCCACCACACTACTTTCTTATTATAAGTATTAGCGTTTCAAATTATAGAATTTTCAGATTTTTTTTAATCAAGAATTATTCAAAATCCTATTCTAAGTACTTCCATTCTCTTAATAAATTTCTATAGAATGCATACTTTGCAAGATATTCGAAAAAAAGTGCTCCTCGCTAAGAGTAAAAGTGATACTTCCGGTCCGAATTTTAAAATTTCATGTATGCCAAAACATTGCAAATCCAGCTAAATACTTTTGTACTCTTGACAAATATATATAAAATGCATCATTTAAGATATATTTGCAAAAAAATCGTTATTCGATAAGAATAAAAGTGTTACTTCCGGTCCGAATTTTGAAATTTTCTTTATACAAAAGGTATTGAAAATTAAGTTCTAAATACTTTTATACTCGTAACGTACCTGTCTAAAAAGCATAACTTGCGAAATATTCGCAAAAAGCTGATTTTCGATGAGAGTAAAAGGCATATTTACGGTAGGAATTTCGAAAAACTTTTTTAATAAAATTTTTCTCTAAGAAAGTAAAAAACAAAAAAATTAGGTGTGGCCACCATACAACTTTTTTATAAGTATGAGCGTTTCAAATTATAGAATTTTAAAAATTTTTTTATACAAAAATTATTCAAAATCCTATTTTAAGTACATTTATTCTCTTAATAAATCTACAAATACAAAATGCATAATTTACGACATATTTGCAAAAAGTCGCTATTCGGTAAGAGTAAAAGTGTTACTTCCGGTAGGATTTTCGAAAAACTTTTTTTAATAAAATTCTTCTCAAATTTAATTTTGGTCACACACAGGCATTTTTTAAAAAACACTTTTTCGGTATCCAGGGGACTTCAAAACGTGGACATCTGCAAAAATCTCGAGGTCGAAATATTTCATCATCACAATACTTCCTTATAATACGTATAAGAAAGTAAAAGCATATGGCCTCAATGAAAAACCAAAAATATATGGTTTTGACAACGCGTTATTTTAACACAATAAAATTAATTCTTTTATTTTTTCAAAGCTTCCTCTTTTTATTTTAGAATGGTATATTTTTGGATAAGAGAAACTAACGAAATGGTATAATTTTCTTAGGGTTTTTACCGAAATGTTGAGGCTTTAATACTTTATGATATCATATAAAAAGAAACTTGCATTTAACTTTTTTAAGAGAGACTCTAATATTTGTTTACATTTTAGTTAATGCCGTTTAGGGGCGACGGCAAAACTGAAGGATACAAAAACAAAAGCGCAGTTTGTAGGGCAAATGAAGCTCTTTTAAATGAGACCAAGCTTGTTAAAATCGGATAAGGCAAACCGGAATATTTGTTGTTTATTAAAAAAAAAACATTTGAATTGACCACACCAGTTTATTTTACTAGATAGTAAAAAAAAAAAGTTTAAAAAAAAGTGTAGAAAATATGTAAGGTATAAATAATGCATATATTTTCAATATTTCTGAATTATTCATTACACATAGAAATTCTTAATTTTAATATTGGGGTCATAAGTCACGAGTAGTAGTTTTTGAACCGTTGTTGCACCAATGTTAAATTCGCGAGCAATTTGTCGGGATGACATACTAGGATTTAATTCAACCAAGGCGTATATTTGCACTTCCAAATCACTGACATCCCTATCAGGCACATTTTTGTTTTTGTTACTTACTATTCTAAAAATCGTTTCAAAACGTCGAACCGTGTTAGGAATTGTACTGCGCTAGGAATGGATCTTTCCGGATATTTCACTGCAAATAAATCCTAGTTATTTCGGCAGAGTTGCCGCCGCAAAATTGCTTTATTATAAATAGATTTTCTTCTGGCGTATAGTAATCTTTAAATAACAACCGTTACCCACCTACCCGAAACACGATTAACAAATGTGCTATACCCTGTCTCAGAATAAGAAGGAGTGATTCAAATATCCCGCCAAAACATGGAACACATAGCTTAAAATTTAGTAGACAATTTGATATGACATCATGACAATTGAGGTTAGAAGAACTGTATTAATTCTAACCAAGGATTTAGCTGTTTTGTGTTTCATTTACTACTTTCGTTAAAATAGATGGATGTGCCGCTATTCATTCTACCAGTCGAAGCAGCAATACGAATGCACGGCAATTGGAAACAGGAGAGTAAAGTTATAAACACAAGTAGGTGTATACATCTATAATTTGATGAATACAAATCTCTTAACATTCAAATCTGTTCATTCTAGTTTTACACAAAAAATTAGAAGAATCTATGGATAAAGATATAGGCCCAATTTACAAATGAAAGCATAGACTTTGTTCTGAGCGTTTTGAGGAGGATTGCCGTTATAAATATATAATTACTGCACATTTTAGTGAATGTGCTATATCAACATGAAAATTGTGAATCAAGTCTATTTATTATTAAATATTTGTATCAGAGGGCAAGAATGAATCAAACCTTTTATCTTTTATCAAAATGTCCTTAAAAACTTACAGAAAAGGTTTTGCTTATTAGTTTCTATTTTAAATATCAATAAAGAACTTATACAGATAAATCATTCGTATTACTGCTACAAACCTTGAGGAGGTAAATTCAAGCAACTAGTCTTGGAAATGTGAATCTTACATACAACAGTAATAAATAGGAAAATTTGCATCGCCTAAGTTGTTTACACGAACTGCAAAGATAATTACATATACCTACACATTACTAATTATTATTCCCTATTAAAATTTATTTATTATGAAAATATATAAAGTATAACAAATATTTATTTCTACTATATATTGGAAATTAACAATAATTTAGTGTTCACATCATGTTAAAAAGATTAAAAATGTACATGGTCGGCACAATTTTTCCAAATACTTATTGTAACATTTGTAATTGCTTCTGTCAAAAGTTCTCATATAAGTGATCTTTTGAAAGGGGGATTTTTTTGAAGCAACTTCATCTTATGTATCAATTCAGATCCTATATGAAGTATTCTTAATTGCCTATCTTTGTCGGTATGGCTATTTAATCCTTCAGGTTTTCATCAAAGCTTGTCATGCACTCATTATACTTGTGGCAATCCAAACTTTTTCCCATATTCTCCACTAGATATTTTCACCTGTTTCTATTAGTACAGGTTTCTTTACGTTTGACATATCTGTAATATACATGTATAGGAACATGTGGTAATATAATTAGTATTTAATTAACACTTACTTGAAATTAATGAGTCAATTCTAGAATATGTGTGAATTGCCCAGTTCATTTATGGTATGAACTCATCTATAGTTATTTTTGCAATGATATTAATTGTTGAATGTTTGATTTTTGCACTGACGTACAGTATTTTTGACAGATTCATCAAATTCAAAGTTTCAAATGCATGATCAATTGTCCCTTAGGTCTTAAGACGTCTGATCAACGCATGTTCATGCTCATGCTCATGCATAAAAGTACGGATTTTATTTAATAACACAATAAAGTATAATAAACCAAAGTAAAAATGTAAGAGACTAGGTTATGGCTTGGCTATAAACATAAAATGACGTTTTGTCAAACTTATTTTCCCATGTTAAACTTGCCTACGCAAGAACCAATGAAATACTTTAAAAATATACGCCATTTTGGCGCGATATTTGAATCACTCCTTCTTTTTTTGAGACAAGGTATAGTCCACTGGAGATCGGCCGTTTCTAGCAAATAAAATTCAAATGAAGCAGGCAAGCAATTGGTTTAATCAGTCTTTTGTTGTTTATGTACTCTAGTACCTTCAAGTTGATTGCTGGCTTTGAATTAACTTTAACCTCACAATGCAGTTTGTCCAAGTGTGACATGTCACACTTGGACAAACAACAACAACAAGTAGTTACATGTATCTACTATTGAACTACAAAAGAATGGAAAAATCCTTCTTGAATGTCATGTCGTAAAACCAGTATGTCACTGGCGAATGTGGATATTTACTTTTAAAGAAAGTAGGTTTTGTATAATTTGTATGGTTTTAGTCTGGTCTAATGTATTCTTTTTGGGATTTAGCCCTTAAATAGTGTGATTCATCACTTGGTATAGAAAGGAATATATCGGTGAATTTTTGTTTATCTTCAGTGCCAAATTTCAAAACTTTATGACCAGTTCGAAGAACTTTAAATGTGGTTTCTTCTAATGTTTTCTTCCTAACAAGAATTCCTAATCTCGTGTTGTGAAGATCAAAATAGTCAATACAAACACGAAAATGTTACCATCACCATCTGATACTGTATAGAATACCGACGCTTGTCGACGACTGTCCTCTGAATGTTGATATTTGCCACACCTTCGTCTTTTTATTCTTGACATAACAATTAAGCTCATGAAATATGTGCTTTGCACTTCAAGTCCTCTACATGTAAAACTTTGGAATAGCTCAACTCTATTTTTAAATTGAAGTTTTTCGCAATCGAAATAGCTTTTGCAACCACATTGGAGCAATAACACAAATAGAAATCTCTGTTCAAAGCGAGAATATTAAAATCACACTCTACATTATGAAATTTACAGTAACTTAATTTAGAGGTTAGGATAAACTCACATATTGCTCTCGTGATTTTTTAGCAAGAATTTCACACGATTACCATAAAATGCTCATGACACCTTTTGCTTTGTATAGATATCTCTAAATCTGCTAGTAGATTCATGTTAATTAAACTCAAAGCACTGCAAACATTCACTAAAAAAAATTAAACATCGATATGAATGCAATTGACATACTTAACACCATTCTACGGAAAACACGACTCCGTTATAAACGAAGCGCCATCTTCTTTTTTTTTAATTACTACACAAACAGTGACACGTGTAACTCTTGTCAGGACGTATGCCATAGCATATATGTAATACCTTTCTAGCTCAAAAAAGTGGGAAAAAAGGAATTGACTACTTACACTCTTCAATTTACTATATATTTTTTAATTATATTCCTTTACTTTGAATTTCTGACAATAGTGTTTCAAATATTACTTATAATGTACCGGTAGCTATCTGTAAACTTGTTGGTAATAAGTATATTTTTCCTCTTATTATATTTCTTAAATCATCATATAATTTGTTCGGATTTCATATTACATCAGTGTATATATATTATGCTGCGCTTGTATAATTTAAATGATTAAAGCGAATTAATTTGGTAACATTCAATGTAAATGTATGATATAACATTGAAGAGCCATGTGGTAATTCGAAATTCAATTGTGTTTGACCTTGAATTGAGTCGAAACATAAACATGTTATAAAAAACTTCATGTAGAACAGGAATTACAGAAATAAATTACAAATATAGTATCGTCAAAGTGATTTTGATAGGAAGGACCACACTATTTATGTTTTACTACAGGTATTGTTTATAGAGTTACTTAAATTCGTGATAACCAAAAATAATGCATAAACTTATATAACTCGTTTTAAATTCCGTCTTTCGTTGCACTACAAATTAAAATTCTACTTTTAGAATTACGTAATTAAAAATCTATTTAAGGATTTTAATGTTAGGCGTATGGCATTACATACGTAAGACATCAGCGGTCAGTTTTAAAATGTAAAAACTTGGTTGGCGTGTTTGAACCGCATAAGGTTTGCCGTAGATGCTGACGTTTAGTCCACTGTTACAAAGGATATCTTCTAAGTTAAAGAATTCTTCAAGCTAAAATGAATAGTGAAATGGCGATCTCATTTACCAATTCGGACTTTAATTTAATTACTTTTATTATATTACTCGCGGGACGGGTAGACGCAAGGGGGTGTGAGTAAGTGGAACTACACGATATTCGGTTTTATTCATAGATTAAGGAATACTATAGATGGGAAACAATGTATAAAGAATGAGTACTTACGGAACAGTTGATGTTGTTGATGTTTTATAATAAGCCAATTTTCGCTTGCCCATAACTGTTATATTATTATACAATCAAATATTATAGGTATATATGACATTTAAATGCCAGTGACAGTTTATAATTAAACTGTCACTCGCATTTAAGTCTAAAATAGCCGACCGATTCCGATAGATTTTCGTCTTCGCTGGGACCGGTAGAGATACCGTAAAGTGGGGATAGATGACGCGAAAAACCTCGTGTGAAATATGTGTAACAATGTTTACTGTTTAATGTTTTTTATCTTCAAAAATAATTACATAAATTTCTTTTTTTTTTATATCGTACATCAATTTTCGTTATTTTAGCACATAAAAATCCTCACTTTATCACAACTGCAAACTTTCGAAATCGTTGGTCATTAAATGTGCGGGGAGGTATAGTGGGTATTTACATAATTGAACCTTATTTCTTTGACAAAAATGTTAATGGAAAAGAGTATCTTCGTTTTCTATGGACGGATTTTCAAAACAAAAAGACATGATCATTAAAATCAGAGAAGCGTTTACAAAAATATGTCGAAACGTTTTACGCAACGTTATTACTTCTTTGGAAAACAGAATACTCACGTGCATTGCACAAAGTTGTGGTTATGTTGAACATATTCTTTAATAAAATTTATTTTTCTTACTTTTGATTGTTGTTATGTTGCTCAATAGTTTTAGGTTATTTAAATAGCGTTAGTTTGTTGCTATTTTTTTTTCTATATCAAAGTTTTAGGACATCAGTTGATAATTTTGAAAAACTACAGCCATCTCTAATGAAGAGCTTCAACAATGAAAGACTATGAGCCATTAGGCAATTAAATTGAAGATAGCAGCATTGTTTCATGCACCTTTTAGTGGGGCGGCATCTTCAAATATGTCAGTAAACATAACCTTTATTTTATTTCGTTGTTAACCAGTAGTATAAAAAATGAAATACTGCAACTGGACATTGCCGAAATTTAAAAAAAATAAATGCGATACTCGTCATTCTGTAAAATTATTACTTTTGGGATAGTTGGATTTAACCTTTACTTTGTTTGACAGTTGACTAAGGGAGTCGGGTCCCATTCCAGCCTTTCATTGGTTGAACGAATATTTGGGTGCATAGAACAACAGCGCTCGTAGTTCTTTATTTGACCGCTAATTGCTCCTATAGTGATTATCTTAGAAATTACAAAAGATAGGTATAGGACATTGTTAACAAAAATTAAAGAGAATAAAAAAGGAAACCAAATGCCAGAATAAAATATTGGGTGTTTCATTAAGAAAATATAAGTTTTTGGTATGTAAACATTTCGGGAAGTAGGCTTTCAAAAATCAAAGTTTTTTGAGGTATTGCCGAGTGCAACTTATACCAAATGATGCAGAATTTTCTTGGCTACAAGTACTCAAACTCTATTGGCTCAATTTTGAAACAAAAAACAATTGAAGAGACAATTTAAAGCATTACTAGAAAGTCTAAAAATATGTAGGGTAGGTCATTAAAAAAAAATAATTTCCGTGCATTTCCGTGCGTCAGAATCTACCAGTTTTTTTCTATTATGTAAAACACAAAAGAGCAATCGAAGAAGCGGCTACTAATGACTCACCCTGTATTATAATTACATTATACATTGCGCAGCGATGTTTGTGGCAATAAAGAGAAGCTGTGAAATACCGTCCATTGAAATCGCTTCGCGACGCTAAGTGTGCGGGCACCCATTTGATTACGTGCATTTTTATCAGGTGTAATAAATGCGCTTCGCTTCGCCTCGCATCGCCTCAGTGTGCGTGCACCTTCATAGATACTTGTTGTTTTTTACTATTACTTTTACAAATTAAAATACTGTATTTACGTTTAATTGACAATTACAATATTGTTAGTATCAATAGAATGAAGGAATTCAAAGTTAATGTTATAAAGGGAAAATGAATAAAGAATATGATCAATAATGAGAATATACAAAAACACAGAAGTAGCAGTATCACAATTAGAAATTTACACTTCGGCTGAAAGATGAATATAATCAAAATTCATTAGATATTTATTTGAACATTATTTATATACATATTGTCTGTGTACGTTCTTTTAAATATAAAACGACAAGTGTTATCAAAACATGTCATGTTTTTCAGTAAAATAAAAATTAGAAATATTTAGTGAATTGTGTTTTACCTACATACCTCCATAGATAATTATGGATTTCCAGCAAGTATCGGCAAAATCAATCAAATGTATTTTAAAAATTCTTTATTAGAAGAAAAGTGTTTTAAAATTACGTTTTGACAACTTGATCGATGAATATTGAATGTTCTTTTTTTCCATAATTGCATTTAAATAAAATTTAAACATTATAATTCACTAATGTGATTAATATAACATTAAACTTATTATGGTGTGACTATGCATAAAGGTTAATTGATTTTTTAACGGAATGAAAGTCATATTATCAAAACTAATAAGTAAAATCGTGTAAACAGTAAGACATTCAATAGTGCATTCTATCGTTACAAACAAACTGGTGTATAACGTATTTTTCTACCTAAAGGGACCCCCTTACCTCATAACTTCAATCGAGCCAACCTCGCCTATAAATCCTTGACATTCTACTATTTTACGATGAATAATTTTGCGTTTACAAAAAAAGAACAATTAATACTAAAAATTAATATTGAAAAAATAAACGAAGCATATTAAATTTATTTTTCAAATATAAATTTCCACATTTCCATTTCAAATATTATTTCGCTAGGTGATAAGAATTTTTCTAATAGTATGTCAATAAGAATAGCGAACACTTTCAGTGCTGAAGTTTACTTCGTATTAAACAGACGCCGAAAGTTTAGCTTATAAAGTAAGTGGATATAGGTACCGTCCTTTTTTTATTTAGTTCGTGCGTGAACATTTTTTGTGTAAGTAATATGCTGTTCCAGATGAACACAGTTCAAATAAAAATTCTCTGATAAACACCGGGACCCCGCATCATTCCTGTGGATGAAGTCACATCTGCCTGTGTCGACGGCTTAGGTATACATACTATAACCGTAAATGCGCCTCGCGAATAAACGAGAATTATGAAGAAATTTAAAATGAAAACGGGAGTATTAGCGGAAGAGACGCCTTATAAACAATCTTCGGCCTTGTTTTGTGCACTTTGGCTATTTTTAATTACAATCGTTAACAAACATTGCTCCTTCTACGGACTCCCATCGCAACAATTTTTAAATTTTAGCCGGTTAAGTGTGGTAGTTATAATATTATCCATCGGAAAACATTGCGACGTCGTGTCATTTCCCGCTCTAAATTTGGAAATATTTCTACAACTGTGGCCGCTGTCTTTAATACACGTGTGTAAAATGTTTTTCGCATTTAACGAAATAGCCGAATTAAGTTCACCAGTTTTTAGTTTCTTAAGAAGATTAATAATCGTAGTGACTTTAGTCGGGGAATTTTTCATTTTTGACTTAAAAATAAGTTATAGTGTTATTATAAGTATTGCGACGATAATATTAAGTGCTCTAATTCCGATTATTACAGACTTCAATTTTAACATTTTGCAGTGCTTCCATGTCTTGGGATACGATATACTGTTCGTTGCCTATCTTGTGTATTTACGCAAAACAATTTATTCAATTGATTTGGGCGTATCCGGACTGTTATATTACACAGCGTTATTTGCTTTAATACCCGTAGGCGTTTTTAGTTACTACACACACGATTTGGAATTTTTGTTCGTTTACGCGAACTGGGCGAACTTGTGGTTTCAAGCTTGTTTTGTGGTATCCAGTTTACTTGGAATTTTGGTGTCATACAGCATTATATCTTGCACATTTCACAATACCGCGTTAACCACAGCCATGGTGAATTGTTTCACAGACATTTGTTTTGCCTATACGACCACTATAATACTAAACGATAAGGTTTCTGTGATTAATTTTTGCGCCTTAACCATCAGCCTAATTGGCAGTTTAATATACGTGTATGATAGTTTTAAAACGAAGTGCTTCTACACGTTTAATAAAAATACTGAATTGAATCCTATATTACCATAAAGTTTACAACTCTTTTGTTTAGACCAGGGCATTCTAAACTACGGTCCCCGCCACAGTCTACTTTGATTACATTATTGTCAAATTTCCAAAGTAAGTGCATAAATCATACAAAATTATAATCAGATGTTTATATTTAACGACCAATTAAAGACTCTATGGCTAAATGTTTTCGGGCGGTCTTGCCCGTATAAACTGAGAGTTCCGCCAGCCGGCGGAAATTTTGCAATTATAGTAAAGTGTCAGCCGAAAAGGACAGTATTTTGTGCAAACACGGTGAAATGAGCGTATTTGTTTTGTCAATTTCCACTGGTCGGCGTCATGTCACTATAGTACATGAAAATTCCGCCGTTGTCATAACGGTCATGATCAGAAGCTACTTTATTTATTAATGTATGTGTGAATTTGCATCACAAACCGCATGCAGACAATTTAAAAATCACTTAATATCGGATGGACCTTACTATCAGTTAAATAAAAAAAAACTCCTGAAGATGACTAAACAAGCTGAAGATGTGTTAAAAGGTTGCCCACATTTAATAACTTTTTCCCCTTACTTGATCGGCCTTCGCCACAAAATGGTCAATTTCAACGTAATAAATCGCAAAAATTAAGGCACTTGAAAAAGTTGCCGCTACATAAACGAAATAACCAATATTTGTTCTAGTGACTCACGATTAAAATTTGCAATTATATTAAAAAATAGTTAAAATACAGCACTTTGAATTTTTTTCGTGTTATAGCGATATAAAGCTTAATGTGCTTAAAAAGTACTTTTTTGAATCGTGGTTTACCTAGATAATTTTATTCTGAACACGACAATGTATTTACTTTACTTTCAAAATAACCCTGGTCTCCAAAAAATTACTTTGAAACCAATTAGAATGATCACAAAGTCCGCACTGATAAATGGAAAATAGGCAACACACAATTCAACCTCTTACTCACAGTTTTGTAATGTCTAAGACCAGCTATATGAAAGGTATACTTGGTCGACTGTATTAAGCCGAACATCATATAAACAGAGAGATCTTCAACTTTTTTTATTACCTAAGGTAAACGAATGTTTCATTCATATATCGGCTTTATTTTGTAATTATTTTAAGGATATTTGCGAGAATACATTAGATATTAGTTTTTCGCCTGGAATAAATATATGTTGTTATTATTATTATAATAATAAGTATACATTAAACATATTTGTAAAAGAAACTACATACGGTTGGTATATACAAGCAAATTGCAAATAATATATTTCAGATATTTTTCGGTGTTCATTTATGATTGATTACGTGATAACATTGATGCGTCTTCTTTGTTAGACATTTTTTTCTGTTCGTTAATATTCTTCTCACTTTAAAAATGCATTTTATTTTTCAAGGACAAGGTTCCGGCTTTATGGAATTTCAGAAACGCAGTTTTCTTCGGAAATAAATATACATTATTATTATTATTAATTATGAAGTTGCACGACTTATTATTATTTCTAACCTTACACCTTACATATTGAAGCTTTTTAATAATATGAACAATGTTTCTAGAAAACTAAAATCTGACAAAAACAACTTTATGTCTTTGTAAAATACGAACTTAGTAGTTTGCCGGACCTTCAAACTTAAGTGGCAGGAAGTTACACAATTTTCAGTTTTCTAGATGGTAAAAGCATTTATTTAAATATCTGAATTTGTTGTGCCTTCATGTTTTTATTTTATTTATACTTTGTATTTTGACTCCAGGACAGTTTTTAGATTTTTTTTGTATATGTGAGTAAGTAAAAGAGCATGGGCCAAACGAGCTTATAAGTTTAATTACAGCTGTTTATCAGGAGTGGCAGCAATTGTTGGATGGCGAACGAAAAAAAAATTGTATGTAGGCGTAAAAAACAAATTTTGTTTAATTTGTGCAAAATTTGATAAATCTAAAGATCACGTATGCTACAAAAATTAGTCTTCGTCGTCAACAGTGTATGGAGTCGACAATTATTGCGGAAGGTTTCTCGTGAAATGAACGGTGTAATTTATGGTAGATTAATAGGGGACGGTGATAGCATCGTTCTTAGAGAACTACGTGAAACGGCCCTTTACGGTCCCCAAAAAATTATTGAAAAAATCGAGTGCCGAAATCATATATTACGTAATTATATAAATAAAATTAGGGTCTGTTTGAAAAAAACCTAAATTCAATTCGGCCGTGACAAAAGCAATTGAACATTACAAAAGTTTGAGCTTAAAAATAACAAATTATAGATAGTGAAATTGCAGTGTGACATTATAAATGGACCAAGATATATTTTTGTGAACACTCGGATTGTGCTTCTAACTTTTATCAAGGATCTAAAAAAGGATACTTGGTATGAGACAATACACATAGATGTTTTTTTTTCTTTCCAGGCCTGTCTGACTAACGTCTCCAGTTTGCACCGCAGCCAAGAAGGCTTATTGTGCCCAACCTGTGTTATCTATGTTGTCCACTCCAGCAATGTTGTTTCCTGTACTAATCTGTACAGGTCCTTTACTGGGTGTCTCTTGAGCATCTCTGGATCTACGTTCGGTTGCCCAAAGATGCTTTGTCTCTTGTGATCTAGTGCCTCACAGTTTACCAGGATATGCCCGACTGTTTCTGGTTCCTTATTGCAGAGTCTGCAACTAAGGTCTCCATCATACAGGCCTATCCTGTTGAGATGCACTTTAACAGGTGCATGACCAGTCAAAAGACTCGTTATTGTTCGCAGCCGTTCCCTGCTCATGTGTAGTAGTTCTGCGGCTCTTTTGTTGCATGGTTGGCCAATAAATTCCTTACCATGATATTGTCCTGGAACTGTTGCCCAGTGATGCTTGTGTTTTTCACAAACCCAGTCTTTAACCCGGCTAGGGGTCATACTTTTGGGTACCCCCAGAGCCGGTTCTGGGCCTATGAATCTAGCTTCTGATCCTCTCCTAGCGAGTTCATCAGCTCCTTCATTGCCCTCGATCCCTTTATGCCCTGGCACCCAGGTCAGTTTTACCCTATTCCTGGTCGCCAGCAGTTTAAGTTCTTCGATGCATTCCCAGACCAGTCTTGACGACACCTCTTGGCTAGATAACGCCTTTAGTGCCGCTTGACTGTCAGATAATATAAGAATCCGCCGGTGACTGACGTCATTCCTATTGTTTTCTATAGCACATTGGAGTATGGCATACACCTCTGCCTGAAACACAGATGCATACCCCCCCCCCAGTGCATAGTATTTGCTCTGGTTTGCAGAGTAGATTCCGGCTCCAGTGCCAGCTGCGGTCTTCGACCCATCTGTGTACCAGGTCTGATCCCGCCTGCTGATACCTGGCATACCATTCTCCCATTCGAGTCTTTCTGGAATGTTTACTTCGAATGGTCTGTTTAGGCTGTATTGCTTTACCATGTGGTCCGTTCTCATGTTCAAGACATCCCCACCCACAAGGTCCACAATTGCCATGTGTCCCGCCTTTTTGGTTTTTGCGGTTTTCAGCTGAAGCCTAAAGGCCCCCATCCTAGCCTCCCCCTGTATCACAAGGTGAAGAGGCGGAAGACCTAAGAGGGCCTCCATGGCTGCATTTGGAGTGGTCCGCATTGATCCGGTTATGCCCAGGCAGGCAAGTCTTTGCACCTTGCCTAGTTGTAAAATGGCCTTTCGTTGTTGTGTCTTGGGCCACCACACTAGAGAGGCATACGTTAAAATCGGTTTTACTACCATGTTGTATGTCCAGTACAACATGTCCGGTCTTAAACCCCATTGTTTCCCGTGCAAGCGTCTAGTTATCATCAGAGATGCTACCGCTTTCTTCGTAATATTTTCCAGGTGTCGATTCCAGGTAAGTCTTGAGTCCAGCGTTACTCCTAGATACTTTACCTCCTTCGAGATCTCTATGTTTTCTCCCCTTAGGGTAAGCGGTCCGAGATCTCCCAACTTACGCCTTCGGGTAAATGCCACTACACATAGATGTAGAACTCTAACCAGAAATGGTAATTAAGTTAGAGTAATTTTATTTTCTCGCTTTATTATCTCAAATTATGGATCCTTGTATTTTGAGAAATCGAGAAATTAGAAACGCCAAGTTGGAGAATTAGTATGTACCTACTGATTGTGATACGTTTAGACAAAACGCTACATGGCCATTCTTGTTTATTTTCTCCACTGTCTATACTTTTCTAAAAAAAATTTGTTGTAAAAAACATGAATTAGGCCTACTGGGAATACCATGAGAAAAAAACGCCCTTTGCACTCTACCTCTAAGGTGGTGCGAAAAGGATTGCGTTTGACGTTTTGTCTGCCACATAACGGTTATTTAAAAAAATTATCGAAGCTTTACTGAAAAAAAATTACACAGTGCAAGATATAAATAAAAAAAATTGATAATATCAATAACATTCGATTTCAAGTTGTGGTATCAACATTGGCATCTAATCAATGATTAGTTCGGAGTCCGCACAGTTCGTATCTTACCCACGGTGAAATTTTTATAATTTAATTTCGCTAACTAACAATATCAGTGTCGATTGTGAAGAATATAATTTTCAGTAACTTAAAAGATGGGGCTACTTAGAGAATATAAATATTTTTTACATTTTATAAGAAACAGGCACTGTTGTTACAATAGATCTAAAACATTACTCATATTACAAAGCCTCAACATGTAAAGTAAATACAAATCATGCTGATAAATAATAAGAAGTACAACTTAAATAATTAATAACAATAAATAATAGTAATAAAACTATATATTTATTACAGAATAAGATTTAATATCTAATTAATTCCGACAAATATCATTAAAATAATTACAAATTACATAAAACGGGAGTTTTAATAAAAGTAAATAAATACAAGCCAAAGGAATATTCAGAAATAGCAAAAACAAATTTTGAACAAAAGAGATGCACCAATATTTTCATGTAATAAATGCAGGAGACAAATATCCTAAATTTATTTGCTTTCCAGTTGACCAGGCATCGCTTCATGTTGCTGGTCGTATACCTGCATCGTGTATAAGGTACAGGCATATTAAACTCCGTAAATATATTCAATATATTTCAGGCAACCCGACATACGCCGTTCGAGAATTTTTCTTAAGGAAAGCCCACCCTTAAAATAGATGAATACTTGAAGTTAACTCTTTGCATGTCCCAGAACTACGTTCAGTTTGAAGGCAACTTCTACGAACAGCGACAGGGTACAGCAATGGGGAACAGCTTGTCTCCATTTATAGCGAATTTGTTCATGAGTCACTTTGAAACTGAATTTAAAAGAAACTCTAGGTATTTTAAATTGTGTGATTTGGATGACTTCGAATTAAACTCGAAATTCACTACAATTTCACAATAGAAAACAATGATCGACTACCATTTTTAGATGTCGTGGTTATAAAGAATTATAATAACATAGAAATAGACATCTTCCGAGAAGACATCAACGTCAACAAGTTTATAACACCGGATTCAAATCATAGTTTTCAACAAAAGATGGCCTCTTTTCATTTTCTTTTCAATCGGTCGTTAAGTTTTCCGCTTACAAAAGATAGATATGAAAAAGAACTTAGTTTAATTAAAAAGATCGCAAGGTGCAATAGTTTCGATTCAGAAATAGTAACAGAGCTTATTAGGAGACATAAACTTAGGAAACAAATTCAGGATGTTTACTACATCACAAAACTCGAAATAAGTTTGTTTCTTTGCCGTATCATTCAGCCACACGAAATTTGAACAGCATTTTTAAAGAACATTATCTTCAAATCGCGTTTAAATCGAGCAGTTCATTAAAATCACTCTTTGGGAACGCAAAATATAAAATTGGGGTAGATCAAAAATTTGGTATTTATGAAGTAATCTGTAAAGATTGTAATCAAAAATATATTGGGCAAGCTACGCGTTCAATTTCAACTCGTTACAAAGAACACATTGTACATTTCAGATACAACAGACCGGAAAAATCAAGTGTTGCTCCACATATTTTCGACAAAGACTACGGCATGGCTACAAATATTCCTAGATTAGTGAAAACTGTAAATAATTTTAGAGAATTAGACAGGTAGGAAAGTATTTATATACATAGAAATAGATGTAAGTTAATGAATCCTGACAATGGACTAATACCCAGTTTGCACAAATTATTGTAAGTTTAAGTGTTAGTCTGTCACGCTTAACGGTTTCGTTATTGTCCTGCTAGATTTAGGTAGTATATAAAGTGATGCTGTTTGTTAAGAAATCAGTGTTATCACACTGGTAATTTGTTGAAGAGCATGTCTTCTAAGGTTACGCCTTAGCCAAAAACACTACGTTTAACACCCTTTTCTACAGGTTTCTACCGAAAATGACAACTTAGTAGCCCAAATACGTATATAGATTTTATATATCTTTTTAATTTTGTGGTAATGGATTTTTTCAAATTGCATTTTGTTCCAGACATATAGAAACATCATGTATGTACATACTTACATTACTTTTATTATAGAATATGAATTCTGTTGTCATTTATGAGAAAATTTTACAATACTTTTACTGTAAACTTTTCACAAGGTATCATTTAATAACTATTATTCGTTACATTATTTTACAAATTACAAGGATCGTATAGCAACTAAAGTAAGAAATGTTTTAATTTTCCCTAACTTGCATAGATCTGTGTACTTGAGTATATTTCTCTTCTTTAAGTTAATAGTAATAGTTTACTCACAGATTTCTTAAGAAGTAAAACTTTAAGTCGTTCTAACAACTCATTCTTTGTTCAGGAAACAAATACTCTAAAAAACATGTTTGTAAATATTTTACATTGTAATTATATATGACATATATTTTTGTATTACTTACTTTTGTATTAAGGAATACTCGTTTTATTACTTCACAAATAATAAATACTACTTATAACTTACTAAATATTGATTGTTTTCTTTCTACAAATTGCATAAAAATCATTATACAAACTTAATTTACTAATAAAAAATATAATGAATAATTAAAATATAAATAAACATATTTCTTAGAAGTCAATTACTGTATAATAAAAAAAAAGTGTAATTTTTGTAAGTGTGTCCATTTTCTACTAATTACAATCCTTATGAGTATGAAACATAAATAATACTTTAAATATAAAGAACACATATTTCATAGTTGTTAATTATTTACAAAATAATTTAAGAGGGATCACTACTGGACGGGCCAGTCCATTTGACAATGCACAAATCTCATAATCATTATCACTGTAGGGGTTTCGATTTCCCCTTAAAATTAAGATCAAATTTCAACCAATGCTATAAATAATTACATTAATTTCTAGATAAAACTCAAATTTACGTACGCTTAGTAGTAAAATTTTGAATTTCTTTTTATTTATTTCAAAATAAATTCAACAAAATGTCTAATATTGACCTACTTCTGCTACTAATTATGACAATTTCTAAAATATTTTTAGAAAAAATATTACTAGGAGTACATAGATATTCAAATTCTCTTTCATTTGGTATAAAAAAATTAAAAATTGATTAATATTTACGGTTAATTTTATGAGGAAATCAAACTGTCTACAGTGGCCTCAGCGGCTGGGAATAGAGATCCCTCTGAATATAGTATTTTTTGTCAGTGTTTATTTGTGGATTTCAATAAATATGCAGATTCACACGCACATTAATAACACGAACGCGGGCACGTTGCTACAATCGTAAAGATTCCGCCGGCCGGTGAACTCTCGGTTTATACGGGCAAGTCCGCCGGCGGAAATTTAGCCACAACAAATTAAAAAACGCAGTAACTGACGTACATTATGAAATTGAACATTAAAACTGTAATTAATAATATAAGATTTATCCAAAAAACTTCCAAGTACATACATAATTAATTCATTTAATACAATTAAATATTATAATTATGATTACTTAATGAGGTTTATATTGCTGTAACTTTTCACTGATAATTATTTGTAGTTGTGGATCAAGTTTGCTAGTGGAAATTATCATCAGTGACTTCAAATGCTCATCAATTAACTATGATCTGCAGATTTTTTTTTTTATAGGTTATACCCATTTTCTATTTTTCCAAGTAACAAACAGAATTTTAAAGGATAAAGGTTTGGTGTCAGTAAATAGAATACGAATACTACAAGAAAATATCATATATAGTACCTGTCCCGAAAGTAAATGGGATAAAACATTGTGATCTATAAATACAGTGCCATTATGTGAAGAAGTGTTGGAAATGTGCGTAAAACAACGAATTGATAGTTATTGTGATATAAATAGTGTAATATTATTGAATCAGTCAGGTTTCAAAAATCACACTTTTGTGAAACAGTCTTGGTCACCATTTCTGGTAATTGGTCGAGGGAAATAAACAATGGATTTTCAAAGAGCTTTTGTTCCGATCATTAACTTCAAAGGTATCGTTCTGAAATGGTGTCGTTCATATATGATGACAGATACCAAAAAGTGAAGTTTAATGGGATAACATCAAGTGTGTGTAGTACGGTGTACCGCAAGGAACAATATTAGGACCGTTACTTTTTAATTTATATGTAAATGACTAGTAAATTAGTGAATTACATATGTTTGCTGATGACTCAATATTGTATGTTAGTGGAAATGACTTGAATAATGGTATGATGGATAAAGCAAATGAAGCCTTTTCATTATTATATAAATGGTTGTGAACCAATAGTTTAAGTACAAGGGTGGGTCAATATGTCCGTAACTTTTTGAATTTCCCGCCTCTTAACTGAAAGGGCAACACTGCTCCTGTCAACAGACATCTGTCAGTTGACTCCTATTAAAATTTGAACATGCTGCGTCATTTAGTTTGTGTTTGACAGCCATTGAAAGCAGACTACCGCGTGATTTGACGAGAAAATGGAAAAATGTTAATTTCGTGTGCTCATTAATCATTATTTTTTGCGGAAAAAAACCATTACTCAAACCAAGGCTAAGCTTGATAAATGCTATAGGAACTCTGCACCATCAATTTCAATGGCGAAAAAGTGGTTTACTGAATTTCGTCGTGGCCTTACAACCACGGAAGATGGCGAACGTTCTGGGCGCCCAGTTGAGGTCTCTACACCCGAAACAATTAAAAAAAATACGATATGGTGTTGGCCGATCGGAGATTGAAAGTGCGAGAGATTGTGGAAGCCATAGGTATCACATGGCTCAGTGGTTTCAATTTTGAATGATCACTTGGATATAAGAAAGCTTTCCGCAAGATGGGTGCCACGTTTGCTCACAATCGACCACAAACGCAATCGTGTGACAACTTCGCAGGAATGTTTGGCGTTGTTTAACCGGAATATGGACGGGTTTTTGCGCTGTTTCGTAACCCTGGACGAAACGTGGATCCACCACAACACACTAGAGACCAGTGGCGGCTCGGGGCGTGAGCAGCCACACAGACAAGACCGACTCGCCCATTATCGGCGATGTACTCCCAGATGTCGAGCATATCACCGACAACAAACGAACCAGTCCCGTCCACGCAACTGCACCTCCAAATCTGGGGCACCAGCCGCCACTGCCAGAGACAAAACAGCAGTCAAAACAATGAGTTTCTCGGAGTGAATCGGCGCCAAAGAAGGCCAAAGTGGGTTTGTCAGCTAATAAAGTCATGGCGACCGTTTTTTGGGATTCACGCGGTATAATCCACATTGACTACCTTCAAAAGGGTAAAACAATGAATGGCAAATATTATGCCAACTTATTGAGTCGATTTAATGAGGATTTGAAAAAAAAACCGTATTTGGCCAAGAAAAAAGTTCTTTTCCACCAGGACAAAGCAAGGGTTCACACAAGTGCAGTTTCCATGGCAAAAAAACCATGAATTAGGTTACGAATTGCTCCCTCCTCCGCTCTATTCTCCTGATTTAGCCCCAAGTGACAACTTCTTGTTTACAAACTTGAATAAATGGCTCGGCGGAAAGAGATTTGACTCCAACGATGAAATCATCTCACAAACAAATACCTATTTTGATGACCTCAAGAAATCTTATTTTTTGGAAGGGATAAAAAATTTGGAGAAACGTTGGACAATGTGTATAGAGCTCAAAGGAGACTATGTTGAAAAATAAAATGATTATTTATTCAAAAACCTGTGTTTCATTCAAAAAGTCAAGGACATATTAACCCGCCCTCGTATAAATCAAAGTAAATCTAAATTTATAGGTATATAAGTAGTGCGTATAAGATAATCACCATCGACACGGCCAAAGTACGAACTAAAGATGACGATTTAGCGCCGCTAGAAATTCCTATCGACCGGAATAATTTTAGAACAATGAAATCAAAGTAACTATTATTTCAGGGTATACAGCTTGCTCTGATAAAATACTATTACAAGAAAGTCAGTTACAAGTTGAATATTATAAATAAAGTTAATATGTGTAGTAAGTAAGCATTGTTGAGTAATTTGTATTGCTTAATAAACGTCAAAACGTATTTATGACAGATGTCAAAAACTGTATGAATATATTGAGATAACAGTCCTGAAATGGCTTTCGTAGGTTATATTATTTGACAAGTAAAATTTCTCAAATTTGACGCCATTGTAATTTATTGGCGTATGTCGGTTGCCATGCGATTCGGCTATACCTACAAACTTTTATAGCATTATGGTCACTTCTGTAATCATGTTTAGGTTAGAAACTAAAAACTAATACTTAAAATTTTAAAAAACTAAAATCTAAATAGTAAAACATATACCTAATATGAAAACGTACTCCAATGACCGGTGCAAAATGTTGGAAATAATTTTGCGTCCTTGTTGTTTCTGCAAAATACAATGTTTTGAAAATTTCGCACGATTATAAAACAGTTGTATCCCTAAAAATACTCCTATGATTGTATAACTTTATTTTTTTAATATTACGCAGTAGCGGGTCGTGAGTTCAATAACAGGTGAAACAATGCTTTCATTCAGCAGGCGGATCGGGAACCGATCCCGCTCCAAACGTTCACTTCACAACAGTTAGGTATTCGTTAGACAGGACCGCTCACCTTTATGTCGTCGTCTGTCATCTGGTACTTTTCATTGCTGCCATATGTTAAAATTATAGAGATTAAACCGAATAAACAATAATAATAAATTGTGTTTCTGCATAAAGGTTTGACGTAGTTTTTAGTGGAAGGGTTGGTTTTTCCAACCCCGAATAAAATACTGAGTGAACTCCAATATTATAATACATTTATTTCTGCACAATACATTTAGTATGTTGTATCTTACTTTTCTAGTAACTTTCTTCAAAATTATGTATTAGGTAGGTCTTGGAATGCATCAATGGCGCATGCGTACAGAATACGCTCACTAAGTGAGCATAGAATTTTTCCGCTCACAAAAATGGCGACCGTTCCTGAACATGTTCAGAGTGAGCGCTCGTTGACTGCACATGATCACTGAACAGTTGCGCAACTGTTGTGTCTGCTGAATGAAAGCAATGTCGGCAAAATCCATCTCCCTCGTCCCTTCTTAGAAAAATGAATGAGTATGTAGTCAAGATTAAAAAAAAAATAAATAGTGATTACCGTTAAAACTTACCATTGGTGAAATTACAGATGGAACGATGTCTTGAACAAAGTTCAATATATCTCTTTTTTAGAATTCGTTTTAACTTATTTTCCGAGCGAAAAATTTAGGTAATATGGAATAAAATTTTACTACTTCAACAGAAATTTAAGGCAAATCAGTGCTTCACTTGTTTCATCAACAAAGCCGCCACCAGCTTTATAAATGAAGTGAATTGATTTTTGTTGATAATTAGACCATATAGATGCTCTATTTTTGAATAAAATAATGGTTTAAAGCGAGATTAAAAGCTTTATTAGTTTATTACATTGTTAAGTGCATCACTCTGGATGTATTTCATTCAGTAGTCTTTTTTTTTTTTAATTTATACATATACATAGACTTTGATAATTATAAATTACAAATTGTTACAACAAAAAAGCAAAGGTAAAATACAATACAATTTTTAAAATATTAAATACATACCTAAATAAATATTTTCAAAAATTGCGGATGGTTCTTTATTCTTTTATTATACGAGTTTCTAATTACAATAAATCTTTAATCTGTACGTTTAATATATCCTATATTTACAGAAGACAAATCAAAATAATGCACTAATATTACTAAAAGCTATAATTAGACAAAATCTGGTCCATATTTTATGTCGAGATATAATGATAAAACACCATTTTTTGAATTTTTTAACAACCACGTGCAACAATACATAGGTGAATTCAAGTGAGCATTGTTGTAGGTGCTGTCATCTGTATTACAAAGGTCAAACAATGTAATAATTATGTCTATTAAAAAAGGAGGTTGTTTTATTAACATTTAAATAGCAACTGTTTTTATATACATATTACTACAATTTAAATATTTATATTCAGTATAAAATAATATTGTTAAAATTTAAAAAAATTCCCTCCATTGCCATTTCAGATCGTCGTTTTGTTTACCCTATTGGCCTCTATGTTTAAATAGCCAAATTAAACATCCCTATATATTAGTTTACAATTAAAAACAGAATAGAATATTTGTAAATAGTTTAAAACCCTTCCTATTATATTTTTTCGTTATAAATTAAATATGAAAATTTTGTTATTCGCCGTAGATCTTACAGCATATTAGGCCCTTACATAGTTAAAAAGTAGACATCTGCTTGTTTACCAGGTGATTGTAATAATTACATTTTTTAATCAGTGCGAATAAATAATACCTATAGGAAGGTTGAGGTATGTATTAATTTTCATTTTACTTTCTAGTTATTAAATTTCACTTCTTGCCAAAAAAATGTATTTAATGCTGTTGAGGTTATGTTACTTTATAAGTGGGGATATTCGGTCATATTTGGTGGAATGAATCGCTCAATTATTACAAAAAGAGTTACTGATTGTTTGGTTACGTGTGTTGTGCTTTAAACGCGCACTAAAAGACGAACGCGATGAATATACAAAGTATTATTTAGTGCGTCAAAAAAGAGTAATCAAAATGACTAAACATCAGACAGAAGATGATGATTTTGGGCAAATCGCCATTTTCAAAAGAATATCATCGGCCTTGTTTTACGGGCTTGCTTCGTTTATGATAACAGTTATTAATAAAACTGTTCTTACATACTTCGGATTTCCATCATTTCAGTTTCTGGGATTAGGTCAAATGATTGCTACTGTCCTCGTTTTGTTTACTGCAAAAAAGTGTAAGATAGTAACTTACCCCGACTTTGAACGAGATACGTTTAGGAAGATATGGCCATTGCCTCTAATATATGTAGGAAACATGTTATTCGGATTAGGAGGCACAAAAGAACTAAGCTTGCCAATGTTCACTGCTTTGAGGAGGTTCTCCATTCTTATGACTATGATAGCAGAATATTACCTTTTAGGAGTAAAACCAAGTTTTAGTGTTCAGTTTAGTGTATATACTATGATAATTGGTGCTTTAGTTGCCGCTAGTAATGATTTAGCATTTACATTACATGGATACCTGTTCGTGTTATTAAATGACTTCTTTACTGCTGCGAATGGTGTGTATATGAAGAAGAAACTTGACTCAAAAGAATTAGGCAAATATGGACTTTTATATTATAATTCACTATTTATGTTAGTGCCAGCCACATTTTTTGCATATTATACAGGTGATCTCGACTCTGCATATTCTTATAAGAATTGGACCAATATTTGGTTCGTAACATGCTTCTTTATGTCATGCTTTATGGGATTTATTTTATCGTATAGTGTTGTATTATGTACATATTATAATTCAGCTTTAACGACTACTATTATTGGATGTTTAAAAAATATTTGTGTTACCTACTTAGGAATGATTGTTTGGGGTGATTATATATTCTCATGGATAAACTTCCATGGATTAAATATCAGTGTAGTCGGTAGTTTAATTTATACATACGTTACATTTAGAAGAAGAGACACTGGGCCAGCATATACACCCTTGTCTGAAAAATCAAGTAAGTTAGAAATTGTATAGTGAACGTACGCAAATTCGAATAATAATCATCTGAAAATAATTAAATTTCACCAAAAGAATGACTAGAGATCTTTGTTTTTACTGATGAATTTCATTAGGTGCTTTTATTGTTTTAAAAGTGATTAAAATATTTAGTGCCATGGATAAATTTATTTTTAATTCTTGTATTTAAATAGTAATTGTAGTTGGCACAAATATACTTATTAGTAATGTAAATATATTTTAAATCCTAGTTACACTAGTTACAAATATAGATCATAATATATGTTTTAGTCTAGAATACTACTGTTAAAATATATTGAAAAAGAAGTACCTACATTTGATCATTATTATCTATAAGTGGAAATATGTCCATATACCTACCTACCAAAATACTTTATGAGTTGAATTTGTTTTCCTTTACATAAATTTTAAGCATATGAATTTTACCAAAAACATATTTTTGTTAGACTGTTAATACATGTTCTGTGATTTTAATAATAAAACCTGTATAAACATGAACTTGTTTTTATATTTATTTCCTAGGTATATAATGTTTGAAATAAAAACATACTATTTCTAATTCTAAAAATTAACATAATCTAACTAGTTTAAAACCCGTTTATTAAATAAATACACTCATGGATATTATGTTAAATGAACAAACAAAAGTTAAATTAAAAGGTAGGACGTTCTACGTTTAAAATAAGTTTTACAGAAATTATTCGTTAAATAAGTTACTGTGAGATTCAAAAAGATAGTCTATCCCGCTTCAAAGAATACATGAAACCACACATACCTTTTTTGCACAGTATTTTGAGAAGAGTCGATAAGTAAGATACTCTATCTGATCAACGTGTTTCAGTTACTTAACATTTTTCCATAGAAATTCCGTACGGCTTCCCTTGCAATTATTATTTATTTACTTTGTTATTGACATAATATATGTTAAGGTATACGTCCCGAATTTTCCGGGACAGTCCCGAAATTTCTGTCCCTATCCCGATGTTTTATATCTCGTTTATTGGTCGCGAATTTATATATTTGACCTACATAGTACTATACATACCACCTCCACAACAATAATAATAAAATTATTTGTACAAAAAAAATATAGCGTCCCGAACTTCCAGTCTGATCACCTTATACCGGGTGTCAACGAGATCATGTATCAGCCCGCCATTTATTTATTAGTTAAAATAAAACTAAATTTGGACCGTATATATGAGTGATTGATGGGCTTCTTCAGGTACACTCAGTTTTTCTATAGCACTTCCGGTCAAACCGGAAGTGACGTTAATTTTGAATTTTTAAGTACAACATTTATTATTTCTGTTCATATTCTGTTTCTTCTGAAGATTTGCCATCTAGTGCAGGTTATAAGCTTTTGACATCTCTGTCAAAGATGGCGGTATCTGTTATCCATTAAAGTGAAACTGCTTCGCAACAATTGTCGAAATGTAACAACCATCAAAGTTAGCTTTGAAAACAATTAAGAAACGTATTTTTCACATTTACACGCATTGGCGAAGGAAACATGAATTTCACGTTGAAATTACTAAAGAAAATAAGTTCTTTTTTTAATTTTCAAGTGACAGGTACTCGTTTTTTTTAAATAGTAACACCTATTTTTTATTACAGTGCCATATTGGCATAATTTTTAGCTTTCAAGTGATATAAAATATGCTGTGGTTTAGTGGTAGACAGGTAGACAAAATATAAAATATGAATTGTAATTGTTCTGTTGCTTTGGAATTAGACTACTTTTAAAATATTTTATATTTTGTACTACCTGTCTACCACTAAACCACAGCATATTTTATATCACTTGAAAGCTAAAAATTATGCCAATATGGCACTGCAATAAAAAGTAGGTGTTACTATTTAAAAAAAAACGAGTACCTGTCATTTGAAAATGGAAAAAAAATATCTTATTTTCTTTAGTAATTTCAACGTGAAATACATGTTTCCTTCGCCAATGCGTGTAAATGTGAAAAATACGTTTCTTAATTGTTTTCAAAGCTAACTTTAATGGTTATTACATTTCGACAATTGTTGCGAAGTAGTTTCACTTTAATAGATAAATTTGACAGATACCGCCATCTTTGACAGAAATGTAAAAATTACCCTGCACTAGATGGCAAATTTTCAGAAGAAACAGAATATGAACAGAAATAATAAATGTTGTATTGAAAAATTCAAAATTAACGTCGCTTCCGGTTTGACCGGAAGTGCTATAGAAAAACTGAGTGTACCTGAAGAAGCCCACCAATATACAGTCCGAATTTCAAAGTTTTATTTTAACTAATAAATAAATGGCGGGCTGATACATGATCTTGTTGACACCCGGTATATGTATCTTTTCAAGACTTTCACGTTGCCTTATACGAAAGTACAAGAAGAAAACGAATGTAATCTACGCCAAGGTGTAAAACAATTTCTAGACATTTTATTTATCAATAAATTTATGTTTTTACTTTAGTTATGCAGCATAATGGGGTGTCTGTAATTGACTTACGCATTGCGATTTAGAAATTTTCATGTTATTAAATTGTCAATTTGGAAACGATTTTCTTCATTTGTTCTATCGCCAGAGTCGTCTCTAAATATTTAATTTACAAAAAAGAACACCATTTTAGAACCATATGATCGTTCTAACGTGCAACTATAACATTGCCAACATTATGAAAGAGCACTAATAACCTGTAATTTCGAATTCAAATTCTGTCAAAGTTGATTAGTTTATGTCGATAATTTTTAAAATCACGGCTTAAAACCCCTCTAACTGCGCTTATGGGATTCTAACGTCAAATTTGATAATTATGATATACTTACGGGAACTAGCAATGAGGTTATTACAACGAGATCAATCTCAAGTGAAGTGTGGTGGTATCCTAAAAATCCCTAGATTGTACTAGAATCGCCGAAGAGATTCAGTAATAAAAGTGCGTGATTACAACGTGATCAAGGCATCCTATACATAAAAGCGGTCGGCGGCAAAGACCGATTACATTAGGCGAATAGGTAAATTGTAATATTATCACAGTGCGCAGATGTTTACTTACTTTTACGTTTCTGTTTCCGTTAAATCTGTTTTGGCAGCATTTATTCTGTTTTGATTTGAATACGCATATAATTTCTTATGTCAAAAACTACGACCATAACTATTTTACAGACATTGATCCTTGAATGATTTTATGTGCCTGTCTGCATACGACTTTGGTGTGATCACGTGAATCCAACGTAATCACTGATTCTGTTCAGCGCTTTGAGTATAGGGTATTTTTTTTGTTAGACAGATACCTATCCTCAATTGTTCTATTTATTTCATATAAAAATAACGTTCTATAACATTGTGATCTAAATGATTTTTCTATTAAAATAATTGAAAACCTTATTTGTTCATTTTCTTTACTAATATAAATATAACATGAAACATTTTTCAAGAACTAATGTGCACTTTATGACAGCTACTCACAAGTATTTCTCAATACTGCCAACTTAAAAATGTAGACCCGCAACCTTCACTTGAGATTGATCACACTGTACTAGATTTGACCGCCTTGTTGACACATCGTGTTACCACCTGGCAGAGAATTTATCTTTTTCTGGGACTTTATAGTATGGGGAGTTTGGGGGAGATCAATATCAAGTAAAGTGTGGTGGTATTTTAAAATTCCCCAGATTAGTGAATATTGTTGCTAGACCAGTAGCTATTTTGAATACGTACAGTCGCTCTCATTTTGTTTGAGTATATTGTGTTATTATTACATTTTATTTGCCTCCTATTTCCTTGCATTTTTCAAAATCTGTCTTTAGTAAGAGAATATTGTGAATTATATATTCAGCTGTGGTGTACACATTATTAAAGCTATGCACAATGTGTTTTGCAATACTATCAACTAGTCAGTATTGAGAACTTCAAATTTAGGCCTCGCAACTCACTTGAGATCGATCACCGATGGTGGTAGAGCAGGGCCTACAAAAACAGACTCATGCGGGTCTCTAGTTGGTGGGAATAAGGGAGAACATTTATAAAAATTAGAACAAAAGGTTTAATACTGATTTAAAGTGGATAGAAATCTCAGTGGGCACTTGGTGAAACATGTTAAACTAATAAATGTATGTACGTAGATGATAAAAAACACAGTCAATTTGTTTCACTATCTTTATTACAAAAATAAGACATAGACAATTTTTTCTAACTTCGCAGTTCAACTGATTTGAACTTGAGAGACCTCGGTGAATTGGCAAAAGTAGTTTTCCCACATTTTGTAATCTCTTTCTAAATAATAAGTAAATCTGTATAGTAAAAATGTTATGTGCGGTAGTAATTACAAATTATGTCTGTTAACATGGGCTTCATTTGACGTTTGGTTTAATGGATCTTCAAAATTTCAATTTTAAGGTTAGGCATGCCAACATAAAACTTGAGAAGTGTTGCCAATGGAACATCAAATCTTTCAATTTTTTACACACACCCGGTCCGACATGAAAGGGAAAAAAGAAATTGTTAAACAGCGAGTAATGTTTTGTCATTGGTAATTTCTATGCAGACCAATTCTAAATATGTATTTGGTTATTAAGAAGAATAAATCGGTAAAAGAAGTGAAGACAATTAATTTAGGCTTGCAATTGTTTCTTTCCTAGGCTTTTTAAATATTTTTAAATTTGTTACAGTCTGTGCAAATATGCTTTTAACTTTACCACGTTAGTGTTTTTGTCCAACGTTGCAAAATCATGTAATATGTTTCGGAATTATCCATTTATTTATTTAAAATATAGGTATTTACCTATTACGTGTAGCGAATACAATTGAAATTTTAATGCAGAATAACAATCGTATCTAATCACTAATTTTTAGCTTACCTCCATTTAATCATTATACGCTTATTTTAATTTTAAATAAATAGTCTATTCAGTTGTATATTTACGTGTAGTGTATTTTTTTTGTAACAGCTATTAATTGATCGTGTAATAGGTGCCTATATATTGTTATATAATCACAGATCTTGATATTGAATGTTATTGTTCAGTTAATAATATCGAGCATTCCATTAAATGGATTTATTAATACACATGTATTTTATGATAAAACCATGATGGAATTTAGAATGATATCCATATATAACGAATATACTCATTTGCTATGTAACTAATCATTTCAATGTAAAATCTACAAACACATCAGTTTTTAATTATAAAATGATACTATTTTCGCAAAATTTTGATATTTCCCTCTCTTTAAGTGACCCATAAAACATAATTTTAAAATAATGAAGTTCGAAATGAGATCCGCATGTTCATTAATGTTTTGTCTTATTTAATTTTACAAATCATCGATATTATTTAATCTGTTGAAGTAAATTTTTGCTTTAAATAACCCTATAATAAAAAAATCCAAATTAGTGAGATCTACGATGTGATAGTTGGTAGTATTGGAGAACACGTGTGTATATCTGTAATGGATATGGTTTTAACATAATAATACGTATTGCCTTATATCAGCAAAGAAATTGAAACAAATAAGATATTCAATGTTTATAACAATAAAGTGATTTAGATCACAATATTAAAAAATGTGAGTGTTAAATATGCTGATACCGTATCATATGTATATCAAATCTTTCTGTCAGTTTTATTAGCATTCAAATTATCAATTATAATTATCTGTTTTTAGAATTATTATTTTTAATTCTGGAATTTACACATTTTGTAAGAGAAAAGAACAGATAATAAAAAATATGGACTGGTAATTCGAAAAAGTACATATTTATACTTTTGCTTTGGTTTATTATATTTTACTGTGTTAAATACAATATGTACGTTTAAGTGCGTCACGAACAATAGTAATCAGGCAGGTCTGAACAAACCGTTAAATTCATCGCTCAAACAGCGTCAACGATTGGAACACTTAAGACGACGATTTAAATAGGTATAGAATGTTATCGCTATAAACTCTAAAAATTGGAACAAGAACAGTAATTGTAATGAACATCTTCAAGACACTAACTAAGATATAGTATTACGCCAATTACAATATATTATAAATATGTATCTATTATAGGACTATCAATATCAACTGTATACCGTATAGTTACAGAATAGAAATAGGCGAACTAAGATCTCTTGGAACTACTAGAATTTGATGAATATGACAAACATACTATACAGTAGGTAGTAGTTTTGTTTTTTTTAAAGAAACCTCTTCGAATGTATAAAAACAACTGACTATCATGATAAAATTGATTTAATTATTTTTAAAGAATGGTTTGAACAAGTATTTAGTAAATTGCCAGATAATGCTCTAATAGTCAAGTCATAAACAATGTATCATTCACGTAGATTGGAAACCTACTTAGAAAAAAGAAATCCTACATTTTTTTTTAAATTTAAATGTAATCTATCACATCTTTGGAATTTTAAGAAAATTTGGCGTACATCATTTCATACAGGATGACACAATGTCTGTTTTTTTAAATCAACTTTAAAACCACATATGGATTGTCAAAGTTGCTCCACCTTGTATTTTCTTATTTTGTTAACAAGACACATCATTTCTTTACAATTTCTTTTTTTATTTATTACAATAGCTTAATTTTTGTAAAAGATACAAGGGTTTAAGAAAAACCTTACATTTTTACATTTTTCCTATGGTACTAACAATAAGTTTACGAATTTATCGTTTTTGCATAGAGGGCTATTGAAATACTGTCAGCTGTGAAATCTAAAACTTGTCAATTACGTTTTTGAACGTGTTTCTTGTCGAATAGTAAAAATATGGATCTTTCTGTAACCGACGCAGCGAGAGCTGTTGCTTTGATTCAGGATGGTAGGTCACAGTATTATGTGGCCAGAGTGTTGGGAGTTTCAAGATGTAAAGTTCAAAGAGCTGTTAAACGGTTTAATGAATTTGGTTTATACACAAGAAGAAATCATTGTGGTCGAAAGAAATCTACTAGTGGGCGAGATAATCGCTTTATAACGTTAAATGTTTTGAGGGACAGAAAAGTTACTTCTGTGCAAATGAAAAACAGATTAGAGGACGTAAGGCAAGTTCAAGTAAGTGATAGAACAATAAGAAGGCGGCTGTTTGATATTGGACTGCGTTCTAGGAGACCTGCAACTGGTCTAGAATTATTGAGACACCATCGAGTTGAACGTCTTAGATTTGGTAGGGAACATGTAAATTGGGGTAACGAAGAGTGGAGCAACATCCTATTCACGGATGAGTCAAGATTTTGGTTTAGAACACCAGATGGACGTGAAAGAATTTACCGGAGAACTGGTGAACGTTTCTTTCAAAACCATTTTTTTCCTAGAGTAAGTTATGGAGGCGGTTCGGTAATGGTGTGGGGTGCCATAAATTTTGAAGCTCGGACGGTCTTGGTTATAATGAACGGGGGAGCCATGACAGCCGATAGATACAAAAGAGAAGTTTTAGAGCCACATATTGTTCCTTTTGCACCGTTCATCGGAGATGATTTCATGCTGATGCATGATAATGCCCGACCGCATGTTGCCAGAATTGTACGCGAGTATTTAGCCGAGGTTGAAATCCCAGTAGTAAATTGGCCTGCTCTAAGCCCAGACCTAAACCCAATTGAGCATGTTTGGGATGCACTTGGGAGGAAAATACGATCTCGTGTACCAACGCCTAAAAAATTTACAGCAGTTTAGTGATGTTCTAACTGAAGAATGGAATCAAATCAACCAGGCTTACATTCAAAACTTAATTGAGAGCATGCCAAGATGAATTGCAGCTGTTATCCGTGCACGTGGAGGAAACACTTCGTATTAAGTCTTTTATGTTTTTCATTTCCTTTTCATTATATTCGGTGTTAAGTTAAATTCGTAAACTTATTGTTAGTACCATAGGAAAAATGTAAAAATGTAAGATTTTTCTTAAACCCTTGTATCTTTTACAAAATTAAGCTATTGTAATAAAGAAAAAGAAATTGTAAAGAAATGATGTGTCTTGTTAACAAAATAAGAAAATACAAGGTGGGGCAAGTTTGACAATCCATATGTGGTTTTAAAGTTAATTTAAAAAATGAGGTGTGGCCACCACACGACTTTCTTATACGTATGAGCGTTTGAAACTATACAATTTTAAGATTTTTTGTATACAAAACTTATTCAAAATCCTATTCTAAGTACTTTCATTCTCTTAATAAATCGCTATAGAATGCATACTTTGCAAGATATTATCAAAAAATGAGGTGTGGCCACCACACGACTTTCTGATACGTATGAGCGTTTCAAACTATACAATTTTAAGAATTTTTTTATACAAAACTTATTTAAAATTCTATTCTAAGTACTTCTATTCTAAGTAAATCGCTTTAGAATGCATACTTTGCAAGATATTATCAAAAAATGAGGTGTGGCCACCACACGACTTTCTGATACGTATGAGCGTTTCAAACTATACAATTTTAAGAATTTTTTTATACAAAACTTATTTAAAATTCTATTCTAAGTACTTCTATTCTAAGTAAATCGCTTTAGAATGCATACTTTGCAAGATATTATCAAAAAAGTGCTCCTCGCTAAGAGTAAAAGTGCTACTTCCGGTCCAAATTTTGAAATTTCATATATACAAAAAATATTGCAAATCCAGTTTTAAATACTTTTGTAATCTTGATAAATATGTATAGAATGCATAACTTACTACATATTTGCAAAATATCGCTATTCGATAAGAGTAAAAGTAGTACTTCCGGTCTGAATTTTGAAATTTTTTTTATACAAAAGATATTGAAAATTATGTTTTAAATACTTTTATACTCGTAAGGTACTTGTCTAAAAAGCATGACTTGCGAAATATTCGCAAAAAACTGATTTCCGATAAGAGTAAAAGACCTACTTCCGGTAGGAATTTCGAAAACCTTTTTAAATAAAATTATTCTCAATTTTAATTTTAAGTATACATGAATTCTTTATAAATTTGTGTAAACTTAGTATTTGAGGAAATATTGGCAAAATTCGATTTTTTCACTGAAGTAAACTGCTACTTCCGGTCTACCGATTTTACTGAAAAACTAATCAGATCTCAAGAGGGAGATTATACACGTAAATACAAAATTTGGAATTGATATCTACAGCGGTTTGACCGCTATCGTGGTCACACACACACACACAGACACACAGACATTTTTTAAAAACCACTTTTTCGGTATCAGGGGACTTCAAAACGTGGACATCTGCAAAAATCTCGAGGTCGAAAATTTTCATCATCACAATACTTCCTTATACTACGTATAAGAAAGTAAAAAAATGAGGTGTGGCCACCACACGACTTTCTTATACGTATGAGCGTTTCAAACTATACAATTTTAAGAATTTTTTTATACAAAAATTATTCAATATCCTATTCTAAGTACTTCTATTCTCTTAATAAATCTCTATAGAATGCATACTTTGCAAGATATTATCAAAAAAATGCTACTCGCTAAGAGTAAAAGTGCTACTTCCGGTCCGAATTTTGAAATTTCATATATACAAAAATATTGCAAATCCAGTTCTAAATACTTTTGTACTCTTGATAAATATATATAGAATGCATAACTTACGACATATTTGCAAAAAATCGTTATTCGATAAGAGTAAAAGTGGTACTTCCGGTCTGAATTTTGAAATTTCTTTTATACAAAAGATATTGAAAATTATGTTTTAAATACTTTTATACCCGTAACGTACTTGTCTAAAAAGCATGATTTGCGAAATATTCGCAAAAAACTGATTTTCGATAAGAGTAAAAGACCTACTTCCGGTAGGAATTTCGAAAAACTTTTTAAATAAAATTATTTTCAATTTCAATTTTAAGTATATATGAATTCTTTATAAATTTGTTTAAACTTAGTAGTTGACGAAATATTGTCAAAATTCGATTTTTTCGCTGAAGTAAACTGCTACTTCCGGTCTACCGATTTTACTGAAAACCTAATCAGATCTCAAGAGGGAGATTATACACGTAAATACAAAATTTGGAATTGATATCTACAGCGGTTTGACCGCTATCGTGGTCACACACACACACACAGACACACACACACACACACACACAGACACAGACACACAGACATTTTTTAAAAACCACTTTTTTGGTATCAGGGGACTTCAAAACGTGGACATCTGCAAAAATCTCGAGGTCGAAAATTTTCATCATCACAATACTTCCTTATACTACGTATAAGAAAGTAAAACAGACTTTGTGTTACCCTGTATAAAATGACGTGCCCCAAATTTTCTTAAAATTCCAAAGATGTGATAGATTACATTTAAATTTACCTACAATACGCAAAAAAATGAATCAAATCGAATTTAAAATAACAAACTTATTAACGAACAAACTTCATCAATTTTTTGAGTGGATCGATTATTTTGCCGGTAAGTGTAGATTGGTTTTTATTTATGAGTTTATTGAATATTGGTGTAACCAGTTGTAATTGTTTAACCTTTTTGTATGTAAATTTATGGATATAGTTTTGTTAATTTGGTTTAATACATTCAAAAGTAACAAATAATAGGGAACTGAAAAAAAACTCTAAATTAGAATATTTATTTAATTTTAAGTAGTCGCACCAATTCTTAGCCGTTTTACCAGGTTATAGAGAAATGCATATTTTTATATTTTTAAAAAAATGTTTTATTTCACATGAATGTTGTAAAAGAGCAATTTTTTAATTATAAATGAAAACTGTAAAAAGAAAACGTTTCAATTTAAAAACAATCCAGATTTCTGCGTTTAAAAAACCTGTTTCTCATCAATTTTACTTTCTTATACGTAGTATAAGGAAGTATTGTGATGAAAATTTTCGACCTCGAGATTTTTGCAGATGTCCACGTTTTGAGGTCCCCTGATACCAAAAAAGTGGTTTTTAAAAAAATGTCTCTCTGTGTGTGTGTCTGTCTGTCTGTGTGTCTGTCTGTCTGTCTGTCTGTCTGTCTGTCTGTCTGTCTGTCTGTCTGTGACCACGATAGCGGCCAAACCGCTGTAGATATCAATTCCAAATTTTGTATTTACGTGTATAATCTCCCTCTTGAGATCTGAACAATTTTATTTAAAAAGTTTTTCGAAATTCCTACCGGAAGTAGGTCTTTTACTCTTATCGAAAATCGGTTTTTTACGAATATCTCGCAAGTCATGCTTTCTAGGCAGGTACATTACGAGTATAAAAGTATTTACATGAAAATTTTAAATATCTTTTGTATAAAAAAAATTTCAAAATTCGGACCGGAAGTACCACTTTTACTCTTACCGAATAGCGGTTTTTTGCAAATATGTCGTAAATTATGCATTCTATATATATTTATTAAGAGTACAAAAGTATTTAGAGTTGAATTTGCAATATTTTTTGTATACATGAAATTTCAAAATTCGGACCGGAATTAGCACTTTTACTCTTAGCGAGTAGCACTTTTTTTCGAATATCTTGCAAAGGATGCATTCTATAGCGATTTATTAAGAGAATGAAAGTACTTAGAATAGGATTTTGAATAATTTTTGTATAAAAAAATTCTAAAAATTGTATAGTTTGAAATGCTCATACGTATAAGAAAGTCGTGTGGTGGCCACACCTCATTTTTTTTTTATATATGATGAATACAGGTACACTCATGTGATGAATACAGAGAAATAATGTAAACAGTACGCAGTTACTGAATAGCACTATTCATATAGTGAACTGCCACATCTGTTTACGCCCGAGAATGAGAGCAAAAAAAGTCCATTTAACTCGAAAATTCCTATCTTTATCGGCGTAGATAGGAGCGTGAGGGGTTTTTAAAATTTATTATATTTCGTAAGATAAATAAAGTACGGAAAGTTTACTCGATTTGAACTACAAAATAAACAAATAATAACGTATTTTGTATTTTATAGATCACCACAGTAATGAATAGTTATAATGTAGGTACCTAATGAGTACAAAGATTTGCGACCGATAAGTATTTTACCAGTGTGCTCAAAATTACTGGAAAAGGTTATCAATGAACAGTTGGGTTGCTACTTCGCTGCTGCTGGTATTTTGCCCACAAATCAGTATGGGTTCCGGAAAGGGCATAGTTGCACCACTACCCTGCTAAAAGTAACAGACGACATCATCAATGCTAGAGACACGAATATGGTTACCATCTTAGCACTTTTAGATTTCAGTAAAGCGTTCGATACAGTCTGTCATAAAACTATCTTAACTGTACTTAGTTCCTCCGGACTGTCTGGGTCTGCTCTCGTATTTATGGAAAGTTATTTGACCGGACGCGTACAAGAGCATAGAACGAGGCATCCCACAGGGTTCTATACTGGGACCCATTCTATTTACATTGTATACATCAGGCATGCATCTGTGTGAGTAACTGTAGTATGCATATGTACGTGGATGATACCCAAATATACCATTCCTTTGACTTTAGTGAGTGCAGACAAGCTATACGGGACATCAATGAGGATCTAGATAACATTGCTAGATTTGCTCGCCAACACTAATTATTGATAAATCCTGCTAAGTCCGTTACATTGATCTTCGGTAGTAAAAATCAGATTGATAAATTGAAGATGGATGTTAGGCTGCAGATATTCAATGACATTATACCAGTTAAAGACGAAGCTAAGAGTCTGGGATTGTTTTTAGATATCTCTTTTAGATATAATACACAAATAAAACACTACATACAGAAAGCTTATGCTAACATAAAGCTCATTTATCCTCACAGACATTACTTGTCTACATATATGAAGTATTTGTTATGTGAGGTACTTGTGCTTTCACAATTTTCCTGCTGTGCTCCAGTGTATGGACCATGCTTAACACAAGACTTGAGTAACCGTATACAGCGGGTTCAGAAATCTTGTCTAAGATTAATATTTGGAATACGCAAATTTGACAGAGTCTCGCACAAACTATCTGAATTGAAATGGCTCAATATGCGTAACCGCAGACTCTTGCAATCTTCCAAGTTGTAGTATGCAATAGTTAATACCAAGCAACCTTCATATCTTTACGAACTAATATCATTTCGCACAGATGTACACCACTTAAACTTGAGATTTCTCGAGGTGCCATTACGCCGCCCGCGCGTAGGACAGCGTTGTGTGAGCGTGGCTTTTCGTGCCAGGTTGCCAGGGTGTACAACTCAATACCAGTGGACATCAGGGATAGCTCATTTAGTACATTTGCCGCTCGATATCGCGCATACCTATTTGATATACAGGATAAGTAATTATTAGTCATTATTCTTTCATTTATTTTTCACTTATGTTTATATTTCACTTATTTTTATATTTCACTTATTTTTTCTTCTTCTTCTTCTTTCTTTTTTCCATTCTGGATGGATATTGATCAGATTTTACAAATGTATAGGTTTTGGATACGATATGCATGTTTTAATTTTATTTTGGTTTTCTTATTGCACATCACATTAAGTTAAGTTACTTTAAGTTAGAATTAGGCAAAAACATTGTTCTTTTTATTAATTGGTAGATTTTCTTTGTGTTTCAGGGTGATAGTGGGAGATCACGGGTTAATATCTAACCTTGAACTATCACCCTGTGATTTTTAGTTCTACAGATATAAGATCTTATGTTTGTGATATTATGCATTGTATCAAGAACTAAAATAAAGCATATTATTATTATTATTATTATTAATGCTTAAAAAAGTTATAAATATATACTCCTTCTTTTCAACTAAAATTCAAAAAATTTCTTAAAGATGTTCATAATCATAAAAAGTAAGCTTCCTTATTGTCATTATTTTGAACGTCGTATTTGTACTTATTGTCACATATTGCATCTCTTACGTAAATCTTACAAGAGCGTCCGTTGTGGTGTTTTTAAAAAACAGTACAAAAAGTGTCTGCAGGAGGCCAAGTGGATGTTCCCTTTCTATTTTTTCTTATTTTTGATTTATTTGCCACATGTGTAGTATGATTATAAATTATATATGGGTTTTTATGTATTATTAATAATGAGCATCTGCAGAATAACAGGCTGTATAACTTCCTAATCAGTATGAGCGCATATCATTTAATATTCCCCCTATATTTCTGTTTTATAAAAGCATGAATTTTATACTGAAGCTGACGAATATTAAATGTATTTACTATTTTATTATTAACTGCGATCGTTTTTTCATATTGATAAGTCATTCAAATGTATGTAGGTACTACTTACTTAGCCTATTCATTTAAAAGGCTTAAAAGTTGACCCTACAACTATTAAGTAAGAACACAAAACTACACAACAATCATTTCTTTTTAGATGTTAACCTCAAAATTACGATTTTCTCAAAGAGCAGTAACATTAGCCAATAAATCCATATTTATGAGCACACAGTCTGAATCAGAAGTTTCCAACGATTTCGAACATGAATTTGCGAAACATCACATACCGACTAATCTTTTTCAAAAGATCTTGCTGGGACTGGGCTCTGCGGCTGTGTGCATTGCAGATCCGACAAGACCAGAAATGATTGCTTGCATGGGAGAAGCCACTGGTACCAAAACAGATTTTTTTTTATGGAAACCATATATATGCAGTATGTTATTGTGTTGTTTTAAGGATATCCAGCTATGAAGTACATGTTAAGTGAAATGGAAAAAAGTCCCGAGGGGTCAGAAATTTTGGGAAAGAGACCAAGAATTAATTCAAACACAGTCGACTTAATCAAATTGAAGAATTACCCAGAAGGAACTCTTGGGAAATGCTATGTCGATTTTTTAGAGAAGAACGTAAAGTTCAGGTTTTTATGTAAGAATAATACAGTTTGTTATCGTTTTCTTTCTAGAACGTAACACCAGATACTAGAGGTCCTGTTAATTTTGTCGAAGATATTCACTTAGCGTATGTGATGCAAAGATACAGAGAAGTCCACGATTTGGTCCATACGATATTACAGATGCCAACAAATATGATAGGTAAGAAAATAATAATATTATGACAACACTGAATACCTATGAGGAAGTATACTGGTTAAAATAATTGATATTCCATTTAATTGACAATAGAAAGTAGTGGCAGTTAATATAACATTTATAAATACTTCGAAAAACTAGTTTTAACCATTTTAAACAAGTAATTGAATATATAAGCATGTTTACGTGTGCCTTAAATCGGAGGATAGTACAGATCATTTCTCTAGAGTCAGTGTCCAAAATTTCACCCTGTAGTAGTGAATATTTGCGTGTTATCTGAAATGGAAACAACACCATCTGTCAGAAGTGGAGACTTGGAGAGCGATAGGATAATTGCAAAGTGGAAGAACACAGCGAAACGCTACTAAAATGTTCGAAGTGAGTCGAAGAGTAATTTATGAATATTGGAATCTTTTTTTGAAAATTGTAGGCGCTCACTATATGCAAAGGCAAGGTCGCCCAACTTAGACAACACCTAGATACGAGGGCGACCTGAAATGTTTCCGGAATCGACAAGAAACACACAGTATTGGTATGGTTTTTTATTTTTATTTTTCGATGTAGTCTCTTCGAAGATCAATACACTCTTTCAAACGGTGCTCCAGACTCTTCAAGCCCTCGGAAAAGTGGGATGTTTCGAGGTCTGCAAAATAGCCATCTGTAGCGGCGATGACCTCCTTATTTACGACAAATCTCTTTCCTGTCAGCGATTTTTTCAGGTTTGGGAATAGGAAAAAGTCGCTGGGGGCTAGGTCCGGTGAATATGGACGATATGAAACTAATTCTTGGCGCAACTCATTCAATTTGGACAAGACGATGCGGCATTGTCGTGGTGAAAGAGCACTTTCTTGGATTGCGTTGAATCCTGGCCAGACACTTCTCCGAAACGGTCACCCGATTTCGTTTATGCTCTGGTTTGAGCAAGCGCGCTTCCCGTCGCGCCGAAAGCTTTTTCATTCCCGAAATTTTGTGTAGGACATGGCCAAAGCGTTGTTTTGATATGCCTGTTATCTCTGCTATCTCTTTCAGCTTCAATCGGCGATCAGCTAACACATCATGAATCTTGTCAACCATTTCGTCATTGGTAGCGGTTTTTGGGCGTCCACTGCGTGGTTCATCACTTGTGCTTGTGCGGCCACGTTTGAACTCGCTCACCCAGAAGCTGATGGTCGAAAATGGCGGAGTAGATCCGCCGTAAACCTCTAGCAAAATATTTCGTATTTCCGTGGCCGTTTTTCCAGCCATCCAGAAGTGTTTTATCACTGCACGAAATTCGATTTTATTCATTTTTGCGAAACCACCTGACTTGCTACACAAAACATACTCTTAAATAACAACTGTTGGAACTATGAAAGTCATGAAACGCCAAATATTTCGAATGGATTAGTAACGGGGATTTACGGAATTACTATTTTTAAGCGGAAAGAGGACGTACCAAGTGAAACAACATTTTTAAACATTAAAAATATATATCTCGGCATACATGTCATGAACCTTCTTCAGAACTAAGAAGTAAAAAAACATCCCCATTTAATTACACATTTTCCGATTCGTTGTCAACCATTTATGATTTCCGCATGTGAACAAATTAAGAGCAGATTTAATTTAAATGATCCAATTATAAAATAGTATATTATACACCTAGGGAGTGAAATGATGTTTTTTTCCGAGGTGCAGTTTGTAGCCCGAGGGCGAAGCCCGAGGGCTCTACAAAGCACCGAGGAGAAATTCATTCACTCCCGAGGTGTATATACTATTTTTTGCACGACCCAAACGATTTTAATTGAAGAAATCTAACTTTTTTTAAAAATTGTCAACATGACGTTTCCAGTTGTCGAACGCAAAAATCATGCTGGTTCTGATGGAAACCCTTGACGACCGATAAATAAGGGTAGCCATATTGGTTTTTTGTGAATATCGAGAAACTGCCCGTATTTTCTTCGCTTCGTTAAATAAGCATTGGAAAAATGTGTGACGAAACTATTGAAGAAACGGCTTCAAAAATAGTTGTGAATTTATTGCCAGAAAAATCTAGGAAGATCTACGAAAAGTGCTTCAAGGAATTTTGTGATTGGTGTCTGGTAAAAGAAGTAGATGAAATTCATAGCGAGAGTGTGCTCCTGGTATATTTTGCCGAAAAGGCGAAGCATTTTAAGGCTTCAACACTGTGGTCACATTATTCAATGATAAAAGCTACTCTTAGCGTGAAAAATAATGTCGACATCAGCAAGTACTCACGATTAGTAGCATTCCTTAAAAGACAAAATACTGGATACCAGGCAAAAAAATCAAAAATTCTTACTAAGGAGCAAGTTCATCAATTTCTAATAGACGCTCCAGAAGAAAAGTACTTGATGGTTAAGGTAAACTAAAAAAGTTAATGTTTCTAATTTAAGATAATTATACACTATGATTTCAGGTAGCAATGATTATGGGAATTGCTGGGGCTTTAAGATCGGATGAACTGGTAAAATTGACAGTAGATGATGTCCAAGACTTGGGATCAACTATTTTGGTATCTGTAAACAATACCAAAAATCATGTAAATAGAGCATTTACGATAGTCTCCAAAGAAAACTGTGCAATTGATTTTGTTGTTATTTGTAAAAAATATATGGTTCTGCGGAAAGAAAACACAGATCATAGACGGTTTTTTGTATGTTACAGAAATAACAAATGTTCCACACAACCCGTAGGTAAGAATACTTTTGGAGGATTGCCTAAGCAAATAGCTTCATACCTCAATTTACCCAATCCATCTTCCAACACCGGCCACTGCTTTCGGCGCTCATCAACATCTTTTCTGGCCGATTCAGGTGTTGAAATTGGAGTTATAAAACGTCATGGCGGATGGAAATCTGATACTGTCGCAGAGGGATATATTGAAAATTCATTAGTTAATAAGAATTTGATTTCCGAAAAAATTCTAATCGGAAAAGACTCGGAAAAGGAAAATCGACCGTCAACTTCCAGTGGGTCAAATCAAGTGGATATTAATGTAAAAGAAAATCGACTGTCCAATTCTAGCGGCTTTAAGCAACGTGTGATTAGTCCATTAACATCTTTGTTCACTATTAATGGTGGTACTAACATTAATGTCAATATTAATATTAAATAAACGATTAAATTCATAAATTGAGTTGGCTATGTTTTTTATACCAAGGGAGCAAAAGAGTCACTTCACTCCCTCATTTAAGGGAGTGAACGTGCCTATTATGCAAGGGTCGTGCAAAAACTACTTTATTTCATGAAATTCGCTTTCTAATAGTTTTAGAAATTAAATCCATATTTATTTCCAATATTTCAAAATGCTAAAAGATTTCTTTTCTATAATACAGTTGATATATAACAACTAATTGATAACGAATCGAGAAAGTTACCTTCAATTTCACAACAGGAAATTAAGAAATGAAGAACAAATAGATATTTTTTGGTGGCGCTTGTTACAATATAAAACTCGAAGTTTTTGAATTTCAAAATTTAGTCAAATTTGTGTTAAATTTCTTGTGTAAACCTCACTCTAATGCCCGGTGTGAAAGAATATTTAGTAAAGTTAACATGATTAAAACTGCAAAGAGAAATAACAAATGTACATACCTAAATTCCAATCAATTAATGTACGTAGGTACATGTAGAGAAAAACAAGTTTGAAGATTCTGACATGTCTGACTCAGATACTGAGATAGAACTTAATTTCAGCTAATGTTTCCAATTTATCGCTAACTTGGGTCGGCTTTTAAATTAACTTTTATTTTTTACACATAAAATTTGAATTGTATTGCATTTTGTCTTGTTTAGTTCGTTACGTTCAATTGTTATAAGTAAATAAAAATTAAACATATTTTTGCTTTTTATGTCTTGTATGTACTATATTTTTTTGGAATGTACTATAATCATTTAGCACTGTACTATAATCGGTTCCAAGATAGTTGGCAACGCTGTTGATCAGTGATATGTCTCTGTCTGTCCGAGGATGTTTGATCTGAATGAGTTTAAGATATTGACACCGTACTCAAATCTCATTCAGAAGAACTGATTAGTTTTTTGGCTAAATCGGTAAACCGAAAGTAATAGCACTTTACGTAATACAAAAACAAAGTTTTGTTAATATCAGCTCGACTTGTTAGTTTTATTTAAATTTATGAAGAAGATAAAAGAAATCCAGAATGACATTAGTATAATAAAGAATTTAAAAATTCGGATCGGAACCAACACCTTTATCGCAAAACAATTTTTTGAGAGTAGGTATCTCAGAAGTGATGCATTTTGACTGATTTAAAAAGTTGACAAATATTTAAAACTCGATTTGGAACAGTTTTGATGTAAAAAAAGTCTTCGTGATCGAACAGCAGTGTTTGTTTTCACAATATGTCCCAAATTATGCATTATTCAGAGGATAATACTATTTAAATTATTATTATTTATTAACTTAATTTGGGCATACGTATACAAAAGATCTTCATAAAGTGACACCCTCACCAATTTATTTGTATAAATGGTTATTGTTTTGACATCAATAGATAGATATGCAAAGATATTAAAATTATTTTTATTTGTACAGCTCTTTTCAAAAAACTAAGAATGAGCTGTTTCAGTTTCATATACTAACATAATGGAATTAAATGTAATTATATTTCATACATCTTACATTTTTCCATGTACAGCATACTACATACATATTGCGATAACTACATACTCGTTTTTTTCACAAACATATTTACATATCAGTAAACTTGTATGATTGTTTAAATATTTAATCATAAAAGTACTTATGTAGAAATACCATGAGTGCTTTGAATACGTTTCGTTGGTAATAAGCTAAAAACAGGTTTATTTAAAATTATTATTATTATTATTATCTGGTTATATTCTTTCTCACATTAATTAATTTATATAGTGCGTTTCAAAAGTCTGGAACTATTAAAATTAAAATTCCAACAAAGTTTTTGAGAAAAACGCTCGGACAGGTCAATTTTGGTTTTAAAAAACACATCTTTTTGCATCAATCAACTAAATTTTTCGATCGTCTTTTTTTTTGATTTATGACGTCATTGAATTTTTTTAAATTGCAACCCATATTTTTTCGATGGATTTGGATAGAGCTTGAAATTCTGAATACAGAAATATGTACAAGCATGACCCAGACCTTGATAGTTTCTGTAATAAGGGACCTTAAATCCTGAAGGAGGAAAAAATTGAGTAAGCTTTGAAATTTTTAATTACTATGCGAACTGTCACTTTTGACGCATTACTCTATTACAAAATGGTACGATACTTAAGTGAAAAGCAAAGACTAGAAATTTTAATGATGAAAGGATATAGAGACAGATGTAGAACTCAAGATGAAGTTTGCGAGCTCTTTAACAATAAGTATCCAGAACTGGAACCAATTACAAGAACAGTCGTATCCAAGATTTTAAGAAAATTTGAAGATTTCGGGCATGTAAGGGATCTCCTTAGATGTGGTCGACCAAAAGTTTCCGAAGATGTTCAGTTAGATGTTCTACTGGACCTGCAAGAAAATCCCCATAAAGCCACACAAGAGGTGGCTGCAAATTATGAAATCAGTAAATCTTCGGTGTGGAGGACATTGAAAAAGTATAAATGGCATCCCTACAAGGTAGTTTTAGTGCATGAACTTGATGAAGACGATCCGGATCGCCGTATGGAATTCTGCGAGGATATGATGTCTCGATGCACAACCCATCCCGAATTTGTAAGTCGAGTATTATTTTCGGACGAAGCCACGTTTTGCCTTAATGGAGCAGTAAATCGGCAGAACTGCTGATACTGGGCTCCCCAAAATCCTCATTGGATGATAGAGGTCCACACGCATTTTCCACAAAAAATTATTGTTTGGGCGGGAATTGTTGGAGATAGAATTTTGGGACCATTTTTCATAGAAGGGACGTTAACGAGTGCTAAATACTTAGATTTTTTGAGGGATGACCTGACACCCGCTCTTGCAATGCTTTATCCCAATGAAGAAGATCCAGACTTGCCAAATAATAACTTATGATATCAACAAAATGGAGCGCCCAATCGTTGGATTGGTAGAAGGGAGCCAATTGAGTGGCCTGCACGGTCCCCCGATCTTACCTCACTCGATTTTTTTTTGTGGGGCTACCTGAAAAGCTAGGTTTACTTCAAGCGGCCAGTTACAGTTGACGATTTAAAGAACAGAATTCGGGCCGAAATTAGAGCAATTTGTCCAGAAACCCTCCGGAATGTTCTACAAGATTTCGAATATCGCCTGGGATATTGCCAAGAAGTAAATGGGAATCAGTTTGAACATCTCATTTAGTTTATTTATGATAATTAGATTTCTAACTTGCCCCTTTCTGCAGAAAAATAAAAAGAAATTGTAAAAAATGTATTTATTTACTTATTTATTTTTTATAGTTGAGTTGCAATTTAAAAAAAAAACGATGACGTCATAACTCGAAAACAAAAGGCGATCGGAGAATTTAATTGATACAAAATGATGTGTTTTTCAAAACTAAAGTTGACCTGTCCGAGGGTTTTTCTCAAATGCTGTTTATTAGAATTTTATTTCAATAGTTCCAGACTTTTGAAACGCACCGTATAGTGATGATACTTATTATATTCATAGTTATTTTGTTTATATCCTAGATTTTTTTGCAATTACATATTTCTATTTATATACATGCAGTATAAGCAAGTCCTACCAAATGAATGAATCAAAAACTAATAGCGATTACTTAATCGTGACTATATATTAGCAACTCTTGTCTATCTGATTTCGTATTAAATAAACGCCCAGGCCTTCCGGCAAACCTTGGAGAAAAAAGATAATGTAAACAAATGGATTATAAAGTAATTGTAATTGCTTCATTTTTATTTATTCAAATTAAATTGTAAATATACACATGTAACTTTCTTTTCATAAATTAAACACCGAACTTGTTGATGTTAGTTAGAAATAAATAACAAACGTATAGACAAATAAAATATAATGACGTGTATCTTATTGAATGCCATTAACGATGACTTTTAGTACGTTAATTGCCTAATAAATTACTCAAGTAGCCTTACAAAATGTAATTAAATATTCAATAAATTATTTAGGGAATCAATTCCACAACTCCTTATTAGGCTATGTATTTCGATACCTATTTATAGAAAATACAACTCACAGTAAGTAGTTTTTATATGTTGTGCTTATCCCTCTGGGGATGGAGGATTGTCAACGGACGCAATTTGAACTTAATATACGTTCTGGAATTCTGGAACAACTAAAATGAGGATATGGATTGAAATTGTATTTGTAGCAAGATATAAACATTGGAAAATCAATCTTTAATCGTAAAAAAAAAAATGCGAAATTACACTCATGGTATAATCATGAATCAGCACACTTTCGTTTTGCAATCCTCAGGTATCACCATCTAGTAGTTGCTGGTTGTAGGGCTGGTTTTTCCAACTCCGATTAAAATGCCGCTTAAAACAATTGTTGTTCCAAATTTGCGTTTTTCTAACATCGGTTACCGCTAATCATTGATTAAGGAGGTCGTTAATCGAAGAAATTTTAACGGGTGTTTCGAGTACCTATTAAATTTAA